>OV049926.1:126805396-131605396 GCA_920104205.1 Eupeodes latifasciatus | reverse complement strand
TTTCCATGTCCCCTTGTGGATATTGAGATGTGTGAACTGCGTACTAGCTACCAGAACGTCTCACCCCGCAGCGAAATCGATCAGCCTGAATCTCCCGATTGTGTCACCAAAGATGTCTTCTCTTCCCAGCTTGGCATTAAAATCTCTTACGACAATTTTAATGTCATAATGAGGGCACTGCTCATATGCCTTGTCCAAGAGCTCGAAGAATATGTCTTTGGTGTCTTCATTTTTCTCCTCTGTTGGGGCATGCGTACATATTAGGCTTATGTTGGCGAATTTAGCCTTGATGCGGATTGTCGTGATGCGCTCGCTCACACTGTTGAAACTCAAGACTTTTTGCCTGAGTCTAGTTCCAACAACAAATCCACACCCAAATAGACGCTGTCTTTGTTCTCGGTAGCAGTCGCCGTAGTATACATCGCAGTCTTTTAGTTTGCGTTTGCCCGGTCCATCCCATCGCACTTCTTGGATGGCGGTAATATCTGCCTTGCAGCAGTTTAGGGCTTCCGCTAATTGTTCGGCTGCACGTGGTCTGTTAAGGGACCTAACATTCCACGTACAGATCCGAAGTTCGTTGTCCTTATTTCGTTTGCTTGGTTGTCAACAGTGAATCCGTCCGTATCCGAGGCTTGTTGGTGTTTCGCAACTAGAAGATTTTTACGTGGTCAGGAAGTCACCCCGACGGCACAACCCCCAACCTGGAGGGCCAGATCCTTAGTATAACTCCAAGGACGGGGAGCCGGATAAACCGCTCCTTATAGGCCTGGGCTCCGAATAAGTCGTAGAAGCCCTATAAGGTGTTCACTAAGTAGTTCAACCTTACTGGAACTGTAGACGCCACCGTTGATTCCATCTCGAGAATTCGTTCGCTGCCGTCTGGATAAGGAGAGGTGCCTTAGTGGAAACACCTCTCCACCCCCTCTCTCGTTTGCTGCCCCTAACAACTTTCCACTGGGGTTAGAACCCAATCTCCAGTTGAGGTATTAGGCACCTGATGTTCACCGCGGAGAGGTGAGAGTAGGAGTTGATAGACAGAGGTGGGTTTTGAGAAAAACCTGTGGACGCTTGTGTCCTCTTGAATGCACATGTCTACCATTTGAACATCTGCTACGGATGCAGCATCTAGCTGCTATTTTTCAGTCAGAAACATTATGTTTTTAGTAGTTTTTATTTGTTTATTTAATAATTTACATAACATTGGGATTTGAACTCAGAAAATAGCCTTTAAGTGTTAGATGTTTAATTTATATTTGATAACATCGGAAAGAGATGACTTTTTCATGCTCAAATAGTACTTTTTATTTTATTTAGCCATTGTCCTTTACTTAAGAAATATAGTTTTATGTATTTTAAAACGTATGTATATGTATATGGTTAAAAAAATACTGAAAATATTTTTCTTTCAAAACGACAGTTGTTGAAATCTGTTACCCAAAAAAGCTTCGACAAAAGAACGTGCATTCCTGCAAGACATCTTCTTTCATCGATGTTATTTTAAGAATTAGCAGATATATCGATTCTTGTGGTTTCTTTTAAATTATTGGTTGTCTTCATGCTGAGATCTGTAACCTGCTCAAAATCTAATCAGCAACATTGTGCCTCTATAGAATGAAATGAGTAAATGTTGGCTGAAATTTGTCTAAAAAGCTTAGGAAACTGGTGTGCAACACTCATGGTCCCCTCTGTCATAAGAACTTCAACTAGCCATCATCAATAGCTCCACATTTCAAGCACTTTCCTTTTTAGAATTGTGCACAAAGATCTCGGATTATCCGCTAAAAACGTCCAATTGGCCCAGCAATAAAGGGTGTAGCACTATCCATTTCGTTATTGTTTCGCAATTCGGGTCTTAGAACAGCTTGAATTGGGCAACTTTTTTGCGATTACAGCTCTTTTTTGTAACGGGTTATCCATTTTGGGGTTTCAAAAGTATAGGGCTGGAATTCTGTCAAACTACGTTCTACAAAAATGGTGATTCTGCCACAGCCACATATGAAGCTTTAAGAAGAGATTATGGTTTACATAATCGTCCCACTACACAAGCAATTGGCAGAATCGTTAAGAAATTTGAAGAGACTGGATTGGTTACAGATGTTGTAAGGCTTGTGTATCATGGTTTTGCTCGTACCACTGAAAATATCGCTGCTGTATGTGAAAGTGTTGTCGAAGACCCGAATGTGTTGATTCTTCATCGTTCTCAGGAATTGGGACTGCCTTACGGCACATTATGACGTATTGTGCATTTGTATTTACACCTACATCCATATAAAGTCCAGCTCACACAACAACTGAAGCCAGCTGACCATTGACAACGTCGTAGATACGGCGAATGGGTGTTTGAACAACAGGCCGTTGACGGCGATTTTTCAAACAAAATTTTCTTCAGCGACGAAGCACATTTCTCACTCGTTGGGAATATTAATAAAGAAAATAGTCGTATTTGGGGTTCTGAGAATCCTCAAGTAATTGAAAAGAGGCCATTACATCCACAAAAAGTCACTGTTTGGTGCGCTCTTAGGTCCGGAGGTTTGATTGGACCCTCTTTGAAAACGAAGATGGAACGTCTGTCACCGTCAATTCGGAGACTTATGGTCAAATGATAACCGACGTTTTTTTGCCTGCTATTGAAGAATACGACTTGGAGAATATGTGGTTTCAACAACACGGTGCTACATGCCACACAACTCGAGCGAATATGGCTTCATTGCAAGAGACATTTTATGGCCGCGTAATTTATAGTCGTGGCCAGTTGATATCGCCACGACTAGAAATTAGGTGGCCACCAAGATCATGCGATTTGACACCACTGGACTTTTTTTTGTGGGGCTACGCAAAAGACTGTGCTTATGCAGATAAACCTCTAACTCTTGAGCACTTAAAAATCAACATTCGTCAAGTTATGACTGAGATACCGCCCAATATGTGTCGAGAAGTGGTGGAAAATTACCTCAAAAGAATCAATGCTTGCAACAATTGGCGTGGTGGCTATTTAAATGTTGAAGTATTTCACACATAATGTCAACGTTCAAATTTTATATTAAACAACAAGTATCATGAAAAAAATATATTTTATTTCTGTTTTATTTACGTTTACTTTTGAAACCGCAAAATGGATAACCCAGTATTATTCCATGATTATGGGCTTTTATTTACTGCCAATACCAAAATCGATCATTGGTCAACCATTACATCAAAAATTCAAAGTTTCGCAGCAGATAAGTTTTATTTGCGTTGGAAAGGTAAAACACATCATAATCATCATTTTAAGCGATTTAATCAATACGTTTCCTTACCAATCCTTATTGCAATCAGACTATGTTCTTCAGCTAAAGCGTTAGGTGTTCTAGTCTACGCCGACTTTCTCTAGCTTAACATCGCTATAAAAATTTGCTACAAAGAACTTTTTAGTAACAATTTGTATGCCGTATTAAAGAATTCCATACTCTTAGAATTAATTAAAAATATTTATCTCTTTTATTATATCCCAGAGAACATAAAATAAAAACATGCTTGCTGGCCCTTACCTTACTTGAAGTTTGTTTCGTTAATATTTCTTTAAAAATGACACCAAGGAATATTTTCTACAATTGCTTGAAATAAATTTTAACATTAAAATAAGAAGTATTTTTTTTGTGAAACTAATAACTTCCATGGAAGTAATAATACGCATAATACATCTTCTTAAAAGCTTTGAAGATCTAACTAAGAAGGGTTTATGCCATGAAAATTTATAGCTTAAAAATCTAGAAAACTTCAAATAGCCAATGTAATAAAATATACGAGTACCATCCGAAATAAATTTTAATGATTCGTCATTTTAATTTTAACTACACACCACACTTTTGTAACGCTAAGTACTTTCCTACGGTTTTAACGAATGTTCTTATTTAGGAATCTCTTGTGCCCTCAAATGTAGTACCTACTCAGAAGATACATATCTTTTACACCTATGTATAGGCACTTTAGTTCTCGGCTCATTACTTGTAATTGTTTTTTCTTCTTCATTTTTTGTTATACTTTCTCTCATTTTTGTTCCTGGGTTTATAATTTAATTACTATTTTTTTTAAGTTCTGATGAAAACGACTTTTGACCCTTTTTGTTTTTGTCATTTCAGAAATATCGCCATACATAGATATAGTATTCTGCCCTGCAAAATCACAACCATGGAGTTGTGCGCGGCAGCAATCCGGACGGATATTAAACTTATGGAGCGATCAGTTGGACTCAGAATGGCAAAAATTAAAAGGTACATACGTTTGATTAATTATATTATAAATACAACAACTGTAACAATCAAGAGCAAAGATATCTATATTAAGTCATGTTTAAAAAATGTTTAGTGTTTATTACGAAATTAAATGGGTTTGTGAATAGAGAGATGTGCAAGAATGATAAGAAGCATCACATTACGGTTTTGAATGTGTGTCAGGCTTATAATATATAATTATTATGTTGAGTACGCAGCGTGTAATAGGCAAGTAGAGTGTGCTATTAAACTTTTACTATAGCAACGGAATAAGTAACATAATCGATGTGGTGCATGCAACTCTCTTCTCCGTATTTTGTTGTTAATGCATCACACATTGGCACCTATTATGTATTTTGTCATGAACTTCTCGAATTTTTCTGTACATTGTTATTTTTAAATAAGTGCAAATGTAGTGTTCGAATAAATAATTACAATCAAATACATTTTTTAACATTTTATTCAACATAGTAGACAGATATAAATATTTAGATCAAATATATCTACCCACCATTCAAAAAGAACTTAATTACTTAAAAAACATCAATTTAAAAAAAAAAAGTTTGTACATCAGCTCTTTCGTTTACTAACTTCTTCTTAAATCTAAATATAATTATAATAATTATATGTAAATATTACTTATATATTTATGTTAAATATGTTTATATTTTTCAGTTGAAGCAGATCAACAGTTTAATGCTACCCTGGAAAGGCGAGGCTATAGCCAATCAGAAAATTTAACCAAAGAAAAGCCATCGACACTTTTGAAGAGAATCGAATTGGGAACAAATTATATGAAGGACTATCTTGCGTATACATTTGATGGGTGAGTTGTTTTTTAAAATACTTCATAATTTGTTCTCTTGAAACAATTGTTTTTTTTACGTTTAAGATTCCTAGGACGAGAATACTACTCTGATGTGGACCGAGATGAAGATGTTGAGTTAAGTGATGAATTTGTTGATGTTGAAGGTGAGCTTAAGAAAGGGAGTAAAAAGAAAAAAAAGAAGAAGAAGAAGAAAAAAAGAAAGAAAAAGAAGGGTAATAAAGGGCATAGCGAGGAATATTATGAAGGTCATGTTCAATCAATTACACCATCTTCGATATTTCTTCTACAAAATCCTGTTGAACACGATCATAAGCCACAAAAGTGGCATGACGAAGAAGATGAAGAACCAGAAGCCAGACCACAACAAGTTCTGTTACTTCAAGGTGCCGTTGACGACAATGGCCATGGTGGAAAAAAGAAACGTAAACAAAAGAAGAAAAAGAAGAGGAAAGGATCCAAAAAACGTAAACAGTCCATGTTGACAGCTATTCCAGCTTTATTGGGTGTAAGTGAAAGTCATCAACATGACTACGAAGAAGATAGCTACGAATATGAACAAGATTATTCGGTATTCAGTTTACTGGGATCTTATATTGAAGATTTCCTTGAAGGAGCCGAAGATTACGATGATGACGATCATGGATATGTTGTGGTAAAAGGAAAAGGCCGAAAGAAAAAGAGGAAACGGAAAAGAAAGAAAATTAAACGTCCGATAAAATATGGTAGACACATTTTGAAGGTACCTTTGGGTGTAGAGTGGGGAAATGCCTGTGGTTAAATTTACTTCTTCTTCGTTGATTTATTTGACAGTTCAGCGATTGAGGTTTATTTTTTTCAAAACAGCACGCAGATAAATTTTCATATAGAAAGATAAATTTGATGATTTTTGTATAGTGGTTCGTGTATTGGTTATTTAATTTTATATATCGTAGGTTGGTGCCTCGGGATACGATCTGAAAATGGTTTGTGTCATGCATGGAACTATATTATCGACGACGGTGAGATAATGTAGACTCTTCTGCACAAGTTTCTCAAACTGTTTATTATTATTGTTGGTGTTTATTTGAAATCGAATATGAACAACTTTTTTCTTTTTCATGAACTAGCTTCTATTAAACTATACATTTTTTTAATTAAATTCATATTAAATTAAATTGGAACACAAAATAAACTCACATGACAACAGATGATATTTTGTAAGTAAAGTATTTTTTTTGACATGACAGAAAATTATGTGACACTTTTCTACAGCTCTTTTATTTTTCAATTTTTCTTCTTCTTATTCTTCTTTATATTTCACTAAGATTTTTAATTTACACAAATATTTTTTTTAAAAATTGTATTTCTTTCACTTCATTATTTTTACAAGTTCTTTTATTATATTTTTATTTTATTTATAAGGAAATCTGTAAAAATGCCAAAATTAATTTGTTTTGTATATATTAAAAATATAAGTGTTATTTTATGGCATGTTTGTATACAATAACATTAACTTCTTTAAAACCTATGTCTCATACTAACTCTCGTCATATTTTTTTCAAAAAAAAACTAAAGTTTATTTATTTTATATTAAAAAAAAAAATCAGTTACTCGTGGCAAAAAGAAGAAGAAGAGGAAGGCCCTCATGAAATTGGCACTGATTGGAGGATTTTTAAAAGCAAAAATTGAACTTTTGCTTAAAATTCTTGGAACTCACCTGCAAATAAAATTTTTGGCCATAGCAGCTGTGGGTCTTTTAATTAATATTGCACGATTTTGGATTGATCTTAAACGAGGAGGCGGTGCTCCACAAAAGGTCAGTATTTGTGATTACATACTCACAAATTATTGTTTTTAAATTACTTTTAAACCCCATCAACTTAACACTTAATGTTTTTTTTTTTGTTATAAACAAATATGCACATTTCAGCACTATTATCACTGGCATTAATATTAAAAAATAGTACAATATCATACAAAAATGATCGAAAGCAATTAAATGCAAAAAAAACACAAACAAAATCGAGAACTTACACGCTTAATTCTAACCAAATAGTAAATAGGTATAACATTAATATTTTATAATCATTTTGGAAATGGTGGTTTTTTGGTTTGAAAATGTTCTTGTATAGAATTATTTTTTTTATTTAATTATTATAAGAAATTATAACACTAATGTGACTTGAATGGAAGTTATGCTATCAAAAATTCGATATTTTTAAAACTATTCTTGTTATTGTACTGATTTGTTGATGTTTTGAGATTATAATTTTAATAAGCTCATAAACGTAATTTTCAATTTTTATCTCAGATAGTTGTCAACCCTAGTCTAACTACAAAAGACTGTAAAATAAGTGAAGTACAGGGTTTTCCGATAAAAGGCCCCATTTTTATGTTAAGAAGCGAGCATATTTAAAAAGAAAGACAATTGAAACGATATCAAACCAAAAGGTTACCACCGCTACTGGTTGAAGCACCCAATTCTTTTTATACAATTTTTCATGACCAATCCACTCATTTGTGGTTGTATGTTGTCGATAATTTCACGAATTGGAGCATTGACATAGACCTTATCTTATACATGACGGTTCTGAATAAAAATGTTTGGCTAATTCGAGATGTGTCAGAAAACTTTTCATCATCTCATATTTTGCTGAGAGTGTCCATCAATCAATTAAATTATATATCACAAAAAACAAACCTGATTTTGTAAACATAAGTTGAAAAATCGAATTTCAAATATTAATCTGGAGAAAAAATTCGGTCCGTAAATTTGTTCCTTTTTCTAACCGCCAATTTCTTGAAGAAGTCCTAAAATAAATTAGAAAATCGATCTAGTAATTTTCTTGTTTATCTTTGGAACTTCATTATAAAATATTTTCAACGCGAGCATTTCTTCAAATCTAATCATATCTATAGAACTCGGTTTAAAATAACTTTTGAGTTCTCGGAATTTTTGATCTGAGTTAAAAGACTGAGGACCCTCGTTTTCTCTCAAAATTCTGACATTTTACGAATAAAATTAAAGACTTCTGTAGCGTACATTTATTTTAGGATTAAATAAATTGTGTTTTAATGGATTTCGTTTAATATTAGTGTTTTTTTTGTGAATGAATAAAGATCAAAAGAAATTGGTTTCGATTTTATTTTAAAAAACAGGCTGAGATGCGACCCACACTGATAACTTCCTATCCCGTCTGTTAATTTGTCTTGCTTAAAAGTTTGTAGATTTTCGTGTTTTGCTAAAAAAAGATGTCAGTTGAATTATTCTTAAAAATTTAAAAATTACCAATAATATTTTGCATATAATGAAATAGTTTAATTTCGAAATCTATTTTAACAAGATTTTTATTCGAAAACCAATTTTCTCCAATTTTAGTAGCATTTCTTAAAAATTTTAATTTCTTTAAAGAAATACAAATTGGATGAATGAAATTAATTTGAAGTCAAAATCTTCTATTATTCACTAGATGTCGAGAACCGATTATTATCAATTATTACAAAATTTGCGTACTACTATTTTTTGTAGATTTTATAACAAAACGGACTGTCGGATTTGTATAAAAAATTTACTGAATGTCGAAAACAACATTTCTCATAAGATAAAATTAGTTTAAAGTTAATATCTCAAAGTTTTGAAAAGTTATTTAAGTCGAAAATCAATTTTTAACAATTTTTGTTAATTTTTTTGTAGGTTTTTAATTCTTTGTAAAAAAATGTCAATTCGGTTTTTCTCAAAATGTTACTGATTGTTGACAACAATATTTTTTTTAATAAAATTATTATTAATTTTTCTTTTAGATTTTTATTTTTTTGTAAAAAAACTGTCAAATCGATTTTTCCCAAAATTTCACCGAATGTTGAAAATAATATTTTTTTATAATTTAAAATTATTTGGAAGCCATAACCTCAAATTTTCGAAAGATATTTGAGTTGAAATTCAATTTTTACCAACTTTGAGTAATGTTTTTTTTTTATAGTTTTTATTTTTTGTAAAAAAAATGTCAATTCGATTTTTCTCAAAATTTTACCAGATGTTAAAAACGTTCTTCGTTGCACAAAATTGTTTTGGAGATAAAATCATTTATTGTTTGTACAATTTTCGAGGTGATTAATATTTTTTTTTTGAGTTTTTTTTTTTGATTTATAAAAAAACCGTAAATTGGATTTTTTTCCAAAAATATACCTGTTTGGTATCACGTTACAATATATAATGTAAAATTTAATTTAAGTCTATAGCGTTATTGGTTCGTGAGATATTTAGGGTTAACTAAAATGTTCACATTTTTTTTTAAATTGCTATGGTAAAAAACCACCCACGCTATTTTTTTGAGAGCCCTTTTTGCATCTTTCTGCATTATTATCTGTAGAACAAAAAAGTTTATTTCAAGTCGATATCTCTACTATGGACGACGAAGAAAACTTCGCGAACGTACTTACGTACGTACACACGCACGCACAGACATCTCTCAAAAAATCTTTTATTTCGACTCTATGGACCTTAAAACGTCGAGAAATGTCAAAATTTTCAATTCGACAAATCGGACCAATTACAATAACTTCCTATGGGAAGTTAATAAAGTTAATAGTTCAATGGGTTTAAATGCATGTGTAACTCACACTTTGTGAAACTGTCAGCCTCTACAACATTTTACAATATGCAGCTAATATTTATGATTTTTTAGCAAACCATATATATATATTTATGTATTTTCTAAAAAATATTTTACTATTGCACATTAGATGGCCTTGTAGCCTAAAATTTTATCCTAAACCGGAATTAATGTAAAAATTAGGCCTTTGGAAGCAGTCAAAATATTGCTGAACCGAGTTCAAATATCCTAAACCCTCAGTTCGAGTTCTAACGCTTGAAAACTTGATGAAGAAATGAGTTAAAGCTTAGTTAAATTTTAATTTATCATAAAACCGAATTTTGGGGACTAGAACTTTGTCAAGAGATAATTTAAGATAAGAGCCAATTCCTATTTGTACGTAAAATCTATCACAAAATTTTTAAGTTTTATCATTCTTTTTAAAAACAAAGTTATTTCAGTCAAGGAAAGCTTATCGTCGTATAAGGAGATTCTTTTCTCCAACTCAAGGCAATTGCTTACTACTTCATTAGAGTTTAGAATTTTCTTATTTTATGGCATGGTTTTCTTTAATATGCGAGCTGAAGTAAATGTATTTTGCGTATAATATAAATATTGAGTTTAGTGTACAAACAAAATATGAACACCGCATGTTTAAGAACTCATAAACTACTTAGCATGTTAAAAAATAAAATAATTTTCTATTATAATACTCTTTACCTTAATCCTATAATATATTTAATTTATTATAACCTCTTCTAAAACAACCCTCAGTTATTGTAAAATAATTGCATGGTATCCTTGGTGCCTGTCCATTTTTCACTTCAAAGAATAAATCTTTTTAAATACAGGTTGTCTATGTTGAACATGCCCACCATCAGCATCACTATGAGGATCATGGTGAAGATTGGGGTGAACAAGGAAACGGTGGTAGCTATTGGAAACGATCCATACAAACTGATCCAGCTCCAATTCCAGAACAAACATCTGATAATATTGGTTATTATCATCAATATCAATCATCAAATGATCCAAGTTACATGGCCTATCATTCTCAACTTCCGTCCTATTCATAAATATAACTAAAAACTATACTTCCGGCTTTCCGGATTAATTTATTTAATTTAAAAAGAAAAAAACATAATGTCAATTTTATATTATTTATTTATGTTATAGTGTAAATTATTACTTTTTAAAAAAAAAAGAAAATAAATGTTATTTTAAATTTAATTTATTGAAAAAAAAATCATAATAAAACAATCATTGATAATAATGTCGTTTTGATTATAATCAATTAAATAACGGACAAGGTGGAACAAGCTAAATGCCAACTCAGATCATTTACACGTCCAGGCTATAAATAAAACCAAAAACATAACAACAACAAAAACACAACGGTGTTTTGATTGGAGACCAATTCAATCCACAAACCACAACGATGAATGAATTCATAAATTACGCGACATGGTGTCCAAATTTGTAAACATGTTAATAAACTATTTAGAAGTCTCATTGCTCATTTATTTTTCTGATGATACAAAGCAGTCCCGAAATTTGCACCTTCCCAAGAAAGATAAGTCGTTTAGAAACGTGTAATAGTAATAAAAATTATGAAATTGCCAACAGGGTGTTTGTTTTAAGATAGAACATTTTTTGATTATTGTTGCCATTTATTTTTATGAATATGATAATTGTTAGATAGTTTTAAATTATGAACATTTATACAATCGTAATAATTACTGAAAATTTTTAAAGAATGTAGTTTTTGTTAACAAGGAATTTAAAATATAACTCAACTGACTTAATTAAAAAAAATTGATTTAAAATAATATTTCAATTCTGGGATGCGTGGTAAATAGATTGAGTTAAATCAATAAAATTTAGAAAATCTCGTTTTTCATCTTTAAATTAAATTGTTAAATAAATTCTTTAATGAAAAAGGAAAACAAAGTTTTTTTCAAAGTATTTGATCAAAAACGAAACACCCTTTATTGAATGTGTGTAAAAGAGGAAGCCGTTTTGAAATTGCGTATAAAGAAACTAGATAAAAAAAATTTGCATTAATAGCAAATTCAGAAAGCGAGTGTATTCACCTCCAAAAAATTGGTCTTTACTTTTTCTTTTTCTATGCGAATTTTTATTGAAATTATTTATTAGACTCTTATTTTATTAGTGTTCATCACATTTTATTGCTTTTTTATTGAAAATTGAAAATTCATTCCTTGATGTGCCCCAAAAATGGAAGGAATTTAGGTCAAAGACGAGAATAGACTGAAATAGAAGTAACATTTTTTAACACCTACATATGTAGTTTTTATAAAAATGAACTTAAAATATTTAAAAAAGGACTAAACTTAACTAGTTGAAGATTTAATACACAATCTCCTTTCTGAACATTTTGATGTCTATTTATGATGTCTATTTATATGTAAGTATAAATTTATTTGAATTCAATATCTTTAGTTATGAAGCAAAAAAGTATCCACAACGTATGAATGTGCATACATTTTCTAAATTTGTATAAACTTCAATTCTCAAAACAAATAGCTTTTTAATTAGAATTAATTCTAGCTTTTTGTAGATTTATACAAGGTAGGTTATCTAGTAGTTTCTATTAAATCATAATTTAATTTCACACTGACAGCTATTTCCCCACAAAAATTCGACAGATCGAAATGAGTCACTTTACGCTTGAACAGCGTTGGGAAATATTGAGAACTTATTTCCTAAGTGAGCAATGTGCACTACAAACAATGGGTTTTTTGAAAATAAATGTAGGCCTTCCCTGCTAAAGTCAAGTTTGTGACTTGTTCGTAAGATTGGTATGCTACATATTGGACACCAATTATGGCCCACTTCGTCGTAAGGTGCGCATAGACGAGAATGTGGCTGTTGTAGCCGAGAGTTCTGAGCACTAGCCTCAGGAGAATTCTGCACAAAAATCATGGAATATCTGCTTAAAAGGTCCTACTGACTCAGTAATTGAAGGCTATTCACTTCGTTATACATATATTAGCAGTATGGGACCTTAGAGTAGCTTGGTATAGAAAACAATTTTGGAAGAAAAATCATTCTTTCTTTCATTTGCGTGGTTGAGGATTTTCCGTAACTCCACCCAAGGATTATTTAGGGGTTTTTATATATAGAGGCCAATAAGAAGTTTAAAGAGCTTTGTAAGACTAAACGAAAGTTATACGCTGAAAAGCAAGCAGTCCGATTATCATCTTGTAAAAACTCCGCTGATTTTTGGAAACTGGTTAGGGAGCTGAATGGAAAACGTTTTACTCTCCACACAAAACTGTCTTCAAATGTAATGCATTCCCATTACAAGGATCTTTTAAATCCTGAAATAACACCGACAAAGTGGCGATTCGCAGCACCTGGATTCTTAGTCGACTCTCTGGACTGTGCATTTACATTTAGCGAGTTGAAAGAAACGCTGGAGACGCTTAAAGATGGAAAAGCAGCCGGTTCGAATGGTATTCCAGTGGAATTTTGTAAGTATGGGACTGTCATGCTCAAAAAGCACCTTTTAAAACTTTTTAATACAGTTTTGGAGGGATAACTGTCTCCAGATGAATTTCGAGATGCTATTATACATATTTCCAGCTTGGCAAAATCCTCATTCAAACCCTCCAAGTGGGTGCCAGGCGGGCAATGATCACCACAGAAGTCCTGTGCGTTTTTGGCAGGATGGTGATTAGCTAAGGTTGAGTTGGATAGCCGAATTGTTGTAGCTCCTCAATAGTGCAACGTTCGGAAACCCAATTCAATCATAGTTTAGAGGTTCCTAATTTCAGTGGTGGTGTGAGCGTACTTGTACGAAAACCGTGCCGAAGAATGAAAGGCTGGGGGATAAACCAGCCATTAACGAGCTCTTTCGGATGCTGTGGCAAGGTCCGTCATATTTCTGCCTTACCCCGGCAAGCGGCTCTGCCGGGGCTGACCGTCTTTCCGCTTTACTCGTGGGAACAAAAATGAAACCAAACAAAACATCAAACAGAAAAACATTAAAGAATAATAACAAAAATCGCGCCATGGCTGCCAATGCGGTCACATCCACTGAAAAGGCTGTCGAGTCTACTCAGAGGTGTGAACGTGTTGGCAACCCTGTGGTTGCCACTAGTAGCGGGAGTCCTTCTCCCTCTACTAGCCGCAACCTATACTTGAAGGAAGTACCCGTCAGTGGTACAGCTGTGACGCTCGGCTGTCCCAAGGGCGGCAATTCCACACCCCACCCCCTCCCCGCTCCTGCTAGGACGTCGCAAGCGACCCCAAGAAGGGACACCCCATCCGGAGAGACAAAATCTGCGACATGTGGAATTGTCTCAAAAGGTGGGGGCACACCCCGATTGGTATCGGTAGCGACGAATTCTGATGGTGGACCCACAACTGTGTCACACGGACATAGCTCTGGGTCGGCCAGCAAGAAGTCCAGGAAGTCACTAGCCAAACGAGACCAACGCAATGCTGAGAGGATTCTAGCCGCAGTCGGTGTCATACCGGCGGCGGAAAGAACCCCGGAGCAAACGCGAAAACTCGAGTGGGCTAGTGGCTTTCTTAGCAATATCACCAAACAGACCTGCAGCGACTCAACATCAAAGCGCAATAGGTCTTTCGAGGGCGACAAGCCCGAACCAAAAAGGCAGAAGGTGCATTCAAACAGCACAACAGCCTTCAATAAGGATCTTTCCTTTAGCGACGCGCTAAAAGGTAAGATCATAGCAGCGGTCATTGACAGGGGTCATGTGGATGGCAACATCTCTCATGATCAATGGGCAAACGTCAGGGCTCACCTCGGTTTCAGATTTTTATCTGTCATCGAGGAGAATCCGGGACCTCTCCCAGACACAGCCGATGCAGGATGGTACCAAAATCGTATCAAACTCATCGCCTGTGGTGATCAGAGATCTTTCGATCTATACAGGGCTGCTGTCAATGGCTTGCCAGAAGTCTGGCCGGGTGCCAAGCTCGAGGTTGTTGCAAGGGAGAATATTCCTTGCCGGCCAAGAGCACGTATAATGGTCCCGGCACTACACAACTGCCCAGATATGATCATGAAATTGATCAAAACAAGTAATCCAAACCTGCCTACGCACGACTGGAAAGTCCCAAAGGTTGAGAAGGAGACAGTGGGTCACTATAGATCAGCTCTCGTGTTGATCAATAGGGAATCACTGGATCCACTGGCCGCGACCAAAGGCGTGATTAGGTATGGTTTCGATGAAATCGTGATCCGTATATACAAAAAAGACGAAGATTTGCTTAACACGCCCCCGACAGAAGCCCCTTCAGCGGAAGGAAACGCTTCATTACCACCAATAATGGAGGTCGATGCAACACCACAGGTGGAACCATCGACCTCCACAGCCCCAAATAAGCCATCCGACGTGGAGGCTAAACCTACAGTCGACAGTAACTCCGACATGGAGACTGAAGACGCCACCTTAGGCATCACTCTGAGTGAGGAAGACCTACTTCACTCCTCCTCAGACGATGAAAACGCCGATAAAACAGTGGTGGAGGTTAATCTGACTAATAGTAGCAATGCTGCGATTAGTACAGATTAATCTCCATCACGCCATCATGGCCACAAACAACCTAACACTCCGACTGCACACAAACAAGGATGACATCGTCTTGATACAGGAGCCGTGGGTCTCAAATTCCATCATCAGAGGCCTCAGGACTCCTGGTTACAAGCTACTGTATGCATCGGAGAAAGGTGAACCAAGGTCATGTATGTTAGTAAAAAATGACTTAAATGTATTTTTACTCCCCAATTACAGCGACAAGGACACAACCACCGCTGTCTTAACAACGGATAAAGCCACCTACTGGCTCATATCCTCCTATCTTGGCCACGACAGCCCAATTCCAGGTGACACCTTGAGGAAGGCAATTGCGGTCGCGCAGTCGAAAAAAGTTGGTCTCCTAATTGGATCGGACGCTAACGCTCATCACACGGTATGGGGTAGCTCTGACATAAATGAGAGAGGTGAGTCCTTATTTGATTACTTACTAAGCACTAACCTACTCATAAGTAATATTGGTAATGAACCCACTTTTGTAACCAAGAATAGGAAAGAGGTACTTGATATTACACTTACCTCTGACTCGATCTACAATCTGATTTCAAACTGGCATGTCTCAAAAGAAAATTCCTTCTCTGACCACAAGTACATTCAGTTTGAGCTCAGAGATGTGGCAAACATATCTACGGGTTTTCGCAATCACCGGAATACAAACTGGGAACGATATAGGGAGGTACTAACACAATTACTTGATTACAACCTTCTTAAAAGCTCCTCCAGTAAAGATGAACTAGATCTTTCTGTGAATCATCTCACTGAAGCCTTCAATGAATCAATGAGAATTTCATGCCCTGTAACCATTTCAAAGGGAAAAAAGAAACCTCATTGGTGGCGTAAAGAACTAGAACCATTCAGAAAGAGTTGTCGCAAACTCTTCAATAGATCTAAATACACTAGATCTCCTTCTGACTGGGACTTATACAAACAAGCTCTAAAGCAATATAAAAAAGAATTAAGGAAGAGTAAGAGGTCTTCTTGGAGAAACTTCTGTGGCAAAATAGAAAATACTTCAGAAGCCTCAAGACTCAGAAAAATTCTCTCAAAAAGTCCAACAATACCCAGTGCTTTAAAGACAGATGCAGGCACATGGACTACCACAGATGAAGAATCTCTTAATCTGCTATTAGACACCCACTTTCCAGGTAGCTCTAACTTACTTAACGACTTAACATCAGAGTCTCAAGCTTCTACAAGCGATTTAGTTGATCTAATAACGCGGGAAAAACTGCAATGGGCCATAGATAGCTTTGATCCATATAAATCTCCAGGACCAGACGGAATCATCCCGGCCGAACTACAAAAATGCTCAGACATGATCATTCCACCATTGGAAATCATTCTGACAAGCTGTTTAAGGCTGAGATATATTCCCAAAGCCTGGAGAATGGCAAAAGTAGTCTTTATTCCTAAAGCAGGGAAACCCTCCCACGTTAACCCTAAAGATCTACGACCAATCAGCCTATCATCCTTCCTTCTTAAAACCTTGGAAAGATTGATTGAAATTTACATCAGACATAACCTAAAACCATGTCTCATTTCCACAGCTCAACATGCTTACTCTAAGGGAAAATCAGTAGAAACAGCACTTCATTCGCTGGTTCGCAGTATTGAATACTCCCTCGAATACAAAGAATATAACCTAGTAGCTTTCCTAGATATTGAAGGAGCTTTCAACAACGTCAGTTACCAGGCGATCACGACAGCAATGGAAAAGCTGCAATTAAAGAAACCACTCATAGATTTTATTAGTCTCATGCTCAAAAGCAGGACAATAACTTCAAGCATGAGAAGCTTTACTACCACCAGATCGGTGCATCAAGGTACCCCCCAAGGAGGGGTCCTTTCGCCTCTCTTATGGAACATGGTAGTAAACGACCTTCTAACATCATTAGAAGCAGAGGGTTTCAGGGTGATTGCCTATGCTGACGACGTTGCAATATCTGTATCTGGAAAACACTCCCAAGTTCTCGCGGAACTCCTACAAAATGCCTTGAATAGGCTAACAAAATGGGCTAAGCAATGTGGCCTGGACGTCAATCCACATAAAACAGAACTAGTACTCTTTTCAAGAAGGTACAAAATTCCTCAGCTCAGCCCACCCAAGATTAAAGGAATACCATTAAGGTTTTCCGACCAAGCTAAATATTTAGGCCTCATTTTAGACAAAAAACTAAATTGGAAGGCAAATATTGATGAAAGAGTAAAAAAGGCTACTGTAGCGCTTTTTACTTGTAAAAAGGCCATAGGATCAAAATGGGGCTTCTCCCCAAAAATAACCCACTGGCTATACACTTCGGTAATTAGACCGATACTCACTTATGGAGTTGTCGTATGGTGGACCGCACTGGACAAGATGGTAAATCTAAATAAGTTCATCAAGGTCCAGCGGTCAGCAGGTATGTGCATCACAGGAGCACTTCGCTCAACACCAACTGCAGCCCTGGATGTGCTTTTAAACCTAACACCTCTTGACATCTTCTCCAAAATGGTGGCAGCCAACTCATGTGTGAGGCTTAGAGCCACCTCTCAATGGAACAGTAACAATACTGGACATACTATCATTCTAGACAATTTCAGATCTATCCCAGATCGCTTAGACTATACCACCCCTAAAATGGTATTCGGTAAAAACTTCCATGTGTCCATCCCTTCAAGATCCTCCTGGGAAGAAGAGAGACCCCTGGAAGACAATGCGATACACTTCTCTACAGACGGTTCAAAGACCGATTACGGAGTTGGAAGTGGTATCTATTCGGAACAACTGAATCTAAGTCTATCATATAGACTTCCCAATCAATGTAGTGTATTCCAGGCAGAAGTAATGGCGATTAAAGAGGCACTATCCTGGCTCAGAGAAAACGTTATATCTTGCAAGGATATACGAATCTTCTCGGACAGCCAGGCTGCTCTTAAATCTCTCGCGTCTGTCTCCACAAACTCACAAGTAGTCCACGATTGTCGATCATCTCTGAATGAGATGACAGAACAGTTTAATATTCACCTCATTTGGGTGCCGGGCCACAGAGACATTCCGGGAAATTGTAAAGCCGATGAGCTCGCCAAAAACGGAACACTTCTGCCTAATGTTAGACAAAAACATAACATAGGAACACCACTTGCTACATGCAAATATCTTCTCAAACAATATGCTCTAGAAGCAACAAATGCTAGATGGTCACAGAGTACCACATGCCTAGCAACCAAGCAAATATGGCCAAGCATAGATTTAAATCGGTCAAAAGGCTTGATATCCCTGAGCAGACAAAATATAAGCTCTACAATTGGAGTAATAACAGGACACTGCCTCATAGGAAGACATGCTCTGAGGCTAGGGGTCTACACAAATGACTTTTGTAGAAGCTGCATGGACGAGGAGGAAGAGGAAACAGTCCAACACCTTCTATGTACATGTGCAGCACTCTCCATTAGAAGGAATAACTTTCTTGGCAATCCCTTCTTCGACAATACCAGTGAACTGGCAACGATTGACACAAAGTGTCTCTCTAACTTTATTAAAAGCACAAAATGGTTTGTTTAATTTTCATTACTCCCCCATGAGTAACCTCATTAGTGGTATCACAATGGACCCTTGCGGTCTAAGTGAGTCGATGACATCTGGACAGCCACTCCAACCTAACCTAACCTATACATATTTCCAATCCACAAGAAAGGATCGTTATGTAATGCAGCTAACTACAGAGCGATTTCCTTTTTAAATGCATCTTACAGAATATTTAAAACGATGATGCATAAGCGTCTTGTTAGTTGGATTGAGTCCGGAAACTTGCTGAGGGAATTCCAGGCTGGATTTAGACCAGGTTATTAGCAATAGATAACATTTTTATATTCAGGAGCTTGGCAGAGAATTTCTTGAAACAAAGGAAAACGCTGTATGTTTTTATCGATTTTAAAGCAGCTTTTGATACAATCGATCGAGGTGCACTATTCTATAAGCTGTATAGTCTTGGTATATCATTGAAGTTTGGTCGCGTTCTTGAGCACCTACACATACATATGTAGTCCAAAAAGTCTCCCTACAGCAGCTTTCTTTTTGTTGATTCTGAGATAAAATATTTACTATAACAATATATTAAAAACAGTTTTTTTAAAATCACAATAATAATTTTTTAAAATTTGGTAAAAAGGTGAAGGTGGAAACTAACTTTTTTCCAATGTTACCACTTTGGTTTTTACATTTATTCCTAGTACTTTTTTCAAGAAAACACTAAAATTAGGTTGCGGTACGGAGACTGCGGAACTTTTGGACTATGCGTATATAGAGGAACAAGGGCGGCTGTATGGACAGGTGAAGAACTCTCAGACTGATTTAAAACCTCATCGGGAGTGAGACAAGGTTGTTCATTAAGCCCTTCTTTGTTTGCATTATTCATAGACGACATTTTAGACTACCTGCCGCGTGGAGTGGATTTCGCAGGGATGCGGATTAAGATGATTTAGTCCTGTTTGCGCATTCACCGGAAACTCTGCAGGGTTTACCAGTGTTGCCAGCTATGGAATTTAATAGTAAATATAGATAAATCGAAGGTTATGGCTATTAAAAGTGGTGGTGGACGTAATGCATCAAATGAAAAATGGAGCTTTAATCGCGAAAATATTGAATGTGTGCGAGACTACAAATACCTTGGCATTACTGTTACAAATAATTTAAATATGGAAAAACACTTGAAGGAGAAATTGGTTAAGCGAAAACTGCTATTAATATGACCTGGAAATAATGCTTCATAAATAAGTGTATTACACATAGTAGCAAGTTTAAAGTATTTGAAGCAGTAGCTGAGAGCATACTTTTATATGGATCGCAGGTATGGGGATGTAAAAAGTACAATTCGGCTGAAATACTCCTAACGCACTTTATAAAAATAATATTTCATTTGCCGAAAAATACGCTAAACTACGTTATAATGCTGGAAAGGGGTCTCTCTCCTTTGTTTATAAAAACATTGAAGTTACAAGCGGACTTCTTGCTTAACATTTTTAAAATGAACGTGAAAAGAGTGGCCATAAAAGCGATAAAAGATCAAAATAGTTGGTATCGAGAGTGGCAAGATCTTGCTGAAGAAATGCCAAATTAATTTTAATTTACCCATCGAGGATTTAACAACCGCTAAAAACATCTTGTATGAAGTCATTTTAAATAAAATGTAGAGCTGAATATATTGCTGAAACGTCTAATTCCTTGTACAGAACAACTTACAGCAGATTAAATCATAACCTTGCAGAGAACAACTATTTTAAGGATTCCAATAATGTCCGTGTGATTTCTATGATGGTCAGACTACGTAGTTAACTAATAGATTTAAATTTCATTCCACACATACCTGATTTACCCCTAGAGTGTAATATGTGCAACCTATCAGAAAGAGAGGATACTGTTCACTTCTTGGGAAAATGTCAAATTCTCAGAGAAATCAGAAGATGAAGTGATAAGTCTATTGAATGAAATGAATGTTGTCAAACTTTCTAATTGTGTTTCTATTCACTGTTTTGTTAAATTATTTTGAATCCATCATAAACTTCATATTGTTAAAAAATTATAAATACCTTTTTTAATATTGAAAAGTAATAATATTGAAGGCTTTTTACATTCAATGGATTTTGTTGTTAATCTGGCAGACGGCAATCGCCATGCTATAATGATTTTTGTAAACATTTTTGGTGTGTAATGTAAATTTTTGCATATTCAATAAAATCTGTATCTATCTATCTATCATTCTTTCTGAAGAGTCGCATTTTCTCGAAGAATCCACACGTCGAAAATTCAACGAATTCACAGAGATTGATACAACAAAATTTGAATACATGGATTAGGACGAACTCTGGTTCTGTCAGCATGACGCCCAATGTCAAAATCGATCTTTTTCGCAATAAATTCCCAATTTGTGATACCAATTGAACTTGGAGCTGCGACTTGACCCCTTTGAACTTTTTTGTTCTAAAAATAATGAGAATGTTTAACATGAAACAAAAAAATAATATTTGCTTTATTTGCCTGTATTTGTTCCACCCTTTATATTTATATTAAGATAAGAGGATTTTTCTTAGAACTTTGAGTTTAAAACCTTTGATTTAATCTAATTTCCTTTAGTAATAATATAAATGGGTTAGGTATTAACTAATTATTAATTGTCATAATAATGCTTAAAAGCTATAAATGGAATAATATGTATCTACATTCTACAGTATGTAAAAAGATTTGTATGTAGATAAACTTACCTTTGAAATAGAGAAGAGATAGTGAAAATGTAATACGTTTCTGATGTAAGTACTTTTTTTCAAAAATAAGTTATGAAAATCACGTAATTTGGCAGCAAAATGTTAAAAAAGTTTTTCAAGCCAAAAATGCCAAAATACTCATAGAATATTAAACACACTTTTTTACATGAATATATAACGTAAGTATAATGTTCTCATTAAAAAATGAGCAAAAAGATTCAAAGAAACATTTTTAAGATCAATTTGTTTTCTTTAACACACATTTTTGTAATTTAACTTAAAGATTTAGTGTTTAAATTTGCAAATATATTTTTAGTTTTAATAAGTAAAAAATAAAAGAAACATTTCAAGCATCAGTATCAATTTGAATGTCAATCGAAAAAGTGAGTGTACAGATAATACATTTTGTTTTAATACTATATAAGGATATTATTTATATTTATTTGTGATGAGAAAAAATTAATTTATTCGTGGTTCTTTAAAAATTCATAAATGTAATTAATACGGAAAATATAAAAGGCTGAACTTTTAATGAAGATTTTTTAATATTCTTAAATGTTGAGTTATTTTTTCGAAAAGTGGTTTAATTGGAATGAAAGTCAAATATTTCTCCTCATTACTTTTTAAGCCTAAAACTAATATTATAATGTTTTTTTTACATATAAGATAAAAGTGCAAATTTTAAACAGTAAAAAATAAATTCTCTTAGAAATGACTAAAACACGATTAACTTATATACATTCTCATAATGGAGAAACAGTATTAACAGATTTCGGTAAGTAACAAAGTTAATGATTTTAGAACGGGTAAAAGGCTTACATTGAACTAAGAAAAGGACGAACAATTTAACGTCTATATTATAAAACAAGAATTGGATGATTTTTTCTTTCTAAAATGTCTCAAAACACAATTCTTTTCCAACCTTTGTCCAATAGCGGAAGAAAAGGCTGTCCACAAATCGTTTTGCATTAAACAAGAATTAGCTTAGTAGCTTAAACAAAACTGATCGGTGGTCCAATTGGTCAGAACAGAAGACACGCTAAGAGGCGTCACTAAAGGCGTACAAAGTTGAAGTTGTAAGCTGCGTGGAACGTATTTTTCTGGCAATAAAGTTCGTCTTAAATCCAAAAACCACGAGGCGCCTAGATCTGTAGGAAACTCCTTCAAATTTTGTTATCTTAATTTGTGCAATTTCGATTTGAATAACCCGCTATTATCTTTTGATGACAATGCAAACTTCAAAAATTCGTTAAATTGTGCAATTTCACTACAAAAACGACGAACATTTTGCAGTCATACTTCGGAAAACTGAACACTTTTGGGTCGTTGCAAAGTCTCTTCTTGACTGTTAATATTGAATCTTGTAGACATATTTAAGCTGTTAAGACAAGTTAGTGATATGAAGAAAACGGTGTGCATTACACAAGAAGACTTATAATATTATTGCTTGTAGTATTGATGAAAGTACCCGTGGCATGATGGTTAGTGCGTTGGACTGTTATGCCAGAGGTCTTGGGTTTGATACCTGCCTATGCCATCTAAAGTTTTTTCGCGGGTACTGCCTCTTGCAAGGTATTGACAAGTTCTCCAAGAGTAATTCTTGTCATGAAAAGTGCTTTCTCAAATTAGCCGTTTGGATTCGGCTTAGGTAGGTATGGTTGAGAGTTGTAAGTCACTAGGCCCTAGTTCTCAACGGACTGTTGCGCCACCTAATTTATTTATTTTATTGACGAAAGCCCACGTTTGTTGATTCCTCTTCGATTAACTTTACAATTTTGTATAAAAACTTCCGTTTTAAGGTTTATTTTGAAGTTTTATGAACTTAAAGAATTACGACTATCGATCACTCAACGTCGTCGTTCACTAATTTTATCTTTGAAATGCATCAAAATTATTAAATTTTTTTTTCAGTGATGAGACCTATTTCCACCTCATAAGCTATGTTAACAAGCTTAATTGTCGCATTTGAGGTTCGGAACATCTTAGAATTATTTTGGAAAACCTTCTCCAACCTAATTGTGTTACTGTTTGGTTCGATTTTCGAGTTGCTGATGGCGGTGTGATTAAATCTTACATATTCCAGACCTTTAAGATGGAGTTTGTGAAGTATTCGAATTCATAAAGCTGCAAATTTGCGAATTGATCATGGAAAATTTCATGAAAAGGATAATGTTCGTTGTTATTTTCCATGCCTTCCTCTTCACAATAAAACAATCATTCATTGATTTCTTTAAAAAAACACTATTATTTTTAGTATTAAAATGAAATCTCTTAATCTCTATATATTTGACAAATCATACCAATTATAATAACTTGGATGCATTGTTACTTTTAAAAACCAGTAAAAACATAGTTGCTATATAAATTTAAATACCTAATCAATTTTTTTCATCAAATTCTTTCCACAGCAAAGTTGGTCTATTTTTAGAATGTAGCCTTTTCAAACAAAGTGCACACGTGCAAAATGCAAAATCAACGATTCCATCAAACGGAACTGAACGTTTAAAATAATAATTATTACCTTTTTGGCGTTATTATTCAATATGCGTGCACAACAAGCCATGTTCCTTCACTAGTCACTACACTTGTACAGTACACGCATCTTCCATGTCCTGTTCCTGTACTCCAGGTGAATCAAACGCATGCAATATCTTACTTGTTGCGTCCCCATATTCTTGGCATTCTTAGAAATATCATTTGATTTTCCTGAATTTACAATGACAATATATCTACCATAGGTAATAATTAAAATTAGCATTTCATTAAATTTACTTCCTTTTGCAATAAGCCATCAGTTACTTGCACATATGCACATTTAATTCTCTCACGTGAAAAATTTTCTATTCGGTGGATTGATAGTAATGAACCAACACGTGTCGTCTGCCATCACAGGAATTAAACAATAAGTACCTAACACTTTTATTCCCGAAGAGTCTCAATATTGAATGTGATACTGGTCACAGATAAGCCCTTCTTCATTCCGTATTCCAATAATGAACTTATAATATAGCCATTTTCGATTTCTCTTTCGGAAAGAAAACACACACAAAAATTAACACTTTGAACAAAGTTCACGTTTCATTGAAGAATGCGATTAAGGGAAACCATCAGTAGTTCTTGCACCTTGCTCCAGCTCCAGAATTACCATTTAAGTAGATATGTAAGTAAACTATACACTCTTAAATAATGACCGGCTGACCAATTCTAAATTAGAAAGTAGGCCAACAATTCCAGTCACGTGTTCCCATGTGTGTGCAACAAATTGAGATACTTTGATGCGAATTAAAAATTAAATCAACTTTAACTTCGTCCAAGAAGTGATCGATATACGATATGAGCCTCATTTGCTTCCGGAAAAGCTACGTTCACATTCACCTATATAAAAGGGCTTATGGTAGGAATATTTGTCTTAAAATATCCACATAAGGAGTTCAGGGCACATTTTGTCGGTCTTGAGACTTGAGACTGGTGCTACCCACAAATTCTATTTATAAAAGTAAAACATATTTCTGATCAATTGAAAAACTCATCTGTTCGTGTCACTTAAGCCTTCATGACATAATTTAGTTTCAAACAACCTGACTAGAATACTTATAAAGCTTTAAGTAGAGCAAAGAGAACGTCAAAGAACAAAAACCCGGTATATAAGAATTGCTTTGAAAAAAAGATAAAAAAGAAGAAATATAGAGCAATGAGATTTTAAAAAGATAATATAAATTTATTCTTTAAACAAATGAATACTTTACTTCACTAAGACGAAGGAAACAATCCACAATATATCAATCGATCATATTATAATTAATTGAATGCACTCCTTCACCATCTTGGCAAGCTTTCAGAAGTGTTCGAGTTTTTGACAACAATGCTGATTTTTGACAAGAACATCTGAAATCAGTCAGTGATATATTTAAGGAACCATAGATTGGAATTGGCTGTTTTTATGATTCTAATTATTTAAGACAAGCTTTTTGTTGATACAAATTTACATATTCCTTTATAAACTGAAATTAAGTTATTAATGAGTAAATAGTAGTTAGAATATTTTAGAATCATTCATCCTCTTTTTTGGGTTGGAAAAATATTGAAACAAAAACAATATTAATTTATAGAAAAGCTTTTTTGAAATTGTTGTTATTGATTCGCCAATATCTGGCAATTTTTGTGAAAACATCGTTAACGGCTTGGCTTATGTGGTATTTCGGTTAGACAAATATTGAAAGCTCCTTTTGAGTACTGAAGATACTTAGGGCGAGTGATCTAGTTTCTTTTCACATCATAGGTTATTTTGTCACTGTTTTCTTTATAAAAGCTTTACAGAAAGTCGGTGTCATAATATTGAAATATTGCAAACTTGTTTGCAATGTATAGGTGCTGTGTAGCTCATACTGTGAGCTACTGGTATGGTAGTGGACGACACTCGTGATTCCCGCCATCGTGGCTGCTGTAGCGAAAAGTATGAGAATTAACTTACAAACATTAATTCGCCTTGGCCATCGAACTCAACAGATCAACATTTCAATCACTAAAATGAAAAAAATAGAATTCTGCAAGATTGAATTGCAGCAATTAAAGACGCAAGACCGTCCGTTTCGTAATCATTTCACCGTTTGGGTCTT
This sequence comes from Eupeodes latifasciatus, assembly GCA_920104205.1. Classification (NCBI taxonomy): domain Eukaryota; kingdom Metazoa; phylum Arthropoda; class Insecta; order Diptera; family Syrphidae; genus Eupeodes; species Eupeodes latifasciatus. Next base: position 131,579,302 of record OV049926.1, on the reverse strand, counting down.
CCAAAGCTTAAATCGGACAACAATTTTGGGTTAAAAATCATCTTCCCTAAAGAGGTTCATCTTCATTTTGTCGACAATACGTTTTGAAACAAAATTGATGCATCTTGATTAGACACACGTCATACGCATTTATACAGACAGTTACAGTATTGTGCGGATTGTGTACTCTTTGTTTTCGAAAATAAGGCTAGGAACAAAATTTAAGTCAACAATGGGCCATATTTATTAAACGCATTAAACATTGCAGCTGTGATTGGAAATCTTTGGACTTATTTTTGTGGGAAACCGCAAAGAACCGATGTTATGCCAACAATCCGAAAAACCATTGAAGAATGTAAACAAAGTCTAGGAAAATTGAAGTGATAGAATTCGATAAAATATGGTAAACATTTAATTTTTTTAATTTTATTTAATAAATTAAAAGAAACTTCTAGATACTTAAATACATCTTTAAACTACGAAACGATCCCTACATATCCTACATTCTTTCAAAAACAAGAAACTCCTTACAACCACATAACCCAATTGAAAGTCAAGTTTCCATCTCCTTAACTAGTTTACACAACTTTACAAAAAACAGTGCGTTCTTCAGAGTATTTCCAAAATAGAAAAATACAGGGTGGGCCGTAAATAAGTGCACTTAAAAAAAATTATATTAATACAACTGTAGCGCTTTTAAATGAAATATTTATTTTAAATTATACAAAACGAAATGAATTTTTATTTTTTAAAAATTAAATCATCCAAATATTGTCCATTTCGCCTACAGCACTCTTCCAATCTGACTCTGAGATTTTGGAACACTTTTGTCAAAAGTTGCGGAGTGATTAAGCGGATTTCTTCTTCAATGTTCGCTTTTAATTCAGCCGTCGTTGAAGGATTATTAGAGTACACCTTACTCTTGAGGTAGCCCCATAAAAAGAAATCCGGTGGCGTTAAGTCAGGGCGCCTGGGTGGCCAAGCAATATCACCCCTCCTCGACATCAACCTTCGAGGAAACATTTCTCTAACGACCTCCAGAGAGTCGTTACTTGTATGGCAGGTAGCGCCATCTTGCTGGAACAAGGTGTGAATAGTGTAACCACTCGATTCTTGCAGTTTTGGAGCTAAAAAATCTCTAAGCATCGAAACATAACGCTCTGAATTAACAGTAACATTACGCCCGTATCGATCTTCATAAAAATACGGCCCTATGATCCCCCACTTGGCTATTCCGGCCCAAACGGTCACTTTCGGAGAGTGTAACGGTCGTCCATGTTTTAAGCGTGGATTTTCTGTTCCCCAGTATCGACAATTTTGTCGATTAACAAATCCGTTGACATGAAAATGAGCTTCGTCTGAGAAGATAATGTTATTGAAGTGAGGGAATCTCCGTAACATTTCTGTTGCGAAATTGAACCGTGAAACAAAATCGGATTCTTTCAAATCTTGGACAATCTGAATTTTGTAAGGGTATAACTTCAAATCATCCCGTAAAATGCGACGTAAAGTCGTTCTGGGTACTCCCAGGGCCGCAGTGCGTTTCCGTGTAGAGCTTCTTGGATCCTCGCGCACAGAAGCTTGTACGCGTTCAATTGTTTCTGCAGTCCGCCTGGAACGTGGGCGTCCTGTAGGTCGAAGTTTTTGCGTTGATCCCATTGCCTCGAATGTTACGATCCATTTTTTGATTACATTCGTACTTGGACACTCGGTGATGTTGCGTAATCCAAACTTTACCCGAAAAAGCCGACGAACAGTCACGTATGAGCGATTGTTTTCATAAAAGGCGCGAACGCAGAAAGCGCGCTGCTCTCCCGTGAACGGACTCATTGCGACTAAAAATTTAGATCTCGAGCTGCAAGGAGATACCATCCCCACGCGTCTCGGCTATTTCGTTCGGGAGTTAGAGCGAGACAAAAAGTGCACTTATTAACGGCTGTAGAAGGAGATATTGTTCTCCGTGATTCTCATTTAATCGAGTACCAAAATCGTATGGAGAAGAAAATTAATTCAAGGGCGCATGGTACTGCTCACACCATCCGCTATTAATCATCATTAAAAATTAATTAAACTTATAATGTTAGTCTCAGATAGAATATTTAAAAAAATACTTTAAAATTTAACTAAATACCTAAGCAGAGCACCTTCTGTGCTCGCAAATTATTATCAATGTCATAGCTCGTTTCTCCAAATTGTCAAAATAACCATAATTAACTTTGAGCTTATAATAAACAACACATAGAATGGAAGAAAATTAATTTATTTCTTTGTTTAAAGAAAGAAGTAAGTAAAATGTGGAGAAATACATCGTTGCGTAGGAAATTAATGTAGAAGTATTCTTTTTGGGTAACTTTTATTTTTTCTTGCAAATTTTTTAATATTTTTGTCCTGTTATTTTATAAAAATATTTGTATATATTTGTGTCAAATGTTGTGACAACCGAAATAGGCATTTTATTTTACAATAATTTTTCTTATTAAACGAAGCAACTATGAAACTAGTACTATAAAATCTATAATTGTGTATCAAAAATTATGGTGGCGTGCAATTACAGCCACAGAAAAAATTTCCATTAGTCTTTGTTAAAAAATCAACTATGTACATTATGGGTTAAAATAACAAAACACATAATTTTATTTGTAGTTTCATAACTGTTTGTATTTGTAATTTTACAAATTTAAACCATGCGAGAAAAAGTATTTAAAGAAATTAACATTTTGTATTTGATTTTTGTCGTGAACTTTTTCCAGTTAATAGAACCATTTATAGAAATACAAATTTCAATGTTATGACTCAAAGCTGTTGGATTAGAAAATGCTGAAAAAAATGTAGTTTCTTAAGGCAAAGGTCTGTTGTTTTTTTTACAGTAATAATATAATATGTAATGGCGATCTTGATGTCTTTTAGTGCCGCGATTGCTTCGTTTTCGTTTTCGGTTAAAATTAAATTTTAGTTTTAATTAAGGCTTGTTAAGGTGAGACTTTCTGCGAACAAGCAAATATGCCTTTGCCTTAGCACATGAAAAGCTTATCATAAGACTAATACATAATAACTTCCATAATTCTGTATAAGTATGGATAAATAATATAAGTATGTATTTACTTATCAATATATTGCAGACATTGAAGATTTTAAGACATTTTAGAATTTATAATAAATAATGTGATTCTAGTCAGGTAGAAAGTCTACTTACACGTACTTTTCATAAATTTTTCTGAAAATAAAAACGACCAAGACGAGAATTGATCGATTGTCATAAATACATTTATGTGCAATGTAGTTGGAAACTAAGTACATTTATGTAAAGATACAATGCACCGACCGAAGACGCGACACACGCACGGTACCAAAAGCATACCGGCTGACAGCTTTAAAATTACGTTGTTCTTGCAGCAGACTTGTCATTTTTTTTTTTGAATTTGTATTTGTTTCCACTGTCTACACTTTTGTATGACGCCTTAAAAAATGTTTTCCACTCCCTTTAGTTAGAAATTTCTTAGCAACAAAAAATAATTTTCATTCAAGAATAAACCGCATCCGAAAGTCAATATTTGCAAAATTCAATTTCACTTGGAAACATACAAGTAAAACCTTAAACCGATTCGAAAAATATACTCGTACTCGTATAGCTACAAAAATGAATGAGAGCCACAGATTTAGATACTAAGAAGGCAATTTATCACCGTTTTATGCGGTCATTTGCATGAGGAATGCATATAAAGTTTATCAATGGAATAGAAATTGTTTGCAGGAATTGGGATAGTCTTACTGGTTAAATATAGTAATTTATTGCCGGCGCTACGCTATTCTTTATATTCTTGGATACAAAATGAAATAAAAAAAATCGATAGAAAAGAAAAAATACTAGAAGCAAAAAATATGCAAATTAATTGCTTAAAAATAGCCTATTGTTATTGTATAAAGAAATTACACGCATACAATGTAGCAGAATGCAAAGATTTTGCAAGATATTTTAAAAACGAATACCTGCATTTTATGAAAGTCTTTTGACGATATTAATAGATTTAAATAAATGTGGGTATCTAAGATTTCTTAGAAGCGAGTTCGTTTATAGAAGTGCATATTTGGACTATCCCAATTGATATTATGTTAGTAGTTTTAGATAGGTTTCTACACCAAATATGTTAATATGTTAATATTTTTCGTACACTTTTAATTTTATGTACTTACTTACTTACTTAAAATGGCGCTACAGTCCTGTGTGAACTAGGGCCTCACCCAACAAACTTCTCCATCTAGCTCGGTCCCTAGCTAGATGTCTCCAGTTTCGCGCTCCAAGTTGGGTAAGGTCACTTTCCACTTGTGCGCGTTACCTGATCCGCATTCTTTCACTACTGCGTTGTCCTGTGGGTGTGAATTCGAAGACTTTCCGGGCCGGAGCATTGGTTTCCATGCGCTCTAAGTGACCCAGCCATCTTAGTCGTTGAACTTTTACCCTTCTAGCTAAGTCTACGTCGCTGTACAGTACAGCCCGTACAGCTCGGCGTTCCATCTTCTCCTCCACTCCCCTTCTATGCATACGGGACTGTAGATCGCACGAAGAACTTTTCTCTCGAAACGACCCAAGGTGCTTTCATCCGCTTTTGTCATAGTCGATGCTTCTGCACCGTATAGCAGGACGGGGATGATGAGGGTCTTATATAGCGACACTTTGGTCCCTCGAGGGATGGCTTTGCAACTCAATTGCTTTCTTAGCCAAAAAAGAAACAGCGGTTAGCAAGAGTTATTCTTCGTTTGATCTCAGAGCTGGTGTTGTTTTCTGTTACGTCTGTCGATGGTGACGTTTTGACCGAGACGTTCGGTGTTGTAGGTCCTTTCTTGACGACAGCATGTACTTTGTTTTGCCCTCATTAACGGTTAAACCCATTTTTGCCGCCTCTGCCTCAATACTCACAAAAGCCCATTGACATCACGCTGAATTCTTCCGATTATATCAATATCATCAGCATATGCTAGTAATTGGACAGACTTTTGAAAGATAGTGCCTCTAGTGTTGACGTGAGAGCTCTGCACTATTCTTTCAAGTACGATGTTAAAAAAATCGCATGACAGCGCATTACCTTGTCTAAAACCTTTTTGGCATCGAAAGGTTCTGTTAATTTGTTTCCAACCTTTATGGAGCAGCATGAATTCTCCATGGTCATCCTGCACAAACAGACGAGTTTGGCAGGGATGCCAAAACTAAACATGGCTCTATACAGCTCGTTCCTGTAGGTACTGTCATATGCGGCCTTGAAATCGATGAAAAGATGGTGGGTGTCGATTTGATGTTCTTGGGTTTTTTCCAGGATCTGCTGTAATGTGAATATTTGATAGACTGTGAACTTTCCTGGTCTAAAACCACACTGATAAGGACCTATCAGGTTGTTGACGATGGGCTTTAGACGTTCACATATTACAGCAGAGAAGATTTTGTAAGCGATGTTAAGTAGACTGATTCCTCTATAGTTGGTGCAGTTTGGAGGGTCTCCTTTTTTCAGGATCGGGCAAACAAAAACTGAGGTTCCATTCATCGGGCATGTTTTCTTCCGACCATATCTTACAGATAAGTTGGTGTATGCTCCTAACCAAATTGTCTCCAGCTGCTTTAAAGAGCTCGGCATTCAAGCCATCCGCTCCAGCGGCTTTATCAGACTTCAGCTTAGATATGGCAATCTTTACTTCGTCTAAGTCGGGAGGACGGGATTGTTGGCTTTCGTCGTCTATGTTCAATGGATCATCCTGCCTGACAGCGGGATTCGGTCATCGCCGTTATACAGCAGAAGTTGTCCTAACATATCCTCAGCATTGACTGCGATTCCAATAATTGTATGTAAAGATTTTTAATTAGAACTTGACACTGCGAGAATACCCTTAAGCCAATGGCTGAACTTTAAAACTAAAACAACATTTTCATCATAGTAAATTTCACGAGCAAAGAATGTTTACGTAGGTAGGAATATTTAAAATTTATAACCAAAACTCAGATTCAGTGGCAGTAACTTTACCGAAAGTTTTTATTCAAGCATTTTTCATTCCAAATATGTTTGACACATGTGGTTTGATGAATATTTGACGAATTGGAAGATTTCAAGTTCGTCAAATATGCTGTCAAAAATTATTTTCCTTTTGAAATTTGATTGATTCTAATTAACTCAAATATTAAAGTATGAAGAAATTTCCTTAATTTGTATTTTGCAAATCTGCAGAAAAACTAAATTTATCTTAAAAAATACCCCTGAAATATCACTTTGAAATATTTTTGATCCATTCTTCTATGGAGCCTAGGCGTTTGATTTAGTATCATATTTAGATTAATTTACAATTTGTATTGACAATTTATACAAAATAACGACGTCTTTTTTCTTTGACAACTGCTGTATAAAAAACCATTTGTGGAGATTTATTAGAATCTAGAAATGTTGTTCGTATGGTAAAGGGTGGTTTTCAAGAAGAAATAAAACGCGTATAATAAATTCCAGCCAAGAGGTCAAATTGTTGATACTTTTTGCAGTAATTATGACCGTATGTTAGCAATAATGCTCTGAAAATTCTCTTCCAAGGCGTCAAATGTCTCAGGCTTATTTGCGTAGACAAGTGACTTCACATAGTTACACAAAAAATAATCCAGCCAGAGCGGTGTGAAATCGCACAATCTTGAAGGCCATGCCACAGGTAGACCAAATATTATATTTTTTATTATTATTTATTATGAAATGGAAACCGAAACTAAGCATATGTATATGTATCAAGTTAAAGCTGTCAAATAGATCAACTCCGTGAAAAGGTTTGCCAAATTGGAAACCGCACGTCTAAAAAACACCCGTTATATTTGACATTTTTAAATTTGAATGCCTCTGAATTGCAATTGCATCATTAAAATTATTTTACTGTAAAAAATGTAATTTCCAAGAACTGAATTTACCCAAACTGATATCGCGTACAAAGCTTGACCTATAATTTCAATACTTACGTCATTTTAAATAAATTTAAACAAAAGGTGCACTGTGTACCTGATAAATGGCAAGAAAGTATGCACTTTGATGAGTGACAGTTAGAAAGAGTATTCAAACAACTGTAAGATATTCTGTTTGCGAAATTTTCTTTGAAAAACTCAACTATTGCATTTTATCTGACAGGAGGAATTTGTATTTTGACAGAATTTGACATAGAATTTGATCCGAATCTGATTAAAAGTTCTACCTATATTTGGTATTATTTTCTATACGACAAAGAAATTTGTCGGAAAGTATCAACTCTATCTTTTGCATAACTCAAATGCCAAAAGTATAACGTGCCATTGCCTCTGCCGCTGCCTCAGCAACAGCTGAATGAATCTTCTGAGTGATTGACATATAAGTCAGACAACTCTTTACCACACCTTCGATTTTCTACTCTATATATACATTATAAGCTATGTATATATCGTGACCCAATATACTTAGTTACAAAAAAGTCCCATCTGATGTATACGAGTTGAGTATTATAATATCGTTGAATAGTTCCAAATATCATTATGCTTTGTGCGACCAAAGAACAAATTCTGACGAGTACGTGCTGATTTTATAAAGAAGCCTAACAACCATTTGAAATAAAATCGCAAACTCGATTTATGCGCAATATATTTTAAACGGTACCCCAGTCTTTATTATATCGTAATACTTTTTCGTTTCCTTCAACTTTGGTTTTTGCTGCAACGAATTAATAAACAATTTTGGAATATAAGTTTGGTGATTTCTGATTTCATTCATTAAATTACATCGTTTTCTTGTAATTTAATGTAGGATTATGAGTTTTGACAGTAATTTCTATAAAGAGTAACAAAATACGTGATTTTGAATGATTTCATTCTTTTTCCCACATGAATTTGTATTTCTTACCTTGTAGCGTTAAGGTTGCAGATGGTCTCTACTGCTGTTCCAACAATAAGGATGTGAAATATTGACTTGCAAGTCATCAATGAGCAATGGTTGTCCAAAGGTTTCTACCGCTATCCCGTGCAATCTAATTATGGATAGGTATTTAATCAAATGATAAAGGGCTACCAGAAATTAACACAACGCTTGAATTTCTCGCGTTTGTCTATTTTGTCAAGTGCTGCCAATATGAAAAACATTTTATTTTATAAGGGAAAGAGTTGAAAAAAAAAGTTACAAAACAAATTACTGAAAATTCCGAGGTGTGCGAAGTTTCTTCGGAATAGGCTTAAGTCGAGGCAAAATAGTTTGAAATTATATTTTGAAAACAAAAATTTAAAGACAAATATTATACTGTTACAGTATGAGGAAGACTGTTTAGAGAAGACGCACAACAGAACCGTCAGTCACATCTTTCACCAGCCACGGTGAAGAAAAATGAATAATTCCCGTGAGTTTTACTGTCATAGTTCCTTCTGCAGTGCAATTAACGGGAATCCACTTCTACCAACCTTGTTAAGTTTGTATGAATTTTTTAAAATCTAAATTGAAACTTTCATAAATAGCAGTGTAGTACAAAATATGTCATATTAACTTGCATGCTTTTTTTATAAATGGATTGAGACTTATTTAAAAAGCTTAACAGAAAATGTGCTAAATTTGAGTTCATTTAATTTTTTTTAACAAATATATTGGTTAAAATAGTTTTATAGCCATTTTTATTTGATTTCTAATATAATATAATTTAAGAAATTACATATTTGGAGTTAGCAAACAACTATGGAATATGGAGGTCATCGTAGGCATATTTTGATAAAAGCTGTGTTTGTTTTTAACTTAATTGAAAAGTTTTCAAAATTAAGAAATCGATAATACATACTGAAAGCTATATATTTTACAATTTGTTTCCATTTGCATTTCCATTTCGTTTGTTTCCAAGGACTTAACTGTTTTCAACCACTCTAATTTGAAGAACTCAATAAGTAAATCAAATTTTCACGAAATATCAACAAAAACATCACTGTCATTTTCAAAACAGCGTATGCTACGTCAAATGACAATTTTTGAATTTATTTGCAGGGGTGGGTTCAGAAGTTTCATTTTTCTATGGAGTTTGAATTCAAAAGTAAGATTAAATTTGTTAAACTGATGGTGAATATTTGTTCTCTACTTTTGTATTTTTATATCTGACTAAAAGTTTTTGTTATAAAATAATGTGGAAATAACAATAAAGTTTTCGGGAAACCATAAGAAGAAAAACAAACTAAAATATATACAACAAACACGCCCTTAATATTTATTTGCTTTGGCACCACCAAACTGCCTCCAACATTTCACAATCCGAAACTCTTCACTAAAATATTTTGAATCCTTTTTTAACTTCCCAAGTTATTGTAATTGTAATTGTATTGTATTGTATTGTATTGTCCAATTTGTCGAATTGAAAATGTTGACATTTCTCGACGTTTAAGGTCCCTAGAGTCGAAATAATAGATTTTTAGAGAGGTTTCTGTGCGTACGTTCCCGACGTTTTTTCGTCGTCCATAGCTCAAGAACCAGTAGGTTTTTTAACCATAGCAATTTAAAAAAGGTGAAAATTTTGGTTAACCCAAAATATCTCACGAACCAATAACGCTAGAGACTTGAATTAAATTTTATATTATATATCGTAACGCGATACCAAACAAATAAATTTTTGGAAAAAATTCCAATTAACGGTTTTTTTATAAATCAAAAAAACTGAAGAAAAAAATAATTGTCACCTCGAATATTTGGCGAACAAAAATGATTTTATCTCCAAAACAATTTAATGCAACGAAGAATAACGTTTTTAACATCTGGTATAATTTTAAGAAACATCGAATTGACAGTTTTGTTTTTTATAAAAAATAAAAACCTAAAAAAAAACAGGTACTCAAATATCTTTTCAAAAAATTGAGATTATGGCTTCCAACTAATTTTATCTTAAACGAAATTTTGTTTTCAACATTCGAAAGAGAAAAATCGAATAGACGGTTTTTTTTACAAAAAATAAAAACCTAAAAAAAAAACATTACTAAAAGTTGGTAAAAATTGATTTTCGACTCAAATATCTTTTCAAAAATTAAAAATATTGGCTTCAAACTTATTTATCTCACAGAAAATATTGTTTTCAGCATTTAGTTAATTTTTTTATAAAAATCTAACAACAAAAAATAAAATCTACAAAAAATAGTACGCAAATTTGGTAAAAATTGATGATCGGTTCTCGATATCTCGTGATCAATAGAAGATATTGACTTCAAATCCATTTCATTCATCCAATTTGTATTTGTTTATATAAGAAATAAGAACTTTTAAGAAATTCTACAAAAATTGATAAAAATTGGATTTGGATTAAAAATCTCGTTAGCAAAAATAGATTTCGAAATCAAACTATTTCATTATATGCAATATATTGTTGGTAATTTTAAAATTTTTAAGAATTATTCAACTGACAACTTTTTTAACAAAACACGGAAACCTACCAACTTTTAAGCAAGATAAATCGACTTAAATTTTGTAATGCAGCGTATTCACTTACCAAAAAAACACGGCTATAAAATAGTGTTTCAATACTTAAAATACCGATTGTGAATATGAGCAAATGTCATTTGTAAGTTCATCAATTCGTTCAACTTTTTTTAAATTATTTAATTAATTATTTAAGTGATTTTTAATACAAACTGATTATAAATAGATACATAAATGAATTCAATTATTTAAAACTTACTTTCCATATGCCTATTTTTAAGTTTAGTAAAGAAATCTCACACATCAAAGTCCACTAAAAAGCCTACACCATATAGTTTACATAATAGGCTTTCGCCTACAATCAACTAATCTTTTCTTAAACTGCAGGCGGCCGAGCTCTAAACTCATCACATTTCCCACATGAAACTGCAACTGCAACTGCAAATGAATAAAAAATAAAATTAAAATTCTGGATCAAGCTTACAGAAAATTGGCAAAGAATTGTACACGAAGAGAGGGAAATCGGTGAAATAACGGCAGCAAAGATGCGTCTCTGTATGAAGAAGCGTTATAAAGTTATAAGTATACCCGTATAGTGTCTTAACACAAATGGTTCCCGCTTAGAATTCTGGTAGCTTGTACGTAAAGTAAGTCGTCAGACTGACGACAGTATAGTTTCAGTACTTTGGTTTGGTATTATTGTAAATGGCTTTGACTTTGGCTTTGGTTTATAGATTCAAAGATACATATACCTTGCGATGTAGTTGGTGCAAATTTGTTCCTTAACCAAACCATAATGCACTTATATCGGAGTAAGAGAACAGAAATGCATTTAAATAGTCGAATGAGTTGAACAAGTTTAAGGGTGACTGACATGAATTCGTGTGCATATTTTGCATTTGTGCGATGCATTAACTTACTTATAGTGACCACTAGAATACGTTATCAAAAAGATGCATATCAGACGTTATACATACATACCATACCTTTGGAACATGTGTCAGTTGGACTGAAGATTATAAGACTTTGAAATGGGGGGTAGGAGGAGGAGGAAAGTGGTGGTAGTGGATGGATATATGAAAACCGTATCGCCCATGTGACGCCAATACCTGACATGGGAATGTACTGCTTGTGAAGGGAATTATAAATAATTTGAAGAATAGCAGCTGATTTATTGCTCTACTGGCACACATTATCGCGATAAGTATTGAACATTTTATAGCTATGTTACCGAGATAAAAAAAAGATTATAAAGGAATTTCACCACCACCTTCTTTTATGTAGGGTTGTTACAGAAATCATGTGAAAATATTAGGATTTCAGACATGTTGTAAATGTTTGGCCTTTATATGTTTCTCATAATTTCGGGGGGGTTTCAAAAAATATATATTATATAATTTTTTATTTTAAATTTCAAGTGTTTTTTTTTTTCTTTTTTGGCACTATTTTATATAGGTACTAAGAAACATGTATGAATAAAAATTAGATATATACACATATGACTTGCTTTCACGATTGACAAAACAGTATATGACTTCAACGCTAAAACTTAATTTTTATATGCATTATGCATGTATAAGTATGTATGCCTTATTTCCTAGTTGCCGTTGTCGATCCCATCATTCTTAGGCTGAACTCACTCATGAATAAATGTGAGTTACAGAAACAAAGAGATGAGGTAAGACATAGGGTCATATTCATAGTTCCTTGATACGTTCTGATTTTGTCTTTGCTAAATTAAACTTCAGTTTATGTTATTCATAGAAAATTTAAAGCCATTTTAAAACGATAATCTGGAGTCTAAAAATAAACACGACGGAACCTATGTTTAAGCTGTTTCTAAATCTATTAAACGTCCAAAAGAAACAAACTGATTGAGAAAATTAAGTTACGAGACATTTTATTTGAAAATTTAAAAACAAAAACTAAAATTTAAAAAGACTTAAGCATATATCAACATTTTGATATTTTTTGCTGGATGTTGGAATGCTACCAACTAACAAAAAACGAAAGCTCTACTTAACCCGATGGGACCCCTTTATTATTATTATTATTATTATCTTTATTTTTCCAACATATAAAGTACAAATGTTTTAATATAAAAGATTTACGAGCATGGCTTAAAAGCCGTCTGCCGATTATATCTAAAATTAATACATTAAAATTTCAAGAGAATTGAAAATGAAAAAGTGTAGAGTATTTTAACATTATGTAAGTATAATTTTGCCAGTTAACATAGACATATTTAAACAAAAATATCATTTGAGTTTAAGACTTTATTTTAAACAAATCCAATTGAAACTACTATAAACATATTTCAAAAGTTACATTTTTTAAACAAAAGGAACAAATTTAAGCTAGTGTATATAAATTTAAAAAAGTTGATAAATTAATCGATTAAAGAGTAATGGTAGATTAAGGGATTCAATATTAACTGAAAGATGGGCTTTTAGTTTAGCTAAAACAAAATAATAGATTGATTCTAAAAAAGATTTACATAAGTATTTCTGTAAGCGATAGCTTCAGTAACAAACCGGATAAGAACTTTCCAACCACACTCACCATTAAGAATTGAGTAACTCTCTTCTGTAGAAAGAAAGCTTTTCTTAAAATATAAACGTCGAATTTCTTGGAGTATTGGACATCTTGCTAGGAAGTGATAAACGTTTTCGATTTGATTAAGGTTGCAAAGATTACAATTATGATTTATATCACCCCTATGAGGTCTGTAATTTAGCTCTAGCATTTCAGTTCGGATCTTAAATATTAAACTCATCTCGTTAACTGTGAATTCTTTTCGAAAATAATTAGATTCCGCCAAACAATGATTCAGTTTGCTGTATATCGTTCTTGACATGGACTCTTTAGCACGGTTCAGAGAATTTTGAAATATTTTTTCGTCAATTGCTGAGATGCAGTCATAGAATTCATCCTTCCATGAACCAAAGTTATTCAAGGCTAGATTCAAGGTCGTATTATATTTAGTAGCCAATTCTTGCCAATCTTTAAACGGCGAGTAACAACGCTGAAGTGCAATCATGAGTACTTTTCTTTGAAGATTATTATCACATCTTTTTAAAACTTTGACAATATAGTCCGCATTTGCCTTAAGGTTTTTTAAGAAAATTGGAAGTAGTCCAGATTCGACATATATTGCATAGTTAGGTGTGTTTAAAGGGACCTTAAAAACACGTTTGAAGAAATATCTCTGGATAATTTCAAAGTCTTCACATGCTTCGTAACCATACACTTCATTAGCATAACAGAGTGAACTTTTAATTGTTGCATCAAATACTTTGAATTTTACCATCGGTTCGATACATTTGTTATTAAAAAAACTTGACCAAATGCAGTTAATGGCCGATTTCGCAACTGATGTTTTATCTTTTATATGGGGTCCTATGTTTAAATTGTGTGTTATTGTAAAACCTAAGTATTTAAATTTTTTAACTGTCTCTATTCTTTCACCATTAAGGTTCCAAGAACGGTCATTTCTGACATTTTGATTATGAGATCTAAAAACCATAATTTTCGACTTTGAAGTATTTATTTGAAGATCCCAAGAGTTACAATACTGGTTAAGTTTGTTAATTTGCAGTTGTAGAGTTACCGGATTATCAGTAAGAATGACTAGGTCATCCGCATATAAAAGCACCTTAATAAACAAATCACCATAATATACACCCCCTGGAACACTGTCTCCAATGTCGTTAATAAAAAGTGAGAAGAGCAAAGGACTCAAAATGCAACCTTGCGGGACACCCACTTCTGTCTTAAATTGCTGCGAAGAGATTCTACCATTAGAAACTACAGCTGTTGTATTTGAAAGAAGCTTCTCATATATTCTTAAAAATTTTGTTGATAATCCAACACCTGCTAGTTTGAAAAGTAATAGTTTTCTGTTTATAGTATCAAAGGCAGCTTTAAAATCTACAAAAAAAGCATAGAGATTAGTTTTCTTATCCAAAAAACGTTTAGCGACATTAGTCAGAGTAAAAATTTGATCAACTGTAGAGAGGTTAGCTCGAAACCCAGCCTGAAAACAACTTATTTTGTTGTTTGTTTCAACCCAAGGTACAAGCCTAAGATATAGCATCTGAGTAAACAGTTTTCGTAAAGAATTGAGAACAGAGATACCTCTGTAGTTTTCGGGGAGATTAGGATCTCCTTTTTTATAGATCGCTAAAATGGATGACTCTTTGAAATTCTTTGGTATTTCTTCGTTGTTGAACACTCGGTTAAGTAAGAACAATACATGTTCTAAAAATTGTGAGCTGGCATTTTTCAAAAACTCGGCTGGGATGCCATCTAAACCCGAAGCCTTATTGTTTTTAATTTTTTTTAAGGCAAAAAGTAGTTCTGGCATTGAGAACGGAATGTCTAGTTCTTCGATGTAAATAAAGGGTAACGCAAAACATACGTAAGATTGATTAGGATCTACTTTTGTAAGTTTTTCGAAATATGATCCCATCATGTCGATACTGATTGGAAAAACATTCGATCTGTTTCGGTTACCTAAAATTCGTACATTTTTCCAGAATTCTTTAGCATCCCTGCATTGAATCATATTAAGAGCTATTTTTTGCACATATTGTTGTTTTTTATAGAGGCATAGGTTTTTATAAGTATTATTCGCCTGCAGATAAAGACATTTCAAGGCTGAGTTGTTAGTTTTCCTAAAGAGTTTCAACCATTTAAAAGATATTTCTCTGCTTTTTCTACAGGCATCATCATACCAACTGCACTTGTAAAAAATGCCTCTGTTTACTGAGTAGGTGACACTTGACTCTCTTATGGTTGTAATAATAGACTTAGTTGATTCATCGATTGTATTCTCAAACGATAGCGAGAGATCGATTGAATTTTGATTCAGATTTTGCCTATAAATATCATATTTTTTATCAATCCAGCGCAATTTTGAATAACTGGTATCGTTTTGTTCTTGAAAATGAATTGGTTTTGATTTAAACTCACAAGAGACACAAATGGGAAGATGTAATGAA
Source organism: Eupeodes latifasciatus (assembly GCA_920104205.1). NCBI lineage: Eukaryota > Metazoa > Arthropoda > Insecta > Diptera > Syrphidae > Eupeodes > Eupeodes latifasciatus. The sequence continues at coordinate 131,563,911 of OV049926.1, read as the reverse complement.
TAGTTAGCAGGGATAACGTTGAAATCTTTTATAATATCAAGCCAGTCACCTTTGGCTAGGCAATAATCTATAACAGAGCAGCCTTGGCTGCTAATAAAAGTAAAGTTTCCTAGATTATCACTTTTTGATACTCCGTTCAAGACAACAAAGCCAAAATCCTCAATCAGCTCGGTTAAGTAATTACCATTCGAGTTTGTACAGTTATCAAATGAGTTTCTTCTGCACGAGAGATGCTCAACATTCATAAAAGGTGTGTTTTGGAACTCCCCTATCCGACCGTTTAGATCCCCGATTATTAAAATGTTTTCATTATCCTGTGTTAACAAAAAATTTTGTAAGGCTTCAAACTCGAGGTTCCACTTACCAAAATTCAAATAAATTGGGATTATTAGTAAATGTTTCGTGTTGATGAAACAATCTATTATGATTTTGTTTTCACTAACTTTATACTTAATTTGATTTTTTGTCGTAATATTTTTAATTCCACATAAAATTCCCCCACTAGCACGACCCTGACTATTATTTCTTATTGCTGGAATCCATTTAAGATTAAAACCCTCAAAATATTTTAGATATTGAATCTCTTTACCCTCTTCTACAAACGTTTCTAACAAAATAAATAAATCATAGTTTAAAATTAACTTAAAAAATTCTGGCATTAATAATTTGTTTTTAAGACCTGTAACATTATAACAACAAATCTTTAAATTAAACAAATTTAAGGAAATCGAATTATTGTGGCAGACGGCATCTGAATGCTTTGAAATAGATGAAGACCATTCGTGTGAAAGGTATCGATTCGAGAAAAAAAATTGTCAAGTTTATCATTGATCTTCTAAAATTTCTCAACTAAGAGCAAACAAAATAGTTTAAAGGGTTTCAAAGATTTTGGCTCTCCAGCTAACGCAATTTATTTTGTTACCCTCTACAAGCTATTTTGTATAGGTTTAAGTGAAATTTTTCAAAATTGTAGTAGATATGCCTTAAACCTGTTTCTAACTAAACAGAGCTGGAAAATTCTGTTAAATTTAGACTCCAGTTCAAATAGACTGAATATGCCCCATATTGTTTTGTGTCTTACATTAAGGTATGTTTAAATGCAGAAACGCATTCAAATGTTTAAATATACTGAATTTAGGAGACATAACGTAACTTTAATTATTAATTTGATTCTTGTTCTTGAAAAATAGGGAAAAAACGCGACAAAGGCAAACAGGGTTCCTGTTTTTGTTTTAAAATATTCTTGAGTCACAATTCCAGAAGTGAAAAAAGTTAAGTTAAAAGATTTTTTTTAATTTACAGTTAAAACTAACATAAATGAACCGAACAATTTTTCGGTGTTTTGATATTTAAATGTGTCATAAGTGGCTGTGAGATCGTTTCAAAAACGAGTACAACAAGGTCATTTTCTGTTTTCAATTTTTCATTTTTAGCCATAAGAAACATGGCGAAAGAGAGCATCTCTGTGTTAATAATAATACTTAGCTTCATACAAAAAGTTAAAAACCCTTCATCTTCTACCTCAGTGTTGCAAAATAAAAATATACTAAACATTTTAATTGTTAGTATGAATGAAAACAAGAAAAATATTTTTCTTTCTTTACCAAAAAATACAGACATTTATTGTTCTGATTTAGCGTGTTTGTGTTTTGTGCACAATCTCTATCACCGAAGCAAATTTATTAAAAATTTTCGTTTAACATAGTTTGAGAATTTGAGTTGGAAATTAATTTTGTACCCCCAAAACCCCTACCTGCGTTCGCCCCTGTGTTTCTCCAATAATGTAAATGAGGCAGGATATTTTTTAAGTTAAATTGGCCTTATTATGTACATCTATTTTGAACGTTGTTATGGTATTTTAAGTTTTAAACGTCGATTTGCGTTCTGGGTCAAATTAATAACATATTCTTTGATTTGCACGATATGATTTTCTGTTTAGAGTTTTACATGACATTAAGTGTTTTTTTTTTTCTTAACATCGTTTTGGAGAAGGTAAGATTATAGCACTTGATATTTTAAGGGCATTTGATAGAATTTGGCATCAAGCTATCTTGTCGAAAATGCATGCATTTAGTATTGATGAATGTCTTCTTCGTTCAACTCATGTGGTATTAGACGAATATATCCACAAAATAAACGCTGGTATGCTCAGGGCTCCGTTTTTTCCGAAACTCTTCCTTATTTTTATATATAATGATCTTTTGTCTGAAACTTTTAGCCTACTTAATTGTTTTGCTAAAGACAGTACCATTTTATATTCGTTTTTAGATTTACGTCCTTGTTCTTCGGATGTGGACTACCAACGGCAGAATATGATAAGCTCATTAAATTCTGATCTTGACATCATTGTCAAATGGGGAATCGAAAACCGTGTAGAATTTAATACTTCGAAAACTCAATGCTGTCTACAGTCGCAAAATCGTAACCCTCCCCCAATGCCACAACCCATGGGTGGTACTTGCGGCGAGGAGACTAAACAGCTTTTAGTTCAAGGTACATATGTATGTGCATCACAAACCACTTCTTGTTGAATGATCACATATTTTATATCGCCAAAAATTCTGCCAAGTGTTTAGATTTTCTCCAACTATGCAAGTAGTTGTTCACGGTTTACCCCTTCTGATCTGGCTGATTCTGATTCGTCCGAAATTCGAGTTTTTTCGAGTGAAAAAACCAGTTGTATTCCTCCCCACTAACACTTATAACCGTACTTCCTGAGCCCAATTTTGGACGTACTGTCAAGCACAGATATTCTTTTTTTAGCTTCACTTCACGAATGTGGAATACTTTACTAGGCTCAATATTTTTTTTATTTGATAGATATGTGCAAATAAACAATAATTATAGCAATTGTAAAACGAGGAAACATTTATTTTTATTTTAAATTAATTTTCAAAGTTCACTTTTTTACATATGTACAAAACACGCAAAAATGGTTGATTTTGACATTTCTTCCCTGTTTTTTGTTCAGTGTTGCTTTGATTTTAGTGCTCAAATGCAAAAAGTACTTTGCATATACCCAAACTCGCACCCATCCCAAATCCTATAGTGATCCAAGCAGGGCGGTTGCAGGGGGGCAGCATGCCCTCTCTTACATACCTAGCTGTTAGTACGCGCGCCGTACTATCAATTCATAAAAACTTGTTTTAGGCTCAAAAAACAAAATATAAAAAAGTAGGGTTTAGTCCGAAAAAGAAAATATATTTTATATGACTTAAAAAATCAGAAGGAAATTCGTGGTGCGGTAATAGAAAGTCGCCCGGGAAAGTTTATAGTTGTAATACTTTTCCATAGGTGTTAGGTGTTATAGGCGTTCTTCTAAATATCCGAACATTGTCTCGTACAATAAAGACGGTCGCCATTGTGGAGTCGGTATAAATTTGCAGTCGCTGATCTCGTGATACAACGTGATACGATAAAAGATTATGTTTTGGAATTTTTGGATTGTCTCAGCTCTTGTTTTTTTTATACAGCCCCATAGTTGATTTAAATACTTGTTTAATCAACATTAGTTTGTTCTTTATAGCTAGTACATTCTACTGTTCTTCAAGTTTAGCTCTTCTCTTTTCTTTTCAACTCATTGCAATAGATTATACCACTGCTGCAGATTATGGAACTTTGTTAAATCCAAAGTTATGGTTTTTAAAAAAATGTGGAGGAAATGCCTCGAATGCAAAATGGACGTATTAAGGTCAGACTATTGACTGTGTTAGTAAATACAAATACTTGGAGTTATCTTTTCAAGAAACTGAACATGGAAAAACAATTTCAAGAAAAACTATACACAAATTTCAAGAAAAACTCTATACAAAAACTGCCATTAATTGCTCGTGGAAAAGATACGTTATAAACGGAAACATTGCGCATAGAAGCAAATTCAAAGTGTTTGAAGCGGTTGCTGAAAGTATCAAAAGTATGCTTTCAGCAACAGCTGTCAAGCGTGGGGTTGCAAAAAGTATAACGATGTAGAAAAACTCTTAACACACACTACGTTAAGAAAATATTTCGCATGTTTGTAACAGGACTATTTACTCTTTTCATTAAAATATTGAAACTGCTACATTCTGAATGTCATCAAAATGCCCCCGTCCCGTTTGGTTAGGAAAATGGTTCTTAAAGCTATCCAAGATAATAAAAGCTTTTACAGAGAGTGATCAAGTCTAGAGGCAAGTTGTAATCTCAATTTTACTTTAAACATTGACAACATATCGAATTGTAAGGTCATCCTGTACGAAGCAGTATCGAAAATTGATGAGTAGTGTAGAGCCGAATATGTACAGGAAGCTTTCAACTACCTATATAGGCGAAAATATTTTCATGATGAGAACAATATAAGTGTATTCACGACAATGGTCAGACTTAGCAGCGAATTACTCACCCTAAACTTCATACCACTCAGACCAGATTTACTGTTGGAGTGCAGTTAATGCAACTTAAGGGAAAGCGAAGACATTCATTGTTCAAATGGTAGACATGTGCATTCAAGAGGACACAAGCGTCCACAGGTTTTTCTCAAAACCCACCTCTGTCTATCAACTCCTACTCTCACCTCCCCGTGGTGAACATCGGGTGCCAAGTACCTCAACTGGAGATTGGTGGAGTTGTTCCCACTAAGCCAAATCTCCTTATCCAGACGGCAGCGGAGGAATTCCCGAGATGGAATCAACGGTGGCGTCTACAGTTCCAGTAAGGTTGAACTACTTAGTGAACACCTTATAGGGCTTCTACGACTTATTCGGAGCCCATGCCTATAAGGAGCGGTTTATCCGGCTCCCCCTTGGAGTTATACTAAGGATCTGGCCCAGGTTGGGGGTTGTGCCGTCGGTGTGACTTCCTGACCACTTAAAAATATGCTAGTTTCGAAGCACCAACAAGCAAAATACAAAAGATACAAGATTGGCCCTAGGGTACTGCCTTGCGGTACACCGGCTTCTATTTTTATTTAGTTAAGAGTAATTTTAGTCGAACCGTTCATTTCACTATTTTGTTGTACTGCCTATGAAGGTCACAATAAAGCTTGTACTCAAGTCCCAGCTGCCAAACCTTGTCAAAGGCTTGAGCAATACCTAAGAATGTAGCCGAGGATACTCTTGTTTTTCTTCAAGTGCCTTTGGATGTACTTGGTCTATCGCCAAATGTTTATTTATATATCCAAACTGATAGTTCGGAATAAGTCTTCTTTCTTTTAATATTTTGCTGAGACTTTTCATAATAGCAGTTTTTTGAAAACTTTTGTCATGATTGCTTTGTAAGATGTTACTTATGTTGGTGGCACAACTAATTTACTTGTAATAAACGACAAATTAGTAAACCGTCACTTATTTGACAAAGAAATTGTTCATACATTTTGACGTGACAACGTCTTAAATTAGGTTGTTAGGGAGTCACTTATGAAAAAGTGTAACGCCCGGTAACGTAACGATGAGTCACCGAACGAGAGAGAGGCCCGCCGAATGCCTTGCGTCTCTCTCCCACTCAACTATGATCGGTCTGCCGCGCGCGCAGCACTAGAGAATTAGGCGCATTGAATCGGCGCATGCTTGTGTCTCTGTCTTTGTCTTTCTCGAACGTTCTTGGCGTTGGAAAAACAAGAAAGCGTCATAATACAAGTTCACACGTGTGGTTAAAGTATCGTCAGCTGTGTCTGTAGTGAAAATGTGGAGTGCTTAGATTCGTCATTTACAACAACTACAACAATAAAGGTAAATAATTGTACACTGATATTTCATTATCGTAAACTATGATTGATTGATTAATTGTTAGATTGACACAAAAGTTGAGAAACTGAGTTTATAGGTTATGTCATACTATTGATAAATGTTGATAGTGTTAAGTAAATTATTAGTTTAAAAAATTTGTGCAATTCTTATTTTCATTCAATTCCTTGTTCCTATTGTGCAATTTAATTATATTCATATCAATAAATATTCTACCGAGAAAAAGACGTTGTCACGTAAAATCTTCGCCCGTAAAACCGACTTTACAGGCAACCATTTTTTTAGGTAAATTTTAAATTATATCAGTTTTTGGGCGATTTGAAAATGTATTAGTTTGGCGTTGTCATGTCGAAAATTCCGAATTTCAGCACAAGGTTAGTGGTTTCAAGAGTTAAGAAAAATTGTATTTCTGAGCCCGTTTGTTCTATCCCTCACTTAAAGTCTTTCAAATTTGTGTAATGATAGGCGGGTCAATAAGTCCGTGACTTTTTGAATTTCTGAACTCTTTACTGAAACAGCAACACTGCTCCTGTCAACAGGCATCTGGAAAAAAGTGAATTTCGTGTGCTTATTAAGCATCATTTCTTGCGAAAAAAAACCATTACAGAGACCAAGACTAAGCTTGATAAATGCTATGGGGACTCTGCACCATCGATTTCAATGGTAAAAAAGTGAATTTCGTTGTGGCCGTACAAGCACTGAAGATGCCGAACGTCCTGGACGCCCAGTTGAGGTCTCTACACCCGAAACAATCGAAAAAATTCACGATATGGTGTTGGCCGACCGAAGATTGAAAGTGCGAGAGATTGTGGAAGCCGTAGGAATCTCGCATGGCTCAGTGGTTTCAATTTTGAATGATCACTTGAGCATGAGAAAGCTGTCCGCAAGATGTGTGCCGCGTTTGCTCACAATGCAAGGGTGCACACATGTGCAGTTGCCATGGCAAAAATCCATGAATTGGACTATGAATTGCTCCCTCATCCACCCTATTCGCCAGATTTGGCTCCGAGCGACTACTTCTTGTTCCCAAACCTGAAGAAATGGCTTGGTGGAAAAAGATTTGAAGTCATCTCGCAAACAAAGGCCTATTTTGAGGACCTCGACAAATCATTTTTTTTGGAAGGGATACAAAAATTGGAGAAGCATTGGACAAAGTGTATAGAGCTCTGCGTTGAAAAATAAAATTATTTTTTTATCAAAAAATCAGTGTTTTATTCCAAAAGTCACGGACTTATTGACCCGCCCTCGTATTATTCTTTTATTCGTATCACTCACGTTTTCAACCTACAATCAAATACTGTTTTTTTTTGTTTAAACAATTCCCAGTTTTAACAAGGAAAGATAATGTAAGCTCAGCAGTATTTGAAATAATTCTTCACTTAAAAAGACTTTCTGTTAGCTCTGAGAATCTTTTAATTCGAATTGCATGGAATATCAAGCAATATAATAAATTTGAAAATCAAGAAGTGATGTTTGTGGCTTGTAAGAAGCGCCATTCCGGTGCCAGATGCAGCCGTTGCACAATCTCTGAATAGAATATTAAAACTTTTGACAATCATTCCAAAACAAAATAGTGATATAGGCTTACTGCCTATATCTGCATCAGAACACCAGGCGTACCAATATCGAAATAGAGTGGCGTCAAACTGATTTATTTATTATAGTGGGCTATTCCTATACCTATATTCTTTCCTAGGTACATAGTTGCACAAAAGAACGGCTTATTCTTTTAGCTACAAATAATTCGCATTTGAATATTGGAATTCGCGACACATTAGCATAAAATGGACTTGAATTTGGTGTGGCCGCGGCGGTTGGCGGTGCGGCCGGGCTAGAAGAAAACACACCTTCACACGCACGAAAAAATATCGAAAAAAAGGAGAGCACTCTTCGACCGAGCACTTTATTTATAGGTGGTACCATAATTGGACATTCCATCTGAATGCTAATGAGACGTCTTGGGTTGCTCGTAGCGAGTAGCGCGTATCTCGCAGCTCGTCGCTTGTCGGTTGGTTGGTCGTCGCGTGGTTTCTGCTATCATTCACCAGTTCTCCTCACTATGCTTTTTTGCATAGACCTAGATTAGGCACTTATTTCTTTTTCCAATTCTTTGAGGCTTTGAGTCCTACAAATCGACCAACTATTCAATTATTCGAAAACTTAACAAACAGAGAGTTAAAAAAAAGAAAAGAAACGCCAAACGAGAAACGACCTAACGAACGAAGAAAGAAATTCTCCAAATGACCATCTTTGAATATCAACTAGAAGCCAGCACAGATATGTATACGTAAAATGCATCGAGAATCCGTTGACAAGAACCAGAGGAGGAGGAACTTTCAAAAATTTCTACAGCACCACATTATTTGAAATTCCCTTGAGTGGAGGTTTGAGAGTTGCAAATGTTTAACTATTTCAGGGCACGATGCAAAGCTGATCAAGTCTGTCTGTCGGTTTGGCCCAACATTGCCATTGTAATATTGGAAGTAATTTTAAAGCCATTTTTTAAGCCATTATTGTGATGTCCCTCCTCTAGCAGTAGCCGTTGTTGTGTTTAAAGGGCCTCAATTAAACGGTAGGCACGCAGAATAATTCACTTTTTAGCTGGAACCAAGCACGTTCCCTCGTCATACCTATACGAAACCGCCATCATCAGCCATCGAATCCGAATGTATTCCAATGGGTATTTTGTCCAATATTATGTATCTTGTTCCCATGATGATGGGAAGCGTTGTAGGTTGTGGTGCTGTACGTTACGTACTTGTACATTGAAAGCGCGCATAGGAAGGCGCATTCTGACACGTTGGGCCATCTTTGATATTGACCTTGTTTAAATAGACGTTTAAATTTGTATATTGGAAGTTTTACGATCGAGTTGTTTGCTTGAATTGCCAAATAGTAGAACTCAATTGGCTCAGAGTTATGGGAAAACTGACAGTCCAACGCAGAAGAAAGAAGTAGTGATTTCTTGACACTTTGCACATAGAAGTGCCTCGAAGTGTTAAAATTTAATTGATGACTTCGTTGCCATGGCAATAGAATTTTTGTTTGAGTGAGGAAATTCTATATTAGAAATTTGATTTTATTTGATTTATTTTTTGATTTTATTGATTTCAAGCCTTTAAGGTGATAAAAATGTTAAAAAAGGGATAATTTTTGGGAAAAAAGTTAATTACTTATTCCAGTGAGTGCTTTTGTTGAGATAAGAATATTTTTGGAGAAAATGATGGAAATTTTGATTTTGACTCTGTAAATTTTGATTTTCCTAAAATTATTTTAGTTCGTGTTTAGCTGCAGTGCGAAGGAGACGAGAGCTTCTTCCAGGTAGTTTGGGTCGTAGCTAGTTGACCTGAATAACTTAGTCAATATTAAACTCATGATCACTGTTTTAAAAAATAAAGCAAATGTTCCATTGGACTGACTGACTGAAATAAAGCAATCTGTTCTTTTTAGCAGCAAGCTAAATTGTCTTGAAAAGTAATATAAAATAATTGAAATTTTAGCTGTAAGGATATTGGATAAACAATTTAGAATTATTTTTAATAATATTTTAATTTTGTCGATTGGATTTTTCTAAATATTTCATCAAATGTATAGTAGAAAATGTTTTCTTATGAGTTTGAGTAAAGCCTTTATTTGTCTTCAAGATATTTGAGTCAAAATTAGTTTGTATCAATTTGTATAAGTATTTTTTGTAAAAAAATGTCAATTTGATTTTTTTTTTAAATTAAAGCACATGTTAAAAACGTTATTCTTCATACCTACAATTATTCTATAGGTTATGCGTTTTTTTGATTTTGTTAAGTTAAGACAAAAAATAGCATTAGCATTTTAAAAATCGAAAAATCGAATTTTCTTAAAAACGAACCGATAGATTTTTTTTGTCTTAATTTGGCTTCTTTCAATAAAAATGTGCAGAAGGGTACCACCATGGAACAGTTGTTTTGTTTTTAAGCTTTCTCAAGAACTAATCAACCGATTTCAATAATTTTTCTGCACAAGTTTTTATACTGTCTCAATGACATTTGATGATCAAAAATTTCATTGTTTTTATTTCTGATTTAAAAAAAAAATATCAAACATTTTTTTTTCGAAATTCGATATCTCGAAAATACGTATGTTATCATGTTTTTTACGAAATTTATATATAAAACGTATATTAATAACTCTAAAAACAGCATAGGTACTAAAAATATTTTAAAACTAAAATTGAAAAATTTTATATATCAAAATTTAATTTAAAAAAATCCCGTTCAAACGATTTTCAAATTAAGATTTTGAAAAATTAAGGTTTTTTTGAGAAATCAAATTGCATTTCAATTTTTGAAAACATGTTTTTTTTTTTGTAGGTACATACGTGGGTGGTTTTTTTAACATAGCAGTTTCAAAAAAGGTGAACATTTTAGTTAACCCAAAATTAATATTATATATTGTAATGTGATACCAAACAAATATATTTTTGAAAAAAAAACAATAAACGGTTTTTTTATAAATCAAAAAAATATTTGTCACCTCGAAAACTTTACGAACAAAAAATGATTTTATCTCCAAAACAATTTCGTGCAACGAAGAATAATGTTTTCAATATGTGGTAAATTTTTGAGAAAAATCGAATCGACAGTTTTCTTACAAAAAATTAAAAACCTAAACAAAAATTAATAAAAGTTGATAAAATTGATTTTCGACTCAAATATCTTTTCAAAGCTTTAAGATATTGGCTTAAACTACTGTTATCTTTTAAAAAATATCTTTGTCAACATTCAGTAAAATTTTGAGAAAAATAGAATTGACAGTTTTTTTTTTACAAAAAATAAAAACCTAGAAAAAAATTAACAAAAGTAGGTAAAAATTGATTTTCCATTCAAATATCTTTTCAAGACTTTAAGATATTGTCTTCAAACTAATAGTATCTTATAAGAAATATTGTTTTCAATATTCGATAAAATTTTGAGAAAAATCGAAGCAACAGTTTTCTTACAAAAAATAAAAACCTAAAAAAAAACAATACTAAAACTTGATACGAATTTACTTCCGACTCAAATATCTTTTCAAAAATTAAAAATATTGGCTTCAAACTTATTTTATCTCACAGAAAATATTGTTTTCGACATTTCATAAAAAAAAATAAAATCTATAAAATATAGTACGCAAGTTTGTTAAAAATTCTATTCTATATCTCGTGAACTATGAAGATATTGATTTCAAATTAATTTCTTTCATTCAATTTGTATTTGTTTATATCGGGTGATTTTTTTGAGGTTAGGATTTTCATGCATTAGTATTTGACAGATCACGCGGGATTTCAGACATGGTGTCAAAGAGAAAGATGCTCAGTATGCTTTGACATTTCATCATGAATAGACTTACTAACGAGCAACGCTTGCAAATCATTGAATTTTATTACCAAAATCAGTGTTCGGTTCGAAATGTGTTTCGTGCTTTACGCAAATTTTATGCGTTTTTTTTTAAAAAAAAGTTCTCAAGCTCTTAAAAAATCACCCATTATATTAAACAATGTCCTCTTTTCAATGGAGGACAATAAATACATAATGGGTGATTTTTTAAGAGCTTGAGAACTTTAAAAAAAAAAACGCATAAAATTTGCGTAAAGCGCGAAACACATTTCGAACCGAACACTGATTTTGGTAATAAAATTCAATAATTTGCAAGCGTTGCTCGTTAGTAAGTCTATTCATGATGAAATGTCAAAGCATACTGAGCATCTTTCTCTTTGACACCATGTCTGAAATCCCGCGTGATCTGTCAAATACTAATGCATGAAAATCCTAACCTCAAAAAAATCACCCGATATAAGAAATACAAATTTTTAAGAAATGCTACTAAAATTGGTAAAAATAGGTTTAAGAATAAAAATCTCGTTAACCAAAATAGATTTTGAAATCAAACTTTTTTATCATATGCAAAATCTTGTTGGTCATTTTTAATTTTTTTAGAACAATTCAACTGACGACTTAACCTACAAATCTTTTAAGCAAGACAAATCGACATCAGTGTGGGTCGCATCCCAGCCTCTTTTTTTAGTAATAAATTTGGACAATTTGCAAACCTTGTTGAGGAGTAAGTCTATTTTTGGCAAAACAAACTGAGAATAAATCAAGTGACAGCTGTCAAAAAGACCAAAGAAAGAAGTATAAATGCAAAATTGAAAACCACACGCTTAAAAAACACCAATTATTTAAATGAGAGAATTTCCATAGAATTAAAGGAATGTGCGAAGAAATATGAAATGCAATGTAATATGTATTAATAAAAAATTATAATTAGATTCCCAAAAATCTTAGTTTTATAATTTATATCACATTTCTTTTCAGGCTCCCGTTCTATGAAGGATGTAATCCTAAGACACTAGTCATCTGAACTTTGAGGCTAGAGTTGGAAGTTTTTGTCAGGTTAATTTTGGCCATCATTGGTTAAATTAACGGCAGTCCGATATTTTTACGTACAGTTTCAACTTCAAAAAATAATTTTTAAGTATATAAATGAAGATGTTAAAACAATTGCACAAAGTCATCAGATTTATACATTTTTTTATTATTTAAAAATATCTTAACTTTCATTGATGTCTAAATCCATTAAAACAAAACTTTTTAATTATTTTAGCTTTTATTACGCTATGCTTTAAGATCAATTTGAAACAAATTAATTCTATAATGGAAAGTATACTAAAGGTAGTTGACCATGATTATGTGTCTCACCTCTAATATCTAAGTGAAAATTCAATAAACAATATCTAATGGCGCTACTTAGTTACTGTTTTTAAAACGTTTGCCTTTAACACATCAATTTTTCTGACAACGCACTCATAATGTTAAATGCCAGCCGAATATCATAATTATTGTTTCAGTTGTTGTAAGCTCTTACATTTTGGATATGCCATTGACTTTTAGCTTTCGCTTTTCGTGAGTACGTGCGTCTAATTGTAAGATTATTTAAAAAAAAAATTATAAATTGAATTTATATTTATTCACATTAGATGCATCCGTTGAAAATTATTAGAGCTGACGTAGTAAGTATACTAAGTGTGTGAACGTGAGAACATTGACAACAATATTTAACGCTCGTACCGATTATTTAAAGTTTCATTCTTATGAACATTTTTAAGGTGTTTAGAAATTGTTTAAAATTGTATTTAAATAAATATAAAAATGAATACGATTTTTTGGTTGGATTAGTGTGAACAGAGAAATTTCTCCACTCGACATGTGATTCAAAATCATAACAATATTATTTTTAAATAATTTTTGTCATATTTGTTGTAAGTTGCTACAGTTAACAATTAGGCTCTATAAATTCTTTATATTGATTCTAAATGTCAGATTTGGACATATCGCCATATGATTATTTGTGATTTGGATCTAACCTTAGCTTAGGCTAGATCTAGGGTGAAGTCTAGATCCATCAAATCAAAACGGAGATCACCAAAATCTTAAAAAAAGCTCATGTTGATGAAAAACCTGTGTACTAAATATTTTTCTAGATCTTTATTAAAAGGGCCTACAGCAAAATTATTTAAATTTATACAATACAACTTACGTACAGTTTTCAATGGGTGATATCTACATACAAATAATTTGGCAAAAACGCAATGAAAATAATTTAAAATTTCTAACCCATATTCTTCGCGATTTCTAAAATGTCTTAAATTTGTTGTCACTTTAATGTTATTTGCCATAAATATTCATACATTTTCTGAATTTACAAAGAATATTTATGTATTGATAGCTAACGCCCAAATTACAAACTATAACATTTGTTCTGTTCCCAAATTTTATCAAAAAAAGGTGACGAAATAGGAGTTATAATTTTGTTTGTTCCAAAACTGAATCTTTTCAAACAAATGTTAATATTAAATTAACAGAAAATGTAATGTGACTTTTTATTTTGACGTTTTACGGGCGGGTGGTTCAAAAACATGTTGATAGTTTTGAATTGTAGCAGATAATAACGCGATTTAGGAATTAGGTGCCCAAAATATTTATTTTTTAAATTTAATTATTTATTCGTCTACAACATATAATTAAGTTTTATAGACTACTAACAATATTTACGAAATTATTTATTATTACGACTTAACACTTAATTTAACAAATAAAGGATTTTAGGTTTATAATCCATTCTATTAATTGATAAATCAATAAATATTAAATAAATATATACAACTAGTGAAAGGTTCATTGCAACCATATTTCTGGAACATATATTTGAAATATATTTAATATTACAGGGCTTTTGATTCTGTACGAGAAAACATCATGAACAAACAATAAACACTGAACAGATCGTCTTTTTTGTAGGGAATAAAGACCGATTAAGGTGCATCTTGAATAATACGATGGAGTATCAATATTCCATCGTAATTGTCTTTCAACGAACCTGGTAAAAGCTTTCTGAACTCTTTCAATTCGATTAATGCCAACAGAAGTAGATGGGCTCCAAATGATTGAAAAGTACTCTAGAAAACGATGGACTAAGGACATATAAATAGATTTCAAAGCATAAGCATTTATAAATTTATTACAGTTTCTTTTTAAACCAAGCATAGTGTTTGCTTTCGCGATAACATAATCTTAATGTAAAGAAAATGTCAATTTTGGATCAAAAATGACACCAAGATCACGAATCTCAGGTTTACGCTCAAAAACTCTTGATCACAAATACTATAGCTCATTTTTTTTATATTAAGTGGAAGTTTATTAGTTTGATACCAGGTGGCTAAATCATTTTGAAGATTGAAACAATCAGATGAACTTTTTATTTGCATGAACAATTTTATATCGTCAGCATAAATTAGACGAGATGCATTTTTTAATAAAAGAGGAATTTTCTTAATAAAAATATTAAACAAAAGTGGCCCAAGATAACTTCCTTGTGGCACACCAGAAAGAAATCTTATATTTCTAGAACAATTGCTTCCGAGTGTAACGCATTGTGTTCTATATGTTAGATAGCAGAATAACCATTTAAGGAGCATACCATGAATGCCGATAGATTTAAGTTTATTTATTAAAACTTGGTGACAAATACGATGGAAAGCCTTAGTAAAATCCGTAAATATCTTGTCAACTTGGAATTTTGACTCAAAAGCATCGGTAGTAAATTTAGAATATGAGCCGTTTATTTTGAAAGTGGCATAAGTCACTTTTTTTTTAATTCGAGATATTTAAGATTTTTGTTATACCGTTAATTACCAATACTTCTCTCGAAGAAATCTCAATAGTTCTTAACTTATTGAGTGCAAATTTTTTAAAAATGAAAAGATACCGTTCAATTGTGTTTAGTGTTGCCATTAACTCGATTTTTTTGAAAAAGTGACTTATGCCACTTTCAAAATAAACGGCTCAGCATTAGATTAGTAGCTTTGTGGTATAGCGCATCTGTCTGCATAAAACATAGGTCACCTACACCCACATTTAATAAAGCAACAAAGCTTTGTTCGGAGTCCACTGGTATCACTACTCTACAATCTACATACTTCACTTTTTTTAGATGATAATTTTGTTTGTGAAATTAGCAAATAAGATGAAAATGCGCTTCACCAAAACAGATTATTTTTCCCCACAAAAATCGTCGTTCATAATAAGCCTTTTAATGCTGAGTCAATTATTGGCTAAAGAGAATAATCTGAGATCTTTGTGCAGAATTCTACTCAGGCTAGTGGGTAAAATGTTAAGCTGTTGAGATCGATGATGAGTTGATGTTTGTGAATTAATTGCAACACTCTCAGTTCTGTAGCCACAAGACAGCGAGGACCAGAAATGTGTACAATGTCCACTAGTACCTATTCCAGTTTCACTAGCTTTTTCAAACATTTGTATGCTGAGTGTTTTTTTGGGCGAAACTTCGTTTTAAAAACCGCACTTTTTGGTCTACACAGCACTCAATTTGGTATTAAGTTTTCAATATTTCCGAATGTTTTTTAAACTTATTTTCTTCCGCGAAGATGTTATACTTACTGTCAAAATTTCGAGCGGGAAGCAGTTTTGCACTTGTACAGTGTCTACGATTAAAGAAAAAACACTCTTAATATGTTTAGGGCACTTTTTTCATATAAAGATCTAGGACCCTAAAGGATTTTGTAACCTTCAATATTTTTTTAAGCAAAATAGAGTCGATGATGACCTTTTTGGTGAACCATTTGGTGTGGAACCATTCGGAAAAAACATTTTCGATTCAATTTCAATTACCACAATTGTTAAAGAGACTTTGAACTGGCTATCAACTTTTCTTACTATCCCAGCTTTTTGGAATCAAAGACTAGAAGTCTTAATTTTTTTAACATTGATTAATGTTATATAGCCTAAGTAACTTACAATAACATGTCTTTAAAATCAATCGTGTTGATTAAAGAAAAAAATGACTCAATAGCCAACTTGTATGAAGTAGGATTTTTTTGATTCAAAGGCTAACGCCTTTTTTCAAATAAACCAAAAACTTCTATAAAAACTAACGATTTATGTAATTTTGACAAATAATAAGTGTTAAATTTTCGTACATTTGATTTTTAAATGGAAGTTTAAAGTTGTCAAGACTTGATTTTTTTAATAACCAACAAAACAACTCAGAGTTTTAGTAGGTATAAAATAAATAAAACAACATTATTTGTGTTTACTCCAAATTAATTAGAGTTGAGAGGTATAAGAAAGACCGAACTGTTAAATCTTAATCATACAACTTAATTTTTTGTTTTGATAAGAAAAAATTACTAAGTACACAAATGAAATTCAATCATATCTCTAAACGAACCTAACCCCACTTCTTCGATAAAGCTTATACACAATTTTGTAGCCTTACTCTTTAAGAAGATTTAAAATATATGTACATATTTACTATCAGGCTTTTTGCATAGTATTTCCTTGGAAAAACTCATTACGTATTCAACAAAAAGGAAAGATTGAAATTTTTCAGAAACATTGAGAAACATTGTTTTAAATAAGATATCGTAAATTAACTAATATCGAAAAGATCTCAATTGTTTCTCCGAATTCAAGACTGCAAAAGCGCGGTTCCACATTATTTTTGAAATCCTGCTAGTAAATCAAGCCAATTCAACAGCAAAAAACAAAAGTTGAGAATAAAATAACTTTTGGCACACTCAGCACAGCGTGTTATTCATTACAAAAAGGCCCTTAATCTGATTAAGTCATGAGCGTCTCAAAATCTTCGTATTTTTTTTTGATTTTTCAAAAATTGTAATGTTTTGGTAAACAAAACATATTGATATATAAATTTCAGGATTAAGAAGTAATTAAGATCCCGAAATAAATCCTTTTTTCTTTTAATTGTAGTATTGAAACTTTATCAGGGTGTAAAAAGGTGTATGTTTTCATGGACATATTAGGGTTCTAATAGGAACTTGAGAACTTTAAATTTAATTTGTGAACACAATATTTCACTAATGATCAACTGTCAACATTTTGAGTCGATAATCGTAACATTATTAACCGCGATTGTCGTTCGTTATTCTCGTCCTAGAATATAGACAATACAAATTTTTGAACCATGTCAGTGAGACAACGGGTTTATCGAACTGTCAAAAACATCGCTCAGACCTCAGACCACATTATGGGGATTTTGGCGTAAATACTCCAAAATTAAAATTATCCTTGACGATAATGATCGTCATGTACTGTGAATGGCCAGATTTCTTGTGCAGTGGTAACCGATTATTTTTGTACCAAATTGAAGGATACGGACTTGGACGACATTTGGTGTCACAAGCCTTATAGCACAGCTTACGTTTTATTGAATTGTACGTTTGATGAACGTATTATCTGATATGGGCCAGTTGATTGGCCGTGTTTTCGAAATTTGGGCCCAACTAATCTACTAATCTACTGCTGCAAACGTGCCCGCGGTGGCTTTTTAAACGAAGTCGAGTTCTATTCATAAATGTTTTGATTGTACTTCATGTCGATTATAAAGTTTTTGAAATATCTCATGTAGTTTGCTATATTTATTTAAAAAAAAGGTGTCAAGTTCTTTTCTGGAAAATATATAGAAAAAGTGTGAGGTCATTTTTTATTTATTTTAATAACTTCATTTCAATTTTAGATAAAATCTTTTCGATACTTGAAGAACTGAGACTCATAAAGGCTTCAAAGTTCTCTAAAAATTCCCCCCGACACATTGTATCCGAGCCTGGAACAAGTACCCAGATATTCAAAACACATCCTTTCACGTTTCTTCATCTTTCGTTTTACAAGAAAAAAAGATCTCCTCGTCTAGAAATTGCAAATTCAAACGTTGTTATATTCGTCAGCAGCGCAGTGCAGCGCAGCTGTGGTGTGGTAGTGATATCCCTTCATCATGAATCACTTCATGTGTGCTCGGCTCAATGCTCAAGCACTGCAATACATAAGTTATAATTCATATTTTATAAATATATGTACCTACAACATTCCTCCTTATATGTAAGTATATTTAAGGTACAATCTTATCTTTAAACAAAAGATAGGTACAACAAAAACAAAAAAAAAATACTAAAAATTTCGCTTGACTCTAATTTATTCGAAAACAAATAAATGTTTGTCTAGATCTGAGTTCTCTTTTCCACCCGCTCCACCGCCGCCGCCCGCGCCGGTCGCGTACTCGTATAGCTGATTTTCTTTTTGTCATTTGATTTCAACTTGGTAAAAAAGCAGAAAGCAAAAATAAAAATATCTATATTCTAGAAGAACAAAATCCTCTATATTAAAATGCACCATAGAAACAGCAACAACAACAACAGCAACAAAAATGAAAAAGAGCGCAAGAGTCTTGGCTTGGCCGTCTCTATACAACCAAACTGCGCATGCGTAAACCACCTGAGCTTACCACCAATATTAAAGCAATTCTTTTTCTTCTTCTATCGTGTCTTCTTTGAATTCTTAATAAATCAAAGTGAAGAATATAAATTGGGACCTCCACACCTTGCAAGATCGCAGTTAGTGATTTTCAGCCATCGGAGCCTCAGTGATATTTCGTTTCGTTATTTTTGAGGAGTTCGAGCTTTGGATTTGAAAAAAAAACAACAAACTCTAAACTAGTTAAAAAATAGACATACATCCACCACAAAGATTTATAGATACATTCTTAACTTAAAATTAATTTAATTATAAAAATTGCTTAAACGGACAGAAATAAAAGGATCTCCCGCCAAAAATTCATTGCCAAAGGATTATGTGGATGAGTTAGTTTTAATTTCTTAAGTGAACAATCGTCAATATAAAGTGTCAGAATTTTTGCATCCGACAAAATCACAAGTGATAACATCCTAAGAATAACTTTTTTTTTTTGAAAAATCCTTGGAAACAATGAAGAACCCTTTGGTGATATTAGTGCTGTGCTTGTGCAGTTTAACAAATGCTGTGCCACTTGGATTAAAGGTTTGTTTTTGGATCCTATAACAGAGACAAATTGAAAAAGCGAAAAATATTTTAAACCAACTTAAAGACAATGTGCCACCTGAGAGAGTGCATATCCGAATTCTTTCAAGAATCTTATTTAAAATTCACTTCAGTGTTCAGAGATTAAAAATCGAAAAGTTTTTATTCATTTCTTTTTTATTATGTATTAATTTTTAAGGATCGTCTTAACACGCACAAAGTAAAAAAAAAAGAAGTTATAACAATCAAAAGAAGCGACAAGCGTGATAAAATTTTATTCGGCAAGAGGAACTTTGTCATCATCTCTTTGCCCCTTTTTGGCTGTGTCTGGGTTCTTCCGTATGCCTTCATATGCCTTAACCTTCTTCGTCTGGCACTCTTTTGTTAGTCTCTTATGGGGGCAAATAATCCAACCGATTTTTGTTGTTTATGTTTTTTGTTTTAAACTGACGGATTGTGTTTTTTCTTTTTCTTTTTTTTAATTTCATTTTCGGCGATATGATGAATTTTTGCTTACTTATACCTTCATACCTATAGGAAACTCCTTTCTTAGAATTTCGGAAGTCCATTAACGTTTTGTGCGCCCAAAACTCATTGAGCAGAGAGGGTTTTAGTGAAATTGGTCGGCAACAATTTGAAGCGATCGACCCCGACCGAAAGACAGACCAAATGCATGGGGAACATTAGGCGGTAGATTTGCCATTTAGAGTAGCTTATGGAGTAGAGGTGTGCAAGGCCGGATGTTAGAGTGGAGGAGGGTATTAGAAATATCTATTATTTTTCTTTTTTATTATTTTTTATTTAGTTTTTTTATTTTATTTAGTTAGAAGAAGAACATTTCTTCTTCGTTTTTTATTAATGTTAACGTTTATTTTACTTAAATGACAGATTAAACTATTTTAAACCAACAGTTTATTATGTTGGTACAAATTTGAAATCAATAAGAAATTGCTTTGATTTTTTGAACTACTTAGTTTAAATAATGTGTGTACTTTTAAAAAAGTCAATAATTACAAACTACGACAAGAACTAAAAAAAAAAACAAGTCGTATTTTGGAAAAGAAACAAACTAATTGATAATTTAGCAATATTATTCGTACATAAAGTTTACTTATAGTCACAAAGTTTTGTACTTGAAGAATTTCATTCTCAAATTGCCATTACACTACGAAAATAAACTGGACACAACTTTATGACAGAAACTCCTTTTTCAAACTTAAAAAGCCTTAAACTATTGATTTTTAGGACAACATTATTTGCCACGAAAACTAGCATTCTTTTTAATGTTTTAAAACTCCACTTAAATGTAAACTATTAATCGTATAGAAATGCTCAAGTTAGAATGGTTAAAAGTAAGACATTATTTGTCTTTTTTAATATGATGTCTTGGACATAATAATACGCACACATCAGTTAATTTTTTTTAAATTTGAATATTTTCTATCCAAAGTCAAAAAACCAACTTGGAAAGTAAGCAAAAAAACATCCCCAGAACCAGAATCCCCATAGCCAAGTTCCTTGAAATCAAAGTACACCGCGTTTTTCTAGGGATTTTAAATTAGTAAAATTCAAGTTAAGTTAAGTCTGAGGAATTTGTACTTGAGGTTTTTAAGTCGTGCACCGTGCGTCGTAAGGTTTCATGTCTCTCATTATTTTATAGCTATATTCCATAAGCAATGCTCTAATGAAATAGCCACTTGCATTCCTCCCTTCAAACAATTCAACCGTAATACTCGTTCTTTTAGGAATTCCCATCAGTTAACCCTTGAGCCCAATTTCGGTCGTACTGTAAAGTACAGAGATTCTTTTTTTAGTCGCACTACACGAATGTGGAATGCTTTACCAGACTAAATATTTCCCACTCATTACAATGTGCAGGCATTCAAAACCAATGTGCATCGGTATATCCTTTCAAATCCTATGCTTCCTTCCTTATTACTCGCACTGTGTATAATCATTATAAGGGTATTCATATCCCCTTGAGTGCGCGTACAATATACAAAAAAAAAAAAATGGTTGATTTTGGACTCCAGAATTTTGGTTTTGGGCTTGAATTCAATTAAAAATCAATTTCTATAAGTTTTTATATATGAAACTTACAAATTTTTTTAAAATGAGAAGATATAATTAATTAAACCTTAAAAAGTAGATCACACGTTGAGTGGACTTGGACTTATGTATACTTTAACACTATATACTGAAATTCATTTAATTGTACATGTTTTTATCTGTGTCGATTTTAATGACGAACATGAAAAAACAGAGCAAATTCGACATTATTTCCATATCAAATGGAAATAAAGTCTATTGGACCTGATATTTTTTACTTTAATTCACGGTGCCTTTTCACCAAGTAGTAGTAAAAAAATTGACTTTTTAATGCAATGCTGTAGCAGCATTGACGTAAAAATAAGTCAAACCATGTTTATTCCCTTTTCTATCCTCTACATGTTATACAACTCTATTCCTTCCTTACAAGGATATGTTTAGTATATTCTTCAGCAAGTTCTATTTTCAACATTGTTATGGTCAAAAACCATTAAATTAATTCTTAAGCGTGTAATTATCTTCACAAGTCAAATTTTGATAAGGTTGTTTGAGTTAACATTTTTAATAAGACATTTAAAATTGACGAAGGCTCTTTTTTAAACCTACTTTGTTCAGAAAACATGATTAAAAAGAATCTTAAATGTACTAAATATACTTCTGTAAAATTTTTTAAACGATCAAATTAAATTTTAAAATATTTGGAATTTTTGTTTCTGTTTAAAAAATAAATTAATTTTATTAGTTCTTCTGGTTAAATGGTATTTCTTAAATACAAAAAATAATGAAATAGAAATATTTTCAAATACTGTCACACATCTTTAAAATACTAATGAATATCAGTAATAAAACATTGGAAAAAATACGTGTCTTTCTAGATGAATTAAAATAAAATGCACGACTGGGTCGCACGAACTTGCTCCTGTATGCAAAGAGTCTGTTTAAAAAAGCACCTATATAAGATTTAAAATTATACCTTTAAAACAAGTTTGTCTTCAAAGATTTAAATGCTATTCGATTTGTCAAAAAAACCGCGCGATTCATCCCAAGACACAACTCATCCTAGGACAACTCATCCCGGAAATGAATTGGTATTTAAAATAGTTATAGTTATAAACAATACATACATATGTACCAAATGCATTATCTTATTTGGATAAAAGATAGTAATCAGCCCTATCATGAATTCCATCGTAGTCGGAATTTTTACGAATCCCGAAAAACTGTATCATGAAATCCGTTCGTAATGCAAAATTGTATGAGATTTTCCACTACGAACGGATTTCATGATACAGTTTTTCGGGATTCGTAAAAATTTCCGATTACGATGGAATTCATGATAGGGCTGAATATAATAAAAGTTTTGTCAAGGTAATGCGCTCTTTCGGGCTCACGCACATGATTTGATCTGGCGAGATGGGAGGGGGTTACATTTAATACAGTTAAAATAATTAAAAAAAAAATATTTTAAGATTCAAAATTTTACCTGAAAAGTAAGTTTGTCCTCAAAAATTTAGATGCCATTTTATAAATCAAAAAACCCTTGATTTTTCAAAATTTTTTTTTGAAAATCGTTAGAGCGGTTTTTTTTTAAATCAATTTTTTATATATAAAATTTTTAAATTTTGTTCTAAAAATATTTTTGGTATGCAGTTGTTTTTTGATTGTAAATATACGCTCTACATTTGAATTTCGTAAAAAAATGTTGACCCGTTTTTGAGATATAGAATTTTGAAAAAAAAAAATTCAATATTTTTTTAAAAATCCAAACAATTAAAAATTTCATTTTTGATAATCAAATATTGTTAAGGCAATATTAGAGCTTATTCAGAAAAAAAATTATTGAAATTGGTTGATAAGTTGCTGACAAAATTAAGAAACAAAATAACGGTTCTATGAGCGGTACCTTTCCTGAGCAATACAAAAATATGTTTTTCTTATGAAAAGAAGCCAAGTTTATAAATAAAATTTTAGAGAAAATTTAAAAAAAATCTATCGGTTTGTTTTTGAGAAAATTCGAATTTTCGTTTTTTGACCAAAAAAAATGTATGGGGGCCACTGTTAGTTTTGGTCTTAAAAAAAAAATGAAAAAAACGCCTAACGCGAATCTGCTGAAAACCTTAACTTCCAAGTTTGAACTCAATCGACCCAATGGTTTAGGCTGTAGGAGCGTGGACAGACAGACAAAACAGACCGGACGGAATCGCGGGACCCACTTTTTTCGACTTCTCTACCATCGTAATATCATGTTTGATTAAAATCTCGAGTTCGAAATTTTGCACGAATGCAAAACTTGCCATATAGTTCCTATATGTCGCAAGTAAAAATCATTTACTTTATTTGATCTTTATTTATTTATAAAAATATTGTTCATGCTTTTTAATTTTTTTTTAAATTGTTTCAATGTATTTTTATAAATATGCTTTTCTAGTCAGAATGGAGAAACTCCCTTTTCCTCTCAGAAATTTGACATTTTTTCTTAAATCCAACATACAGTCTTTTGCATTTCGATGAAAATGAATCCAAAAAACTAACCAAATGTTCGCCTTCTTCGTTTGAACGATCATTTGGAACTTTGAAAAAGACCTACTTCTAAAGCAACTACTGTTAAATAATGCTATAGCAAAAAAAAGGCGGATGAGCCAAAACATTATTAAAAATAAAAGTGTTCTTCGTCAATTCCACGAAAGATAACCATCCAGGGTTAAGAGTGTAAGATTCAATGCTAGGAAAATGCTTATAATATTCTTAGCTGAAATCTTAGAAAAGTTTAAAACAAAAAAAAGAAATCAATTTGCTTACCTATATAAATTTAAAAACATTACTTTTCTAAGCAAATTTGTAATTGTATTTTAAAATTTCTAAATTTGATTACAATTATCCTTAATTCCCATTCAAAATTAATCTTTTGAAATTAAATTTTTTGAACCAAAAATATTTGAAAGTATTGAAATTCTCCTAATTAGTAATTAGTTAATAATAAAAAACGTAATTCTAACTTCGCTATATCTTTTAAACCAAATTGGTTGAGAGCTACAAAAAATAATGAAACATCTAATAAGTTACAAGAGTCTAATGGCCAAAATTTTTGAAAAATATTTTCTTTTTATTTTCCACTTTGATTAATTGTAATATGTTGTTCGGCAGAACATCACTTCTGTTCTCAAAGTTTTATCATTAAATGTAAAAATTAGTTTGAGAAATCTTAGTTCTAATTTTTGATAGTTCATATTGGACTTTATTAAGGCAACTAACTTACAGCTTAAATTGAAAAATTACACAAATGCACAGATAATATCAAAGTTGTAAGCTTATTTATGGACTTAATCGAAAAATCAAAAGAACTCCCAAATGAAAACAGCTAAATTGGTTAATATGGCCCTTATCAGTATATTATGTTATTAAGTGTTAGGAAACGGGTTATCAAAATTGTAAATTTTAAAAACTAGGAAAAGCTTCCAAGTGATCCTCAGCTGATTAATACAAAGCAAAGTATTGAAATTTGGCATCGGTTTCTGAAATACATTTAATTTTGAAAGATGAGCAAAACATTAAAATAATTAAAAAAAAATAAAGTGAAGTGAAGCTTTGTTGATAAGTTTATGTAAGTCCTTAGAAACTAAAAGGAATTATTTTTTTTTACTTAAAGCTTAGAATACGATTCTAATTATTATACTTCTGATTCTAAATACTCTTTACACATTTCACGTCATGCCTCAATTTTGAAATCAATTTTTTGAATCACTTGATAAATATCGATATGTTCAGAAATAAATCCCATGAGGTCATTTGCCGTCTTTTTAAACGTAGAATAAAATCTGAACATCATAATTGGAAAATGCATGCATGCAATGAAGATTATAACTTTAACATAGGCGGTGTTGTAAATGTTCTATTGGAAACAAGGGTTACAGAAACATTAAAAAAAATTGTGGATAAATAAAACAAAAAGAAGCATTTACTCATTGCTTGCATAGTTCTTTAATAGAACTATGTTACTTTTCCTTTGTATTTAGTTTTTGCTGTTTTGATTTTCGCAATTATTAAACACCTGCCGGAAGACTTGCAAAAATGATTAAGACTGTCTTAAGGCATGCGATAGCAAAAAGTATAAATTACCCAAAATTCTATTTAAGGAATTGAGAAACTAAACTCTCTAAATGCATTTCGAAATATTTTTATCGCCGAAATTATTATGTATATCTTTCACTAAACACCGTCATTACGAGTCCCGCCAGCTAGCTAGCCAGCCAGCGCAGCACAGCGGGCGTGATCAGTGAAAATTAGAACACCAAGTGAAATTGTGGCTGGCTCTCTCTCTGTATGCTCACACTAAAGAATCCACTCTAACGACAATGAAGACGATCAAGACTATGTATTTTATTCAAGCCCGAAAAATTGTCACGCGCCACGAAGTATACCTTCCGCAAATGGAATGCGCAGACTTAAGCCACAACAACAACAACAACAGTAGTAAGCTATATGCTATACCAATGCTTAGTATTAATTGGGAGTGTATTGCTCCCTCAGTCGATTCGATTCCGTTGATTGATATGAATGAAGACTGAAGGTGGTCATCATTATGATGTTCATGATAATGGCCAAGCCAATGGATGGAGTCAAATTCGGAGTCACTGTTAATATTGCGTAATCCGGTCACGTCCAAATATTTTCTATGACAAATAATGCAAATTTTTGAGCCGTTGCTAGAGGCTATACGCCTGTGACAGTATAGCTTGGTGCAGAGGAAGTACTTGTCTGGGCGTCGTCATCGTTACACAGTTGCTAATAAAGAGGAAGCCCTCCCAATAGAACTCTTTAACCGCATGCACCTGCCTCAACACTACACAATACCACACCACAACACATTATAACTCGATATGGAACCCTAGATGTCTTCCGTTGTTTAATTAATTTTTCTCTTCTGCAGAAGAACATGGCCATAATTCAGGAGCAGGAAGATCCAATGCTCATGATGGCCACAGATGAAGAAACAAGGCCAGAACTGATGATATCAAGGCTGAATCTTCCGAGCAATGCGACATCCATTAGAGCTGACATCACTGATGGATTCTCTTGCGACAACAAAACCTACGGATACTATGCTGATGTGGAGAACGAGTGTCAGATCTTCCACGTATGCTTGCCAGTTACTTACGCCGATGGTAAGGAGAACACCTTCCGTTGGAGTTTCATTTGTCCTGAGGAGACTGTATTCAGTCAGGTGAGATCTTTTAAATTGTATGTTGTCCTATTTTTATAAGACTCTATTTACAGGAATACTTCACCTGCATGAGGTCCGAGGACATGTCTATTGATTGCGAGGAGTCATTCAAGTATTACGAGCTGAACAGGAACTTTGGTATGATTGAACCAGAAGAGGTTCCTGCTGACGAAGACGAGGAAGAAATGAACATGGAAGAAATGTCCAGGCAACCAAGTCTTGGTGAAGAGGAAACCAACAAGCCATCGGTCGGAGGTGTTCCCGTGAAGAAGCAAACAGTTAAAGTACAAAACTCAAACCGTAGGAAAACTCAAGCTAATCGCGTTACCATTGAGGCGCAACGCAAGAAGGTTCAACCTTTGAGAAGGTTACCTAAGCCTGTTGTTACTACTACTACTACTGCCAAGCCCATTGTTGAAGAATCACCAATTGTAGAACAAGAAGTAGAGAGAACAACAATCAAATACCAAAGGCTAACAAAGAGACCATCAATAGCTGCTGTCATCCCAGAACAACCAAAACCAGAAGAGCAAAAAGTTGAGAAGGAAGTTGTTCGTCAAGACCTATTCGCCCAGAAGAGGAAACGTCCACAAATTTTCTTCCCATCAAGATTTGACACAGCTGTGCAGGCCGATTCCGAATCGAAACCTCTTCCATATCTAAAGACCGATATTTTCCTGCAGAAACCTGAACCCGAACCCGAATCTGTTCTTCAAAATCAAGCTGCTGAAGCTCAAGCGCAAGCATCAGAAATCAACGTAGTAAGCGTTAAGCCACAAGATGTGTTAAAATCAGTCCTGTCTGAGAAGATTGATGCAGTTCCAATTGAGAAGAAGGTATCAGCAGCTCCTGTGTTTGTTCCCATCAAAGAAGAAACTCAACCAATCATAGAAGAACCTAAGTCTGAAATTACTTCTCTGCCTTTAAATATTCCAAGTCGAGTTGAAGTTGTTGAGATTCCAATTCAAAAGATCGATGAATCTGTAGTTGCTGAGGGATCGGCTGTTTTGGCGAAAACTCCAGAAGTACCAGTTCCCCAAGAACCAAAACCAATAGCTAGTGTTTCTGAAGAGTCTATCAAAACCGAAGAAGTACAAATACCTGCTGAGGAAAGCCTTCTGAAGAAGATCATTGCACAAACTGTTGAAAAGATAGCTGAATCTGAGAAACCATCATCAGATGAGGAAAAAACTTCTGTTCTAGATTCAGAACTTGCTCCATTAGATGAACCTGAAGAATCTTTGCAAAACCTAAAGTCAGTTGATCTTCCAAAGCCCGCAGAGCCAGAGAAAACCGTAGAGACTATTGCAGAAACTAAGGTCCAAGTTCAAGAGCCAGTTTCCTCGTCCGATGAAATTCCATCACTTGAAAAGGCTGAAGAATCCGTTGATGAAGTTAAGCCTGAGGTTTTACTAAAGGTGGAAACTCCCGCAGTTTTCGAGAAGAAGCCAGAAGAGGTCTTCATTGATTCCAAGCTCAAGGATTTGCCTAAACCTATTGTTTCAGAAGAAGAGTCCGCGTTGGTCGAAGATCAAACCCCAGAAAAACCACAAGAAGCCCAACCAGTATTAAAATTCAATGCTCCAGCACCTGAAATACTAGAACCTGAAGTAGAAAAGCCAAAAGATGTATCCGAGAACGAAAAACTCCAAGTAACAGAGCCTGAAATCTTAGAAGCACAGCCTGAAAAAATTCTTGAAGTTGAAACATCTGCATCAGAACCTCAAGTTGTCTCCAAGTCTGAAATTATTGAAGTAAAACCTGTTGAACCTTTTGTGGAGGAGGCCCCTGTATCACTAAACATGCCATTGAGAGATGAAACTCCCATCGTCCCTGCTGAGCCTACGGTCGTTGAAATGTCTGTTCCTCAAGTAGGCAATGTAACTCCTGCTGAAGAATTTACGCAAAGTGAAGAAAAACCAGCTGAAGTTGAAGCATCCTCATCAAATGAAGAGGTTGCCAAAGTTGTAGAAAGCCTTCCTGAAGTTAAACCTGAACTCCCAGTTGAGACGAGTTCAAA
This sequence comes from Eupeodes latifasciatus, assembly GCA_920104205.1. Taxonomy (NCBI): domain Eukaryota; kingdom Metazoa; phylum Arthropoda; class Insecta; order Diptera; family Syrphidae; genus Eupeodes; species Eupeodes latifasciatus. The sequence goes on along the minus strand of OV049926.1, from coordinate 131,535,522 downwards.
GCCTTTGGGAAGTCTAATTGAACCTGTCAAGAAAGTAAGTCCTCAAGAGCCTTCTGAAGTCCAAGCTGAAAACTCAAGTGAAGTTCAGGCTGAAGAAAAAATTCCTGAGGTTCAAATAAGTGAAAGTGAAAAGGAAGCTTCACAAACTGCCACCAACAACGAAGAAGCTCAATCCCTCATATTGGACTTCATCTCAAGCCTAGTTAATTCAGAAAATTCGAACTTTGATGATCAAAGTGCCATTATCAAAGAAATGTCATCGGACAGTTTGCCTGAAGCTTCCATTCCTGAGCCTGTTATTGCTGAAGTTGAACCCGAAGCTGAACCTGAACAAGCAAAAATACAATCACAAGACGATCAAATCAACCCGCTTTACATCCCCATGATGCCAAGCAACGATCAAATGTACCAAATTCCAGTGCAAGTAATTGAAACTCCTGAGCCTGAATCAGTTCCTGCAGTTTCGGTTCCAGTAGTTGCAGAACCTAAGCTGCCACTTAGTGTTGATGATGTTGTTGAACTTGTCAAGGAATCCCTAGATGCTCCATCTGAAAAAGAAAGTCTTGTCCAAGAACCCTCCAATGATGATTCTAGCTCTCAGCCAGATTCGGAAGAAGTCAAGCCAATCTATCACAGATATATTGAGCTTGGATCAAATCTCGTCAAATCAGAAGCTCTGACGGCTTCCGATGATGAGCCTGTTGTCGTTCCAACAGTTAATGAAGAACCAATTGCAGAAAAGCAAGAAGCTTCCCCAGAATTGCCAAAGCCTAGCGAAAAACTTGCTGAACCCGAAACGGTTGCCTCGAAACCAGATGCTCCTTCTGAAGTGCAAGCCGTAGAAAGCGAGAAACTTGCAGTTGTTGAAGAAAAACCCGACTCACAGCTTTTGCTCGAAAGCCCCAAGGAAGGACGAAGCTTGAATCGTTTTAAAATGGATCCAAGAAAGCGAAGGTTCCTCTTCAGGTCCGATGCTAGTTAGACTGATTCTAGGTTAATGAACAACAAAACCACAATACGAAAACAAATACATCAATAAAGAACACACATTCAACCATAAACACCATCACTACCCAGCGAAGCCATTAATTCACCTAAAAACAAAAACAAAATGGCGAATTCAATAATATATACTAATTTTTAAATATTTGAAAGAAAACATTTATAATTAAGTTTAAGAATCTTGATTTTCTTTGCTTTATTTTGTCGCCCGCATTTGCATATTATTTTGTTGAACGAAAATAATAGAGAAATTGAAAATTTTAAGTATTGAAGCAAAATTTAGGTTGATTATGATTCATTCATTTAATTTTTAAATTTATTTTTTTTTAATTTTATTGATTTTAAAAATGAAATTCTTGACCTGAATTTTGTCCATAATATAGATTTATTTTTTATTGTGACAGAAGCGATTAATAGCATATTTTTGTTTCATTGTTTTTTTTTTCGTAAAATTAATTTTAAGTCGAGAGATTTTAATGCGAAAATATAAATAAATTATTGTTTAAAAAAAATACGTGTAGTTAAGAGTTATTCAAGTAAATTTTAATTGCATATAAACTTAAATTGTTCCATGGATTAAATATAATGACGATTGAAATATGTCGATTTGTTTTATAAAATGTAAGTATAATTTTATATTTTACATTCTAAAAACTCTAACATCCATATTATTTCTTTTTTCGTGTAAACACAGTGTTTACCTTAATTCGAAAAAATATTCAAGCTTTTTCAAGAAAATTGCAAAATCTCAAAATGGAAACAAGAAAAACTATGGCAATGTTATTTTAAATATAATAAAAAATAAAATTTGAGTAACACGAGACTATTCAAGAAAGGAGAATTTTGGTTAACTTGTTTTTAGTCTTGTTACTTTGAAAAGACGAAGAAAAAGATGCCACTTCATTAAAAAAAACATGAATATACTTTTGAAAATAATATCGTTGGCAAGATTATAAAATCTTATTTTGTGTCAGTGTGTAAACCATTGAATGAATTTACAATTCGATTCTGATTCAGAACACAATCTAAAAATTCCAATTGACTGTTTCTTAATAGAAATTGCGGAAAGTGCCATCTTTTGGAAAAATGAAGAAACTATTCGTGTATTTTCTAATTCTCATTTGACTCAAATTTCAAGTATATTAATGAGTGACTTTCACACGCTTTCTCGAATACTGCTTCATTCAAATTAATTTTGTAAATCTTCCACCACTTTATGAAAATATTAAAAACGAGTAGAGAATCAATTGTTAGTTATTTTATTTACATTACATCTAATGGGTGATTTTTTTGAGGTTAGGATTTTCATGCATTAGTATTTGACAGATCACGCGGGATTTCAGACATGGTGTCAAAGAGAAAGATGCTCAGTATGCTTTGACATTTCATCATGAATAGACTTACTAACGAGCAACGCTTGCAAATCATTGAATTTTATTACCAAAATCAGTGTTCGGTTCGAAATGTGTTTCGCGCTTTACGTCCGATTTATGGTCTACATAATCGACCAAGTGAGCAAACAATTAATGCGATTGTGACCAAGTTTCGCACTCAGTTTACTTTATTGGACATTAAACCAACCACACGAATGCGTACAGTGCGTACAGAAGAGAGTATTGCGTCTGTTTCTGAGAGTGTTGCTGAAGACCGTGAAATGTCGATTCGTCGCCGTTCGCAGCAATTGGGTTTGTGTTATTCGACCACATGGAAGATTTTACGCAAAGATCTTGGTGTAAAACCGTATAAAATACAGCTCGTGCAAGAACTGAAGCCGAACGATCTGCCACAACGTCGAATTTTCAGTGAATGGGCCCTAGAAAAGTTGGCAGAAAATCCGCTTTTTTATCGACAAATTTTGTTCAGCGATGAGGCTCATTTCTGGTTGAATGGCTACGTAAATAAGCAAAATTGCCGCATTTGGAGTGAAGAGCAACCAGTAGCCGTTCAAGAACTGCCCATGCATCCCGAAAAATGCACTGTTTGGTGTGGTTTGTACGCTGGTGGAATCATTGGACCGTATTTTTTCAAAGATGCTGTTGGACGCAACATTACGGTGAATGGCGGTCGCTATCGTTCAATGCTAACAAACTTTTTGTTGCCAAAAATGGAAGAACTGAACTTGGTTGACATGTGGTTTCAACAAGATGGCGCTACATGCCACACAGCTCGCGATTCTATGGCCATTTTGAGGGAAAACTTCGGAGAACAATTCATCTCAAGGAATGGACCGGTAAGTTGGCCACCAAGATCATGCGATTTGACGCCTTTAGACTATTTTTTGTGGGGCTACGTCAAGTCTAAAGTCTACACAAATAAGCCAGCAACTATTCCAGCTTTGGAAGACAACATTTCCGAAGAAATTCGGGCTATTCCGGCCGAAATGCTCGAAAAAGTTACCCAAAATTGGACTTTCCGAATGGACCACCTAAGACGCAGCCGCGGTCAACATTTAAATGAAATTATCTTCAAAATGTAAATGTCATGGACCAATCCAACGTTTCAAATAAAGAATCGATGAGATTTTGCAAATTTTATGCGTGTTTTTTTTTTAAAAGTTCTCAAGCTCTTAAAAAATCACCCGATACATTAATATTATAAAGAGGAAAGATTTGTATTTTTGTATGTAACGAATAAACTCAAAAAGTACTGGACCGATTTTAATAATTCTTTTTTCATTAGAAAGCTACATTATCACTGAGTAACATAGGCTATATTTAGTACTAGATTACTATAGAATTCTTTAGAAATTCCATTAAAACCAACCGAAGGTGTAAATAAATTAGCCATAAAATGTCTTTCATCGCATACGCTGCGAAGAGTATTAATGATAGGACAAAAAATGTTTTCTAATTTAGTGATTCATGGTCGTTTTAATTAGCATGCTTATAACTTAGATATCTGTACCTATTTATGTCTACCCGTGCGAAGCCGGGACGGGCCGCTAGTAACATATATAATAAAATAATACACAACTAGCTCAATTGACGGATTATTTTCAGTTCAATATTTGAGGAAATCTAATATATAAAATTCTCCTGTCACAGTGTTAGTTCTCATACTCCTCCGAAACGTCTTAACCAATTTCAATGAAATTTTGCATATACATTCGGTAGGTCTGAGAATAGGTTTTTATTTTTTATATTCCTAAGTGCTATGGTTTAATTGCATCAACATCGTACACGGTGCAACGATCTTATGATAGTATTCAGTGACGCTATGTACAATGAAGCATTCATTAATTGCTATTGAGGATCTTTGCATTATCATTGCCAACTTACCACTCAGTCATTTCGGTATACATTCACCAAATCGAAATGTATTTTATTTAATAGACACTAAATTGAATCGTGAACTACAATACAATACTGTAGTTCCTGCTCGCAGTTTCGGGAGGACAAGGTGGATTATTTTTTTTGGATGTACCAGGTGGAACTGGCAAAACATTCCTTATTTCGTAATTCTTGCTAAAATATGATCAAATAATGGTATCGCATTGGCTGTTGCATCTTCTGAGATTGCGGCAACTTTATTGGATGGAGGCAGAACAGTTCATTCAGTATTTAAACTGCCACTAAATATTTAAAATAAATAAATAATAAAAAAAATAATCATCCATGGCCACATTGCTGAGACAGTGTAAAATTATCATCTGGGATGACACACAAACATTCGCTTGAGGAGTTGAACAGGGCATTGAAAGATATAAAAAACAACGACAGACTATTTGGCGGCACTGTGTTACTCCTTTCAGGTGATTTCAGACAAATACTTCCCGTTATTCCGCGTTCAACGTAAGCTGATGAGATCAACGAGTATTTAAAATCATCGCCACTGTGCGTAATGTTGAAAAAATACAACTGAAAGTAAATATGCGTGTTCAAATGCTTCAAGATCCATCCGCTGAAACATTCTCAAAACAACTGTTAGATATAGGCGACGCACGGAAAAGTTACTACAGATGAAACTGGATGCATAAAATTACCGGTCGATTTCTGCACGATTATTGATTCACAAGATGCTCTCATTGACCAGATATTTCCCGATGTACACAGACAATATAAAAATCAAGAGTGGAAAATGTGGATGTCAACAAATTAAATCTCAAGATAAAACATTTGTTACAAGGAGACTTGGTGTCATACAAATCTATTGATACAGTTTGTGATGCTTACGAAGCTGTAAATTATCCGCAACTGATTTTTTGAACTCATTGGATTTACCAGGCATGCTACCGCATAATTTACAACTGAAGGTTGGATCTCCGGTAATTTCGCTTCGTAATTTGAACCCACCACGGTTGTGCAACGGCACGCGATTAGTAATTAAAAAATTAATTAAAAATGTTATCGAAACCATAATTCTAAATGACAAATTCCGAGGTGAAAATATATTATTAACGCGAATCCCTATCATACGCACAGATGTGCGAATTCAATTAAAACGCCTTGAATTTCCAATTAGATTGGCAATTTCACAAGGACAATTCTATACCTCTCGCACTTAAATACCACATCCTTCTTACACACTTACAATAAGTTAATTATTTATTTTTAGCAAAATTTTCTCTAGAAATATGACAAAACAACATTTGTTGGGTCAGCTAGTAACTAAATAATTGGCATAAAAACTTTTCTTTCAAATAAAGTCTAAGGGTGGAAAATCACAATATCTTATCTTTTTATCGAAAGTAACAGCTACCCAAACAGCGGGCGATTTAATATAAAACCTCTTATTGATATTACATAGAATACATAATGTAGATTCTCTATACTCTGATATAAGTAGACATTATTCTTAGAAAAAGACACTTTTTATTAAATATTATTAGAATGTTGTTTTGAAGCTAGCTAATGCAATTTTGTTAAGGTTGATGTTGTAATTTTGGTAATGTTAAGTTTTAAGTTTGTTTTAATTCATACAATTTTTTGAATTTGTTTAAAAGAATTCTTGCTCAGAAATTATACATATTATCTTAAATTGAGAATTTAGCAATATGTATGTATTTAATTTAACATTGTTCGGTGCACCTACCACTATAACTTTGCGACAATTAGTGAAAACGTTAATTATTAGATTTTTTTAGAATACCGTTGTCCATCAACGCTTGGTCTTACTAATTTTGAATGACTCCTTATCTTATTCGGGTGATTTTTTAAGAGCTTGAGAACTTTTTTTTTTTAAAAAACGCATAAAATTTGCAAAATCTCATCGATTCTTTATTTGAAACGTTAGATTGGTCCATGACATTTACTTTTTGAAGATAATTTAATTTAAATATTGACCGCGGCTGCGTCTTAGGTGGTCCATTCGGAAAGTCCAATTTTGGGTAACTTTTTCGAGCATTTCGGCCGGAATAGCCCGAATTTCTTCGGAAATGTTGTCGTCCAAAGCTGGAATAGTTGCTGGCTTATTTGTGTAGACTATAGACTTGACGTAGCCCCACAAAAAATAGTCTAAAGGCGTCAAATCGCATGATCTTGGTGGCCAACTTACCGGTCCATTCCTTGAGATGAATTGTTCTCCGAAGTTTTCCCTCAAAATGGCCATAGAATCGCGAGCTGTGTGGCATGTAGCGCCATCTTGTTGAAACCATATGTCAACCAAGTTCAGTTCTTCCATTTTTGGCAACAAAAAGTTTGTTAGCATTGAACGATAGCGATCGCCATTCACCGTAACGTTGCGTCCAACAGCATCTTTGAAAAAATACGGTCCAATGATTCCACCAGCGTACAAACCACACCAAACAGTGCATTTTTCGGGATGCATGGGCAGTTCTTGAACGGCTTCTGGTTGCTCTTCACTCCAAATGCGGCAATTTTCTGCCAACTTTTCTAGGGCCCATTCACTGAAAATTCGACGTTGTGGTGTGGCAGATCGTTCGGCTTCAGTTCTTGCACGAGCTGTATTTTATACGGTTTTACACCAAGATCTTTGCGTAAAATCTTCCATGTGGTCGAATAACACAAACCCAATTGCTGCGAACGGCCACGAATCGACATTTCACGGTCTTCAGCAACACTCTCAGAAACAGACGCAATATTCTCTTCTGTACGTACTGTACGCATTCGTGTGGTTGGTTTAATGTCCAATAAAGTAAACTGAGTGCGAAACTTGGTCACAATCGCATTAATTGTTTGCTCACTTGGTCGATTATGTAGACCATAAATCGAACGTAAAGCGCGAAACACATTTCGAACCGAACACTGATTTTGGTAATAAAATTCAATGATTTGCAAGCGTTGCTCGTTAGTAAGTCTATTCATGATGAAATGTCAAAGCATACTGAGCATCTTTCTCTTTGACACCATGTCTGAAATCCCGCGTGATCTGTCAAATACTAATGCATGAAAATCCTAACCTCAAAAAAATCACCCATTATAAGAAAAAATTACAAAACTCCAACAGCTTTTTAAATAAAATAAAATAGTAAAGGGGGTTTTTGGGTGCATTTCATCCAGAAATGTTAGAAATTGTTTTGAAACCAAGCTTTTTTCCAAAAGCAATGTATTCTGTTCTTGTTGCCATTTCTATCGGGTGATTTTTTTGAGGTTAGGATTTTCATGCATTAGTATTTGACAGATCACGCGGGATTTCAGACATGGTGTCAAAGAGAAAGATGCTCGGGATGCTTTGACATTTCATCATGAAAAGACTTACTAACGAGCAACGCTTGCAAATCATTGAATTTTATTACCAAAATCAGTGTTCGGTTCGAAATGTGTTTATCGACAAATTTTGTTCAGCGATGAGGCTCATTTCTGGTTGAATGGTTACGTAAATAAACAAAATTGCCGCATTTGGAGTGAAGAGCAACCAGAAGCCGTTCAAGAACTGCCCATGCATCCCGAAAAATGCACTGTTTGGTGTGGTTTGTACGCTGGTGGAATCATTGGACCGTATTTTTTCAAAGATGCTGTTGGACGCAACGTTACGGTGAATGGCGATCGCTATCGTTCAATGCTAACAAACTTTTTGTTCCCAAAAATGGAAGAACTGAACTTGGTTGACATGTGGTTTCAACAAGATGGCGCTACATGCCACACAGCTCGCGATTCTATGGCCATTTTGAGGGAAAACTTCGGAGAACAATTCATCTCAAGGAATGGACCGGTAAGTTGGCCACCAAGATCATGCGATTTGACGCCTTTAGACTATGTTTTGTGGGGCTACGTCAAGTCTAAAGTCTACACAAATAAGCCAGCAACTATTCCAGCTTTGGAAGACAACATTTCCGAAGAAATTCGGGCTATTCCGGCCGAAATGCTCGAAAAAGTTACCAAAAATTAGACTTTCCGAATGGACCACCTAAGACGCAGCTGCGGTCAACAGTTAAATGAAATTATCTTCAAAAAGTAAATGTCATGGACCAATCTAACGTTTCAAATAAAGAATCGATGAGATTTTGCAAATTTTATGCGTTTTTTTTTAAAAAAAGTTCTCAAGCTCTTAAAAAATCACCCGTTATAAATGCAAAACACGCTACTAAAATAAAGATTCAAAAAGCCAGAAAATGATAAAGTTTTCCATAAAAAAAATTGATCTTTTTTCATAGGAAAATAGAAAAGAATTTAATATGTATTTTCTTCTGACGAAATTTCGGCAGTACGGCAGTAGTTCTGAAGAATAAACCTAAAAATGTATAATGTAGTGTTTATCGTTGTGTTTTGCGCTTATTTTTATTTTAATTATACTGCGTAAATCTTGTTATATAAACCTCGGTGAAAAATTCCTAAATTATTTTCTCAAAATAGAGTTGTATAAAAAAAATTTAACTTAATATCAATAATTTTATTTTAATAACTTGTATATTTATTTTTATTATAAGGTTAATATGGCTTTATGTACGAGTACTTTTACAAAATATTTATACTTAAATATTGTTTACATAATTATTTTGTTAATCTTAGCTTATTTTGTTGTTTTGTCTATATTCATCACAGTCTATTTATAGTTTTCATAGAAAAACTGTTATTTTTGTTTCTTTTTTGTCTTAATATTATGTTCTAGAGGCACTTTATTGTTGTTTGTTGCCCATTTTATTATTTTAAAATATTTAAAAATTGTAACAAAATCAATGAAACATAAAACATATAATTTACTTACTTTAAGCGAAAATAAATGTTTAAAACACTTTTCTCATTTTCATTCAATGTTCATCTTGTCTTATAGTCATTTATATAATTTGTTTATTGTTTTGCTTGCTTTTGCTTTATATAAAACTATTGCACTGTGTGTGGTTTTAGATGTTTTGTAAGTTATACCTTTTATCGAGGCCTTCACTTGATTTGTTTACTTGTATAAACTAATATATTTTTTATATGTACATTTTCTATATAAGTCACTTAAGGCTGTTGGGCATTGGGTCTAATCAAAATTAATATACTAATCATATTTCTGGGGAGTCTGCTTCACGTTTTATATTATTCATAGCTTCGTTCAGAGCCGGACTCATGGCAAGAGCTGGATTTGCTACGGCAATTATATGACCACCTGATGCTGCTATAACTTGAACTCCCAATGGAGATGTGGCCATGGAATCAGTGGATTTTCGAGGAGATTTTATTGTGTCATCACGGCCACTATCGAAGAACTCTCTGTCGTTCATCTAAAAAAGAAACAAAAATAAAATCACAAAAATACGTTAACATTAAAAAAAAAACTTGTTTGAAAACTAAAAACCCATTTATTTTAATTTAAATTTTCTATACAAAAGTTGTATGTTTTTTAAACAACATATTTTTTTAAGGAAAAATAAAGTTTGTCAAAGCGTCATTTTAGATTTTCATAGCTATGTATGTTCAAGATGTCTGTTAAAAATTAAATTAAATTAAATTGTTTAACCTCGAAGTATAAATTAAATTAAAAGCAAAGTTGTAAGCCCCATGTTTAAAATGTATTAAATCTTACCGGCAAGGGTGGAGTACTAGAATTACTAAACGAATATCTTGAATCTTCATTCTCGTTGTCTTCAAAATCAGATTTTGTTAGTCTAAATAAAAATATAAATAAAATATTTCTTAGTTATAGAAATTCAAAACATATGTAAATTTGTTTTCTTTTGACATTACTTACGAAAATTTCGCTATATCAGAAAGATCAAATGGTGGTTTCGCAAATTTTTGATACATTGTAAATAAATTGTATCTGGAATCTTCCAATGAATCCTTTAATTAAAATTAAAATATGAAATTCAATGATGTAATTAATGAAACATTTAGCTAAACCTTACTTTTATTAGTTGGTTAGGTTTATTAAAAAGCCAAGTTAAAAGCAATTCCGGGACGCCAGCATTATAAAGCGATGGTTAGGTTTTGTTAAATTTTAAAAAGCTTTAGTTGTTATTTCCTGAAAAATACTCTACCAAAAACTATGCCAACATAAACTAAACTGATCACTGAAAATATCAATCTAATTCCCAACCATAAGCAATTGATTTAGAATTTGTTGAATCCAAATCGACGACATCCTAAGCAATTCTATTTTTCAAAATTGAAATTTATTTGTTTTCACTATTTCTTTGAAGCTGATTTCTAGCCTCAATCTGGATGGATAGGTTAATAATTAAAGATGCAGAAAGTGTCTGAAATGTTCTTGCAATATATTTTGAAATTGGAACTTTTTGACTTGAAGGCATTTTTAAAAGTATTTTAAATTGAAGTTTAGAATGTTTACTTCATTGTGCAGCTAGTTTGTGTTTTATTTTATGAGAAAATATTAATCCTCAAACATATTCACATAACATTAACGGTATTGATTTTTAAACAGATGGTGTACAATTTTTGGAATTTAAATAAAACGGTATATAGTTTATGAATAATAACAAATTTAAATTTAAATCTGAAAAAATTAGTAATCGACTTTATTTTCAAAGATTTTAAAATAGAAATTAGAAGTGTTGAAAGTTTGTAAAAGCAATTAAGTTAAACTAGTCGCAGGCCATGTGGACAGAAAAAAACATTTGTTGACAAGTTGGAAGCTGGAACTTCATTTCCGTTGGCACGCATTTTTTTTTTAGCGACATCATTCAAATATTTAAGAAGCATTCAGCACTCAGGTTTACCAATTAAGAATGCCGTTATATAAAGTCACTGTTTAGTGTGGTCTTATCGGTTATATTCTGAATTGAAATCACTTTTTAGTAAAAAAAAAAACATAGAAGTTGCTTCAAAATAATTCCGAATGCATTTATATTACCATCATCTACTTTTAATGAAATAAAATTGTGTTACCATGAAATTATTTTTTTTTTCCAAAAACTAGTCCAAGGCTCAGTACACACTATTGGAAGATCTTCAAATATTGGTTGTCAAAAGTCTTCCAATTGTATTAAATTAGGTGAAAATTGCCAATTTTATATCAATTGAAAACTTTACGTTTATACAATTTATTAATTTTGTCTAAATATTAGACATTTTATTGTTAGAAAATCGGCTGACAAATCAATCTTGAAATTGATAATTGTCTGTTTACACGAATGGAATACTATAGAAAACAATAGAATTGGTAGACTCATCGGAAGACAATTTTCTTGACAGATGACAGAAAATATGAACATTTATTTTAGAAATGGAAACAACAGGTTGTTCAAAAACATTTAAAAAATATAAAATACAAAAAAGTGAAAAAATAATGAAACAGGCTTTTTTCATTATTCTTCCAAACGGTGACTTCTTATTTCTTTTGATTTTCGTAGTTTTGAAATTTTTTTAAAATCCTGTAAACTTTTTTTTTCCTGCTCAAAAACTTTTTGCCAATTCAAAATTGGATGGTGTTGTTTTTAAAGAATATCATCCAACAACCAATTATAGTCCAGTTAATAAAGGTCTTCACCCCAAAAAATAAATTCAATAGTTTTGAAACTTGGCACACTTACTAAGGGATGATCCCAAAAAACGTCCCCAAGAATCCGACGTGAGCTCTAGCGGCACTTAAGAGAAACATGGAGTTTATTTCAGTTTTTCACGATTATCTCGAAAACTATTTGCCGTATCAAAAATGTAGTTGCACAAAATTAAAGCTCATTAAATTTTATAAAAAAAAGTTTGAATTAATTTGTATGTACATATCTCTTATAGTTTATAAAATAACTCTAGCGGCAATGAAGAGAAATATACGGTTTTTTCGGTTTTTCGGGTTTATCTTGAAAACTAGTTGTCGTATCAAAAAATAATCTTCTACAAAATTAAAGCTTTTTAAATTTCCTAAAGAAATATATCAATTTGTTTGTACTTGTTTTAGTTTGTAAAATAACTCTATCGGCATTTAAGGAAAACATGATCCATCTTAGTAAGAAACTACAAACAAATCTTAGCAACTCAAATCTTATGGTCCAACAGCAGCCTTATGGATTCAGTTGTTTAATATGATTACATTGCTTAAAGATTTTATTCACGCTGAGCAGTCTGGCGATTGAAATGCCCATATTAACTGTGCGAAGAATATGATTCCAATTCCATATTTCCATGCCGCCGGACACTTCTCGTACGCCAAATCATTTCACCTGTATTTGTAGGACATAATAAAACTGGCTTCTGTGATGACCCCAGATGAATTTAAGAACTTTGTGCAAGAGGGTTATTTTACTATGAGAAGAACTGACCGATTTTGGACAGGAGTGTGGTCGGACCAGACAATTGAACAAACTCTAATGCGTGGAATCACTGATAGTGTACTTAGCAAATGGGTTCTAGGGCTGCTCATGAAATTTGCTCATCACTCGAAGAATTCATTAGCGTCATTTTTTCTACTAGTGAGCAACATGAAGATTTTGGGGAGGCACGTAAAATTACAGATAATACAGACAATGCAAAGCTGTCAAATTGGTTCCAAAGTCATCCCCCATTTCCAGTTACAAATTAAATCATGTCAATAGCGAGTGGCATCGTGGGAGATGATAAAGTTACTTGCTACAATGCTTATTCTCTAGGCATGCAGGCAATAAGCCATATAGTGGACCAACAATTTTGTTCGGTTATTGACTGGGCTATTAGAGAAGAATCGTCCAAATATTGAAAATACAAACAATTGGGACGAGTACAAACAATTGCAAGAAGTCGGCCAATTTTTTTATTTGCCCACGACTGACTTTTTACTCTGTCACTTTTGACAGATAAACTTGATTAAAATGTTTTGCGAAACATTTGCCAATGTTAGAAGATCTTCCAAGTGTGTATACGTAGCTTAAGAGTATTAATTTTCTCAAACATTTTTTTAAAATAACACTAGATTACTTTTAAATACCTTATTACTGACCACCATTGATTTATTTAGAATTTGTACTTTTACGTTAAAAATAACCACTCATTTTAAAATATGTGTCTTGGAAATAAGTAAAGTAGTACTTTTATATTCGTTATATATCAGAAAATTTGAAATAACTAAACAAACAAATAAACTCAGACTTGTGAAACAAAAACCTATTATTCTGTGCTTTTATTGTATGAGTTTTTAAATGAGAATTTATTAAAAATTAATTTTATATGAAGATATTAAAATTTTCTGAATCTACATACAAGGTTTTTTGCATTATTCATAATTTTGTGAATTTTAAGTAACGAAATCTCAAGAACACGTCTCCGAAGAAAAATTAAATGCAATTTTCGTTATCAGATACCTTTGCTTAAAGAAGTCATCTCAATTATTTGAAAGATGCCTTGTATTGGATTTTAACTTTTTATGGTTATTTAAGTAAACGCCTTCCCTTAGTTGAAAAATCAATAAATTTAAGATTTGACTTAACAAAATATTAAATCGATTTTTGTTTGTAAGTATATGAAATCAAAATAAAAGTTTTCAAAAGCAGTTATAACCAATCAAAGAACTGCATCACAAGAAAATCAATTAAAAACACCATATTTTAAAGTTTTAAAATTAAAATTTTTATATATTTTTTGTTTAATCAGTCTACTAATAAATAATTGTAATAATTTCTATTTCAAGCTGTTTAAAATAATTCTATACAACACTAAAATTTGATTTGAAGCAAACATTTACAAAGCTAGCACACCGTTTTTTTTGTTTTTATTTTTAACTAAATATCAGCTTACAAATATATTGACTTTTAATAAATTTATTAAAGCAGATTACTTTTGTTTATTTTAATTTTATTAATAAATAACTAAATAGAAGTATTTATTTTTTTTTATAAATTTAACATTACATATAATAATATAATGAAACAAAACAAAAATTGCAAGCAAAATAAATAGTTCTACAAATATTTATTTAATCACAGAAACATGCATTTTCAAGCCAAAAATTCTACTCAAGCCAATAACCTACAATATAAAATAAAAAACAACTAAAAGAAAGCATTTCAAATTCATCTTAAAAATATAATTTTTTGAGTTCAAAAGAGAGTCGTTATAGCTATAGGACTAATCGTCAAACCACTTATACCTCATGAGGTTAGCCATTTTTAGGTCACTCAATCGATAGTTTATTTATTGAAGTTATGGTGGAAAACTACTTGTTTTATTTTAATAATTTTTCCAAGCTTATGCGATTTACTTAAAGACCTCTGCAAAATAAATGATATAAGCATGCGCTAGTGTCTTCATCTCTTCGATAGATCTTTCGATTGAGTGACTCTTATTTCTTGGACTAACTAGCTTTTAAGTTGAACTCAAATAATTATAGATTTAAAAAAATTCTTGTTCCTGAGAACACAGCAATATAACTGAATAAAGCGATTCAAAAACCCAAGCATTAACTACATTATGTTTTGAGTATTCAAACCATTAAAAAAGCTGTTGGAATAAAGTTTAAAAATCATAAAGCATGTGTTAATTAATTTTCAGGGTTATTTCGAAGCGTTATTTTCGAAGGGAATTCAATTTGCACTTAAAAGTGTAACATTCTCACCTTGAATTCAGGGTTCGTAATGTTGTCTGTTGAGGATAGTCTCATTCTTTTAACACTCGATTCTGACTGACTGCTTTCGTCTGTCCTCTGAACTGGCTGACCCAAAGCACACCTAGCAATATTGGCCGAATGACCAAAGCCAGCCTCTTTGACTACCGATCTTGCCAACGGAAATAGCTGATCGCGACGAGTTAGTAGGACAGGGATAAGTTTACACAACTGAGCTGCCGCCTCATTGACACAGACCTCATGCAATGTCAAAGGCTTCTCAGGTCGACGTTTACAATCAAAACGCCCGTATATCGCCGAATACTTACGAATCTCTTCCATTCGACGAGGATCACTCTCACTCATCGCGATCACTTGTTCTAACTCTCGAGAGGTACGTTTCTTTGAGGTTTGTGCTCTGGGTTCACCTCGGGGTTCACCCCGGGGTAATTCTCTAGTGATTATCTCAGCAGCTACCAATGCAATTCGTTCAACTTGTGAACTTGTGAGAATTGGTGTTAGCTGAGGCGAACTAGATGTAACTTGTGAAGAAAGACCTGTGTGGGTTGGTGTGATATTACCTACTAGTGAGACTACAGGAGTGGGTGTGATATTGGGGACGATTTGTGACGATGTTGGCACTGTACTCATCAGAGGTGTGGGATTAAATCCGGGAGATATTGTGAATTTAGGACGAGATGTGGATGGCTCTGGAATGTAGGTTGGAAGTGGGGCTTCGGCAAATCCTGAAACAAACAGAAAATAGAGAAAAACAAATTTTAAAAATTGCTGTTTTTAGTAAGCTTTAAAAGACATGTGTAACAAGCCTTTTGAGTATTATTAAACGTTTAACAAGAGTAAAAAAAAAATTACCAATAGAAGGCAGTGTCGATTGAAACAAGGCTTGATTATTGGCCCATTCATGTAGAACTTTCTGCAACCTCCTTACATGCAGTGGTTTCGAAGCCATTCCAACTAAAGCCATAATTTCTAAAAATTCTTCTTCACCAGCCTCGTACAATTGTTGAACATCATCACCACCCATTTCGAGTAGAGTGTCATAGTATGCCAATAAGCTTGCCCTTTGCAATACTCTATATAATTGCACTTCGGCTTCATTGCTAGGTCGGGATGTTGCAACCACTAAAATGAAAAAAAGAATAGAAAAGATTGAACAATGAAATATTATTTTTTTTTTTAATGGATATACGAGAAGAACATCAATTAACATGTAAACCAAAATATTGATAAATAATGATGCAAAATATTTCAATTTGCATAAAAAGCCCCTCTATGCAGTTACGAGTTGAAATTGTTCTCACACTTTCGATTCGATTGCTTGTTAATTAGTTGTTAAGAGATTATGCTAAATTTTTGAGAATGTTGTGTCAAGAGAGTCTTAAAAAACCTCTATTTTATATCACAAGATGTCTTTTCTTCTTTAATACCTTAAGACCTACCACATTATATTTTGCCAAAGGACTATTAGCACACCCAAGATGATGTAAATATGCAAATTTTGAAAATAAATAATATGCAAAAATATAGATGCACATTTCCGAACACTTCAGAAAGATCCAAGTCTTTCTTAGTTCTCAAAACTCATAAGTATTTGCATAATCGAATGATCCTCGCACACAATACATAACAAAAGACAAGATTAACCCTTACTTCAATCGAATGATTATGTCTTCGTTAACATAGAAGAGGGTTTGATTATTGATTTACGAAACTAATGCAAAAGATCACAATTCGCACACAATGCGATTTGTAGGATTTGTTTTCACAATATCATTAAAAAAATAAGAAAGAGGCCTGCGAATTTTCTTCTTTTCGATAACAATAGACGTGATGCCATCACATCACATCATCACTCGATAATGATTATTATATAGGTCCTATTCAATATCTGCAGGTAAGGGGTTGATTTTTGGCAATAATACCATTGTTATACTATTGTAATGTGCGAAGTATAAAAATTTATCATCATTCTTTGTGGTATTGAAGTGTTTCGATCGGTTTTCGATTGTTGTCATACACGATAATTAAGAAAAATAGGGATATCAGATCAGATAAGGAAAGCAGCGATAAGATTCTTCAATTGGTACAATCAATGGGATGAAACTTGAGACATTGGGATATAATATGTGTTGCACTTTCCTATGTTTAGAAAACAAAATTAAGGAACAAAGAGGGAGTTGAGTGTTGGAAATGGTAATTGAATGTTCAAATAAAATGATTTCAATTACTTGTAAATATGTCAATAAATTTCTGAATAAACTTATTCAATTTGAACTTCTCCAAGTAAATTGATTTACTTGGTTGACTTAATCAATCAATGAATAAATAGCATTGCGGTATTGTGTTTAAGACATTCAATTTCTTTTGAACTGTAATTGGTATTGAATTGGTATATTGAATTTTTCATACAGAAAGTCAAAAAGCGATTAAACTAATTTATTTTTTTTTGTTTATTAACTTCAACGATAGTTGAAAAAGTTGGAATTTTACCAACTACACTCACTTTGTTGTAACGTTCAATCAATTTCTTTAATATGAGCTTCTTTATCAATGCATTTAATTGGTGAAACTCTTTTACACGTACTCTACTTGACATATTTCATTAAATATTGAAAATGTTAGTGCAGATCGGTCCGCTCAGAAAATAGGTGGAAAAATGTTGGTGAAGGAGGCCAGCATAGTATTCTGTTGAAATATAGGTTAATTCGCTTTATTGAATATGTTATTCAGGCGCTTAAGTTGAATTACTCAAAAAACTTTAAAAAAAGGCACGTTCAACCAGCAAATTAACTAGATCAATTGTTGAATGGATCAATTTATCAACAAATTTAGCTATTAAACGGATCCATTTAATAAATTAAAAGACTTTATACAGTGAGATTATTAAATTGTATAAAGAGTGTTTATTGTTGGCTGATAATTTTATTAGAATCAATAGTTGAATTATTTCATTGAATTGATTGAACAATTTTTGAATTTAATTAAAATATTCGACTTTTGAACTAACCTGTTCAACTAATCTTTAAACTGAATAAGCTGTTAATATTTTTCGTTGAGCTAGTTCGAAATGTGTATGGTCAAAATTCTGTATGAAACTGTATAGTACTGTATGCTCATAATACTGTATAGTTAATATTCTGTATTTCTTTATTTTAAATACTGTAACCTTAAAAACTATATCTCAAAATGCTGTATTATCAAAGACAACGAATCTCATAATACTGTATCTAGATAATACTGTATGTACACTTAAATTTGCACAAGCTTTTAAACATCAACGAAATGCATGAACTCTTGGAAGTTTTGACAGATCAACTAGTTTGGTACAATTGTTTATGCAAATTTTGATTAAAATAAAAACAATTCATATAAAAACGTGAGAGAGATACGAACAGTTAAAAAGAAGATACCATTTATTTTGTTTTTATTATTTCAAAGACTTGTGAATTATCATAGGTATACATATTATTATATTGTAGTAGAACATTATGCTAATTTAAAATTATTATGATGTATTTTTTAAAAAGTATTCTGTCTTCAAAATTCTGTATTTCAAAATGCTATAAATAGGCTGAAAAATAATTATAAAAAAGTGCGCACTTTTTTACATTATCAAACCGATTTTTATTTGTCATCCTGTTTAAAGCATTTTAAAATACAGAATTTTTTATACAGTACTTTATATGTACAATTTTTTTGAAATACTGTATTTTGAGATACAGTATTTTAAATACAGTATTATGATCCATACATTGACCCCAACTCGTTTAAAATATCATCATATTGCCGAAAAAAAGAGGCTGGGATGCGACCCACACTGATAACTTCCCATCCCATCCCGTCTGTGGATTTGTTTTGCTTAAAAGTTTGTAGGTTTTCGTGTTTTATTAAAATAAAAAAGTTTTGAATTAAATTATTCTTAGAAATTTAAAAATTACCAACAATATTTTGCATATAATGAAATTGTTTGATTTCAAAATCTATTTTTGTTAACGAGATTTTTAGTCGAAACCAATTTTTAGAAATTTTAATAGCATTTCTTAAAAGTTTTTATTTCTTATATAAACAAATACATATAAATATATATACACACAAATGTCGAAAGCAATATTTTTTGGGAAAAAATTAGTTTGAAGCCAATAGTTTTAATTTTTGAAAAGATATTTGAGTCGAAAGTAATTTTTTACCAAGTTTTGTTTTTTTTTAGGTTTTTATTTTTTGTAAGAAAAATGTCAATTTGATTTTTCTCAAAATTTACCGAATGTTAAAAAATAATATTTCTTATAAGATAAAATTTGTTGGAATTCATTATCTCAAATTTTTGAAAAGATATTTGAGTTGAAAAGCAATTTTTTTATTTTTTATAAAAAAAAACTGTCAATTCGATTTTTCTCAAAATTTTTCCACATGTTAGAAACGTTATTCTTCGTTGCACAAAATTATTTTGGAGATAAAGTTTTCGAGGTGACAAATATTTTTTTTCAGTACGGACGTACGAACGTACGAATGTACGAACGTACGAACGTACGAACACACGCACGCACAGGCATCTCTCTAAAAATCTTTTATTTTGACTCTAGGGACCTTGAAACGTCGAGAAATGTCAAAATTTTCAATACGACAAATCGGACCGATTACAATAACTTCCTATGGGAAGTTAAAAATGATCAACTCAATCAATTATTATTGTATAGAGCTACATTCTAAGATTATGAGGGCCCTTAGTAAACATCGAAACATTATAAAAAATAGTTAACAACAACTTATCAAGCAATGTACTGGTTGTTTAAAAAACATACCTTGCTCCAGTTAAGAATTAACAAAAAATAAATATGTTTAGTAAAAAAAAACTGGAAAGTTGTATAATTTTCGATAATACTAAACTGATTTATGAATACTTTTAGACTGAAATGGGAATGTCTGCAAAGAATTCATCATAAGAAAATGAGTAATATCTTCAAATTTGCAATAGAAAGCATTTTGAGAAAAAAGAAATATTACCTAATTTTTCGAAAAAATATATACGAACAAATTAATGTACTGTGAATCTTAAGAATTTAAAATAACACTAGGTTAAAATTTTCGTCAGCATTTAGTTCTAGTTTAAAACATATTTCTTGTTTCTTAAATTTGTATTGAAGTTTTTATTTCAGATCTTTTGTTTATTTTATTAGTGACTTCACTTAAAACTACTTTCTGTTAGTTTGTGTTCTAAGGTTTCTGGCAAGAAGAATTCGAATATTGATGTTCTTTCATGTATAATGTCGTATTTCAAAACTTTTAATCTTCTTAAACTTTCACTGTTGAGAGAAAATTGACTAAGCCAAACAAATTTTGAAAACTGAACCCTTTCCATTATTTGTATTTCTCACTCTTACTTTTTCTTTCGTTATTTTCAAATATTTGAACAAATTGTTCGCTTTTTAAACATTATTTAACCTAACAGACAGCCAATCCAAAACCCTTACGAGCAAACAAAAATATTTTAAACTTAAAAAAAAAAACTAATTACCATCAATATCACAAAACCAGAAATATATTATTTTCGGGATTTTTCCCAGGATTGTTTTTTTTTTGCCTCTAAATCATCCTTAACTAACATCACAAACAAGAAAAAAAAAATGATAAAAAAATATATTTCATAGTCAAACACGGAGGAAAAAAAACCAAAATTCCCAGAGTCCAGGTTCTAAGGAGTAGGCAAAACCATTGCATTGAAATTAACAAAAAATCAACAAATAAGAAAGAAACCATCGAGTGGCTGGATCATCATCATCATCATCCTTTCGGTGCACGCACGCACATAATATAGGTGCACACACCGCGATCGAAAGAAGATCCTTATTCTTCCTCCTAAGATTTACAAAACACCAACCCAAGACAACAAGACTAAGAAACAACACACAAAAAAAAACACCTCACGTAGTCATTGTCATCGTCATCTTCTTCGCGATTTAATATGTAGATCCATCTCATATGCATATGAGCAGGGACCTAAGGATTCATCATCAGTTCTTATAACCAAACCATAGCGCACCTATTCTTATTCCCTTTATAAAATGATAGACCATCTATTATGAGATCATAAAACAACGACAACACACAGGCACAGCAATAAGCGAGAGAGAGCGATCAGTCACAGCACAGATAATACGGATGAGGTTATTTTGGTTCACCCCATTGTCGTAGCTTCCTTATAGTCGACGTCGTCGTCGTCTTCGTCTTCGTCTTCGTAGTCTACGAAGAAAAGGATAAAAGGGTCAATTTCTCTGTCATTCTTAGATATTCAATTTTTCTTATACCTCTGCCTGTAATGAGAATATAAAAACCAGCCAGCGACAGAGCTCGAACTACGAAAGTACAATCCTAACCCTTTTGTGTGTGATCGAGTCCTTTTTTTTTCTTCTTCTTCGTCGTCCTTTTATTTTCTTTTTCATCTATTACCGGAATTGTCTTTAGGTGTAGAGATACCGTGTACCCTTTGTCGTTGTTTTTGTTGCTTGCCTGGTATTTAACTGCTTAAGGTCATTTCCTAAGCACTTCATTTGCATATACTGCGAGTGGAAGAAAACGGCATTTCTCGATCGGTATGTGAGGATATGTATTATGGGTGCGACCAAGGATACTACACTTTCTTAACGGGGATCCTTTTGTTTGCATAAGATCATTTTTTATGACCATAAGTGATTTTCGATTTTTTTAGATGATTTTTTTCTCTCTGTCAGAGTTGCAGCGTGGAATAAATTTAAAGGATTATATTGTCTCAGTCATGGGAAACAATGAACCTTTGGTCGCTGAGTTTTGAGTTAAGGTAGAATTTTGTAAGGAAAATTAGAGAAAAAAAAAATAGTTTAGTATGCAGAAGAGAAGAGAGTAATGATCCTTGTGAAGAAATGTCAGAATACTAACGAATTTTTTTCTTTCGCTGGATAAACTAAATAATTAATATTGATAGTGAGTACTCAAGAAAGGAGTATAAATATATGTAGGTACCTCTATCAAGTCGTTTGCATAGAAAGATAATTTAAGACAGATGGGTTTGAATTTTTTTGTTTAATATAAATTGAATAAGGATTTTTAAGCTGTGTGAAAGAATTAATTCTTCAAGGATGTCATGGAGTTTTTTTTTTTATATAAAAAATAGATTTTAGAAACAGAAAAATTTTAACAGAAAATAAAAACTGAGATCAATTTAATAATTTATTGCTATTGTTTCAAAATTGTTTGATTATGTAGGTTGATCAAAATAAACATTTTAAATTCTGAAACTCACAATGCATTTAACATCAACTTTAAGATGTTTGCGGTGAAGTTAATCCTAATTTTCAGTTCAATATACATTGTTGGCCAAAAAATTACAACTAAAACTACCTCCATCTTTATGTCATTCAAAAATTAATAATTTAAACAAATCATGTTAATTTTGTTCCAAAATTTAATACTTTTAAATAGACCAAGAGAATATAGTTTTCATAACAAAAAAATATAAATAAATTGGGTAGTGCAACATTCCGTTGAGAACTAGGGCCTAGTGACTTACAACTCTCAACCATTCTTGTGTGCGAGTAATGTTGTCAGGAATGGAAAAATACTTTAGATGGCATAGAAAGGGATCGAACCCAAGACCTTTCGCATGACATTACAACGCACTAACCATCATGCCACAGTAAAAACGATCCATTTAAATATGACATAAGTAGGACAGTTAACCCAATTTTTTTGTTGGTCTAAAAAAAGCAACTTTTTATTGCTATCTCTCTTTTTTTTATTAATAGAGAAAAGTTATTCCTTTAACTACAAAATCGCTCATTGCTCATATTAAAGGTGTTGGCAAAGGAGTGCAGTTGAATCTATTTTTTAGGTGTTATTTAGTTCACGGGAAAGCTAATCAGTGATCTAAGCTAATTTTTGTAAAATGGCCGAAAACAAAAACTCTAACAAAATAAAAAAAATAAATTATAAAAGAATATAAAAGTGGAATGAGTCAAATTAAAATATCGGAAAATATTACATTCCAAAATCAGTGATTTGCCGATTCATAAAATTTTACAAATCCAAAAAGTAGTCATTCCAAACGGTTCATCGAGGTGGTAGATCAAGAAAAACAAGACAACGAGAGGATACTGCTATAATAAAATCAATCATAAAAGACCCTTTATATCATCTAGATAAATACGAACCCAACTCGACCTGAACGTAAGCGTGAGATTAATTCTGAGACGAACAGTTAATGGTGGACTAAAACTTTCAAAGCTGTAAAAACCCTTTTATTTCAACCAAAAACAAGCTGGCGAGATTAAAATTTGCTCATAACCACATCAACTGGACCGTTAGAAAATATAGCAACGTAGGTACTCTTTTCGGACGAGTCCAAATTCAATTTTGAGGGTTCCGATGGTTTCCATCGTGTTCGCAGACCAGCCAAGGAGGCACTAAATCCACGTTACACCAAAGCTACTGTAAAACACGGAGGAGGTAACCTAATGGTGTGGGGATATTTTTCTAGGCATGAACTGGGACCGATTAATCAAAAAGATGGTACAATGGATCGTTTTATGTACCGTGACATTTTGCAAAATAAAATGCTGCCGCACGCTGAAGATCAATTGAAATGAATATTTCAGCAGGACAATCGACCCAAAGCACACATCCAAGACGTTTTAAGACGTGGTTTCAAAAAATACGGATTGACGTGTTACAATGGCCAGCAAAGGCCCCAGATCTCAACTCTATAGAAAATATATGAGAAATTGTAGATCGACGAATTGTAAGGACCAATTGCAAATATAAAAATGATCTGCTTGATGAAATATTAAAATGGCTTGGGAAACAGCATAATAAGCAATTAAATTAAATAAAATGGATAAAATCAAGGGCTTTGCTACCAAATACTAGCAATATTTTAGTACCTAAGACTAAAAGAAATATATCTATTTTTTAAAAGTTGCCTTTGTTTTGACCAGCCTAATATTGAACTAATTGTGCTATTAATGAACTATTTCAAAAACTATTTTATTTTATTTTCCATTAGAAACTGTAAATATTTATTTAAATTTTAAAAACAAAAATATACAATAATTGAATCTTAAAATTGTTTTTTAATCATCTAATAATCTAAAAGCTTAAAAATGGAAAAACTAGTTGAACTAACTATAATATACGAAAGAGCTGAGGTCTAAACTTTTTTTTTCTTTGAGAAATTATTTAATTAATATTTAAATAATATTGTGAGGCTTTTTCATCTAACAAAGATATGAGGGAAATACATCAAATTACAATATTTTATACATACATATTGCATATGGAATAATTACATGGAGTATGTAATAAATCGTCTTTAAAAAATCTTCACACGCATCTCGTATCAAATATTCTTTTTTTTTATTTCATTTTTTTTTAATAATTTTAAAAAACAACTTTTTAAAACTGAAAACACATAGAAAAAAAACTTAAGGTATGCAAATCACTTTCAGTCTTAACATTTTTCAAAGACAGCTAAAAAAAAAACCTCAGTTCCCATACCCAAGAAATGATAAGCAAAACAAAAAAAAAAAACATCTTCCTCAGTGTCTACCTGAAACAAAAAGTCGTATTTATACGTAACATGGACCACGGTCAAAATCGTTATCCCTTTTCTCGCGACGACGCGACGATACGATGACTATGGCGGCTATGTCTCTCACGGAAGGCAAAACAGCAAAATTATAAAAAAAAAGTTGAATTGAAAAATCCCTGTGTGAGTAAAAACTAAATCCTTAAAAATCGAAAGGGTTAACCAAATTTTTTTTGTCTGTCATAAACTTTTTTTTGGGTAAAAAAACTAAGAAAAAAAACTCCCGAAGCCGACCCGGAGGACAGACCCCTTTTGTTTAAATTTGTTGGTGCTGTTGCTCGCCGCCAAGCTGAAGCATACCTACCTACCTACATATGTGTATGTACAATGTATGTACATACATACATCACAGCTCATCTGCATACAAATTTGAATGGGTCGAACAAAAACGCAACCAATTTCGCCTGAAGTCGCTAATACTCGTTTTGACGAAACGTGAGATGTACTCATCACTATTGTCAGGATCAGGATTTTGAGTTTTTTAAGGAAATACACACAGACTTACAGAGTTTTGTTGGTTGACGAGAATGAGACTGACTACCTAACTGAAAAGACTTTTTCTTAAGTTGCGCATCGGTTTTTTTTTTTTTAATTTTAGTTGAAAAACCTTTTTTTTATCACTTTCGATTTTTTTATCTGCTGATGCGCCTTTATGTGTTTGTTTGTATGATATTTAAATAATTTTTAGCGTGTGAATTTGGAATGATCATTTTTGAATGATATGATTTTTTTTTAATTTGAAATCTTATTTTTAGGAGATATTTGTTTTTCTAACTTAATTTGGGTGTTTGTGTGATTTTAAAAGGGTTTAATTTTTTTTTATTTTATATGAAGTTGTGGGAAAGAGAATTACATAAGGAACAATTATTTATTAAGTATGAGATGAGACTTTGCAATCTTCTTTGTAATATTTTGAAATTTGTATATTTATATAATATTATTGATATTCTTTAAAACTAGTTGGTGGGGGGGGGGTATGTTCCAATTCAAATTTAAAGTTATTTTTACAAATTTGTTTCCATGTCAATAAAATCGAAAGAGTTTATTTTGTTATAATTTAACTACGATTGGTTCATATTTTTGAAAACATTTAAAAACTGTGATATCAATAGTTAATGTTTGTCTTTGAGAAAATAATGTAATCTGTTGAGAAATTGAACTTTTCAAACATTTTATTTAAAATAAGAATGTTAAAAGTCAATATCATTCAGTGTTCTTTAGATATTTGAGTCGAAAACCAGTATTTATCAGTTTTTAATTGTTTTTGTAGGTTATCGTTGCTTTTAAGAAAAGTTGTAAATTTGATTAAAAAAAAATAACTACAAGTTAATATCAATATTGTTATTTGTTTATATTATTAAATAATTTGGAAGTCAAAACCTTTATTTATTCTAGAGAAACTCGAGTTGAAAACCAGTTTTTACCAATTTTGTGTAAGAATTGTTAAAATTTTTACTTTTTACAAACAAATGTCTGTGAATTTTTCTAAAAATTTTACTAAATGTTGAAAATAATGTTCTTTCTTAGATAAAACTAGTTTGAAACCAATGTTTTTAATCGTTGCCAAGATATAGGAGCCGAAAACCAATTTTTACCAACTTTTAGTAGTATTTTTTTACGGTTTTCTTTTTTCTAAATCAAACTGCCACAACGATTGTTTTTACAATTTTATTAAATATCACAAACGTCTTTGTTGCATTAATTTGTTAACGATGTACGTATTAACGATTGTACACCCAAAGACAGACATTTCTCTAAAAGCCTTTGATTTTAGATTCTAAGGACTTTGAAACTTCGAGAAATGTTTAATTCGAAAAATTGGATAAAGTAAATAAAAAGTTGAAGAATTTATTTCTTTTAGGTTGAATTGAAGTTTGTTAAGCCTTTTGAGTAGTTTTATGTAGACAATTGAATAACGAAATCTGCTGTTTGATAGGGTCGAATGGTCCGAATTAAAAATGGTGACATTACTCGAAAATCAATTTGAAAGGTTCTTAGAGAGCCGTGTAAAAGGGATATCAAATTCAAATTAATTTAGATCTACGCAAATAATAACATTAGGATGTGTTGTTTAATATTTAGTTGGTCAGGAACTAGTAATAATATAGACTTAAATTAAATTTTATTCTTCACATTATGATTTGTTTATAATTGACATTCATTTTTGAATGGCCGATATTTTGCTACATCATGTTTTCAATAATTTTCCAAACACTATTATTCTTTAAAGTATAGGCTTATCATAATATTGCCATTTATATATGCATTTAAACTAAATATTTCTTGCTTTTTTTAATGTTCTAATAAATTTCAGTCTTATAAAGCTTTACGTATTTTGGTTATTGCTGTTCTATTTTCTATCGATGGTTATTTAACCGCATGAAAAGGGTCTCATTTGTTTAAAAAGCTTTTAGAAGTTCCACGTCAAATAAAAATTGTCATCCCAAACACCACTCGTACTGTCAAATTATATTTTCAAAAGAACAAGACAGTTTCTTCATGAGAATACTGCATTTAAAATGCAAAATCGTCTTCCAGAGTTACATCAGCAAAATTAAAAATAAAATTGCTTTTTTCAATGAAAATTTTATAAGTCTGTTAACAATTTATGATTGCAATATCGACCTATTATGAAGGTGAAATGTACAGATGTGTTTTATTTATTAGCGAAATTTTGAACAAACAATCAAAAGCACGTTGTTAGGTAGGAATCCGAATTTTCTCAAGCAAGACAGATTTATTTCTGATCTTCAATCTTCATTAGGCAAAAGTAGGATACAATTCAATAATACAAGACGCACCTATTGTCTATTCTTTTCTAAAGCTCTGTTAATATTATGAAGATTTTTTTACTTTTACTTTTGGTTAAAAAAAAATATTTCCATTGAATTACATTTAGAAACTTAAACATCTTACTAAAAATACAATTTGAAAAAATATATAAGTAATAAAAAAGAAATGAATCCATATTAGTATGTGAATACTATGGTGAACACTCCTCAATTATAGCTTTGCTGTTAGACCTATTAAACTATATTGCTACAATTAAAATACATGGCTTGACATTATAAAATCATTTTTCTCATATCAACCACTGTATTTGAGAGAATATCTGTCTAAAAATATGATGAACATTTTTTCCCAATGCCCAACGAATCTCCACATTAAATTAAACGTTGATTTAATTTAATTTTTATTTTTATGAATATTGCTTCTTTGACCACATTAAATACAAAAAGAAAAAATAACAGATGCAGAAAAAACATTTTTACCATAAACGGTTTTGCTTTATCATCAGCAATGTTCTTTAAGTCCATAAAGACCCAATCAAAGGTTCTTCTTCTATACGAAACAAAACCAACACCGCACAGTTCAAGTTCAAATAACAACAACAAAAAATGGATATTCATCATCATGTTCTGGTATTGTACAATGTACAACACGGTAGCTCACCATCAAAATACCGACCCACTCCGCGACCCCCTCTCTTTCACCCTGTTACCGACTCTTAAACCATAAACATATTACGTATAATGGCCATAAGGATTGTGAAGGTTTATATATTTTTTGTATGAAATTTTTTTACTCTGGAAGAACTGTTGGATAGACTGGACATAAACACTCTCTGTGTTCAATCGATCGATGGGACACACTACAGAAACAGACTACACACCAGAAACTACAATAATGTGAATGCCCAACTAAAACAAACAGATTCAGAGAAAAGATAGATGGACACAAAAATTTATAATTAGTAAAGGAACTTGCAGAAAGGGGGAAGCCTCTGACCATACAATACGTTGCAAGAGGTTAGGTACACTCCGTAAATAAGGGCACTCTATGAATAAGCAAAACACAATTAAACACAACAAAAAAATTAACAAAATTAAGCAAATCAGTAATTAATAGGAAAAACAATAAAGGTCCTAAGTGCCAACCTTGAGTAACCCTTGAGTGATATCAATTTCAAGTAAATTTTGTCAAACAGATAATAACATAGGAAGATGTTGAAAGGACTTCAACAACAATTGAGTTTGTAGTTTTCATTTACTATAGCAATAAATAAGGAAGTGACAATTTTGGTTAAATTTTATATTGTATAATGGGACGTGATACTAAACTAGTACAATTTAAAAAAAAATCAATAAAATGTTTTTTATAAATCAAAAAAACTGAAAAAGAAATATTTGTCACCTTAAATATTTTAAGTAAAGCCTAGTACGCTGCTGATGCGAAACGAAAATTCCCATACAAAAATGACATGACGAAATCATAAACGAAAAATTTCGCTGTGCTTTTCGTTTTTCAGTACGCTGCTGAACGACGAAATGTGACATTTTAGTGGATAGCTGTACTAGATTTCTTAGTACAATTCTCCACTCTTTTCGTTCTCAATTTAATTGCCCAGCACATTAATTGCTTGCGAAATTTTGACGTTTAATTTTTTTATTGAAAAAAAAAAAATGTTTACTCGTGACTTTCGGTGTTTTGACTTTGATTTATATTTGATTTAAAATAAAATGGATTTGTCTAATGTGTTCCCACATTGCATTTCTGAATCGGAAACTCAGGATGTTATTAGTGATGTACAACAAGTGATGAAGACAAGCAGTGAAATTCAACTTCCAGACAGAACTCTCCACAAATATTTTTCCTCTGTGGTTTTCGTTTTCATTTCACTCTGCACTTGGAGACCGCCGAAAAAATTCGTTTCACTTAGCTGCGTACTAGGCTTTAACAAAAACTGATTTTACCTTAAAAATTAGTTTAGAAGTTACGAATAACGTTTTCTGGTTAAAATTTTAGAAAAATCGAAGTGACATCATGAAAAATCGAAAAGCATTACTAAAATTTAGTAAAAACTGATTTTCGACTCAAATATCTTTGCAAAAACAAAAGATATTGTCTTCAAACTATTTAAAATAAACTATAAAAAATAGTGTTTTCAACATTCAGTAAAATTTTTATAAAAATCGAACACTCTGGTTTTTCATAAAAATTAAAATATAGAAAAAATACTACAAGAAATTGGTAAAAATTTATGTTCGATGTTCGACTACAAAATAATTTTATTATGTGCGAAATTTTGTTGTTCGCGTAAGATAATGATCTTAGGAAAATCCAATCTGCATTTTTTTTATATAAGAAATAAAAACTTTCAAAAAATGCTACTAAAATTGGTAAAAAATTGATTTTCGACTAAAAATCTCGGGAACAAAAACAGATATGCATATGGAAAACATTGTTGCTCTTAGTTATTTGTTTTTAGAAAAATTCAATTTACACCTTTTTTACAAAACAAGGAAATATACCAAAGCAACAAAAATCTGATAAGAAATGGGTTTCGACTCACAACAAAGAAAGATATTGACTTCGAACTTTGTAATTTACTTAAAATATTGTTATTTATACTTTGGTAAAGTTTTAGAAAAATTGACAGACGGGTACGGATGGGAAGTTATAAGTGTGGGTCGCAACCCAGTCCCATTTTTGATTTGTCGAATTGAACATTTTGACATTTCTCGAAGTTTCAAGGTTCCTAAAGTCTAAATAAAAGATTTTTATAAACATGTCTGTGCGTGCGTGTATACTTACGTTCATACGTCCGTTGGACTTTTTTTTCAAGAACCAGTGGAGATATTGAATTCAAATAAATTCTGTTATACAGATAATAATACAGGAAGATGCAGAAAGGACTCTCAACAAAATTGAAAGGGTATTTTATGTTATCATAGCAATTTAGAAAAAAAAAATTGAAAATTTAGGTTGACCGGAAATATGTAACGAACCAGTGACTACTTGAATTAAATTTTATATTATACACATATATTGTGACGTGAAACCAAACTAATAAAATTTTGAAAAAAAAATCAACTAACGGTTTTTTTATTAATAAAAAAACTGAACAAAAAATACCTAATTGTCAGCTTGAACATTTTACGACCAAAAAAGGATTTTATCTCTAAAATAATTCTTAAATGTTGAGAAAAATCGAATTGACAGGTTTTTTTTAAATACAATAAAAACCTAAAAAAAAAACATTACTAAAAGATCGTAAAAATTGATTTTCGACTCAAATACCTTTTTAAAAATTAAATATATTAACTTCAAACTAATTTCATCTTTTAGAAAACATTGTTTTCGACATACAGTAAAATTTTAGTAAAAATCCGACATTCAGTTTTTTTTCATAAAAATTAAGGTCTACAAAAAATAGAACGCAAC
Organism: Eupeodes latifasciatus; assembly: GCA_920104205.1. Taxonomy (NCBI): domain Eukaryota; kingdom Metazoa; phylum Arthropoda; class Insecta; order Diptera; family Syrphidae; genus Eupeodes; species Eupeodes latifasciatus. Next base: position 131,504,810 of record OV049926.1, on the reverse strand, counting down.
ATTTTTAAAAATTAAAGTTTGACTCTCGATATCTCATGAATAAATGAAGGTATTGACTTCAAAATGATTTATTTCTAAATAAAATATCCAATCTGTGTGTGCTTACATAAGAAATAAAAACTTTCAAGAAATGCTACTAAAATTGTTAGAAATTGGTTTTCCACTAAAAATCTCATTAACAAAAATAGATTTTGAAATATAACTGTATAGCATCATTTATGCAAAATATTGTTGGTAATTTAATTTAGAAAGAATCAATTGACAACTCTTTCAACAAAACACAAAAACCTTCAAAAAGAACAAACAACTAATAAGAAATGGTTTTCGACTCAAGTATTAGGAGGACAAAGAAATATATTGACTTCAAATTTCTTATCTCACTTAAATTATTGTTATTAATATTTTGTTAAAATTTTAAGCCAGACAGACGGGATGTGAAGTTATTAGTCAGTGTCGCATCCCAGCCTCATTTTTTTACAGCTCTAGTAAGAGAACTATCAAATGGATTTTTTTTAAAGCCGAACCTATTACAATAATAATAATGGAAAGTTAATCAAATTTCTTAGGTTTTTGGCCTAAGAGGAAATTCGAATTGTTTGATATTTTTTTAATGTAACGGTACTTTAGAAACCAAACAACCAAAAGAACGACTCCTATTATGTAAAAAAAAAAAACATGTTGATGATAGTTGATTTTGATAGCTAACAAATATAAAGTTTTGAATTTAACTACGAGTGCGCATCTTCTAGTGATTCGTACTGTGATAGTTGAATCATGTGGATGCCCAGGAAACCAGTTGCCCCATGATCCATCACCAGTGCACACTGAGAGCGAGAGAGTTTATACTGTGACTTTATTAATGTGCACAGTAATGTGCGCTTTGGTGGGATAACATGGCAGCAACATGCGCCGCCGCCGCCGCCGTCCGGGCCGGGCTGCCTCGTCAGCATTGCATCGCTTAAAGACCCTCCATTTGCAATAAATAAATGATACGTGATTTTAATACACAAATAATGTTTGTAAGTAAGTTTTTGCTACCCTTTTTCGAAATCACTATACTCAATCCTGCCCATACCCCCTCTTCCCATACAACAATGTGAAGCAACAATATTGGTTTACCAATTCTTTTTCACTTAATTTTGTATCCGTTTGATGCTCACTACAAGGCAGGGGAGTGCATCCTGCACCTACATATGTTATATTGAACGCGAGAGATGATGATGATGGTGAAGGATTTTTTATGAGTTTAGCACTTTTAAGGTCCAATATATCGATACACATTGAGATGCAGAGCAGTGAAGAATGGCCATCATCCAGTCCAGACCTAACCGATTGCCACCGCCTAAACGATCACCACGACAACATATAGCCGCAGCATCGCTCGCATTGCATTGATGCGATAAAGAAGGAGGCTTCATTACAATTTTCTTTTTATTTTCATCGCTTCTTCTATACCAAACGCCCAGGATCACATCTTGTTTGATATCATGGGTCTACATAAAAATTAAGTCTTAAACAAAAAGTCCAGCTACATGATCGGGTGAAGATGAGACTCAAGAAATGAACAAGAACAAAACCTAAAAAAAAAAAAACTGATAGGAACAAAACAACCTGCAACGCACCACCAGACCACATCATCCAGCCCAGGTCCAGCTTCAGAGACTTGGTATCTCTTTCCATTCGTCTCCTCGACTTTGACTCTCGAGTTTATTCTGTGTGATATCGGAAAAGTCTGCACAAAAACTAAAACTATTTCTCAAATACTCTTATAAATTAAGGAGTTTTAAGACGAAATTCCTGTCGATCAAAATTCCATCTGCCCTTTGCAATACCCTTCTCGTATCTACAACAATATACCTCCACCAATATATGGTGGGGTAGTTAGGGCAAAAAACTAAGACACCATCCTGCCGCGCGATGATGGTGGGTTGTTTTGCAGATGATGTTGATGACACGAACTTGTACCGCGCGCTAATGTCTTTTGGTCGTTTCTTGAAATAGGTGTTTTTTTTTGCTCCTTAAATCTTTAATGTCCGTCGTTGACTTTTCAGTTGCTGTTGCTGTTGTTGTTTTTTTTTTTATTTTTGGCCCTCTGATATGTGTGTGCTAAATGGTCAGTAAGGTATTTTTGGTGCACGCTGGGGGTAGAAAAACTGAAAAATTTCATAGCCAGTTTATCAAATAATCAAAACCAACAAAAACTAAAAAAAAAAACGAAATGAAATGAAACTTTGTCTGAAGACATATTTTATGAGAGCAGAGGGGATCCTGTTGGCAAAAGGGAGCCTTAAATTTTTTGTTTAATTTAACTTTTTTTGTGTGTTGTGTTTTATTGAATTCGGTATTGTGGAATTCCTGTTTTCCTCTCTCTGGCATATTAAATTTTTAGCCTTCCCGTAACTGATTTTTTCACTCTTTCATATAAAGACCTATACCTATCTAATTATACCTAACGTAATATGTGTAAAAACGTTTGTACAAAAAAGATCCCGCATGTATATTAATGATAATGGAATTTTTGGGTATACATAAATATTAATCCTTTAGCATAAAAAGAGTTCAACAATATAATGTATGTATGTTCCTCAATAAGGTCCCCTAACTTACCATAGCACTAAGGACCCAGAGCCAAAAGATCGAGTTTGCCAATGGCAAGAGGAAGCTAATTTTGTTAGGGGTTGGTTTGTGACATAGACATTTTTTTCTTCTTATTCTGAGTTGCTATTGAGATACATAAAGTCTTAAACTTACCTGGATCCAGGTACATAACAGTACCTAGGTAGAGAAAAAAAAAAATCAGGGAGGGTAAGTTTACTGAGGGTGAGCAAAAAATAAAATTTGATTGGTGGAAGAAAAAAAAATTCAAGATCCGTTTTCTTTATTTATTTCTTTTGATGTTCTTGTAAGATTTTGAATGGTGAATAGTAGAAAAATACCTGAATTCTGAATATAATAAGAAAAGTAAAATGGAAAATGTGTTTTTTTTTGTGTCATTTAATTTTAACGAATTTTTACGTATAAAACCAGTTTTAAATTTTATGAAATGGCGGTTATTTTTTGAATTTGGTACATATGCAAATTATTTGACTTTACAAAAAAAAATTGAAAGTTACTTTTTATTTCTGAAAAAAAGGGGTGAAAATTGTTTGGTTCAACGAATTACTTGAGTAAACATGAAGCTGTAACTGATTTTTTTTTGGAATTATTGGGAGGTTTTTGTGTTTTACTTTTGAATCCAAAACGACAAAACTTTTGACGAAATTCTTATTACTAGAACTCAGTTTATCGACATTTTCGAGCTTGATTGAATTTTAATTAATTTTTGTTCATTGAGTTTCACAGCTTTAGAACTCTGATTTATAAATCTCAGTTTGTCATAGAACTGAAATTTATTAAACAGTGGAATTTAGGGATGTATGATGCTCTAACATCTTATACGGTTTAGCAAAGTTCTTCCGGACTTGATTTTTCGATTAGATTCGATCTTGGAATCAAACCACAAGGATCAGAGAATGGTACGATATTATATTTCAAACATAGAAACCTAGAAAACTCATTTCGAAAAATATAGCAATAGTTTTGGAATAACATTCCATTTGAAAGAATGCCCTATATTCCGAAACAGTCATAAGTAGAAAATGTAAAATTAATTATGGACGCGATGAAGTTCATAAAACTCGAAACAGCCTTATAACAAATAAAATTGAGGTATTAACGTTAAGTTCTTGAGCCTTCAGCTGATTGTTGATTGAAATTAACGAAAATAAAAATGTTACACATGTTTATTTAAAATAGAGGTAACATAATACTGATAAAATACACAGCTTTGAAAGTATTATAACGAAATTTAATAAAAATTAGTAAAAATCTCTTAGGATTTAATAATGGCACATGTGTTTCAAATGTATTAAAATCACTTAGTAACAATTAAAAATAATTATAAATATGTAATACTGGGAGAAAATACTATATCAGTTTTCAAAACAGACTTTTGACATTTAACGTAACGTTATTCACTTATCTTTTACTACTTTCACATAGTTTTACTAAATATTTCTAAGTAATCAACAAACAATATAAACAAAATCTAACAATATTTATTTTAAAAGTATTAATGATCATGAAATGAAGACAATAACAATATACCTGACACAGGACTGACGCCATAGGACTGACGAAAAAGACGAAATTCGAGATCCACAAAATTTATATTTTTGTCTGTTGCCGCGAATTTTGTAGTTGATAGTACTTACTTATGACTTGTTTGTTTCAAATTTACCGTTAAAATTTTTTTAGCAGCTCGCGTGATTTTGGTTTTGATGTTTATCATTGAAGCGTGTATATTAATCGATAGTAGACGTATTTTAAGGTGTTAAGATTATTATCTCAAGTTTTTGCATCATGAGTAGTTCAAAAAGACGTTGTTTAAATAACCCAGATCATTTTTGCTTTATATGCGGAGAATATGTGTTACAAAATCGTAAAAAAGTTATATCGGAGCTTGTTAAAAATACCTATTTTGAGTATTTTGGCATCCTCTTGGATAAAGATGAGAAGTGCTGGGCTCCCAATTGTGTTTGTAAGTCATGTGTAGAATATTTAAGATTATGGAAAAGTGGTAAAAGAAGTGCCTTCAAGTTTGAAACACCGACTATTTGGCGAGAACCACGAAATCATCTCGAGGACTGTTATTTTTGTACCGTGAATATAAACGGTTTAAACACTAAAAATCGAGCTAAATGGCAGTACCCAAGTACTAGTTGTGTTCAACGTCCAGGACAGCGTTCACCTGACTCTTCAGTGCTTACAAATATATCTGAACCCTTAAAACAAGACATTGAAGGACCAAGCTCATCACAAAATGATACTGATGCTGATGCTGATTTTCAAGGTATGTTAAATGAGTCAAAATGCTTTTCCCAGAAGGAGTTAAATGATCTTGTAAGAGATTTAAGTCTGTCTAAACAAGCTTCAGAACTGCTAGCATCAAGATTGAAAGAAAAAAATGTGCTTTCCTCAGATACTAAAATAACTTTTTATCGTGAGAGAGATAAAGAATTACGGTGTTATTTTTTCGAAGAAAACGATATTACGTTTTGTTCAGATATCAAAAACTTATTGTTAAAAATGGGCTTAAAAAAATACGAACCAAAAGACTGGCGTTTATTCATAGACAGCTCAAAACGAAGCCTAAAATGTATTCTTTAACATAATGGAAACAAATATGCTGGGGTACCTACTGCCCACAGTACCAAGTTGAAGGAAGAATATTTTAACATTTCGCTAGTCTTGAACAAAATTAAATACAATGACCATAATTGGCAAATTTGTGTCGATTTAAAAATGGTGAACATTCTTCTCGGTCAACAAAGTGGTTACACTAAATTTCCCTGTTTTATATGTCTTTGGGGCAGTAGAGCTAAGCAAGAGCATTGGATAAGGAGAAACTGGCCGTTGAGAGAAAATATGGAACCTGGAAAGAAAAACATAGTCCAGAATTCGTTAGTAGCTCGTGACAAAATTATCCTTCCACCATTACATATAAAACTGGGTATCATGAAACAGCTTGTTAAATCACTAGATAAAGACGGGAACTGTTTTGCTTTCATCTGCCAAAAATTTCCTCGGGTCACTATGGAAAAGATTAAAGCCGGTATTTTTGATGGCCCCCAAATCAGACAACTGATGAAAGATACCCAATTTATAAATTCTATGACTGAGTTAGAACTAAAGGCTTGGACAGCTTTCGTCTCTGTAATTCAAAATTTTCTCGGAAATAAGAAATCCGAAAATTATATTGAACTCGTAGAAGACCTTCTGCTACAGTTAAAAAATATGGGGTGCAATATGAGCATAAAACTACACTTCCTCCACAGTCACCTGGACAGGTTTCCGGAAAATTTAGGAGATATGAGCGAAGAGCAGGGAGAGCGTATGCATAAAGACTTACGCGTCATGGAAGAGCGCTACCAGGGTTTCTGGGATAAGAACATGATGTCTGACTATTGTTGGTCATTAATGCGTCACTTTACAAAGTCTACACATCAACGAAAAGCTTTAAAACGAAGTTTTTTAGAACTCAACGATTAATTCTTTCTAATAAAGTTTTTTTTTTTAATAAATACGTGTTTTTTCTGTTTAATACCTACAAAGCTAAATTTCAGAAACTAGAGCTGATACAAATCTTTTAATTATATTTTTGAAAATATCATATCATGTGTAGTCACCAACAACTAAAATTTCTTTGGCAACAGATGTACTGTAAACTAGTGAATCAGGACTAATGTTTTTTTTTGTAATTTCGAATACTCGTATCAACAAACTATATTTAAACAAATCATAGTCAAATATGTATAAATAAAAATAAACTTTAGATTAACAAAAAAATAACGAATCACCATAGGACTGACATGTTGACTGGCTTAACACGACAAATAACAAATATTTTTTTTTATTAACTTCCCATAGGAAGTTATTGTAATGGGTCCGATTTGACAAATTGAAAATTTTGACATTTCTCGACGTTTCAAGGTCCCTAGAGTCGAAATAAAAGATTTTTAGAAAGATGTGCGTGTGTACGTACGTCCGTACGTCCGTACGTTCGCGACGTTTTTTTCGTCGTCCATGGCTCAAGAACCAGAAGAGATATCGACTTCAAATAAATTTTGTTATACAGATAATAAGGCAGAAAGATGCAGAAAGGGCTCTCAAGAAAATTGCGTGGGTGGTTTTTTTACCATAGCAGTTTAAAAAAAGGTGAAAATTTTGGTTAACCCTAAATATCTCATGAAGCAATGACGCTAGAGACTTGAATTAAATTTTGTATTATATATTGTAACGTGATACAAAACAATTATATTTTTGGAAAAAAATTCAATTAACGGTTTTTTTTATAAATCAAAAAAACTGAAAAAAAAAATTTGTCACTTCGAAAATTTTACGACTAAAACATGATTTCATCTTCAAAACAATTTTGTGCAACGAAGAATAATGTTTTTGACATCTGATAAAATTTTGAGAAAAATCGAATTGACAGTTTTTTTACAAAAAATAATAACCTAAAAAAAAATAAAAAAAAAGTTGGTAAAAATTGAGTTTTGACTCAAATATCTTTTCAAAACTTTGAGATATTGGCTTTAAACTACTTTTATCTTTCAAAAAATATTGGTTTCAATATTCAGTAAAATTTTGAAAAAAATAGAATTGACAGTTTTTTTACAAAAAATTAAAAACCCAAAAAAAAATTAACAAAAGTTGGTAAAAATTGATTTTCGACTTAAATATCTTTTCAAAAATTTGAGATTATGGCTTCTAACTAATTTTAACTTATAAGAAATATTGTTTTCAACAGTAGGAAAAATTTTGAGAAAAATAGAATTGACAGTTTTTTTACAAAAAATAATAACCTACAAAAAAAATAAAAAAAAGTTGGTAAAAATTGAGTTTTGACTCAAATATCTTTTCAAGACTTTAAGATATTGGCTTTAAACTACTTTTATCTTTCAAAAAATATTGTTTTCAACATTCAGTAATATTTTGAAAAAAATAGAATTGACAGTTTTTTTACAAAAAAATAAAAACCGAAAAAAAAATTTAACAAAAGTTGGTAAAAATTGATTTTCGACTTAAATATCTTTTCAAAAATTTGAGATTATGGCTTCTAACTAATTTTAACTTATAAGAAATATTGTTTTCAACATTAGGACAAATTTTGAGAAAAATCGAATTGACAGTTTTTTTACAAAAAATAAAAACCTAAACAAAAAAATTAATAAAAGTTGGTAAAAATTGATTTTCGGCTCAAATAGCTTTTCAAAAATTAAAAATATTGGCTTCAAACTTATTTTATTTCACAGAAAATATTGTTTTTTATATTCAATAATTTTTTTATAAAAATCCAACAGTCCGTTTTTTCATAAAAAAAATAAAATCTACAAAAAATAGAACGCAAATTTGGTAAGAATTGATACATTTAGACAAACTTTTAAGCAAGACAAATCGATAGACGGGATGGGAAGTTATCAGTGTGGGTCGCATCCCAGCCTCTTTTTTTTTTTTGATTTATAAAAAAAACGCTAATTGGATTTTTTTCCAAAAATATACTAGTTTGGTATCACGTTACAATATATATTTTAAAATTTAATTCAATTGAGATATTTTGGGTTAACCAAAATTTTCACTTTTTTTTAAAATTGCTATTTGAAAAAAACCACCCACTCAATGTTTTTGAGAATCCTTTCTGCATCTTTCTGTATTATTATCTGTATAACCAAATTTATTTGAAATCGATATCTCAACTAGTTCTTGAGCTATGGACGACGAAAAAACGACGTACACAATACACATGCACGCACAGACATGCCTCTAAAAATCTTTTATTTCGACTCTAGGGACCTTGAAACGCCGAGAAATGTTAAAATTTTCAATTCGACAAATCGGACCGATTACAATTATTACTTCCTATGGGAAGTTAAAAATAAACAAAAAAAATGTGTCAGAGAATTTAGCTTGCAGGATTCTTTCAATTTCATTCTTTGATATAAGTTGGTTGTTAATAATGAATAATTTACTTTTTCGTGTGATGGTTAGAAATTTGAATGTTTAATTTAAGAAAATACAAACTTTTTCTACGTCCTCTTCAAACTTATAATGTTGGAAATAAGTCTGTTACACCAACAAGAGTGACTGGTAAAATTTTTAACAATTTTGTGAAATGTTAAGACCATTTTTAGCAATTTACTAAGCTTAAAAGATGATTTACCTAATTTTAAACGATTTTAACATCTTACTATCTCTTAACAATTTACTAAAGTTAAAATCACGGAATGGCTACTTTAACTTTTAGCAATTCACTAAATTCATATGAAATGTGTACAATTATGTTTATAAGAGCAGGGGATGAAATGGTTCAGTCAAAAATGGGGAATCCCAATTAATAGGTCTACTTAACTTTTAAGCGTATTTGCTTTTTTTATTTTCACGAACTGTCACTTTTTAGTGACAGTTTGGATGCTCATCGACAATTAGCAATTTACTAGTTAGAAAAATTAATAGAAACGTTTAAAATTGTGGGGTCCCCCTTAGTAAATTGCTAACTAGTAAATTGTAAAACCCTTGACAGATGGCTGTTTAAAATTTTACGCCACTATCTTTATCACCAAATTCAATAGGATATTGGTTTATGTAGATACTTTCATTACTATAGAACAAATAAGCTGTCTACAAACTCTTATGCTTGTTGGTCTTACATAGGTAAGTGGTGCATGAATTTGAAGCACCATGGAAGATGATATTAACATCACGAAAGGGTAACAAAATAAACGAATACATAGTTTACATAGACAGAGATTCAGCGCTTGCTAAATCGGTGGAGATTACAGAATGGTGCTCCAGTTCAAAACATTGACAAAATTTTAACTGAATTAATATAACCTTTACAGTACAAACAATTGTTAAATTGTTTCAAAATTATAGTGTTACGTATAACTAACAAGTTGCTTTGATATATATTGACTTTATTATTTAATTAATACCTATAGACACTTTTAAATACATTTAAATCCCATACATTATGACTAGGGCAACCAAAAATATGTCCTAAGAAACTAGTTTTAAGCGCTTAAAAATCAAATATTTGCCCTTAGAATAAGCTCAATAAATGTAAAACATGTATATAAGAAGCGTTATTTGATTAAGGAAATTAATTAATAAGAACAATGCCAATCAAAAAAAGAAAAATAAAAAATTTCTTCTTCACTCCAACTTTTTGGATATAAATAAAACATCCAAAAAATTTGTTTAATGGCTAATAGTTAAATGCGAATAGCACACATATGTATGTATATTATTTAAGAAAGAAAAAAAAACAAAGTTAACAAAGCAAATTATTTTTGAATAAAAGACATTTATTAATGTCAGAGATAAATAAGAAAAATTATTGCAAATTTTTGTTGCAGTAAATAACTAACTATTCACTCAAATTTTTGAAAAAGAAGCTTTGTCTGTTTGATCGAAAAACACTTTTATACATGGAAAAGCTCCGTTCAACGTCAACAGAAGTGATAGGAGCGTATTTGAATGCTAGGCTTTAATTGCTATGGATTTCTTTCCTGACAAAGCCATTGCAAATATTTTTAGTTTTTCAAAGCCAGTATTTTTTTCCATTACATTTTCTATTTTTTTTTCTTAATTGATTTCGCACCCTTGCTGTTAATGCTGTAGATTGTCTTCACTGCATCACTTATAATTTGTGTTCTGGAATTGAGCGTGATTCAAGTTTTGAAATTGATGTTACTATAGAAACCCATAGCTTGATGCCAAGAAATTAAGTCGGCTTGCAATTCTGTTCTTTTAAGAAGATCTCTACAAATTTTTACTGATGCAGCTTCCTCGTTGTCAAAATCATCAAAAATCCGAACAATCATTTCAAAATGCTTGGCGTAGTAGTTCACCGCTTCGAGCCATGTCCCCCATCGCGTTACGATTGGTTGTGGAGGAAGTTCCAGTCCAGGTTCTATGTCTCTAAAAGTGTATACTCTGGATGGAGCTTTAATTTTTTTTCTGATTTTTTGTTTCGTCTTTTTGTACTTATTATTGCTTTGTTTTTATGGCTTGCCTTTACCAAAAAAGGAAAAATATGCAATAATATGCCTTTTTGAAAGCAAAAATGCAAAATATGCATTTTCAGTGAAATATGCTAAAATATGCCCTAAAAGATGACGTTTAAAAGTTGAAGATTTCTATCACAGTCTCGTGTTAATAGTGATGTTAACAAAAAATATGTTCGAACATATTTTTGGTTGCCCTAATTATGACCATGAATTCCAAATCCAAATCCAAAAAAAAAAGAAAACAATTTACTCTTTAAGCTTTTTGATCTTAGAAAATACTTTAATTTTATGAATATAGGCAGTGGTATCTACAATTCTACATGACACTTATTTAAATAATTTAGCTTGTGTGATTGGTGTTATGTCCTTTATTATTCTTAAATGAAAAGTATTCCTGTCGCTTGAAGTGCAATAAACGACTAGACCCTTTTTAGAAATTAAATAAATTGGAATGCACAATAAATCTTATTACATACATAGGTACTCGTATATGATGGTTAAAATTCAAGTTAATGTAAATTTAACTAAAAGTTCCAAAATATGTTTCCTTTTTCCAGATTATTGGTTTACATCAAGCCTTATCACTGGTTTGAGAGTAGTGAAATGAAGTAAGCTTTAACTTTTTAAATGAAGATTCAAAAACCGCTTTTATAGGAATATAAAGATCTTTCAAATATATCTGCCTCCATATAGAGATGAATGACATTGAGTATAATATTTTGAAATTAAAATTAAAACTCGATAGATGAAGATCCATATCATTCATCACTTAAAGAAAAGAAAGAAAAAAGAGCGCATTAAAATACATATCCTTCAATCATTCAATCAATCTCGCCACACAAACGTAATGAAGTGTAACCCCAACAAAAAAACATATGTTCATCAAAAATAGAACCTCAAAGATGTCATAACATTCATGTCAGGATGCGATTAACCGATAAAGACACTATGGAAATTTCTCTTTCATAAGATTTCCCGCCACAAGATTAATATCAATTTAAATATGCGTAAATGAAGAAATACAAAATGTAAACACCCACCACATCGTAAAGGTATAAAATTGAAAGTACGATTACGACATGTGCTTGTGCATATAGTTTTGGGCAAACATATACTACAAACATATGCCTCGAATTTGAACCCTTTTTCTTTTCGGATTCCTCTCGGGGCTCTCGCTAGATGCTTATAAGGTTCTTTTCAATAACACAATCCATTTGATTTCATTTGAGATCAAGTCAACTGTGAGCAATCCTTTTGCTTTCTGTACTTCTTTCAAGGAGCGACGGGCACGAATTTTAACCCTTTAGATAAAGTGGAGTATAGGAATAAGGAAAGGGAAACCACCATCGGCATATGTCCGAAATTTTATTTTGTTGTGTTCTGTTTTTATTTCGGCGCTAAAATGAATGGGGATTAAACTAAATTGAATGGCGCTTAAAATATAATTTAGGACAATGAGAACCATCACATCCGTATGTATATAATAAATATATTTATTGTTTATAATGACGTCATAATAATTTGATTCATATCCTAAGAATCTTATATGTTCTCCTACATCCACAGTTTTGATATCAAATGTCCGAACTATCTGTCTTAGAACCTTGGGTTTTTTTTTTAATCCCAGACGGCAGACATAAATACAAATAATAAAAGAAACTAGCACAAGAACTTGCATTGTATATTAAACATGTTTTTGTGCATTATAATGCATTCATACGACGACGACATGAGTCCGAAAGAAATGAAAACATTTCGCAAGCTTAAAAAAATAAACAGATATCACCCCGTCACAAACTAGTCAAGTTATTTTATGCAGCTACTCGTACCTTCATATATGTATGTAACTCACATCTCACATGAGCTGAGCTAGACATATAAATACCTAGGTATCCAAAGGATAGCTAAAAGAAACCTCAGCCATCAGAACAAAAAAAATATTCCAGATACCAGCAACAAGAAATTGGCGACTGGGTGGCTGAATTTTTTTCAGCTCCCATGTGAAATCTTTTACTTCTTGCAACAATTTCAATCGATAGAAATATAAGTTGTAGAAAAAAAGGTAATTTTTTTTCATAAAAAAAAAACTTGTCTCGCTTGCTTAGAACAACGATGGGTAGGTTAAGGTATGAATACTCGAAAGAAAAGTTCTATATGGAAATAAGAAAAAATGAAAAAAATTGTATTCTTTTTCTAAACTCGAGTCTTAAATAAAATTGTACAATATTCCGGAAGGTTTCGCTGTTTTTTTTCTAGATCAATTTTTATATTTCTTATAAAAAGAAACATTAGGAAGAAAAGAGCTTGAATTTGAACAGCTTCTGAAATATCTATTTAAGTGGCATATATCTATGTATTTAATTTAAGCGAAATATTATTTTATTCTTTTTTTTTTGTATAATTTTGATGTAGAAACAAGTGAATTTTATTTTGTGTGTTTTTTTAATTATTTAGGTTTAGTTAAAAAAAGAAGTTCCCACCGAAATACGTTGTTAGAAAGATGTTTGCAGCTTTTATTTAATCAACACATTAAATATACATACATACAATACAAATATAATTTTCAAATAATATCATGTTTAAAATCAACCACCCGCTTTTTCCTTTTCTTTCAAAAACTACAAGACGGTTTTTTATCTACAAATGGGCTCTTAAAAAAGAGTTTAGGTGTATTATTTGTTAAGATTGTTTGTAGAATTTATTAGTTAAGCTTTTAACATAATTGTTTAAGTTTTCAGAAAGAAATTAGCTATCACTTTAACGGTCAATTTCTTTATATCAGTCCTAAGCTGTCCAATAACCAAATCTAACTAGGTTATACGTCTGAAACGTAGTCCTAACAAAAACTTGTATCCCTACTTTTTTCACATCACTAGTATCCGATCTAACTTCACAAACCAGTGCTAGAAGTAAAACGTCTAAAAATAGTCTAATTTTCATTTTGACACTGAATTGACAATTCAAATATTATTTTTGTATTGATTTGATATTTGCAGTAAAAAAGTCGAAATCAATATACAAATTTTTAATTTTTCGAAACAGAAATCAAAGCAAAAATGTTTCAAACTTCAACTTGCAAGTTAGAACAGCAGAGAAAATCAAATGTATGACAAAAACAGAAAATAGAAAAATCTATTTCTACAATAAGCAGTTGAAGAAAATTGATTAACATGTATTGCTGGCTCCAATTCTAATTACCTATTTGACAGAACTATAGCTTGGTAATTCTGTGAAGAAATCAATTGGTAACAATTCGAGTACTATTAACTGAAATAATAACAGGGTCCTAGTTTGTTTTGAGGAGTTGCTTAGGAACGAGTTCTAACAAAAACTAAGTTTCAAATTGATATTATTATTATTATTATTATTATTATTATTATTATTATTATTATTATTATTATTATTATTATTATTATTATTATTATTATTATTATTATTATTATTATTATTATTATTATTATTATTATTATTATTATTATTATTATTATTATTATCATCTTTATTTTTTCATTTCAAAAGTTTACAAACTTAAAACTAAAGATTACAAGCATGGCTCATGGGCCGTCTGCCGGTATATTTTTCTAAACTAAACATTTTGTGAGAGAAAGTACAAAAATTTGGTTATATAAAGAAAATAGTAATTGAAAAAAGAAAAAAGAATAATGCCAGAGGGGAAAAAAATATTCGTTTTAATGGTGTATGTAATTTAATAGATAAATAAATTTATAAAAAAAATATAAACAAAATCTGATTCGGGCTTTTAGTTTAGCTAAAACAAAATTATTAAGTTTATAAAAACAGCAATCATTTAATTATAACAATATGTGTTAAACAATTGATTCAAATGTTCTAAGGGCTTTTAGTTTGGCTAAAACAAAAAAGGGATACATAGATCTTAAAGAATTTTCAATTTCAAATGCGGTTTGGGCTTTTAGTTTGGCGAAAACGAAAAAAAAAAGATATCTCAAGGAATTTAATGATTAGCAATTTTTCAAATGCGATTTAGGCTTTTAGTTTAGCTAAAACAAAATTGTAATAGAATTATTACTCTAGTATATATTAATGTACATGTTTCTATATGAAACTGCATCTAACAAAAACTGAATGAGTAGACGCCAACCGTTATCTCCATTCAGAACACATAGACATTCTTCAAGGGACAGAAAACTCTTGTTAAAGCCGACGAATTTCCTGCAAGATTGGGCACAATGCAACAAAGTGGAAAATGTTTTCAACTTGATTAAGGTTGCACAAAGTGCAGTTTGGGTTGTTACCAGTTCTGTGCGGACTGTGATTAAGCTCTAACATCTCCGTGCGTGCTTTAAATATGATGCTCATTTCCATTACAGTAAATTTATCTATAAAGTAATTAGAAGACCCGAGTCTGAGGTTAAGTTTACTGTAAATTGATCTCGACACAGACTCCCTCGCCCTATCTAGATAGCTTTGGAGTAAGTGATCATCAATGGTAGATATACAGTCGTATTAGAGAGCGCTTCTCCACGTATCTAAACTATCAACAGATAGAGACAGAGGAAAGTTTTGTGCCGAGGCCAAATCATACCAGTCTTTAAATCGTGTATACCGGCATCTAAAACACACTGACCCTCTTTTGCAAATTGTTGGCCGACCTTTGCATTATAATTGATATTATAGGAAATGAGTTCATACAGATTTAAGTAATCAATTCGATAAGATAACATTTGTTTTTCGAGTCCACAATTAAAACAATACTTTTTTAAAGGATTAAGATGTTCGTTATTCGAATTTCGTCTTTAATTTTTTGTATAACATTAGGTTTTTGAAATATGGGCCTATAAAAATGGTAAAAACATTCAAAAACAGGATTTTTAAGGCTAAGTTAAAAATCAAAATACCTCTTAACAATAAATTTTATGATGATTTTGCAAAGTACAAATCTATTTCTTCAAGTTACAATTTAAATCATTTTAGTATCTTACTTAGTTACCGGAAATTCCCATAAGTTATTAATTTTACAGTAGGTACATATATGAATTGAATTTGATTCTTTCATAGTTTTGAAAAATACCTTTTTATATTTTTAGATTTTGAAACTAAATTTTAATTTTAACTATTTGCTAAGGTTTTTAAAATACCCGTTTTCAACACTATTTTTTTATTTTAAAATGTATTTCAAAAACTTGATGTAATAGAATTGTTTAGACAACAGATTCGTTGCAAGAACAAAGCTTACTTTGAAACCGTTTTGACTTTTGTTTTTGTTGAAAACCGTTTTAGAATAAATGGTTTAGCGTTTCAACTTATGAAAGAAATAAGGGATTAAAGATTTGGAAAACTAATACGGATTGTATTGAAAAAAGCTACTTCATAAATTTAGATAGTCTCAAAAAGTCTTATGAACATGTTTTTTGAATTTTAAAAAGAATTGGGTCAAAAACCTGACGTGACGCTTTAATTTTGAAGTCAGATTTGAATTAAGACCATCATAAAATCATTGGAAAATTGCATATTCATAACCAGTAAGAAAACCTTATCGATCAGTGTAATTCTAGGACTAGTACCGGTCGAAAATATTCAGTACAGATATAAAATATATCCAACTGTTTCGTAATTGAATTGTGTAATTTTGATCTAAGTTTTTATACGTAACTTTTTTATTAAATTTCAAGAAGCATCTCAAACTATAAAAACTATAATTGTATTAGGTAATACAAACAAAAAAATGTATCGATTTGAGATTTTATTCATTCGTAAGTCATAAGTTTAGATTTAGGTATTCGCTCAAAAAATGTGTATTCACATTGCAATTTTAAATAATTTTCATTTATCCAACTTTAGGTTCAAAGGGACAAAAGCACATTTACAAATTATTAGTTTATTGTGTGAAATGTTTGTGTTTTAAAGTAAAAGGTTTTGAATATTTTGTTTAATGAAAAATTAAGTCTCGCAACAAATAGTTAAGACATATTTTAAATTGAATAATATGTTATAAATAAATATTTTCCGAATAAAAAATCATACATATTCAATGTGAATTTTGGGAAAACGTTTATTGTTTTCTTATAACATTTTTTACTGGATAAAATCTATAAAAGTAAAACAATACTAAATATTGTAATTTATGTCAAGCCTTAAAAAAAGAGTACAAGATAAATTCTTAAAAAATTAATTAAGAGAAATGTTCTAGTAACTTCGACAGCACAGTATTAAAAATATGTTATTAATTTACATGCAGGTACTTTACTTAAACATTTTGAGAATTATGTTAAACGACTTTAGGACTGTACCCGGAAAATATAAATTTAAATATTTTACAGACTTTTGGGATATTAGAAACGAACATCTAAACGGTTCGAGAAGAAATTCAAAATTTTAAGGAAAAGCATACAAAACCGCTATTAGAACATATTTATTAACAGTAGCTAAAATTATAAACGACGCAAATTTAGCGCGCCGTTTGCGAAGAACTTAACCTCCCGATTTAGTGCGGTTATGTTGTTGAAAAACAAAGGTTAAATACATATTACATAGAATATTTCCAACGAAATGATAAGAATAGGTCAATTGGTGTAAGTTGTTAATATGTGTGCTTAACTTAATTTTGTTTGACTAAAACTAATTTGTTCATTTATCCTGTCTGTCAGACTATGTATTTCCTTTAAAAATGTTGCCGTGAAATCTAGGGGTTCCTGATGGGTAGAATCAACAATTTTCACTGAACAAATATATTTGAAGAGTTGAGTTTTTAAAAATTCGTAAATATGTATGTAGCTACTCAAAACTCAAAACAAAGTTTAAATTTACTTAAGGTCTTAATCCATTTTGGCATTGACCACTAGTATGTGAATATGAAGTAGCAGAATTTAACGTAACGTATTAAAGAATTATGTGTTTTGACCTTCAACTAATGATTTCCGTTCGATCCAGTGTAACGGTCTGTCTGAATAGAGATATACATAAAAAACACAATACTTCTAAAGTTTTTGTAAAAAAGAACTTTTCTGTTTTCTAAAACGACACTTAAGTTGTGTTTCAAGTAGACTGACATTTTAACTGAAGCTTATCTACCGAAATTATGAATCCATTAAGGACTCAACTTATAGAAAAAGAATTATTTAAAAATTTAAAGCATGATATTTTTTGTTTGAAGTCCAAACACACTTTAATTTAAAAATAGTTTAAACGTCACAAATTCCTCGGTGAATAATTAAAATTGACTCATCTCTAGGAATAGTCATTCATCAATATTGTGATAAAGTTTAATTAAATTCGAAAAACACCAATAAATAATAAAACTAAATTGTTCACTTACTTGTTCCATTTGCATTGCGTCCAAATATCTTTCCCGGTGGACTTAATATAGGACTTGATGAGGCTGATGGTGCTCCAGAAAGCGATCTTTGTCCTTCGGACAATGCTGCGCTGGTTACTGAGATATTTGCATCTTCTTGAGGATTTGCCGGTATAAGAACACTACTAACAACTGTTGGCGCCGCACTTGTCACTGTTGTTGCAACTGTGGAATGTGTACTTCCAGATGGTTGTTCCATATTTCTTTGATTTATAAACAATTTTTCTAAATAAACCTAATCTAAACTAAAAATAACTAACACATGCACTACTTTCAAAAAAAAAATTCCACTAAAATATTTGTTCCTACTCTGAAAAACAATTTTAAGTTTAAACAAGTTTAAAATCAACGACAAAAATAAAACTTTCAAATCACAGAAATATGGTGATTCTTTGAGATAATTTGATTAAATTAAAATTAAAATTTTAGTCCAAAAAATCTCAATCTCAATATCAACAATTTATCGTATTTTTATCTTCGGTAATGAAAGACTCACAACACAACAATAGTATAGTAAAGAGACAAGATACAAGATACAAAATTTTTCAACCGTTCTTGCCGAAGCCAGACAAAGTTCTGTTTCTGTTCACTCGCCACTATTTTGTTATCCAGTTCAAGTCCACAAGTCCAATCCAATTCGACAAGGAACTTCTTGGAGGGAAATCTTTTTACCTCTTTTTTTTTGTTTCTTATTTGTTTGTAGAACATACCACACGTCTTTGGACAAAACACACGAGAGACGAAGAAGGTAAAGAATAATATTTTAAAAAAAGGGATGTACACAAAAAACAAAAACCAACAGCAGCACATACGAAAGGAATCAAAATGCTGGAAGCTACGACGACGACGACGATGAGCGAGCGGCACGACTTAAAAAAGTGCCTGGGAGTGAAAAACATACCTAGACCCAGCATGGACCCTTCTTAACTCCTGACTCGATGACGGTTGACCGAGAGAAGCCTTTGCATGGGTAGATTCAGATTGACGGTATAGAACCTATGTATAGTGGTAGACCGGGGATGAACTAACATCGAACATCTTATTGGGAATCTTGGGCTCTGGCTGGCTGACTTACTGGGTGAGGTTGAGGATGGCGATGAAGATGAAGATGAAGATGGAAAGGAATCATCATCACTCCAGACTCCGGTAATGCTCCGCCCTGTGCATAAGTTTTAGAGGGTACGCGGTACACGGTACACACATTTCGGCGCTGCTGCCGCGGCAGTAGGAAATTTGTGTGTTCTCCTCTATAATTACGCGAGCGGTTGATTTTGAGGAGGACAAAAAATTAATAGAAATTCTGAGGAAAGGGTTATTTGGTTATTTTTTGGGTGAGTGTCAATGCGAATTAGAGTTTAATATATATAAAAAAATATTAGGCATTTTACCAGTTTTAGGGTAACATTAGATTTTAGACTCATAAAAAGGATGGCATAGGCGATGTTTAGAGAAAAGAACTGACATAAAGCTATTTACAGTGATGTATTAGAACTCTGGGAAATATTTTTTTTTTAATTTTTAAGTTTTATTTGAGGAACGATTTAGATAGGTAGTTTTAGAAGTTAGCCCAAGCAAGAGATAGAAATATCATAAACACTTTATGATGGGGTGATATATTTTGATATGTAAATTGTAGGTACATACATACATAGGTATATATGTACATATTGGTTTAGATATTTTTGGCGCGCATTTTTAAAGATAAACAAGGAATTTCTGCAAAAAAAAAACGTTAAAGGCATTTAATTCCCAGCGAGGTTTTATGAGAGATAAAAATTAAACGTTGGAAATATTTGTCATCACCTTAGAGTATAATATAAACATACCTATAAGCCACATCTTAGGTATATTGGTGTCAAGAATTTGAATTTTAATTTCGTGGGAATCTATCTCATAAGCATGATTTAACAGTGATTTTATAAAATACCTATACAGTTAAAACAAACTTTATATTTTAAAATTATGTAAATAAGGAGTTAAAAAATAGTTTAGATATAGGATGTATAGTCAAATTATTGGACCATCCCAAAAATGTTTCATTTAATTAAATTTAAACTCAAAATTTCTCTTCCCTCTTTGAAATTAAGATAAAATTATCTAAATTTGAATGCATAAAAGAGTAAAACATTTTCAGTACCTACTATTAAAAAAAAGAGGCTGGGATGCTACCAACACTGATAACTTCCCATCCCGTCTATCGATTTGTCTTGCTTGTGTTTTGTTAAAAAATTTGTCAGTTGAATTATTCTTAAAAATTTTAAAATTACCAACAATATTTTACATATAATGAAATAGTTTGATTTCAAAATCTATTTTAGTTAACGAGATTTTTAGTCGAAAACCAATTTTTCCAATTTTAATAGCATTTCTTAAGAGTTTTTATTGCTTATATAAACAAATACAAATTGCATGAATGGAATTAATTTAAAGTCAATATCTTCTATTGTTCACGAGATATCGAGAACCGAACATCAATTTTTACCAAATTTTCGTACCATTTTTTGTAGATTTTATTTTTTTTTTATGAAAAAAAAACAGACTGTTGGATTTTTATAAAAAAAAATTGAATGTCAAGAACAATATTTTCTGTGAGATAAAATTAGCTTGAAGCCACTGTTTTAATTTTTGAAAAGATATTTGAGTCGAAAGTGTTTTCCAGGTTTCAGTTTTGTTTTTTTTAGGTTTTTATTTTAAGAAAACTGTCAATTCGATTTTTCTTAAAATTCTACTGAATGTTGAAAACAATATTACTATTGAAAACAAATTATTTTGAAGCCATAACCTCAAATTTTTCAAAAGATATTTGAGTCGAAAATCCATTTTTTACGAACTTTTAGTAATTTATTTTAGCTTTTTTATTTTTTGTAAAAAACTGTCAATTCGATTTTTCCCAAAATTTTATCAAACATTGAAGACTATATTTTTTTAAATAAAATAATTTGTAGCCAATATCTCAAATTTTTGAAAATATATTTGAGTGGAAAGTCAATATCTTACCAACTTTTATTAAGTTTTTTATCTTTTTTATTTTTCGTAAAAAAACTGTCCATTCGATTTTTCTCAAAATTTTACCAGATGTCAAAAACATTTTTTCGTTGCATAAAATTATTTTGAAGATAAGATATTTTTTTCTTCTTAAAATATTCGAGGTGATAAATATTTTTTTCAGTTTCTTTTTATTAAAAAAAAAAAACGTTAATTTGAATTTTTTCCAAAAATATATTTGTTTAGTTTCACGTTACAATATATTATACAAAATTTAATTCAAGTCTCTAGCGTTATTTGTTCATGAGATATTTAGGGTTAACCAAAATTTTCAACTTTTTTTTAAATAATTATGGTAAAAAACCTCCCACTAAATTTTTTTAAAAGTCCTTTCTGCATCTTTCTGCCTTATTATCTGTATAACAAAATTTATTTGAAGTCGATATCTCTATTGGTTCTTGAGCTATGGATGACGAAAAAATCGTCGCGAACGTACGGACGTACGAACGTACGTAAACACGCACGCACAAACATCTTTCTAAAAATCTTTTATTTCGACTCTAGGGACCTTGAAACGTCGAGAAATGTCAAAATTTTCAATTTGACAAATCGGACCAATTACAATAACTTCCTATGGGAAATAAATAGATAACTTGTAGTTAAATGCGTAGGACTGTGATGCCAGAGGTCTTGGGTATGTTTATGTACATATGTATGTGACACTTAAAGTGTATGTCACGGGTACTGCCTCTTGCGAGAAAATGACAAATCCTCCAAGAGTAATTCTTGTTATGCTTCTCAAATTAGCCTTCAGATTCGGCTTACAAATTTAAGTCACCTCCATCCCTGGCAATATTTCTTGCGCACAGAAATGGTTGAGAGTTGTAAGTCACTAGGCTCTAGTTCTCAACGGACTGTTGCGCCACCTAATGTATTAAGTTTGTAATATGTTTTACCTCAATTGTGTGAGACTTCATTTTAATGTAATTGAAGACTTTGTAGTATTATGCAGTATTTGAATTCTCTTACAGTATCAGGGGGAGGGGGGGGGTTCGTAGGGGCCATGATCACCCTCCCCCCTGGGAGATAATTTGGTTGTTTTTGAAGGAATTCCATTTAATTCAAAACTAATCGTATTGCGATAATGGACAAGAAAACAACATTTTTCAGTCAATTTAAAATTTGAAAAAACTTTAGTTTAAATTATTTTAATAAAATTTGAAGAATTAAGAAGAAACCTTGAATAAGAAATCGTCAATTTAAAAATATGTGATTTTTTTGAAACTTTTTTTATTCTTAATTTGGCTTCTTTCTACAAGAAAAACATATTTTGGTATTGCTCCAGAAGGGTACCCCTCATAAAACCTTAATTTTTTTAAGGTTTCTCAAGAACTAATTAATTCTTAATTAATTTCAATTTTCTTCTTTTTCTGTGCAAACTCTTGTCGATGATCAAATGATCAGATTGATTATAATTTTTGATAATCAAAAATGTCATTTTTTGTTTGATTTTTAAAAAAATATTTATTTTGTTTACAAAACTCGATAACGAAAAATATTTTTAAGACAAAATTTAAAATTTAAAATGATTTTCGAAAAAAAAAATAAGTTACATTTTTAAATTATAAAATATAGGAAATACTTTTTAACAGACTTTTTGGAAGACATTAGCAAGTTCTAACGACCCAGTCGTGCATTTTATTTCTTTCAAAGTTGATTTTCTGTTGAATACAAAAGCTTTGAATCTCTTGAGATTTTAGAGAAATTATGTACTTAAATGCACTTATATCCTCAAATTCAAGAACTAAGCATTTTTCTCTCTACAATTTTTTAGTTTTGTTGACTCTTTTAAGGTCAAAATACGAGTAAGCAGACTGATAGCGATAGTAATAATAGACTCCCGAAAATTGAGTCCGAAAAAACTACATCAAAAACAGCCCGACAGTTCTTCATATCAGATCGTCTCTCTTGAATTTTTGTAGCATTCTTCGCATTAATAGAAATGAAAACAAGAAAAGTATATTTTATTTTTCGAAAAAAGCTACGTTTCAAAACAATTTCTTACATTCCTGTGTGAAATGGACCAAAAACCCTCTAAACTGTTGTGTTTTAGCTCTTAAATGTGGCATATTTAGAAAACTGTTGGAATCTTGGAATGTTTTCATACGTAGGGAGTCATCCAAATTAAATAGTTAGACCATACCTTGCTGAACAACAGTGTTCTAAAATAATTTGATAACTAAAGTTGCCACTTTAGCAATTGAAATCTGTAAATGTAAGGTTAAGATACGAGTACACATTATGTTATTTAAGTTTTGCTAGCCTCCTTTACAAAACATTAAAGAACATTTTTAAGCGTTGAGTAAAAACTCATCTAAGTGAGTGACCCCCCTTTTTAAAAGTCTGGATCCGCCCTTGTACAGTATGAACATTTAAGAGTTTTCAAGCCCTTCTTTTCCTCTTTTAGCCCTGGCAACAGAAAAGTTAAATTAAATTAAACTACAAATAGCTTCTTTCTTTTAAGAGATTCTTATAAAATAGAATAAAACAAAAATAAGGAAATTGTTGACATTATCACAAAATTAATTATTATATTATTGCAAAATACTTGAAATAAAGTAAATAAGTTGACGAAAACATGGCGGTTGACTTTTAATGCAAAACTAAGCGAAATAAGAGCAGCAGACATATGAGCAGTGCCCTGGCTATGACATTAAAATTGTCTTAGGAGATTTTAATGCCAAGCTAGGAAGAGAAGACATCTTTGGTGGCACAATCGGAAGATACAGCCTGCACGACACCACCTCCGACAACGGATTCAGGCTGATCGATTTCGCTGCGGGGCGAGACGTTCTGGTAGCTAGTACGCAGTTCACACATCTCAATATCCACAAGGGGACATGGAAATCTCCTGATCAATCAACCGTCAACCAGATTGACCACATTGCGATCGACGCACGACACTTCTCCAGTATACAGGATATCCGAACATTCCGAGGGGCCAACATTGACTCGGACCACTACCTCGTTGTAGCCAAGGTACGGCTACGGATATCCCGGTCCAAGCCAAAACAAGGAAGTACTGTGAGAAGTTTCGACGTTAGACGGCTACAATCGCAAGAGACTGTCATTGTCATGTCCTTTTCCGATCGAGTCTCTAGTAACCTCTTAAGGAGTCCTATGCTGCATGCATTAAGCATTGAAAACCAGTGGCAACATTGCCTTGCAGCCATCAGAGATGCCGCCTCTGAAGTGCTAGGTTTCACACGTCCACAACAGCGAAACCCCTGGTTTGACGACGAATGCCGGCAAGCGCACGCAGCGAAGCAAGAGGCATACAAAACGGCCCTGCACAGAAGGACCAGAGCTGCTCGCGAGCTCTACGAGCAGAGGAGGAGAGAGGAACACCGGCTTCTTAGATGGAAAAAAAGAGAGCACGAGAAGCGCGCGATCGAGGAGATAGAGGGATGTCACAACAGGAATGAGGTTCGTAAATTTTACCAAAAGGTAAAAAAGAACTCCCAAGGGTACCAGCCACGAACCGAAGCCTGTAAAGACGATCAGGGGAACATCGTAGTAGAACCGCAGTCTATGTTGAGAATATGGAAAGACCACTTCTCCAAATTATATAACGGCGATGACGAACCGAATCCCGCTGTAAGGGAGGTAGAACCACTCAACTTAGGCGACGCAGATCAACAATTCCGCCTACCCGACCTAGACGAAGTGAAGATAGCTATATCTAAACTGAAGTCAAACAAAGCTGCTGGAGCTGACGGCATAGCTGCCGAACTATTTAAAGCAGCAGGCGATGACTTGGTAGGGAGCATGCACCAACTCATCTGCAAAATATGGTCGGAAGAAAGCATGCCCGATGAGTGGAATCTCAGCATAGTTTGTCCGATACATAAAAAAGGAGACCCTTTAAATTGCGCCAACTACAGAGGAATCAGTCTCCTTAACATTGCATATAAGATCCTTTCTGCCGTACTATGTGAACGTCTGAAGCCGTTCATCAACAACCTGATAGGTCCTTATCAGTGTGGCTTCAGACCAGGAAAGTCCACTATCGACCAAATATTCACATTACGGCAGATCTTGGAAAAAAACCAGGAGCTTCAAATCGATACCCACCATCTCTTTATCGATTTTAAAGCCGCGTATGACAGCATCCATAGGGGAGAGCTCTACAGAGCAATGTCTAGTTTTGGCATCCCTGTCAAACTTATCCGTTTGTGCAGAATGACGATGGAGAATGCACGCTGCTCCATCAAGGTCGGAAAAGATCTCACCGATGCATTTGATGTCAAAAAAGGTTTTAGACAAGGCGATGCACTGTCATGCGACTTCTTCAACATCGTTCTGGAAAGAATTGTGCAAAACTCAACCGTCAACACTAGAGGCACAATCTTCCAAAGGTCCATCCAATTACTCGGATACGCAGATGATATTGACATAATTGGAAGATCAAAGCGTGATGTCAGTGGAGCGTTTTTGAGCATTGCGACGGAAGCGAAGAAGATGGGTTTAGTGGTCAATGAGGACAAGACCAAGTATATGCTGTCATCAAAAAAGGACATTGAACAACGACGTCTTGGACAAAACGTCACCATGGACAGCTATAACTTCGAGGTAGTTAAGGACTTTGTCTACCTAGGCACCGCTATAAACACAGGCAACGACACCAGCGCTGAAATCAAACGAAGAATAACTCTTGCAAATCGCTGCTTCTTTGGACTTAGAAGGCAATTGAGAAGTAAAGTCCTCTCTCGAGCATCTAAAATCACCATCTATAAGACACTCATCATCCCGGTTCTCATTTAAGGCGCTGAGGCCTGGACCCTGTCAAAGAAGGATGAGAACGTCTTAGGATGCTTCGAGAGAAAAATTCTTCGGGTGATTTTTGGTCCCGTACGTATAGATGGAGAATGGAGGAGAAGATATAACGACGAACTGTACGGGCTGTACAGCGACACTGACCTAGTAAGCAGAATAAAAGTCCAACGGCTTAGATGGCTGGGTCATGTAGAGCGAATGGACATCAACGCTCCAGCCCGGAAGGTCTTCGAATCCAATCCCGAGGGACGGCGCAGTAGAGGAAGACCGCGACTCAGGTGGCGCACTCAGGTGGGTGAGGACCTCAACCAACTTGGCGTGCGAAACTGGAGACAGCTAGCTAGGGACCGAGCTGGCTGGAGACGCATGTTGGTTGAGGCCCAGGTCCGCCCCGGACTGTAGCGCCACCTTAAGTAAGTAGTAAGCGAAATATATCAAAATGACTCTCGACGATAAAATTAAAATAGAAATTGCCTGTAAGAAAACCATTCCAAGTATTAAATAATAAATTAACAGAAATTTATATTCTAAGCTAAGTATCAAAAATGAATTATTAGATTACATCCAGCTATTTATCCCTTTTTTGATCTATGCTGCATAGGGTGATTCTTTTGCTGTTTTCTTTTTGGTAACACTATTTTTTACAGTGTACGTACGTTTAGTGTTTAATGTTACTAGCAAACATCTTCAGTTAAGTTTATAATTTCACCGTGAATCGTCTAAGAAACGAAAAACACTAACAACTTATTGAATTTGATTATTAAAATGCGTGCTCCGTTAAAAAAGCCCATCGCACGCGCAACAATACACCAATAGGCGATTCCGTTGAACAGTTTAATTCACGTTCACCGAAGATCCGAATTGTTAGAAAGAGTATGCCAAAGTTGGACTAAGCGGGTGGACCATTTGAAGCGGAGCCGTGGCCAACATTTACATCAAACAATCTTCAAACATTAAATTAATTAATAAATATATTATTTAAATTTTTCTTACAGTAAATACTTGTTGAATTTTAAGTCTTAAATTACTAAATTCGAATTTTTATATAGCCGTTTGTTTTCATTCGTAAGGAATTAAGACAAAATAAGTTAAAGTTCTTAGATCAGCTCTTTTGTATTTTTATTAATGTTTGTATATATTCTTTTATTTTGAGTGGTTTTCAAAAAAGTTTCTTTACTTAATTGTTTATTTTGAGTGCTCTTCAAAAGAGTTTCTTTATTCTTTTTGTTTCCGAAAGAGGGCGCTAGTAAAATTTGTAATTTTTGGCTAGTAAGAAAAATATCTCTAACGGAAATCCAATAAGAAATAAAATAAGATAATTTGATTGGTGTGTGTCACAATAAAAACAAAAAAAAATCGCATTAAGAACTTAATTTTTTTTTAACTCGGATTTTCGGATTCGGATTTGCAATTTGTTTGCCTAAGAAACTTTCGGTTGCCCCAGTAGCTGCAAACATATGAAAATATAAAACATTTTTAAACCACCGACCAGCTAGAAGAAATCTGTATAGAATATTTGTTCATAATATAAATTACCACGATTTTATTTCAAAAATCTTGTTTTTTTTTCTAAATTTTATTTATATACAGTTGATTCAATTACACGATTTCTAAGCCAATTATTACAAAAAAATACACTTACAACTATGTATTTAGTTTGAAAAATATAATGACAACAAATTGAAAAAAGTCTTTGATATTTTATATTATTTATATTGTTGGTTGCTATTAATGTTTAGTCATTTCATTGTAAACTCCACCTAACCCATATAATTTCCTAATTTGTTTTTTAATCTAGTCACTTTCTTTTTTTTTTAATTTTGAATTCCTCTTTTAACAGAGAAGATAATAATATCTAAACACTGGTATAGAAATTTTGAAACTTAATAAATTATATACCCTTAAATTTCTTGTTAATTTTAAAATTTTATAACTTATGCTCTTATATTCGAGTAATTGAAACATACATTATTATTATTTTAAGAAGAGCCCAAATTGTTTACGTATGTATGTGTATGGAATTAACTTAAAACTATAAATTATTTACGCTAATAATTTGATTTATCCAACCGATAAATGATGACACCTTAACATAGACACCGGGCACATCTTGTCGTCCACAACCAAAACCCCATGACACTAAACCAGCTAATTCATAAAATCCATCGTCCTGACAGACTAGAGGACCTCCTCCGTCACCCTGATGTGCAAACAAAATTAGATGTTATTTGTGTTATTTAAAAAATTTATTTAAAACGTACCTGACAAGCATCGTTTCCTTCTTCTCCACCCGCACAGAAACTTGATGCTGGCAAAATGAAGATCTTTTCCGTCACAGCGTTGACCTTACGAATACATTCGGTATCACTGACTATGGGTATTTCAGCTTCACGAACTCTCAATGGAATAGGACCAGCTACATAAAATATTTGTAAACATTTTTATAATATTAATTCCAAATGATTGGGAAGTATTTAATAATCTTACATTCACCCATGTAACCGTAACCTGTTACAGTACAACGTTTACCAGCTGCATGATTAACACCTCTTGCAGGTAAGCAAACCTAAAAGACAAAAATTGTTCAAGTTTATTCAATTTATAAATCAATTTATTTAAGTTATAGATAAATTACCAAACAAACACCGTCCCTTAATTCCGCTTGGCCATGAAGTTTTAAAAGGGCGATATCATTGTCTAATGTTTGGCTGTTATGATTGTGATGGATGTAAGTTGTGGCTACCCTCAAAGTTTGAGCTCCAGGGCTTCCGTACTTTCTCGTTAAGTCATAGTCCCCAACACGAACATAAATGGCATCTCCGGAACGAACAATGCTTTAAAAAACAGAAAGTAATTTTTATTTAAGTAAAATGTTGAAAAAAAAACAAGAATACGCCACAGTAATCTAAAAAAAGGAACTTGTGCCAGAGAGTTTATCTGGCTTCATAGCTTAACAAAGTTGGTAAGAAAATTATGTTATGTACGAAAGTCGGGAATGGTTTCCTTAATCAGTTCCAGTCTAAGCTTATTAAACTCATTAAATCCATTCACTTCATTCACCAAAAGTCCATTCTTCAATAATAAAAATACTTTCCTGATCCCCATTCCTTCAAAAGGACATAAAATCCAAACATAACTATAATTCTCTTATACTTTTAATATTCTGCCTCTGATACGATTATCGTTAATGTTTAAAATCATCAAAACTTACTTTGTTACGCAATGTGCAGCAGTAAGAACCCATTGAGTACCAATTAAAGCGGCTCCGCATAAATATTGATTCAGCGAATTAATCAGCGCAACCTGCCAGCACCATTCACCATTATCACCATCTTCACCTCCCACAACGCGTCCGCGGCGACGCATGCTATAGTTTGTGTAGACCGGTCTTTGTTGTGGAATCTCAATGGCACTGATGTCCACCGTCGTCGCCGCTGACGCCGAAGAAGCTGATGGCTGTCTAATGAGATTATTCTCGATGAACTCGTCCCCATAAACCAAATCACCCAGTTTGTCATTATTTATTTGTATTGGGATCACTGTCGAGCCCAGAATCAGACGTTCTGTGGTCTTCATGATGCCATTTGTCTTCGAGGCAGTGGCATCACTAATGTACACTGGATGTCGCATTTGCTGTTGCAATTGACGTCTTGCACGTCCATATTTCTCGCGACGATAGTTATTGTGATCTAATCGTGGTAGACTGCGTCCAGTTCGGCGGGTACCTTTAACACCGCAAACGTATTTTGAGTAAACTGGTGGCCGAACGGTCGTGGTGGTGGTCGTTGTTGTGGTTGTTGTTGTCGTAGGGGGTGGTGGTGGTGGTGCTTGGGGAACTATAATAAGAGAGGAGAATATTTTATTACACTTTTGAAATGAATTTATGAACAAGAGAATTGTTGTGCTCTTCTTCGGATATTTCTAATTAAGGATACGTGATAAAGTTTTACCTTCAGAAATTTTTTACAATAAGTAAATTGTTTTTTTTTTTTTTTAAGGATATGTTTCCAAAGCACAAAAGCATCAATTTCTAAACTGAGTTTAATCGATTTGTTCATCGAATTTTAAGCCGAACTTCTTCTATTATTAGATTAAGTTTTTTATTTATTAACTTCCCATAGGAAGTTATTGTAATGGGTCCGATTTGTCGAATTGAAAATTTTGTCGTTTCTCGACTAGAGTCGAAATAAAAGATTTTTAGAAAGATGTCTGTGCGTGCGTGTGTACGTACGTTCGTACGTCCGTACGTTCTCGATGTTTTTTTCGTTGTCCATAGCTCAAGAACCAGAAGAGATATCGACTTGAAATACATTTTTTTATACAGATAAAAATGCAAAAAGATGCAGAAAGGGCTCTCAAGAAAATTGCGTGGGTGTTTTTTTTCACCATAGCAGTTAAAAAAAGGTGAACACTTTGGTTAACCCTAAATATGTAACGAACCAATGACGCTAGAGACTTTAAATGAATTGTATATTATATATTGTAACGTGATACCAAACAAGTATATTTTTGGAAAAAAATCCAGTTAACCGTTTTTTTATAAATCAAAAAAACTGAAAAAAAAAATTTGTCACCACGAAAATTTTACGAATAAAAATTGATTTCATCTCCAAAACAATTTTGTGCAACGAAAAATAACGCTTTTAACATCTGGTAAAATTTTGAAAAAAATCAAATTGACAGTTTTTTTATAAAAAATAAAAACCTAAAACAAACATTACTCAAAGTTGGTAAAAATTGAATTTCGACTCAAATATCTTATCAAAACTTTGAGATATTGGCTTTAAACTAATTTTATCTTTTAAAAAATATTGTTGCCAACATTCAGTAAAATTTTGAGAAAACTCTAATTGACAGTTTTCTAACAAAAAATAAAAACCTACAAAAAAAAAATTAATAAAAGTTGGTAAAAATTGATTTTCGACTGAAATATCTTTTTAAAACTTTGAGATACTAGCTTCAAACTAATTTTTTCTTATGAGAAATATTGTTTTCAACATTCGATAAAATTTTGAGAAAAATGAAATTGACAGTTTTTTTTACAAAAAATAAAAACCTAAAATAAAAACAATACTAAAACTTGGTTAAAATTTACTTTCGACTCAATTCGCTTTTCACAAATTAAAAATATTGTCGTCAAACTTTTTTTATTTCATAGAAAATATTGTTTTCGATATTCAGTAGTTTTTTTTATAAAAATCCAACAGTCCGTTTTTTCATAAAAAAATAAAATCACAAGAAATAGTACGCAAATTTGGTAAAAATTGATGATCGGTGCTTGATATCTCTCAAATTAATTTCATTCATCCAATTTGTAAAAACTTAAGAAATGCTACTAAAATTGGTAAAAATTTGTTTTCGACTTAAAATCTATTTAACAAAACTAGATTTTGAACTACAAACTTTTAAGCAATACAAATAGACAGACGGGATGGGAAGTTATCAGTGTGGGTCGCATCACAGTTATCAGTGTGGGTCGCATCCCACAGTTTAGAATATCAAATAGACTAAAGAAATATAATATGTTTTCTATTCTTAAAATATCAACATTGTAATGAGGATTCACATCATAATAACATAGACGATCCACAAAATTAAGCTTGAAATCAAAAATGTCTTCAAGATATTTTTCGAAGAAAATCTATAAATAATTTTATTTTTAATGTTATAATCATAAACGATAGGTAACAATCGATTGGTAAATGAAAAACACTGATATTTAGAAACGATTAAGAATAATTGGCTTATATTGCCTCATTTGGTAGTACCCGTGGCATGATGGTAAGTGCGTTGGACTGTTGTGCCAGAGGTCATGGGTTCGATCCCTGCCTATGCCATCTAAAGTTTTTTCACGGGTACTGCCTCTTGCGAGGAATTGACAAATTCTCCAAGAGTAATTCTTGTCATGAAAAGTGCTTTCTCAAATTAGCCGTTCGGACTCGGCTTAAAACTGTAGGTCCCCTCCATCCCTGACAACATAACTCGCACAGAGGAATGGTTGAGAATTGTAAGTCACTGGTTCTCAACGGACTGTTGCGCCACCCAATTTATATTTATTTATTTATTGCATCATTTGGTTAAATTTTTAATTTCATTTTGGAGAACCTTACAGTCAAATTTTGCATAAGTTAAAAAATAATGTAAACCATCCGCAAAAATAAGGTGAATCTTGAAGGAAATCAGGTATATAATTAATAAGCATAAGAAACAAGATTGGACCTAAATAACTTCCTTGCGGAACGCCAGGAGTTACTGAAAAGGACTTAGACATATGGAGTCAAATCAATACAAACAAGTTTACTGCGTCCAGTAAGATATACGTGTAAATAACGTCCATTTGGTAACCCTTTTCTAATGAATTGAATACATAATTTGTGAAAATGGTAGGGTTAGTGGAAGTGATCTACCCAAAACAAAACCGTGTTAATAAAGGGTAATGGTTGCTTTTAATAAGAAATTCAAATTATCGCAAACTATTTTTTTTTTTTTTCAAATAATTTAGGTATTTATAATAATTTACTAACAGGGCAATAGTTAGTTGTTTCCTGTTTTGGACCACATTTGGAATAAAGGTAACGAAGAACGTTTTCCATTCTGTTAAAAATTCACCATATGTTATGTTGTACCGATTCCAATTTGTTTGGCTTGGAAGCAAAATATTATTTTTCTTGAAAACGGTTCTAATGGGTTATTTTTTTGAGGTTAGAATTTTCATGCATTAGTATTTGACAGATAACGCGAGATTTCATACATGGTGTCAAAGAGAAAGATGCTCAGTATGCTTTGACATTTCATCATGAATAGACTTACTAACGAGCAACGCTTGCAAGTCATTGAATTTTATTACCAAAATCAGTGTTCGGTTCGAAATGTGTTTCGCGCTTTACGCAAATTTTATGCGTTTTTTTTTTTAAAAAAAGTTCTCAAGCTCTTAAAAAATCACCCATTATGTATTTATTGTCCTCCATTGAAAAGAGGACATTGTTTAATATAATGTGTGATTTTTTAAGAGCTTGAGAACTTTAAAAAAAAAAAAACGCATAAAATTTGCGTAAAGCGCGAAACACATTTCGAACCGAACACTGATTTTGGTAATAAAATTCAATGATTTGCAAGCGTTGCTCGTTAGTAAGTCTATTCATGATGAAATGTCAAAGCATACTGAGCATCTTTCTCTTTGACACCATGTCTGAAATCCCGCGTGATCTGTCAAATACTAATGCATGAAAATCCTAACCTCAAAAAAATCACCCGATATTGGTTCTTAATTCAAACATTTGAACTTTTGAATTTAGTATTTTTTTTAATTTAAAAAAATTGTTGCTAATTACTGTAATTAAAATTGATTTTTTGTAACAAAATTTAAAATTGTATAATTGACATATGTATTTAAAAAAAAATCCTTGAAACATTGTTTTTTTTTAACAAACTTGACCAAAATAAAAATCGTTAAGTCAATATTTTGTATTTTTTTTTTTTGGTTTTATTAATTAATTTGTTTAGTAAAGAAGAGTGCGAATATTATCTCCCTGTTAGATTATTTCCTCGTGTGGAAGGCACATAATGTAGATTAGATGCTCTTCATCAGAACTAAAACATTTGACGGAATCTTTTGTTAAGTATTGTGATCCTACAAAAATGTTGTTAATCAATTAACAAAATTGAAGTCGTTCCTTTAAAGTTAACTACATGTCACACTTAAAATAATACATAAACCAATAGTTATTGATTTGTTTGCGTTTGTAGCGGAAATCGCATCGAATTGTGGCTCTTACTTTTTCAGCGACAGATTTGCACTTGGTACAGAACACTTGGCATTTCTAACATAGAACAATAGTTGGTTTTGCAATGTAAAGGGTATTTTATTTTAGACTTGTGGTTTTGAATCTGACAATACTATTTCTGGAGTTGGTCTTTTTGACAGCTGTCACTTAATTACTGCTTAATTTGGTTTGGTTCGACATATCCTAATGAATAGACTATATATAGGGTATAGGGGAGGGCAACCGGGGCGGAAGCCCGTGGCCTCCACAAACGGGGGGCCCCCACAATAGAGACTTCGGAACATTTTTGTTTTAAATTCCAACTAGTAAACACTAGTAAACAACTTTTCCTGTGATATGTATTTGTTTTGCTCTCTTACCTTTACCTACAGCCTACAGTACTTTGAACATACATGATTATTTAATTATATTAATCTTAAATAACAGAAATCATTGATCTATATTTATATATATACTCCAATCAGGCAATCAGTGAAATCAAATGGCATGATAAGAAGCACTTCCAATTCACTACCCATCTTGAGGGAGTACCCCAATCGCTTAATGGCTGAGTGGGGTGGTACTTGCCCACAACCTCGTAGGTTGGGTATTCGATTCCGTGTCTCGACAATTTTCTTTTCTTATATATATGTATATATACATATAAATTAATTGCTGTATATGAAGAATCGGTGTTCTTCAATTCTTGGAAAAATCAATTATTATTGACTAATTGGTAATTTGTTTCATATTTTTTTATGCAGTCAGGTATGCAGTTTGATAAGCAAATAATTATTATTGTGACACAATTAAATGCCATCAATTATTCACGAACTTTACTGCATGCAAGAAATTGAAAAAAATCATAGTCGGTCAATAGTAATTTTTTTGTATAATTATTGAAGAATATCGATTTCGATTGTCATACAAAATCCACCTCATCTTGACAAGCTCGAAAAATAAAAATTCAGAGCTACATTCCCAAACCTCGAAATTGCATTGAGAATGTATTTGGTTTTGATGGTAACAAATTGCACTGGAAAGTGCTCATTTTCAAAAATTAATATTATAAAAAATAGGCTTCAAACCACGATGGGACAAAACCGTCTATCGAAGCTTTCTCTCCTGAGCATTGAAAGCGATGTACTCCGAGAACTGGATTTCAACGAAATCATTAACGATTTTTTGGCGAAAAAAGCTCGAAAGGTTCCGTTCGTTAACCCTAAAATTTAAATTCAGATAATTCTTTTTTGCGTTTATATTTATATGTATGTACTTGTTAAATTCTAAAGGAATCTACTTGGTTTAACAATAAATTATTTATTGAAAAACTCGAGTGAAAAAAATGGTTTACTTTATGTATTTTGAAAATAATTTGGGGTGAGGGGGCTTTCGCTCCTTTATTGCCCTAGGCCTCTGGACCTCTAAATGCGGCCCTGGCTAAGTATATACAAGTGGAAGATCTTCCAATTTTGGCCAAACTGTCAAAAATCTTCCAATAGTATCTATTTAGGTCACGAATGAAGTGAAAATTGGGTGTTCATACGGTTGGTCGATTTATCCAAATATTAAACAATTTTTTGTTTGAAAATTGTCTGACAATTGCAGACTATATTTTATCATCCAATTAATAATTCTCTTTTTACACGGTTAGAAGACTTCGAAAAGCAAACAAATTGGTAGACTCATTAAAGAAGAGAATAACTACTATCTTGAAAATTTTTTCATGGGCCCCATCATTTTTAACCTTTTTTTTTGTATAACTTTTTTCAATATTTTGCAAAACGATGACTTCATATTTCTTTTGATTTTCGTAGTTTTCAAATTCTTTCAAAATCCTATAAACTTTTGTTGTTGTTTCCTACTTTCTGCCAATTAAAAGTTGTCCAATTATTTGAAAAAACAATGGGCAGGTTCAGACAACGGGACTTCATTTGCAGTCAACTGCGTTCTTTGAACGTACATTTTGACCAAAACAACTAGTTCGTTTTTCAAGTGTCATGAATGAAAAATTCAGAGCTTTACTTCGCAAACCTCTACTTTGAGTTCATAGTACAGTAAAAGTACCAACGAAATTATTGTCTACAAAACACTTCTCAGGTTTGTATTTTGCATTGTAAAGAAATATTACTTATTTCTTTTCCAAATTGACAATTAACCCTTTTACAGAAAACATTAAATGAAGTTGTGCAGAAAATAAATAAATCATAGAGTTATAAAGTTCAGCTTTCAGTTGAATGAAAAAACATGATCAACTGTCATTTTGACAGAAGTAGACTTGATTTGATAGTTAGGGAGATTTTTCTTGACTAACTTTCCACTCAACTTTCCATTAAAGTTGCCTAAATTGGAAATGTTTAGACGATAGAAAATTTGCCGACGATCGACTGCCAATTTTCGTTCTGTCACATTTGACAGATAAAATTGGTTGTTTACGTGGTTGATAGAAAATTGGTTTAAAGGTTTTGCGAAAAATCAGTCAATTTTGGAAGATCTTCCAATCGTGTAAACTTAGCTTTAGTCTTTAGGTATCCAGAATCACCTTTGCTCAAGGGAAAAAATCGTTTTATCTTTAAACTTTGACTTGACAGCTTTGACTCACAATGCGAAACCGTGATAAGCAAAGATTTGAACTTAATTCAGAGAGGAGTTAAAAAAAGAATTGAACTGCTTTTTAAAGATTTTATAAACGTCTTAACGTTTCTTTTAACTGTATGTATCTAGAGCCAACAGATTTTGTCTCATATTTTATTTAAAAAAAATTTGGTCCTACCTTTGAATATAAAAGCTAATCACACTTTTGGTTAAACCATAATCTAATAAAATTGAAACAAACCTATCAAACCAATTTTGGTTCTTAGACTATTCGTAAAGTATTCATTTTATAAAAATTGATCAAGAATTTTTTAATATTAAATTTTAGTGAAATGAATTAAACAAAAAACAAACCAAGGTTGTTTTGAGTGATTAGGAATACCAATTTTAAATTTAAAGAAATAAATATCAAACTCACCTGACATCGGAGGAGCTGGAATCGGACCATACTGCAGTGGATAGTGTTGCGGCACTTGAGTTTGATATGGTGCTATTTGTGGTGGTGGCGGAGGAGGTGGTCCAGCTGGCATATAATTTTGATATTGATTAACAGGTGGCTGTTGTTGAGGTGGATATGCTATGTTAGGTGGTGGCGCTTGAGGGTAATGAACATAAGTATCGTTGCGTGACATAAAATCTTGTTTCTCTAAGATTTTACTCTTCGGGGCACAGCACATTTGGCCAGAACGTTTACATTTGAAAAGATTTGTCATTTCAGCGTTTTCTAAAAATATATAAGATTTTTTTAGTTAGTTTAATTTTTATGAATTTTTAAGTTTAGAAAAAATTAAAACTTACTGAAACAAGTGAAACTTAAGAGACTCACTATACACGATCCAGGACATTCTTCTCGTGGATCTGGACTTGGTGTATTGGGAACAACATATGGTGGAGCTGTAGGTGGTTGATTTTGGGATTGTGATTGAAGTTGTCCACCATTAGGTCTTTGTTTTGGTGGACCAGCTCTGTAATTAATTAGAAATAAAATGCCTTAAGTATAAATTCACATAACTAATAATAGAAAAAGTTGATAACATTCTTTAATTCGTCTCAGAAGGAATAAGCTTTAAAAACGTGGATTTCTTAGATCCATATTAAAGCTTTGTTACAAGTGCGAAGCTTATAAACTCTTTGTTTTATCAGAGAAAATGGCATTAAGACTTTTTTTACATTTCAGTAGTTGATTAGTTCCAAACTTGTGGATTTAACTTTCCCGACGTAAAATCAGAATATTTTGTCTATCAATGTAAAATAAACATATAAGCATACATATGTATCCGGAATGTCGACATAAAATTATTTTTCCCGGGATTAACATGTTCCGTAAAATATTTTCCGTCAGATAAGGCTGATTATACGTTATATATCAAAATAATTGAAAGCTGTCAATTTGACAGGATTGCAAACAGAAATTGGAAAAAAAGCAATTTTTCTACCCAATTCTGAATTTGACATTCGAAGAATTCAAACTGTCGAATTTGAGAAAAGTGTCATTTGTATGCATGAATATTGTAGGTACCTTGAGTTATCACAGCAAATAGAACTTTTGCCACAAGTCGTTGTTTGTTGTATTACCACAGACGGTCTCTCACAGAACGCTTCCATCAACTGTAACATACAATAACCAGGACAAGCTGGAATCTGATTATTCTGCTGCTGCTGCTGTGGATATTGTTGTTGCTGCTGGGGCGGTCTTTGTGGGGGACTACTGCTACCACCACCTCCTCCACCTCCGGTTAGAGTGTTTTCAGCGTAATTCAAAATTTGCGAGAACAACATATCGGATACTGCCGATTGCAATGAAGATGAAGGTGATGGCGCTTGTGGTGGGGCAGTTTTAAGTGGGGTCTTTGGTGGAACCTTCGCAGCAGGTTTGGGAGGAACTTTTGCAGCCGGTGTAGGTTTATTGGCTGGTGTCGTTGGAGGAGACTCAGATTTGGCGTCTGTAACGCAACAATTACTTTCGCCAGGACAATATGCTTCGGAGTCAATGTCTTCACAGAAAAGTGAAAACAATCCACTGAGGCATTCTCCATCGCACTCCTTAAGGACCTGTCCATTGTTTTCGTTGTTGTTGTTATTGTTGTTGTTGTTGTTGCTTTCGTTTTGTTCATCTTCGTCATTTGATTCATCCTCTTGGTTAGATTCAGTGGTGGTTGTTGTGGCGGGGACCTTTTTCATCGTCGATTTCTGGGGTTTTTGTGGAGAGTTGGTCTTCACTCGAGCCGGTTCAGGGGTGGTTGATGGTGTTGCCTGGTAAAAGAATTTTTATAGAAAATTCTAGAGTATAGGAATTTTTTGAAAATGTTACCTTTACAGTGGTTGTGGTGATGGACGATGAAGAGGCTGTCGAAGAAGATCCTCCAGATTTCGATGATTGATTCTTTTTCACTTCTTCAGTTTGATTCATCATATTATTTCCAATCTGGTGTTCTGGAAGATTAAGGTAATCATATTAGAAGGTCTACATTCAATTTTATAAATTTAAATTATTGTTGTGTACTTGCTGGTATGTAGATATCCTTGGGTAGTTTTCCGTTGGGAAACTCATCCAGCGAAACACAACACTTGCTTCCAGTCTTACATAGACCCGAGTTGGTTAGATAGGCTTCACAATATTCTGCGATTCTATCAGCAACACAAACTCCACTGCAAGCTTCTTTTAGGAAAACATATTTAAGTTTTCATGCGAGTTTAGTAAGAAACAATAATAAATAAACTTACTTGAAGCTTCCTTATCATCTTTTTCTGTAGCTTTAATTGGTTTCTTAGATAAGACAGGTTTCTTAGTTGTAGTCGTTGTTGTTTGGACTTTCTTCTGAGTTGGTTTTGGTTTTGGGGTTGTCGTAGTTGTCGAGGTTGTTGCAGTTGTGGTAGTTGGAGGTTTTTGGGTGGTAGTTGGTTTTGAAGTTGTTGATGGACTTTGATTGGCTGATGTTGTATTTTTTCCTACTGAACTTTGAATACAACATTTCATACTAGCTGAAGGACATGGAACATCGTGCAGAACTTCATCGCATATTAAAACAGCCAAAGAATGGACGCAGACACCTGGGCAGTCTTTGGCATCAACTGTGCTCGTTATAGTGTCGAGGAGACCTGAAAAAAAAATAAAAGGTATTATTGAATGTTATATTAGAAGCATATTTATGGTACTGGTTGAATTGAACCCAACAGCAGAATGGATGGATTTGAATCATCGTACATGAGTACATGTTTTTATTGGGGATGTTATAGCCATTAAATGGGACTTTAAGAAATCACTATAAGTACGAGTAATATCTTGTGCCCTTAATTTTTTAACGCTTTGTTCTTAAACAGGTCTATATACATACATATGTCTTAATTTTTTTCAGAGGTTCTAATTCACACTAATTATTTAAATATTAAGATTCCTTCCTATAAGAGATAGCGGCGTACACAATATTTAAACAAAAATTTCAATGGTTTTGAAAAATCGTCACCTCAATAATTTAAAAAAAAAAACAGAAAACTTTGGAAAAAGTCAGATATGATCGTAAGGAAGTAAGTTTTTATAAGACATAATTTATGGGATAGATTAGGTTGAAGTGGCAGTCTTAGGCCAGTTACTCGCCTGTTGTGATACCAGATGAATCTTGAGACCTTCTTCTTTACACAATGTAATTGGAGTTACTTATGGAACGTGAAAGGCTGATTATGTTAGTGTATTTGAAAGCATTATAGAAGAATTCTCCAAAGTAAGTTTTATGATTTTGAGGTAGATCAGGGCATGTTCAGAGGAGGTGAAGAACTTTTTTTTCTCGCCCATACAACTTCTACAAAAGTCATTTGAAAATACGTCTAGCCTCCTAGAGTGCTTTCCTATTAGGAAGTGTCCGGTTATGAAACAAATTATCGGGCTTATATAATCTTCTTAGAAATATCAAGCACCTTGAGCGCTTTAAAAGTCTACGGTAGGCCAAATATTTTTCGTTACCTGAAAGGTGGTGATATTATTTTTTCGTCTTGTTGTAGCTTATACGTAACGATAATAGCAGCATGGCTGCCTGAGAAAATCCGGTTATCAGAAGTTTTCTTTTAGCCAAGACAAGACTTCTTTTATCGAAAAAAGTTCTAAAGGGTTTTTCAATAAGGGCGGGTAGATGTTGAAATGGAATAAATCAAGCTGTGTGTAAAGTATTAACAATTTTTTTTTATTTGAAAGGCACATGTATGCCATGGTGCAGGGAATTAACTTCACGGGAACTACCTTCACATGGGAACTAACTTCACCACTAGTGAGAATTAATTTAACCTTTTTTTGGTGAAGTTATTTCCCACTGAAGGTGGGAGATAATTTCACTTTTTTGTGGGAATGAATTTCACTTTCATGTGTAACTGTTTCCCACGGAAGGTGGGAACTAACTTCACTCTTCAGTACAGTTAAAGTAAATTAACATGTTATGTTATATTTATTCTCGCATACGCTAATCTAAGAAAATCTTTAATGCATAGGCGGGCGGCGCAGGGACATAGGGGCCAGGGACATAACGCCCAACTTTTTTTTTTGGGGCCTTATGTCTCACTACGGTGGGACATAAAACCGAAATTGAATTTAAGTATTAAGTCCCACCCAAGTATGACCGAAGCCCCAAATAAAAATGTTGGGGCTAATGTCCCACTTAATAAGAATCACCAAATGACAAAACTTGGAGCACTTCAATACCACAAGACTTTGTGTTATGGAGTTTAAATCCTGAGATCCCGCGAAGCGGGCCACCCACAGGTGCTTTTATTAAAAAAAGCTGTTGATATTGGCGCCTGCCTGGCGACTTTGCATACCCTAAGCGGAGCAACGGAGTTGCGTGAGCGGGTGTAACCCCGAAAAAGGGAGTTAAAATCCTGAGAACCCGCGAAGCGGTCCACCTGATATAGGCGCCTGCCTGGCGACTTTACATACCCTAAGCGGAGCAACGGAGTTGCGTGAGCGGGTGTGACCCCAAAAAAGGGAGTTAAAATCCTGAGAACCCGCGAAGCGGGCCACCCACAGGTGCTTTTATTGAAAGAAGTTGTTGATATAGGCGCCTGCCTGGCGACTTTACATACCCTAAGCGGAGCAACGGAGTTGCGTGAGCGGGTGTGACCCCGAAAAAGGGAGTTAACATCCTGAGAACCCGCGAAGCGGGCCACCCACAGGTGCTTTTATTGCTTAAAACTTACATATTTTTGTTTTGATTAACAATTCAACGCTTGATATTTTTTCAGATATTTCAATCGTAGGTGGGAAGTTACTTCACACAATTTTCTGATGAAATTATCTCCCACCTTCAGTGGGAAATAACTTCACCAAAAAATGGTTAAATTAATTCTCACTAGTGGTGAAGTTAGTTCCCATGTGAAGATAGTTCCCGTGAAGTTAATTCCCTGCACCGTATGCCATTAAGTGTGGAATTTTACATTATTCAAATGCCCGCCTCGGCTTCTTTCGGTGCCACGCATCCGAGTGGTCCAATTTTCAATGACTCTTCCGGATAGATCCCGCTGAATTTGACCGATGCGATGGCCTGTGTTATGTTCACCTTTAGGGCATCGGTCGATTGTGGTTTATTTGCATAGACCTGCGACTTCAAGAAAACCCACAGCAAAAAGTCTAGCGGGGACAAATCGCATGACCTTGGTGGCCAATTCACATCAACCCTGCGAGAGATAACCTTACCCTCAAATCGTTCATGCGAAATGTTAATCGGTGCGTTTGCTGTGTGGCACGTAGCGCCACCACCGTCCTGCTGGAACCACATGTCGTCTAGGTCCATATGGTTCAATTTGGGCCATAAGAAATTAGTTATCATCGTTATGTAGCGCTCGCTGTTGACGGTGACCGCCTCACTAACGTCCTTTTCAAAAAAGTAGGGACCAATTACGCCGCCGCCGGCCCAAAATTCACACCAAACGGTAACTTTTTGAGGATACATTATCACCTGGTGAACCTCGCATGGGTTGGTGTCATCCCATATACGGAAATTTTGCTTGTTAACACATCCATTCATCAATACGCCTCGTCACTAAAGATGGCCAAAATTGGGGTCCTCTTCCAAACGATTCGAAGCCCAGTCAGCGAACAAACGGCGTTGTCTATGATCATGAACTTTAAGATCCTAGGTCAGTTTGATCTTGTACGGGTGTAGGCCTAAGTCCCGACGAAAAATTTACCAAGTTGAAGTCTGCGAAAGGCCGAGTTTTATTTTTATCATTTAAATGTGCTGTTCAATCGTGTAACTTGCCATGATGATTTGGCATAAACAACTGAATAATAAACAAAAGATTTGACAGAAGCCACCAAAACAAAATGGGCACCACGGGGCGTCAAAATCTACCCGCGCCAATTAAAAAACCCTTTACCTGGAATACGCTACAGTGATTGCGAAGGCGGAATAAGAGACTTAAGTTTAGTCGTACAGAGTACACACCAGCACCAACCCCCTCATTAGTTTTTGATTCATCTTCCAGTAAGATCTGCAACGCATAGAAATCATGGAAGTTTCTATCAAACTGTTCATAAGAGATGGTGTATTCTGTCTGCTTTCGAATTAAGATGCTTCCCTGAAACTGATATAGCAACGCCATCCACATAAGCAATCACTCTAAGACCTTCCATATTGAGACTAGTCAAAATTTCATTGACTACCAGGTTCTAAAGGAGAAGGTACAGCAAATCGCCTTGAGTCGTACCTCTGCTGAAAACTTTTATGGTAGAAGAGTCCTCTAGTGTAGATATGTTAGTGCAGATGTTATTGCAAATGTATGGGATTTAAGGAAAACTGTTCATTTGTGGAATATACAAAATAAAAATAATACTTGGCTTTAGTTCGAAAGGGCTTTTCAATAAGAGGTTTCATTTGAATAGCTCGCCTTTTGGGCAGCTTTCAATTTTAAATCTTTGACTGATAAACTACTACACCATCACTTAAATTGGAACAATATGCATTTCAACAAGACTTATGTGTTCTAACGTACAGTTATCTACACCTCAAAATTAGGTTGGTAATTGGCAGCATTCCAATCTATGGTAACCTTCTCTTTATACTCTTACCACAGTTCTGCTGTCCCATTTAGCTTAACTAAGAATTTTGACTTGCCACAAATAGTCATGCCATTACCCACTTCCCAATCAATTACTTTCAGAGTGTGACAGTATTTCCTTTTTTTATTATTTTGGTTTAAAGAGTTTCAAATATTTAGCACAACAAATATGCCATCGGATCAATTATCAAAAAAAAAAAACAACGAAAAAGAATACCATCAGATACCCAAATACTTCGAGCATGCGTGTTTAAAAAGCCGAATTACAAATTACTTACCGGAAAGAAAGCTGCCGGCCAATGAGTCTTCTTCGCAGTTAACAGCTATTGGCGTTGCGATAAGCAGGCAGCACATAACGGCTATGCTAACCGCCAGCACTTCATTCATTTTGTTTGGTTCTTTAAGTTCTCCTTTATGTTTACTTTTGTTATATACCTTGGCAAGATCTTAATTTTTATTTTTCACTTTTTAGCTTTTTTCGTGATCGAGATTGTGAGCTCTTATTACAAAGCCACTCATTCACCACCGACGCCCGCCGCCGCAGCCGAAGACGATGGTTTATTATGTTTTTCTTTGTGTTCTCTTTTCGCACTCAACACTTTTTCATTTCATTTCACTTCTCGAATATTTTGTATTTGTTGTT
This sequence comes from Eupeodes latifasciatus, assembly GCA_920104205.1. NCBI lineage: Eukaryota > Metazoa > Arthropoda > Insecta > Diptera > Syrphidae > Eupeodes > Eupeodes latifasciatus. The sequence goes on along the minus strand of OV049926.1, from coordinate 131,461,004 downwards.
GTTGTTTCTGTTTTCATGTGACACAAATTCCGAATTCAAAAATACCCGGTGACGGATGCATCCAGATAAGCGATCTGAAAATGATATAAAAATGAATTTTAGTTAAAGTTAAAAGTTTTTGGGAATAATAAAAAGAAGAACTTTCGATTAATTATACGAATGACGAATGTGACTTCACTTTTCTTCCAAGTAGTCCAGTCTTCTCAGAAATTGTAAATTTTGTTGGTAAGGTAGATATTTGTTAGGTAGTTGTTCTTTTAATCAAGTTTGAGGGAATGTCAAGGTCAGTGGCTTTTGCTGAATCGGCATCATGAAGAAAGAAAAAAGAAAGTAATTTGTTTTCTTTTGAAATAGGAATAATGTCGGATAACAATCATATAAGTATTTCAAGGAGGTCTTGAAAAAATTCTGAATAATAAACATGATATATGTACGTACATATAGGTATTTTGGCATATTCGGAGAAACGAGCATCTTAATCTTAAATTAGAATTAAACTTAAGCATTTGATGTTTTGCAAGAGCAGAAAAATATAAGCATGCTTTTTTTATGTTTTACTGGCCAATTCCGTTACTTTTTGCCCCTCAATTCTTGTTCCAAAAAACCAACAAACTTTTAACTGAAATTTATAATTGCACCGGGAACAAAAATATCCTGGAAGCATTATTCCTAGTTGTCTGAATGTGTTCAAACTTTCATAGAATACGGTATTGAATTAATAACAGGCAATACGATTAGATCCAATTTTAGCCAAAAATTCGATCAAGGTTTTTTTTTTTTATTCGTATAGAAGCCATATAAGCAATATAATAAATTAGTACAGGGTTTTTCAACAGGGAGCTACAAAAGTAGAGCGACAGGGACAGCAAACGACGCCGTATTTCTTGCCGCTCTTTGGATATTTCTCTTCAGTATGGTTTTCCATTTCATCCAACAACGAGTCGAAATTATTAAAATTTACTACCGAAATTCGGAGTCAGTGGCCTCAACGTTAAGAGCGCTACGTCCACGTTATGGTCATCATAATCGTCCTAGCAGATCAACAATTGAGCGTCTAGTGGAAAAAATTTTAATCCATAGGCACAGTACAAAATGTTCCCGTGCCAGTGAGACAAAGAAGTGCGCCCGTAGTGTCGAAAAATATTGCTGCCGCTGAGGCTTCAGTTACAGAAAGCCCAAATGTGTCTCTCACACGTCGTTCTCAAGCGTTGGGCATCTCTGTTACGGTATTGTGGTGAATTTTGCGAAAATATCTTGGCCTACATCCTTACAAGATTAAATTGACACAAGAACTAAAGCCGCCTTGACCACCAGAAGCGTCGTATGTTCGTGAAATGGGCTGAGCAACAACTTGAAAATGGTTCGGATTTTCATCGAAAAATCATCTTTAGCGATGTGGACTTAAAGGAGATGTGGGTCCAACAGGATGGCGCCACACACAGCGAATGTCACAATTAATTTATTGGAAACCAAGTTTGGATAACGTTTTATCCCACGAAATGGTCCAGTCGCCGTTAGACTATTTCCGAATATCGAACGTGAAATTGCAGCAATATTGGCTGATTTATGCTTGAAAACCGTCGAAAATTGGTTTCAGCGTCTGGACTTCTGCAAGCGTGCCCGTTGTGACAATGCAAAAGAAATTGAGTTCCATATATAATGGCACCAAACGTACTTTCACAGGAATAAAGAATTTCATTTATATTGAAAAACCCGATATAAGAATTTGATATTCGGTGACTAAGATTATCTCCCGATAACAGTTCTTTAAATCACCGCTGCTGAAATCATTCAACTGCCAGCATTTATTGTGACATTTACCCAAAAGCTCAAGTTACTAAACAGCCGTACTTACAAAAGTTTCAACTCAATTTTTCCGGAAAAATAATAACATGGTCAACTGTTCTCTATAAACGAGTATTTCTCCAGATTTATCTTTCTGCAGATTTTGGCAACCATTTTCGACGAACTTGTCAGTAATCTGAGCCACAAACGCTTAAGCACTGGAAGCAAATCAAAATCTACACAAATCTGTTGTTGTACCTTCTAAAACACTCCATTCTTTTTCAGTTTAAAGGAAATAATTAATTTTTGCTTCCAATACAGTACTCTCATTGAATTCATGTTATTTATTAAGTCTGCCTCAATTTTCTGAACAACATTTCTGGTGCTCAAGCTTATGGAAAATTATTCCCGTGTGCTAATAATATCGGTAATGTAGGGGACCTACAGTTTTTATATATTCGGAAATTACGCTGTAAAGTCCTCGGAAGACACTAACCCGTGAAAAAAAATGTTGTTTATAAGCAGTGATTAAAATGGATTCTGGCATGACAGTTCTAAAGGGCCTTGCAGATGAGAGCGAACAACGAATGAACGAATGGACGAATAAACGTGATTTTACACATTTACACATAAATTGACAATTCGTCGCTGTCTGCGAATAGAAATAAAGCTCATGTGCAAGAAAAGTCAAAATAATAAGCATATGGGTTAAGACGCGCGCCAATATTTATTTGTTAAAGTGTGGATCTTATGTGGAACGTGAAGTGAGTTTGACAGTTTGTTGCAATTAGATTACAATTCGCGATGAATAATTTGTTTTCTTAAATTTTTCTTATTTTGGCAATGAAAAATCTAATTTTATTACCTTAAAATTACCTTAAGCTTTATTTCTTGTTTAAAGTGTGCTCAAAATTTAGGTTTATAAATTGTTTTAAATTATATTTATTCATTCATTCAATGGCCCTTAACAATGCATCCTGTACTCCTGTCACATTGTTCTGTCTCTTTTTAATTATAATAAAATTCAACAATTTTGAGAAGACCAAATGGGTCAAAATGCGTGCTCTGTTAAGAAAGTTCATCGCGCGCTTCTTCCATTTTATGGTCAGTTTAATCGACCCACTGTAATTCGCGTAGCGTGATGGTTACTGCGTTGGACTGTCATGCAAGGGGTCTTGGGTTCAATCCCTGCCTGTGCCACCTAACTTTTTTCACGGGTACTGCCTCTTGCGAGGAATTGACAAATCCTCCAAGAGTAATTCTCGTCATGAAAAGTGCTTTCTCAAATTAGCCGTTCGGATTCGGCATATAAACTGTAGGTCCTTTCCATCTCTGTCAACATTACTCGCACACAGGAATCGTTGAGAGTTGTAAGTCACTATAGGCCCTGGTTCTTCATGGACTGTTGCGCCACCTAATTTATTTATTTTATTTAATCGACCCACTGAAGCGGATATTCAGGCTATTGTGACTAAATTTCGCACCAAATTAACATTGTTGGACATTAAACCACCAACACGTTTACGTTTAGTGCGAACTGAAGAAAGTATCGCAGCTATATCGGCTAGTGTTAATGATGACCATCAATAATCGATTCGTCGCCGTTCGCAGCAATTGTTGCCTCTGTTACTCAAGAACGTGGAACATTTTGCGGAAGGATTTAGGTGTGATGCCTTTCAAAATACAGCTGGTGCAAGAATTGAGGCCGAACGACCTATGCAACGTAAAATTTTTGGTGAATGGGCTGTTGGAAAGTTGGCCGAAGATCCACTTTTTACCGAAAAATTGTTTTCAGCGACGAAGCTCATTTTTGGCTCAATGGGTATGTAAATATGCAGAATTGTCGATTTTGGAGTGAATATCAGCCAGAAGCATTGCAAGATATACCAATGCATCCAGAAAAATTCACAGTTTGGTGGGGTTTATGGGCTGGTGGCATCATTGGACGGTTCTTCTTCAAAGATGATACGAATCGTAACGTAACAATTGGTCGCCTAGATCGTGCGATTTAACGCCTTTAGACTATTTTTTGTGGGGCTATGTTAAAGCCCCAAAAGGCCGCTTTAATTGACGCATTGGAAGACAGCATTGAAGCATTTATTCGTGAGATACCGGCCGAAGTGTTGGAAAGAGAATGCCAAAATGGTACTATGCGGATGGACCATTTGAGGCGCAGTCAAGGTCAACATTTGCATGAAATAATGTTTAAACATTAAATTATATGGACCGTACTATCGATTCAAATAAAGAATTCATGTATTTTTCTGAATTTTATGTGTTTTTTTTTTGAAAAACTTTCTTATATCTTTTAAAAAATCACCCTTTAAAATATGCAACGATTTTAGCATTTCTTAGACAGGTTGTATTTATGTATGTTATTTTTTGGAATTAAAAGTGGATACGTTTCTCCAACAAAATAAACTTATTATTTTAATACTTGGGTAATAAAATGTTTTAAATTTATAGCCACCAGTTGAACACTAATAACTTATCTAATTTAAAAAAAAAATAAACTTGCAACGGCATAAAAAAATATTAGAAGAGTAATTAATAATTTTACTTAAACATAAAAAAAAGTGTGTAAAGAAATGGTAGTGGAATATTTAGAAATCCCCCAAGCCCGCATTACAGGTGGGAAGAACTCGAGAAATTGATCCCTAATTAAATAATTTCGTTTAACTGTTTGTGTGTCACCATTTCCATTATACCGCCCGCCATTAAACGTTATTGTCGTCATACCGTACATACACTCCCATTCAGCATTCATACAATACAACAAGTGTTTAACCTGGAAAAGGGGCATTCTGTCTTTCAAATCTATAGGCACCAAACCAAGTTGAGAATGTGCGGTGTTGGCTGGTCTGGTCGTTACTACTCGACTCGTAACCCAGATACATTACAAATTAAGTAAAATAGGAGTCACAGAGATTCTTTTACAAATTCGATACAACGATACACAGCAGTAGAGACAAATTGGTGGTAGAGGTAGAGGTAGAGGTGGCATAAAGCAAGTGTTGTTAAAGCTTTGTATATGGTTTCGAGTTTTAGCAAATAGGTTAGAAGACTAAAAACTTGTGCCAACAAATCGGAGACTCTCCTGTTTAGGTCTTCGTTTTTGTTTTGTTGGTATATCGTAAACAAAACGGAAGACCAAGTAGTCAACTATAATAGTATGTCTACCTACACATTATTTAGATTCTCAAGTAAATACAAGTTATATGTAGGCATAGCTTGTGCGCTGTCACCCATCAAGTCTTGAAGCAACTTCCACGTCCGTCCGTGCGTGCGTCGGAGTCCTCTCGCTCTTGGTCTTGGTCTCGGTCATCGTTATTCGTTTAAGAGAATGGGTGCTGCTGGTAAGGTGTATTTCAATTCCATGGATAGATTCTTGGCAAAGGTAGCATGCAACAGTTACACAGCCTGTCAGTCGGATGTGTTTTTATTATGCTACCCATATTATGTCATTACCTACACCATGCTAAAAATGTAACCGTTAGGTATGCATGTAGAGTAGAAGACAAAAATAAGTCATAAAAATACCAGTTTTACTGAGGCTCAATAAAGTGCTAAAAGAGGAATGCCATCTCTAAAATATATTTTTTTTGCCTCTAACAGATAAATGGCGGTGGTTTTGGATTCTTTAACACATTGAGTTTATTTACCATGGTTAAATGGTTATACTATTTAAGCTGATTGTGATTTAGGTACATGAGGCAGAAAATGGAAGATAACACGAAAAATTGATACAAATTGTACAGAGTATACCTTCATATAGGGATTTCTAATAAGAGGTTTCATTTTAAATAGCCCGCTATTTGGACAATTATCACTTTTGACATTTGTCAATAAAAACTTAGCCATTATGTATTAAAATAATAATAATAAAACAATACACCTTTCAGCAACACATAGAAATTGTTAAAACTTATTAGAAAAAATATTGAAAATTTGCATTCACAGATCAATTTCAATTTTGCAAAAAAAGTTTACTGATCATGATATTTCTCGAAGAGATGATCGCAATTGGCTACAGTAATGTTTGAAAACAGATGAAAGATAAGTTGTATGCCAATGCTCCACACTTGATTCAAGACCTTGAAGATGAAATTCGTGAAGTTATATGGAAGACATGCAGCCCTAAATGTGTTAATTGGTCATGAAATATTTTATTGGTATCTTTTTCGTTGTTAATGTCATACCTTAGACTTCAATTTATTTACCTAAACACCTTAGTCTAGGATCATATATCGGGTGATTTTTTTGAGGTTAGGATTTTCATGCATTAGTATTTGACAGATCACGCGGGATTTCAGACATGGTGTCAAAGAGAAAGATGCTCAGTATGCTTTGACATTTCATCATGAATAGACTTACTAACGAGCAACGCTTGCAAATCATTGAATTTTATTACCAAAATCAGTGTTCGGTTCGAAATGTGTTTTATCGACAAATTTTGTTCAGCGATGAGGCTCATTTCTGGTTGAATGGCTACGTAAATAAGCAAAATTGCCACATTTGGAGTGAAGAGCAACCAGAAGCCGTTCAAGAACTGCCCATGCATCCCGAAAAATGCACTGTTTGGTGTGGTTTGTACGCTGGTGGAATCATTGGACCGTATTTTTTCAAAGATGCTGTTGGACGCAACGTTACGGTGAATGGCGATCGCTATCGTTCAATGCTAACAAACTTTTTGTTGCCAAAAATGGAAGAACTGAACTTGGTTGACATGTGGTTTCAACAAGATGGCGCTACATGCCACACAGCTCGCGATTCTATGGCCATTTTGAGGGAAAACTTCGGAGAACAATTCATCTCAAGGAATGGACCGGTAAGTTGGCCACCAAGATCATGCGATTTGACGCCTTTAGACTATTTTTTGTGGGGCTACGTCAAGTCTAAAGTCTACACAAATAAGCCAGCAACTATTCCAGCTTTGGAAGACAACATTTCCGAAGAAATTCGGGCTATTCCGGCCGAAATGCTCGAAAAAGTTACCCAAAATTGGACTTTCCGAATGGACCACCTAAGACGCAGCCGCGGTCAACATTTAAATGAAATTATCTTCAAAAAGTAAATGTCATGGACCAATCTAACGTTTCAAATAAAGAATCGATGAGATTTTTTAAATTTTATGCGTTTTTTTTTTTTTAAAAGTTCTCAAGCTCTTAAAAAATCACCCGATAATAGGAGATGAGATTATGTAGCCACAATTGGGTTCACAAAATATGTAATTTAGGCTGAAAATCTTCAATTTGTGAGAAAATGCAATTTGATCAATTTGTGTACCGGTGTAGAACTTTTAATTATTCCAATTTCATACAAAATTTAGAAAAAAAACTCACAAGGTTTTCTAGAATCTCTAAAAATGTTCAATAGAAAACAACTTAATATTCTATAAGGCTTTATTTTTATCTTGATTATCATGATTATCTTCTTATCCTAATAGAACACAACTATTTTGAAACTAGTTGCGATTTTAACGGATTGCGACTAATCCCTAATAGTTTCCCACAAGTTAAAAATAGGCGCATTTTCGGCGACATCTGGCGATATATTACGGCAACCTATACGTCTGTCAAAAACATATTTTAAATCAGCGGTTCGTAGGCGTCAAGATACAAAACATTTGAAGTGGTTTCCTACCATATTCCAACTCTCGGAAAAGTTGTACTTTTCTCACACTACGTGCTGGCAAACGAACGTTTCTGGTATCAACTTTGCTAAGACTATACCCACAGCTTTAATAACAACTGGTTTTATCTTACGCCAAAAATTAGTCCTTAGCTCTTAGTCTATTCTGCATTAATTGAAAATGACCTCGAAAGTACTTTCGTATTTAGATTTTTTGAAAGTCAACTTAAAATTTGTCTACGGAGTAGGTATACTTAGATAATACCAATAATAATTTATTGTGAGTAGGCAGTAATTTAGTTAACTGTCTCTTTTGAAACTGACATCTCTTGACATACATATGACAAGTAAAAACTACAGCATTACTAAAAATTCCCGTTAAACGCTTTGATAACGAATTAAAATTGTTAAAATTCCCAATAAAAAACGGTGACAATTTTGCAGTCACAGTTCGCAAAGCTAAAGCACTTTTAGTTCTAAAAATCTTTAATCCATTTGTTTTGCTATAATTTCTTCAATATTTTAGATGAATTACAAATAAAGTCCTGAATAAAAATACAACCTAAGCCGAATCAATTCAAAGAATCAATTGGTTCTGCATATAGACCACGTAATTTTAAGTGTCAAAAATTAATCATTTTACTTGTAAGTCTATTCGTTACATTTCAAAAACTCACATTGCAAAAACTAATTTGTTCATCACAAACCTGTCACATGTTCTGTTTCAAAAATGGGTTATTACTCATAAATAATTCCTACAAAATATTGGTTTACAAGTGGATTTGAGTATACATATACGATCTGAAACAATCATTGATTAAAGATGATCCACTAAACAAACTAGACCTTAATAAGTCACTAAATACGCTTTAAGAAAAAATTAATCAAACAATCCAGAAGTTGAAATTATTTATGGTGAGGGCGACCAAATAACAGTTCTTCTTAAGGTGTGTCAATACCATACAAACATTTCAGGAAACATTGGTTAAAAAACGTTTCTGAAATATAAGCTATTTGTTTAAAAAACATTTCAGAAACTTTACAGAAACATATCAAACATGTTTTTGATTCGTTTTTTTTATGTAATCGCTTTGAAAAACATTTCTGTAATGTTTTCCCATTTTTGTATCTGTTTTTGTTTTATTTTTTTTTCTATCTAATATTCTTCATATTTTGTATTTTTCTGAAATTTGAGACAACGTATCATAATTTTTAGTTTTATTTTTAAAATGTTTGTTAAGTGCATCCTTCAAAACTTTTTTATTTCACAAATTTGTATGAATTGCATAAAATTCTTGCTGTTTCATACTTTTTGAGAAATTTAATATTTGTATTAAAACCATTAACACATTTCCACATATGCAAAGTTTAACCTTTGTTCGTTTATTTCAAAAACTTAGATCTAATCGATTTTGAAACTTGTGTACTTTGTATTGGGAGAATTTGACATTTGATATTTAAATTATTTGTCATTGTAAAACAATATTTGTGAGTCCAGACAAACGAAATAATATTGAGAAACATTTCAGAAAAATTTAAAAAACGTTTCAGAAACAGAGAAACATTTATGAAATGTTTTTTTGGTCTGGACGCCCGCGAAACATTTCTGAAATGTTTCCGTGTTTCCCATTCCGAATGATAAACTTTATTTGTTTACCGAAATTGTTTCGTTAGTCTGGACCAAGGTTGCAAAAATTCCAATGTCAATTCAATGCATTACTCTTTATTTTTTTAATGGATATTGTTCTTTGACTGAAATAAAATATATAATGCTAATTATCATCTATGAATTACCCATTAAAAATTTTATTTATTGCTATCAATGTTAAACTAAAAATTAAAAATTATTTTATTGCGAGTTTTATTGAATTAGTAAATAAATGTTATTTTATTGCAAGTTTAATTGAATTAAAATTAAAATTGAATTAAATTCAAAATGAGCTACAATTTTTTAATTCAATGCCTAGTGGGAATTTATTCAATTATTTCCATTTATTTCAGTTAATATTCGAAATCTTGACGTAAAAATGTCCCAGGTTGAAGATTGACTGATACTAACAAATAAATTTTGAAAAAAAATCGTTTTTTGGTCGAACAATAATAATAATAAATTATAATATTTAAATAATTGTTGTTTTTTGTGTTATAATTGCGTGATAACCGTAAGTCATAACATTAATCAGGTTAAAAATGTTGGAAATAAAAACTTTAAGTATTTTAATTAATAATTGCGAAAGTCTGCCAAATAAAATAAAAATACATATTTTTATTTCAAAAGTTTTGCATTGGAAAATAGTATTTTAATTTGATAGAACACAATTAAAAAATAACATTAATTAATTAATGACATACGGTAACATTGAAAAATAAAATTTAATAAATAATTTAAAAAAAATAGAATTAAAAATTATTATTATTGTAGTACCCGTGGCATGATGGTTAGTGCGTTGGACTGTCATGCGAGAGGTCTTGGGTTCGATCCCTGCCTGTGCCACCTAAAGTTTTTTCACGGGTACTGCCTCTTGCGAGGAATTGACAAATTCTCCAAGAGTAATTCTTGTCATGAAAAAGTGCTTTCTCAAATTAGCCGTTCGGATTCGGCATATAAGCTGTAGGTCCCCTCCATCCCTGCAATTACTCGCACACAGGAATGGTTGAGAGTTGTAAGTCACTAGGCCCTGGTTCTCTACGGACTGTTGCGCCACCTAATTTATTTATTTATTTTTAGAATTAAAAATTGAAAAATATTTTCTAATTTATTCAAAATGCATTATAAAATTCAATGCATTATTTGCAACTCTGGTCTGGACGCACTTTTATAAGTACATTAAACAAATATTGGCTTAAAGTGACAAGTAATTGAAATATCAATGTTCAAATTCTGCTAATATAAAGTGCACAAGTTTCAGAATCTATTAGATCTAAATTTTTGAAATAAACGAACTGAGGTTATGTGCAAATGTTATTTTCACCAAAAGTTCAATTACTTTAATGTATTCATTTACTAAAGCCGGCAACGATTAATATTTTATGATTTTTGAATCTTACGTTATGTATGTATGATGTACATACATATGTTGTTATTGACAAAGAAGAAGATGTAACCAAACCATTCAACAGCAAAGAAATTAAATTAAAATGTTGCAAATAAAATTGATTCCATTTCCTCTTTTCATTAATTATTATATCCTTACTGATGTATCTATTACTCATAATTATTGAGTCATAAAAGAGTCGATAAATTATGACTATAATCAAAATCAAATCATAAAGGCATTATGTACATAGGTATATACAAAAGTAGAACCATAACCGGTTACACAACCCTGCCAACCATAATTAGGTCAAGTATCTGCCTTCAACTCGTATATACCTACCTAATCATAAAAAAACAGTTGAAAGCAAAATTTGTTTTCAAAATCTTAAAAAAAAAACAACATAATAATAGCTAGAGGGTACATTTCAGAGTATATAGTTGTAAAATGTGCAAACAATTTCCAGCGAAAGTCCACTTTTATTACATTCTTCCTCCATGATGCTATGTTAAGTTCTTGCATCTTGGATGTTAACCTTTTTTTAACCATTCAACCAAGCAACTTACCAACGTCATCTTTGTATAAATAAATAAGGAAAAAACAACAACAAAATATAATTTCACTGTCCAGTCCGTCTTCGGAAGTTCTCAATTAAATAATAATTAACTTGTGATACTTGCGGGTCATCGATGTCTTCATTTGATTTATCACTTCTTTTATTCTTCTTCTCGAGAGACTCTGAATAACTAACTCTTCACTCTTTCTTCATTTAGAACCAAATCCAATTTAGGAAGAAAAGTGTGTCACATAAATGCAGTTTATAGAAACAATAGTTTCATACACTTAAAATACAAGAAATTAAATACCTACCTACAGAAGAGAAAATCCAATCGGGAACAACTTTTTTTTTTTAAATTTATTTTATCGAAAAATAAATAAAATATAACAAAAACAATGGCGATCGGTTTTAAGAATTCCACCCGCACTCGAACGGATTTTAACACGTCCACACGTTCGGTCGTTACTCGAAATCGTCGTTTGCGATCCACACGTACATATAGATATTAATTAGGATAAATGCCGCAGAAAGATAATTCTAACGGTAATTTCTACTTTTTCACTTTAATAAAATAGCTGAAGATACCACACAAAACACGTACCTACATATGTATGTAGAAGCAATGTTTCAGTTTGTAGAAGAAGATAAAGAAGAAGTCTTTCTCTTCGATTTTTGCTTCTTCTTCTTTTGTCACTCCGTTAGTTCTCCTTGAATAAATAAATTAATTAGTGTATCAATCTTTTACACGTACACAGATACAAATATAGCTATAAGATTTTAAATTCTCCAATCCGACAGAGTTCAGACACTAAACAAAAAATAAAAGGAAGAGAGACCACGTTAAGAACGTTAGCGAACAGCTCGAAAGTTTAAAACATACTGAATGCTTCTTGGCCATCAGATTCCTGAAGAAGGTCTCCAGCTGTGAGTTGTAAGTTGTGCTCATGGTCTTGGTCGTGGTCGTGGCATGAACCGCGAAGAAGAACCAGTGAAATACTTGTCAATCTCGGTCTCGGTCTCGGGCTCGGCTCGGGATACCTACAAGATTTAAGAAAAAGAAGAAGAACTACAACACCGCAATACCAACGGCAACGGTCGCACTCCCAGTCGTACTCGTAGTCGCGGTCCAACCAAACGTACATAGATGACCAAATTCAAACAGCAAGTTGTGTTGTTTGTGTGCAGAGAAGAAAGCGATAAGAACAACAAGACGTAAAAGAACCGTCATCACATTACCCATCATCATCATCAACTTGTTAACAATCATCGGTGGGCGAAAAGGCAAAAATAGTTACAACAATCATCAAAGAGAAGACGGGCCGGGCCAGACGCTGGACAGTCGAGGCGGTACGTGTAAAGAAGTTGAGCACAACAAAACGAGGTACCTAACCTATCTGATCTGAAGATGTCGGCTAAATTTGGATTTATTTACCTACCTGTTGATGATGATGGTTCGGCTACAGCTAAAGCTACAGGTGATTGTTATGGAAATCAGCATTTTGTGCAAAGTCTATGGGAATCATTTTATAATAAAGCAAAACAATCCCATTCAGCAACATTAACGAACAGACAGGAGACTGGAAGCACTTAGTACCCGACAATTCTTGAGATGTATTATTTGTAGGTACTTAAACAATCAGTCTGTAAAAAATTGCTGCAATAAAAAGAGTTTTTGTTTAGTTTTGGAAAGAAAAGACATTTAATGGATGTTTGGAAACCTTGACCTTCGTATATGAATACATAAATTAAAAAAAAAAAGAGGTTGGGATGCGACCCACACTGATAAGTTCCCATCCCGTCTTTCGATTTGTCTTGCTTGTGTTTTGTAAAAAAGTTGACAGTTTGTATAAAAAAAAAACAATATTTTGCATTTGATGAAATAGTTTGATTTCAAAATCTATTTCTGTAAACGAGATTTTTAGTCGAAAAACAATTTTTAACAATTTTAATAGTATTTCTTAAAAGTTTTTATTTCTTATATAAACAAATACAAATTGGATTAATGAATTTAATTTAGTCAAGTCAATATCTTCTACTTATTCACGAGATATCGAGAACCGAACATCAATTTTTACCAAATTTCCGTACTATTTTTTGTAGATTTTATTTTATGAAAAAACGGACTGTTGAATTTTTGTAAAAAATTTACTGAATCTCGAAAACAATATTTTCTGTGAGATAAAATTAGTTTGAAGCCAATATTTTTCATTTTTGAAAAAAAATTTGAGTCGAAAGTAAATTTGTACTGAGTTTTAGTATTATTTTTTTAGGTTTTTTTTTGTAAAAAAACTGTCAATTCGATTTTTCTCAAAATTTTACAAGATGTTAAAAACGTTATTCTTCGTTGTACAAAATTATTGTGGATATAAAATCATGTTTTGTTTGTAAAATATTCGAGGTGACAAATATTACGTACGGACGGACGTACGAACGTACGTACGTACACACGCACGCACAGACATCTCTCTAAAAATCTTTTATTTTGACTATAGGGGCCTTGAAACGTCGAGAAATGTCAACATTTTCAATTCGACAAATCGGACCGATTGCAATAACTCCCTATGGGAAGTAAAAAAAAAGAGGCTGGCATGTGACCCACACTGATAACTTCCCATTTGTAGCAGCTAAAAATTATTGAAAGAATAGATAGGATATGCAATTTAAAACTTGAGTCTTAGCTGTTTTATGTAAAGATGTATTCGAGGAGTTAAATCAATATATTTTTATAGGAAATCTGTCTTTAAATATTATTAATTTTTATTATTAAAATATTAAAATATTAAAATATTAACAATAATATTTCTATGGGATGAATCAACTAAAAACTCAGTATCTTCTTTGATTCTCAAGATAATTTAACTCATAAGAAATTTTTTAGAACATTTTAATATTTTTTGTTTCAGGTTTGTATTATTCTCTTAATTGGTGATAACTTAACAAAATAATAATAACACAACTTTTTATCAAATGAAGAGAGTTTGACATCAATATTTTTTTTTTGTGAAGATACTTAAATTAAAAATCAATTTTAAACAGCTGTTAATATTGTTGTTTGTAATTTTGAAGTAAATACACTTATTTTGTTTCAAAATATATTTACCAATTTTTAGGAGTATTTTTGGAAGGTTTTTATTTTCTATAGAAAAAACTATCAATTGGATTTTATTAAATTTATTACATAATATTGGTAACAACATATTGTATAAAATGAAGTTTAAAGGCAGCAAATTTAATTATTCCTGAGATATTTAAGTAGAAAATCTTTTATTTATAAAAAAGCGTTAATTAAATTTTGTCTCAAATTATTATAATTATATTATAATTAATTATAAGCGTGCACATTACATAATATAAAATTTAATTAAAGTCATCAGCTTTATTGGTTCGTGATATATTTAGGGTCAACCCAAATGTACACCTTTTTTTTGAACTAGTTATAAAAAAACACCTACTCAAATTTTTTAAATTCGAATCTGCATTTTTCTGCTTCATCTAGAGCTAGACAATAAAATTAATTTGAAGTCGTTCTTGAGATATGGACAACGAAAGAAGCTACGGACGTACATACACACGCACACAGACATCTCTCTTAAAATCTTTGTTTTAAATTTTAGGGACCTTGATTTTCAACTTAAGTCTTCATTTGATAAAAAGTCTTGTTATTTTTATTTCGTTAAGCTATAACCAATTAAGATAGAAATAAAAATCTGAAACAAAATAATGTTTTGGGAAGTGATAAAATCAAAGGACGTCATAAATTTCAATAAAAAAAGTCTATAATGGGTTTTCATTGGTAAAATAAATCAATTTATTTTTGATTTAACCTTTTGACGAGCATATACAGATATAACGTGTGTAACGTCGCCTGAGAATTGTTTTGTCCTATATGCCATTGTTTTTAAAGTCCGTCTAAGAATCGAGTTCACAAACCAATTTTCAAAGTGTTTTGCAGCGTTAAGAATATACATTAATTAACGTAAAAGTCAACTTTTTAGACTTGTATCCAGCGTTGCCGCGAAGAAAAGCAAAGCGGGCCACTTCGAAATATTTTGAGGGCCATTTGACTAAACAGCTGGCCAAATAATTAAAATTAAAATTGATCCTTAAAAAATAAAATATTATTTATTTTTAAATATGGGTATTTATTTGTTAAATTAAATAATTCATTCAATTTCTTCAATTGTAACACAAATAAAATAAATAATAAAAAAAAATAACTGATGTATCACATTTGTTTCATACTTCATTGAGATTGATACACTAAATAAAAATAAATAAAATTAACTTAAAATAAAGCCATATTTTAAGGTATCACATCTTATCTAAATTCTATTAATAAGATCTGGTTTAGTAATTAAATTTCCAAAGTTACTCAAGTTGCCCTGCGTATAATCTTTAAAACTCATTATAGAGTGAATAACTTCAAAAGATAACCCACCCATCTGTGTGGGAGTGGAAATAAGTTTATTGCAAGAGAAGAAATATTTTGAAATAAATAATAGCCAGCTGTTAAAACAAAGATTTGGGGGCATTTTAAACTGGCCCGGGTAAAGGGTCAAAATCTAAACATCGGGCACTTCGTGGCAACGCTGCTTGTATCCGAACTCACTTGCAATGTCGAACGCTATGAGCTTTTGTCCCATCAACGCAATAAATTAACCTTTTTATTCCAGTGATAGTCAGGGCAGTCTTTACCTTTTTGGGGGCCCTGGGCATTTTTTGAAAATGGGGCCCCTGTATGATTATACAAAAATGTTATGTTGTGTAATAAAGGTATACAGAAAAAATCACATAACTTTGAATTGATATTTATTCTTTTAGTTTTTCAAATAAATACATTTTTTTAATTCATTAAAAAAATAAATAGTTATTGCAGCATTTAAACCATACACATAAACAATGTAAAAATAAAAATAAAAAATAAATATGTCATATAAAATTCAAAAATAAACTAAATTTAAATAACAGACAATTAAATAAGTTATTGAGAATGTAATTTAAAGGAAGTGGTATTTTTCTTGATTTGAGATTATTAAAATCATTGATCACATCTTCAAAATCGATGCCTCTGAGGATGCCGCTTTCGATTGACATCAGCGACGAAAATGTCAATTTTACTTGAATCATTGTGGTTCTGAGTTCGTTTTTGATTCTTTTTAACTTAGAAAAGGAACGTTCCCCACTGCAATTGGTCACCATCATACTTAAGAAAATTCTAAGTGCAGTTTCAACATTTGAAAATTCATCTTCAATTTTATTAGTTTTTAAAAAATTATAAAGCTCAGGCATTCAGCATGTAGTTCATCTCCGTTGACATCTTCGGTGTAAAATTTAGCAAAAGATTTGCAGTTCTCTTTTAAGTCTTCTGAATTCAGATTTAATTTTTAATTTAATCGAAAAAAAAGTCAAAACGTTGGCCAATCTTCGTATACGAACCTAGTCGCTGTTTCAAATGAACGCTTAGTGTGTCGACAATGGGAAGAAAGGTTTCAATTATAAATCTTTCTTTCCCAGTCAGAATTACTGAGCTGAGGGTCCAGAGCCGTCAAAAAAAAGTCTGGCGTGAGCTTCTACACCTCATCCTTTCAGAAAGGTCCTCATATTCGGAATCCGGTTTTTTTTGTATGGCTGATGAATCAAAGTTATCAAAATTGTTCCTGAGCCAAATTATAAATTCATCTATTGCACTCAGCAAAATTTATTGCAACATCCAGGGTAATATTTTGTTTTTGAAGTAAAGTACTAGTTTTATTAATTCTTTACAATACAATAATGCCGAATCCGAACGGCTAATTTGAGAAAGCACTTTTTCATGACAAGAATTACTCTTGGAGAATTTGTCAATTCCTCGCAAGAGGCAGTACCCGTGAAAAAAACTTTAGGTGGCACAGGCAGGGATCGAACCCAAGACCTCTCGCATGACAGTCCAACGTACTAACTATCATGCCACGGGTACAGGCCTCTCGTGCCTGTCCTAAATCGTTCGAGATAAACATCAAAGCTCTTCAATTTCTTGAAGTGCAACAGCTCGCGCCGACCATCTTGTTTGAGAAAGACTTTTTAAAACTTTTTTTGGACCTAAATGAGCAGTCAACAAACTCCATCGATGAGAAGATACCGAAAAAAAGTTATACAATTTTTGAATAATGTCAAAGAATTTGGTTGCTTCTACAACACACCCAGCGGCATGCACTTCTACCAAGTTTAATGAGTACCCTGCATATGGTACAAAAGTGGCAAATTTACATTTTTCTTTTATTCTTGCCTGCAGACCAGAAAACCTTCCTGACATATTTGCCGCGTTGTCGTAGATTTGGCCTCTGCAATCTGTTATCGAAATGTCATGATCCTCCAAAACCTTCAGTATGGTTTCCGCTAAATAATCAGATCTATGTTTGTTAATTGGAATAAAGTCCAAAAACCTTTCAACAGGCTCGTGATCTTTTACGTAACAAATAATGAATGTTAGTTGATCAACATGAGACAGATCGGGTGTATTATCAACGCTTACTATTGACCTATAGAACAAATATTAAGAAGTGTAATCTTTCATCTATCTCATTGAATGGCCAAAAACAAAAACTCTTTACCTTGAAATCTTAAAAAATTGAGTGCCGTTCATCGGAAAGTGCAATTTTATTTAAAGAAAGAAAATCTTGTCGGCCAATTTAATTAATATCTCTCAAACTATGGATTCTGTAATAAAACATTCGTCAATTTTTAAATTTAAATACAAATTGAAACAAAAGTTTTTAATAATGAAAATATTTTCTGTATAAACATTTAATATTCTGCTCTAAATGTAAATTTGGCCAGTTTATATTTTAAAAATGTTAAGGAATATTCTCAGCCAGATTGATAGAGCAGGACAATTCCCTATTCATTCTCACCTAGCATTCAAATTAGCTCTGCATTTCTTTTCCTCACATTTGAATTGTGCGATAGAGAATTCTTGAGAAATCGAATCATAAAGATTTCTTTCTGATATTTTTTGGGTGCGACTTTCCATTACGACAGCACGAATTTCGGTCTGATTTTTTTTTTACAGTTAGGTAGGGGTCTCAATAAAATATATTTTAAATATTAAGGCGAGGAAACACCTTTAAGTCATAGAAAAAAATATTTACTTTTTCGGACTTAACAATACTTTTTTTTATATTTCATTTTTTGAGCCTAAAACAAGTTTTTTTGAATTGAAAGCACGGTGCACTAACAGCTAGGTTTGTAAGGAGGGGCAGCATGCCCCCTGCCTGGGATCACTATAGGATTTGGGGTGGGTGCAAGTTAGGGTATAAGTACTTTTTGCATTTGAACACTAAGAAAAAACAGGTATGGTAACACTGAACAAAAAACAAGGAAGAAATGTAAAAAATCAACCATTTTTGCGTGTTTTGTATGTAAAAAAGTAAACTTTAAAAATTATTTTAAAATCGAAATAAATGTTTCCTCGCTCTAAAATTGCTATAGTTATTATTTATTTGCACATATCTATCGATTAAAAAAAACCGCGTGTGAAAATTCGTGCTGTCGTAAAGGAAAGTTGAGCCATTTTTTGACTACTAAAGCGATAAATTTACGTGAGAAATTTATACTACGTTTCCACCGGGCACTAAACCGAGATTTAGCTAGATTTGTCACAAATCTCCTTGAAATCTCGAAGATTTACCATACAAATTTTAATCTCCTCAAATGAAGATTTCAAATAAAACTCATTGAAATCTACTTGGAAACATTAGTTTGTCAAATCAAACAAACTTTTTTTTCGGAGAATAATTGTTGAACCGACCCATTTAAACGCCAATTTCGTTTATTGACAGATGGAAATGTCAACAAAAACTATCTGTCCCACTTCCATATGACTCAAATTCAAAACAATAAACAACTTTCAAGAAATCACAGACGAAATAAAATGTAAGTATACAAAAATAATAAATAATAAAAAAGAATATAATAAAACTAATTACTTACAGATGATGAGTGAACAAATACATATTTTTTTTCTTTTCGAAAGGAGAATAATTTGAAGTTTGGTTGTTATGACATTAACCAAACGCCAAATTAATCTCCTTTTCTTTGGTGGAAACACCTCATGATTTATTTTAAATCACTTGCCTTAAATCTCGGATTATTTGTTGGTGGAAACGTACTATTTAGATTATATCTATTCATCTGAGAATACAGAAAACTCCAATTTCTCATTACAAAAAAAATTAAATAGTTTTGGTATCATTGCTATTTTCCCATTTCCTAATTGTGAATTCACTGACCATAAACACAAACCAAATTTAATTCACAATCAGAAGTGTCATCCCAATACACAAACCTTATTGAAACCATATGTTTTTGACAGTTGCCATGTCATAATTTTTCGAGTGCTGTGCGCATTTGTTGTTGCCTGTCTGTCATTCTGTCATCCGCGTACAACTTTCTCCCTCAAAACAAAATACATGAGACGCAGGTGATACAAAAATCCACGAAACACGAATAAAACTTTACGAAACAACTTAAAAGAGTACGTGTCCCTTTCGGCGGCCTAATCATCATCTTCACGTTATAGCCAAACGCTACGCTTAACTTTGCTTGCTCCGCTGTTTCGTTCGGTCTTAGGTTGTTTCATTTGAAGTTCAAAATTATATCTTGATTGCCGCTTTTTGGAAATCGCTAAAGTTTTAAGAATATCAATTTCACAATTTTCAACAAAATTCAGTTGTAAAAAAAAATCCGTGGGTTGTAAATAGAATTCATTTTTCATCGTGTGGCAGCTGGCAAGGGGGCGGAATTCAAGACATCGCTCAAGTGAGAATAATAATCTTTTTTAAATCCCGGACACACTTTCAAATCAATGTGTACACCGTTCCACATTCGCCAAAGCGACCTTATTCGGTTTAAAAGTCAATGTGCAACTTCTGTGTGTAGTGCAATCTAAAGAGTGTAATTCAAGTAAAAGGCTTTTCTAGAACACGCGTCAAAGTCATCCAACCGACCACGACTCACCAAGAGCACAACAACATAATGTCAGTGTCAAGGCAGGTCCGCGATTATTCATTTGTTTATATTCTTCTGGCCTTTCTGGTCTGTTCGGCCTTTGGATACTTCTCTGCGAAAAAAGAAACCAGTGACGACAGAAGCTGTTTCTGTGAGGTAAGTCTAGTGAGGTTAACGATATATGGTAGGCAGGTTTTTGTGTTATTAAGACGTGTATCATACATTCCAGCTGAAAGGGTCAATAAACGATTGCAGTTGCAACGTGGACACAGTGGATCATTTCAACAATGTTAAGATCTATCCCCGTCTGAAGAGTCTTCTGGTGAAGAACTATTTTCGATTCTACAAAGTGAATCTGCAGCAGGATTGTCCATTTTGGCCTGACGACAGCAAGTGTGCAATGAAGTTCTGCCATGTGGAACACTGCGAGGAGAAGAACATACCCGCCGGCCTAAAGGAGACCACCGATGAGGTGCCTGCTTTCAAAGTGAGTCAAAGAAGAATAATTATTGCCAAAAGCCAACAAAAATTCTACAAAAATAAAAAACGAAAGTCATTCATACAAAACATAATTTGAAATTTTAATTTAATTTACGAATTAGATAATTTTATTCGTTTATTTGCTGCTCTCGTATTTTTATTATTTTTTGTTTTGTGTTTTTTTCGTTTGTATTTTAATAATTGATGTTTCGATTTGAATTAAGTCACGAAATTATCACTGGACGACCCAATGCCTTAGATAAAATGTTATTAAAAAATTGTTATTCAATTTCGGTGGTGAATCGTAAATTTCGTAAAAAATTGGTGGAAGATAAGAAGTTGAGTTAAATTAACTGCTAGCAGACATAATGTACGTCATTAGTGTATATTCATTTCAATATTTGAATGGCAGTAATAGATAATTTATAATCACTTGTGTGTGTGTGATACCCGATAGATTTTGTAATAAGAAATGAGGTTTTGAGACGGTTAATGTTGTTGAAATATTATTTCAGTAATCTCTTTTAAATTGCCTTTAAGTGGATTGCACTTATATTTAAAAATAGGTATCGGTATGTATTTATTTATTTAAACAAAATTATTTGTTTACATATTGTTTTAGCAATTTAAACGAAATTTACCTACTAGATACACTTTCCCTCCACCTCCATAGGTACGAAAATGTTTGCCTAAAAATGCTCCAAAAACAGCTCAGTAATACTTTATAGTATTTACACTATTTGATATAGTTTTTTTTTTTCTATTTTAGATAAGTTTCTATATGGTTTTGATAGTTTTATTTGCCTCTTATATTATAAAAAATCTCATGTTTACCTAATAATTATTTGTTTGTAGATTAAGTACAATTAAGTGATATAAATCTCAGTGAAGAACAATAGTTTTTTTTTTTTTTTAAGTTTTATGCTAGATGCTTCCGGTTCCGAAAAAGTTACGCCTCTTCCTTTCTACTCAATTTTTTAATTAGAAGTAAGTAATTAAACAAATGATACAACATTTAAGGGGAGGATTATTTAAATTGATGATTAAATTTGTTAATGAACTTCTTAAGGTCAATAGAGTTCGTTGCACTCACTGAAATTAAAACATTTTTTATTTCAAGAGAAACAAACAAAATCGAAATTAATTAAATTTTAACTTTAAAAAAAAACACGAACACGAAAATTATTATATGTACGATTTACTTTTTTCTTAGACTTCATATAAAAAGTAAGAGAATAGGCAGGTTCAGACAACATAAAGGACTTGAAAGTTAGGCAAGTTTCTATTATCTGATTGGCCAGCTACCAAAAAATGACCTTCCAATTAAGGCAACTTTAATGGAAAGTTGACTGGAAAGTTAGTCAAGAAAAATCTCCCTAACTATCAAGTCAAGTCTACTTCTGCAAAAATAACAGTTGATCATGTTTTTTCATTCAACTGAAAGCTGAACTTTATTACTCTATGATTTATTTATTTTCTGCACAACTTCATTTAATGCTTTCTGTAAAAGGGTTCCCTTTCAATTTAGAAAAGAAATAAGTAATATTTCCTTACAATACAAAATACAGATCGTGATGTACTTGTAGCTTGCCTGAGGAGTGTTTTGAGGACAATAATGTTTTTGGTAGTTTTTGTATTATGAACTTAAAGTAGAGGTTTGTGAAGTAAAGTTCTGAATTTTAAATTAATGACACTTGAAAAACTAACTTGTTGCCTTGGTCAAAATTTACGTTCAAAGAATGAAGTTGACTGCAAATGAAGTCCATTATGTTGTCTGAACCTGCCCAATGTCCTTCCAATTAAGGCAACTTTATTGGAAAGTTGACTGGAAATTTAGGTTAGGTTAAAGTGGCTGTGCATGATGGAATCGGACACACTTAGGCCAGGTTAATGGCCCATTGTGATACCACATGAATCTTGAGGCTTTCTCCTAAGCTCAATGAAACCAGTTTGAGTCCCTTGCGAAACGTGAGAGGCTGATTATGCTTATATGATTTAGATCGTTAAAGAAGAATTCTCCTAGGTAATTCTTGCGTTTTTGAGCTAGCGCAGGGCATGTACAGAGAAGGTGAAGAACTGTTGCCTCCTCTTCCTCGTCCATACAGCTTCCGCAAAAGTCATTTTAGAATACGCCTAGTCGCGTGGCGTGCTTTCCTATTTGACAGCGTCCGGTTATGACACCTATTATCGAGCTTATATGCGATCTGCTTAGAGATAGCAAACACCTTGATCGCTTTAAATTTAGTGTTGGTCAGATGTTTTTTGTGACCTGACACGTGGTGATGTTGTACCACCTAATGTTTGCCTTCTTCATAGCATCTTGCATTAGCAACAGTTTACAAGTAGCGATTGGTATGCCAGTATTTGCCAAACGTTGTAGGCTGGGATGGATGGATGATGCACTGTACCGTTCCTGGCGAGTTCATCTGCCTTACAGTTACCGGGAATGTCTCTATGGCCCGGCACCCAGCAAAGGTGAATATTAAAGTGTTGTGCCATCTCCATTAGAGATGATCGACAGTTATGGACTGTTATAGAGTTTGTAGAGACAGAGTCCAGAGATTTGGTAGCGGCCTGGCTATCTGAGAAAATATGGATATCAGATGTTGATATCACGTTTTCTTTAAGCCAGGACAAGACTTCCTTTATCGCCAAAAGCTCTGCCTGGAACACGCTACAATGATTGGGAAGGCGGAATGAGACTTTATTTCAGTCGTTTAGAATACACATCTCCACCAACCCTTTCCTTTGTTTTTGAACCATCAGTATAAAAATGGATTGACTAGTCTTCCAGGAATGCCCTATCCTCCCAGAAAGATCGGGAAGGTGTAGAAGTCTGGAACTTTCTGTCGAATTGCAGTTGGGGAATGGTGTAGTCTGTGTGCTTTGGAATTGATTGTAAATACCTAAGAATTACGGAGTAGCCAATGTTATTGTTAATCCACTGTGACGAAGCTTTGAGGCGAATAGCAGAGCTTGCAGCTATTTGTTTGCTAAATATATCAGGGGGGTGTTAGGTACAGTAAGGTGTCCAGTGCCGCTGATGGGTTCGTACGAAGCGATCCGCTTATACATAGGCAAGCTGAACGTTGTATTTTATTTAATTTGTCGCGGTTTATAGCTTTCTCTAAAGCAGTCCACCATACTGCCACACCGTACATTAAAATCGGTCTGATTACCGATGTGTATAGCCAATGCGTGATTCTGGGTTGTAAGCCCCATTTATTACCAATAGCTTTTTGCAAGAAAAGAGAGCTGCAGTAGCTTTTTTGACTCTTTCCCGTACATTGCGTTTCCAATTTAGTTTTTTATCTAAAACAAGGCCCATGTATTTAGCCTCGTCTGAGAATTTTAATTGGATTCCTTTAATATAGGGAGGGTTGACAAAAGGAATTTTGTATCTCCTCGAAAATAAGATTAAATCGCTTTTGTGTGGGTTAACACCCAGATCATCCCAAATTGTTAGTCTGTCTAGGGCATTTTGTAAGAGTTCTTTTAAGGTCTTAAGATGCCTTCCTGAAACCGCTATAGCAACGTCATCCGTATAGGCAATCACTCTGAAACCCTCCGCATCCAGACTAGTTAGAATTTCATTCACCACTAGGTTCCAGAGGAGAGGGGATAGAACACCACCTTGCGGTG
This sequence comes from Eupeodes latifasciatus, assembly GCA_920104205.1. NCBI lineage: Eukaryota > Metazoa > Arthropoda > Insecta > Diptera > Syrphidae > Eupeodes > Eupeodes latifasciatus. The sequence goes on along the minus strand of OV049926.1, from coordinate 131,436,887 downwards.
TCCCTCTACTAACGAATCGTCTGCCAGAAGAGTTGCCAAGTTTTGAGTTAATTATTCTGCTAGTCAGCAATAAATGAATTAACTCCCCAAGCGAACACGTTTAGAGATTCTAGTGCAGATGTGATTGCAGATGTGTCCATGTTGTTAAAGGCACCTTCGATATCAAGGAAAGCAACAATAGTGAACTCTTTATGATGGAAGGAATATTCGATGGTGCGTACTAATGTGTGTAACGTTGTTTCCACTGATTTACCTTTACAGTAGGCATGTTGAGACGAAGACAGAAGTCTTGTATCAATACTTGCCCTTAAATGGATATCAATCAATCTTTCCAAGGTCTTAAGAAGGAATGATGATAGACTTAAAGGTCGTAGATCTTTAGGATTGACTTGCGAGCATTTACCTGCTTTGGGTATAAAAACAGACTGGAAAGTTAGTCAAGACAAATCTCCCTACCTATCAAGTCAAGTCTACTTATGTATATTTTGTGTTCAGTTTCATTTGTCAGTCCGTTGTGTGTTATTTAAATTTGAAATTCGTGCGAAATATCGCCGACTCAACGTCAAATCCCACTTAGAATTTTAATGTTAATATAAAACCGGAGATTTCACAAGTACTAAATTATTAATCGTATAGAATTCCAATTGAGCTAAGAGGAAATTTAACATACATAGATTACAGATTAAAGTTATCTCTTATTTATTAAATTGTTACGCACCTTTCAATTCATCATCGTCCGACGAATCAGTTGAATTATCCATTAAATGTTTTATCTTACAACAATTTTGAATTCTAAGCTTAAATGTTTCTCTGCTTTTTATGAACAGCTGAAAGTTGTTTTTATTTTTTGACAGCTATCTCAGTACAGCTATCCAACTCGTTCAACAATGTATCTAAAAATCTACCTATTTAAGATACCCTATCCAACAGGAGATTGAACGCAGCCAATAAAGTTACTTACAATTTGACGGCCACCATAACTGTACCAGAGTTTGGGTTATGTTTGTTGTATATACACGTGCTAGGATGTCAGTTCTATGGCGAGTCGTTATTTTTTTGTTAATCTAAAGTTTATTTTTATTTATACATATTTGACTATGATTTGTTAAAATGTAGTTAGATATTCGAAATTCCAAAAAAAACATTAGTCCTGATTATGATCTCAAATTTTGTCTTTTTCGTCAGTCCTGTGTCAGGTATATTGTTATTATTCTTCATTTCATGATCATTAGTACTTGGAAGATGAATATTATTAGATTTTTATATTGTTTGTTGATTACTTAGAAATATTTTGTAAAACAATGTGAAAGTAGTAAAAGATAAGTGAATAACGTTACGTTAAATGTCAAAAGTTTGTTTTGAAAACTGATATAGCATTTTCTCCCAGTATTACATATTAATAATTATTTTTAATTGTTACTAAGTGATTTTAATACTTTTAAAACACATGCGCCATTATTAAATCCTAAGAGATTTTTACTAATTTTTATTAAATTACATTATAATACTTTCAAAACTGTGTATTTTATCATAGCAGTTTTAAAAAAAGGTGACAATTTTGGTTAATCCTAAATATCTCATGAACCAATAACGCTAGAGACTTGAATTAAATTTTATATTATATATTGTAACGTGATACAAAACAAGTATATTTTTGGAAATAAATCCAATTAACGGTTTTTTATAAATCAAAACAAACTGAAAAAAAAACTTGTCACCTCGAAAATTTTACGACAAAAATATGATTTCATCTCCAAAACAATTTTGTGCAACGAAGAATAATGTTTTTGACATGTGATAAAATTTTGAGAAAAATTTCATTGACATTTTTTTTTATAAAAAAATAAAAACCTAAAAAAAACATTACTAAAAGTTGGTAAAAATTGAATTTCGACTCAAATATCTTTTCAAAACTTTGAGATATTGGCTTTAAACTACTTTTATCTTTCAAAAAATATTGTTATCAACATTCAGTAAAATTTTGAAAAAAATCGAATGGACAGTTTTTGTACAAAAAATTAAAAAGTGCCAAAAAATTTAACAAAAGTTGGTAAAAATTGATTTTCGACTCAAATATGTTTTCAAAAATTTGAGATAATAGCTTCTTACTACTTTAAACTTATAAGAAATATTGTTTTCAACATTAGGAAACATTTTGAGAAAAATCGAATTGACAGTTTTTTTTTAACAAAAAATAAAAACCTAAAAAAAAAATTTATAAAAGTTGGTAAAAATTGATTTTCGACTCAAATATCTTTTCAGAAATTTGAGACATTGGCTTTAAACTACTTTTATCTTTCAAAAAATATTGTTGTCAACATTCAGTAAAATTAAAAAAAAATCGAACAGACAGTTTTTTTTTACAAAAAAATTAAAAACCGAAAAAAAATTTAACAAAAGTTGTTAAAAATTGATTTTCGACTCAAATATCTTTTTAAAAATTTGAGACATTGGCTTCAAACTAATTTTATCTTATAAGAAATATTGTTTTCAACATTCTATAAAATTTTAAGAAAAATTGAATCCACGGTTTTTTTTTTACAAAAAAATAAAAACCTGAAAAAGAAACAATACTAAAACTTGTAAAAATTTAATTTCGACTCAAATAGCTTTTCAAAAATTAAAAATATTGGCTTCAAACTTATTTTATTCCACAGAAAATATTGTTTTCGATATTCAGTATTTTTTTTTTTTTATAAAAATCCAATTTTTTAACAGATTCAAATTTTATACAAACCAACACAAAAGTAAATTTTTTTAAAAATCTAGAACTTCCAAAATTAATGAATGTTTTCCTAATAAAATATTCAGCATGAACCTTGTGCCTCCCCTTTAAGGCTCCATGCTGGAAATGACATATAGAAGCTCTTGATTTTTTGAATGCCAATTTGTTCCTTTCCCTTCAAATTCACGACAGTCGGCGCCAAATTTGCTCAGTGTGGTTCCCCTTTAATATATGGTTATTCCAATTTGGTTATCTGATAAAGCTCTTGTTAGGGAATACATAGTTTTTCACTTCACTTTAATTTATCGATAAAGCTAATCAGCAAATTTCCATTGATAAGCACAATTTTATTTTCTTATTACTTTCCCTATATTGATTAAAGGTAGTTTTCACTTGTTCAGAATAAGTCGGATTTTTCAATGATAACCTGTTTCGCAACTAAAAAAATCAATCCTTGTCAAAATAGAATTCCTGTCACAAAAAATGTATGCAAACAAAAAAGGCACGGGTCATCCCGTCATATTGAAGTGCTTAATGTTTCAAAACACGTCAGTTGTTTTTTGTTTTGCATTCATATTATCTACAATTTATTACATTAATTTTATTCTTTTTTCCATAACGAAAAACATTCTGTTAGTTACAATTAAAACTTGTGTTCAAAAAGAATAATTTTTTCCAAACGTTAGCAATTTTATGTTTGTTTTGTATTTTGATAAATACTGGTAGACGTGACTGATAGAGACAATTAAAGATTGAAATTCAATTGGTTTTGATTACAAAATTATTATTAGTTGTTAATCTGACCATGCGGGTGTTTTTTTTTTTTTTGATTGTCATTTATCAAAACAGGTAGTTATAGTGCATGATTATGTCGCACGGTAATGCTCATAAAGTTGTAACCACGTAAACTTTAAAAAAGAATTTTTAATATAAAACATAAGTTTTTCGTATACAAAATGTTTAACAAAATCTGCTCAATATTCATTATTATTATTGATTATTATTATTTATTAATTAAACAATAAATGTACAAATTAATACAAAATCAGCAGAAGCGCATTGGGCTTTCGGCTGAGATTTTTCTCAATATTCAATATATAGTTTCTTGTTGTTATGGAATCTAGTTTAAATTTTTAGTCATTTGATAATTTTTTTTTCAAATTATTATCAAAATCGATATCAATGTCAAGAAAGTTTTTTTTTTTTTTTTTTATAATAAGCACACACTCAAGGGGATATTACTACCCTTATTATGCAGATGCACAGTGTGAGCACTAGGAAGAGGAGAGAGGGTTTAAAAGGAGATGTCGGTGCACATTGGTTTTGAATTTCTGAATATTGCAATGACTAGGAAAGACAGAGTGTGGTAAGGCATTCTACATTCGCGTAGTACGGCTAAAGAACGAATCTCTGTATTTGACAGTACGGCCGAAGTTGGGCTCGAGGGTATACTGATGAGCATTCCTAGAAGCGCGAGTATTACGGTTGAACTGTTTAAGGGGAGCAATGCAACTGGCTATTTCACTAGAGCATAAGCCGTTAAAATAACGGTAAAAAAGGGTCAGACAAGAGACCTTACGACGATGTTCAAGCGAAGTAAATGAACTTATGATGATATTATCATCTATCAATTTAAATGCTCTACGTTCAATACTATCCAAGAGGCTTAAGTAAGTTGCAGGAGCACCAGCCCAGAGATGAGAGTTATACTCAAGCTTTGGACGTATGTAAGTCTTGTACATAACAGCCAGATCAGAAGGGGTGAAATATTTCTTGCATCGCCTAAGGAAACCCAAACACCTTGCGGCATTTTTGGCGACATCGCGTATGTGATCATTCCACAAGAGGTGGTTGGTGACACACTTACCGAGAATATCGAGGTGTTCAGTCTCATTGATGCAAGTTCCATCCATGGATAATGGCAATGGGGGTATATCTCGATTTAACGATACAAGACAGCATTGCGTTTTCGAAGCATTAAATTCCACGCGGTTTTTTAATCCCCATTGAACAATGCTGTTTAGGTCGGAATTTAATGAGCATATCATATTTTGTCGTTGCAGTTCCACATCCGAAGAAGAGGGATGTGAGTCTAAAAACGAATATGAAAAGCTAAGAGTACTATCGTCAGCGAAACAATGTATTGGATTAGATGTTGCAGACAGGAGATCATTAATAAAAATGAGAAAGAGTGTTGGAGATAGAACAGAGCCCTGGGGCACACCAGCATTTATTTTATGGTTTTCAGACTTGAATCCATCCAATACTACTTGTATTGAACGATCCGAAAGGTAATTACTAATCCAATGAAGCAGGGATTCATGAAAACCGAAAGCACGCATTTTCGATAAGAGAGCCTGATGCTAAACCCTATCAAATGCTTTTGAAATATCAAGTGCAATAATCTTACTTTCTCCAAAGCGATGTAAAGATTTGCTCCACTGTTCGGTGAGATGAACCATGAGATCACCAGTGGACCTATTGCTGCGAAAGCCGTACTGCCGGTCATTAAGAAGCTTTCGGTCTTCGGGATATTTCTTAAGCTGATAATTTACCAGCGTTTCCATGACCTTGGAAAGAAGGGACGTAAGTGCAATCGGTCGATAATTAGAGGGTGAAGAAGATTCGCCTTTTTTGGGAATAGGCTGGACAAATGCAAGTTTCCATCCGCTCGGAACGAGACCAGAGGAGTAGGACAGATGAAAAAGCTTACGCAGTGGTTTTGCCAGCGTTGAAGAACACCTCTTCAGAAAAGTTAAAAAAACAATTGATCCGATCACCTGAAATAAATTTTGATTGGTGCCGTTTAAAATGATCAAATAAATAAATTGGAAAACTATATAATTTAATTGTTCAAACCAATTTAGCCTGTAATAGTAGTTAAAAATTTTAGTTTTGTCTTTATTTCAATTTATTTGTATTTTCGTTAATTAAATACAATAAGTTCAACATAAATGTTAAATTCAATAAAGGATTAAATTAAAATTATAAATGATAATAGTTCAATAAAATTAAATGCCCGATAGAGTCGTACGAACTTGCCGTTTATACAGTTAGTTTTATCCAAATATAAGACAATTTGGTAGAAAATTGACTGACAATTTTGTATCTTCTAATTAATAATTGTCTTCAGAAAACAAAACAAATTGGCAGACTTGGACGACAATTTTTTCGAAAGATGACAGAGAATATGAAAACATATTTTTGAATTGAAAACAACAGGTAGTGCAAAAACATTTAAAAAATCTAAAATATATAAAAAAGTGAAACAATAATGAAGCAGGCAATAAAGATTATCTTGTAAAATTTGTTCATGCATCCCATTCTTTTCAACATTGTTTTTTGTAAAACTTCTTTTTCGATAACTTTTTATTTCTTGCTCTTATTTTCGTAGTTTCAAATTCAAAATCAAAACCCTGTAAACTTTTGTTGTTGTTTCCTGCTTAAATATTAAATATTAATTATTGAAAATTGGATGATGTTGTTTGTTCCAATTATTTGAACAAGTACAAACGATTGCAAGAAGTCGGCCAATTTATTGATAGAAAATTTGCCGAAGATTGTTCTGTCACTTTTAACAGATAAAATTGAGTGCTTACATGGTTGATAGAAAATTGGTTAAAATGTTTTGCGAAAAATCTACCAATATTGGAAGATGTTTCAATCGTCCAATCCAGCTTAAGACTAAAGTGCACTATTATTAGACTTAGAATAACAAAACACAAATGACAGCTTTGTAATGGACGTATGGGTGACAATTTGATTTTTGTATAAGAAATCAATATTAAAATTATCTCTATTAAATATGTAAATCATAATGTAATGAATAAACAATCCTAAGAAATCAATATTAAAACTATTTCTGTTAAATAAATAATTAACAATCATAATGTAATGTAATGACGGAGCCATTGCCTTTTCAAATAAAAAGTGAAGTGAACTATAAAAGGTTGTAAACCAAAACCGCATCAGACTTGGAATAACAAAACGCGGATCTCGAACACGGAACTGCTAAGTAAAAATTACTATGAATGAATGATTGAAAATTTGAGTTGTGACATAAATTTTTAGGTGAAGTAAAGTGAAGTTTAATTAACAATGCCGCGACCAAGACAATCGAAACTTTACCTACAAAACCGTAATTCAAGAAGGATACGAAACACTGCAAATGAAAGGACTGAAGTATGGTTCGACTTCGTGCTTCTCAATCACAAGAGCAAAATGAAGCAGCCCGTGAAACGGCTCGGTTGGCAATGCAAAATCGTCGAGCGAACAACAGAGGTCTATTTTATTAATCAGGTTATAAATGCCTGCGCCAAATCGTGAAATGAATGACGCATTTAATCAAGAATTGGAACGGGAACGTGAATATGATCACCAGGAAATAGATTTAGTAGTTGAAACGAATGAATTCCCAACAAAAGGAAGTTAATGATACTTTAATGAAGGCAATCGATGATGAAAATGGTGGTTTATATTTCCTAGTTGCTCTTGGTGGAACTAGTAAGACATTCCTCATGTCAGTAGTTTTCACCACTGTTCGTGTGAAATCCAACATAGCGGCTGCAGTTGCTTCTTCTGGAATAGCAGCCGCATGTTAGAAGGATGCCGAACGCTCATTCAGCATTAAAATTACCGTTAAATCTTCAAAATATCGAAGAACCAACGTGTAATATTGCAAAACACTCAGCAATGGCCAAAGTTTTATCGGCATCGAAAATCATCACCTGGGAAGAATGCACAATGGCGCATAAACGTGCATTAGAAGCAATTAACCGAACAATGAAAGACTTACGCAATGACACGAGATGTTTTGGAGGAGCAAGGCTTTTACTGTCTGGCGATTCCCGCCAAACACTGCCAGTAATTCCAAAATCTACGACTGCCGACGAAATAAACGCTTGCCTTAAATCGTCGAATCCATGGCACTATGAGAAAAAACTGCAGCTGACAACAAACATGAGAGTTGCATTACTTAATGATACATCTGCTGAAGATTTCTCTGAACATTTGCTGACTGTCGGTAATGGTCAAGCACCTGTCGATAAATCGAGCGGATTGATATCATTTCCAAATAATTTCTGTAATTTTGTCTCATAAAAAGACGAACTAATCAACAACGTATTTCCAAACATTATTTCTAACTACAAAAATAATGAATGGTTGAGTGAGCGAGCAATCTTAGCGGCTAAGAATAAAAATGTAGTTGACGTGAACTACATAATTCAAAATATGATCATTGGAATAATGCATTCATTCAAATCTATTGATTTCGTCACAAATGAAGATGAAGCCACCCACTATCCAATTGAATTTTTAAACTCTTTGGATGTGCCTGGCTTATCACCGCACAATTTACGCCTAAATTTTGGTTCCGTAGTAATCATGCTTAAAAACATAAACCAATCAAAACTGTGCAACGGTACGCGTTTGGTGGTTAGACAATTAATGAACAATAAACATAATTTACGCGACGAAGCTGAAAGGAAAATTGAGGGAAGGTGAGGAAGTTCTCATTCCGAGGATCCCGATGATCCCAACCGACATGCCGTTTAAATTTAAAAGACTTCAATTTCCGATCCGTCTTGCATTTGTCATGCCCATCAACAAATCACAAGGCCAATCCTTAAAGGTTTGTGGTTTAAATCTAGAACATCCATGGTTTTCCCATGGTCAATTATATGTGGCATGTTCACGGGTCGAATGGTTTGTTTTCGCGCCTGATAATAGAACAAAAAATGTCGTGTATCACAAGGTACTTAAGTAAAGACACAATAATGAATGATTAATGTAGTGATTTTTTTTATTGCCTTTAAGGCGAAACAGAGTTCGCCGCCAGGTCATCTAGTAATGTATAAAACATTATAAACAAATTTTTCGAATTTTCAAAGTTTTTCTTATTTTTTGGTAGCTTACTTTAGACAACTTTGGAACACTCCATAGTACCTATTAATTTTTAAAGGAACACTACGTAGACTAAGTAGACTAAGTGATAAATATTTCCTTTGAATTTTGTTTTTTGATTTATAGAAAAAATTATTAGTTTTTTTTTGTAATTCTTATAAATTCTGTATGATTTCATAATTTGTAAAATTTAATTTAATTGAAATAGATAGCATTATTTATTTTTAAAATAATTTAGTCAACCAAATTTTTGACTTTTTTTAATTGTATTTTAGTTTTTTTGCTTTGTGAAATTGGATATGGAAACTGAAAAAGTACATCAAAGGCATAGTTTAAGTCTAAGATGCCTGTTCGAATTTTGTACGAACCCTAAATACCCTAAAATTCCCTTTTGCTTATTGTATCGTTAAATCAGCAAGCTATAAAAGTTAAAACTTGGAAATAAGCTTATTAAACACGTTATCAAAAAAAAAACAGAAGTTCATGGTGGATTACATTATTTGAACAATCAACATACATAAAATCAAAACAAAAAAAGAGGCTGGGATGCGACCCACACTGATAACTTCCCATCCCGTCTGTCGATTTGTCTTGCTTAAAAGTTTGTCTATATGTATCAATTTTTACCAAATTTGCGTACTATTTTTTGTAGATTTTATTTTTTTATGAAAAAACGGACTGTTGGATTTTTATAAAAAAAATTACTGAATATCGAAAACAATATTTTCTGTGAAATAAAATAAGTTTGAAGCCAATATTTGTAATTTTTGAAAAGCTATTTGAGTCGAAAGTAAATTTTTACCAAGTTTTAGTATTGTTTTTTTTTTTAGGTTTTTATTTTTTGTAAAAAAAAACTGTCAATTCGATTTTTCACAAAATTTTATCGAATGTTGAAAACAATATTTCTTAAAAGTTAAAATTAGTTTGAAGCCATTATCTCAAATTTTTGAAAAGATATTTGAGTCGAAAATCAATTTTTACCAACTTTTGTTAAATTTTCTTTTAAGATTTTATTTTTTGTAAGAAAACTATCAATTCGATTTTTTTCAAAATTTTACTGAATGTTGACAACAATATTTTTTGAAAGATAAAAGTAGTTTTAAGCCAATATCTCAAAGTTTTGAAAAGATATTTGAGTCGAAATTCAATTTTTACCAACTTTGAGTAATGTTTTTTTAGGTTTTTATTTTTTATAAAAAAACTGTCAATTTGATTTTTCTCAAAATTTTACCAGATGTCAAAAACATTATTCTTCGTTGCACAAAATTGTTTTGGAGATAAAATCATTTTGTATTCGTAAAATTTTCGAGGTGACAAATTTTTTTTTTCAGTTTTTTTGATTTATAAAAAAACTGTTAACTGGATTTTTTTCAAAAAATATATTTATTTGGTATCACGTTACAATATATTATATAAAATTTAATTCAAGTCTCTAGCATTTTTGGTTCGTAAGATATTAAGGGTTAACCAAAATTTTCACCTTTTTTTTAAACTGCTATGGTAAAAAAAACACCCACGCAATTTTCTTGAGAGCCCTTTCTGCATCTTTCTGCCTTATTATCTGTATAACAAAATTTATTTGAAGTCGATACCTCTTCTGGTTCTTGAGCTATGGACAACGAAAAAAACGTCGCGAACGTACGGACGTACGTACACACGCACGCACAGACATCTTTCTTAAAATCTTTTATTTCGGCTCTAGGGACCTTGAAACGTCGAGAAATGTCAAAATTTTCAATTTGACAAATCGGACCCATTACAATAACTTCCTATGGGAAGTTAAAAAGAGGCTGGGATGCGACCCACACTGATAACTTCCCATCCCGTCTGTCGATTTGTCTTGCTTAAAAGTTTGTCTATATGTATCAATTTTTACCAAATTTGCGTACTATTTTTTGTAGATTTTATTTTTTTATGAAAAAACGGACTGTTGGATTTTTATAAAAAAAAATTACTGAATATCGAAAACAATATTTTCTGTGAAATAAAATAAGTTTGAAGCCAATATTTGTAATTTTTGAAAAGCTATTTGAGTAGAAAGTAAATTTTTACCAAGTTTTAGTATTGTTTTTTGTTTTAGGTTTTTATTTTTTGTTAAAAAAACTTTCAATTCGATTTTTCACAAAATTTTATCGAATGTTGAAAACAATATTTCTTATAAGTTAAAATTAGTTAGAAGCCATTATCTCAAATTTTTGAAAAGATATTTGAGTCGAAAATCAATTTTTACCAACTTTTGTTAAATTTTTTTTAGGTTTTTAATTTTTTGTACAAAAGCTGTCAATTCGATTTTTTTCAAAATTTTACTGAATGTTGACAACAATATTTTTTGAAAGATTAAAGTAGTTTAAAGCCAATATCTCCAAGTTTTGAAAAGATATTTGAGTCGAAAATCAATTTTTACCACCTTTTATAATTTTTTTTAGGTTTTTATTTTTTGTAAAAAAACTGTCAATTCGATTTTTCTCAAAATTTTTCCTAATGTTGAAAACAATATTTCTTATAAGTTAAAATTAGTTAGAAGCCATTATCTCAAAGTTTTGAAAAGATGTTTGAGTCGAAAATCAATTTTTACCAACTTTTATTAATTTTTTTTAGGTTTTTATTTTTTTTTTAAACTGTCAATTCGATTTTTCTCAACATTTTTTCAGAATGTTGAAAACAATATTTCTTATAAGATAAAAAGTTTGAAGCCTTAATCTCAAGTTTTTGAAAAGATATTTGCGTCGAAATTCAATTTTTACCAACTATGAGTAAATTTTTTTAGGATTTTATTTTTTATAAAAAAAACTATCAATTAGATTTTTCTCAAAATTTTATCAGATATCAAAAACATTATTTTTCGTTGCACAAAATTGTTTTGAAGATGAAATCATATTTTGGTCGTAAAATTTTCGAGGTGATACATTTTTTTTTCAGTTTTTTTTGATTTATAAAAAAAAACCGTTAATTGGATTTTTTCCAAAAATATAATTGTTTTGTATTACGTTACAATATATATTATTAAATTTAATTCAAGTCTCTAGCATCATTGGTTCATGAGATATTTAGGTTTAACCAAAATTTTCACCTTTTTTTTAAACTGCTATGGTAAAAAAACCACCCACGCAATTTTCTTGAGAGCCCTTTCTGCATCTTTCTGCCTTATTATCTGTATAACAAAATTTATTTGAAGTCGATATCTCTTCTGGTTCTTGAGCTATGGAGGACGAAAAAAACTTCGCGAACGTACAGACGTACGGACGTACGAACGCACACATAAAACATAACAAAATACAAATACTTGCATTTTATTTCCATTTATTTCATGTGCTTCTAATCTAATGACCCGATTTATTTTCGCATATTCTTGACTCAATTAACAATTTGCCATGAAAGTTCCGTTAGCTAAATCTCTCCTTTACCTAAATTTTATATTTTGTTATTAACAAAATAGTCCTTCATTAACAAAATTGTTTTTTTCTAATCCATCATGTAACGGGAGAAATGACGATTTTACTTCTCGAAAATGCCTGCTTCTAACCTTATGACCGGTAGTGTATAATAAAGTAAAAGTTTTAATATTTCTAACAATTTTTTTAAAACAACTTTATAAATTTGAATTTCATTTGTGTTTGCTAATTTATAGCCTAGTTAATTATTACCCACTAACTGATTATATAATCAATATCACCTTAATTTGTATTAACAGCTGCTATAGCTGAACCATCACAATACTTGGGATCTCCCATAAATATTTAAATAAATCTTTGTCTTGAAAAATAAAGCAAACACATTTTTGTATATTGAATTAGTTAATACATTTGTTTTATCATTGAGACTAAATATGTTTGAATAAAAAGAATTGTGCTTGGAGTAACATTTCAAAAACAACAAAATACATATGTACGTATATATAAGCAATATTTTGAGTCTCTAAGAAATCCTTTGCGAAACACATACAATTCAGAAAAATTCATGAAATCTTTTTTTGAATCGATAGTACGGTCCATATAATTTAATGTTTAAAGATTATTTCATGCAAATGTTGACCTTAACTGCGCCTCAAATGGTCCATCCGCTTAGTCCAATTTTGGCATACTCTTTCCAACATTTCGGCCGGTATCTCACGAATAAATGCTTCAATGTTATCTTTCAATGCGTCAATTGAAGCGGGCTTGTCTGTATAGACATGAGCTTTAACATAGCCCCACAAAAAATAGTCTAAAGGCGTTAAATCTAGGCGATCTAGGCGGCCAATTGACCAGTCCCGAACTCGCCTCTCAATAAGTCCATTGTTGCTCGTGCTGTGTGGCATGTGGCACCGTCTTGTTGAAACCACATGTCATGCAAGTCAAGCTCTTGCATTTTGACCAAAAAAAAGTTGGATATCATCTCACGGTAGCGCTCACCATTCACAGTTACGTTACGATTCGCATCATCTTTGAAGAAGTACGGTCCAATGATGCCACCAGCCCATAAACCGCACCAAACTGCGAATTTTTCTGGATGCATTGGTATCTCTTGCAATGCTTCTGGCTGATATTCACTCCAAAATCGACAATTTTGCTTATTTACGTACCCATTGAGCTAAAAATGAGTTTCATCGCTGAACACAATTTTTCGGTAAAAAAGTGGATCTTCGGCCAACTTTCCAAGAGCACATTCAATTCTTTCACCAGCTGTATTTTGAAAGGCATCACACCTGACGAAAGACGATTCATGGTTAAATTATAGACCCAACTGAAGATGTTTGAAACAAAACGCGAAACGTGCGTCAGCTGTTCAAACCAGTGTTGCCAAAAAGATAATAGCTAAAAAATCATCCTTTATAAATTAAAGTAGATCATTTGAAACACTCCTATTTTCAGTTTTCATGTTCTCCTGGCTAATTTATAAATTTGTGTTATGAATCTAAAATGCTCAAATCTCAATTTTTAATATTTTTGAATTTGTCTATTTTCAGTACAGTAAAGAAGGCCAAATGCTTGGCTGTGCCGAAGATGACTTCAACACCGAACTTGGTTTCCTAGACACCAGCATAAGTGATCATGTTCACAAAGAATTCGCAAAATGGGCTGTTCATGACGAAGCCGAAGAAGATTTCTGCATCCTAGATGACATGCAAAACGGAGCTCAATACGTAGATCTCTTACTTAATCCTGAACGTTACACTGGCTATAAGGGCGATTCGGCTCATCGAATATGGAAGAGTATCTATTTGGAGAATTGTTTTAGAGCCAATAATAGAACAAATTCATTGTCTAACTTTATTCCACAATTGGAATTGCGAGATGTGTGTTTGGAACAGAAAGCTTTCTATCGATTAATATCTGGACTTCATACAAGCATCAATATCCATTTGTCTTCGAAGTATCTGCTTTCGGATTCTAGTGATTTTATACATCCCAAAGGCGTATGGGGTCATAATTTGGAGGAGTTTAAGAGAAGATTCGGTGCCAGTACGACCATGGGTGAGGGTCCACATTGGCTGAAGAATTTGTATTTTATATATTTGGTCGAATTGAGAGCACTTGCCAAAGCTGCACCATATTTGAGAAGGGAGGAATATTACACGGGTATCGAAGAAGAAGATAATGAAGTTAAATTGGCAATCAACGATCTTCTAAATGTGGTCGAGTAAGTTTCGAAGAACACGAATATTAAAACAAAAAAATAAGTATTTAATTTTAAACTTTATTTCAGAGCATTTCCATCACATTTCAATGAGCACGTCCTCTTTTCAAGCGGATTTGGAGCTATCAAACTCAAACATGACTACAAAGAGAAATTTAGAAACATTTCAAAAATTATGGACTGTGTTGGGTGTGACAAATGTCGACTTTGGGGAAAATTACAAGTAAGTTTTAACAGATTTCCTCGTATACAAATTATTGATTTTTGTTCGTTTTAATTTTTAGACTCAGGGACTAGGAACAGCATTGAAAGTGCTTTACTCAGAGAAACTAGAAATTGCCACCGAACATGGTCTTTGGGACAATCATTTTACCTCACCAGATGCAATATTCCGATTGACAAGATCGGAAATCGTTGCTCTATTCAATGCATTCGGAAGGTAAATCTCATCTATTTTTCATCTTTTAATACCAATAGACTCAAAAATAATTTAAAACTTTAATTTTTCAGACTTTCAAACAGTATTTACGAACTGGAAAATTTCAGGAAACTTCTAAGATAACAAAATTAACCAAAATTGCATTAAAATGATGTGAAAAGTAGATATTAATTTTGACCGACAATTATTGAAAAACTTAAATAGTCACGTAGGATCACAGCTGTGTTCTCTTCGTTGGGTGTCATCAACAACAAAAAGAAGAGAAGAATTTTAAAGACCCTTTGCTGCTGACTATACGCTTTTATACAATATGTGCAACTTTTGTCAATTCCCGTGTGTGTGCGCTTTTAGCCAGTAAAAAAAAATAAAAAAATTTTAATTGATATTGTCTAAAAGGTATTATCTTAATTTAAAAAATCAAATAAAATTATTTGCGTTATGTTTAGAAAAAAAGAAGAAAACATTTATTTACCCATTTTTGATTTAATTTCTTTTGTTAATTGTATATTTTTTAATAAGAAAAAAAGTTATATATGTACATTTAAAATTTACATCACATAATTTTTAAGATGATAAATTAGTGGAAAATTTGTTAAAAAATATTATTATACCAATTATATACCTACATTTACATATACATGTATATTTTTAGTTAGATTTTAAGTAATTTATTTGTATACAAAAATATGTATGTTTGTATATTGTGATCTGCAATATTTTTTAAGAGAATTAAAAAAAGGTGAGTTTTTACGTTAAATTGTAAAGAAATATGAATTCGCGTTTTATTTTTGTTTGGTAAGGAATAAAGGAAAGAACATCTTTCCATAAGTTTTTGGTTCTTAATGTTATACTCTGTTCAACCTTCCACACCTTAAATGGACAGTGTAAGACCACGGATAAAATTATATTTGTAATCCCTTCTCGGCAACTGATTTAAGGCTCAGAGTCAGACAAGACAACTTGACCTTATTTCTCAACCGACCCAAATTCTTTAGGCTTTTGATAATTATCACCCTCCGTTCTACCTTAACTCCTAACATCATATTTTGTATGATTTTCATAAATTCCAATTTTCCTAAACTAACCATTTTATTAACAGAGTTCTATTTGATTTTGAAAATATGTCTGTTGAAGAAGCCACTAACCTTTTATACAATGAACTATACTATTCAATTTCTTTGCATGTCCCTTCCTACTGGCGTAGAATTTATCTGTCAGCTCCACCTTGGTATAATCGTAGGCTTCGATCGCTACTTAACTAAAGGAACAATCGGTGGGAAATTTTCCCAAGATCTCAATGCCCAACTGACACCTCAAGTACATTGATGATTATCTTTATTTCAACTATCAAGTAATTCTCTCTGCCGAGAAAAACTCCAGCTCCTAAACTTATGAACGATCCCAATTCCTTCTTTTCGTAAATTACAAAATAAAGTCAAGATGGGTATACGTCCTCCTTGTCTTACAATAATGAAACTTCAAATAATAATATAACAATAGCTAATTACTTTGCATTATATTTTAAAAAATCATTCTCCAAGGATTCTTATTTTGAGGATTTACCGGTTTTTTCACGGTGCATTCTTACGTGTTTGCATTTTTCCATCACTTATTGAATACAGACATTCTCAACTTAATGATGAGTTCACTCCGGGTCCTGATGGTTTTTCTGCTTTTTCCTAAAAAAACATTTCCTTTATAAAACATTTTTCATTTATCTTTATCTCAAAGAATATTTCCTAAAATATGGAAAACACTTTTTATAACTCCAATTCAAAAGAAGCGGCGGTGAAAAAATATCTTTGTAAGCCTCCATTCTGTGGCCTATTGCACCAGTTTACAATTTTCAAACACAAATTTGTGATTGTAGTCCACAATCACAAATTTTGTATATTAATTTTTATTGCACCATATACAAATGAATGTGTTTACAAATTTGTAAGGAGACTACAAAATTGTACCGTTCAACTACAAATTACTGTTGCACCATGTATGTTTAAATATTGTAAGCTACAAGTTTTGTTAACAATTTTGTTGATCGTTGTTGAGAAAACATCTCTATGAATACCCAGAACAAAAAATTCTTTGCATCTCTCATAAGGGAAAGAAAAGAAGTTTTATTTGGGAAATTTTCTGAAAAGTTGACTCATGATAAGAAAGTATCTGAATGGAAGATTATTACAGATATATTGTCTTCCCAAAATATACTAAAGGACAAAAATTGGAAATACGTAAGAGATGTTCTGTGGCAGAACTTGAAGCGTGCTACAATGGTAGGATTAATTATATAAAAAAAAATTCCCCAAATGAATTCAAACTTTCTTTAGTCTAAGGTTGACAATGCCAAAAAAACCGGTTCCGGAGGAGGTCCAAACAGCAAATTGAATGATAATATCATCGATATATGTAGTTAATAAAGAGTCACCAATTTTGCAGGGGATAGAAGATGAGACTTCTTGTCCCTCTCCTTCTTCTAACATCGCCGATAGAGACTTATCGGCCATTCAGCATACTAACATCACAGAAACAGAAGAGGAATTGAGAGATAGAAAAAAAGAAGAGGAGAAGAAGTAGGTCAACTAAAAATTTGATTATATCATAAGGTAACCTATATGTATGTTCTTATTATAAGGAATTGGGTTTACCGATGTGTTCCTTAACAGGAGGGGATCAAGGGGCTGGTTCATCACAAGAAGTGAGAGTGTTAGATTTTTCCGACTTTTGAGAAAAAAAAGACTACATAAGAGAATTCAATATTTAGTTTTTGTATTTAAAATTAAGTTAATTTATTTCTTAAGAAAAAAGAGTATAATTTAAAAGAAATAAAAATAAAACAAAATTTTATGGCTTGGATTTTATTTTGTTACGTTTAAGCAGTGGTTGATGAGCGGCACTCTTTCATTTCTTAACTCCTCTTTGCTTTTATTGGAAGTTTTTTAAGGCATAGTTCAGATTGGCTTTTAATGTAGGTATTCTCGTCGGTATCTCCAATCTCATTATTATTGATATTTTCATTTTCTTCAATATCTGGAGCTTCAAAGTCAATGTCTTCTGAATTTCTTGAAATGTTATTTAAGGCAATGCAACTCCTAATGACATATACAGCTTTTTGAGGTTGTAATCTCAAGTGCTTTAGACATGGAAACTTTTTTTTTAATATTTATGTGCACGATTATAACGTTCAATCTCAGGGGACGTACTTCGCAAAATTGGAAGAATATCCGGTATCACCAAGTAATACAGCGTAAGGAAAAGGCCGAAAACCACTATCAAACTGGGAATAAAGTGGACTTCTTCGCAAAACTCTTGAGTCGTGTACACTTCCGGGCCAGTTAATAAAGCCATTATAAAAAATATAGTCGGGCCCACAAACCAACATACAATTTATCGAGTGATTTCCATGTCTATCGACATATGCCGCTTCATAATCTTTTGGTGCATCAATAGTTACTAAAGTGCCGTCAATACATCCATAAACACATGGCATACCTAAACAATGACGTATTCAAATTTTTATTTCAGAGATTAGGAATAAAATCAATATTTAATTAACTAACCTGCAATAGTGTAAAACTTTCGAGATATTTCTTCTGGCTGATTGGGCCACTTAACAATATTTGAATATAATAAATCCACTATAGCCTTTTATACTCGTTGAACACATCTACATACTGTAGATTTGTCAATACCATGCATGTCCCCAACTCCATGGTATTGCCCTCCGTTTCCAAGCCAGTGTAAGGTTGTTAGAAGCTGCTGCCTTGGAGTTAATGCACAATTCCTTTCGGTTTTATGTTGTATTTGAGGTCCAATCATGCTTATTATTTCTTCTGCCTTAGATTTACTGAGTCGAAACCGTTCATTAAAATTAAAATAACTGTTCAAATTATAATTAATACGCGGTCGATAAACTTTTGTTTGAACGATGAAAACCGCTTCAGAATCACTGCTGTCACTGCTGCTATGCCTTCTACGTAAAGACATTTTATATTTGTGAGAAAATGAAACTTGTAGAAGAATTGACAAAGGATCTTCCACCTGTAAAATTCTTTCACAAACTGAAACAAATTTGTAATTGCTATAAGTATGCTGCAACAGAAACCTACAAAAAAGAACGATTTTCACAATTTTTTGCTTGTAATTAACAATTACAAATTTCTTTTTGTGCAACGAAAAATTCTATTTGTCAACAAATTTGTGACTTGTAATTCACTAGTACAAATTTATGTTTGAAAAAAAGTTTACAAAAGACAAAATCTCGAATTTTTACAAATTTGTTAAAAAAACGCTTGTAATCACAATTTTGTAAGATGGTGCAATAGGCCACTGGAAATAATTGTGCAAAACTCAACCGTCAACACTAGAGGCACAATCTTCCAAAGGTCCATCCAATTACTCGGATACGCAGATGATATTGACATAATTGGAAGATCAAAGCGTGATGTTAGTGGAGCGTTTTTGAGCATTGCGACGGAAGCGAAGAAGATGGGTTTAGTGGTCAATGAGGGCAAGACCAAGTATATGCTGTCATCAAAAAAGGACATTGAACAACGACGTCTTGGACAAAACGTCACCATAACTTCGAGGTAGTTAAGGACTTTGTCTACCTAGGCACCGCTATAAACACAGGCAACGACACCAGCGCTGAAATCAAACGAAGAATAACTCTTGCAAATCGCTGCTTCTTTGGACTTAGAAGGCAATTGAGAAGTAAAGTCCTCTCTCGAGCATCTAAAATCACCATCTATAAGACACTGCATCATCACGGTTCTCATTTATGGCGCTGAAGCCTGGACCCTGTCAAAGAAAGATGAGAACGTCTTAGGATGCTTCGAGAGAAAAATTCTTCGGGTGATTTTTGGTCCCGTACGTATAGATGGAGAATGGAGGAGAAGATATAACGACGAACTGTACGGGCTGTACAGCGACACTGACCTAGTTAGCAGAATAAAAGTCCAACGGCTTAGATGGCTGGGTCATGTAGAGCGAATGGACATCAACGCTACAGCCCGGAAGGTCTTCGAATCCAATCCCGAGGGACGGCGCAGTAGAGGAAGACCGCGACTCAGGTGGCGCACTCAGGTGGGTGAGGACCTCAACCAACTTGGCGTGCGAAACTGGAGACAGCTAGCTAGGGACCGAGCTGGCTGGAGACGCATGTTGGTTGAGGCCCAGGTCCGCCCCGGACTGTAGCGCCACCTTAAGTAAGTAAGTAAGTAAGTAAGTAAGCCTCCATTGCCTCCTTTGTCATTAAACAATGTGAAATATCCCTTTACGCTGACGATACAAACATTTTCAAAATCATTTTAGCAAATGAAAACATATCTTTCCTCAAAACAGATCTCGACAATTCGACAATGAACATTTTTAAATGCTGGACAGTGACATTTCGAGTAATCGCATTAAAACTGCTTACCGTCATTAGGTACTTTCTTCTTTGTAATCATCCCATACAATTAGAAGAAAACAACAGAGATCCTGGAGGGTCATTCCGTAAAACGATTATCGTCAGACGATATCGTTTCGACAATAGTCTCACTTCACGTAAGACGACAATCGTCAAAGTGATATCGTCAAAACGATAGCGTTTGCTCGATAGCTAATTAGGTATCGTCTGCTATGAATTTCTATTGATAACTAAGCTAATTGAAGTAAAAATGTTAAGTTTTTCCTACAAAACTAAAATAAAAAATCAAAAAAATATAACTAGTACGGTAACAAAGAAAATTAATAGATGAATCAGACCCTCTATCACTTCTAAGTTCTAACCCATATGTATTTTTTGTACATATATACAAAACATACATAAATATATAATAACTAATCTTTCTCCTTTCTATGTTTGACATGCAACGGTTTTTGTATCGCTCTTGCACAGAGCACTAATCCAAAATAGTTTTGGGAACAACAAATATTTTGGAAGCCAAGTATTGTCCCCTGTGGATAAAATGGAGTCTTATCTTGGATCCCGTGGACAGAATTATGTTTAATCTTATTGGCCAAGGAAGAATGCTCATTCATACATTTTATTAACATTTGAAGCTGATTTTGTGTTACTGACCTATGGATACTCAAAATCTAATTATATTTATAAGTCAAAATATCAGATATACAAAAAAAATTTGAAATTATAGTTTCATCGTCGGCAGCAAACAAATAAAAGCACAAAAAAGTTACATTAACAATAATATAAACATCACAAAACAGTGTTGGAATGTTTATTAACAAGATATTTTTTGCGAATTTTCAAAATTTCCCATAGAGTAAAACCAAGTTTAATAACATTTTCAAGTTATCGAACAAGGATTATTTTTCGTTGAGTCTATTTTGACATTTCAGTCATAGTATAAGAGTATTTGAAATATACTGAACGATCTTATACTGAAAACGATTGACAAGACGATAGTGATAAAGTTACGTGAAGCAAATTATTGACGATATCGCTAATGATAATCGTTTTGACGATTATCGTTTTGGAAATTACGGAATGACTCCCCTGGACTTATATGAGACCCTGAACTGAAATTTCTACTTCACATTGATGAAATAATTCATAAGGCCAATATTCTGCATTACTGCATTAGGTTTTGCTAAAAGATGGTCTGAAAAATTGTCTAACGCTTACACGATCCGATCGCTTTTCATTACGTTTGTACGACAACTACTCGAAAATGCGTCTCAGGTTTGGTCTTCATACCAAGATATGCACAAGACACATATCAAGAATAGACAAAAAATTTCTCCGTTTTGCACTTCAATACCTTCCTTGGGAAAATCCTTTGATCTTGCAGCTTCCATCTGTTAAACCTCAACTCTTGACAGGAACGTCAAGTTCCTAGTCAGTCAGACTAAACGCCAAGTAAATAAAGCGATGCAGGTCTTTATCAGAGTAGGTTTTATGTATAAAGTTGCCATGAAAATCCTTGTAAATTATTGTTTCATTTATGCCCAAAAGAGAACCTGCTCTTAGTTTATAATAGACACTCCAATTTTATTTATATAATCTTAAGATCCAACCTAGGGCCTGATTATGGGATTTGCCGCGAATCGCTTTGCTAGCGAGTTTGCTATTTTTTAATTATTGCTTTCGCCTTCTTCGTTTTGAATTCGATTAACAATTAACGAATTCGAAGGCGAATTTGAAATGCATAACGTTTTTTGGCGAGTTGAAATCCGATAGCTTTTTTTAGATGATTCACAGGCGAAAGAGTGTTAATTGTTATTCACTGTTCGATTTCGTGGATTCTTTCTAGAATGAAATTATATAAAAATGTGAGTTAGCTTTATTTTAATTGTCTTATAATTTGTCCACAATCCACAATAAAATATAAAATTTTGAATAAATCACCACAAATTTTACAAATTCAATCAAAACAAAACAAATTTTGTTTGGAAAGCTGTCAAATCACTGGAATATAGGAAGAACTATTTTTGCTTCGCCGCGAATTCGTTAATAAGGAAATACGACGCGAGTGGAATTTGAAAGGTCGAATTAAAAACGATCCGCCAACCTCATAATCAGGCCCCTAGTCCTATGTTCTCCAACTGGCAATTTTAACTGAACAGAGTACAGCCCTTAGCTCCATGACACCAATTTTGTACGAATACATTGCACATATGTATGTAAATAAAATCGTGTAGTGTCCATTCAAATACCGACACCAAGCGATTTATTTCAAAATCAAATATTACCTAGCAACCCATTTTCTATCGACGTCGACTGTTTACAGTTTGTCAATAAAACCAACAAAACAATAAAAAGGCGTCAACATCAACAAAAATCTCTAGAATCTTCTTCTAACTTGGACTTCATTGTCTCTTCATTCTTCTTCAACCATCAGAACTAACTCTGCAAAGTTGAAATTTTGAAATTCTTTGAAAATATGGTTCGTTTATACGTGAAACGTGGTGACCAAAATCAATTTCTTTTTGATACCAATGTTTCTGAGGATGTAACATCTGTGCTGCAAGAAATAACCGCAATTTATAATGGACGCTTGAAAGTTTATCGTTTATGCTATGATATTGAAGATTTGGCCAATCATGGAACAATGCTTCCCCCGGAAATGATTGGGCTAACTGATGAACAAATTGAAGAGCTTAAATTAAAAGATACCTGGGCTGATAAGTGTGTTCCATCGGGACGTTTTGAATTTAATAAGGATGAAATGGGACGACGTAATGGTCAACAACCTAAGAAAAATATGAGAGCTGTTCTTTTCAAGGCTATTGAAGATGCAAGGAATGCTATTGACAAGGTAATTTAGAGGGATACAAAATATGTTTGTTCTTTTTGACTTCTTTTTGATGTTTATAGAAATTGGTTGAAAATAATACTCCAATGACTCTAAAAATAGTTGAAGAAGCAATAAATTTGTTGAGGGGAGCTGTAACTATTGTTTATCCAATGCAACTTCCACCACATGATGTTATTAGGATGGAGTTTACAAATACCGAAGATTTAACTGGAACTCAGGTAAGAAACAATAAATAACGAAAAAGTGCCATAAATCATTCAATATGTTTTTTTTTAAGTGAAAAATAAAATTGAGAAATATTCAAATGTTCATAAGAAAATCGAATGTTAAATTTAGAAGAAAATGCTCCTTCTTTGAAAATAAAACAAAATTAATACGTTTTTAAGTAAAATTAGTTATGACTTATGAGCAGAGACAGTATAAACAATAAGGGCTATATTTCTATGCCCAAAATAGCAATTATTCTTTTCATAGATAGTTTACTAGATATAAGTTAAAGGATAGACCTTTTTTTTTCTTTAAGAAAATACACAATGAAAGTAGTATTTTTAAAACAAAATCCTTGTTGGAGCATAGTTACGTTCCTAACAAAAAAAATCAAGTAAAAAGGACATAGAAAATTCATTTGAATAATTAGTGTGAGAGTTACGGTATTTAAATAGGTCCTTTATACCCCTTCTTTTATCTTATGAAAAGAATAAAAAAGCTTTTTGTTTAATTTCTTTTCTCAAACGATTTTGATTAAAAGTCCTTTTTAGGAATTATGTCAAATGTTTAAAACTTTTTTTTAGGCTTTTGGTTTAAAATGTTTAATTACGAATTGTTTTTTTTTCAGGCTTCTAAAGAAGTTATTGAACCATGTAAGGCTCAATTATGGTTTGCTGGGCATCAATTGATGCCAGGAAAAAAATTATCTGATAGTCTTGGAACAAATGACAAAACAAAGGTTTGAAAAAAAGAAAACAAAATGTATATCCTTTTTATTTTATTAGAAATTAATATTTCATATTTGTATGTAGGTTGTAGTTAAACTTGTTAAGCTAGGTGAAGGACCACCAGGACGTGAAGCTATTATTACTGAAGATGTGAGAAAACGAATGATGGCTGATGCATATCGTCGTCAAGAAGAATTGAAGGTGAGTTTAGATTAGAAAAAATAAAGGCTGGATTTGTTGCCATATTCTCTTCCGTCCTGTCCGCTCTTCGGCATGATTTTATGTACAATTTGTAAACGGTTTTAATGTAAAATTAATTGATATATTGGGATTATAAGTATTCTGATCAAGTGCAATTTAAGTTTTATCACTAAAAATACACTTTATAAATGGAAATAAGCTATTTTTAAGCTTTGTTGATCCTCTAAAAAAGACTTCAAAATATACATAGCTCGAAGATATAAGACGTCTAAAAAATTGTCAAATTTTAAGATGAAGGTTAAGATATTGGGTTTTTTAATAAGAAGTTTAATTTTAAATTAACAGATGTTTATTTCATTTTAAAAGAGAAAGTACCTTTGTTATTAACAATGCAAAATGATATTACTCATATGTCCGTCATATATGATAACAGCTTTAAAAACAACAGTGGCTCAAATAGCGAGCTATTCGAAATGAAACTTTTTAATGGAAAACACTTTATTTTGATATTACCTGATGAAATCGTCTTTATTCTCATTTCTAGCAAAAAAAGGTGTTCCGTCATTAATAAAACTGTTGTTTTCCATCAATATTTTTAAATATTCTAATTTTAAAAGTTAAAAGTAATAATTAATAAGAAAAACTTTGGTGTGCCATATTTTTGTAATAATTAAGTCATTTTTTGTGAAATTTGAATAAAAGTCTTAATGTCTTAAATTACAAAATCTCAGTAGCCAATTAAGATCTTCTTCGATGAATAACAAGGTCAGAAAACTTTTCCTTCAAAACTGCGATTGTTTCGTTGTTAAAAATAAACGTAAAAAAACATTAATCAATCCTAAGCGTTTTGGAGCTGTGATTACAAAATGCTCTACACACAAATTCATATTTCATTTAATTTGCGGTAATGGCTCAGTTTTTAGTTGTTTTATTTTACAAAATGTCAGTGGCAGCTTCAAATACATATATTAGCTGTCAAAATAGCGGGCTGTTCAAAACAAAACCTCTTATTGAACATAAAGAAAACAAGCATTCTACTTTCTTAAAAACCTGACAAAAATGTTTTGATGGTGGGAAAATGGTCTATAAGCTGTGGGAAGAATTGTTCTCTTTAATTCGTTATGACACTGAAAAGTTAACTCATGGGATGGAATCGTGTAAGAAGATAGTTGATTGGCACTCTTTCTTTCTTTGTTCTTTTCGTAAAGTTATCGCTAAAAACTTTGTAGTGCTTGGCAGCACTAGCATATTATAATGTCATTTCCATAATTTTTTAATAATTTTTGATTTTATACCAACCAAGAAAATAGTGAAAAACTGCGATCGATGACATCGAACAATTTCTGAATGACCTTACAAGTTCGCCCAATTGGAGCAAAGACACATTGAACAAATATTCTCCAAACGCAAAAAAGACAGCTTAAAGAGAACAAAGTGTATGACGCCTTAAAAAAACAATAATTTGAACTGCAAGGGAATTTATTTTCTAAGCAATTGGAAATTCTTCAGGATGTTATTCGACAGTTAGCAAATATTCAAAACAAAGAATGTGATTTAGCAATTTCTATGAAGAAAGATGAAAAATTATGATATTAGAAATAGGGAGTTGAAGAAAGTTTAAATCGCAAACGATTTAAAATTACTGCAATTCAACGGCAGGAAGTTATATTTATTTACTAAAAGACGTATTGTAGAACAGAAGTTGACGCAACCTATTGTTTTCAAAAAAAAAAATAAACAAAATGTATGAAAAAGACAACTAAATCGTTGTCACCCATAAACCATAGCAAAAAGTGATAGTCAATTTGATAATCACCTTACGTGGAGCAAAAACATTTATTTCGATCATCAATTCCACCTCTGAATTTTAAGAATTGATAATTGTTGCTTCGCTTTTAATTGCCTTTAATTTCTTTTTTAAATCTTTTAAAATATTTGTATCTAAGGGGCCTCTTGATTAAAAATAGAAATTATGTACTAATCGCACCGAAATCACTAAAAGAATTTTTTTTTGATAAAAAAAAGTTTAATGTACAGTTATTTTTCGCTAAAACTGTATTCTTCTATTTTTCGAACAGAAATTCATTTTTCTGAACAGCATATTCTTTTATGTCCAAAAGTGACTATAACTAACTGTTGGCAACGATTTTACTAAAGTACTAAATCTAAAGGGTTCTAGTACATTTTGATCCCTTCTGGATCATTCGGTTCTTATACTTGGGAAGCAGAAGACATAGTTTTTATAAAAAGTAATTTTTCATTAAATAAAGTGAATAGAAATAATTGTTTCATTTTTGATTGGGACACAACATTAACTATTCCCGTTCCTAAATATCGAGATTGTTGCGATTTTTAACAATACGTTATCACATCGTTCCTAAACTTATTGTTGAAGTTTGAAATAGTTACTGTTTTTAACAACCCGAGCTGAGTTGAAAGTGTTGAATAATCAAAATCAATGATTTGTGTACAAAAAAGTAATTGTTTTTGTTGGCTTGGGAGACAACAATGAAAACTTTCATTACAATGAACCAATGTTTTTCGTTAATTCCTCTCTCTCTGCTTTTCATACTATGGTTGAAAAAGAACTAAATATTTAGTTCAAGATATATTTAAAAACATACACAAATTACCTAATTAAGTTTTGTTAAATTACTCAAGGAATTCAAAAGTACCTTTAATATTTCCTCCGTTATTAATTTTGCGATTTAATGTTATAAAAAATAGATTTGTTCAATTTTTGAAAAATGATTCTTACGAATTTCAGCAATTTAACAATGACACTTGAACAATTTTACTAGACATAACAACAATGATTGAAAGAGAACAGACCAATGATTTGTGTTTTAATTTAACACAATTGCCATGACGTGGTTATACATATTCATCAGTATGGGATATTTTTTTGGCTGCTTCCTCGTATTTATCAAAATCATTTCGGTTGGATTCCACAAATTATTTCAATGATTCTAGTGCACGCATTGCTGATTTAAGAATCATTTTCGGGTCTTGCAACATCTTGTTTGTAGCGTTTAATCGCTCTAAGATATTGTTCCAAAATGTTGCAAACAAAGCGGTTTCGAGACCACTCATCTTTTGTAGAAGGTGCGTTGCTTCATTCCTCACGATGTCTTTTTGCTCTTTATTGGAAGATATGCTGGTTAGAGCTTCTTCGATTTCCGAATAGCCGTTGACTAAGGCTTTCGTAGCTTCAGCTCGACAAGACCAACGAGTGTCGCTGAGCTTTTTCAAGACTAAAAACTGGTCGCTTTTCTTCTCCGATCATTTCTCAATCAGAATTCGGTGCCGCTCTGTACTGACTGTGAAAAACGTGTACAAATTCTGCACGAAATCAAATCAAAGAAAAAAAATACATATCAAAGGAAAAGATGTTTACTAGTTGGAATTTGAAACAAAAATTTTCCGAGGTCTCTATTGTGGGGGCCCCCGTTTGTTGAAGCCCGGGGATTCTGCCTCGGTTGCCCTCCCCTAAATCCGGCCCTGCGAATAGGGTATCCTGGATAGGTGAATTTCAAGAAACCTTATTAAAAGAGTTGGACACTTAAATTAAGCTGGCAAAAAATATAAAACAACTTTCAGCTGTTCACAAAAAGCAGACACACATTTATATTAATTTCGAGATCCAAAATTATTGTGAAAAAGTTTTTAATAGATAATTTTGATAATTCATTGAATTTTTACCAAAAAGCCTAAATATTTGAATTTTTCAATCTTCTTCAAATTCAGCCATATGTTGAATCAGCTGTTCTCCACTTATACCAGAAATTCTCGGATACCATCAGATTCCTTTTTTGACTTCTCAGCTGTTTTAGTTCAGCTGTTCTTTCAGGGACTAGTTTTTATCATTGAAACCAATCATTGGAATTTTATTGACAGGGTGGTCATTGCACTCAAATTTCTTGATTGGAATCAACCATTTCTTGAATAAAATCAAGCATTTGAGGTTTAACTGATCATTAAAAAAAAAAAATGACATGGTAGGAATGCAAAGAAAATGCAACAGTTTCAGGAGTAATTTTGTTTCGAATAATGAAATCAAAAATCAGTTGTTCATCATTGAAACATTAAAAATAATCTAAAAGAAAATGAATGCACTAAATAAAATATTTTTTTTTCGTAACAAAAATCTGCAACTCATTATCTTCACTTTGATACCAAATGTTACAAACTTGTTACTCTTAATCACTTTCCAATCTCGAAACGAAATTTTCAATGATATAGTAGCTATCATTGGTTTCATCATTGAATTGACCCTTAGAAAAAAGTAATGCAATAAAAACAAATATATATTTTTTTTAATTATTCTAAAATTTATTTCTATACATACACCTAAATGTCTAATGACATACATTTTTAAAAATTGTTTTTCATTAATTTTGTCTTTATTATTAAAGTAAATACACTTTTTAAACCTTTGTAGCTTTCTTTATACAATTTATTTTTTTTTTTCGAGTAAAGTTGTTTTTTTTTTCACTAACAAATAGAATATATTTACTATAAAAAATTCATTTTGTGCAGTTCATTAAGAGTGTGGGCCCTATTATTTCCTTGTAGATATAATTTAATAATTTTTTAATGTAATAACAAATGCAAATTTTTTATTTATTCAAAATGTTTATCTAAGAAAATGAAAAATAATTCTACAATAATTATATGCTATACATAAAATGTCTTTTTTTTTAATAAATACTTAACTGATGGCCAATGAGTGCATCGGGATATAATATATTTTTAATTACATTTACATATATAGATTTTGTTTATATATATTTTTTTGTATTCAATGTAAAAAGGCACATTTTTTTTCTAAAAGTAAAAAAAATGTGTACAATAACTCAATATAATTATTTTTATACTAGATTTATTTTGTTTTTTAAGTTTTAAATATTATTACAATAAATAGCAACAAGAGTACATAAATGTAGGCAATATTATTTTCCCTAAAAATTTTTTGTGGCATTTTTTATGATTTAAAAGATGAATTTCATAAAATAAAATCAATTTATTTTGATTTTTTTCCATATACATATAAAAGTGTAAATCCAATTTTTTGTTTGGTAAAATTTAAAGAAAAATATACATCCGGTGGGAAAGTATTAAAAATGTTAAAATAAATAACATACGAGTATGAGAACTTGACAGTATATATTTATGTATATTTATATTTGTTTTTTCTTAAATGCTCTTTATGAAATTTTTAAAAGTATTTTTAGACAATTCCTTTTGTTAAAGTTTACACGGCTTTTAGTAAATATTATTTGGAAAAAAATATATATTTGATTTATAAGATCCAAAATACATATACATAAGTAGTTCCGCGAGTGAGTTGAGCTGAAATGTAAAAAAGAAAGATTAGGAAAACAATCGAAAATATTTTATGTGAAAAGATTAAGTGAGCGTTATTGATTGTGGGGTTGTGTGTTTCTGTATCATTACTATTATTTTTATATTTTATCTTAATTAATCCAATATTTCTATTCCATTGAATTATACAGGGGAGTCATTCCGTAAAACGATTATCGTCAGACGATAGCGTCTCACTTCACGTAAGACGATAATAGTCAAAGTGATATCGTCGAAACGATAGATAAAAAGGTATTGTTATTAATTTCCAAATGTAACCTAAGTAAATTTGTTACAAATTGAAAATGAAAACTAAAAAAAGAACAATTAGGCTACGAAAAATATTAACAAATGTATCAGACCGTCCATCTCCTTCAACCAATATGTTAGCATTTTTTTTATATATAATTCAAAAGTGCATAAGTAATTCTTCTTATTTATTGTTGTAAAATAATTTCAACATTTATAGATTTGTTTAACGTTTTTGAGTTTCAAAAGAAGCGTTTTTAATGATACTGGGGTGGAATCGGCTAAGGTGATTGTTGATTGTTGACAGTTAAAATAATCGAATTTGATCTGTGTAAGGTGATAGTCAAATTGATACCTAAAAAGCTGTCACTAGAAAAATTTGATATTCGTTTTCCTAAAAAAATGTCGTTTCTGAGTAGAGCTACCAGACCCTTACAAAAAACGAATGGAAAATTTTGTCAGTTACCTTTTTAAGGTACAAAAACACATTCTTGTGACCGACAAAGCTTACGACATTCGAAAAAGCACAAGAAAAGTAAGATTGTTATTAAAACACAGACAATTTAATACTTTTATTTAGATATTTTATAGAAATCATTTTAAAATTTCACTATAGCAACAATGAATTGTGACAATTCTGAAATTGTTCAATCGAATTGAATTGAATTGAATCACCTTACACAGACGGGAAAGTCGGTGATAGTCGATTTGACTATCAAAAATTTGATAGTCAACTATCACCTTAGCCGATTCCACCCCTGGAAACAATAAACCTGCAACACGGTTGTCGTTCTGCATGTAGGTATACCTCCAATATTAAGATCTGCAGTAACTATTGAGACTTCGGGTTGCAAAGAGTAGCAATGGTTAACAGGCAACAACTCGATTTTGCACAAAGTACATTATCCCAAACATTTTCGGAAACAACAAATATTTTGGAAGCAAAGTTATGTCCCTTGTGGATAAAATGGAGTGTTTCTAGGGAAAGTCGGACATAAAGCAATGGTTCTATCAAAAATATGCAATAGAGCGAATATTAAGAGAAATCATAAATTATAAAAAAGATATTTTTTTCCATGGACGGAATTGGGTTTATGCTTAAGTTTGGGAAACTTGGTTACATTTTCATTTTGACAGTTCAGTTTTAGAGTCGGACTAGTAAACAATCTTGTATTGAAAACGATTTACGAGACGATAGTGATAAAGTTATGTGAACCGAACCAACTTATAGACGACTAGCGGCCCGTCCCGGCTTCGCACGGGTAGACATAAATAGGTACAGATATTTAAGTTATAAGCATGCTAATTAAAACGACCATGAATCACTTAATTAGAAAAAAAATTGTATGCTTATCTTAAAGCCTCCCTGTACAGTGTACACTACGTTGGCTGTGGTAATTGTAGGTGGCAACAAAACGATTGCCCGTGGGAAAAGCACTCTATCCTTAAGTCGATACCAATTATGGAAAAAGTTTGTCCCTGGGATTTATTTATTGTTAGGACAAAGGATATTTTTAAAGGGAACTGTAACCTTTTAAAAGATATGGGCAAATCAGTTGGTATCATCGGGATCCGCGGAACATGTGCGGGCTGACCGGCCTCGGGACCCGTAATGATAGTTGCTACAATCACATTACATATCTCTTAATTCTTTGATCAATAGTCTTGTATTCTATAATATTGTCGAACATTTTTTTTGTCCTATATTTAATACTCTTCGCAGCGTATGCGATGAAAGACATTTTATGGCAAATTTTTTTACAACTGCGGTTGGTTTTAATAGGAATTTTTAAAGATTTCTATAGTAATCTAGTACTAAATATAGCCTATGTTACACAGTGATAATTTAGCTTTCTAATGTTACATACAAAAATACAAATCTTTCCTCTTTATAATATTAGTGTAGATAACGTCAATGATAATCGTTTAAAAGATTTCATTGTAATGTTTTAAAGAAAAATCATTGGATATTTATTTCAAGAAAAAAATATCATTTGTAGTAAATTTTAACATTTCTAATAAGCAGTTTCAGACGACAGGTAAGGCAAGTCTCTAGTATCTGATTGGCAAGCTGCCAAAAACTTGGCTTCGAAATAAAGCAACTTTATTGCAAAGTGAGTCAAGAAAAAAATCTCTTTTACTATCAAGGTATTTACTTAAGTCGAAATTTGAGCTGACCATTATTAACTTCCAATAGCAAGTTATTGTAATGGGTCCGATTTGTCAAATTGAAAATTTTGACATTTCTCGACGTTTCAAGGTCCCTAGAGTCGAAATAAAAGATTTTTAGAAAGATGTCTGTGTGTGCGTGTGTACGTACGTCCGTACGTCCGTACGTCCGTACGTTCGCGACGTTTTTTTCGTCGTCTATAGCTCAAGAACCAGAAGAGATATCGACTTCAAATAAATTTTGTTATACAGATAATAAGGCAGAAAGATGCAGAAAGGGCTTTCAAGAAAATTGCGTGGGTGGTTTTTTTACCATAGCAGTTTAAAAAAAAGGTGAAAATTTTGGTTAACCCTAAATATCTCATGAACCAATGACGCTAGAGACTTGAATTAAATTTTATGTTATATATTGTAACGTGATACAAAACAATTATATTTTTGGAAAAAAATTCAATTAACGGTTTTTTTTATAAATCAAAAAAACTGAAAAAAAAATTTGTCACTTCGAAAATTTTACGACTAAAATATGA
Organism: Eupeodes latifasciatus; assembly: GCA_920104205.1. Lineage (NCBI taxonomy): Eukaryota > Metazoa > Arthropoda > Insecta > Diptera > Syrphidae > Eupeodes > Eupeodes latifasciatus. The sequence continues at coordinate 131,404,497 of OV049926.1, read as the reverse complement.
TTTCATCTCCAAAACAATTTTGTGCAACGAAGAATAATGTTTTTGACATCTGATAAAATTTTGAGAAAAATCGAATTGACAGTTTTTTTACAAAAAATAATAACCTAAAAAAAAATAAAAAAAAAGTTGGTAAAAATTGAGTTTTGACTCAAATATCTTTTCAAGACTTTGAGATATTGGCTTTAAACTACTTTTATCTTTCAAAAAATATTGTTTTCAACATTCAGTAATATTTTGAAAAAAATAGAATTGACAGTTTTTTTACAAAAAAATAAAAACCGAAAAAAAAATTTAACAAAAGTTGGTAAAAATTGATTTTCGACTTAAATATCTTTTCAAAAATTTGAGATTATGGCTTCTAACTAATTTTAACTTATAAGAAATATTGTTTTCAACATTAGGAAAAATTTTGAGAAAAATCGAATTGACAGTTTTTTTACAAAAAATAAAAACCTAAACAAAAAAATTAATAAAAGTTGGTAAAAATTGATTTTCGGCTCAAATAGCTTTTCAAAAATTAAAAATATTGGCTTCAAACTTATTTTATTTCACATTCACAGAAAATATTGTTTTTTATATTCAGTAATTTTTTTATAAAAATGCAACAGTCCGTTTTTTCATAAAAAAAATAAAATCTACAAAAAATAGAACGCAAATTTGGTAAGAATTGATACATTTAGACAAACTTTTAAGCAAGACAAATCGATAGACGGGATGGGAAGTTATCAGTGTGGGTCGCATCCCAGCCTCTTTTTTTGTATTCAACTGGAAGCTAAGCTTCGTAAATCTGTCTTATAACTTAAACAAAGTGAAATAAGGCCTAATTGGTTTTATTTCACTTTCAACAGTATGATTTTTCATAGATGCAAAGAAAGATTGCATGCGCTAAACCTCGCACCCACCCCAAATCTTATAGTGTGTCCAAGCAAAAGGGTTGCAGGGGGCATCATGCCCCTGTTGGCCTTATTTCTCAATAATTTGGACTTATTTTACTTTGTCAAAGTACAATATGGCCAACTGCTGAAAATTGGCATTATTTCACTTTTGTAGAGTGCAATAACGCCAATTTTTGAAAGTTGGTCTTATTTCACTTGGCCTTAGTTCAGGCACATTCCTAGTTTAAAAAAAAAACAACTTATGATGGACATGTAACCTGTGTAACATTTTGTAGATAATAATATTGTTGGTATTTTCTGCAAGTAAAGGGCAGTCAACTAAAGTTTCAAGTTTGAAATTAAGTATGTACATTAGAAAAACTTACCATCTGCTTGGTCTTATTTTGCGTTCATTTGATTGCAAATAAAGTCCCTTATGTTGTCTAAACCTGCTATATGCCCTGTTAAAGCGTGTATTGTTCCATTTTAAGTGGTGGTAGTTTTTACTTGTCAAATTTCAAAATATAATAGTTGGATAAATAGTGCGCTGTTTAAAATAAAACTTCTTACTGGATAGGTTTTTAATTTTTAAATAAGTTTCTTCCTGTGACTGTGGATTATTTTTTTTTATAATTAATTTCATGCTCTTAAGTATGCACAGCCTTTGTACTTCTTAATATTCATTTAACCTACTTGTAATCGTTTAGTTTTTAAACTACAACAAATGTATAAAAATATTAAAGAAATACAACAAATTGTTTAAAATCAACTGAATTGTGAAACTTGAAAACAAAAACCGGATCAAAAAATTATTATAATTTATAAACCCACAGCGAAACCTCAAGGGATTTCCCTCAATTGTGGTTTTATGTTTCATGCTTATGATAGGTTCATAGGGTCATGTAACTTATTAAAACAATAAATAACTTTAAAACAACAATTTGGACAGGTGTTTGGGGACAGCTTGTTGTTTGTTCAGTGACCAACAAAAAAGGGATCACACGATGCCGAATTACCAATGCCGACACGAAGCCAGGTGCGATGGATAGAAGTCATTTCATTTAGAACTTTTCTATGAAGGTACTCGTATATATTTTATTGAAATCGAAAAGTAAAAAGTAAATCCTATTATACTAAGATATAAAAGTAAAATATTTATGTATATATACTTGTATATATGTAGCTATGTAAGCACGTTCTGTTTAACCCTTTAACAAAAAAACATTATTTCATACATATGTTTATATATGTAGGTATATTTTTGTATAGTGTGGGCCTTCTTTAATTTTAAGAAAAAGGTGATGCTACGAAGTTGGAAGGAGAAGGAATATTTTGGGTGAATTAAAGAAAAAAAAATAAATACTCTCCGGAAAAGTGAGTGATGTAATGTTTAAAAAAATTAAATTCATAAAATTGAAACAAAAATTACTGAAATTACTCTACAGTAGAACCTATTTATATGTAGTCAAAGTCAATTTTGTATTGTTGAAAACTACTCTTATTTTTTGAAGATCTAGGGCCTATTTCACCAAACACTTTTAACTTTGCACTGAAATAATATCCTTCAAAGTACAAGTACAAAGTGTTTCAAAAAATATACAAAGTGAAAAGACTTTTGACTTTTAAAATTTTCAGGCTTTATTTTAAAAGTGAAAAGTAAAAGCGTTTCACCAATTTAAAATACAACTTTGCAATAATTCGTATTTTGAAGTAAAAGCGTTCCACCAATTTAAAATACAACTTTGCAATAATTCTTATTTTGAAAACTTCAAAGTGAATCTTAGATTTTGTTTATTAAGATCAAATATGCATTGTAAGAAATGTTTGAATTAATAATAATATAAATAATTATAAAAATTGTTAACACATCCAACTACATAAGGAAATCCTCCTTGAGAACAAAATTGCCAGGCTATATCTGAACAATTTTGTGCAAAGCAAATAGAGTTAGAGACAAATCCATCAATGAAAATATTAGACACTCGATGAACTACTCTGCAGACGGTTGCTTTGCTTATTTCGTGATAAAATGCAACACCGTGATATTGGGTTCCATTTCCAGTCCCAATTTGTTGTAAGGGACTTAAACACATATGTATGTATGTATTCCTTTGACTATAGAATTTTAGTTTATTTATAATTATAATTTATACAACAAAATTTCGAGGGTACTTTTCGTTAATCGAAAATTTTCTTTTGTCGAATAATCATTTCCGATATCGAAGTTAATTCTTAGTTTCACTACTTTTTGGTCACTATTTTTAAACTTTTTTGTTTTATTAACAACTGCTTTTTAAAAGAAACATTTTTTGCTATAAAATGTCAAATTCCATTGAAGGATGGCTACAATGTCGACGGAAAAACCTCTACAAAATCAGACATTTTTGAAATTGAGATGAATCAAGGTGATAACCCTAAAAATTCAAAATTCGTGTTTTTTAGTAAATTCGTCAAAATAACAAAAAATAAAAAAGCATATGTCTTGTTAACTATTATTTACTTCTTCATTTTCAAAGCTGTTCATTTATTTTTTTTTATTAGTTTTCAACAACTTTTCAAAACAAATTCTTGTTTGCAAGTGAACATTTCTCTTTGCATATTACTGAAAAGAACTTACAAGAACATTTCGTTAGATAAAACTGTTGATATCTGTAACGCTTTCGCAACAAATTTTCGTGAGTTATTTGTTAATAGCCCTGAAGAAGTTGATGAAGTATATTTTCATAATCTTCACTCCTTTTCGCAAACTAGCTGTAGTCACATACCTGTGCTACAGAGTACGGTCCTTGATCTTTTATCTGCGTTGAATGATGACTGTTCAGCAGCCGGTCCCGATGGTATTCCCCCGATAGTATTAAAAAAGTGTAGTAATGCCTTAGTTGAACCCCTTACGTTCTTATTTAAACTTTCTCTAAAAACAGGCAAATTTCCTAGTATATGGAAGAAGTCATTTCTAACACCAATTTTCAAGAAAGGTAACAAGTCGGATATAAGCAACTACAGGCCCATTGCAAAGCTTTCTTGCATTCCTAAGGTGTTTGAACAAGCTGTTTGTGAAAGTGTAGCATTTTTTAGTAAGAATCTCATTTGCGAACAGCAACATGGTTTTGTGAAAAAAAGATCAACCGTTACAAATCTCCTTACATTCTCAAACATATGTTCAAACGCTTTAGAACAATGTTATGAAGTTGACTGTGTATACACTGACTTTTCTAAAGCTTTTGACCAACTTAGCCACGGAATTATTTTACTTAAACTTAAAGCTCTTGGTTTTCCACCATTTTTCTTAGCTTGGATTAAATCATACCTATGATTTAAAAATCCTATGAGGTAAAATTTAGAAATTGTCATTCTGAACCTTTTGTTGCTCAATCTGGTGTTCCCCAGGGAAGCCATCTTGGCCCTTTTCTGTTCATCCTGTCTATTATCGATGTATCGTCATGTCTACGCTCAAGTGAAGTTCTCATTTTTGCTGACGACATGAAGGTTTTTAAAATAATAAAGTCCACCCATGATCGTATTCTTTTACAAGCCGACATTGCTAGTTTCACATTCCCTTTCAAAATGCCAGACGATAACTTTTACTAAAAAACTAATCAGTAGCGTATTTGACTATTGTATATCACAGCAAAAACTCTGTCGCGTCTCCACATTTAAAGATTTAGGTGTTCATTTCTGTTCCAACTTAGAATTTACACATCACATTAATTTTATTGTTTTATAAAATATAAAAGGCTGGGCAAAGGAGTTCAATGATCCCTATGTTACTCTTTCTTTGTATAATTGCCATGTTCGTCCTCATCTTGAATATGCTTCGCAGGTATGGACTCCCTATTACGAAATTCATAGAAAACGTATTGAATCAATTCAACATAATTTCATTCGCTTTGCCCTAAAGGGTCTTCCTTGGGATGATCCTTATGATCTGCCTCCCTATGAACATCGTATTCTGCTTCTTCAAATGCAATCCCTCCATCAAAGGCGTGTTAATAATGACTTAGTATTTTTTCATCAACTCATTAATGGTGAAATTGATGCACCTTATTTGCTATCTTGTGTACATTTGAATTACCATTTGAATTACCGAGGCGGAACTCATCACCTGCGTAAATTTGATTTTATACATATTGACTTCCATAGAACGGGGAGAGTACGATAACTTTGGCGCCGAGATATAATAACGGTTTTTGGTATAGGGGCTTAATACAAGCATTTTTTACTATGGGAGGGGGGGTCTATCTCCCCCCGTTTAGGCGGTAGGGGCAATTTAAAAAAACATGTACTTTAAATGGAAAAAAAATAATTAAAAAATAACGGTAATACTTACAATTAAGTATTATACTTTTTTTTAAAGCCAACACTTGTGTCTAGTAGCTTGTTTCTAAATCAAGTCAAAACTATGCATAGTTTTCGAAAAAAACTGTTTTAAACTTAAAATTTGGTCAAAAAAAAAGTTAAAAATATGGTTTAGAGTGTAATATTTCAAAACTTTTAGATTATCTACAATTTTTTTTTCTAGAATACATTGCTCTTATTTATTTTTGATCGAAAACTGAAAACTAGATGACTTTATGTCTTCTAGTTCTTGAGAAAATTGAAAGTTACCAAAAAAAATATTTTAATTAAATTACTTTTTCCTTGCTAACGTAGTCTTATTTTGATAGTAATAATCGAATATGGATTAAGATACACCTAGGGTAAATTAATTTTTCTTAAATCCAGCTTATTTAAATGCAAAAGAAACTTTGCATGCACCCCATCTTGCACCCACCACACCTTGCACCCTCCCCACCTTGCACACACACCAACTTGCACCCATCCCAAATCCTATAGTGTGCCCAAGCAGGGGGGTTGCAGGGGGGCAGCATGCCCCCCCTTACAGATGCCACTGTTGCATACACCCAAACTCGCGCACACCTTACTGTTGCATACACCCAAACACGCATTACGCATACGCAAATACCATTATTACTATCAAAATAAGACCACTCAAGCAAAAAAAATTAAAATAGTAGTTGTGGTTATTTTCAATTTTCTCAAAAACTAAAAGATATAAAATCATCTAGTTTTCAGTTTTTGATCAAAAACAAATAAGAGCAATAAATTCTGAAATAAAAACAATGGTAGATAATCTTGAAGTATTGAAAAAGTTACACTTTAAACCTTTTTTTAACTTTTTTTACTCAAATTTTGAGTTTAAAATTAAATTTTTATTTTCAATTTTCTCAAAAACTAAAAGACATAAAATCATCTAGTTTTCAGTTTTTGATCAAAAACAAATAAGAGCAATAAGTTCTGAAATAAAAACAATGGTAGATAATCTTGAAATATTGAAAAAGTCACCCTTTAAACCTTTTTTTAACTTTTTTTACTCAAATTTTGAGTTTAAAATTAAATTTTTATTTTCAATTTTCTCAAAAACTAAAAGACATAAAATCATCTAGTTTTCAGTTTTTGATCAAAAACAAATAAGAGCAATAAGTTCTGAAATAAAAACAATGGTACATAATCTTGAAGTATTGAAAAAGTTACACTTTAAACCTTTTTTTAACTTTTTTTACTCAAATTTTGAGTTTAAAATTAAATTTTTCAAAAACTACGCATAGTTTTGACTTGATTTAAAAACTGGCTAATAGAACAGAGTGTTGGCTTTAAAAAAATGTATACAACTTAATTGTAAGTATCACCGTTATTTTTTAATTATTTTTTTCCATTTTAAATAATGACTTTTTTAAATTGCCCCTCCCGCCTAAACGGGGGGAGATAGACCCCCCCTCCCATAGTAAAAAATGCTTGTATTAAGACCCTCTACCAAAAGCCGTTATTATATCTCGGCGCCAAAGTTATCGTACTCGTGCCCATAGAACGAACTATGGGAAGAATGAAGCTTTAAGTCGAATGAGCATTTTATATAACTTAAACTGTTCATCGATAGATTTAAATTTAAATAAGGTGGGATTAAAATCATTGTTTAGAACCAGTGCTCCACTATCGTAAACGTTCTCATTTTATTTTTAACTTCCCATAGGAAGTTATTGTAATGGGTCCGATTTGACAAATTGAAAATTTTGACATTTCTCGACGTTTCAAGGTCCCTAGAGTCGAAATAAAAGATTTTTAGAAAGATGTCTGTGCGTGCGTGTGTACGTACGTCCGTACGTCCGTACGTCTGTACGTCCGTACGTCCGTACGTCCGTACGTTCGCGACGTTTTTTTCGTCGTCCATAGCTCAAGAACCAGAAGAGATATCGACTTCAAATAAATTTTGTTATACAGATAATAAGGCAGAAAGATGCAGAAAGGGCTCTCAAGAAAATTGCGTGGGTGGTTTTTTTTACCATAGCAGTTTAAAAAAAGGTGCAAATGTTGGTTAAACCTAAAATCTCATGAGCCAATGACGCTAGAGACTTGAATTAAATTTTATATTATATATTGTAACGTGATACAAAACAATTATATTTTTGGAAAAAAATTCAATTAACGGTTTTTTTTATAAATCAAAAAAACTGAAAAAAAAAATTTGTCACTTCGAAAATTTTACGACTAAAACATGATTTCATCTTCAAAACAATTTTGTGCAACGAAGAATAATGTTTTTGACATCTGATAAAATTTTGAGAAAAATCGAATTGACAGTTTTTTTACAAAAAATAATAACCTAAAAAAAATAAAAAAAAAGTTGGTAAAAATTGAGTTTTGACTCAAATATCTTTTCAAAACTTTGAGATATTGGCTTTAAACTACTTTTATCTTTCAAAAAATATTGGTTTCAACATTCAGTAAAATTTTGAAAAAAATAGAATTGACAGTTTTTTTACAAAAAATTAAAAACCCAAAAAAAAATTAACAAAAGTTGGTAAAAATTGATTTTTGACTTAAATATCTTTTCAAAAATTTGAGATTATGGCTTCTAACTAATTTTAACTTATAAGAAATATTGTTTTCAACAGTAGGAAAAATTTTGAGAAAAATCGAATTGACAGTTTTTTTACAAAAAATAATAACCTACAAAAAAAATAAAAAAAAAGTTGGTAAAAATTGAGTTTTGACTCAAATATCTTTTCAAGACTTTGAGATATTGGCTTTAAACTACTTTTATCTTTCAAAAAATATTGTTTTCAACATTCAGTAATATTTTGAAAAAAATAGAATTGACAGTTTTTTTACAAAAAAATAAAAACCGAAAAAAAAATTTAACAAAAGTTGGTAAAAATTGATTTTCGACTTAAATATCTTTTCAAAAATTTGAGATTATGGCTTCTAACTAATTTTAACTTATAAGAAATATTGTTTTCAACATTAGGACAAATTTTGAGAAAAATCGAATTGACAGTTTTTTTACAAAAAATAAAAACCTAAACAAAAAAATTAATAAAAGTTGGTAAAAATTGATTTTCGGCTCAAATAGCTTTTCAAAAATTAAAAATATTGGCTTCAAACTTATTTTATTTCACAGAAAATATTGTTTTTTATATTCAATAATTTTTTTATAAAAATCCAACAGTCCGTTTTTTCATAAACAAAATAAAATCTACAAAAAATAGAACGCAAATTTGGTAAGAATTGATACATTTAGACAAACTTTTAAGCAAGACAAATCGATAGACGGGATGGGAAGTTATCAGTGTGGGTCGCATCCCAGCCTCTTTTTTGTTCTGTAATAGTTAAATGTTACTTATGTTTTGTATTTTGTGCGTGTGTTAGGCTATAATTGTATTATCTTTTACTAACAACTAACACATGCACTTATGATGAGCCTCTGATCGTAGTTTGACGCTTGCTATAAGCTTACTACTTTCTGAAATTCTGAAGTGTAAAAAAAGAAAAGCTTTTCAAAATTCTAAATATAATATTTGTAAAATTAATTGTTTGGTGAAACAGAAAAAACAAATACTGTACAAAATAACAAAACTTTTCACTTTTCAGAAAAGACTTAGCATTTTGCTAATTTGAGTTTGGTGAAACGTATTTTGCCAAAAAAAAACTGCAAAGTTTCAAAGTGATAAGTGTTAGAATAATAATAATTGACAGCTGCTGTAAGTTGATGGTATTTTTTTTGAGGAGAAATATGTATATAGTGACATCATGATATAAAAGTAAAATTAAGTTTCACTCCATTCAATTTACATTTAATTCTTTTGCTGCGACACTTAATGGTTAAAGAGCTATACGGAAGTGAGGCAGAGATTACTTTTTTGTTTTAAATTAATTCGAGTAGAGTAAGATTAAATGCCAAGAAGTCAAAATGAGTTGCTTTAGAAGAGTCCAATGTGAATATCATCATCATCAGCAAAATTCCTAAATTTATCACACAGGTGGGCAAAATTACTTTTTTTTTTTGGGAGCACAAACAAAACAATACTTTTGTAAATGATTAAATGTCCTAAATTCGAATCTTTCTATTAAAATATGCTAAAAACAACCAAAACGGGGATCTTAAATCCTAGTTAAAACTCAAAATATCTCTTAACAATGAGTTGTGTGATGATTCTTCAAGGAACAAGTCTTTCTTTTCTAGATACTGTTTAAATCATTTTAGAGTCATACTTAGTTTTTGGAAATTCTCATTAGTTTTGAGTCTTTATTTGACTCTATATGAAGTTTTGAGCAAACCTTGAATCTAATACTTTCATAATTTTAAAAATACGTTTTGGAGTTAATTTTCAGTGCTGATTTCGAGTCCCAACTTTAATTTTAACTATTTCCTCAGGTTTATTTTATTTGTATATTTATTTGTATTTGTATTAAAAAATGTGATATAATAGAATTGTTTAGACAATAAATTCATTAAAAGAACAAAACTTGTTTTTAAAGAGTTCCTTTCTTTTTCTGTTGAAAACCGTATTATAGCATAAATAGCTTAGCCCTTCTTTCAGATTTGTGTAAGACATATGAAATCTACCAACTTATAAAGATTTTTCGAATATTATACGAAATAAATATTTTAACTTAATATTGAAGAAAAAGATAATAGATTTGGAAAACCATCACGGATTATATTGAAAAAAAACTTCATATATGTATGAATTTTAAAAATTGATATCTCAAAAACCTGACGTAATACATTATTTTTGAAGTCGGATTTAAATTATGGCTATCAAAACCCATTGGAAAAGTGCAATTTTATTGCCAGCAAAAAAACCTTGTCGACCAGTTCAGATGTTGAAAGAGTTTTTGCACTAGTATTTTTTGAACAGAGTTTTCTTTGTAAAAAGTGATTGTATTGAGATAACTCTATAAACTTCGCAAATATATTCATACATTGTTTTTTTTTTCGTTAAGATATCCGCGCCTCTTCATACGTAAAATACGTTTTTGTTGAAAGGTCGAATTTTCATCAATTATTTCAAGTGTTTCTAATAGTATAAATTTTAAATGTTAATAATAATACATTTGTTTATAAATTATTTTAATTTTTAACGAAAATGCTCCCTGTTTTTGGTTGCGGATAGCTATTTTCAAACTAAATAAAATGCACGACTGGGTCGCACGAACTTGCTCCTGTATGCAAAGAGACTGTTTAAAAAAGCACCTACATATATAATATTTAAAATTATACCTTTAAAACAAGTTTGTCTTCAAAGATTTAAATGCTATTCGATTTGTCAAAAAAACCGCGCGATTCATCCCAAGACACAACTCATCCTAGGACAACTCATCCCGGAAATGAATTGGTATTTACAATAGTTATATTTATAAACAATACATACTGTATGTACCAAATGCATTATCTAATTTGGATAAAAGATAGTAATCAGCCCTATCATGAATTCCATCGTAGTCGGAATTTTTACGAATCCCGAAAAACTGTATCATGAAATCCGTTCTTAATGCAAAATTGTATGAGATTTTCCACTACGAACGGTTTTCATGATACAGTTTTTCGGGATTCGTAAAAATTTCCGATTACGATGGAATTCATGATAGGGCTGAATATAATAAAAGTTTTGTCAATGTAATGCGCTCTTTCGGGCTCACGCACAGGATTTGATCTGGTGAGATGGGAGGGGATTACATTTAATGCAGTTAAAATAATTTTAAAAAAAAAACTATTTTAAGATTCAAAACTTTACCTGAAAAATAAGTTTGTCTTCAAAAATTTAGATGCTATTTTATAAATCAAAAACCCCTTGATTTTTCAAAAAAATTTTTTGAAAATCGTTAGAGCGGTTTTTTTTTAAATTAATTTTTTATGTATAAAATTTTTAAATTTTGTTCTAAAAATATTTTTGGTATGCAGTTGTTTAGTGATTGTAAATATACGCTCTACATTTGAATTTCGTAAAAAAATGTTGACCCGTTTTTGAGATATAGAATTTTGAAAAAAAAAAATTCAATATTTTTTTAAAAATCCAAACAATAAAAAATATCACTTTTGATAATCAAATATTGTTAAGGCAATATAAGAGCTTATTCAGAAAAAAAATTATTGAAATCGGTTGATAAGTTGCTGAGAAAATTAAGAAACAAAATAACGGTTCTATGAGCGGTACCTTTCCTGAGCAATACAAAAATATGTTTTTCTTATGAAAAGAAGCCAAGTTTAAAAATAAAATTTTAGAGAAAATTTAAAAAAAATCTATCGGTTTGTTTTTGAGAAAATTCGAATTTTCGTTTTTTGACCAAAAAAAATGTATGGGGGCCACTGTTAGTTTTGGTCTTAAAAAAAAAATGAAAAAAACGCCTAACGCGAATCTGCTGAAAACCTTAACTTCCAAGTTTGAACTCAATCGACCCAATGGTTTAGGCTGTAGGAGCGTGGACAGACAGACAAAACAGACCGGACGGAATCGCGGGACCCACTTTTTTCGACTTCTCTACCATCGTAATATCATGTTTGATTAAAATCTCGAGTTCGAAATTTTGCACGAATGCAAAACTTGCCATATAGTTCCTATATGTCGCAAGTAAAAAATGAAGCGCACGAATGGGTCTCCAAACTTGCTTCTGTATCCAAATACTCTGTTAACTAATAATACTTATTTTAAAAAAAATTAAAAAACACCTATAAAATAAGTTTGTGTTCAAAAATGTATATGCCATTTAATTAATCATCAAATATTTTTAAGACAGTATAAAAGCTTGTGCAGAAATTATTGAAATCGTTTCATTAGTTCTTAAGAAAACTGATTAAAAAATGGTTCTAGGGGTGTACGCTTGTGGAGCAATACAAAAATATTTTTTTTTGTTGAAAGAAACCAAGTTAAGAAAACAACATTAGATAACAGCATACTTAAAGGAGCTTATAAAAAGGTTGATGCTTCAAATGCATTTGATAAACAATTAGCACATCTCGACCTGTGACGTCAGTGGTCTAAAGTAGTGGAGTGCGTAGTGCACACGACTTCTAAGACTGAGCAAATCTGATATGCGTGGGTTCGAATCCTATGTTGTGCATAAAAAGTTTTTCAAATAAAATTGGATTAAAGGTCAGCACCACAAAAAAGGAGACTGATGAGTGCAAAAGTGGCAAAGCACGAAATAGCTATATATCTCCAGCCAAAAACAATGAGTGGTAGCACCTTTAAGTTGTTGTTGTTGTTCAAAAACATTCAACATTAGATAAAGTTTAATAAAAATCTATCGGTTTGTTGTTGAGAAAATTTGAATTTTTGATTTTTGACCTAAAAATTTGTAAGGGGACTACTGTTATTTTTAGTTTTAAAAAATGAAAAACACCTTACGCGAATCTGCTTAAAAACCTTAATTTAAAAGTTTGAACTCAATTTGACAAACCGAAGGACGGAATCGGGAGACCCACTTTTTTCTGCTTCTCTACCATCGTAATCCCATATTTGATTAAAATTTCAAGTTCGAATTTTTTTACGGATGCAATACTTGCCATGTAGTTTTTTTTATGTTGCAAGCACAAATATTTGCTTACCATCATTGATAGTTTTGGAGGGTCAAAGTTGGTATTCGTGGTCTTGTTTGTATATTTTCTGTAGATTGGCTAAAATTGAGCATAAGGTCTTAGTGAATAAAATAGCATTGATATTAATGTAGATAGTCAAAATAAAATCGTGTTTTGAACCAAAGCCTTCATAATTAATGCAAGAATATCAAAATAATAATGACAGAGATAATTTTTCTTATATTCTTGTGGAAATTTTTAATTCTAAATTGGACATCAGATGATACTTTTTGGTTTAATCACATATTTTTTTCGAAATTGTAATCAAAATGTATGCTTATTTTTAAAATGTTGTTAAATTATAAACGGGTTCAACTGCATCTACATATCTTCTAAATTTACAAAATATTTTAACCTTAAGGGTAACATCATTTTTATATCAACGTTTCCATTATTTAATGAAAAGATGTTGATTAATTTAAATTTTAAAATAATATAAACATTCAAATCTTTTTGAGAATAACTTCAAAATGAACATATGTATGTACCTTTATATTTAAGTAAAAAAATTGTGAAGTGATTTGCTTGGAAAAGTCCTTAAACATGCAACATAAGGCTATAACAACTTGTATTCACATTTAGCTTTGTGCCATTAACATACTGCCTTAAAACATTAAAACATAATGTGTGTGTGTTTTATTTCAATTTTCAAGTATTTTATTCTTTTTGATAGAAAAACTACACATATGAATGATGCGAACACTTTTCACGTATTCTCTTGTGCGCTTGTATGTAAATAATGATAAGGAATGAAAAACGAATTTAAACGAACCGAAAAAAAGTTCTAACACAAATTTAATAATAACTTTTTTTGTATTTTTGTAATTCTTGGGCAATATGAAAAAAACAACTTGTTTAAATATGTAACAGCAAAAGAACGCCCTACCTAACCTCAACTACCTTCTCCTACCTTTCGGGAATAAATTTAACTTATCGAATTCAATTTAATACCCACAGGGTTTTTCAAAACATTCATCCAGAGATTTTTTTGTTTTCGTAAAAATAATTTCGACCAAAAAAAAAAAACAAAAATAAAAAGTTACCAAAACCAAGTAAATTATGAATTATACAGAACCATAAGACAAACCCTAAAAAAAGTATTAGAAAGTTAAGAAATTAATTTGTTTCGTTGTTTTTGTTATTGTTGTTGTTGTGTTCTAAAAGCTTATGTTAAATTGATGGCAACAACTTTAAAGTATAAAATAGATATTTTTGTATCTTTCTTTTGTAACATAAAAATGCATTGACTTACCCTTGTTTGTTCTTCCAATCGATGGCTACGGATGGCGATGCGATGATATTTTTTTAAAATTATAAACAGAATTAAATTGCCCACAGTCATGGAGAAATTAAAAGACTGGGGCTCTGATAGGAGCAAGTTGGTTGGCTCCTCACAGAAAAAAACAACCGTCCTTAATCCATTTTACATTCCTAATACGAATACCTCTAGGACTCTGCTACCCATTCTATAACCTTTTAATTACATGCCTTCAAGCAATAAGCTTTTACTTCGTAACGTAACTCGTATCGTAAGGTAATACAATTTTGTATATAATTTCTGTTTTTATTTTTGCTGTTTTTGTTGTTGTTGTTGTTGTTGGTGTTATTAGTTTTGGATTCATATAACATCCTTGTACACTACACGGCAGTTAAGGAGAGTTTTTTTTTTTTTTAATGTCCTTTTTTCCAGCCAGAGTTTAAGTCGAAGGTTTGTAGATGGTAGATGCAAGTTTGTAGATAAAACATTTAATATAATATTCTTAGATGTGTGGAATACAAACATACATATATGTACACATATATTTTAGGAGTAAGATGAGTATGTGTGTGTTTTGTTCGCATATTAATTGCATTTTTAATTTCATTAAATGACCACTAATGGTTTTTCTGGAGCATCACACTTTGATGACTTTTCATCGTGGAAGGCATTGTCGGCTGTCTCCTCGCAAGGACTTATTGGTATTAATGATTTTGTACTTCCGATCATTTCATGAGAATCGGTGGGTTGGTCCTCCTGTGATGTATGTGGGAGAGAGAAAATCAAATTAAAATGTCAAGTATATGTACGTCGAGTATAGGTATTGGTACTAGGTCTAGAGGATATGAAGTATCGGATTGGATATATGTATGTATAGAGTTGTTGGTGCAAGATAGGTACATAGGTGGGTTTGAGTTAATGAGATTAAATTTCATACTGAATAATTTTTGATTGACTAACATAATACTCCACTTTTTTTTTTCTTAAGGTGTAATATTTTATAAATAATTAAGGACGAATCTTGGGAGAATTTGTCACATATTTGTTTATTACTTTGAATATACGTATACATACATGAAGTTATGGTATTTTGAATTAAAAAAAATGTTATTTTATTTTACACTTTAAGTTTCTTATAAAATAATTTTTCAGAAATAAAATATCGAGTTTCATGAAAAATTTTCACCCAAAGGGGTAATTTATTTAAATTTGGAAGCTTGATTTTTATAATTATTAATGTTTTTTAGGGTACTGAGTCATAAATAACTTTTGTCCTATTGTAGGGATTCTCCTAGGGATTTGGAGGCATGGTTAAGAGGTTTAATAGAACATATTATGTGCCTTCGTTTGTTAAAGGTTTCAAGAGAAGAAGAAGAAGGCAAATTTGAAAACTTTAATTTTTAGATTTTAAGATTCGACGAAACGTGATCGTGTCAAATAAGTTAGCATTAAAACAAATTCTTTTATTCTATTTCTTAGGCTAGAGAATTGAAAACAAAGTCTGGTAAACAATATGTATACGGTCTGGTTTATTATTAGTATAATCTTATTATTAAGTATTATAACGGGTTATCCATTTTGCGGTTTCAAAAGTATAGGCTGCAATTCGACATCTATTAAACTAAGTTGTTAAAACTGTTTCTTCAGTTGAAAGTCTGACATTTACGAAAATGGATCGCTTAACTATCGAACAAGGTGTACAAATTAATTAATTAATTAATTGAGATTATGGTTTACATAAACTGTGAAGACATTTGAACAGACTGGATTGGTTACAGAAATTGTAAGGTCTGAGCATCATATTTTCGCTCGTACCACTCAAAATATCGCTGCTATAAGTGAAAGTGTTGCCGAAGACCCGAATGTGTCGAATCCTCGTCGTTTTCAGGAATTGGGACTGTCTTACGGCACATTATGGCGTATTTCGCATTTGGATCTACACCTACATCCATATATGTACAGCTCACATAACAACTGAAGCAGCTGACCATTTAAAACTTCGCGTCGTAGATACGTCGAATGGGTGCTTGAACAATAGTCGGTGGACGGCGATTTTTCGAACAAAATTTTCGATGTAGGTTAATAAACAAAATTATCGTATTAGGGGTTCTGAGAATCCTCAAGTAATTGAAGAGAGGTCCTTACATCCACAAAAAGTCACTGTTTATTGCGCTCTTTGGTCCGGAGATGTGATTGGACCAAAATTCTTCGAAAACGACGATGGAACGACTGTCACCGTCAATTCAGAGCGTTATGGTCGTATGATAACCGAGTTTTTCTGCCTGCTATTGAAGAATACGACTTTGTTTAAACAAGACAACAAGCCACACAACTAAAGCGAATATGGCTTTATTGCAAGAGAAATTTCCTGGCCACGTAATTTCTCATCGTGGCGATATCAACTGGCCGCCAAGATCATGCGATTTGACACCGCTGGACTTTTTTTTGTGGGGCTATGCGAAAGACCGTTTTTATGCAAATCCAAATAGTAAACCCGTGGCATGACGGTTAGTGCGATGGACTGTCATGCCACTGCCTCTTCCCAGGAATTGACAAATTCCCCAAGAGTAATTCTTTTAATGAAAAGTGCTTTCTCAAATCAGCCGTTCGAATTCGGCTTAAAACTGTAGGTCCCCTCCATCCCTGACAACAGTACTCGCAAAAGGGAATGGTTGAGAGTTGTAAGTCACTAGGCCCTAGTTCTCAATGGACTTGTGCGCCACCCAATTTATTTTTTAAAAAAATCTTTAACTCGTGAGCACTTAAAAACCAACATTGGTCAAGTTGTGGCTGAGATACTGCCCAATATGTTTCAATATGTAGTCGAAAATTACATCAAACGAATTAGGTCTTGCAAGAATTCGTGTGGTGATCATTTAAATAATGTAGTGTTTCACACATAATATTAATGTTCAAACTTTATAATAAGAAAGAAATATCATGAAAAAAAAATAATTTATATGTATTTTATTTACGTTTACTTTTGAAACTGCAAAATGGATAACCCTGTACTTAGTATTATCAGTATATGTCTTATGTGCGGTTTTCAAAAAGAGATAAAACAAATATAGAGAAGAACAGATTTATAAATACAATGTTATGGCAAAGAGTGGCCTCACAAAAGGCAGTACCCGTGAAGAAAACTTTAGGTGGCACAAGGAGGGATCGAATCCAAAACCTCTCGCGTGGCAGGACAGTCCTACGCACTAACCATCACGCCACGGGTTTAACGTTATGTTTTAAAAATTATTTCGGCAAGTGTCCCCGTGGCTGGCTCGAATAAATTCCATTGGAGAGGCCCATTTTTGACCGCTTTTTGGCAGCAATTGGAGCCGTGTCAGCAATAACGTCCCGAATATTCTCTTCCAAGGATGCAATCGTCTCAGACTTATTATGAAATGACAAACGAAACTATGCATAAATCAAGTGACAGCTGTCAAAAAGACCATGTTCCGAAAAAAGTATTGCCAGATTAGAAACCAGACGTCTAAAAAACAAACCTTTTGTTATAAGAAGAACTTCAAATTTCATTTTGAAGTTGTCATTTTTGACATTTAACAAGTAAAAACTGCGCCATTAATAAAAATAGAAAACGCACTGAAATGAATTTTCAACAAGACGACATTTTACGTTTTTATCAAAAGTAAGCAAACAAAGAATTTCGAAAGAAAACCGTATTATACCGTATCTTGAAGATTTGATCACCCAGAACATGTGATTTATCACCTTTATTATTCATGAAAAATTTCATGAAAGGATTGGTTCTGCAAAGGTAGTTGTGCGTGGCAAATTTTCTTATGTAGTTTTTCATTGTTAATGGCATTCCTTTTTCTTTACAATGAAGATTATTCTTTAAGATTTTTTTGTTAACTCTTATTGGAAAAGTCTTTATTAAACTTTTAAAAATAGTTTCAAACATAGCCCAAATGGTTTTTGGCTAAAAGTGTAGGTACGAAACGAACAAGAAAATTTGCTTGACTAAAACCAGACGATAGTATACGTGGCAACCCTTATTTATATAGTATACTTAACACATTTGTGTAACATTTTAAGGGAGATTCTAAAATGCTAAAGCCATTTTAATAAGTTACTAAGCTGATGTGCTAACTTTTAACCATTTTAGCGTATTACTTTTTCTTCACATTTTACTAAAGTTAAAGCAAAATAAAGCTTAATAATTTGCTAAATCCATATGATTTAAAAGTTGGTGACATTTAAAATTAATAGGTTCTTTCCACACATTTCGGTTTGTTTGCTTTGTGCTTTGTTTCACATGCACACTCTTTTAAAAAAAGATTAACATTTTTGAAAAATGTACTAATCTAAATCTACGAATATTTAGCAAATTGAGATTGCCTGGAATTAAGCTTTTTTAGCTATTGATGGTTCTATTCATTTCCAACGAAACATATTGCTTTCGACCCTTTTAAAAATAATTATTAAAAAATTGGTGTCGGCAGTCACTCTGCTCTTGGTGTAAATATCTACTTAGTTATTCCAAAAGTAAACTCACTAAATTTGCATTTTTTGTCATTAAAATTGTTTTTGACATGTACATTAAAAGATCTGAACAAAAGAATATATTAAAATCTCAAGCTATTGGCATCGATAGAATATCAACTTTGTTTTACACAAAAATCGAATTCAGTTTTTTTTATAAAAATAAAAAAAAAATGAAGCAAATTCCTTGAGTTGAAAGACAAATTACCAAACATACATAGATATATTTATACATAGCTTTATTATATACTCACTGGCAAATCTGCTAATCCCATCGGACAATCTTCATCTTGATATCGTCCATTTTGGTTTCTTAATCCCATACCCATTGCTCCATCACCATCTGAATCATCTGCTGAACAAACACATCGCATCTTTGCATCATCACCAACCTTTTTCAAATAGCAAACAAAAATAAGTAAATAATATTAAAAGCATGCATACATACATATGTATGTATATACAATTGTCAATTGTTTACTTATTCACTATACATACATCGAAGAAACTATAGTCTATACATTTTTTTTTTTTTTTTTTTTTTTTTTTTTTTTTTTTTTTTTTTCCGCAGGAAGGTGAGAAATCTTCATGAGACACTATAAGCCCGGTGCTTATAGTAGTGTCAGATTTTTACTGACTAAAACTCACCTCCCTTATCTTCTATATTATTACTACAACTAAGTCCAGCTTAACAAGTAGTTTTAGCGTCATTTTGTTCGCGTTTTGTCAGGAAGCTCCCCAACGAGAGGACCTGAAGATTCCACAAAATTCGAGTGGAGAGATTAATTTGTTTGCGCTAGATCAGAAGGTCTTGTTCGGTGCAGACGCCGAAAAACGAACGCCTCGCTAACAGATTGTTGGATTAAGTTATTACTATGAGTTCTAAGTCGTGATCTTAGCTCTGAAGCAAATTTTTTAATTTCGTCTTCTACATATTTTATATTTAAATCTCTATGTAAGTCGCTATTTCTTACATACCATGGAGCATTTACTATTATTTTAAGTACTTTGTTTTGGTATGTTTGCAAAATTTGTATATTTCTTTCGTTGGTACAACCCCAAAGTTGTATACCGTACGTCCAAACTGGTTTCAGTACTTGCTTATAAATAAGAAGCTTGTTATAAACGCTTAGATTGGAATATCTTCCAATAAGCCATGTCAATTCGCGGAGTTTATTTTCGAGTTCATCGCGTTTCTTTTTTACATGAACTTTCCATTTAAGTTTCGCGTCTAGAGTCATGCCTAGATACTTCGCTTCATTAGCGTATGGAATTTGCACAGAATTTATATAAATAGGTAAGTTATATACTTTTTTATACGTAAAATTCGTGTGCGTCGATTTCGTTTCATTAAGAGCAATTCGCCATTTCTTTGTCCAATCTGAAATGCTATTTAATGCCTTTTGAAGCTTAGAGGTTGCCGTTTCTATTGAATCCGATATTGCGAGTACAGCTGTATCATCGGCAAAAGTGCCTAAAGTTGTGCCTTCTGTTTGGGGTATATCACGGGTATAAAGAACAAACAAAATCGGTCCAAGGACGCTACCCTGGGGAACCCCAGCGTTTATTTCTTTAAACTCCGAATACTCCGTTCCTTGCTTAACTCGAAAGAATCTATTTTCTAGGTACGATTCAAGAATGTTATATATTTGCTCTGGAAAGACTTTTAATTTATATTTTAGCCCGTCATGCCAAACTTTGTCAAAAGCTTGAGAAACGTCAAGAAATGCAGTTGAGCAAATCTTTTTTTCTTCAAATGCTTTTTCAATTTCGTTAGTTATTCGGTAAACCTGATCAATTGTCGAGTGATTATTCCGGAAACCGAATTGGTGGTCGGGAATTAAACGTTTTTCTTCAATAATTGGTAGCATTCGTTTAAGAAGCAATTTTTCAAATATTTTAGATATAATTGGTAAGAGAGAAATTGGTCTATACGATTTTTTCTCATTCGGTGGCTTACCCGGTTTGGGGATCATTATTACTTCGGCGGCTTTCCATTGCGTGGGTACGTAAGCAAGTCTTAAAGCAGCGTTAGTGAGCTGTAAGAGCTTAACAATTGCTTTTTTAGGCAACTCTTTGAGGACACGACCGTTAATCAGGTCGTAGCCAGGAGCTTTATTGTTTTTCTGCCGTTTTATTTCCTGGACAAGTTCAGTCAAAGTAATATTCCTGATAGAAAAATTTTCCGGCGCTGGTTGGAGCTCTCCGTCATTAGTCAGAAGCTCTTGACCATCGAAAGGTTTGAACGTTTCCTCAAGGTGCTTAGCAAATAAATCCGCCTTTTCCTTATCAGTTTTTGCCCATTCAGAATTATTTTTTCGAATAGGTGCCGACATTATTTGAGGCTTTTTAATACCTTTTATCGTCTTCCAAAGAGAATAATTTGTTTTTTTGTCTGCTGTTAGGCTTTCAAGATAGGCAGAATTCTCGCTGTTTTTAAAATCTCGTAACAAATTTTTAATCTTGTTTGATAAAAAGTTGACGACACTTTTATGCTGAGGAGCACGTGATTGCTGCCATACTTTTCGAGCTTTTCGTTTTTCGCGTATCAATTCTTTTATATCTTCTGGAATTTTTTCTTCGTATTGCCTTGACTTTTTACTACAGATCGGAGTATTATTCCAAGCTGCTTCCTGAACAATATTTATAAATTTTTCTGTTTCATCTTCTAACTCAAACGGAGTTTGCAAAGAGACGTTCAGTATAATTCTATTTTCGCAATCTTCTTTGAATTTATCCCAATTTGTGTTATTATTTGTTAAAATTAGGGGCTTTTCTTTTTCGATTACGTTACTGTTTATTGTTAAGATAACGGCCGAGTGATCCGTAGAAAAATCGAAGTTATCATCTACTGTCATATATTTTCTGTTCATTCCTCTTGCGATGAAAAAGTCAACAAGATCGGGAACAAGAAAGGAACTTTCTATAGAAAAATAAGAAAATGTCTGTTTACTTCAGTTGAAGATAGCTTATATTCAAATATTTGATTTTTTGGGTGGTTTTCACAAAGTAATCAATCAATTCCATTTTCGGGATTTCTCTCACATTTTTGTCGACTTCATCGAAAACTCTTTTAAGAAAAAAATAAATGTGTTTTACGTGATTTCGAAAGTTCAACAAGGAGCAGGCTATGCCATTCAATATAATCAACACTTGGAGTTTCAAATATTTAAAATTTCGTTTTTATTGCGAATATTTTGACATTGGGTGAGTTCACAGTAAAACTTAAAAAATTTCAAATTGGAGTTCTTATATTTCTAAGATTTCTGAGAATTTTCTCAATCAGGTTGACAGAACAGGAGAATAAAGTATAAACACAATTCGCTTTTCTTCCTTTTCGAATAGTGCAATAGAGATTTCCTGAGAAATTGAATCATAAAAATTCTTTTCTCAGATTTCTGACAGCAAAATTGAAAAGTTTGTAAGAGAAATGTTGTTTATACTTCTGAGAATACAGAAATCTACGAGACTTTAGAAATTTAAACTGGCTAAATGTTAACCATGTTCTCAAAAGGTTACTGATGCCTTTTGCAATTTTGACAGATCCACTAAACAAATTTCAATATTGAATTTGACATTAAAATAGAACTCTCATGATAATTTTTGAACGAATTCGTGCACATTTTTATGTGCCATTAAATACTTTTGAAAAAAAAAATTAACCGTTCTGGATCCTTTTTGCAGCATTTAAGGCTTTAATTAAAAAGAAAATTTGAAACAATATTAAAAAAGATTCCTAACGAAATTATCGTTCTTGTTAAAATGGAAAAAAAACATCATTTTGGATGCACTCAACAGTTTTTAAAAGTCATGATAAAGGGTATCTAACATTTAAAAGGTTCTTTAGACGACAACACAAACCTATATCAAAGTATGTAACAGAAAAAGAATATATTTTTAGGAAAAATGTTGACCTCTAGTTTGTTATAATTATATTACATATGGGTATATGAGAGAGTTTGGCATCAAGCTCTCTTATCGAAAATGCGTGCATTTGGTATTGATGAATCCCTTCTTCGTTAGGTTAGAAACTACCTTTCGGACCGTTCAATTCAAGAAGTATTGGACAAGTTCAAATCCGATATTCACAAAATAAACGCTGGTGTGCCCCAGGGCTCCGTTTTGTCTCCAACGCTCTTCCTTATTTTTATAAATGATCTTTTGTCTGAAACTTCTAACCCACTAAATTGTTTCGCGGATGAAAGTACCCTCAGCTTTTCATATTCGTTTTTAGATTCTCATCCTTGTTCTTCGGATGTGGACTACCAACGGCAGCGTATAATAAGCTCAATAAATTCTGATCTTGATTTCATTTTCCAATGGGGAATCAAAAACCGTGTAGAATTTAATGCTTCAAAAACTCAATGCTATCTACTGTCGCAAAAGCATAACCCTCCCCCAATGCAACTATTCATGAGTGGTACTTGCATCGAGGAGACTGAACAGCTATCAGTCCTAGGTATGTGCATTACAAACCACTTGTTGTGGAGTGATCACATATTTGACATCGCCAAAAATGCTGCTAAGTGTTTAGGTTTTCTCCGACGCGACGATGCAAGAAGTTTTTTTTACCCTTCTGATCTGGCTATAATTTATAAATTCTATATTCGTCCAAAACTTGAGTACAATTCCCATATTTGGGCAGGTGCTCCTATTATAACCCACTTGAGTCTCTTGGACAGAATTCAAAAGGGAGCTCTAAAAATGATAGGTGACCGTTGTCTAACTGAAACTTTTGCATCCTTCGAGCAAACAATTCAACCGTAATACTAGTTCTTTTAGGAATGCCCATCATTTTACCCTTGAGCCCAATTTCGGACGTACTATAAAGTACAGAGATTCTTTTTTTAGCCGCACTACACGAATGAGGAGTGCTTTACCAGACTCAATATTTCCCACTCATTACAACGTGCAGGCATTCAAAACCAATGTGCATCGGTATCTCCTTTCAAATCCTATCCTCCCTTCCTAATTACTCGCTGTGTATAATCATTATAAGGGTATTCATATCCCTTTGAGTGCGCGTACAATATAAAAAAAATATTGTCTACAAGTCGCCTTCAGATTATTTCGTGAAAAAATACTCTTTTGTGGTGTTATTAAAGAAAATACAATAAATTGTTTTTTTTTTCAAGACATGTACAGTACATAGTTCCAATAGAAATGATTTCTCCAAAAATAACCAAAACAAATTTTCACACCAAAAAACAAAATTTTATTATAATAAACTACTCAAAACAAAATAGGGCCCACAAAGTTTTTTGGCTTTCGTCTGAAAGAAATTAGTGTTTAAATTTGTGTTTTTGGTTATTATGTTTCAGTTAAGTATTTAATAATAGTGTACACACTTTTAACACGGACAAAAATTCTTTATTCAAGTTATACTGAAAAAAAAAACAACATTTTTATAGGAAAATTTACAAAAAAAATAAAAAAAATTAAACTTTACATATCACCATTTTTTGTTATGATTTCTGGTCTATTTCCTTTGCTTAGTAGCAATTAGGGCCTGCTTTACTCTGTATGCACTGTATAAGCCTATCTGGTAAGCTTTCAATCAGATGCCTTACATTTTGTTCGGGTATGCGCTCCCAATAGCCTTTTAACTCGTTTATGTGCTCCTGTGCAGTGTTGACACTATGGTGGCTTTCTTTGATGCTTCTTTTAAACTGGTCCTATCAATGCTCGATCGGATTGAGGTCTGGGGTCTTTGTTGGCTATGTCAAAAGTGTAGTATTGGCGTCTGAAAGAGCTGCTTGCGTGTCACGGGTCATATATGCGGGCGAGCATTGTCTTGAATAACAACAAACCAACCATCGCCAACTCTTTGTGAAAATGGGATCACAACAGGTCATATTACCATTTCAACGTAACTGGCGGTGGTAACGGTGCCCTTATCCACTGTTTTCTTAGCGAACTTATTCCACCCATACGATACTACTGGGGCCCCAAATCGATCAATTCCGTGAACGCACGGGTTGCTAAAACGTTCACCTGCACTTCTCCACACTCGTACTCGCTTATAGTACCCACTTTTAACTCAAAAATTTGATTTTGCATTCGTCTGTAAAGAGTACAGACCTCCAGTTGTCCAAGGTTCAATTTAATTTCTCACGGGCGTACCTTAAACGCGCTGCCCAATAGGCCAGTGTAAATTTGGGCTGAATAGCACACGCTCTGGAACGTTAAACATCTTAGTGGAGTCGATTGCGAATGGTTTGATCACTGACTTAACTTAAGTGCCAGTCGACTGCCGCAGTTGAGTTCGTAAAGCCCGGGTGGTTAGAGTACGCTTCCGACCGGCAGTTATTCGAATTGCCTGGTCTTCTTGCTGAGTTGTGGCCCGAATTCTTCCTGATCCTGGTCAGTTGCTACACTCACGGTTTCCTGGATGCGTTCCAACACGTTTCGGATAGCAACAGCCCTTTGACACACTCCTTGCTTCATCATATTTACCGCTCTAATTGCTTTCAGCGTTGCCTCTGGGCTTCACGAAAGTGTAACACATTTTTTTGAAAAACGTAACAAATGCGAAAAAAATGTAACAAATTGAAAAAAAAATTATTTAAATCAAAGAATGCTCTTGAACATAAGTTTTCTTCATCACAGTTCTTAAATTCAGTACAAAACTATACATTAAATAATAAGTTAATAAATTATTATAAGTAAGACACATTTTAAGTTTTACATAAAACATGTTTAGGCAAATTAAGAGAATTGATATTTTATTTGTTTTGCAAACATTATTGATTCAATGGTATTCAAGTGGTACCTATTGGTTAAATTGGTTCGATCGAGTCGAATGAAGGTGATTTCAACTCAATTTAGGACGTAGGTGTACAAACAGGTGGAAGTGTTGTTTAAGCGCACTTCACACTGATTAAAAAAATCATAAAGTAAATTTTTAAAGAAAAAAAAAGTTTGGAGAAAAAAGTGTAACAAAAAGAAAAAAAAGTAAAATAACAAATACAAAAAATTAAGAAAAGTGTAACACTTTTGTTACACTTGTAACATTGTGGCAACGCTGATTGATTTTTCAGTATCCAAATGGCGTCTAAGACCGGGCATTGTAATCACGTTTAATCGCGAAGAAATAAAGAACAACAATTAAATAAATAAACACTTACCAACAACACTAGAATCGGACTAAGAGAACATATGCAATAATTTTTGCATTGATTGTTTTTTCGAGCGATCGGGTTTTTTTGCCTATTTACGTGGAGGTATCGGTAAAATTGTTATTCAAAGCATCGATATGGAATCATACACCAATTTTCATCAATTAAGTATTTTTAAGGCAAAATAAATCTTGGGTGGGCCCTATTTTGTTTTGAGTAGTTTATGTACATACATATATACTCGTATGTGCTACACCCGAATGTTGCCGTTTTCGGCCGTTTTTCTCGAAATACATGAATTGTACGAAAAAAGGAGATATTCTTTAAATCTTTCAACTTTTTTTTCTCGAAAAGACCTATAAGTATGTATAGTTTCGGAGGTGTAGATTGAATAAAACTGCACTTCGCTCCCTTAAACTTTTTGCTCCACTTTACATTTAAATACGTTTTTAAGAAGTGCTCAGGGCGTATGAATGACGCCACTTTGTCTGTCACTTCAAATTAAGAGGATTTGTTCCGAAGTGGTTTCGACGTCCTAAATTAAATTCTCTGGAATTTTTTCGAAGTTACACAACTTTTTAATCATATTTTCCTATATATTTATATAATAAGTTGATTTTTAAAGTAGTGTCAGCTGTCATTCTGTTTGTTTTAATATAGTCACCAATCGTCAAATTCAAAACTTAAATATATTTAAATTATGGGAAAACATTTTTGAAAGAGGCAATTCGTTAAAACTTACCTTGACTGTATTTGTTATAATACACAGCGAGATTGATGAAAGAACAAACAGGACAATCGGAAGAATGAGTGCTATTAGTAGCTCCTTGTATGTTTTATCCAAATCAAATCTTGCAACCACAAAAGGAACCGATTCGGCCTGTTATCAGAAAATCATAATAAAAAAAATAACAATTTATTTATACGTCATTTTAAATGAAACTTCTTAAATTTCACTGTCAAAAACGTGTCAGTGTCAAAAGTAATAATACCCATTCCCATTTATCTATACTTTTGTATATACCTTATTGTAAAAACATTGATATCTTGATTGGGCTGTATCATTATCACCATCACTACCATATCGAGCAACAAAGTCCTTACATTCCCCTCGAAGCGTATTCACGCATCCTTCCAAGTTAATGAACAATTTCTTCGAACTATAAATTGTAAGGTTTTCTTGTTTTGGCAAAAATCTCTGGTCTGGATCTAAAATATTGTTGCTTTTGTCGTAAATTTCCCAAAACTGGGTGAAATTCATAAAGGGATGTGGGAAAATGTCGTGGTCTAGAAGTGTTCCATTAAGGCAGTCGGTAGCTCTATATACACCATCAAAAAATATTAAATAAAAAACGGAAAATAACATCCGTTAAATTTTATCATAGCATTGCAGGCATAAATATTTGTGTCTTTTTATACAATATGAGCCTCCAAAGGACAAACAAAACCAAAAACATAGATAGGTATAAGCTTACACAATTTTGTCGCCTTCTTTTGCTACAGTCATACAATTTGCCAACAAATCGCCATCATCTTCTTTCCAGAAATCGGTGGGTGGTATGCGGACTCCCTTGTTGGGTCCTCGGGCTTCATTAAATGCCACTCCGTGCTCACATTCCGCAGTCACAAGATTGTTGTCCTGGAAAGAAATAGAATTTTTAATGTTTAAATTTTTTCTTGTTTTTCTGTTTTCTTGGTGAAGTTTGTGTTTTTTGTTGCCTCTGTGTCTAAAAAGGTCAAAGTGCCAAAAACATACGCACTTGCATCAGCAGGACATTAATTTTTGTTGTAGTTATCTTCGAGCAATAGCGGTCACATAGGAAGGGCTTCTTTATTTTCGTACACTGAATACCTCTGCATTCAAAGAAGCCGTTTAGCTTTGTGTTGTCCTTTTCAGAATTGAGTGTGGGCCCGTCAGCCTTGTGATGGCATAGGAAAAATTCTGACATATTCTTGCAGTGTCCTAGAAATGGAATGTGGGGTTAGTTGGTTGGTTAGTGGTCGTAGATGATACACAAAAATAGACAGGATGTTTAGTAATTTACAAACATATGCACATACTCGTATGTAGATAAACTAATTGATTGGCATGTTTGAGTGACACAAGGGTGATGTTATAGGGCTTTAGTGACATGCAATTTGCGTATGTTCGAAAACACAAATATGTAAAGACTTACCATTTGAACAGTTGAATACACCGCGTAGGTTGTTGCAGGCTGTTCCATTGTTGCAGTTGAATTTCTTTAAATTCTGCAAGTCGATCTAAAAATATTAACGTAAAAAATAAACAAGATTTAATTGTTGGCAAATAAATATACAAACAAATAAACCCTACATTAAGGCCTTATGACTGCCGAAATTACGCATCTTTTTAAAATTAATATTACAATTAAAGTTAGAAGAAAAAAACAAATTCAACCAATGTTCAATAAAACATTTTTGTATAATTTTTACTCTTGCTTCTTTATCATTTTAAACTCCTGTCAGTTGTCAATGTTGTAATACGAAAAGGGTGAGCAGTCTAGGGGTTTTTTTTTAGATCATAGTTTATTATGACACTGAGAGCTGTTTCTCGCAAGAAAATCGATATACCTTCGCAACCTTTAACATTTGTTTTTGTTCGACAACCTGTTTAATACTTTCTGACCTCTCCCAATAATACCAGCAACAACAAGCCATACGTGCCTCCGCACAGATAAGAGGATGAAATTGCTTAATTCGCGGTGGTTTGAAATTCCAGTTATTTTTACATTATTGTTATTATAAGTAAAGTAGAGTAAAAGGGAGTAAAAGGAACCTTTTTGAGAAAAAAAATGTCCGCATAGAGGGGTCGCTCAGGTCAAACCATTCCGCAGTCAAAGTGTTAAAGAAGTTTTGGTTGAAATTAAGCCTCTACTGTTTGGGGGCTACGTTATAAAACAAAATACTGCATCATCTGAGCCTCGAAAAACTCACACGTTGTTCTCATCAACAAAGCGTTACATTTTTTTTTTCGAAAAAGAGGCTGGCCAACAGTTATCGATACATACATGGATTTGTGCATCAAACACAGAATCGTCTTTGACGATTTGCCGATTAGGAGCATCGATTTAATCAACTTGTCGCGATTTCATTCCATCCGTCTATCTGGTGCTCATACAGCCTAAACTATTGGGTCAGTTGAGTTCAAACTTGGAAGTTAAGATTTTAAGCAGATTCGCGTTAGGCTTTTTTAACTTCCCAAAGGAAGTCATTGTAATCGGTCCGATTTGTCGAATTAAAAATTTTGACATTTCTTGACGTTTCAAGGCCCCTAGAGTCAAAATAAAAGATTTTTAGAGAGATGTCTGTGCGTTCGTGTGTACGTACGTTCGTACGTCCGTACGTTCACGACGTTTTTTTTCGTCGTTCATAGCTCAAGAACCAGAAGAGATATACATATGTAAATAAATTGGGTGGCGCAACAGTCCGTTTGAGAACTAGGGCCTAGTGACTTACAACTCTAAACTATTCCTGTGTGTGAGTACTGTTGTCAGGGATGGAAGGGACCTACAGTTTTAAGCCGAATCCCAACGGCTAATTTGAGAAAGCACTTTTCATGACAAGAATTACTCTTGGAGAATTTGTCAATTCCTCGCAAGAGGCAGTACCCGTGAAAAAAACTTTAGATGGCATAGGCAGGGATCGAACGCAAGACCTCTTGCATGACAGTCCAACGCACTAACCATCATGCCACGGGTACTACAGAAAAAAAGAAGAGATATGGACTTAAAAATTCAATTTTGTTATAAAGATAATAATGCAGAAAGGACTCTAAAAAAAATTGTGTGTCTGGTTTTCTCTCCATACCAATTTAAAAAAAAGGTGACAATTTTGGTTTACCTAAAATATCTCACGAACCAATAACGCTAGCGGGTTGAATTAAATTTTATATTATATATTATAACGTGATACCAAACTAGTATATTTTTGGGAACAATTCTAAGGGTGTTTTTTATAAATCAAAAAAACTGAAAAAAAAAATATTTGTCACTTCGAATATTTTATGAAGAAAAAAAGATTTTATCTCCAAAATAATTTTGTGCCATAAAGAATAACGTTTTTGGCATCTGTTAAAATTTTGAGAAAAATCGAATTGACATTTTTTTTTATAAAAAATAAAAACCTAAAAAAACATCACTAAAAGTTGGTGAAAATTGATTTTCGACTCAAATATCTTTTCAAAACTTTGAGATTAGGTTTTCAAGTAATTTTGTCTTATCAAAAATATTGTTTGCAATATTTGGTAAAATTTTGAGAAAAATTGAAATGACAGTTTTTTTCACAAAAAATAAAATCCTAAAAAAACATTACTAAAAGTTCGTAAAAAATGATTTTTTACCCAAATATCTTTTCAAAACTTTGAGATTATGGCTTTAAACTAATTTTGTCTTATAAGAAATATTGTTTTCAACATTCCGTAAAATTTTGAGAAAATTCGAATTGACAGTTTTCTTACAAAAAATAAAAACCTAAAAAATAAATAATACTAAAACTTAGAACAAATTTACTTTCGACTCAAATATCTTTTCAAAAATTAAAAATAGTGACTTCAAAACTATTTTATCGCACAAAAAATATTGTTTTCGATATTCAGCGAACCGGTTACTTGCTAAGCCCGATTTCAGGCATGAGAAACCTATATGTAGCAATTACACTTTCTTAGTAAATATTCAATTTTTTCGCACCACAAACTACAGAAACTGATACTCCATTATTTCTCGTAAACTTTTCAATACGCTCCTATTTAGAAATTCCTAAGTTGAGAAATTTCATCGGTTTTAAAAGAGCAGTAAAAGTGTGGCTTCTTGATTTGGATCATAGAGAAATCGAGGTTTTGATATACGATATTAAATAAATATAAACAAATTAAATTGTTGTTAATTTACCCACACGATTTGTTATACTGTAAAAGTTAGGTTTATATCTTATTATATACAGGGTGTCCCGTAAGTAATGGATAACCCTGAAATGCCGCATAGTAGACTTTATGACCGTCCTGAAAACTGATAAAAAAAAGTTCTATCCCAACCACAAGAAAAGTTATATGCATTTTTTTGTTCAGTGCATTATTTTTTTTCTTACTTTACATTTTTGAATACCACGACTACAAGTGAATGAGTTCCATCATTTTTTTTGCAGGAATATTTTACATTACTTGGGTCAACACATAAGTAGAAGAAAATTATCATAACTGTTGGACTTCTTAGAGAAAAAAATTATTTAACATTGAATTTCAATGCAAAATGTGAAAACAAATAATTTTTGAAAAAGTTAAATCATAGCTGGTATAAAAAAAATGCATGAATACCTGAGTGGGCAACTATTTTAAAAATATGCGCGTTAAATGCAGATTTTAAAATGGTATTACTTATTATTATATCTGGAGTCAATAGCAAGTTATTGGTAAAAATCTGCAATACTAGAGTAAATTTAGCAAAAACAAAAGTTTTCAAAATTAGCACAGTAAACGTAAAAATAATACCAAGCGTTGAACATAACAGATTTTTGATTTATTGTCTGTTTCTACGATGTTGTTCTTATGATAAGTCCAAGCTTTCAACTTCTAGGGCTGAATGCATTCATGATAAAAATGTCAAAAAAGTGCAAAAAATGGTTACATTTTCGAGCTTGTTTTGAATTTTACCTGTTCTATTGGGCTTTAACAAACCCATCAAATATTTTGTTGGTTGCTATTAGTTTAATTGTTATTTTCTCCAAACAAAAAGTCTTCTGATTCAATTTTAATTGGGTTTTTTGAATAGTAAATTGTAAAATCCAGAGAAAGTGAGAACGCATAAAATCGTAAGTTTTTCAAATTTTGAATTAAAGTTTTTGTAATTTGATCTTAATTCATAAGATTAAGACCACGACGAACACTTATTTATATCGTTTTTATTGTTCATTCTTCAGGAGAATTAACGGTCTAAATAGCTGTTTTCCTGAACCTGCTTTTTGATAATTAAGACGTTTGATTGAACTTTTTCGATGCCACGTATTCTGTATTCTGCACAAGAATATGCAAACATGCATTTCATTTATGGAGAGTGCAAGGGCAACGCAAACGAAGCTGCGACTCTGTATAGGGAAAGGTACCCTAACGCACGTCACCCGGATTATCGAGTGTTTATTAGAGTCCATAGCTGTTTCTCGGAACGAAGGCTGCCTTGTAGTGGTGTTGGTGGTGCTGGCGTGGGACGACCCCCTCGAGGAGATACCGAAGACTTAGTGCTTGCGGAACTTGACCGAGATCCCACAGTATCAATCCGAGCAATAGCACGACGCCTAAATCCACTTGATTTCTTTTATTGGGGATTCATTAAGGAAATCGTATACAGCAAGCCGATCAGGTCTTTAGAGGAGCTAAGAAATCGTGTGGAGGCAGCTGCATTACAAATTTCTGAGAAAAACCTTGCACGTTCACTAAGACGTTCATTTATTCGGAGGTGCAGAACCTGTATAAGAGTGGGTGGAAAACAGTTGCTTTAAATAAAAAAAAATTAAAAAATTATCTATTTTTGTTTTTGTTTTCTAACTAAGTGATCATGTGATTAAAAGCTGGCTCAAAAACTTTTTGTTTAGATAAAATAACAATTAAACTAATAGCAACCAACAAAATATTTGATGGGTTTGTTAAAGCCCAATAGAGCAGGTAAAATTCAAAACAAGCTCGAAAATGTAACCGTTTTTTGCACTTTTTTGACATTTTTATCATGAATGCATTCGGCCCTAGAAGTTGAAAGCTTGGATTTATCATAAGGACAACATCGTAGAAACAGCTAATAAATCAAAAATCTGCTATGTTCAACGCTTGGTATTATTTTCACGTTTACTGTGCTAATTTTGAAAACTTTTGTTTTTGCTAAATTTACTCTAGTATTGCAGATTTTTACCAATAACTTGCTATTGACTCCAGATATAATAATAAGTAATACCATTTTGAAATCTGCATTTAACGCGCATATTTTTAAAATAGTTGCCCACTCAGGTATTCATGCATTTTTTTATACCAGCTATGATTTAACTTTTTCAAAAATTATTTGTTTTCACATTTTGCATTGAAATTCAATGTTAAATAATTTTTTTCTCTAAGAAGTCCAACAGTTATGTTAATTTTCTTCTACTTATGTGTTGACCCAAGTAATGTAAAATATTCCTGCAAAAAAAAATGATGGAACTCATTCACTTGTAGTCGTGGTATTCAAAAATGTAAAGTAAGAAAAAAAATAATGCACTGAACAAAAAAATGCATATAACTTTTCTTGTGGTTGGGATAGAATTTTTTTTTATCAGTTTTCAGGACGGTCATAAAGTCTACTATGCGGCATTTCAGGGTTATCCATTACTTACGGGACACCCTGTATAATATTACAACAAATAATTCATTTTTCAACAAAAGAAAATATTTCAGTATTTGTCAAAACCATCTGAATATTTAAACCAGAGTTAACTACAAGATTATAATAGATTGAAAACATGTGTCGGAAGTTAACTCCAGTTTAACTCTGAAACTAGGACGATCTCGCACTGAAAAACTGGGCCTTAGGTATGTATGTACGTTCATTGCCCAAAAGTAATCCATATTTTTTAAATAAAGTTTGTAAAAGTATCAACTTTCTAAACTTTTGACCTTCTATGTTAAATAAAAATTAACATTATCCTGAGACCCATGTTATCATAATGTAATCCCCCTTCAGTCGAAGAAAAATTCATATTTTTTCCGCATTAAGATAATTTCCCTTCGTCAAAATCGATTTTTGTTCACTGTTTTTAATATAAACTTTATATAGATATAGAATAAATCAGCCAACGCTATTGAAGACCTGTTGAATAATTGATTAAAAATACAGCCTTTTGCCGGCTTTTTTAGTCTATAAATATACAACAAATCGATTTTTGTTCACCCCTCCAACCATTCCTATTACAATAACCAATTGCTTGATATTTTTGCGGTCATGAACCCACTTCTGAATTGTAGTATGTCACATTTAATTTGCAAAACTATATTTATTAAGTGTTTACCTTTCAATGATAAACTTTTAATATAGATAGAAGCGTTAGATGCTTGATTATAACTTTATAAGTGAATTTGTTTTGTTGTGTTAGACGAAATTGAATGGTATACCTTTTAGTAATGTTACTTTTTTATTCAATAAATGTAATTGTTTGTAACTTATTCAACTTGATCTTTGTAAGTCACATTTTGCAATGGTTTTTGTATAGATCTCAAAACTAGTCTGCATTCAAAAATGTTTCTTAAGATATTGTTTCAAGAAAACTGAATTTTCTTTCAAGTAGATAGCTTTTGAAATACTAAACAAATATAGTCAAATGCATTTTATTTTGTATGGATGACTTGAAACTGTATAGAATTGTATGTACGTTTATACAATAATTTATGTATTTGTTTCTATATTTGTTATTTGCGTTAGAAGTGGGTGAGCCATAATTTATATTTTTATATTATACTTAATGATAACTGCGACAAGTTGATATTTCCCAGTTGGTATTCTTTATATTAAAAACATGAACAAAATGCAGGAACAAAATAATGCCATTATAAATTGCGTGCACTGTCCTTAAAGTGGTTTAACACTTTGTTGATGATATACTCTATTTAATAACTTTAATTATGTAAATTTGCATGTTTACATCTTTATGGCTTTTATAAAGAATAACAAGCTTTTTATCATTTAAAAATAATATTTTACAAAATGTTGAGTCAGATGTTTTATGTGTGTCAATTACGAACTATTTGAGGCTGAAAATCATCATCATTGAACAAAAGTTGTTGAGAACAATTTCAGTGTCAATTTCGATTAATTTATTATTAAACTTTTATACAAATATAATTTGAAGCCATATTATTTTAGTTAAAAAAAGAAATCAAGTATCTTCTGTCGTTCTTATAAATAATACTATTAAGGTGAATACTTTTTTCTTACCCTCCTATAAACATAGCCTTGCAAGTTGCAAGAAAGGACCATTTTAATTTATTATGGCATTTAAATTGATTCTTTTGGTTTTCTTGTATTAACTAAAATAAAAACTAAATCCACCGGTTAATTCAAAGTATACCAAACATACGCAGGTATAAATAATAAACAGATTACAGATGTTTTTATTTTAGCCTCGTGTTGCTCGAAAAACAAAAAGCTATTCAAAAATTCATTAAGTCATCAAAAATGTATTTACAATTAAGATTATTGAATAATTCACACATGTATTGCACGTGCTTCAGTCGTTATTTCAATACTAATTTGTTTAAAAAAATTAATATATATTTAATCGT
Source organism: Eupeodes latifasciatus (assembly GCA_920104205.1). NCBI lineage: Eukaryota > Metazoa > Arthropoda > Insecta > Diptera > Syrphidae > Eupeodes > Eupeodes latifasciatus. The sequence continues at coordinate 131,369,522 of OV049926.1, read as the reverse complement.
TGGAGAACTTTTTCGTATTATACCCTGCTATATCAACTGCAACAATTGGGATGTAGATTTCAACAAGATGAAAGAAGCAATAATGTGTGGAACAGGTACAAATTTGCTTATAATAGGAGATCTGAATGCAAGAGTGGGTACAACAGATGGTGAAGAGAACGAGAGAAGAGATCTAATTAGAAAATCTAAAGATTTGGTGAGAAATAATAAGGGTAATCAATTACTTGATGTCTGCAACTCTTTTGGATTCCGAATTCTGAATGGTACGAGTGATGGCGATAAATTTGGTGAATATACGTTTGTTGGAAAACAGGGAAGTTCTGTCATTGATTATGGACTTGCTGGAGAGAAATGGAATTCTGTGATTACTGATTTCGAGGTGGAGCAAGTACCTTTTTCGGATCATATGCCAATTATCATCCATTTTAGCATTGAGGGAACGGATAATGAGGAAAACAGGAACCTAAAATTGATGCCCAAACTATATTGGAATTATTCAAATGCAATTACATACAAGAATCAGTTAGATATAAATCTGATGACAGACGAAAGTTGTAATTTGAGAAAAATTGAAGATTGCATTAAGAAAGCGGCTCCAATACCAAAGAATTTAGTAAGTTGTAAGAGTACGAGTGATTTTTGGAAAAAAATACATAAAATAAATGTCAAGGTACATATATGTATGTTATTAATAATAATCTACATTGTGAGGCGTTAAGAATACACTTTACCGAACTTCTAAACTATTTACCTATCTCCACTGATATGATACAATTTGCGCAGCCAGCTTATAGTGATGAGATCTAAGAAGGTATAATACAGAAGGAGGAAATATATGCAGCTCTCAATGGACTCAAGGATGGAAAGGCCGCTGGATCAGATAGAATACCTTCAGAATTCTATAAATAAGGAACAGAGAATATGATAAACAAAATAATGGTAATCTACAATAACTTCATGGATACAGGCCTTATACCGCAAGAATTCAAAGAAGCGCTTATTTTCCAATCGACAAAAAAGGTAATACAATGGACTCTACAAACTATAGAGGAATTTCTTTCTTAAACACATCCTACAAAATATTTACATCAATTTTGCATAATAGACTTAAAATGTGGATAGACGAACACAAGCTATTGAAGGAATTTCAAGCTGGCTTCAGACAAGGATATTCCACCATTGATAACATCTTTGTAGTACGAAGTATCGCTGACTTCTATTTGGAAATAAACAAAAAGCTGTATGTTTTCTTCGTCGATTTTAAGGCAGCTTTCGATACGATTGACCGCAATGCATTGATGTACAAAATGTTTGGATTAGGAATGTCATATAAGTTCGGACGGGTACTTCAGAATCTGTATCTGGAAACAAAGGCTGCAGTATGGGATGGAGAAAATATTTCGACATGGTTTGAAACGAAGACAGGGGTAGGTCAAGGTTGTATGCTGAGTCCAAGCTTATTTGCACTCTTTATTGATGATATAACGGATTGTCTTCCAGGAGGAGTAGAATATGCTGGTATTCTCATCAAGGCTCTCCTTTTTGCGGATGACTTAGTGTTGTTTGCGTACTCACCAGAATCGCTACAACTCATGATTAATAAACTAGGTATCTACTGTAAAACCTGGAAATTAGTGGTTAGCCTTGAGAAGTCCAAGATAATGGTTTTTCGAAAAGGTGGAGGAAGAGTAAGCAGTCATGAACAGTGGACTTACAATAATGAAAGAATAGAGGTGGTTAAAGAATATAAATATCTTGGCATCAATATAAACAATAAAAACAGCATTGAAAAACATCTTGCCGATAAATTGCAAAAAGCGAAAACAACTATGAATATTGCATGGAAAAACATCTTCAGTAATAAGCATATAGCTCACAGCAGTAAATACAAAGTACCTATTTGAATCGTTAGCGGAGTCAACATTAATGTATGCAGCTCAAGTGTGGGGTAGCAAAAAATATGAAACTGTTGAAAAATTGCTCCGATTTTATATAAAAAGGATATTTCGATTACCACCGAATGCACCCAACTACATGTTAATATTGGAAACAGGAATCTCTCCATTGTTTATTAAAACACTGAAATTGAATGTGGACTACATACATATGTAAGGTCCTTCTGATGTCAGATGAGCGTCTCCCGAAAATAGCAGCACTGCAGGCGATACAGAAAAAATCAAGTTGGTTCAGAGAGTGGCTAGAGCTAGCTGAAGTAGAAGGTATAAATCTAGCACCGGAAGACTATCTTAGGTGGAAACCCCTTATGTACCAATTAATTGCTGCAGTAGACAATCGATATAGACTGAAGTACACATCCGAAGCAAAAGAATCTATCTACAGAATGTCCTACAGCAAGCTGGACTACAATCTTAATCAAAAGAATTACTTCCGAGATGACCTAACAACGGATCAAATATCTATGATATTTAGACTAAGAGGAGAACTGCTCAATCTAAATTTCATTCCCCATAGAGATGATTTACCTTTGATGTGCGAATTATGCAATATGGGTGAGAGAGAAAAAATTTTTCATTTCATGGGTAGATGTCCAGTGTTACGAGAAACAAGAAGACATGTCTTTGGAAGCGATGTTTTATCGGAAGAGCTGATCAGATCACTCAACATCTAAGTGAAGTAGATGTTCCCTTGTTATATAAATGTTGTAAAATCGCATAAGAATATAGAAACAGAATTATGAAAGAACATTTTTAAGGATTGTTAAAAGACACATACATATGTTTATAGAATAAAAAGTTGTCAATCAGGCAGACGGCAAACAGCCATGCTATAATATATATAGTATGTGTAATAGTTATGTATGAACATTTAACATTGAAAAAATATATCTAATCTAAATCTAATCTATTTAATCGTTGCTTTTATGAATTAAAGTTTTTAAAAGATATTAAAATGTAATAACACAAATTTCGTTAAATTTTAAAATTTTAATTTTATTCTGAATCAATTCAAAAGTTATCTTAGTCATCTTACATTAACCAATTTTTCGATTTCTGAGGCTTTATACGTGACAATATTTTAAAGCTAAATAAATGTTTCAATTCTGGTCTTGAAAATGTGTGTCTTATATGTTTCTTCTTTTTAACCAATCTCTGAAATCGTATAAGCTCCGAGATGTTTGCAAATATTCATACCTAACCCCAGTCCATCAAAAAGATTCCAAAAATGTAATGACGAATTATTGTCCTATATCGAAATGGTGTGTTATTCCTAAATTGTTTGAATCCCTTGTCAGTGACATAATTTCTTTTCATTGTTCTTCTGTTATATGTGAAAATTTAACATAGGTTTATAAAAAGAAAACTTAAATTACTTATTTGTTACAATTCTCTACTTTTTGTTTGGATGCATTCGAAAAACACTCTCAAGTCGATTGCATCTTTACACACTTAAGCATTTGACAAATTAAGTCATGAAACTCGTCTTCATGAATTAAGTTAAAATGGACTTAACAACCGTTTCGTTATTGGATCTCGTTATCTATTTTAAAGATAGATATTATAGATATTATAGCGTCATGTTTAGAAGTAACTCTTCATGTCAATTTAAAGTCAATTCTGGTGTACCTCAAGGGAGTCACCTTGGTCCATTGCTGCTTATTAATGATTTGCCTTCTGTTTAAATTAATTCTATATCGCTAATCTATGCAGATATTGTTAAAATTTTTCGAACGAAATATTAACACGATCAAGGACTGTACATAGATAGAAGAAGATTAAAAGTTAAAGTTTTGGGATTGGTGCAATAAAAATAGTTTCATTTTAAATATGGGCAAATGTAAGACAATTTGTTTTACACGCAAAATTAAAGAAATGGTTATTCTGATTTTTTTACTTTACCCAAGATTTTTCACTCTTATCAAGAAATAAAATTTTAAAGAATTTTGAAAGATGTTTGAACCACATGACCAGCCCTTGAAATTTATTAAATTTTGATCTATATATGAACATTTTTTAAGATTTGATTCTAATTTCTTTCCCACGAATTTAATATAAAAATTACAATGACATAACCTAAATAATTTCTAAAAAACTTCAAAATTTGGTTTTCCGAAATAAATGAAATTTTGAGAATTTCTTATTTTTAAGCAATTTTAAATTAAGCGAAACAGTAACAATTTTTAAATATTTTCGTGCTTTCGCTTTAGCGAATTTTTCATTTTACTTATATTAACAAAAATCAAAAAAAGCATGGCATTCTGCCGTCTGCCTAGTTGACAAAACATAAATCAGATACCTTTTTTTTATGAAATATAATTCATAATTAAACAAATTAGGTACATGATATAAAAAGTTTTTTTTTTTTAGAATAGTTTACAAATAAGATTAAATATTTTCTTCAGAAACTCTTATTAACAATTCTTCCCCTATAATTTAGAGCCAGTTTGCAGTACATAATAAAGTTTTTTAACTTCGACTTCGTTCAACAATGATACAATTTCATTTTCATTTAAAAAAAACCGTTCCAAGATCAATTCTTCTGATGTCTTTAAGAATTGGACATTTACCCATGAAGTGAAATACATCTTCTCTCACTTGTAGATTACATAAGGAGCATAATATTGGTAAATCCTCTCTGTGTTGAATGAAGTTAAGAGGTACGAGTTCACCACGCAGCTTTACCATCATCGAAATCTCCTCTATACGCTGTATTCATCCCGAAAATATTTCTTCGCCTCCAAATTGTGATGAGTTTACTGTAAATTGCTCTGTGCAGATATCATCCACTTTAGCAATAAGGTAGGACAGTGACTCTTTCCTGTAGTTAAAATTAAAGGTATCTATATTAAGGTCCATGTCACACTCCCTAGCAAGTTTTATCCATTATGGTATGCTGACCTCTTTCGAATAGTTTGAAGTGCCACTATCTTCGGTAACCGGTAATTATCAATATTCATGATTTTGAGCACATAATCAATCTGCATTCGAAGTGTTCGTACAAAGAGTGGCTGCAGTCCCGTTTCCAACATACAAAACTATATAGTTCGGCGTATTTGGTGGCAGTCGGAAGACTCTTTTAACGTTGAAGCGTAACAACTTTTCCACATCTTCATATTGCTTCGCTCCCCATACTTGAGCTGCATAGAACAAGATTGATTCTGCTACTGCCTTAAAAACAGTGTACGTACATACTGCTGTGTGCGATACGTTTGTTTGAGAAACACCTACTCCAAGATGCGCTAATGGCGGCTTTTGCACTTGTAAGCTTTTCTCTCAGATGCATTTCCATATTTAAATTTTTTGTCAAGTTCACTCCAAGATAGTTGAACTCTTTGACAATCCCTATATTTTCACCACCAGTAGGTCCATTTTTCATTAAGGCAGTTTCTACCTCCTCCCTTCTTGAAAATCATGATCTTGGACTTTTCCATGTTAACTACAAGGTTCCATAATTTACAGTACTCAAAAAGGCGGTTTATCATAAGCTGTATAGTGGTTCTGGAGATGACGCGAGATCCACAATATCATCCGCGAACAACAGTGCTTGGGCTCATCATTATCCATATAAAGGCTTTGCAGGACTCTTCCAAACTTTAACGACATTCCCATATACCAAAGAGCTTATAGAAAAGAGCTATTCACCGTGTCAAATGCAGACTTAAAATCTACGAAAAACGCGTATAACTTCTTCCTTCTTCTTATAAATGAATCCGCAATGCTTTTCAGAAAAAAAGATATGATCGATTGTTGAGTAACCGGATCTAAAGCCTGCCTGATATTCTTTCAACGGCTTGTTTTCATCAATCCATTTATTAAGCCGTGTTTGCAGAATGGCTGTAAATATTTTATAACACGAATTTAAAAAATATATTCCTCGATAGTTCGACATCACAGACAAGCTTCCTTTTTTGTGGATCGGAAAAGTGATTGATTCACTAAATTCTTGAGGAATCATGCCTGTTCCCAAAGCTTTTCCATCGCTCATTTTGTTCATTTCTGCATCTACTTCTTCGTTGGTTATATCTGTGTCCAAGACTTCATTATAATTACCCGGATGTGCAAAATGAAAGTTGTTTCCTTCATGAATTATTGGGTTTAGCAAATTTTTAAAATGGTCTGCCAAAAGCATGCGGCTCAACCTGGGATGGATTTTAAAGGTTTTACGAGTACCATTCAAATTTTTCACTAAATTCCAAAAGTCCTTCGAGTTCATAAAATTAGATAACTGTAGTCTAGCTTCTGTCTCAAAGTATTTTGATTTTTTTTTTAAATATAAAACCAAAAAACAAATATTTACTTCTGTTATTAAGGAACACTTTAAGCAAATAATTTGAATGCTCAAAGTTATATTCATTAAAAAAAAAAAAAAACATTTTCAAAAGAACTGAAAAGCTTTTAGTAGGGAGGCAGTCTTTTAACTTGGGTCAATTATTACCAATCAAAATTTAACAAAAAAAAAGAGGCTGGGATGCGACCCACACTGATAACTTCCCATCCCGTCTTTCGATTTGTCTTGCAAAAAATAGTACGCAAATTTGGTAAAAATTGATACATATAAATTTTTACCAAATTTGCGTACTATTTTTTGTAGATTTTATTTTTTTATGAAAAAACGGACTGTTGGATTTTTATAAAAAAAATTTCTGAATATCGAAAACAATATTTTCTGTGAAATAAAATAAGTTTGAAGCCAATATTTGTAATTTTGGAAAAGCTACGAGTATTTGAGTAGAAAGTAAATTTTTACAAGTTTTAGTATTGTTTTTGTTTAGGTTTTTATTTTTTGTAAAAAAAACTGTCAATTCGATTTTTCTCAAAATTTTATAGAATGTTGAAAACAATATTTCTTAAAAGATAAAATTAGTTTAAAGCCAATGTCTCAAATTTTTACTAACTTTTATAAATTTTTTTTTTAGGTTTTTATTTTTTGTAAAAAAAAACTGTCAATTCGATTTTTCTCAAAATGTTTCCTAATGTTGAAAACAATATTTCTTATAAGTTTAAAGTAGTAAGAAGCTATTATCTCAAATTTTTGAAAACATATTTGAGTCGAAAATCAATTTTTACCAACTTTTGTTAAATTTTTTTTCGGTTTTTAATTTTTTGTAAAAAAACTGTCATTCGATTTTTTCAAAATTTAACTGAATGTTGACAAAAATATTTTTTGAAAGATTGAAGTTGTTTAAAGCCAATATCTCCAAGTTTTGAAAAGATATTTAAATCGAAAATCAATTTTTACCACCTTTTATAAATTTTTTTTTAGGTTTTTATTTTTTGTAAAAAAAACTGTCAATTCGATTTTTCTCAAAATTTTTTCTAATGTTGAAAACAATATTTATTATACGTTAAAATTAGTTAGAAGCCATTATCTCAAATTTTTGAAAGGATATTTGAGTCAAAAATCAATTTTTACCAACTTTTATTATTTTTTTTGGGTTTTTATTTTTTGTAAAAAAAACTATCCATTCGATTTTTCTTAACATTTTTCAGAATGTTGAAAACAATATTTTAAGTTTTTGAAAAGATATTTGAGTCGAAATTCAATTTTTACCAACTATGAGTAATGTTTTTTTTAGGTTTTTATTTTTTATAAAAAAATTGTTAATTAGATTTTTCTCAAAATTTTATTAGATGTCAAAAACATTATTCTTCGTGGCACAAAATTGTTTTGGAGATAAAATCATATTTAAGTCGTAAAATTTTCGAGGTAACAAGTTTCTTTTTCAGTTTTTTTGATTTATAAAAAAAACCGTTAATTGGATTTTTTCCAAGAATAAACTTCTTCTGTATCACGTTACAATATATAATATAAACTTTAATTCAAGTCTCTAGCGTCATTGGTTCATGAGATATTTAGGTTTAACTAAAATTTTCACCTTTTTTTTAAACTGCTATGGTAAAAAAACCACCCACGCAATTTTCTTGAGAGCCCTTTCTGCATCTTTCTGCCTCATTATCTGTATAACAAAATTTATTTGAAGTCGATATCTCTTCTGGTTCTTGAGCTATGGAGGACGAAAAATACGTCGCGAACGTACGGACGTACAGACATACGGACGTACGGACGTACGGAAGTACGAACGTACGAACGTACGTCCACACGCACGCACAGATATCTTTCTAAAAATCTTTTATTTCGACTCTAAGGACCTTGAAACGTCGAGAAATGTCAAAATTTTCAATTTGACAAATCGGACCCATTACAATAACTTCCTATGGGAAGTTAATAAATAAATTAGGTGGCGCAACAGTCCGTTGAGAACTAGGGCCTAGTGACTTACAACTCTCAACCATTCCTGTGTGCGAGTAATGTTGCCAGGAATGGAGGGGACCTACAGTTTAAAGCCGAATCCGAGCGGCTTATTTGAGAAAACACTTTTTATAACTAGAATTACTCTTGGAGAATTTGTCAATTCCTCGCAAGAGGCAGTACCCGTGAAAAAAACTTTAGATGGCACAGGCAGGGATCGAACCCAAGACCTCTGGCATGACAGTCCAACGCACTAGCCATCACGCCACGGGTACTACTAAAAATTTAACAAAACATACAATTTTTATAACTAGCATTAATACAATAAGCCTCCATATTGAAAAATAAGAATGAAATTGTAAAAATATAAGACGATTTAAGCTCTCATGTTAATCAAAACTAGCAGCTGTAATAAATTAAAATCTCCAGAAAACAATTTTTAATGAAAATACTAATTAAGTTTAATATAGTAACAAATTCTGAAATTTCCCTAATTTCTGTGTTTAAGATTGGTCAATGGTCATATCAATAACATATTTAATAAAACTTGTTGATAATAAATAGACAACGCCTTAAATTGTAGAAACAAGGAGAACGTACTTGGCTTTTGCACTCTTCCGAAATTCGCATTATAAGTTTCTGATTAAAATTATAATCACACCGCATCGCAAAAGTCTCTACAGTGCAACGTGGTAATGTTGGTGATGCTTCTCCAGAAGGTTTGCATAATATCAACTAACCCTATTCAATTGGACTTGTTAATATGCCATAATGATTTCCAAAGCGAGATAATATTGGCACAAGTATTTATAAGAATTTAAGTCATACTATCGCCTTACAACTATAATAAATTACTCTCAAATTATAACAGAAACCTCAAACTTCTCGACCGGCTACGGCACCACTAGGCAAAAAATAATAATGATAAAAATAATCATTATTCTTAAGAAGATTTAATTATCTCTATCCTGCCGAGAGATATGAAGAAGAATGATGATGACTTCTTCTTGAATTTTAAGTATTATTCCCCTTTCCGATTGTCATAAATTTTGCACTTCGTGTACTATACAATATAAGAATGAAATAGGAGGACTCCCACGAGGCGACCCATTAACAAAGACCTTATTTCCATTTCCATTTCCATATTAAAGCCCCCAACTTTTTTCTGTAGAGAGAAGTCATCACCCCATGCTAGGTATACAAGAGCGCCATTGACTTTTAGTGAAAAAAAAAACTAAAATAAAAAAATAAAGGAAAACTCTTACTCCCTCTTTTGTATAAAAGTCTCGCTTAGGGAATCTCGTCTGTCATCTATGGTCTATCGTCTCCCATCCTATCCTACTTACTTCTCCTCTTCCTCCCCTTAGAGGAATATTTTTTGTTTGATGAGTCACAAAAACAAAGCCAAAACAAAAAAGTTCTTACCATCGGGCATGAAGTCGTTGTTATCCTTGTGCAGTTGTTGAGTTGAATATCGGTTCCATTGCGTCGCACCACCGAATGAATTTGTGGACAAAAGCCGCTCGTCTTGGTCAGACACCATTCCCCACAGGAGGCCCATGGGCAATTATTTGGCATTTGTATATCGACCGTTTGGCACATTACCGGATCAGGTTCGAATCCCGATTTGAAGGCTCTAAAAGCACGAAATGAAAGCGAATCATAACAATAAAATCACTATCATCCCCAACAAAACTGGGTCATTCACAATGAATCAAAAATAAAATGAGGGTTGGTTTGGTTGGCTTGGTGGAAACTTACTGAAAGGAAGGTGAGTAAACTGCAACACTGAGGTAAACAATGGAAACACATGACAGTACCATGGTCAACTGGCAGAAGCATATTGATCCACAGATTCGCTTATCCTGTTCGGGTATAAGTCTTGGTTTATTTTTTCTTCGACCCATTGTTGTTGGTTTGTTTGTTGAGGGTGTCCTTATGCGGTTGACCTCAGCGCTACTCTCGCCACCACTGGCGTCTGTTTCTGTTTCTGTTTCTGCTCTGTTTTGTCTAAATGGTTTATGGTCTACGCCTGCACACAATTACCTAATTGAAGGGTACAAGGACCCACATTCTTCACACGACAAGAAGGAGAGTAAAGGTCTATTGTTTTGAAAATTTTGCGTTTTGTGAATTAAGGTTAAACTTTTACAACTAAAAAATTAAATTTCTCAAATTAAAAATTTCCATGACAATTTCTTTTTTCGTGTATTTTTATTTTATTTTTGTATTAAGGCCACAAAACAAAAAACAAAACTCCACATTCAGATTTGTATCAATAAAACGTCATTTGAAAGGATATCTCTTTTTTTACGACCAAGTAGAGTGGGGTTGGGAGGGGCTTTGATGTCGTTTACGGTCGACATACACTTAAGTGCTTTGGTGGTTTTCACTGCAAATTATGCTATGGCTGCTGAACTTTTCTATGACTTTAATTTAAGTTTTGAAAATTATCTTATAACACCATGAGAATGCAAAATATATGGGAACAGAAAATATATATGATGAGGTGAAACTCGCGACGCGATGCGACGAAGTGAAGTCCTTTATTAAGGAGCTTCTACAACTTGCAACAATGGAATGTCAATCTGAACTGAGAGGCTATTCCTTTCCATTTGTGTCGTCGAATCTTGTTTATGAAGGGTTGATAACAGGATATCTAAAAAATATACTTGCTTTCCAGTTTCATGAAAGTGAAGCTCTACAGTGGGGCCGTTTGTTATGATATAAATAAGGTTAAGTTTCTATGAACTGCATGCATGATAAACTTCCAATAAGCTTTCGTTGAGTTTAATTGATTTTTCAAATTCATGCTAGTTTTTCAAAAGTTCAAAAAAGAACGGTTTTATAGAAAAGTCAAATTGAGATTGAAATTTTATGTTGTTGTTCTTAGAAATCAAAGAATTCTGGCTTATTTGGTTTTAACTCTTTTTGTCCTTTTAAGGACCTTTTTTGCTTTCTTCTAGAGTAAAAACTAAATAAAATAATTAAGTAACATAATATGGTTAGGTTAAGAATACTGCTAAATAGAAGATGTCAAAAAATGTGGGAAACATTAATATCGTCGCTGCATATGTTTCATAATTTTGGAATTCAAATCGCGCATGTTTCTGGAAAGAGTATTAATTAAAAGCTTAACAGCTGTTAAAATGAGTAAATCATAACATTTAGGTTAACGAAAGGTTAAATAATATTTGTTATTTATGAGAGCAGAGACTTTGTCCACTTTTGTTTTATATTTTTTTTTGCTTGCCTTATATTTCTTGTATAGGAGTGCAGTTGTAGAGTTTGTGGTATTTATTTTGATTTTTGGAAACCATAACAAAGATGTATGTAGGTATGTATATACCTAAATCTAAGTTTGTTTTTTAAACAAGTGGTTGATATGGTAGGAACTGTTTGGCAAAATATTTGTTTTCTTCACCAGAATGAGGACGAATTGTTGTTTTATTTCTTTAGAAAATTGTCACTTTTAAAGTCATAAAATGTTCATAAATATAAAAGCCACAGGTTGACAATAACTTAAAGTTTGTTTTAAACATTCTTGGATAATTTGATTGAGGTGGCAATAAATCAGTCATATGTAAACTGGTAGAGAAGCATCGATAGCCAGATTAATAATTTTACGTATTTCTGATTTATGATCCACTTCTTCTCTAAATTTTGTTCTTGATTTTTCTTATTCCAATAAAAAAAAATGTTTGTATTGCTCCAGATGAAACCGTTGTTTTTTAAGAGAATTAATGAACTGATTTCAATAATTTTTTTTCTGCACAAGCTTTTTTACTGTTTGAATAATATTTGATGATGATTTCGCTATTCTGGCCAGTCAACACCCGAAGGAACGTATGTTGAGGTCTTTGCTGAGGTAAATCAATTAACTCAGCTTGTCGACGAGCCAACTCGAATCCCTATCGTTGCAGGTCAATCCGCTAACACCCTAGACTTGTTTCTTACTTCAGACCCTATTAAATACACAATCAGAGTATTGCCGCCTCTAGGCACATTAGATCATTGTATCGTATCTGCAAAATTCTCATGTCTAAAAAACTCAGTTAAAGGAAAAACTCCTAAGTACGAGAACAGTTTAACAATATGAGAATGCCAACTGGGACGGTCTCAATGAATTTTTCGGGAACTTTAACTGGTCAGTATGCTTCCTCGATAGTGACGTTGATTCCAGCGCAGATATGATTACAAATTTAATTCTTTGTGGAATGAGAAATTTTATCCCAAACCCAAAGAAAACTCATGGTTTGATTCGAGCTGTAAAGAAGTTATAAGGTTCAGAGATGTAAGTTTACGTTGTTATAAGGCCAACCCGAATGAGGAATACCGGAATAAGTTCAAACAAGCTAGAAAGACCTGTAATGGTCATATTTGACGAACCAAATTTTTGCATGATCAGAAGTTAAGGCAAAAAAATACTACAATGTCCCAAAGGTAGTAAAAATGTCTGGTCATTTGTAAAAAACGTACGAAACACCAAGACGCTACCACGCTACCGGAAAGTGTCATAAGTCCTCCTGTTCTTGAGAGCGTAAATGATTCTATGGGACGAATCTTCTTTCGCACTCGTGCAGTTGCAGGAGTACTGAAAGATCTTGACATACACAAATCCGCTGGCCCGGATAGTATATCCCCAATTGTTCTGAAGAGGTGTTAAACGCTGGCAAAACCACTTCAACGCTGGCAAAACCATTGCGTAAACTTTTCCATCTTTCCTACTCAACAGGTCTCTTTCCGAGCGGATGGAAAACTGCATTTGTCCAGCCTGTCCTTAAGAAAGGCGAATACTCCTCTCCCTCCAACTATCGTCCAATAGCACTCACGTCCCACCTTTCCAAGGTCATGGAAACGCTGATAAATTATGAGCTTAAGAAATATCTTGAAGAACGGAAGCTTCTTAATGACCGACAGTATGGCTTTCTTAGCAATAGGTCCATTGGTGATCTCACGGTTTATCTCACCGAACAGTGGAACGAATCTTTACATCGTTTTCGAGAAAGTAAAATTATTTCACTTGATATTTTAAAGGCATTTGATAGAGTTGGGCAGCAGGCTCTCTTATCGAAAACGCCTGCTTTTGGTATTGATGAATCCCTTCTTCGTTGGATTAGAAATTACCTTTCTAACCGTTAAATACAAGTTGTATTGGATGGTTTAAAGTCGGCAGTTCATAAAATAAATGCTCTTTTGTCTGCCACTTCTAATCCATTAAAGTGTTTCGCCGACGACAGTACCCTCAGCTTTCATATTCGTTTCTAGATTCACATCCTTGTCTTTTGGATGTAGAACTTCAACGGCAGCGTATGATAAGCTCATTAAATTCTGATCTTGACAGCATTGTCCAGGGAATCAGAAACCGTGTAGAATTTAATGCTTGGAAAACTCAATGCTGTCTCCTGTCTTTAAAGCGTAACCCAACCCCGATGCCGCTATCCATGAGCGGCACTTGCATCCAGGAAACTAATCAACTGTCAGTACTCGGTATGTTTATCACAGATCACCTTTTTTGGAATGATCACATATTTGACATTGCCAAAAATGCTGCCAGGTGCTTAGGATTTCTCCGACGGCGCAAGAAATTTTTCACCCCTTCTGATCTGGCTGTAATTTACAAAGCCTTCATCCGTCCAAAGCTTGAATATAATTCGCATATCTGGGCAGCTGCCCCTAAAACAAGTTTAAATCTCTTGTATAGAATACAAAAAAAGGTTTTAAAAATGATAGGCGATAGAACTATAATCGAAACATTTACATCGCTAGAACACCGTCGCAATGCCTCATGCCTTTCGTTGTTTTATCGATATTTTTACAAACAATGTTCTGTTGCATTCCACTCCTTAAACGATTCAGCCGTAATACTCGCACTTCCAGGAATGCTCATCAGTTTACCCTTGAGCTCAATCTCGGGCGTACTGTCAAGTATAGAGATTCTTTCTTAAATCGCACATCGAGAATGTGGAATGCTTTGGCCAACTCTGTTTTTCCCTCCCATTTTGATATTCAGAACTTTAAGACAAATGTGCACAGGTATCTCCTCTTAAATCCTTCCCTATTTTCCTAACGCTAGCACTGTGTTTAAATGTAAACATATAAAGGGTACTAATAACCCCTTGAGTGCCTGTGAATTATAAAAAAAATGATCAAAAATGTCATTGTTTTTTTTTTTTTTGGATTTCTTGTATCTGCCCATTATGGCTTATTGGCGATCTGATGTAACTTCAGAAGACTCAAGAGTTAACAGATTTGAACAATAAAATGGGCGTAGCCACTTTTGGTGTTTTTCTATGCTATATTAATTTAAAAAAAAGAAGCTGGGAAGCGACCCACACACACTTTCATAACTTCTCATTCGTGTCCGCCTGTCGATTTAACTACAACATTTTGTGTTACATAAAAAAAAGTTTGAAGTCAATACCTTTCTTTGTTCTCAAGATACTTGAGTCGAAAACAATTTTGGGTTTTAGTCGTTTTTATAGATTTTCGTTTTTTTTTTTAAGTTGTCAATTAGATTTGTTTTTAAAATCATATTATTAAATAAGTTTGGTTTTAATGTCTGTTTTTATTTATTTATTCACATTAATTAAAGATTTTAACATCTACAATTAGATTACAAAAGGTCGAGAGATAAATAATACTTTATAACAAAAAAAAAAAAAAAATAGGCGTAATAATATTTAACATTAAGTGTTTAAAATAACAATTGTATAAACATGGTTTGATTAATTAATTCGAATAGAACAAAAGTATATTATTTTTCAAAGTGTATCTGTTTATATGAAAATTAAAATCAATATGATTTGAAATGAGATTAGTTTCTCTAAAACAGCGAGTTAAAGGTTCATTACGATCATAGTTTACCTTATGTTCCTTTTCTCGGAATAAGCAACGTTCTCTTATTTGACGCGAGGGAGCATACAGATCTATCAACGATAAAAGGAAAGGGCATTTGATATGATGCGACAAAATGTCACTTATCAACATTACTGAAAACATTTTCCTCTTTTGATTTTTTAAGAGCTTGAGAACGTTTGTTTAAAAAAAAAACGCATAAAATTTGCAAAATCTCATCGATTCTTTATTTGAAACGTTAGATTGGTCCATGAAATTTACTTTTTAAAGATAATTTCATTTAAATGTTGACCGCGGCTGCGTCTTAGGTGGTCCATTCGGAAAGTCCAATTTTGGGTAACTTTTTCGAGCATTTCGGCCGGAATAGCCCGAATTTCTTCGGAAATGTTGTCTTCCAAAGCTGGAATAGTTGCTGGCTTATTTGTGTAGACTTTAGACTTGACGTAGCCCCACAAAAAATAGTCTAAAGGCGTCAAATCGCATGATCTTGGTGGCCAACTTACCGGTCCATTCCTTGAGATGAATTGTTCTCCGAAGTTTTCCCTCAAAATGGCCATAGAATCGCGAGCTGTGTGGCATGTAGCGCCATCTTGTTGAAACCACATGTCAACCAAGTTCAGTTCTTCCATTTTTGGCAACAAAAAGTTTGTTAGCATTGAACGATAGCGATCGGCATTCACCGTAACGTTGCGTCCAACAGCATTTTTGAAAAAATACGGTCCAATGATTCCACCAGCGTACAAACCACACCAAACAGTGCATTTTTCGGGATGCATGGGCAGTTCTTGAACGGCTTCTGGTTGCTCTTCACTCCAAATGCGGCAATTTTGCTTATTTACGTAGCCATTCAACCAGAAATGAGCCTCATCGCTGAACAAAATTTGTCGATAAAAAAGCGCCAAACATATTTCGAACCGAACACTGATTTTGGTAATAAAATTCAATGATTTGCAAGCGTTGCTCGTTAGTAAGTCTATTCATGATGAAATGTCAAAGCATACTGAGCATCTTTCTCTTTGACACCATGTCTGAAATCCCGCGTGATCTGTCAAATACTAATGCATGAAAATCCTAACCTAAAAAAAATCACCCATTATTTTTAAGCGACTGAGTTCCAAGAAGTTTACATCTAGTCGAGTACGACGGGATTTCGATGTTCCAACCTAATTTCTGAATTATAAACCTTGTAATTTTTTTGGATCATTTTAATTCTATTTGAATAAATATTGTAGTAAGAATTCCAAATCACACAACAGTATTCTAAGTTTGATCTAACAAAGGAGTTAAATAGAGATTTAAGGACAAAAGGGTCCTTGAAGTCTTTTGAATTACGTTTAATAAAACCTACCATTGAATTGGATTTAGCTACAATATATTCTATATGCTTGCTAAAGTTTAGCTTTGAATCAAACTATACACCAAGGTCCTTTTTCTCCAAAACTCTTTCAAGAACAAAGTTATTAACTTTGTAATCAAAAGAAATTTTTGAAAAATTGCGACAAAAGGAAAAAAATTGACATTATTTTATTAACGTTCAAGAATAATTGGTTAGTTGTACACCATTCTGTTAACTTTTGGAGATCATCTTGCAAAAGAATACAATCATTTAAAGATTGTATGCATCTGAAAAACTTTAAATCATCTGCAAATAAAAGTATACCTACTAGAATTTAGGAAGATATCAGCCAGGTCGTTGATAAATATTAAAAAAAGAAGAGGACCAAGATGGCTTCCTTGCGGGACACCCGAGGTAACAATAATTGGACTAGAGAGCACTTGATCAATACAAACAAATTGTACACGATCCCTTAGATAGGACTCCAACCATTTCAACATGTTTGAGTGAAAACCAAATTGTTTCAGTTTTTCAATCAAAATAGTATGACTAACTCTATTAAAAGCATTCGCAAAATCAGTGTAGATAACATGAATTTGATAGCCTTCTTCGAGGTTATTTAAAACGAAATTGGAAAAGATAGAAAGATTAGTGGTAGTGGATCTTTCTGCAATAAAGCCATGTTGAAAAGGTGAAATATGCTCCTTAAGGAGAAATGTCAACTTTCACATATAATTTTCCCCAAGAGTTTCGGTATACTTGATAATTTACAAATAGGACGCTAGTTATTTACTTCCTGCTAAGGACCATTTTTATGAATTGAAGAAAGAAATGATTTATTCCACACTGAAAGAAATTCACCTTTCCCATTAGAGGCATGTTCATGAGTTTGTTAAGACGACAATATTTACCAAATTTTAAGTATCACTTAAGGAGAGGTTTTATTTGTTAAAAAAAATGTCAGTTGGATTTTGCAAGAAAATAACATTATGTTAACAACATAATTTTGTATAAAATTAAAATTAATTTGTAAGCCAATACCTGCATTTGTTTTTGTGATATTGAAGTCAAAAATCAGTTTTCACAAATTTGGTGCTGTATTTTATAAGAAAACTGTATTTTTATATAAAAAATAAATATTTAAGTCATTAATCAATTTTACCAGCTATAGTAGTACTTTTTTAGATTTTTCTTCTGTAAAAAAGCTATTAGGTATGTATGTACCTACTACTATTTTTCTAAGAATTTTACCAGTGTTAAAAAAACGTTGTAATTCGATGCATACAATCAATAATATAATTTTTTGTTTTTGATATTATTGTTCTAAACGAAGAAAACAGTTAATTTATTTTTTCGAATATGTATATTACCAATTTGTTATCACGTTGCAATGTATAATATAAAATTTAATTGAAGTCTATAAATTTATTGGTTAGAGAGATATTTGATCAACAAGATTTTCACTTTAATAGTAAAAAACCCGTACCCGTGATGTTTAGTGTGTACTGTGTAGGATTGTCATAACAGCGGTCTTCAGTTCAATCGCTGTCTCTGTCCAATTCAATTTTTACACGGGAACTGTTACTTGCGAGGAATTGACAAATCCTCTAAGAACGATTTCTCAAATAATTAGCAGTTCAGGTTTAGCATAAAGACTGTAGGTCCCCTCCATCCTTGAAATTAAAAATTACACAAAGAAGTCACTAGTCTCTACTAGCTAATTATACCTAATTATATAATAAAAATAAATATTTAATAAAAAAAAATCCAACTCAATTTAAAATTAATTTTAACATCTTTTGAAGTTATTATCTGTAAAACAAACAAAGTATATATCTCTTTGGGTTCTTGAGATATGGTCAACAAAAAAAGATATGCTGAACGTTCAAATGCTTCTCTAAGAAAATTTGATTTATATTTTTGGGACCTTGAAACGTCGAGAAATGTTAAAATCTTTAATTCGTAAATGAACAATGTTCCTTAAATGGCCATTTTAATTGCCTTAATTTAAATTCGACTTAAAAATGAATGTATCGCGTTTTAATGCCTTTTATAATGCCTTTTAAAGCTGTCTAAATGAATAGGTTTTTTTCATTAAAATCCGTGATGGTTTTTCAAATCAATGATCCTTTTTTTCAATATTCAGTTGAAATATTTATATTATTAAATATAATATTCAAATAAATCTTCATAACTTGTTAGAATTCACATGTCTTACAAAAATCTAAAAGAAATGCTTATCCTCTTATTTCAAAATGCTTTTCAACACAAAAATATAAAACAGTTTGAAAGTAAGTTGTATCCTTGTAACGAATCTGTTGTCTAAACAATTTTATTACATCAATTTCTTGAAATATATTAAAAATTATAAAAATAATGCTGAAAACGGGTTTTTTAGATACTAAAATGTAAGTTAAGTCAACATCTTCATGCAATTTATTAGTAGGAGACATTTTTAGTTTAAACTTAGCTTAGGTTTTGGTTTATTAAAGCATTTTTAAAGGGGCATATTTTAAAAACCTGATGTGATAGAAAAACTTAAAGGCGATATTCGAATTAAGGACATCTCAATAATTTACAGAAATTATTGGTTTGTTTATAGGACAAAAAATGTCCAGCAAAAAATCCTCAAAAATACCCTAATATTTTTTTTTTAAACCATAATTTTTGTCTTTAAACCTTGCAATATGTTTATCATTTGCTGGTATTGAGAAATTTGTCCATCCACTATCAAAATCTTTCAAATACAACCATCAAATTAAAAAATTCTTATATGCATTTTAAAAATTTACGACAAATCGAATTTACCTTGAATTTTCATATTTAGTAATTTAATTAAAACCCTTGCATTATCGATATAAATTAAAATTAAAAAATGTTCAATTAAAATTTCTCATTAAAATTAAAACTCAAAGCCATTACGATTTATTTCGATTTATTTATTTATTTTTTTAATTTATTTTATTTTGTTTCAAAGATAAGATTAACATGTTTTTTTTTATTTTTTTATTTGATTCAAATACAATTATTGTTGATTGTTAATAAATATACTTTTTGTTTTGTTTATCATTGAGATTAAAAAAAAAATAAAACTTAAATTTAAATTGTGTTTTATGATTATTAGATTGAAATTGTTTCTAATAAAATTATTAATTTGTTATTTTTCATGGTTTTGTATATTTTTATTTTGTTTATTTCAAGCAGTGCAAAAATATAATATATTAAGCTATTTTTTTTGTTTTTTTTTTTAGAAAATTTCCTGGAATAATTTTAGTTTTTTATTCTTAATTTTGAAAATAAAATTATGTTGTGTATAAAGAAAATTTTATGTTTGCTTGTTTATTTATTTTGTATTTATAATATTTGCTTTTTGCAAATAAAAGCTAAAATTAAGATTCCATTTGAGTTTGGTTCTTATTCAAAAGTACAAAATTTTCACGCTTTAATTTTATTTAATTTTTTTTATATATGCATAATTTTTTCGTTTGTTTTTCTTTTTCTTTTAAATTTAAATTAAAAATAAAATCCGCATAGATTCATTTAATATTTACAAAACATGTTGTGTAGATAACACATTTGATTTTTTTTTTAAATTAATTTTAAATTCTAGGCCATCATTTAATCAATTAAGTTTTAACTAAGAGTTTTTTTTAATAATAAATTGTAAATATAACTTTATCTAATTTTTTCTAAGTATTTTTTTTTGTTGACAGATTTTCTTTATAATAGATTATTTTTTGTTTTTTCTCGAAAATTATTTCTATTATCACATCTTTTTTTATTTTATTTTTTTTCGAAAAATATTTTTCTAGCAATAATTTTTTTTTTAAGTTATAAACAAAATTAAATAACAGTTTGATAAAGGTTTAAGAAAATATTTTATTTGTTTTTTGTTTTGATAGATATACATATAGGTAGGAATAACATAAAATTAATACATAATATCTGTACATATTTATACTTTTGGGAAGGTATCTATTATTGAAGAAGAAGTAAGAAAAAAAATGGAAATCAAAATTTAGCCTAAGCAGATCAAATTTTCAGATACAGTGTGGTGGAAATTTTAGTGAGTATTCTAAAATAAACGATTTTTGAAGACATTTAGATATTATGTTAATTTAATTTATATGACGCTGATAGTGAAATAAATGAGATTAGATTTGTTAGATCACCAATTTCCTAAGAAGATTGTCGACGTGAAATTGGAAGTTCATCAGTTATCGTTCTTAACAAATACATATGTTAATTTAGTTACGCGATTGCAAATTTTAAAAGAGTGAGAAATCTTGAAAATGAATTAAATAAATGTTTGGACTTATTTGGGCAAACTACTTTCGCACCACACTGTAAGTTGTTTTAATTGAATAAGCAAATTCCTAATTTATTATTACGATCGACGCCAATATTTTTTTTTTTAATTTTATATTTTTCAAATTTGTTTTTCTAAATCTTTTCGCTAATTTATGATTTGGTATAAAATATTCCATTATTTTAAATCCTTATCGTACGTATTAAATTTCAGCCTAATTTTTGTTTAAAATTTTATATTGTTATTATTGATTTTATTTTGAGAATAATTAGAAAACGCAGTAAGATAATAATACTGTAACAATGTGCATTGAAAAATATTTATCAATAAAAACAAAATGATATTCTAGGTTTAATGTAATTATATAAAAATTAACAACAACAACAACTGAAAACAATAAAAAACAAATGAGAATTTAAGTGAGTTATTCAAATCGTTCTTTATATGTTTTTATGTTTTTTTATTTTTGGCAAAACGTATTTTGTTTTTTAATATTTATATTTTTTTGTATAATCTATCTACAAATCGGTACACATGGAGAATATTTTTGTATATATTTTTTTTGTTTTAAACAATATTTTTAGTACTCCAGATCATCTTCGTCATCGCTGCGACACAGAAGTTTTCTAAAAAATGATTGTGAAATTTATGGTATTTTTGATTTTTGTCTTGTTTTTTGTGTTGCATTTAGAAAAATCGTTGTGATTTTAAATTGATTTACAGACTAAAATGCAACAAATTTCTAGTATTTTTATCTATTTTTTTAATTTTGTCTACTTCATGCATTTCACATCTACGAAAAAAAATAAAGGTTTTAGAAAAGAAGGAAATTGGAATTTATTTTTAGGTGGAGCTTGATTTTATGATCATACATATTGTTTAATTATTTTATGTGTACTGTGGAGATGGTGGTGTTGGCGTTTGTGAAACCAGTTTGGTGTTTTTATTTGTAATTTTGTTTTATTTTGATTACCAATTCGTTGTGGGTAACTAATGTCTTAGCTAAATTTAATTGATTTGGTAATGCTGAAAGTAATGAAATGGTTTATAAAGTTTTGAATTTCGATACACAAATAAGAATCACTAAATAATTAAGTTGCAAGGCAAACATATTTTATTCAATTTTTTCTTTAAACAACGATTAAGTTTGTTATTCTAAAAGCTTAACTAGAAGTACCAAAATTAAATAAAGGTGTAACAAAAGCTTACAAATGTTATTGTTAAATTTTAGTAATACAATGTGAACCTAGAAAAAAGATTCTGCCATTAAAAACCTTAAAAACGGATTTTTCTTCTTTTTATCGGTTAATAACTTCGGACCCGAATATAGAACTAAAAAACGTTTTTTTTTTCAAAACTAAACAATTACTTGTAACTTTGTGCTTTAATTTTACAAAAAAGACCGTATAAAAATGTTTATAACTATTAAATGAGGAATCATATTTATATTATTGGCAACCTGGCCCGAAAACTGTATTTTTGATATTTTCAAACATTTGAATGTTAAAATATTTTCAATTTTTTTACTGTTGACTCAAAAATAAAAACATGTTAATAATTTTTACAAAAAGACATATTGTCTAGAAATTGGTCGAACAATATTTTGTAATATATCCTGACCTTTTGAAAGTATCAATATCTGGTAATGGATTGATAAGAAGAAAGAAGAAAATTCGTAGCTTTTTACAAAAAAATTCCTTAGATTTTTACCGCACTGTTGTAATTTTTTTCTGGGCACTATAATGCCACTTACAGTTTTAAAACCATATTTGACTTATTAAAATGGATGTTTTCTGGTTAATAACACTAGTCGACAAAGTTATCTGCCTGGCAATGAAATTGCACTTTGATTTGATAGCCTTTATTCAAATTTGACCTAAAAATGTATGTACCACGTCAGGTTTTTGAGATATTACTATTAAAAATTTGAAAAAAAAACACGTGTATAAGACTTTTTTGAGGCTATCTTAATTTATGAAGTAGCTTTGTTTCAATACAATCCGTGATGGTTTTCTAAATCTATAATCTCTTTCTTCAATATTAAGTTGAAATATTTATATTATTTCATACAGTATTCGAAAAATCTTCATAAGTTCTTAGATTTCACATGTCTTACAAAAATCTGAAAGAAACGCTGAACCATTTATACCAAAACGGTTTTTAGCACAAAAAATGTACAACGACTTCAAAGTAAGTATTGTTCTTTTAACGATTCTATTGTCCAAATAGTTCTATTACATCAAGTTTTTGAAATATGTTCAAAAATATAAATAAATATGTTGAAAACGGGTATTTTCAAAACTTAAGCAAGTTGTTAAAATTAAAGTTTGAATTCGATATTAGCACTTAAAATTAAGTCCAAAAAGTAATTTTCAAAACTATGAAAGTATCAAATTCAAAAACCTGGTTTGATATACAAATTTAAAGGCTAGATTCAAATTTAGAATATCTTAATCATTTTAAAAAGTATTGTTTTGTTTGTGGGACGTAATTTTGTCGACCAGTGTAATATGAGATATGCAACAATATGTCAAACTTTAAGAAATTCGAAGGGACGTTGTTAAGGCTATTTTTTTTTATAATAAGCGCACACTCAAGGGGATAATACTATCCTTATTATGTAGACACAGTGTGTGCACTAGGAAAGGGAGAGAGGTGTTGAAAGGAGGTGTCGGTGCACATTGGTTTTGAATTCCTGAATATTGCAATGGCTGGTAAAGACAGATGGGCAAGGCATTCCACGGTAAGTAAGTTGCAGGAGCACCAGCGAGATATGGGAGTTATACTCAAGCTTTGGACGTATATAAGTCTTGTAGTTAACGGCCAAATCAGAGGGGGAGAAAAACTTCTTGCATCGCCTTAGGAAACCCAAACATCTTGCGGCATTTTTGGCGACATCGCGTATGTGATCGTTCCACAAGAGATGGTGGAGAGATGTTCAGTCTCATTGATGCAAGTGCCATCCATGGATAATGGCAAAGGGGGTATATCTCGCTTTAACGATACAAGACAGCATTGGGTTTTCGAAGCATTAAATTCCACGCGATTTTTTATTCTCCATTGCACAATGCTGTTAAGGTCGAAATTTAATGAGCTTATCATATTTTGTCGTTGCAGTCCCACATCCGAAGAAGAGGGATGTGAGTCTGAAAACGAATATGAAAAGGTAAGAGTACTATCGTCAGCGAAAGAATGTATTGGATTAGAAGTTGCAGACAGGAGATCATTAATAAAAATGAGAAAGAGTGTTGGAGATCGAACAGAGCCCTGGGGCACACCAGCATTTATTTTATGGGTTTCAGACTTGAATCCATCCAATACTACTTGTATTGAACGATCCGAAAGGTAATTACTAATCCAATGAAGCAGGGATTCATGAATGCCAAATCTTATCAAATGCTTTTGAAATATCAAGTGCAATAATCTTACTTTCTCCAAAACGACGTAAAGATTTGCTCCACTGTTCGGTGAGATGAACCATGAGATCACCAGTGGACCTATTGCTACGAAAGCCATATTGTCGGTCATTAAGAAGTTTCCGTTCTTCAAAATATTTCTTGAGCTGATAATTAATCAGCGTTTAAATTACCTTGGAAAGATGGGACGTGAGTGCTATTGGACGATAGTTAGAGGGAGAGGAGGATTCGCCTTTTTTAAGGACAGACTGGACAAATGCTATTTACCATCCGTTCGGAAAGAGAACTGTAGAGTAGGAAAGATGGAAAAGTTTACGCAGTGGTTTTGCCAGCGTTGATGTATGTTAAGGTCTTTCAGTACTCTTGCAACTGCACGAGTGCGAAAGAAGATTCGTCCCATTGAATCAATCTCAAGAAAAGAAGGACTCACGACACTTTCCGGTAGCCTCGAATAAACAGCAAACTTTGCTGCAAGCAAATTGTCTTTATCAATCGAGCTTACATTGTGAACCGAGGATAACATGGTGTTTCGTACGTTTTTTACAAATGACCAGACATTTTTACTACCTTTAAGACATTGTAGTATTTTTTGCCTTAATTTCTGATCATGCACAAATTTGGTTCGTCGAATATGACCATTACAGGTCTTTCTAGCTTGTTTGAACTTATTCTGGTTTTTCTCAGTGAGGTTGGCTTTATAAATTCGGAAACTTATATCTCTGATCCTAATTACCTCTTTACAGCTCGAATCAAACCATGAGTTCTCTTTAGGTTGATAAATTTTACCCTATTAGGGATAAAATTTCTCATTCCACAAAGACTTAAATTTGTAACCATATCTGCGCTGGAATCCACGTCGCTATCGAAGAAGCATAGTGACCAGTTAAAGTTCCTGAAGAATTCATTGAGACCGTCTCAGTTGGCTTTCTCATATTGCCAAACGGTTCTCATAGGAGTTTTTTCTTTAACTGGGTTTTTTAGACATGAGAATTTTGCAGATACGATAGAATGGTCTGATGTGCCTATAGGCGGTAATACACTGATTGTGTATTTATTAGGGTCAGAGGTAAGAAACAAGTCTAGTGTGTTAGCGGATTGACCTGCAACGACAGGGATTCGAGTTGGCTCATCGACAAGCTGAGTTAATTGATTTAACTCAGCAAAGACCTCAACATACCTTCCTTCCAAGAAGAATTGTGTACATTGAAATTGCCCGCAATGACGATTCCAGTGTGAGGATAATGGGCAACAATTCTTTGAATGGAGTCAGACAAAGCATCAAATTCGTTAAAAGTTGAATTTCTGTCCAGATTTGGACTTCGATATAGAAAACATGCGTGGATTTTAACCACATGAAATTAAAGTGTGTGTTAGAGCACAAACCATATTGTGGCTGAAGTTGGTATGCAACATCATTTCATATATACGAGTTCACGGCTAATCCATGATGAGGAAAAAATAAAGGCACTAAGTTATACCCTTTTAGATTGAATTCCGAATGATCGGAATCTTCACCTATGTGAATCTTCACCTATGTACTCAATGCCAAAATAGCTGGCCAGTTTGATACAGTGTGGACATACATATGTGGCATAGCAGTTCTTTCTTAAGCCACGAATGTTACTAAAGTCCACCCTGAATTCACCCAACATTATAATGTACAAAACTAGTAGAACACAAATTCGGACAATTACCTTTTATATATGTATATAGTATCAAAGTATAACATTTAAACCCAAAAA
The DNA here is from genome assembly GCA_920104205.1 of Eupeodes latifasciatus. Taxonomy (NCBI): domain Eukaryota; kingdom Metazoa; phylum Arthropoda; class Insecta; order Diptera; family Syrphidae; genus Eupeodes; species Eupeodes latifasciatus. Next base: position 131,343,653 of record OV049926.1, on the reverse strand, counting down.
ATTAGGTACATTTTATTTTTATTAAATTCAATGCAGAAAAAAATTACATGTAACTTTTAAAAACAAAAAAATTATGTTTGCCTTGCAACTGGTTGAGTTTTAATTTTAAAAGTGTTTTTAGAGTGTTTGCCAATTAAAAACCTCACAAATATTACCTTATTAAATATAACAAAAAAAAATAAAAAAGGAAATAATCTATATCATGCCACAAGTATTAACAAACAATCTAATTATTCGCTTGCTAAAGCTTAGTTGCAAAATAAAACTTAAATTTGTAAACTCTTTCAAACAAAAACTAACCAAAAAATAAATAAAGAAAAGAAAAACTCAAACAATTAAAACCAATTAACATGCATTTAGTTTTTGTTTTTTTTTTTATTATTATTTATTTGGACGGATTTCTTTTTTTTTTGTTTAATTATTTATTTAATAAATTAATTCTTGCGATCCTCGCGCATTGGATTTAACAAGAGAGTGACGACATAGTTATATCAGGCATAACATGGATTTTTACGAGCTTGCATATTAAAGAAATATATATATAACATGATTTAAAATATAGATTTAAATAAGTTTTCTTTGTATTTTTTTTTTTGTTTTTAAGTTTAAAGATTTTAAAAAACATTTAACTCTATATTAGAATAATAAAAAAATTAATTTAACAAAAAATTAAAACTCACTCTTCTTTTGTTGGAAACTTTTCGGCATACACCCGTGATGATTTATTACACGCCTTGTCACAACACGGACAATACCAATAACTCAAGACACCAATTGATATTGCAAACAGGACATTTGGTATTATTAAGGAGAGTACCAGATGCTTGAGATTGTCCTCCCAAGAATATCGTCCAATTACAACCTCGGGATAGGCTCTACTGTAATAGCAAGCAAACGGTCTTCCCACGGGGCTAATGTTTTTTGATTATAACACAGAAAATGTTAATTATAAATATTTTTAAAAATGATTTTAAAAAAAAATTACCCATATTGCTTGGCAAAAATACTACAATTTGTCATTGGAGGATAGCCACAACCTTCGGAATTTATTAAAAATTTGGTGTAGCTTACATCCCAAATAACTGTATCGAGGTCTCTGGGATTCTTTTGCCATTCATCAAACGGAATTCGTGTGTAGTTCACGTACAGTTGATGACATCTGAAATAATGCAGAAAATAAATTAATTATTAATAGTCGGAAAAGCCTTTTTAAAAAAAAATTCGAATTCTAATGGACAACAGGGATAATTATTAACAATGGCCCTTACGTGACTTTACTTGTTGGAGAAGAGGTTTATTAAAAGTTTCATAGAAATAAACATAGGGGGTATAAGAACAAGTCTACTATGTAGTCTAAGGGTTTAATGAGTGATAGATCAAATTATTAAAAGTCTACTACTTTATACAAAATGTGTCGTAGATTCATTTTCTTTATAAGCAATAAAGGGACACTTGGGCGAACAGGCATTTTTCTTATTTTTTTATTTTATCCATTTTATGACTTAAAAGTATTCCTGGCATTAAACAAAAAACTATGAACTTAATTAACAAAAGTAATTAAAGTTAAGAAAAAATTAGGATAAAGCTCTTTTATTTCTGATTCCTTAAGGTGCATCTAAAAATAAAGACTTACGAGAAAACTTGGGAAAGGTTTAGATAATTTTTGATAAACAATTTTACAAAAATTCAACATCAACAAATTTTACTTGTGGCTTTTGATATTTTTGAGTTTTTCAACTTTCGAATGTCGAACAATTTTTGCGATATGTGTTTTATTTAAACAATTCATACATTAAGCTAAGTTTATGTTTGAATTTGTGTGTTTTATTTTTCTTCTACTGTTTACCAAACCAATTTATCGTTTTAAATAGTTCAATGTAAATGCAATTGCATTATTTTCACAAAATCTTCTATTTGAAGTAATTTATAAATATGTACAAATTTAAAACCAAAAAACCTCTTTTTGAAAGTAAATTGAAGCTTGCTCATGAAGTTGTATACTTTTATCATCGATGGAATTTGTAAATGAAAATGAGTTTGTACTATATTTTGGAAGAACACATTTGACTTATTGAAATAAGGGCCAAATACCCCAAAAAACTTAAGTTAATTTTCTTAAGGGTACAAATTTAAAGGAAACATAAATAATATTGGTTTCTATTTGCCTTTCCCTGTTTTTATAACTTTTACTTCAATATTTATGAATATAAATAATTTAAGCTATAATATATGTAAAATAAAGTCCACAACTTTTAAAATTTAAAAACTTATCTATAAAATAAGTTTGTTTTCAAACATTTAAACGCCATTTAATTACTCAAAAAATCTTGGATTTTTTAATTTTTTCGAAAATAAATAAATAAATTAGGTGGCGCAACAGTTTGTTGAGTACAAGAGCCTAGTAACTTACAACTCGCAATCAATCCTGGGTGCGAGTAATGTTGTCAGGGATGGAGGGGACCTACAGTTTTAAGGTGAATCCAAACGGCTAATTTGTAAAAGCACTTTTCATGACTAGAATTACTCTTGGAGGATTTGTCAATTCCTTGCAAGAGGTAGTGCCCGTGAAAAAAAAAAAACTTGAGATAGCACAGGCACGGATTTAACCCAAGACCTTTGGCATGACAGTCCAACACACTTACCATCACGCTATGGGTACTGCAGTTATTTATTAATTAATTTAATCAATTAATTATTAATTAATTTTTATTTAAAGAACCAAAGTTAAAAACAAAAATTTAAGAGAAATCTTAATAAATAAACTACTCAAAACAAAATAGAGCCCACAAAGTTTCTTGGCTTTCGGCTGAAAAAAATTAGTGTTTAAATTTTTTTGTTGGTTATTATGTTTTAGACAAACTAAAAGTGTACACACTTTTAAAACAGAAAAAAATTCTTTATTCAAGTTACACTGAACAAAAATATTTGTATAGGAAAATTTACAAAAAATAAAAAAAAAATAAACTTTACATATCACTATTTTTTACTTGCGACATATAGGAACTATATGGCAAGTTTTGCATTCGTGCAAAATTTCGAACTCGAGATTTTAATCAAACATGATATTACGATGGTAGAGAAGTCGAAAAAAGTGGGTCCCGCGATTCCGTCCGGTCTGTTTTGTCTGTCTGTCCACGCTCCTACAGCCTAAACCATTGGGTCGATTGAGTTCAAACTTGGAAGTTAAGGTTTTCAGCAGATTCGCGTTAGGCGTTTTTTTCATTTTTTTTTTAAGACCAAAACTAACAGTGGCCCCCATACATTTTTTTTGGTCAAAAAACGAAAATTCGAATTTTCTCAAAAACAAACCGATAGATTTTTTTTAAATTTTCTCTAAAATTTTATTTATAAACTTGGCTTCTTTTCATAAGAAAAACATATTTTTGTATTGCTCAGGAAAGGTACCGCTCATAGAACCGTTATTTTGTTTCTTAATTTTCTCAGCAACTTATCAACCAATTTCAATAATTTTTTTTCTGAATAAGCTCTAATATTGCCTTAACAATATTTGATTATCAAAAATGAAATTTTTAATTGTTTGGATTTTTAAAAAAATATTGAATTTTTTTTTTTCAAAATTCTATATCTCAAAAACGGGTCAACATTTTTTTACGAAATTCAAATGTAGAGCGTATATTTACAATCAAAAAACAACTGCATACCAAAAATATTTTTAGAACAAAATTTAAAAATTTTATATATAAAAAATTGATTTAAAAAAAAACCGCTCTAACGATTTTCAAAAAAAAATTTTGAAAAATCAAGGGTTTTTTGATTTATAAAATGGCATCTAAATTTTTGAGGACAAACTTACTTTTCAGGTAAAATTTTGAATCTTAAAATATTTTTTTTTTAATTATTTTAACTGTATTAAATGTAACCCCCTCCCATCTCGCCAGATCAAATCATGTGCGTGAGCCCGAAAGAGCGCATTACCTTGACAAAACTTTTATTATATTCAGCCCTATCATGAATTCCATCGTAATCGGAAATTTTTACGAATCCCGAAAAACTGTATCATGAAATCCGTTCGTAGTGGAAAATCTCATACAATTTTGCATTACGAACGGATTTCATGATACAGTTTTTCGGGATTCGTAAAAATTCCGACTACGATGGAATTCATGATAGGGCTGATTACTATCTTTTATCCAAATAAGATAATGCATTTGGTACATATGTATGTATTGTTTATAACTATAACTATTTTAAATACCAATTCATTTCCGGGATGAGTTGTCCTAGGATGAGTTGTGTCTTGGGATGAATCGCGCGGTTTTTTTGACAAATCGAATAGCATTTAAATCTTTGAAGACAAACTTGTTTTAAGGGTATAATTTTAAATCTTATATAGGTGCTTTTTTAAACAGACTCTTTGCATACAGGAGCAAGTTCGTGCGACCCAGTCGTGCATTTTATTTTTTATGATTTCTTGTTGATTTCGTTTGCTTAATAGCAAGTAGGGACTCCTCTACTACGTATGCACTGTATAAGCCTATCTGGTATGCTTTCAATCAGATGCCTTACATTTTGTTCGGGTTTACGCTCCCAACAGGCTTTTAACGCGTTTATGAGCTCCTGTGCAGTGCTGACACTGCTGTGGTTTTTTATGATGCTTCTTTTTTAACTGGTGCCATAAAAATGCTCGATCTGATTGAGGTCTGGGCTCTTTATGTCCATGTCAAAACATCGTATTGGCGTCAGAAAGGGCTGCTTTCGTGGTACGTTTCGTATGTGGGCGAGCATTGTCTTCAATAAGAACAACCCCGTCGCCAACTCTTTGTAAAAATGGGATCACAACACGTCATATTACCATTTCAATGTAACTGGCGGCGGTACTCGCTTATTATCATTCAAACATTTGAGTTTGCATTCGTCTTTAAAGAATACAGACCTCCAGTTGTCCATGGTTTAATTTGAATGCTCTTAATCGTGCTGCCCGATGGATCAGTGCTAGTTTCGGCTGAATAGCATGCGCTCTGGAAAGTTGACCATCTTAGTTGAGTCAATTGCGAATGGTTTGATCACTGACTTGAGTACCAGTTGACTGCCGCAGTTGAGTTTGTAAGGCCCGGGTGGTTAGAGTACGCTCCCGACCGGCATGCAGTTATTCGAATGTACCGGTCTTCTTGCTGAGTTGTGGCCCGAATTCTTCATGATCCTAGTCTCCTTGCTACACTCACGGTTTCCTGGACGCATTCCCATATGTTTCGGATAGCTCGCCGTGACACACCTATTCGATTTGCAACAGCTCTTTGAGAAACTCCTTGCTACAGCAAGGAGCTCTAATTGCATTTTCAATATTCAAATGGCGTCTAGAACCGGGAATTGTAACCACGTTTAATCACACAGAAATAAAGAACAACAATTAAATAAAGAAACACTTAGCAACAACGCTAGAATCGGACTGAGAAAACATATGCAGTAATTTTTGCATTGATTGTTTTTTTTGAGCGATCAGCTTTTTTGCCTATTCACTTGGAGGTATCTGTAAAATTGCTATTTAATGCATTGATATTTAATCATACACATCCACGACTTTACAAAAAAATGCTGGGCTTCAATAGTTTTTACCAATTAAGTATTTTGTAGGCAAAATAAATCTTGGGTGGGCCCTATTTTGTTTTGAGTAGTTTATCTATCGGTTCGTTTTTGAGAAAACTCGAATTTTCGATTTTTGACCAACAAATTTGTATAGGGACTACTGTTAATTATAGTCTTAAAAAACAGAAAATATACGCCTGACGCGAATCAGCTTAAAGCATTAATTTCCAAGTTGTTTGATCTCAATCGATCCAAAGGTTTTGGCTTTAGGTTCGAGGACAGAACTTGTCATATACATACATAGTTATTATGTCGCAAGTAAAAAGTACTGAAAAGTATCATCGTTTCATCTCTTGAGTCTAGAAAGCTCTAACTAATCATCAATAGTTATTTGCAAATATGGTTAAATTAATTAAATTATAACAAAGTACCCTTAAGTTAAATGCAGTGAACAAACTATTAAAAAGCTTAAAACAAGAACAAGTTCTTACTTGCTACTTTTTGAGTTTTGTCAATGTCGTTTTAATTCTTGTAAAAAAGCTTAAAATACAGCTTTACAAATTGCTAGATAAATAAAGGGTGGACCAAATCCAAGATTCTTTTCTAAAATGTAATAAAATAAAAAAAGAATATGTCAACATTTGCCCAAAATGTTGTTCCCAGTCTCATTTTCGAAGAAAAAATTGTAAATTGCATGATAACACTACTACAGAATCCAAACCAAACTGTTTTTCTCTGTGAGTGTATTGTTTTTTCGACAGTTATGTTTAAGTTTTCTGACCCCCAAGTGCGGCAATTTAGTTTTTTTTTTTTAAAGTAGCTATTGCGATGAAAATACGTCTTGTTAAGAAAAATGATTTTTCGCCAAATATTTTGTCCAATTCAATATGTAAGGTGCCCAAGTCGCGAAGCCTTCAAATACTGAGTCATTTGAACTTTATAAGTGAATAATCCGCGATCATCTTCTTTTTTGGAAATATGTTTAGATAGTATACTTTCTGTCAAGATTTCGAATGGCAAATATCTGTCAGGGTTGAAATAACTTGTGATTTGAAAAGAAACCATTAGAAGGCATACCCTGTATAAAGTCACGACTTCTATTGAGATCTTTTTTCACACAAATCCTGCGTTTCTAGCTTAGTTTTTTTTATTATTAAATCAGTTTTTCAAAAAATTATGTTTTACGAATTAAATTTTTCGGTTTCGAAATTAATCGAAAATATCGAAATTTGTTTGTTTCGAAAATAACGAACTTTAAAAATTAAATAAATTGATTAAACTTACTTAATCAGTGACGAAGTGCAACCCTCTCTACATGAGCTCCATGTACAATTTTTAATTCCTTCTGCATAAATATGATCGATTACAATGCATGTAACAGGTACTGGGTCGTAGTCTGCAATAATTGTTGATATTGCTGGATCCACAACAAATGGGATTAAAAACAAAAAAGCAAAAACCGATAATATTGCTGTCGTTCCTGCAAATTAAAAGAAAATATTAATATTTAATCATAGTTTGAGTCAAAACGGAAGTGTTATACAACAAACCTAGGCACACGGATGTGTAAAATTTTGCCTTCTCCAAGAAGGTCTCGATTTCCTGTTCCTCTTCGCCATGCATTGACTTTGTTCGACTGCTATTCAGACTGACTTTGCTGCCAGCCAAACTGTTAGTTGACGCTGTTGGCGTGTGTATTGATATTGATCCGCTTGAACTCCTCATACTTCTCATTTTCGAATGACGGTGATTAATTTTGAATTATTTATAAATTTATTTTTCAAAAAATACTTAATTTCTATTATTTTGTTTTGTTTTTTTGTTTTTTTTTGGGATTTTTAGTACATGCGATTTCAATTTTGCGATATAATATTTTCGATATGAATTTTGTTTCCGAAAACAAAAAATACAACCAAAGAAGAAATCAAAAATTAAAATCGAAATGAAAATGATCAAAAATTATTTTTTTTTCTACTTTTCTTCTGCTTATATTTTTATCATTTTTTTATGCGAAATATGCTTGATAAATATAATATTTTGTTTTTATTTTCCGAAATATTAGACAAATATTTTAAAGAATTTTGTTTTTGTTTTAATCTTTTCTTTTTACAATGTGTTTTGTTTGAACTGCATATACATATATGTATGTTATGATTTCGTATATCGTACAATTTTCTAATTTTTTATTTTATTTTTTTAATTTTTTTTTGTATTTGTATTTATGTTTATTTTACTTTAATTTAATTTATTTGTTTGTTTTAATTAATTAATTGTATCACGCATCCCTCCAAAACGATTGGCCTTTTACATTGTTCTTAAAAACTCAAAAAAAAAAACTTAACTAATGAATTAATTAATTTGAAAATAAAAATGAACACTTTATATTTTAATTATTTATAAAAATTAACAAAAAAATTATAACCAACTGGAAGAATTCAATTTTGTGTGGTAAAAATTGAAATTGTTTGCTTTAAGAGTGTTTTGTGTTTTTTTAATTTTGTTTTTCTTAAAGAGTGTTTGATGGCTTAATTGAAATTTATTTTACCTTAGTAATGATTTTTTGTTTTGGTTTTGTTACTAGAAAAAATATTATTACTAATATTGTCTTTGAAATATATATAATTTATGTAATTATTTACACTTTTGTATTGAAATTAGGGACAAAAGTATTTTTAAAAATAGGGTTGGGTGTTGTAGAGTTGAAGAAAAAAAACAAACAGAATTGTGTGTGAGAGAGAGAAACAATATAAGAAATTAAATTAAATTTTTCAAAACACAAAATAACTATATTTATGTAGTTATTTGTTTATTGTAATGCAAAAACTCCAGGTTGGTGAACAGGGCTATCTTCTTGAAGTAGAGGAATGCCTAGAAAGAACAAAAAATAAATACAAATGGTTAATAGTAATTTTTAAAAATATTGGATTTTAACTAAAATCTAATTTAATTAATTATTTTTTTATCTATAGCTAAGATGTTGGAATATTTGTTTGGTTATGAATAGTAAATTACAATAAATCGGTTATATTGTAAATTACGAATAAATAATGTAATAAAACAAATATTTGGAAATATATTTTGACTATTATGGAGATTTTGTTTTCGACATACAAGAATATCTGCTATGTTTAATCTAAAATTATCAATGAATGGATTAATACAACTCATCCCAAAATTAATATTAAATATTTGCCAATGATTACAATTATTATTTTTTAAGAATTATAAAGAAAAAATTGATAGAAAACAATTAGTCAGTCGTATTAATCTAACAAAATATTTAGTAAACATCTAAGAGCAGTGAATTCTTAAATTTTTATTAACTATTTTTATTAAGCAAAAATTAATGAATTTTTACCAAAAATGTCGTTGTCCTTGTACGTATTTTATGTGCCAAATTTTATATTTTCTATACTAATTTGATTGCCAGGCAGTTTTTTTGGTCAGTTTAAAGTAAACAATTAAAAAATCGTTGCTTTCTCTCAAATTTTATCTCTAGAAATTTTTCAATTTAGGGCGAATTAAGTTTTTACCGAGAACTTTGTTCAAAAAATTTCAAACGAAGAAATTAATTTAAAAATATTCGGATTTTCTGTTTTATGACATAAATAAAAACATAAAAACTTTTGATGAGGTTGAAAACATTAGTTTTATAAATATTATTTGAAAATGTGTTTCATTTTTTATAAATAAACACAATTTTTGCAATTTTGATGAAATAATTTGAGCAAAAAACTATATTAGGAAATTGTATAAATATTTTACGGAAACGTGGGAATTAATTATCTTCTTTCTTTAAAAACTGAGAGCTATAAGTGGAACCAAATATACTTTTTATTAAAAAGAGTTTTGTTTTTGATTTTATTGGGACAAAATTTTCCTCTAATAAGGAACACTGCTATATTTGTATTAGGTTTAAAATTCGAGAACTTGTCAGGGTAAGAGTTGGTCAATTTTTGTTAAGTGGTGAAATTAAATTTAAAAGTAAAAAAAAAATTAACTTCTATAGTTAATAATTGATTAAATTTAAATAATTATTAAATGAAAATATAAGCGTTTAATTGTGATACACTAAAAAATTTAAAACATCTACACCTATTGAATTTGAGAATTCAATCTTAGGTTTCTAGGTAGGTTTGTTTGCTACTTGTAAATTTTTAACTAAAATTTTAATTCGTTGCTGTTTTCTTAAAAATAACCATTGTTTGGTTTAAGGTTTGTTAAAGCATAGGTTTCTAGAAAGCTAAAATTGTGTTCACTTGCGCCGCAAATAAGAACAAAACGTCCTTCGTTCAGAAAGCCTTCTTTTGATATTGAGGTAGATATCGGTTGTCGTAAAAGTATGGAAATACCTTTCGCATAAGAAATTGACTGTCAAAACTGCATATTTCTAAAATTTTGCATTTTTAATTTATTTCTTACTTCTGTGACTTATTAAAACATTAAGTAAAATCATCCCCATTTACATTCCTTTCCACGAAAAGATTCTTTGTTGTTTACTTTCTTACACCGTTTCACGGAAAAAGAAAAGATACTTTTTTCTATCTATAACCGCGCAAGAACACGTTTCAAAATTCTATTTACAGAATAAGTCAAATGTTTTCAGCTGGAAGATTGTAGAAATGGTAATATACAATACTGTTCTGTTTATTTAAATTAAGCTATCAACAAAAATACATCAAATTATTCAATATCAATTGTTTTTAAGTAAAAAGTCAAACTTTTGTCTACGAAATCAATAGTTGTACAAAAACTCCGACATTTGAATATTTTAAAGAAAATTAAAAAAAAAGAAAATATTAACAACTCAATTTTGTTTAAGATGAATTAAGTTTGAAGTCAACATTTAATTATATAAAACTTAATCTTTAGTAGTTTTTTGCTTTATGTACAAAAAGTGTCAACAGAATTTGATGATAATGTTATAATAAAATGTGATTTTTTAGCTATTATCTTTTGGGCAATACTGGTTTAAACAGCTGACGCACGTATCCTGTTTTGTTTCACTGTCAAACATCGTCAGTTTGGTCTATAATTTAACCATGAATCGTCATACAAACGAACACCGCTTGCAAATTATTGAATTTTATTATCAAAATGCGTGCTCTGTTAAGAAAGTTCATCGCGCGCTTCTTCCATTTTATGGTCAGTTTAATCGACCCACTGAAGCGGCTATTCCGACTATTGTGACTAAATTTCGCACCAATTTTACATTGTTGAACATTAAACCACCAACACGCTTACGCAGAGTGCGAACTGAAGAAAATATCGCAGCTGTATCGGCCAGTGTTAATGATGACCATCAATTCTCGATTCGCCGCCGTTCGCAGCAATTGGGCCTCTGTTACTCAACAACGTGGAAAATTTTGCGGAAGGATTTAGGTGTAATGCCTTTCAAAATACAGCTGGTGCAAGAATTGAAGCCGAACGACCTACTGCAACGTAAAATTTTTGGTGAATGGGCTCTTGGAAAGTTGGCCGAAGATCCACTTTTTTACCGAAATATTGTGTTCAGCGACGAAGCTCATTTTTGTCTCAATGGGTACGTAAGTCAGCAGAATTCTCGATTTTGGAGTGAATATCAGCCAGAAGCATTGCAAGAGATATAGGTACCAATGCATTCAGAAAAAGTCACAGTTTGGTGCGGTTTATGGGCTGGTGGCATCATTGGACCGTACTTCTTTTCAAAGATGATGTAAATCGTAACGTAACTGTGAATGGTGAGCGCTACCGTGAGATGGTATCCAACTTTTTTTTTGCCCAAAATGCAAGAGCTTGACTTGCATGACATGTTGTTTCAACAAGACGGTGCCACATGCCACATAGCACGCGCAACAATGGGCTTATTGAGAGGCGAGTTCGGTAAACATTTTATTTTACGTTCGGGACCGGTCAATTGGCCGCCTAGATCGTGCGATTTAATGCCTTTAGACTATTTTTTGTGAAGCTATGTTAAAGCTCATGTCTATACAGACAAGCCCGCTTCAATTGACGCATTGGAAGACAACATTGAAGCATTTATTCGTGAGATACCGGCCGAAATGTTGGAAAATAAATAAATAAATTAGGTGGCGCAACAGTCCGTAGAGAACCAGGGCCTAGTGACTTACAACTCTCAACCATTCCTGTGTGCGAGTAATGTTGTCAGGGATGGAGGGGACCTACAATTTATATGCCGAATCCGAACGGCTAATTTTGAGAAAGCACTTTTTCATGACAAGAATTACTCTTGGAGAATTTGTCAATTCCTCGCAAGAGGCAGTACCCGTGAAAACTCTTTTTTTTTTAATTAAGGTGGCACAGGCAGGGATTGAACCCAAGACCTCTCGCATGACAGTCCAACGCACTAACCATCATGCCACGGGTACTACAAATGTTCGAAAGAGTATGCCAAAATTGGACTAAGCGGATGGACCATTTGAGGCGCAGTCATGGTCAACATTTGCATGAAATAATCTTCAAACATTAAATTATATGGACCGTACTATCGATTCAAATAAAGATTTTATGCATTTTTCTGAATTTTATGTGTTTTTCTTGAAAAACTTTTCTATAGCTTTAAAAAAAAAACCTTTATGTAAAACCAGGTCAAATTGAAGTCGATATCAACGCTATTTCTTGAGATATTGGAAAGTACTAGTTCTTGGAATTGTTGTGTTAAATCCATTCAAACGCAAAAATATTTTCCTATAAGTTTTTATGTTAAAATCGAATTTTGTTTGGTGAAAATATTTGTTGCTCGGCGTTGAAAGGCAAACGGAACAATTTTTTTGGAAATCAAGGAATTTCCTCTCATCATTATGTCAAACACTTTAGTCATAACCTACCCATACAGAAAAAAAAGTTGTTCTATTGAGTATTGTCGATAGTCAACTTGAAATTTCGCCAAATTATCGTATAGACTAACAAAATAGTTAACACGACAACCTTATTTTGAAAAATTGATAATTTTGGGTAGTCAATATGAAAACAGAAGTAGTCAATGGAAAACTTTTATATCGAACATTTTTATATTGACTATCCGGTAGTCAAAATAGATGACGGTTTTAAAAAAATTCTCATATTGACTACCGCGATGTGTTATTTACCATCGTAGTTGTCATAATGATTTTCACGATTGTCATATTGACGACCGAGTTGTACAAATATTTCGGATCCCAAAATTGGCAACTGAAAATTGTCGTATTAACTATAGCGTTCTTTGGCTGAAAATTATCTATTTAATGTTCCTTATGACTAGCAAAATAGTCAAATATAATGACTTTTTTCGTTCTGCGCAAAACATTTTTCCGAAAATTGAAAATTCACCATTATGTTTCAATATGGAAGAAGTGTTTTGAATAAAATATCAGCAATGCATTGTGCAGTGTTGGTCTTTCAAATGAAGTTGATACTGCAATAGTTTGAGTAGTTTCAACTTCCCTCTCAAAATGTAGATATTTCATATTTCACTTCGAAATGCCATACAATTAAAAACATATATATTATAGACTGTAAATAAAGTAAACTTAATATCATTATCATCAGCTTTGGCCTTTTAAAAGTTTCCTATCATGCAATTTTTCTTATTGTGACTTTTTAATGTAGATACACAACAACAACAAAAATCCATCAAATGTGGCACATTTATAATATAAAACAAAGGAAAACAAAACATTAAATTAATCCATTATTCCACCGCAACCACCATCACCACCACCCAGTGATATCTCCATGTTCTTTTTGTTTTTAGTTTTATACTTTGAACGGATAAATATACATCCGCATGAATTCACCGCAGTCACGCTATAAGGTTCCTATAATAATAATCTACCAATTCACGACAAACAGAATCAAAAAGAAAAGAAAAAATGTGTTAATACTTTCTTCATTACCAACTACTGCACATTTTTATATTGTTTAATGAATTTATTACTAAGCAATGGAATTGGAAATCATATACAAACAAATTTAAGGATATCGTAGATCCTTATTATTAAATCCCAAAGGAAAAATTTAAAGAGAACTAAATGTGAATGAAGTTAATTTACAAAAACTATGTTGGTATCTATTTCTTTCTAAATCTAACACTCATAATGTAGAAACGTGTACATTAAAGTGTAAGGACAAATATTGTCCATCTACGAGTAATTCCTAAAATTCAACAAACATAAATACATGATGGTAATATTTATTTTTGTTTCTTAAAAAAGATATTAGTTACAAAGCACATGATATTTTTTAGGTTATCCGCGATGACACACAACTCAACACAATTTTTCAATGAAATTCCGCTCCAACTGAAAGCAGATAGAATATACATACATAGATAGAGAGGTTTTTGAGAATATTATTTTTGTCAAAGAAAATAAAACATCATCAGCGCCTCTATACGAGCAAAAGAAAAGTTATCTCTTTTTGTTTTGTTAAAATTTAAATTTTTGTTAGCTTACTAAATGAAAACAAACCAAAAATGTGAGAAATACTGTGAGAGAGAAAAATGTAGCCCTTACGTGACGGATCTCATAGCGCCATAACCTCGTCGCCTCCTCCTCCGCCAGTATCACCCAAGTTACTCTGCGAGCCCATGTTGTTCTTAGCCAAAATGGTGTCCGTATCTACACAACCCTTAAACCGCATCTTGGCATCGTCACCCACGTAAACGGTCTTCTGACAGAGAATCAAAATGATGCAAGAAACCACAAAGAGTACGGTGGGAACTGTTGATGCAATGACGAACTGCTGATAAGTCACTTCCAGATCGAAACGTGCCACAACGATTTCCTTCTTGGTTGGGGCATAGAAGCATGGGAAACGGGCCCGGGCATTGTGGTCGCTGCCATCACGGCCGAAATCCTTCAAGAAGTCACGGCACTCATCCTGCAGGGTGTTTACACAGCCCTCCAGGTTTATCATCAACCGCGACTCATTCGAGATGGTAAGATCGACGTCAGGCGGAGCTATCTCGGCAATCGGCGAAGACACCGCCACATGCAGATAACTGAGATACGTGAAGTTCGTCAAATCCGTCAGCATGTTGTTCTCTAGCACCGATCCGTTTATGCAATCCACCGCCTCGACCTTGTCTGAAGTGTTTTTGATGAAGTAGCACGAAGCCATCACCACGTTGTCGGCCGATTCGTTCCAGACCTCCTCCTCCGTTTCGGAGTTTATCGCATTCTGACACTGCGACAGATACACCTTGTCCCCACTCAGAATCACGACATTCTTGTTCCTGGTTGGGATGTCGACACACCTTCGATCACAGTTGTACGGAGTCCGTATCTTTCGACACGTCCCGCGATTGCACGAGAACAGTCCGCTTATGTCCATGCAGTTGATTTTTCCCCTCCGCCCTGAACACTTGAGCGGTTGGTCGCTATTCTTGAACACACACTCAAAGGCATCGGTAATATTGAGGCACTGTCCAGCCGTGCAATTGAACGTTCCCGTCAAGTTCTTGCACTCGTCATTGATGCAACGCGCCTTGTCAGCGCGCTCCTGATCGATGCCATAGCAAGTCTTATTCGCTGAATTCGTGCAATTCTGGAAGGTTAAATTGGTGCCATTGTTTCGCAAATTGACATAAATCTGAATGCAGGCGCCAGATGTTTTACTCAAACACCATTCCCCGCAGGAGCCCCATTCGCAGTTATCTTTGTTGACAGCACGTGTTGTTGTGCACATGACTGGGGTGGTATCAATTCCGCTCTTGAAAGCTCTCGTCGATGGCATATAAATGGCAACAGTCAAATACACCAATGCGACAGAACTCAGCACCAGAGTCATCTGGCAAATGCATATTGTGCCACATATGCGGGTGTCCTGCGGTGGCACAATTAGATCCTCGCTGGGCACCTTTTTCTTACCCATATCCTACGCACACGTCCTTCAAATTTGTTTGAACAATCAATTCTTCCGTCGTTGTCGTCGTGTTGTTGTTGTTGGGTTTATAGTTGGTGAGTCGAAGTCGAAAACGAAATCGAATCTGATGAATGACAACTTACAGCTTACAATGTGCTGAATTGATTAAAATTCGAACCAAATTAATTTGAAAATTCAAAACTCAAAACTTAAAAAATCACTTAGGACGGATGTGGTTCGTTTTTAGGAATCTTTTCGATGGAGAAACATTTTTCTTTATTTTTTCTTGTTCTCGTTTTCGAAAGTTTCGCAAAGTTGGTACTACGCTTTATGATTCATGTAAATTTTTTCTAGGTTATGCAACGAGAATAGTGTTGTATATGCATGTATGTAGTTATGTGTGTGTGTGTGTGTGTGTGTGACGTATATGTATCACATTTGCTGAATCAATCTAATTTTTAAAGAATATTAGTTTCCATTGTTTCATTTTTTGAGTTAATTAAGGACACAACAACGGTTCATCAATAGAACAGGAAAAAAAAAGGATTCGTTTTTTGTTTTATTTGTCAAAGGATAATCAAGGACTAAATTGAAATTTTCTCAGCACACAATCGATATGGAAATCACAATCTTTGTTCACGAAACTTTAGGTACAAAAAATATATGCGGAAGGAGTAAAATCCTTTCTCTTATTCAGTAAAAGGATGTGTTATTCCTTGTAGTTTTGAAAATTTATATTTATACACCGCTATACACAATCCGGAGTTAGATTTAGTTTGAAAACTGTTTTCACATTATTTTTTGAGAAATTAATTGGAAATTTTGTTGGCTATTTTTAATGGAGTTTTTACGAAGAAATTCTCGTATTAAAGCAAACACATATTTAAGGACACTCTATAGCTCTGATGCGGTATGCTAAAAGATTTCTAACTTTTCAAATAGTATGGTCGAGAATAAAAATATATCCCTGCAGAAATCAAAGCAGTGCGCGCGCATTGAATCAATAAAAGTTTTTCTCTCTTTTGGATTTTATTTTCTGTTCTTCATACTTTGATGATGATGATATGTTTCGTGGTGCGGAGGATCAAGGGTTTTTGGGGGGAGGAGAGGTGTGGTTTGTGCCATATAATTTCCTTTATTTTCGTTACCTACTTTTGCGTACTGCCTGACTACCTACCTACATATACCTGCCTGCATGCCCCAATCCCATATATTTTAGTTTTTGTTTTTGTAGAGTAAAACAGTTAAAAGGGAAACTAAGTTTAAGGACAAGTGAACTGAAAAGGCTTCTTTGCGCTGTTGGATGTGGCTTATGTAGAAGCCTAGAAGCAATATTTAGATGGTAATTTCTGTCAAACCAGGATATTTTTTTCTCTGCAAGCCAAAGGATATGAATATAAAACAATATAATATAAAAACAAAGGTAAATAGATATAAATCTACAACAGCGATTTGTATGGAGATTGTGAGTAAATTTTTCCTTTTTTATTTGTTTTGTTTTTCTATTAAATTTTTTACCAAAGGACATGCTGTTTTGACAGTTTTATGTTGACCTGGGCATTAAAGGGAATAACATTGATTGATGAGCTTGCTAAAATTGTACACGAATATTGAAAGATTATGCGGTGGGATTTATTCTGTTTTTTTTTTTGAAAAATAAAATCAAGGATTTATATTGCTCACACATGGATTTAATGTTATTAAATATGCTAAAATCTGTTGTAATTTTAATATTTTGAAATTCCAATCACGCACATCAGGCAAAAAGGATGTTTTATATAAAGTAATTGAACACTTGCATAAAAGTTAAAAAAAATTAAGGAAGGGGAAAGAAGTACATGCATGTGTCAGATATATTGTAGCAAGGATTCAGGAACACTTTTAGAATTTCAAATTTTAGCATGTTTGTTGTCATATTTAGGTACATATTTGAAAATTTAAAAAAAGTCAACTTATACACACCTGGATTCATAAACACGTGCTTACTTTTATTGCTTGAACCATAGTTTATAGAAGACGTTAACTTTCTTTTATTTCGAAAATAAGAGAAAAAATAAAACAGAAGATAAGTCCGTTCTTGTGCATTATTATGGCCTACATTACTTGTGCTGCCCTTTGAATTTAGAGGAAAACTTAATTTATAGAGACTAGCTGATAGTCCTGGTAACTAGGCTTTATACAAATATAATTATTATAATTTATTTTACTTGATAATAAAGAAAAATAACAATAACTTTTTTTTACCTATATTCGAGAAAAACATTTGTCAAAAAAGTACTTAATTAGTTGGAATAATTTATTTGAGTTAGTCGGAATTTACCAATGGTCTTTATTTCTAATCGTCCATCATACATAGAATAAGTGAGATATCTAAAGGCTGCCACTCAAGTCTTTTAATTTGTATTTAGTATTTATTTTTACCAGGCTTATTTACTTAATGGTTCAACTTCAGTTTTCTTATTGTACCTACAAAGCTGTGCTTATATCTAATTGAAATTTTAAATACCAGCGGGATCTGTACTTTTACCCGAATGTCACTTTATTAATTCGTAAGAACTTTTTATTTCTTAAAGTATTTAAACTTCTTTAAATCCCTTTTATAAATCTATAAATCCCGTTCGGTAATTTTCACTTTTATCCAGGCATGTCTTTCAAAAAGGAATTGAAATTAAAGAAGGAACAAGACGAATTCAAAAAGAAAAAAGAGGCTGGGATGCGACCCACACTGATAATTTCCCATCCCGTCTGTCGATTTGTCTTGCTTAAAAGTTTGTCTATATGTATCAATTTTTACCAAATTTGCGTACTATTTTGTGTAGATTTTATTTTTTTATGAAAAAACGGACTGCTGAATTTTTATTAAAAAAATTACTGAATATCAGAAACAATATTTTCTGTGAAATAAAATAAGTTTGAAGCCAATATTTGTAATTTTTGAAAAGCTGTTTGAGTCGAAAGTAAATTTTTACCAAGTTTTAGTATTGTTTTTTTGTTAGGTTTTTATTTTTTGTAAAAAACCTGTCAATTAGATTTTTCTCAAAATTTTACTGAATGTTGACAACAATATCTCAAAGTTTTAAAAAGATATTTGAGTCGAAAAACAATTTTTACCAACTTTTATTAATTTTTTTGTTTAGGTTTTTATTTTTTGTAAAAAAAACTGTCAATTCGATTTTTCTCAAACTTTTATCGAATGTTGAAATAAATATTTCTTATAAGTTAAAATTAGTCAGAAGCCGTTATCTCAAATTTTTGAAAAGATATTTGAGTCGAAAATCAATTTTTACCAACTTTTTAACTTCCCATAGGAAGTTATTGTAATGGGTCCGATTTGACAAATTGAAAATTTTGACATTTCTCGACGTTTCAAGGTCCCTAGAGTCGAAATAAAAGATTTTTAGAAAGATGTCTGTGCGTGCGTGTGTACGTACGTCCGTACGTCCGTACGTCCGTACGTTCGCGACGTTTTTTTCGTCGTCCATAGCTCAAGAACCAGAAGAGATATCGACTTCAAATAAATTTTGTTATACAGATAACAAGGCAGAAAGATGCAGAAAGGGATCTCAAGAAAATTGCGTGGGTGGTTTTTTTACCATAGCAGTTTAAAAAAAAGGTGAAAATTTTGGTTAACCCTAAATATCTCATGAACCAATGACGCTAGAGACTTGAATTAAATTTTGTATTATATATTGTAACGTGATACAAAACAATTATATTTTTGGAAAAAAAATCAATTAACGGTTTTTTTTATAAATCAAAAAAACTGAAAAAAAAAATTTGTCACTTCGAAAATTGTACGACTAAAATATGATTTCATCTCCAAAACAATTTTGTGCAACGAAGAATAATGTTTTTGACGTCTGATAAAATTTTGAGAAAAATCGAATTGACAGTTTTTTTACAAAAAATAAAAACCTAAAAAAAAATAAAAAAAAGTTGGTAAAAATTGAGTTTTGACTCAAATATCTTTTCAAAACTTTGAGATATTGGCTTTAAACTACTTTTATCTTTCAAAAAATATTGGTTTCAACATTCAGTAAAATTTTGAAAAAAATAGAATTGACAGTTTTTTTACAAAAAATTAAAAACCGAAAAAAAAATTAACAAAAGTTGGTAAAAATTGATTTTTGACTTAAATATCTTTTCAAAAATTTGAGATTATGGCTTCTAACTAATTTTATCTTATAAGAAATATTGTTTTCAACAGTAGGAAAAATTTTGAGAAAAATCGAATTGACAGTTTTTTTACAAAAAATAATAACCTAAAAAAATAAATAAAAAAAAGTTGGTAAAAATTGAGTTTTGACTCAACTATCTTTTCAAGACTTTGAGATATTGGCTTTAAACTACTTTTATCTTTTAAAAAAATATTGTTTTCAACATTCAGTAATATTTTGAAAAAAATAGAATTGACAGTTTTTTTACAAAAAATTAAAAACCGAAAAAAAAAATTAACAAAAGTTGGTAAAAATTGATTTTCGACTTAAATATCTTTTCAAAAATTTGAGATTATGGCTTCTAACTAATTTTAACTTATAAGAAATATTGTTTTCAACATTAGGACAAATTTTGAGAAAAATCGAATTGACAGTTTTTTTACAAAAAATAAAAACCTAAACAAAAAAATTAATAAAAGTTGGTAAAAATTGATTTTCGGCTCAAATAGCTTTTCAAAAATTAAAAATATTGGCTTCAAACTTATTTTATTTCACAGAAAATATTGTTTTTTATATTCAGTAATTTTTTTATAAAAATCCAACAGTCCGTTTTTTCATAAAAAAAAATAAAATCTACAAAAAATAGAACGCAAATTTGGTAAGAATTGATACATTTAGACAAACTTTTAAGCAAGACAAATCGATAGACGGGATGGGAAGTTATCAGTGTGGGTCGGTTTTTAATTTTTTTGTAAAAAACCTGTCAATTCGATTTATTTCAAAATTTTACTGAATGTTGACAACAATATTTTTGAAAGATAAAAGTAGTTTAAAGCAAATAACTCAAAGTTTTGAAAAGATATTTGAGTCGAAAATCAATTTTGACCAACTTTTATTAATTTTTTTAGGTTTTTATTTTTTGTAAAAAAAACTGTCAATTCGATTTTTCTCAAAATTTTATCAGATGTCAAAAACATTATTCTTCATTGCACAAAATTGTTTTGGAGATGAAATCATATTTTAGTCGTAAAATTTTCGAGGTGACAATTTTTTTTTTCAGTTTTTTTGATTTATAAAAAAAACCGTTAATTGGATTTTTTTCAAAAAATATAATTGTTTTGTATCACGTAACAATATATAATATAAAATTTAATTCAAGTCTCTAGCGTCATTGGTTCATGAGATATTTAGGTTTAACCAAAATTTTCACCTTTTTTTTAAACTGCTATGGTAAAAAAACCACCCACGCAATTTTCTTGAGAGCCCTTTCTGCATCTTTCTGCCTTATTATCTGTATAACAAAATTTATTTGAAGTCGATATCTCTTCTGGTTCTTGAGCTATGGACGACGAAAAAAACGTCGCGAACGTACGGACGTACGGACGTACTTTTATTTCGACTCTAGGGACCTTGAAACGTCGAGAAATGTCAAAATTTTCAATTTGTCAAATCGGACCCATTACAATAACTTCCTATGGGAAGTTAAAAAATTCAATAAGTACAGGTCCTACTACTAGTACTCAAAATTTTTCAAGTAAAAGTACCAATGTTACAAAATTAAATTTTTAAGGAATTTTGACTGATGAGTTGTACTTATAGAAAGTATACTTTAATAATTTATATGTCGAATTTGGCAAACTTGCTTGTGAAGCATTCAAATTTTCTTTTTTATACTCTGCAAAAATTAAATTAATTCTATAGTTTAAGAACTATTCGAAGTTATTGCAAGTTGAAAATGTATGGTTTTTCGAGAAAATTACACAAAACGTTCACAAGTTAACAATATTATGTGATCAATGTAAATTAAATTTCATGTCACGGAAAACAGAATATTTTTTTGTAAGATCACCGCAGATTTTTTTTAAAAATTGATTTCAGTTTCTTTCAGATTAAAGTTCAGAATCCCAAAAAAATAGTTTTGCTGTCGATTTAAAAAAGCTTAAAGGAGCTATCATTTGTTTTATCATTGTTACTAATTCTTTTATTTTTTTTGACAGGTTGTTTATAGCGATCATTGAAAAAAAAATACCTGATCAAAATTCACCAAAAAACTTATACTGACAGATAAAATCCAAAAACAAATCAAATCACAGCTAGTCAGGATATTGAACTTCCGTGAACAAAATATTGATTAGTATATAGTTGGTAAGGTAAGGTTAAAATGTCTGTCCGTGATTATATAGGACACACTTAGGCCAGTTTACGGCCCATTGTGAAACCACATGAATCTTGAGGCTTTCTCCTAAGCTCAATGAAACCTGCAGTTTGAGTCCCTTGCGAAACGTGAGAGGCTGATTATGCTAATATGATTTAGATCGTTTAGATCGTTATAGAAGAATTCTCCTAGGTAACTCTTGCGTTTTTGAGCTAAAGCAGGGCATGTACAGAAAAGGCGAAGAACTATTTCCTCCTCTTCTTCGTCCATACAGCTTCTGCAAAAGTCATTTGAGAATACGCCTAGCCGAGTGGCTTGCTTTCCTATTAGACAGTGTCCGGTTATGACACCTATTATCGAGCTTACATATATGCGATCTGCTTAGAGATAGCAAACACCTTGATCGTTTTAAATCTATAGTGTTGGTCAGATGTTTTTTGTGATCTGATACGTGCTGATGTTATTCCACTTGGTGTTTGCCTTCTTCATAGCGTCCTGCATTAGCGCAATAATTTACAAGTAGCGATTGAAATGCCAGCATTTGCCAAACGTGGTAGAATGGGTTTTACTGTACCGTTCCAGGCGAGTTCATCTCCATTACAGTTACCTGGAATGTCTCTATGGCCCGGCACCCAGCAAATGTGAATATTAAACTGTTGTGCCATCGCCGTTAGAGATGATCGACAGTTATGGACTGTTACAGAGTTTGTAGAGAAAGAGTCCAGAGATTTGATAGCGGCCTGACTATCTGAGAAAATACGGATATCAGATGTTGATATCACGTTTTCTTTAAGCCAGGACAAGACTTCTTTTATCGCCAAAAGTTCCGCCTGGAACACGCTACAATGATTGGGAAGGTGGAATGAGAGACTTAATTTCAGTCGTTCAGATTAAACACCTCCACCAACCCCCTCTTCTGTTTTTGATCCATCTGTGTAAAAGTGGACTGACTCGTCTTTCAGGAATGCCCTATCCTCCCAGAAAGACCTGGAAGGTATAGAAATCTGGAAGTTTCTGTCCAACTGCAGTTGGGGAATGGTGTAGTCTGTGTGCTTTGGAATTGATTCTAAATACCTAAGAATTACGGAGTGGCCAATGTTCACTGCGACGAAGTCCACTGCGACGAAGCGAATAGCAGAGCTTGCAGCTATTTGTTTGCTAGATATATCAGGAGGTGTTAGGTAGAGTAGGGAGTAAGCGATCCCCCTATGCATAGGCAAGCAGAACGTTGGACTTTATTTAATTTAATAGTTGTCAATACACAGTAAAATATCCTTCAAACACTTTATGGATTTATTTCAATGATAGTTATAAGTGGCCCTTAACTGAAACAGATCTCACAAGATCTCAAGGTGATAAACTTCTGGCATCTAGAATATTTTTTTAAAACTTCCATTCGACCTAATTCCACTGAAATTCTGCATTTTGAAAATTCAAAAAAAAAAAAGAATAAGAGACCTAAGGATCTGTTTTAATTTTTTGTTTTGTATATACATTTTATATATATTTCAGCACGATTTCCTCAAACAACAGGAACAACAATATTCCCTCGAAATACGACTCTAAACCTTAATGATTTGTTGTGTTTATTTAGTACTGACTTTTTGTATACATATAAGTTTTATACCAATATTTATATAAAGATATTTTAAAAAGATCTCGCAAGAAATAGCCATGTTGTTTGACCTCTGCACCATCATAATAACATTAGATTACACTTTAGATCGTATTTAAAAAACATTCAAATTGTAAAATTATGTTCAACAAATCCATTATTCTCTCATACTCTCTCTCTCTCTCAATATTAAAATTTCATAGATCTATTAAAATCGAAATTTCATTAAAAAGAAATTATTTGTATTAGAATTTTTTAATTGATTACTGAAAGTGGTTCCAGTTTTATAAATGTACCAGTTCAGAATACGGAGGTAATTTTATATTAATGGAGCAAAATAATATATAAGAGACAACTTTTGTAGAAAATTCTTCCTTTGATAATTTATTTCTCTTTTAAAATTACTTCAACAAAGCAGAGCACTTAAGCGTATTCGAACTATATTTTTACTTATTTTAGTGATTTTTTAGCAAATTTTCTTTAAGTTTTGCTTCCATAGTACAAATAATCGATAACAGAAGACAAATTTTAAGAGACAAATAAAACTTCCTTCTTTCTAAATTTTGTATTTAAATTTATTTATGTATAAACTGATTAATTGTATAAGGACTTCTTTAAAATGGTATTTTCAGAAAACTTAAAAAAAATTGTAAATTGAAAAATGATTGATATACACATTTAAAAAAAAATTTAAGTAAAAGTGTTATTCCAGCTCGAACAAATAGTACACATCTATTTCTATTATGGTATCACTTGTCATGATTTTTGAATATTTAATATAATATATTTTAAATTTAAATGGCAGCTGGAGATAATTTGGTTAGAAGCATAAACCAACTTATTTGTAAACTAAACTAAACAGGAAGAAAGCATTCCCGATGAATGGAACCTCAGAATGTTTGGCCGATACTGAACAAAGTAGGCCCTCTAAACTGCACCAACTATAGGAATCAGTCTACTTAACATCGCTTACAAACTCTTCTCTAACGTAAAATGGGAAAGTCTAAAGCCAACCGTCAACAACCTTAGATCCTTATCAATGTGGCTTTAGACCAGGAAAGTCAACAGTCGATCAAATATTCACATTACCGCAGATCCTGGAAAAAAACCCAAGAACATTAAATCGGCACCCACTATCTTTTCATCGATTTCAAGGCCGCATATGACAGTTTTGACATCCCTGCCAAACTCGTTCGTTTGTGCACGATGATTATGAAGAATTCGAGGTGCTCCATAAAGGTTTGAAACAACTTAACAGTACCTTTCGATGTCAAAAAAGGCTTTGGAACAGGACTTTTTTAACATCGATCTTAAAAGAATAGTGCAAAGCTCCCAAGTCAACACTAGCAGCACTATCTTTCAAAAATCTGTCCAATTACTCGCATATGCTGATGACATTAACATAATCATTGACGTGATTTCAGGGCTTTTGTGAGTATTGAAACAGAAGCGACAAAAATGGGTTAAGCGGTTAAAAAGGGCAAAACAAAACATGCTGTCATCGAGATAGGATCAACAACACCGGCGACGTCTTGGTCAAAACGTCACCATCGACAGACCTAACTTT
The DNA here is from genome assembly GCA_920104205.1 of Eupeodes latifasciatus. Lineage (NCBI taxonomy): Eukaryota > Metazoa > Arthropoda > Insecta > Diptera > Syrphidae > Eupeodes > Eupeodes latifasciatus. Next base: position 131,318,772 of record OV049926.1, on the reverse strand, counting down.
TATTTAATTAAGGACTTTGTCTACCTTGGCTCTGCTATGAACACAGAAAACAAACGAAGACTCTTGCTAACCGCTGTTTCCTTGGGCTCAGACAGAATTTTTCCTACTGAATTGCAAATTCGAGCAAACAAAATGTCGCTTTATAAGACCTTCCTCATCTCCGTCCTGCTATACGATGCAGAAGCATGGAATATGACAAAAGCGGATGAAAGCACCTTGTCGTTTCGAAAGAAAAGTTCTTCACGTGATCTATACTGTCCCGTATTCATAGAAGGTGAGTGGAGGAGAAGATGGAACGGGGAGCTGTACATGCTGTATAGCGAAGTAGAATTAGTCAAAAGGATAAAAGTCCAACGACTGAGATGACTGGGTCACGTAGAGCGCATGGAAACCAATGCCCCGGCCCAGAAAGTTTTCGAATCCACGCACACCGTATAGCTCAGTAAAGGAAGGCTACGGATCAGATGGCACGCACAAGTGGAAAGTAATCTCACCCAACTTGGAGTGCGCAACTGGAGACATCCAGCTACTAGCTAGAGATGGAACTAGATTGTCAGGTGAAGCTCCTTATCCACACAGGACTGTAGCGCCACCTTAAGTAAGTAACTATGTAAATAATATATTTTGTTAACGAAGCTGTCAACTACATTTAGAATAAAGGAATTTTGTTTTCGTCATAAAACCTCAAGGAACAATTTAGAAAAGTATCAATGTTGTGGTTCCTTAGCTAAACCACTAGGAAACAAAGAGTTAACATATAAAAATAAATTAGGTGGCGCAACAGTCCATGAAGAATTAGGGCCTAGTGACTTACAACTCTCAACCATTCCTGTGTGCGAGTAATGTTGTCAGAAATGGAAGGGACCTACAGTTTATATGCCGAATCCGAACGGCTAATTTGAGCAAACACTTTTCATGACAAGAATTACTCTTGGAGGATTTGTCAATTCTTCGCAAAAGGCAGTACCCGTGAAAAAAAGTTAGGTGGCACAGGAAGGGATTGAACCCAAGACCCCTTGCATGACAGTCCAACGCACTAACCATCACGCTACGCGTACTACTGGAAACAAACAAATTAAAAAAAAAATTAAAATAGAGAAATGCAATTTCATATTTCATTCATATCAATATCCCTCTCAAGCTAAACATAACCTCTGGAAAAATCTTCGGGATATTGGCATCGGAAAACAGAAAAATACTATTACTGATAATATTGACTGCAATGAACTTAATAGACAATTTATCTCTCATCCATGTCCCGAAGTCATTGATGAAACTTTCAGTACCCCAATCCAAAACAGCCTGTTTTCCTCGCCAAGTTTTAGTTGTACACTAGTTGATGAAACTGATGTATTAGAAAGCTGCTTATTTATAAAATCAAATTCAGTTGGACTTGATGAAATTCATCCGGTTTTTGTTAAAGCTATATTTCCATACGTTCTTAAATACATAACGCATCTTTTTAACACTATCCTTATGTCGAGCGTTTTTCCTTCTGTCTGGAAAAAAGCTAAAATCATACCGATTCCTAAGAACCAAAACGAATTCAGACCCATTGCCATCCTTCCATTTCTTTCAAAGGTCCTGGAAAGGTTAATGAACCTTCAAATTCAGAAACACTTGAACAGTCACAATTTGTTATGCATTAATCAATCAGGATTCCGTCCTAAGCATAGCTGTACCACAGCTCTTATCAACGTTGTTGAAAATATCCGACAAGCTGTTGACTGTGACAATGTTACATTTCTCATTCTTCTTGATTTTTCAAAGGCTTTCGACACAGTCAATCATAATGTCATGTGTAGCAAGCTTATAAATCAGTTTAACTTCGCTCATTCTTCTGCAAAATTAGTACAATCATACCTTTATGGCAGATCTCAGGTGGTTGCAGTTAGTGGCTCCGTATCTGAACCTCTCATACTAAGGCGAGGCGTCCCACAAGGTTCTATATTGGGCCCACTTTTGTTTTCTATGTACATTAATGATCTACCTAAATGCTTGCGGAATTCCGACACAGAGATGTACGCAGATGATGTTCAAATACGGAAAAGCTTTCCTCTAGGTCTTGTTGAAAATGCAGTTTTTGAGGTAAATGAGGAATTGGATAGGATTCATATTTGGTCCAAGAAAAATGGGCTCTGTGTAAGCCCACTTAAATCAAAATGTCTGGTAATTTCAAGAAAGCCTGCAGATACATCATGTTTTCCTAAAATATACCTTGATAACAAGGAAATTAAGTTTGTCGATTCTGCAAAGAATTTAGGTATAACTTTTACAAAAACACTTTCTTGGAATGACCATATCAGATTGACTATAGGAAAAGTTTACGGAGGACTTCGTATGCTGTGGACTAACTATAAAGTTACTCCATTAAAAACAAGGTTAGTGTTAGCAAAAACACTACTTATCCAAATTATGCTCTATGGCTGCAAACTTTTTTACAATTGTGATTATGAGCACAAACGTAAGCTTAATGTTGCTTACAATAGCATAGCAAGATATGTTTATGGGTTGAAAAGATATGACAATATTTCTCAGTTTTCTAAATCAATATACGGCCTAACACTTGAAAACCTTTTTAAATTGAGAACATTAACATTGCTTCACAATGTGATACAATCACAGCAGCCACCGTACCTTTATGATAGGATCCATCAAACGCGTTCTGTCAGATCTTTTAATCTTGTGCCAACACGTTACTTTTTCCTAGTATCAGAGCGACAATTTTTTATAAATGCGGTACGTCTGTGGAACTCTCTTCCCCGATCTATTGGGATGATTGGCTGTACTGTCCTTTTCAGGATAAAACTCAAAGAGTACTTGGAGACTTTTTAACTTTTTTCTTTTAACTTTCTTTCTTTTAACTTTCTTTCTTTCTATAGCTATTCTCAAATTGAAATAACATTTTATTAAAAAACTCATTTTAAATAATAATAAAAAAATGAATTTAATATTGTAAGTTGCTTTTGCTGCATCTCTTTTTTCTAAATTGTTTAAATTTTCAACATACTTTAATTCATCAAATTATAATAATTAAAGCTTATACTGTTTTAAAAGATAATGTATCTTATTGTATAAGACTATACGAATAAATAAATAAATAAATTGAAATTGAAAATTGAAAGTTTTTCTTTTGTTTTTTGTTTCGGTATGAATTTTCTTAAATCAAATTATAATTTATAGATATCTTTGTTGTTAAGATTGTTATGCCTAACTACATATTATTACAACCTTGAATTAATGCAATAGCTAGTTAATAACTTTTGTACCTATATTGAAAAAATCCATATCACAAGAAAAAGAACTTCATTGTCAAGAAGTAATGACTCAGCACTACAAAAAAAAAATAATTAATATAAACATATTTTTTTTAGCATTGAGGGCTTTATTACTCTTGACCATAATTATTTTTGTTCGAACTTTGTGTTTAATATCATTCGATTTAATTGATTACTTAATTCATGAAAAATTATGTGTTTCAAAGGCTTCTACTTATATCGTCATGGTTTTTATAGATGTATTTTTCAAAAATTAATTATTCGATTTCAAGTTCAAGATAAAATACATCTATAAAACACTAAGCTTTTCCACTAATTACAAAACATGAATAAAAACAAAGAAGTAAAGGCAACACAACAAAATCAACTTTAAATTAGACGAATAAATAAATGATTGTGGTGTATTTTCAGTAATAATTTATTTAATTACACCTTCAATTAATTACCTATGTTGACAACATAAAAATAAAAGGACTCTGATGGCTTTCTTTTGGCCTCTGCACAAAAATATATATTAGCTACACATTAGTACAATACGCTGTACATATGTCCGCGAGCCTGTTATAAAGCAAATACATTTCAACATCAGCATTATGGGACATACAGGACATAATCTGCATGCAATAAAATGTATATTTTCTTCTTATATCCTTTTTTTATATTTTCACCACACCATACATTAAGGAGACTTTGCTAACCTATAGACCTACAAGCTTCAACACAAGGCGAAGCCAAGGCACCGCAGCCAATTTTGAAAATATCCTTTGTATCACACTGTTTTGGGCCACTTTCACTGTTTTCTTTTTTTTTAATTTGACTCACATGTACATTTGTCTGTATATGTAAACGAAACAAACACATATGCATATCTAATGGTAATGGTTACTTTCTCTATATTATTAATGCAAGAAAATTAGAGATGGCGTTACATGTGCACATGCAGAAAATAAAAAAGGAAGACATAATTGTTTTGTGTGCCATATATGGATTGGATGTACTTAATGACCGTACTGGGTGAGAAATTATTAAACAACCACAACTCACCTGCAATAATTATATCACTCACAACAATGACAATACATATATCCCTGTAACTCGAACTCGAACGTGTTATAAGTATGTATATACAAAATTATATTGTATATTATATCCTTTGAAGTATAAATTTTCCTGCAAATGGAGTCGGTTTTGTATAGCTAATTTATTTTTAACGCTATAGTTGCTCCGTTGTCCGCGGATTGTCTTCGGTAGACAATTTCATTGATTTCTTCCACAACGCTCGTCGAAGGAATTCTTAAAATATTTATTATAGTATTATTATTCAAAGGACTTTCGTGATGTAGGTACACTATTTTATGTTTATTTTTTATTTTATTTTATTTTAAAGTCCTTTCTATAAGGTGGAGTTATTCTAATACGAGTACACTTATATCATCACAAAAACTGTTTGTATAGCACCAGTGAATACCACCAGCGAGCGAACCAGTGCACTTGAGCTGGTTGGTAGGTATAACGAGTTCCGAAGCAGGACTCTGTATGTCTATATATTTTATTGAGGAGGAGATCCTTTGAGCAATTTATTTTTATTGGTTTTTCACAAAGAATTCAAGAATTTTCTTCTAATTTTAGTTTTTCTTTTTTTTCTACAATATTCATGTATCCGCATGTGTTTATCCGCACTTTGAATAATTGTAGTTCCGAAGAAGCACTAGAGAGGAAGGATATTTTCAATATTGGGGTTCGTGGTTTTATTCTCACGTCATTTGTAAACAACGTCCACCAAAACTGAAAACTGGAAAATTCTTTTTTTGACACTTTTGTTATGGGGAGGACGAGTTCTGTTCTTTTCTGTCCTTTCCTTTGTGTTTTTTTTTGTGTAGTTCCTTTTTTGTTGGATATTCGGTTTGGTTTTGGTGAGTTCCACAGTAAGCTTTGAGTGCGCATGTCCTGTGTGGGCTTGACTTTTATCTCTGGGAGAGCTTCAGCATACGGATGGTGAAAGATAGATAACATGAAACATTGATGGTAAGGGAATGGTTTATAGGTTAATTGAAATGTGGTGTGTTTGGTGTGGTAGCCAGGTTTGGGGTAGGAATGGTTTGCCTAGTGCAATGGTTAAGGAGAAGGTAGGTTATACCTTTGCCTATTCTTTATACTGGTTACCTGATAAAACCCATTGGTGTTGTTTAGTTTTGGGCCGTGGTTTATGTTATTACTTTCCTCCAAAAATTGTTTGTTATTTTTAGATTTTTTTGCATTGGGTGGCAGCACGTGCAGAAAATTGCATTCGATATGAAAGTGGTATTAGCCTTTTAGTTTTATTGATATTTCGTTGTTGTTTTTGTTTGTTTTTGTAGCTTCTTTCAAGATTGTGATGAGTCATCGGACTTGTATGTTCCAACATAAATAAAGATTGGGATACAGAAACATTAGCGAAATGAGTAGGTAGGTAGATAGGTTATGGTATAAGAAAGAGGATTTTGACAGAAATGGGACACAAGTGGTGTTGACATATCTAGAAGGCTTTCAATATGTATAATATTCTGTATATATATATGTAGATATCAGTTGATTTTTTGAGATAAAGTCCTCTTTTAAGGAAAGCACTTCAGCCTAATGTTATTGGTTATTTAAGTCTCTTGGGTAAGTAGTATTTAAAGATATTTCAAGAGGACATTATAACAATAAAGAAAGAAAAAAAAAAAAAACAGAAAGTATTTTACCCATCGACTTAAGCCTTAAATATTAAAAAGGATTTAAGGGATTTAATATTAAGAACTGATTTTTTTTACTTTGGAATTGGTTCAATTGAACTTTATTAAAAAATATGCTAAAAAGTGTAATAGTATGCCATGAATAATATAATTCTTTGATTGCAAGAAATAAGTAGCATTGATCTTGTCTAAGTACCAAATAATATAGAAAGATGGGTACCTGAATCTTATGAGAGATTTGATGGGAATTTTTTTGTTTTGTTTTCTAGTAACAATGAGAAACATGGATCTTATTTTTCTTATGTTCTATCTCGAATTGAAATAAAACATTTGTTAAAAAATCTAGTAAAATTTACTCTTAAGAAAAATTAAAAACTGACACTAATCTGACCTTGCCAGGTATCATAAAGCTGAATTTTGTTTTTAATAATTGATCATAGAAAACAGTACAAAATAAAACAAAGTTCTATATTTTTTGTTTCAATATTCAATTTTAATTTGTTCGGTTCAATTTTCATACAAAAGGTAGAAAAATAATGTTAAAAACTTTTTATTTAATAAATGAATATTTTCTTTTTATTTTTTCTTAATATTTAGGAATTATTAAGAACCAAAAGATTTCTGTATTTTTAGGAACAAATTTAGAGATTAATTGGTCAAAAATAAGTTGACTATACCTACATAAAGTAACATACATACATACACTTTAAGAACGAACAAGTCTTTAAAAAAAAAGTGAAACAATTTAGGTAGAAGTTCGGATCTCCTAGCAATATTTCCAGTTCTTTAGTTCAAGCTGAATTATTGCAATGTTTTGGATCGGCTATGATCTGGTATTTCTGAGCCTTCTTTTTCTTCTGATGTTGGCGCAAAAAGTGCATACTTACACTGAAACTAAACGCCCTCTGAACAATGAAGTGATAAAAACTAGTGTCCTCGTGACGAAAATCATCACGTTACGTTTTCATATTTGTGCCGAAATTTAAACAAAAAGTTAAAACAACCGCTGGTGCATCGATGAGATTAGATTTCTTGAATGTAATGAATACAAAATTTGTTTCGAATGTTTTAAAAATTAGTAAGTTTCTTGAAATACCAACATTTAACTTTCAATTAGAGATAATTGTAATCGGCCCAATTTATCGAATTTAAATTGATATTTCTCGATGTTTCAAGGTCCCGATGTTTTTTAGAGAGATGTTTATTACGATATTTAAAAAACGAACAGAGATATCTGAAAAACATCTTAAGATAATAACATCAAGATGTGCAAAAAGAAATTTCAAACAATTCAGATGGTTTCATATACCTAGTAAAGGGTGATTTTTTAAAAGCTATAAAAAAGTTTTTCAACAAAAAAAAATACATAACATTCAGAAAAAATGCATAAAATCTTTATTTGAATGGATAGTACGGTCCATATAATTTAATGTTTAAAGATTATTTCATGCAAATGTTGACCTTAAAAATTTTGGCATACTCTTTACAACATTTCGGCCGGTATCTCACGAATAAATGCTTCAATGTTGTCTTCCAATACGTCAATTGAAGCGGGCTTGTCTGTATAGACATGAGCTTTAACATAGCTCTACAAAAAATAGTCTAAAGGCGTTAAATCGCACGATCTAGGCGGCCAATTGACCGGTCCCGAACGTGAAATAAAATGTTCACGTTGACAGTGAAACAAAACACGAAACGCCCGTCAGCTATTTAAACCAGTGTTGCTAAAAAGATAATAGCTACAAAATCTACCTTTATAAATTAATGATTTTTAGAGATATTTTTATGACGACATGTAAAATACGGGCAGAGATATTGACTTCAAGATATTTTTCAGATATCAATAGAAAACTGTTTTAGTGGCTTGGGCAGTTCTATATATGTATATAGTCAACTTAGAAATGTCTTCAAATGAAACAGAATTGCAGGATCAACATTTTCGTGTTCAGTATTAATTTACTATAAGTTCAATTTTGAATGAGTCCAAGGTTTGCCCTATTGTACAAAAGAAAATATTTTTGAGACATGAAGAGAAATGTAACTTCTTCTAAATAAAACACTTTGGGGCGTATTCATAGAGAATTACTAAAGTCGTGATTTCTTGATCTATAGTTTAAGGCTTGTTGGTTAAATAAACACAGCTCTTATTCATAGTCAATTGTTCGGCTGTATTTAGTAAAACCCCAGGTTAAGGTTGTATTCTACTACAATTATACTTCAAATGAAAGGTCAAAGCAAAAAAATACTGTTATATTTTCAATATTTTTATTTTGTGCTGTCATTCCTCAAATTGGATGTCGAAAAAAGTAAGTAAAACAAAACTATTTAATAGAAAATCAAAAAAGTAACTAAAAACGTTCTATATTATAGATGTACATCAAAGAAAATATAAAACGTGAACGGCTGGAAAGCTGATCGCAGTCAGAGAAAGATCTGTATTTGTTATAATTTAATTTTTCGTTTTTTCAATTTACAAACAAAAATCAAATATGACATTTGGCTGTGATAATAACTACTTAAACACAGCATTTCCTATGTTTATAGTTAGAGCACAGGTTTAGCCCTAAACTTAGGTTTAAATTTATTTATAAATAGCCTAAACTCTGGACTTGCTTAATAACAAGTTAGTAAGAGTTTAGCAAACATCTATGAATATGCCCCTTTGAGTTAAAGATTTCACGAACAGTACAAAAATATACTTTATTTTATATTCTAGCTTAAAAAAGAAAAGAGTTTAACAAATTTAGTATAAATTTGTAACTCGTAGCAATTATAAACCACATTTCATGTTTGGGCACTGTGTCGTATACTTGTTTTTATTATATGCTAAAATTATTTTTAATTTTTAAAGTAGTTTATTAATTGTCGTACTCCATTGGCCATCATTAGGTTTGCTATATTCATTATAAACTCATTTCTACTTGAATAAAATAATTTGATAAATCTGGATCCTGAAGTACAAAGTTAAGACCTTTGCATTAGATTACCTAAATTACCTAAATTCTAAGAGTAAATCTTAACCCTAAAAACTCAGTATATTAAAACCCAACTAAAAGTAGTACTTTCATTTGTATTTTTTCAAACAAAAAAGGTTCAATATTTAAGTAAGACAACGTAAAGGATTACATCAAGTTAAATTCGTACAGTTATTTTAAAAAAGTCTTTGAACTAATGAAAAGATTTCGTATTAAGAGAAGTTAGTTGCTCTTGATCAATTTGTTTGGATATTAAAGAGACTTGACTGAATATCGTGACCGTTTTCAATTTATTTCCTCATCCTTGATCAAATCACTGAACAACAATACAAGCGGTAGGGTTGCATGGATTCCCGCAAAATTTACAAGCATCAACCGAATTTCTGCAAAAAAAGAGAAGACCTAATGAAATGAGAAAACTGGAAAGGCATTTTCGTTTTGACTGCAGTGGCCAAAATAGTAAGAAGAAACCTTAAAGCCACACTTGACTCTGATGCATTGATCACATCAAAACCTTGCGGATTGTCATAGAGCAATGTGTTGAATATCAATCACCACTTCACATGCTCTTCATCGATTTTGAAAAGGCTTTCGACAGGGAGTTTATCTGGTTTGCTTTTTGGAGTAGTGGTATCCCAGATTAACTTATTCCTATTTCCATTAAAAATACGACTTACGAGTAGACCAAATTTCACGTCTTACTGCTGGAACACAATGCAAAAATCGGAGCCGCAGCCGGAGCCGGAGTCGGAATAGCTGTCGTATTCAGAAAATATTTTTTGTTCACTTTTATTTCTTATTTAAATATTTTTCCACTTTTTTATTGAAAAACTATTAAAAAAAAATATAATCACCAAGTTATTCACTTCAAAAATGGTAACGTCACATGTGTCGTACGTCAAAGTTAAAAGTTGGTCAACTCTTCCGACTCCGGCTGCGGCTCCGATTCCAGTTGCGTTGCGTTGTGTTCGTACATTTGCATTTGCGTGCATTAAATACTTTGACAGCTATTCCAGTTACGACTCCGACTCCGGCTCCGACACCATTGTGTTCCAGCAGTTACACGGAGGTAGGTTTTTCGAAAAGTTGGAAGTCTAAAGCCGATTGAAGCAGGACTGCATACTGTCACCAATTCTGTTGTTGTTGCTGATCATTGATGTGCTGCTGGCAGTCTTTACAGAAAACGGAGGAATAAGATGGTCTCTGACAACATGTACGTAAAACATCTAGACCAAACATAAGATATTTGCTTTCTGTCTTGGCAACGGCCTAGTCACTGATAAAGCTTCGGTTCCCTACTCCAAAGAACTGAAGAGAACAGAGACGTACTCATGACAGCGCAAATAGATCCAGAAGAAGCCATCTTTGACGATGACTTTTATATAATTGAAGATCCGAAGGAAAAAGTGGAGGCGGTGGAAGCTGCTTTCCAGCAAGTGTACAAGGTGAATGCTAGCACTCGCCCCAACCACGACCTGGAAAACAGAGCCCTACTTAATCATTTTTACCTTCGAAATGATATGACACAATGGCGATCTGAGAACCGCGGTTTCATGCGGTTCAATGACGATTCCTTGGCAAATGCCATAATCGCCGAGCAAACGGGTCCAAGTCCCCTGTTAGTGACAAAGGTTGAGCTTCAGCTCATCTTCAACTCAATAAAAAATAAAAAGTCAGCAGGTGTCGATGGTATATCCAACGTTGTACTAAGACATTTACCGATGGAGGCAATTGACATTTACACCACACTCTTCAATAATGCACTGAATAATGCATATTATCCAGTGCATTGGAAGACCGCTGTGGTTCATCCTCTCCCGAAAAAGGGAAAGGACAACTCCAACCCGTCAAATCTTCGGTCGATAAGTCTTCTTCCGAGCATCAGCAAAGTTTTCGAAAAGATCATCAATAGGGCTCTGACTAAGTGGGCTGCGGACAACAAAATAATTCCGGATAAACAGTTCGGGTTCAAGGCGGGTCATGACACAATTCATGCTGCGTCTAAACTCGTTTCTGATATCCAATGGAATAAAACAAAACAACAATGCACAGGTGCTGTTTTGGTTGATTTGGAAAAGGCCTTTGACACCGTATGGTTAGAGGGTCTTTACCTAAAACTGAGCAGGCTTGGCATAAGCAAGCCATTGTTGTATATACTTTATGATATGCTTAACGGTAGAAAGTTTGTTGTCAAAAGTGGAAACGTAACTTCTACCACAACATTCTTAATTAAAAATGGTCTTCAACAGGGAGCGGTGAATTCGCCGATTCTCTTTAGCATTTACACCAGCGATCTGATAGGTAGTCTTACAAAGACAATTGCGTACGCCGACGATCTAATTGCGTACAGAACGGCCCGAAAGGTTGAGGTTATTAGAATTCTCTTGCAGCGTGATTTCGACAAGATTCAGCGATATTGCGATGACTGGAAACTGAAAATAAATGTCCAGAAGTCGGAGACAATTCTGTTCCGGACTCCGTTGGCTAGGGCCACGAGGGATACGTGCAAGAATTGGCGCAAGATGGTTATCGTTGATCTTCACGGGCAGCGATTAGCGAGCAAAAGTGAAGTGAAGTACCTCGGTATCTGGTTAGATCAGTATTTATATTTCGATAGACATATAAATGCTGCTCTGACCAGGGCCAGAGGAGCCTTCGCTCTGACGAAACGTCTTTTTTTTAGCAGTCGGCTTGACTCCAGAGTGAAGGTAATTTGCTACATGGCCCTCATACGGCCGATGATCGTTTATGGTTGTCCTGTGTGGTTCAACGTTGCCCCTTCCCAGATGGAGAAGTTTCGGTTGTTCGAGCGGCAGTGTTTACGACGCTGTACTGGCTTATATCGAACAGCCGAATCTTCTTACGTGCATTACTATTCCAACGAGGTCCTATACAACGGGGCTCGAATCAACAGAATTGACAATTTCGTGATAAAACTCGTTCGAGGTCACATTGCAAGAGCTATGTCTTCGACCAACAATTTAATTTTTGGGGCGTTCTATCCGAACAACGAGTATTTTGAGAGTGCACGCTTGAGCGGCTTCATTCCACCAGAGGCATTCCTCTTTTTAGATAGATGCGGTCTGATACAGGATAGATTGGCAGTTCCGTTAATCTACCACGTCAGACGACGAACCGTGGATAGGCGACTCCTGTACAATCGGGACGTCATGGCACAAGGCGGAGCAGAGCTCCTTCGGTTCAGTAGGGCTGTGTCCGAACGGGACCGAACTGATAGGGTGAAGCAGGAGAACCAGTTTTGGTGGCTTCAAAACACAAAAAAAAAACACACAAAAATAATTAAAAAAAAAAAATACAAAAAAAACATGGAATAAGAAAAGAAAAAAAAAAAAAAAAAGACCAAAATATGGAAAAACAAAAAATGTTAGTTAGATTTGCTGCTGTGGTTGTTCTAGTTTTAAGTAGTTTATAGGTAGAATAGGTAGTTTTAGTTAGCTTTAAGTTTTATATTAAGGACCTTATTTTAAGTAGTTTTAAGTAAAAATATAAAAGGATATTGATATTAGTTTTTTCAAATTTTCTAATAAATACAAAATAAATAAAATTTAATTGAAGTAAAATAGATCTTAGGGCCGAAAGGCATTAGTATTAAGTAATGGGTGATTTTTTAAGAGCTTGAGAACTTTTAAAAAAAAAAAAAACGCATCAAATTTGCAAAATCTCATCGATTCTTTATTTGAAACGTTAGATTGGTCCATGACATTTACTTTTTGAAGATAATTTCATTTAAATATTGTACGCGGCTGCGTCTTAGGTGGTCCATTCGGAAAGTCCAATTTTGGGTAACTTTTTCGAGCATTTCGGCCGGAATAGCCCGAATTTCTTCGGAAATGTTGTCTTCCAAAGCTGGAATAGTTGCTGGCTTATTTGTGTAGACTTTAGACTTGACGTAGCCCCACAAAAAATAGTCTAAAGGCGTCAAATCGCATGATCTTGGTGGCCAACTTACCGGTCCATTCCTTGAGATGAATTGTTCTCCGAAGTTTTCCCTCAAAATGGCCATAGAATCGCGAGCTGTGTGGCATGTAGCGCCATCTTGTTGAAACCACATGTCAACCAAGTTCAGTTCTTCCATTTTTGGCAACAAAAAGTTTGTAAGCATTGAACGATAGCGATCGCCATTCACCGTAACGTTGCGTCCAACAGCATCTTTGAAAAAATACGGTCCAATGATTCCACCAGCGTACAAACCACACCAAACAGTGCATTTTTCGGGATGCATGGGCAGTTCTTGAACGGCTTCTGGTTGCTCTTCACTCCAAATGCGGCAATTTTGCTTATTTACGTAGCCATTCAACCAGAAATGAGCCTCATCGCTGAACAAAATTTGTCGATAAAACACATTTCGAACCGAACACTGATTTTGGTAATAAAATTCAATGATTTGCAAGCGTTGCTCGTTAGTAAGTCTATTCATGATGAAATGTCAAAGCATACTGAGCATCTTTCTCTTTGACACCATGTCTGAAATCCCGCGTGATCTGTCAAATACTAATGCATGAAAATCCTAACCTCAAAAAAATCACCCGATATTATAGTTTAACTTAGAGTGTCCGTATGGGACCAGTAAGTTAGTAATAAGTTATGGATAATTAGGCTAGTTTTATGAATTTTTGTCTAGCTTTAAGATAGTCTTAAGAATGAATTAATAAAAATGAATTGGTAAAAAAAATAAAAAAAAAATAAAAAAAAAAAGCTTCGGTTCCCATCGATCACCGAAATCAAGCATCAGTGAGCGTGGTTAGTAGAAAGATGGGGTACCGTCTCGAAACCTACCGCGGGCTGTTGTCATGTGTTCTTTCTGTATGTTGTTCTTTCTCCTCTGTCCTTCTGTCTTGTACTAATGTCTTGTGTTGTTATCACCTTATATAGTCTAGTCGCTCGAGGTGCTGTGTTCTCTACTCTGTACATTTATGTACTGAGTAGTGTGAAATGTAATGTAATGCTTTCTGTCTTATGGGATAATGGATCTTCATCAAATTACAGGAAAATTAATTTAGAGATGGAGTGAGTAACAGCGGTATACTCTAAAGTTCTTAAACACAAACAAAGTAATAAACAGCTGAATTCTGAAAAAAAAGTCCAAGAGTGGAAGCAGAATAAGGAAAAAAAACTATTCAAAGGCTGAATTATATTTTCTGGATTTAGTTTTTAAGTATAAAACCTCATAATTTTGTCTCTTTAAAGAAAAAAATGGAACCACGCCACTGTTTCTCATCCCACGAACTTTATTCAAGAATACTAAAGCAACAAAGCAAAAAATAAAAAACAACAACTAAAAATGAAACCCACACTACTTGTAGTATTCCTAAAATAATATATTTTATCTCTTAAAGATCTTTTGCGCGCGCACAAAATGTCAAATTTATTTCCAAAACATCGTTTTATCGTTACAAAAAAAAAAAAATAACCTTTACAACGACGTCATCTAACTTAATGACTTAACCCCAAACCAAGAACGTTCGTTCGTTTTTATTGAAGATTTATATCATTTTGACGTCTTTTTTTTTTTTTTTTGTTTCACTATAGGTTGGTCAATTGGCCCAAATAAAAAAGAACAACGTCAAAAAATAGATTCAAACACTTTACTATACCAGCAGCTCCCTAAATGTCATTTCAAGTCCGAAGAAAGCTCTCTCATTCTTCTCGACATCTACTTTCCTTCAAAAATCAGAACTTTATTTTTTTTGTTTCTCTCTCTCTCTCTATCTCTCTCTCATTCTCTTTTTGTTAATATTACTGCTCAAAAAGTATACTCTCTCTCTCTGTGGCAGCAATGTCAAGAGCTCTGGGGGGATAACGCAGAACTATTTATAAACACAACTTTATTTTCTAAAAGAATAAGAAAGAAAAACAGAAAGGTTGGCAGGTTTAGGTTCAAGCGAGTATACCCTTGCTTATTGTTGTTTTGTATATACTCGACTACGAGAGTCGTATGCCTCATAATATCCTCCTCTCAATAGAACTACCATAAATCCTTTGTGTTCGGAATGTTCCAATCCGACACAGAGACCGAGACCGAAACAACGACATCGAACGCGGGCCATAGAGCTTTTTTCTCAAAAACTCTCTCATCAGTGACAGTCCTTCCTTGGCGAGTTAAGCACTACTCTGGTGTTATATTATAATGAAAAGTGTGCCCGATATTTTGCACTCAAACAAAAAAGAATAATAATATAAATATATAATTGACCTGCTGTATTCAGGTCATAAATTTTAACCAAAAAATATATCAAAGATTTTGAGAAAAAGGCCTTAAAATTTTCGTCGAATTGTCGAGAAGAGAAGAGGAGAAAAATCGGTCCGTTTCGTCCTTGTTTTTTTTATTTGTACAGATACTATAACCGAATTCGAAACAAAAACTCGTTCGCTAAATTCCTTCCTTTATTTTATGATTCATTCCTTTGATATGTATTGAAGCGGCGGCGGTGGGTGCAAAAGAAACTCCATCTGAAAAAGGACCTCCTCGTTCTCGTCCTCGTCGTTGTCGTTGTCGTCGTTTTGTGTTATGTAGATGCGATGAGTGTTGAGTGAGTTTGTGTATTGTATGGTGTTTCGTAATGCGCTAACACACAAATCAAAGAAGAGAGTTTGTTCAAAGTAAATTCCATTCCATAATGAATGCAATAAGTAGGGAAAAACCATGCTGCCATTACTGCACAAAGGATTGTTGCAACACGCGTTTTTGTTAGAAAATACAAATTTATCACAAAGCGACTCTCACAGCCATATAAATATACAGAGTCACACTGCAACAAGGTTACATAAAAACTACTACACACCCCAAGGAATAAGGCGAGCAGGAATTTTACACTACTGAAAGGCGACATTGGAATACTGAAAGAGCAAATTATTTTTATAATAATTATTGTTAACTTATATAAAAAATAAAAACTATATTCGTCCTTTCCGTCTTCAACGTTGTCGTCGTCAAAATCGCCGTCGCCATAATAATCACTGTTGTCGTGTTCGTCGTCGTCGTCGTCGTCGCGTGTTAGTGAAATATGTTATTTTATGCAATTCCGTCCGTCCAACACGCATGAATTCTCGAAAATCTTCGGTAAATCCTCGAATCTAATGAATCATACACAACACAATACTAGATGGTTACTTAATCATAAGGATCAAATCAAATAGGGGAGACGTTTTTATTATCCTATTTTTACAGTGTCCTCCCCCTCCTCCACACCCCCCAATAAATTTAAAAAAAATATTATAAAAATACGAAAAAAGTGAATATAGTGTCCTTTTTGTTGTTTTTGTTTTTTAATTTTGTTATGTTACATAAGAAATTAGTGAGACTGTGCGTTTTTATCCCTTGTCGTTGTCGTAGCCGTTGTCGTTGACGTTGACGTTGTCGGTTTGTAGGTATGTGTGCATGTCCTTTCGGTGGAAAATTTCTTTATAAATTTTTAAATAAGAAAATTGTCCAAAGCCCTATATAGGTACGTACAAGGTACCATCGACTGTCTAATTAGAGTTGTGCGGTCGGGTCGGGTGGCGTATGAGTGATTTTTTTTTGTTTTAATTTCATATCATTGGTTGAGTTGTTTGTGTTTTGGGGAAGGAAAATTGAAAATAAAGAATCCGCTCTTATGGCTCGACATGTTTGTTTAATTAAAAATGTTATGAACCATAATTGAATTGCTCGGAGTGGGTAAGAGGTGCCGATTGTCGTTGTCGTTGTCGTTCACATCGTCGTCGTCAACATCAGAATCCTTTTATAAACTACCCCGATATATCTCGATTCTTGAAGGGTTGACATACACATAGAGGGGGGCATTGTACCACGGAATATACTCTAGTACGTTCGTGCCAGTTCCAGTGCTATTAATATACAAGGATAACTGGATTTTCATCCGGAATCAGAGTGTGTATGTTCGATAGATATAACATGAAACGTTATGATTGTAGTCAGAAATTGTACAGCCGCTGCCATCATACCACAATTATTGGCTAGTAAGTGGAATCTACGTAGAATCTATGTCCTCATCAGACCTCAAGTAGCCATAATGAAGCCCCTGTGATAGTAAGGCGAGTCTAAACACACTACACACAACAACCTCCCCTTTCTCTCTCTCTCTCTCTCTCTCTGTTGTGACAAGAAAAGAGCAGACAACAGATCCACACGCAGTCCCTATAGAATAACCTCAACTAACTGAAAACAAACAAGCTAAAAAAAAAAGAAAAAAGAAAAACAGAAACAGAAATAAAAATAAAAAGTAGAAGAAAAACATAAGCAAATTGAAAAGGCAATGGGTGACGAGCCGCCTGAAGAACGTACTTTCAAGGAGAAGCTCCTCTTTTATACAACAGCCTTCTTCATCCTGCTTGGGACGTTTAGTATGTTTGCGTTCCTTTTCCTCGTGCCATTTGTCATCGAACCAGCCTTCACCACCATCTTCATGCAATTCGAAGAAGTGCCCGCACTATGCGAGACGATGTATCAAGATACGTTCCACGGGGCGAAAAACTGCTCTTGGGCATCGTGCCGTGAAGGATGCACCAAGGACATTTACGTGTGCACCCAGATTCGTGTCAATTACCGACTAAACCTGTACAATTATACGGATGAATTTAATTTCACCCAATATCACATAGATTTGGCCTGGTCGGAGAGGGAGATGCCCAAGGTCAAGCGAACAGACCGGTACGAACGGGCCATACGGGATTATGAGTATGCGGATGGAGTGGGCATGGACGGCACCATGGGAGGTCTGGGGAGCATTAACTTCGACGAGAACAGTTTGCTAGACATGAGTCATAGCCTGTCGGGTGATGACGACGACGAAGATGGTGGCGATAGTAGTGACACAGAAGATGGTCAGCCATTTGATCAGATATCGGAACTGAACAAAGACCTGATGGGTAATAATTCCAAATATTTTTATGTGGGAGCGAGATTATTCCCCAACGTTAAAGGATGCGGCTATCCACCGATGTTGAATTGTACAATATGGATGAAGCGATACATCAAGCTGAAATCCATGTTCCCGTGCTACTATTCAAAGGTGGATCCTAGCCTTGTGATAAGTGAATTAGACTATTGGCAGAATACGCTAAATTTGGTATACTCGATGGCTATACCGATACCTTCGTTTATTATTTCGGTGATTTACTTGACGTATGCGTACTTTAAGATTTACAATGAGGACGAGGAGGCGGCACCGCTGGATGAGAATGCCGAGGATATTGACTTTGAGGAGGGCGACGAAATGGCCATTAATTCGCACGATGATTCCGATGATTTGTGTGTGGACGTTATGATACCGAATGGTGGGACGTCAATGTCACCCGCCGCCTCACAAATGACACCGAATTCCGAGATAAATTCGTTTGGTCATCAATTGAAAGTACAAATGGCTGATGATATGTCAAGGGAGAGTCTAGATGCGGGGGTGATATCTAATTCGAATTCAGTTCAGGGGTAAGATCAAGATGAGATATACATATGTATATGTAGATACTATACATATAATATTATGTTAAAGTTGTATGCTTTTTGTGTGTAAATTATATATTTTTTTGACTTTTATAGACCAAAGAGGAAATATGTAAATTAGCTATGTTTTGAAAAAAAAAAGTTACGAAACTACTAAAACTTAAGATTATCTCATTACAGAGATATATAATGTGTATCAGTTTGTGCTTCTGTGTACTGAAAGCCAACAAAGCTGAACTTTAGCAAACTTATAATAATATGTAAAATTTGAAGCCATTAATTTTAATGCTTGTCTCGCGAATGAAAACACAAGAAGTTTTCAGAGTCAAAATCTGTTTTTTTATTGATGACAAAATTCAAATATTATCGATGAACAAATTTAAATGGCTATTATTTAGAAGAAAACACCTCTCTACGGAAAATAGAGGTTCAGGATTTTTTGAGGCTGAATAGAATAAGTTAGATACATATAAAAAAACGCATAAAACAAATTTTTAAACATCTTAAATAAAAATTTTATAAGTTTTTATTCCAATAATAGAGCAGTCAGTTATTTGATATGCTGTTGCGACTTTTAAAGCTTTCATTTTTTTAACATTTCGGAAAGAAAAATGGAACCAATATTGAAATTTTTAAATTTTCACAACAGAAATGATAAAATTGCAATTCTGCAAGAAAAGTTTCTTAGCTGCATTATTTTTCGAAAAATTGATCACAAGTGGCCACCAAACTCTATTGATTCAATGGCCAGTAATTATAGCTGTCATTAGTTTTCATCGTTGAAGCCAATCATTGAATTTTTTGACTTATTTTTTTGAATTATAGCTTTCATTGAAAATTTTTGTATTTGGACGTAAATTTTCTTATCAAGTATTTGAGGTTAGAGTTGATCAATGAAAGGAAAACTGACGGGTAGAAATGCGAAAAGACCTTAATACGTCGAAAAATGGCAACATTTTTGATCGATTACAATGACATTCTGTGGGAAGTTGAAAATTACCACAAAGGTAAATTTTGGTGGAGAGCTTAACACTCTCTTAAAACATTTAATCCTAGGATAGAAAGGTTAAGTAGTTTAGTTTTTTCCAAATTAATCGCTAATTAAAGTTTTTTTTTCTGAAAAAAACTAGTTGTATGCTTATTTACTTACTTAAGGTGGCGCTGAACTAGGACCTCATCCAAACAACCGTCTCCAGTTGCGTACTCCAAGTTGAAGGTCACTTTCCACTTGTTCGCGCCATCTGATCCTTAGCCTTCCTCTACTGCGCTGTACGGTGGGCGTGGATTCGAAAACTTTCTGGGCCGAGGCATTGGTTTCCATGCGCTCTACGTGACCCAGCCATCTTAGTCGTTGGACTTTTACCCTTCTGGCTAAGTCTACGTCGCTGTACAGCCCGTACAGCTCGTCGTTCCATCTTCTTCTCCACTCCCCTTCTATGCATACGGGACCGTAGATCGCACGAAGAACTTTTCTCTCGAAACGACCCAAGGTGCTTTCATCCGCTTTTGCCATAGTCCATGCTTCTGCACCGTATAGCAGGACGGGGATTATGAGGATCTTATATAGCGACACTTTGGCCCCTCGAGAGAGAGCTCTGCTACTCAATTGCTTTCGAAGCCCAAAAAAACAGCGGTTAGCAAGTTGTTTTCTGTGTTTATAGCGGAGCCTAGGTAAACGAAGTCTTTGAATACCTCAAAGTTACGTCTGTCGATGGTGACGTTTTGACCACGACGTCCTTTTTTGACGACAGCATGTACTTTGTTTTGCCCTCATTAACCGTAAAACCCATTTTTGCCGCCTCTGCCTCAATACTCACAAAAGCCCCATGGACATCACGCTGAGTTCTTCCGATTATGTCAATGTCATCAGCATATGCTATAGTAATTGGACAGACTTTTGAAAGATAGTGCCTCTAATGTTGACGTGTGAGCTCTGCACTATTCTTTCAAGTACGATGTTAAAAAAATCGCATGACAGCGCATCACATTGTCTAAAACCTTTTTTGACATCGAAAGGTTAACTGTTAACTTGTTTCCAACCTTTATGGAGCAGCGTGAATTCTCCATGGTCATCCTGCACAAACGGACGAGTTTGGCAGGGATGCCAAAACTAGACATGGCTCTAAACAGCTCATCCCTGTAGATGCTGTCATATGCAGCCTTGAAATCGATAAAAAGATGGTGGGTATCGATTTGATGTTCTTGAGTTTTTTCCAGGATCTGCCGTAATGCGAATATTTGATCGACTGTGGACTTTCCTGTTCTAAAACCACACTGATAAGGGCCTATCAAGTTGTTGACGATGGGCTTTAGACGTTCAAATATGTATTACGGCAGAGAAGATTTTGTAAGCGATGTTAATTAGACTGATTCCTCTATAGTTGGTGCAGTTTAAAGGGTCTCCTTTTTTCAGAATCGGGCAAACCATACTGAGGTTCCATTCATCGGGCATGCTTTCTTCCGACCATATCTTACAGATAAGATGGTGCATGCTCCTAACCAAATTATCTACAGCTGCTTTGAAGAGCTTGGCATTCAAGCCATCTGCTCCAGCGGTTTTATTAGACTTCAGCTTAGATATGGCAATCTTTACTTCGTCTAAGTCGGGAGGACGGAATTGTTGGACTTTCGTCTATGTTGAATGGATCATCCTGCTGACAACGGAATTCGGTTCGTCGCAGTAATACAGTCTGGCGAAGTGGTCCTTCCATATCCTCAGCATTGACTGCGATTCCACTGTGATGTTTCCACTTCGGTTCTAGGTTTATGGACTTGTAAATTTCGTTTCACCTGCCGACATTCCTCATAAAACCAGGAGCTCCTCGTTGGAGGCTGCTTGAAACCCAGCAAGTCAGAGGCGACTTCTCTGATTGCATCTTGGCAATGTTGCCACTGGTTTTCGATACATTGTGTTGGTGGCAGAGAACTTCTAGAGAGGTTACTTTTAACTCAGTCGGAGAAGGATTTGGCGACCTCTTGCGATTGTAGCCGTTCGACGTTGTACCTTCTCCCAGCATCTCCCTGTTTTGCCTTGGGTCTAGAAACCCGAAGTGCTACCTTGGCTACAACGAGGTAGTGGTCCAAGTCAATGTTAGATTAGATTAGATTTTTTTTAGATTAGATTAGATTTTTATTTCCAAGATAAATAATATAACATTTCTAGTAAATAATTAAATAAATAAAAGTAAATCACATAATTTGTAAAATAAGTGTAGATACAATAATTCCTAATACGAGTATATGTATAACATTATTTACAGAGTGATTATACAAATTTATTAGTGGAAATAATAAAGGATGCATCCTGTAGTAGAAGACTAGTAGGCGATGCATGCATATAAATTAACAAATTTAAAAATATACATATATGTTCAACAATTGACAATTGTGGGGTGAATCATTATGATGAAATATATTTAAGATATGTTGTTGACATTTTTCTTTTAATTTTTTGTACTAAAATGAATAACCTTAAAGTATCTATGAGGACAAATATTTTATAAAACAATATGCTAATTACATAGATTTTGTATTGTTTATGAAATTCTATATTATTATTGAAAAATTATCTGTTTAACAATATTTTTTTTAAGTACATTCGCTTCTTTTATTTTTAAAAGTATTAATTTTGAATTAGATTTGTATATTAAGTAGATTATTAATTTCACAATGATCAAAATTAAACAACCATAATTTTATTTTTTTATTAAATACAAATGATGAACGGATGCTACGAATCTCAAGAGGTAGCTTGTTATAAATTCTGGGTGCTACTGAGGAGTAAAAGTTTAGAAAGCAACGATTGTTGTGAGGTGGTACTTGAGCAAGAAAACTTTCCTGACTTCGAAGCCTGTAAGAAGTTAAGTTCTGATTAAGAAGGTTACCACTTCTAAAGAAAAAAATGTTTAAGACTTTATAAAAATAAAGGTGCTTAAGCGGAAGAATCTTTGATTTTAAGAAAAGCTCAAAACTATGCTCACGCCGTTTTTTGTTCCAGATAATCCTTAGAATATGTTTCTGTACAACCAATAAAGGTTGCATATTATAGTTAAACGAACCTCCCCAACAAACAAGCCCATATTGCAACTTCGATTGAACCAAGCTATAATAAACTGTTTCAAGGAGTTTTCGCGAAGCGAATTTTCTAAGATGGTACAAAATAAAAGTCATAGACAAAAGATACTTTTTCAGTTTTGAAGTATGAGCATTCCAATTTAATTTATTATCAATCAATAAACCGAGATACTTATACTCAGATACATGTTCGATTGTAAAGCATTTAGAAGAGCAGTTAAGACTCACATTGAAACTCAGGTCACTGTTGGATAGAGTGCATACATTTTTGCTAACTCCAAACTTTTTACAATCCGAACTATGGAATATGAATTTAGGGAAGGAAAGAGAAAAATAGGATTCATTAAAGAACATTAGCTTAGTTTTATCACTTATGACAAGCTTATGCATACCGAACCAATGCCTAAGAACCTCTAAATCGTAATTAATATCAGCTATTAAGTCTACAATGGAATTATTCGAATATGTACAACCAATATCATCAGCGAAACCTGTTGCAGAACCCTTCAAGTCGAGGTAAAAGATAGAATTTATATATATTAAGAATAAAATGGGACCTAGAACCGAGCCTTGGGGAACGCCAATATCTATATCTAAAGGTTCACTGAACGAATCTCTTATTTTAACTCTTTGTCTTCTACCCTTAAGATATGAACAAAACCATTTGATAATGAATCCTCTAAACCCAAGTTTTTAAAGTTTAATTAGTAACAGATCATGATCCACAGTATCAAATGCCTTGGTAATATCAATATAGATAGCAGCTGTGAATTTTCTACTGTTAAGATTGGTATAGATCTGGCTGCAAAATTGAAGAAGTGCGTCTTCCGTTGATCTGCCCGATCTAAACCCAAACTGATTGATACTAAAAAAGTTAACTTTATCCAAATACGATACAATTCTGACTTTCATCACTTTTTCAAAAAGTTTAGAAAAAACAGGAAGGAGAGATATTGGCCTATAACCTCAGCCATTTTTAAGCTGTTTGGGAAAATTCCACTATAAACACAATTATTAAATATATGGGCCAATACATCAACGACATTAAAAGCGATACTTTTCAAAAAATTGTTAGAAAAACTGTTTTGGTTTGCAGAATTTGAGCTATCCAGGAAATTAATAATTTTATATAGCTCATAAGAATCGATAGGCTGAAATAAAAAACTGTGTTGAGACCCATTTTCTTTATTAAAACAATGTCTTGAACAGAAACTTTCGCTTAAGGTTGTAAAGCCAGTTAGCTCCTCGGAAATTTCGGACATCCATGATGCTGGAAGCGTGTCTAGCGTCAATCCCCATATGGTAAATCTGGTTGACGGTAGATTGATCTGGAGAACTCCCAGTTCCTTTGTGAATGTTGAGGTGTGGAAAACGCTTACTGGCTACCATAACGTTTCGCCCGCAGCAAAATCTATGAGCCTGAATCCGTTGTCGGAAGTGTTGTCGTGCAGGCTGTTTTTCCCGATTATTCCACTAAATATGTCTTCTCTTCCTAGCTTGGCATTAAAATCGCCCAGGACAATTTTAATATCGTAGCTAGGACACTGCTCATATGTTTTGTCTAAGAGCTCGAAGAACATATCTTTGGTGTAGTCATCCTTCTCTTCTGTGGGGGCGTGCGCATATCAGGCTAATGTTGCCGAATTTATCCTTGATGCGAATGATCATGAGGCGCTGTTGGTTTTCTGGGTATAAGCAGTCACCATCATAAATCAGTAGATATGTTTTGCAGACGTTGCTCGTTGAGTATTTTACCAATATAAAAATGTGGAATTTACTGAATAAATTGATAATGACAATAAGTGAATGGATGCGTTCACAAATTAAATTGATAGCTCGATATTTTGTTGTATTAAGAAATTAAGTTTTATGGTTCCGGAACACTTTCTTAAGTTATAGTGTTCCAGAGTTGTTTTTTTTTTTTTTTGTCAAAACAGGGATTTTAAGAGTTGTCATATCTCAAATTCCTTCGTTATTAACAATAAAAATTAGCCCTGTTATCATCTAAAGTCTCGCTCAGCTCCTAAAAATTTAAGTTTAGTAAGAGTGGAATATCCTCTTCTACTTTCTTCATCTTAGATTTTTAGAGGTATCATTTTTGTAAAGTGAGTAGTTTTTTTAAGAAGAATCAATGCATTTTTATTTCATGGTGAAGAGTAAATTCAACCATTAACAATGAATACTGATATCAGCCCAAGGGTTGCCATGGCTACGGTTGCAGCCACCACATCATTTTCTTAAAACCGGTAACCTGTTGGTTTTCATCTTTAAGGTTTTGAATCGAGCAAATTTGAAAAATAACACTGTCAGCTAACTTGTCTTGCAAATATTATATTGTTTCCTTGCTTGTGTGGCACTAAGCGGCGTCTTATCGGGGTCTCCAATATCTTCTTATTCCGACAATAACAATCATAAACCAGATCATTGGTGCAATACATTTACCGTAGCAGTTGAACAAGTCGAATGTTCTTAAAAGTAAAAACCAAAAAACACCCAATAATTAGACGCTGAAGATGGAGAGACTTTTCATCGATCATTCTTAAATTTTTCGAAAACCAAATGCGACAATTTTGCTCATGAATGAACGTAGTAGCGTGACGGGTCATTCTGATTTCAAAATTACGACGTTTCTGGTCATCAACCGACCTAAGTTTTTTTGTTAGTTTTGATGTTCTTTTAAATAAAAAATCAAATTATGCTTGTAGTATTAAACTTTTGGGTTTTCTGAATTCGTATAGTAAGAAATGTTTAAAGTGTTAAATAATAAATTAATTGCAGTCATATAACCTTCTCACTTCAAAATCGTGCAAATTTATTACAAAAAAAAGAGGCTGGGATGCTACCCACACTGATAACTTCCCATTCCGTCTATTTTCGTGTTTTGTTAAAAATGTCGTTAATTTAATTTTTCTAAAAAATTAACTAAAAATTACCAATAATATTTTACATAATATGATGAAATAGTTTAAATTCAAAATCTATTTTTGTTAACAAGATTTTAAGTCGAAAACAAATATTTACCAATTTAATATATATATATGTATATGCCTACATTTATTTATGAGACATTGAGAATCGTAAATTTTTACTAATTTTGCGTTCCATTTTTTAATTTTAATTTGTATGAAAAAAAGGCTGTTGGATTTTTATAAATATTTTACTGAATGTCGAAAACAATATTTTCTATAAGATGAAATAAATTTGAATTTAATTTTAAAAAATATGTCCAAGTCAAAAATGAAATTTTACCAAGTTTTAGTAATGCCTTGGAGCCGGTCCGATTTGTCGAATTGAAAATTTTGACATTTCTCGACGTTTCAAGTTGTACGTACGTTCGTATATACGTCCGTACTGCACGTTTTTTTCGTCGTCCATAGCTCAAGAACCAGAAGAGATATCGACTTTAAATAAATTTTGTTATACAGATAATAATGCAGAAAGATGCCAAAAGCTCTCTCAAGAAAATTGCGTTGGTGGTTTTTTTACCAAAGCAGTTTAAAAAAAAGGTGAACATTTTGGTTAACCCTAAATATCTCACGAAGCAATAACGCTAGAGACTTGAATTAAATTTTATATTATATATTGTAACGTGATATTCAACGAATATATTTTTGGAAAAAAATCCAATTAACGTTTTTTTTTTAGAAATAAAAAAAAAAACTGAAAAAAAAATATTTGTGACTTCGAAAATTTTAAGAACAAAAAGTGATCTCCAAAATAATTTTGTGCAACGAAAAATAACGTTTTCAACATCTGGTAAAATTTTAAGAAAAATCGAATTGACAGTTTTTTTTACAAAAAATAAAAACCTAAAAAAAAAACATTACTCAAAGTTGGTAAAAATTGAATTCCGACTCAAATATCTTTTCAAAATTTTAAGATTATGGCTTCCAACTAATTTTAGCTTATAAGAAATATTGTTTTCAACATTCAGTAAAACTTTGAGAAAAATCGAATTAACAGTTTTTTACAAAAAATAAAAACCTAAAAAAAAAATTAATAAAAGTTAGTAAAAATTGATTTTGGACACAAATAACTTTTCAAAACTTTGAGACATTGGCTTTAAACTAATTTTATCTTTTAAAAAATGTTGTTGTCAGCATTCAGTATCATTTTGAGAAAAATCGAATTGATAGTCTTTTTTACAAAAAATTAAAAACCTAAAATAAAAATTACAAAAGTTGGTCTTTTCAAAACTTTGAGATATTGGCTTTAAACTAATTCTATTTTATAAAAAATAGTGTTTTCAACATTCAGTAATTTTTTTATAAAAATCTATCAGCCAGTTTTGTCATAAAAAATTAAAATTTGCAAAAAATAGTACGAAAAATTGGTAAAAATTGATGTTCGAATAAAAATCTCGTTAACCAAACTAGATTTTGAAATCAAACTCTTTTATCATATGCAAAATATTGTTGGTAATTTTTATTTATTTATTTATTTAATTAAATAATTTACAAATTATTTTTTAATAAAGCACCAGGGCAACAAGACCATAAGTGATGCCGTCTTTTAGAACACTAAAATTTATTGGTAATTTTTAATTTTTTAGAATAATTTAACTGACAACTTTTTTAACAAAACACGAAAACCTAAAAACCTTTTAAGCAAGACAAATCGACAGACGGGATGGGAAGTTATCAGTGTGGCTCGCATCCAAGCCGCTTTTTTGTTGGATTTTGTGAGGCAATTGACATCTTTGTAGCCCCAATTGCTACAAAAGGGGTCGAGAATTGGGCCTCTCAGCTGGATTTTATTTGAGCCAAACACGTCGGCCCCTTGCCCGAAATCATTCTTAAACAGTTTACTTAAGGAATTTGAGCGCGTTAGTGTCATCAATATCCTTTTCTTTTGTAACAAAAAATTCAAATTGCCCACCCTTAACCAAAATATCCCCGTATCTTATTTATTACGCTTTTTTGTACCTTCAATTATCGACCTCTTCACATTTTTAACTAAGAATCTCATCTAATCCCCTCTTCATGGCTAATTAACTATTTTCTTTCTTTTTAATTATTCTTCTTGGTGGTAATTTTCTGTAAGATTGAAAAATTAAAAAGCAAAAAACGCATCACTACAGATCATCTATGTATACACACATTATTTTATACATCTAGATGCATCAGGAAATTTTATTTATTAATTAGGTCTTATCACCCTTTTAATTTCTCTAGGTAATCTGAACTCACTCAAATTGAATCAGGATAACAAAAACAAAAAGTCCACTACAAAACCACAATCTCCTTTCCTCGTGTCCTGATTGAAAATAAAACTAAATTAAGTAGAATTCCAATTTGACTTAAATTATTTTCAGAAATCGAAAGCGTTTTCCTAAGAATCGCATCATCCTTTTCCTAACTGCCCGTTTTTCAAAGCCTATTAAATTCCACTTGACCGTGCATATAATTTCATTTGCAGCAGCTCCCCAGCTGCTGTTGTTGCACTTTGGGGGCTGCCAGATGCCCTGGTGGAACCAAATTAATTACAAAAAATAAAGAAAAATGTAAAACAAATTAAATTGTCAATGATTTTTTGCCACCCATTTAAGCTTTTGTAAAGAGGATTCATTTTAAATCAATCAATGTAGTGGTGGGGGTGATAGTGGAAACCTTGGGACCATATCATATCCTCTTTTCTTTTTCTTTTTCTTTTATTTTATTTTTTCGTCCTGAAGTGCACAATTGTAGCTGTATGTAGGAGGTGTATGTTGTGTGTTCTAAGTGTAAATCTATCTAGCACTCTTTCGCCATGCTTTTGATCCTTTCAAGTTCCTCTTCTTTGACTTTGTTATCATCATCATCATATCACCGCACCGCCCCTGTCCACACGTGCACATATGAATTTATGTATTTATGTACACACATACATATATGTTGGTAGGTAAGGTAGGCAACATCAGGAGCGTTGGAAGGCTTAAGTGAATAAGTAAGTGATATCCATTTGCTGTGGAGATATATGTACTTGTCGTCAAATGTGAGTTTTTCTTTTTACCACACCGCATCGGCATGGCTTGGCAGCACCGACCGCCGCCGCCACCGCCACCGCTACTGACGTGTACGGGTTAGGTAAGGATTCTATACGAGGACGAGTATATGGTTCCTCTTGGTGCTAGTTTGTCCCAATTAAGTGCAACACTCGTATATCCTTTTCCATTGTTGTTATTGTATTTATTTTGTATGTAACCTTTTGTTGTTGTTTTGAAACATCGTTAAGGGAAATTTATATTTTTATATTCTGAGACAAGATGAATAAAAACATGCAAAAGGGGACTGTTTGCTTTTGTTCTTACATAAAGTAGAAAATATAATATGCATCATGGAAGCAATGTATGTACATATATGTATCCTCCTTTTGTTGTAATAATTTAGTTGTTTTTATTTTATTTTATTTTATTTTATTTTTGAACATTCAATTTCAATGGTATAGTAGGACCAAGGATGCATAAGATTTATTCTTTCTTTTTGTTTTGTTTCAAGTACAAATATGTATCTATTTTCTTTACATATAGATATGGAAAATAAATCTCTTAAGCTCAATGGTTTATATTTTTGTCACTTGAAAGATGTAATCTCGTAAATAAATTTGAATTTTAACATAACAACAGTGCACTACAAACAAAATTATTGATTTCAAACTCTGATGGGAGGAAATGCAACAATGTTATAAAGGGTTTTTCTATAAGGTCGAGTAGATATTGAAATGGTATAAAACAAGCTGTGTGTGAGGTAATAACAACATTATTTTTTTATTTGAAAGGCGCATGTATGCCAAAGTGTGGAATAAGACATCATTTAAATGCCCGTCCCGGCTTCTTACGGTGGCACGGATCCGAGTGGTCCAATTTTCAATGACTCTTCCGCATAGATCATGTTGAATTTGAATCGCTGTTGACGTTGACGGCCTCACTAACGTCGCGTCGTTTTCAAAAAAGTTAGGACCAATTACGCCGCCGCGCCGCCGCCGGCCCAAAATCCGCACCAAACGGTAACTTTTTGAGGATGCATTATCAGCTGGTGAACATCTCGTGGGTTGGTGTCGTCACATATATGGCAATTTTGGTTGTTAACACAGCCATTCATCCAAGAAAGCGCCTGGTCACTAAAAATGATTTTCGGCCAAAATTAGGGTCCTCTTCCAAACGATTCGAAGCCCAGTCAGCGAACAAACCGCGTTGTCTATGGTCATGAACTTTAAGCTCCTGGGTCAGTTGGATCTTGTACCGATGTAGGCCAAAGTGCCGATGCAAAATTCGCCAAGTTGAAGTCTGCGAAATGCCGAGTTCTTGTGCACGGCGAGGAATAGACGGCCTCGGGTTCTGCTGTACACTTTCACGGACCGGGACCGCGGCAATGTTCTCGGCCGATCTTGCGTTCCTTGAACGTACGGGTGTTGGCTGATTGTTTACTGAACCGGTCGTCTTAAATTTGGCCACCAAAAGTTGAAGAGTCGACTGTGAAAGGCCACCACGTCTACCGTAAAATGGGCGCAATTCGCGCAACGTTTGCGTTAACGAACACTCATTTTGATAATAATGGCTGAAACACAAACACGCTTTAGCTTTGAATGACATTTCTAATATGACATTTCTAAAATGACACTTCTATCATTAGTATCTGTTATTTTTTCTCAAAAGTTTGTTTTGATTTTTCGTGCAGTAAAAAACACTAATTTTGAAAACGAAAAAAATAAATTTATCGCGGAAGTAGCTTAGACAGCCTATCGTGGGTATGTTCACTGTTCAGCTCATGGAGCAAGAAGAAGCGCAGACTGAGAGACGTCGCGGTGAGTACGGGAGCGCAATCTACGGAGTTCTTCAATCTATGAGGAGTTCTTCGAAGCTCATTTTCTGTTCTACAAAAATAAAACGTTTTCAAAAAAAATTGTATAGTTATTCTATGTATATTTCAATTATCAAGTATCAAGTATCAATTAATGTATATATCAAACTTAAGGCAATAAAAAGCTTATTATAATAATAATAATGTATATTTCAATAACTTACCTTTTTACTTTTTCTAATAACCAATGTGAATCCCTCCAAAAGCAAATATATTTTGTTTGTTGACTTTTTTTTACAGCTATTCAGCTATCAGACAAAGCAAATGTTGAGCAAATTTGAACTAGAGCTTCCGTTTGGAGTCACATTACGTAACATTACGTTCTTTTTCTTACGATTGTCAAACGAAACGTGAGGTCAAAGCTTCATTGTGATAGCATGCATTGAATTCGTATAGCTGAACTCGTAAACGTCAGGCGAATCCGAAGCTGAAGCGTGTTTGTGTTTCAGCCATAAAGTTTTATCATTTGATCGTGCTGTTCAATCGTGTAACTTGCCATGATAATTTGGCATAAACAACTGAATAATAAACAAAAGATTTGACAGAGATGTCACCAAAACAAAATGGTCGCCACGGGGCGCCAATATCTACCCGCGCTAATTGAAAAACATTTTATTTAAATAGAAATATTATTTTGAATTTTTGCTTTATTTGAGTTAAAATTTAAAAAATTGAAAAATACTTCACCTTAAAAACTTTGAATATAGTTTCGCAGTTTAAGCATCGCGTTAGGTAGCAAACAAGATGAGGATTAAATGTTTTTAATAAAGTCTTGGAATGTCTACCAACAAAAAGATATTAAAGAATTAACTAAATTTTTAGTTTACTTCAACTTAAACTGCCAATCTACTTAAAATTGAATATAAAGTCAAATTATACACCTTTTAAAAATACTATAGAGTGGTTTCATTTAAATAGCTTGATATTTGGATTGCTGTCACTCTTGAGGCCGTCATATTTTGATAGTTGACAAGTAAAAACAAGGCCGTTACTAAAAATGGAACAACACATGCTTAAAATTAACGCACCTAAAAGTTAAAATTCACTAGAAGATGTTGAACATTTTGCAGTCAAAGTTTTCAAACCTAAAGCACTTTTAGGTCACCGCCAACAACGTGAAGAATCTTCTCGGCTTGCAAAAGACTTGAGACTTCTGGAACGAAGATTTGATTTTTTGTGACAAGTTAGTGATGTTATTTTTTTTTAATGTAAATGCACACAGTGCTAGTGTTAGGAAAATAGGGAAGGAAAATGATGAATCGAAATCGTATGTGTCGCTCCACAACAACTAATAATATTGGTGTTATAGCCTGTGTAGTGTTTGACAATTCATCATTTTATTTATTATAATTCGTTAAGTACTAACTTTAACAATTCTAATAAATATAATACATAATTAAAATCTAAAACTTAAAATAGGCTGTTGAAAAACATTAATTTCCATTTTTAACTTTTTATATTATCATTGGTGAATTAATACAAGAGTGAAATTTATTATATATTTTAACTAATTGATTTAAGGGGCTATGTACACCATAGTTTGATCTACTAAAATAAGTATCCAATATTTTCTGGAGTCTTATACTTGAACGACTAGAACTATAGGTTAAACTACCAAAAACTGATGGTGATGAAATTTGTCCATTTATTATTCCAACAATAAAATAAAATTGCAAGTACTTCCTATGATTTGTCAAAGAAGGAAGGTTTATGAAAGAAAGACTTTGTGAGTAAGGCGGTGCCATTCTTTAAATTAAAGCATTCCCCAAACGTCACCACACTGTATTTCTAATAAATACATGTGTAAGTCTAAGGGCTTTTAACGTACAGTTAAGAAAAGATTGTGTCTTGAAATTCATCAAATGAATTTCATATTCATTCATATTTTTATGGTCGAAATTATAAGATATTGATTTTTGCGACATTTGTTTGTTCAACAAGATGAAAAAATTTAAATTTCGCAAAAGAAAAGCTTCCTACTGAAAATGTACAAATAAATAATGTAAAGTTTCATGAAAAGAATATAGTGCTTCGAAGGCAAGCGTTCTCTTAACTGGAATCATTTTACATAGCTAATCGCGTTTCTAGATCTTTTAAAAGAAATCAACATCCATTGCTTTCTCTTAAAAAAATAATCAATTTTTTTTAAATATCAAAATCGTTGACAAGCCCGTTAGTACTTAAAATAGCCGAAAAGAAAGACAATACCAATTTCAACCAGAAAAATATGATTGTGTTAGAAAAGTGATTTTAAATGGCAGAATTATTCGTTTTTAAATTTTTCTGACACAAGATTGTACAATTAACAGAAAAAGACCTTAATTTACTTAATATTTAAAAATAATAAAAAATATAAATTTATATTAGTATTAGTATTCAAGTAACTAAATTTAATAAATACCAATGTTACAATGCCTACAATTATAATAGAATACAGCTAATTTTTCTGACCAATCGCTTCTATAATTTTTTATATTTATTGCAAATTAAAAAGAGGAACAACCAAAAATCCCAAAATAAAACTAAATATAAAATAATGAACTGCCAATTTTATGTTTGTCTAGACTATTTTTTATTGAGCTTTTCGCAAAATAATTATTATATTAACTAGTTCATTTTTTTAATATTCTTGTTTATTGAAAAAAAATGTCGCATTAAAATGTTCCTTTCTCGATACACAATTTGTTGGATTAAATTTTCCAGTTATTTTCTATCGCGCACATTTCAATTCAGAATTTAGAAAACAAAAACTAAGAGTATTTGAAATCTATGTGAGAATTTCACTTTTCTGCTCTGTTAATTTTAAAAGTGAAAACTAGCCCAATTTTTTAAATAAGAAACCACTTGCAAAAAGCTCTCTACAGTGAAGAATTCGTTACTCGCTTAAGATTTTGTTTTCGAACTATTTATTGTTTATGTATTCTATGAATATTCTCAGAAATAAAATGACTAAAAAGTTTATAATTTTATACATTTGTGGAACTAGAAATAATACAAAATGGATAAATATGAGCTATTTTAATTTCGATTCCAAAATTAAATTAAGAACTAACCGAATACATATGTAGGTTTTTCTTATTAGCTTGAGTATCAATACTCACGGGTATCACAATGGATCTGTATTGATCTAAGTGTGACGGTTAAGACATCAACTGTCAGCCCCTCAACCTAACCTAACCTAATTAAGAACTATTATTTTTTTATCCAAAATCATTTCCAGAACAGTAATTACTTACTTAAGGTGGCGCTACAGTCCTGTGTGAACTAGGGCCTCACCCAACAAACTTCTCCATCTAGCTCGGTCCCTAGCTAGATGTCTCCAGTTTCGCGCTCCGAGTTGGGTGAGGTCACCTTCCACTTGTGCGCGCCACCTGATTCGCGGTCTTCCTCTACTGCGCTGTCCTGTGGGTGTGGATTCGAAGACTTTCCGGGCCGGAGCATTGGTTTCCATGCGCTCTACGTGACCTAGCCATCTTAGTCGTTGGACTTTTACCCTTCTTGCTAAGTCTACGTCGCTGTACAGCCCGTACAGCTCGTCGTTCCATCTTCTCCTCCACTCCCCTTCGATGCATACGGGACCGTAGATCACACGAAGAATCTTTCTCTCGAAACGACCCAAGGTGCTTTCATCCGCTTTTGTCAAAGTCCATGCTTCTGCACCGTATAGCAGGACGGGGATGATAAGGGTCTTATATAGCGACACTTTGGTCCTTCGAGAGAGAATTTTTCCACTCAATTGCTTTCTTAACCCAAAGAAACAGCGGTTAGCAAGAGTTATTCTTCGTTTGATCTCAGCGCTGGTGTTGTTTTCTGCGTTTACAGCGGAGCCTAGGTAGACGAAGTCCTTGACTACCTCAAAGTTACGTCTGTCGATGGTGACGTTTTGACCAAGACGTCGGTGTTGTAGGTCCTTTCTTGATGACAGCATGTAGTTTGTTTTGCCCTCATTAACCGTTAAACCCATTTTTGCCGCCTCTGCCTCAAAACTCACAAAAGCCCCATTGACATCACGCTGAGTTCTTCCGATTATGTCAATGTCATCAGCATATGCTAGTAATTGGACAGACTTTTGAAAGATAGTGCCTCTGGTGTTGACGTGTGAGCTTTGCACTATTCTTTCAAGTACGATGTTAAAAAAATCACATGACAGCGCATCACCTTGTCTAAAACCTTTTTTGACATCGAAAGGTTCAGTTAAGTTGTTTCCAACCTTTATGGAGCAGCGTGAATTCTCCATGGTCATCCTGCACAAACGGACGAGTTTGGCAGGGATGCCAAAACTAGACATGGCTCTATACAGTTCGTCCCTGTAGATACTGTCATATGCGGCCTTGAAATCGATGAAAAGATGGTGGGTGTCGATTTGGTGTTCTTGGTTTTTTTCCAGGATCTGCCGTAATGTGAATATTTGATCGACTGTGGACTTTCCTGGTCTAAAACCACACTGATAAGGACCTATCAGGTTGTTGACGATGGGCTTTAGACGTTCACATATTACGGCAGAGAGGATTTTATAAGCGATGTTAAGTAGACTGATTCCTCTATAATTGGTGCAGTTTAGAGGGTCTCCTTTTTTCAGGATCGGGCAAACAATACTGAGGTTCCATTCATCGGGCATGCTTTCTTCCGACCATATCTTACAAATAAGTTGGTGCATGCTCCTAACCAACTTATCTCCAGCTGCTTTAAAGAGCTCGGCATTCAAGCCATCCGCTCCAGCGGCTTTGTTAGACTTCAGCTTAGATATAGCAATCTTTACTTCGTCTAAGTCGGGAGGACGGGATTGTTGGCTTTCGTCGTCTATGTTGAATGGATCATCCTGCCTGACAGCGGAATTCGGTTCGTCGTCGCCGTTATACAGTCTGCAGAAGTGGTCCTTCCATATCCTCAGCATTGACTGCGGTTCCACTATGATGTTTCCACTTTCGTCTTTGCAGCCTTCGGTTCTAGGTTTATGTACTTGTGAATTTCGTTTCACCTGTTCATAAAACTTTCGAACTTCATTTCTGCTTTTAAACCTCTCAACATCTTCGACCGCACGCTTCTCATGCTCTCTCTTTTTCCTTCTGAGAAGTCGGTGTTCCTCTCGCCTCTTCTGCTCATAGAGCTCATGAGCAGCTCTCGTCCTTTTATGCAGCGCCGCCTTGCGTGCCTGTTGTTTGGCTGCATTTGCCTGCCGACATTCCTCATCAAACCAGGGGTTCCTTGTTGGTGGTCGCTTGAAACCCAGCACGTCAGAGGCGGCTTCTCTGATTGCGTCTTGGCAGTGTTGCCACTGGTTTTCTATACATTGTGTTGGCGGCACAGAACTTCGAGAGAGGTTACTTGTAACTCGGTCGGAGAAGGATTTGGCGATCTCTTGCGATTGTAGCCGTTCGACGTTGTACCTTCTCCCAACATCTCCCTGTTTTGCCTTGGGCCTGGAAACCCGAAGTGCTACCTTGGCTACAACAAGGTAGTGGTCCGAGTCGATGTTAGCTCCTCGGAAAGTTCGGACATCCATGATGCTGGAAGCGTGTCTGGCGTCGATCGCAATATGGTCAATCTGGTTGACGGTAGATTGATCTGGAGATCTCCAAGTTCCTTTGTGGATGTTGAGGTGTGGAAAACGCGTACTGGCTACCATGACGTTTCGCCCCGCAGCAAAATCTATGAGCCTGAATCCGTTGTCGGAAGTGTTGTCGTGCAGGCTGTTTTTCCCGATTATTCCACCAAAGATGTCTTCTCTTCCTAGCTTGGCATTAAAATCGCCCAGGACAATTTTAATATCGTAGCTAGGACACTGCTCGTATGTTTTGTCTAAGAGCTCGAAGAACATATCTTTGGTGTTGTCATCCTTCTCATCTGTGGGGGCGTGCGCGCATATCAGGCTAATGTTGCCGAATTTAGCCTTGATGCGGATGGTCATGAGGCGCTCGTTGATGCACCTATAGCTTAAGACTTGTTGCCTAAGTCTGGCTCCAATGACGAAGCCGCATCCAAATAAGCGCTGTTGGTTTTCTCGGTAGCAGTCACCATAGTAGATATCGCAGTTTTTCATCCTCTTTTTGCCCGGCCCATCCCATCGTATTTCCTGGATGGCGGTGATGTCTGCTTTATAGCAGTCTAGGGCCTCTGCTAATTCTTCGGCTGCACGTGGTCTGTTAAGGGACCTAACATTCCACGTGCATATCCGAAGTTCGTTGTCCTTAATTCGTTTGCGTTGGTTGTCAGCAGTAAATCCGTCCGTATCCGAGGCTTGTTGGTGCTTCGCAACTATAAGATTTTTAAGTGGTCAGGAAGTCACCCTGACGGCACAACCCCCAACCTGGAGGGCCAGATCCTTAGTATAACTCCAAAGACGGGGAGCCGGATAAACCGCTCCTTATAGGCCTGGGCTCCGAATAAGTCGTAGAAGCCCTATAAGGTGTTCACTAAGTAGTTCAGCCTTACTGGAACTGTAGACGCCACCGTTGATTCCATCTCGGGAATTCCTCCGCTGCCGTCTGGATAAGGAGAGGTGCCTTAGTGGACGCACCTCTCCCCCCCTCTCTCGTTTGCTGCCCCCAACAACTTTCCACTGGGGTTGGAACCCAATCTCCAGTTGAGGTACTAGGCACCCGAACAGTAATTGCGGTTTCGAAACACTCAGATATTATTATAAGAGATTTCAAAATAGATGGTTTATTCTTTGATAACCTTTCATGTTTGCTCTTCTACACTTGAGTCAAGTGATCGTACAAAATGTATAGTTAACAGAGCACAATATAACAAATAAACGAGAAAGCCAACTGGGACGGTCTCAAAAATAATTTCTTCAGGATATTTAACTGGTCGCTATGCTTCCTAGGTAGCGAACGTAGACTCCAGTGCAAATATGATTTCTAGTATGATTCATCTGGGAATGGAAACCTTTATCCCGAATAGGGTTAAAAGTATTAAACCCAAGGTTAAATCATGGTTCGATTCGAGCTGCAAAGAGGTTATCAAGGAGAAAGAGGTGAGCTTCTGGTGTTTTAAAGCCAACCCAATTGAGGAAAACCGGAAAAGGTTTAAGCAAGCCAAGAAGGCCTTAAGCGCCTATATTCGAAGGACCAAATTTTTACATGACCAAAAATTACGGCGAAAAATACTGCAATGTCCCAAAGGCAGTAAGAATTTTTGGTCATTCGTAAAAAACTTCCTACGCTTGTTATCAACGACACTCCTTTAGTTAGCTCTATTGATAAAGCCAACTTATTTGCAAGGCAGTTCGTCGAAAATTCCACCTTACCAGATAGTTTTATGACTCCCCCAGTTCTTGAACGCGTAAATGATTCTATGGGACCAATCTTTTTTCATACTCGAACTGTGGCGAGAGTTCTTAAAGATCTCAACATTCATAAATCCGCTGGCCCAGATGGTATCCGCGCTATTATTCTGAAGAGGTGTTCTTCCACGCTAGCAAAACCACTGCGTAAGCTTTTCCATCTATCCTATTCTTCTGGGCTAGTTCCGAGTAATTGGAAAACTGCATTTGTTCAGCCAATCCCAAAAAAAGGCGAATCTTCTTCTCTCTTAAATTATCGACCGATAGCACTAACGTCCCTTCTTTCTAACGTAATGGAAACGCTGATTAATTATCAGCTTAAGAAATATCTTGAGGAACGGAAGCTTCTTAATGACCGGCAATACGGCTTTCGTAGTAATAGGTCCACTGGTGATCTCATGGTTTATCTCACCGAACAGTGGAACAAATCTTTACATTGTTTTGGAGAAAGTAAGAT
Organism: Eupeodes latifasciatus; assembly: GCA_920104205.1. Taxonomy (NCBI): domain Eukaryota; kingdom Metazoa; phylum Arthropoda; class Insecta; order Diptera; family Syrphidae; genus Eupeodes; species Eupeodes latifasciatus. The sequence goes on along the minus strand of OV049926.1, from coordinate 131,280,685 downwards.
TATTGCACTTGATATTTCAAAGGCACTTGATAAAGTCTGGCATTTTGCTCTCTTATTGAAAAAATGCGTGCTTTCGGTATCGACGAATCTCTTCTTCGTTGGATTAGAAATTTTCTTTCGAACCGTTCAATACAAGTTGATTTGGACAGATTCAAGTCTGAAACCCATAAAATAAATGCTGGTGTGTCCCAGGGGTCCGTTTTGTCTCCGACCCTCTTCCTCATTTTTACAAATGATCTCCTGTCAGGTACTTCTAATCCAATACATTGTTTCGCTGACAATAGCACTTTTATCTTTTCATATTCGTTTCCAGACTCACAACCCTCCTCTTCCGATGTGGAACTGCAACGGAAAAATATGATTAGCTCATTAAATTCCGACCTACACAGCATTGTACAATGGGGAATAAAAAATCGTGTGGAATTTAATGCTTCGAAAACTCAATGCTGTCTTGTATCGTTAAAGCGAGATAAACCCTTTTTGCTACTATCTATGAGTGGCACTTGCATCAACGAAACGGAAAATCTCGACATCCTCGGAATGTGCATCAGCAACCACCTTTTGCGGAGCGATCACATACGAGATGTTGCCAAAAATGCCGCAAGATGTTTAGGTTTTTTGAGGCGTTGCAAGAAATTTTTCTATCCGTCTGATCTGGCTACAATCTACAAAACCTATATACATCCGAAACTTGAATATAACTCTCATCTCTGGGCTGGTGCTCCAGTAACTTATTTAAGGCTCTTCGACAGTATTCAAAGAAGAGCCTTTTTACCGTTATTTTAACGGACTATGCTCTAATTATAAAAAAAAAATAAAGTACTAGATGTTTTTAAAATCATTTTTTAAATTGTTTTGATTAAGCAGAGCACGCAGTTGAGACGAAACAAAACATTCCCTACAAACAGAGTAGATGTGACGTAAACTTTTATAGGGTCTTTTAAATATGAATCATGCAATTATTTTGTTCTATTTAGTAACATAATGTAGTATTTTGTGTAGGTACTTTTTATTGTAAAAGATTGTCAATTGTATTCAAAAAATACCAGGTGTTAAAAAAATAACAAAAATATTCTAAAAGCTAATATTAACAAACAAATAATACAGGTGGCAGATCAGCTTGTAGAGATAAAGGGTCTAGTGACTTACAACTCTCAACCATCCTGTGTGCGATGAATGAATGTCAGTGATGGAGCGGACCTAAGGTTAGCTTTAAAAAGCATTTTTCATGACAACAATTACTCTTGGAAGATTTCCTCGCAAGTGACAGTACCCGTGAAAAAAAAAAACTATTTGTGGTACAGGCATGAATTGAACCCAACACCTCTGGTATGATAGTCCTACGCTCTAACCATCACGTCACGGGTACTACTATTTTGAAGTTTATATTATTTTTGTTTAATATCATATTTAAGTTGTTTATAACATAATATTGTGAACGCTCACTTTAGATCCAACTTTACTAAGCCAGAAACTTGAATGTTTCAAAAACTAAGTCACAAGCTTTTGTTTTCAAAAGGTTCCATTTATCAAATTTTAAAAGCTACAAATTTGAATGCTGGTCAAACTTCTGATTTATTTCAGCTCCAAATTCAATCGAATTTTTTTTTAACTCTTCCACAAAATTTCCGCCAAATAAGGGACATGTGTTTTGGTTCACCCTATGCTTTTTTGTACCCTAAATCAATAACCATTTTGAAAAAATCATTGAATTAATTGTTTCACAATTTTAAAGCATTTAAATTTTGACCTAACTTCTGTTTGTTTTAAATTAGATTGGTATCTATCTACAGTTTACTTATTTTCATTTCAAAAAATCTCTCAAAATACACCAAAATACAAATAAAACTTTATTTAAATCAAACTTTTCCTTATTGAACAAAAAATTTTGCCTTGATCCAATGAGCAAAAAGCAAGTTAAAAAATACTGAATCTGAATTCCTTTTCACAGAATCGAAAGTTCATAGTTTATTTATGTAAGCTTATTCGACAAACTTATTTGTTGTCATTTAAGTTGAGTGCGCTCCATTTGGGGGTAAGTTGTAATAACGATAATACCAACTACCCTTGCATTTGTTTCAATTTAATTCTTGTCGGCTTACTTGGCATTAACATTCGTTAAACAATGTATTTAATTTTGTCTTTTTTGTTTGTATTTATTATTAGCGTGTGTTGGTTCGATTTCCATTTAATCTGTTGGTTTCAATTTAACCAACTTCCTTAGGTTTAATTCAATGATAGTTTTTTTAAGAATGGTAAACTTAACAAATTGTAAATAAATAAATTCAATATTATTTTTGCCGTTTTGGCTATCGGGTTAGCAAATTATTCCCTAAATATGTAAGTATTTTGAATTCTCATTTTAAGCAATATAAAAACCAAAAACTGACATTTAAAAATATTTAACTGATCAAAGTATGGTAATTGTCTTTAAAAAAAATGGGGAAGAATATGAGTACACTTTTAAGAGAACGCAATCTTTTATGAATGTAATCATTTATGACTTTAATTCGAAAATTTCATTATTTGAATCCACCTAGAGACTGAGAGAGATTGCATTCATTTTTCCTTTAATTTTTAATTAATAAATAAAGTCTTAAATGAGTGCAATCAATTTATAGCAGTAAAATGATTAGGAAAGAATGATTGCAATATTACTGATTGCAAAATTTAAAATAGCAGTCTTTAGATAATTTCGATGAATGCAATAATTAAGTTGAATTCTAGAAATGGTTTATAATTATAGAATTCATAAAAGACTGCTGCATTAGGGGTACTTCTTCTCTTAGAGTTACAGACCTCAAAAAATATGGTTGATATTAAAAAATATTTGAAACACCAGAGACACACTTTCCAAGGGTAAAAGTTCGTTACTTTTTTGAAATTTTAACCCGTTTTCAAACATTTAAAAATATCTTTTTTTTAGGAATGGAATAAGCCGAAAATAATAGCCTTTTAAACCTTACTCTAGGAGCAATGTTACTTAGTTTTTAATTCCTATAGGAAATTATTTTAGTTTATTTTAATCGGCCCGATTAGTCGAATTGAAAATTTTGACATTTCTAGACATTATTCAAGAATCTATCTCTAAGATTTTAAGAGAGATGTCTTTGTTTGCGTGTGAACGTACGTTCGTACGTCCGTCCGTCCGTTTGGAATAACATTTTTCGTCGTCCATAAATCGAAATATAGTTTTTTAAAATATATGAAAGCCTAAAAAAAAAACACTACTAAAAGTTGGTAAAAATTAATTTCGACCCGAATATCTTCGAAATAATTAAAGATATTCACTTCAAAATGATTTCATTCTCTGCTAAATTTTATTTTTAACGTATTATAATAGTCTTAGGAAAATCCAATCTGCATTTTTATATATAAGAAATAAAAACTTTAAAAAAATAGCTCCTAAAATTGGTAAAAATTGGCTTTCGACTAAAAACAAAAACAGATATTGAACTCAAACTTATTTTATCATATGCAAAATATTGTTGCTAAGTTCTAGTTAATTTTTTAAGAAAAATTTAATTGACAACTTTTTATTACAAAACACGTAAACTACAAAAACAGCAACAAACTGAGAAGAAGTGGTTTTCGACTCAAGTATTAGGAGAACAAAGAAAGACATTGACTTCAATGTCCATGGCAGACGGGCATGGATGGAAAGTTATCAGTGTAGGTCGCATCTCAGTCTCTTTTTAACTTTCAATAGGAAGTTATTGTAATCGGTCCGATTTGTCGAATTGAAAATGTTGCCATTTCTCGACGTTCCAAGGTCCCTTGAGTCTAAATACAAGATTTTTAGAGAGATGTCTGTGCGTGCGTGTGTACGTACGTTCGTACGTCCGTACATTCTTGAAGTTTTTTTCGTCGTCCATAGCTCAAGAACCAGTAAGATATCCACTTCAAATAAATTTGGTATACAAATAATAATGCAGAAAGATGCAGAAAGGACTCTCAAGAAAATTGAGTGGGTGGTTTTTTTACCATAGCAATTTAAAAAAGAGGCTGGGATGCTACCCACACTGATATTTTCCCATCCCGTCTGTCGATTTGTCTTGCTGAAAAGGTTTGCAGGTCTTCGTGTTTTGTTAAAAAAGTCAGTTACATTATTCTAAAAGATTTAAAAATTACCAACAGTATTTTGCATTTGATGAAATAGTTTGATTTCAAAATCTAGTTTTGTTAACGAGATTTTTAGTCGAAAAACAATTTTTACCAATTTTCGTAGCATTTCTTAAAAGTTTTTATTTCTTATATCGGGTGATTTTTTAAGAGCTTGAGAACTTTTTTTTAAAAAAAAACGCATAAAATTTGCAAAATCTCATCGATTCTTTATTTGGTCCATGACATTTACTTTTTGAAGATAATTTCATTTAAATGTTGACCGCGGCTGCGTCTTAGGTGGTCCATTCGGAAAGTCCAATTTTGGGTAACTTTTTCGAGCATTTCGGCCGGAATAGCCCGAATTTCTTCGGAAATGTTGTCTTCCAAAGCTGGAATAGTTGCTGGCTTATTTGTGTAGACTTTAGACTTGACGTAGCCCCACAAAAAATAGTCTAAAGGCGTCAAATCGCATGATCTTGGTGGCCAACTTACCGGTCCATTCCTTGAGATGAATTGTTCTCCGAAGTTTTCCCTCAAAATGGCCATAGAATCGCGAGCTGTGTGGCATGTAGCGCCATCTTGTTGAAACCACATGTCAACCAAGTTCAGTTCTTCCATTTTTGGCAACAAAAAGTTTGTTAGCATTGAACGATAGCGATCGCCATTCACCGTAACGTTGCGTCCAACAGCATCTTTGAAAAAATACGGTCCAATGATTCCATCAGCGTACAAACCACACCAAACAGTGCATTTTTCGGGATGCATGGGCAGTTCTTGAACGGCTTCTGGTTGCTCTTCACTCCAAATGCGGCAATTTTGCTTATTTACGTAGCCATTCAACCAGAAATGAGCCTCATCGCTGAACAAAATTTGTCGCGAAACACATTTCGAACCGAACACTGATTTTGGTAATAAAATTCAATGATTTGCAAGCGTTGCTCGTTAGTAAGTCTATTCATGATGAAATGTCAAAGCATACTGAGCATCTTTCTCTTTGACATCATGTCTGAAATCCCGCGTGATCTGTCAAATACTAATGCATGAAAATCCTAACCTCAAAAAAATCACCCATTATAAACAAATACAAATGATTGAAATTAATTTTTACGAAATTTGCGTATTATTTTTTGTAGATTTTATTTTTTTATTAAAAACTTATTTAAAAAACTGACTGTTGAATTCTTATAAAAAATTTACTGAATGTCGAAAACAATATTTTCCGTGAGAAAGCCCAGTTTGAAGCCAATATTTTCGTTTGTACTGAGTTTTAGTAGTTTTTTTTTTTTAGGTTTTTATTTTTTGTAAAAAAAACTGTCAATTAGATTTTTCTCAAAATGTAAATGAATGCTGAAAACAGTATTTTTTATAAGACAAAATTAGTTTAAAGTCATAATATTAAATTTTTGAAAAGATATTTGAGCCGAAAATCAATTTTTATCATTTTTTTTCATTTAGCTTTTTTATTTTTTGTAAAAAAACTGTCAATTTTTTTCAAAATTTGTACCAGATATTAAAAACGTTATTTTTTATTGCACAAAATTATTTTGAAGATGAAATCATTTTTTTTCTCGTAAGATATTCGAGGTGACAAATATTTTTTTTTAGTTTTTTTGATTTATAAAAAAACCGTTAGTTGGAATTTTTTCAAAAATATATTTGTTTGGTATCACTCCATAATATATAATATAACATTTAATTCAACTCGCTAGCGTAATTGGTGCGTGAGATATTTTGGGTTAACCAAAATGTTACCTTTTTTTACATTGCTATGGAAAAAAACGACCCACGCATTTTTTTGAGATTCCTTTCTGCATCTTTCTGCATTATTATATGTATAACAAAATTTTATTGAAGTCGATGTCTCTTCTGGTTCTTGAGCTATGAACGACGAAAAAACGTCGCGAACGTACGCACGTACGGTAACGTGAATACTTTTATGCAACGAAGAATAACGTTTTTGACATCTAGTAAAATTTTGAGAAAAATCGAATTGATATTTTTTTTATAAAAAAAATAAAACCATACAAAATTAATTACTAAAAGTTGGTAAAAAATAATTTTTGGCTCAAAATATCTTTTCAAAAATTTGAGATTTTGGCTTCAAACTTATTTTATCTTATAAAAAATATTGTTTTAAACATTCGGTTAAATTTTGAGAAAAATCGAGTCGACAGTTATTTTTACAAAAAATAAACCTAAAAAAAAAATACTGAAATTTAGTAAAAATTTACTATCGACTCAAACATCTTTTCAAAAATTAAAAATATTTGCTTCAAACTAACAATATCTCACAGAAAATATTGATTTTGACATTTAGTAAATTTTTTTATGAAAATCCAACACTCAGTTTTTTTCATAAAAAATAAAATCTACAAAAAAAAAGTACGCAAATGCTACTAAAACTGGTAAGAATTGGTTTTCGACTAATTTCAGCATATATGCAACATATTGTTGGTAATTTTTATTTTTTTTAGAATAATTCAACTGACAATTTTTTTTAACAAAACACTGAAACCTACAAACCTTTTAAGCAAGACTAATCGGCAGACGGGATGGGAAGTTATCAGTGTGGGTCGCATCCCAGCATCTTTTTAAATTTATTTTCTTAACACTTTTTTTATCTTAGAGACAAAAATGTAAGAAAAACGATGCAAAAAAGTACAAACACATACAAAAGTTTAATTAATATGTCAATCATGTTGTTTTCTTTGAAAAAATAATTAATAAAAAATATCCGCCTCAAAACAAAAACATAATTTTCGAAACGAGTAGTTGAACAAAACTTTAAATTAATTAAAAACTAGTTTTCTTTTTTATCTTTTTCATATATATAAATATACACGTAACTTGTTAACCAAAAAAACCACCAAAATGATCCCTCTTAATTCTGTCTTAATGTCAGCCAATTATAGCCTTGAATCAATTTAGTATCAAAAATCCAAATCCGGAAAGGGATAATTGGTCACATGATTTCATTTATAAATTAGAACAAAAAAAAAAACACCAACTTTTAAATCTGCACAAATGAAATAGCATTTAGCTCCACTCTCATTGGCTTTAATCTGCATCCTTTTGAGATCAGCTCCAATTCCACATATCACTTTATGATGGTGGACTTTTTTCTGTCGCTTTGTGTTAGGACTCTTATTCCATTCTCTTACCCCCGTTATGATGGCATTGTTATCTTTGTCTATATAAAGAAAGCAACTTTTCCTCATCATATAAAGCTATATAATACCGCGGGTGAACAAAATGGTATTTAACTCACATAAAGAATATGAATTGTTGTAGATTCATTTGCATCGCGTTCTTTTGGTCCTTGTTTTTTCTGCGTAAGGTACCTCACCATATCATCGCCCATAGTAGTACTCTCAGTCTCAACATCATATACTCATCCTGCACAATCCGTGCCTCTGCCTATAGATGCATATATGGTAGACCTATGTATATCAAGAACCCTTCTGCAGCTTTACATCCTCATTGTATTTCTATTTCCAATCCAACTTGTTGCGCTAAGGATTTGTCTTCACCTCTGTTGCGGCTTTATTTTTATTTTTTGTCATATAAATATAAAAGGATCCATTGTTCTCCTAACGAATCACATAAAACCCTTTTACCAAAGCTATGCACTGAAATGAATAGAACAAAAATAACAATTTTAATTGCCGTTGTTTATAATATTCTTTTTTTTATTTTTTATTTTTGCTGTGTGTTGTTGTTGGTCTTGATAATTAATATTCTTTTTGTTTCTTTTACAGAAACTTGAGCAAGACGATGACGACCAGTATTTCAACTCCCCCTGGGCCGACAGCGGCAGTTTAAAACGCCAAGTACATGGTTTGGAAAATCTTAAATTTCGTTTTGGAAAGTAAACAATAAAACAAAAAAAAAATTAAATACAAAACACACAAAATTTAAGACAGTTAAGGATATTTATAAATGTCCACAATTAAATAGATTATTATGAATAAATAACTTTTTCACTCTTCACATAAAAAAACAAATATGACAAGAAAAATCCAAAAAAAATATAAACTATATCATTTGCATATTGCGTAGATTTTTTTCGAATTAAATTCATACAAACCAAAACAAAAACAAAAAAAAATATACTAAAATACAAAAATACAAAAAAATGGTCGCATTATTCAAAATATGTTTAAAAACTTATAGTTTTATAAACAAACAAAAAGCAATGCAATAAATAAAATGTAGCTAGCTCTACATTTATACATTCAATAAAGTACTTTTAATATATAATTGCTACTTGAAAATCGGTACAAAATAAAACTGTATATTCAAATAATAAAAACATAATTTTAAATATATATATAAAATGTACTTGTATTTTTAAAAAATTATTTCGATAATAAATTTCAAAAAAAAGAAGAAAAGAAAAGAAAATAAAATAAAAGCTTTAAATAATTTTATTATTGCCACATAAGCATTGTGAATAAAATTAAAATATAAATTAATTATAAATATTTATTTTAAAAACACAGTTTGGCACAAAATCCATTTAAGGATATTTTTTCTATATCAAGCTCACAACAACAACACATTCTTTCGCCAATTTTCTATAAGCACACATTTTTGAAAATCTTATTGTTTTGTTTCGTTTGTTTTTTTTTTAAATAACTACCCACTTTTAATCGATAAAAGAGTACGAAAAATAAAACTGCAAAGGCATCTTATATATTCTTTTGTTACTTGTTTTATTTTATTTTTTCGTCTTGCTCATTTTTTAAGTGAGTTAGTAAAGCTTTTAAAGAGCAGCACTTAAAAAGGCATTTTCAATAATAAAAGTAGAAAAAAAAACTTTAACAAAAATAAATCAATACATCATCAAAAAGAATCTTTTAACCATTGACTAAAGGGAAAAGTATTCAATTAACAGAGGGCTGCCATATCAATTGAAAAAGGTTGTCTTAGAAGTTAACGCTTGTTATTGAATTTTGATTCTCAAATTTCATCACAGGAACCTAAAGCCTACAGGGTTTTAGTACACCATTCAAAATGTCAAAAAAATGTCGTCAGATATGGACTGCTTTTAGTTACAAGTTGTCAAAGTAGTTTAAGTTTGGGGAAGATATTTAATTAAATTCATTTTTACAGCTAGAAAAGCAAGATTGTCATTCGTGATTTTCATTTCATATATTTAAAAATCTTAGAAAACTGAGAAGAGTTAGGAGTGATTATATAATTCTTTGGCAAAACTCTATTTGCACATATGGGCAATGGGCATATCCACAGTATTTTTAACTTTCATGTTACCACAGTATATTAAGCCTTAGAATTAAAATTGGCACTTTCTAAGTGCAAAACAGGCCTTAATATTGCAAATTTCAAGCGTACCACATGCAAATTTATTAAGTTTTATAAACAAAAACATTTCAACGACCTTTGAAACAACTTAACATCATTAATATATAATTATTTATAATATACACTGATAGAAAAACCTCGAAATAAAGGTGTGCTACCATTTAAAAAATAGTACAAAGCAATTAAATTAGAGTACTTCCGTTTTTACAAATATTAAAATCTGATCTTTTTCTCTATATAACTTTCTCAACGATCGATTCTGGTAGTATTTTATGGGCTTAAATTATTCTCTAGCAATCAATAAATCAATTGAAATTTAATTGGATCATGTGCCTCTATTTAAAAATAAATAATGTCATTTTAAAGTTTAAAATTGAAAACGTGATTGGTATAAAATATGTGATTTTTTTAGCGGCACACCTATCGATAAAATCCTACAGCTAAATAAATGATTGTGAATGATAATTTTACGAATAATCAATAGTAAACAAAAGCTGTTGATCTAAATTTTGAAATTTCAAAGTTTATACGACAATACAAAATCAAAATTTATTATGAAATGAGGGTTTTTTATTGAATGCTTTTCATTGATCTAACGTACCGGATATTACGTGACGGATATTAACGATGTTTCAAAATGAATCACGCAAGTATTTTCTTGTTATTTAGATGATAAACAATCAAGAAAATGTTTGTTTATAGATGTGCCTCAAAATAAAAAAAAATGTTTCAATTGTTTAAAATGAAAGATTCTGTGGATATGCCTATGTATATGGGTCAGAAACTAGGAATGTCTTGTGTATTCAGGAGCCTTTTTTTATTGGAGAACGTTAAATACCAACGCTAGTAGTTGACAATGAACATATAACTTTTTAAATCTTAGGCGCCAATTATAGCTATCATTGGTTTTCATCATTGAAAACAAACGTTGGATTTTTTTTGACAGGTCGTTTATAGCTATTATTAGAAATTTCTGTAATTGAAAAAAAATTCCTCATTGAAATCCACCGAAAAATTTGTACTGACAGAAATCTGTCACTGCAATTGTGTGAAATTGGAACGATTCGTTTCACTTTTGAGCATAAAAGTATCAGCTGTTCAGGAAAATAAATTTCCGTCCGGAAAATTTTTGGAGAAAAAATAAATGAGCTATTACACTTTTTTTTTTTTTTTTAATCTGATTGTGATTTCCGATTGATCAGTGTATAATTTTAATTTCAGGGAAACACCGCCAAATATCGATTCAAAAATTTGTCCGGATCGATTTCAATGATAGCTTACTTAATAATTACTATCTTATTCTAATTTAAAAAATTGTAAAGCAATAGATTACTCATGATCACAAATAACATCTTTTATCATGTATACAAAAATTTGATTTTAAAATTATCAGATTTTATGTTTTCATTAATTAAATGAATGAGAGACTTTTTGTTATAACAAGTATTACTTGGTTAATTGGAATATAAGTACAATAGTTGGATCGACTAAAAATCATTCGAATTGGAACACTATTTCTTTAAATTAACATGGCCAACAGTAAAATTAAAGCAGTTCAAGACTAATGATTATGATATTTACCCATTTAAGATTCCAATAACATAACAGAATTGCAAATACTCTCTGTAATTGGTCATTGAAAGTCAAAGGCTGAGTCTATTGAAGTAAAGTGTCAGCATTTATCTATTGGACCATAGAAACAAATGTAAGGCGAACCATAGAAATCTCTTTTAGACACCTTCAAGGCTACTTATATGTATCGAGTAATGAAGGGCCCATATAATGCAACCATATTCAAGTAAAGATCAAACAAGTGATACACAAAATGTTTTAGTAACATATGTAAGAATCTTTGAATTCTCGACTTAGACGTTTGTCAGCTTTTCTTATAATGTGATTTTAAATTTCAGTAAAAGTTAATTTTTGGTCCAAAATAATTCCGATTACGTCAAATTTAGAAGATATTCATGGTCTTTAGAGTTATGTTTGCGTGTAAAATTCATCGTTTTATACTTGTCAATGTTTTACAATAAAAGCTTAGTATTGCACCATTCCCAAAATTTAGAAGATCGTCTTGAAGTAGTTCACAGTCAGTTAAGGATGTTATTGCTTGAAATATATTTACGTCATCACCGTATATTAATATTATTTAGTTCTGTAAAATAAAAGGAAGATCATTTATAAATAAAACGAACAATAGTGGACCAAGATGACTTCCCTGTGGAACACTAGAGTTGACTTAAAATTTTCTTAAACGATTATTTTTTCAAAAAGAACTCTGTAATATCTGTTACTTAAGTATGATGAAATCTAAGAATCTTATCATTAAGTCCAACTTAAATCTTAAAAGCACAGTATGACTCAGTTTGTCAAATGCCTTACTGAAGTCCGTTAGTACGTAGTCAACTTGTAGATTTCGTTCAAAGGCGTCAATACAAATTGTGGTTAACTCAAGCATTTTTGTTATTGTCTAATTTTTGTACAAAGCCAAGCTCAATATCACTGAAAACAGAAGAGCAATTCGGACCTTTTTTATGGGTTGGTTTGAGAAAGGCGATTGGAAGATTGGAAGGCGACAAACTACGCAGCGATAACGAAGCGGATATGAGCGTGCGCCTTTAATTAATGAGTCAATTGGAATAATCCGAGATTCTTGTGCAGAATTCTTCTTAGGCTAGTGTGTGAGATGTTAAGGGGTTTAGATCGATGAATAATTGGGGTTTATGAATCGTGCCCCATTTTCTCTAATACTAGCTAGGATACAAGTCCGAAGGTGGGAGCTTCATTTCGGCAAAAAACTTCTTTTTCAAAATTATCAAAAGTGCGATAAGGCGGAAAGGTTTCAGTTTTTTTGATCGAATTTTCTTGACAGTTTGATAAAAACGGAAATATTTTTAATGCACCTCTTGTTGACGTGTTCTACTGGAGAAATGGTGATTGTATAGATCTGTTACAAAAAAAAAGTTTCTGTTTAATTAAGACTATAAGTACTACTTCTGAAATATGTCCTCTTGGGAGGTATTGCCAAAACCTCCAATTTCGATTCTGATTACAAAGGTAGGTCCTTTCCATTATTGCCACTCATGTCATTCCAGTCATTCCAACAGAATAGTTGAACTTAAGCATTATAATTAGTACTATAGACTTATTATGAGCATTAAATAGTAAATACTCCAGAACTGAAACAAAACACAAGTATTGAATGATACTATTCCAAGTTATGTTAGAATTATCCAATTACAAAATAAGGTGATTTAGCGATTGTGATTACTTTTGAATGAAGGAAACTGCAAAATTTTCATTACTGTCACAGTTCTTTAATATTCAACAACTTACTACATTTAGTGTACTCAGATGGACGAGAAAATCAATCAGTACACAGAATTATTCTTAAAATATTCCTTTAATTTCACATAGATTTTCAGAATTTATCGAAAACGTTTTCAACGATTTTTTTTTTTCAACTTCGCTCAAGAAGTGATTGAGGTTCTCAGCAAAAGATTCACATAGCACAATTTTTTAATTTTTTTCAAAGCTTAAATTAATTTTGTTCTTTCCTTAAAACTAAAGCAGCAATGTTCAAAAAGAGGTAAGCAAGAAAATTGTAAAGACTAAGAATTGTTGTTAATTTTAAAAATGGTTTCAGTAGGAAAAAGTTTTTAATGATAATAATTATTTAATGCATTTTAAATGAACTTCTTAAAAAAATGTGATAGAAAGTTTTACGTATTTTACAATTTCGTTGCAAAGTTAGAACTATTCAAGAGAAGATAATAAAAATGTATATTAATTTAAAAAACTTTTATAATTTTGTTGATCTTTTAATTTCTAAGTTTCAAATTTTCTATCCTCTAGATTTGCCCGCCTCCTAAGGAAAACGAAGACGAACTATTTCTAGTATCGATTAAACATTTTTGTTTTGTTCTTAGTTACCTGTGATTTATAATCTTACAAATATTACATAGTCTCAATATTGTGTTTTATGTAGGGTTGCCAAATATTTATTTGTATTATTTTCAATATTTTTTTTTAAATCAGCATAACTTTATTATAATATTACAATACAAAAAAAACATAATTACTGCCGAATATAGTTTGTATAAAATTAAAATAATAACAAAAAAAATCATATCTCTTTGGATGAATTTTTTGCCAAACTGTTTAAATATAAAAGAAAAGTATTACGTATACATATGTTATATGTACTGTGTGCATTTATGTATAAGCCTGCACTTTTTATATTTTCCTTTTAATCGTGTAAAATTATTGTTTCTCCTTTTCCCTAATTAGAAAAACAAAAAATCGAATATCATCACTCTATAATTATACAAATTACACTATTTATTAATAAAATTTTATATAAAAAAAAGAATATAATTAAAAAAAATGTGATCGAATAAAATATTCTAACTCATTGGCTCTTAATAAAAAATATCTATTTAATTATATATAAATTATAAAAATATTTACATAAACATATAGCATATAACAAAAAGAAAAAACAACTCACCTTAAATGTAGATAATGTATCTATTTTCAAATCATGCAATAAATAAATTAATTAAAATACACTTTTGCATAAATTATCTAAAATAATTATTTTGCTATCAATTAGATCAATTTGTATATAATTTTGATCGGTTTCTTTAGGAAAATTAATTAAAAAAAAAAAGATTTTTCTATATCAATTAGTACGTAATTTTTTATTTTTAAAAGCAAGCCTACATTTGTATGTCACATATATAAAAAAAATTAGAATTAACGTTCTTAGTTTGCTTTTTTTTGGCAAATGATTAAGTATTAATGTTCTCAAGTAGTTTTTTAAACCCACGTGGAAAAATCTGAAAATTCAAATTGAATTGAAAGTTATCAACAGGCCTTAAATTATTAAAATTATATTTAAACATCTTATTATTGATCAAATACAAAATGATTCAAATCACTATTAATTTCGAAGCCAAAAGGCTATGATTTTCTTAGATATTTGAATTAAAAATTAATGCGTTTTGAAACCTTTAAACCTTACATGACGAAGCCATTTGTCCAAGTTTTAATTTTCTAGAGCAGAGCCATTAATGATTGGAGTCGATCGAATCGAATCAATATAATTTTTAAAAACTGGGTTATCCAAATGACCCCTCCTACTAACTCAACACAGACAAATCAGGCTTTCAAATTGACTCGACTAGCCATTTGATTCGTTTGTAAATGGCCAGCTTAAAAAAAATTACATATGCTCCTCAAAGTTATGTAGATGATATTTAAGAAAGATCCAAAAGGAAGTCTCATTTCATGACATAGATTTTTGACAGTTGCTTTCATTTCTTTGAATGAAGAATCTGTCAAATCTGTTAGAAAATTAATAAAAAAAATGTTTAAACAAATTAAAATTACAAAGGTTGATGTCGCTTTAACAGCGCCATGTTCAATTTTGAAATGTCAAAATTCCTGTAACGCAATAGTTGAAAAATAATGAACATTGGTTGAACGTGTCCATTGTAAAACGTAACGTAACAAAACGGGCAATCAGGAGCAAAAACACCTATAGAGTGTTTTTGATCAGGAGGCTTAACTCCCGGAATAAATTCCAGGGTATTCAATATTTTGACAGCAATTATGGCTGTGTTTTTAGTTGCTAATACGTAACCAATTGGCCAGTTTATATTTCTAAGATCTCAGAGATTTCCGTATTCTCAGAAATATAAACAAAATTTGTAATTGCAATTTTTCACTTTCGCTTTAAGAAATCTGAGAAAAGAACATTTATGATTCCATTTCTCAATAATTTTCTATCGCACAATTCAAAAAGGATGAAAAGAATGCAAGGCTAATTTGATTTCTAAGTTTGCATATTTCATTCTCTTGCTCTGTTAATCCGTCCAAGAATGTTCTCATAAATCTTTAAAATACAAAGTGGCCAGTTCTGTTGAAACAGTTTGTATGATGAGCTTTTCATGTTAAGTTCAGAGCAGAGCCTGAGCACGTTTAGAACGTTCTGAGTAGAGATTAGTTAGAGCTCTCAGATTTACTGCTGAAACACAATGGTGTCGGAGCCGGAGTCGGAGTCGTAACTGGAATAGCTGTCAAAGTATTCAATGTACGCTACGCAAATGCAAATGTACGAAAACAACGCGACGCAACTGGAATTGGAGCCGCAGTCCGAGTCGGAAGAGTTGACCAACTTTTAACTTTGACGTACGACACATGTGAAGTTTCCATTTTTGAAGTGAATAACTTGGTGATTATATTTTTGTTTTAATAGTTTTTCAATAAAAAAAGTGGAAAAATATTATAATAAATAAGAAATAAAAGTGAACAAAAAAATATTTTCTGAAAAATTTGATGTGGTTGTAAACTGCAAATATACCAAATAACATCAAAAAGCCGTACTACACATTGTGTGCGTACTTTTTGTGAAACGTACGACAACTTGTGACAGATTTTCCGACTCCAGTTACGACTCCGGCTCCGATTTCGCATTGTGTTCCAGCAGTTAATAATGAAACACACTGGAGATCTGAACTGTCAATAGTTTTTGAATTTGCTATCTGTCTCTTTTATACACACGAAACAAAAGTGAAGTCAGTCACGTTAAGCGTTTTACTTCATTTTCGCTCCTCCATTTTATTCAAAGCTCATACAGGGCGCTCCGATCTAGCTTTAATTGAAAAAGAAACAAAAACCGAGTGACTAGATGTGTCTGAGTTAAAAAAGAAACACAGATCTCTTTTTGACAGCTCAGTTCTTTACTCTGAGCTTAAAAAGAAAATCGCTTAGCATTGTATGTACAATTTATTGTACTCTAATGAACTACCAATTTTTTGTAAGGCTTGTGGCAGGTGTCGCTTCGATCGTTTCCTGCCATGAGAGGCATTCAGTAACATGAGACATACGTATAAGACATGAGTGCACTTTGCAAACTCTCCCGATTTTTGACATTTAAATAAAATAATGTGTTATCTGTTTGCTTTGTTCTTTCTTTCTTTCTTTCTTTCAAATTTGTTAAGTGACATTCCATCTGAATTGATTGTTATTATATTATATGTGTAACTTCATAGAATTGATTTAAATAAGATATACATATGTGTGTCAAAGCAAAATGTGTAATACTGTATATCTGAAGGCATTCCACAAGCCAACGAATTAAAATATTCCTTAAAAATTTAACCACATCACATTTTTAATGAAATGTCAAAATTTAATGCAATTCGTAACTTGTACCTCACTTAACGATAACTTTATGTACGCCTTTTTGACTGTTTATGTCAAACAACTCAAACTACTTACTTCTCAAATGTTTTGAATAAATGTAGCGACTCTAAGAAAAAGCATTAAAAGATGTAACCGCAGGATAATATGTAAACACTTGAATCTTTTTCAATTCAACTGCAGTCAAAGCTAAAGTTAACTTGACAAGCAGTGTAGTTACGTAGCCAACCAACTACAGAGACTCCTTATTTGTGTCCGATCCATGTGGTATTCACTTAATTGAAACAAAAATATTCGAATCCAATGAATGAAACTGTTTTCCGAGAATTAAATCCATCTCCAAACAGAAATTGAAAAATGTCATTTCATCACTACATATTACATATGTAGGTAAGGTATATACAATCCATGTACCTTTATAATTCTGCCTGCCAAAAACATCTCATTTTGGCTTTCTCTGCCCTTTGCTAGTTTTGTTTTTTCCTTATGATAACCTTTATGTCTTCACCTTTTTATATTTTTATTTTATTGACACAAGCGGTCATGTCAAATGTCAGAAAACATTTCAAAGTGTGTTTTTTTTCGTTTCATTTTTATTTTATTTTTCATATCCACCCACTTAACCATGTTGGTAACCCATTTGGCTATGCCAACATCAGCAAGGATGTACATCACATACGAATTGGAAACGAAATGATGGATGCACACAAAACAGCACAAACAAGAGAACATGGCAACAAAAATATCCTTCTTTAAAAGGAAGGAGAATAGATATAGCATTTTGTTATTGTATCCAAATGATGGGGAGACAATGCGGCTAAAGGGTATGTGAATAAAAATAAAAATATAGTATAAAAGTGGGTGGATGTTTTCTTTTTTTTGTGAAACTAGAACAAATAATTATTTATTATCGTTTCGGGTTGTCGAGCATTAAAATTGTACTTGACTGCAGAGGAAAATTTGGGCATAATGCCAAATATGTAATCAGTCGTCAAAACGACAAAAGTGCATTTTAATGACACTCAATTGCATCACTAGATGGGGTTAGTTTTCCTTTGATTTTGTTTATTCAAATGCAAGGAAAAGAAGTTTTGAAAATGTCAAAATAGCAATCGCCAAGGAAGTTTTGTTGCATGTATCATTGGCTGTTTTATAATTCACTGCTAAACGTCAAATTTGTATGAACTTGTACTGATGATGCATTTCATCAGGCACTTTTTTCCGTATCGATAAATGTATTGCATTTTAGTTTTCTGACAAGTCATGTCATGTCATGGGATCATCTTTCTACTCTTCGAACATCCCTCGTGGATAACTTGAAGCATTTAACCGTGCGCGTTTGAAGCATGAACGCACGTTTGGAGAACTTGCTTGTGTTCAATCAAATGGTTCCTTATCGTAGCTCAGACTTGTTCTTCTAAAGCAAAGTATACACGGTTGGAAGACCTTATAATAATGGGCGAACTGTCAAAAGAATTCCAATAGCATCGAATTAGGTGACAAATGCCAATTTTCTATCAAGTGAAAATTTAATTGTCCACTTAGACGGTTGGTTTATTTTGTCAAATTATTAGACAATTTTTGGTAGAAAATGCGCTGACAATTGATGACAGTTTTCGTGTCTTTCAATTAATAATTATTTACAAGGTTGGAAGATTTTAGAAAACAATAAAATTGGTAGACTCAATTTTTTCGAAAGATGACAGAGAATATAAACATTTATTTTAGAAGTGAAAATACATAGCAGGTCGTGCAAAAATATTTTAAAAACTATAACATATAAAAAAGTGAAACAATAATGAAGCAGGCAATAACGACTATCTTGTAAAGTTTGTTCATGCGTCCAATCCATTTCAAACTTTATTTTTGTATAATTTCTTTATCGTTGTTTTGCCAAACGTTAACTTCTTACTTCTTTCGACTTTTGTACATGATTGTTAATTTCTTTAAAAATCCTGTAAACTTTTATTCTTGTTTCCTGCTCACAAACTTTCTGTCAATTAAAAATTGGATGGTGTTGTTTGAAAAGCACATTATCGAATATCCAATTAGTGGACAGTTGTCCAATTATTTAAAAAGACAAAAATTGGGTGTTTAGACGAGTACACACGATTGCAAGAAGTTGGCCAATTTTTTGATAGAAAATTTATCGACGATTGACTGACAATAATTTTTCTATCACTTTTGACAGATAAAATTGTGTGTTTACATGGTTTATAGAAAATTGGTTAAGATTTTGTTCAAATATTGAACTCTCTCAAAATCGTATCTCTTCCACTTGATTGTGAGAAATAAGAAATGATGAAAATAAGTCGCCTTAAAAGAACCCAATGTCGCACTATGTAAGATAAGTGTCAAGAAATAAAAAGATCTGTCTATTCACATAATATAAAAGGTCTTTTCATTTGCTTTGAATTTCTATCTTTTTTGTGAAATAAAATCATAAATTCTATCAATTACCTTGAAACTAACAAATATTTGAAAATCACAATCATTTATGAACTAAAAGAAGTCAAAAAATGTCATTTTTCTTTCGTTAATTTATAACATATAAATGTCAAATCTTTCGTTCGATGTGAAATTTGATGGCACTGACCCTGCTTTCCTCCAAAGTGTTAGGGCTGTCATTTTTCTTTTGAGAGATTTGTCCCTATTGGTCAACTTTTGATTGTGAGCTCTCTGAGAATTTTTTATGTCAGATTTAAAGTGCTCCTGATTGGTTCTGAATTCAGATCCAGAACTATTTTCTCCTCTATTTTGAGGCTTTACTGGACGATCAATAGAAGACACAATAGGCTGTTTAGTTGTTTTTAAATTTTTCAAATAAAAATCAAACAGAATAATACAATTTTTAGAGGTTTGTCTGAGAAATTCCTTCTACATTTTTGACAAAACGCATATTTATTATGTCTTGAGCAAGATTAAGAAGAATTAATTCTTAAGATAAAGGATGATTTCAAAAAAGAAGAAAAGGGACTAACTTCACTCTTTCTTAAAAGTGAAATGCCTCTTTCAAAAATGAATTACATACAGTGACTGCCATTAATATTCGGTTTTTGTTAATTTTTTTTTTTTACTTCGACTTGGTGTTTAAAAATAAAATATACACATACAACTATTTCTTGCTTGTGAAAAAAGAATTTATTATTTCTTATTAAATGGTATAATTTTTGGTTACCAAACTAAAAGCTAAACAAAGAATAAAATAGAAAAGGAACAAAACTTTAAAAAAACATAGTTCATTAATATTCGTTTTTTTCTAAAAACACAAATGCATCGTTAAGAAATTTATTTTTTAAGAAATGATTTAATATTTTGTCGGATAACCTTGATTGGATATGACTCCTTGAAGTCTTTGAGGCATGTTTTCTATAATTTTGGAAAGATATTCAACACTAATCTTGTTCCATTCTTCTTGGAGTCGAATTTTAAGTCCACTTATTGAAGTAACGGGGTTTTCACGAACTCTTCGATCCAATTCATCCCACAAATTTTCAATGGGGTTTAAGTCTGGGGATTGCGCAGGCGTTTGGATAACTTTTAGACAGTTATAGAGTAGCCACTCTCTAACAACATGAGCCTTATGTTTCGGATCGTTGTCCTGGTAAAACTTGAAACTGCGCAAAACACCCATTCTCTCAGCACTTTGTCTCAAATTTTCTCTCAAAATTCTCAAATATTGTTCTTTATTCATAATGCCGTCGATGAAAACAAGATTCCCCATGACTTTTGCAGATATGCAACCCCAAACCATAACGTGCCCGCCGCCATGTTTGACAGTTGGTTTTAAATTTTTGCCCTTTAGCTCTTCGTTAGGTTTAAGCAAACCATAACCCTTCCGTCTGAACCAAAGAGATTAAACTTACTCTCGTCGGCAAAAATAACGTCGTCCCACCAACTTGCATCCTTGTTTTTATGCTCCTTCGCGAAGTTGACTCGAATTTTCCTGTTGCGCATATTAATGAAGGGCTTCTTTCGGGCAACACGACCATTGTAGCCATATGCTTTGATGGTACGACGAATGGTTGATGCAGATATTTGCTTTTTGCATTCAATGCTGACTTCTTCAACTATTTTTGGGACACTTAAACGAGGATTAGCTTTGATCTTTCGTACTATAAGCCGTTCTTCTTTCGCCGTAAGTTTTTTTGGTTGGCCCAACTGCTTCTTTGGCTCGATTCTTCCTTCATTTTTGTATCTCCGGACTATATCCCCGACAGTGTTTGGCTTCATATTTAATAACTCTGCAATTTTCTTGTAAGTTTCACCTTTTTCGTGTTGAATAATCACAAGTTTTCTTGTTTCAAGACTCGAATTTTGTTTGTTTGACTTCTAATTACTTTACAAATGTACGCAGAAAACCTACAGACTAGTTTGGTTTAATTTTACATTTAAAAAAAAAACAAACCGTTAGTCTTAAGAAATGTCAAAACAAGCAGAGGAAGAAAAAACCGAATATTAATGGAGCGTTTACATTCAGCCTTTATGCGTTTACATCTAATAATCTTAGCGGAGGATGGTAAATGGCGGACAATTTTTGATCAATTGTAAAGAATATATTCATTCATAAATAAAATAAACAAATACTAAGATTTATAATAATGTTTATAAGTGGAAAATATGAAAAAAGAAATTGCATGATAAAAACCGAATATGTATTAATGACACTCACTGATGTATATTTTATGCTCATGTAGTGCACCGCGTTTAAATTAGAAGAACATTTTCTCCCAAAATATAAAAACAAATGTCAGTTTCCTTGAAGTGATAGTTTGGCGTTATTTGAAAAAAAAAAGAGAAATTGTGACAATCCACAACATTAAAACGCATTGTACAAATTAGTAAACTTGTGTGCATTGCATGCGAGAACAAAACCTGAATGGCGGATTGCGAGTGATATTGAGTTTTGACTTTCCAGTCACATCAGTCTTCACTGACAGCTGCAAATGTCCCAACAAAATGAGGTCGAATTTCAACTTTTTCTTTGTCAGCTTGAATAGGGAAGTTTTTAAGGACGTTCGGAACATTTGAATACTCAAAGCACTTATCTCACCGAGCAACTTATCCGAGTTTCAATTAAAACTTTCTAGTCTTATAAACCACTTAATCAGATTCTGGACTCATAGGTCTAATCTAAAAAATAACTCTAGTTAAGATGTAAATAGGAGACATAACGTCATAATTGATAAGCGACAATGGGCAGGTTTTAGGCAACATAAGGGACTTCATTTGCAGTCAACTTCATTCTTTGACCAAGGCAACTAGTTAGTTTTTTAAGTGTCATGAATTTCAAATTCAGAACTTTACTTCGCAAACCTCCACTTTAAGTTCATAGTACAAAAAGTACCAAACAAATTATTGTCTACAAAACACTCCTCAAGCGAGCTACAAGTCCATTTTGATTTGTATTTTGTATTGTGAAAAAATATTAGTTATTTCTTTTTAAATTGACAAGGAACCCATTTACAAAAAGCATTAAATGAAGTTGTGCAGAAAATGAATAAATCATAGAGTAATAAAGTTCAGCTTTCAGTTAAATAAAAAAACATGATCAACTGTCATTTTGATAGAAGTAGACTTGACTTAATAGTTAGGGAAATTTTTCTTGACTAACTTTCCAGTCAACTCTCCATTAAAGTTGCCTTAATTGGAAGGTAATTTTTTGGCAGCTGGCCAATCAGACACTAGAAACTTGCCTAACTTTCAAGTCCCTTATGTCGTCTGAACATGCCCCATATGACAATAAATTAGTTCATACTATCAGAAAATAATAGTTTGTCAGTGGTGTAAATCTAAAACACTTCTTGCATTACATAATATAATCATAAGATGTCTAAATACAATTTTAATTCAATCAGCCGCTTTATTATTTTAGTGACCTGTAATTTATAATTTTTACAATTTTATCACAAATAAATTTAACTTAGTGCTTTAAACAATTTACAAATTGTTAATCGATTATTAAAAACAAAATACAAAAATAATATTTAAAATTTACATTTAACAAAAATACAAAAAAACCTGTAAACTTATTTATTCAAAAGGATTTGAATCCTTCATCTATAAAAAGTTTCAAAGAAACATTCTTCAACTCACAATCATACTTATTATATACAAAGAAATTACTAAACAATTACAAAACATAAAAATTCAAATCAATAAACCAACTAAAAAATTAATAAAAAAAACTATCTCCTTAAAAATAAACAAACAAAAAATATTATAAATATCTGCAATCCAAATTATAGTTTAAATAATAAAAATAATGTATAATTAGATTAAAACCGATTTAAAAAAAAATTAAAATATGTAAGCAAAGCGAATCAATTTTAAACTTAAATTTAAACAAATATTTAAATAATAAAAACCAAAAACCGGTACAACTTAGACCAATTCTCTTAGAATTAAACTTGACGTTTTGGAAATATAAAACAAAATCACTAGAATATAAAATAAATACACTCTATTATAGTTAAAAATTAGAAATTAATTTAATTTAATAAAAGTTATTAGTTTATAATGTAAAAATATATAAATAATATATTTTTTAATAATTTTTAATGATTTTAAAATAGTTTAATTAATTTTTAAAAACTACGCTTAATACGTTCTAAGTGGATGAAAAATATAAAATTAAATTAAAGCACAACAGCAGCAAAAGAAACACACAAAGTTACCTATAGTGTAGGTAATCTTGAGAGGAAAAATAAATATTTTAATTTTTCTTTTTCAAATTAACAAAAAAAAAAAACATAAAATTTATGCTTAACAAGAAATGAAAGTGATTAAATAAAAATAAAAGTATTTGAAAAAATTGAAAAATATTGCAGTTGACATTATTTACGTTTGTTTAAGTTTTATGATAAAAACAATAAATGTAAATAACAACAAAATATAGAAATACAAAACTGTTAAAAAATAAAATCAAACCATCCTTTGAATGAAACATTCATTTTGACTCTTATTTGTACAAGAAAACAAAAACAACAACAAAATATGAGACCGGAAATAAAATCTCTATACGCCCATTAAATAATAATCTTTTGAGCTTTTTCATTGCAAATAAAAACAAAATAAATAAATTAACAAAAATACACAAAGAAAAATGTTATGTTACGAAAAAACTGGTAAAGGTTATGTAAAAAAAATAATACAAGAAAAGAAATATCTATACTAACTGGACTAAAAAAATAAATAAATTAAACATAATAAAACATGTTGTGAAAGCTTTAAATTAAAAATAATAATAATTGTTTTATTTAATATAAAAATAAACTGAAAATTGCATTTTTGTTTTAATTGTAATAGTTTTTAAAATTGACACTTCTTCAAGTAAACTATGATTCTGAAATTAATCCATTATGCCGATGTCACTCTTGTGAATACTGGTTGTCAAATGAATATACCAACCGTTAATTTAAAAGAAAAATAAATTGGGTGGCGCAACAGTCCGTTGAGAACAAGGGCTTAGTGACTTACAACTCTCAACCATTCCTGTGTGCGAGTACTGTTGTCAGGGATAGAGGGGAGCTACAGTTTTAAGCCAAATCCGGCTAATTTGAGAAAGCACTTTTCAGGACAAGAATTACTCTTGAAGTATTTGTCAATTCCTCGCAAGAGCCAGTACCCGTGAAAAAAAAAATTAGATATGACATAGGAAGGGATCGAACCCAAGACCTCTTGCATGACAGTCCAACGCACTTTTTTTTTTTTTTTCAAATTCATTTTTATTAATTCAATCTTAAATCTATCTTAAAGCTAGACAAAAATTCATAAAACTAGCCTAATTATCCATAACTTACAACTAACTTACTGGTCCCATACGGACACTCTAAGTTAAACAATAATACTTAATGCTAATGCCTTTCGGCCCTAAGATCTATTTAACTTCAATTCATTTTATTTATTTTTGTATTCATTAGAAAATTTAGAAAAACTAATGTCAATATCCTTTTTTATTTTTACTTAAAAACTACTTAAAATAAGGTCCTTAATATAAAACTTAAAGCTAACTAAAACTACCTATTCTACCTATAAACTACTTAAAACTAGAACAACCACAGCAGCAAATCTAACTATCTAACGTTTTTTGTTTTTCATATTTTGTCTTTTTTTTATTTTTTTTTTTGATTATTGATTATTCCATATTTTTTTTTAAATTTTTTTTTTGTTTTTTTTTTGTATTTTTCCTTTTTTGTATTTTTTGTATTTTTTGTATGTTTTTTTTTGTGCCACCATGCCTATTCTACTTAAAACTAAACCCTAAAACTATAAAACAAGTAAAACAAGCCGGCCAAGGCTTTAAACCCCATCCCGACTACCCACTATCAAGTGCCGATTGAAGCCACCAAAACTGGTTCTCCTGCTTCACCCTATCAGTTCGGTCCCGTTCGGACACAGCCCTACTGAACCGAAGGAGCTCTGCTCCGCCTTGTGCCATGACGTCCCGATTGTACAGGAGTCGCCTATCAACGGTTCGTCGTCTGACGTGGTAGATTAGCGGAACTGCCAATCTATCCTGTAACAGACCGCATCTATCTAAAAAGAGGAATGCCTCTGGTGGAATGAAGCCGCTCAAGCGTGCACTCTCAAAATACTCGTTGTTCGGATAGAACGCCCCGAAAATTGTTGGTCGAAGACATAGCTCTTGCAATGTGACCTCGAACGAGTTTTATCACGAAATTGTCAATTCTGTTGATTCGAGCCCCGTTGTATAGGACCTCGTTGGAATAGTAATGCACGTAAGAAGATTCGGCTGTTCGATATAAGCCGGTACAGCGTCGTAAACATTGCCGCTCGAACACCCGGAACTTCTCCATCTGGGAAGGGGCAACGTTGAACCACACAGGACAACCATAAACGATCATCGGCCGTATGAGGGCCATGTAGCAAATTACCTTCACTCTGGGGTCAAGCCGACTGCTAAAAAACAGCCGTTTCGTCAGAGCGAAGGCTCCTCTGGCCCTGGTCAGAGCAGCATTTATATGTCTGTCGAAATATAAATACTGATCCAACCAGATACCGAGGTACTTCACTACACTTTTGCTCACTAATGGCTGCCCGTGAAGATCAACGATAACCATCTTGCGCCAATTCTTGCACGTATCCCTCGTGGCCCCAGCCAACGGAGTCCGGAACAGAATTGTCTCTGACTTATGGACATTTATTTTCAGTTTCCAGTCGTCGCAAAATCGCTGAATCTTGTCGAAATCACGCTGCAAGAGAATTCTAATAACCTCAACCTTTCGGGCCGTTCTGTACGCAATAAGATCGTCGGCGTACGCAATTGCCTTTGTAAGACTACCTATCAGATCGCTGGTGTAAATGCTGAAGAGAATCGGCGAATTCACCGCTCCCTGTTGAAGACCATTTTTAATTAAGAATGTTGTGGTAGAAGTTACAGTGCCACTTTTGACAACAAACTTTCTACCGTTAAGCATATCATAAAGTATATACAACAATGGCTTGCTTATGCCAAGCCTGCTCAGTTTTAGGTAAAGACCCTCTAACCATACGGTGTCAAAGGCCTTTTCCAAATCAACCAGAACAGCACCTGTGCATTGTTGTTTTGTTTTATTCCATTGGATATCAGAAACGAGTTTAGACGCAGCATGAATTGTGTCATGACCCGCCTTGAACCCAAACTGTTTATCCGGAATTATTTTGTTGTCCGCAGCCCACTTAGTCAGAGCCCTATTATGATTTTTTCGAAAACTTTGCTGATGCTCGGAAGAAGACTTATCGACCGAAGATTTGACGGGTTGGAGTTGTCCTTTCCCTTTTTCGGGAGAGGATGAACCACAGCGGTCTTCCAATGCACTGGATAATATGCATTATTCAGTGCATTATTGAAGAGTGTGGTGTAAATGTCAATTGCCTCCATCGGTAAATGTCTTAGTACAACGTTGGTTATACCATCGACACCTGCTGACTTTTTATTTTTTATTGAGTTGAAGATGAGCTGAAGCTCAACCTTCGTTACTAACAAGGGACTTGGTCCCGTTTGGTCGGCGATTATGGCATTTGCCAAGGAATCGTCATTGAACCGCACGAAACCGCGGTTCTCAGATCGCCATTGTGTTATATCATTTCGAAGGTAAAAATGATTAAGTAGGGCTCTGTTTTCCAGGTCGTGGTTGGGGCGAATGCTAGCATTCACCTTGCACACTTCCTTCGGATCTTCAATTATAAAAAAGTCATCGTCAAAGATGGCTTCTTCTGGATCTATTTGCGCTGTCCTGAGTACGTCTGTGTTCTCGTGAGTTCTTTGAAGTTTCAGACACGGAAGGTCATTGTCGTTCTTTTTCCTGAATATCTTGTTGATTTTAGGGAACCTACTAGGGTCACTGGACTTAACTGACCGGATCTTGCGGTCCCAGTACTTGTTAATCGATAACCTGTAGTTCTCCTTAATCAGCAGATTGACATTTTTTATTGACGACTTCAGTGTCCTAACCTCCAAGTCGTGCGGGTCTGTAAGTCGTCTGTACAAGTTTTTGAGTCTTGTCAGTAAGCCACTCTTGTGCTTACGTAGTGCGTCAATAGTCGCGTATCTGTAAGCGTCCATTTGGTGCCGTTCTTTGTACTTTGGTATTGTCCGTTGCTCGAACGAAGTTCTCTCGCTAAGGCGTTGGTGAAACGAGGCCAGGGCATCTTACTGTAATTGTAAGAGTGCGTTGCAACGTATTCCTCCAACTCCACGCGTTCGTTCGGTATCTGCATTACAGCAGCCAGTCCGCAGTGATCACTGTCGTACTCAACTGTCTGTAAGCAGTTTCGAGGGTGATTACCCACTTTGTCTGTAACTGTCAGTCTTGTGTCGTACAGCAAAAGATCCAGAAAGGAGCCGCTTCTTGGATACGATGCCTTTTCAGTAGCCAGCAGGTCGACTCCATATTCAACGCTGTAAAGATCCATCAAATTAAAAAGATGGTTACCTCTAGGATTACTATGTTGATTTCCCCAATCTTCATGTTTTGCGTTCAAATCACCGGCCAAGATGAAATAGTTTTCTTCCAAGCTCAGTTTCAGTTCCCTAAAAAGAATCTCGAGTTCTGAAGAAAAGTAAGTAACCTGTGGAGCTCCAGCCGCATAAGCCGCAATCATATACATCCGCTTCCCTTGAGTAAGAGAGATGCATACAACGCAAACTTCTAGCGTCTTGAGCTTTCGCAATTCATTGTTGTATATAACTTTATAATTAATGCCTTTTCGTATAAAGAGAGCGACACCGCCCCCTTGAGTGGAGTCGGGCCGGTCTCTTCTTACGATATTGTAATTTTTATGAGTCAATTTGTGTTTGTGGTTTAGCTTAGTTTCGCTAGCCATAAACACATCGGGACTGTAGTCTTTCAACAATTGGAACATATTGGCTCTTCGTTCAATCCTAATCAGTGAATTTACATTCACAGCTAGGACTTTTAGGCGCGTCTCCGGCAGCGCGCCCATTATGGTCTAAATTGCGCCAGGCCAGGCAACAAAGAGTAGAGATGATCTACCCTTTTGCCTTGCTCCTTTATCTGACTTTGCAGCCCTGTTAGTTGACCTTGAATGCTCAACAACAAGGCTACAATGTCAGGCTGAACCTCTGGTGCCTTAGGCACAGGGGCCTTTGGGCAACCGTTGGTGGAGCCTGTCTCGTATTCCCATTCCCTGACACCATTTGGGCGTAGGAAAATTTGGGATCCACGAATTTTTGTATTGGAGCCTGTCGAACTGTTCGACTTCTTTCGGCTTTTTGACTGGCCTGTTTCTGTTTCATTTCTTGGACCTTAGGGCAACCCCTATAGCTAGCCGGGTGCCCTTGGTTTCCACAAAGGACACACTTGAGCTGGGTTAAATCCTCAACCCGCTCATTCCCCAGCTTGCATTCTCCTTCATTGTGGGTTTCTGAGCACCTGACGCAGCGCAACTGCATATTGCAGTTGGCTCCGGCATGGCCGAACCTCTGGCACTTCGTATATTGTAAAATGTCGTCGTGCCTTTTTAATGTCTCCCAGTGTATGGCTTGATAGTCGAGGCATTTGATTTCCCTCAGACTCTCAAAGCTACTTTGGGGCGATAATGTTACGAGGAACATTGGCAGCCTGTAACCCCCTCGCCTGGACTTCACCGTAGTGAAAGGCTTGACCCCGATGAAATCGAGATCGTCGTTGGCTTTTTGGAGGAGCTCAGCTAAGAGCGCCTCTGGTTCCGTGCAGGAACTTATGCCCTTTAGTAGGACCGTCTTAAATTTTTCGCTTTTCGGCGTGAAGCTGAAAAACTCAGCGGTGGCCTGCTTAAGCACTTCTTTCAGTAGCTTGTATTCGGCCAGTGAGAAGCACTGTACCGAATACCGCTTTTCTTTTCATTCAGAATATTTATAACAAAATTGCTCTTAGTGGCCGACTTACATACCTGTTTTAAGTCCTGCAGGTCAACCCGGTAGGTCCTAATCGGTGGCACCTTCTCTTTCTTGGGCTGTGGTTGTTGCTGGTGTTGCTGCTTCTGTTTCTGCTGCTGTTGCTGCGGATGCTGCTTCTGCTGCTGCTGTTTCTGTTGCTGCTGTTTCTGCTGCTGCTGTTTCGGTTGCTGTTGTTGCTGCTGCATTGCTTTATTTGAGGTTGATGGGCCCTCAGCATTTGGGTCTGTCACTGCTGATGGCGGTTTTTTATTTTGCACCGTCTCTGTGCTTATGGTTGCGGGTTTTTGCTGTTGCTGCTGTGGTTGTTGTTTTTTTGTTTGTTTCTGCTGTTGTTGTTGCTGAGCTCGCTCCGCTGCTTCTTTTTGGCGGCGAGCTTCTTGTTTCAGCCTCAGTTGGCTGAGTAGCGGCTCCATCTCCTCCTTAAGTTTCTTAAGGCTTTCCTCAAACTGGCTGATGGTGGCCTGTTTGGCTTGCAGGGCCCTCATCAGTCCTTCTTCATTTTGGAGGTCCACATCCCCCTCCAGCGCCTTTTTTGTCGACGGCTCTGCTAAGATTTCGTTGTCCAACGCACTAAGCATCATGCCACGGGTACTACCAACCGTTAATTTTAATTTTGTATCTTTACGCAAGATTAAAAAAAAAAGACGCACGAAACATTTGGATTCAAGTTATCGTGAAAATGAAACATCACCTTAACTTTCCAAGTAAGGTGCTTTAGGCCAAATGGCGGGCTACTACTGCATAACTCAGATGCTGGAAGCTTAAAGCTGATTTGCTTCTTGCTATGTATATTGTAACTAATACGTTGGAAGCTCAATGGCTAAACCGTAACCAAGCGTAAGGTCAGTCAGGCTTTTGACAGGCTTTTTACTGGCTTCACGATATTTAACGATAGGTATAATGTAATATCAACGTAATCTAGCTTCAAAGAAAGTTTACTTACACTTTTTAATTTATTTATTTTATTTTGTTTATATAAATTTATCAACTGCTGCTGCAGACATATTTTGAAATAAAACAAACAAAATTGCAATGACAATACAGTTGTCAGCTGTCAAAGCGTCGCGTCACCTAAACAGTAAATTGATTTATTCTGGTGTTGCGCTCAGGCATACGATATTTACGATCTAAAGCGGTGGCAAGGTTGAGGTAACATTTCAGATTGCTTTATAAGAGTTCATTGTGTCTTTTCTATATTTGTCAAAGTCAGCGTGACCGAACGCGTGGTTGTAGTTTAGCTATATAAGCCAAAAAAAAAAGCAAATAAAAGTTACGTAATAGCAGACACCAAAGCTATTCTTGCTTAATAACAAATGGTAATATGAAGTTGCTCGGTAGGCGAAGGCAACATACTAAACGTTGATCATATTCGTTTGCAATAAAGTTCCTCCAGCAAATTCTAGCCTGGTAAGATTTCAACCCTATATGAGACAATGGAATGGAATCGTGAGCAACTCGGGATAACTTAATGTTAAGTTTGACAGATAAAACTTTTGGAGAGCTAACAGTCAATTCGATCAATTCAAGATATTGTCGTTCTTTTTATTGCTCTCAATTTATTTGGTTTTCATTTACAAGTTTCTTTTTTTATTGACTTGATACTTTATATTATTTATTAACAAACTCAATATCAATTCTACAAAGTGAAGAACCTTGACAAAACCAAGCGATGTGCTGTTGTTTCTATAAAAGTTCTATTGCTCATAATTACACATTATGACACAATAAATCTCAAGAAAAGTGACGTGCAACTTAAAATTTAAATAAAAATAACTTCATATAAATTTCAATTTACTTTAAAAGTGTCAATTGTATACACGGCCAAACAAATAAAATTAAAATGACATTTTCGACTTCTGAACTCAAAAAACGATTCCAAGTAAAATACATAATGCTTGTGGATTGGAATTCATAAGCATATTTTAACTAATAAAAAACGTTTTCCTATAAACATCAGAAGGGATAAGATCTGTTTTATTTATTTACTTACCAATAGAAATATTCACATGTTGAGTCCAGGTTAATATTGAGCAATTGCTCTACAGTTCCTAATTTCCAAATAGTTGCGATTTGTAACTACATATATTTTCAACTCATCTTCGTCAATGACGATTTTTTAAAGACAATTTAAATTTTATAAATGACGTTTACAGAATCTGACGAATTAGTTAAGTTTGGACTCGGAATGATTTTTTGACTATGATAGAATTGCCAAAGTTGACATTCTGGTCAAAAACGTACATAGAGAAAAGACCACAATGCAGGAGATATTGATTTTCAAGATTAAAATGAAATAAAACATGTTCATCGTTTTTGTCACAATGTTACAAATGTAAAAAAAAAATTAACATTTTTACTAATTTTTTTAGAATTAAATTTATCTGAAGTATCTGCACTTAAAGGTCTGGAGACAACGGCAACGTCTTCAAAAATGCAGATTCAAGAAAATCTGATGGAGATTGTAGTAAAGACGAACATGTTCGTCTTGATTATAGCAACATTTTAACAAAATTGACACAAGTTTTTCTCTCTCTCTCTTAAGCTGGTCAAATACGACCGAGTCATTTGGACACGCCTATTTGATTGATTTATAGGTACTCATATTTTTTACACACATACATACATATGTACATATTGGGTCCGTTCGCGTACTTTCTGCACTAAAATTCGTAAAAAGAAATATTTTAAAGAGTGGGGGTAAAATTCTCTCACCAAAAAAAAACTACAAAAAAGTAAGCGAACGGGAAAACAACAAATTTTTTACACAATATTACTGTGTTGTTGCTGTTCTTTGAAAATTTGTTTTTAAATTTTATAACTGACAGCAAAAGCGAGCAATTTATTTAATTTATTTGAATTTCTATCAAATTTGAAATTTTCACAATCAGCCCAAAGAAATTTCTTGGGCTAAAATTCGTAGGTTGGGGAAATATTTTACTCTCTCGTGAGCGCTCTCTTTTACGAAAAACTACGAAATTTTTGAGTACGCGAACAGGATTTGGTTAAATTTCGTATTTTTTAGTAAAATTTGACTGTTTTAGGAGGGTACGCGAACAACGGACCTATTATGTTTAAATACTGATCATCTTAAAAAAAGTGTTTATAATATAGATTGAAAAATAAAATATATTGAATTAAAAAATACGTTAATTAAGATAATTTAAATTTGAAAAATATAGCCAAAGATGGTTACAGTATTTAATATTTTCAAATTTTAAGATGGCAACTGGAACTATAGAAAATAATAAGAGGTAAGTAGACATCAAACAATTGCTTCCTTAAAATATTGTATGAGATAGACGAAGATAGTTGTCAGACGGTAAGCGGAAAATTGTGTAATCAGACAGAACTACTTGGCTCGTTGGTTCCCCACATACAGCAAAGCTTGGCTTGGTTTGTTGGCTGAGGCTCGTTGATTTTTGACTTGCTGAAAATCCAAACGGATTGACAGAGGCAAACCGAGCAGCTCCAATTTCCACACACATGGCTGATCTTGGCTCGGCTCGGGTTCATTTGGCTTTTTGGCTTGGTCGTGTATTGCCAGGTTAACAACTGGCTTTATAGCAAATTATAGGAACTCGAAAGGAGGAATCTTTTGTGTACTCTTTCTATCATATGTTGTTAGACATGTAGATGAACCATTTCATTTTTCTTCATTTTAATTGTGAGGTTCATCTAGTTCATATAATTGCAATATTTTTCTAACATTACTGAGATAACCTTTCGAAGTTTTATGCATTTTGATTATATAAACAATTATGATTATCTTTTAACTATCATTTTAAGACTTAGAGAAACACTTTTTTCCTTTAAAGCTATATATTTTGTTGTCCGAAAATATTTTATGATTTTCATTAGGTACTATACTCGTGAAGGCACTGTACAGTCAAAAAGTTATAATATTTTATAGGAAGTAAGAAAAAGCTTCCACTGGTGTATTTTCTCCCACTTTTGGGTTCCGACATATATCTGCCTATATCTACAAATTTCAAGTCTTGAAACACTCCTTATTTTTGCTTTCATATCTTGAATAAGCGATTTTGATTCTAACGCCATGCGATTAACTTTGCAAACTCATAACTCATAGGTGAACGCTCGGTGTAATCAAAATAATTTCAATTTCTGCTTTAAACTCTTTCATTTCTTCGTCGACCACAGGCCCTCAAACCTATTATCAATACCCACTGAATGCATTCATCTGTCAGTTTTCCAAACAGCTGATCATCAGCATTACCATCAGTCGGTACTTTTACTGTTATTTTATGTTGGTATTTTGACAGGTGTTTTGCATTTGTTTCTTCCTTTTTGGCTTTTGCTTTTAAACTTTTTCCTTTTTTCTCTCACTCACATTCCATTCTTCTTGACAGGTAGAATGTGTGTAAAGTGAAAAATTTTTGTAAACATTTTGCCCAATCGACGACATCAAAAGTTTAATTTCAAATCAAACAAGAAACACTTTAATAAATCTGTCCTCCTTCGCCCAGAAGTGAAGATCATTAACTTCTGAAAAACATAATGGACAATAAAAAGGATATTTACAATTTGTGGGTGCAATATACAACAAAAGTAAGTCCAGATCCAGAAGTACCTGGTACCCCATTCGAGAGTATTGTAGAGCAAAAGGGTTGAGTTTGAGGAGTATTGTTCATGTTTCTTTATAATTTCGTAGATTAAGTATCATTGTTTTTAATAAGTTAATGTTTTTCATTATCTAAAGGCCAACGCCTTGGTCCTAAGGGAATTAGTTTTATAATGAATTTGACCAAAAAGAAGAAAAACGAAACCGAAACACAACCTTCCCACGTAATCAGCGAAAACAAATTTGCAAGTTTGTTGTTGCGTCGACGTCGTTTTCGTTATTATTATTGCATTTTAGAATTACCCTCTTTTTTTTCAGTAGGTAGGCATGGGGCTTAGGTGAACTCCTCCCAAGTTGTTTAATTCTTATGTAACATCTTTGTTAGCTTATTTGTTTACCTGCCTAGGTACTTACTTTTGTTTTGGGTGCTTTTTTCCACCTCTGTCTATTGTCTGTCCACAGAATGACGAATCTTATTTTCGGGAATTCATTGAACGTTTTGTGACAATCTGGAGGAATCAAATAACCATCGATTTGGAAGAGTGTCAGCGATGGGATGAAGTTAAGCCTGACAGTGGGCCACATTTGGGTCGACTGCCCGATGAATTGTTGCCGGCAATTGGTAAATTCATTATCATTGCACGGGATCAAAGTGAACAGGTAAGAGTTTACGTTTAGAAAAGTGGTTTTCCTTATGTTCTATTTCTTGATTGTTTTTTTAAGGGAGAACTCAGTGAGAATTCACTTAAGGAAATTGCTATTCTAATCGACTGTCTCATCATAATTTGTCGGCACTTCGAGAACATCTTGGCGGTAATTAAGTATGAATACAAATCCAATTTGATTGCTATTCTTGGAAATGTCTTTAAAAATGTAAGTATACCTAAGGAAACTCTATTAGATCCTTAGTTTGACATAGACATAAGGGAAAAGAAGTCAAAAATAATCTTCTCATATTTTTGTTTTACTATCCAGGCATCGGAGAACAAAAAAGCATCACCTGCTTCTATACAAGTATTCAAGAGCTTTTCACACTTCCTTGAAGTTATGTATGATCCTTACCTGACGTGGCGAAGTTTTCTTAAAGGAATCATCGCCGATTATCAACAGTTATCATATAAACCACATTCCGTTCATGTAGAAATTATACCCTTTATTTATGGTAAGTATCTCATTGTTTATTTCTTACTGTAACATTGATTTTAATTATGTTATTCTTTCTTAGATTGTTTTCAAAACGACGATATAATGAGATTCTATCAAATTGGAGAATCTCTAATTCACATTCTTGGAGCTGTTGTTTCCGGATCACAGGTAATATAATCTCAAAATTTGGGTCTTTCTTTGCTTTCTACTTGTGTAGTAATTTATTTAACATTATAATCTTTAAACAAAAATCTTTGCTTGATATCAATAACAAAAAACCGAGTCAAGTCAGTGTTGTATTATTTTGATTTTCACTTTAAAAAAAAAATTAATTTTTCTCTTGATAATAAATCTATAAATGCAAACAAAACAACAACAAACAAAAAATTAAAAAAATATTACAGAAATCCTTAACAACTACTCTCAAAAATAAATCAGCTTATGTGTCCTCTTCTTATGGTGATGGGATAGATAGTTGTGATCATTCGGTGAGTCTTAATATGTTTTTGTCTTCTACTATTTCTTCTTCGTCTTTTAAAAATGTGCTGTAATTGTTGTTTTTCTATGCAAAGTTTGCATGAGTTTGCATATGCACAAACAAATTAAATGTTTATTAACTAACTTAACACTTGGCTTTACATATTTATAAAATTATAAATGTTTTGTTTACTAATTTTAAGTTATTAACAATTTAAAAATATTGTTACACTGTACACTTTGTGAAATAAGCATCTATGTAATTAATTGTTCTTATTTTGTATTAAAAATCAAATTATATTATTTCACTGCATGAGCTTTTAAAAATTAAATAAGTATTCAAATTTATTTAAATAAGCAGGACTAATTAGAAAACGTAAACTTTATCTTATTAAATGGAAAAAAATATTTGTTCAACAAAAAAGAGTGAAAAACTTGTACTAGAGTATACTTAGTCGTGCGATAACTTCAAGACCTTGTTGCTAAAAACCAGTGTTGGCAACGTAAGTTACTCCGAGTAAGTTACCCATATAGTTACGCGTAACTAATTGTAATTAGTTACACCTCATTTTCTTCGTAACGAATGTAACTTATGTAACTAATGTAACTAAAATAGCTAAAAAAAATGTTGACTGACTGTGACTGAACATTGAAACAAATAAACAATAACATTTATAATGTAAACACAAATTGTATTCCATAAAAACAAAAAATAACAAAACAAAGATTATAAAGAATTCAGAGATCAAATCTATGTATGTAACTCAAATACATATGTAAGTATTAAATTAGTTGAACTCGTCAAACTCAAAGTCCTCCAAAAATAAATTTACGTCTTCCATTCTTAAATTTCCATAAAGAAACATTAATTTTTTGCAACGTTCGAAAGACAGCCGATTTCTCAAAGGGGTGTGAATTAAATACCATTTCGAAAAAGTACGCTCTATTTCTGCGGACGATGCGGGAATTTTAAGCAATTTTAGTGCAAGCTTTGAAAGATTGGGTGCATAGAAATCGGCTGTCTTTCAAAACAAAATTGGATTTTCAATATTTTTTTCATATAAAGTTTTAAAAACTCCGTCTTTGGATTTAAAAAGATCCCATTCGTTCAGTCTATCGGAATTTAACATTTTTAAAAGGAAGTTATTAATTTGAAAATGATAATCGTTCTCTAATTTGTCATTAGAGAAGAAAGGATGTAAATAGTAAGATACTAGTGCATAAACATTAAGCGAATTATTAAGACGGGATTTATAGAGATTTTCGCACTGTGCTGGAACTTTTAATTCTAACCAAAACTTGACAGCGTCAGCTAATGAAGTTGTTGAATTTTGGCAATTATTTATTAGCTGACAAATTGGATCGAACAACTCAATTTTTTTTTTACACTCTCGATAAATTCTTCGTCAAATAACAATTTAAGCACTTCTGGTTTCATTTCACCTTGGTTTCTGAAGAACAATTATGAAGTATACAAACGACAGTCTTTGTATTTGATGACGAGTTCTTCCATCCGTCTATTAACAGTACCGAGTCCTTTTTAGTGGTTGCCAACGACTTTTGTTTGCATTCGTTGTACACACAATCGAGCTACTTTGACGACAGTGATTTTCTGTTGGGAATTTGTGTAGCATATGACGGACGAATTGTTTTAATGAACTCCAAAAACAATTTGGACTCCACAACGTTAAATGGTATATTGCACCAGAAGAAAAATTTCGCCAAGCCATGCTCACGTCAGCTATTTCCGGTTCAGAAATCTTGTCAATAAAGCTGTCCAGTTTTGTTGCCTTGTTTTCCTCTCGCGTTCGTTTAAGCATATTCGAATAACGTTTTGGATCTTTTGGAGACGATTGTATGCCCGATGAAGATGATCGTAAAGATGACGTTGACAGAAGAGACCAAGTTGAAGTAGACGCTTCTGCAGATGCCTGATTATCTGATGAACCTATGCCCGTAAAAGTTGACGGTATAGAAGAGGAAGTTGAGGGCAGAAACCAAGTGGAAACTGAAACTTCTCCAGATGCTTGATTGTGTGCTGACGCTGAGTCCAAGCTGGCTTTAGCTAGAACAACTTCATTTGTTGAATCGTTGACCAGGATGGATTGTGAAACTGTTGTGATTTCGACTCCATCTTCACACAATTGAATCTAAGCAAATACACATTTTACACTTTAGCTTTCTCACAAGTACACAAATATTTGATGAATATTGTGGTTATACTAACTTACTGATTCATCTCCGTCAATTAATATATATGTTTCTATATCATTCCGCTCGGAATTCACTAGAGGCATCTTACAAGTATTTCTGAAGATCACAATGGTTGCATTAGTGAAACAATTTATTCCGTTTTTGGATTAAAAACATACCTGTGTCCTTTTAATCGTTGCAAAGCAGTGTTTTGCAATTGTTTATTGCAAATTTTGCACAAAACCTCCAATCTTGTAGTTTCAGGGCATCTTTTTGGTATGAATCCCTGATCCGAATACTAATTGGTAACAGGCCTTCCGGATTGACGCTTTGTTTTTGTGTCATTTTTTGACTCCGACATTTTAATTTTTATATCTGAACTTTATAACTCATTAAACGTGACTTTTTTTCTGGAGAAATGTCAAAAACATGGATTAGTTACATTAGTTACGTAACTAATTCAATTTGTTACATAAGTTACATTAGTTACATTAATTACGCGTAACTAATTAAAATTGGTAAAAATCGCGTAACTTACCAACACTGCTCAAAACATATATTCGATATAAAATGGTTATCTTATTTTTCTCAATATTTACATTAGTGAGTATTTAATGCTGACTAGCAGAATAATTAACTGAAAACTGGGCAATTCTTCTGCCAGAAGATTTGTTAGTAGAGGGACACCGCAAGGTGATGTTCTATCCCCTCTCCTCTAGAACCTAGTGGTAAATGAAATTCTAACTGGTTTGAATGCTGAGGGTTTCAGAGTGATTGCCTATGCCGATGACGTTGCTATAGCAGTTTCAGGAAAGCATCTTAAGACCTTAAAAAAACTCTTACAAAATGCCTTAGACAGACTAATACTTTGGGTTGATCGATGTGGACTGGGTGTTAACCCACACAAAACCGAATTAGTCCTATTTTCGAGGAAATACAAAATTCCATTTGTTATCCCTCCCTATATTAAAGGAATCCAATTAAATCTTTCAGACGAGGCTAAAAACCTGGGTCTTATTTTAGACAAAAAACTACGAAACGCAATGTACAGAAAAGAGTCAAAAAAGCTACTGTAGCTCTCTTTTCTTGCAAACAAGCTTTTGGTAATAAATGGGGCTTACAACCCCGATTCACGCATTGGCTATACACATCGGTAATCAGACCGATTTTAATGTACGGTGTGGCAGTATGGTGGACTGTTTTAGAGAAAGTTATAAACCCCGACAAAATAAATAAAGTCCAACGTTCAGCTTGCCGATGTATAAGTGGATCGCTTCGACCCCATCTGCGGCACTGGACACCCTACTCTACCTATCACCTCCTGATGTATTTAGCAAACAAATAGCTGCAAGCTCTGCTATTCGCCTCAAAGCTTCGTCGCAGTGGATCCTCATAGATCTTTCTGGGAGGATAGTGCATTCCTGGAAGACGAATCAATCCATTTTTATACTGATGGTTCAAAAACAAAAGAAGGGGTTGGTCGAGATGTGTACTCTGAACGACTGAAATTAAGTCTCTCATTCCGCCTTCCCAATCATTGTAGCGAGTTCCAGGGGGAACTTTTGGCGATAAAAGAAGTCTTGTCCTGGCTTAAAGAAAACGTGATATCAAAATCAATCCGTATTTTCTCAGATAACCTAACCTACCTGTTAGTGAAGCGCTAAAGAAAATAGAATAGCAATTATTCCCTTAACACAGGTAAGGAATGAGCTCTGGCTTGTTTTAAAAATCAATGAGAACCGCAATGATGTCCGGCAATCGGATTCTCCACAAGTTTGTTTAGTCTTTAAGAATAGATGACATCCCAACAAGTAGTCGTCCGTCCGCTGCCCACATTTTTATGCTTGTAAAAGCAGTACGGCAACGAATACCACTGAAACCCCTTAAAAAAAAAAACATATTGTCCAGGGAATTGGATATATTTACCAGATCCATTTCAATGCTGATTAGGGAACATCTTAACGCATTAAGGGCTATTGATGCTAAACCAACCATTTTTTAACACTTTCAATGAGCAATAAATAATTTATTTTTTCAAATGAAAATATTTTTACCTTTGAAGAAGTTCATAACAAAGAAAATCGTGAGATTTGACACCGCTGGATTATTTGTGAAGTTATGTGAAGCCGCTTGTCTTTGTTGATAATCCTGAGACGATTGGCGCCTTGGAAGAGAATATTGGGTACGTTATTGCTGACAAAAGGCCCCAATTGCTGCAAAAAGTGGTCGAAAAAGGGCCTCCAAATTGCCCGAAATTATTTTAAAAACATAATAGCATGCCCTTATCTTTTGCGTTGTATTTCTTCTAAAATATATATACACCCTTGATGTATGTTTTTTCGATGGGTGTCCTAGAATGCAAAATCATCCCCAATTGGATTTATCTTTGTAAAATTAAATTTCATTCCACTTTTAGTTTGTTGACGAAAAGAATTCGGGAATAAAAAGTAAACAAACTCTAAGAAATTTCAGATTAAGTAAAGTTGTTTTTAAACTTTGGCAGGGAAGTTCTTTTTGATGCCGTCAATATGATGCGATGTTAATGACGCAAGTTCCTCTATAGTTGGTGCAGGTTAAATACTGATGTTCCATTAATCGTGCATACTATACTTTCTTCGTACAAGATAGTACAGATCAGTTCGTGCATGATGCTACGATATCAAATCATTTGCAGCAATTACGCAAGGTTCTCTTATTATTGCCGATTTGAGTGCCTGTAACTTGATCGAAAAAGGATTTAGCGATCTCTTGCATTTGTAGGGGTCCGACTACCTACGTAACTTCTTCCATCATCTGTCTGTTTTGCCTTACCTCTAATTTTACCTTGGCTGAAATCGTTCGGAGTCTATATAAGTTCTTCAAAAATTTCGGACATTCCTGGTGCTTGAGGTTCGCCTTGCGTAGATTGCAATATGGTTAGTTAATTTGACAGCCGATTGTGGATTTAGAAAAGTGGAAAACTTTTATTGACGAACTCGCCCTGCAGTAAAATCGATCAGCCTATATCTGTCATTTAAAGAATCAATGAGGAGTATTGACAAGCTCGTTAATACACCTATATATCAAGACTTATTGCCTAAGTTTGGTTCTAATGACGAAACCGCATAGACGCAAATAGGCGCGGATGGAGTTCTCGGTAGCAGTCACCATATTACATATCGCAATTGCTCATCCTCTATTTGTCCATTCCATTCCTGGATGACGGTTATATCTGCTTTGTATAATTAAAGACCTTCCAGCAAAAGGGAGGCAAGTCCACATTTTAGTTGTAAAGTGATTTCAGATCCTGTAGCCTCAGAAAACCATTTGATGGATAATTTTTTGGCGATTACGACTAAACCTGAATCAAAAACGCTCATTTCTGAAAATTAATAATTATGATAGCACCTAAAACAAGCGCCATAGAAGAGTTTATAAAATCTTGATGATTCTTTGTTTTGTCTGAATGCAAAGGTAATTTAGGAGAATTAAGACAAGGCAAAACGTAAAGGAAGAGCTGGAAAAGGGAAATATGTGTTTCAAATGCGAGCTTTGTATGAAAAAAGATAATTTTTAATTTCAACGCATCAAAATTATTCGAAAAGTTTTGTTTTTTCGAATTTAAACGACACAAATTTCCCTCATGCGTGTGGTCTTCGAGGTAACAATAATTATTAACAAAGTCTAGTCGTAGTAGTTTACGGAATCAACTTAAATTTTATTTCTAGGCGTAAAGCGTGCAATTTAGTCTAAAAACGAAACATTAAGCATTGGAATTGGATAGATGGGACCTACAGTTTTAAGCCGAACCCGAACGGACAATTTGAGAAAGCACTTTTCATGACAAGAATTTCTCTTGGAGAATCAATCAATTCCTCGCAAGAGGTAGTACCCGTGAAAAATACTTTAGATGACATAGGCAGGGATCGAACCCAAGACCTCTGGCATGACAGTCCAACGCACTAACCATCATGCCACGGGAAAATGGAGCATCAAGAATTTCATCGGCTATTAAAGGGGTTGCATATTGAATTGGACGCGATATTTCAGCTGTGTTAAGAAGATTCAAAAAAATGTGTTTTAAGAAGGTCTATGTGCAGAGATGCAGACATTGAAGTCGTCTTTCCACTCAAAAGCTTCTCTGCTTTTAAGTAAATCAGTTGCGTTTTCAGCCTTGTTTATTGTTTTAATATTTCTGATGCCGAAATTTCGTTTTTTAAGCTTACAAAGTTGTTTGTATTTTTTGTTTGCAGATGAGTACAGGACATTAAAGTTTATGTTATCTGAGGTTCTGAGTAACTTTAAGTACGCAAAAGAGAGATTTCTCTGTGTGAGGTATAAACAAAATAATTTTTTATTTGAAAGGCGCATGTATGCCATTAAGTGTGGAATATGACATCATTCAATTGCCCGCTTCGGCTTCTTACGGTGGCATGGATCCGAGTGGTTTAATTTTCAATGATTTTTCCGCATAGATCCGGCTGAATTTGAGCGATGACCTGTGTTATGTTCACCTTTAGGGCATCGCACAGTGTGACAATTCGCAAATCTAGCGGGATTTAATTAAAAAAATGATATGCACAAACTGATTTAAAAGTTGGTTTTACTTGGAGCCTAAACCTTCTACTAGCCGATTAAAAAAGAATTGTTATGCAGGAGTGATGTAGAACGAAGATAATTGACGTCAAAGTTGCAATTAGTCATTTTTTTGGTGGCAATTGGCCAGTGAAGGTGGTTTAGGTCTTTATTTTTTTTGTGAGTGCGTGGTTTAGTTTTTATTGAAAGTTTTGCTTTTATTTTATTAACAGGATATCGGAGAATTGAAAAGAAAGTAAAATTTTAATTTATATGGTGTTTAAATATATTTGTTGGAGGATAGGGTACAAAAAAAAGCGTAATTTTATACAATTTGTACATTCATTAGAGAAAAAATTAAATTATTCAGTGTTATTCGGATGCGAGACTATATGCATTTTAAAGCCTGATATGTCTGCTATAATTAACCGCTTTAAGTTGCTGCGCATAGGTGCGACGCCCATACATTTTTTTTTCATTTTCGAACTGGCCTTCAGCAAAAAATGAATGTCAAAATAATAGTTTTTTTTACTTATATTACCATGAAGTGCTACATTGATAAGATTTTTTTTGCGTATGTGTAGGGGAGTTAGTGTGAGTATAATTTTCCATTTTTGGAGCTCAACCCACCACACCCTCCCCCCCCTTCCTCTTATTGAGGGGCCATCTTCTATAAAGGGGTGATAAGAGTTTTACATGATATTTTGAAAATAGTTATTTTTCACAAAAAATACAAATATATTATCTTGTAGATAATTAAATTCTCTACAATTTATGTAAATAAACTTTTTGTGTAGAACTAAAAATAAAAAAGTTATAATACAATAAAAAAAAAAACAATTTTCAAAATAAATGTTATTTTAAAAGTTTTCTTTCTTTTTTCTCGATTTTGGACTTTTAAAGACATTTTTATTGAAAATCTGTTTTTAACTATAACTTTTTCATTTCAATGGTACAAAGTGTATAAACATGAACTGTAGATAATTTAATAGTTAAAATCAATTAAATTATTATTAGTTTAATCCACCGATTTTGCCGATTGGCCAACTTTCGGAGGAAGCGCAAGAAGCTAGGAACAAAGAAAACAGCAAATATCGTGAGCTATTTACGAGAAAAACTTCGCTGTTGGACACAATAACGGATCTTTTAAATAGGCAATTGATAACCCTTTTATAACCAGAATAAGGTGCATTCCGAAAAGGAAAAAAAGTGCTATCGAGCATGAAGTCTTAGACCTTTTAAATGAAACTAAATAATATAAAAACCTTGTTTTCACGGTCTTTTTTGTAGAAAAATATAAATAATGTTTATTTTAATTTATGTATTTTATGTTTTTTTATTAATAAATATAAGTAAAAAGGAACAAACGTTTTTTTCGGCGTAATTTAATTGTTCCTGATGTGCTTACCTAAGTGCATAAAACACGTAGTTTCAGAACTCCGTTCATCAAAAATTTGGCCAAGTATATATAAAATTCTATTTTAATTTCATATTGGTATCTATTAAATATAAATATGACCAAAAAAAATCAAGCATAAGCTTTTTTTCTGAGCGAAATTCATTTGCTAAGAAGAGTCTATCAAACTGCAAAAAACGAGTACTTTTAAAGCTCTGTAAAAAAAAAATTAACAAAATATTTTAATAATTGTTGTTAAATTTCATTATTCACATATTTATATTTAATCCTGCAAAAAAAGAATTATCAAAAGGAAAAACTTGTAACCGCTATTAATTTAATCCCGCTAGATTTGCGAATTGTCACACTGTGCATCGGTCGATTGTGGTTTATTTGCATAGACGTGTGACTTCAAGAAACCCCACAGGAAAAAGTCTATCGGGGTCAAAACGCATGACCTTAGTGGCCAATTCACATCACCTCTGCGAGAGATAACTTTACCATCAAATCGTTGATGCAAAATGTCAATCGTGGCGTTTGCTGTGTGGCACGTTGCGCCGCCGCCGTCCTGCTGGAACTACATGTCGTCTAGGTCCATATGGTTCAATTTGGGCCATAAGAAATTAGTTATCATCATTATGTAGCGTTTGCTGTTGACGGTGACCGCCACACTAACGTCGTTTTCAAAATCCACACCAAACTGTAACTTTTTGAGGATCACCTGGTGAACCTCGCGTGGGTTGGTGTCGTCCCATATATAGCAATTTTGGTTGTTAACACAGCCATTCATCCAAAAAGGCGCCTAGTCACTAAAGATGATTTTCGGCCAAAATTAGGGTCCTCTTCCAAACGATTCGAAGCGCAGTCAGCGAACAAACGGCGTTGTCTATGGTCATGAACTTTCAGCTTCTGTGTCAGTTGGATCTTGTACGGGTGTAGGCCCAAGTCCCGACGCAAAATTCGCCAAGTTGAAGTCTGCGAAAGGCCGAGTTCTTGTGCAAGGCGAGGAATAGACTGCCTCGGGTTCTGCCGTACACTTTCACGGACCAGTGGTCTCAAATTTGGCCACCAAACGTTTTTGGCGCCATGGGGCGCCA
Organism: Eupeodes latifasciatus; assembly: GCA_920104205.1. Classification (NCBI taxonomy): domain Eukaryota; kingdom Metazoa; phylum Arthropoda; class Insecta; order Diptera; family Syrphidae; genus Eupeodes; species Eupeodes latifasciatus. The sequence continues at coordinate 131,236,202 of OV049926.1, read as the reverse complement.
AAATCTACCCACACCAATTGAAAAACCCTTTATTAAAAAAATGAAACAAAAAAAACGCTCAAAACCTTAATTTCCGAATTTGAAATCAATCGACCCAATGATTTTGGCTGGAAGAAATTGGGGGCCCACTTTTTTAGACTTCTGTACCATCATAATGTCATGTTTGATTAACATCTCGAGTTCGAAGTTTTTGCAAAAAATGCCGTATTGTTTCTATATGTCGCAAGTAAAAAGGCTTAAAACAAAAATTTAACCCCCTAACACCTTTTTGCAAGACTTTTAGTACAAAATGAATTATTTTAGCTTTTGTCAAACCCAAAAATTACTGCGGATTCGTAGTTTTTCAATTATTATGTCATCCAATTAATTGTTTAAAAGTAATATAGCCCCGTACTGAGACACTAAAGTTACATTATATTCAACGATTTTACTAAAACATATTGCTATTTATTTGAAGATGAAGAATATACATAACTTTATTGTTAAAAGGTTGACATTCCAGTGAGTTTTGAATGCTCATAATACGAGTATTTTATGCATGCCTCACCATATGTAAAAAAGCATACTAAAAATGCACAAGCACCTTATATATACATACATCATATTCTTTAAAAACCACAGTTATCAAAACAAATCTTTTTGTTTGCCATTTTGTATAATATTTCTACCCAAATTTACTGAAATAAACTAATTTAACAGCGAAATGGAATGCGGGCAATTTGTCCAGCAACAATATCAGTTTTAATGAAACTCTTCTCCAAGTGGGAAACTGAAAATGGTCTTCGTAACGTTTCTTTGAAATGTTGTGCCCTTATGATAATGGTTCTACAACGATCTAGTCCTGAAGAAGTAAGAAATACAAAAATATCCTACAAAATATTCCTGTTGTCTAATTACATATATGTATTTAATTTTCAGCGCCAAATTGAACTGACTACTATAATTCAACTTTATTGTGATGTCCTCAATGAACTTTTAAGCACTGAACAATTCAAAGGCGAAACATTATTTGATATAGCCATGGAAGATGATGAAAATGATGCTAATAGAGATTTAGGTGTCGATGTTAATGCATTATCCGATACAATTGCAAATATTGCAAATTTCCTATCCGATGTTAAAAATTCCAAACAAATTTGTATTGCTATAATTGAAACGAATTTATTAGACTTACTTATTGGCATTCCAAATGAAATTCAATTGTGGAATCTAAATCACACAATGATCTCGTATAATACAATTAGAACTCTTGCGGTTGTGACACATGCTTCGTTGAAAGCAGCAGAAATAGTCAGATCGTGTGATAAGATTGATAAATTGTTTAAAGGATTGAAAACTTTAGGTGCTCCAACGGAAAAACTTCTAGAGGCATGTTTTGGTTTGGCATTCGATGAAGAAAGTGATGCGATAATGTTGCCGGAAGTTATTAAGAAGATAATCGAATGGATTCCTGAGATGAATGAAAGGGAACAAGTATTTATTAGTGCATTACTTGTTAAAGGATGTTCAAGTAGTTATGCCAGGTGAGCTTACTTAACTTAAAAAGATTTTATCATTTGGAAGTTTAATCTTTTGCATGTTCGTTTTGTTTTTTTCAGAAAATCAGTTGCATGTGAGAATAGAACAATCAAGGCAGCTTGTGAGTGTCTCCAATCTTTTGAAAAACTCTCTGAGACTTGCATACAAAACCTTATCAAACTTATAGAAGAACTATCTAAACTTAGTATCATTCCGATTGAACTTAAACGTGTTATGTTTTTGCTGAAGAACGAAACTAAATTTCCACAGTCAAAGCAATTACTACAGGTAAATACTCATTTGTCAAATGTACAGAGATATATGTACATATTTTAAGGTCTCAAGAAAGATGCACAATGTTGAAATTTGGCAGCTTTATGTGAATTCCACAAAGGGAATATTCACCAGCGTTAAGTTTTTTTAAACAATAATCTCCCAATCTTGATTTGTTTTTTGGTGAAATTAGTCATATACAAAAGTTGTTACATCTATGGGATATTTTTGTACTTGGAAAAAAGTAAAGTAAACATAAAAATACGATGGTGGAAAAAGTGCTGAAGCGATTTTCTTCAAGTTTATGCTCCAAAGACACTTTATAACAATAGTTTTTATAGTTTTTTTTTGTCTGGGTCTCAACAGAAAAACAAACTGAAATCCCGAAAACTCAAGATCAAGGGTTTTGATAAATAACATTGGTCGACAATATTACGTTTTTTTTTTGGTTGGGTACCCTAGCCCCAAAGAAAAAATCCCCAAAACATAATCCCCAAATCTAAAATCTCCGAAACCAAAATCCCCAAAATCAAAATCCTTAAGCACAGATTCACCATATTTTGAGTATATCTAAGAAATTATGTTTGGCGCCAAACATATTATTTTGAGTATATCTAAGAAATATGGTAAATCTGTGCTTAAGGATCTTGATTTTGAGTATAATTCAGAACAAAGTTAAGTTGTGTTTATCTTTATATTCAACAAAAACATAAGAAATTAATACTATCTATGTTTTTCAAAAATAAGAAATACATTTTGAATTCATGGTATTAAATAACCAAATTAAACAAATAATTCAGCAGAGTAATAAATAAATTCATAATATGATATAAATTTTAAAAAATAAAATTTTTTCATCTTTTTACCGCCCTGTTTTTTATTTTTCACTTTTTGTATGTTTTCACGCTCGATTTTTCCAATTGACGTTTTTCACCGCTGCTTATTTTCTCAATTGTGGTAACAACATCTATCATTTCCGATTGTAGGACGAAATTCCCAATCCGTGTGTCCCAATGACGATTTTTCCAAAAATGTAATGTCCCAATTTTTGTCGTTCCCAAGGCAATGGTTTCCAATCATTAATTATCCCAATGCCAAGTTTTTACAATAATAATGTTTTGAATTGATAGTACGGCGGATTGACAGCTAGGTATGTAAGGGGGGGCAGGGGCGACTTTCCATTACGACAGCACGAATTTCGGTCTGATTTTTTTTTACAGTTAGGTAGGGGTCTCAATAGAACATGTTTTAAATATTAAGGCGAGGAAACACCTTTAAGTCATAGAAAAAAATATTTTCTTTTTCGGACTTAACCCTACTTTTTTTTATATTTCATTTTTTGAGCCTAAAACAAGTTTTTTTGAATTGAAAGCACGATGTACTAACAGCTAGGTATGTAAGGAGGTGCAGCATGCCCCCTGCCTGGGATCACTATAGGATTTGGGGTGGGTGCGAGTTTGGGTATATGCAAAGTACTTTTTGCATTTGAGCACTAAAATCAAAGAAATCCCCAACAAGAAAAAATCAAGTGTGGCAATACTGAACAAAAAACAGGGAATAAATTTCAAAACCAACCATTTTTGCGTGTGTTGTATGTGAAAAAGTGAACTTTGAAAATTAATTTAAAAATTTAAAATAGGAATAAATGTTTCCTCGCCCTAAAATTGCTATAATTATTATTTATTTGCACATACATATCTATAAAAAAAACGCATGTCGAAATTCGTGCTGTGCTAATGGAAAATTGAGTCAAAAATTTTATTGGGACACCAATTTTTTGGTAAAAAATGGGAAAATTATCTTGTTTGGAGCCATTGATTTTGGGAAAATGGATTGGGAAAAATGATTTGGGAAACTTGACCCCCTACGATCATTTCCTTTGATAAATCTCTTATTAGTGCATATAATCCTGAGTTTTTTATCCCTACAATGCACTTGAGGCGGCGATGCCAAGCTTCAACTACATTTTGTGTGCGAGGACAATTATTTTTAGACAATCGGCAACTGACTTTAACTCGGGTTCATGCTTTCTTTTTGACGCATCCAGAAAATTGGTTTTTAACCAGAAGTAAGGCTTTGTAAAGTTGTAATCTTCTGAACTTTTGCCTAGCCCCGAAAAGGAAACTCAAATGATGAAAACAAACATGCATTGACGGAGTTTGAAAGAAATTATATGTGGGGATTTCGTTTGTGGATTATCGGCATGGGGATTTAGATCCCGGGGATTTTGTTTTTGGAGATTTTGTACTTGGGGATAATTATTTTGTGGATTTTTAAAAGTGTGGGGATTTTGTTTTTGGAGATTTTAAACTTAGACATTATGTCGTGTCGGTATCCCTTTTTTCTGGTGTACAAACAAAACACTCCTTTTTTTAAAGGATTAAGATGCCTTCAATTTGAATCTCACCTTAAATTTTGCTTACCACATCAGGTTTTTATAAGCAACTTTAAAAATGCTTAAGACAACCAAAGACGGGCTTTTTAGGGCTTAGTTAAAACACAACATGTCCCTAAACAATAAATTGTACATATAATGATTTTGCAAAGTACAAATATTTGTCTTCTAGATACAGTTTAAATCAATGTTAGTATCTCTCTTAGTATTCGTAATTATCATTAGTTATGAGATGACTAATGGTTCTTCATTTGAGTCGATCTGAAGTTGAAAAAAAACCTTGAATTAGTAAGTAATTCCTCTATTTTTTTGAATAATTTATTTTAAAGATAATTTTTAGTGCTGAGTCCGAATCCAAACTTTGACTTCTTTAGCTATATGTGCCCAAAAACAAAAATACTAGTTTTCAACATAATTTGTAAGTTTTTTTTTAAATATATTTTAAAAATATGTCCGAAACTCGAGTACAATTCCCATATCTGGGCAGGTGCTCCAATAACACACTTGAGCCTCTTGGGCAGAATTCAAAAAAGAGCTCTAAAATTGATAGGTGACCGTTGTTTAACTGAAACTTTTGTATCTTTTGAACACCGCTGAAATAAGGTTTCATGTCTGTCATTATTTTATCGCTATTTTCATAAACAATGTTCTAGTGAAATAGCCAGTTGCATTCCTTCCCTCAAACAATTTAACCGTAATACCCGCCCATCAGCTTACCCTTGAGCCAAATTTCAGACGTACAGTAAAGTACAGAGATTCTTCTTTTAGTCGCACTACACGAATGTGGAATGTTTTACCAGACTCAATATTTTCCACTCATTACAATGTGCAGGCATTCAAAACCAATGTGCATCGGTATCTACTTTCAATTCATATCCTCCCTTCCTAATTACTCGCACTGTGTATAATCATTATAAGGGTATTCATATCCCCTTGAGTGCGCGCACAATATAAAAAAAAATATAAAAATAAACTTGATTTGTTAAGCTTAAGACTACGACTTCGTTACAAGATCAATAATTGATTGTGTACCAATTTTTTTTTTTTTGATAATAACCGTTTTAGCATGAATGATGCTTCAGCGTTCTTTTAAAGTGAATTTATGCCAGTTGAAGACTTCGGATTGTTTAGAAAAATAGTAGAATATTGAATTTTTTTTAAACGGAGTATCGAAGTAAGAAATTGTATATTTTGAAAATCATTGCGTAGTTTATTGGAAAAAAAAGTACTTCATGAATTTACATAGCCTCAAAAATCCTTATATGAGTTTTTATTTCGAATTATAAAAAGTTATATCTCAAAAACCTGAAGTGATAAATTAAATTTCAAGTCGGATTCGAACAGAAGCCATTAAAAACCTTATAAATATAATTTTATTGCCCGTATACATTACCTTGTTGACCAGTGTAATAATTTTAACACAGAAATATTTACAAAATTTGGTTCAGTTGTCTGTCTCACACACAAAAATATTTACAAAATTTTGTTCGGTTGTCTGTCTCCTTTAATGAGCATCCTAGCTCTTAGTCCGTAAGGCAGCAGAAGAAAACATAAACCATCCAAAAAATGTTACTTCTAATCATCATTGTTTTTATCAATTATTTAATTAAAAAACATAATATGACATTCTGTGCAATAAATTACATACCTTTTAAGTCCAAAGAAGCAACAAGAGTTATTATGTTTTTAAAATCTACGTTGGGTTTAGGTCGTTAACCTCCCACGGAGTCTAATATCTTTACGCAGATTTTATATTTTCTCGTTTCGTTAACTAGACACTACTTAGTAGGAAAGCACGCCACGCGGTTTGGCCTATTCGATTTATGAAGATGGTGAATGAAAACAGAAGAACAAGAAATAATTCCTCCCATTGTCTGTACCTGTCTTGCTAAAACGAAGGATCCACATACAATTCTATTAAAACTTATATTGTTTGCAGTAAACTGCACACTTTGAACTCTAAATAAGGCAGCTAGTTAATTTTTCAGATGTCTTTAATTTCAAATTTCAAACTTTACTTGACTATCTTTTACTTGTACAAAGTACCAACAACACTATTATCTACAAAAAAAAAACAGGTTACAACATAATAAGTTGGGTTTTGTATTACAACGAAAAAGTCCTTATTACTTTTCCAATATGACAAAGAGCCCTTCTACATTAAATTTTAAATAAAGTTGTGTCCTTAATAAATTACAGTTATGAAGTTTAGCTTTCAGTTATGAAGTTTAGCTTTCAGTTGAATGAAAACACATGAGCAGCTGATATCTTGACATAAGTTGTCTTAAGTTTTTTTTGCTTGAATAACTTTCCCGACAATAAAGTTGTCTTAATTGGATGGCAGTTTTTTGGGAGCTGGTCAATCAGATACTACTGCCTTACCTTCAAGTCCCTTATGTCGTCTGAACCTGCCCAATGCCTTACATTCTGTGTATTGCAACACGCTTTAAAGCTCCGAAAACATAAGTCCTTTAAAGGACGAAATATAGAAATAGAACTACAATGTTCTTTCTTTCTAATAACAAATTTATTTATCCACTTGATATATTTTTAATTGATTAATATTTTTTTTATTAAAATTTTCAGACACTCGTAACTATCTCCCTTCAAAGTTTGACAAATGGAAACCTGTGCTCACAATATTTTAATTTAGACAACGATAACGATGGAATTATTGTTCCTGATATAAAAAATTGGACAATGTCTGGTTCTTATGGTTTTATATATCATATTCTATTGAAACTTAATAATGTCAATGATACAACAGAGACAAATTCTGGAAAAAACTTTCGCAGAATGTTACTGAAGTAAGAAACAAAAAACAACTTAAGTTACTATAAAATTGAGATCCATAATTTATTTTTATTTTTTGATTATACAGCCTTCGGACAATCAATAACACAGGCTTTGAAGTTTTTATTCAAAATAATGGAAATATAGTTGTGGCAGCTTTAACTCGCAGAGAATATCTAACATCATCGGTTATGTCAAAAACACTGCTCGATGGACAATGGCATTATGTTACAGTTGCAATAACCCCTCCGAAACGACCATTCTCTTATAGCCAAATCAATATTTTTGTGGATTTCATACAAAAGCTGAGTGCAACTTTAAAAGTTCAAGCTGTAAATGAGGTAATTAACTAACTAACTAATGCTAAATTCCTTCACATCAGTCCTAAGCTATCCTAGTGAGCTTTGTAGACCAGTTACAAGATCTAGTAATCGGTCTTAATATAAAAGTATTCAATCTTGTTAATACAGACCAAGATGAAGCACTTGAGTTTTTTAAATAAAGAAGCTACAATATTTTCTTTTTGTTTTATTCCTATTTAGTCATTTTGTTTCTGTGCCATTGGATCAAACCAATTGCCATCAAGACTCAGTGAGCCACAACAAACAGATCGACTTAGTCGATCAGCATCTCAAGAAACGTCGTCACCATCATCGTATCGAGGCATGTTACCAAGCATACTCGAAAGAACTCTATCAACAAATGTAACTACTTAGACATTTTTATCTTTTCTTCAAAATTTGGACACTAAATTGTCTCTTGCTTTGTTCTAGGTTTCAAATTATTTCACCCTTCCTCTGCGAACAAGCACCACATCATTCGATCCGAATGTCAAAAATTTCCCAATTGGTATGCAAGACACAGTATTTGGCGAGCAAACCAATTTGAATGGACAAATCGGATCGGTACTACTCGCCGAACCCACTACCAGTCTTAAGACTATCTTCGATGGAGCAGCTAATTTTGCTTCGATTTTCTCGCAAGACAATGAACTTTTAGATCTTACTTCTCGGTTTGTATTTTGCTTTTCAGCTGGGGCTTATAGTCATGACTATTGTCCTGACTTGATACCGAGTGGAAAATACCCGGGAACCATTTCTGCTCAACATTGTCGAATTATTAAAATTCAGGTAAAATTGGAATTCGTCATATTTGAACTTCAGAAACATTGTGTCTTTTTTTAGGATACAATCAATAGCATTGGAGGTGTTCAATCCCTCCTGCCCATCCTGCATAGAATCACCAAAGAAAAAACCGATTTCTCCCTTTCGACCGAGGAAAGTAGTGAGTCGGAGAATCTAACCTCGGAAACTGTCAAAACACCAATAATGGAAGAATTTTCCGATTGGGAAGTTCTTTCGTCCAACTCGTATACAGAATGGAAAATGATTCAACATCCAATAGCGAGTTTTATGTGTTTCCTTCGCTACATAATCCACGATCATGAAAACAACCAAGAAAATCTCCTCAACAGCGAGAGCCTCTCGATAATTGGAATGATGTTGCAAAAATGTAGTGCCAAACAATTCGATGTCAATGCCCTGATGGCAACTCATCTCTTTATCGAATCAATTCAAAATCAAAAAATCAGAGCTAATGTTAATCTCCTCGAAGCCCTGTACACCGAGATAGCATTCAATTTTGGAATTTGGTCAAAAATGCACTTTCAAATAACTCTGGGCCATGTTCAGTATTTGAGTGCAATGATTAAGAACGATCGAAAGTATTTTCGCAAGAAATTTGGTATTCAATTCTTTTTGGATATCATAAGGCAGTTTTATGGAACCCCAGAGAATATTACTGCTGATGATGCTGTGACCATTCGTTCGACTCTACTGGCAGTCATTCGATTCTACATACAGAAAGATGTGAATGTCAAGGAGATTCATTGTATAATCTCGTTTTTGGCATCGGTCAAGCATGAACATATCTTGATTGAGTTTTTGGAAATGATGATATTCCATTTGAAGAGTAAGAACTGCAAGGATCAGATGATTCTGCTGCTGCACGAGCCACAGACTGCGAATTTGCTGTATAATTTATTTATCGAGAAGATTCATTCAGTCGAGGTACAAGAAGCTGCTATTAGGGTAAGTTTTTTTTATTCTTTTAATTCTTCTGTGTAAGTGTAAGTTGTGAGTTGTTAATCTCAAAATTGCATGTTTTAGTTTATTGATTGTCTCCACACATCATCACGTGTGCATCAAAAGTACAAACAAATCATTCGTCTGCATGATCCATCGCTGGAAAGTTCCCTATTTCCGGGATTTTTCTCATTCATGATACCAATGAATCTAAGTTCAACAATTCTATTTCACATGGTCGATGAGATTCTAACATCTGAAACTGACTATTCGGGAATAGTTTTTCTGATCCATCACATCTCATCGTGTGAGTTACCAGTGAAACTAGAAATAGCCAAGAGGCTGTTGCAGACAACTTTCCTTAAACAAAATTCATCACAATCAATTGCAAAGCAATCTGGATGGCAGGAGTCAATTGCTAGACTATTGATACGCAAACCAATAACCAGTGTTAAGCCAGATGAAGAGAAACGTAAGAGTTTTGGAATCAATTTAAATGATGTTCTCCTTGAAGACAATGCAGATTTTCTTAATCAATCGGATTTGATAAGTTTCTGTGAGCATGCAGTGGATTTGGAGGAGCTACAGCGAGATGGTAAAGATGGAGCTTTGATTTTAAATGAAATTCAAGCTAGTGTCACTGAAGCTGCTAATGTTATTGAAAGTGAAATAAAGGGTGAGGAGGTGGAGTGTATTTTTTTAGAGCTTGTTAAATTGTATGTTCGTTTTTTTTTTATAAAAATTAGAATTGGCTGGTTCAGTGTCAGGAGCAGTGGCTGAGAATATAGCGAGTGTGTATTCAGTGATAAGACAGCGGACATCTGAAATCCACGACACATTTGAATCGCTAACAATGGGTGGTCCATTAGAACATGGTGGCGGTGGTGGAGGAGGAGGAGAAGGAGGACGAGAGGGGATGCTAACAAGACAACGAACTTCTTCAAATAGTTCAGCTAGTTCATCTCAATCACCAAATAGCAGTGCCAAAAACAAAGACTCCATGGATGTAAGTTACCTTCGATTGGTATCAGAATCTAGAAACTCAAAAAAAAAAAAATTATTCCTGAAACCCAAATTCAAGAAAATGAGTGTGAGGAATCCCAATGAGTATTCAAGTTTCTGAAGTAGAATTTTTCGGGATGATAGGTTTTCTGTATTTTGGATTCCAGGATTTTATTCGAGTTGTTGTTGTACAATCTTTCTACTTAAATTTACTTCTTTATTTATAGGTCGCTGGATTTGATTTCTCTCCTGAAGCTGATGTAGATATGGAAGAGCAATTAGTGTACCTAGTCACGAATATTTTGTTTTCCATCTTCTGGAAGGGAGTCAGTAATGAGAATCCACAATGTTGGAAGGTACACACAAAAATTAAGATGATTCCTTATTTTGGAAATTGTATTCCAATGTATTTTTTTTTTTCTAGGAACGGGGTCAAGTATTGGGTTGCATTAATTTGCTAGCATTGAACAATGAACTCATAGCATCACACTTATCTCTGCGACTGCGCATTCTAGAAATGGCTGTTGAAGCATCACTCTCTGACCTAGCCGAGCATGGCCATCAAACCTTAATCAATCAAGAAGTATTAACTTGATTTTCTTTTTTAATAATAAATATGCTTTAATTCTTTTAAAAATAATTATAGAATGCATCGCAAATCCTCCGCATGGTCTACGACCTCGTCGTACTCGGTTCAAATGAGGATGAATCGAAAAAATGCTCAACAAAACTACTTGATGGTGTTTTAGCGCTTTTAGATGCTCTCATGGTATTCCAACAATCCACATCTGACGATTGGTCGGATATGATACGATTATGTTTAGGATTATTGCTTAAATGTTCACATCATCCAAATCCTGGTGTGGTGGCAATGGCAACAGCAAAATTACATGCCATTCTACAAAGTCGCAATTCTGAGGACCCAGCTGAAATGGCATATCTTTTGTTTAGTATTAACAAAGCTCTTGATGATGCTATTGAGGGTAAGTAAAATGGATGGTACAAAAGATTTAAGAAAATACTGATTTTTGATTTGTTTCTTTTTTTTTCAGTTGGAAACCCAGAGCAATATTCATTCCTTATGCCTGTCATGAAAGCAATGCTTGAAAAATGTAAAAGTGTATTTAATTTAGAAACAAATCTACCCGATCTACCACCAACATCATCGGGACCGGTGTTCTTTAATGATTTTCAAATGTACAGTACTAGCAGAAAGTGGAAGAACTTCATTGAGAAAATGGTAAGTTATATACATAATTACTTTTAAGTTTTAAAGTTGAAAAAGGCATTCGATTTTGAAGAGCTATGGGTCGTTCAATCTACTTTAAAGGTAGAAAAAAAGCTCCATTGAGGCAGATTGATATTATTCATTTTTACCTTGTGCTAGCACTTAAGAAGTTCAACATACTCTTATAATGTTAAACACAAACATTGCAATGAATAAAACATATTTCAAAGCAGTCCACATTAATGTATTGGGGCTAAAAAAAGAATATCCAGTATTAACAGTGCGTCTGAAACTGAGTAAAGGGTTAACTGATTTGGAAGTTTAATTGTTTTATGAGTATCTATTATTTTTTTGAATTCTGAGAAAGAGACCCAAATGGGTTTAGAGTTTTGAGTCATTATAATTTGTTTGTATTTTTGTAGGAATTCTCTTCAATTCAAAACTAATCATATTGAGTTAATGGATACGACCCCCCATTATATTTTGAATTATTTAATTTTTTTTTATATGAAAACACAATTTGTATTTTACTTCCTAAAACTTTGTGCCAAAAGTATCACTTTTAACTGAGGACTGGAGCAAGAACATATTATAAATCGGAAATTCAGCCCTATTCCAAGAACTTAGCACAAATTCATTTAATTTTGACCCATGGACGATCAAGTGGGGGGGGGGTTCATATGAGCCATAAAGCTTATACAGTTAAGTTGTATAAGTAAAGATTTTATCTAAAGATTTGTTAGTAATTTAACGACATTCACCAAAAAGTGGTTTGCTGTCAAAAATAACTACAATTTTTGTAACTTTAGAATTGCTTTAAATTATTTTGATAAAATTTGTTTCTAAGAAAAAGAGCAAATATTCACGTTTTTAAGAAGAAACCTTGAATAAGAGATCGAATCTTAGATTAAGTTGCCTTTAAATTCCTGAAACTAGCCTTCAACTCCATCTTATTTTTTTGATGCACATAAAGAATTAACATTGAAGTGATTTTTACTTCCGACATATAGGAACTATATGGCAAGTATTGCATTTGTAAAAATATTCGAATCAAACATGACATTGCGATGGTAAAAAAGTCGAAAAAAGTGGGTCCCCCGATTCCGTCCGTCTGTCTGTCCTGGCCCCTACAAACTAAACCATTGTGCCGATTGAAATTAAGGGTTTCAGCCGATTTCTTTTTTTTTCTTTTTTTTTAATACTAAAAATAACAGCAATCCCAATACAATTTTTTTAGTTAATAATAAAAACAAAAAAAAAAACCCGCTATAATGATTTTCGAAAAAAAAAAATTAAGTTAATCTAGGTTTTTTGAGAAATAAAATGGCATTTAAAGTTTTGAGAAAAACTTATTTTGCAGGTACAAGTACATTTTTAAATCTTAAAATATAGAAAATATTTTTAAAAAGACCTTTTTTGAAGAAATTAGCCAACTAATGGCTAATTGAAAAACACGATGCACGTTTTATAACTATTAATATAAAAGCTTTGAATCTTTTGAGGACTGAAATGAAAAGAGATTTTGAAACGTTTGACTGTCACACAAAAGATTCTTCTCACTTATTTGTTTACCTTAATTTGGTTTTATTTTATATTCAGAGAAGTTATGTACTTGAATGCACCTATTTCCTTAAATTCTAGAACCAAACATTTTTCTCTCTTTAATTTTTAAGTTTTGTTGATTCCTTGAAAATTCTTTCTCCATTTTTGGGTTTTTGAATTTTTGTAGCGTTTTTTTGCATTAATAAAAATGGCAACAAAAAACAATATACTCTTTTTAGAAAAAAGCTAAGTTTCAAAACAATTTCTTACATTTCTACTTCTGACTACACCTTGCTGGACAACAGCGTTCTAAAATAAATTAATAACTAAAGTTGTCATTATAGCCTTTGAAATGTGTACACTTAAGATTAAGATACACTAGGTCCGTTCGCGTACTTTCTGCACTAAAATTCGTAAAAATAAATATTTTAAAGAGTGGGGGTAAAATTCTCTCACCAAAAAAAAAAACACAAAAAAGTAAGCGAACGGGAAAACAACAATTTTTTCACACAATATTACTGTGTTGTTGCTGTTCTTTGAAAATTTGTTTTTAAATTTTATAACTGACAGCAAAAGCGAGCAATTTATTTAATTTATTTGAATTTCTATCAAATTTGAAATTATTACAAATCAGCCCAAAGAAATTTCTTAGGCTAAAATTCGTAGGTTGGGGAAATATTTTACTCTCTCGTGAGCGCTCTCTTTTACGAAAAACTACGAAATTTTTGAGTACGCGAACAGGATTTGGTTAAATTTCATATTTTTTAGTAAAATTTGACTGTTTCAGGAGGGTACGCGAACGGACCTATTATGTTATTTAAATTTTGTTAGTCTCCTTTACAAAACATTAAAGAACATTTTTAAGCGGTGAGTAAAAACTCGTCTATATGTTAAACGTGTGACCCCCCCCCCTGATTAAAAGTCTGGATCCGCCCTTGATTAAGGTCAGAATTCAATGAGTTTATAATGTGCTGCCATTAGTAGTCCACATCCGAAAAACAAGGATGTGCGTTTTAGAACACACTGTTCGGTAAAATAAACGATGAGATCGCCAGTGGACATATTGCATTTCATTAAGAAGTTTACGTTCTTCAACATATTTCCTAAGCTGCAAATTGATCAGCGTTTCCATGATCTTGAAAATACGTAACGTAAGTGCAATTTGACAATAGTTAGGAGGATTCGCCATTCTGTTTTCCATCCACTCTTAAAGAGACCTGCAGAAATGTAGAATAAAATAGATGAAAAACTTACGGAATGGTTTGTGTGTGCACGTCAAGGTCTTTCAATACTTTGCACGATTTCGAAAGAGGATAAGTTTGATTATTACCTCAAGTGCAGGAGGAGTCATGCCTCTCTCCCTCTTCGTCGAATTAACAGCTTAATGTGCTACAAGCGAATTGGTTTTATCAATCGAGCTTGCAAAAGACCGGACATTCTTAATATCTGTGAGACATTAATAGTAGTTTTTGTCAAATATGACCGTTACCGCTCTTTCTAGCTTGTTAAAACTTATTCCGATTTATTTTCAGTGAGGTTGGTTTTACAACAACAGAAACTTTTCAAACCATGATTTTTTTGGGTTTAATAGATTTTTTCCTACTCAGAATATTACTTCACAAAGAATTAAGTTTGTAACCAAATCTAAAAATAGAGAGATTAGATTAGATTATTTTTTTATTATACAAAAAATGGTTTACAAATTTCATTTCTTAAGAATAAGAGCATGGCTTTTCTGCCGCCGCGGCGCGCCGTCTGCCCGATGTGACATTTCATTACAATTTTTAATATGAAGTGAACAATAAAAAATGAAAGTTGCTAATAATATAGTATGCATAAGTATTCTAAAATGGGTTATAATTCTTATTTATTGAAAGTTAAAGTTGTGAGAAAAAAGATACATTTGTATGTTATTGTTATTAATTTTGACACTAGATTTTGATATGATTTGAAACACAAAATTTTGCCAATTTTGAAATGATTTGAAACACAAAAGTATTAACAATTTTGAATTATTTTATAAGCAATTTTTTCAATTTTAAAGTGATTTGGAACACGAAAAAAATTAAATTTTTAAATGATTTGAAACACAAAAATAGGATGCATTAAACTGTAGTAACAGGATTTTTAAAGGATTTAAATATCGAAACTGTTGCGGAAGGTTAATGCGTGTTTGCAATAATTATATAACGTACACCATCCTAGTCCTCCGTTTAATATTTCGTAAAGTCTGCTTGGAGAAATGTAGCTCTCATCAAAATAGAGTCGTCGGATTTCCTGCAGTATTGGGCAAATGGCAATGAAATGGTGTATATCTTCATTTTCTCTTCTATTGCAAAGCCAGCAGATTTGGGGTAAATCTGCTCGATGAGGCATAAAGTTTAAGTTAAGAACTTCAACACGTGCTCTAAATATGTAGCTTATAATTTCAGCCGAGTATTCATTACGAAAATAGTTCATTCCTGAAGAAATTTGGTGATTGAGATTCTTATAAATGCTCCTAGACAATGTTGAATTCGCCCTGGATAGATGTTGGTTATAAATCTTTTCGTCTATTTTCGCAGTAACCTCCGCAAACATACCCTGCCATTCATCAACAATAATGATAGATGAGTTGCATGAGAATGAGCTAGATCATTCCAGTCCTCGAATGGAGAAGCGTTAGTTTGCAAAAGTCTTGTCATGATAGACTTGTGAAGACTTGTTCCATTTCTTCTCATGACCCTTATCAAATAATCATAGTTGGCTTTTAAATTTCTTATGTACAGAGGCATTATACCAGATTCCACATAGATAGCATAGTTAGGCGTTGAGTTAAGTAGTCTGAATAATCGTTTGAAGAAATATCTCTGCACCGATTCAAACGTCTCGAGATTTATATAGCCGAAAACCTGGGCACCATAGCACATACAAGTGTTGACCGTTGCATGAAAAACACGGTATTTTGACGCGAGATCGATATCTTGGTTTGCAAAGAACTTAGTCCACATCATACTCAAGGCTAGTTTTGCTTCATTACTTTTTTGTTTGGTATGTTTTGAAAAATTGAGATTGTGTGTAATCCAAACACCCAGGTACTTAAATTCTTGCACAACGTCGATGTTTACATTATTGAGAGACTATTTTTCGTCGGGTTGTCTTCTCCTTTGACGTGCTTCAAAACTCATCACCTTTGTCTTTCTTGTATTGATGACTAACCCCCATTTCTCGCAAAATGCATTCAGCCTATTTATTTGTAATTGCAGAGTGTAAGGGTTTTCGGCGAGTAGTACTAGGTCATCAGCATATAACAGAACTTTAATTTGTATATCAGCAAACGATATCCCTCCTGGGAGTATATCACAAATGTCGTCAACAAACAAAGCAGAAAGTAATGAACTTAAAATACAGCCCTGTGGAACACCTGCAGTTGTTTCAAACCATTTTGAGAAGTCCGTTCCGTCCCATACAGATGCACTAGATGAAGCAAGAAATTTAGAGTAAATGGTCAAAAATTTTCGGGAGATTCCTATCGTTGAAAGCTTGTACAGCAAAGCCTGCCTGTTTACTTTGTCAAATGCTGCCTTGAAATCTACGAAGCAAGCGTATAGTTTTTTCTTTTTATCAATGAATTTTTTTGCAATGCTTGTCAAAGCAAATATTTGATCCATGCTTGAGAAGCCCGACCGAAAACCAGCTTGGAACATACTTAAAATGTTTTTTTCTTCGATCCATTTGGTAAGCCTTTCGTATAGAATCGAAGTAAGAATCTTCCTCAAAGTGCTTAAAATAGAAATTCCTCTGTAGTTTTCCGGTAAGGTGGCATTACCGCTCTTGTGAATTGCAAAAATAACTGCTTTGTATAGGTTGTGTGGCACATAAGAATCGCTGTATAATCTGTTGAGGTATGATAGAAGGTAATTCTTGAATTGAACTGTGCTATTTTTGTAGAATTCTACTGGAATTCCATCTATGCCAGGAGCTTTATTGTTTTTCATCTTATGAAGTGAAGAATCGAGTTCAGACAAAGATATTGGACAATCCAGTTCATCAACTACAACGTTGGGTATGTGTATGGTATGGTGATTAACCTCAGCCGACTAAAAATAAATAAACAAATAAATTAGGTGGCACAACAGTCCGTAGAGAACCAGGGCCTAGTGACTTACAACTCTCAACCTTTCCTGTGTGCGAGTAATTGCAGGGATGGAGGGGACCTACAGTTTATATGCCGAATCCGAACGGCTAATTTGAGAAAGCACTTTTTCATGACAAGAATTACTCTTGGAGAATTTGTCAATTCCTCGCAAGAGGCAGTACCAGTGAAAAAAACTTTGGGTGGCACAGGCAGGGATTGAACCCAAGACCTCTCGCAAGACAGTCCAACGCACTGACCATCATGCCACGTTACTTTTGAAGAAGAACAGTGACCAGTTAAAGTTAATGAAGAAGTCGCTGAGAATGTTACCCTCGTAGAAGTTTTTTAGAGGAGGGCTTTAATTGCTTCCTCGCTGTTGATAAAAATGTCTTTATTTTTGTCTACTAAGTTGTGAAAAGACTTTTAGCCGGTTCACAAAATTAACCTCTTAGAGTGTTGTTAATCTTTCAGAGAGAGATTTAGTTTAAAAAAAACTTATAGGTACCCTCTTTTGAATGTAAGCCATCTGTAAGAACTGTTGAATAATTTGTTTTTAAAACTCTGGTTTTTGTCCAATAGAGCTGTGATAAGTGAAAATACATATAAGTGTTTGAATTTTTGCCATGTTTCTGAAATTGGTTGTCCTGGCTAAGGCTTGCCACCATAGCAAGCCATGGGTAGGTCAGCATTTGCCTTACAATGTCTGTGTAAAAACATAAGTAAAACCATAAAAGTTTTTTTTTTTTTATTTTAATGTATTTTACTCTTTGAGCACCCTTAGATCTTAAAAAAATAAATAACTTCAAATCAACTTATTCCTATCTCTTAACCTAAAAAACTTAATAAGTCCCATTTCTAGGACAGCAATTACTTAGAATAGTTTATGATTCTTAGGCAATTTTCCCGTGCCATCGTAGAAATCCTCATCTGAATTATCTTTCACCTTAAAATAAGTTGTGTCAATAATCAATCCTCGAGTTGGTTTGAAGGCATTTTCAGCCTTAATTGGTGTTGTCGTTTTCTTTGTCGTCGAAACAGTTGCCATTTTAATTGCATCTGCTCGAGAAGTCATTTTTCGAGTTCGTTTTGTTGGCATTGGCGTTGGTGCTGGTGCTGGTGCTGGCGCTGGTGTCGTCCTTGTCCTTGTCCTAGTGGAAGGTGCCTCAGTACCCGCATAATAACTATGAGAATGTGATTTTTGTATCGAAATTACTTCGATATTTCTAAGATCTTTCAAATCATTTGTCGAAGCTGTACGTTGACCTCTTTGCGAGGTTGTTATTGCTGTCGATGATGGCCTTGTTCGTATTCTCATTGGATTCCATGAATGTGAAGGGGAGAAATCTGTGATTTTCTGAATTTTACTTGTTCCCTGATGGCGATGAGGTTCGATGTTTTCTTTTATGGTCGAAGCATGTGCGGTTAGTTCATCGGATTGTTCTTTATCTCGTCCAGTTTCGAAGGCTTCTTTTAGTTCTGGGACGTCAAGATTGTGTTTCTCTGCTACCAGAGGAGCCTTGTTGCGTTTCCTCTTGCGACGTGGTCTCAATGTACTGGTCGTTGTTGATATGACTTCCTCTATAAACTCAGAAGATGGGGCCTCTGCTGGCACCCCTGTTTGTTCTGTTGAAATAGGAGCCTTGAGGGTAGTTTGATATCGAGCCGGTTTATTATAGCGATGTTTGCTGGTTGTGTATCGATGGACTTTTGTGTTTGCCTGCTGAACTTGTTCGTGTTCTTGCGAAGTTGATGTCGTGCTTACGGCCGGAGTTTTTGGAATCCGTTGAGTGTGGGTGCTGGACTCGGAAACATGCTCATGTCGTCCTTCGTCATGGTAATTATTTGGTGGAAAGTAGTCCTCATGGTCTTCAGTAGTTGATTCAAAGGGAATTGGATCGTAGAGTGGAACCTCATAGCTGCTTTTGGGATAATCGTAACCTGGTGGCATGTGGTTCTTATTCAGAGGTAAATCCTCTGGCAGATGAGGTGGGGGAAGGTATGATTCTGGAGGTTCTGCAAACTGTCCACTATTTGAATGGTGATACGATCCTATAGATGGAGATTTTTTGTTAGACTCTGGAGGAGGGCCATAGGCGTTGCTTGGAGGACCATAGCTGTCACTTGGAGGTGGTCCGTAGGTTTCGTGGGGTTTTGCGTATGTGTTCTTTAACGGAGGGGCATGCTTTTTGGGTAGAGTCTCAATATCATAAGATGGAGAGTGAATGATGTGGATATCGGTTGGTGGTTCACCAAAGTCATTGTTGTAATTGTAGCCACTATTCGCCATTTTTTTGTCGTAAGATTCGAAGTGAACTTCCTTAGATGGAACCTCTTGGGAGTGATATGGAATGCTTGGTGTTTCGTACTTGTTGTCTGGTAGTTGATAGGAAACCTGCTCTGATTGGTGGATTTTCTTTGGCGGCGCACCATAAGGGGGAAAATCTTCGAACTTCTGTTTCGGTTGTGGAGCTGGTTCATAAACTTGTTCCACCACCGCGGCCGGTGCAGCTGGTGATTCTTCGTGATAGGATATTTCATAGTGCACCTCTGGCTTGGAAGCAAAATTAAAATCATAAGACTCCTCAGGAGCTTCATACAAATTCTGTGGTCGGTGAATGGAATATGTCTTCTGAGGCTTTGAGAATTCATATTGAGGTGCGAATTTCTGAGGTTTTAAAAAACCTTTCTGCGGTTTCGTGTATTCATATTGTGATATGACCTTCTTCTTAGGATAAGATTCTCCATAGAAATCCAAGTCCATGGCTTGTGTTTCGTAGTTGGATTCCTTCTTTGGGTATTCCGAGCTGATCTCGTAATGAATTTCATCATAACTATGCGAAGGTTTGTAGGCCAAAGTACTTGTGTGAACTTCGGGTTTGAATTTGTAATAACTACTCGGTTGAAGACTTTGTTCGAAATGATGTTGTGTAAACATGGGTCGATTGTTTTTCATTTTTGGTGGTGACTTATTTGCTACTATTCTAGGTCTTGAACGCTTTTGAGGTTGACTCTTGTGTCGATAGAAATTCGGAGGTGGCTTACTGCGATATCGTATTAGTTTCGAGGCAGTTGCATCGAGAATGGGAGGCATCGAGGAATTCGCTGGCATAGAATTTTGTATTCCTGAATTGACATTTTGCTCTGCTTCCGTACAAAATGACGTTTTTGTAACAGCAAGTATCTGTGGAAGAAAAAGAAAAAAAAATAATTTAATTTTTTTGATTTTGATTTTTTTAATTTTTGCGAAGCAAAATTGGAAGTTATTTTTTCTGCGTGTAAAATATCAAGTATACGCATAAGTGAACAATTGCAGACAAATTGAAAGTAAACACAAGTAGATATTCAGTTTTGAAACTACTGTATGCCTTGATCACACACACCGAAATCATGATTAATGCCTAGTTATGGCGTCATTATCTAACAAATCGTTACCCGCTGAAGAAAAAACCGTCAGTATGTCAATTCTTCGTTAAAGTTATTGAGTTTTATTTATGGGTTATTAACTGACCAATTGGACAAACATGACTACCTACATTGCACAAGCTCATGTCCAGGTCCACATGCGCTGCGCCCTCATGCATTCACGCACATGTTAAACTTTCTCACGCTCAAATGCATATTACATATATGCATGCAGTGAAAGTGTTTTTTAAATCTGCAAATAAGACGTTAAAACATCAACGAAACGCCTCCAAATTGGCGGAACATGAATCTAAAACCAATGAAAAAAACAGCTGGGCCATCGATAAATTTATCTCGATGCATAAATATCACTTCATTCGACTCCTCATGTGCGCCTCAACTGAGAGTTGAGGGTCTGACTGAGAGTTGCAGGACTAAGGGGTGCTGCTGAGATCACACAATAATTTATGATGACAGAAGAGAGAAAAACCCGTTTGATAGATTTAAATGAAATTGAAACAAATGCTGATGTTGATGTCGATGCTGACGACCGCAGCACAGTGGATCGTTTCACGTAAAAAATTCAAAAAATGTTTCAAAAATACTGTTTTACTCAATTAAAAGAAAAATCTTAACAATATTTATTATTAACGAATTGATGGAAATCAGTTTGGGACACATTTATTTAGGTCAAAACATGGTCACAGATATTTGAGGCCTTTCTTTTTATATAAAGGCCAAAGTTCAGAACACTAAAAATGTAAGATCCGGAATTGCAAATATGCAAATTCATATAAAATGTAAATTGACTTCAGGGGTACAGTTAAAGTAGGGAATTGGCACCCCAATAGTCTTAAAAGTCCATAAATCTAGGTTTCAACATTAATAATAATCGATATTTCCAACATCAATTAGTTAAAAATGTGAGATTTCTACAAGTTGCAAAGGTGATAATGATAAAAAAAACTCTAATTCGAAATTTTAATCGACCATGACATTAAGATGGTAGAGAGGTCAAAAAATGTGGGTCCCCCGATTCCGTCCGTTTGTCTGCCTGTCCTCGCCTCTAACGCCCAAACCATAGGCGTTTTTTTTATATGTAGATATAAAAGTATTCCCCATACAAATATTTAGGTCAAAATTTGAAAATTCGAATTTTATCAAAAACAAACAGATAGATTTTTATTAAGTTTTCTCTAATTTTTGTTTTTTAAACTTGTCTTCTTTCAATAAGTGAAGAAGAGTACCCCCCAGGGGCAAGTTGGTGCGACCCAGCCGTGCACTTTAAATAGTTTTATATAGATTAAGTCGACCTTCCAATGAATTTCAAGGTTTTCAAAAAAAATTAACTGTCCCTAACAATAAAAGTTACTCATTTTAAATACAAACAAAAACCTACTTTTTACCTTTTCTTATTGTTTTAATAAATCCTGAAGCTTGTTAAACAAATGGTGTTTTTCAGACGTGTGATTTTTAAAAAGAAATAAAACGACTGATTTAATGTCATGAGCAGGAATTTAGCTTGATTATAGAGAGTAGGGTTTCTATTTATGTTTAAAAAATAATTTCGGGCAAGTGACCGCAGCGGCTGGCTCGAATAAATTCCAGCCGAGAAGCCCAGTTTTCGACAACTTTAAGAAGCAATGGGGGCCGTATGTCAGAAATAAAGTGCCATGTATTCTTTTCCAAGGCGTCAGTCGTCTCAAGATTATCTGCGTAGACAAGGAAAATCACAAAGACCAACTCAAAAAAAAAAAAAATTGTCAGATTAGAAACCAAACGTCTAAAACGACACCCGTTAACATTATTACATTATACAATTTTTAGTAGTAGTATTACACTGGTCTGCAAAATCAATTTTTTTTTCTGTAGTGCCTACAAAACAATACTTTTTAAAAGCATTTCGTTGTCCTCAATTTCAATTTCCCCTTTAAATTTCTCAATCACATCAGGTTTTAAAACTATGCAAATTTAAAAATACTAAAACCAACCAAAAATGGATTTTTTAAGGCTAAGCTAGAGCACAACATAGCCCTTAAAAATGAATTGTATGATGATTTTAAAAAGTACAAATCTTTGTATTGTAGATACAGTTTAAATCATTTCAGTATATTAGGTACTTAGTTTTTTCGAAACCAAACTTTAATTTTAACTATTTGCTCAAGTTTTAAAAATACCGGTTTTCGACATTATTTGTATTTTTTTTAATATATTTTAAAAACTTGATATAAAAGAATTGTTTAAACAACAGTTTCGTTACAAGAACAAGATTTTATTTTAAAGAGTTTTGCCTTTTTCTGTTGAAAACCATTTTACCATAAATAGCTTACCCCCAGTTTCACAGTCGAAGTTTTGGTTTAAACTTAAGTTCAATAATTTATTCGGTTTTACAGTTTCGTTTAACCCTTGAACTCAGTTCAATTTGCACTTCAAGTTAACCGAAAGTATTCAGCCGTTTAAACTTCAGTTCAGCGTTTGAATCCACTTCCCACGGAGACATTTCAATTTCACAGCTGCCATTTGATAAATTGCGTTTGTGAAGAAAGTTTTTTACAACGTCGCGAAATATTAGTTTTAATTTGTTTTTGCTCTTTTTCTTAAGTTTTCGGATTTGGTTTTCAACGCATCCGTTGTCCGGTAATGGGATCCACTCTTCGAATTGAATTCATTTGCAATAGAATCCCATGCCGCAGCTTTTTCTTTCCAATGTACTTTGTCAGGTTTTTTGTTTTCCAGAATATTTTGTCTTTTCAAAACTAACTCCGTCAATAAATCTACATCTGATGATGAAAAATTGCTCGTTCTTTTTTTTGACACAGCCTTTTGTTTTAAATTTATTTCCATTTTAAAAATTACACAAAATAAAATAAACCTCTCGAGTTCGTCAACAAAACAAAATATTTGTTGTTTTCTTGTGTTCTTTACCTCAGATTGAGAAAGAGAAGACAAGGAAAGACAATTGAAAAACTTCATAAAAGTGAAGATCTGGACACGTTACGTCACATTACGCAACAACAACGAACAATGCTGCCAGCTCCTTATCAAAAAATCTAATTGAACGAAGTTCAACTGAACTGAAGTTCAGATTTCACTGTGAAACCGGACTAGTTAAACTAAAAAAAATTGAGCTCAGTTTAAGGTTCAGCTGAACTGTTTAAACCTTCACTGTGAAACTGGGGGATAGAGTTTCTTTAAGATTTTTGTAAGACAGTGTAATATTATAGGAAATGATATAAATATTTTAATAGAATATTGAAGAAAGGAGTTACAGATTTGGAAAACCATCACGGATTTTGTTTAAAAAGTGCTACTTTATAAATTTAGATAGCCTCAGAAATCCTTTATGTACATATGTGTTTCTTTTTGATTTTTAAGAGTAATGTCTCAAAAACCTTGCGTGATAGAGTTTTTTTGAAGTTGGATTTGAAGTGAGGCCATCAAAACTCATTGGAAAAATGTAGGAACAAAAACTTGTCGACCAGTGTTATTATTTGACTTCGATGCCGGATAACTTTTAATCTGTTCAAGACATTTTTGTTTACTTGGCCTGTTCTAGGCAATGGGTTTATTGTTATATAATAAAAATACACAAACTTAAGAAATTTTAGGTTTGATCTTTTTACGTACATGCTACATACGAAACGATCCACTGTGTGCCGACACCGCCTCGCCGGCTTTGGACGGGACAACTCATAGAGTTACAACCAACCAAGAAGTAAAAAGAAACAAAGTTTAACGATTTGTTTTAATGGCAGCCGTTGCATTGAAACAAACAACTTAACCGGGCCTACCTCACGCATACTACATACATATACCACTTTTAAGGCTTAAGTCAGCATCATTGTCGATTGTGTCGGAGATAAAATGTGCGAATTGAGAATGTTGCTCTTGTTTTCAAAACCTTTTTTTTTTTCATTTAGTTTAATCAGTGGGGGACGCGCACTCAAATTTGAACTTGGAACTGGCTGACAGCAGGAGCTGCAGCAGAGTGCGTTTAACACACCTAAGTATGATATTTTGTAATATTTTTTGTTTGAGGTTAGTTCAATTCTCTTTAAAGCTTGCAAAAAAGAAGTACATGTTCGACCTAAATTTCTGATATGGTGCGGCGAAAAAACGCTGGGAGTGTTAATAGTCTGGGATGTGTTGTTGCTTTTTTCTATAATTTTTTGTTAAGAGTCTAATTTTACTGCTTCTTCTTTTAGAAGTCAAAACATTTTAAAAGTTAAGAGATGTTGAAAAGATATGGCTTCAACCCTAAAAAACTTCTCAAACGAATTTGTTTTAGAAGAAAAACTGTCATAAGAATCTTTAATACACCACTACCTCCTTGACTATAAGATCTAATGAATAACTTTTCTAACTAGACAATGTTGATGTTTTATTTTGCTATAAGATATATGTGTCTGCCATTGGCATAAAGTTGATTCATACGAAGCCGTCAGTGGCTATTATGTGGTAATTAATTTGTTGTTAATTATAGTCTTGTCTTGCTGCTGCAGAAACGTTTTTTTTCACAACAAAAATTGTTGTTAGCTTCGAGGAATTTCTTTAACCTATATATAGTTTACCTACTATAAGGTACTCTCCTGCATTTAAATGAAATTGGAATTTGACAACATTATCAATTTTTTATTTTTTTGTATAAATGGAAAATATTACCTTTTACAATCTAATTGCTTAATTTTACGTTTATGTTTTTATCAATTCAGTTAATTCGCCTTATTACTGATTTTTTCTTGTATTTGTTTCTCTATGACTTGAGTGACAAAAATTAATGGTAATTTAGATGACAAATATTTAGGAAAAGCTCTAGCTACAAACATTTAGCTACACATTTATTCGCTTCTAAGGGTTTTTCTATTCGGTTCTTTTTTTGACATTTGACAAGTGTATTTTCCCTTCGTATTATCTACTTTAACAACGTTATAAAAAACCAAAATTTACAATAAAAACTTAAAGCTAATTAAAATACGCACTAGGGGTTATAAATGATGATGATCTTACCTATAGTTTAATAAATGTATGTATGTAGACCAGCACCATATATGTACGTAGATTTTTGTAAGGCATTTAAAATGCGTAATAAAATGCGTTAGTTAGGTAAAGTGCCCCTCGTTATGTAAATTATAGGCTGTTGTTTTAGGTCAAAATAAAAAATCTAATAAATTATTATAATGTTCGATTTAGTTTTAAACAATTTTTACTTTAACTTTTTGCGAGAAAAAAAGTCAGTTAAGAAGAGAAGTTAGCCTTAACAAAACAATGTTTAATCGATCGATGTGATTTTGAACACTTTTTTAAACTATTGGCAATTTAAAATGAAAACAAAAAATATAATGTCGTTGTACAATAATAAGTTAAGTTGAAAAGGCAGTGTTATATTAGCATACGACCAAGACACAGCTATTGAAAACAAATTTGCAAATTTATCTCGAAGTGAATAGCGAAATTCCGACAAAACTAAACTTTTGTGGAGAGCTTTATTTATGGGTTTTATGTAGTCCTTAAGAAATCGCATGGATTTTAATGAAAATTGACCAATTTTTTGGGGATTCTATATAAAAAAATACCAGATGAGTGTACGTTGATTTTTTAAAATAATTTTATATTATAACTAGCTGTGCCCCCGCGGCGGCGCGGCGTTTATCGCATGCTTTATTTTAGAAAAAATTTGGTAAAAATACAAAACATTATAGTGAACCAACTTTAGATAGACTTATGCTGTGTTTTTTTATATTTTCAATCTGGCAATACTTCTTTTCTGGAGTTGGTCAACCAACGTAATAATCAATTTATGGAAGGAAAATTTTAGTGGGCACATTATCTCGCGTGTCGTGGGCTTGTGGTGTGGCCTCCAAGATAGTGCGATTTAACAATGCTGGACTATTTTGTGTGAGGTATTGTGAAGTCGTTTGTATACACAGATAAGGCTAAGACAATTGACGGCTTGGAAGATACTTACGCGGAAGCCACTTACCCAAAATCATTTTTCAAACATAATAGCAAATGGTAGACATGTTCATTCAAGAGGACACAAGCGTACACAGGTTTTTCTCAAAACCAACCTCTGTCTATTAACTCCTACTCTCACCTCCCCGTGGTGAACATCGGGTGCCTAGTACCTCAACTGGAGATTGGGTTCCAACTCCAGTGGAAAGTTGTTGGGGGCAGCAAACGAGAGAGGGGGTGAGAGGTGCGTCCACTAAGGCACCTCTCCTTATCCAGACGGCAGCGGAGGAATTCCCGAGATGGAATCAACGGTGGCATCTACAGTTCCAGTAAGGCTGAACTACTTATTGAACACCTTATAGGGCTTCTACGACTTATTCGGAGCCCAGGCCTATAAGGAGCGGTTTATCCGGCTCCCCGTCCTTGGAGTTATACTAAGGATCTGGCCCTCCAGGTTGGGGGTTGTGCCGTCGGGGTGACTTCCTGGCCACGTACAAAAATAATAGTTGCGAAGCACCAAAAAGCCTCGGATACGGACGGATTTACTGTTGACAACCTAAGCAAACGAATTAAGGACAACGAACTTCGGATATGCACGTGGAATGTTAGGTCCCTTAACAGACCACGTGCGGCCGAAGAATTAGCGGAGGCGCTAGACTGTTATAAAGCAGACATCACTGCCATCTAGGAAATACAATGGGATGGGCAGGGCAAAAAGGGGATGAAAAATTGCGATATTTACTATGGTGACTGTTACCGACAAAACCAACAGCGCTTATTTGGATGCGGCTTTGTCATTGGAGCCAGACTTAGGCAACAAGTCTTGAGCTATAGGTGCATAAACGAGCGCCTCATGACCATCCCCATCAAGGCTAAATTCGGCAACATTAGCCTGATATGCGCGCACGCCCCCACAGATGAGAAGGATGACAACACCAAAGATATGTTCTTCGAACTCTTAGACAAAACATATGAGCAGTATCCTAGATATGATATTAAAATTGTCCTGGGCGATTTTAATGCCAAGCTAGGAAGGGAAGACATCTTTGGTGGAATAATCGGGAAAAACAGCCTGCACGACAACACTTGAAGAATGTCGTCAGGCAAATGCAGCCAACCAACAGGCACGCAAAGCAGCGCTGCATAAAAGGACGAGAGCTGCTCATGAGCTCTACGAGCAGAAGAGTCGAGAGGAACACCGACTTCTTTAAAGGAAAAAGAGAGGGCATGAGAAGCGTGCGGTCGAAGATGTTGAGAGGTTTAAAAGCAGGAATGAAGTTCGAAAGTTTTATGAACAGGTGAAACGAAATTCACAGGTACATAAACCTAGAACCGAAGGCTGCAAAGACGAAACTGGAAACATCATAGTGGAACGCAGTCAATGCTGAGGATATGGAAGGACGGACTACTTCTGCAGACTGTATAACGGCGACGACAAACCGAATTCCGCTGTCAGACAGGATGATCCATTCAGCAGCTGGAGATGAGTTGGTTAGGAGCATGCACCAACTTATCTGTAAGATATGGTCGGAAGAAAGCATGCCCGATGAATGGAACCTCAGTATTGTTTGCCCGATCCTGAAAAAAAGAGACCCTCTAAACTGCACCAACTATAGAGGAATCAGTCTACTTAACATCGCCTACAAAATCTTCTCTGCCGTAATAAGTGAACGTCTAAAGCCCATCGTCAACAACCTGATAGGTCCTTATCAGTGTGGTTTTCGAACAGGAAAGTCCACAGTCGATCAAATATTCATATTACGGCAGATCCTGGAAAAAACCCAAGAACATCAAATCGCCACCCACCATCTTTTCATCGATTTCAAGGCCGCATATGACAGCATCTACAGGGACGAGCTGTATAGAGCCATGTCTAGTTTTGGCATCCCTGCCAAACTCGTCCGTTTGTGCAGGATGACCATGGAGAATTCACGCTGCTCCATAAAGGTTGGAAACAACTTAACTGAACCTTTCGATGTCAAAAAAGGTTTTAGACAAGGTGATGCGCTGTCATGTGATTTTTTTAACATCGTACTTGAAAGAATAGTGCAAAGCTCACACGTCAACACCAGAGGCACTATCTTTCAAAAGTCTGTCCAATTACTAGCATATGCTGATGACATTGACATAATCGGAAGAACTTAGCGTGATGTCAATTGGGCTTTTGTGAGTATTGAGGCAGAGGCGGCAAAAATGGGTTTAACGGTTAATGAGGGTAAAACAAAGTACATGCTGTCGTCAAGAAAGGACCTACAACACCGACGTCTTGGTCAAAACGTCACCATCGACAAACGTAACTTTGAGGTAGTCAAGGACTTCGTCTACCTAGACTCCGCTGTAAACGCAGAAAACAACACCAGCGCTGAGATCAAACGAAGAATAACTCTTGCTAACCGCTGTTTCTTTGGGTTAAGAAAGCAATTGAGTGGAAAAATTCTCTCTCGAAGGACCAAAGTGTCGCTATATAAGACCCTTATCATCCCCGTCCTGCTATACGGTGCAGAAGCATGGACTTTGACAAAAGCGGATGAAAGCACCTTCTGTCGTTTCGAGAGAAAGATTCTTCGTGTGATCTACGGTCCCGTATGCATCGAAGGGGAGTGGAGGAGAAGATGGAACGACGAGCTGTACGGGCTGTACAGCGACGTAGACTTAGCCAGAAGGGTAAAAGTCCAACGACTATAAGATGGCTGGGTCAGGTAGAGCGCATGGAAACCAATGCTCCGGCCCGGAAAGTCTTCGAATACACACCCACAGGACAGCGCATTAGATGGAGAAGTTTGTTGGGTGAGGCCCTAGTTTACACAGGACTGTAGCGCCACCCTAAGTAAGTAAGTAAGCGAACCCTTGACTTCATAAAAAAAGCTAAGTTCTTGGCCATTACATTAAATTATATGTTTTATTTTTTATTGATAACCCTACATCTAAAAAGCACCCTTTAATTGAGCTACAAACTGCTTAATTTCTTAAATTTCGAGAAGCAAAGATTTTTAATAATGTTTAATTAACTTCCCATAGGAGGTTATTCTAATCTGTCCGTCGAATTGAAAATGTTGACATTTCTCGACGTTTCAAGGTCCCTATAGTCTAAATAAAAGATTTTTAGAGATATGTCTGTGCGTGCGTGTGTACGTACGTTCGCAACGTTTTTTCGTCGTCCATAGCTCAAAAACCAGTAGAGATATCGACTTCAAATAAATTTTGTTATACAGATAATAACACAGAAAGATGCAAAAAGGTTGTTTTTTTACCACAGAAATTTAAAAAAAAGGTAAAAATTTTGATTAACCCTAAATATCTCACGAACCAATAACGCTAGAGACTTAAATTAAATTTTATATTATATATTGTAACGTGATACCAAACAAATATATTTTTGGAAAAAAATTCGAATTAACGTTTTTTTTGTAAATCAAAAAAACTGAAAAAAAAACTATTGGTCACCTCGAAAATCTTACGAACAAAAAATGATTTTATATCCAAAACAAGGGGAGAGTACGATAACTTTGGCGACAAAGTTTAATGACGGATTTGTATAGAACAGTTAAAAACAAGCATTTTTTACTATGGGAGGGGGTCTATCTCCCCCCGTTTAGGCGGTAGGGGCAGTTTAAAAAAATATTTACATTAAATGGAAAAAAAATAATTAAAATATAACGGTAATACTTGTAATTAAGTATTATACCTTTTTTTAAATCCAACACTTTTGTCTATTAGCTTGTTTTTAAATCAAGTCAAAACTATGCATAGTTTTTGAAAAAAATTGTTTTAAAGTCTAAATTTGTGCAAAAAAAAGTTAAAAAAGGTTTAAAGTGTAATTTTTCAAAACTTTCAGATTATCTACTATTTTTTTTTTATAATTCATTGCTCTTATTTGTTTTTGATCAAAAACTGAAAACTAGATGACTTGATGTCTTCTAGTTCTTGAGGAAATTGAAAATTACCAAAACAAAATATTTTAATTAAATTACTTTTTCCTTGCTTAAATATTAACGTAGTCTTATTTTGATAGTAATAATCGAATATAGATTAAGATATACCTAGGGTAAATTAATTTTTCTTAAATCCAGCTTATTTAAATTCAAAAGAAACTTTGCATGCGCCTCATCTTGCACCCTCCCCACCTTGCACACACACCAACTTGCACCCACCCCAAATCCTATAGTGTGCCCAAGCAGGGGGGTTGCAGGGAGGTAGCATGCCCCCCCTTACAGATGCCACTGTTGCATACACCCAAACTCGCGCACACCTTACTGTTGCATACACCCAAATACGCATTACGCATACGCAAATACCATTATTACTATCAAAATAAGACCACTCAAGCAAAAAAAAGAATTAAATTAAAATAGTAGTTGTGGTTATTTTCAATTTTCTCAAAAACTAAAAGATATAAAATCATCTAGTTTTCAGTTTTTGATCAAAAACAAATAAGAGCAATAAATTCTGAAATAAAAACAATGGTAGATAATCTTGAAGTATTGAAAAAGTTACACTTTAAACCTTTTTTTAACTTTTTTTACTCAAATTTTGAGTTTAAAATTAAATTTTTATTTTCAATTTTCTCAAAAACTAAAAGACATAAAATCATCTAGTTTTCAGTATTTGATCAAAAACAAATAAGAGCAATAAATTCTGAAATGAAAACAATGGTAGATAATCTTGAAGTATTGAAAAAGTTACACTTTAAACCTTTTTTTAACTTTTTATACTCAAATTTTGAGTTTAAAATTAAATTTTTATTTTCAATTTTCTTAAAAACTAAAAAACATAAAATCATCTAGTTTTCAGTTTTTGATCAAAAACGAATAAGAGCAATAAATTCTGAAATAAAAACAATGGTAGATAATCTTGAAGTATTGAAAAAGTTACACTTTAAACCTTTTTTTAACTTTTTTTACTCAAATTTTGAGTTTAAAATTAAATTTTTCAAAAACTACGCATAGTTTTGACTTGATTTAAAAACTAGCTGATAGAACAGAATGTATATAACTTAATTGTAAGTATCACCGTTATTTTTTAATTATTTTTTTCCATTTTAAATAATAACTTTTTTAAATTGCCCCTCCCGCCTAAACGGGGGGAGATAGACCCCCCCTCCCATAGTAAAAAATGCTTGTATTAAGACCCTCTACCAAAAACCGTTATTATATCTTGGCGCCAAAGTTATCGTACTCGTGCCCAAAACAATCTTGTGCAACGAGGAATATCGTCGGAATCGGAATATCAAATTTTGAGAAAAATCCAATTGACAGCTTTTTTACAAAAAAATAAAAACCTTCAAAAATCATTACTAAAAGTTGGTAAAAATTGATTTTCGATTTAAAATCATTTCAAAAATTTGATATTGTGGCTTGCAACTAATTTTATCTCACAAGAAATATTGTTTTCAACATTCGATAAAATTTTGAGAAAAATCGAAAATTTTTTTCGACATTCAGTAATTTTTTTTATAAAAATCCAACAGTCCGATTTTTCATAAAAAAAATATCGGTTCTCGATATCTCGTGAACAATAGAAGATATTGACTTCAAATTAATTTCATTCATCCAATTTATATTTGCTTATATAAAAAATAAAAACTTTTAAGAAATGCTACTAAAATTTGTAAAAATTGGTTTTCGACTAAAAATCTCGTTCACAAAAATAGATTTTAAAATCAAACTATTTCATTATATGCAAAATATTGTTGGTAATTTTTAAATGTTTAAGAATAATACAATTGACAACTTTTTTAACAAAACACGAAAACCTACAAACTTTTAAGCAAGACAAATCGGCAGATTGGATGTTAAGTTAAAAGTGTGGGTCGCATCCCAGCCTCTTTTCAATGTCATTAAAATCTTCTTACCCGTAGTACCCGTAGCGTGATGGTTAGTGCGTTGGACTGTCATGCAAGGGGTCTTGGGTTCAATCCCTGCCTGTGCCACCTAACTTTTTTCACGGGTACTGCCTCTTGCGAGGAATTGACAAATCCTCCAGGAGTAATTCTTGTCATGAAAAGTGCTTTCTCAAATTAGTCGTTCGGATTCGGCATATAAACTGTAGGTCCCTTCCATCTCTGACAACATTACTCGCACACAGGGATGGTTGAGAGTTGTAAGTCACTAGGCCCTGGTCCATCATGGACTGTTGCGCCACCTAATTTATTTTTTATTTATTTAAAATCTTCTTACTATTATTCGTATTAAATCGATTTTTAAACAGGTGGCGGTTAGGAAATACCGTAAATTTCGAAAAAAAAACTTTTTAAATTGTTTTGATAACTCCGGAGCAATTTGATTTTTCGCAAAATTATCGTTATTAACTTGTGTACATAATTTAGTTCTTATATCATAGGCGCTCAAAATGTGGACCTTTTAGCAGATAATCTAACAAATTTTAAAGTAAGACCTGTAAAATAAATGTTTGATGATTACTAAACCGCAAAAAAGTTGGGTGAGAATGCAGAGTTCGAGAACTTGGGGGTATTTTTTCGAAATAAGAAAAAAATTTGTATCGAGTTTTCACATGGAAAAAATTATTACAAACAAATTCAATTACAATTACTTTCAATTAAAAACTGATGTCAATTACTTGCAATTTAACTACATTAATGTAATTGAAAACAAAATTAATTATCAAAAAAGCAGTTATGATTACTTTTTCCAGTAAAATGAAAATAAATATTATTTTCTTCAATCTTATATCTTACGAGATATTGAAATGATAAAGTCTTTTATGTGTGTTGCTTTGAATTAATAAATACAAAAATAAATCAACTACCTTAACTGTAATTTTAAAATACTTTCCCTCAAGAACTTTATTAAACTTTTCGCAATTTTCAATTATATGTAATTCATAAGTGCATTAATTTTAATTACAATTACAAGTAATTGAAATTCATATTTTTTCAACTACAGTTAAAAGTAATTTAAAGTTCAAATACTAATTACTTTTAGTTAAAATGAAAATTTAAACTAATAACAAAAAGTAATCCTTATGTCCCAGCTCTGATTTTTTTATCAGTTTTATGTTTAAGCTGTCTAATAGTATTGAAATGCTATAAAAATAATATTTTCTTAAATGCTTAGTGGGTTATCCCGTGTAGTTTCAAATAGTTTTTTCTTATGACCACAACATTGCATGCCAAATTTCAGAACGTTCAAAAACATCACTGTTTACGAGTCTAAAAATATAAGCTTTACTTTTACTAATTTGGTGTTTCCTGCTTATGCCTATTAAAAAAAGTCCACTTCGGGATATTAATAAAACTAAAAGATGCTCATAGTGTAGTTAATCTAATAGCCATAGCTAGTTTTTTATTCCAAATAGAAAGTTAAAGGTTCACTGGGGCGTATACGTATACGTATTTTATTGGTTTTGATCAGGACATTTTCACACATTTCTTGCTTAAGTTAGTTTATAACGTATTTGAAGACTTATAAATATATATTTCTTTTATTTATCGAAATATTTCATTTCTAAAGTTTATTACTGTAAACTTTATAACTAAAGCCCAACCAATATTAAATGCATTTCGTCCACCTTGAAAACGAAACCAGATCTTTTAATCTTAAAAAGATCACTTAATCCTTAAACATGGTACTGAAACCACTAACACTGCCCAATATGTCAAGATTTTCCAAAAACCTAAAACTACACAAAAAATAATAAAAAAAAATGTAAAACGTAAGTCAACCTCCCCCTCTCGTACATTTGTTTCCTCAAACAATCCTTACACACTTATTAAAATGTTTGACGTTAAAATCAAAACTTTTAACTTTAAGTTATTTCAACTTTTGTTAACACTTCTTCGATTTTTTTTTTATTAATGTCCTTTTATTCACTTCACTTTTTTTCTTAAATCCTTTCTTAGAAAATGTTAAAGTCCATTATAATCACAAACAATTAAAAAAAAGAACTTACTGTAAATAAAAATGCCAAAAGCATTTTAGTAGAAAATTAAAATCAATCTAGTGGTAGATATGCACGTAGGTAATCCAAAAAATATCTCGCCACAAAGATGAACTTTCTTCCAAATCCCAAACCAAACTAATATCACACAAGGTCTTAAGACTTTCTTTTGCTAACTAAATCGTGAGCTATGAAAGTATCTTGTTTTATAAAAAAGCACACAAAATATACAAAAACAAAAAACAAGAAAGAAAGAAAGATACATCGGCAGCTATTTTCCCATTTTACTCGCAGACATAGTTTATAGTTATTTTTTCCGTTTTCCGTTTTTTGTTTATGTTTTTATTATTTTTCATTCATATCTCTAAACAACAACAAACATTTAATAAAACAAAATTAAAAAATAAAATTATCCCCATAATAAAGTGGCTGCACGGGTTAAGCGTCAGCCAGCAGCGTCATAAAACATCGTTATTTGTTTTTTTGTTTTCTGATCCGTCGTCGTCTTTCCACAGACTGTCACAGATGTTTGGCATTGGATTCGCCACTGTGCTCCGCGAGTTGTCCCATCTTCCTCATAATCATCATCGTCATCAGCAGCAAGAAGCTGATGATGATGGTGGTTTGGATGGCATGGCATGGTGGTGTCTCAGCTGCAACCTCTTAGGTGGCTGATGATAATCATGAGGCTTCTTCCACTACCTCAACATCAACACGCCAAGTTATCGAACCTGTAATTTTCCAAGTTGATTCCGCGTGGTGGTGGGAATCGGAATCGGAATCATCGTCGTCGCCTTCGTCGTTGGTCGGGCCAACATCATCGCATCGTCATACTCATAGTCATGGATCGTGGTGTTCTGCTTCGATGTGCATTTCACTTAACCCAAGCTCCCAGTTCCAACGAATGAATTGACTAGCGGCAAAAATTTTACTTTTCACGAGACGTGCAACACGCTTCGTTTGGGCCTCCAAAGTGAGTCGAGTTTTTATTTCAAAAAAGAAGATGAAAGATAGAAGATAGAAGACGGACAAAGAAAAAGATTCGTACGTTTCCTCACTTTTGAACTTGAACTTGTTGGATTGTGATCTTCTGAAGTCGACTATCGACGGTCGGAGTCTTCGGCGGCGGCGCGGCGTTCGTCTTCTTTAGATTTAAGGTCTTTTGATACCAAAAGAGATTCACTCTCGATCTCGATTTTCTTTTCATGGTTAGGTACATTATTTTGCAAAAAATTTGCATTATTTAAGAGAAGAGATAAAATCGAAAGTAAATCATACAGGCAATGACAGCAACGACGACTCGACGACGACGCGACGACGACGGCTCGGAGATGACTTTTTGCAAATAAATTTTGCGTATCACATTATAAATAGTTTAAGTATCATTATGTAATCCGAAACAGTTTTTTCAGTTGGTAGAATACTTTAAACGCTTCCTGAAAGTGAAAATATGCAACTTATTGGAACTTTATGATGATGATTTAACGAGATTTCTATAACATGTGCCTCAGTTTAAAAGTAATTATGATAATCTTGATCCTTGTATCACAATTCAATCATTTAAAGAACAGTTTTTCATAACTAACCAAATTTTGAAATCAATATTAAGAAAAATGTCTTGACATGACAAAAACGTATAATCGAGTTGCAAGGCTTTAAGTTTTAGAAATTGATAAAAAATCTCTAAACTAGGTACATGGATTTAATTACCGTTTTTTGGAACCACAAATGGTGGGTCAAATGTAATTTAACTTTTAAAATGCAATAAAATTATATAAATTAAGGTGAGTAAGTTAAAATGAACAAACCCTTAAACTATAGAACATGATGATTTTGAAGTGGTTCAATGATATCACCAATCCACAATCCGCATTGAACTATCAAACAATACTGTGTGGTTTTTGTCAACCTCAGATGCGGCAATTTTGTAACATAGCCGACGAGATAAACGATTTTTTGCCAATTTTGGGAAACTTTGTAGTGGGTTGTGCCTTTAATTTCTGATTTAATTGAACATTGAAATTTGACAGGAGGAAATCTTCAAAAGACACTTGGCAGTATTCGACTCTTAACCACTAAAACCACCTCTTTCATCAGGACCAATCTTGAAGGATCGACATCAGATTTTTCTTTCTTAACTTTGTACAATCACTTTGGGGGAAGTTTAAACTTTTAATACTTTCCCATGTTTTTTTTTTTAGACCATAAGCTCATGAGGCTTGGTTCTTCTTAATCTCCGAACATTATATTCTTATATTCAAGACGGACTCCATTTCAGAATAAGTATGACTTTGCAGTCTCTGGTTGTGCGATACAGCGTATTTTTTAACAACTTCTGTAACCATTTCTATTTGTAAGTCACGATGTAGATCGGTATTTCTTACGTACCAAGGTGCATTAACTATTCCACGAAGGACTTTGTTTTGGAATTTTTGGATGATTTCGGTATTTGTTTTCTTTGTACAGCCCCATAATTAGATTCCATAAGTCCAAACAGGCTTTAGTACTTGATTATACAGCATTATTTCTGATGATGGAGCAACATGACGCAAGCCTAAACAAAATTGAAAAAAGCATTAAAGGAGCATACCATATGCCGAATAACAGTCATAAAAAAACTGAATATAGAGAACCCTGGTTTGACAAGGAATGCATGCAGGCGAGAAGCCTTTCTTACGCTTGGCTGAGTGCACATCGGAAGTCCAATACAAACTTCACAAAAGGAAAGTACATGGAGTATAATCAGAATTATAAACTTCTCTGCCGAAAAAAGAAAAAAGACTATTCGGAAGCCCAAGCACATCAGCTTGCAAAGTGTAACAAGTCGTCTGAGTTTTGGAACCTGGTACGAAAACTTAATGGAACAAAATTTACTATTAGCCCGTATCTTAATTCAAATAGACTGCAAACATATTTCGAGCAATTATTAAACCCAGATGCGCCAAATAAGTTTCTGAATCAGTATGCCACACCTGGCTTCAAAAATAATATTTTAGATGCACCAATTTCAAAGGAAGAAGTGTTAATATCGATAAACAACCAAAAGGATCGAAAAGCTGCGGGCTCTGATGGTATACCAGCAGAATTCTACAGATATGGTACAGATACTCTTGTTGTATCTCTAACAGCAGTATTCAACCAGATCTTTGAGGAAGGAATCATCCCAAATCAGTTCAGCCATGCCTTGATTTTCCCAATCCACAAGAAGGGAAGCACTGAAGTTCCTGAAAACTACAGAGGAATCTCGTTTTTGAACTCGTCATATAAGACATGTATTTACATCGATTCTGCTCATTCGTTTAAATGAATGGATACATTCTAATAATCTGCTTAGTGAGTTCCAAGCTGGCTTCAGATCGGGATACTCCACCGTCGATCACATTTTTGTACTCCGCTCGATTGCTGACTCGTTTCTATCGAGAAATAAGAAACTATTTGCATTTTTCGTTGATTTCAAAGCTGCTTTCGACACCGTGGATCGCAATGCCCTGTTTTACAAGCTTTTCCAGAAAGGAATGTCGCTTAAATTCGGTAAAGTATTGCAAAATTTATACAAGACTACCAAAGCATCAGTGTGGAATGGCCAATGCTTATCAGAATGGTTCGAAACGAAATCAGGAGTTAGACAGGGCTGTGCACTCAGTCCAAGCTTGTTTGCACTCTTCATTGATGATATAGTCGAAGCATTACCAGCAGGAATCAATTACGCAGGCGTTAACATTAAAGCTCTTCTTTTCGCTGACGACATTGTTCTGCTCGCTTATACTCCGCAGTCCCTTCAGCTAATGATAAATAAGCTTGCTGAATATTGTAAAAGGTGGAGCCTAGTGGTAAATTTAAATAAATCTAAAGTGATGGTTTTTAAGAATGGCGGTGGTAGATCGGGTGCAAGTGAGCAATGGCACTATAATGGTGAAATAGTAGAGTTGGTGAAGGAATACAAATATCTAGGAGTCTGCTTTACTAAGAACTTGAGCATGGAAAAACATCTCACTGACAAACTTGTTAAGGCGAAAACAGCTATAAACGTAGCATGGAACCAATGCTTTAATAATAAGGAAATTACGCACACTAGTAAATTCAGGGTCTTCGAAACTGTATCGGAATCAGTTATGTTTTATGCGGCGTAAGCTTGGGGAGGTCGGAAATATGAACAAGTGGAAAAACTGCTCCGATTTTACATAAAACGGATTTTCCACCTTCCTTCGAGTACGCCAAACTACATGATCATGCTGTAAACGGGTTTATCGCCTTTATTTATAAAAACACTCAAGCTGCAGGTCGATTACAACCTCAAAGCTCTGGATATGCCAAGTTATCGTCTCCCAAAGAAAGTAGTTCTTCAAACAATCCAATCCCGAAGTGGATGTTTTAAAGACTGGATAGAACTAGCCGAACAGATAGATGTTGACCTAAACTACAGTAACCTTGCCTCTTGGAAGCCAACTTTATATTTCCTAATAGCTCGTCTGGATGAAGCCTCAAGAACACAATACACGAAGCAAGCCAAAAGCTCACTGCACCGCATGATTTACAGTAGACTAGACTACGATCTCAGGGAAAAAAACTACTTCCACGACAAATTTACCATCGAACAAATTTCGTGCATGTTCCGGCTAAGAGGAGAACTCCTTAATCTAAACTACATTCCTCACCGTGAGGACTTACCGATCTTATGCAACCTGTGTAACTTGAAGGAGCGCGAGGATGTTTTTCATTTTGTTGGACGATGTGCGGTACTGAGAGAAGTAAGAAGACTTATCCTAGGCAGTGTTTCACATATCACAAGCCTTCTACAGGAAATGGATGTCACAAAGTTATATGCATATTGCAAAACAGCACTTAATTATATACATCAAATTTTAAATGAAGCGTTTTAATCTTAAACTGCACTTTCTTTTTTTTTTTAATTTATATAAAGCTATACTTTTAGTTGTCAATCAGGCAGACGGCAATGCCATGCATCATATTGATTGTATTACCCAAATTATTGTTAAAAATGTATGTTTAAATAAAATCAAATCTAATCTAATCTACAGCATTATTTTGTTTTGGATTGATAAATCAGAGTTGTTACCAAGTAACCAGTACATTTTTCTATATTTCAAGTTTAGTTCTTCTCTTTTCTTTTTGATGTGCTCTTTCCACTTTAGCTTTGCATCCAAAGTCATTCCAAGGTATTTGGCCGTATTGGCGTAAGGTACAGCTTGATTATTAATGAATATTGGAATATTGTTTATCTTTT
Organism: Eupeodes latifasciatus; assembly: GCA_920104205.1. NCBI lineage: Eukaryota > Metazoa > Arthropoda > Insecta > Diptera > Syrphidae > Eupeodes > Eupeodes latifasciatus. The sequence continues at coordinate 131,196,755 of OV049926.1, read as the reverse complement.
TAGTTGTAAAGTTTATATGTGAAGATTTTGTTTCATTGAGTTTGATACGCCATTTTTCGGTCCAAGCTCTCACTGTGTCGACGGCATTTTGTAGTTTTACTGTGTGCCTTAGAGACACATTTGTCGGGTACCAAAATTGCGGTATCATCTGCAAAAGTAGCCATTATGGTGTGATTATCAACTGAAATATCCCTTGTGTATAGTAAATACAGGGTAGGACCTAGGACACTTCCTTGTGGTACACCGGCTTCTATTTTCTTCAATTCCGAGTATTCTTGATCGTACCTTACTCTAAACAATCGGTCTGAGATGTACGATTTTAATATTTCAAAGTACTGCCTGGGAAGATCCCTTTGCAGTTTGTACTCAAGTCCCTCATGCCAAACCTTGTCAAAAGCTTGAGCAACATCTAAGAAAATAGCTGAACATACTTGTTTTGCTTCTAATGCTTTTTCTATTACATCCGATATTCTATGAACTTGGTCTATCGTGGAATGTTTATTTCTAAATCCAAACTGATGGTTTGGGATTAACCTTCTTTCTTCTATGATTTTGCTAAGTCTCTTCAGAAGCAGTTTTTCAAAAACTTTTGCCATAATTGGTATAAGCGATATTGGTCTGTAAGACGTCACTTCTGTAGGTGGTTTACCTTGCTTTTTTATAACAATTACTTCAGCAATTTTCCAATGGTGCGGGACATACCGGTGCTTAAGGCATGCATTTATTATATATTGGAGTTTTATGAAGGCTTTCAATTGCATTTCTTTCATAACCTGAGCAGTAATTAGATCGTAACCTGGTGATTTTTTATTTGATAGTTGATGTAAACACATACTTTTTATTTCTTTAAGTCTTACAATTGGTATTTTCATCTACGAGTATCTTATTAACAAACTGTAAGCTATTTTCAGCCGCGTTTGATGAGTGTGGCTTAAAAACATTCGCAAGATCTTCAGCGAAAAGGTTAGCTTTTTCTTTCGGGTTACCGATCCATTTCCCATCTTGAGATTTCAAGGGCGAGTTTTGTAACTGCGGTCTTTTCAGCCGCTTGGCTGCTTTCCATAGCGAAAAATCGGTTGAAGCATCAGTCGTTAAATTCCTTAGGAATGTACTGAGTGAATCATTTTTGAATTTGTAAATTTGTTTTTTAAGATTGTTGCTTATACGGTTAAACGTTGTTTTATAATCTGGAAATCAATTTGATCTTCTATTTGTGTTGAATAGGGACTTCTCAGCCGGTCCCAATTGTATTCCTCCGATAGTATTAAAAAATGTTAGAAATGCTTTAGTTGAACCCCTAACGTTAAAAACTTGGCTCCTGCGAGACAATATGTGGCTTTACGATCAACCCCCTTCAAACAGACGTAGTACTCTTTACAAATAAGAGAAAAATACAAATACAATCGCTAGTATAGATGAAATCCCACTCAAATTGACAAATAAAGCTAAATACCTAAGAGTAACCCTATATAAAAGGCTGAACTGGGGAGGTGGTGTTTTGATTGCCGTTCGAACAATATTACTCAATACAAATTAAAGAATGATGCAGATGATATTGAGCAGCTTTGTTTGACGTTACGACGTTAAAGACAATGTCTTCTTGCTTTCCTTATAATAAACTGTGTGGTGATTTCAACTGTTATCTGTTGGATAAGCGTTTAGCTGAAAATTTCCTTAATGTTTTTAAGGCGCTGAATCTGAGTCCCGTTAACTGCTCCACTGCTACCCACTTCACCAAAGAGTCTATTTCGCTACTAGATCTGTATCTTGCCAGCGATGTTGGTAAGGTTATGCTTTACAGCCAGCTTTTAGCACGATTTCCTTTTTGTATTTTTGGATTTAGTTTTTCAGGTTTATCGACAATTTTTTCAATACCGAGACTTCAAAAACTTAAACACATCTGACTTAGTGCGTGATTTTGACTGCGTAGAATGGAACTCACTGTACCATATGCAAAATGTAAATGATCAAGTCAGATTTTTACGGCAAAGCGTCAATCAGCTTTTTGAGAGGCATGTTCCTATTAAAAACCTTCTCGTTAGGCATACGGCTCCACCTTGGCTGAATAGCGACATCTCTGCTCTGATGTCACGACGAGATGCCGCCTACAGTCAATGGAGACGTTACAAACTAGAGCACTTCCACACATTGTATTGCAGACTGCGTAATCAAGTTGTCGTAATGGTCAGGTCAGAACGGCAAAAAGACTTTATTATGAAAATAAACTTGGTTCTTTAACCTCTGGTAGAAAAATATAGAAAAACCTGCGTGAAATCGGTATTGGCAAACAATCTAAAAAGCCTGTTGGTGACGTCGATTGTGATGCACTCAACAAAAAGTTTACGTCCATGCCCTTAAACGTTGCTTCACCCGTTCTTTCCCTTACTGAGGAGGAACCAACTGCTATCAACAGCTCTCTGAGTTTTATAAGAATACAAGAGGAAGACATTGTATAGGCAATAATATCGATTAAATCTAATACTACTGGCCTGGACCAAATGGACCCTAAGTTCTTGAAACTACTGCTTCCATATATACTGCGCTATATAACCTACATATTTCAGCATATTGACTACCTCCGAGTTTCCTTTAGAATGGAAAAAGGCTAAGATTATTCCCATACCCAAAAAGCAAACTACAGAATTTCGGCCGATTGCCAATTGCCATTCTTCCGTTTCTTTCGAAGGTGTTTGAAAAAACTATTCTGGGGCAGATCCAAAAATATCTTACAATCAACAACCTGTTAAGTACCTGTCAGTCTGGTTTTCGGCCTAAGCGAAGCTGCAAATCCGCCTTACTTTTTGTAACTGATGAAATAAGAATGGCAATGGACAGTGATCATGTTACATTGCTAACACTGTTAGATTATTCAAAGGCTTTTGATACTGTTAGCCACTCAATTCTTTGTAAAAAGCTGCGAATTAACTTTGAGTTTTCTTTAGAGTCATGTAAGCTTGTTCTTTCATATCTCAGCGAAAGGCAACAATGCGTGGTGGCTAATGGATACTCGTCCACATTTCTCAATGTTTTGAGTGGAGTGCCACAGGGATCTATCCTTGGACCAATCCTCTTCTCGCTTTACATAAATGAGTTACCACAAGTTGCTAATTCATCTTTGTGCTGATGATGTGCAGCTCCTGATAAGTCGACCTTTTGGGGCTAAAAATGATGCCGTAGCTTTAATGAACGAAGATCTGCTCCGCATTTCACAGTGGTCAAAAAAGAACGATCTCCGCCTTATCCCTGTCAAATCAACATCCCTCCCCATCTATCGCAAAAACGTTGATGTATCGGGTTTAAACCCGTTGAAACTTGACGACAAAACCATTGAATATGTTAGCACTGCTAGAAACCTAGGAGTAGTATTCAATCGCACACTCACTTGGGATGACCACCTTAATAGTGCCATTGGTAAAGTCTATGGAAGTCTCCGCCTTCTTCAAGTCACTCGAAATTTCATCCCGATCAAAACTAAACTGATACTTGCTAAGGTCCTTATACTACCAATTGTGCTGTATGGGTGTAAAATCTTTTGTAAACTAGACTGTGTGACTAGCCGCAAATTGAATGTTGCTTATAACAATATTGCCCGCTATATTTATAATCTACGTCGTTATGATCACATATCAATTTTTGCGGTACGGATTTCTGGTTGTAGCCTAGACAGCTTAATAAACTTTCGCTCTCTAAGTTACCTGCATGAAATCATCCAAACACAACAATCCGATTATCTATACGGTAATCTTAATTTCCCTCATTCCTTTGCTTTAATATTACCCCGATACAATTTTCTAAATACTGAGCGTCAATTTTTTATTCATATTGTACGCCTTTGGAACTCTCTGCCCATCGCTATGAGAAGAATAAGAAGCATAAGTAGATTTAAATTTTTACTTTTCAACTATTTGGCAAATAATTGATGTTAAATTTCCTTTTCTTTATATAAGTATGTAAATAGTAGATATATAATTTTTATTCAAATTCTAAATTAATGTAAAGGCTTGCAACACTTTATAAGACTCATGTCCTACCTTGTAAGCGATTTTTGAAATAAATAAAAATACAAATAAATAAAAAAACCTGGCTTTGATATGATTCCTCCTATTCTTTTGTCAAAATGTTCGTATTCACTTTGAAGTGTTTTGACCCTTATTTTTAATAAATCTTTACAAACTGGTGTTTTTCTTAAAGAATGGAAATTATCTTATATAGATCCCATTTATAAGAGTAGTCTTAAGCATCACTTAGTGAAGAACTATAGACCAGACCAATATCAAAACTTTCAGTTATTCCCAAACTATTTGAAAAAATGGTCACCCAAAGACTTTATTTTGCTGTCAAGAATTTCTTGTCTCAAAAACACAACATTTTTGTAAAGGGTTGATCAACGTGTACTAATTTAAGTCTTTTTGCAAATTATTGTTATAATCATGTTGAAAAGGGTAGACAAGTTGATTTTCTGTATACTGATTTTGTTAAAGCCTTGAACCGCGTGCATCATGGTCTTCTCCCACAAAAGCTTAAGATGTTAGAATTGAATGCTTCAGTTTTACAGTGGTTAGATTCATACCTGTCTGATAGAAAACAAGCTGTTAAAATAGATGATTGTGTTTCAAATCTTATAGAAATCTTATAGGTGTCGGGTCTTCCACAAGGCAGTCATTTGGTCCACTTCTTTTTATAATCTTTAAAAATGATTTACCTTCAATTTTTAAATTTTGTAACTGCCTGATGTACGCTGATGATGTGAAAGTATTCACAGCAACATCTTCACTTGAAAATTGCTTTTTAATGCAGTTGGATATAAACAATTTTCTTAAATGGTGCGACTACAATCATCTTCAGCTGAATTACTCGGAGTGTAAAATTTTTAGTGCATCTAAATCTTCATCCCTTATTGATTTTGAATATAAATTCTATGATGTTAGTCTTCTTAGGGCAATTGAAGTAAATGATCTTGAAGTGAGTTTTGATTCAAAGATTGACTTTAGATCTCATGTTGATTACATTGTATCTAAAGGTAATTCACTTTTAGATTTCTTGAAGCGGAACTCAAGATTTTAAGGATGCCTATACTTTGAAGACCTTATTTATGTCTACCGGTCTTAGAATATTGTTGTATCGTCTGGTCTCCATTTTATGAAAATAATATTTTGAACAGTGAAAGAGTTCAGAAAAGATTTACTCTTTATAAATCAAGGTGCTCTTTTATTGCCTTAAAAACGCTTAAATGTCGGAGACAAGTACAAAGTGTTTTGTTCCACCTTTATTTTTAATTACTTCGTAAATTCGATCCGGCATGGAATCGCTCCACGCTAATTTGATTGCAGAAATTAAGGTTTCTTTTCTTTTCATAAACTTTGCGTACTAACCATCCCCAGACATTTTCTATGATGTTTAGATCAGGTGCGCGCTCATGTGAAGTCTTGAAAAATCTAATCGCAACATTTTCCGTCTCTCGTCAAGTGGTGGTTTTTTCTTAAGTTTCATTCGTTTAAGATGGTTTGATTTGTTGATTACTCTTAAAACTGTTGAGCAACTTGCGTTTACGTCGACTTTTTGCTTTATTTTTGCCACAGAATCAGAAGAATGTGATGCACATCTTAAAATTCTTCGTCTCTCAGCTGCTGTTGTTGCTGTTTTCGTACCTCCCTTCATGTTTTTGCCGTATACATCTTTATTTTTTAAGTAAGAATAAATTACATTAAAACTTCGGACAACTTTATCAGCTATTGCACGTCCAGTTAGGCCTTGGTCTCTAAGTAAATCGATTTTAGCTTTTTCAACACTGTTAAGACACGTAGATCTACCCATTTTTCTTAAAATTTGAAATCAAGAATTAAATTTTACTGAAAACACTAAAATCGTTAATTTAAACTGTCAAGTACTCCAAAAAAACTTATAAACAACGAAGAAAATGGCGTTGTACCTATTCCGTTGACTAAAAAAAACTCCTACTTTGCATATAAAACACTTTGCAAGTGGTTGAAGAAAAACTCACGGTTGTTTTTGGATAATTCTTTCGGAATTATCTGCTTAACATCTTAAGGGAATAGTTAGCATCAACAGATGGCATAATAACCATCACTGTTTGGAAAAAAATGGATAAAGTATATTAAAAAATGTTTGTGCGTATTCAGTTGACGAGGAGTGTAAGTACATGTCTTATTAGCTTTATTATTATGTATTAATTTTGTAATCAGCAGATATTCGATCAATTGATGAAATAAATGAATAAAGTTTAAGAAACTACATTGGAGAGATCCAAAAAACTCAGATCGCGTTCTTCTCATACAATAGGATCTTCAGTAGAAATGGGACCAAATCCTAAAATCATACTATGCTAAAATGGTATAGTGGAATACTTTGGGGAAAGGTAACACTTTAAAAATCCTCACAAGGGTACAGACATAACTTATCCCACTGAAGGAATGGAAGCATTACTCAATCTTTTACCCCTGGACGTTTATGTAAAGGAAACAGCTGCAAACAGCGCCTTACAGCTAAGCCAAACCAGTTGCTGAAAACCCAGCCATAACGAGCACTCGCATATTCTACAGGAATACATAGGGAACAATGTAGGCCTGTCTGAACTTAAATAAACCTTTTCTCCCTGATAGGAACGAATAAGTGCACTAATGTGCCACACATAAGTGAGTCGGAGTGAGTAAAAACGGATACTGGAGTAGGTGCCGGTTTTTTTTTTCTCTGAAACACTCAATCTTGCCAACTTTTTCAGTGTCTTTCAAGCCCAGGTATTGGCAGTGACAAACGCTGTAAAACATTTCCCAATGATTGCGCTATCACGAGTATTCAAATAGAAAGTTTGTAAATCAATGTCGTCTAAAACTACAGGTTCTTAGCTCACAGATCTTGCTAATAAGATACTTCGAGAAACAAATGAAATATGGAAAAGCCTCGAAACCTGTGATACGTTCAGGAAATTATGTCCTGTTCCATTATTCACCTAGACAAACAGTCTCTTACTTGTGAGCATAACAACAGGTCATAACCTGTTGGGTTACCATAAAAAGAAAATGCGGCTTACCACCGGCGGCGATGACATGTGCATTTAGTGCAAAGGATGCAGTGATGGGGAAGAGCAAAAAGACTCAGGCTACTATTTTTCCAACTGCCCAGTACTATTGCACAATAGAAACAAACTCTTAGACAGACACTTTTTCAATAATCTTGAAAAATTGGTAGACATTTCAGGAAGCAGCTTCCTAGGCTTTATCAAAGCCTCTAAATGACTAAAGCAAGACAAGCCATAGACATCATTGTATTTTCAGGAAAGTTCAATACTTCCGGAGATCAATATGGATCTACCTTGATCTAAGTGTGGCGATAACATCATCGATCACTAACCCATTGACCTAACCTAACCTAACCTGCGAAACATAACATATTAATAACAAAACTAGTAATAACTCACAAGTAAAAGAAATTTAATTTAAAAGAATATTTTTTGAAAATAATTTTAAAGACTTTTTTGGTAGTATTATACAAAAATAAAAAGTTCATAATATATATACTTCACCGTAACGCTCCTAAACAGTTTATAGACTAACTTAAGTCATAACACACACTTAAAGTTAAGCAATTCTTTTTGTAATTTTACTTTTAATTGAATTTTAAAAAGTTATACTTTTTTAATCGACAAAAATTTAGCCATAGTGTGTCTATATTATTTAAACCATAGTTCTCTTAACTTATTTTTTTAACCACTTGTTTGGTGAAAGTGGATTTTATTAACTTTTTTTTTGTTCTTGAATTTATTTTTTGTCAAAGTTTTACATAATAGTTAAACAAGCATTTATGTGACTACTAATTTGAAGGAAATTAAAATCAAATAAAATAAATATTTAAATTTCGTTTGAATTAGTATGAGGTGTTGTGGCGATGTAATATAATGGATTAAATGTTATCATCGCTATTAGCCCCTTCCTTTTTTGCCATGGCACGACCGTCGAATCGATATGGTGTTAATCAATCTGCACATACAAAAGTTAGCCATACTATTCTTATGCAATCTACAGAATTTTAACAAAAACCAAAATTAACGCTTACTTGGTTTTGTTTGTGTTTAGTTTAGATTTATAGAGCCATAAATTAGATTAAAGCTAAGCAAACACAATAAAGCCATAAATGCAGTTTGCTAAACATTACACACATTTTCTGTTATGGCATTTTCTTTTATTTAATAAAAATACTTTAATTGAAATAACTTTTCTATATAATTTTCAAAATTAATAATTCATCAAATTAATATCATATTCAAGTGTGATTAATTTAAACAAAAGAAAATCATAATAATTTTATACGAATTACTTTTTAAGAAGTTAAATCTAAAATACCCCCACGTTAATGCGTATATAATTATTATGTACATTTTCTGTTAGCATAATTAGTGAAATCAGTCTCTTGTGTTATATGATATTTTTGATCTTAAACCGAAGTCGAAAAAGGTCATCGACATTAAGAAAAATAATAATAAACATTTATATAAACTTAAACCTTATGTTTTGTGTGTTATTGCATTTTTAGATAAAACCTCTGTTTGACAACTATCAGCGTGAAATCGAACAAACCTTATGGGAACCCATCAATCGTTATTGGGCTGAATGTTATGAAGCTTGTAAGGCTGCATCCAAAAAACGTGGTACATTTCAAGCTGAAAATCGTCGTCATTTCCAGGTAAAACAAGACAAAATAATAACAAACAAAATATTGCAACTCTTATCTGATGATCTAATCATTTTATTTCCGAGTCTTATTTTCTTATACAACATTTTTTTTAAGACTTTGCCATAATGAAGTCTACATAATTTTATATTAACATTGTCTCCATTAATTACTCTTTTTTAATGTTTTTATTCCGTTTTTGAATTTTTGTATCTATTAGCAAAAAATTGTAGTGCCATGGAAAGTGCGTCAAGTAGAAGAAATGACACGACTTAGCGCCTCAGCACTTCAACAAAAAACCAAGATAAGCTACATTAAGAAAAAATGGAAGACAGCTAAAAGATTCCTGTATGGTCCCCGCGGACCCTGGTACACTGGGTAAGTCTTCTTTTAATCCTACATATTATTTTGTATTTGTTGCATAAGATAATTAAGACAAAATATACATAGGAAGTTCAGTGACGTAGCTTAGAAAGGTTGAGACTTTTTGTCTCCTAAAAATATTTTTCTTAAAATCCACTGTTATATTAGCATTAAAGTATACCAATAAGTCCAATTTTGACTAAGAAGTCGTGAAAAACAAACCAATTGGCTAAACACAATGGACACTAAGCTGCAGTCGTATAGTAACTGTTAAGATTTTGAAGACACGTAAATTGAAAATTGTGAAAGTGACGCAAATCAGTTGTTGGCGTAGTTGAAGGAGTTGGGCCAATTTGACGTCTTTCCAAGCAATAAAACTGACAGAAAAGTTCTGTCAAAATAATTTACATAAAACATAAAATTAATCAAATGAATGTCATACAAAATTGTTCGTAGTAGTTTGGGAGAGCATATACAGTGATGGAAAAAATAATAGAAACATGCTTCGTCTTCATTCTTTTTAAGACATAGAAAGGTATCTGTGAAGAGGCACAGAGGCAGTACCCGTGAAAAATACTTTAGATGGCATAGGCAGGGATCGAACCCAAGACCCCTGGCATGACAGTCCAACGCACTGACCATCATGCCACGGATACTATTTTTGCGAGTATTTTTGTTTTAGGATACCCCAAAAGTGCTCAATTGGGTTTAGGTCGGAGGATTTTGATAACTTTCCATAACTTTGACTTTGTTATGTTGAAACTAAAGGGTGATTTTTTAAAAGCTATAGGAAAGTTTTTCGAAAAAAAAAACACATACAATTCATAAAATGCATGAAATCTTTAAGAATAAATGCTTCAATGTTGTCTTCCAATGCGTCAATTGAAGTGGGCTTGTCTGTATAGACATGAGCTTTAACATAGCCCCACAAAAAATAGTCTAAAGGCTTTAAATCGCACGATCTAGGCGGCCAATTGACCGGTCCCGAACGTGAAATAAAATGTTCACCGAACTAGCCTCTCAATAAGTCCATTGTTGCGCCTGCTGTGTGGCATGTGGCACCGTCTTGTTGAAACCACATGTCATGCAAGTCAAGCTCTTGCATTTTGGGCAAAAAAAAGTTGGATATCATCTCACGGTAGCGCTCACCATTCACAGTTACGTTACGATTCGCATCATCTTTGAAGAAGTACGGTCCAATGATGCCACCAGCTCATAAACCGCACCAAACTGTGACTTTTTCTCGATGCATTGGTAGCTCTTGCAATGCTTCTGGCTGATATTCACTCCAAAATCGACAATTCTTCTTATGTACGTACCCATTGAGACAAAAATGAGCTTCGTCGCTGAACACAATTTTTCGGTAAAAGTGTGAAACTTCGGCCAACTTTCCAAAGAGCCCATTCCTTCCGCAAAATTTTCCACGTTGTTGAGTAACAGAGGCCCAATTGCTGCGAACGGCGACGAATCGAGAATTGATGGTCATTAACACTGGCTGATACAGCTGCGATATTTTCTTCAGTTCGCACTCTACGTAAGCGTGTTGGTGGTTAAATGTCCAACAATGTAAATTTGGTGCGAAATTTAGTCACAATAGCCCGAATAGCCGCTTCAGTGGGTCGATTAAACTGACCATAAAATGGAAAAAGCGCGCGATGAACTTTCTTAACAGAGCACGCATTTTGATAATAAAATTCAATAATTTGCTAGCGTTGTTCGTTTGTAAGACGAATGGTTAAATTTTAGACCAAACTAAATATGTTTGACACTGAAACAAAACACGAAACGTGGGTCAGCTGTTTCAACCAGCAGTGTTACCAAAAAGATAACAGCTAAAAATCAACCTTCATTTTGGAGGAGTGCTTCGGGTAATTATCCAGCATGAGCTCCCATTTAATTGGCATATCCTCTTCAGTAAATGGAAGCATGACTGAATATAAGATGTGGACATAATACATAGCGCACATCTTATCTTCGATCCAAAATATTGGAGCTACACCAGAGGCTGAAAAGCACCCCCATCACCGTGTTTCACTGTATTCTTTGTGTGTTTTGAGTTAAATTCTTTTCACCTACATTTTTGCATCGGAACCAAACAAATTGACCTTCGTTTTATGCGACCACAAAACCTAATTCCAATATAAACGATGCAGGTATTATTCTCCTTCAAACATGGCACTTTCCTTGGACTTCTACAAGGAAGACCTGCTTCTATGAGTCGGTTTCTTATAATTCTAGCTGTCCCTGGTTCATTTAATTTTTTTTTTTGAGTTCTCTTGAAAAAAGAAATGGTTTCTTCTTGCCAAGAGTCTATCAAAAAGCGAAGAAGTTTTTCTTTTTCTTCATCTTGTTTCTTCTTTTCGGCTTGAATGTAGAGCTGTAAATACTTTTTGCTCCAAACTAATTATGATTTTTGTAATTTCATCCATCGTTTTTCCAGCTTGTCTTCGATTTTTCATCATTTCGCATTCAAAATGAGTACAATTAAAATTATAGACGACTTTTAAAAATTCTGTTTGGTATCGAAAATAAAATATCTGACAAACTAATAAACAAACTCAAAAAGCCTATTTGCATAAATTAAAAACTGACCCTTACTTTAGAATACCAGTTTTTTTTCCCAGCCAAAATCATCATTGAGCTCAAACTTTTTACCGTTAAGTGAAAATAAAACTTAATTGGTAAAAAAATATTGTGCATTGAAAATGATAAAGACGCTTGTTTCTATTATTTTTTCCAACACTGTAACTTTTTCCATTGAGTCCATTTGAGATTTGAATGTTTTAAATAAATTCAAGTTAAAAATGTGACATTTAAAATCGTCCTAAATTAACGTATTATTAGAAAGAAACTTTAAACTTCAAACTTAATTTTAAAAATTCAGGGGGAAAATTGCATTTCTGGACACCTCAAAAACACAAATTATAAATGTTTTTGACAGTTGTTCCTTCTGCAGCGCATAGTGCCCCATTGTGTTCGGTCAGTAAAGTTTATAAGATCCCCTTAAAAATATTACCAGGTTCCTGAAAAAAATCATTTATACGGCCCTGCTTTTGGTAACACTAAAACAATAATCAGTTAGTGACATGTTTGAATGGTAACATTTTGCGGAACTAGTCATTTTTACAGTAAACTGTTAAAGTAAATAAATGCCTTCCAGTGACATCGTTGATGTTACGTATCGCGTGCGTGGATACAATTTGTTTTTTAATTTTATTCGCACTTGTATCTGCAACAAACCGTAGATGCATAATTTTTCATTTTCAATGTTTTTCCATTTTTTTTTGTATTGCAATTATGAAGGTGAAACTTTTGTAGGAGTAATGTTAAGTGGGGTAAGTAAAATATATACAGTACAGGTGTTATGATCTATTGATTTATACCTAAAGATAATCAAAGACAAAAGTTAATATCTAATATCCGTTAAAGTATAATGTGTATGACTTTATCAAATCAATCTGATTCATTCTTTGATGACATTACCCACTACACTAACTAATATATTATAGGCCCACCTACTGTGAAAAAGCCTTATAAATACAGTAGGAGCAGCAAATTGTTAGACAAATAAATAGAAAAAAAGAAGAAATATTAGATTTACATTTTGGGATATGTGCTTGTGTATTATTATAATAATGTGTAATGTGTTCTTTTTGCTAATTTGAACAAACTTAACGCCTACTCTTTTTGTTGACTGCTTGCTGCGTATGGTAAGTATGTTAATGCCATTTAAGTCTTAATTTGAATAATAGCAAACAGTCTACATTGCATATCCCATTCAAGAGAGATGATGAGGAGGTAATCTAAAGTGCTTAACATTGTCCGGGTGGGTGGTAAATTGAACATAGTTTCATGCATGACTAACACGATATAAAGGCAAGTTCGTTAGTTGTTTTTTATTTCAGCTTCTTCTTCTTTTTTAATAGGCTGAAATATTGTGTTAAAAATGTGTTGAACTATTCGTGATTAATTACTGATTAGATGCTTATGATAGTAATGAGGTGCTTGATTCGAAATCATAAAAAAATGCACATACATACATACGTAGTTGAAAAATGAAAAATATAAAAATTAAATTATTGAAATAACTTAAATTGATTCATCTACTCAAACTCATGTTATCAATTTTGTATGTAAAGCGTAAGGGTCCGGCCACGCAATGAGCGACGAGAAACTGAGCGACGAGCGACTGAGCGACGAGCGACTGAGCGACCGAGCGACTGAGCGACCGAGCGACGAGTCGCTGAGCGACGCAAAAAAATTAGAACACATGAGATCGTATGGAGGCGGCCACTTAAACCCTAAGCGACTGAGCGATTTATTAAGCGACAGAGCGACGACGTCGTCAAATCTGTTTTAATTTTTTAATCGATCGCTGAGCGACGTAGAAAAAAGATGTGTACAATAAACACTGAAAGTTTAATTTCAGCTGTCCAAAAGCTGTTCGATTTTTCTCAAAATTTTACCAGATGTTGAAAACGTTATTCTTCGTTATACAAAATGGTTTTGGAGATAAAATCTTTTTTTGTTCGTAAAATTTTCGAGGTAACACATTTTTTTTTTCAGTTTTTTTTTTATTTAAAAAAAGCCGTTTATTGAAATATTTTCTAAAAATGTATTGGTTTGGTATCACGTTGCAATAAATAATACAAAATTGATTTCAAGGGTTAACCAAAATGTTCACCTTTTTTAAATTGCTATGGTAGGAAATCCACCCACGCAATTTTCTTGAGAGCCCTTTCTGCATTATTATCTGTATAACAAAATTTATTTGAAGTCGATATCTCTACTATTTCTTGAGCTATGGACGACGAAAAAAACGTCGCGAACGTACGGACGTACAAACGCACGTACACACACAGACATCTCTGTTAAAATCTTTTATTTAGACTCTAGGGACCTTGAAACGTCGAGAAATGTCAAAATTTTTAATTCGACAAATCGGACCGATTACAATAACTTTCTACGGGAATATAAAAATGTCACCGATAAAGGGTGGGAAAAGTTGGACAAATTTGTAATTGTTTTGTTAAGTTGTTATTTATTTAATCTTTAATTACAAATAGTGTTTTTTGTTCAAAAGATGGTACTGAGGGCCGATTCCAGAAAGCGCGGCGGATCGCTTTTAATGGCGGATTTGTGTTTTTATATTCTCAAAAGCGATTCGCTTTCCATTTGGAAAGCGAAAGTTCTTTCCAACAAAATGTCATTTTTCTGGTGGGTTTTGAAAGCGACAGGCGTGATAGTGGCGGATTGCAACAAAATGTAAACAAAAATAAGTTTTATTTGTGTTTTTTTTTTAAATATATTAAATTAAAGATATCAATATAAGTATTTATTTATTTATAAAATAATAATAAAAACAAAACATTTAATACTATTTTAAAAGAATCTTTTATACTATCTCGTATTTGCTTTGCAATGTTTTTGAAGTTGCCAGCATTTTGAGGAGCTGCAATTACGACATCATCATCACTATCTTCAGGATCTAAAAGCTGATGATCAAAATCTACTTTGCACTTAATACATACATTGTGTAACATTGCATACACATTTGTAATCAATGCTGCCTATTCCGGCCGGTAATGAAGTTCCCTTGAGTGCAGCAGGCATCTAAGCCTTCCTTTCAGAACTCCAAAACATCTTTCTATTATGCCTCTACATTTTGAAAGAACCGTGTTGAATTTAGCTTCACGACTGTTGGGTAGAGGTGATTTGTAGGGAATCATCAACCATTGTTCAAGGATATAACCGGCATCACCTTTAATTCAATGTTGCATCCAGTTTAAGTGTTGGGGTAGGTACTTGTACGAACCTTCCGCTAAAAATCGCAATGTAGCGGCAAGCTTGAGTATTGAAGGCAAAGAGGTAGTGTTTTCTCGTTTGAATTCATCTTTGATTTCTTCAAAAACGTACACAAATGCTTCTCGCGATAGTCGAAACAATTTTATAAACCTTATTGAACAAAAATCATTAAAAAAACTTCAATTTGGAAAAAGATAATTAAATACACACTCTTTGGGGGGAACATTAAGAGGCGAAGACCCACTTCTAAATAATTTTCTTTGAATATTTAAATAATTAGCTTCTTTTCTTGCTTCTTCTCTTTCTGCATTTAAAAAAACACTTATGGAGTCCATTGAAAACCAGTTTTGTTTACTTGAAACCAACAATAATAATAAAATATAACTACAAACATTAAGATACTTTTTTCAAAGAAAAACAATTAGTTTTAGTGGAAGGAAATGTCATATTTTTGGAAACAGCTGACAAATAAATGGAAAATTGGAAAATATCATGGAAATGGATTGGAAATATTTGACATTTAAGTTGGAAAAATGGAAGGATCGCTTTCTTCCATGTTCGCTTTTGAAATTAACTCAAAGCGAAGACGGTCGAAATTGAATTTTCGCTTTCAATGCGATCCGCCGCGCTTTCTGGAATCGGCCCTCTGACATACGACAATATTGCAAAATCGATCTGGAAATCTGCGAAGATTCAGAAATAAATGATGAAATACACCATAATTTTCCCTTTCACGATTTATGGGGTGTACACCAAATCTACGGAACCTCGATCTTATTACAGATCTATTTTTTCCAACTAATCGCTCAGCGACGTGTCGTTTAGTAAATGGCCACCAACTCGTCGCTCGGTCGCTCAGTCGCTCGTCGCTCATTGCGTGGCCGGACCCTAAGGAAAACGCTTTGAAGTCGAAATTCTTACTATTTCGAATTCTTTTCGTTAAGTTTTGTTTTCGCAAAGTGTGCAAATTATATATACAATAAATTGAGAGCTTTGAGTTCTAAGCAAACATTTTAAATTTGTCTTTAAATGGTCAGTTATACCACCTGTCATTGGTTTTCATCATTGAATATTTCGTTTCGTTATTTAAAAGTGATTAAAAGAATCAAGTTTGAATCAAAATAATGACAATGAGTTGCAGATTTTTTTTTACGAAAAAAATATACTACTCAATCCAGAACTTTTCTTAATGTTCATTTTTAGGGGACCGTTATAGCTATCATTGGCTTTCATCATTAAAACTAATCATTGGAATTTTTTTTAAGATTGGTTATAAAGGGTGTCCCAAAATTAACGCAAGATTTGAATTTGGCGCCATTTGTGCAGTGAAGTGTTGGCAACCCTAAAAAAAAAGCAATTTGACAGCTAACAGTATAGGGTTATTAAAAATGGAGCGTTACACGAGAGAACAGCGTGTCTTCATTTTTAAAGAATATTTCAAAAATAGTGAAAGCTTGGCAGCTTCAGTTCGAAAATTTCATACAAAATATGGTCGGAATAGTCTTTTAACTTCGTCAACTGTGAAGAGATTAATTGAAAAATTCATGGAGACTGGATCCGTTGGAGACGCCAAACACACTGGTCATCCAAAAACAAGCCGTTCAAATGTGAATGTCGAAGCAGTGCGTGAGAGTGTCGTGGACAAGAATTGCAAATTTCAAGAACCTCTCTACAGCGTATACTCACCAAAGATCTGTGTCTTCATGCTTACAAAATTCAATTAACACAACAATTGAAGCCTAATGACCATGGGCAGAGAAGAGAGTTCGTTGAATGGATTATTGAACATCAACAAATGGACCCTGATTTTTCGAGCAAAATCATCCTAAGCGATGAAGCACATTTTCATCTTGATGGCTCTGTCAATCGCCAAAATTGCCGCATTTGGATGTGATTGTCGAAAAACAAATGCATCCACAACGCGTGACTGTATGGTGTGGATTTTGGGCTGGAGGCATAATTGGGCCATATTTTTTTTGAAAATGATGCTGGTCAAGCAGTGACTGTTACTGGTGCTCGATATCGCGACATGATTACACAGTTCTTTCTGCCAAAATTGGATGATATTGATGTGTCCAATATGTGGTTTCAACAAGACGGTGCCACATGTCATACAGCCCGTGAAACAATTCAATTACTGCATGAGACATTTCCAGGTCGTGTACTCTCTCGTTTCGGTGATCAAAATTGGCCTCCTAGATCGTGTGATTTAACGCCATTAGACTTCTTTTTATTGGGTTATTTGAAATCACAAGTCTATGTCAACAAGCCCACAAACACCCGTGCATTAAAGGAGGAGATTCAACGCTGCATCAACGATATTCAGCCACATTTATGCAGAATGGTCATGGAAAATTTCAACAAAAGAGTGCGCATGTGCATGCAAAGCCGTGGAGGCCATTTGTCCGATGTGTTATTCCATACATAACCCTATCCTATGTACTTTACGAGTCAATAAAAATATAACTATCAAAAGACTAAAAACGGCGTTTTCTATTTAATTCAAATCTTGCGTTAATTTTGGGACACCCTTTACATGCATAGCTTTCATTTAAAATATTCGTTATTGAACAATAACTTCCTGGTTGAAATCAATCATTTACTGAATTTCGGAACATAATCGTTCCACTAAAAGCGTTCCCTTTTCTTTGTATTCCAATCCTGTTGATTTTACTTTTAATGACCAAATCTTATCTCAAATACTTCATTCCAATTGAGAAATGCTTCATTCCAATCAGGAGATTGCTGTCCAATGACAGACATTTTCAATAAAAGTTATAACCAAAAATCACCAATGAAGAAAACTATATCCTGTACAGTTCTAAGCAAAATAACTAATTGAATAAAATTCTAGCTTAAATTATAGTAGTCGCAAATACCTTCAGCGGCACAACCTCAAGTAATTATATTGACCGAGAGACGTTATGACTTTTAATTTATGCTAGGGCGCCGAACATACATATAATGTTTTTTTTACTATGTTCTTTTTAGCAACACTGGTTTTTACAGCTAACGCAGCATTTGCGTTTTGTGTCACTGTCAAAAATCTTAAGTTTGGTATATAATTTAATAATGATTTGTCTTACAGACGAGCAACGCTTGCATATTATTGAATTTAATTGCTCTTTTAAGAAAGTTCTTCCACTGTATGGTCGGTTTAATCGGTCTACTGAGTCGGCTATTCGGACAATTTTTACTAAGTTTCATTGTTGGAAATTAAACCACGCACACACTTACGTAGAGTGAACAGAGGAAAATATAGCAGCTGTATCGGCCAGTGTTAACGATGACCGTTAATTATCGATTCGATTCCAAGCAAAGGGCCTCTGTTACCTCACTACGTGAAAACATTTGGGGAAGGATTTGAATGTGAAGCCTTTCAAAAAACAGCTGGTTCAACAATTAAATCCGAATGATCTACCACAACGCGGAATTTTTGGTGAATGAGCTCCTAAAAAATTGGCCGCAGATCCACTTTTTTATCGAAAAATTATGTTCAAGGGCGAAGCTTATTTCTAGTGAAATGGATACGTGAGGGGCCAGATGCATCTAGAAAAAGTGACTGTTTGGTGCAGATTATGGGCTGGCGGAATCATTGGTGAGCGTAACGGTGCGATGATAACAACTATTTTTTCTGCGCCAAATGAAAGAACTTGAATGCATGACATGTGGTTTCAACAAGCCGATGCCACACAGCACGTGTAACAATCGACCACTTGAGAGGTGAGTTTGGTATACACTTATACAGTTTGTTTCACGTATGTATACACTGGCAAGAACGCTTCGCACTGGAAGCCAACATTAAAGCATTTTTTCGTGAGACACCGGCGGAGATGTTAGAAAGGGTATGCCAAAATTGGACTAAGCAGATGGAAAATTTTAGGTGCAGCTGTGGCCAAACATTTGCGTGAAGTTATCTTCAAGTACTAAAATATATCTATCGTTGTATCGATTTAAACAAAGAATTCTTTTTTCTAAATGTCCGATAGGTTCAATAAGCAATAACTTGTTTACTGCCCTAAAAACAACCACTTTTAATATTTAGATCAATAAATCATGATCCTTGATTTGTAGCGTTCTATCTTTAAATTATAATAAATCAAATATTTGTAAGATATCAGTAACATATTGTCTTTGTTTATTTATAAAATGTAATATCGTTGAAATATCCGCTAATTTCTAATACATCAGGCTAAATTTAACAAAGAGAAGAATTTCCAATTCGGTGTGAATTGTGTGGCACGTTGAATAACAGGGCAAACAAAAATTGGTTACCTGGCCAACGTTGTCGGTTTCATTTCATGTAATCACCTCATCTTAAATAAACACACACAGGGTAATTATCTTGCAAAATTTAAAAAAAATTGGAAATGAGCCTCATCACTGAAGATGGTTTTTCAATGAAAACCCGGAACCTAATCAGCGAAAATACGACGTTGCTGGTTTGAATTTTTGTATTAATTTATTATCGTTTGCGAAATATCTCATTCTCAAAATCAACGAGAAATCGACATTACACTACGTGTTACTTCACCAATACTTTCACTTGTTCTTATGTGTGACAGAAAGTTTCCGCCAATCTTATAGTTAAATTTTTAAGTAACATAGTAGTGATTACTTGTCAAATGTCAAACAAATACAGCTTCAAAAGTGACAGCTGCCCAATGTAAGGCGTTATCCCCAAACTTCAAATAGAAATAGTAAATTTTTCGGGGTGCATTACAAGTTCATGGATGTCAAGTGATTTGTAATCTTAGTAAGCTAGAAAAATTTCTTACTGACTCCCCCATTTATACAGAAATGGGCCTCGTCGCTAAAAATATTGGTCGGTTTCCAACTTTTACAAAGTCCATTCAGCGACCATATTTTGCTGCCTTTCGTTTTTTACCTTTAGCTCCAGGGGGGGTTACAGGAATTTTAATTTGTTATGTTGTGGTTTGCTAAATGAAGAGTTCTGTGAATCATATTGTATTCTTCTGCATAATCATGAGTTTCGTATAGCATAAAAATATAGTTGATCGTTTACTCAACCAGATTTTTCCAATACACTGCAAATAGTCCTTTCGTTGAGCAAAAGCGGCAGAAATGATATGAATAGTGTGTGATACGAGTATAACGACGGTTGATAATTCGTCGTTTTTGCAGTGCTACTGAAAAAAGAATATCTGTTTTTTAAATTAAAAAAACAAAATAATAAAATAATATAACACAAAGAACTAATGTCGCTTTTAATTTTTAAAATTGTTTTTTAAATTCTTCTAAAAGGTTCTGGTAGGTGATTGGAGGATTTTACTCAAGTTTTGTTAAAATAAATAACATGGAGATATATAGTAGTTTGTATGACTAGTTAGCTTTGTTTTGAAGTCTTCTTCTTTCCAATTATATGATTATTCAACTTGTTTTCGAATTAGTCTTAAAAAATTGGTTTTGCTTTAAGTTCAAATGCAAAAAACAAGAGTTAGTTAGTCTGCTACAATGCAATCAATTCGAAGATCCTTTTGAGGTGGAAAGTGTTAATTTCCTTTCCAAAAATAGGGAATTTTAAGAAGGAAATTTGAATTTTTTTAATTTACAAGTTCTTTTTTAAGATCACTAATTAAGAAAAAGTAATGTTTAAAGAGTTGATTTTGATTACCAACAAAAAACAAAAAGTTTTGATTTGCACATAACGTTTATTTATTTATCGCGGTCAAACATCCTTAACAATTAAAAAGAATTACAAATAATAAATACATTTACAACAATAATATATATATGACACAGATTAGGCGGATTGAAACAGAAGAGATATTCCATATACAATAGAGAGTCTTTGATTTCGTTTGAAATACTACATTGTGATCGTGATCATAATCATCATAATATCAGCTTTGTTCTCAACCGTGAATCAATCCTGGATAGCCGAGTGGTCCGTGGGCTGCAGCCAATGGTAGGCCATAGGGTGCGGCAATCTTGGGCAACAATGGTCCATGAGCTAGAAGTGGTGATGGAGCCAAAAGTGGTGCTGGAGCCAAGAGTGGTGCTGGAGCCAAAATCTTGGCAACTGGTGCGATGGCCTTAACGGCAAGTGGTTCACGATGAACGACGGCATTGAATCCATGGACTGGATCGGCGGTGTATTCGACCACACGCCTTGTGCCATCAGGTTCGATCAGAGAGTATGATCCTTGAACGACATCTCCGCTTCGGCTTTCTTGTTGGTTCTTTACATCACCGGTTGATGGATCCTAAAGAGGCAGATAAATTTGTATAAGTTTTGGTAGGTACTTCTGATGATAGAGATACGAGATGAACTTACATGGACATCATAGCTGTAGCTGTATTGTGGGTTTGGATCGTATGGCTCTGGAGCGGCGACCTTGGCAATGACTGGAGCAGCAACCTTTGCAATAGCTGGGTAGGCTGGGTATCCGAGTGGAGATGCAATTTTGGCAATAGCTGGGCCATAGGGCGAGTAGGCAGGTGGTCCAATGACAACTGCTGAGCTCACTGCCACAAGGGCGGTCAGGATGATCAACTGTTTCATTTTTTTTTTGTTTTAGAAAGAAGAAAACAACCCAAAAATTAAATTCAATGTTTTCGAAAATAAGATTTAGAATATTATGATATAGTTTAACGATATATTTTAAAAAGCTGCCTTGCCTTTTGTACCATGACTGTAAGGTTTGACAAATAAATGCTCTGTGATTCTGTGGCTGTCTAACCTTAGCTTTTATACTCTGATACGCCCGTTCGCCTAAATATTTATTCAAAAATTAATTTTTACTTTCAGGCCTACTATACGCCACTACCGTAGGCCTTTAGTTTTGCGCCTTTTATTTTCCTCAATGCCATTTTTGTATAGGTAGGTAAGTCATTCATAGTAAGGCGGTGACTATGGTAGTAGCGGTGGTGGCGGCGGCGGCAGCAGCAGCGCGCGCTGTTCTATCTTTTTTTTGCATTATTTTTCTCACTGCATCTTGGTGACTTATCAACATTTGGCATTATTTTTTTTTGCATTCGGGCTTGGTACCCTAACG
This sequence comes from Eupeodes latifasciatus, assembly GCA_920104205.1. Taxonomy (NCBI): domain Eukaryota; kingdom Metazoa; phylum Arthropoda; class Insecta; order Diptera; family Syrphidae; genus Eupeodes; species Eupeodes latifasciatus. The sequence continues at coordinate 131,174,883 of OV049926.1, read as the reverse complement.
CAAGTTATTTAACTATCGTTGTTAACCGAGAATAAAGCTATAGGCTTAACAAAACTGGTCCATGCATTAAAGACTGCCGCATGCTGCTAGCCGGCCGTTCGTTGTCGCGTCACCCGTCGCTGTTCATCATTTGGCAGCCGTGTAGCAGTCTTTACACGTGAAAAATAATTCAGACTTGATGCATGTTCTCAAAGTCGAGATCGAGAGCGCGCGAAATTACGTTATTTGAGGGGGTTGTCAAAGTCGTCGAACATGTTGAGTGGCGTCGCCGTAGCCGCCGCCGCCGTCGTCGTCGGTCGTTCGTCGTTATGCTGGTGGGCTGGCAATGCCAGTGCGGGGCTGAAAGTGGTATCGTAAAGCGAGCATTGGTGACGGAGGCACGTCAAATGGGCAAGTATCTCAAAGTGTCTAGGCTTCACGGGCTAGGATGTATGTTTGTCACTGTAAACTATACAAAGTGGTGGCCTATAGTACATACCTACTTTTTTTTATTATGTTTGCCCTGAGGGTGTTCAAAAAATAGGTATATGTACCTTTTTTATTTTTAGACAAGAGCTGAAAGGAGATCATTAAATGTGCACCTCCGTATAGGATTAGGCTAGGTAATCGTCCAGCCTCGCCAACCGTCGTCGTCGTCGTCGTCGCCGCCGCTACTCTGCATTGACGATTGTAAGTGCTACATGCATACTATTAAGTTTGATAATTGAAATATGTTTAGGCTTCTGATTGGAAATTTGATACCACATTACTTGAACATTTAGCTTAATAGGAATATAGTTTGAAATTTGTTTGGATAATGGGAATGCAGGTTAAACTTTAGTTTTTGGGAATACATATTTGATTAACTATGAAACATTAATTTCTTCAAAAATTTTGTAAAAAAAACTTTACCGTATAATTTCCATCGCTTAGTTTTCATTTTCAGAAGTAGCTTTGAAAATATTTATTAGTCATAAGTTCAGAAATAGCCTGTGGGCTTTAATCACACCCTATAAATTAAAATTGTTTTGCAGACATGAATAAAATCAGAATCCTTTATTAAGCTCTTCTGACAGAAAATTTTTGAAAAAAGACCAATAAATGGCGGAATTCTACATACTTAAAAGTCGCTATATGTTTGTTGTTTCTGATATTTTAAAAGTATTGTAGTTCTGACGGGCTTAGTCGCACACTTTCCACAATACTTTCTTTAGTCCAAAAGATTGATTAATGACTCATTCCGACTCATTCAGTAAATTTGATTTAACGTTCTTACAGCATTATTTGTACATTTCGACAGCTCTCTCTAAAATAAAAGTTATATTTAATCGATATCCAAGCTTGTAAAATAATTGTCTTGATTTTTGCGTCTTTCCGTCAAAAGTACGATATATTCCATTTGAAACAAATGAGTATTCTATTTTCGCTTATGGCTGAATTTTAGAAAAAATAATACTGCGAAAAGCAACCTTCAAACTATTTTGCTCAATAAAATGTAGTTTTGAACAACACATCACTAAAGCCATCACATTACGCTATCCATTCAAGCTTAAAAAGAACTTTTAATTGTAATTGTTTTTTTTTTCTATTTTCTATCAATTCTATTCACTTCAAATAACAACTTTAAAAAAATTGTTTATCTTCAAAATGGTCCTCAATTTCAAAGTAGGGGTCCTTTTATTTATCCTTATTTTGAGTCCACTACAGGTCGGAAAAACCGGGTTACCTTTTCAAAAGTGACGAATTCAATATGTAATCATAATTTATTGTATCACGTTTGCGTGTAAACCACATTGCCTTACATTTGTCAATATTTAAAATCAAACAATTTTTATTGCACCTTTTGCAAAATTGATTTTTTAGCTCTTTACAATCCTCGATGGAGTTAATAATTAAAAGAAATTTTAAGTCATCTGCATAATAATCTATTTAAAACAGAAGCCAAATCATAAATAAATAAAATAAACAGCAATGGACCAAGTTGTCTCCCTTGATGTACACCAGATTACTTGAAATTGACATGGAGGTTTACTTCTGAACATGACGCTATAATATCTATCTTTAAGATATGACGAAATCAACATAACGAAACGGTCGTTAAGTTCAATTTTACTCAAGTTATTAATGCCTTGCCTAAGTCTGTAAAGATGCAATTGATTCTTTAATGCATCCAAACAAAAAGTAGAAAATTGTATATTGAATTAGTAGTTGTAGATTTTTTCACAAACCCATGTTGATTTGTACACATAAAAGACGAGCAGTTAAAACAAATTCTGTCGCAGGCAAGAGATTAAAAAAAATTGAGGAATAGCAGACAATTTTGCTATAGGACGATAATTCATAACTACATTTTTAGAACTTTTTTATGAACTGGCGTTAGGTATGAGTATATTACATATATTATATGTAAAAGCCTTTTTTGACAAATTACTGCATTTGGATGATCTTTGTAAACTTTGTTGCTAAGTGACGGACGTCCAGGAATACATTCGTTATACCAGAATATAACATTTTTACAGAATGGTCAATGCATTTATGCCTTAATAGTACATTTCGATAGTCGTGAAATTATTTCACGAAAATTATCTGTGCTTGATTCTATTTTTGTAAAAAGACTTACCATTCATAACTTGCTGTAAGTAAAATCCTTAATTTTACCAAGGCTGTAATAATAAAGTACAACATCCATACATTCAAAAAAAATCATGTATACGCCGAGGTGCTCAAATTTATATAACTTGTCTAACAACACATTCAAAAATGGAAGATCTTATGAAAAAAGAAATTTTCACAAATGTCCAATGTTATTTCACGTTTACGGGAATCTTAATCGGAGGGAATTTAAAATATATGAAAACATAACCGAAGTAGGTAAGTTTTATGTTCAGTATAGCAACATTTGTGTGCTTAGGAAAAATTTCCATGCTGCATACGTTCATACTGTTTTGAACAGGCCAGCTGTTTTGCCATTAAGCGAAACTCATGTTGGTGAAACCACTGACCACTCGGAGTTTAATCTTTACGGTTATAGCTTAGTGCCTTTATTCTTTTCTCACCATGGTGTAGCCGTATATGTACGGAATGATGCCGCCTGTGAACTGCTACCACAATATGGTCAGTTCACCAACTCAAATTTTAATTATATGTGGTTTAAATTCACCGTCCAAAGGCGCATCTTTTTTCACATGTGTTATTTATCGTAGCCCAAGTCTGGATAGCAATTCGACTTCCAACGAGTTCGATACGCTGTCCGACTCTATTCATAAAATTGTATCCCATTTTCCGCACAGTGAGATCGTTGTTAAGGGCGATTTCAATGTACACAATTCTTCGTGGCTGTGCTATTCTGGTCAGACAAGGAATGTCGAGGAAGGTATATCGAGATTTTTGATGAGTTACCACCTGACTCAGTTAGTTGACGAGTCAACTCGGATTCCTGACGTTGCAGGCCAGTCCGGCAACACTTTAGACTTGTTTCTTACCTCTGATCCTAATAAATATTCAACTTGTGTATTGTGGCACTTAGGCACATCAGGCCATTGTGTCATATCTGCTAATCTGCCAAACCCCAGTTAAAGAGAAAAACCCTGCGAGAACCGTATGGCAATATAAGAAAGCCAACTAAAACGGTCTCAACGATTTCTTCAGAAACTTTAACTGGTCACTATGCTTTCTCGATAGTGACGTGGATTCCAGCGCAGATATAGTTAAAGAAATTTTATCCCCGAATAGGATAAAATCTATCAAACCTAAAGGAAACCCATGGTTTGATTCGAGCTGTAAAGAGGTTATTAGAATCAAAGATGAAAGTTTCTTGATTTATAAAGCCAACCCTACTGAAGAAATCCGGAATAAGTTCAAACAAGCTAGAAAGATAGTAAACATTTCTTGTAATTTGTAAAACAATCAACACTACGTCATCGTCAGTTCCTACGCTCGTTTCCAATGACACTCCTTTTGTAAGCTTGATTGATAAAACCAATTTGCTTGCAGCACAGTTTTCTGTTAATTTGATGGTGCGAATGAGTGAAATGACTCCTCCTGTACTTGAAAGCGTAAACTTTTCTATGGGACAAATCTTCTCTCGCACTCGTACAGTTGCTAGAGTACTAAAAGATCTTGACATTCACAAATCCGCTGGCCCGGATAGTATCCCGGCTATTGTTTTGAAGAAGTGTTCTTTAACGCTGGCAAAACCACTGCGTAAGCTTTTACACCTGTCCTATTCTACTTGTCTCTTTCCGTGTGGATGGAAAACTTCATTTGTCCAGCCTGTCCCTAAAAAAGGCGAATCCTCCTCAGCCTCTAACTATCGTCCAATCGCACTTACATCCCTTCCTTCCAAAGTCATGGAAACGCTGATTAATTTTCACCTTAAGAAATATCTTGAAAAACGAAAGCTTTTTAATGACCGGCAGTATGGTTTTTGTTGCAATAGATCTACTGGTGATCTCATGGTTTATCTCACCGAACAGTGGAACAAATCTTTACATCGTTTTGGAGAAAGTAAGATTATTGCACTTGATATTTCTAACGCATTTGATAGAGTTTGGCATCAAGCTCTCTTATCGAAAATGCGTGCTTTTAGTATTGATGAATCTCTTCTTTGTTGGATTAGAAATTACCTTTCGGACCGTTCAATTCAAGTAGTATTGGACGGGTTTAATTCTGATATCCACAAAATAAACGCTGGTGTGCCCCATTAACAGGGCTCCGACGCTCTTCATTATTTTTATAAATGATCTTTGTCTGAAACTTCTAACCCACTAAATTGTATCGCTGACAACAGTCAGCTTTTCATATTCGTTGTTAGATTCTTATCCTTGACATCGCCAAAAATGCTGCTAAGTGTTTAGGTTTTCTCCGACGATGCCAAAAGTTTTTTACCCCTTCTGATATGGCTATAATTTACAAAGTTTTTATTCATCCAAAACTCGAGTATAACTCTCATATTTGGGCTGGTGCCCCAATAACGCCGTACTCGCGTCTTCGGAATAGAATTGAAAAAAGAGCTCTAAAAATGATAGGAGATCGTTCTCTTACCGAGACATTTGCTTCTCTTAAACACCGCCGCAACGTCTCAAACCTGTCATTGTTTTATCGTTATTTTTATAAACAATGCTTTAGTGAAATAACCAGTTGCATTCCTTCCCTTAAACATTTCAACCGTAATACTCGTACTGCTAATAATGCCCATCAGTTTACCCCTGAGCTCAACTTCGGACGTACTGTTAAGTGCAGAGATTTTTTCTTTAGCCGTATTACGCGAATGTGGAATGCTTTACCAGGCTTGATATTTCCCGCTCATTACAATGTGCAGACATGGAAAACCGATATGCATGGGTATTTCCTTTTTAATCCTATCCTCCTTTCCTAATTGTTCGCACTGTTTTTAACCATTATAATGGTATTCATAACCCCTTTAGCGCGTGAACAATATAAAAAATACATTCCATTTTCTAAAATCTCAAAATTGTTTTAATCATTTTAAAACTTAACACAAACTGAACACATTCAAAAATATATACCTATAGTATTTCGCATTGATAAGTTCATTGGTTTTTCCTTAACTCAATTGTTCCTTTTTTGCCTCATACTTCGATATGATTCCAAACAAAGGCGTTTTGGCAAGGTAAATAATCTATTCATGTGTACATATCAGGATATGTTACCCTTTTTTAAAAAGAATTGAAAACCAAACGAAATTATCTTGATTCGAATTTCTACTAGAATTTTATCTTAAATTTAGTTTTCAATCGTAAAGATATTTATTAAGTCTTATACCAAATTGATCTTTGCACTTCCGTTGACTTCTTGTAAAAACATGCCATAAGCCCTTTCAACAATTAGAAAAAAAAAACTGTGTCAACTTTCATACACGCCACTGAAATCAACGCAAGACCCGAAATTAATATTAATTTTTCTTATCTCTTATTTATTTAAGTCGATAGAATAATGAATTTATTTAATCAGATGAAGTTAAATTTGCATGCCTATAGATACCTGTGCCTATTATGCGTCTATATATCGATAGCAGCCAATTCAATTAAATGCGTCCATTCACATTTCAAAAATATTCGACAGCCAAGGAAACGCACTGATGTAGGCCTACAAAAATATTTTATATTTTTTTTTCCTGTGTTCGCGAGCTGTGTCGGCTTTTCCTTTCGATACGCTTGCACTTTCAATAATGCTTGGCATTCGCATAAGTCTATCCTCAAGGCAGCCTCTATATAAGATCAAACTCTTGTAAATATCTCACACTCCACAGAGACTGAGATCTAAGACTATATCGTACACACCACGAAAGAGAAAGATATCCATACGCAACGTGCAACTGTTTTGAATTAAATATTATGCCACGCCTTAAGCCTTAAAGAAAAAACAGCCTTCACAGCCTTAAGCCTTTGCCTGCCTTAGCTTTAGCTGTTTCTGTTGCTTTTGTCTTCTATAACATAGAAGGTGTATTAAATTGATGTCAACTCATGTAACTACAAGACACATACTCGTAACTTTTTGGGAATAAAAGCTAGGCTCATTGTCGATTCGGCTCTAGATTATTTAAGATTCTAAACGTTACTGCTTGTACGCTCGCGTACCTATAATACTCTTGACGTAATCTCAGCAATATTTAAACGCTGTATGTAAGTTCTGCTTGTTGGCCAGTTTTGGAGGCATATTGGCTTGAAAAGTGTGCTCGAATGGTTGTATAAATTGTCCATTGATACGATCATTTGGTTTGTCATAGATTTTTTTTTCTTGAAGTGGACAAAAGTTATAGATATATAGACCTACAAAGTTTAAGTAAGGAGTAGCATATGGAGACTCACTCAGACTTAGTGTATTCCACGTGAATAATTCATTGGATGTCAGTTATGTAAGAATTATAGTTTAGATTTGTTTAATAGAAATTGTTAAGTATTTTATATATAAATTTTAAACGCATATCATTATTAACGAAGCAATTTGTTTGCAAGTTAAATGGAGGACATCAGACTTTGTATGCATCTGTTTTTTTTTTTTTAAGTTTAATTTGTTTGCATTCAAAATAATTAAAATAGTTTATATTTGACTGTTTCTACAATCACACACAATATACAATGTCGCTCTTAAATTAAGCTTATAGTAAAGTTATCAGCAGCCCAAAAACCACACTGAATATACGTTGAGGATGGAGATACTTTTCCACAACCGTTTTTGAATTTTGTGTATTGACAAAAATTTGGTAAAAATGGCTCCAACAGATGATTTTTCGATAAATATCCAGACTATCTCGATGCATTTCAGGGACCCAACCAACTACGAAGATGCTACTGATCTTCTGGATTAAGTTCTCTTGTTAACTAAGCATTAAAACCTAAGTCTATATGTGCTGAATACGGTGTAATACGGTTTGTGAAATGTCTAATTCTAAAGATCAACGTTTTCTTAAACCCCACGGGCTACACAACCGAAATTAAAAGTTCTTTTGAAGCGGCTCACACGATTGCAATTCTCTTTCCTACGGGAAGTGTTTTTTTTTATAATAAGCAAACACTCAAGGAGATATTACCTTTGTATATGAAGTGGAATAGTAATATTATGAAGAGGAACGAACGAAGCGACGTCTGGCCTAACGTCAATGAACTAAATCTGCAAAGTTTGTGCAGAATTTTAATTGAGGAAATTAAGAGACAATTTGACAACACAAAAAGAGAAGAATGAAAACAAAAGTAACTATGGTTGGAGGGGACAATAAAGAGACATTTTTTTGTTTATTTATTTATGTAAAGCAATAATAAAGACAAATACCAATAAGCCAAATACCAATTCAAATTTAAATTTTGTAACTGTTGCCGGTTAGCCGATTGCCAATGAATACAACAAAAATACGTTGAAATACCCATTTTCAAAACAAAAAGAAAATAGGTACAATGTTTTGTTTTTCTTAGATATGCATATGTATATTAGGTCAAATGAAAGTAGGAATTATTATTATTGAAATGAAAAGAATACGCTATCAATACAGGTATGTAAGTATATTTGAAAAAAAGACAAATAAAAGTCAATGGCGGATCCAGGGGGGTTGTTTAGGGGTGATGACACCCCCTGGAAGCTATTTTTTCATTTTCTTAGAAATTCCCTTGAGTTCAAAACTTATAGTACCTACCTATTGCCGTAATGGATTTCACACCTCTTAAGTTAAGTTGCATAATTAAAGACTTTATCTAAAGATTTTTTAGTAATTTAACGATATTTACCAAAAAGCGATTTGAAGCAAATAAATATTGTAAGACATTCTTAAAGTGTTTTTTCTTTCAAAATGGATTTCCTATTAAATACAAAATCTTTTAATATCTTAAAAATGAAAGAAATCTACTTTTTGAAGTGAATTTGCTTTGGAAGCTCTAGAACTAAGAAAAAAGTCCCAAAAACATCAAAAGTGACACTTTCGTCAAACTAATGGCAAATTGAAACACGTAATAAATTTTTCATATCTTTTAATCTATCTATCTATATCTATATATATGAAAATCAATGCCAATTTTCGTTGTAATGTTATAACTCAACAATGCCTTTACCGATTTGGCTAATTTTGGTCTTGAATTATTCGTGGAAGTCCAGAGAAGGTTTGTACGTAGAGAAAATTTAAAAAAATCTTGAAAAAGTGTAAAATCAACATCTTTCTATACTCCCATATACAAACAATTTGTAATAATACTTAAAAGCCAATTTGGCAAAACAATCGAAGACAAAAAAAGTGACGTTAGTTCTGTCAAACAAATTTAATGTCATCATATGTCATTTCATTTTATCAGCGATAATTATTGCTTTGTTGTGTTTATATTTTCCAAAATATTGTTGAGTTATTGCTTTGTGTTTATATTTTCTAAAATATTGTTAAGTTGTTTGGTGGTGCTCTAATATGGCTGTCAGGGGACTTTCGTCAAACATTGCCTGTCATTTCTCGATCAACTCCTGATGATGAAATAAACGCCTTTTTGAAGGCATCAGTTCTTTGGAGATATGTATACGAAAATTGAACCTGAACATTAATATGCGTATTCACCCACATAATGATGCAACTGCCCATGAGTTTTCAAAACAATTGTTAGAAATTCGTGATGGCAAAATACCAATCGACAGTACCAACCGATTGAATGTGTTTTTCCGAATATTCTTCAGAACTACAGAAATTATGATTGGTTGAGAGAACGCGCCATTTTAGTACCGAAGAACATTCATATCAATGCCATTTATTTTCAAATTCAAGCGAAACTGCCAGGGTCACGACATATAAATCAATTGACAGTGTTATGAATCAAGATGAGGTAATGAATTATCCAATTGAATTTTTAAATTCATTGGAACCGGCTGGTATACCATTGCTTGAATCTGAAAATTGGTTCTTTGATTATATGATTGCGAAATATTAATCCACCAAAACTTTGTAATGGCACCAGATAGGCAGTGAAAAAGTTATTGCCAAATTTGATTGAAGCTACAATCTTAACTGGTAAATCAAAAGGATAAGTGTGTTTGATACCGCGTATCCCTATGATTCCAACTGATATACCATTTGAATTCAAAAGATTACAATATCCATGACCAACTTTATGTTACCTGTTCCAGAGTCGGTACCCCCAACTGTTTTAGACTAACCCATATTTAACCCATATTTTTTAATTTTTACTCTTTGCTGATAAATATAATATAAACAATATATCATTTGGGTCATTTGGACTTTTAAATAGCTAGCAATTTAAAAATTTTTTATCAAATTATTTATCTTACACAAAATATTGTTATGAATATTTTGTAAAAGGTTTAAGAAAGACAAATCGACGGACGGGATTTAAAGTTATCAGTTTGGGTCGCATTATTATTCTTATTATTATTTTAGTTAAAATTATTAACTTCCAATAATAAGTTATTTTTATCGGTCCAGAATCATGGACCATGGATCAAATTTTGGAAAATTAAATTGACTTCGACTCGAATGTCTTGGCCAAAATGAGGATACTGGCTTCAAACTAATTGTTTCTTACATTAGGTAAAGTTTAAAAAAAGCTCTAATTGACACCTTTTTTCAACAAAACAAAAATTAACTAACGATTGGTAAGTTTTTTTTTTTTGCTTCGAATATTTCGAGGACAGTTGAAACTATTGTCTTCAAATTTAATTTATTTAATTAATTAGTTTTTAGAAAATTCGACCTACAGTTTTTCTATATACCTATGTACCTATAATATACTTTATAACTATGCTTACAATAGAATACCAAATACGAATAACCTATGATAAAAATGAATCTATACCTATACCTACATGTGCATAGGTACAAATTTGTAAACACTATCTAATTAGTGTTTCCCTACATACATATCTGACTCAAAATTGAATTTCCCTACCTACCGTATTATTTCTTTCCAAAAAATGCAAAAAAAAACCTACAAAAATCTGTTGCCAATTTTTAAATATGCACATCCACACAACTATGTACAATATTCAAAATATGACAACAGTGTATTTATTGTGAAAAGAAATTTGAATTATTTTAGATTTTATAAATTTGAAAATTTGAAATCAAATGCAACAAAAACAAAACCTACATAGTTCAATACATAGGAATATCTCCATGACAACACACAAAAAAAACATAAGCAACTGTATTATTTTGTTGCCTCACTCTCTTCATTTCTAACAAGAGAGAAAATAATAAAACCCTCTTTTCCTCAACTCATTTTTGTTTTAATTTCTAAAATCTGCACAACAAATTTTCAGTACTCTGAGCGCCGCCTGTATAAGCCGTCAATGAACTAAAAATTCGTGTTCCATGAGAGTACTATTCACTCTATATACAAAGATATTACTACCCTTATTATGCAGACACAGTGTGAGCACTAGAAAAAGGAGAGAGGGTTTGAAAGGAGATGTCGGTGCACATTGGATTTGAATTCCTGAATATGGCAATGACTAGGAAACACAGATTATGGTAAGGCATTCCACATTCGCGTAGTACGGCTAAAGAACAAATCTCTGTATTTGACAATACGGCAGAAGTTGGACTCGAGGGTATACTGATGAGCATTCCTAGAAGTGCGAGTATTACGGTTGAACTGTTTAAGGGGAGGAATGCAGCTGGCTATTTCACTAGAACATAAACCGTTAAAATAACGATAAAAAAGGGTCAGACAAGAAACCTTGCGACGATGTTCAAGCGAAGTAAATGAACTTATGATGATATTACCATCTATCAATTTAAATGCTCTACGTTCAATACTATTCAAGAGGCTTAAGTAAGTTGCAGGAGCACCAGCCCAGAGATAGGAGTTATACTCAAGCTTTGGAGATCAGAAGGGGTGAAATATTTCTTGCATCGCCTTAGGAAACCCCAACACCTTGAATCATTTTTGGCGACATCGCGTATGTGATCGTTATACAAGAGGTGGTTGGTGACACACATACCGAGAATATCGAGGTGGTCAGTCTCATGGATAATGGCAATGGGGGTATATCTCGCTTTAACGATACAAGACAGCATTGCGTTTTCGAAGCATTAAATTCCACGCGGTTTTTTAATCTCCATTGAACAATGCGGTTAAGGTCGGAATTAAATGAGCTTATCATATTTTGTCGTTGCAGTTCCACATCCGAAGAAGAGGGATGTGAGTCTAAAACTAATATGAAAAGCTAAGAGTACTATCGTCAGCGAAACAATGTATTGAATTAGATATTGCAGACAGGAGATCATTAATAAAAATGAGAAAGAGTGTTGGAGATAGAACAGAGCCCTGGGGCACACCAGCGTTTAAACCAATGAAGCAGGGAATAATGAAAACCGAAAGCACGCATTTTCGATAAGAGAGCCTGACGCCAAACCCTATCAAATGCTTTTGATTACTACCCAAAATTACATTAGCTTTGCGAACTATGACTGCAAATGGTCTTCGCCAATTTTGTATTGAATTTTAATTATTTCAATGCTTTGGTTAATAATAAATCATTTCATTTTTAATAATGGCGTACATAGTTCTTACTCGTAAAATATCTAAATATGGCAGCTTCAAAAGTTACCAAATAGTAGGCTTTTAAAATGAAAACTCTTATTAGAAACCCCTTTAGTTCGAGTGACAAAAACCTATCCCCACGATCACAACCAAAAATAAAGCATAAAGCTTGAAAAATTTAGGACTTTAGGTATCGTGCTATTTTAGTGTTCTACTCCCGGCTGAACACAAAATCTTATACTTAGCGGAACTCCAGATTGATATTTCCACCAAAACATGTGGTTTTTTTCTAAGCTTCACTTTAAGCTCAAAACAAAACATCGCGAATAACAACAAATAAATGCTCATCATTTGGAGGGTAAACAAATTTTGAATTCACAACTTGAGACTTCGAAATAATTAAACGAAATTACAAAAAAAAAATTGCGAAAGGATACTTAGTGCTCGGCAACTTCATAACTTGACCTCAAAACTTGAAGATCTTCTGCACCTGATCTTTAAAAAAAAAAGAACAAAAATAATTTAACAGAAGATAAAAGATTATTTGAAATTTTAAAAATTTTCAAAATACAAACACATTCCTAATTGCAAGAAATTTGTTCGTATTCAAAAAGTGTGCCTTGAGCTCTACACGAAATATGTAAACCCCAAAGTAAAGAATTTCTTTAACTAATAAAAAGATTTTTTCTATGGATGCATCTACTATTTAATTATATTATTATTCTTGTGGCTGATTAACTATTACTATTTCAATTATAAATTTCTTATGACAACTCTTATAAATTATTATCACTTTTACTAATTACAAAAACAAAGTATTCAGTTGAATTTTCTAAAAGAATCGAACTGGTGCTGGAGCTACAGGAACGGCTGGTCTTGGTGCAACCAATGGTCCTCGCTGAACAATTGCATTGAAACCATTGATGGGATCAGCAGTGTAGATGACAGTACGAATGGTACCATCAGGTTCAGCAACCGAGTAGGAACCCTTAACAACATCTCCTTCCCTAGTTTCTTGCTGGCTCTTGCTATCGCCAGTCAAAGCATCTTGAACATTATAAGCAAAGGTATATTGCGGATGTGGATCATGTTCAGTGTTAATTGTAGCCACAGGTGCAACAGCAGGAGCAGCAAATCCTTGGCCTGCGAAAAGGTGACCACAGCTAACTGCTGATATTAGGACACAAGCAATTGCAATCTAAAAGAATTTTCACAAATTAGTCTTTTGATAAATTGTCAACAATTTTCAATTTTACCTTGATTAAAACCATTTTGTTGATTTATTGAATTAAAAACACTTAGTTCCTTTTTTATAATTTAGTTTAACAATTGAAGTGCAAATGATGTTGATATTATAATTTGAAGCTTCTTTTAAATGAAAAAATTCATCAAAACTTGTTTAACTGTCCCCACGCCCATTTAACTGACCCATCACATAAAATGGGACAAACCATATCGCTTAATGTCCATTAGCACTAAATTGTACATAGTAGAGTATGTCATCATGACTTATTGCCCACCGTAATATTGTAGCCGTACTGAATCGATGCAACTTAATTGCAGATTTGATAATCAGAGCCAAAAGTGAAATTATTAAGAAAAACAAAAACGACGAAACAAAATATTAGTATTCATAACGAATGATCAAGGCTTTGCCATCACAACTTAACGCACGTACGTACACTTCTTGTTTTAGACTTATGTCGCCCAAACCTTTGCCGGCTCGGCGGCGGCGGTGATTGCGGCGCTTCAGAGAAAAACTTGTGTTTTTCATCATTACTTTAAGAAAACAGTGAGGCCAAAGAGTGTCGTACTGCTTTAGTAAGTTTTATGAAAACCTTTTCAAATTTTGAAGATCTATTTTTTTCAAGAGCACAGTGGTAGAAGCAAGACTAATACTTCCTAATACGAAGATTTTTACCAAACCAACTGCAGTGTTTTTGAAGTTCCCTAAAAAAAAGATATGGGTGGCAAGTCACACGTGACTTTTTTCTACGTCTTATGAAATCAAAAACAAAATGAGGAACATCTTAAGACAAATTTATTTTTTTCAGTGCAACAGCTAAAATAGGAGAAGCAAGTCTTTTCTAGGTTCAACCCCGCTACTTGTACTTGTTTACCCTTGCGCCCTATTAATTATCATAACGAAACTAACTTTATTTGAAGCCCTTTGAATTGGAATAGTAAACCTGTAGGAATTAATGGGACTCGAAGAATAATTACCCTTTTCACCCTTTTCAATGCCGGATAAGATATGAGCACTAATAATGTTTCGCCCAAGTTGTGTGACATAAAGTTTTAGGTAGGAACAACAACAAGTAAGACAGACCGAGAAGAACGCCTAATGATAGGCAATGATGATACGTCCAAAAGCAGGACGCACCTAATAGTATGCTAAGAATTAGTGCTCTAAAAAAATTAATACATCAAATATCTAATTATAAGTGTTACCGGGGGATCTGCTCAAATGTGCTGGGAATGAGATATTTTAGCGCGGTAAAAAGTAGCTTAAGTTACTCTCCAGGCTCGTAACTTCTTCCTCACAAAAAGTCTTGTCATAATATTGCTCCGTTGCGACGTGAAGGAAGTACAAACAAACAAAGTGACTTTCCCATTTATAATATTAGTATAGATATTTTAGACCTTAATTCATTTCCGGTAACTATTGAAGTTGATCTAATTATTAGTTAGTCTAATTCCTAGAAATGTGGATACAATCAAAAACGTCTTGTTTTTCGGTAAGTTCACATTCGCTAAGAGCAATTAATGAAATTTCGTTAAATGAGATGTAAATCATAATCTAGTAACTTTGTCATTTGAATAGAAGAAACCCTTGCGTAGTTCAGATTTTTGAATAATGTTGGTACATTTTGTAAGTCAAGTTTTCCACCCCTTTTCATTAACGCAATATTACAACATGATTAAAAGTGTCGAAGCTTCTTTTTAGCTTTTTTTTGCGAGCAACATTTTCGACTAGATCAAATTTTTTTAAAGAACAGTATTCTGTAGGATAAAGACAGGAGAAAAATTGATTCTTTCGTTAAAAATGGTGAACATTTTTTCACAGAACTGAAATCAAGATTTTTCTTTAAACTTTTTAAAACTTTACTTTCTGTCATTTAAACGCCCTGATAGACCTCACTGTACAAAGTGTACCTATTTCGTCCACTGGACAATTTAAAATAATATAATTCATAATATACTTTGAAGACACCATCATACATTTTTATATGGCTTACGAGTCTCGTGATCTACATAAAATCAATTTGAATAAAAACTATCAAAATTTTTAATCATATAACCTCAACTCTTCATATATGTATACTCCCTACCATTATCGACACATACTTTGGGTTTCCCGATGAATTACACAGACTTTATTATTATTTGTTGTTGTTGTAAATGTAATTAAGTAAGGAAAGGGATTCGAATTGGCACGCTTTTTAATGCAACAATTCACGATTACATGTTCGTAAATTGAATCGATTTTCAATTAGGAAATGAATTGGTGACTTCTTTGAACTTTTGAGTTGAATGTGATGAGCGGTGGGTGGCAATAGCGGTGGCGGTGTATTTTTATGCAATTTGTTATGTGATGATTTATACAATCCAACTAGTTGGATGTTTTTAATTATGAATAAGCTTTTCATTTAAAAAGCAACGTCAAGGTTTGAAAGTTATCATTCAATAAAGTTCATCGATAACGAAAATAACTCGTTAGGTAAAAATAACAATCTTAATAAAAAAAAAATGGCATTCATCAAGGTAAGTTTCCTTGTTTTATTTTTGCCTTTGAGCTGAATTAATTTGGTTTATAATTTGTCTTTAATTAGATCGCAATTGTGTGCTGTGTCCTTGTGTCAGTAGTTAACTGTGGAGTCCTTTTGCAAGGTCAAAGATTTGCTGCTCCAGCTGCGATAGCACCAGTGGCTGCAATCAACACTGACTATGATCCTCATCCACAATATACATTTGCTTATAATGTTCAAGATGCTCTAACCGGCGATAGCAAGAGTCAACAAGAGACCCGAGAGGGTGATGTTGTTAAGGGTTCCTACTCTGTTGCCGAACCTGATGGCACTATTCGTACTGTCATCTACACTGCTGATCCCATCAATGGTTTCAATGCTGTTGTACAAAGAGGTCCATTGATTGCTCCAAGACCTGCGGTTCCTGTTGCTGCTCCATTTGGTGCACCAGTACCAGCTTTTGGTTAAAGGTTCCAATAAATTGTGTTTAATAGTTTAATAAATTTGATTATTTTTTTTTTAATAAGTTATTTATGAGTTTAATAAATAAGATTTTTTAATTTTTTACTACACTATGCATTTTGTTGTGTTCTTGTTATTTTACTTCCCATATTATATTTTGAAATATTTTGACTTTCCTTGACAAATCTAGATATCAAGAATGTAAATTCCTCATCTAGAGAGATTATATGTGTGCGTATGTTGGGATAGATTTAGTCGGAAAGTTCAAATAAATAAAAATCAGTAGATGATTTTTATATTTTAGAAACTTACCGAAATTATGCCAAATTAAAAAAAACTCAACACACAATTCTGGCTTGGCGCGGTACGATTTTGGCGCCCCGTGGCGGCCATTTTGTTTTAGTGACATCTGTCAAATCTTGACAAGTTTATCATCATGACAAGTTACACGATTGAACAGCAAGTTCAAATGATAAAACTTTATTATCAAAATGAGTGTTCGTTAACGTAAACGTTGCGCGCATTGCCCCCATTTAACGGTAGACGTAGTGGCCCTTCACAGTCGACTCTTTAACGTTTGGTGGCCAAATTTAAGACGACCGGTTCAGTAAAGAATCACCCCACACCCGCCGCGGTCCGTGAAAGTGTACAGCAGAAACCGAAGCAGTCTATTCCTTGCCGTGCACAAGAACTCAGCCTTTCGCAGACTTCAACTTGGCGAATTTTGCGTCGGGACTTGGGCCTACACCCGTACAAGATCTAACTGACCCAGGAGCTCAAAGTTCATGACCATAGACGTTTGGAAGAGGACCCCAATTTTAGCCGAAAAATCATTTTTAGTGACGAGGGCATTTATTGATAAAAAGCCGTGTTAACAAGCAAAATTGCCGTATATGTACGACATCAACCCACGCGAGGTTCACCAGGTGATAATGCATCCTCAAAAAGTTACCGTTTGGTGTGGATTTTGGGCCGAATTGAACCATATGGACCTAGACGACATGTGGTTCCATCAGGACGGCGGCCCGGCGCTACGTGTCACACAGCAAACGCCACTATTGACATTTTGCATAATAGATTTGAGGGTAAGGTTATCTCTCGCAGCATCAGGGTATGATTCAGCACAGGATATTTACCGACAAAATGCAAATTTATTCGCATAGTAGGGGTAATTATTGCCGATGGAGAATAAAGTTGAGACCAACCAGTTCACCTCGTAATCTAAATATCGTTTAATCAAACATGACATTACGATGATATGCAAGTCGGAAAAATGGGGTTGACGATTCCGTCTGTCTGTCTCTCCTCGGCCCTACAGCCCAAACCACTACTAAAAATAACATTTGTCCCTGTACAAATTTTTAGATAATTTTATCAAATTTTTTTTTCTTCACTTGTATATTTTGTGTATTTCTCAAAAAGGGGAGGTGCCCCTCACAGAACCAATGTTTTGTTCTTAAATTTTCTCAGGAACTCTTAAAACGATTTCAATAATATTTTTGCCCAAGCTCTTATATTGTCTTTATAATATTTGATGATCAAAAATGTCAAAAATCGGTCAACATTAAAAAAAAATCTAAATAATTGCATATTAAATAAATTTTAAAAAAAGAGGCTGGGATGATGATAACTTCCCATCCCGTCTGTCGATTTGTCTTGCTTAAAAGTTTGTCTATATGTATCAATTTTTACCAAATTTGCGTACTATTTTTTGTAGATGGGTTTTTATATCGAATGATATATGAATATCGAAAACAATATTTTCTGTGAAATAAAATAAATTACAATATTTGTAATTTTTGAAAAGCTATTTGAGTCAAGAGGTCTTGGGTTCGATCCCTGCCTGTGACACCTAAAGTTTTTTTCACGGGTACTGCCTCTTGCGAGGAATTGACAAATTCTCCAAGAGTAATTCTTGTCATGAAAAGTGCTTTCTCAAACTAGCCGTTCGGATTCGGCATATAAACTGTAGGTCCCTTCCATCTCTGACAACATTACTCGCACACAGGGATGGTTGAGAGTTGTAAGTCACTAGGCCCTGGTCCTTCATGGACTGTTGCGCCACCTAATTTATTTTTTTATTTATTTGAGTCGAAAATCAATTTTTACCAAGTTTTAGTATTGTTTTTTTTTAGGTTTTTATTTTTTGAAAAAAAAACTGTCAATTCGATTTTTCTCAAAATTTTATCGAATGTTGAAAACAATATTTCTTATAAGTTAAAATTAGTTAGAAGCCATTATCTCAAATTTTTGAAAAGATATTTGAGTCGAAAATCAATTTTTACCAATTTTTGTTAATTTTTTTTTAGGTTTTTAATTTTTTGTACAAAAGCTGTCAATTCGATTTTTTTTCAAAATTTTACTGAATGTTGACAATAATATTTTTGGAAAGATTGAAGTTGTTTAAAGCCAATATCTCCAAGTTTTGAAAAGATATTTGAGTCGAAAATCAATTTTTACCACCTTTTATTAATTTTTTTTTAGGTTTTTATTTTTTGTAAAAAAACTGTCAATTCGATTTTTCTCAACATTTTTCAGAATGTTGAAAACAATATTTCTTATAAGATAAAAAAAAGTTTGAAGCCTTAATCTAAACTTTTTGAAAAGATATTTGAGCCGAAATTCAATTTTTACCAACTATGAGTAATGTTTTTTTTAGGATTTTATTTTTTATAAGAAAATAATTTGGAGATGAAATCATATTTTAGTCGTTAAAATTTCGAGGTGACACATTTTTTTTTTCAGTTTTTTTGATTTATAAAAAAACCGTTAATTGGATTTTTTTCCAAAAATATAATTGTTTTGTATCACGTTACAATATATAATATAAAATTTAATTCAAGTCTCTAGCGTCATTGGCTCATGAGATTTTAGGTTTAACCAACATTTGCACCTTTTTTTAAACTGCTATGGTAAAAAAAACCACCCACGCAATTTTCTTGAGAGCCCTTTCTGCATCTTTCTGCCTTATTATCTGTATAACAAAATTTATTTGAAGTCGATATCTCTTCTGGTTCTTGAGCTATGGAGGACGAAAAAAACGTCGCGAACGTACGGACGTACGAACGTGTACACACGCACGCACAGACATCTTTCTAAAAATCTTTTATTTCGACTCTAGGGACCTTAAAACGTCGAGAAATGTCAACATTTTCAATTTAACAAATCGGACCCATTACAATAACTTCTTATGGGAAGTTAATATTTTTAAACAAACATTTAAAAATTGTGTGTATAAAGAGTTAGACATAAGTTTAAAAAAAAATTTTTAACTGGAAAATAAAATTAAAAAATTAATTAATTAAAATAGAAATCAAATGGCATTTAAATTTTTCGCAGGTATATTTTTAAATCTTAAATTATAGGTGCTATTTGTTAACAGACTCTTTAGATACAGGACTAAGTTCGTGCAACCCAGTCCCCCATTTTATTTGTTTTCTTAATATACGAAAATAAAATATATATTTTTACCAAAAAACAGAATTGCTAAGTACTACTGAAATTATTTAAAAAACACTTTAAAGAAAGAAATGTTGTGTAAATTTTTTAGCCTATGCGATTAACTGCAACCGAGATATTAAAAATGGAAAAAATTGTCAAGTGTTGCAAATCTTGCAACCGAACACAGACGGTGTCTCTGCGCAAGGTCAAATGAAGATGTGACTGAACTATACAACGTTATACAAAACTGAAAACTGGTCAATATACTAAGAACATTTCCTTAAAATATTTAAAAAGATAATGTTTTTGTTGTAAGAAAAAATTGATCTTACACTCACAATAAAATTCAAAAAGGAAAATTGATAATTTAAATTGTACACAGTGTACAATTTTCAATGTGACTGATTTTTCTTAGAAAAATTAAGACCTACCAAAAATACTACTAATTTGTTCAACATCACAAATATCTCCACATTAAACAGCTTAAACTTTTATTATTTTTGATGCGTTATATGTGTGGGTTGTATCTTGCCTTCTAACCTCGTTTTGTTTTCAAAATAATTTTTGACAATGCAACCCAGTCTACTGTTAAATTATAATTGTTTTAATCTTGCCAACACTTCACACTCTTTAGATGTAAAATCTTAAATACTTAAGTTGTGGTCTTATTTAGAACAAACACAAATTATATTCTGTGCATATAAAGTGAATGCAATTTCGAACTTAAATGTTCTAGACCACTTATTGTTGGCCAAAATAAAATTCATGATTTACTTATACTACTTACATTACTTTCAATCTTCTAACATTATTAACTTATTATCCACAAAATTATTATCTTTTTTTAAATTTTTAAAAATTGCTTCACTAAAACAAGAGCTATTATATCTCACACCTGAAAGGTTCAACGAATAAACTAAAATTGAATGTTTCGTTCAAGTTGTCACAACAAAACATGTTTTGAAGAATACTATTTTTGAAGAAGTGACACCTTTTTTTAAATAAATAAAGAAAAAGAAAAAGAAGAAAAACAAATCCAACCCAACAATTTCGCACCATATAAATAATCTTCAAGCGCAAATTAAACGTAACATTGTTTAGTAAGTAAAGTAAGTTATAGATAGTAGGCCTAAGCATGTACACAGTTATTGTAAATTTTGCAATTTTAGTGCACTTTGTTAACGCAAAAGATTGGCTTAGAAACAGAAACTAAAACTGAAATAGTAATGGTAACAGTAACAGTAACAGAAACAGAAACCTTCCATTTAACCGATATGTCTGACATCGCAGTGCGTGATGCATGCAGCATGCCACAGAAAACACAACCAATGCCTTTAATTATTATCACAAATCAAAATCTTGCATCAGAATTGAAATCATTTTAAGACAATTCGGGCAAATTAATTATAGGTATAGTATAGGTATCTGCTGAAAGGCGGTCGTCCATATATCCGTCACGTTGTCGGTCAGTTGGTTAGTCACTTAGTCATTTTGGACAGTCGACATGCCATCGAAGCACATACCAAACGGATACAAGGTCTGACAGGTGGTTTGCGTTTTTTCCTATTTCAAATTGTATCGAAACACTTTTGATGTTGATCCACATTTCAAACTCCAGATTTAGACAATTTTCAATGTTGTTTTGGTCAAAAATAGTAGATGTCTGGTGTTGGTGTCCCATGAAATGGAAAGGACCATTGACTTATTAAAAATCGACTTAATTGAATAGCTATAGAAATAACTCAAAAATACGCTTTGTATGTTCATTACAACATATTTCACAGTTCAAAGTATGATTTTTATTTTGGGTTTTTGGATATGTGTTTGACATGCGTGGAAAATGAAAGTGTAACTGTTTTTTTCGTTTTTCTTATACTTAGCTTTTAATTCAATTAATTTTTGAAAAAAAATTAAGGCATCATTAAACACTTAAGAATCAGACTTACTTTTCATGGACTTTTTTTAGAATACTATAAAAATTCTAACATTTTATGAAAAAAAAAACATATGGCTCAAAATCACCAAGGTTGCAAATTTCAAAATATTTTTATGACAAAAAAAATTGCAAGCTATGATGATAAATTTTAGTTTATACTGTTGCAAAAATTGTATATAAATAAACTTTGACAGGGCAGCGCACAGAATTGTATACTTTTTTAGTAATATTTTTTAGTACTAGATATCATACAGAAAACCATCAATTCGGGAACGTTTTTCTAAGTTTGATAAAATCAACAAAAACAAAACAAAGTACGTAATTTAAGCTTTGTTTAATAACATGGGTATACTATGTATGTGTATTAAATAAGCAATAATGAAAACAATACATACAAAATCTTCTACAAGTAAAATACGTAAAAATCATGTCCGGGAACGTTCCCGAAATGACCGTTCCCGAAATGACGATTTCAAATAAGCGCGCGCTTTAATTATACGGCGGTCATCTTAAATGCGATCTGACTTTGTCAATAGGAAAATATTTGAGGTAACTTTGAAATTTCGTGTCGTAGAAAATAATTTCATCAATAATTAAATGTAATAAATGCGTTCACGGATTGACGGGCTATTGATGTACGCTCTACGAATAATGAATAAAAAGGTGCTTACCATTTAGATAAAATTTATTTTACGATAAATACTCTGGCAGCCGGCTTTGCTATTGTTCTCTACCTCGACTGACGTGTCACACCGAATTGCTGCGTTCACTTAAAATTATTTTTGATCGATTATCGATATGTTCACTAAAATGACTTGTGCGGTATCGGACAAACTGTTTTTGCATTTTTTACAGTTAAAAATAAATAATTTATTAGTATCCTTTCTAAAACTAGATTTTGTATAAAAAATACGGTGTATTAAGTGATGACCAGGGTTGAATACCTTACATTTTTCAATTATATTTTGAACTTCTTGTTGAAGATTGTAGATTAGGACGCGTTCCCGAAATGATTTTCTATGCGTGTATATTGATTTCATTTAAAATTTAGTTTATTAATAAATTATATTGTTTGATAGACACACAAAACAGGTTAGTTTTAGTATTTTATTAATTTTTTTTTCTTAAATAAGTCAAGATTTAAGACATTAAATTGCTAGCGAAGCCAATTCTGCACCTTGGTGATTTTGAGCCATATAAATATTTCTGTCCAATAAGGAATTCAAATTTATAAATTACTAGCGGCCCGGTACGTGCTTCGCTACGTATAAGGCATAGTAATAGAAAAAAATGATTATTAAGTTCATTTATTCAAACAAAAAATTTTAAATTGCTAGCTATTTAAAAGTCTAAATGACCCAAATGATATATCGTTTATATTATATTTATCAGCAAAGAGTAAAAACTAAAAAATAAAAAAGAATTGGATACTTTTACTATGGTGGGTCTATATGGGTTAGTCTAAAACAGTTGGATAAACAATATTTTTTTGTTTTTCACACAAACGTGTTTGCCCTTGGGTCTTATTTATGGACATCGCAAATGATAAACGCACAGGATATTGTAATCTTTTGAATTCAAATGGCATATCAGTTGGAATCATAGGGAAACACACTTCTCCTTTTGATTTACCAGTTAAGATTGTAGCTTCAATCAAATTTGCAATAACTTTTTCACTGCCAATCTGGTGCCATTACACAGTTTTGGTGGATTAATATTTCGCAATAATAATAATCAAAGAACCAATTTTCAGATTCAAGCAATGCGGTGGTATACCAGCCGGTTCCAATGAATTTAAAAATTCAATTGGATAATTCATTGCCCAATCTTGATTCATAACACTGTCAATTGATTTATGTGTCGTGACTACACCTGGCAGTTTCGCTGGAATTTGAAAATTAATGGCATTGATATCAATGTTCTTCGGTTCTAAAATGGCGCGTTCTCTCAACCAATCATGATTTCTGTAATTCTGAAGAATATTCGGAAAAACACATTCAATCAACTCATCTATAGATTGCGCAATTGTACAAAAATTGTTCGGTAAAGTGATCAATCCGTTGGTACTGTCGATTGGTATTTTGCCATCACCAATTTCTAACAATTGTTTTGAAAACTCATGGGCAGTTGCATCATTATGTAGGTGAATACGCATATTAATGTTCAGTGTCAATTTTCGTACATATCTCCAAGGAACTGATGACTTCAAACAGGCGTTTATTTCATCAGCAGGAGTTGATCGAGGAATGACAGGCAATGTTTGAAGAAAGTCCCCTGACAGCAATATCAGAGCAGCACCAAAAAGCTGTTGATTACCGCGTAAATCTTGCATTGTTCGATTAAATGCTTCTATTGATTTTTTATTCGCCATTGTGAGCTCATCCCATAAAATAATTGACCTTAATCGCAGAACTTTTGCCATAGCAGAATTTCTCGAAATATTGCAAGTTGGAGTTTCAATCACCTGTACATTCAATGGCAATTTTAATGCAAAGTGTGCGGTCCGACCACCTTCTAATAATGTAGCAGCAATTCCCGAAGATGCAAGTGCCAATGCAATTATCTGTTCCGATCGAATAGTCCCTAAAATCAATGATACAACGAAAGTTTTGCCTGTACCACCAGGTGCATCCAAGAAAACGGCTTGCATGAGTGTGTCACATACATGTTTTTGTTGAATATTCAATTTCAATATTTTATACAGGTAATGCATTAGCTTGTGCGCGTTCATCTGTAGTCTGAGATCGTCTTAATAATGCCACTTGATTTGCATTACTCGTTCGCCGGCCTATGTTTAATCGTCTTGCTCGTGGCATTTTACCTTCACTCAACAACTCAACAATATTTTGGAAAATATAAACACAAAGCAATAACTCAACAATATTTTGGAAAATATAAACACAACAAAGCAATAATTATCGCTGATAAAATGAAATGACATATGATGACATAAAATTTGTTTGACAGAACTAACGTCACTTTTTTTGCCTTCGATTGTTTTGCCAAAGGTTCAAATTGGCTTTTAAGTATTAGTACAAATTGTTTGTATATGGGAGTATAGAAAGATGTTGATTTTACACTTTTTCAAGATTTTTTTTTAATTTTCTCTACGTACAAACCTTCTCTGCACTTCCACGAATAATTCAAGACCAAAATTAGCCAAATCGGTAAAGGCATTGTTGAGTTATAACATTACAACGAAAAGTGGCATTGATTTTTATATATATAGATTTGACAAAAATTAATATGAATTCAAAAGAAATAGCAAAATATTCGAACTCTTAAAGGGTTTTCCATTAAAAGGTTTCATTTTGAATAAACCGATGAAAGGTTTTCCAATAAGTACTTGACTACTTGCTCAATTGAAGAACTTGTGTGTCGTCGCTTGAAATGGTTAATCGTCTTCAGTTCTTGACTTAGCCTGATCTTGTATGGGTGTAAACTAAGATCCTTATACGCCAGTTATAGCTATCATTGGTTTTCATAATTGAAAAAAAACATTACATTTTTTTTGACAGGTCGTTTATAGCTATCATTAAAAAGTTCTGCCATTGAAAAAAATTTCCTTGTTTAAAATCCACCGAAAAATTTTTACTGACAAAAATCTGTCATTGTAGTCCAAGAGCCCGGGCCGGCCATACATACCTTTTATCATAAAAGCTAAAAGTTTGTCTATGTGTGCCTCTAGTACAGGTAAGAACGATCCCTTTCAGCTTTTATGATAAAAGGTATATCTGGCCGGCCCGGGCTCGATCTTGCTCTATTGGAATTGTGTGAAATTGGAACATAAAATTATCAGCTGTTCAAGAAAATGAATTTCCGTCCGGAAAATAGAAAAATATACTTTTAGAGAAAAAAAAAGTGCGATTGCGCATTCTTTGTGTGATTTCCGATCGATCAGTATATAATTTTCGGGTTGGTGATAATTTTCCCCAAGATGTAATCCCCAAAGGAAAATCCCCAAATCCATAATCCCCAAAACGAAATCCCCAGCAGCGAAATTCCCAAAGAGAGAATACCCAGGGCGAAAATCCCCAAGTGAATATCCCCAAAACAATTATGTTTAAGTAGGGAATCATGCGATTAAATCGTGCGCGCAATTTAATCGCATGATTCACTATATATATATTGGGTGGCGCAACAGTCTTACAACTCTCAACCATTCCTGTGTGCGAGTACTGTTGTCATGGATGGAGGGGGCCTACAGTTTTAAGCCGATTCCGAACGGCTAATTTCAGAAAGCATTTTTCATGACAAGAATTACTCTTAGAGAATTTGTCAATTCCTCGCAAGAGGCAGTACCCGTGAAAAAACTTTAGGTGACATAGGCAGGGATCGAACCCAAGACCTCTGGCATGACAGGAAAAAAAGATTCTCGCATTGTTCTCGAAAGATCCAACTTTGACTTTACGTGAAGCTGCTGTGAAATTGAAAGCAAAAGGTGTTGACATATCTTACGGAACGATTCGCAGGCACTTGCTTGCCAATGAACTGAAATATCGCAGTACTTTGCAAAAACCAATGTTGAGTGCAAAACACTTTGAAAAACGAGTGGAATGGGCGAAGGAAAACTTGGATCGCGATTGGAGCAACGTAATTTTTTCTGATGAATCCTCCTTCTGGGCATTTCCGAGCATCAAACACGCCTGGACAACCTTTCTCGACAAATTCGGAATATTTGGAAAGTATGCCCCGACGATTCTAGGCCATAATTGACAATGCAGGAGATTGGAATTGGACTTGCTACTGAGGTATTTGCATTGAGTATTGACGACCAAATTATCAACAATTTTCGAAAAATCAATTGTTGTTATTATTTAACAGTGACAACAGACTGTAAAGCTGCAACCGTAGATGTGGCGGTCATTTGGCTAATATCGTTTTCCATGCAATGATATCGAAATGGAAAAGTTTTGCAGTTAAGCATCCTCGCCTTTTTTGAGATCCGGCTGCTATACCTATGTTTAAAAGTTAAAAAAACTCTTTAAATAAAGCGATCATTAAAATTTGTATTTTAATCTAAGAGAAGAGGAATTTTCAAAGATAATTATCATCTTATTCATCTTTAAAGAAGCCAATCTTTACTAACAAGACTTATAGTAGGAATGACAAAAAAAGTAAATACTTTTCAAGCAAATTCCTTGCTGTTTAACAGTTTTGAATTTCTAAAAGATGATGTAAGGTTTATTTATGTATTTGCTTTACAAAAATAATTTTGTTCATATTCCAGAATAAAGTGAAGTCTTACATTATTCCTGAAATAGTTATAAAATGTTTTTCTTTCACCGCACCCTAACAGTTCGGGGTCCGGAAAATGCATTTTCATTATGTTTTATAGCAACAAGTGGTTACTGATTTTATGATTAAATTATCTTTTATCATGAAAGTCATTTTTATTTTTCTAAACCGTCAACAATTTTGCAAACCCAAGTAATCCAAAAATCAATATTGAGGTAGTCATTATTGCATCGATATTCTTCAAAAATGTAGTGCCCGTGGCATGATGGTTAGTGCGGACTGTCATGCGAGAGGTCTTGGGTTCAATCCCTGCCTGTGCCACCTTAATTAAAAAAAAAAAAAAAAAAAAAAAGAGTTTTCACGGGTACTGCCTCTTGCGAGGAATTGACAAATTCTCCAAGAGTAATTCTTGTCATGAAAAAGTGCATTCTCAAATTAGCCGTTCGGATTCGACATATAAATTGTAGGTCCCCTCCATCCCTGACAACATTACTCGCACACAGGAATGGTTGAGAGTTGTAAGTCACTAGGCCCTGGTTCTCTACGGACTGTTGCGCCACCTAATTTATTTATTTATTTATTTTATTCTTCAAAAATGCATCTGGTAAGACAGTACGAGTATATTTATAAATAGTGTTCGCTATCGTAAAATGATAACCACGCTTTAAGTGCCTTAAACACAAAATACAGAAATGACCAAAATATAGTTTCAATAAGATGTTTGACACCATGCCCCGAAATCTGAGAAAAAGTTCAATTAATGCGAATTAATTTAACGAACGGTTAAATTGAGATTTTAAAAAGTTTATTACCAACCGATCACTTCGGTCTCTGATTAGGAACTGCCTTCCAACATAAATTTTCTTCCTTAAAGCTATTTTAAAATATCCCTGCCATTGGAGAAGATGTTTATATTATTGTGATGATGTCAGATTTAATCTGAATGCGCCATGTGTCATTTTAATTTGGATTATTGTTTATCAATTTGTTTCCGGTGACGCGACGCCGCGCCGGTGACACTTAGATTATTGTACTCGTATAATGAGATACCATGTGTTAATTTGCGTTAATCATTTCCTATTTGCGATCTTGCGATTTGAATGTTTTTTTTACTTCCCATAGAAAGTTATTGTAATCGGTCCGATTTGTCGAATTGAAAATTTTGACATTTCTCGACATTTTGACATTTTACGAAAAAAAAAAAGATTTTATCTTAAAAACAATTTTGTGCAACGAAGAATAACGTTTTCAACATCTGGTAAAATTTTGAGAAAAATCGAATCGACAATTTTTTTTACAAAAAAATAAAAACCTAAACAAAAATTAACAAAAGTTGGTAAAAATTGATTTTCGACTCAAATATCTTTTCAAAAATTTGAGATTATGGCTTTCAACTAATTTTAACTTATAAGAATTATTGTTTTCGACATTCAGAATTTTTTTTAATAAGAATCCAACAGTCCGTTTTTTTCATAAAAAAATAAAATCTACAAAAAGTAGTATACGAAAATTTGGTAAACATTGATGTTCGGCTCTCGATATCTCTCAAATTAATTCTCATCATCATATTTGTATTTGTTTATATAAGAAATAAAAACTTTAAATAAATGCTACTAAAATTGGTAAAAATTGGTTTTCGACTAAAAATCTCGTTCACAAAACTAGATTTTGAAATAAAACTATTTCATTATATGTAAAATATTGTTGGTAGTTTTGAAATTTTTAAGAATAATTCAACTGACAACTTTTTTAACACAACACGAACACCTACAAACTTTTAAGCAAGACAAATCGACAGACGGGATGAGAAGTTCTCAGTGTGGTTCGCATCCCAGCCCTTTTTTTTTAATCAAAGGTCTGTGCAAAAATTGGGAGAGGAGTATTAATGAAATTCAGCCATATTTATGTTTTCGGATATTTTGAATCAAAGCGATCATTTATCAAGGTTTTCCATACATATTCCCAATACGTATGTACTGTACAGTGTACATATATGCTTTATATTTTGAATGTAATATTTCTGTAAAAAAATGTAAGTTTCCATTCACACAACACTTCGTTTTCCGTACATTTTAATAAATAAACAAAATCCTATTACAAGTCGGGGAATGACTTAAAATATTTCTTACAACTTTTCGGATTTGAAGGTGAAGTTCAAGCACACAAAATAATCTTTTGTCAGCCAACAGCCAAAGGCCACCGATCTCCATGGCATTTGTTTCTATTATAATGATGACATAAGGCTCATTCGTGATGCTCTCACGTTAGTTCAGAATTCTTCCCCAAACCCAGACCTAGACGTTAAGTTGTGAAGAGTGATCTGATGTGTTGTTCGACTCTTTTAGGTTAAATTTTCGAACAATCCGTTATAAAACACCTGATGCAGTAACGCGTACAAATATCATATCTAGCACACAAGATGCGTGTTTTAGATCGGTTATACAATCATGTTAATTGTTTCTATATAAACGTCGCGTCGACGACCCCATCGTATCGCCATCACCCGTCCATCAAAATATGCGACCGCGAAGTCACGCAGTGTCTAATGAATTCAGACGTTTCAACTGTCAGACGATTCGTCAGTGCAAGCCGACATATCTGGCATCTTGTTGTGCTCCATAAATGCGTGATCTCTTTTGGGGAAAAGCATTAACGAATTAAATTGATTCATTAAAAGTCAAAGTGCTGAGACTCGGTCGTGGCTGTTGTCTTCGTCTTCGTCGACGTTGTAGTTGACGTTGTCATCGTCGTCAAAGCTAAGACCGGTTCTGAATTATGGTGTGCCCATCAAAAAGGCGATCACTTGCTGCCGCTCATATGGTACATATGGTACACCACCCAGAAAATTCTTCTGCAGAAGCACAAATCAACTTTTGTTTCCAGATTTTGCCCAGCTTCACATGCGGATTGCCATATCGAACATCGAGGCATTGGCTAGTGAATACCTATAATATATCATGGAGCAGCAGCAGCTGAGTGCGCTTCGTACAACCAAAGCGACAATGACGACAGCCAGAAAGAGAGGTGAAAAGAAGTGCAATCATTTTGGAATTGAACTAATTATTCAGTGATGAAATCAATCCAAACGTCAGATCAGCAGCTGGCCAACTCAGATTGCTGGGGCATTGGGCATTCTTTGAGCGAGCGACGCACTTATAAAAGTGAAGTTATCCAAGGAAATGTATCTCAAACCAAAGTTGTAATCTTCTAAGTGCAGGTCGACACAAAATGATGTTCGCAAAGGTAAATCTCTCAGTTTTAGCTTTTGCCTGCATCCTTTCGACCATTTAACCGTAAAACAAAACAAAATTGTGTTCTTTGCAGGTTGTTCTGTCAATCTGCCTGGCTGCCGTAGCTCAGGCAGGTCATCTTTACGGGGGCCATGGATACGGGGCCATTGGAGGACTCGGTGGTGGAATCAGCCTGGCAGCTGCCCCGTCGATCTCGTATGCTGCGGCAGCCCCAGCTGTCTCAGTGTCGTACGCTGCACCTAAACTAGTTGCTGCCGCTGCTCCTGCGATATCAGTTTCTGCTGCCCCATCCATCTCGTATGCCGCTGCTCCTTCCATCTCATACGCTGCTGCCCCATCAATTTCTTACGCTGCTCCATCGATCTCTTATGCTGCGGCTCCATCAATCTCTTACGCTGCTGCTCCTTCCGTGTCGTATGCAGCTAATGCTCCTTCCGTGACATATGCAGCTTCTGCTCCTTCCGTGACTTATGCAGCTGCTGCTCCTTCCGTGACGTATGCAGCTGCTGCCCCAGCTATAAGCATCGCTCGACCAGCACCAGTCGTCGTTTCGGCACCGGCTCCAGTTGCAGTAGCTGCTCCCGCACCAGTTGCTGTGGCTGCTCCCGCACCAGTTGCAGTTGCCGCTGCTCCAGTCATTAAGGCCATCGTTCCAGAACCAGTTGATCCAAATCCACAGTACAGCTTCAGCTACGGAGTGTCCGACCCAAGCACCGGAGATTCCAAGTCAGCCTCCGAATCTCTCAAGGACGGTGTGGTCCATGGAAGCTATTCGTTGAGTGAACCTGACGGTTCCATTCGCAAGGTCACCTACACCGCCGACAAAATCAACGGATTCAATGCTATCGTCCAAAAATCTGCCGGAGTCATCAACGCTGGTCCACTCAAAGTAGCAGCTGTAGCCGCTCCGGCTCCAGTTGCTGTAGCTGCTGCCCCAGTAGCAGTAGCTGCCCCAGCTCCAATTGCAGTGGCAGCTCCAGCTCAATATGCAGTTGCTGCCCCAGCACCACAAATCACTTATGCCGCCGCTGCTCCCACTGTTGTCGCTGCCCCAAGGGTGACCTACGCCGCAGCAGCTCCAACGTACGTAGCCGCAGCTCCGGCTATCTCTAAAGTGGCATACGCTGCAGCTGCCCCATCGTTCGTAGCAGCGGCTCCAGCCGTCTCTAGGATTTCTTATTCGGTTGCTGCTCCAAGTGTGAGTTATGCCGCTGCTGCGCCAACGTATGTAGCTGCAGCTCCAGCCATCTCCAAGATTGCCTACGCTGCTGCCGCCCCTACGCTTGTTGCCTCGGCTCCAGCCTACTCAAGAATCGCCATCGGTGGCGGTGGACTTGCATTAGGCGGACTCTCATTAGGTGGAGGAATCTCCTACGGCCATGGACTCTCCTTAGGACACGGATATCATTGAGAGCTGCGGCGGCAATACTTAGCCGGCCCCTGCACTTATTAATTCGACGAGCGCTTTAATCATGGACAATTTATTTTATCTTTTTATGTTTCAATTTTTTATTTAATTTTTATTTTTTGTAATATAACGCGATATAGAAAATGATATATAATATAAAAATAATCATCATACAATTTATATAATATTTTATCTACTCAGTCTATTCATAATAATTAATTATTTTTTAATTTTTATAAATACATATATATTTATACCTATACAATATATGTATGTAATCGTTAAACAAAACAAGACAAACAATGAAAAGAAAAAAAGCAAAGAGAGCAAAGCAAAACAAAACAAGACCTCTAATAGTGAATTACCCTGCATTTACTGGAATAAAGAAATTCAGTACAAAAATAAATAAAAAATTAAAAAAAAAAACTTCACTCTTTTTTAATTTATTTCTTTTTAGTTCCTTAATAGCCCTCATATAGTTGATTCAAAAAAAAAAAAAAAAAAAAACCTTTCAAAGCCTTAAAAACTTCCATATTGTTTAAAAGAAAAACTTTCGTTAAGTTTTGTATGAATAAATTATTTTTTATATTTATGAATTAATTATTTCTTTTAAATACCTTTGAATTATTCCCTCCAATTAAAATATATTAAGATACAAAAAAGTACTATTTTTGTTGCTAGCTGTCAGAATTAAATTTTATAATTCAACGAAAAGTGTCATAACTCAACGAAAAGAAATATTCCAACTGTCAAAACTCAAGTCTTTTTTTGTGATTCTTACTTTAATAGTCTTCAGATTTACATAGATGTACTTGAAAATGCACTTGCACTTACGAAAATAACTGGCTTAACGAAAAAAAACTGAACGATGTTTAACGAAAACAAACAATCTACTTATTTTTTGCTTTGATGAAAGTTTCCCCCAAGGAATTACGTTTCGTTAAGTTGACCAAATATATTATTCTTTATACATAAAAGCAAAAACGTCCAACGCAGTCTCAAGATTTTTTCTACTAATTATGCAAAAATGGTGCCTAGTTGGTAAGTTTGCATATCTTTGATCAATTCGTGAAAATTTTGGCTAATCGATTTTTTTTCTTTTAATGGCGTGGTTAAAAATAAAAATAAACGAAAAAAAAATACATTGCAGTTGAGTACTGTTACTATGACTAGACTAGGCTTTGTTATCAAAGTATCTTTTGGCAAAGAGTGTTAGCAGCTCAATTAGAATACGTAATTTAAATGTGCCTCTATACGCTGGTGCTGTATAGTGGCTTGCTGCTCAAAACATTACGTACGTGTACCTACTCGTATATTTATACATAATCAGTTAGCAATCTTTAAATTGTTATTTTGACATGAACAACGCCTTTTTTGACTTTTAGGTGTTGAAATGCAGAAACCATAAAAAGACAGTACATAATTTATTATACAGCAAAATTAATGACAGTACCATTTTAAATGATGTGGAAAATGTCATAAATTTAGGGTTTAAATCCTTCCAATTGTGTTTTCTTTTTAAGCAGGATATGAAAATATTAGAAAGCTATTTCATAGAAGATTGATAGCATGTAATTTTATTTTAAAATGTTGCATCAAAAAAATCCTTTAAATATCAACAGCGACTCTATTGAAACACTCTCGTTGGATTCAACAAATTATCGTTCTTTAAAGATCTTTAGCGAAAGATTGTTTGCATGAACGCCTTCTGAAAGCTATGCTATAGAAATCTTTTACCCATAAAAAACAGTCCAGACTCCATCTGGGTTCCATTTTGACATTTAAAAAACAAATGCTTTTAACCCTTTTCCGCCTGGTGGTTATGTAGTAAAACCACGTTTTAAAATCTTATTGTCTAGCGTACCAGTATTTATTTTGCAAAACCATCGTAAGTACAGATTAACATAGACTCATAAAATAACGGATTTTTTTTATTTCTTATAAGAAGATTATATTTTGTGAGATTTGAGAGTTAAATTGAGCTATTTGTCAGTTGTGCAAGGTGTGAAAGTGATCTTACAGGAAATATTAAGTATTTTTTATATTGAACAAAAAAGTCGAGTAAGTTTTTTAGTATACATACTGAATCTTGTGCATAATGTGTATGTACGTGTTTCTTAAAGTTTTGTGATGAAATTATTTTTTTTTTATTGCTTTTGTGTATATTTTTTTGTGGGTGGGGATCAAAACTTTTTGGCAATAAATCTGTTTATGGGTATAGAAAAACTGCCAAGCTGCAGAGGCTACTGGTCAGCTCAGCCAGAATTGTGTGATCAGTATTTGAGTTCGATAATTAGCAGGAACAGATTCCTATGGCTTCTGGGAAGCATTCACCTGAATGACAATACCAAACAAGCTAGCAGAGGAGGTACGAACTTCGACAAGCTTTTTAGAATCCGGCCAATGATCGATATACTGTCGCGTACTTATTTGTCATGCTATATGTCCTCGATCAAGCAATCGATGAATCTATGATTAAGTTCAAGGGACGTAGCAGTTTGCGTCAGTATATGCCAATGAAGCCCATAAAGCGCGGATATAAGGTGTGGATTCGAGCCAATGAGTCTGCATACAGATCCGAATTTCAAATCTACACCGGAAGATCGTCGGATTATGTGGAGCTTAATCTCGGTGCTCGTGTTGTCAAAGACCTGACTCAAAAATTAATACCATGTGTTTTTTGACAACTTTTTCAATTCCGTCCAGCTTCAAAAAGATTTGAAAAACCAAACCATTTATTCTTGCGGAACTGTACGAGCCATTAGAAAAAATCTGCCAACTGACCTTCTTAGTGATAAGTGTTTGACAAATAGAAATTCCCACTGGCGGGTCAGCAGAGACGGAATGGCGTTCGTGAAGTGGAAGGATACGAAAGCTGTCCATATCTTAGGAAACTTTTTGGATCCTTCCAAAAAATACAACCACCATGCGTAAGCAAAAAGATGGTACTTTGGTATCCGTCAGTTGTCCAGAAATGGTAGCAGTATACAACAAAAACATGGGATTCGTTGATAAAGCCGATATGTTGAAGTAATGCTATGACATCGATCGGAAATCGAAAAAATGATGGCATCGTATTTTCTGGCATTTCCTTGATGTTTCTGTTGTGAATTCATTTATTATTTTCAAAGAAAGATCAGTTGAGAATGATAAGACATTGAAAGAGTTCCGAATCGCAATAGCAAATGGACTTGCAGGAGCTCATACACACAAAACCCGCAGAGGGCGCAGCCGCTTATCAGAATTTTCGAATACAAACCACTTCAAACCAAATGTTCCTTTCGAGGTGTGATATGACCAATCCGCACACATCCCAGTATACGGTTCTTCTAGAAGATGTGCATACTGCAGTACAAAAACCCAGCCTCATCGTTCAAAATGGTGCTGCTCTATTTGTCAAGTAGTTTCACACTAAATAAATAGCATACATTCACATATTTACATAATTTACAGAATTTGTTTTGATTTGTTTCAGAATAAAAACGTGCTTGGTGGTAACACTGATGAACCACACAAAAAGAAGTAATTCTAGAAGTATATTTTTGTTAAAATTTGTATTTTTAAGTTAAAACAAACTTAATTAATATTAATAAAGAAAGTTCTAACATTGTTTTTTTGTAAAATCAAAAAATTTAATTACTTATCCGGCAAAGGGTTAAGAAAAATGTGTTGTTTATTTCGTTGTAAAGACGAAGGTATGCCATTGATAACCGAAAACGATATCGTTCCTCATTTTCAGAGACTTTTCATCAACCATTATTGTATTACACTAGTCTAAAAAAATTGTCTTCCTCCAAAAAAATGTCATTTTTCCAACTACTTTTGATGGTCTTAATTCAAATCCGACTTCAAAAATGTATTACGTCAGGTTTTTGAGATATTACTTTTTAAAATTCGTAAAAAAAAACGTATTGGTATAATGGTTTTTGAGGCTATCCAAATTTATGAAATAGCTTTTTTTCAATAAAATCCATGATGATTTTCCAAATTTAAAATCTCTTTCATCAATATTCAGTTGAAATATTTATATATATACATATATTTATATTTATATTATTTTCTATATAATATTCGAAAAATCTTTATAAGTTGCTAGGTTTCACATTCACATGTCTTACAAAAATTTAAAAGAAACGCTAAGCAATTTATGCAAAAAGGTTTTTGAACAGAAAAAGGCAAAACGGTTTAAAAGTAATTTGTCTGAATAATTCTATTATATCAAGTTTTTTGAAATATATTAAAATATATACAAAGTATGTGGAAAAGGATTATTTTTAATACTTGAGCAAATATTATATAAAATTAAAGTTTAGTTTCGAAATCAGCACTTCAAATTTACTCCAAAACGTATTTTTCAAAACTATGAAAGTATTAAATTGAATTCACGTTTTGTTCAAAACTTCATATAGAGTTAAATAAAGACTCATAACTAATAAGAATTTCCAAAACTTAAGTAAAATACTTAAATGATTAAAATTAAATCTAGAAGAGAAAGATTTGTGGCTTGCAAAATCATCATAGAATTTATTGTTAAGAGATATTTTAAATTTTAACTAAGCCTTATAAAACCCCCATTTGATTTTTGTTAGCATTTTCAAATGGGCATATTTTAATATAATAATTTATATATAATAATTTAAGAAAATAATTTAAATAAAATTCTAATTTTTTAAAAAGTAGTTTTCGCTGTGAAAATGTCCTTTATCAATGAAATGAATGTTTTTTCGAAGATTATTTTGATGCATTTTTAGTATAATCGAAGATAAGATGTTTTTGGCGATCGACTGGATTAAGTGCTGCGTTAGCTATGAACATCAAAAGCCTTGAGAACTAAATCTTTATGCAAAACATTGTATGTCACTTTTTTAATTTCTAATTCCAAATTACAAAGATTGAAGAGAAATCCACAAACCTTAATTTATGTCAACACTACAATATTTTCAGTTGTTTTTGAGGGACGCGCACTGTTTCGATTCTCCACATTACCAACTTGTCCCAATAACTCAAATTTTCACACCATTTCTACATCTGCAAATGGCGAAAATTCTTCAGAAAAAGTTCTTAAGTTTTTTATTGTCAACCAACTGCATGTGTTGTGTAATTCTATTTAAAATATGACATTTTCAATAATGACAGCTGCCCAAATACCGGAATATTTAAAATGAATCCTTATATTGGGAAGACGCTTTTGTCATAATTTTATTAATACTTGGATCTTTGAATGTGATTATTTCGAAAATAATTTCAAAATCAATACCAATCCTTACAAACTCAAATGCATAACATTACCCATACGTTTTACTAAGTTCAGCATTATCAAACATTTACATATATAGAGTTCATAAATTATCGTTAAGCCGGCCGGCTGGCTGACTGGCTAGCTGGTTCTAGTTAAACTGCTTGTCTGGTTAAATATCTATTTTACCGGTAAAGTGAATGGCATTTCACATATTGGTTGGTTTGGTACTCGTGGACTTATATCGCAGAATGTATGTACATATGTATTTCTGTAGCAGCAGTTGGGCGTCTTTTTGTAGCCTAAATTAATTCTTCCAAATAAACGTAACTTTTCTAAATCAAGTTTCTAATGTGTGTCTTTGCACCCAAATAAATCTTTTGCTAACAAAACCTTGCGAAATGTTGTTATTTTATTTTATTTATTTATTTTATACCACACTCGTTGTCAAAAAATATAAAAATAAAAAAAAAAACAACAACAAACGATTGAGGTAACCATTTAATGAGCACGACAATTGTTCCAACCGAATAAGGGTTGATGGCGGCTTACTAATTACTATTTTAAGCAATTGAATGATGTAACACAAAACTAAATGATTTTAAATTAAATTAAAAATTACTTTCTCCATATTGGGTTAATAGGATTGCTATAATGCATAACTTATACTAGGTACATATAAATTTGAGACATTACATGTTGTATGTAAGCTCATTGCAGAGTGCATTTGTAGCATTACTTTCAAAAGAATGCTGTTGAATAGTTTTGATCTAACTGTTATTAAGCGGTACCGCACAATAAAGAGTCACGTCTTTCATACTTCTTTACAAATATTTTTTGCTTTGCGACAGTGACAATTTTCCCAAGCTTAATTTTTTTTTCTTTTCAATAAAATAAATTGATCTTATCATCGATTCATTTTTTCCTTTTGTATTTGGAATTTTGATATCGATGGAGTTTTTAAACTTCACCATTTATATCTTATGTGAAGTAGAAGTCAGTTTGTAAAATCTTTGACGTTAGACAAAAAGAACTTAAGCCGGAACTGACTTAAATTATCTTGAAATTTTAATATAAAACTAAAAATGCAACTTTTCTGATTTATTGCACGAAGGCTTAAGTAGTTAGAGAAACAATTCCGTTAGTGAAAAAAAAATCGTCAAACCAAATCAAAACCTTAGATTTTGACTGACCTTTTTACCTAATGAAAGAATAAATAGGCATATCCACAGAATCTTTCACTTTCAACAATTGAACATTTTTTTTTATTTTGAGGCACATCTATAGACAAACATTTTCTTGATTTTTTATCATCTAAATAACAAGAAAATACTTGCGTGATTCATTTTGAAACATCGTTAATAAGGGTAAGTGTTAAAAGAATATCCGTCACGTAATATCCGGTATGTTAGATCAAAGGGTGAAATAAATATTTATTTTTAAATTATGCCAGAGCAGTAATTACATAAATTGTGAATAATAAAAAATATAAAACAAATCAAACAAAAATATTTCAACGATCTTAAAATAATATTTAATTATATTGAAGTTTTTAATTTCTTACTCCTGTGCGTTACTCTAAACATCTTCGCAACATTTTTTTCGTCTTCATCGTGTAATTTTAAACATTTCTTTTTACTTGTTTGCAAGTTTGTTTTGGCTGTTACACTTTTTTTTTTGTATATCATTTACTAATTTCCAGCCATTTGTGTCTAGCGAATAATGCTCACAAGGTGGATTAAGAGAGCAGTTTAAATTTGTACACGAAAGATAATTACAAAACAATGTATTAAACTTATGATTCACCCAAATCAATTGAAAAATTTTGTTAGATTGTGGCGCAGACTTGATATTAAGTCCTATCAACGAATCCATAGTTTTAATATCAGCTTCAGTTACATCAAAAATTGTAATTTTTGATTTACTGACAACATCACTTACAGCTTTAACCGAAGTAACATCTGTTCCATTGACTACAGCTCGGTCACACAATGCTTTAGCAGTTCCACCATAACCGTTGATGTGTAGTGCACGCAGGCTAAGCCTGATACAGAACTGACTTATTTCAGCTATACTTTTAGTTGATTTGTGAAGCAAAAAAATAAACGAAAATAACTCTCTGAAAAATAAAAACTAACTTTTTCCGAAACTGTACTATGTGCGTCGAAACACATTCTGTTGAAAGCATCTTCAAAATATTTACGCCGGCCAAGACTCGAACCCAGTATCCTTGAGTCAGCCCAAGTTCATATGCAATTATTTTTTTTTTTTTAAATATTTTTTTGGAGTTATTTAACTTTACGAAGCTTGGCCTTAATTTTGATTTTATTATTTAGTAGAAAATCTGAATTTGGATATCTTCCGTTCTGTGCAGTACAGTGAAAATGTGTGCATTCAATGAAAAACCCTCATTTCATAATAAATTTTGATTTTGTGCTGTCGTACAAACTTTGAAATTTTAAAATTTAGATCAACAACTTTTTTTTACTATCGATTATTCGTAAAATTATCATTCACAATCATTTATTTTGCTGTAAGATCTTATCGATAAGTGTGCATATTACATCACATTTTATACCAATCACGTTTTCAATTTTAAATTTTAAAATGGCATTATTTATTTTTAAATAGAGGCACATGATCCAATTAAATTTTAATTGATTTATTGATTTATAGAGAATAATTTAAGCCCATAAAATACTACCAGAATCGATCGTTGAGAAAGTTATATAGAGAAAAAGATCAGATTTTAATGTTTGTAAAAACGCAGGTATTCTAATTTAATTGTTTTGTACTATTTTTTAAATGGTAGCACACCTTTCTTTCGAGGTTTTTCTATCAGTGTATATTATAATTAATTATATATTAATAATGTTAAGTTGTTTTAAAGGTCGTTGAAATGTTTTTTGTTTATAAAACTTAATAAGTTTGCATCTGGTACGCTTGAAATTTGCAATATTTAAGCCTATTTTTTTATTAATTTTAATTAAAAAAATTTATCCAATCAAGTCACAAGTAGGTTAAATAATTGAAATAAGTCATGATACGAAAATCTATCCACATAAAAAGTGCCAATTTCATTTCTAAGGCTTAATATACTGTGGTAACATGAAAGTTAAAAATACTGTGGAAATGCCTAAATATAGAAGAAATAATATCAGAATATTGCGTTTGTAATATATAAAGAGTTTTTTTTTTTTAAATACATTTAAAAAGTGCATTAGAAAAACTTTCCTTATTGGGAAAAAAAAAATCAGCCTAGCCCGTCAAACCTTTTTCAAGCATTTATATGATTAAAAATTGTAATCTGGTTGGAATTCGCAAAGCTTTTTTGAATTTATTTAAACTACCGAAAAGGTAGCATATGGCAGTTGATAGTTTGAAGGTTGATTAAAAATGAAAAACTAAATAAAAAAATGTCATGTTTTTAAATAAATTTTCAAAAATAATAAGTGCTTTGAAAATGAAAAAATGAAATAAAAGAAGACATGGTCAAAAACTCGTGATGCTAAACTTTTACATTTCTTGACGTTTCAAGGTCCCTAGAGTGGAAATAAAATATTTTTAGAAAGATGTCTGTGCGTGTGTGTGTATGTCCGTACGTTCGCGACGTTTTTTTCGTCGTCCATAGCTCAAGAACCAAAAGAGATATCGACTTCAAATAAATTTTGTTATACAGATAATAAGGCAGAAAGATGCAGAAAGGGCTCTCAACAAAATTGCGTGGGTGGTTTTTTTACCATAGCAGTTTAAAAAAAAGATGACAATTTTAGTTAAACCTAAATATCTCATGCACCAATGACGCTAGAGACTTGAATTAAATTTAATATTATATATTGTAACGTGATACAAAACAAATATATTTTTGGAAAAAAATCCAATGAACGGTTTTATTTATAAATCAAAAAAAAAAAAACTGAAAAAAAAATTTGTCACCTCAAAAATTTTACGACTAAAATATGATTTCATCTCCAAAACAATTTTGTGCAACGAAGAATAATGTTTTTGACATCTGGTAAAATTTTGAGAAAAATCTAATTGACAGTTTTTTTACAAAAAATAAAAACCTAAAAAAATGTATAAAAGGTGGTAAAAATTGATTTTCGACTCAAATCTCTTTTCGAAAATGGCTTCAAACTAATTTTAACTTATAAGAAATATTGTTTTCAACATTCGACACAATT
The DNA here is from genome assembly GCA_920104205.1 of Eupeodes latifasciatus. NCBI lineage: Eukaryota > Metazoa > Arthropoda > Insecta > Diptera > Syrphidae > Eupeodes > Eupeodes latifasciatus. The sequence continues at coordinate 131,134,009 of OV049926.1, read as the reverse complement.
TTGAGAAAAATCGAATTGACAGTTTTTTTTACAAAAAATAAAAACCTAAAAAAAAAACAATACTAAAACTTGGTAGAAACTCAAATAGCTTTTCAAACATTACAAATATTGGCTTCAAACTTATTTTATTTCACAGGAAATATTGTTTTTCGATATTCAGTAATTTTTTTATAAAAATCCAACAGTCCCTTTTTTCGTAAAAAAATAAGATCTACAAAAAATAGTACGCAAATTTGGTAAAAATTGATACATATAGACAAACTTTTAAGCAAAACAAATCGACAGACGGGTTGGAAAGTTATCAGTGTGGGTCGCATCCCAGCCTCTTTTTAGTTTTACTTTCAAATTGTTTGTGACAGAAGAAGACATACAAATATGTATAATATGAAGTTGTTTTTGGTACGTCGAAAAATCAGAAACCATATCAGACATCTTCAGTTTTCGACTGTTGCTTAAAAATCGCATTGAAATTGTTAAAATTCACTACACAAATTGTGAACATTTTGCAGTTACAGTTCGCAAAACTGATGCACTTCTGGGTCGTCGTGAAGTACCATCTCATTCGGCAAATCAGAAAATGGCAGGAAAACTTGAACTGTTGTGTCAAGTTAGTGACCATGCGTATCGCTCAAGAACAATTGAAAAAATTACTTCTATGGCCCGTACTATTGATGAAAGCAGAGGCTTGTCGATTTCTTATCGATCTTTATAATAAGGTATCCCAAAAACTATATTGGACCGTAATTTGCATGATATCATAAGGCATTTAAATTTCAGTAAAACGTAATCCAGGCACTGAAGGGGTTAGTAAAGCCCTTAACTTGTTTAAAGTTTAAACACAGTCCGAGCTTTCAGAAAATAGGGAAGGATTTAACGAAGATACCGGTGCTCATTTGTTTTAAAATTTTGAATATCATAATGGGAGGAGAAGATAGAGTAAGGTAAAGCGTTCGAAATCCCCGATGTGCAATACTTCTGAAATTGAACTCAAGGCTAAACTGAGAACTTTCCTTGAAGTGAGAGTATTACGGCTAAATTGTTTGAGGAGGGAAATGCAACTAGCCAATTCGAAAGAATATTTGTACGGATTTTCACCGAAGAAGCTACGGAAATAAGTAAAATTGTAGCATTTGGAGTTTGGAAAATCCAGAAATAATTGTTGTGTTATTTCTCGAAGAGTTAATCACAATTTTCCACAGAGATCTTATGATTAAACATTCTTAGACTTTTATTTTTGAGAAAACTTGAAAAATAAGATCTATATGTCTTTGTCATTGCTCCATAATCGATTCAAAACTTTCATGATGGAATCCATAAAGTTATCGGAGACAAATTTGCCAAATGGTCATGGACATTTAAAAAAAAGGTATAACCTGGAGACCATTTGGCTGAAACCGTTTTTCCAATCTTAGTGGCATGCCTTATTTTTTACAATAAAATAATAATGCAATGATTTCTCTTTTAAATAAAATTTGTTTTAAATATCAAAATGAAACCTTTAACTGAAAAACCTCACATAAGATTGTGTTAAACACCCATGAATTTTTTGAGCTTGGGTCTAATACAATGTTGTATTTTTAAAGTAAAAACATTTGTTTTAAAATGTAAAACTCAAACCCTTACAAATAGTTTTGCATTTGGTAGTGTCTATTACGGGCTTTACAAATTTCAATTCACCTGACTTATTTTTCAAATGCTTATGTAGTCGTATTCTCTTTTATATTACCTCACAATGTGCGTCTATCATTGAGTCAAAATAAAAAAAAAACAAGACTTTCATTGTTAAAAATTATATTATAAACCCCAAGGTCAAATCTAAAGTAACTATAAGCCTCAGTACGCTAGTCACGTACTTTGATCTAACTGCTGGTATAGTAAATTATGGTCTTAACATTTGAATAGTGATGTGAACTGGACAGTGCTGTATATTTAAGCTACATTAACACCACTTGTTCGTCAAGCTATCAACGACACTCAACTGTAAATGAATCAAAATGAAATGATATTCTGAGAAAATCTCAGTTTTAAATCGATTTCTAAAGTGATCAGACAAAATTGAGCTTGATTGTGGTAAATATTTTAATTCACCACACCAAAGAAGAAGAAAAAGTAAAAAGCACAACGAATTTTAAACTTCAAGCTCTAGTTTATATTTGTTTGTTCGTTGGCATAGGATTATGTGGGTCACATTCTCGCGAGCCAACCAAAGCCAAATACAGATGCGTGAGTTCAACACTTGGGTTTTGCGCATGTTGCCAACTTCTGGGTTATTTATTAACTCAAAAATTTGGTTTTAAATAATTGTGACAGAATTTAATATTTTCGTATGCAACACATGATTCATTAACACTTGGCATGGTTTTTGATTTTGTTTAATTTTTTAACTGAGAAATCAAATGTTAACTTCGATGATGAATTCTGCTAATGAAGAAAATGAATTTCATGCAGTTAAATGGAAATAAAATTAAAAGTATTTAAATCTAACCACACTGAGCATTAAGTGCAATGAAACATAAGTCACACCTGTTTGGAGCTGTTTTCCATTAAGGTATATATGTAATAAATCCGTAAAAGATAACCTTGAAAAAGTTTTTAGAGGCAGCCATTTTTATGAAGTGAACTTCACTTTAACTTTTCAAAACAATAAATAACACAGTAGTAATCATGTCTATTACAGAATTCTAAAAATGTTACTCCCAGTGAGTCAACTCGATCCACTTACCTTTCCCATTCTTTGTAAAACTTAATTATGAAATTCGCCGGATGAACTAAATTGGCGATTCCTAAGAATATATTTTCGTCTTTCAACGCTGTCAATTTCTTACGTGCCAAAAGCATCTACGACATCCCAGATTTTCTTAAAATACATGCTTCTGGGCCCGGTTGTTTTCGTGGAAATATAACTTTGTCTGTGTTGCGGTCGTTAAGATAAATGTCAAGGAATATAAAGTAGAGAACCCTAGTAAAATTAATTTATTGTTCGATGGACAGTTTCTTCGAATTTTCGTTACGTTACGTTACGTTACGTTACGTTACATTACATTATGTTACGTTACGTTGATTTAAGGCATTTTCGAAGTTTCATCAGTTCTACCTTCATGTAAAAGTACCAATGTCATATACCTTTTAAAAATCAGTCAATGACGGCTTAAAAACGAATACAAAATTTGAATCATTGAAAAAATTACATTTCGAATTCACAAATTAGAATCTGTATTTGTGTTTTAAGACTGATTTTTTTTTAAATTCCCATAGGAAGTTATTGTAATATGTCCGATTTGTCAAATTGAAAATTTTAACATTTCTCGACGTTTCAAGGTCCCTAGAGTCGAAATAAAAGATTTTTAGAAAGATGTCTGTGCGTGCGTGTGTACGTACGTTCGTACGTCCGTACGTCCGTACGTTCGCGACGTTTTTTTCGTAGTCCATAGCTCAAGAACCAGAAGAGATATCGACTTTAAATAAATTTTGTTATACAGATAATATGGCAGAAAGATGCAGAAAGGGCTCTCAAGAAAATTGCGTGGGTGGTTTTTTTTACCATAGCAGTTTAAAAAAAAAGGTGACAATTTTGGTTAACCCTAAATATCTCACGAACCATTGACGCTAGAGACTTGAATTAAATTTTATATTATATATTGTAACGTGATACAAAACAAGTATATTTTTGGGAAAAAAATCCAATTAACGGTTTTTTTATAAATCAAAAAAACTGAAAAAAAAATGTGTCACCTCGAAAATTTTACGACTTAAATATGATTTTATCTCTAAAACAACTTTGTGTAACTAAGAATAATGTTTTTGACATCTAATAAAATTTTAAGAAAAATCTAATTGACAGTTTTTTTACAAAAAATAAAAACCTAAAAAAAAATGAATATAAGTTGGTAAAAATTGATCTTCGACTCAAATATCTTTTTAAAAGTTTGAGGTAACGGCTTCTAACTAATTTTAACTTATAAGAAATATTGTTTTCAACACTAGAAAACATTTTGAGAAAAATCAAATTGACAGTTTTTTTACAAAAAATAAAAATCTAAAAAAAAAATGTATAAAAGTTAGTAAAAATTGTTTTTCGACGTAAATATGTATATTATAACAAATATTGTTTGTTTTCAACATTCGATAAAATTTTGAGGAAAATCGAATAGACAAACTTTAAGGCAAGACAAATCGACAGACGGGATGGGAAGTTATCAGTGTGGGTCGCATCCCAGCCTCTTTTTTAATTTTTGCTTTTAAGTAAAAGATTTAAATGACACTTTTATAACAGCATTAACCCTTAGCCGGCACACTGGGGTCGTTTGTGACGGGCCTTATACCTTTCAAATTTCCCGCCCCTTAATGTTCGGAAACTGGGTCCGTAGTGCCATCTATAGTTGTAGTTGGAGAAATGCTCTTTCGCTTCGCACAGTTTTTGGTGAGTCAAGTGCGTCAGTCTGTTCGTGACACTATGTTTTGAGAGTGAAACTAAAGGAGAAACCGATACTTTCGACCAGTTATGCCATTCGTATTCGGTGACTAGAAGGAAGAATCGCTGGCCAATGCGAATTTTTTACGGTATGCTTGCCCAGGCTGCAGTGAACTCACGAGTTCTTATGAAGTTCAAACTCAAAGCTAACAATTCTAAAGATGAGTGTACTACAATAAATTGCCTCGAAAAAATACGGCACGGCCACTTTGCGACGTGACTTAAAAGTCGGCATTGCCGGGATTCTGGACCTCGACGTTCACAAGGAAGACAACTATGCACGGGTGAAATTGCCGAAAGGAATGAGATTTGCACTGTGCAGTCTGTTGCGCAAGTTGTGAGCGCCCCATTTGTGATGATCATCATTTAATTTTCTGTAAAACATGTTGTGGGATGTATAATGGATAATATTTTTATCGGCAAAGTTTTAATAAAGTGTGTTTACGATTAACTTGACTATTTTTCTTCATTCCTTGATTTATTTTTGTGAATTTTTAGTATTAAATGAGGTTTGTAATGAAAAAATGCACTATTGAAAAATGATTGAAATTCTGACATTCATTCTTCAAAATAAATATCTTTTTTTCAGCGGGTACTATCAGAATAATTTTTTACATATAGGTATATGTTTCGACAAAACACTGCTGAACTTTGAGCGTCCAATTCGCAAAATTAAAAATTTTTTAGTAAAACTGGTCATTTTTCGTAGTTTTTTACATATTTTATTTTTTTTTTGACAAATTAAATTGAAAAATTTTGGCATCGCACTCATACTGTCTCAAAAAAGGGGTAGCTAATGTACAACTGTGAATTTTTCACGATGAAAAACACTTTAGTTCACTTACAATAAACGATTAGTTTAAAAAAAACGTCCCAGTGTGCCGGCTATGATTGGCGCAAAAAGTGTGCCGGCTAAGGGTTAAGACCAGAATCCAAAAAAGTATCATTCATATCATTTTGATTGTTCCCTTAATGAAGAAAAACCTTATACATTCATTATGATAAACTTTTAGCTTGCATTTTTGAACTTTCTATTGTTTATTTTTGTTTTATTTTCATTTAAAATATTTATTCTGATGCATATCGAAAATGGCGCGAAGGACGGATTATATACAGGGTATGTTACCGACATCCGTTTAACTTTCTCCCGTCTGATTTGGTAACCAGCAATCGTTTGGAAAAAATGACATTACGATGGTAGAGAAGTAAAAAAAAAAGTGGGTTCTCCGCTTCCGTTCATCTGTCTGTATGTCTGTCCTCGCCTCTACACTCTACAGCCCAAACCATTGTGTCGATTGAGTTCAAACTTAAGCAGATTAGTGTTACGCATTTCTTAATTTTTGAAGACAAACTTTTTTATTGGTAAATGCAGCCGTGCACTTTATTTCAATCTCATGTCAGTTCGGTATGACTTTAATTCGACAAATAGTACCTATTGCAATAATACTCGTATCGCTCTAATTGTATGAACTCGAAAGACTTTTGGAATTTGGTGAAAAATTTGAATAATAAAACCTTTAAAATCCATCCCAAGTTGAGCCCCATGCTTTTGGCAGAACATTTTAAAAATTTGCTCAACCCAATGCATGAAGGAAACAACTTTCATTTTGCACATCCGGGTATTTATAATGAAGTTTTGGACACATATAATGGGTGATTTTTCTGAGGTTAGGATTTTCATGCATTAGTATTTGACAGATCACGCGGGATTTCAGACATGGTGTCAACCAGAAAGATGCTCAGTATGCTTTGACATTTCATCATGAATAGACTTACTAACGAGCAACGCTTGCAAATCATTGAATTTTATTACCAAAATCAGTGTTCGGTTCGAAATGTGTTTCGCGCTTTTTTATCGACAAATTTTGTTCAGCGATGAGGCTCATTTCTAATTGAATGGCTACGTAAATAAGCAAAATTGCCGCATTTGGAGTGAAGAGCAACCAGAAGCCGTTCAAGAACTGCCCATGCATCCCGAAAAATGCACTGTTTGGTGTGGTTTGTACGCTGGTGGAATCATTGGACCGTATTTTTTCAAAGATGCTGTTGGACGCAACGTTACGGTGAATGGCGATCGCTATCGTTCAATGCTAACAAACTTTTTGTTGCCAAAAATGGAAGAACTGAACTTGGTTGACATGTGGTTTCAACAAGATGGCGCTACATGCCACACAGCTCGCGATTCTATGGCCATTTTGAGGGAAAACTTCGGAGAACAATTTATCTCAAGGAATGGACCGGTAAGTTGGCCACCAAGATCACGCCTTTAGACTATTTTTTGTGGGGCTACGTCAAGTCTAAAGTCTACACAAATAAGCCAGCAACTTTTCCAGCTTTGGAAGACAACATTTCCGAAGAAATTCGGGCTATTCCGGCCGAAATGCTCGAAAAAGTTACCCAAAATTGGACTTTCCGAATGGACCACCTAAGACGCAGCCGCGGTCAACATTTAAATGAAATTATCTTCAAAAAGTAAATGTCATGGACCAATCTAACGTTTCAAATAAAGAATCGATGAGATTTTGCAAATTTTATGAGTTTTTTTTTTTTTTAAAGTTCTCAAGCTCTTAAAAAATCACCCGATATAACCAACGAAGAAGTAGATCCAGCAATGAACAAAATGAAGGATGGAAAAGTGGCAGGCTCAAATGGGAACCAGCGGATTTTTTTAAGTATGGAACCGTTGAGCTTACTGCAGTTTACAACAGGCATGATTCGTCAAAAATTTAGTGAATCAATCATTTTTCCGATCCACAAAAAAGGAAGCTGGTCTGTGATGTCGAACTATCGAGGAATATATTTTTTAAATTCGTGTTATAAAATATTTACAGCCATTCTGCAAACACGGCTTAATAAATGAATTGATGAAAACAAGCTGTTGAAAGAATATCAGGCAAGCTTTAGATCCGATTACTCAACAATCGATCATATCTTTTTTTCTGAAAAGCATTGCGGATTCATTTATAAGAAGAAGGAAGAAGTTATACGCGTTTTTCGTAGATTTTAAGTCTGCATTTGACACAGTGAATAGGCAAGCTCTTTGGTATGGGAATGTCGTTAAAGTTTGGAAGAGTCCTGCAAAGCCTATATGTATATGGATCCTAATGCAGCAGTTTGGAATGGTACAGAAAGGTCGGAATTGTTCAGAACGGAATCAGGCGTTAGACAAGGTTGTACGATGAGCCCAAGCCTATTCGCTCTATTTATGGAAGACTTAGTCCAATTCTTACCCGCTGGTATCGAACACGCTGGAGAGTTAATTAAAGCACTGTGGTTCTCGCGTCATCTCCACAATCCCTACAGCTTATGATACTCCGAATTTTCAAGTACTGTAAAATATGGAACCTAAAGTTAACATGGAAAAGTCCAAGATCATGATTTTCAAGAACGGAGGAGGTAGAAACTGCCTTAATGAAAAATGGAACTACAATGGTGAGAATATGGAGATTGTCAAAGAGTTCAAATACCTTGGAGTGAACTTGACAAAAAATTTAAATATGGAAATGCATCGCGTTCCGAAATATTGAGGATTGAGACAAATTCCAAATAAAAAAAAAAAATGTTTTGCGTTTACGTCTAGAAATCGACGTACGGCCACTACAACCATCAAAATTAATTGAATCTCAAAAAATTCGTCAATTAACAGTCTGAGACTTTTATGATATCAAAAGGATCATTAAGAACCATTTTTAGTGTCAAGTTGGGAGTCAGAAAAAAACTCTTAAATTCAAATGTGCTCTGCAAACGTTCTACAAAAATAACCTTTAACCGAAAACCATTCTTAAGTTATTCGAAAATGTGAATCCCAATTGGAATATACCATATTCTTTTTAAATTTGAAAAAAGTCAAAACCGAATTTTAATTAGGCCTTATAAAGGGTGTCCCAAAATTAAGGCAAGATTTGAATTAAATAGAAAACGCCGTTTTTAGTCTTTTGATAGTTATATTTTTATTGACTCGTAAAGTACATAGGATAGGGTTATGCATGGAATAACACATCGGACAAATGGCCTCCACGGCTTTGCATGCACATGCGCACTTTTTTGTTGAAATTTTCCATGACCATTCTGCATAAATGTGGCTGAATATCGTTGATGCAGCGTTGAATCTCCTTTAATGCACGGGTGGTTGTGGGCTTGTTGACATAGACTTGTGATTTCAAATAACCCCATAAAAAGAAGTCTAATGGTGTTAAATCACACGATCTAGGAGGCCAATTTTGATCATTGAAACGAGAGAGTACACGACCTGGAAATGTCTCATGCAGTAATTGAATTGTTTCACGGGCTGTATGACATGTGGCACCGTCTTGTTGAAACCACATATTGGACACATCAATATCATCCAATTTTGGCAGAAAGAACTGTGTAATCATGTCGCGATATCGAGCACCAGTAACAGTCACTGCTTGACCAGCATCATTTTCAAAAAATTATGGCCCAATTATGCCTCCAGCCCAAAATCCACACCATACAGTCACGCGTTGTGGATGCATTTGTTTTTCGACAATCACATGTGGGTTCTCCCAACCCCAAATGCGGCAATTTTGGCGATTGACAAAGCCATCAAGATGAAAATGTGCTTCATCGCTTAGGATGATTTTGCTCGAAAAATCAGGGTCCATTTGTTGATGTTCAATAATCCATTCAACGAACTCTCTTCTCTGTCCATGGTCATTAGGCTTCAATTGTTGTGTTAATTGAATTTTGTAAGCATGAAGACACAGATCTTTGGTGAGTATACGCTGTAGAGAGGTTCTTGAAATTTGCAATTCTTGTCCACGACGTCGAATTGAGCTTCCTGGATTGTCAGCAACGTTCTCACGCACTGCTTCGACATTCACATTTGAACGGCTTGTTTTTGGACGACCAGTGTGTCCGTCCGTCTTCAACGGATCCAGTCTCCATGAATTTTTCAATTAATCTCTTTACAGTTGACGAAGTAAAAACACTATTCCGAACATATTTTGTATGAAATTTTCGAACTGCAGCCGCCAAGCTTTCACTATTTTTGAAATATTCTTTGATAATGAAGACACGTTGTTCTATCGTGTAACGCTCCATTTTTAATAACACTATACTGTTAGCTATCAAATTGCTTTTTTTTCAGGGTTGCCAACACTTCACTGCACAAATGGCGGCAAATTCAAATCTTGCGTTAATTTTGGGACACCCTTTATAAGATCTAAGAAAACAAACATTGGTCGTTTTTATATTTCATATTCGAATATTTTAAAGTAAGTGAGTATTTTTTACTTTATATTTGAATGTTGGAAATGAAAAACTTCTAAAAAGGTCAAAAGCTAAAAGACCATATCATGTGCAAACAACGAAATCTCCTAACTTTCTAACCACTATATGATTAGACGAAATAAAGTTAAGAGTTGTGTCCTTTAATAGATGTCCTTTAATAGAATAGAATAGGAGGGGTATAATTTCAAAACTCTTCTTTTCCACTTTTTTTCAAAAATGAGTTAAGTATGAGAAAGTGTTCTTTAGAAGAGCCCTCGTCTATGTATTTAGCTAAAATTTATCAAAACTTGTTACTTCCTATACTTTTGAGTACTCAAAAAGTGAAGTTTTTTCAAAACTACACTATTCCACTCAGTCGTTTAATTCAAAACTCATTTATTCCCATACATACCAAAATCCGCACCAAAACTCTTCTTTTCCTATGCAAATCAAAGTAGCCGCTTTCAAAACTCGTGTATTCCAATGACATTAAAAAGGCGGAAATCTTTGTTGTTTTGAGAGCATTCATGGGTTAAACTATTTAGTGTTGCAATAATTCTTGTTAAGAAAACATCTTTGGTAAGTTCGCAGATAAAATAATGTTTTATAAGTAGATTTATATTTAATAATTAAATATATTGTATTTATAGATCATGAAAAAAAGTTTACTTTCTTTTCAAAACTAATCTATTCCTAAATAGGTTGAATCAAAAAGTTTACTTTCTTTTCAAAACTCATCTATTCCTAAATAGGTTGAATCAAAACTCAACTATTTCAATCGTAATTTTCAAAACTCTTCTTTTCCAAATTAAATTGAATTTTTATAATTTTTAGATTCATCTTATAGGTTTAAAACCAAAAGAAATAAATAAAGATTATTCCAAACTTCAAATTTAGCCTTTCGACCAATCGCTAATGTCATTTTAGCAGCTTTTAATAGTTTTTTTTCGTTTTACATAAAATTCTAAAAAGTGGAAAAGAAGAGTTTTGAAATTATACCCCTCATATGTGGTATTAAGTGCAAAGTAAAATTACAAATAATACATATTATGGAAGCATTAAAAAACAAGCCATCAGCCTATTAGAGGAATATTGTTGTATATTAGTTTAAGAAATTTGATGTTTGCGCAACTTTTTAAAATACAATTCCTTTTTCTTTGCATTTCATATAAATGCAAACATATGTATATATGATTAATTATTATTCTTTAACATTAAATTCTAAATCATTCTTTGTACACATAAAAAGTTTAATCTAATCGAACTCGTTAAAGTCGTTTACAAGGAAATTGAAAATGGAAAGTCCTTTACTTAAATTTGTATACTTTAATATTTAAAGGTTTTTTTATACCTAATTTTAAACTTACTTATGGAGGCAAAATAAGTTCATTTTTGCCTTTAAACATTGGGATGGAATTTGAATGTGTCCTTTCTTTAATGTTCGACTTTCAAATGACGAATTTTTGAAGAAAAATAAATGTCTGATTGATTGGCATTGAGTTTTGAATTTGAACTTCGCAAAAATAAAAAGCTATACAATTTGGAAAGCTTCCTCATATGGTAGTGTGCCTACTTTGATGGTTATTTAAATAAAAGTCACCTAAAATGTTTTTTACCCGAATACACCTATTTCTACGGTCGTCACTTGGTAGTAAAAGCAGACGAAAAACATGTTGGTATTCGATGATCTGGTTTATTATAGACCTCTTTATTTGATTATGCGTGAGAGGACACACTATTGCCAAAAAAAAAAATATAAAATAAACATTTGACCAAAGGCCTTCACAAGGCTTGAAAGTATTATTTTGTTTTGTTTTTGGTTATTTCAAACTCTTCTATACCATTACGCCCGCCATCGCCATATCGCCGCCGCCGTATAGCCAGCCCATACGATGATGATGATGGCTTCCATGCAAGTTGAAAATTTAATTGTATGAAAATTGAATAACAATTATATTCCCGCGTGCATATTGCCATGGTATATTACCCGATTTACGTGCCCCGACTGCGGAATATTATTTGGAAATTGAAAACGCTGAATTTACGGGGCAAAATCAGTTCGCGCGCCCCATCTTCTCTGGTGTATAGGTTTGTATGTTTATATGCGAAATATTCAAATTAACAAAATGAAGTATGGAAATCTTTTTTTTTGGGTATAAAAAGACGCACTGCCGTTTCAAAAGCATGTCAGTTCACTTTAGAGCATCAGACAGTGAGAAACAATCCTTCCTAAGCCCACAATGAGTCCGCTTATTGTAAGTATTGATTCTTCCATCTTGTCGACTCTCCTACCACTCACGCACGCATTTGGATTATATACAAAACGGATTACACTAATTCTTAACTTCCTTCGCAGATTGCAGTTCTTTCCACTTTGGCCATCTCAGCTAAGGCTGGCCTCGTCCCGGCAGCTGCTCCTCTGGTTGCTGCAGGACCAGCACCTTTCGCGTACGCCTCGCCATACACCGCCCAATACTACTCCGCTCCTTTGATCCAGAGGGCTGCTTACGCTGCTCCAGTTGCCCGTGCTTTTGCTCAACCAATCGTAGCCGCCCCCGCTCCAGTTGTTGCTGCCAGAGCTTTCGCTGCCCCAGCTCCAGTTGTTGCCGCCCCAGCTCCAGTCGTCGCCGCCGCCCCAGCTCCAGTTGTTGCTGCTCCAGCCCCACTTGTTGCCGCTGAAGAGGTCGACTCCTTCCCACAATACAAATTCGCCTACGATGTCCAAGATACCCTTACCGGTGACTCAAAGACCCAAGAGGAAAGCCGTGACGGTGATGTTGTTCGTGGATCCTACTCCCTGATTGAACCCGATGGTTCCCGTCGTATCGTCTCCTACTACGCTGACGACATCAGTGGATTCAACGCCGTCGTTCAAAAGGATGTTCCAGTTGCAGCAGTTGCCCCAGTTGTAGCCGCCAAGACAATTGTTGCCCCCGCTCCAGTTGTTGCTGCCTAAGATTGTGCCGGATCTCGCCGCCCAGAACCCCATTACCTGATTTAAAACAACCTAAACTATAATAGCTAATTGATCGCCGCCAAATTCGGAGTTCGTGGAATAATAAGAGTGACATCTATTGTAAACAATTAGTAAACTCTTCATTGTCATTGTTGTAAATTGCTTTCATCACTTTTTTCTTTTTATTCTTTGTCCTCATTGAAATTTGTAACAAAAATCGGACCAAACATAAAAAAATATTTTCTTAAAAAAAAACAACTTACTCTTTTTATTAAAAATTTTAAAGTTCAATATATTTGCGGTAGATGGCGACGACATGACACTGAGACATTCGATATGAAAGAGATTCTTATGGTTGAACTCATTAGAATTCCAAATAGGTGATTCCTCATTTAAAAGTTGATTTTCGAACGAGGTTGCAATAAAACATGAACCTTCATATACGTGAAGTAATTATTTAGATTTTTTATTTCGTTTTCGATGATTTCACTTTGTTTTGTTTTTTTTTTTTTGTTTTGTTTTTTTTAAAAACGCTTTTATTCAAATATTTAGCTTCAAAAAATGGCCACTTATAAGATTAGTGTGAAGAATACTAATTCTTTGTTTTTCGTTTAAAAGAGAGTGGAGAGTTTTTTTTGAATGTATTTTTTACAAATGAAATGCATAAAATGCAAGTTTGAAGTTTAAAAAACCTTTTAAAAATGAAGAATTTTAAATGAGATCAATGCACTTAATCCAACCTTAAAATTGGTGAAGTGGAATTTTTCGCTGTCTCATTATGTGTCTACATTCCAGTTTGTCCATTTGTGATAAATTATAATTCAAGCAAATAATTGTCAATAGGTGGCCGCCAAAATTTAAGACTTTCGACATATTCTTTGGTTTTTGATGTACTAGTAGTTAAGGACATAAATCTTGTGAATTTTTTAAGTCTCTTTAATTTTTTAAGTCTTTTTGTATTACTTTAGTTTTAAATCAACCGAAATATCGGGTTTGATATATTTTCAAGAGTTCGTTCGCCATTATGACCGCGGCGTGTGTCCGTAAACTCTTCTGGACCTTTAACAACCAAAAGTACAGAGATTGATAGGAAATTTAAGAAGAACCAAACCCTCTGTAAAAGCTGGAATAAATGAAGTTTCAGAGACGTAATTTTAAGCTCAATTGTGTATCTCCAGAAACCTTTTGCGGGAAATCACAATTTCAGCAAACGCAAAAAAAAAGAAAACACAAAGAACACACAACAGCACATTTGACTCAATCAAAGAAAATTGGAATTAAAATTTAATGGCATTCATTACAGAGCGATGTTGAACCACTTTCGTCAGTATATAGAACCATTATCGATTTCTTTCCATATCATATGAATTCTTGACGCTGACAGCTTTTTGTTTTTTTGCGCAACAAATTGAGTACTTTTTCGCTTGAACAAGGTTGTGTTATATTGAAAATATAATTCCAAAGTAAATTTTGTGATTTTGATAGTTTCTTAAAAAAATATAACTGTTGGTCAAAATGATGCACCCACCGTTCGTGCAATAACATTGTGTGACTGGTATGCTAGTGCTCTAAATTTAATTCAATTCAATTGGCAATTGAAGGCGCGCTCTCGATCATCCACTTCAATGTCTATGTGCAAGTAGGTTTTTTTGTAAATCGTTTCTTATGGGCCGCATTTTCATCTCGCCAGCAAAGTTTGCTCAACTGTGACTTGAAAAACTCACACGCTATTTTCAATAAGCCAATGCTCTACTACAGCGGAGGCATTCAGCCCTATTGTGAGTTTCACGTGAACAAGATTCCACCCGAAAAAATTCCTTTTTCAAAAAAAAAATTCATGTTCGAAAGATTTCCCTTATCGGCAGCACTCAGTTCGGTAGGAATGAAATGTCATTTGGCGCTAAAATTTACACTTAGTTTTTAGAGGTGAACAGAAGAACAACAAATTTTACAATTAAAGTTATTTATTTATTAATTATAGTTACAAAAAAAAAACATGTTACTGCGTAACAAAAGAAACAAGGCATGGAAAACGTATCTCAAAACTCTGTCTCCAATCAACTTCTCTTTTTATGTTGAACTCTTTAACCAATTTAAGTCTCTTTCTAATTTTTTATATGCTTGTTATGTTACTGATATGGGATCCTCTTTGAAAGAGAATCCTAAAAAATTTTGGAATTTTGTAAACTTAAAGAAAAAATCAGATGGCTTTCCAGTTAACTTCACTTACAAGAACCTTTCGTTAGATAAAATTGTTGATATCTGTAACGCTTTCGCGACAAATTTCCGTGATTCATTTGTTAATAGCCCTCAAGAAGTTGATGAAGTATATTTTCATAATCTGCACTCCTCTTCACAAACTAGCTGTAGTCACATCCCTGTGCTACAGAGTACGGTCCTTGATCTTTTATCCGCGTTGAATGATGACTGCTCAGCCGGCCCCGATGGTATTCCCCCGATAGTATTAAAAAAGTGTAGTAATGCTTTAAATGAACCCCTTACGTTCTTTTTTAAACTTTCTCTAAAAACAGGCAAATTTCCCAATATATGGAAGGAGTCATTTCTAACACCAATTTTCAAGAAAGGTAACAAGGCGGATATAAGCAACTACAGGCCCATTGCAAAGCTTTCTTGCATTCCTAAAGTGTTTGAACAAGTTCTATGTGAAAGTGTAGCATTTTTTAGTAAGAATCTCATTTGCGAACAGCAACATGGTTTTGTGAAAAAAAGATCAACCGTTACTAATCTCCTCACATTCTCAAACATATGTTCAAACGCTTTAGAACAAGGTTATGAAGTTGACTGTATATACACTGACTTTTCCAAAGCTTTTGACCAACTTAGCCACGCAATTATTTTATTTAAACTTAAAGCTCTTGGTTTTCCACCATTTTTCTTAGCTTGGATCAAATCATACCTTGAAAACAGATCCTATGAGGTAAAATTTAGAAATTGTCTTTCTGAACCTTTTGTTGCTCAATCTGGTGTTCCCCAGGGAAGCCATCTTGGCCCTTTTCTGTTTATCCTGTCTATTAACGATGTATCGTCATGTCTACGCTCAAGTGAAGTACTCATTTTTGCTGACGACATGAAGATTTTTAAAATAATAAAGTCCGTCCATGGTCGTATTCTTTTACAAGCCGACATTGATAGTTTCACATTTTGGTGTGGGAAAAATAGCCTTTCACTCAACCCTTTAAAATGCCAGACGATAACTTTTACTAAAAAACGAATCGGTAGTGTATTTTATTATTGTATATCACAGCAAAAACTCTTTCGCGTCTCCACATTTAAAGATTTAGGTGTTCATTTCTGTTCCAACTTAGAATTTACACATCACATTAATTTGATTGTTAATAAAGCAAGTTCTATGCTTGGTTTTATAAAACGCTGGGCAAAGGAGTTCAATGATCCCTATGTTACTCTTTCTTTGTATAATTGCCATGTTCGTCCTCATCTTGAATATGCTTCGCAGGTACTCCCTATTACGAAATTCATAGAAAACGTATCGAATCAATTCAACATAACTTCATTCGCTTTGCCCTAAAGGGTCTTCCTTGGGATGATCCTTATGATCTGCCTCCCTATGAACATCGTATTCTGCTTCTTCAAATGCAATCTCTTCATCAAAGGCGTGTTAATAATGACTTAGTATTTTTTCATCAACTCATTAATGGTGAAATTGATGCACCTTATTTGCTATCTTGTGTACATTTGAATTACCGAGGCGGAACTCTTCACCTGCGTACATTTGATTTTATACATATATTGACTTCCATAGAACTAACTATGGGAAGAATGAAGCTTTAAGTCGAATGAGCATTTTATATAACTTAAACTGTTCATCGGTAGATTTAAATTTGAATAAGGTGGGATTAAAATCATTGTTTAGTACCAGTGCTCCACTATCGTAAACGTTCTCATTTTATTTTTTGTTCTGTAATAGTTAAATGTTAATTATGTTTTGTATTTTGTGCGTGTGTTAGGCTATAATTGTATTATTTTTTTACTAACAACTAACACATGCACTTATGATGAGCCTCTGATCGTAGTTTGACGCTTGCTATAAGCTTACTACTTTCTGAAATTCTGAAGTGTAAAAAAAAAATAACTTTATTGTTTGTATCTATATGTGAGGACCAAATCAATAAATGCAAAGCAAATCGCAAGAGGTTTTGTCAAAGAAAGTAAAGATAAAATAAATGCATTTTGGAAGCAGATTACATTTGAGCTTAATAGCTCAGGGCCTCTAAGACTGAGTTCGAATCGAAGAAGTTAAGGATTCAATTTAATTCACATTGCTGAAGACTGAACAAAAAAAAAAAAAAACAAACAAACAAAACGAAAATGTTTTAATTAGGTTTGGACCGACCAAGAACGCTACGTGAGGAAAAAAGCTGCTACAAACAAAATTATGGAAAGAGGGACATTAGGTGGACCTAACACTAAAATTCTCTTCTGCTAAAGAAGCATTTTCCAGATCGTTGGTATGAAGGAAGCTGTTGAGGGTGTTGTTTCTTCAAAATCGTTTGGGTTAAATCTACCAAAAAAGAGAAGTTTCGAAAATATAGAAAATGAAATTCAAATTGAAGATTTTTTGGACGAATTTGAAAATGATGAACAACATAACCAACATAGTGCTGATGTTATAACATATTCACTTTCTGATCCTATTCCAGTCGTACCTGCAACTATTCTTCCTTCAACCCGTCAAACCACCAAGAAAAAAGAATATTTTCAAAATGAGTACCGAAGAAGTTGTTATGGAGGAACTTCAAACGCATAAAGAACTTTGTGACAAAATGGGTGAAGCAATATTCATCATGAAAGATCATAACAACAATATACAAAATTGTATAAAAAAAACTTTATCGATCTATGGATCGATAAAAAAAGAACAAATTTAAGAGGAGAAGCGGCACCATCACGAAATGGAAAATTTAAGAAGAATGAAAACAGAAAACATGTTTAATAAAAATCGTAAAATAATTAAGCTGGAAGATTTAAAAATTGAAATGATGAGACAAGAAAAAAAAATTGATAAGCTTAAGTTTTTGTTGTGCCTTTATGAATTACCTGTTTTTTTTTTATACTTTTATTTTATTTATTAACTCAACCTGTGAATTTATAAAAAATGAGTCTTTTATATTTAACTTAACCAAACATATGAAGTACAAATTAAATAAAATATAATTTTCAAATAAAATAAATGTTTTATTGGTATTTTGCTTTTGAACTACATTAGTGTATTGGCGATTTGTGTCCGAATGCGGTATCCTGCAGTAAGATAGCTAGAACTTGCTTCGTTTATTGGTTCATTTTCAACTTCGTGGATATTATTGGTTTCATCTAACGATAAAGTTGATTCCCTTTTCAAATGGATGGAGATATTATAGAGCGCTGCAAAAACGTTGATAATTTTGATAGCCTTTGCAGGTTCATAGTGCAATTCCCTTGCACCAATAAGACATCTCCATCTGTTTTTAAGAACACCGTTGGTTGGTTCTTTCAATTATGTTTCGGCAACGTGAGTGGACTTCGTTAAATTTAGATTGAGGTGAACCACTATGGTGTTCTATACGGAGTCAAAAGCCATGGCTCTAAGGGTTACCCAGCATCTCCTACAATAAAAAGAGCTAATTGAGGTTCGTGTTCAAAAAAAAACATTAAATAATTACCCAGCAGCCAAACATTTTTGATATCCTGCAAATAGTCACTTTCTATCTTTGATCTTAGCTCACTCACATTAAAAAAATAAAGGAATCGTGACAAGCTCCTGGGTGGGTAGCATCAACGAAACGAATTCTGAGAGCATTGTCACATACCTGTATATTATTTTTTTTTAAATTATTATTTTAAGAACATCATTACATACATAAATAAGACTTACAAGCAAAACATTTAAACTGAATGATCCCTTCCTGTTGTAAAACAGATGTTAAATGACTGCCGGTGAAATGATGTTTACATGGCTCCCATCAATACATCTAATAACACCTGGTATGTTGTGTTTTCCATAAAATGTTTGAGCAATTTCACGCTCTTCATCTGGAGTTGACCAAGCAATCCACTGAGGGCAAAGCGTCTCTTCAAATATGTCTAGAACTTCTGATAGTACCAGACTAAAAGTGCTTTGCGATAACCCAATTTCATAGTCCTTACACACTCCTTTTTGATAGGATAGCCACCTTCCGCAAAAAATTGCAAACAAGCGGCAAGCTTAACAATGAGTTGTACGATTATAGCAAATTTTTGTTTCGTTGGGGGCAGCACATTTGTTAGGATATCTAGCAAAAACCTAAACGCTAGTTTGTTGAGCCTATAATGCTGTTGAAATCTGGAAATAATGCACGTTTAACAACCACCAAATTAGAAAAGTATACACTTCATTCTCACAATGGTTCAAAGGATTAGAATGATCCCTTAAATGCCTTCGAATGGCTCGTTCTTTCATCCTTTCTTCTTCCTCCAAGACCGTTCGCAGTGCAATGCTTATCATTATTTATTTCATTTTATATTTTCTGTTTATTGTAAATTATATTGAAACCAAATTTTCTGTTAATGTTTATTCTTTTTGCACTTGTTACTTTAAGTTTCGAATCGAGTTTGTTTTTGAGCAAAGCTCAGTATTTATGTTTTTTTCATTTTTTTTTGCCTGAAAAATAAACTCAAAGATAATTGTTCAATTTTATAAACGTAAAATCTTTTTATTCGGAAATTTTATTAGTTTGATATTGATTTCAGATAATTCAAAAGGTTATGGGCCCAGTCCCCAATATAAATTAGTTGGTTTCTGAATTGAATTTAGTTTATTTAAAATTGAACATTTTATTTAGTTTGAGAACATGGATTTTTCGAAACATATAAAACCTTTGGCTGGTGAAGCAGATTGGCCAATATGGAAACGGAAGATAAGGGATTTACTCGATTACCATGAAGGAGCAATAAACGTTATTGACGGGATATTGACGAAACCCGAAGCCTTAGAAGCAGGAGCTTCAGAAGCAGCAGTTAAGAAGCACAGCGAAATGAACAATTTCTTTCGAAAGGCAAATAGCTATGCAAATTCCATGATCACAAGCTCAGTAACTGATGAGGTCTATCAGAAGATTATGGATCAAGAAACAGCTCATGATACTTGGGAAGCATTGCGTTTGCATTTCCAAGCAACTTCCAAGGATCAACTGTTCAAAATATGTACCGACCTTTTTGCATTTAACTGGAATACAAGCAATGATGTGTCCACGCATATTGCACAATTGAAGAGTTTATGGAATGAACTTAATAATGGACTCAAAGCCAAGAGTGAAAATATGCTTCCAGATATGATGTTGGTATGTAAGGTTTTACATATATTGCCAAGTTCATTTGAGGCATTCAAGTCAAGTTGGATGCTTCTTGCCAAAAATGAACAAAAGACTTTCGATGAGTTAACAGTACAGCTGTGCATGTACGAAAAAAATTTCAAAAAGAAGGATGAAGATGACAACTCAGCTCAAGAGGCGCTAGTTGTTAAATATGATTCAAGAAAACAAGAAAACTTACCAAGACCAAGAACATAAAGAAATAAAAGAGAAGATATTTAAAATTTTTGCAAGAAAAAAAAAGGACATTGGGTGCGAGATTGTAGGCGATGGATATCTGAAGGAAGATCAACCAAAGATAAGATGTTTAACAGAAGCACACACAATTTTGCTGACACCAACACATCTCATGTCCATACGTAACGATGTTTTTGCTACTGACTTCAAGACGACGGATTGGTGGGTTGATAACGGTGCAACAAGGCATGTTACCAACTGTTCAGACTGGTACGTTGATTTTGAAAATTTCGACAGTCCACACAAAATTCAAGCCGCTGAAAAGGAAATGCTTAGTGCTATTGGGAAAGGGACCATCCGAGCTATTTCATCTCACAATAACAAAGGAGTGACATAACCTGATGTTTGGTATGTACCTTCTATTTCTCGTAATTTTCTTTCCATATTAGCTGCTCAAGACAGAAATCAGAGAAGTGTTTTCAAGTCGACCACTAAGGAGTGTTGGCCAATAGTAAATAGTAACCAATAGTATCGAAAAAGAATTTGCAGTTGAACGTAGCCGTTAGAGAAGACTCAACACTTCAACTTTACCATGAGCGATGGGGCCATCAAGACAAAAGACACGTCAAACAAATGATTGAGAAAGAATTTGGAATTAAAGTCAAGCTCGACGAAAAGATTTGTGAGCCTTGTATCTACGGTAAAGCTCATAGACTTCCATTCGGAACAAGAAGAAAAGCGACAACATCTGGTGAGCTGATGTCTACAGACGTTTGTGGACCTTTCAGTGACTCATTTGGGAAGAAGAAATACCTTGTCATTTTTAAGGATAGTTTTACGAAGTTCCGATACGGATTTCCAATAGCACACAAATCAGAAGTTAAAGATGTTCTGAAGGAAGTGATTGCAAATGCCAAGATGTTAGGTCATCCCATCAAGGAACTACTGAGTGACAATGGTGGTGAGTTCATCAACTCTGAATTTAAGCAAATCCTACGATCAAATGGTATCACACAGAGACTTACAGCACCATATACGCCAGAGCAAAACAGTAGTTGTGAACGTGAAAACCGAACTATAGTTGAAATGGCAAGAACCTTTAAGTATTCGAACAGTAAAGCTAATTTTCCAGACGCAATTTGGGCGGAGCTGACAAACACTGCTATTTATATCCTGAACAGGACAGAAAAGTCTTCAGTCGATGGTAAAAGCCCGTACGAATTGTAGATGGGGAAGAAGCCGAGGATAAAGCATTTGAGAATAATTGGATCCACATGTTACACCCACATTCCCATTCAGAAGAGACAGAAAATGGACAAGAAAGCAGTCAAAGGATTTCTTGTGGGATATGACGGTGATGAAAGATACCGAATCTTTATTCAAGATCAAAACAAGTTATTTCTTTCAAGAGATGTGCAGTTTCAGGAAAACCCGATTATATGTGAAAATGCAGTTAAACTTCCCTTTCGAGATATCGTTCCAACAAGTTCGAAACAGGAAGAACGTCAAGAAAATCTTGAAGAAAGAACTATTAATTTAGAGAGTAGCATATATTCGAATGAGTACGAAACAGGAAGAGAAAGTAATTCCAGCTCCAGCCCAGATAGTGAAATAGAAGATCACAATAAAACAGCAAAATACGAAGATGGATTTCTAAGAGATCGAAATACTATCAAGAAACCGCAGAAGTTTGAAGACTTTGTAATGGCAGCATGTGATTTTGTAGACTCTTCAACAGTTCCAGAAACTTTTCGAGAAGCCATCAACAGTAAATAAAAATTTGAATGGAAGAAAGCTATGGAAAGAGAAATCCAGTCATTGAAAGAAAACCAAACATGGCAATTGACTTCGTTACCAAGAGGTGCTAAAGCAATACATTGCAAGTGGGTTTATTGTTTGAAGAAGCATGCAGATGGCACCATTGATCGATATAAGGCAAGGCTTGTAGCAAAAGGATTTACTCAGCGAGAAGGTGTTGATTACAGTCAAACTTTTAGCCCCGTAGCAAAGTTGGGAACCATAAGATCAGTTCTTAGCATTGCTGCAAGTGAACAGATGCATCTCATGCAGTTTGATGTATCAACAGCCTTCTTGTATGGTGACTTAGAAGACACCATATATATGAAACAACCGGAGGGATTCGAAGATGGTACAGATCAAGTATGTGAACTTAAGAAGGGTTAAGCAATCATCAAGATGCTGGAACATACGTTTTGGAAGTTTCATATCCAAACTAGGATTTCAGGCAAGTGATGCTGATCCTTGTTTGTATATGAGGGAGAGAAATGAAAAGAAAATAGTACTTGTTCTCTACGTAGATGATGGACTTATTGCATCGACTGATCAACAAGAGTTGAAGATTTTCATTGAAGAACTGAAAACCGAGTTCAAAATTACTTCAAAGAATGCATCGTACTTTCTTGGACTCGAAATAAAGCAAACAGAAAATGGATTAAAAATAGACCAAGAAGCGCACGCAAGAAAAATTTTGGAACGTTTCCAGTTCAGTCAGTGTAGAGCAATTTCAACTCCAATGGTGAAGAATTCAGAAACTTCGCAATCAGGGAAAGAAGAATTCAGTAAATTTCCATGCAGGCAAGCAGTTGGTGCTCTGATGTATCTTATGGTAGGCACAAGACCTGATTTGGCTTACAGCGTTGGATTCCTTTCAAGATCCTTAGAAAATCCCACAAGAGAGGATATAACAAGAGTTAAAAGAGTTTTTCGTTACATATCTGGAACTTTGGACTTAGGTATTGAATATCGAAAAGATTTTAAGAAAGGAATTCTAGAATGCTTTAGTGATGCAGATTTTGGTGGATGCAAAAGTACTGGAAGATCAACTTCTGGAGTTGTAATCAATTATGCAGGTGGAGCTATTTCCTGGCTTAGTCAAAGACAAAGCAATGGTTGCAACATCCACAACAGAAGTTGAAATCTTAGCAGCGAACGAAGCAACAAAGGAAATAATTTGGCTGTGCAGATTATTCAATGGAATAATAGACTTGAGAGAAATTCCAATTCTTCAGGTAGATAACTCTGCGGCAGTAAGACTTGCTCAAAACCAAGAGTTTCATCGTAGAACAAAGCATATTGCAACGAAACATTTCTTCATCCTAGAAAAAGTAAATGAAGGGCAAATCGAAATCAAGCAAATATCTACCGAGAATCAAGTAGCAGATATAATGACTAAACCAATTCCTTTGCCAAGACTAAAACTATTATGTAATCAAATGGAACTTTTTAGAGAATGTTAAGTATCAATTAACAAGGGAAAGTATTGAAACCAAGTTTTCTGTTAATGTTAATTTGATACTTGTTTCTTTTTGCACTTGTTACTTTAAGTTTCGAATCAAGTTTGTTTTTGAGCAAAGCTCAGTTTTTATGTTTTTTTCATTTTTTTGTGTCTGAAAAATAAACTCAAAGATAATTGTTCAATTTTATAAACGTAAAATCTATTTATTCGGAAATTTGATTAGTTTGATATTGATTTCAGATAATTCAAAAAATTATAATTTACTTTTTCCTTCCTTGACGGTGTCAAAACAAAAATACACTTCACTAAGGTTGTTCGTTTTCTAGACACGAATACTCACTTACCAAAAAACGGACGGGGAAATTTTGAATACCCACTTGCGCAAATAAGTTTTTTAGTGGTGATAAATTGATTGGGGTGGTTTTAAAAGTGTCTTAACGTACGCAGTGTTCAGAAGTTTAACAGGAAATTGCGGCACTATATAAATTTCATGGCATTTTTATGTTCAACAAGAAATGTAGGTTCAGATTTCATTCTCTGTTTTAATCAGAGATGAGGAAATTTATTGCAAACTCAGTTTTCTGAACACGACAATTATTCAAACTGTGAGTTCTGATTCGAAACTTGCAATAGCTTTTTAAATTCCGGGCGAACAAAAATATTTCGGGTGAATGATTTTCCGGCCGAAACTCACAATAAGGCTGATTTTTTGGCCTATCTTTCATTTAAAAAATGAAGACGGACTTTTCAGTGGCAGTTCAGGACCATGTTAACAGCCTTTTTTTTAAGTCCATACTATTATTTTTGAACCATTGTTTGTTGTTCCATAATTCGTTCGTTGTGTTCTTTAATAAATGGGAATGGTTGTTATTGATAATAAAGTCAGAATACGTAGACAAAATTGTATTTTATTTCATTTTTTTAAGTAAATTTTTAAAAGTAACTTCTGATTGATTTATCTCGTAAACACTTATTAATTTAATTTTTTAAAATATTTATTATCATTATTTTGTTTACAGAAAACCAGTGGAAGAATTTTGGACTCTTTCTAGTCACGAAAATGTGGCCCGCATGCGTTTAAAACTTGAACCACAACTCTATCCCAATAAACATGAAAATGCTGCAAATTTAAGAGATAATGCTGCTAATGCTTGTGATACAAAGTAAATACTTACCCATCTCTTTCCATTCCATGCATTTATTTAATTACAATTTTTTTTAATTATCATCAGAGAACTTTCCGAATTTGATTCAACAATTAAAACTGCTGTGGTGAGAGATTTTCTCGACGATGATAATTCAATGTTGGAAGAAGAACTTCGAATAACAATTGAAGCACAATCCCAACAAGATGTTCCATTGGAAAAAGCTGTGATCGCTCAGGAGTGTGAATTAATAACACTTATGACCAAAGTTAAAGGACGTATAGAAGTTAATCAGGCTGTGTTTACCTTTATTGATTTAAGTCCACCAACAGAAGATGGTGAAAAGAATGATTTTAGGTAAAGTTTTTAATTATAATATAAATTATTTTATAAAATTAAATTTTCGCTCCTTGTATTTAGATTTTCAATCAATAAAATTCGTGAAGTTCATTTGCGTAAATACAATCTACGTCGGAGTGCTTTGGAAATATTTTTGGTTGATCAAACTAGCTATTTTCTTAATTTCACAACGAAAGTAAGCTTAAGCCATTTCTAACATTTTCATCTGCAAATATGTAACATTTCTTCTTCTCATAGACAAGAAACAAAGTATTTACGAAGATCCTTAGTCTGCAACCACCAAATATTCTTTATGGTTCCGGTCGTTCCCCTGCTGAACTTCTGAGATCTTCTGGACTCACTCAAAAGTGGGTTAATAGGGAGATTTCAAACTTCGAGTATCTAATGTATCTAAATACCATTGCAGGTAAATTTTAAAAAGGGTTTTTCTTTTTCAAAACAAAGTTCTTACATCAGCTCTTTTATATTCTAGGTCGTTCCTATAATGATCTAAGTCAGTATCCTGTGTTTCCTTGGATATTGGCTGACTATACGAGTGATATTCTCGATCTCACCGATCCAAAGTCATTTAGAAATCTATCTAAACCAGTGGGAGTGGTAAGTTACATTTTTGTGTTTGTGTTGAAATTCCCAGTTCATGCTAAATTTGAAAATGTAGATAAATCCGAAAAATGAAGCTGAAGTTCGAACAAAGTACGACAGCTTTGAGGATCCCTCTGGTATGATACCAAAATTCCACTATGGAACGCATTATTCCAATTCAGCTGGTGTATTGCATTATCTTTTGCGTGTGGAACCGTTTACGTCACTTCACATTGAACTACAAAGTGGGAGATTTGATGTTGCTGATCGTCAGTTTCATTCAATACCACAAACCTGGAAACTCCTTATGGATAATCCAAATGATGTGAAAGAATTGATTCCAGAGTTTTTCTATTTTCCAGAATTTCTTAAAAATATGAATAAGTAAGTTTTCAAAATTTTCCACTCTCTGAATTTTTTGTAATTAGAATTTTCTTTAGGTTGGATTTGGGACATCTTCAGTTGACAAAAGAAAAAGTCGATGATGTGATTTTACCGCCATGGGCAACAACACCCGAAGAATTTATTGCCATTCACCGACGTGCTCTGGAATCAGAATATGTGTCTCAGAATCTACATCATTGGATTGATTTAATTTTTGGGTAAGTTGCAATTTATAATTTGTAATGCAACTTTACCTAATTCCTTTTACTTTTCTAATTCAGTTATAAACAAAAAGGTGCCAAAGCCGCAGAAGCCTTAAATGTCTTCTATTATTGTTCTTATGAAGGTGCTGTTGATTTAGATAAAATCGCTAATCCCGTCGAACGTGAAGCTGTCGAAGGTATTTCACATCATTTTTGTTTATCAATTGCTGTTTATTTACAAAAAAAAAACTCCTTATTTACAGGAATGATCAATAATTTTGGCCAAGTTCCATCACAGTTATTGCGTGAACCTCATCCGAGACGCCTTACACAAGATGAAACCTCATTGAAACTAGTCCGTGCCGAATTAAAGCGTCCAGACCTCACGCAATTTCTTGACAAAGTTGTTCAAGTTTATTGTGAACTTTCAACACCGAAAGATCCAATTGTCTTCCTTAGCTCACCTAGAAGCCCGCCGCGGTCATTTTTACAGCTAAGTCCTGATGTTTTAGTGAGCATATCGAAATCAAGTATACTTGGTTGTAATTCATGGATATCCTTTGATAAGGATAGGGGTTTCTTATTGGAAATCGATGCTACCACAACGAACCTTAAGTAAATTTCAATTATAATAATAAATACACATGAACCACTTATACTTATTTAATTTGCATGTTCATATTCTAGAAACCGCAAGCGTATCTTTGGACCATATCATCCATCATACAGCCTTAATTCACAAATGTTTGCAGTCAGTACAGATGGAAAACATTTATATTCCGGTGGAATTTGGGATAATTCATTGAGAGTCTTTAATCTGCACAAAGGCAAGACAATAGCGTCTGTGACAAGACATTTAGGTAAATTCCAAAAAATTCCAATTTATTCCTGAACTGAATTTTCATCTACATTCTGGATGGAACTGTGTTTTTTTTAGATATAATAACTTGTGTTGCTTTGGACAATTGTGGATCCTATTTGGTGACGGGATCAAAAGACTGTACCTGTATTATATGGAGCATCCAATCAAATAGTTATGGACAAACAACTCCAGCTCCTAGTCAATTGCATAGTAGCGCTGCACAGTTAAATACACACAATACTTTCTCACCAAAACCACTGACGACACTCTATGGTCATGATGATGCCATTTCTAGTGTGGCTATTTACACCGAATTGGATATGGTTGTATCGGGATCTTTGGTAAGTTTTGATTAAGGGCTAAATATTTGAATTGAATAAATGCTAAAGTAATATTTTAAATTTTAAAGGATGGCACCGTTAATGTGTATACGATTCAAGATGGACAATTTGTGAGAACATTAAAACCAATTGGTTGTACGGAATCATGTGTCCAAATATCATTTGTTACATTATCTTATCAAGGTGAGTTAAAACTATTCTTATAAATGCAAATAATATTGCCCTTTTATTTTTAAAAACTTAACCTACCATTTGTAATATTACAAATTTTCTAATATGTATTTCAAATCAGAGTGGTTGTTTTATGTACTGAAACCGACTAAACGCCAACGAGTATGCAACAATATTTTATGAATTAGAAACGAAGTACAAGAAATAATTCACAGTAGCTTTGTTTTTGTTTTGTATTGGTTTGTGTTTCGACTAACAGAGTTGCTGTAGGGTATGTTTGATTTATTCTGTGTTGAAAATTCTTAAGAATTAAATTTGTTTATCTATCTTCGATCTTTGCAATAAAGCATTCAAAAAACGACATTGTATTTCGACTTAAGTCTTAAGGCTTTTAAGGATTCGTTAACACAAAAGCACAAGCTGGTCGATCACAAACAAGGTTCCCTAAAATGCGTTAAAATGATCCGGACTTACATCGAAATATCGTCTTCGCACATTTTCACCCCGTAGGATTTGTTAAAAGGTAGAATTCTTGCCTTTGGAGCCTGGGGACTCTTAGAACGGTTGTTGAAAAGCAACTCCATCCTATAGACATGTCGCTGTTAGTTGTGGTTTTTAGGCTGGCGAAGTAATTCAAAAATAAGGTTGGATTACGTTACCGAGTTATGATTAATGAATTGTATGACATTGGAAGATATTGATTTAGACGTTGTTTATTTTCAACAAGACGGTTGTGGGGCTGAGGCTACGTGCCAAACTCAAAGTTTTCTTACCGTCTTATTCCTCAAAGAGATGATACCATTTGACCACCGGGATTTTTAAATTTAACAACCTAAGACTTTTTTTCTTTTGGGCCACATGAATGATAAGGTTATGCCAATGCTCCACAAATAATATGAAATTAATTTAGATAGAATTCGTGCTGTTGTCAAAAGCTAACAGCCGAAAATTTGCGAATCGCCCATAAAAGGCATTTGATTGAAATTTGTTTCCATTGTTAATAACATGCCTTCCTCTTTACTATGAAATAAACGAACATTGATTCCTCTTAAAAAAACATATTTTTGATATCAAAATGAATCCTCTTATTAATTTAATTTTAAGATCTGTTGCTAAAAATTAGTTATATAGATACATATTATATAGATTATGCAAGATAATTGAAACAGATTTAACTATTCTTATCAACTCATTTAATTGTGTCAAAAATTTGCCAGTCATGTATCACGATTAGCATCTATTTAAAATTACCCAACATATCTTAATTTGCTCCAATAGTTGAACTTACGTAAAGAATTTTTTATTTTTATTTTCCCATACTATAATTTCTGATCTTATCAATTATAGCTGAATTTACTATACTAAATATCTAGAAAAAATACACCTTCCAAATTCTCTTATCACCTCACGTCTTCTACATCAGGCTACTCAATCTCAATACCATGGTATTGCAAAGTTCCAACGCAACGAAGCCAACGACCGCTGTGATTAAAACCATCACAATTTTTTGTTTGAAATCACAAATTCACCAAACGGAAACTATCTAACAAATGACGTTGTTCTGACATTTATAAAAGTTTCCACTCATCTGATTACGCATTACTTCGCATTTGCACTCGCACTCAGACCTAATGTTCTTTTCCGTAGTTAGATCTTACCTCGTCGCGGTCGGTCGTGTTGACAGTATAATAATTTCAATCACAGAAATCAAAATGTTTCCAATCTTAAATCTACAAATTAGAGGAATTTATGTGCCATGCTTTCAATTGATAAAGCGAAACACCATCAGGCCGCCACCGCCGCCACCGCCGCCGCGTAGTTTGAGTTCGAATCACGTGAGTTAGACCATATAAATCACTTTCAAGATAGCGAGGCTTTTTTGAAATGGCAAGGCATACGCGTATAACCTAATACCTATCAAATAGTTTATTCCCCTTGATTCACTTGAAGAGTGACAGCTAGGCAACCACTATCCAACCCATCCATGAAATTGATAAGAAGTGGTACAGTCATGGTGTTCCAATTATTTTTATCAAAGAAAGTTTCTTTTTTTTTGTGAAGCTTTTTAATCAAAGGAAGAGTAATGGGAATGATTGATTGATTAAAAGTTGCCAACAATGTTGCACGTTCTTGCTTTGGGATAAGAAATTGTAAAATTTAGAACTTTGATTGATTTATTGTAATCCCATCGAAAGTAGGAACTAGCTTATTCAAATCCACTTCACATGTACTTAACCGATCTTATCGTAATAAAATACTTTGAAATTGCTTTTATCTTTTCAAATCGCGGTCTTTAGAATGTTCATTTCACAAATAAAATTACAACAAAAAAAAAATGGATGACTCAGGTTATGAAAGCTACACACAAGTTCCTTGCAATTTTATCTGACATTTTCAAGATAAAAAAGAGGCAGTCTTCTGTTTGCATATATTTTATGTGCTTAAAAGAACATTTATATAAAAAATACTTCACCCGCAATTATATAGAGTGTACATTTTTGTGTATACCTCCTGTTTAACAATTATTATGATAAATGTGATAAGAAGAGTCAGAGTCCAAATAATGATCACGAGATGACTCTTATCGCTATCATGTGCTTCTTCACTCAAGTGCAATGATCAAAACGATGGGCTCGTGAGCTGTCAACACACGAACTACAATTTCGCTCCACATCATCATCATCGTACAAAAAATTTGATAAAGTTACAATATGTACCTTATATAAAGTTTTAAGCGTGGGTCTGATTATAATTAATTTATTTATTTATTATTTATTTACTTATGATTAGGGGTTGATGTTTAATAAGCAATCTTTTAATTCATAAGTAAATTTTCAATCAGGAGCAAGCCAGGTTTTTAGAACAACCTTCAGTATACTTAAGCATTTAATAGCTATACAAACATTGGAGACAATTAGTTTTGTTACTTGATTTAGTGTGGCAATGATAAGCAATGTTATATTTTTGTATGAGACTTCAAAAATTTTGTAGGGATACAGTTCTGTCAAAATTGCTACTTTATTTAAATTACTTAGCGTCCTGTTTGGATTTTACAAAGGTCGAATTGATCCGATCGAAAGATTGAACTGCATTCTAATCGATGTGTTCTTGCAATCTCAGTTTTGTATTTGATTATTTTATGCAAACAGAACGAACAAATTAATATATGTAAATAAACATTCATTTATTAAATATACAAATTTACAAAAATGTCAACATCAAAGTGAAGACCAACACTGGAAAACGAGTTGATAATGATATCGATAGAATCAATGGTAGTTTTTATTGAAAGATAAGACAAATCATTGTCTCTTTTTTATTTAAAACTGTCAACACGAATATTTTCTGTTGTTTTTCGATCCATTTAAAAAAAAAAATTGATTTATTCTAATTTAAAATTTAACATGCAGATCCGTATTTTCAAGGGATAAGCTTCTTTTTAGATATTGCGGTGAATTACCCGCAATGTATGATAAGTTGATTAAATTAAAACTTTGACAGTATTGTTGATTGGTGAATACAAGTTCGTGTAGAGTTTTATACGTCAAAAACTCAATGATGGGCATTTTTGTCAAAGCCTAATTCATCACCTCTGCCACTATCTATCTGGTGGCTCTTACATCGATGAAATTTATCATTTGAAATTTTTTGTATGTGTATCACCTCCTGTTTTCTACCCATCTGATCTGGCTATTATCTATGAGACTAATAAACGTATTTTGAGACAATGCAAGAAATTTTCCTCTTCAGATCTGGCTACAATCTACAAAACCTATATACATACGTCAAAAACTTGAATATAACTCCCATCTCAGGGCTGTTCCTCTAGTAATTTATTTAAGAACCTTGGACAGTATTCTTAGAAGAGGTTTTTAAATGATTGGTGACATTTATATCATCAACTCGATTATGTCACTCGAACATTGTCGAAAAGTTTCTTGTCTCACCCTTTTACACCGTTCGTTATTTTAATGGAATATGCTCTAGAGAAAAAGCCAGCTGCAGTCCTCTTCTTAAACAATTTTCCGTAAAGTCAAGGGGGGGGTAATTGTAAACACACTTAATTTTCTCAAAACCGTTTTTAATTTGAAGCATGCCATGAAATTATTTGAAAAGACATTATATTTAAATCATGACGCGTGGAAGGCCTTATCTGTCAAAGGGTTATTTATGTTTTGTTATATATATATCGACAAGCAGCAGAAGGGTACGGTATCCCTATTTCTGTTAATTTTAGTCGCATCGGTGAAGGGAAAAATCCTACTGTCATTATATCTAGAGGCAGAAAACCAGCACTTTCGTCAGACGTGAAGGACACTATAGCAAGGTGTCAGATCTCGTGCTGGTTACCCTTGCGATTAGGATGATCTCCTTGGTATAGTAGGTACCTACATTTATGTATAAGGACAGAGAACTTGGTTACCCCTTTCCACAATGGTAAGACGACTGGTACCGTTTTCATTTACCCCATTTTTCTCGTTTACTTAAAAAACTAGGGGGGTAAATGTAAACATTTTATGAAAACTAATAAACAAACGCCATTAAGATTACTACTCTTTTTATAGATAATACATTCCAAACTTAAGTAGCATAAACAAAAATGTTCAACATTGCATAGTTAAGCTGTTACAAACATTACAAGTGAACAAAAAATAAAAAAATGCAAACAATTACCCCCTTTGACCCTAATACTCGCGCTTCTAGGAATGCACATCAGTTTACCCTTGAGCCCAACTTTGGCCGTGCTATGAAGTACAAAGATTCGTTTTTTAGCCGTACTACTCGAATGTGGAATGCATAACCACACTCTATCTTTCCCTGTCATTGCAAAGTTCAAGAATTCAAAATCAATGAACACCGACACCTCCTTTCCAACTCTTCCATCTTTTCCTCTGCTCCATTAACTTCTTTGGGACTCTTGAAGAGAAAAACCTTCAAATTAAATTCGTTCTTTTGCCGTACTATGCGAATGTAAAATTTCTTACCATATTCCCTATTTTTCTATCATTGTAATGTTAAGAAATTGGAAACCAATGTGTACCGACACCTCCTTTTAAATTCTCGCTTCTCTTCCTAATGCTCGCTGCACTATATCTTTCTCATATACAAAAAGAAAAACACCTTATGTTGATGGTATCTACATATATTCATCAAGAAATCCACCGAAAAGAAAGAATTCCAAAACTTTGGACAAAAAGCATTAGAAATGTTTGATAAACTAGATTAAGTCTTTTTAGACTAATAATGTCACTTGTGTGCTTCAAAAAATAAATAACATTATACAGTTATTTGTTTATGTTTTTTTTGATAGATAATGTACACAGAATTAAAATTTATAAACGGCCTTCATTGGATAAGTTTAACGATTCGACTTGCAAAATTAAATGAGAATGAGTATAAAAGTTTCCGTCTTGGCCAAGAAAAAATTACCAAAGAAAAGCGATGCTTTTAAATTTTGTTTTCCTTTATTACGCAACATAATCTCCTTTAAGACTGATATTTTTCTAATAACGATTTTTTAGTTCTAGTTTAATTATACAAGTTTTAAACGTAGATTCGTGAACCTCCTCAAAATACTGATTTACAGATTCAACCATTTCTTCATTTGCTTTCAATTCTCTTACCGCCCAGTCGTTTTTTGATGTTAGCAAACAGATAATACTGGTTGGGGACTAGGTCTGGAAAATAAGGAGGAAGAGACATTAATTCGAACATTATTTCGCTGAAAAGCTTTTCCATGCCCGAATGGTTGTGTATTTCGCACACCTTCATCTGAATTCTTACAGGTCTTAGCTATATCATGCAGCACTATTTTATGTTTTTTTTTTGATAATTTTTAGAGTTGGAGCTCAACGGGCCGTCCTAAGCGTTACTCGTCAAGGGTGCTCAGACAACACATTCTAAATTCAGAAACCCACTTCCTAATAGTTGAATATGATAGATTGATAGGAAATTGAGTCCTGGTGTTGAATTCATCTCTTCTTTTTTTTGCGTTGGTGTAAAACCCTTCAAATAAAAGTATTAGATGACAGAACGATTTTCTAATTTTTCCATTTTCACGAAAACAGCAAAAGCGTGTAGCTTAGTGCTGTTTCAAACGTAAGCACTTTTATGCAACTAATTCTGTGTGTGAAATTTGAATAAGAACTTTTCCCTGAATAATTTAGAACGTGGTTTAAATATTTGCTATATTTGTCTTTATACAATAAATACTATAACGAACTAAAAACATTTCAGTGATTTAATTTTTTTTCACAGTGGTTTTGTTTAAGTCGTTCATTGACACATTTTTACACAATTAAAACTGTCAAAATCATGAAAATATGAAAAAATGATTAAGTACTCTAATTTCACGTTTATGTAAATATTATAGAAAGCAAAATGCAGTATACAGTTTATTTGTTCTATTTAAAAATCATTCTTCCAAAGAAAAAAAGTAAACTTAACCATTTGAAGAAAACATCTGTGTTTAAATGTTTGCTATGTTTGTTTATTCTACAAACACCAAAATTGCTACTTCTCGCAAAAGAAACATTGTTATGTTTTTTGAGGGTACAGTAAGTGTGTCTTAGACGCCGCAACTTAAAGTCAAACAGCCAAACACTTTTTGTGCTTGAATATTTTTTAGATTAAATAGATTTATCAGTAATGAAACACGCTTCAAAATGTAGTTTGATATTATTAAAAGTCTAGCCGAGATTGGAGATAAATCTCAAAAAAAATTTCAGGGTTTTTATTATAAATAACAAAAGTTTCGTCGCACGGTATTTAAAACTATTAAGATATGATTTATTTTTTCTAAAAAGTTGCATTAGTTCAGTCAATCAGTGATGCGTTTTTTTTTTTTAAAGTTCTCAAGCTCTTAAAAAATCACCCATTATATTAAACAATGTCCTCTTTTCAATGGAGGACAATAAATACATAATGGGTGATTTTTTAAGAGCTTGAGAACTTTTTTTAAAAAAAAAACGCATAAAATTTGCGTAAAGCGCGAAACACATTTCGAACCGAACACTGATTTTGGTAATAAAATTCAATGATTTGCAAGCGTTGCTCGTTAGTAAGTCTATTCATGATGAAATGTCAAAGCATACTGAGCATCTTTCTCTTTGACACCATGTCTGAAATCCCGCGTGATCTGTCAAATACTAATGCATGAAAATCCTAACCTCAAAAAAATCACCCGATACAAGTAATTAAGTATAAAATTCAAGGTTTTCTCAAAATATCATTTAGAGACTCATAATAATTAATGAGAATTTCCAAAAACCAAGTAAGATACTAAAATGATTTGAACTATATCTAGAAGAGAACAATTTGTACTTTGAAAATTCCTCATACAATTTATTGTTAAGAGATATTTTGAGTTTTAAATTAGCCTTAAAATCCTCGGTTTTTGTTGTTTTTAGCATTTTTAAAAGGGCATATTTTAAAAACATGATGTGATAGAAAAATTTAAATGTGCGATTCGAATTAAGGACATTAAGTATTGTTAAGTTTGTGGGATAGAAAAAAACGTAGTTTTGTCGACCAATGACTATCGAATTTTGAAGATCTTTACATTTTATAAACTTGCTTCGATGTCATTCACGCGTATACATTTATTAAACTTTAAATATAACTATTTGAACTATTTTTTTTGTTTTGAAAATATTTGTTTAGTCATAGAACATTAAGCCCACGCATTTTTAAAATTCTTTTATTCATAAGCCCATTTCGTGCCCACCTGTTTCAATAAAAAAAAAAAACAACAATGAATAATACATAAAGTTCAATTTCACAAGCAAAATCCTACCTATGAAATAAGAGTCTTCAAAGTTTAATATTTTTTGTAGCTTCTAGTTTTTGGTGGCGCCCGACTTGTTTGATCGTGTTTTTGCTAAATAAAAAAAGAAAAAGGCCAAGAATAAAATTTCAAAAATGTGTCATACAAACGTAGACATCCACGTCATATTTAAATACGATTAGTTAACAAAAAAAAAAAAGAACTGCCAACGCAAACATTGATTTATTTGTCGTTATTTAAAAAATTAAAAAGTTTGTCGTTTTGCAGCGCAAAGTTTCATCATAAGAAAACAAAAAGTTAGAATAATTTTGAATGTTCGTAAATTGGAAAACAAACCAAAAAAAGGCTGGGTTGCCAACCAACACTGATAACTTCCATCCGTGCCCGTCTGTCGATTTTTCTAAAACTTTAACAAAATATTAATACAAATATTTTGTGTGAGATTAAAAAGTTTCAAGTCAATATTATTTTTTTAATACCTGATACTTGAGTCAGTATTTTCAGGTTGTTGTAGATTTTCGTTTTTGTGTTTTGTAAAATAAGTTGTCAATTGAATTTTTGAAAAAAAAAATAACTTAAAATAAGGAATACCTTAAAATCTGTTTTTGTTCCAACATTTTTCGTCGAAAACTTAGATTTTTATCAATTTTAGTTGCACCTTCTGATTTTTCTTAGAACATTATTTTACGTTAACAACAAAATTTTGCATAAAATGAAATAATTTTGAAGTCAATGCCTACACCAATTTTGGAGATATTCGAATAAAATATAATTTTTACTAATTTTGCGTAATATTTTTACAGTAGATTCTTATTTTTTGTAAACAAAAAACTGACTTTTTCTCAAAACTTTAAAAAATGTTAAAAACAATATTTTGTATAAGATGAAACTTGTTTGAAATTCATCATTAATTGTTGCCAAGATATTCGTATCGAAAAATAATTTTTATCAACTTTTAGTTATGTTTTGTTTAAATTTTAATCTTTTCTTATAAAACTATTATTTCGATTTGTCTCGAAATTTTACCAAATGTCTAAAACATT
Source organism: Eupeodes latifasciatus (assembly GCA_920104205.1). NCBI lineage: Eukaryota > Metazoa > Arthropoda > Insecta > Diptera > Syrphidae > Eupeodes > Eupeodes latifasciatus. The sequence goes on along the minus strand of OV049926.1, from coordinate 131,097,676 downwards.
ATTCTTCATTGCATAAAATTATTCATTTTTTGTTCGTAAAATATTAGGTCACTAATATTTTTCTTCACCCACTCAATTTTTTTGAAAGTCCTTTCTGCATTTTTCAATGTTTTTATTTGTACACATTTATTTGAAGTCGATATCTCTACCGGTTGTTGAGATATAGACGACGAAAAATGGCATCCCGAAGGCACGGACAAACGAACGTACAGTGTTGGCCAAAACAAAAGCAACTTATATTGCCTCGATTTTTAAATAATTAAAACACAAATTTAGGATTCAATTATTGTATATTTTTGTTTTTTAAAAGTTAAATAAATATTTACAGTTTCTAATTGAAAATGAAATAAAATGGTTTTTGTAATAGTTTATCAAATATAGCACAATTAGTACAATTCGTTTAATATTAGTCTGGTCGAAACAAAAGCAACATCTTTTGGGATACTTTCCCAAGCCAATTTGATTTGATCAAGCAGATCATTTTTATTTTTGCAATTAATCCTCACAATTCGTCGATCTACAATTTCCCATTGATTTTCTATGGGGTTGAGATCTGGGGACTGTGCTGGCCATTGTAACACGTAAATCTGGTTTTCTTGAAACCACGTCTTAACCGTATTGGACGTGTGCTTTGGGTTAGTTGTCCTGCCGAAATATCCATTTCAGAGGCAACTGATCCTCAGCGTGACGCAGCATTATACTTTGCAAAATGTCACGGTACATAAAACGAACCATTGTACCACCTATTTGGTGAATCGGTCTCAGTCCATCCCCTGAAAAACATCCCTACACCATTACGTTATCTCTTCCGTGTTTTTACAGAAGCTTTGGTGTAACGTGGATTTAGTGACTCTTTGGCTGGTCTGAGAACACGACGGAAACCATAGGAAACCTTGAAATTCAATTTGGACTCGTCCGAAAAGCGTTCGTTCTTCCATTTTGTTACGGTCCAGTTGACGTGGTCATGAGCAAATTTTAATTTCGACAGCTGGTTTTTGGTTGAACTAAAAGGCTTTTTACAGCTTTGAAAGTCTTAGTCATCATCAACTGCTCGTCTCCGAATTGTTCTCCTTCGCTTACGTTCAGGTCGAGTTGGGTTCGTATTTCTCTGATAATATTTATAAAATGGTCTTTTTTAATTGGTTTTATAATAACAGAATCTAGTGGTTTTTCTTGGTGTGCCACCTCAATGAATCGTTTGAAATGATTGATGGATTTGTAAAATTTTATTAATCGCCAAATCACTGATTTTAGAATGGAATATTTTTCCGATATTTTAATTTAACTCATTCCACTTTTATACTCTTTTATAATTTTTTCTTTTTTTTCGTTAGAGTGTTTGTTTTCGGCCATTTTACAAATGTTAGCTAAGAACACTGATTAGCTTGCCCGAGAACTAAATAATGCTTAATAAATAGATTCAACTGCACTCGTTTGCCAACACCTTTAATATAAGCAACGGATTTTGTAGTTAACGGACTAACTTTTCTGTACTTACTTACTTAAGGTGGCGCTACATTCCTATGTGAACTAGGGCCTCACCCAACAAACTTCTCCATCTAGCTCGGTCCCTAGCTAGATGTGTCCTTTCATCCGCTTTTGTCATAGTCCATGCTTCTGCACCGTATAGCAGGACGGGGATGTGAGAGTCTTATATAGCTACTCAATTGCTTTCTTAGCCCAAAGAAACAGCTGTAGCAAGAGTTATTCTTCGTTTGATCTCAGCGATGGTGTTGTTTTCTGCGTTAATAGCGGAGCCTAGGCAGACGGAGTCCTTGACTACCTCAAAGTCTCGGTGACGTTTTGACCGAGACGTTGGTGTTGTAAGTCCTTTCTTGACGACAGCATGTACTTTGTTTTGCCCTCATTAACCGTAAAACCCATTTTTGCCGCCTCTGCCTCAATACTTATAAAAGCCCCATTTACATTACGCTGAGTTCTTACGTTTATGTCAATGTCATCAGCATATGCTAGTAATTGGACAGACTTTTGAAAGATAGTGCCTCTAGTGCTGACGTGAGAGCTCTGCACTATTCTTTCAAGTACGATGTTAAAAAAATCGCATGACAGCGCATCACCTTGTCTAAAACCTTTTTTGACATCAAAAGGTTCTGTTAACTTGTTTCCAACCTTTATGGAGCAGCGTGAATTCTCCATGGTCATCCTGCACAAAGGGACGAGTTTGGCAGGGATGCCAAAACTAGACATGGCTCTATACAGCTCGTCCCTGTAGATGCTGTCATATGCGGCCTTGAAATCGATGAAAAGATGGTGGGTGTCGATTTGGTGTTCTTGGGTTTTTTCCAGGATCTGCCGTTATGTGAATATTTGGTCGACTGTGGACTTTCCTGGTCTAAAACCACACTGATAAGAACCTATCAGGTTGTTGACGATGGGCTTTAGACGTTCACATATTACGGTAGAGAAGATTTTGTAGGCGATGTTAAGTAGACTGATTCCTCTATAGTTGGTGCAGTTTAGAGGGTCTCCTTTTTTCAGAATCGGGCAAACAATAATGAGGTTCCATTCATCGGGCATGCTTTCTTCCGACCATATCTTACAGATAAGTTGGTGGATGCTCCTAACCAAATTATCTCCAGCTGCTTTATAGAGCTCGGCATTCAAGCCATCTGCTTCAGCGGCTTTATTAGATTTCAGCTTAGATATGGCAATCTTTACTTCGTCTAAGTCGGGAGGACGGGATTGTTGGCTTTCGTTGTCTATGTTGAATGGATCATCCTGCCTGACAGCGGAATTCGGTTCGTCGTCGCCGTTATACAGTCTGCAGAATAACTTTTCTCTATTAATAAGAAAATGAGAGATAGCAATAAAAAGTTGCTTTTGTTTTGACCAACAAAAAATTGGGTTTACTATCCTACTTAAGTCATATTTAAAAAACCGTTTTGAAAACTATTTTCCCTTGTAGTCTATTTAGAAGTATGTACATACATACATAATGTATTCAATTAAAAAAAAAAAAAAAAAATAACATGTTAAAGTTATTATTTTTGAATGACATAAAGATAACAAGGGTGGATCCAGACTTTTAATCAGTGGGGGGGGGGGGGTTAGCACACTTAACATATAGACGAGTTTTTACTCACCGCTCAAAAATGTTCTTTAATGTTCTGTAAAGAAGGCTGACAAAATTAATTAAAACATAATGTGCATCTTAACCTTACATTTACACATTTCAAGGGCTAAAGTGACAACATTAGTAATAGAATTATTTTAGAACACTAATGTCCAGCAAGCTGTGGTCTAACTTTTTGATTTGGACGACTCCCTACATATGAAAGCTTCCAACAGTTTTCTAAATATCCCATATTTAAGAGCTAAAACACAATAGAGGGTTTTTGGTACATTTCACGCAGAAATGTAAGAAATTGTTTTGAAACGTATCTCTTTTTTCAAAAATAATATACATATACTTTTCTTATTTCCATTTCTATTAATCCGAAGAACGCTACAAAAATTCAAAAACCCAGAAAATGAGAGAGGATCTGATATAAAAAATGTTCGTGCTTTTTTTTGACGTAGTTTTTTTCGAATTCAATTTTCGGGAGTCTACTATTACTATCGCTACCAGTCTGATTACTCGTAGATGCTAGAAAATATTTTGATCTTAAAGGAGTCAACAAAACTTAAAAATTGTAGAGAAAAATGTTTGGTTTTTGAATTTAAGGAAATAGGTGCATTTAAGTACGTAGTTTCTCTAAAAATTAAATAAAAACAAATTAAGTTAAACAAATGAGTTGTGAAGAAACTTTAGTGTGGCACTCACAAATTCCATGTTGCAGAATCTCTTTTCAATTCAAATCTTAAGAGATTTAAATCTTTTATATCAATAGATATGATACGTTCATTATATTTTTTCATTAGTCATTAGTTTAACAAAAGTGTCACTTTTGCTGCTTTTGGGACATTTATATTATTGAAATTTATGTTTAAATCTCAGTTCTAGAGCATCGAAAGTAAATTCACTTCAAAATGTAGATTTATTTAATTTTTTAAGATCTTAAAAGTTTTTGTATTCAACAGAAAATCAATTTTGAAAGAAATAAAATGCATGACAAAACTTGAAAATGTCTTCTAAAAGTCTGTTTAAATATATTTATTATATTTTATGATTTAAAAATTTATTTGCAAAATAATTTTTCCCAAAGATTTAAATGCCATTTTATTTCTCAAAAATACCTAGATTAACTTAATTTTTTTTTTGGAAAATCAATAGAGCGGTTTTTCTTAAAATGGATTTTTACATACAAATTTTTTAAATTTTGTCCTAAAAATATGTTTGGTGTGCAGTTGTGTAGTGCTTATAATTATGAATTTTACATGGTGACCCCTTTCGGAGATATCGAGTTTTGTTGAGGAAAATCAATGTAGAAAGAAGCCAAATTAAATAAAAAATTAGAAAGTTTTAAAAAAAATGTATCGTTTAATTTAAAAAAAAATCGAATTTTCGGTATTTAACCAAAAAAATTTATGGGGGCTGCTGTTATTTTTCGTATTAAAAAAATGAAAAGAAAAACGCCTTACGCTAATCGGCTTAAAACCTTAATTTCCCAGTCTGAACTCAATCGACACAAGTCTTTGAGATGTAGGGGCCAGGACAGAAAGACGGATGGAATCGAAGACTTTTCTACCATCGTAATGTCATGTTTGATTAAAAGCTCGAGTTCGAAATTTTTTACGAATTATGAATTTTTCCGACGTAATTGAAGGCGAGTTTCAGGAATTTAAAGGCAACTTAATATCAATTTGAAGATCTTATTCAAGGTTTCTTTTTAAGAACCTAAGTATTTGCTCTTTTTCTTAGAAACAAATTTTATGAAAAAATTTTAAAGCATTACTAAAGTTTTTTCAAATTCTAAATTGCGTGAAACAAAAATTTTAGTTGCTTTTTAACAGCAAACCACTTTTTGGAAAATTACGTTAAATTACTAACAAATTTTTAGATGAAATATTTAACTATACAACATAATTGTTTAAGCTTTATAGATCATATGACCCCCCCTGAATCAGCCATTTGACAAAAGTTGAGGAATTTGTGCTGCGTTATTGGAAAAAGTCTGAATTTCCGATTCATATTATGTTCTTGGTCCACTCCTTAGTTAAAAGTAGTACTTTAGCAAACAAAGTTTAAGGGAGTAAAATATAAATTTTGTTCTCATATGTACATAAAAAATAAATTATTAAAAATATAATGGGAGTCATATCCATTAACAAAATAGGATAGTTTTGGATCATTCTAAGATAGAGGTAGTTTTAGTTGCTAATGTTTTGGTCAACACTGGAGGTACCCACGTACAAACAGACATCTCTCCAAAAATCTTAGATTTAGATTTTAGGGATTTGGAAACGTCAAGAAACGAATTTCCAAAATTGGATCGATTTAAATAACTTAATGTTTTTTAATAAAACCAGAATTCCAAAATCTATTAAAATTCTTTTTACAGTTTATCTCGAGGTTAAAAAACGCAAACGCCTAATTAATTGACATGTTCTTATCTTGATATAAGAGGGAAATATTAAATTTCAATACATAGACACTTTTTCTTAAACTATAGTATCCCTAATTTGAGTTGAAAACATATTTCATTATAAATATACATACATCAAGAAGGAACCCACTTGAATAATTTAGACCTGTGTCCTTTTTTTTAAAGTAGCTTGCTCCTCTCATTTGAATAAGTCCTTTTTCAATAATGACACATGGACTTAAAAAACAATTTACCCAATTCAATCGAAACGAAACCAGTGCCTACCATTTTAAGAGTATTTTTTTGTTTTAATTGAGATTATCTCTGACGAAAGCCAATTATTGACAACTTTATATATATATATATACATATATAGCTATATAGTATTCGACCCGTCATTGTGAAGTCATTTAATTTGCAAATTAATATACACAAATCTATATAATCTTCTATCAAACAACCATCCCTCTTTTATTGAAGGTCATTCGTGAGTTTTTGTTTTTATTTATATTCTTTTTTTTTTGAGAAAGCGAGAGATTAGCAGACAAAACACGAAAACAAATAATAATGCCATAGAATGAAATTTAAAAAAACAGGCCAAAATGGGTGTGTTTGGTATTATAAAAAGATACTGTCTATTGGCTAATCCAAGGATTAATCCCCTTGAACGCCGCGCCGCGCCGCCGCCGCTAGGAGTATCATCTTCTCAATGATGGAAAAAGCACGTGACCGGCCTTAAACATGGTATACGTACGCGTACACTTTTATGTGACGCAAATTATTGTTATTTATGTAGCTCTCTGGCATCAGACCAATAAACGAGTAAGTGATCTAATCTGATTTTTTTTTTAAAGTGTTTTTAAAAATACAAAAACAAAAACTTTTGACAGATAATAATAAAATATGCAAATATTATTGTTTTTTGATGGCAATTCTGATTTTTTTTTTTTTTTTAAATTGATTGTTCTTGGATTTCGTCACAATTCAAAAATAACATTCTATGCATCAATATTATATTTAGTATATGTATGTACGTATTAGTTTTAAGAGATATCAGGAATACCGATGAATCACTTTGCTTCTTATAGCCTGATTGCTAGTAGTAGAAAAATTAGAGAGAAAAGAAACCAAAATATATGTTTAATTTCACTAAAGAAGTTCTTGAATAAAAGTGGGGTGATTAAGTAGCTACCTACGAGAACTTGGGATGCACCTACTTTGTTGAGATAAGTTTTAAAATGTATTTTAATATTGCTTATACAAAAAATTTAGTAGTTTAGACATTATACTCATTGTTCAAATAATACGTATGTACAACTCGTCTGTCATTGAATACTGCTTTTAGTAACAATTCGTCACGGTAGTGACACAAGAATATAGGTAATGTCATTATTTGCAAAGATGAGATTGCGTAGTCAAGTTCGATCGTAGTGATATTAGTCTCATTGAATTCGGAATGAAAAATTATTTAAAAATCATCTTTCGCACATTTAGATGTAAGCAACAAAATAACACTTATATTTGAAAAGCCCGTACATTTCCTTTTTACTTCTGGTTTTTCGAGTAATTATAAAAAACCAACGCAATAATGTAGAAGATTTGCATGCATACTGTAGAGGGTAAAATTGTACGCCCAATTTTAATATTTAAGAGAGTCTCATAGCATTGGAATAGGTTTTTTTATCAGATCAGGTATTTATCTAGATTCTAGGGAATGATAATATATGTATATACACTGCCGGTCATAAGGTTAGAAGCAGGCATTTTCGAGAAGAAAAATTGATATTTCTCCCGTTACATGATGGATTAGAAAAAAACAACTATTGTAAATGAGGGACCATTTGTTTAACACCAAAATATAAAATTTGGTTATAGGAGAGATTTAGCTCACGGAACTTTCAAGAATATGTGAAAATAAATTGGGTCATTAGATTAGAAGCAGTGAATAAATCAACGTTGTTTTGTGAAGTGCATACATTTTTCTTATTCGGAAAAATGGTACAATTTATAAATTAATTGTTCTTGATTGAGTGTTAACAGAAATGGGCAACAAAAAATGTTTGACAGTGGAGAAAAGGACAAGAAAAGATGTTTATTGCTCTAAAGGTCTTTAATGCTTTGCTATAGCCTGAAAAAAAAAAATCGAAGTGATCATTGTGTCAGCAATTATTTAAAAAAACATTGTCCTACTCCAAAAATTATAAAAAAAACACTTCCTCAGCCTTAAAACTTCGTGAAAGGCGAAATGTCCTTAGGGTCCGGCCACGCAATGAGCGACGAGCGACTGAGCGACCGAGCGACGAGTCGCTGAGCGACCAATCTGAGCGATGGGTGGCCATTTACTAAACGACACGTCGCTGAGCGATTAGTTGGAAAAAATAGATCTGTAATAAGATCGAGGTTCCGTAGATTTGGTGTGCACCCCATAAATCGTGAAAGGGAAAATTATGGTGAATTTCATCATTTATTTCTGAATTTTCGCAGATTTCCAGATCGATTTTGCAATATTGTCGTATGTCAGTACCATCTTTTGAACAAAAAAAACACTATTTGTAATTAAAGATTAAATAAATAAAAACTTAACAAAACCATTACAAATTTGTCCAACTTTTTCCCACCCTTTATCGGTGACATTTTTATATTCCCATAGAAAGTAATCGGTCCGATTTGTCGAATTAAAAATTTTGACATTTCTCGACGTTTCAAGGTCCCTAGAGTCTAAATAAAAGATTTTAAGAGAGATGTCTGTGTGTGTACGTGCGTTTGTACGTCCGTACGTTCGCGACGTTTTTTTCGTCGTCCATAGCTCAAGAAATAGTAGAGATATCGACTTCAAATAAATTTTGTTATACAGATAATAATGCAGAAAGGGCTCTCAAGAAAATTGCGTGGGTGGTTTTCTTACCATAGCAATTTAAAAAAAGGTGAACATTTTGGTTAACCCTCGAAATCAATTTTGTATTATTTATTGTAACGTGATACAAAACCAATACATTTTTGGAAAATATTTCAATAAACGGTTTTTTTTTTTAAATCAAAAAAAAAAAAACTGAAAAAAAAATGTGTCACCTCGAAAATTTTACGAACAAAAAAATGATTTTATCTCCAAAACATTTTTGTATAACGAAGAATAACGTTTTCAACATCTGGTAAAATTTTGAGAAAAATCGAACAGCTTTTGGACAGCTGAAATTAAACTTTCAGTGTTTATTGTACACATCTTTTTTCTACGTCGCTCAGCGATCGATTGAAAAATTAAAACAGATTTGATTACAGAGCGACGTCGCTCTGTCGCTTAATAAATCGCTCAGTCGCTTAGGGTTTATGTGGCCGCCTCCATACGATCTCATGTGTTCTAATTTTTTTGCGTCGCTCAGCGACTCGTCGCTCGGTCGCTCAGTCGCTCGTCGCTCATTGCGTGGCCGGACCCTTAGAATAGCGTCAAATTCAGCTTTATCGGCAGTTAAAACTAGAGCGAAAGCTAATGTTTAGGCCAGCTTATCCACTGTTAAATGCACAATACGCCATGCTAAACACTTAAAGCGCCTAAAGCTTAGGAAAAAACCACCACTTTATTACGCAAGGAAGAAGGAACGCTTGTGTTTCGAGAAAGATCACATGAGCTGAAATGTGCAAAATGGAATGACCGCAAATGATTGGCGGAAGGTTATTTTTTTCCAACGAAAAATTTAAACTAGATAGGCCAGATGGTTATAATTATTATTTCCATCACCTGAGGAGAGAGTAGTGAGTTTTAAACCGTCACCATAGCAAAGAAGGAGGCGTTATCGTCTGAAGCTCAATTTTATTGTATGGCGCTGTAGACTTGGTAGCCCAAAATACCAAATGACTAGGAAAACATACAAGGCCTTGCTAGAATCAGTGTTCCCCAATATTAGCGAGCTCTTTGGACCAATTTCATGGATTTTTCAGCAGGAAAACGCTCCCATACACAAAGCCCGAGAGGTAAAATCCCTTATTGCGAACCAAAACTTCCACTTGCTGCCTTGGCCACCCTATTTCCTCGGACACTAACATAATTGAAAATGTGTGGGGCTAGCTTACATGTAAAGTACATGAAGGAGGAAAGCAATACGATGACAAGGAAGCGCTAATTCATGGTATCAAATTGGCCTGGAGTGAGATTTCTTTGGTCTACTTGGAATCTCTTTATAAATCCTTAAAAGATAGAATTTTGGAAGTTATTATGAAGGCTGGTGGTAGCACACATTATTAAAAACTTAATGAAAGCTAAAAAACATAACAAAATACAAAGACTTGCATTTTATTTCCATTTATTTGATGTGCTTCTAATCTGATGACCCGATTTATTTTCACATATTCTTGAATTAATTTACAATTTGCCATGAAAGTTCCGTAAGCTAAATCTCTCATCTACCCAAATTTTATATTTTGTTGTTAACAAAATATTCCCTCATTTACCATTGTTATTTTTTTCTAATCCATCATTTTCCAACAGTAATTCTTGTAACAAAAATTGCCTTCTCAAATAAGCCGTTCGGATTCGGCTTAAAACTGTAGGTCCCCTCTATTCCTGACAACATAACTCGCACACTGGAATGGTTAAGAGTCGTAAGTCACTAGGCCCTAGTTCTCAACGGGCTGTTGTGCCACCTAATTTTTATTTTCCATTCAGCCATAATTGAGCCTCATCGCTGAAGATGATTTTTCGATGAAAATCCGAACCATTTTCAAGTTGTTGCTCAGCCCCATTCACGAACTTACGACGCTTCTGGTGGCCAAGCGGCTTCAGTTCTTGCGTTAATTTAATCTTGTAAGGATGAAGGCCAAGATGTTTTCGCAAAATTCGCCACAACGACGACACAGAGATGTCCAACTCTTGAGAACGACGTGTGAGAGACACATTTGGGCTTTCTGCAATTGAAGCCTCAGCGGCAACAATATTCTCGACACTACGGGCAATTCTTTGTCTCACTGGCACGGGAACATTTTGTATTGTGCCTGTGGATTCAAATTTTTCCACTAGACGCTCAATTGTTGATCTGCTAGGAAGATTATGACGACTATAAATTGGACGTAGCGCTCTTCACTTTAAGGCCACTGACTCCGAATTTCGGTAGTAAATTTTAATAATTTGGATTCGTTTTTGGCTCGTATATCTTTCCGTCATGAAATGGCAAACCTTACTGAAGAGAAATGTCAGAAGAGCGGCAGGAAATATGGCGTCGTTATGATAATTAAGGACCTTTTAAATATATCGCATAGGGTAGCCATTTCTTCTTTGTTCTGCGAATAACCGATATATAAAGTCAAAGAGAAAATTGGGGGAAACTTCTCCAAACAATTTGCCAAATAGTAAAAAATCCACACTTCAACTTCATAAAGTATCTTTGTTGACCGAAAACAACATCGCAATGGCATCTCAAGCAAACGAATTGAAGTCCATTATCGACGGCTGTTTTGTCGAGCACTTAAAAAATATCGCGACAAAAGACGACGTCTTAGCTGTCACCGCTGAAATTCAGCTCTTACGGGCTCAAAACGAGCGCCTTAGGGAGCGGTTAGCTGTCGTTGAGAACTACTGCGAAACACTTGAGAAGCAAATCGAACTTTTACACCAAAAATCACATGAAAACACGGTTGTAATGCATTTACCGTCAGACGAGAAGACAGACATGAATAGTCTAGCGAAACAAACCTGTCTTGGCCTTCTCAATTTAAATGAAAATGCAGAGCTACCTTTTGATAAATCACAACAATTTGTTAATCGTTACAACAACAAAACGATAATGGTGTTAAACTTCAACAACAGAGAAACAGCACAAAAAATTATAGAAGCAGCCCCGAGATTAAAAAACTCCGGAATTGTGGTGCACCGAGAAAAATCTTTACTTTTCCGAAAGAAGAGGAGAACACTTTATAAAATCAAAAGCAAACTAATGGAGATGAAGAAGAATCCGAATATAAATATTCAAATCAAAGGCGCAAAACTTAAAATCGACGATTTTTCATTTTCACACGACTCGCTACGAGGATTGAAAATATCAACAAATGACGAGCTGTCATTTGTCAAGAGGAATTTTGGTGAAGATGCACTGTGCTTTTTTGACAACGTCATCGTAAACCAGAATAACCCTCATGTCACTGAAGCGCCAGCTGTGAGTGCGTTCGCAAACAATCGTCATGGTTTGGGTACGAACTTTAAGCAACATCATTCAACATAGGATAGAGATGCCGTCTGCCATTTAACTAATTATAATTTAAAAATCTTCTGCTATAATATTACAGGTCTCAAAAATAAATTATTAATGCCAGATTTTTTTAAATTAATATCAAACTATGATATATTTATATTATTAGAAACTTTTGTAGAAGATGGTAAAGAGTTGCAATATTCTAAGTATTTTGAAAATTTTAATTTAAGATGGATATCGGCTGTTAGAAATAATAGGCTTGGTCGAGCTAGCGGTGGCATGTTGTGTGGAATCAAAAACAACATTTTTATAAAACATATTACATTTAAAGTTATCGATAGCAAGGTTGTAATAGATTTTATTATTAATTCAAACACTTTTTAATAGTTCCTATTTACCTTAACTATAGTAATTTGAATTCTGACTTTGAAGAACTCCATAATTTCCTTTTAAGCCAAAATAATGAAAATATTCTATTAATTGGGGACTTAAACGGCAGGATATCGAATTATCAGAACTCTCCCTTTATGAACAATGGATATTTTTCTTTTGAAAGAAACTCTTTAGACGAAACCATAAATACAAACGGAAACCGTTTGATGGATTTGATTGAGGATTTTGGGTTTTTTATCTTAAATGGTATTTCTAGAGGGGATATTAATGGGAATTTTACGTTTATATCGTCACAGGGTTGCACTGTCATTGACTACTGCCTTGTAAAAGGTGAATGGCTGAATATCGTTAAAGATTTTTTAGTATTGCCTGCCAACTACTCAATGCACCTGCCTATCTATGTCTCCTGTGAATTTAAACCTCAAGAAAGTTTTATTAGAACTCGCGAAGAAAATTTTAATGAAGTTTACAAAAGTAACTTAAATCAGTATTCAGCTAATTTGCTAAATCAAATAACGTCCACAATAGATGTAGCTACAAATCTTGTTTTTCAAACTATAAGACTGTCTTCGGTCAGCTATTCAAATAATAATAGAACAATTTTTAAATCTGGCTGGTATGACAACGAATGCAGAAAAAGTAGAGAGAGATCGTTCAAGTTCTTAAAACTCTTTAGAGACTCAAATGATGTTTTTTATAAGACTTTATATCTACGTTATAACAACGCTTATAAAGATTTATGTAAGCAAAAAAAGGAACTTTTTTTAAAAAAAACTGCATCAAATTTGGTTGGTAGTCATGACTCTAAAGCTTTCTGGGCCAATGTGCGCATTTTGAGTGACCGTAATAGGTCAGTTATAAATCCCATTGCAGTGGATATACTGGCGTTGCACTTTGAACAACTTTTCATAGCTGATCCTTGCCATAAGTCTATAAGCTTTGCACTGCCTTTTATATATATTGAAGAATTAGACGCTCCATTCTCAATGTTAGAATTGGTTGTTGCGCTAAAAAAATGAAGAACAACAAGGCTGCAGGGCTGGACGGCATACCAGCTGAGTTCTACAAAAACGCCACCTTGCAGTTTTTAGAATTTATTTTAGTGCTCTTCAACAAAATGTTTGAGGAGGAGCAGTTTCCAGGAATTTTCCAGTCCTCATCTATATCTGCAATTTTTAAAAAAGGTGACCCTATTTTACCTGAAAACTATAGAGGCATCTCTGTGCTTAGTTCTCTACGAAAATTATTCACCCAGATCCTCTATTCCAGGCTTGTAAGATGGGTCGAACAAAACAACAAAATAAGTTGCTTTCAAGCGGGCTTTCGAGCTAATCTTTCGACAATCGACCAAATTTTCACTCTCACGAGTGTTGCTAGGCGTTACTTAGAGAAAAAAATAAATCTTTACTCCTTTTTCGTTGACTTTAAATCAGCATTTGACACCGTTAACAGAAGATCTCTACTATTTAAACTTGCAGCTATCGGGCTTTCGACAAAATTTATCCGAATCTATGAGCAGCTGCTCTCAAATATGACAGCTGTAGTTTCAAATGGTAGTAGCAAATCGAAACCGTTTAGTTGTAATACAGGTGTGCCTCAAGGCTGCATTTTAAGCCCGCTTATCTTTTCACTATTTATAAATGATATTGAAGACTATATCCCTGGTGGAGTTACTTTTGGTGATTTATCTATTAAAGTTTTGCTCTACGCCGATGACTTGGTGATCTTAACTGATAATGCAGTCACACTTCAGCGTCAAATAAACAAATTAAAACAATTTTGTGATCTGTGGGATCTCCAAATAAACACCTCAAAGTCGAAGATTATGGTCTTTAGGTCCCAACATCGTAGCATTAGAACCGACCGCAACTGGACCCTCAATGGTTCCAACTTAGAAGTGGTGAAAGAATTTAAATATTTAGGCTACACATTAACTCATAACCTGAATTTTGGTGTTCACATAAAAGATAAGGTGAGAGTTGCAAAAACTGCAATAAATTGTATGTGGTCAAAATTTTTTAATAACAAACTTGTTGATCCTACGTCTAAGTTCAAAGTGTTTGAAGCAACTATCAAAAGTTGTTTGTGTTATGGCAACCAAGTCTATGGGTACAAGCAAATAGAAGATATCGAAGCTGTCCAAAGATATTTTTTCAAGCGTATCTTTAGACTCCCAACTAACACGCCCAATTATGCTATACATATTGAATCGGGACTTGCTCCCATATTTATTATGAATTTAAAAGCAAACGCTGATTATATATTGAGGGTAATGCAAAGGTCGGCCAACAATTTGCAAAAGAGGGTCCTATCAGTGTGTTTAAGATGCCGGTATACACCATTTAAAGACTGGTATGATTTGGCCTCGGCACACAACTTTCCTCTGTCTCTATCTGTTGATAGTTTAGATACGTGGAGAAGCGCTCTCTACGACTGTATATCTACCATTGACGATCACTTATTCCAAAGCTATCTAGATAGGGCGAGATCAATTTACAGTAAACTTAACCTCAGACTCGGGTCTTCTAATTACTTTAGAGATACATTTACTGTAATGGAAATGAGCATCATATTTAAAGCACGCACGGAGATGTTAGAGCTTAATCACAGACCGCACAGAACTGGTAACAACCCAAACTGCACTTTGTGCAACCTTAATCAAGTTGAAAACATTTTCCACTTTGTTGCATTGTGCCCAATCTTGCAGGAAATTCGTCGGCTTTATTTTAACAAGAGTTTTCTGTCACTTGAAGAATGTCTAGGCGTTCTGAATGGAGATAACGGTTGGCGTCTACTCATTCTGTTTTTGTTAGATGCTGTTTCATATAGAAACATGTACATCAATATATACTAGAGTAATAATTCTATTACAATTTTGTTTTAGCTAAACTAAAAGCCTAAATCGCATTTGAAAAATTGCTAATCATTAAATTCCTTGAGATATTTTTCTTTTTTTTCGTTTTCGCCAAACTAAAAGCCCAAACCGCATTTGAAATTGCAAATTCTTTAAGATCTATGTATCCTTTTTTTTGTTTTAGCCAAACTAAAAGCCCTTAGAACATTTGAATCAATTGTTTAACACATATTGCCATAATTAAATGATTGCTGTTCTTATAAACTTAATAATTTTGTTTTAGCTAAACTAAAAGCCCGAATCAGATTTTGTTTATATTTTTTTTATAAATTTATTTATCTATTAAATTACATCCACTATTAAAACGAATATTTTTTTTTTCTCTCGGGCATTATTTTTTTTTTCTTTTTTCATTTGCTATTTTCTTTATATAACCAAATTTTTGTACTTTCTCTCACAAAATGTTTAGTTTAGAAAAATATACCGGCAGACGGCCCATGAGCCATGCTTGTAATCTTTAGTTTTAAGTTTGTAAACTTTTGAAATGAAAAAATAAAGATGATAATAATAATAATAATAATAATAATAATAATAATAATAATAATAATAATAATAAAATTAATATGATGTGTAAATTCTAAGTTTGAACAGAAATGAACACCTAAATCATTAAATGTTGAGACGCGACAGAGTTTTTGCTATGATATAAAATAGTCAAATACTCTACTGATTAGTTTTTTAGTAAAAGTTATCGTCTGGCATTTTAAAGGGTTGAGTGAAAGGGCCAAGATGGCTTCCCTGGGGAACACCAGATTGAGCAAGAAAAGGTTCAGAATGACAATTTCTAAATTTTACCTCATAGGATCTGTTTTCAAGGTATGATTTAATCCAAGCTAAGAAAAATGGTGGAAAACCAAGCTTTAAGTTTAAATAAAATAATTCCGTGGCTAAGTTGGTCAAAAGCTTTAGAAAAGTCAGTGTATACACAGTCAACTTCATAACCTTGTTCTAAAGCGTTTGAATATATGTTTGAGAATGTAAGGAGATTTTTAACGGTTGATCTTTTTTTCACAAAACCGTGTTGCTGTTCGCAAATGAGATTCTTACTAAAAAATGCTACACTTTCACAAACAACTTGTTCAAACACTTTAGGAATGCAAGAAAGCTTTGCAATGGGCCTATAGTTGCTTATATCCGCCTTGTTTCCTCTCTTGAAAATTGGTGTTAGAAATGACTTCTTCCATATACTGGGAAATTTGCCTGTTTTTAGAGAAAGTTTGAATAAGAACGTAAGGGGTTCATCTAAAGCATTACTACACTTTTTTAATACTATCGGGGGAATACCATCGGGACCGGCTGAACAGTCATCATTCAACGCGGATAAAGATCAAGGACCGTACTCTGTAGCACAGGTATGTGACTACAGCTAGTTTGCGAAAAGGAGTGAAGATTATGAAAATATACTTCATCAACTTCTTCAGGGCTATTAACAAATGACTCACGGAAATTTGTTGCGAAAGCGTTACAGATATCAACAGTTTTATCTAATGAAAGGTTCTTGTAAGTGAAGTTAACTGGAAAGCCATCTGATTTTTTCTTCAGGTTTACAAGTTTCCAAAATTTTTTAGGATTCTCTTTCAAAGAGGATCCCATATCAGTAACATAACAAGCATATACAAAATTAGAAAGAGACTTAAATTGTTTAAAAAGTTCAACATAGAAAGAGAAGTTGGTTGGAGACAGAGTTTTGAGATACATTTTCCATGCCTTATTTCTTTTGTTACGCACTAAACGCAATTCTTTCGTGTACCAAGAGTGGCTAAAGTTTGTATTTTTTGATTTCTTTAAAGGTACATTTTTTTCCAAACAATAATTAAAATAATAAAAGTTGAAACTGCTTCGTCAATGTTAGAAAATGCAAATGTATCAGCAATTCCAGAAATGGTTAAATCTTCAGACAACAGCTGAAAATTAGCTCTTCTGAAATCAAAATTATATAAGCAATTAAAGGAATTACTGTGTTCAGTAAGGTGATTACTTAAGTCAAAAAAATGTTCAAAGGGGGGTGATATTTATCAATATTAGTAATTCCTGATCTAGATTCTAGAACAAGAGTACTAATAGCGTCAGAAGAAAAGACTAAATCGAGAATTCGATTTTTTGAGTTTTTAATACAGCTTGTTTGCTGTAAGTCAGTAAAAAGGACTTTATCGAGAAGAGATAGATAGACAATTTGAACAGTCTTATGGTTATACATTACACTCCCGCTCCGCATTGAAATTGAATAGCAAATCTTAAATAAATAAAAGACGACGAATTGTGTTTAAAAAATTATATCAATTTGGAAATCAAATGTTTTTTTTTAACTTTAACTTTGTATAGTAAATCAAATTTTGATGATTTTTGCCAAATTGCATTTGAAATGTTTTGTATTTTTACATTCAATCGAAAAATGATATACATACAAATATTGCTAAACTTTCACACTTTCTCCTTAACATCAATCAAACCATACGTATAAAATAAAATCAAGTCAAGGATGTAACGGAAAAATAAATGTATTTGCTTTAGAGGATAATCAACTTACGAAGGGTGTCCCATAATTCATGGAAAATGTGATTTTGTTTAAAAGTATATAGAAGTTTAAAATAAACCATAGGATAAAAAATGTCAGCCACGACTTTCCTAGCGAGTGCATAATCTTTTATAGGAATTTTATGTGACCGTTTCGTATGAATTTTAGTGAATTTCATAAATAGATACATCTCCTAATTTGTTTTTTTTTTTCAAGCCGTTAGAAGGCGTGAACTCTTCTGTAATATACAATACATATAACACTGTTCTATTTTTTCCGCATTGTACTAAACGGTGATACATTCAAATTTGAACGCGTTTGTTTTACCCTTGTGTATTTTTTTCCGGTCTCTAAGTACAATAAGGCGTAGGGTAGGTATTTAAGCAAGATTTTTGTTTGTACAAATGGGTATTTATTGAGGGAAATGACTAATTAAAGGTAATTTTGATAAAAATTAAAACAAATAGTCTTTGAAAAAAATTCCAACAAAGCTGAATTTTACTGGAGAACTTCATGTCCTTACCTATCCATATAAAATCCTCCTATTTTGGTTGGAGCAACAAATTTTTGGAGTGGATGAAAAGTGGTCAGATATACTTCTTTCGTACAAAATGAATTTAATTTTGTGAAAAAATAAACTTCTTGTGAGTGATTATATAAAATGCAACAAAAAAACACTTTTTTTTTTTTAGTTTTAGTTTTATTTCTTCTCTCTTATAAAATAGATACAATTTTCAACTTAAAGATAATAGTAAAGCAAGAATAATTCCTAGCAAAAAAATAATATAACTAAGTTTACTATTTAAATAAGAAAAAAAAGAAATAAATTTAGATACAATCTGTTGTCTTACGACAAGTGTCGAAAGTATCGAGCAACTTCAAAAATATACAAAATTTAAAAAGAAATAATATTCAACAAATGTTGTGGGGTGAAATGTCGAATATATGTATGTATAAAAGAAAATAGAAAATAATAATATAAAAATAACAGCAAAATAAAGTAATACATTTAAAAGATTACATAATAGGAATAATAAGTATATGAAAAATTCAAACTAAGATTTTGGAGAGAGTACGATAACTTTGGCGACAAAGTTTGATGACGGATTTGTATAGAACAGTTAAAAACAAGCATTTTTTACTATGGGAGGGGGGGTCTATCTCCCCGGGGGGTCTATCTCCCCCCGTTTAGGCGGTAGGGGCAGTTTAAAAAAATATATACATTAAATGGAAAAAAATAATTAAAAAATAACGGTAATACTTATAATTAAGTATTATACCTTTTTTTAAAGCCAACACTTTTGTCTATTAGCTTGTTTTTAAATCAAGTCAAAACTATGCATAGTTTTTGAAAAAAATTGTTTTAAAGTCAAAATTTGTGCAAAAAAAAGTTAAAAAAAAGGTTTAAAGTGTAATTTTTCAAAACTTTCAGATTATCTACTATTTTTTTTTTATAATTCATTGCTCTTATTTGTTTTTGATCAAAAACTGAAAACTAGATGACTTGATGTCTTCTAGTTCTTGAGAAAATTGAAAATTACCAAAACAAAATATTTTAATTAAATTACTTTTTCCTTGCTTAAGTATTAACGTAGTCTTATTTTGATAGTAATAATCGATAAGATATACCTAGGATAAATTAATTTTTCTTAAATCCAGCTTATTTAAATGCAAAAGAAACTTTGCATGCACCTCATCTAGCACCCACCGCACCTTGCACCCTCCCCACTTTGCACGCACTCCAACTTGCACCCACCCCAAATTCTATAGTGTTCCCTAGCAGGGGGGTAGCATGCCCCCCCTTAGAGATCCCACTGTTGCACACACCCAAACTCGCGCACACCTTACTGTTGCATACACCCAAACACGCATTACGCATACGCAAATACCATTATTACTATCAAAATAAGACCACTCAAGCAAAAAAAAAAGAATTAAATTAAAATAGTAGTTGTGGTTATTTTCAATTTTCCCAAAAAATAAAAGACATAAAATCATCTTGTTTTCAGTTTTTGATCAGAAACAAATAAGAGCAATACATTCTGAAATAAAAACAATGGTAGATAATCTTAAAGTATTGAAAAAGTTACACTTTAAACCTTTTTTTAACTTTTTTTACTCAAATTTTGAGTTTAAAATTAAATTTTTATTTTCAATTTTCTCAAAAACTAAAAGACATAAAATCATCTAGTTTTCAGTTTTTGATCAAAAACAAATAAGAGCAATAAATTCTGAACTAAAAACAATGGTAGATAATCTTGAAGTATTGAAAAAGTTACACTTTAAACCTTTTTTTAACTTTTTTTACTCAAATTTTGAGTTTAAAATTAAATTTTTCAAAAACTATGCATAGTTTTGACTTGATTTAAAAACTGGCTAATAGAACAGAATGTTGGCTTTAAAAAAATGTATACAACTTAATTGTAAGTATCACCGTTATTTTTTAATTATTTTTTTCCATTTTAAATAATAACTTTTTTAAATTGCCCCTCCCGCCTAAACGGGGGGAGATAGACCCCCCCTCCCATAGTAAAAAAATGCTTGTATTAAGACCCTCTACCAAAAACCGTTATTATATCTTGGCGCCAAAGTTATCGTACTCGTGCCAAGATTTTAATTAAGCCATAAATTTCATTAAAATCATAGTTAAAAAGCCATTCTTTAATCTTCTTGTTAAAAGAGTATATAGAGCCAATAGACCGAATATTAGAGGTTAACATATTATATAGTCTTGGTGCTACCGATGTAAAAAAAATTAAAAAAGTGTTGAGAAAATGATGTGCAGGTATGAATGCAAGATTTCTTTCACTACTGCGCAATGAATAAACAGAAGTAAAACGAAAACCACTTCTTACATAGAATATTTTTAAAACTTTATAGAAGTAAAGATGTTTTAGGGGGAGTATGCCCGAGCTAACAAACAACGAAAAACTATGATCAAGTATTCTTTTCTTCCAAATGTTTCTTAAAATATGCTTTTGTGATATTAACAGGGGTTGAAGGTAGCTTTTATACGTAGGGTCAAGGGGGGTAATTGTGAACAGGGGTAATTGTAAACATAATTAATTTTCTCAAAACCGTTTATAATTTGAAGCATGCCATGAAATTATTTGAAAAGACATTATATTTAAATCATATTGACGCGTGGAAGGCCTTATCTGTCAAAGGGTTATTTGTGTTTTGTTCGTTTCCATGAGTCGTTCGTTTTTCTGCGTTTTTAAGTTTTTCAGTGCTAATTAAAATTGTTGCAAAACAAACAAAGGCGATCGAAGTAAGTTAAATTTTATCTTTAAGAAAGTGAAATATGAGTATAAATGCATGCTATATGTTTTTATTTGTCTGTATAACAAAATTTAAAAGTTATTGGCTGTTTACAATAACCCCATTATGTTAATATCATGGGTAAATGTAAACACCGAAATGGGGTAAAAGTGAACAATTAAGTGAACTGTAAACATTCATTTTCAATGGCTTTGGTGTTGATCTAACAATATTTTATATCAAAAAGATGCCACGTACATATCAACCAAAAACCACAGCTCCATCATACACGTCAGTGGATCGGTGAAGGGAAAAATCCTACTGTCATTATATCTAGAGGCAGAAAACCAGCACTTTCGTCAGACGTGGAGGACACTATAGCAAGGTGCCTTATTTCAGATCTCGTGCTGGTTACTCCTGCGATAAGGATGATCTCCTTGGTTTAGTAGGTACCTACATATAAAGGGTGTCCCAAAATTAACACAAGATTTGAATTTGCCGCCATTTGTGCAGTGAAGTGTTGGCAACCCTGAAAAAAAGCAATTTGACAGCTAACAGTATAGGGTTATTTAAAATGGAGCGTTACACGATAGAACAACGTGTCTTCATTATTAAAGAATATTTCAAAAATAGTGAAAGCTTGGCGGCTGCAGTTCGAAAATTTCATACAAAATATGGTCGGAATAGTGTTTTAACTTCGTCAACTGTGAAGAGATTAATTGAAAAATTCATGGAGACTGGATCCGTTGGAGACGCCAAACACACTGGTCGTCCAAAAACAAGCCGTTCAAATGTGAATGTCGAAGCAGTGCGTGAGAACGTTGCTGACAATCCAGGAACCTCAATTCGACGTCGTGGACAAGAATTGCAAATTTCAAGAACCTCTCTACAGCGTATACTCACCAAAGATCAGTGTCTTCGTGCTTACAAAATTCAATTAACACAACAATTGAAGCCTAATGACCATGGACAGAGAAGAGAGTTCGTTGAATGGATTATTGAACATCAACAAATGGACCCTGATTTTTCGAGCAAAATCATCCTAAGCGATGAAGCACATTTTCATCTTGATGGCTTTGTCAATCGCCAAAATTGCCGCATTTGGAGTTCGGAGAACCCACATGTGATTGTCGAAAAACAAATGCATCCACAACGCGTGACTGTATGGTGTGGATTTTGGGCTGGAGGCATAATTGGGCCATATTTTTTTGAAAATGATGCTGGTCAAGCAGTGACTGTTACTGGTGCTCGATATCGCGACATGATTACACAGTTCTTTCTGCCAAAATTGGATGATATTGATGTGTTCAATATGTGGTTTCAACAAGACGGTGCCACATGTCATACAGCCCGTGAAACAATTCAATTACTGCATGAGACATTTCCATTTTTTTCTCTCGGGCATTATTTTTTTTTTCTTTTTTCATTTGCTATTTTCTTTATATAACCAAATTTTTGTACTTTCTCTCACAAAATGTTTAGTTTAGAAAAATATACCGGCAGACGGCCCATGAGCCATGCTTGTAATCTTTAGTTTTAAGTTTGTAAACTTTTGAAATGAAAAAATAAAGATGATAATAATAATAATAATAATAATAATAATAATAATAATAATAATAATAATAATAAAATTAATATGATGTGTAAATTCTAAGTTTGAACAGAAATGAACACCTAAATCATTAAATGTTGAGACGCGACAGAGTTTTTGCTATGATATAAAATAGTCAAATACTCTACTGATTAGTTTTTTAGTAAAAGTTATCGTCTGGCATTTTAAAGGGTTGAGTGAAAGGGCCAAGATGGCTTCCCTGGGGAACACCAGATTGAGCAAGAAAAGGTTCAGAATGACAATTTCTAAATTTTACCTCATAGGATCTGTTTTCAAGGTATGATTTAATCCAAGCTAAGAAAAATGGTGGAAAACCAAGCTTTAAGTTTAAATAAAATAATTCCGTGGCTAAGTTGGTCAAAAGCTTTAGAAAAGTCAGTGTATACACAGTCAACTTCATAACCTTGTTCTAAAGCGTTTGAATATATGTTTGAGAATGTAAGGAGATTTTTAACGGTTGATCTTTTTTTCACAAAACCGTGTTGCTGTTCGCAAATGAGATTCTTACTAAAAAATGCTACACTTTCACAAACAACTTGTTCAAACACTTTAGGAATGCAAGAAAGCTTTGCAATGGGCCTATAGTTGCTTATATCCGCCTTGTTTCCTCTCTTGAAAATTGGTGTTAGAAATGACTTCTTCCATATACTGGGAAATTTGCCTGTTTTTAGAGAAAGTTTGAATAAGAACGTAAGGGGTTCATCTAAAGCATTACTACACTTTTTTAATACTATCGGGGGAATACCATCGGGACCGGCTGAACAGTCATCATTCAACGCGGATAAAGATCAAGGACCGTACTCTGTAGCACAGGTATGTGACTACAGCTAGTTTGCGAAAAGGAGTGAAGATTATGAAAATATACTTCATCAACTTCTTCAGGGCTATTAACAAATGACTCACGGAAATTTGTTGCGAAAGCGTTACAGATATCAACAGTTTTATCTAATGAAAGGTTCTTGTAAGTGAAGTTAACTGGAAAGCCATCTGATTTTTTCTTCAGGTTTACAAGTTTCCAAAATTTTTTAGGATTCTCTTTCAAAGAGGATCCCATATCAGTAACATAACAAGCATATACAAAATTAGAAAGAGACTTAAATTGTTTAAAAAGTTCAACATAGAAAGAGAAGTTGGTTGGAGACAGAGTTTTGAGATACATTTTCCATGCCTTATTTCTTTTGTTACGCACTAAACGCAATTCTTTCGTGTACCAAGAGTGGCTAAAGTTTGTATTTTTTGATTTCTTTAAAGGTACATTTTTTTCCAAACAATAATTAAAATAATAAAAGTTGAAACTGCTTCGTCAATGTTAGAAAATGCAAATGTATCAGCAATTCCAGAAATGGTTAAATCTTCAGACAACAGCTGAAAATTAGCTCTTCTGAAATCAAAATTATATAAGCAATTAAAGGAATTACTGTGTTCAGTAAGGTGATTACTTAAGTCAAAAAAATGTTCAAAGGGGGGTGATATTTATCAATATTAGTAATTCCTGATCTAGATTCTAGAACAAGAGTACTAATAGCGTCAGAAGAAAAGACTAAATCGAGAATTCGATTTTTTGAGTTTTTAATACAGCTTGTTTGCTGTAAGTCAGTAAAAAGGACTTTATCGAGAAGAGATAGATAGACAATTTGAACAGTCTTATGGTTATACATTACACTCCCGCTCCGCATTGAAATTGAATAGCAAATCTTAAATAAATAAAAGACGACGAATTGTGTTTAAAAAATTATATCAATTTGGAAATCAAATGTTTTTTTTTAACTTTAACTTTGTATAGTAAATCAAATTTTGATGATTTTTGCCAAATTGCATTTGAAATGTTTTGTATTTTTACATTCAATCGAAAAATGATATACATACAAATATTGCTAAACTTTCACACTTTCTCCTTAACATCAATCAAACCATACGTATAAAATAAAATCAAGTCAAGGATGTAACGGAAAAATAAATGTATTTGCTTTAGAGGATAATCAACTTACGAAGGGTGTCCCATAATTCATGGAAAATGTGATTTTGTTTAAAAGTATATAGAAGTTTAAAATAAACCATAGGATAAAAAATGTCAGCCACGACTTTCCTAGCGAGTGCATAATCTTTTATAGGAATTTTATGTGACCGTTTCGTATGAATTTTAGTGAATTTCATAAATAGATACATCTCCTAATTTGTTTTTTTTTTTCAAGCCGTTAGAAGGCGTGAACTCTTCTGTAATATACAATACATATAACACTGTTCTATTTTTTCCGCATTGTACTAAACGGTGATACATTCAAATTTGAACGCGTTTGTTTTACCCTTGTGTATTTTTTTCCGGTCTCTAAGTACAATAAGGCGTAGGGTAGGTATTTAAGCAAGATTTTTGTTTGTACAAATGGGTATTTATTGAGGGAAATGACTAATTAAAGGTAATTTTGATAAAAATTAAAACAAATAGTCTTTGAAAAAAATTCCAACAAAGCTGAATTTTACTGGAGAACTTCATGTCCTTACCTATCCATATAAAATCCTCCTATTTTGGTTGGAGCAACAAATTTTTGGAGTGGATGAAAAGTGGTCAGATATACTTCTTTCGTACAAAATGAATTTAATTTTGTGAAAAAATAAACTTCTTGTGAGTGATTATATAAAATGCAACAAAAAAACACTTTTTTTTTTTTAGTTTTAGTTTTATTTCTTCTCTCTTATAAAATAGATACAATTTTCAACTTAAAGATAATAGTAAAGCAAGAATAATTCCTAGCAAAAAAATAATATAACTAAGTTTACTATTTAAATAAGAAAAAAAAGAAATAAATTTAGATACAATCTGTTGTCTTACGACAAGTGTCGAAAGTATCGAGCAACTTCAAAAATATACAAAATTTAAAAAGAAATAATATTCAACAAATGTTGTGGGGTGAAATGTCGAATATATGTATGTATAAAAGAAAATAGAAAATAATAATATAAAAATAACAGCAAAATAAAGTAATACATTTAAAAGATTACATAATAGGAATAATAAGTATATGAAAAATTCAAACTAAGATTTTGGAGAGAGTACGATAACTTTGGCGACAAAGTTTGATGACGGATTTGTATAGAACAGTTAAAAACAAGCATTTTTTACTATGGGAGGGGGGGTCTATCTCCCCGGGGGGTCTATCTCCCCCCGTTTAGGCGGTAGGGGCAGTTTAAAAAAATATATACATTAAATGGAAAAAAATAATTAAAAAATAACGGTAATACTTATAATTAAGTATTATACCTTTTTTTAAAGCCAACACTTTTGTCTATTAGCTTGTTTTTAAATCAAGTCAAAACTATGCATAGTTTTTGAAAAAAATTGTTTTAAAGTCAAAATTTGTGCAAAAAAAAGTTAAAAAAAAGGTTTAAAGTGTAATTTTTCAAAACTTTCAGATTATCTACTATTTTTTTTTTATAATTCATTGCTCTTATTTGTTTTTGATCAAAAACTGAAAACTAGATGACTTGATGTCTTCTAGTTCTTGAGAAAATTGAAAATTACCAAAACAAAATATTTTAATTAAATTACTTTTTCCTTGCTTAAGTATTAACGTAGTCTTATTTTGATAGTAATAATCGATAAGATATACCTAGGATAAATTAATTTTTCTTAAATCCAGCTTATTTAAATGCAAAAGAAACTTTGCATGCACCTCATCTAGCACCCACCGCACCTTGCACCCTCCCCACTTTGCACGCACTCCAACTTGCACCCACCCCAAATTCTATAGTGTTCCCTAGCAGGGGGGTAGCATGCCCCCCCTTAGAGATCCCACTGTTGCACACACCCAAACTCGCGCACACCTTACTGTTGCATACACCCAAACACGCATTACGCATACGCAAATACCATTATTACTATCAAAATAAGACCACTCAAGCAAAAAAAAAAGAATTAAATTAAAATAGTAGTTGTGGTTATTTTCAATTTTCCCAAAAAATAAAAGACATAAAATCATCTTGTTTTCAGTTTTTGATCAGAAACAAATAAGAGCAATACATTCTGAAATAAAAACAATGGTAGATAATCTTAAAGTATTGAAAAAGTTACACTTTAAACCTTTTTTTAACTTTTTTTACTCAAATTTTGAGTTTAAAATTAAATTTTTATTTTCAATTTTCTCAAAAACTAAAAGACATAAAATCATCTAGTTTTCAGTTTTTGATCAAAAACAAATAAGAGCAATAAATTCTGAACTAAAAACAATGGTAGATAATCTTGAAGTATTGAAAAAGTTACACTTTAAACCTTTTTTTAACTTTTTTTACTCAAATTTTGAGTTTAAAATTAAATTTTTCAAAAACTATGCATAGTTTTGACTTGATTTAAAAACTGGCTAATAGAACAGAATGTTGGCTTTAAAAAAATGTATACAACTTAATTGTAAGTATCACCGTTATTTTTTAATTATTTTTTTCCATTTTAAATAATAACTTTTTTAAATTGCCCCTCCCGCCTAAACGGGGGGAGATAGACCCCCCCTCCCATAGTAAAAAAATGCTTGTATTAAGACCCTCTACCAAAAACCGTTATTATATCTTGGCGCCAAAGTTATCGTACTCGTGCCAAGATTTTAATTAAGCCATAAATTTCATTAAAATCATAGTTAAAAAGCCATTCTTTAATCTTCTTGTTAAAAGAGTATATAGAGCCAATAGACCGAATATTAGAGGTTAACATATTATATAGTCTTGGTGCTACCGATGTAAAAAAAATTAAAAAAGTGTTGAGAAAATGATGTGCAGGTATGAATGCAAGATTTCTTTCACTACTGCGCAATGAATAAACAGAAGTAAAACGAAAACCACTTCTTACATAGAATATTTTTAAAACTTTATAGAAGTAAAGATGTTTTAGGGGGAGTATGCCCGAGCTAACAAACAACGAAAAACTATGATCAAGTATTCTTTTCTTCCAAATGTTTCTTAAAATATGCTTTTGTGATATTAACAGGGGTTGAAGGTAGCTTTTATACGTAGGGTCAAGGGGGGTAATTGTGAACAGGGGTAATTGTAAACATAATTAATTTTCTCAAAACCGTTTATAATTTGAAGCATGCCATGAAATTATTTGAAAAGACATTATATTTAAATCATATTGACGCGTGGAAGGCCTTATCTGTCAAAGGGTTATTTGTGTTTTGTTCGTTTCCATGAGTCGTTCGTTTTTCTGCGTTTTTAAGTTTTTCAGTGCTAATTAAAATTGTTGCAAAACAAACAAAGGCGATCGAAGTAAGTTAAATTTTATCTTTAAGAAAGTGAAATATGAGTATAAATGCATGCTATATGTTTTTATTTGTCTGTATAACAAAATTTAAAAGTTATTGGCTGTTTACAATAACCCCATTATGTTAATATCATGGGTAAATGTAAACACCGAAATGGGGTAAAAGTGAACAATTAAGTGAACTGTAAACATTCATTTTCAATGGCTTTGGTGTTGATCTAACAATATTTTATATCAAAAAGATGCCACGTACATATCAACCAAAAACCACAGCTCCATCATACACGTCAGTGGATCGGTGAAGGGAAAAATCCTACTGTCATTATATCTAGAGGCAGAAAACCAGCACTTTCGTCAGACGTGGAGGACACTATAGCAAGGTGCCTTATTTCAGATCTCGTGCTGGTTACTCCTGCGATAAGGATGATCTCCTTGGTTTAGTAGGTACCTACATATAAAGGGTGTCCCAAAATTAACACAAGATTTGAATTTGCCGCCATTTGTGCAGTGAAGTGTTGGCAACCCTGAAAAAAAGCAATTTGACAGCTAACAGTATAGGGTTATTTAAAATGGAGCGTTACACGATAGAACAACGTGTCTTCATTATTAAAGAATATTTCAAAAATAGTGAAAGCTTGGCGGCTGCAGTTCGAAAATTTCATACAAAATATGGTCGGAATAGTGTTTTAACTTCGTCAACTGTGAAGAGATTAATTGAAAAATTCATGGAGACTGGATCCGTTGGAGACGCCAAACACACTGGTCGTCCAAAAACAAGCCGTTCAAATGTGAATGTCGAAGCAGTGCGTGAGAACGTTGCTGACAATCCAGGAACCTCAATTCGACGTCGTGGACAAGAATTGCAAATTTCAAGAACCTCTCTACAGCGTATACTCACCAAAGATCAGTGTCTTCGTGCTTACAAAATTCAATTAACACAACAATTGAAGCCTAATGACCATGGACAGAGAAGAGAGTTCGTTGAATGGATTATTGAACATCAACAAATGGACCCTGATTTTTCGAGCAAAATCATCCTAAGCGATGAAGCACATTTTCATCTTGATGGCTTTGTCAATCGCCAAAATTGCCGCATTTGGAGTTCGGAGAACCCACATGTGATTGTCGAAAAACAAATGCATCCACAACGCGTGACTGTATGGTGTGGATTTTGGGCTGGAGGCATAATTGGGCCATATTTTTTTGAAAATGATGCTGGTCAAGCAGTGACTGTTACTGGTGCTCGATATCGCGACATGATTACACAGTTCTTTCTGCCAAAATTGGATGATATTGATGTGTTCAATATGTGGTTTCAACAAGACGGTGCCACATGTCATACAGCCCGTGAAACAATTCAATTACTGCATGAGACATTTCCATTTTTTTCTCTCGGGCATTATTTTTTTTTTCTTTTTTCATTTGCTATTTTCTTTATATAACCAAATTTTTGTACTTTCTCTCACAAAATGTTTAGTTTAGAAAAATATACCGGCAGACGGCCCATGAGCCATGCTTGTAATCTTTAGTTTTAAGTTTGTAAACTTTTGAAATGAAAAAATAAAGATGATAATAATAATAATAATAATAATAATAATAATAATAATAATAATAATAATAATAAAATTAATATGATGTGTAAATTCTAAGTTTGAACAGAAATGAACACCTAAATCATTAAATGTTGAGACGCGACAGAGTTTTTGCTATGATATAAAATAGTCAAATACTCTACTGATTAGTTTTTTAGTAAAAGTTATCGTCTGGCATTTTAAAGGGTTGAGTGAAAGGGCCAAGATGGCTTCCCTGGGGAACACCAGATTGAGCAAGAAAAGGTTCAGAATGACAATTTCTAAATTTTACCTCATAGGATCTGTTTTCAAGGTATGATTTAATCCAAGCTAAGAAAAATGGTGGAAAACCAAGCTTTAAGTTTAAATAAAATAATTCCGTGGCTAAGTTGGTCAAAAGCTTTAGAAAAGTCAGTGTATACACAGTCAACTTCATAACCTTGTTCTAAAGCGTTTGAATATATGTTTGAGAATGTAAGGAGATTTTTAACGGTTGATCTTTTTTTCACAAAACCGTGTTGCTGTTCGCAAATGAGATTCTTACTAAAAAATGCTACACTTTCACAAACAACTTGTTCAAACACTTTAGGAATGCAAGAAAGCTTTGCAATGGGCCTATAGTTGCTTATATCCGCCTTGTTTCCTCTCTTGAAAATTGGTGTTAGAAATGACTTCTTCCATATACTGGGAAATTTGCCTGTTTTTAGAGAAAGTTTGAATAAGAACGTAAGGGGTTCATCTAAAGCATTACTACACTTTTTTAATACTATCGGGGGAATACCATCGGGACCGGCTGAACAGTCATCATTCAACGCGGATAAAGATCAAGGACCGTACTCTGTAGCACAGGTATGTGACTACAGCTAGTTTGCGAAAAGGAGTGAAGATTATGAAAATATACTTCATCAACTTCTTCAGGGCTATTAACAAATGACTCACGGAAATTTGTTGCGGAAGCGTTACAGATATCAACAGTTTTATCTAATGAAAGGTTCTTGTAAGTGAAGTTAACTGGAAAGCCATCTGATTTTTTCTTCAGGTTTACAAGTTTCCAAAATTTTTTAGGATTCTCTTTCAAAGAGGATCCCATATCAGTAACATAACAAGCATATACAAAATTAGAAAGAGACTTAAATTGTTTAAAAAGTTCAACATAGAAAGAGAAGTTGGTTGGAGACAGAGTTTTGAGATACATTTTCCATGCCTTATTTCTTTTGTTACGCACTAAACGCAATTCTTTCGTGTACCAAGAGTGGCTAAAGTTTGTATTTTTTGATTTCTTTAAAGGTACATTTTTTTCCAAACAATAATTAAAATAATAAAAGTTGAAACTGCTTCGTCAATGTTAGAAAATGCAAATGTATCAGCAATTCCAGAAATGGTTAAATCTTCAGACAACAGCTGAAAATTAGCTCTTCTGAAATCAAAATTATATAAGCAATTAAAGGAATTACTGTGTTCAGTAAGGTGATTACTTAAGTCAAAAAAATGTTCAAAGGGGGGTGATATTTATCAATATTAGTAATTCCTGATCTAGATTCTAGAACAAGAGTACTAATAGCGTCAGAAGAAAAGACTAAATCGAGAATTCGATTTTTTGAGTTTTTAATACAGCTTGTTTGCTGTAAGTCAGTAAAAAGGACTTTATCGAGAAGAGATAGATAGACAATTTGAACAGTCTTATGGTTATACATTACACTCCCGCTCCGCATTGAAATTGAATAGCAAATCTTAAATAAATAAAAGACGACGAATTGTGTTTAAAAAATTATATCAATTTGGAAATCAAATGTTTTTTTTTAACTTTAACTTTGTATAGTAAATCAAATTTTGATGATTTTTGCCAAATTGCATTTGAAATGTTTTGTATTTTTACATTCAATCGAAAAATGATATACATACAAATATTGCTAAACTTTCACACTTTCTCCTTAACATCAATCAAACCATACGTATAAAATAAAATCAAGTCAAGGATGTAACGGAAAAATAAATGTATTTGCTTTAGAGGATAATCAACTTACGAAGGGTGTCCCATAATTCATGGAAAATGTGATTTTGTTTAAAAGTATATAGAAGTTTAAAATAAACCATAGGATAAAAAATGTCAGCCACGACTTTCCTAGCGAGTGCATAATCTTTTATAGGAATTTTATGTGACCGTTTCGTATGAATTTTAGTGAATTTCATAAATAGATACATCTCCTAATTTGTTTTTTTTTTTCAAGCCGTTAGAAGGCGTGAACTCTTCTGTAATATACAATACATATAACACTGTTCTATTTTTTCCGCATTGTACTAAACGGTGATACATTCAAATTTGAACGCGTTTGTTTTACCCTTGTGTATTTTTTTCCGGTCTCTAAGTACAATAAGGCGTAGGGTAGGTATTTAAGCAAGATTTTTGTTTGTACAAATGGGTATTTATTGAGGGAAATGACTAATTAAAGGTAATTTTGATAAAAATTAAAACAAATAGTCTTTGAAAAAAATTCCAACAAAGCTGAATTTTACTGGAGAACTTCATGTCCTTACCTATCCATATAAAATCCTCCTATTTTGGTTGGAGCAACAAATTTTTGGAGTGGATGAAAAGTGGTCAGATATACTTCTTTCGTACAAAATGAATTTAATTTTGTGAAAAAATAAACTTCTTGTGAGTGATTATATAAAATGCAACAAAAAAACACTTTTTTTTTTTTAGTTTTAGTTTTATTTCTTCTCTCTTATAAAATAGATACAATTTTCAACTTAAAGATAATAGTAAAGCAAGAATAATTCCTAGCAAAAAAATAATATAACTAAGTTTACTATTTAAATAAGAAAAAAAAGAAATAAATTTAGATACAATCTGTTGTCTTACGACAAGTGTCGAAAGTATCGAGCAACTTCAAAAATATACAAAATTTAAAAAGAAATAATATTCAACAAATGTTGTGGGGTGAAATGTCGAATATATGTATGTATAAAAGAAAATAGAAAATAATAATATAAAAATAACAGCAAAATAAAGTAATACATTTAAAAGATTACATAATAGGAATAATAAGTATATGAAAAATTCAAACTAAGATTTTGGAGAGAGTACGATAACTTTGGCGACAAAGTTTGATGACGGATTTGTATAGAACAGTTAAAAACAAGCATTTTTTACTATGGGAGGGGGGGTCTATCTCCCCGGGGGGTCTATCTCCCCCCGTTTAGGCGGTAGGGGCAGTTTAAAAAAATATATACATTAAATGGAAAAAAATAATTAAAAAATAACGGTAATACTTATAATTAAGTATTATACCTTTTTTTAAAGCCAACACTTTTGTCTATTAGCTTGTTTTTAAATCAAGTCAAAACTATGCATAGTTTTTGAAAAAAATTGTTTTAAAGTCAAAATTTGTGCAAAAAAAAGTTAAAAAAAAGGTTTAAAGTGTAATTTTTCAAAACTTTCAGATTATCTACTATTTTTTTTTTATAATTCATTGCTCTTATTTGTTTTTGATCAAAAACTGAAAACTAGATGACTTGATGTCTTCTAGTTCTTGAGAAAATTGAAAATTACCAAAACAAAATATTTTAATTAAATTACTTTTTCCTTGCTTAAGTATTAACGTAGTCTTATTTTGATAGTAATAATCGATAAGATATACCTAGGATAAATTAATTTTTCTTAAATCCAGCTTATTTAAATGCAAAAGAAACTTTGCATGCACCTCATCTAGCACCCACCGCACCTTGCACCCTCCCCACTTTGCACGCACTCCAACTTGCACCCACCCCAAATTCTATAGTGTTCCCTAGCAGGGGGGTAGCATGCCCCCCCTTAGAGATCCCACTGTTGCACACACCCAAACTCGCGCACACCTTACTGTTGCATACACCCAAACACGCATTACGCATACGCAAATACCATTATTACTATCAAAATAAGACCACTCAAGCAAAAAAAAAAGAATTAAATTAAAATAGTAGTTGTGGTTATTTTCAATTTTCCCAAAAAATAAAAGACATAAAATCATCTTGTTTTCAGTTTTTGATCAGAAACAAATAAGAGCAATACATTCTGAAATAAAAACAATGGTAGATAATCTTAAAGTATTGAAAAAGTTACACTTTAAACCTTTTTTTAACTTTTTTTACTCAAATTTTGAGTTTAAAATTAAATTTTTATTTTCAATTTTCTCAAAAACTAAAAGACATAAAATCATCTAGTTTTCAGTTTTTGATCAGAAACAAATAAGAGCAATACATTCTGAAATAAAAACAATGGTAGATAATCTTAAAGTATTGAAAAAGTTACACTTTAAACCTTTTTTTAACTTTTTTTACTCAAATTTTGAGTTTAAAATTAAATTTTTATTTTCAATTTTCTCAAAAACTAAAAGACATAAAATCATCTAGTTTTCAGTTTTTGATCAAAAACAAATAAGAGCAATAAATTCTGAACTAAAAACAATGGTAGATAATCTTGAAGTATTGAAAAAGTTACACTTTAAACCTTTTTTTAACTTTTTTTACTCAAATTTTGAGTTTAAAATTAAATTTTTCAAAAACTCTGCATAGTTTTGACTTGATTTAAAAACTGGCTAATAGAACAGAATGTTGGCTTTAAAAAAATGTATACAACTTAATTGTAAGTATCACCGTTATTTTTTAATTATTTTTTTCCATTTTAAATAATAACTTTTTTAAATTGCCCCTCCCGCCTAAACGGGGGGAGATAGACCCCCCTCCCATAGTAAAAAAATGCTTGTATTAAGACCCTCTACCAAAAACCGTTATTATATCTTGGCGCCAAAGTTATCGTACTCGTGCCAAGATTTTAATTAAGCCATAAATTTCATTAAAATCATAGTTAAAAAGCCATTCTTTAATCTTCTTGTTAAAAGAGTATATAGAGCCAATAGACCGAATATTAGAGGTTAACATATTATATAGTCTTGGTGCTACCGATGTAAAAAAAATTAAAAAAGTGTTGAGAAAATGATGTGCAGGTATGAATGCAAGATTTCTTTCACTACTGCGCAATGAATAAACAGAAGTAAAACGAAAACCACTTCTTACATAGAATATTTTTAAAACTTTATAGAAGTAAAGATGTTTTAGGGGGAGTATGCCCGAGCTAACAAACAACGAAAAACTATGATCAAGTATTCTTTTCTTCCAAATGTTTCTTAAAATATGCTTTTGTGATATTAACAGGGGTTGAAGGTAGCTTTTATACGTAGGGTCAAGGGGGGTAATTGTGAACAGGGGTAATTGTAAACATAATTAATTTTCTCAAAACCGTTTATAATTTGAAGCATGCCATGAAATTATTTGAAAAGACATTATATTTAAATCATATTGACGCGTGGAAGGCCTTATCTGTCAAAGGGTTATTTGTGTTTTGTTCGTTTCCATGAGTCGTTCGTTTTTCTGCGTTTTTAAGTTTTTCAGTGCTAATTAAAATTGTTGCAAAACAAACAAAGGCGATCGAAGTAAGTTAAATTTTATCTTTAAGAAAGTGAAATATGAGTATAAATGCATGCTATATGTTTTTATTTGTCTGTATAACAAAATTTAAAAGTTATTGGCTGTTTACAATAACCCCATTATGTTAATATCATGGGTAAATGTAAACACCGAAATGGGGTAAAAGTGAACAATTAAGTGAACTGTAAACATTCATTTTCAATGGCTTTGGTGTTGATCTAACAATATTTTATATCAAAAAGATGCCACGTACATATCAACCAAAAACCACAGCTCCATCATACACGTCAGTGGATCGGTGAAGGGAAAAATCCTACTGTCATTATATCTAGAGGCAGAAAACCAGCACTTTCGTCAGACGTGGAGGACACTATAGCAAGGTGCCTTATTTCAGATCTCGTGCTGGTTACTCCTGCGATAAGGATGATCTCCTTGGTTTAGTAGGTACCTACATATAAAGGGTGTCCCAAAATTAACACAAGATTTGAATTTGCCGCCATTTGTGCAGTGAAGTGTTGGCAACCCTGAAAAAAAGCAATTTGACAGCTAACAGTATAGGGTTATTTAAAATGGAGCGTTACACGATAGAACAACGTGTCTTCATTATTAAAGAATATTTCAAAAATAGTGAAAGCTTGGCGGCTGCAGTTCGAAAATTTCATACAAAATATGGTCGGAATAGTGTTTTAACTTCGTCAACTGTGAAGAGATTAATTGAAAAATTCATGGAGACTGGATCCGTTGGAGACGCCAAACACACTGGTCGTCCAAAAACAAGCCGTTCAAATGTGAATGTCGAAGCAGTGCGTGAGAACGTTGCTGACAATCCAGGAACCTCAATTCGACGTCGTGGACAAGAATTGCAAATTTCAAGAACCTCTCTACAGCGTATACTCACCAAAGATCAGTGTCTTCGTGCTTACAAAATTCAATTAACACAACAATTGAAGCCTAATGACCATGGACAGAGAAGAGAGTTCGTTGAATGGATTATTGAACATCAACAAATGGACCCTGATTTTTCGAGCAAAATCATCCTAAGCGATGAAGCACATTTTCATCTTGATGGCTTTGTCAATCGCCAAAATTGCCGCATTTGGAGTTCGGAGAACCCACATGTGATTGTCGAAAAACAAATGCATCCACAACGCGTGACTGTATGGTGTGGATTTTGGGCTGGAGGCATAATTGGGCCATATTTTTTTGAAAATGATGCTGGTCAAGCAGTGACTGTTACTGGTGCTCGATATCGCGACATGATTACACAGTTCTTTCTGCCAAAATTGGATGATATTGATGTGTTCAATATGTGGTTTCAACAAGACGGTGCCACATGTCATACAGCCCGTGAAACAATTCAATTACTGCATGAGACATTTCCAGGTCGTGTACTCTCTCGTTTCGGTGATCAAAATTGGCCTCCTAGATCGTGTGATTTAACACCATTAGACTTCTTTTTATGGGGTTATTTGAAATCACAAGTCTATGTCAACAAGCCCACAACCACCCGTGCATTAAAGGAGGAGATTCAACGCTGCATCAACGAAATTCAGCCACATTTATGCAGAATGGTCATGGAAAATTTCAACAAAAGAGTGCGCATGTGCATGCAAAGCCGTGGAGGCCATTTGTCCGATGTGTTATTCCATACATAACCCTATCCTATGTACTTTACGAGTCAATAAAAATATAACTATCAAAAGATTAAAAACGGCGTTTTCTATTTAATTCAAATCTTGCGGTAATTTTGGGACACCCTTTATAAGGAGAAAGAACTTGGTTACCCCTTTCCACAATGGTAGGACGACTGGCACCGTTTTCATTTACCCCATTTTTCTCGTTTACTTAAAAAACTAGGGGGGTAAATGTAAACATTTTATAAAAACTAATAAACAAACGCCATTAAGATTACTACTCTTTGATAGATAATACCATCCAAACTTAAGTAGCATAAACAAAAATGTTCGACATTGCATGGTTAAGCTGTTACAAACATTACAAGTGAACAAAAATAAAAAAATGCAAAATCGTTTACAATTACCCCCTTTGACCCTACCACCCCAACATACAATACCATATTGAAGTTTAGATTGAACGAGACCATAATAGATAGTTTCAAGAAGTCTTCGGCAGCAACGTTTTCTTAAGTGAAAAAATATGTATGTTGTTGAAAGTTAGTATTTCTTGATTGCTTGTGTATGAGGTTTCCAATTCATTTTACTGTCAATTGTTAAACTAAGATATTTAAATTCAGTTACATTACAGCTGGATATATTGAAGATATTACAAGTAGAACTGTTTAAAGAATAGTTTTTACAATCAATGCTATATAGAACGAGAGCAGGAGAATTGCCATCAGGAAAAGGTGGATTAAAAAACATTATTTTAGTTTTTTCACTCAAAACAAGTTTGTGCGTCGCAAACCAATGTCTTAATAATTCCAAATCATGGTTAATGTCTGAAATCAGGTCTAACAAGGATGAACTCGAATAAACACAAGCTATATCATCAGCAAAACCCGTTTTAATTCCTTTTAAATTTAAACTAAAAATCGAATTAATATAAACAAGGAATAAAATCGGGCCAAGGACTGATCCTTGAGGAACACCTATATCAATACTACGACTTTCACTAAAATGTTTACCTATTCTTACCTTTTGTTTTCTATTTTTAAGAAAGGAAGAAAACCAATCGAGAATAAAGCCCCTAAAACCTGCTCTATCTAATTTTCTTAGCAAAATGTCATGAACGACCGTATCGAAAGCCTTTGTTATATCAATGAATAGACTAGCCGTGTACTTTTTTCGGTCCATACTCTCATATACATTAGAACAGAAATTTAATAATGCATCCTCGGTTGAATTTTCTGCTCTAAAACCATATTGGTTTGAGCCAAAAAAAAGAAGAGAATCGAGGTAAGTAAGGATTTTAGTTTTTATAACTTTTTAAAAAATTTTAGAGAAAACCGATAGAAGAGTAGGCCTATAATTTTTAATATACTTTTTGTCACCTTTTTTAAAAATAGGAATAACCTCAGCTGTTTTTAAACAATCTGGAAATTTACCTTGAAAAACACTTTTTTTTTTAAAGGAAACGTTTTTGGTAAAATTATTCGAAAAGCTATTGAGTGTAAAGGAATCAGAGTTGTCTAGAGCATTTATGACTTTAAATACTTCAAAAGAAGATATAGGCTCAAAACAGAAACTATTAAAATGATAGAAATCATTGAAACAATATTCCGTACAGTTATATGAAGAGTGATAAAACCCAGCATCACTAAGCGTTTTTGTCGGTATCTCCGCAAAATAATCATTAAAAAGTTTTGACATTTCTGAGTGAGTGGCTATGATCAAATTTCCGCACGATAAACTTTGAGGAACATTAAAAGTTGAACTACGATTAAACAATTCTTTAACTAGTCCCCATTCTTTTCTCGAATTACCTTGGGCTGTATTGAACTTATTGATGTAATAGTTTTCCTCACAGACGGGAACTTCAAAACTAATCTCTTTGCATAACAATTCATAATTATTGCGAAGGAGAGCATTAATAGGGTGCTTCTTACACTTGAGTCTTAATTTGTTCTTCTTATCAATTTTATTTAGTAAATAACTGGACATCCAAGGTTTTAGTTTCTTGTGCTTACCTTTTCTATTCCCAATCACTTCTGAGCTTTGATTAACATATCCATGCAAAATAGAAATAAAAAGTTCAAAGGCAACATAAGGATCAGACACAGAAAAGATTCCGTGCCAACTTTCAAAAATTAAATAAGAGTTTAGGTGCTCAAAGTTAACCTTTAGAGAATTATTGACAGAAAATTGATTGAGAACGTCTAATTGTAGTTTATCTTAAAAATTGATAAAAAGACAGGACTTACAATGATCCGTAATCTTCAAATCAGATAAAGAGCTTATAAGATGGAAATTAGCTTTAAGGTCAATTCTAGGAAAAATATGATCAATGCAAGTTTTTGATATGGGAGTTATTCGGGTTGATTCATTAATGCAAGATTCTAGGCCATTTGATGACATCAACGAAAGATAGTTATCTACAGACAAAGATTCATTTAAGATATCGATGTTGATATCACCCACAATAAACAAATTTTTAGAATTGTTAGCATTTAAAATAGAGGCAAGCTCCGTAATAAAAACCTCTTCACTAACATGATGAAATCTATAAAAACACACGAAAACTAGTTTAACAGAGTTGATAGTGAGAGATATCTGAATCATATCCGAATTTAAAAGATCTGTGTTTAAATACTCACAATTTAATTCTTCCTTAAAAAAGACAGCAGTACCGCCAGACGCATAAGTATTGTTACACTTAGCATGAAACACATAACCGGGAATGTCAAAGAAATTTTTTTCATGATCATAAATCCAGATTTCAGTTAAGAAGATTATGTCAGGCTTATTAACGAAAGATTCAAAATGAGTTACAAATAAATCAAAATTTTTTCGCAAACTTCTAATATTCTAATGAACAATAACAAAACTATCACTATAAAAATCAGAGTGAAATACACTTTTCACGATGGCGGGTTTGAATCGTGGTTTGCTAATAAACAACATTTTTCCAGTCATAACCCAATAAAACAAAATATTTGTATTACATTTTTTGACCAAATCACTACTAGGGTCAAAGGGGGTAATTGTAAACGATTTTGCATTTTTTTATTTTTGTTCACTTATAATGTTTGTAACAGCTTAACCATGCAATGTCGAACATTTTTGTTTATGCTACTTAAGTTTGGATGGTATTATCTATCAAAGAGTAGTAATCTTAATGGTGTTTGTTTATTAGTTTTCATAAAATTTGATGTTTACATTTACCCCCCTAGTTTTTTAAGTAAACGATAAAAATGGGGTAAATGAAAACGGTACCAGTCGTCCGTCCTACCATTGTGGAAAGGGGTAACCAAGTTCTCTCTCCTTATATATGTAGGTACCTACTCTACCAAGGAGATCATCCTTATCGCAGGAGTAACCAGCACGAGATCTGAAATAAGGCACCTTGCTATAGTGTCTTCCTCGTCTGACGAAAGTGCTGTTTTTCTGCCTCTAGATATAATGACAGTAGGATTTTTCCCTTCGACGATCCACTGACGTGTATGATGGAGCTGTGGTTTTTGGTTGATATGTACGTGGTATATTTTTGATATAAAATATTGTTAGATCAACACCAAAGCCATTGAAAATGAATGTTTACAATTATCCCAAATTGTTCACTTTTACCCCATTTCGGTGTTTACATTTACCCTTGATAGGAACATAATGGGGTAATTGTAAACAGCCAATAACTTTTAAATTTTGTTATACAGACAAATAAAAACATATAGCATGCATTTATACTCATATTTCACTTTCTTAAAGATAAAATTTAACTTACTTCGATCGCCTTTGTTTGTTTTGCAACAATTTTAATTAGCACTGAAAAACTTAAAAACGCAGAAAAACGAACGACTCATGGAAACGAACAAAACACAAATAACC
Source organism: Eupeodes latifasciatus (assembly GCA_920104205.1). Lineage (NCBI taxonomy): Eukaryota > Metazoa > Arthropoda > Insecta > Diptera > Syrphidae > Eupeodes > Eupeodes latifasciatus. The sequence goes on along the minus strand of OV049926.1, from coordinate 131,057,539 downwards.
CTTTGACAGATAAGGCCTTCAACGCGTCAATATGATTTAAATATAATGTCTTTTCAAATAATTTCAGGGCATGCTTCAAATTATAAACGGTTTTGAGAAAATTAAGTATGTTTACAATTGCCCCTGTTCACAATTACCCCCCTTGAGCCTATATTATAATTTTTACACATTTTTTTCCATCTGTTAACTTTAAAAAAAAATGTATGTGTACATACAACTTTTTTAGTAACGGACTTTTTTCCCAAAAGTCTTGAACTTTGACATTTTTTCTTGATTTAAAGTCTCGTTTGACCTCAAATAATACACCTGCCTCAAGTTTTTGGTAAATTAAATTTAAAACATTAGAAATTCTACAAAAACACCAAAAATGTATATTCTTAAAAATTAATAACCAAACCACAGATTAAAAACCAAAAAAAAACTACAGTAAATTAAAATTATTTTCGATGATGACTAAATGCATTTTTTGTTAATTCTTCGTTCCCAATATTATCAAAAACCAAAACCAAACAAAAAAACATAATTCTAATTGCGCATCATATCTTTTTCCTTGAACATACAAGTTTCATTCACTTTTTTCCTTATCGCACTTTTCGTTTTGAAAAATTGATAACGATTTTGAAAAATTGTCGTCTAGTAACCTCTGACTGAACCCTTCATCGTGCGCATAATTATTTTATTTGTAATAATTCCAATTCCATTCAATTCAATGAATTGATGATGAGCACGAACGCCCAATCTCCCTCTCAACTTGTATAACTATAAGAATTGTATATTTTATACGCCGCCGCCGCTCCGCCGCACACCACACCACCGCACCGTGGTGTCGAGAGTGTGTTGAAAATATTTAATTAATTGGCACTGATTGCGACTGAGGATTTTTTGATTTTAGTTAATACGCATCTCGGAAGAATTGATCTATTTAATACTCGTATGTCAAGATAGTCGTCATTCAAGCAGTTTTTGTTTTAACTTGCCGTTTGTCTCGTAGAGAGTTATCTCGCGCTTCGATTCCATTTTAATTGACTGCGTTATCATCTTGCAACCATGTAATTAAAATATCCTGGTCACAAGAAAGAATTTTTGAGTTTTATGAAAAACGATTATGAAAACGACTTTTAGCCTTTAGCAGGCTTTTTTTCCCAATCATAAATCATACATTTTTTGCTGATTTCTTGGAAATCTCTACGTATTTAAAATAAAATGGGATTTGAATTATATTCAGTTCAGAAACAAATGAATTTCCAAAGACAAATATTTCAAAACTCTCCTATTAAAACAAAAAACCCTGTCCACTTTTCAGTAATTGTTCATGGGTGATCTCTTAATCATCGATTTGATCGATGACCTTAGGAAAAATAAAATAGTCCCGCCAATTGCGTATTTCTTAATTATAAAGAAATTATAATTTAAATATGATGTAAATTCTACTGAAATACGCCTCAGACATTGAGATGATAATGAGATTTTATTGATTTAAAAAATCCCATTCAGCTTCTTTTTTTTTTTAAATCATGGCATTATAGAATTAAAAACGGTGTTAAAAGATCACACAACATTTCCGTTTAGCCAAAGACAAACCGACAAAAAATATATTAATTTGATATACATTTAAGTTTTAAATTAAGTGATGAAACGAACATAGAGCACAAAAAGACATGACAAAGAATTAGACATAGACATGTGATTTATATTAGATGAAAGCAAAGAATTGTTAACAATTGTGTATGACGTTGAAAGACCACAAAATATGACGTCAATTATATGCAGACTGATTATCAAAGACTTGTCACATACAAAAAGAAATTTTGAGACAGCTAAAAATGTTGAGTTTTTGAATATCCAGTGACGTCAAAATATAGAATAAAACATCTATGTACTAAATGACTAAAAAAAGTTGTCAAATTTTTCATTTTGTTCGTAGCACACATCGAAAAACCAATAATTTTGGTTAATTTACGAAGTTACTAATTGCATATCTTGAAATAAACTGTGCTGATTTTTTTTTTTAAAGAATAATTTTATTTTGAAAATATATGGGGTTTTCCAATAAGAGGTTTCTTTTTTGAATAGCAGGCTATTTGAGGAGTTATCACTTTTATAGTTGTCATTTGTTGGCATTAGACATGTAAAAACTTTGTCATTATTTTTTTAACGCTAACGATAAGTATGGAAAATGTAAGAAATTCACCACAAAAATAGTGCCAATTTGGCAGTCACTGTTCGCAAATTGAATGCTCTTTTTAGTCGTCTTGAAAAACTTCCTCTGCCAGCAATTGTGAAATATTTGGAATAATCTTTTCAGTTTTGTATTAACATAATTGTATAGATTTTTTTAGAATTTTGTATTTGAAAGCCCTGGGTTTTAAGTTTAAAAGTTTATAGCTCAAATGAATTTAATAGAGTTTGATATCAAACTCTCTTATCCTTTTTTAAATTAGAAATTGCCTTTCAGAGATTTCAATTGAAGTAGTAGTAGGATGGGTTCAAATCTGATATCCACTAGATTTAAAGCGCTCAAGTGCTTGCTATCTCTAAGCAGATCGTATATAAGCTCGATAATCGGTATCATAGCCTTGCACTGTCTAATAGGAAATCAAGCCTATATGCGGCTAGGCGTATTCTCAAATAGCATTTGTAAAAGCTGTATGGATGAGGAAGAGGAGAACAAAGTTCTTCACCTCCTTTGTACATGAGCTGCTCTAGCTCCAAAACCCAAAACCTACCCAAGAGAATTCTTCTATAATAGTACGTTTCCACCAACAAATAATCCGAGATTTAAGGCAAGTGATTTAAAATAAATCATGAGGTGTTTCCACCAAAGAAAAGGAGATTAATTTGACGTTTGGTTAATGTCATAACAACCAAACTTCAAATTATTCTCCTTTCGAAAAGAAAAAAATATGTATTTGTTCACTCATCATCTGTAAGTAATTAGTTTTATTATATTCTTGTACATATTTATTATTTTTGTATACTTACATTTCATTTCGTCTGTGATTTCTTGAAAGTTGTTTATTGTTTTGAATTTGAGTCATATGGAAGTGAGACAGATAGTTTTTGTTGACATTTCCATCTGTCAATAAACGAAATTGGCGTTTAAATGGGTCGGTTCAACAATTATTCTCCGAAAAAAAGTTTGTTTGATTTGACAAACTAATGTTTCCAAGTAGATTTCAATGAGTTTTATTTGAAATCTTCATTTGAGGAGATTAAAATTTGTATGGTAAATCTTCGAGATTTCAAGGAGATTTGTGACAAATCTAGCTAAATCTCGGTTTAGTGCCCGGTGGAAACGTAGTATAACGATCTAAACGATCTCAATCACATTAACATTATCAGTCTTTCACGTTTTGTAAGGGAGTCAAACTGGTTTCATTGAGCTTTGTAGAAAGGCTCGAGTGTGTTTTATTCCATCCCGGGTAGCCGCTTTAACCTACATAACCTAAACTAACCCCAGGGCACCTTTTTGTGTTTTAAATTTCCTTATTTGTTCCTTTTATTTGGAATACAAATGGCAACGTATGATAAACTCATTAAATTCTGATATTAACTGCATTGGGGAATCAAGAACTGTGTACTGTTTCAAAAGCATAACCCTCCCCCAATGCAACTTCCTATGGGTGGTACTTGCATGAACAGCTTTCAATTCTAGGTATGTGCATCACAAAACAACATTTTTTCATCACTATTTTCCTCTAGTCAAATAGTCAGTTGCATTCCTACAAACAATTCAACCCTAATACCCGTACTTCTTGAAACGCTTATCAGTTTACCCATGAACACAATTTTAGAGAAAGGGACTACTGCGGAAGGGAGCGTATCGGAATCCCGCTTTTTGAAATCCCGTTTTTAAGAAATCCCGAAAAAAAAAAGTTTTAAAATACCTGTTTTTTAAAATCCCGCTCATTTAAAATCTCGATCAATTATAATCCCGCTTTTTAAAATCTCGTGAAATCCCGACAATGCCGTTTTTTTTTACAAGATACATACGTGCATTAAACTAAATAACAATAGGAGTTAAAGGTTTTTATGTTAAATTACTTGACTAAAATATAATAATATCATAATTTGTTTTGTTTTTACTGTACATTCATTTTTGATTTTAAATCGCTCGATTTTTAAAAATTAAACAACTAGTATTGATTGAAAAATCGGGATAGTAAAAAACGGGATTTTAAGAATCGGGATTACAAAAAACGGGATTTAAATAAAACGGGATTATAAAAAACGGGATTTTAAAATTTGGGATTTTTAGAAACGGGAATATATCGAGGGAGCGTATCGGAATCCCGCTTTTTAAAAATCCCGAAAAAAAAGTTTTATAATCCCGTCTTCTAAAATACCGATTTTTTGAAATCCCGTCTTTTAAAATCCCGCTTATTCAAAATCCCGATCAATTAAAATCCCGCTTTTTAAAATCCCGTCAAATCCCGACAATCCCGTTTTTTTTAACTAAATAACAATGGGAGTCAAAGGTTTTTATGTTAAATTACTTCACTAAAATATTATAATATCGTAATTTGTTTTGTTTTTACTGTACATAAACATTAATTTTTGTTTACAATATTAACTCTTGCACAAAAAATATGCATCCTACAGGAAATCTACCTCTCGGTAACGGTTTTACTGCTTGGTTTGGTACTGGTTGACTTTGTTAATTGATTTGAGTTTATTTTAAAAGAATACTATTTTACTTTATATTTCTTATTTTTTGATATGTTGTATTTGTTAAAGGTTACAATAAAATGAATCTAGAAAAATATCTCATTTTCTAATTTGTTTTTATTTTTTTCTAATTTCGATTTTGCAATCAAAACTAGTTGTTTATTTTTAAAAAATCGCGCGATTATTTGTAAAAAACGGGATTATAAAAAACGGGATTTTAAAATCGGGATTTTAAGAAACGGGAATATAAAAACCGGGATATCGAAACGGGATTACAAAAAGCGGTATTATAAAAAATCGGGATTATAAAAAGCGGGATTATAAAAAACGGGATTATAAAAACCGGGATATCGAACCCAACCCGAATATCGAATCCAAACCTCTGCGGAAAATGGGAGCGTATCAGAATCCCGCTTTCAAAAAATCCCGAAAAAAAGTTTTAAAACCCCGTCTTCTAAAATACCGATTTTTTAAAATCCCTATATTTAAAATCCGGAAAAATCCAGACAATCCCGTTTTTTATTTACGTAATACGTGCATTAAACTAAATAGCAACAATAAAAGTTAAAGGTTTGAATGTTAAATTAAGAAGCGTTTTGGAATCCCGCTTTTTACAATCCGGGTTTTTTGCGTCGTATAGCTTACAGTATACAGTTCAACTAAAATAATTATGAAAACAATATACTTTGTTAATTGATTTTATATTATTATTTTTGATATCTTATATTTGTTAAGGGTTACAAGAGAATTAATTTAAAAATGTCTCATTTTATTAATATTAATAAACATTATTTTTATAATTTCGATTTTGCAACTAACTAACATTTGATTGCAAAATCGGGATAATCAAAAACGGGATTATAAAAAACGGTATTATAAGAAAAAGGGAATACACAAAGCGGGATTATAAAAAAATCGGGATTATAAAAAGCAGGATTTTAAAAAACGGGATTCTAAAATCTGGATTTTAAGAAACGGAAATATAAAAACCGGGATATCGAACACAACCCGCGGAAAATAAAATAAAAAATCCCGATCAATTACAATCCCGCTTTTTAAAATCCCGTCAAATCCCGACAATCCCGTTTTTTTACACATTACGTGCATTAAACGAATAACAATAGGAGTCAAAGGTTTGAATGTTAAATTACTTGACTAATATATAATAATTACAAATAAAACTAATATATGTATAATAATATCGTAATTTGTTTTGTTTTTACAATAATTTTTGTTTACAATATTAATTCTTGCACAAACAAAATGCATCCTACAGCAAATCTACCTCTCGATAATGGTCTTACCACTATCGTTGAATTTGTTAATTTTTAATTCGAGTTTGTTTTAAAAGAATACTGCTTTACTTTATATTTTTATTTTTTGATATGTTATATTTGTTAAAGGTTACAATAAAATGAATCAAGAAAAATACCTCATTTTTTAATTTGTTTTAATTTTTTATAATTTCGATTTTGCAATTAAAACTAGTTGTTTAATTTTAAAAAGTCGCGCGATTTTTTAAAAATTAAACGGCTAGTTTTGATTGCAAGATCGGGGTCATAAAAAACGGGATTATAAGAAACGGGATTACAAAAAGCGGGATTATAAAAAATCGGGATTATAAAAAATCGGGATTATAAAAAGCAGGATTATAAAAGACGAGATTTTAAAATCGGGATTTTAAAAAACGGGAATATAAAAACCGGGATATCGAACCCAACCCAAAATAAAGGTATCAAATGTCATGATGGTACACATGGGCGGGTAAATCCTCTGAGGATCACCACCATTTGCCACTCTCACCCCTCTATGGAAATCATCTAAATGAAATCGTAACACTATCCAGTGCAGTGGTATCAAGAACACCCCCTCCCCTCCGGCGAGCTAGCTCATGCTTCTGCAAGCATGCCAAGCTGCCGTTTCTTGGGCACCCTCACCTTCCTGCTACCACTCGGTCCTGTAACTAGGAGTTTTAATGATGGTAAGGGAAAGTGAGGTAAAACAAAGAGTTAGTGTCGTTACAGGTGGCGCCCAACGTGGGACCCGATTTTTCCAGCCTATTTCCATCTTTTGGGTGGAAAGCTGATCAGCTTTAACATATGTAGTTGCTGTAGAAACGTTCAAATATATTGCATTTTTGATTTATTTCTCAATATGCTCTATATTCCCCAGTCCTAAGAATGTGCAGACATTCAAAACCAATGTGCATCGGTAACTTTTTTCTAGTCCTATCCTCCATTCCCATTATAAAGGTTTTTATAACCACTTGATTGCTCGCAAAATATTAAAAAAAAAGTTCTGACGAACGTGATTTGTAAATTATTTTTACTAAACACTTCTTTTCAGCATTTGTGATGACGTGACCATTTAAATTATTGAGGACAATATGAAAAAATAAATTGTTATTTAAACTTTCAATTCACCAATGATAATTGATTAAATGGAAATTATTAATAAATCAAATTATTATTTAAATGCTTTGCACACACTCATTCTAAATTTATTGAACTACTTACTAATTTTAATTGTTTCTCTTTTACTTTCCCTAATCCATAAACCTCTAATTAAATATACCCCCAGGCAAATCTAAAAAATTCCCCATATCAAATTATTATTAGCTAAATATATTATGTAGTTTTCCACGATTACAAACTTCCCACAAACTGTAATAATATATCTAATAAATTGTTCTGAGTCACACAGAATAATCGGGTATGGCCTGGCCAGGCCAGGCCAACCGGCATGGCAGCACGCCAATTAATTCAAACAAAGCTGTTAACAAAACACCAAAGAACCAATTAAGATTTAATAGCAAGTCATTGTAGTAACACGAGGCGCTGCCATTTCAATTGAATAAGAAAAAAGGAAAAAACTCGGCTTAGAAACCGAGTGGAAATAAAAATTAAGAAAGATATAACACGCAGGTCAGGCGGTCTTATTGCATAAATCATTTATATGAAACGCGTACGTCATACATAAATCTTTGGGTCTTGTTAAGTTTTTATTTTGCTTGCGAATGTTAAATTTCTATAATGAACATCCCAGATCAATTGAATAGGGACATTCTGTTTTTATATGTTGATTTAAATTATTATTGTTCATTTTAAACAAGAATACATAAATTAAAAAATTGCCAAACTTGTGTATTAAGTTCACTGTGGTTCCTCAAAATTATTTATTTTCTGGTAATTTCAAGAAATTTCAAATGTACAAGCTTCGAAAATCTGTAAGTATTTTAAGAACATCTTCTAACGATTTTAAATTTCTTTGATACAACTTTCATTTGGCCAGATGAATATGTCTCAAATGTTTGCATAACTTAAAACAAATACGTACATTGACATTTGAGAAACGTTGATCTATCCGTCAATTCCCCCAAATATTTGTTTTTATATCGGTTTTTGAGAAAATCAGAATTAAGCTAATCAAATCACTTGAAGTGTAGTTTGAGTAACCATTTAAAATAAACTGTTCTATTGTATCGAAAATTGTTACAGATATTTTCAGTTTCAAATAATTGTGAAATTCCGGAAACAAGACTCCTCAAAAATAATTGTACGAATAAAATTTATTTATGTATAGCTGCTTTGAAAGACAAAGATTTTCTTTTTCACTATATACTTGCTTATATAGTTTTAATTTAATGTTTGATTATATGTATGCATATTTTTTGGTTGCTAGGCGAACATTAAACTTCCTGTCGTCGTTGTCGTTGTCATCGTAGTCGGGGCAACCAAAGTGTCTGCCTGTCTGTCTCACTGTCTTGGCCTTGTTCCAATTGTATCAATTTATAGAAATTTCAGACATCCGAAACGGATGAGAATTCAAATGCAATTGGAGTCTCATCTAAAAAACAAAAACAAAAAGTGCCGACTAACTTAATCACACAGAGTGCAATTGAATTTTTGTGCTTTTTTAGTTTAAAAAATCTATCTTCTATTTTTTATTTTAGATAAGAATAAATAATGTAGTATTTATATGTATGTACAATACTTATTTTAATACACGCATAATTTTGTTGTCTTATCGTTTAAAGCGACTAAACACCCATAATTAATTAATTATTAATAATAATCAAATTAATGTCAAAACGCCCAAAAATTTTTGCATGAACCATTTTTACCATGTACGATTAAAACGCTGTTTATGTTATACCACCTTGGAGATAGTGACTTTTGGCATTTTTGAGATTGCCGATTGAATATTACGGAATGTCAAGTATTGTCGCACAAGGGATTTTTTGGTATTAAAATATATTTTATTGATAACTCTCATAATCTTGTTGGATCTTAAAATACTTTTTTCCTGAAATTGTATGCAATGTTAAAGTTTTTTAAGAATTTTTTCTTTATAAGTGGGGACAAATACAGTCGCTGACTCACGAAATAAAAAGAAAAATGTATACAGGGATCTTTAGAGAAATAGAAAGGATTTTACGAAATCATAATTGACCTAGAAAAACAAACCTTGGGGCGTTGAAAAGAAGCAACATTTTTTGATATATAGATTTACATATTTCGAAAGCTTGTGAGTTTTTAAAATATCGTCATCAAGCAGCCCTGATTTTTTGTATATTGACGCAAACATAACACAAAATTTTCGTAGACTTTCCTTAACATAAGCGTTGAAATGTTGGCAGAATGCTGTCGAAATGAAACTTTCAGGCAAAAATCCCCATTCAAACCCTCCAAGTGGGTGCCAGGCGGGCAATGATCACCACAGTAGTCCTGTGCGTTTTTGGCAGGATGGTGATTAGCTAAGGTTGAGTTGGGTCGCCGAATTGTTGTAACAAACCCAATTCAATCATAGTTTAGAGGTTCCTAATTTCAGTGGTGGTGTGAGCGTACTTTGTACGAAAAACCGTGCCGAAGAATGAAAGACTGGGGGATAAACCAGCCGCTAACGAGCTCTTTCGGACGCTGTGGCAAGGTCCGTCATATTTCTGGCTTACCCCGGCAATCGGCTCTGCCGGGGCCGACCGTCTTTCCGCATTACTCGTGGAAACAAAATGAAAAAATCAAAATTAATATCAAACAGAAAAATAATTCAACAAAAAAATCGCGCCTAAAAATCCTAAAAAGGCTGTCGAGCCAACTCAGGGGTGTGAACGGGTTGTCAACCCTGTGGTTGCCACTAGTAGCGGGAGTCTTCCTACCTCTACTAGCCGCAACCTTTACTTGAAGGAATTACCCATCAGTGGAACAGCTGTGACCAGTGTTGGTAAGTTACGCGAGTTTTACCAATTTTAGTTAGTTACGCGTAATTAATGTAACTAATGAAACTTATGTAACAAATTGAATTAGTTACGTAACTAATGTAACTAATCCATGTTTTTGACATTTCTCCAGAAAAAAAGTCACGTTTTATGAGTTATAAAGTTCAGATATAAAAATTATAACAAAAACAAAGCGTCAATCCGGAAGGCCTGTTACCAAAAAGATGCCCTGAAACCTCAAGATTGCTGGTTTTGTGCAAAATTTGCAATAAACAATTGCCCATGAGTTACGCGTAACTATATGGGTAACTTACTCGGAGTAACTTACGTTGCCAACACTGGCTGTGACGCTCGGCTGTCCCAAGGGCGGCAATTCCACATACATGGCTCTGGGCCGGCCAACAAGAAGTCACAGGCCAATTGAGACCAACGCAATGCTGAGAGGATTCTAGCCGCAGTCGGTGTCATACCGGCGGCGGAAAGAACCCCGGAGCAAACGCGAAAACTCGAGTGGGCTAGTGGCTTTCTTAGCAGTAAATAGCAATAGCAAATATGGCCAAGCATAGACTTAAAACGGTCAAAAGGCTTGATATCCCTGAGCAGACAAAATATAAGCTGTACAATTGGAATAACAACAGGACACTGCCTCATAGAAAGACATGCTCTGAGGCTAGGGGTCTACACAAATGACTTCTGTAGAAGCTGCATGGACGAGGAGGAAGAGGAAACAGTCCAACACCTTCTATGTACATGTCCAGCACTCTCCATTAGAAGGAATAACTTTCTCGGTAATCCCTTCTTCGATAATAACAGTGAACTGACAACGATTGACATAAAATGTCTCTCTAACTTTATTAAAAGCACAAAATGGTTTGTTTAATTTCATTACTCTCCCATGAGTAACCTCATTAGTGGTATCACAATGGACCCTTGAGGTCTAGGTGAGTCAATGACATCTGGACAGCCACTCCAACTTAACCTAACCTATTGCGCCGCAATAATCGTTTTCCTAACTCAAATACAAATTACGCTTTGATTTGTTAAATTCCTTTCTGTTACCATGGCGGGCGCCCCCTGTATTTTCGACTTAATAATTATAAAATACTTTGTTATTAAAGATGGTTTTATATTCTTGTTTTTCAACATATTTTCTAAAACCAAAAATATTTTTTCCATGCGTTTCCATTAATTTCGAGAATAGTTTTCTACAAATCTTTAACACGATTTTAGCTATTCTGTTGCAAAAAATATACATAGGTGTTATAGGAACGTATTTTTAAAGTTTCGAATCAAGCCGAAACAAGGTCTGATTGTTGGGGGCTTGGGGCTTTCGTTTTCGCGATAAAACATTCCGAATTCAACATTCCACTTTGTTCAGTTGTGTCGCGACACTAAATGTCTGGTTATGTCAAGAAAACATGCGAGCATTTGTTTTGAGGAGCTTCGAGCACATAAAACTTTTGTTGGATTTGATTTATATGGAAATAAAAAATCAATCGACTGTTGTTTAATTTCAGGCTCGTAAAAATTGTGTGTCTAATTCCGCTTTGAACTTGATGTACGAAATACAAGTTTCTTTTTTAAAATAGATTAAAATTATAAAACAAAATATCTCAGTTTCATTTTCGAATACAAATGAACCAGCACCGTTACTCTCTTTTATAGTGAGTGAAATTTTGAGCAGTTGAAATCGAATTAATTCTCACACTCAAGGATACAGCAGCCACATTGAATATTTGACAACGATCACCATGAGTTCTGTCCACTATCATACCAATCTAACAAACTTTCGCCCAACCTTGTATAAAGCAGGCGTGGTGGGTGCTTTATTTTAGTCAACATTTCTTTTTAAAAAACGCAAACGTATATATTGAAAAATGCTACACAACAGTTTTCTATTTATATATCGGGTGATTTTTTAAGAGCTTGAGAACTTTTTTTTTTAAAAAACGCATAAAATTTGCAAAATCTCATCGATTCTTTATTTGAAACGTTAGATTGGTCCATGACATTTACTTTTTGAAGATAATTTCATTTAAATGTTGACCGCGGCTGCGTCTTAGGTGGTCCATTCGGAAAGTCCAATTTTGGGTAACTTTTTCGAGCATTTCGGCCGGAATAGCCCGAATTTCTTCGGAAATGTTGTCTTCCAAAGCTGGAATAGTTGCTGGCTTATTTGTGTAGATTTTAGACTTGACGTAGCCCCACAAAAAATAGTCTAAAGGCGTCAAATCGCATGATCTTGGTGGCCAACTTACCGGTCCATTCCTCGAGATGAATTGTTCTCCGAAGTTTTCCCTCAAAATGGCCATAGAATCGCGAGCTGTGTGGCATGTAGCGCCATCTTGTTGAAACCACATGTCAACCAAGTTCAGTTCTTCCATTTTTGGCAACAAAAAGTTTGTTAGCATTGAACGATAGCGATCGCAATTCACCGTAACGTTGCGTCCAACAGCATCTTTGAAAAAATACGGTCCAATGATTCCACCAGCGTACAAACCACACCAAACAGTGCATTTTTCGGGATGCATGGGCAGTTCTTGAACGGCTTCTGGTTGCTCTTCACTCCAAATGCGGCAATTTTGCTTATTTACGTAGCCATTCAACCAGAAATGAGCCTCATCGCTGAACAAAATTTGTCGATAAAAAAGCGCGAAACACATTTCGAACCGAACACTGATTTTGGTAATAAAATTCAATGATTTGCAAGCGTTGCTCGTTAGTAAGTCTATTCATGATGAAATGTCAAAGCATACTGAGCATCTTTCTCTTTGACACCATGTCTGGAATCCCGCGTGATCTGTCAAATACTAATGCATGAAAATCCTAACCTCAAAAAAATCACCCGATACTTAAGTTGTTTAAGCGTAAAGCTACTCATGTCGTAAAAATAATACTTTCTGCAAACATTTCATTAGGAAAACAGCTTTCAGTGGCAAAATAACCTATGATTTAAAAATAAACCACTAGATGGCCAACAATTACGTTCGCATCATATAACTACGGTTCTTATTAATAAAAATACAAAATTTTAAAAAATAATTCATCTTACAAGTTTCTATAACCTCTTTATTAAATTAGTCTTTACTAATTAGTCTTGGTTCTTGTAACTAGGGCCAGTTGCGCCATCCAAGTTGGGTGAGGTCACTTTAATCTTGTTTTTAAAGGTGTTACCGTCTGTGTTGCCCAAAGTGTGCAAACACTTGCGTAAACCCTACCAAATGTCAACCTGATGTGGTTATTCCATGTAAAAGTTTTGTTAAAAGTTATACCTAGATTTCTTGCAGATTCAACAAAATCGATTTGACTGTTATTAAGATAAATATTCGGAAAATATGAAGTATCTATTGGTTTTCTAGAAACAATCAAACATTTTGATTTGAACGAATTTAAATGGAGACCGTTCGCTCGAAGCCATTGAAGAATCTTGTCGAGATCTTCATTTAGGTACTTCACAGGCAGCGTTTTCTAAGAGACCTAAAAGAAAACTTTTCGCATCTGCACATCATCTGCGTACATATCAACACGGTGAAAAATATTGGCCCAAGAATCGAGCCTTGTGGAACACCTGAGGATAGAGAAAGAAAGTCTGATAAAGAGTTATTAAAAACAACTCCTTGAAACCACAGTTTAAGGAAGAAAAAAATGAGTTTTGAGGACGACCAAGAAAACTTGAATTGGCTTTGAAGTTTATTGTATAGAACGTTGTGATTTACCATGTCAAATGCCTTCGAAAAATCAAGCAGGACAAGAAAAGTTACTTGATCATTGTACACAGCTTGTCTTAAATCTTCTGTCACATTTATTAAAGCAGTTGTGCAACTATATTTTGGACGGAAACCTGATTGATTGTCACATAATAGGCTAATGTTTTGAAGAATCGTTTGTATCGAATGTTTGGATAGAAACTGTAAAATGGCAATGGGTCTATCTTCATTTAGGTTTTTAGGTAGTATTTTGGTTTAAGCTCGTTTCCAAGCTAAAGGAAAAACTCCAGTCGTATAAATATAAAGTTAATGATGAATAAACTGGGTGGCGCAACAGTCCGTTGGAAACTAGGGCCTAGTGACTTACAACTCTCAACGATTCCTGTGTGCGAGTGCTGTTGTCAGGGATGGAGGGGACCTACAGTTTTTAAGCCGAATCCGAACGGCTAATTTGAGAAAGCACTTTTTATTACAAGAATTACTCTTGGATGGCATAGACAGGGATCCAACCCAAGACCTTTGGCATAACAGTCCAACGCACTAATCATCATGCCACAGGTAGAGTTAATGATGCATGTTTTATATTTTAAGATAAAGGGAAGAACAATTTGAACGAAAGCTGAACTTATTTCATCGAAAGCTGGACTTATTTTATTTTGATTGTATGGACAAAATACTTTTTAAAACCTCATCGACAGCTGGAAAGCTAAAGTTAGGAGATAGGTTGTAAACATTCGCAAAATGGTCGTCATTATACGAGATATTCGAAATTTCACGACCGTCGTCGTCGTTGAGAAATGGAAAGGATACAAAAGACCTATTTAGCTCATTACATTCAATGTTATTAATATTCCTTTTCATTTACACAATTTATTCATTGTCCACAATTTATGTTTAGCCTGTGCTGGATCAAGGCGTGGGGCATAATAACGCTTTTTAGCCTCGCGTACTTCATAAGTCGCCCTATTTCTCAGAGTTCAGTATTCACTGTAAAGTATGTCTAACCGAAACCTTTTCCACCGATTGTATGCCTTATTACGATGCGATAATATATTTTTGATTCTAGTTGTAAACCAAGTGAAGTTAGTTTGTTACAATTTGGTTATTAGAGAAACAAAGTTAGGAATAAAAAGTCTTGTAGTATTGTCTTGAAAGAAGCCAACTTGGTCATTTTCAAGAATATTGCTGTTGAAATCTCCACACATAATGACGAAAGGTGATACGTACGTTAACTCATCTTAAGTAGCAGTCAACGATGAAATTTGAATTGAAGCATTCGGTTGATATACGAAAGTCAATAAAATGTTATAGAATTAAAAAGTTATTTTTATAAAAATACGTATATTGCATTTCACTAAAATCAGGGGTCTTCTTAACAGTTGTTGGACTTTTTATCCTTCTGGCTAAATTAATCATACTGTACAGCCCGTACAGCTCTTTGCTCCATCTTCTCTTCGATTCACCTTCTATGCATATGGGACCTTAAATCACACGAAGAACTTTCCTCTTAAAACGACCCATTGTGTTTTCATCCGCCTTTGTCATAGTCCATGCTTTTGCACTGTATAGCAGGACGGGGATGATTATTGATTAGGGTCTCATGTAGCGACACTTTAGTTGACTTAGAGAAAGCTTAACTACTCAATTTCTTTTTTAACCGTAATGTCTTTGTTAGTCATAAAAATGAATATCTTCGTTTGGAGTCAAGTTTCTCTCCTCCCTAAGCCCTAATTTATTTAACATTTATATTTTATCTACTCAAAAAAGTGTGTACTAAAATATACCGTCGTATATCTTAGCACATAAGTGGGTACAATATTTTATCTCTTTCATTTTTCATAAGTTTTTTTCCTCCGATATCTGGAACTCTTGCATAGCAACTGATTTTCAAAGTAAAATTTTAATTATTCTGACCTTCTAAAACTGATAGGTAGTAGTTATGTTTATATACTTCCTTGAAGCCATTAAAAAATTGTATTGATTTAAAAGTGATAACATACATTTCAAAGCCTCACTCTTTACTCATACATACATATATGCACACATAAGTTAATAATCTTATTGTAATAATTTCTTATAATTTTTCTAGGTCATATCGCTTTTAGTGCTTTAGATGATACCTCACATTCGGTGCATGTTTGTAGCATCAATGGCACTAGTCTTGGCTCGAAATATGTGTCAGGAAGGGTAACTGGTTTAACTACCGCCTCCGATTACTTAGTTGTTGCTGATGATGCAGGTGATATAACGATGAGTCGATTAAATGGGTGAGTAAAGTTCAATGTTAGAATTTATCATCATCATTTTTCTGTCCCTATTCGAAAAATTAAAATATGTATATATTGAACAACGATTTTATATCAAGGTCTCTTCACATTTCTTCTATAATTATAAATTGATAAGACCGCTAATTAGCTAATATAAAATAAATCGGTTATAGGTATTTAATATAAATAATCTCAAATTCTTATCACCTTCTCCACAGATTGAAACCAGTATTTGACATTCCATTGCATATACCGATACAGACTGTTGTCGTAACACCTGGCAACACTCATATACTGGCACCGTTACGTGATGGCCGATTGGCGGTTATAGCTGTTTCGACTCCTGTTGCTAACAAGAAACATTCCGTACTTAATGTGTAGAATTATGCTCCTGTTCCTGTACCTTCTCCAGCTCCTGTTTCCGTCACATAACTATAGCTGTATCTATCCCAAACACTAACTACTGACAAACGCACCCACTCACAAAGTCCTTGAATAAGAAAATTGTTTTGTTTTTTGATAACGACGTGACGCAACGCAGTATGGCGCATCAGAAAGTGCGAGCGCGAGGAAAGAATCCCCACAAGGACCAATTGGATCTTGTTGCAAACAAACAAACAGTGTGGGGCATCACTGCGGCATGCCACTGAAAGTGTCTTCAATTTATTTTATTCGATTTTTATTCTTTTCCTTCCAACCGTAGAAGCATTTGTGGGCGAAAGTAATTTTAATTTACTAGTTGATTTCTAGTGTTTCCTTATTTTCCACTATTATTATTATTATTATTATTATTGTTTATATTCAATTCGTCCTTTATTTTTTTTTGTTTGTTCGTTTGTCATCAATCATCAAGTATAGAAGAATACAATTGTCCATAGGATGCGCACAGAGTCATCATTCCTTGAGATACAAAAATAGATTTCCAATTTAGTGCTTGTATCTTAAAATAAACTTTTTATATTAGATCGAACGATTTGTATGTAGAGATATAAAAATGTATAGAAAGAATAAGAAGAAGCGTTAGTTTATGTAGACTATGACGTACATATGTATGTTTCACAATCGTATATATGTAGGTATAAAATAAACAGTGCCGGATGAGGGCCAAATATGTTCATTTCTTTTCTTTTTTAACCACTAAATCAATTTCATTCATCAAGACATCCGATAAAATTATTATCACTTAACCATTGAGTAATTCTTTTTTCGCAGTGCAGAAATCAGCATTGCGATTATTTATTTTGTGATAATTTGTTTAAATTTCCAATTTAAAGATAAAAAACTGTGTTAGGAGTTTTATAATTGTTTTATTTTAATTTTTTTTTCTTCTACGAAAAAGTATTAGATAAATATTAGTTTTAGTTAGTCAGAAAAAAGGAATGTATTTATTTTTAAGAACAATTTAAGCATTTTATCTTTATTTGATAATTTTAATTGTTGTAATTTTATGTTGTTTAAGGAAGATTTAAGACTACGATTTGATTCAATGTTATTAATAAAATAAATGTCTACAATTTTGATTTGCTTTTTTTCCTGTTTAATACTAGGTTGTATTTTTCAATTAACTTAAATTGAACAAATTTATTTTTGAATTTTTTGTTTGTTTTTGTAAAATAACGAGTTCTTAAAAATATCGTGTCCTAACACACTGAAAACTTTTAAATTATAAATAGAACACAGAA
Source organism: Eupeodes latifasciatus (assembly GCA_920104205.1). Lineage (NCBI taxonomy): Eukaryota > Metazoa > Arthropoda > Insecta > Diptera > Syrphidae > Eupeodes > Eupeodes latifasciatus. The sequence goes on along the minus strand of OV049926.1, from coordinate 131,040,000 downwards.
CCCTTTAAATTTAAAAAAAAAAATGTATACACTAAAATGTATTTTTTTTTTTTTTAAATTTTAAAATAATCATCTTACGAAACAAAAAATTCTCAATTATAAAATATCTCAAAATAGGTATAGATAGGATTTGTATTTGCTTTAAGTCCAGTAACTACAGTGTTGGAAAAAATAATAGAAACAAGCTTCTTGTTCATTCTTTTTAACACATAAAAAGGTATTTGTGAAGAGTAGGAAAATAAAAACTACACAGATAGATTTTTAACAATTTATTGCTTAAATACAAACATTTTTTTTAAATATAATATTGGGAGATAATGATAAAAAAATAGACTTAGTATTGTGTTGCTTCCTCCTGGTAAAAATACTAGGAACAAAATTAGAATGGTACTCTTTTTGTAGCGAGAAAGTAACTTAACGGTAAAAGTAATTTAAATTCTTTGAGTACTTTGTAATAACTGCATCCACTGTTCGCCCCATCGAATTCACCAATTCGGCACATGTCCCTACGGGTATGGAGTACCATTCCCTTTGAATTTTTGGACCACAATTCGTCTTTCTTTTTGGTTTTACAATCTCCGATCCTTCGATTTAGGATGCCGAATAAGGGTTCAATTGGGTTTAGGCGGGGGGATTGTGATGGCCATTCCATAACATTGATTTTGTTTAGTAGTAAGTATTTGTTAGCCAATATTGAGGGGTGCTTCGCGTCATTAGCCTGCATGAACTCCCATTTAATTGGCACCTCCTCTTCAGTTAATGGTAGCATGACTGAATTTAAGATATGGACATAATCCACAACACACATCTTATCCTTGATTCAAAATATTGGACCAATACCAGACGCTGAAAAGCACCTCCAAATCATTTTATTCCACCAACAACGTGTTTCACTGTCTTCTTTGTGTATTTTGGGTTAAATTCCTTGTTCTTAAGCCTTCTCACAATAAATTTATCCATCGGAACCAAACAAATTTATCTTCGTTTCATCCGACCACAAAACTTTGTTCTAATTACGAGTAGAACGATGTAAGTGTTTGTTTGCAAAGGCAAGCCTTATAATAATGCTTATGTTAATGTATAATGTTTTTCTTGCTCAAAAACGGCACTTTTTGTGGACTTCTACCAGAAAGAGTTGCATCTTTTAGTAGGTTTCTTCTTGTTCTAGCTGTCACTGGTCCGTTTAATTCATTTTTGAGATCTCTTAAACAAAGAAATTATTTTTTCTTACAAATTCTTATCAATAGTGTATCAAAAAGCGAAGCAGTTTATCTTTTTCTTCAACTTGTTTCTTCTTTTGGGCTTGAATGTAGAGCTTTAAAAACTTTTTTCTTGGAGCAGTTTAAGGTTTTTTGCAATTTCAACCATCGTTTTTCCAGTTTGTCTTAGTTTTTTCATCACTTCGCGTTCAAAATGATTATAATGTAATCAACGCCCATATTTATTAAAGTAATATATCACTTGTCTAGTGTCGAATACAAAAAATCTGACAAACTAATAAACAAACTCAAAACGCCTATTTTCATACAAAAAAAATTGATCCTTACGTTAGAATCACAGTTAAAGTAGCTTGTTTCTATTATTTTTTCCAGGCCAAAATCATCATTGCCCTCAAACTTTTTGATCGTTAAGTGGAAACAATAAGTTGTTTTCACGAAACAATTTACCATTTGAGATCATTATTAGGTACGATTAATACATAGAAAAACTAACGACAAAAGACTTAATTGCTAAAAAAAATATTGAATATTGAAAATGATGAAGACATTTGTTTCTATTATTTTGTCCAACTCTGTATATACATCAGATCATGCCTTTTTTCAGGGAGTCCTGATTTTTGGTTACTTGTTTATGATGTTGGTCTAATTAATAATCCAAATTTCCAAATACAAATACAAACTTGTATTTCGGAAAATATTGGGTACACAGAACCGGATTGGTCTCAAAATGAAGAAAATTGAAATTGAAAAATTGAAATTGAACTTGAAATCGTAGAGTGTACTTATGGTGAAGAAACTAACAACCATTGGCAATACCTGAAAAAGAACTACAAATTTGTACGGTTTTGTCGATTTTTTGACATGTTGCGTTCAGACCTCGAGATGGAAAAACGGCTCTTTCTGCCCAGAGAAAAGACTACTTGACTAAAAACATTATAATAGATGAAATAGGTTCCAATTTGCTCAAAAACTTAAATATATTTTTAGATTTGGCTTTTTTGGTGTTTAATCAATAATTGACAAGGACATTGATTACTAAAAAGGAATAGTACTTTCATTTGTTTCGTCTAAATAATTTGTCTGTCGTTTTTAACTATGATTTTCAAAATAATTTTATCTGATAAAGGCAACATTTTTTAAAAAGTTACTGCAAGAATAGATTTCTGGCTTCGAGATCAGTTACATATATGTATGTATGTATATCATAGCAATGCAGGTGTTTCCGTTGATTTCCAATCTTTAATTTTGTATGTCAACTCACTTTGCTAAAAAACGACCCTTCCTGCCTAACAGGAGGGATATTTTTGCTTCTTTTGGCACAATGGTATATCCTATGGCAAGTTGTTTGTTTTTTGTTATTTTGGTATTAACTCGTCGATTTTTTGTAAAAATCGTATTTAAGCTAATTTTTGAATAACAGTATTATAGGCACAACTTTAGGCTCAAACTGTAGTTAATTTATTTATTTAATATTATTGTATTTAAAAAAAAACTCTCCCTCAGGGTAAAAAATATCAATAAGCGAAAAAAGTCCAAAATTCGTGTTTTTTCTGGACCTCTTGCATTCCACGCTCGAGGTCGGAATCTTGATTTATTAATTAAGCCAACTTCATACACTAGTAACCAAAAAATCATAAATATTCTACTTAAGTGAAAAAGTTACTGGACTATTCCTAAAAACACGAAAGTTGTTTCCAACATTTAAACACCCTGATTAAATTGAGGTTATTTTTTGAACTTCTCTGTCAACTTTTGACCTTCAAACGAAAATACAATGCTACATGTAGGTAAATAAATTTCAATAAAAATCAAAAAACTAAGGCAACCTATGCGAAAATTAATTTTAAGGCTTTTTGTTCGGCGTGTTAGAATTAAGGCTATGAAAAACTTTAAATTTTAAATTAACAGTTTGCGAAATAAAGTTGTGCAATTGTACAATACAGTTTAGATTCTGAGCGCATCTGTTTTCCCTCCACAAATAAGTATGATACGAGTATTCCTCAATAATGTCTAAAACCTATTTTATTCGGCTCGACACGGAGCTTTAGCTGCTGCAACAGCTGTCAAAATATTGCATTAAGACAGCTGTGGTTGCATGCGACCTAATATTTGTACGCTTAAGTTGAACAAGCTGAAAGCTTTCAGAAATATCGATAATGTTTCTGTCTTTGTGAATCAGCCTTAAAATGTTTTTCTCAACTGGAAATACGTTTCTCCGAAGGACAAATTTGAGCATAATTTGTATGTTTCATTTTTAACTGACAAAATACCATATTAACAATAATTGTCAAAGCTGATAAAAGGTAAGCGAATAAACCTAAAACAAATCTTCTCAATGACTAAATTGGGTTTTGTTTGTTTTCATTGTATTTTCTAATTTAAATCCGACTACGGAAGTGCTCAATTATTTATTATTTTCCTATGAAATATTAAACGAGGACTCTGGTTTGGCTTTTATGTATTTACACAATAAATAGATTTAATTTGTTTAAAAAAAAAGTATTTAAGGCAGTATTTCATTTATACACATTTTAAATGTTTATTTTTTCTGTTCATTGTATTTATTTCTTTTAAAAACAGTTGTCATTTTTATCAGTAAAAATATAATGGCTCATTTTTTTAAGCATACATCCGGTGCTGTTTTTGTTTTAAAATCAATATTATGAGTGTCTTAGAGAACGTTTTTTAAATCTAAAGTAGCCAAAGTAAAATCATAATAATATAGTAAACTCTATTTTATACAGCGCAGCAAAAGGTTGGTTTCGCCAGTATAGTCAAATTAAACAATAAACACAAAACTATATATCAATTTATAATTGTTGCAACAAAAATGTAAAAGTGAAACAAAAAAATAATAATATTCGCAATTTGCAATCACAAAAAATAATGTGCACATTTGTTTAAAACATAAGTTACAAAAAAAAAACAAAAGAAGAACACTGAACAATAAAATATTATAAAATAAAACTTGTTGTTTATTAAATTTTTAAAAAAATGTATTTGTATATGTATGTATATTATACCATTTAATATATTTGTCCGATCATTTTAACAAGTAAATTTATTTTGGTTAAAAAAATTAATAAAAAAAAAACAAAACTGTTATCGTTGTAGTAGTATTTAATAAATTTAAGTAAAAACAGAATGTATAACAAATAAATATATATCTACTAATAAAAACCAAACTTATAAACAATTTGTTTAACTCGTTTCCAAGAATTTTTGTTCAGGAAATTACTATATGAAATTAGTTTTGATAAATATGATGCTTCCCGAACAAGTCCAGTGCAGCAAATCCAAATTGATGAATTGGTGTCAAATTAAAGGTAAATCTAAAAACTAGGAATACGCCTTTAGAGTTTTCATAGAGTTTCATTCCCATTCTTGCCCATCTGTCGATATTTTTAAAAGTCTTACAAAATGTTTATAACAACATACTTTAATTGAAACCCACTTTTATCAGTTTTCAGTTGTTTTTGTACATTTTTTAGAAAAAGTTATCAATTTCTTTTTCTCAAAAAAATAACTGAAAGTTAAAAACAGTATCTTACATAATATATGAGTTTGATTGCAATATCTGCTTTTTATTCCGAGATATTTTAGTAGAAAATTAATGTTTTCCAATTTTTAGTAGCGTTGTTTTAAGGTTCTTAATTTCTTTAAAAAAATGCCTTTAGTATTTTATTAAGAACGTTATCTATTGTTAAACCCAATAATTTGTAGTGTTCTATTTCTTATAATAAAACCGACAGGTGGATTTTTCTAAAAATTTTACCATATGTTTTTTAAAAGATAAATTTAGTTTGAAGCCATTTTTTCAATTTTTGCCTAGATATTCGATTCGAAAATTAATTACTACCAGCTCTTAGCAGTTTTTATTTTAGGTTTAATTTAAAAAAAAAAACTTTCACTTCGATGTTTCTTATATTCGATGCATAATTATTTTGGAGGTAATTTTTGAAGCGACAGTTATTTTCTTAGTTGAATGTATGCCAATTTGGTATCACTTCACAATGTATAATAAAAAAATGTAATTGAAATCACTAACGTTACTGGTTTTAGAGATATTGGTTGTCACCAAATTTTTCAATTTTTTTTTAATTGCTATGGTAACAAGGACCACTCACTAAATTTGTATTTATTTATTTATTTCAATCAGAGAACATCTTCCCTTACAGACTAATAAATTTTCAATTTTATATCCCCTTACACCAACATATATACCAAGCTCCTCGTCAAAAAATCCTCCAACGCTTGACATATTTATCACAAATAACCCTGCGCGCTTCACTCAACCCTTAACTATTCATGCTCTGAGCTCAAACCATTTGCCTGTGTGCACAGAGTTATTAGCGAACTGTTTATTAAACAATACACATGTTCGCTTCAAATTTTCCGCTGCAAACTGGGTAAGATATTACTCCTACATAACATATCCAGCAACATTTACAACGGAAGCTTGTCGATTGAAGATGTTCAATCTCTTGAAGATGTGTACCTCGCTATTGAAAAGTTTGAGCAAACTATCAATAACGTTGCTCAAATATCTATACCAAAAACCAGAAATCCTAGTTCCATTTCAAACCTTCAACCTTTGCCGGGTAACATATTGTCTTTGATCCGTTTACGAAACACTGAAAGGAGAAAGTGGATTCGTTACAAATTAGACTCTTTTAAAACTAATGTTAACATCCTAAATCGTAAAATTCAAAATGAAATTTTAGTGTTTCGTAATCAAAAGTGGAACAACTTACTATCGAGTTTTGATAAGGGTTCAAAACCTTTTTGGAATGCAACAAAAATATCTAAGAAGAAAGGTTCAGCTATTCCTCCTCTTAGGGAATAAAATAATGTTTATATTACGCAGGAAGAAAAGGCAAATATCTTCGCTCAAACTTTCAACCGCAATCACTCAGTGGTGTCCGCTCATTTAAGTGATAACGTAACCGAAAATATTGTTCGCGAAAAACTCTTAGAGTTCGAACATTCTGTAATTTTTCAACCCAGTACACTTATTCCTAACAACAGTTTAGTAAAAGGCTCGCTTAAGGACCTGAAAATAAAGAAATCTCCTGGAGATGATGGAATTAGCAACCAATTATTAAAAGCACTACCTAAAAAAGGTATAACTTTTATCTTCAATGTTTGTATCAAACACTGTTATTTTCCTGAAAAATGGAAAGTAGCAAAGGTTATAGATACCTATTGCCAAGGCTGGAAAACCTAAAGATAGCATATCAAGTTATAGGCCTATAAGTCTTCTAAGCAATATTAGTAAACTCCACCTCCCACCAAGTCCTTAGAATTAAAAAATATGTCCAAAACAATCTTGTTTTAAAAAATTCGACGGGTCTAGTTTTGCTAGACATAGAGAAAGCCTTTGACACTGTTTGGCACGATGGACTCATCTTTAAGCTAATTTTGTTGAATTTTCCAAATTATTAAGAATTTTTTGAAAAACCGAAAGTTTTTTGTTAGTACTGGACTTGCGAAATCTTCTTTATTTGATATTTCATTTGGCGTTCCTCAAGGATCTATTTTGGGTCCCATTCTCTTTAACGTTTTCTTATCCGATCTTCCTAGGCTTGAAAATACTGAAATTGCCATGTTCGCGGACGACACTGCCCTTTTTGCATCAAGTGTGTTTGCTCAAGACGCACTTAACTACTTACAGTGTTCCCTTGATAAACTTCTTAGTTACTTAAATAAGTGGAAAATTAAAGTTAATGCCGAAAAATGCCAGGCCATTTGGTTTACACGGCGCGGCGCAGAAAACAATGTTTTCTTCCACAAACCACACTCAATATTAATGCAACCAATATCGTATGGTGCGAAAATTGTAAATTTCTTGGCATTATACTTGATAAAAAACTCACTTTTCAAGGTCACATATCAAACTCAATCCATAAAACGAATCTATTAATTAAAATTCTGTATCCGTTTATCAATAGGAAGTCTCGTCTAAGCATACATAAAAAAATATTAATTTATAAAAGTGTATTACAGCCAGTCCTCACTTATGGAGCACCAGCGTGGTTCGATTGTGCTGAGACTCACATTAAAAAATTACAGATATGTCAAAATAAAGTCCTTAAACTAATACTTAATTTGCCTCGTTGCTATTCTACTATAAGACTCCACAAAAGAGCTAATGTCAACCTTATTAAATCCACTCTTTACAAATTACAAGACAACTTTTTCGAGAGATGTTCTTTTTCAGATAATGATCTCATTCAAAACTTACAATAAAAGTCATTTCCTAATATTTTGGGTTTATTTGCAATACTAGTTTTTAAGTTTAATATGAGGGTTTTTTTCTTGTAGTGTTTTCTCTTAAATAAATTTATTTATCATTTTTTCTTTTCTTAAAATCTTGTTATAAATTTGTTATTTATGTTAAAGTTATAAAGAAATTTTGTTTTTCTAAATTTCTTAAATTTTTTGTTAAATTTAAAATAATGTAAAAATTGTGCTACAAATAAAACGAAACTGAACTGAACTGAACATTAGTTCTTAACTAGTAATAAAATAAAATTATCATTTTATATTACATATAAATAATTATAAAATTTTATTATTTAAATTAAGGCAGATTTAATAAGTTAGATACATACATATAGCTTAAAAGTATCTCTATTGCAACTACCAAAAAGTCTAATCTTTTGCAAACCAAATTAGCTTTCCTGATGCAACGAGAGATTGGTTCATTACGACCATAGTTCGTTCTATGAAAACGCTCATGAAACAAAATGAAATCACGAGAATTACTTCTAGCAACGCGTATACATATTGAAGAAAGTAATGGAGGACATTTAATATGGTATGAGACTATGTCTCTGATAAACATTTTCCCAGAGTATGTACGACGACTGTACAGACTTTGTATTTCAAATAACTGGCACCTGGTTTTATAAGGTGGAGTATCAATCCTCCAATTTAATTTAAAAAATGCATATCTTTTAAATTTCCTTTGTACTTTTTCGATTCGCTCACACGAGTTTTTATAATTTGGATATGGATTCCAAACCGTACTGCAGTACTAAAGCACTGATCTAACCAAAGAATTAAAAAGGGACTTAAGCGTGTATTGGTCATTAAATTCTTTAGTGTTTCTCTTAATGAATCCTAGCATTTGATTGGATTTTTTTATTATGTAATCAATGTGCGGTAAGAAGGAAAGTTTTGTATCGAGTACAACTCCTAGATCTTTTTTCTGACACCCGTTCTAGTTCAGAATCCTTAATAGTGTAATTGAAGTATATAGGTGAACTGATACAGAAATATGACATAACTTGACACTTAGAAACATTCAAGTATAGACAATTTTTGTCACACCAATCAGCCAATCTATTTAAATCATCATTCAACAAGTGGTGCGATCATCCGCAAATAGGAGACATGATGAATTTTTGAATATGTCAGGAATATCATTGATAATTAATAGGAATAATAGTGGTCCCAAATGGCTGCCCTGAGGGACACCAGATGGCACTAAGATCCGTTCCGAAAATGATCATCAATTTTAACAATTTGAACCCTTTGAATTAAATAAGATTTTAACCAATCGAAAAGGTTAGAGTGGAAACCAAACTGCAAAAGTTTATTTAAAAGAACCTGATGATTTACGCGATCGAAAGCTTTCGCGAAATCGGTAAATATAATATCAGTTTGAAAATTTGATTCAAAATTGTTTATTATATAACTACTCATTAACGACAGATTAGTCTATAATTAGTAACATCCGGTTTAGATCCTGATTTAAATACAGGTATTATGTAAGATAATTTCCAACACTCTAGGAACTGACCCTGAGAAAGAGACAAATTAAAGATGGTCGTCAAAACCCTAGCTAAGAAAGATACACATTTAAATAATAAAATGGGTGGAATCCCATCAGGACCTTCTTTTTTGGTTGTATCTAAGTCAAGCAGGGCTGTAATAACTTCTGAAACCTGTAATATCATTGAACCAATATTAAGAGATACTGGGATCTGTGGCAATTCGAGATTGGTAGGTGAGTTTGGCGAATAAACAGACTGAAAGTAGACAGCAAAAAGATTACAAATCTCATTCAAGTCACTTGTTGATGTATGTATTTAATTACTTCATACAGCTTGGATAACCGTTTGATTTACGTTTAGAGTTAATAAAATTCCAAAAGCTTTTACTATTATTTTTATATTAGATTCTATAGTAAACATATGGGATCGAAACAAAAATGTATTGAGGGTATTAAATTTCTTTTGGCAATTTAAATATTTCAACCGAAGTTCAATACTTTCGTAATTCTTTTTAAAAAGTTTAAATGGTTTATTTTTTCTATTTTTTAAATTAATAAGTCTCTTATTAAACCAAGCTGGATTTGGACTGGATTTAGATTTTTTAAGTTGAACAAATCTACGTATACAGCTTTATTAATAATGGATAAAAAAGATTCATTTGGGTTACTTAAATTCACTTTTGAAATATATGAATCCCAAGGAAAACAAGAAAGATATTCGTTCATTGCATCAAAAGTTCGCTATTTTAAAGTTTGGTACAAAAAAAATTTTAATTTCCCTTTTTGCATTTTTTGATGTTATTATCAATGAAACAACATTTATTTAAAGTCAATATCTCTTCGTACTCCGAACAGGCGTACGAACTTTGGTACACAAGCACACACAAAGATCCCTCTAAATAACTATAGATAGTATGGACCTTGAAACTTCGAGAAATCCGACAAGAACTTTTCGAAAAATTTCACTGAATTGTTCAAAATGTTTATCACCCCCTCAAGTGGTCAAGTGGTACACTCATACATATGTATATAATTTGAAAACATCTAAAAACAGGTGCAGGAAGTTCTAGGCCACTTCCTAAGCAGAAGTTAACGCCATAGAAATATGTGTAGAACTTAATCAAAATCACCAATTTCGAGATAAGAGAGGAATCTCCTCCAATTTGTCCGATATGTACGAATTTTGTATCATCGTAACCCAAATCGGAGAAATCTGTAAAATATACTCGTATTTTGATGTAAGTTGAAAATATGAAACTCGTGCGATGCATGCCTCAAAAAGTAAGTATAGGGCTGTAATAATGCATATAATTTCATGATATGCGTCACCGTGTCATTTTCCTCGACAGCAAAATACTGCGGGAATTTATTGCGTATGTAAATTTTAATATGGATGGTAATAGTGAGCAAGAGTTGCAAGGAAGAGATTTGAAAGTTTTTTTTTTTTTTAAATTAATTGTTATTTCGTGACTTTAATTGAGATTAATTTTTAAGGACAAAAAGAAAAACAAGTAAAAGGCAATTTAAAAGAACAAATATTCTAGAAATAGAAAAAAGTTCTGGACCTGGATGTTGATGCGCTGAATTGTTTTAGTTATGCACAGTGGATCACTGCTTATTAAACCCACCCGTTGTTTAAAAATTCAAACGATTGTAGCTCGTTTACGAAAAATTTTATAAACAAAATAAGAACGCAGAAAGGCCAATTGACTTTAAAACCTAAGAAAAATAACTATATTTATTAATTTCAGATTGAAATTTTATAAAAAGATTAACAAAAACAAAATTTACTCATGTATTAATGTCATAGCTTATTTCACACCCCCCCCCCTTTTGCTTTATAACAGTTATAACAATTAAGGCAGTCTTCAGATCGTTTTTGCTCGAAATTTTGCGTTTTAGAATGTTTGTGTCCAAAATGGACCACAGGTTCTCAATCACATGAAGCTTTGGAGACTGCGCAGGATTTATCTCTTCATATAGTGTTTTTGATTCTATCGGGTGATTTTTTAAGAGCTTGAAAACTTTTTAAAAAAAAAAACGCATAAAATTTGCAAAATCTCATCGATTCTTTATTTGAAACGTTAGATTGGTCCATGACATTTACTTTTTGAAGATAATTTCATTTAAATGTTGACCGCGGCTGCGTCTTAGGTGGTCCATTCGGAAAGTCCAATTTTGGGTAACTTTTTCGAGCATTTCGGCCGGAATAGCCCGAATTTCTTCGGAAATGTTGTCTTCCAAAGCTGGAATAGTTGCTGGCTTATTTGTGTAGACTTTAGACTTGACGTAGCCCCACACAAAATAGTCTAAAGGCGTCAAATCGCATGATCTTGGTGGCCAACTTACCGGTCCATTCCTTGAGATGAATTGTTCTCCGAAGTTTTCCCTCAAAATGGCCATAGAATCGCGAGCTGTGTGGCATGTAGCGCCATCTTGTTGAAACCACATGTCAACCAAGTTCAGTTCTTCCATTTTTGGCAACAAAAAGTTTGTTAGCATTGAACGATAGCGATCGCCATTCACCGTAACGTTGCGTCCAACAGCATCTTTGAAAAAATACGGTCCAATGATTCCACCAGCGTACAAACCACACCAAACAGTGCATTTTTCGGGATGCATGGGCAGTTCTTGAACGGCTTCTGGTTGCTCTTCACTCCAAATGCGGCAATTTTGCTTATTTACGTAGCCATTCAACCAGAAATGAGCCTCATCGCTGAACAAAATTTGTCGATAAAAAAGCGGATTTTCTGCCAACTGATTTTGGTAATAAAATTCAATGATTTGCAAGCGTTGCTCGTTAGTAAGTCTATTCATGATGAAATGTCAAAGCATACTGAGCATCTTTCTCTTTGACACCATGTCTGAAATCCCGCGTGATCTGTCAAATACTAATGCATGAAAATCCTAACCTCAAAAAAATCACCCATTATATGTTTTTATGTTAACAAAGAAATATACAAAATAAGAACCGTTAATCTCAATTTTGTGCAGGCATAGCTGTTTATGAAAAACTGTGGGTCAAATAAGATGTCGCATGGCAAAATTCCATTGTTTTGTTTTAACGTAGTAAAATATATGATGTTTTTTGTTAAAATTAAATAATCAAGTGTGTTGCTTAAATTGAAATCTCTTTGTTAATAGATTTTCTTATAAAAGAGACATACTCGTTTCAATTTATGAAAAAGGGGTGGGTCAAAAAAAGCTGTGACCCACTGTATATATTGTTATATTTTTTCTATTTTAGTTTTTTTTTAGTTTTTATGCAACATCTTTTTTCAAATTACTCTTCTTTTTGTAAGTAAAGTTTTTTCCCATGAATAATTTGTATTTTTTGTTTAACAACTAAAAGTTTTTGAAATAAAAAAATATGCAATAAAACTTCTTAGTATTTTATTTCTGCTTTAAACTGGATTATAATGGTACTCGATCTTGAAGTCATTTGATCGTTGACAAATTATAAAATTTCAAATTGTTGCGTTGGTATGTCTTCATATTTATCCTACGAATCGGTTAGTAGGGATGAAAAAAGTCTTTCGATTGGAAAAAAGTTCATATTTCTGCGATCGGTTACCACGATATACATAGGTCTTTCTACTAATCCCCTGAACCCTACGATTTAGGAGCTGTGCAATCATAAGGGACATTACTTAATAGAAGAAACGAAATTATCCTCTTTTAAAATATCCCAAATACTTAAATTCCTCAAAGTTATTTATTTGGAGGGCATACCGTTGTATTGAGTTCTCATTCTTTTCTTTCGTATTCATACCGTTCAGAAGTATAAGCGACAAAACTTTAATAACTTTTAATGCTCGTCAATTGTTTATATTGTACTGTAAATAATTGATTAATGTATATTTTAAGACAAATAGTTCAATTTTAGATTTCTAAAGTAATGGTTAGATATAATTTTTGTTTTTTTTTTTCATAAACAAAACAAGAAATTAAAAACTGAGGAAGTATACCGAACTCATGAGAAGGTACCGTTTTCTTTATTGTTAGCCAAAACCAACTTTATAGCTTAAAGTTTAATTTATTTATAATTTCTTTTTCTTTGATTTATTTTAAATAAGTTGTATGGCTGGTTTCACTTTTTTGAATAATTTCAAAATTATATTCACCTAATTATTTTTGCAATAAAATTTTAAATTTTATAATTCAAATAAAAATCAGCTGAGAAATAAAATTTGTTGACTCAGAAACGAGAACAAATATGACTTAAGTTATTTATGGTCCATAAAAAAAGTAAATAAATTCGTGAAATATATTATTGAAGATCTGGACTTTATAAAACCTTGACATTTTATTTAAAAAAAGAAAGAACAAAGAATAACTTCAAACAGAAGAGGTACTAGATAGATAGATAGATAGATAGATAGATAGATAGATAGATAGATAGATAGATAGATAGATAGATAGATAGATAGATAGATAGATAGATAGATAGATAGATAGATAGATAGATAGATAGATAGATAGATAGATAGATAGATAGATAGATAGATAGATAGATAGATAGATAGATAGATAGATAGATAGATAGATAGATAGATAGATAGATAGATAGATAGATAGATAGATAGATAGATAGATAGATAGATAGATAAATTCTTTATTTTTTCGATTCGATGTTGATACAATTATAATCTAAAGAATACGGACATGGCTATCTGCTGTCTGCCGGATATGACATTTCATGAATAAGTGATAGAAAAATAAAAAAAAAAAATCATGTAATAAACAATAATTTTACAAAATGATTTGCACACGAGTATGTTGATATAACAAAACAAATACATATATTTTTTTTTTTTTTTTTAATCAGAAACTTTTAATTTTAGCTAATATTTAGTCTGTGTGGTTCTTAGGTTTTCATAATTTTGATGATACACAATATAAGAAGTGAATATTTTAATTGATTTAGAGCAACAAACATAAGTATAAGATAAATAAATACTTGGATTACTATGGGATTTGGGGTGGGTGCGAGTTTGAGCACTAAAATCAAAGAAATTCCCAACAAATAAAAATCTAGTATTGATTGACATTTCAACTGTCAGTGGTGAAAGTGTGTTTTAAAATAAGCTCTTAATAAAGTTGAAATTTCTTCTGAAACATTAAGTCAACATTTATAAAAAGTATATAAAACAACTTGTTTTGCACCAGAAAATCGTTTTGTATTCGAATATCTCACTTTGCTGTCCAAGGTAGGAGGTATTTTTAAGTTTAAAAATCGAATATCCAGCGACGGAATATCCTTATGAACTACAAAAGAAGGATAACGGACACTTCACCAGAATCTAACAATATAACCAAAAAACACGATTCGAACAAAATGGCAGTTGGAAACATGTCTATCACTCAATTGCAAGACCTTTTAAATAAGACTATATCCGATTTAGCCACGAAATCTGATGTTGCATTCTTATCTACCGAACTGAATGAGCTAAAGTCCACTAATGCACAATTGAACCAAAAATTAAAGGTTATGACTGAGCGTTGTGATGTATTGGAGTCCCAATTAGAAATGATTTCACGAAAAACTAACGAAAATTGTCTGGTGGTACACCTTCCTCTAGACAGAGAAACCAATGCTGTTGATCTAGCTAAGAGGTACAATAAGGTTAAGAAAAGGCATCATTTAAAAAATTTTGTTTATAAATCAAGTAAAGTTAATTTACTAATTTTACAAGTTACACATTTAGGTTAGTGAGTAATACAGTTATTAAAATGTTAAATGTGGCAAATTTTTGTTTTTTTTTTTTTAAACTCGTTTTTTTTTTCAATCAATTTTCAAAATTCAAAGGAACATAGGCAATTTTGTATGGGAGTTTTCGGTCACGTTCTTATCTCAGAACTATTTTATTATTTTGATGATAAGACGCGATCAGTAACGCCTCCAGAAGACAATTAAATAAGATTTAGGACTGAAAAATTCATACATTGTGTCCTAGATGAGCAGAAAACTAAAAGAATAGAAACAAATACCAATAATGAAAGTCATAATGGAGAAAATTGAGCTTAAAGGTACAGAAAACTCCATTATATTTATATACAAAAACATCAAAGGGTTCAATGGGCCATATTTAGGACATGTCCACATAGAAAAAAATAATGTAGCCGTAGTAGTGACATGCTTAAATTTCTGATCTGTTAGTTCTACGCCCAAAATGCCAATTGTCATTTCATTATAAAAACGGGTTATCCATTTTGCGGTTTCAAAATTACAGGGCTGGAATTCCAAATCTGTCAAACTAAGTTCATAAACAAATGGAAAATGGGTCGCTTGATTATCGCACAACGCATACAAATTGTTAAAACCCACAACAAAAATGGTGATTCTGCTACAGCCACATATCGTGCCTAAAGAGGAGATTATGGTTTACATAATCGTCCAACTACGCAAGCAATTGGCAAAATTCTGAAGAAATTTGAAAAGACTGGATTGGTTACAGATATTGTTAGGCCTGTGCATCATCGTTTCGCTCGTACCACTGAAAATATCGCTACTGTAAGTGAAAGTTCGTCGTTCTCAGGAATTAGGACTGTCTTACGGCACATTATGGCGTGTTTTGCATTTGGATCTACATCTACATCCATATGAAGTCAAACTCACACAACAATTGAAGCCAGCTGTGTTCTAAAGATACTTTAATCGAAACCCATTTTTATCAGTTTTCAGTTGGGTTTGTAGATTTTCGTTTTTTTTTTTTTTGTAAAAAAGTTGTCAATGGGATTTTAAAAAAAAATAACTGAAAGTTAACAACAATATCTAACATATGATAAAATAAGTTTGATTGCAATATCTGCTTTTTATTCCGAAATATTTTAGTCGAAAATTAATGTTTACCATTTTTTAGCAACGTTATTTTAAGGTTCATATTTCTTAAAAAAAAATGCCTCTGGTATTTTTCTAAGAACAGTACCTCTTGTTAAATCCAATATTTTGTAGTTTTCTAGTTTTTATAATAAAACCGACAGATAGATTTTTTCTAAAAATGTTACCAGATTTTTTTGTTATAAAATAAAGTTAGTTTGAAGCAAATTTTTTGATTGTTGCTTAAATATTCGAGTCGAAAATCAATTATTACCAACTTTTAGCAGTATTTATTTTAGGTTTAATTTTTTGAAAAAAAAAACTTTCACTGCGATTTTTCTTATATTCGATGCATAATTATTTTGGAGGTAATTTTTGAAGTGAAGTGCTTAGTTGATTTTTTTGAATGTATGCCAATTTAGTATCACGTCACAATATATAATACAAAATGTAATTGAAATCGCTAACGTTACTGGTTAAAGAGATATTTGGGGTCAACCAAATTGTTCACTTTTTTAATTGCTATGGTAACAAGAACCACTCAATTTTAAAAAGTCCTTTTTTTCATTTTTTGATGTTATTATCTATGAAACAACATTTATTTAAAGTCAATATCTCTTCTTCTCTGATACGCAGTTATGGCTGGACATCATTATATTTTCGATATTTTTTCTCACACTCTATGAATTGACGAGAGTGTCACATTTTTGTTTGTGAAGAAAAAACAACACCCTCACCATCCCTGAAATTGTTCGCTCCACATCAAATTTATAAATGAAGCTCTCCATCAAGGACCATTTTTGTCTGAAAAGCTGTGAAATTTTTTGACTTATTTTCGTGGACTATAAGATGTTTCAAAACCAAGTACTTCCTCGTACCAATTTCTCCAAAAATCTCTAGAAATGTTGTCCATAAAAGAAAAATCGAATAATAATTTTTTTATCAATTTTTATTAACACTTATTTTTTTTTTTGTTTTATTTATTTTTTTATATTTTCTTATATTTTCATCCTCACTAAAAATAATCAGTTCATACAAAAAAAAACATCTTTGAAAAAAAAAATTATAGAAAAAGAAAAATTAAAGAACTATACTTTTTAACTTAAACTAAATAAAATAAAATAACTTAAGAAACATTTAGGCGTTATTTGTGTTTTTGTTTTTTGTTTAATTCCTATAAATATTTAATAATGAAATTAATCTGGTGCTATTTTGTATTTGTTTTGTTTTGTTTGATGAAAGCTTGGAAAGTATATTCGAGAGAGAACAAAAAATTAATGTGTGTAATAAATTATAAAAATAATATAATTATAAACAATAACAAATGCAATTAATGTAGGTAGGTATGTATTACAACAATATAATGTTTATAATATATGTTTCTTTTTCATTTTATAAAACTATTAAGTAGATCTTGGCCGTTGATGCGGTGAATAAATTAATTGATTTGTACGCACATACAAAAATACACAAACAACAATAAAGATAATTTTTGTTTTCTTTTTTTCTTCTTTTTAAAAATCAGAACATAAATGCACTGAAATGAATTTTTGATTTAGAAACAAAAGAAAAACAAAAATAAATACTATTTTCTAGAGATTCTTCTAGTTAAATTAATTAATTAAAAAAAAATTAATAATCTGACTTAAGACTAAGACACTCACAAAATATGATTGGTTTTTGTTTTTGGTTTATAAATATAAAATAGTAGTAGGTAGGTAGTACAAATGTAGTAGAAGGTAATTGTTGGGATATAGTAGTGCTCTCAAACTAAAAAGTCGCTCTCTTCAAAAAAGTTAGTGTCAGCATAAGTTCCGAAGAATAAAACGCTTTAAGTAGAACTGGCTTATATAAAGGTGGCTTATTTGTTTGTTTGTTTTTCAAATAGATAGCTCTCATTGTTGCTTTGAATTAAATTTTCATTCTTAATCCCTCTGTAAATCAAAGAAAAGAAAATGTTATAGAAATGTATCGATCGCAAAGGAAGTAAAGTTTTAACTTACAAGTAATGGATAGACGAACGTCTCCGCTACTGCTTTACCCACGGAATTTCGAGCTACACACTTGTATGTTCCCATATCCTCCCATTTGAGGTTAGATATTAATAATTCTCCAGAATCAAGAATCTTTAATTTAAAAAAAAAATATACATATTAGCATTCAAATCTTTTAATAAAACACTTTGTTAATTCTACCTTGAATCGGTTACTCTGGTCCGTAATCAGGCCTTCCTTGCCCATCCAGAAGAGCTCAGCATGTGGCCTTGCGTAGGCCTTGCATGGCAGCACAACATTTGTTCCAATGAAATCGATATGCGTCACATGATTGAAAGTGATGATCGGTTTCCTGGGCCTAGCCAAAGCCTTGTTCCCGAAGTGGATCAATTCCTTGGACTCCGTTGGGGGATACACGGTGGTCGAGCCATAAACAATCTTCGATCCGGATCTGCCAACACAGGTGAAGACTTTCGGTTCGCTCAAAATATGATCGATAACATGTACCGAACGCACGTTCACAATCTCACTGGGACTTGATTCAATCAACGTATTCATCTCGAAACTGTCCATTTCAGGCAATGACTCATGCCCGGCAACCCATTGTATCGTTGGAGCCGGTGAACCACCAATTTCACACACTATTTCAACCGGTGTGCCAAGCTTTTGCATAATTTCCGGTGGTGGCATGCTAACCTTCCTAAAGCCATCCGGTGCCGGATTGCGTGGCCTTGGCCTTTCATCTTCAATCGAATTGTTGTCTATGTCATCGATTGCTCGGCTCTGGGCATCTAAAGCCCCACAAATTAGCAGCGCTATTATTAACACGGGTTTATTCATTTTCTAAAAATAAAATAAGAAAATCACAAATCATTAAAATTTTATTACAACATTATTTTTATGATGCCATAAAATGGCTATTAAATAAAAATTAAATCTCTTTAAAATATTATGTAGGTCAACGAACCATGCAAAAGTTATTAAAAAAAAAAAAGAAACACACTTGATAAATAATATTTTACGATGATGTGAACGATAATAATATAATACACACTATCTCTTCTGTTATAAATATTATGGTCAGATTTGTTTGAGTGACATTTATAGTGACGTCAATTGTCAAGTATAAATTATAACAATGACAATAATGTTAATCGGAAGAGGAGGCCAACAAAGGAATCGATCGAATAATATAGAAGGAGGCGTGTCTCCTTTTGTTTTACAAACATACTTATACATCATGTTGCAATAATCTTTAAATTATATAAAACTCTAAAAATATTGAAAAGACGACAGCAGCGAATCTTTTTGAAGAAGCTTATTTTTTATATACTCGTACGTACGAGACAAGATAACGTAAATTCTATGAAGCTATCAAAAGTGTCAAAGATCAATTTGATTGATTCGTTTTTCTTTTCTTTTTTTAATAATTTACGTATTTCAGAAATATTATCTAAGTATTATTTTATAATAACGGTATTATATTTAATGTGACCCCTAAAATTGGATCAAGTTTGACAGCATCATGGTTTTAATGTGTGTACCTATGGAGATTTAAAGTTGATGCACGTTTATAACTGGTTGAGAAAAACTGTCGCAATCTGTCATATAGGGGAACGACATTTTTAAAAGCTGTCAAAAACTATTGTCAGTTGACGTAGGACAGCTGTCAATAATTCGAGGTTTTAAAGTTAATAATCAATTCAAAATTGCACTATTTTAGTAGTTAATTTATTGGAAAACAATTATTTGTCCAATTTTATTGCGAAAAAAAGAACTTTCCAAATAAAATTAAAACCTTGTCCCGCAATGTTTATATAAATATCGAAATCACAAGATTTACACGTGCCGATCAAAGAGAATTTTAAATATTAAGTTAGATTCTTTTTGATTTGTGAAAGCCGACAAAATTTAAATTGACTGAGACAAACATTTTCAAAAATCAAAATTCACTTCATTCCAAATCATTTCTTTAGACAAATTCCATATCTAGTTTCAAAATTATAACAGCCAATTGACAGAAACACATAACCGCATGCAAACGATATACTTGACATTTAATTTCGAATTTCGAACTTTTAAAAATACACTTTGACAGAATGTCAATTTACCTCTTTTCGAATGTACAATAATTTCGACGCACGTGTCACTGTTATAATTGAATGTATTTTTGTACGAAATAATATATGTACTAAAAATCTCTTTTAAAAAAATTAACTCTCTCTTAAAGTTGTATTAAAATTAAATAGATGTTATTCATTGGCCAACTGATCAATGACTGATCTAAATTAACCCTGCTTATAAAGATATGGTTAACACGGCCCCAGAGCCAAAGAAAAAACCAAATACAAAATGGCGCTGGAAGAGTATATATAATATTGTTAGATAAGAACAAAATGAGAGATAGCAGACTGGGAACAAGAGAAAGAGAGAGAGAGAGAAAGAAGCACAGAGATACTGTATGTAGTAATAAACGTATAAGAAATACAACTTTGACTGTAATTTAACGGATATGATGTCAGAAACATAAGAAAAGTTCTCGGTCATGCAGGATGAACCTGCCAAAAAAATTACGTGACATAATAATGTGAAGCCCACATTTGTATAAATATTCGATTTTTTTAAGTTAAGATACGTCAAGAATGCAAATTATTTTCTTATTTCGTTTGTATTTTAAAATTAAGTGACTCATAAACTAAAAAAAAAAATAATTCCAATTAAGTTGGGGATCTTCTTATTAAAACGGAAGGTACTTTTTGTTGGAATCCGAAATCTAAAAATGTTATTTACCAAAGCCTAGTTCAAGTCAATTTATGTGGGAAACTTTCTATTTTAATCTTTTTAGTAAAACGTTTTCCAATAAGCTCTAAAAAAAAAGATTTTAGTTGAAAACGAAGTTTGCAATTACAATTGCAGCATTTTGACATTTTTTCATTATTTTGCTTAAAATTCTTAAATTTACATAGGTATTCAAACAATTTTGAATCTTAATTTTTTTTAAATCATCCAACTTTTCTTTTTTGTGGTTTATTGGTGATATCGAATGTTTCAATCTTAAAACAATTGTCTATGTTTAATTTTTTTGTATTTTTTTAATTTATATCTAATTTCAAACATA
The DNA here is from genome assembly GCA_920104205.1 of Eupeodes latifasciatus. Lineage (NCBI taxonomy): Eukaryota > Metazoa > Arthropoda > Insecta > Diptera > Syrphidae > Eupeodes > Eupeodes latifasciatus. Next base: position 131,019,068 of record OV049926.1, on the reverse strand, counting down.
CAAAATTGAAAAATGTTATTTTTTCGTTATTGAAAAATTAAAAATTCGACCTTTGCAGTTTGTTTTAATAGACAATTAATATTACACACAAATTTCCTTTGTTAAAATTACATTAAAAATATTAAAGATCTGCAAAAGCTAGCATAAAAAAGTTCCGGTAATTAATTAACTTCAAATTTAGTCCTTTGGCGATCAGTACAGAGCTCATTAAGCCGTATTTAGTGGCAATAAATGTGTATACTCATAAAATTAAGTACAACTTAAGTTTAACAAAATAAAAATGAAGTATCATTTAATTGCCTTTAAAAATTACCATTAATTAGTGAAGTAAAAAACAGAAACTATGTCAAAAAATAGGTTAATTCTTAACGTATGTAAAATTAAATAATTTTGAAACGATTATTAAAATTTATATTGGAAGTTTGTTTGGGACAACTTTTATTTAAAATAATGTTTTGTTTTTTTTTTTTCTAGTTTTTATTTAGCAAGAAAAATTGAAGGACGAATAAATAACCATTCAAGGGATCCCAATTCTCAGCAAACGGCAACCCTACACTCGTCTAGTTTTCAATTATTGAGTCATAACTCATAAATTCCGCCGGTATAATTCATATTTAATTTACTTATGTACACTAGGTACCTCTATAAATGTCGCTATAATACAGATTATGCCATCAAATAATATCAAAAGTACCAAACCCCCACGTTTCTAATACCTATGTACATATGCATATGAGCGACTATCCACGAGCACCTATGTATATTGTAGACAGACATCAAGCCCACAAAGATACAAAAAATAATAAATCTCAACAAATATTACTAAATGATTGCGTCAGATTTTTCTTCTTTTTTCCAGTTCAATGCACATTATGCCTTCAAGTTCTATATAAGAGTACCTACAGCTACACTATCGTCACTTGCATTCTCATCAAATTCATATTTATCAATTCACCTGTGAGACTAAATGTTTGTATAATAGATCAACTACCTACCTAGGTTACCCTTATTTTACATTTTTAATTAATTACTGTAAAAAAAAAAAAAAAAGAAATTAAACTTACCAGTATCATTTTTTTCTTTGCTCTCTGATGTTTATAAAATCGTCGAATTTTGATTTTGTTTTTGTAAATTTAAATTCACAAGATTTTTCTTTTATTTCAAAATAATAATTTTCTTTCTTTTTAATTTTTTTCTTCCGAAAATGATGATGATTATTTAACGGTTTTTATTAAATTTTATTTTTTCTTCTCTTTTTCTTTTTTGATTTTATTCAAATTCAAAATCTTGAATTAGGATTTTGTTGGTTGTTGTTTGTTTTTTAAAAAAAACTTTTTACTAACTGTTATGTTATAAACGAATTACAATTCGCATTTAAATTTGTTGTCCTTGCGTATATATCGTTTCGATTGAAATTTAGGACTAAATCACTTAATATTGACATAGGTCCTTTAAATGCTTCCGTTGTGGAAACAGAAAAACTCTCGCCTCGTATGGGTGGAATTTTGCTTAAATTTTATTAAAAAATTTACAAAAAAATTTTATTTCGTCAAAACTCGAACGGAAAGATCGAAAAAACAAATTGCACATTCGCTGTTTTTAAAACGTTGGTTGTTTTTTATTGTTTTTTGTAGATACAAATTATTAAAATTAATTGGATATATTTTTTCTATTAATTTGAATGCTGAATTGAAGCACTGTTTTCTTTTTTCTTTTGTAACACTCTTTTTTATTTAAGTTGAGGGGAAAATGTTCTAATCGACGTTTAAAAACGATCGAAAAAGTTAATTAATTTTTGAAAATTTTCTCACTATATTTTCTAAAATCGATCACGTTTTGAATGAATTATCAAATTTTTAATTGAATACAAGATCGTCACGAGACAGAAGACACACGTTTGCAACTTAGGTTGGAAGTTTGATAGTTGATATTCAAAAAAATAAGGTGCGAATCGAAGGAAAATATTATAATTCTCTCTTTTTATTTTCTCAAATAAAAAGTTATGTTTAACAGCCAAAAACTGTAACAGAACTGATTGTAAATTCCCACCGGTCGATCAATTTATATGCGCGGTGCCACTGCTGCTGGTTGGATTGTCAATTCGAGCGTGCGTTGTCTTGTTGTATTGTGTGAGTTGGGAGAGGCGGAGATGAGGAAATTGAAGCCAAAGCAATGAGTGCTAGTGCTAGCTGAGCAGAGTAGAGCAGAGCAGTGCAGAGCAGAGCAGACCAAAGGCAAGAGCCAAGAACAACAGCATTAGCAGCTGAAATGAAACAAACCCAGACCAAGCCAGAAGCAACCAAAAATTCCTTGACTTTACAATCAAACAAATGTATTCGAACACACAACATGCAAACGCAACAAATAGAAAACCAACGATCACTTTTTGTGCCATACTGTGTATAGGTAATACCAACAACAACAACAACAACAACAAAAATATGAGAGCAACAAAATGCGCTCATTTACAGAAGTTAGCTTAGATTTATCATTTTTTATTAGAGGAACTGATCTACAGCAGCGTTTATGTTCGTCGTTCGGTCGCATCGTCGTCGCGTAGCGTCGTTGATCGCATCGTGTCTTAGTCGTAGTCGTGGTCGTCGTCATGCCAGCACATCTCCTCGTCCTCAACCTCTCCACCATGCATAAAATGTATCAGTTTCAGAGTATAATATTTATTTCCCAATCGATCCTCTCTCTCTAGATGATCTTAAAATGGGCTAATAATTATTATATGTACCTACTTAAGTGATCTTGTCTAATTTGTGATCGTAGGACAAAGATTAAAAACCATAGTGACGTTAGCCATAAGTTTTCATTCAAATATAAGAGGGAATAACCCCAGCGAGACGATCACTGATCGCGGCAGCAGGTTATAGAGCTATTTGATTTTGAATTAAATTTTTGTATGAAAACCAAATTGAAAAAAAAAACCACAAGAAAATTTATACCTCCATTGAGAACCAACCAACTACCGATACCGAAACACTTTAATGAATAAAGTGAAATACTTAAAAATTCCAGAAGTAATGGTAGTGATTGTGCGCCGATCGTGTGTGAGATCTTAAGTGCCTATTAGCGAGCGATCGGCTTTTGGATTAAACCTATAGAGTTTGATTCAGTCTTAAATTCAAAAAAAAAAAAAACATACAAAAAACGCTTTGTTAAGCCGAAACTTTTTGATAAATCGATCTACGTCGTCGTCGTCGACTTGGTTCGTTGGTGGATTTATCGTGAAATAAAATTAATAAAAGTTTAATTATATTCAGATAAGCACAGGTTAAGGTAGTAGATAGGTATATGTACATATGTATATGGATGGATCTAGAAGTTTCAATTAAATTTAGATTTACTATATGTACATATATTAAGATCATAGAGCTGGTTTAACAATGAAATTGATTTGTAGTTAGTCATGGCTAAAGGCGTTCAAAATTAAATTTTTGAATTCTGATAGTAGTGGACACGTATTAATTGTGATAGAAAGTTTTCTTCGATAGTGGTTTTTATATCATTTCAAGTATGTAATCTATTTTGTCTTTGAAGTGATATGTACACAGATTAAGTAGAAATACATTTTTGGAACAATACAAAATTGATCAAAAATTTGTACAATATCTTCAGCTAAACCATGATCTTTATGTTTATACTGGGACGATATATTTTAATTTAATTCTAAAAACTTTATCGTAGGAAACACAAACAGTTTAGAACACAATTTTGTCCACAAAGTTTAAGGGAAAACAACCGATTGAAAAACAGCAGATTTTTATTGTTCAAAAATGTGAGCAAGACAGTTAGCCTGCTTCTGAGCGAAAAAATGTGTTTCTTTGATCGGAAATACTCTAAATTGCAACGCGGTCTTTCGTGATAGCCGATTTAACAGTTTTCTGTAATTTCAAGGTAAAATTTAATGTATAATTGAACAATCAACAGACTCACTCAGTTTACCTATCAGGAAAATTTAAAAATGGCTATGAAAATAAATTAATAGGTCTTAAGCTAATCAAATAATGTATTTTATTTATGTATATTTTAAGTGTCACAGCCGCTATAGGTCTTGATACTTGGAAGCCAACTTTATACATCTAATTTTTCTTAATTTGCCGTGAAAAGTTTAAAAAAGGGTATCACTTGCACTACTTACTATTTAAAAAAAATGTATAACGAGTATTATGAAAAATAATATATTATCACTAATTAATAGATCAATGTAAGGTAAAGGGTTTTTCAATAAGGGCGGGTAGATGTTGAAATGCAATAAAACAAGCTGTGTGTGAGGTAATTAACAAAATTTGAAAGGCGCATGTATGCCATTAAGTGTGAAATATGATATCATTCAAATGCCCGCCTCGGCTTCTTACGGTGGCACGGATCCGAGTGGTCCAATTTTCGTCAACTCCTCTCCATAGATCCGGCTGAATTTGAGCGATAGCCTGTGTTATGTTCACCTCTAGGATTGTGGTTTATTTGCATAGTCCTGCGACTTCAAGAAACCCCACAGGAAAAAGTCTAGTGGGGTCAAATCGCATCACCTTGGTGGCCAATTCACATCACCCCTATGGGAGATAACCTTACCCTCAAATCGTTCATGCAAAATGTCAATCGTGGGGTTTGTTGTGTGGAACGTAGCACCGCGTGCGCCGTCCTGTTGGAACCACATGTCGTCTAGGTCCATATGGTTCAATTTTCGACCATACAAAATTAGTACTCTATGTTATGTAGCGCCACGGATTCTGTACACTTTCACGGACCGCGGCGACGTTATCGGCCGATCTTGCATTCCTTGAACGTCCGTGTGTTGGCTGATTGTTTACTAAACCGGTCGTTTCAAATTTGGCCACCAAACGTTGAAGAGTCGACTGTGAAGGGCCACCACGTCTACCGTAAAATAGGTGCAATGCGCGCAACGTTTGCGTTAACGAACACTCATTTTGATAATAAAGTTTTATCATTTGAACGTGCTTTCCAATCGTGTAACTTGCCATGATGATTTGGCATAAACAACTGAATAATAAACAAAAGATTTGACAGATTTCACCAAAACAAAGTGGCCGTCACGCGGCGCCAAAATCTACCCTCGCCAATTGAAATACCCTTACATAATTGTGCCATACTTTCATATGAAGATGCTTAGTACGTTATATTTAGAACCTATGTATATAGTTATAGATGCCATAAGATTGAAAAAAAAAATCCTTAAAGTGTGATTTGACATAATATTCAAAGCCTCATTCATTCCTATTAAAATACAACATTCAAACTTATTATAAGTAGTGAACTCATGGAAATTCAAATGAAAGTATTTTTTCACTCTTTCAATCTTCTCTAAATTATGATTGATCAATCATATCAATACGCAAGTTCATATTGCCCAAATTTAAGTACTCATATATTTTATGTTAAAAGATGTGCGTTGAAAATGGCTGATGTAATATTTAAACAAAAATTCGTCACCATTCAAAGCGGCTCTTTTGCATAGTGTATCTATGTATACAAACACAAAAATCAACAAACAATAAGGGGTGTTTTCCAACAATAGAGTTTGTATCTACTTATACCTAAAAATTAGGGGAAAACTACCTACATAAACGATTGGCCTACGTGCAAATCATTTCGTAGTGAAAAATTTCTGATGCAATGTTTAAGTAAAAATATCACTGAACTCAAACCACACTATGATATTATGACCCACATATTAATATACGAAAAAAGACACTCTTATATATCGGTTCGGTATATTCTGACGTTGACCTCGAGGTTCAGCAAAAATTATAATTTTACCTCAACAGGTAGACCAAATAAGTGGCTTGATGTTGAAGATATATACAACAGTAAATATACCTATACTCGTATGTAGATACATGAACACCTATACTACGTGCGAGAAGTAAGAAAGTTCAAAATGACATATGCTATATAGAATAGATACTTAAGCGGAAGCATAGATAATTAATTTATTCGAAAATTTGTAATGCATGTTTCTTGTCATGTTATTTCATTGAACGATTTATTACTTTTCTATTGAGTTGAGTTTTGTATACACTTGAACTTTAATTGACAAAATATTTTCTTTATTTATTTTGATTTTAAATAGTTGGTTTAAGATGCTGTATTCATTTAAAATTAATTTATTACAATTTATATTTTCTTATTATAAAAATGATTTAACTTATTTATTACTAAATTTTGTGTTACTATTAGAAGATGTCATTAAAATTGAGCTCACTCGATCTTATTACAAGATTAAGACTGTCATAGCTAATTATAGGATTATTAAATTTAAAAATTAATAACAAATCAATCGGATTTATGAATGTACCTAAATAAGCAAAAAGACTCCAACAACATAGTAACTTATTCTCCACTTATTAACGGAAAATTTCAAAACAACTCTATAGTATTGGTTTTCGAAATAGAAAGTTTGGGTTTGAATAGCAGCCGTTATTTATAACACTGTCATTATTTGACATTTAACAAGCAAACATTACACAATATCGTCCCGAGATCTTGTGATTTGATCCCCACAAAACTGTCTTCAAATGTAATGCTTTCCCATTTCAAGGATCTTTTAAATCCTGTAATAACGCCGACAAAGTGGCAATTCGCAGAACCTGGATTCGTAGTCGACTCTCTGGACTGTGCATTTACATTAAGCGAGTTGGAAGAAACGTTGAAGACGCTTAAAGATGGAAAAGCAGCCGGATCGAATGGTATTCCAGTGGAATTTTTTAAATATCGGACTGTTGTGCTCAAAGAGCACCTAATAAAACTTTTTAATACAGTTTTGGAGGGAGAATTGTCACGAGATGAATTTCGAGATGCTATTATATTTCCAATCCACAAAAAAGAGGGATATCCTTTTTAAATGCATCTTACAAGATATTTACAACGATGATGCATAAGCGTCTTGTTAGTTGGATTGAGACCGGAAACTTGCTGAGGGAGTTCCAGGCTGGAATTAGACCAGGATATTTAGCAATAGATAATGTTTTTATATTCAGGAGCTTGGCAGAGAATTTCTTGAAACAAAGGAAAAAGCTGTATGTATTTTTTATCGATTTTAAAGCAGCTTTTGATACAATCGATAGAGGTGCACTATTCTATAAGCTGAATAGTCTTGGGATGTCGTTGAAGTTTGGTCGCGTTCTTGAGCACCTATATAGCGGAACAAGGGCGGCTGTATGGACAGGTGAAGAACTCTCAGACTGGTTTTAAACCTCATACGGAGTGAGACAAGGTTGTATGCATTGATGACCTTTTAGACTACCTGCCGGGTGGAGTGGATTTCGCAGGGATGCGGATTAAGGCACTTCTGTTCGCAGATGATATAGTCATGTTTGCCCAATCACCGGAAACTCTGCAGCTCATGATTAACAGGGTTTACCAGTATTGTCAGCTATGGAATTTAAATATAAAATATACGAGATAAATCCAAGGTTATGATTGTTAAAAGTGGTGGTGGACGTAATGCATCAAATGAAAAATGGAGCTATAATCGCGAAAATATTGAATGTGTGCGAGAATACAAATACTTTGGCATTACTGTTACAAATAATTTAAACGTAGATAAACACTTAAAGGAGAAATTGGTTAAGGCGAAAACTGCTATTAATATGACCTGGAAACAATGCTTCATAAATAAGTGTATAGCACATAGTAGCAAGTTTAAAGTATTTGAAGCAGTAGCTGAGAGCATACTTTTATATGGATCGCAGGTATGGGGATGTAAAAAGTACAATTCGGCTGAAAAACTCCTAACGCACTTTATAAAAAGAATATTTCATTTGCCGAAAAATACGCCAAACTACGTAATAATGCTGGAAACGGGTCTCTCTCCTTTGTTTATAAAATATTTAAGTTGCAAGCGGACTTCTTGCTTAACGTTTTTAAAATGAATGAATCACGGGTCGTGAAAAAAGTGGCCATAAAAGCCATACAAGATCAAAGCAGTTGGTATCGAGAATGGCAAGATCTTGCTGAGGAATGCCAAATTAATTTTAATTTACCCATCGAGGTAAAAACATCTTGTATGAAGTCATTTTAAAGGTTGATGAGAAATGTACAGCTGATTATATTGCTGATGCGTCTAATTCCTTGTACAGAACAACTTACAGCAGATTAAATCATAACCTTACAGAGAACAACTATTTTAAGGATTCCAATAATGTCCGTGTGATTTCTATTTTTTTTTTTTTTTTTTTTTTTTTTATAATAAGCAAACACTCAAGGGGATATTACTACCCTTATTATGCAGATGCACAGTGTGAGCACTAGGAAGAGGAGAGAGGGTTTAAAAGGAGATGTCGGTGCACATTGGTTTTGAATTCCTGAATATTGCAATGACTAGGAAAGACAGAGTGTGGTAAGGCATTCCACATTCGCGTAGTACGGCTAAAGAACGAATCTCTGTATTTGACAGTACGGCCGAAGTTGGGCTCGAGGGTATACTGATGAGCATTCCTAGAAGCGCGAGTATTACGGTTGAACTGTTTAAGGGGAGGAATGCAACTGGCTATTTCACTAGAGCATAAGCCGTTAAAGTAACGGTAAAAAAGAGTCAGACAAGAGACCTTACGACGATGGTCAAGCGTAGTAAATGAACTTATGATGATATTGTCATCTATCAATTTAAATGCTCTACGTTCAATACTATCCAAGAGGCTTAAGTAAGTTGCAGGAGCACCAGCCCAGAGATGGGAGTTATACTCAAGCTTTGGACGTATATAAGTCTTGTAAATAACAGCCAGATCAGAGGGGGAGAAAAACTTCTTGCATCGCCTTAGAAAACCCAAACATCTTGCGGCATTTTTGGCGACATCGCGTATGTGTTCGTTCCACAAAAGGTGGTTGGTGATACACATACCGAGAATATCGAGATGTTCAGTCTCCCCGATGCAAGTGCCATCCATGGATAATGGCAATTGGGGTATATCTCGCTTTAACGATACAAGACAGCATTGCGTTTTCGAAGCATTAAATTCCACGCGGTTTTTTAATCCCCATTGTAGAATGCTGTTTAGGTCGGAATTTAATGAACTTATCATATTTTGTCGTTGCAGTTCCACATCCGAAGAAGAGGGATGGGAGTCTGAAAACGAATATGAAAAGCTAAGAGTACTATCGTCAGCGAAACAATGTATTGGATTAGAAGTTGCAGACAGGAGATCATTAATAAAAATGAGAAAGAGTGTTGGAGATAGAACAGAGCCCTGGGGCACACCAGCATTTATTTTGTGGTTTTCAGACTTGAACCCATCCAATACTACTTGTATTGAACGATCCGAAAGGTAATTACTAATCCAATGAAGCAGGGATTCGTGAAAACCGAAAGCACGCATTTTCGATAAGAGGGCCTGATGCCAAACCCTATCAAATGCTTTTGAAATATCAAGTGCAATAATCTTACTTTCTCCAAAGCGATGTAAAGATTTGCTCCACTGTTCGGTGAGATGAACCATGAGATCACCAGTGGACCTATTGCTGCGAAAGCCGTACTGCCGGTCATTAAGAAGCTTTCGGTCTTCGAGATATTTCTTAAGCTGATAATTTATCAGCGTTTCCATGACCATGGCGGCGAACTGCCTAGCAAAGAGATTAGCTTTCTCTAAAGAGCTAACAAATGGAGTGTCATTGACAACGAGCGTAGGAACCGAAGAAGATGAAGAATTCCTCATGTTTTTTACAAATGACCAAAAATTTTTACTGCCTTTGGGACATTGCAGTATTTTTTGCCGTAATTTTTGGTCATGTAAAAATTTGGTTCGTCGAATATGGGCGTTGCAGGCCTTCCTGGCTTGTTTGAACTTTTTCCGGCTTTCCTCAGTACGGTTGGCTTTATAGCAACGGAAACTTACCTCTTTGGCCCTAATAACCTCTTTACAGCTCGCATCAAACCATGCGTTTTCCTTAGGTCTGATACTTTTAACCCTATTCGGAATAAAAGTTCTCATTCCCAGGAGAATTAAACTTGTGATCATATCAGCGCTGGCGTCAACGTCACTATCGAGGAAGCAAAGTGACCAGTTAAAGATCCTGAAGTAATTATTGAGACCGTCCCAGTTGGCTTTCTCGTATTGCCAAACGGTTCTCGTAGGAGCTCTTTCTTTAACTGGAGAGTTTTTACACGAGAAATTAGCTGATATGACACAATGGTCAGATGTGCCTAGAGGAGATAGAACACTAACAGTGTACTTATCAGGGTCAGAGGTAAGAAACAAGTCAAGAGTGTTTTCTGCTCGACCTTCAACGTCCGATATTCGGGTGGGCTCGTTGATCAGCTGAGTTAGGTGGTTCAACTCAGCGAAGATTTCTGCACACACTCCATCGGGTGTTGTCTGGCCTGAATGTTGAAGCCATGAAGAATTGTGTACATTGAAATCGCCCGTAACAACGATTTCAGTGCGAGGATAGGACGAAACAATTCTTTGGATGGAGTCAGACAAAGCATCAAATTCACGAGAAGTTGATACTCTGTCTAAATTTGGGCTATGGTGGTCAGACTACGTAGTGAACTAATAGATTTAAATTTCATTCCACACAGACCTGATTTACCCCTAGAGTGTAATATGTGCAACCTATCAGAAGGAGAGGATATTGTCCACTTCTTGGGAAAATGCCCCATTCTCAGAAAAATCAGAAGGAATGTATTAAAAAAAAAAGACTTTTTATCGGAAGAGCAAGTGATAAGTTTATTGAATGAAATGAATGTTGTCAATCTTAACGAATTTTGCAAAACTGCGCTTAGATATAGAAGTTTTTATTCACTGTTTTTAAATCATTTCTAATCTAACTGTTATAGTTAAACAATTATAAATACCTTTTTTAAAATTGAAAAGTAATTATATTGAGGGCTTTTTACATTCATTGTGTTTTGTTGTCAATCTGGCAGACGGCAATGGCCATGCTATAATGATTTTTGTAAACGTTTTTTTGGTGTGTAATGTAAATTTTACTTTAATTCAATAAAATTTATATCTGTCTATCTATCTATCTCTTGTGATTTGACACCTTTTTTTGAAAAATAAGATCTATGCAAAATGCTCCACAATCAGTGGTGACAATGAAATAAACAAAAATTGATTTATCTGAAAAATACTCGTTTTCATGAATAAATAAAATGCACGACTGGGTCGCACCAACTTGCTCCTTTATGTAAAGAGTCTGTTTAAAAACGTACCTATATAAGCTTTAAAAATATACCTGTAAAATAAATTTGTCTTTAAACATATGAATGCCATTTGATTTGTCAAAAAAACTCCTTTTTTTCTGTTTGAAAATCGTTAGACCGGTTTTATTTAAATTAATTATTAATTAATTATTAATTAAAAATATTTTTGTTATGCATTTGTTTAGTGATTGTAAATATACGTTTTAGATTTTAATTTCGTAAAAAAATGTGGACCCTTTTTCGAGATATCGGATTTTGAAAAAAAAAATTAAATATTTTTTCAAAAATCCAAACAAATATATACACTTTTGATCATCAAATATTGAAATCGGTTCATTAGGTCCTGAGAATTATAAAAGCAAAACTACGGTTCAATGAGCGCTTATGGCGGAGGGAAATTTTTTTTGTCGAGAATAGAAATTTAGTCTGGATGAATCATCATCCATCATCATATATAAATATTATTTCGTTAGCATGTCATGGTGAAGACCTTAACCAACTTGGCGTGCGAAACTGGAGACAGCTAGCTAGGGACCGAGCTGGCTGAAGACGCATGTTGGTTGAGGCCCAGCTCCTCCCCGGACTGTAGCGCCACCTTAAGTAAGTAAGTAAGTAAGTCTCCCTTTTTCGGCTCTGATACGGAACTAATTTTAACAAATAAGGTGTCAAAAGAAAGAGAATTTTCCGAATTTTGCGAATTGTATTTTATTGAGTATTAATTTATAATTTGTTGAAAAAACTTAACTTTTTATTATAATAAAAATATGAAATATGTACTCGGAAAATATTATGTTAAGGGAAATGGTTTGTGTATTCGAATGAACTTATCGAATACACACCATTTTTTGTCAGTAAGCTAGTTTCCAGGTATTTCCTTTGTACATACAAAGGCGCGATTCATCCCAAGACACAACTCATCCTAGGACAACTCATCCCGGAAATGAAAAATACTTGTAAGCATGCTTAAGGAAAACAATTGTTTGTGTATTCAAATAGTTCGTTCAAAGCTTTTTCCTTTGGATAGCTTTATTTTGATTTCATATTAGAAGAACCAGGATGGAAAATGAATTATCTGAAGATAAGAAAGAGGAAGAACATGTATGTTTAAATTGTAAAGCGATCGCCTATTAGTTGTGTAGTTAGATAGGTGTCTAAAACGAATAAAGAATAGTTCATTGGCCTGCTCAGTTTTATGCAAATAGATAGATAAAGACATGTTTATGATGATAATGAACGAATGTTATTGGTAGGTAGAAGGTACTTACTACAATCCAATCAAATTCCTTCTTTCCTACAAGTTTTCAGCTTAAACATGGAGTTATTACGTCCAGTTAAAGTTAAAAAAAAACAAGCATACGAACAGGTACAAGAAATTGCTATTCATGTGATGTTTACAGTCAGGCTCTTGTGCGTTTTGGATTTTAGTTATGAAGTGACACGTAAGCAGTATTTGTAGATGTTGTACGTAACACCTATACCTATAGGTTGTACGTATACCAGTGGCGCTACACGTTCTTAGTTGGTATTTACAATAGTTATAGTTATAAAAATACATAAATATGTAACAAATGCATTAATTTGGATAAAAGATAGGAATGTAATTAATTTTTTTTTCAAAATAATGCACTCTTTCGGTCTCATGCACAGGATTTGATCTGGTGAGATGGGAGGGGGTTACATTTAATACATATACAATTAAAAAAAAAAAACTATTTTGAGATTCAAAATTTCACCTCAAAAATAAGTTTGTCTTCAAAAATTTAAATGCCATTTTATAAATCAAAAAACCCTTGATTTTTCAATTTTTTTTTTCGAAAATCGTTATAGCGGTGTTTTTTTTTAAATAATTTTGTATATATAAAATTTTTCAATTTTGTTCTAAAAATATTTTTGGTATGCAGTTGTTTAGTGATTGAATTTGAATTGAATTTCGTAAAAAAATGTTGACCCATTTTGAGATATAGAATTTTGAAAAAAAAAATCAATATTTTTTTAAAAATCCAAATAAAAAAAAATTGCACTTTTGATAATCAAATATTGTTAAGGCAATATTAGAGCTCGTTCAAAAAAAAATTATTGAAATCGGTTCATAAGTTTAGTTTAGTTTAGTTTAGTTGCTGAGAAAATTAAAAAACAAAATAACGGTTCTATGAGCGGTACCCTTCCGGAGCAATACAAAAATATGTTTTTCTTACTAAAAGAAGCCAAGTTAAAAAATAAAATTTTAGAGAAAATTAAAAAAAAAAAACTGACAAAGACTGAAGGAATCGCGGGATTCACTTTTTTAGACTTCTCTACCATCGTAATATCATGTTTGATTAAAATCTCGATTTCGAAATTTTTTACGAATGCAAAACTTGCCATATATACAAGTTCCTATATGTCGCAAGTAAAAATTCTAATATTTTATTGGAAAACCCAGTATAAGAATTTTTAATACAATCCCAGTATTGCCGTTGTTATTTATAGTCATATTACACTCGTCGACAAAATTACTTTTTTTTCTGTCCCATAAACTAAACAACACTTTTTCAAATGTTTTATATGTCGTTAAATCGAATCCCGCCTTTAAAATTTTCTATCACGTCAGGTTTTTAAAATATGCCCCTTTAAAAAAGCTCAAACAACCAAAAACGAGGTTTTTAAGGCTAAGTTTAAACTCAAAATATCTTTTAACAATAAGTTGATTTAGCAAAGTATAAATCTTTGTCTTTAGATATAAATTTAAATTCTTTCAGTAACTTACTTAGTTTCTTTGAAATGTTTATTAGCTATGAGTCTTTATTTAACTCTATATGAAGTTTTGAGAAAACCTTGAATTTTATAATTCAAATTTCATATTTCATATTTTTGAAAAATAATTTTTGGACTTAATTTTTGGTGCTGATTTCGAATCCAAACCACAAAGCGTAAAGTACGCTAAGTTACCTAAAAGTTTAAATATTGCAACAAAGAATCAAGCTTTTTAAAGTCTTGTGGGCAGATAACCTACCTCAAATAAAAGAAGAGGAACCAGGTGTGAAGGCTATTTGTATACCATGCTTTATAAAAGACTTTTTTCTCAAATCATTTAAGTTTAAACATTACCTTTTTTGAGAAAACCAACATGATCTGACACAGTGTGAACGATCATTATAAATTATTGTAAGTTCCAAACTAAATCAATTTCAATCTAAGTGTATGTAAAAGTCTGAGAGCATAACGATAAAACTCTAACAAAATCTAGAAATATCAGTGTCAACTGGAATAAGACTAGAAAACTCAACAACCCAACCATCTAACATGTCCAGTTCTCTTGTCCATTCATACATTAATTATAATTATATTTCAGATTCAATAAGACACTAGATGTCAATTTAACGTTACTTATATGATATTATTTGAACTTCTTGTTCCTTTATTTTTGCACTGCACCTCTGCATGTCAGTAAAGTTTAATAAGTCGAATTTCTGGTTATGATTTCTCCTTCCCGAAAAGAGCATAAAAAAGATTAAATTGACTTAAATTGACCTTAATTATTGCGAATCGAGAGAGAGATAAGAAAATATATAAATATACATTTATAAAAAATAAAAATCTTAAAACCAGGTTTTAACTAGTTTTCACAGGCAGGTTCTTATTGCAATTTAAATCACATACGTACATACAGCAGTAGGTTCAACCTGCAACATAAAGTGACTCAAAAAAACAGTACTTAACTCAATCTGACATCATAATTCTTGACTCTGGTAGCATTCAATTTGATAAATTGACTTCAATTCCAACCAAGAACAAGAATCTATACATTATATAAACTTGAACACTCATTCATATAGTGACATCAAGGAGCCTTGAGACAATTCTTTCGTACAAGTTCATTAAAAAATGGTCAAGGCCATGTTCCTTGGGCTTCATACAAGTAGTATGATGGTATTTTTCAAGGTCCCTCAAAGCTGATGCGCAATATAGATGAGGCTTAAGACAATTCTTTCGAACAATTTCATTAAAAATGGTCAAGGTCGTGTTCCTTGGACTTCATACAAGTAGTATTTTATATCATGATAATGATGGTATTTTTCATTGTCCCTCAAAGCTGATGCGCAATATAGATGAGGCTTAAGACAATTCTTTCGAACAATTTCATTAAAAATGGTCAAGGCCATGTTCCTTGGGCTTCATACAAATGGTATTTTGTATCATGATAATGATGGTATTTTTCAAGGTTTCTCAAAGCTGATGCGCAATATAGATGAGGCTTAAGACAATTCTTTCGTACAATTTCATTAAAAATGGTCAAGGTGGTGTTCCTTGGGCTTCAAACAAGTAGTATTTTATATCAAGATAATGATAGTATTTTTTTCATGGTCTCTCAAAGCTGATGCGCAATATTTGTCTATAAGAAACTGAAAAGTTTAAGTTAAACATAGAGACTTTAAATCTTTTTTGAACTTATTCTTTGTCATAAATTGTATAAGCAACAATTCCGCCTACCCGACCTCGACGAAGTGAAGACAGCTATTGCGCCAACTACCAGAGGCATCAGTATCCTGAACATCGCATATAAGATCGATCTTTTCTATCGTGTTATATGAACGTCTGAAGCCGTTCGTCAACAACCTGATATGTGTGTGACTTCAGACCAGGAAAGTCCACCATCGACCAAATATTCGCATTACGCCAGATCTTGAAAAAAAACCAGAAACTTCAAATCGATACCCACCATTCTTTATCGATTTTAAAGCCTCATATGACAGAATCTATATAGGGAAGTGCTTTACAGAGCAATGTCTATTTTTGGCATCCCTGTCAAACTTATTCCTTTGTGTAGAATGACGATGAAGAGTGCACGCTGCTCTATCAAGGTCGGAAAAGATCCCACCAATGCTTTTGATATTAAAAAAGGTTTTAGACAAAGCGATACAATGTCATGCGACTTCTTATACATTGTGGAAAGAATTGTGCTTGAGTTTTGCACATTTCAACATTTTAGGTTTTTGATTTAATTTATCGCCGTTTTTTTTTCTCTTTCGTTTAATACTTAAAACCTGAGTCAAGAACAACTGCTAAATATCGTAATAATTTAGTGTTAAGATAAAAAGACAGAGCAATGTACTCTAAAGTCATGACGTACTGCTTTTTACATCCAAGTTGATATAGCTTCACTTCTAATCGGTAGTGTTTTACACTTAAGTTTTACAGTGCTTATAGTTAGACTAAGGCCTTTTGTTAACATAGGTAAAGGGTGTTTTTTCAGATATGTGGTTTTCAAGGTGAAAAGAATTGCATACAATTTTTAATGTTATGGCCAGGAATTAAACTTTATTATATATTATTTATTATTATTATTAAAAATAAGGGTTTCCCATTATGTCTTAAAAATAATTTCCCGCCGTGGCTTCTTTGAATAAATTCCAGCCCAGAGGTCCAAATTTCAACCACTTTTTTAAGCTCATCAAAAGTTTCCTAAAATTACTTGATTCTTTGGTTGCGTCTCGGGAACCGAACAAATATTTTGCATGATTTGCAAAAGTTATTCAGAAGTAAGTCTATTCATTATGAAATGGCAAATCAAACTGAGTATAAATCAAGTGACAGCTGTCAAAAAGTCCAACTCCTAAAAAAGTATTGCCAGATTGGAAACCAAACGTCTAAAAAAAGATTGTATTGTCTTCAAAAATGGAAGGATTTCGAGATCGAAACTTGACTGTACCCTAAGCTGTCTTGTGATGGAGACTTGTGTATGTGTACCCATTAAATGATTTTCAAAAATTCAATAAGGAATTTTTTGACATAATTTTTCATAATCCTATAAGTGATATAAGGAACAAGTCAACTGATGGATGAAGATTTCACAGGAAAACCTGCCTAAACTCCTGATGGACTCTCCATTTTCATACAGCTCGAAATGAAACAAGTCAAACATGCATTTTCTAGGAACACCGAACCGTAACGTAATGCAATTTCCCTCTATCATACTGTCCGGTCCGGTGGTGTGGTCCGGTCCGTCTGTTTCTGTACTCGTATTGTAGATAGCTATTAATGGTTTGTTCTTATTATTATTTTTGTATATGTCTTTATTCTTTTATTTTGTTCATGTATTTTTACCGATCGCAACAGCAATTGCAAGATTTAAAACTATCAGTCGGAAATCTATAATTAATTAGATGGCAATTTATTTTCCACGGCATACACCGTTTGCACTCTTTAGAGGACAATATTATACAGCGCGATGCACTTTCAAGTGAGTCAGCGTCAGCCGGGCAAAATGAGTTCTCATTCCTCTATACGAATTGGTACCCCTCGGATCACCGCTCCGGGCCGCGTGCCACCATCAGCCGATCGGATCGAGTATAATCGAAGGAACGACTGAGACCGATCGTACGTGTCGTGTGGTAGTTTTTCTATGCAATTAAAGTATCTACTAGTAGAAGTCTATTTTGCCTGTGCCAGCATTGTTCTGAAAGCTACAAGCTCGGGCGACTCTGACTACATAGACAGAATGACTACAGCAGAATTTGCAAGGTTGTCGACGACCGACGACGAAGACGACGACGAGCGACGGTGCGGTGGTGGTAGCGGTTGGTGGTTGGCAGTTGGCAGTTGCGGTGTTGGTGGTGGTGGTGTCGGTGCCGGTACCGGTGACAGTGAAGGGCAGCGGGCAGCGGCAACTGGCAAAGCTGAGAAATCAAAAGAAAAAAAAAATCCCCATCAACCAGCCATAGCTTTATAAGTGGGCAACAGAGAACAGTGAGCAGAGACCAGGAGGAGGCAGGAGTTGTATCTTGTTCGCTTTTATTTATGAAGGCGGGTTAGGGGCAGTTTTATGCGGTGCAATTTATAAGTTTGTAGCTTTGTATAGGAATAAGCGTATAATCAATTACATTTTAATGCATGCGGTTTAAATCTTTTAATCTTTTGGATCTGTAATCGTTGAAGTGTGTATAAATCGTTTAGAGATGCGATTTTTTGTTTTCATTTTTGGTTCCATTGGATTTCTCGGATCGTTTTTTACCGGACGATCGGACGGCCGCGGCTGGTGGCGCGGTACAATGTAGCTCAGCGTAGCTCAGCTCAGCGCGGTACAGCGCAGCGACCAGAGTGCACAAAATGTTTGTGTGTGATGTGATCGCGCATTGATTAACATTTTTTTTAGTCGTTAGTGTTACAAGTTTCGCCTTTGCAAATGGATGAAATTGAAATTAAATGGGCGGGTAGAGTAATTGCACTAATAAATAGGTTTGGATTACTTGAAATAAATGATTCTTTATAGCCATTAATAAGGAAAAGCACATGTTTTTCTCTTAATTAGATTGGAAATTCCAAAATTTAACAACCAACAAAAAAAATTATTGTTAGGATGTACATAATGTACATAATGTAAGTCGTTTTTGTAATACCTACTTACTTACTAAACGGAATTTTAAACAGCTGCTGTTGGTGTTGATATGGATTAAAAGACTCGGTTAACTTTTTTCCTAAGGAATGACTCAAGGGGTGACAAGTTTTCAAGCTTGTAAGGAATTTAAATACTTTGGTAATGAAATATTTTCAAAATTCTGCTTCCTACAACTAAGTTTTCCGAAATTGAAATCATTATACAAACAATAATTACAAAAATGGATTTTGATAAGAAGTTTTTTAAATACTAAAATTTGAAAGCGATTAGAGTTCTTCTGGAATTTCGACACGATTTATTTAATATTCAACGAAATTTCAATGGTGAAACTGGGGCGTATACGCACTATTTTTGTTTTTTATTATAGTAGGTATATAAATGACCTTATCGACATGATTGAGCAGAACAACGTCTGCTGGACCAACTAGTGTCTGTCAAACAAAATTTGTTTGTTTTAAATGAAATTTGTACGCTTTTCATACATTTTGGTCATACGCCTTAGGTGGTTATGATATTTACACCATACGAAACCCTTAATGCATCTACTTTGTGGTTTTAAATTCGAACTATTCTTAAAATATTATTCAGCTATAAAAATAGTTCTGTAGTTTTATACTAAAATTTTACATATCCCAAACTGTCTGCTGATAGTGTGTTTTTGTTTTTAAGGTTCCAACACTGGAAATAATGTATTGCCCTTCAATACTTTTGAAATCAAATTAAATATTCTAAGGAATTATAATTTTCAGAATTAAACCACCTTTCGTTAAATCAGTGTTTATTTCTTCAGATAAACCCGTACTCTAATATCTTAATAAAGACTTAAACTATACTTGACTCATAGATAAATGCTGGAAATAATTGATTGATGATGGAAATTTTGTTTTTAAAGACAAAATATAGGTATACATACAATTTTCAACTTTCTATCAACACAACAAAATCCAAAATAATGGTATTTGCCCCTACACAAAGCGCTTATAATGGAAGAAGCTGTAAATATAATGGTACGCAACTGGAGGTAGCAAAAGAGATCAAATATCTAGGCTAGAAATTGAATCCAACATTAAATTTCAAAATTAATTTATCGGTGAAAGCCCAAAGCTCGCAAAGTTTGATAAACTTAACATGGAAAAATATCTTCTCTAACAAACAAATTAATTTATCTACAAAATACAAAATATTTAATTTAGTAGTGAAATCTACTCTCTTGTATGCTGCTCAGGTTTGGGGATCAGAAGAATATGAAGAAATCGAAAAATTTTATAGGAATTATATAAAGAAACTTTTCAACCTACCTCTGAATATGCCTAGTTATGCCATATATTTAGAAACAGGACTTCCAAAACTTCTAACAAGTACCCTGAAGTCTCAAGTTGACTACATCATCAAAGTCTGCAGCAACCATCAGAGCACAAGACTTTCGAAAAAACTTCTTTTATATGAGCTGATAAACAAGGACTGTTGGTTTGGAAGATGGCAATCTGTTGGCAATGAGTGTGGAGTGAGATTGGATGATGATTTCAGCAATGTAAAACATGTGAAAGAACAAATGTACAGCATCGTAGAGAAAAATGAGGACATAATGAGGCATTCACTGATAGAAGAAACTCAAGCCTCATTCAGTAGATTAATCTACAGTCAGCTCAGCTATGATCTTGGCTCCAGAAATTATTTCAAGGATTCACTGAGTTATGAAGAGATATCCCTAATCTTTAAAGCGAGATGTGAAGTTCTCAACTTAAATGGAACTCCTTTTAATGGTAGTTTTAACCAATTCTGTACGCTGTACAACTTAAAATCAAAAGAAGATTATCTTCATTTCATTGGTATCTGTCCAATATTCAAAACTCAAAGACGCTACTTTTTCGGGAAAAATACTCTTACCCTTGGAAAACATTAAGTATATTTTTGAAAGACATTTACAAGTATACTCGTAGATTGTTATTAATAACAGAATTCTATTAAATTCAAAACATATATATACATTTAAAATTTAAATATTCTTAATTTTGTATTTTTTCAACCTGCCTGAAGGCATAGCCATAGCATCTAAATTCAAAATTATGTATAAAATTTTGTAAATTAATGTAAATAAATGAATTACTTACTACTACTACTACTACTTCTACAAACATTTTTTTTTATTAAACAGAAATAAATATAAACTTAATTTTATCTATGTATGTATGTATATACAAAAATAATTTTAAGCTCGAATTTTGTTAGAGAAAAAATCAACATTTTCTTAAAAAAAATTATTTGACGTTCTTTTTTGACTAAAATTTAAAACAAGTTTCAACAGAATTTTACAAGGTTTGATATCTACTCTTTAACATATCTCTAAATCAGAATCCATAAGAATCAACTTTAAACTTTAACTAACGGCTTATCCATTTTGCGGTTTCAAAAGTATAGGGCTGAAATTCGACATCTGTCAAACTAAGTTGTTAAAACAATTTTTTTTAGTTAAAGGTCTGTCATTTACGAAAAACCTACTACAAAAATGGTGATCCTGCCACAGCCACATATCGTGCTTTAAGAGGAGATTATGGTTTACATAATCATCCAAATACGGAAGAGGAGAGGCCAATACATCCCCACAAAGTCACTGTTTGGTGCGCTCTTTGGTCCGGAGATGGGGTTTTACCTTACTTTTTCGAAAACGACGATTGCACGACTGTCACCAGCCTTGTCGAGAGAAGGGGGAAAGGGGGAAACTCCCCGGGCCCGGGATTTTCTAGGGGCCCGTAAAATTGAAAGCAATGAGGAGAGTGTTTTATTTTCAATATACTCTATATTCATCATCAACATACATATACATACCTATTCCCACTTATTTTAAGGGGCCCGAAAATTTAAAATCATTCATGCTTTCGCAATCGGGCCCCTGTTTGAATGTTATCTACCGATCTATCAGTCACAAGCTTGCCGATCTGGGCCCCTGATTATTATTGGCGTACATTTTTGTTAATATTTATTTAAAAATTTGGGCAACTCTGAATTATTTTAAGAAAGTTATAATAAATTGTTTTGCTTTTCTTATTTATTTAACGTAAATTTCAACTTAAAACAAAACACAAATATTTATTTCGGTTTCTGTTTTTTATAAAGTTTCTTCTCTTCTATTTTTGTTTCTGCTGGGAACGAAATTTTTGATTCGATTTCGGAAAATCTCACGCAAACGTTTTTCAATTGTGGTTTCCATAATATTATTTAATTAATATTTTGAATAAGTTGTTTAATGAAGTTTTGAAGGATATCAAATCACTTCACAATTAAAGAGACATTTTGGAGAAAATCGAGGAGCCGGAGAGCAAATTCAAACAGACGAAGAAATAAATTTCAAGGGAAACACCTTTTACGTCATAGATGATTCAATTATATCTGGAATTCGTTCGATACGATGAAAAATTTGATTGAATGCTACATCTTCATTTTTATGGCAGTTTTCAATAATGGACGAAATTGAGATTAAAAACTCCCCTACAAGGTTCATCCAAAAGTATAACTCGCATGTGTCTCAAGAGTTGAAAGAAGAAATAATTCATCACACATTTATGAAGCCAATTTGAAAGCAGCACTTCCGCCATTGAGTTTGCTCAATGCTATTTATTCCCGGAACTTGGAGACGATTTTCCCCAACATTTGTGTTGCTCTCCGTGTGTGTTCCACCATACCCGTAACCGTAGCTAGTGCCAAACGTTCATTTAGCGTCCTTCCCAGAACAAAGAAGTTTCATCGTTCGTGCTCATCACAAGATCGTGTTTCCGGACTTGCTACACTATGCATCGAATCACCTTTGGCAAGGAAATTGAATTTCGAAGCAATTATAAGTTGTGCTGCTGCTCAGAAAGCTAGGAAAGCTCGTTTGCCAAAAGAAAATACTTCATTGAATGCAAACTCACTCTAATAAAATACTTAGTTTTTTTAAAGACAAATTTGAAATACTTTTACTTCGCTCTATTTTATTTTCATAATAGGTGATAGATCTTCATGCTAATTTTTTTTAATAGTTAATCGACCGTATTATCAGTTACTAATATGTCGTTGGCAATATCGAATTGAATGTATGAATCTGTTCGGAATCTGATCTACTCGCATATAGAATTATTTTCTATCCACCCTCCATTTCAGATGAACTGGACGATACCCGTGAGATTGATTTGATGATTAACACTTTTTTTCGATTCACTTTGCAAACAAAAAATTATTATTTCCGTTAATTTCAAACAATTTCATGCAATTCGTAATTGAAATTAGAACGTACCATATCAGTAGACATGATTTTTGAAAAAAAAAAATGGTAAATATCGACGGAATCGACGGCCCTGACTGTCACCGTCAATTCGAAGCGTTATGGTCGCCGATAACCGATTTGTTTTGCCTGCTAATGAAGACTACGACGATTTGACACAGAAAGGCCGTGTTTATGCAGATAAATTTGTAACACCTGAGCACTTAAATAACAGTTTATCGTCAAGTTATGGCTGAGATACCCCCCAATATATGTCAAAAAGTGGTCGAAAATTACCTCAAAAGAATCGATGCTTTCAACAATTCCCGTCATGGTCATTTAAATAATGTAGTGTTTCACACATATTGTCTACGTTCAAACTTTATAATAAAAAAGAAATATCATGAAAAATAATATTGTATGTGTTTTATTTAAGTTTAATGAATAACCCTGTACAAGAGCGATTTAGTATTTCATTTCATAAAAAAAAAACTAATGAACTGTTACAACCTTTACTCACCTTATTTTATTTCCAATTATTCAAATTGTTAACTAATTAACTGCGTGGTTATTAAACAGATCTTATTCATTAGTTTATAAAAACCATAAATAAAAATAAAAATATATGTAAGTTTTTTTTTTTTAATTTTTGTTACTACTTTTTTATTAGCTTTAAATTGATTTAATAGCTACTTCTTACGATAATATAATAAGGCTACATGCCAATTTGGATGGCATCCAAAAGAATTTATTAGCTTGTCATTCAAATGAAATTTCAAAAAATTAACAAATCGTCAATTAAGAAAAAAAAAATTATAAACACAATCAAAATCATTATTTTAATAATACAAATCATTTTTGATTTCAAAATTTGTGACATTTGACGATTTAATTATGAGCCAACTGCCTTTAGACAAAATCTATTATAATCTCCTAAAATACTCGACTTTTAGCTATAAGACGAAAGAGGTATTGAAAAAGTCTTAGAAGTGAATATTGAAGCAAAATATGAATATCAGCGTTTCTAACTACACCCGATGTCATCATATGTATGTATATGTTCTATAAATTCAATTAAATTAAGACTGGAATTAGTGGAAATTTTTCAAAGCCTTAAGGCTTTCAACATTGCTATTTTATAAGTTCAACTAAAGGTTTTAGCTTTTAAGACAAAAAGTCAGAAAATTCAATCTTATTTTTACTCAAAATGAAGATACATTGTAACAAATATTATAAACCACAAATTATCATTACCTGATCCGGGTGTCATTTGTTTTTAATTTTAAAACTTTACCTAATTAATAATAAAATTTTTTGTTTTATCAACATGCATACGCACATAAATGTATAGGTATGTATGTTTTTTATAATTTTTGTTTTATAATTATTAAGATCAAATAAGATTGAATTAAGGTTTCGTGTTTAACAAAATTCAAATTCCATTGGTTTTATCTACACTTTGCTATTAAAATTACCTGATGGTTTCTTTTTTATACATACTTAAGTATGAATCACTTAAACATTCTCAACAAATAAAAATTACCGAAAATTGTCTTCTAGGAAATAATCAGTATTTCATTACCAGAACTAATTTACTTTCTCTTCCAGGAAACCACTGTTCAAGTTGTTAGCTTTTTGTATCCTAAACTGTCACGAGGAGCTTTATCAGTTTTTAATCTTTCGAACTAGCATTCTGACAGGAAATACGTCATACAAGATACAAGTACAAAAGTATGTTTGAATATAACAAAATGAATTATTTTAGAATTTCCCCGTTTTTTGTATTTTTCTTCAATGACATAAAAGTATTTTTTTCTTGGAAATGCTTAAAATATGTTTTGTCATTATTACTAATAGTGCGATCGCATCGTCGCGTCGCGTTGTCGTTCGTCTACAATGAAAGGAAGTGATGAAATATTTAAACAAGATAACTGCTAATAGGTTCAATGTGTTACAAAAGTATTTTATTGCAGTTTTTTTTCTTTCAAAATTCCATATGGAGCAAGTAGAAATAAAAATACCTTAATAAATAATAAAATGAACAACAGGTAGTGTAAGGGAAGTTATAGGTAGCTACCGAACGGAATGTGATATAATTTACAACAAACACTCAGTCGGAACGTGTCAATAATTCAAATACTCATTATCATTACATATATTTAGCTTATTATAAATACTTCAGACGGATTTAATACCCAATGGTATTTAAAAGAAATATTATGATGCGTATGGGTCGAATGGACTTGTCTTTTGAGTTAAATCCATTTCTATATACCTTTTCAAGGTATTAAAAGAATTCTAAAAATTGTCTATCATCGATCTCTTGGTCTTCGATAGAAAATGTTTGTTTTGCGATTTTCATTTTGACCTGATACCTAATACTCAGTAGAAGAATTAATTTTGTATTTAATTTTTTAAGAAAATATAAAGTATAATCTTTTTGAAGTACTTAGTTAAATTAATTTTTGGAGTCTAGTTTGTAAGAAAGGAATCCAATTAATATCTAACTCATTTTTTACAAAATCCTATTTTTAAATTTAAGTTTTTAGTTGTAAATACAAATTATTGGAGCACATAGTTCTGTAAATATTTATATTCCATGCAAAAAATTTTCATCGAAACGGATTTTTGCTCATTAACTATAAAAAAAGTTCAAATGTCATTTAAATTTATTTTGCTCTCAGGTAGACTTTGTTTTTTTTTTTTTTTTAAATGTTTCAAAATAGATCTTAAGGACTTTTCATCCACAAACAATATTTTTAGCAAACATGAATGCAAATTTTCTAATAAATGTTTTAAAAAGTCCAACAAATTTGTCAATGATTGTAAAATTAGATGTGTATACACAGCTACATATGTTCTATATTTCACTTTTACTAGAAATTAAATTGAAATCCTTTCAAAATGAAAACTTCATTTGAATTTAATTTCAATTACAAAAAATGAAGATTAACTTATTCTTCAAAAAGACTTGATTTGTGGAATGTTGCAGATTCTACTTCATATTGGAGGAAACTTGCAAAAGCGTTTAAAACGAATTTTAAACACGATAAATGTCTTTTTTATAAGATTTCGAGTAAAGCAATGTTTCTTTAAGATTTTCAAGACACTTTTTCGACTGTGCTTCGGCAAATACCAACATCAGTTTTTTAAAACCTTCCACAAAAATAAAATAAAACTACAGATATCTGTAACGCACATTTTTATTAAAAAAAAGACAGACAGACAGTGTTGATACGTTTGGTACCTCCTTAATGCTAGGTAGATGTCTTTGTAGAGTAATGTCACTTTAAAACTCAACACAGACTCTGATATGTATTTCGACAGGGTTTCTTTTTAATTTATTTCAACTAAAGTTTGGAAATTTAGGAACTTGTGTGTTTTTACACTAAGCTGACGACTCAACTTTTATTTAATCTTTTTTATAAATGCTTTTTTACAATTTTCTTTATAGTCATACACATTTTGTTGGCAACTTCATATCAACTGTAGCACGACTACCTTTCATAAAAACCAGGCTGGGATGCGACCCATACTGATAACTTCCCATCCCGTCTGTCGATTTGTCGTGCTTAAAAGGTTTTTAGGTTTTCGTGTTTTGTTAAGCAAGTTGTCAGTTAAATTATTCGAAAACATTTTTAATTACCAACAATATTTTGCATATGATGAAATAGTTTGAATTCAAAATCTATTTTTGTTAACGAGCTTTTTAGTGGAAAACCAATTTTTAGCAATTTTTGTACTTTTTCTTAAAAGTGTTTATTTCTTTAATAAACAAATTCAAATTGTATGAATGAAATTAATTTGAAGTCAATATCTTCTATTGTTCACGAGATATCGAGAACTGAACATCAATTTTTACCAAATTTGCGTTCTATTTCTTGTAGATTTTATTTGTGTATGAAAAAACGGACAGTTGGATATCTGTGAGATAAAATAAGTTTGAAGCTAATATTTTTAATTTTTGCAAAGATATTTGACTCAAAAATCAATTTTAAAGATTTTTCATAAATTTTCTTTAGGTTTTCATTTTTAGTAAAAAAAAACACTGTCAATTCATTATATCTCAAAATTTGTCCAAATGTTGAAAACAATATTTCTTATAAGTTAAAATTAGTTAGAAGCCATTATCTCAAATTTTTGAAAAGATATTTGAGTCGAAAATCAATGTTTACCAACTTTTGTTACATTTTTTTTTCGGTTTTTAATTTTTTGTAAAAAAAACAGTCAATTCGATTTTTTTCAAAATTTTACTGAATGTTGACAACAATATTTTTTGAAAGATAAAAGAAGTTTAAAGCCAATATCTCAAAGTTTTGAAAATTCGTCGAAATTCAATTTTTCTTAACTTTGAGTAATGTTTTGTTCAGGTTTTTATTTTTTATAAAAAAAAATCTCAATTAGATTTTTCTCAAATTTTATCAGATGTCAAAAACATTATTCTTCGTTGCACAAAATTGTTTTGGAGATGAAATCATATTTTAGTGGTAAAGTTTTAGAGGTGAAATTTTTTTTTTTCAGTTTTCTGATTTATAAAAAAAAACCGTTAATTGGATTTTTTTTCCAAAAATATACTTGTTTTGTATCACGTTACAATATATAATATAAAATTAAATTCAAGTCTCTAGCATCATTGGTTCATGAGATATTTAGGTTTAACCAAAATGTTCACCTTTTTTTTAAACTGCTATGGTAAAAAAAACCACCCACGCAATTTTCTTGAGAGCCCTTTCTGTATCTTTCTGCCTTATTATCTGTATAACAAAATTTATTTGATGTCGATATCTATTCTGATTCTTGAGCTATGGACTACGAAAAAAACGTCGCGAACGTACGGACGTACGGACGTACGTACACACGCACGCACAGACATCCTTCTAAAAATCTTTTACTTCGACTCTAGGGCCCTTGAAACGTCGAGAAATGTCAAAATTTTCAATTCGACAAATCGGACCCATTACAATAACTTCCTATGGGAAGTTAATAAGCTTTTATATTGAATTAGGTAAAACAAAATCAAACTATATTCATATACAGAAAGTAAAACAAAATAATTTCGGATCTAATAATGTCAAAAACACATTCTCTTAAATTGTTTGTGTATTTCAATTAAAAAAAAAAAACAATATTTTTTCATATGTACAAACAATTTTTTTCTAAAATAAAGGAAATAAAATGTTCAGGATAATTCCCAATGAAACAGAATTAAATTTAGTGCCATACAATATGAATTTTTATAATGATTTTTTTAAATAAAAATGAATTGTAAAACTGTAAATTGAGACCAAAAATTGCAAGTTAAACACAAAATCTAAAAAATCTAAACAGTTCACGATGTAAGTTAATAAGTTTTCTTGAGTGCTTAACTAAAATTCCCTATTTAAAAAAAAAATAATTAACTTCATATGAAGTTACAGCATTTCATCTCTAATAACGACTTTTGGTTTGTTCACTTTGGTGTATCCGTACTTTTTTCATTAGGTATTACCTTTTCTTTTCATCAATTAAATAAAGTTAAGGTATACTCGTATCAACATCTAAATTTGATGAAGGAACAAAATCACTAGAAATCGAAATTTTCACAAAATCTACAGGAAAATAAATAAATAAATAGTTACATAGAAAATTAAAATTAAGTAAAACTTAATTTTTTCACACGAAGTTGTTAAATTAAGATATTATATTATTTATATTTTTACGAAGCCATAACTAGCTTTACAGCGCAGATAACAGTATACCAAAATGAACTGTATACTTACATATTTACATTTACAATATCGTTTAAAACTATGAGACATTGAATAAGTTTAATTAGTTTCAATAAAATTTTGTGACAAATTAAGTAAGTACACAAAATATAGCAGTTAAGGTTTCGTGTATCTTATCTTGCATAGTTCATGACCGATACTAAAACCTATTTTTAAGTTGTAATAAATATTGAAAAAATAAATACAAAGTATTATCTTTAAAGCAAACAATTCTAGTACAACTAATTTTTAAAATAAAACTTAACCGAAATTTATTTTGTCACAATACTATTTTTAATTTTAATCTTTCTATTTGATTTTTCTAATTTTTAAACTTATTTAAAGAAATGGTGCTTATCTAACTTTTATCTCTTTATCGAACTAAATATTCAGCGATTCACAGATTAGATATATCAAAATTGTTTCGTTGATATTTTGTTAACTCGATATTTAAGGTCTTAAACTTAAGTTTATTAACTTCCCATAGAAAGTTATTGTAATCGGTCCAATTTGTCGAATTGAAAATTTGGACATTTATCGACGTTTTTAGAGTCTATTTAAATTAAATTAGGTGGCGCAACAGTCCGTAGAGAACCAGGGCCTAGTGACTTACAACTCTCAACCATTCCTGTGTGCGAGTAATGTTGTCAGGGATGGAGGGGACCTACAATTTATATGCCGAATCCGAACGGCTAATTTGAGAAAGCACTTTTTCATGACAAGAATTACTCTTGGAGAATTTGTCAATTCCTCGCAAGAGGCAGTACCCGTGAAAACTCTTTTTTTTTAATTAAGGTGGCACAGGCAGGGATTGAACCCAAGACCTCTCGCATGACAGTCCAACGCACTAACCATCATGCCACGGGTACTACAAGAGTCTATTTAGAGTCTATTTAGAAGATTTTAAAAAAGATGTCTGTGCGTGCGTGTGTACGTACGTTCGTACGTCCGTACGTTTGCGAAGTTTTTTTTCGTCGTCCGTAGCTGAAGAACCAGTAGAGATATCGACTTAAAATAAATGTTGTTATACAGATAACAATGCAGAAAGATGAAGAAAGGGCTCTTAATAACGCTAGAAACTTGAATTAAATTTTATATTATATATTGTAACGTGATACCAAACAAGTATATTTTGAAAACAAATCCAATTAGACGTTTTTTTATAAATCAAAAAAAAATGAAAAAAAAATATTTGTCACCTCGAATTACGAACAAAAACTGATTTTATCTCCAAAATAATTTTGTGCGACGAACAATAACGTTTTTGACAACTGATACAATTTTGAGAAAAATCGAATTGGCAGTTTTTTCTATAAAAAATAAAAACCTAAAAAACATTACTAAAAGTCGGTAAAAATTGGCTTTTGATCAAATATCTTTTCAAAAATATATTGTTGTCAATATTCAGTACAATTTAAGGAAAAATCCAACTGACAGTCTTTTTGCAAAAAACATTACTAAAAGTTGGTAAAAATTGATTTTCGACTCAAACATCTTTTCAAAAATTTGAGATTATGGCTTCCAACTAATTTTAACTTATAAGAAATATTGTTTTCACCATTCGATAAAATTTTGAAAAAAATCGTATTAAAAATTAAAACCTAATAAAAAACAATACTAAGACTTGGTAAAAGTTTACTTTCGACTCAAAAATCTTTTCAAAAATTCAAAATATTGGCTTCAAACTTTATTTATCTCACAGAAAATATTATTTTCGATGTTCAATAATTTTTTTATAAGATTCCAACAGTCCGTTAAATAGTTCGCAAATTTGGTAAAAATTTATGTTCGGTTCTCGATATCTCTCAAATTAATTTCATTCATCCAATTTATATTTGTTTATATAACAAAAAAAAAACTTTTAATAAATGCTACTAAAATTGGTTTTCGAATAAAAATCTCTTTAACAAAACTTGTTTTGAAATAAAACTATTTCATTATATGCAAAATATTGTTGGTAGTTTTGAACTTTTTAAGAATAATTCAACTGACAACTTTTTTAACTAAAAACGAAAACATGCAAATTTTTAAGAAAGACAAATCGACAGACGGGATGGGAAGTTACCAGTGTGGGTCGCATCGCAGCCTCTTTTTTTCATTTAAATTTCTACCGGGTTGAGGTCAAAATACTGTATGGATCATAATACTGTATTTATAATACTGTATCTCAAAATACTGTATGTACAAAATACTGCGTGATCAAAATGATGTATCTCAAAATTCTGTATTTTAAAATTCTGTATATCAAAATTCGGTATTTCAAAATGCTGTAAATCTGGCTGAAAAATAAAATTCGTTTTGATAATGTAAAATAGTGCGCACTTTTTTACATTATCAAAAAGATTTTTATTTTTAGCCCTTTAAAAGCATTTTCAAATATAGTAATTTGAAAACAGAACACTTTTTTTAAAGAAAACGTCATGATAATTTCTCATTAGTATAATATTCTAATATACTTCCCTTGGAAAAAAACCTATGTACCTATTATAATTCATGCCTTTAAACTAATAAAAACAAAAAAAAAAACAAAATAAATGGTATCTTCTTATTTTCTCTTTTTTTATTTTCTTCCTCTTAACTGTTTCGTTCTCTATCACATTTTAACATGAATTGTTCTTATCATAATCATAAACAATTGTCAAAATTGTCAAAACTATCCAGTATTATACAGTATTATGAGCTACAGTATTTTGACAATACAGAATTTTGATATGCAGTATTTTAAATGTACAGTATATTGAAATACAGAATATTAACCATACAGTATCATACAGTATTTTAAAATACAGCATTTCGACCCGCTTCCATTTCTACCATGTGTCCAAATGAACAAGGGAATAAACTCACTTCTAAACTAATTTTACCTGATGTATAAGTTTAAGGGCGGACATCATATGCTAAGAAAACTATAAAATTCAATATTTGTAATCATCCCAAATACTAATTATAAGTTGTCAACATGATACCACTTTTTTTGATAGAGCTCCCACCTATACCGACTTTCAAAATAAATACACTAAAAATTTAAGTCATGACCTCATGAGTCTAATAAACTAAAGAGTGCTTGATAATTACTACCCTTAATGCTTATTAAGTTAATTTTAAGTACCTACTACTCAATGTCAATTATAAATATTATTTGACAACAGACTGTG
Source organism: Eupeodes latifasciatus (assembly GCA_920104205.1). Classification (NCBI taxonomy): domain Eukaryota; kingdom Metazoa; phylum Arthropoda; class Insecta; order Diptera; family Syrphidae; genus Eupeodes; species Eupeodes latifasciatus. The sequence goes on along the minus strand of OV049926.1, from coordinate 130,987,384 downwards.
AAATAAAATTACATTTTTCTTTGTATTTATTTATAATTTTTCTGATTGGACAGCAAAAAAAGGTTGTTATTTTACCTATTTATAATGTATAAGTAAAGCCAGCAATCTTGGGTTAGGTTAGTTCAAGGCTAGTATAAAATATAAACACTTGAAGATAGAAGCTATCTGTTACTCGAAGACACTGTTTATCAATTACTAAATAAAAATACTCAAACAAAATGATTCAAAATCAATCATTATGTCTATAGTCTATAACCAAAATAAATGACTTTACTTTTATTTTGTTGGTAATGAAATAAAACAAATTGATAGGAATATTTATTATTCAATTAATTGTACTGCGTTGTATCCAGAAACAATTCCAAATTTCAAAATAACACGTCTTTATCAACTACTTGCCGCCCTTTTTTTCACGGAAACTTTTTATGCATTCATATTTGATCAATTTACATTGTACAATGTACAGCCCTGAACGTAAGAGAATGGAATCTCTTATGAATGCAATCTTTAGCCTGTTCAAAAATTGAATTCATATATTTCAATTTGAGATAGATGAGACTTAAATACTATTTATTTAAAGTTTTAAGGATTCTAATCATTTTCCATTTGACACTTTATATGCATTTGGTTCCATTCGTTTTAAGTCTATATTCTTATAGAGTGCCTTCCCATCATTCTACAGTGGCAATAGTTCCTGCTAAGTTTATCATTAGATCTCTATCAATTGAAATAAATTGTCAATTTAAAATCGACGAATCTATATTTGGTGAGCAAAATTTAGATACAATTGAATTCATCCATATCAAGTGCATACATACATACGTAAGTAACAACTTTCTTATCGGTTACCTAATATTGAATCATTTAAAAAGAACTTAAAATAGACAACTGCAATAGTTTTCCAAATTGTTTTAAATGACATACAGCTTCATTACTGACAAGAAAAAAATTACAAGGCCGCAGTTTTAAAATATTTTGAGAAGAAGAAAATACTATTCAACTGAAATATAAATTTACTTTATTCTCGTAGGCTTTTGTAAAGTTAAGAAATCAAATGATTTCGTGGACCAGCAGTAAACTTTTGATTTGTCATTAACGATAAATGTTTTTAGTGCTTAAAATAATATGCTCGAAAGGGCTTGATATTGTACAAACGCTAAATATTAAATATGTTGTCAAACTATTCAACGAATAATTGTATGGGTCAGTTTAGTGTATAGTTATAAAGCTGGGCATTATAATATAAACACTGTATGGTTATACAACATTTTTAGATAAATATTTTGTTTGGGATTGATTTTAAAATTCAGTCAATTTTTTTTTTAAATGTGCCTAATAGTTATAGGTAACAGAAAAATATTGCACTGCAAATAATCCTGAACTCATTTTAACGTTCATAGTAAAGCATATCCATAAGTAAAAAAAGAGGCTGGGATGCGACCCACACTGAAAACTTCCCATCCCGTCTGTCGATTTGTCTTGCTTCAAAGTTTGTAGGTTTTCGTGTTGGGTTAAAAAAGTTGTCAGTTGAATTATTCTTAAAAATTTTAAAATTACCAACAATATTTTTCATATAAAGAAATAGTTTAGTTTGAAAATCTAGTTTTGTTAAATAGATTTTTAGTGAAAAACAAATTTTTACCAATTTTAGTAGCATTTCTTAAATTTTTACTAATTAGATGAATTAAATTAATTTGAGAGATATCAAGAACCGAACATCAATTTTTACCAAATTTGCGTACTATTTCTTGTAGATTTTATTTTTTTATGAAAAAATGGACTGTTGGATTTTTATAAAAAAACACTGAATATCGAAAACAATATTTTCTGTGAAATAAAAAAAGTTTGAAGACAATATTTTTAATTTTTAAAAAGCTATTTGAGTCGAAAGTAAATTTTTACCAAGTTTTAGTATTGTTTTTTTGTTAGGTTTTTATTTTTTGTAAAAAAACTGTCAATTAGATTTTTATCAAAATTTTACTGAATGTTGAAAACAATTTTTTTTTAAAGATAAAAGCCAATATCTCAAAGTTTTGAAAAGATATTTGCGTCGAAAATCAATTTTTACCAACTTTTGTTAAATTTTCTTTTAAGTTTTTATTTTTTGTAAAAAAAACTGTCAATTCGATTTTTCTCAAAATTTTACTGCATGTTGACAACATTATTTTTCAAAAGATAAAAGTAGTTAAAACCCAATATCTCAAATTTATAAAAAGATATTTGAGTCGAAAATCAATTTTTACCAACTTTTATTAATTTTTTTGTTTAGGTTTTTATTTTTTGTAAAAAAACTGTCAATTCTATTTTTCTCAAAATTTTTCCGAATGTTGAAAACAATAATTCTTATAAGTTAAAATTCGTTGGAAGCCCTAATCTCGAAATTTTTGAAAAGATATTTGAGTCGAAAATCAATTTTTACCAACTTTTGTTAAATTTTCTTTTAAGATTTTATTTTTTGTAAGAAAACAATCAATTCGATTTTTTTTCAAAATTTTACTGAATGTTGACAACAATATTTTTTGAAATATAAAAGTAGTTTTAAGCCAATATCTCAAAGTTTTGAAAAGATATTTGAGTCGAAATTCAATTTTTACCAACTTTGAGTAATGTTTTTTTTAGGTTTTTATTTTTTATAAAAAAACTATCAATTCGATTTTTCTCAAAATTTTACCAGATGTCAAAAACATTATTCTTCGTTGCACAAAATTGTTTTGGAGATAAAATCATTTTGTATTCGTAAAATTTTCGAGGTGACAAATTTTTTTTTTCAGTTTTTTTGATTTATAAAAAAACTGTTAACTGGATTTTTTTCAAAAAATATACTTGTTTGGTATCACGTTACAATATACCTATTATATAAAATTTAATTCAAGTCTCTAGCATTTTTGGTTCGTAAGATATTAAGAGTTAACCAAAATTTTCACCTTTTTTTTAAACTGCTATGGTAAAAAAAAAACACCCACGCAATTTTCTTGAGAGCCCTTTCTGCATCTTTCTGCCTTATTATCTGTATAACAAAATTTATTTGAAGTCGATACCTCTTCTGGTTCTTGAGCTATGGACTACGAAAAAAACGTCGCGAACGTACGGACGTACGGACATACGGACGTACGGACGTACGGACGTACGTACACACGCACGCACAGACATCTTTCTAAAAATCTTTTATTTCGACTCTAGGGACCTTGAAAGGTCGAGAAATGTCAAAATTTTCAATTTGACAAATCGGACCCATTACAATAACTTCCTATGGGAAGTTAATAAAGAAATTGCAAGAATGGTTCTTAATGTCATACAAATAAAACAAATTAAACAAACCAAAAAAAGTTTGTTTTCAAAACTTTAAACGCCATTTGATTTCTCAAACTAATTTTTCATTTTTTTTAATTTTTTATATATATTTTCAATTTTTGTTTAAACATAATTTTGGCATGCAGTTATTTACAGTTTATTAATTTACGTTTTACATTTGAATTTCGAAATAATGACCCATTTTCAAGATATCGAATTTCGAAAAAAAATTTATATTTAAAAACAAAAACAAAATTAAAAACACTGACATTTTTGATCATCAAATATTATTGAAACAGTTAAAGAGCTTGAGCAGATTATTGAAAGCGGTTGATTAGTTCTTGAAAAAAAATTAATAACAAAATAACGATTTTATCTGGAGCAATTCAACAAAATTTTGTATTTTGTATTATTTTATTTCATTTTATTTTATTTTTATTATTTAATCTATATGGAAAAGTAATTTCGACGTCAAATATTAGAAGAATTTAACTACAAGCTCATACAACCCAATCTTTAAACAAGGACAATAAATTTGGGCTTCTCTAAGAAGCCCATAAGTCCACTTTTTGTTATATGTAGATGGAATAGTCAGGAAAAAGTCGTATTGTAGACAAACCTACTGCAGAATATTAGTTATTAAAATATACCCTTTAGATAGCGTTTCCAGCTGAAAAACAAGTCCAAGTATTATACAAAAAAAGAGACTGGGATGCGACCCACACTGATAACTTCCCATCCCGTCTGTCGATTTGCCTTGCTTGAAAGGTTCGTTTTTTTCGTGTTTTGTTAAAAAAGTTTTCTGTTGAATTATTCTTAAAAATTGAAATAGTTTGATTTTGAAATCTATTTTTGTTAACGAGATTTTTAGTCGAAAACTAATTGTTACCAATTTTAGTAGCATTTGTAAAAAAAACGTATTTCTTATATAAACAAATACAAATTGGATGAATGAAATTAATTTGAGAGATATCGAGAACCGAACATCAATTTTTACCAAATTTTTACCAAAATTGCGTACTATTTTTTGTAGATTTTATTTTTTTATGAAAAAACGGACTGTTAGATACTTATAAAAAAATGACTGAATGTCGAAAACAATATTTTCTGTGAGATAAAATAAGTTTGAAGCAAATTATTTTTGATTTTTGAAAAGATATTTGAGTCGAAAGTAAATTTGTACCAACTTTTATTAATTTTTTTTAGATTTTTATTTTTTTTTTAAACTGTCAATTCGATTTTTCATAAAATTTTGACGAATGTTGAAAGCAATATTTCTTATAAAGTAAAATAAGTTGGAAGCCATAATCTCAAATTTTTGAAAATTTATTTGAGTCGAAAATCAACTTTTGCTAATTTATTTTTTAAGTTTTTAATTTTTGTAAGAAAATTGTTAATTCGATTTTTCTCAAAATTTTACCAGATGTTGAAAAAGTTATTCTTCGTTGCACAAAAATGATTTGGAGATACAATCATTTTTTGTTCGTAAAATTTTCGGGGTAACAAATATTTTTTGGGAGCGGCTCGAAATGCTGTATTTTAAAATACTGTATGGTTAAAATTCTGTATCATACTGTATGATACTGTATATTCATAATACTGTATGGTTAATATACTGTATCTCAAAATGCTGTGTTGTAAAAATACTGTATCTGATAATACTGTATCTCAAAATTCTTCTTCTCAAAATGCAGTATGAGCAAAACATTATCTAAAAATACTGTATTTTTGCAAAATTCCGCTCTTAAGCTTCCATTATAGAGAATAACAAAAGCAGAACTCGATTTATGTATGTATACATATGTACATTATATCATTTATTGCAACTCCAAATTTCACTTAATTCTTAAATTTACATTAGCTTTTAAATATCAACGAAATGAACGAACACGTGGAAGTTTTGACGGATCAATAAGTTCGGTGTAATTGTTTATGGAATTGTTGATTGTGGTAACAAAAATTCATAATACAACTGTGAGAGAAATAACAATTAAAGAGAAGAAAATGGGAAGAGACAATAAGACGAAGATACCATTTTTTTTTTTTTTTTTTTAATTAATTCAAAGACTTATGAATTATCATATGTTATTGTTCAAGGGAAGTATATTAGAACATTAAATATTATGATGTATTCTTTATAAAAGTAATCTGTTTTTAAAATTCGGTATTTCAACATGCTGTAAATAGGCTGACAAATACAAATCGTTTTGATAAAGTAAAAAAGTGCGCACTTTTTTACATTATCAAAACGATTTTTATTTGTCAGCCTATTTACAGCATTTTGAAATACAGAATTTTGGTATACAGAATTTTAAGATACAGAATTTTGAGCTACAGTATTTTGATCATACAGTATTTTGTACATACAGTATTTTGAAATACAGTATTTTGAGATACAGTATTTTAAATACAGTATTATGATCCATACAGGATTTCGAACCCAACCCATATTTTTTTTTCAATTTTTTTGATTTATAAAAAAATCGTGAATTGGATTTTTTTCCAAAAATTAATTCAAGTCTCTAGCGTTATTGGTTCGTACGATATTTAGGGTTAACCAAAATTTGCACCTTTTCTTTAAATTGCTGACATAAGAAAACCACCCATTCAATGTTCCTGAGAGCTTACCAAAAATAAAGTTGTGTTCTTACTATAGTGTTTTGCAATAAGAGGTTTTCTTCTGATATTAAAATAAAATGCACGAGTGCGCTGCGCAAACTGTATCCAAAGACCATGTTTCAAAATAGTGGGTACCTAAATTTTCATATTAAAGATTAACCTGCGAGATTTTTAAATTAATTTTGTATGTATAAATTTTGTTCTTAAAAATATTTTTGGAATGCAGTTATTTAGAACTTATAAATTTACGTTTTACATTTTAATTTCGTTGAAAAATATCGACCCGTTTTTGAAATATTGAATTTAAAAAAATAATTATTAAATATGTTTGAAAATCCAAATAAAATTGACATTTTTGATTTATCACATATTAACAATATAAGAGCTTTTTCAGAAAATGTATTAATATCTATCAGCGCGTTTTTCAGAAAAATAGAATTTTTGATTCTTGAACAAAAAATTTGTATGGAGAATGATATTTTTGGTCTTAACAATAAATTTAAAACACCTAACGCGCATCAGCTTAAAACCTTAATTTCTTAATTTGAACAGACAGACAGACGGACGGAATAAGGTAGTATTAAAAATAAAACTCTCTTCTTTAAATCCCTTTATTTTGGCCATAGCTGCATTTTGTTCAAATTCTTTAAAACAAATTCTTAAGCTTTCTAAAAATGTCAGTAGAATCTAGCAGGTCTTTTGAACCTTTGCACCTTTCCTGACCATACGTTCTTACGTATACAACAGATGCAACAGCATCAAATCACTTGATATAAGTAAATGAACAGTGTTGAACTTGAACATCTGGAAACAACAGATACACTTTATAAAAATGCATTTTATTTCATTTATTGAACATCTGGAAAATAAAAACCTCTAAACGAACAAATTGATTCCGTTCATTGCAATTTACTGGAAAAGTTCAAGGGCTAAATGTGAAATAATTCTCAAATTAATTAAGCATATAACATACATAACTGCTTAACAGTTTTTGACTTCGTACTTGTATATACAAATTCTGACTTGACTCATTTAACTTTATTGGAAATGACAATCAACAACGCAATAATTGTCGTTTAACTTTTGATCTTATCGGGAAGTAGGTACCTACCTCATTTCATTTTTTTTTTTGGAGTATGCGGTAACTGATAATAATTAATTTTTGTCATTTATAAATTGATGCATAAATGTATGTATGTATGTGACTTTTATAAAATTGGAATATATTTGGAGTAGATATTGCTAAATTAATGCGTAGTAAAGAAACGACCTTATTGAGTACCAATTAATTGTTTTTTTTTTGTCTTGCTATCAGTAAGTGCCTACTTCAAATCATAATTAGTGTCTCGCTGTTTGATAAGCGTGTATATCAAAAATGGTTGCCAATTTCTTTTTTGAATTGAAGAGGTTTTTGTTTGCCTTGATAGTTGGTTGGGGGGTAGTGAAATTAAATGTATTGATAAAATTATTGCACCTGATACTAGTGAATTTTATGTTTCCATTAGTATTAAGGTGCATCCAGATTAAAGAAAATTTTTTGAAACACTTCAGAAACATTTAAGAACCATTGTAGAAACATTTAAAAAACGTTTTGGAAACAGAGAAACATTTCTGAAATGTATTTTTTGGTCTGGAAGCTCGCGAAACATTTCTGAATTGTTCTCTGTTTCCCATTCCTAATGGAAACTTTATTTGGTTTCTAAAGTATTTACATAGCTAGAAAATGCTTTAGTGGTTTTAATAAAGATATAACATGTCGCAAAATGTGTGGATCAACGAGAATTTCATCTAATTGATAAAAATGTATGAAATAAAAAAAGTTTTGAAGGATTCACTTGATGAAAATTTAAAAAATAAAATCAAAAATGTCGATGCCTTGTCTCGAATTCACAAAAATCAAAACACAAACAAAAATAGGAAACAAAGAAACATTTCAGAAATGTTTTTTAAAGCGTCTACACAAAAAAAATAAAAAACAAAATGTTCTTGCAAAGTTTCTGAAACGTTTTTTACACACCTTAACATATGATTTAAACTTTGTTATGAGCATATAATATATTTGTAAGTCGAAGATAAATTCAAATGATTTATGATTGGCTTCTTTTAAAATCTAGAATTGAGTCACTCATCGCATCTATAGGATTGAAGAAACTTGATATGTATTTCAGCCGCATGTTCAGTTTTATGTTGCTTGCCAGATTTGATGTGGTTTAAATAATGATTTGTGGTCTATTTTTTTGTATTAAATATGGTTTGAGAATTATTATTTGTGGTCTTAAAAACATAAAATCTACAAGTAAGTCATAAAACAAGGGTGATGGATAAAGATAATAAAGATTGACATCAATGTCACAGTTGTAGTGTGTATGTAGGATTTTATTACTTTTATTCTTTTTCTTTTTTACTTGAGATTAGGATGAGAGAAAGTTCTTTTATTTTTACATTAAAACTATGATATAATATATATTACAATTATAATAATATTAATTATATGTTTTCATTAATAACACTAGGTTTATTAATTATTTCAAATCCGATTTCAAAATTAATTAGGTTTTTGAAATATTACTTTTTAAAATTAGTATATGAGGCTTTTCGATGATATTTAAACTCATGAAGTAACTGTTTTTTGAATAAAATCCGTGATGATTATCAAAGCCTATAATCTTTTCTTCAATATTCATTTGATTTTTTTAAAGCTATAGGAAAGTTTTTCAAAAAAAAAACACATACAATTCAGAAAAATGCATGAAATCTTTATTTGAACCGATAGTACGGTCCATATAATTTAATGTTTGAAGATTATTTCATACAAATGTTGACCTTGACTGCGCCTCAAATGGTCCATCCGCTTAGTCCAATTTTGGCATACTCTTTCCAACATTTCGGCCGGTATCTCACGAATAAATGCTTCAATGTTGTCTTTCAATGCGTCAATTGAAGTGGGCTTGTCTGTATAGACATGAGCTTTAACATAGCCCCACAAAAAATAGTCTAAAGGCATTAAATCGCACGATCTAGGCGGCCAATTGACCGGTCCCAAACGTAAAAGAATATGTTTACCAAACTCGCCTCTCAATAAGCCCATTTGTGCGCGTGCTGTGTTGCATGTGGCACCGTCTTGTTGAAACAACATGTCATGCAAGTCAAGCTCTTGCATTTTGGGCAAAAAAAGTTGAATATCATCTCACGGTAGCGCTCACCATTAACAGTTACGTTACGATTCGCATCATCAGCCCATAAACCGCACCAAACTGTGACTTTTTCTCGATGCATTGGTAGCTCTTGCAATGCTTCTGGCTGATATTCACTCCAAAATCGACAATTCTGCTTATTTACGTACCCATTGAGACAAAAATGAGCTTCGTCGCTGAACACAATTTTTCGGTAAAAAAGTGGATCTTCGGCCAACTTTCCAACAGCCCATTCACTAAAAATTTTACGTTGCAGTAGGTCGTTCGGCTTCAATTCTTGCACCAGCTGTATTTTGAAAGGCATCACACCTAAATCCTTCCGCAAAATTTTCAACGTTGTTGAGTAACAGAGGTCCAATTGCTGCGAACGGCGACGAATCGATAATAATTGATGGTCATCATTAACACTGGCCGATACAGCTGCGATATTTTCTTCAGTTCGCACTCTACGTAAGAGTGTTGGTGGTTTAATGTCCAACAATGTAAATTTGGTGCAAAATTTAGTCATAGCCGCTTCAGTGGATCGATTAAACTAACCATAAAATGGAAGAAGCGCGCGATGAACTTTCTTAATAGAGCACGCAGTAAAACAAAACACGAAACGTGCGTCAGCTGTTTAAACCAGTGTTGCCAAAAAGATAATAGCCAAGAAATCACCCTTTATAAAAATTATTTCATATTATACTTAACAAGTTGTTAGATTTCGCCTGTCTTACAAAAATCTGAATGAAACGCTAAGCCATTTATGCTAAATCGGTTTTCAACACAAAAAGTTAAAACGGTTTGAAATTAAATTTTGTTCTTGTAACTAATCTGTTGTGAATATTTTTAAAACTTGAGAACGTGTTTTCCAAAACTATAAAAGTAAAAAACTCATGGTTTAGGTCAAAACCTGAGTCAAATAAAAACTCATAACTTATGAAAATTTCCAGAAACTACGTAAGATTCTACCATGATTTTTAAATTTTATCTAGAAGAGAACGATTTGTACGTACTCTTCAACATGATCATAGAATTCATTGTTAAGAGATATTCTGAGTTTTAAATTAGCCTTAAAAACCCGGTTTTTAGCATTTTTAAAGGGGCATATTTTGAAAACCTGATATGATAGATAAATTCAAACATCTTAATCATTGAAGAAGAATTGTTTTGTTTGTAGGATAGTCGACCAGTGTTATAATTTGTTTTATTAGGAAGCTGTCAAGAAATTAAAGAGTTGGTATATGGTGTGCTATAGTAGTCCAAAGTCGTTACACTGTAGCCCTTTTTTTAATCGCTATTAGATTTGAAAACAAATTATATGTTTAAGAAGAACATTGAACATTGCCCAACACATACATACAATTCTATATTAATGTTTAAAACTTGTTTGTGACTATCTCCTAAACTACGTAATACTTATTGTTAAATTAAGTTTTTAATGCAAAAAGTGAACCGAAAAAATTTAGTTTGAAGTGCGAAAAAAACGTTACAGTTTCTCACAAAAAAAAAACCAAGGGGGTCAGACCAAGGGGGCCAATAGAATTCCCCAAACGACTGATAACATTATGTCCAAAGATCGTCTAAATCCATGTTTTCAATTACAGTAAAAAAAAGTCGGTTAATATGGCTCTGCAACACCCATCTTTTACCAAAACTTTCTTCCTAGCCTTATTTCCGAAGAAAATGGCCCAGATTTGGCATAACAATCCCCACCAAACTATTTTTTGAGTCCCATATGCGGGAATTTTTGTCGAGATTAAAGTGCGCCTCGTCAGAAAAATCATTTTTCATCCCATTTTTTTTAATTAGAAAACGCCCTTAACACAGGGCTCAAAGGTGGTTTCGGTGTTTTTAATTCTTGAACATTGCAATGACAAGGAAAGATAGATCGTGGTAAGGCATTCCACATTAGTGTAGGTTACGGCGAAAAAACGAATATCTGTACTTTACTGTACACTGTAAACCTCTATGGCCCAAACTGCGAAGTGATGACGAAACAGATTGCCGCGCACTGGGTTTATTGATAACAATGTATCAATGTCAGGTTTTTGAAATATTACTTTTAAAAATTCGTAAAAAAAACGTGTATATAAGGCTTTTCGAGGATGTTTAAAGTTTAAACTCATGAAGTAACTGTTTTTTTTAATACAATCTGTGATGGTTTTCCAAGCCTATAATCTTTTCTTCAATATGCTGTGTGACCGCAATTGCGGAGTGGGAGTGGGTGCTTCAATTCGGCTGAAATTTCATTTAAAAAAATAATCGTTTGGGCTGCAGAGCATTTACTTTGACAACACATGTGATATATTTCCCAACGTGTCGTTGGAGACCAAAATAACTCATTTTGTTCCACAAAGGCTTCCTACTGACATTTTGCCAAAATTTCTTGAAGAAAAAAGCTGTCAATACAAACAAATAAATGGTCTATCCTGTAAAACTTCTTTAACTTACTTAGATGGTCCATGGTCATTTTCTATGCCATCACTTAGTGTAAGTGTTTTATAGTAAGAAACTTGGTTATACTGGTCTAAATATATACATACATATGTATGCAATATTTTGAGCTTGTGTTACACAATAAATTGGAATATATCACAAGACGAAATACAAAAAATTCCATTTCCAAAAGAGTCATTTATAAAATTTGTTTTGTTTTTTTATTTATTTACCAAGCATGCTGTATATTTCTTTAAATCAACCACAGTATTTATTCAATTATACTCTTTATGAAGCTCAACTTATGCATAAACTACTGTGTTGACACAGTATCTACTTAAAAGATTTCCGAAACGGAATATTTTCTTCATTTTTGTTTCCTTTATTAAACTAAATTAATTCATATAGGTACTGGAAAAAAAAATATATCAAAAATACCTTTCTCATGCCAATTGTGATCCACTGTTATGATATCGAGGGCAACAATTACATTAGGTGGTACATATTTTATATGAATATTATGTGCGCAGTTAGTATATTTGATTTGATAAAATTGAAACACGCTTCGTTTATCAGTTTGTAGCAAGTTTATAAAAAAAAGGCGCGCATATCAAATTGCATTTTATGATTTTCTTTTTTGAATTTAAAGTGAATCGTTGTTTTTATTTTATTTTTTGGTTACTTTTAAATGAAATGTGATTTTTTTTGAGTACATAATTTAAAAAAGTTGCATTTAAACAACTTGACAGCTATAAAATTAAGTTAAGTGGATGACGAATGTGTCTGATAAACTAATAATTTTGTATCTTTTACAAATGTTTATACTATCGAATGCAAAATATGAAAGCATAGGGTGTCTCAAAAGCAACGACAATGATCATAATTAATTGAGATTATTATCTATACACGAGGGAAATAGGTAAGTAAACTTAAAATGTGAATGGCTTTAAGTAAATGTAAAGACTTGTAAAAAAGCAAAGTCTTCCAAAGAATGCCAGAACTTCAAACGAATGCAAAGACTTCAAAAGAATGCATGAAGTCTCAAATGATTGAATGATCAATTGATTGCAGTCAAATGATTGGGGAAAAAAATGATTGCAGTCTTTTTAAGGTCAAATGATTGAAAAAAAAATAAATTAGGTGGCGCAACAGTCCGTTGAGAACTAGAGCTGGTGAAACCAGGGATAGGATTTTACTAACTTTGCCTTTTTATTTTTTTGGTCAAACGGAAGATGAAATCGACTTTCAAAAAAACATGTTTCAAGCCCTGGTGATTGCAAATATATGTATTTTATTTTGCTTTTTTGCCTTTTTATACCATAATTGCCTTTTTTTGCCTTTCTTCGCCATTGTTGCCTTTTTCTGTATTTTTTGCTTTTTATTAAATTTTGTTAAAAAATATCTAATAATTGGTGTAGCATTAAAAGCAATGCGAACATTTTCTCATACTGTTGAGAATCTTTAGTTAAAAATCTTGTACAGTCGCAAGCGCACAAAAATGATGAAAAATGTTCGAATTTATGCATGTATTAATGCTTAATGTATTAATGCTTGGTACTTCTTCCTCTACTACATTAAAGTCAATTTTGGGTTTTTAGTCGATCCGAAAAAACATATTTTCAAAGACCTACAAAAAACAGGTATATTTGAAAGTCTGTACCTAGTTATAATTTAAGCTAACAATATTCTCATCAAGGAATATCAATTAGCGAAGTGCTGCCTGTTTTGAAAGACATTGAAGAAAATTTAAAAAAAAGCAAAAGGGCCCATTGCAGAGGAAGTTCTTGAAGAAGTTTACTGCCGTTTTCAATAGAAACACAGGGCTAAAAACGATTGAACAGATACATTCTGTAACAAACGGCGACGTAGATTCCAAACTTCCAGGAAACCTTGAAGTGAATAATGTTGAAGGTTTTAGATGAGCTCCACTCGTTTTAGCTGAAATTGAGAGATCATTTAGCTTCTTCATAGCCCTTCTAAGGGACAACCGAAGAAGATTGCTACCTGAGAACTTTAAAAACTCTTGGTACTCCAATGCTACTATAATTAAATGTATTTTTGTTTATTTTTATAGTATTTTTTAATAAATGCCTTTTCTTTGCCTTTTTAAGTGTTTTGTTTTGACTTTTTTTAATTTTGTAGGTCAACAAAATCCTAACCCTGCTTATAACCTTCAACCATTCCTGTGATAGGGATAGAAAAGACCTACAGTCTGAAGCCGATTCCGAAGGCTAAATTGAGAAAGCACTTTTCATGATAAGAATTACTCTTGGAGGATTTGTCAATTCCTCGCAAGAGGCAGTACTCAAGAAAAAAACTATATATGGCACAGGCATGGATTGAACCCATGATCTCTGGCATGACAGTCCAACGCACTTACCATCATGCCACGAGTATTACTTTTAAACACCTAAAAGGTCAAATAATTGGTGATTGCACAATTTGAAGTCGAAGTCAATGTATACAATCTATAAGTTGAATTCATTAAATGATTTATAATGAATGCATTCACAAAAGATAGCATTTTTATACTAGCCTGTTCACACACTTTGAGAAACAGATTATAAAACCCAGTTTAAATTCGATATTTTTTAAGTGTTTTTAATGTTACTTTATATCTCAAAATTTGTATAGGCGTGCAGTTTGTAACATCTAGTATGAGGTTTTCCCATAAGAGATTTTATTTTGATTTTTTAAGATTAAAGTGGTTCTCATCACAAAAGATGATTTTTCTAGGAATATTCGAAGCATTTTGATTCATTTTAAGGACCAAATCAGCGACTTTATAAAGTTGCTGGGTACCGACTTAAGTTCTTGTATTAACTGAACCTTAAAAGCTTTAAGAACTTAGTTTTTACTTTTCAAAAGGCTCGATATTCACAAATAAAATAAAAAAAAAATAAAACCACTTATTCAAAAACCCTTTATAAGTGAGAGTTAACTTCCGTTATTTGCGTCCTGATTCCAAGCATAAATTAGTAACATTTTAGATTTTTTTAAATAGTCAAACAGATACTCAAGTTCAAATTTTTTTTTTAATTTAATTATTAGTTTTGTGATATTGATCAGAGTTTTTGAAGGTGTGTATACGTAGGCGCCTGACTAACCAAGTATTAGCATTTACTGCTGTATTGCTCCAAAACGTGCCCTGATAACAACCCCTAATTCAATACAATAAAAAGATACCACATTTTAATTAACTATCCAATAAAACTTTGAAATTTTACTTAAAACTTATGAAAACATTAAGTAGAAAGACTGTTTCACTTGACAACTATTGGACTAATGATGTTCTCAAAAGTTCTAAAAATTTAAAAATACCTCGTTCTCTTACATAAAAAGAACCATCAATAATAGGGGTTTTTGAAATTACCTCATTATAACTTTACATACGTCCTACAAAGATTGAAAAAATAATTACGTCTATATTCAGATTAAATAATTTATAACCTATCATGAATTAATGCGTCCATAAAAAAAAATTATATCCGAACACACAAATCAATTATTAATAAAACAAAACAAAAATACCAACATTATTTATGTCTTGTTAGTTAAGTTAGACAGGTATATACATATATGTAGCTTTAACATACTATCAACGGTTTTTTATTAACCTCTTAAACATTTATTTCTCAATCCAATTCTCAAAACATCAACTTATTTGAATACCCTATACCTTATCTAAATAAGTGTCAATTAACTTTCTGACGTTGATCACCATCACAATGTTAATAAAATATACCCGTGCAAAATTGGTTATAAAAGATTTACGAACAAAATTAATTCAAATGCAAATGCAAATCTCTGGAGCTGACTCATTTTTATGATTTCAAAGAAAACGACAAAACTTTGATTTCAAACAACCTGTCGTGTCGTCTTGTTCTTCTTAGAGACTCATTAACGCCGTGTCATGTATAAGCCTCATTACCATTAATCATTGGCTGGCCTGGCTGGTCTTTTTTACTGCTTCAAGCATCTTCTTCGTTTGATCGTTTATTTGTTCGTTCGTTTTAAATCTCATTCATCGTTCATTTCCATTCATTTCTACTGAGCTGAATACGTGTAGAAATGCATGTGTTCTTTATGAATGGTCACTGGTAGCTGGTCGCTGGTTGCTTGTCAGTGGTCATGCCAGAGCAACATGGAAGATATGGGCATTTTTCCAGAGAAGTTATGCCAACAGCTTGGAAATTCCATACCAAATTAATAATGCCATCAAAGCAGCGACAACTATTTTTACCAAGCCTTACAACAAAGCCGGCAAACGTAACGAATTGTTTAATATTCATTTTTATCCTTCTTCTTCTCATCATCCATAAGCACATGACCGGCCCGGACCGCACTGCTATCGCCGGGAAATTCTTGTTTTATAAAAAAAAAAAAAAACGATCAAGAAGTCATCCACTCTCCAAAGCAAGCCTCCTGCTACTCGGATAACCTTGATGCAGTTGTTCCTGCCTAAAATGGCATTCAAGTTAAATAAATTAAAGAAAACGAAAAAAAAAAAAAGATCCACATCCAAAGCAGGTTCATTTCGATTGAGGCCATACACGGTCATGTGGTTTGCCGCTTGAAGCTAAGCTGCACCAACCACCACGTGTTGGCTGCTCAGCTCTGCTCATTGTCGGTATCGGTATCGGTGCTGGGGCTGCACTGGGACTGGGGCTGCCAGAGCTGAGGAGCTTAGCTGAGCTGAGCTGAACTGAACTGAGGAAACTGTCAAACGTCATCTCTCGATCTCGATCTCGACTTGTTCATTACCTTTAAGTCCGTTCCATCATCTGTTTGCAACCGGCTTTCACCGGTTGTGTATAATTCTCTTTTTCTTTTTTTTTATTGTATTGTTGTATTTTACTTATTTATGAGTGTTCCCCTTAATTCGGTTGTTGCTAGGCAAAGGCAGAGGCAATGGAACCAACCACCTATATCTACGAATGTACTATCTGATAATCTAGCCATGTGGTCGTCTGATGTATCTAAGTATCTAACAATACATGGTGTCAATGGCATATTCATTATAGTACCTACTTGGGGTTGAGTTATGCCATTTCCTCTTCAATCGTGCCGATAGGTATACGAGTATTTCTGAGGAAATGCTGACTTTCTCAGAATCAGAAAATGCATTGGTTTCAAAGGAAACGTGTCTATATTTCTTCTCATAACGTCCTATTTCCATCTTGATCATGGCTAAAGATATACAACATATGAATGTACCCTAGAAAGATCTTTGAAATCTTTTTTTCTGTTATTTTGTGTTTTGTCATCCTACAGATTTCTTGTCGTGTGTCTTTTATTTTGTTTTATTTTCGTTTAATTTCTAGATCGATTATTTTACACTGAGAGAAATTGATGTTGAATTTTAATATGAATTCAAGGATTACATTTAAGTGAGATAAAATAATGAAACGTCAAAATGAGTCGCCTCAAAAGAGTCCAATGTGAACACCTTCATTAAGGCTAAAGTATTAGTTAAGTATTTAATGTATTTATATTTTTACAACGAAAGAACGTCCCAAAGATGCCAGGTCGGGTAAAACCATAAAAAGCATTGTCCCACAATATTGAATTTGTTCTAACTAATTGACATCTTATTAATGTCAATTTTTGTAAATGATATAAGAGGCTGGGGTCTTAACCACACTGATAATAGGTCCGTTCGCGTACCCTCCTAAAACAGTTTAATTTTATGAAAAAATACGAAATTTAACCAAATCCTGTTCGCGTACTCAAAAATTTCGTAGTTTTTCGTAAAAGAGAGCGCTCACGTAAAAGAGTAAAATATTTCCCCAACCTACGAATTTTAGCCCAAGAAATTTCTTTGGGCTGATTTGTGAAAATTTCAAATTTGTTAGAAATTCAAATAAATTAAACAAATTGCTCGCTTTTGCTGTCAGTTATAAAATTTAAAAACAAATTTTCAAAGAACAGCAACAAGACAGTAATAGTGTGTGAAAAATTTGTTGTTTTCCCGTTCGCTTACTTTTGTGTAGTTTTTTTGTTGGTGAGAGAATTTTAACCCCACTCTTTAAAATATCTCTTTTTACGAATTTTGGTGCAGAAAGTACGCGAACGGACCTAGTATTATGTGAAAAATTTGTTGTTTTCCCGTTCGCTTACTTTTTTGTACTTTTTTATTTGGTGAGAGAATTTTACCCCCACTCTTTAAAATATCTCTTTTTTACGAATTTTGTTGCAGAAAGTACGCGAACGGACCTAATATTATGCAAATGATATTTTATTTTAAGTCAAATTGTAATTTAAAGAACTTCAAAACGTTTAGAATCAAAAAGTAAATTTTGAAAAAAAAAAAATGGATTAAATATTTAGAACAACATTTTGTATACAAATAAATAAGTTTGTTTTCAAGATATTTGAATCTAAAATCAATTTTTACCAATTGTTATCGCCATACATTTTTTTGATCAAAAATCGTAAATTCGATTCTTTTCTTAAATGAACCTATAGATTTTTATCAAATTTTCTCTAAAATTCTTTTTCTTAACTTGACTTTTTTCATTAAAAAAAATATTTGTATTGCTCCAGAAGGGTACCAA
This sequence comes from Eupeodes latifasciatus, assembly GCA_920104205.1. Lineage (NCBI taxonomy): Eukaryota > Metazoa > Arthropoda > Insecta > Diptera > Syrphidae > Eupeodes > Eupeodes latifasciatus. Next base: position 130,969,305 of record OV049926.1, on the reverse strand, counting down.
CCATAGAACCGATATTTTGTTTCTTTTTTTAAGTTTTCTCGAGAACTTATAAACCAATTTCAATAATTTGTTTGCTGATCAAAAATGTCATGGTTTTTGTTTTGGATTTTAAAAAAAATATCAATTTTTCTTCCAAAATTCGTTATCTCAAAAATAGATTGTCATTTTTATACGAAAATCAAATGCAAAACGTATGTATATTAATAAGCCCTAAGCAACTGCATACTTAAAATATTATTTTTAAACTAAAATTGAAAAATTTTATATATACAAAATTAATTAAAAAAACGCTTTGACGATTCTAGAAAAATCGTTATATTTATAAGTCCTAAATAACAACATACTTAAATTTATAAATACAAAATTAATCACTTTAACGATTTTCGAAAAAAAAACTAATAAATTAAAGTTTTTTGGGTAATTAAATTGCATTTAAATTTTTCAAGATAAATTGATTTTATAGGTAAATTTTAAAATATTATTAGTACTTTTAAATAGACTCTTTGGATACAAAAGCAAGTTTGTGCGACCCAGTCGTGCACTTTATTTCTTTAGGTTTTTATTTTTTTGTGAAAAAAAATTGTGGATTAAATTCTTGTGAACATTTTAATACATATTAAAAAAGTCATTTTTAGTCACATAAAACTATGTATTTAAGAACGTAATTTTGAACATACAAAGTCTTATTTAATAGAATTCGCTAAACAGATGAATAGTTATACAATGTATAAGGATTTATGTAGGCTATGTAACGTTTCGAAAATTCCTATTTATAAAAAATTCTGCTATAAATTTTAGTTATACAATGCTTATATCAAAAAAAGTACCAAAATGGAGCAATCTATTCCATTTATCTGTCTATCAAATCAGCTTGTTGTCATAACAAATAAAATATACAAAAATAATTCCAATTATTTGTATGATATTCTATTTCGGAAATCTATATATTTTTTTAAATTCTTCTTCTTAGGCTCATTGGGTTGAACCTTTTTTTATAAACTTTCCGCCTTCTTGGAGTCGGTAAAACGCGATTTAAATTCTTTAAATCATTGATAAAAGAGCTAAATTGGAGAGGCATTATTGTTTTTATTTTAATTTAAAAAATGGAGAGAAATCAAAATGACATTTACGAAATAATAATAACAATAATTTCCTTATGTAGGCTCTATTCAACCTCAAAACGCGTTTAGCTTATTATGAGACTATACAACCTTGCATAAGTTTTATAAATAGCATTTTTGCGTTTAGAGGCATTATAGAGATTACATAACTTTATGTAGGCTCTATACAGCGTTTTTAAATAAGACTGTCAATATACATTTTACCACTGTACGGAGTTGCTAAGCTATGTTGATGTACATAGATAGCATATAAACACTATCAGCCGAATTAATAAAAAACGCTTATTCCACCTTTATTCCGAGAGCTTACTAAACCAGAAAATAAGAGTTAAGCTGAGTTTAAAATATTCCATGAATAAACCCAAAATGTTCGTGGAATAGTAAAGTGACGTTTACCAAAAATCCCTTATAAAAATCTACTACAATAAATACAATTCCTGTTTGGTAACTTAAAATTTCCACCAAGTTCCGTAGACTTGAGTTTTTTTCGTATGGGTTTTGACAGCAAATTGTGATAATTTGTAAACACATCTAGGAATTCTCCTATTTACATATATATTTCTGTCAAAATTATTATCATTTTTCAATTGTTTGTATTGTGTCTGTTTTCTGATTTGTTTTTATTGGTTTAAATGGATAATTTATTTTTATTCAAATGTGGGTGCAGTCAATTGCGCCAATGACGCTCGAAAATTCACGTATATTTTTAATTTCAGATTATGATTATACAAAGTCATTAATCGTTCCTCAATACAATCCCAGTATCTGATGGAAGCCATAACTTGCAAACCACCTGTTTTGTCGCCATTTAGGTCATCTTCAACAACCGCAATAAGTCTTCTCATATTTTCCTTTAAAAACCTATACATATTTCTTCCAGAAATCCTCCTCGCTTAGTACTTGCTCTGGTTTTGTATCTTTTTCTCTTTCTTTTGGTTGATGGCTGATTGTCCAAACTGATTTAAAAACTCGACAAACTAGCACATATTATTAAAACACAATTAAATAAGCAATATTCACTTTTTTTTATTTCAGAATTTTCAACATTAGGATCTTATTCCTTCGCTAATACACTTTCTTCAGTGGTTTAACTTAGTAAACGTCACTTAGTGTGAATTTAGTTTTGTTAATAACATTTTAAACTTATGGAATAAGGCCTTACCCATCGCTATTCCACGTTTATGAATTTGGTTGGATAAATGTAAAATTTGTATTACTGATTTATGACTAATTAACAGTCATTAACTTTATAATAGTTTTTAAAATTAATTTCAACCAAATCACCAAAGAAGCGCAGAAATGTACATATGGGTGATTATACAAAAGTTGGGTAACTCGATGTCATCAACCAATATATACAAAGTCTTATTATATTTAATTGAGATTACAATTTTTTTAAAAACAATGGAAAGACATTTATTTAGTTACCCAATTTCAGTTCTTCATTTTGAATGCAAGTTATTAAAAAAACACAATTAGTTCTTAAAACGTCAGTCCTTTGACATGTCACAACCCTGAAAACCAACAATTAAGTGACTGTCTATTAAACATTATCATTGATTTGAGAAAATTTATCAATTTACTACAATCTGTGATGTACATATATAGTTAAATATATACTATAACTTTCATAATGCAGTGTTCTCCAATTTATTTAAAAAAAATAAGAAATTTTGTGTTCAGTTTCATTCGTCAGTCCGTTGTGTGTTATTTAAATTTAAAATTCGTGCGAAATATCACTGACTCAACGTCAAATCCCGCTTTAAATTTTAATGTTGGTAATGAAGTTAGTTGCGGATTGCACAATTTGACGGCCGCCATAACTGTACCAGAGTTTGGGTTATGTTTGTTTTCTATACACGTGCTAAGCCAGTTAACATTTCAGTCCTATGGTGAGTCGTTATTTTTTTATTAATCTGAAGTTTATTTTTATTTATACATATTAGGATATGACTTGTTAAAATGTAGTTTGTTGGTGTTCGAAATTACAAAAAAAAAAAATTATTCCGGATTATAACCTCAAATTTTGTCTTTTTCGTCAGTCCGTTAGAGTCAGTCCTGTCAGAAAAAGACGAAAAAGATGTGTCAGATGTTTCCATAAATCAAATAATAAAAAAAAACTACCCTTATTAAAAAAAAGAGAGTTTTTTACCAATTTAAGGAAAAAATTGATGTTTTCAAAAATTAATTCTATATTTTTGCAATACGTTTTTTATGGAGAAAAAGATCTTATTTTATTTTAAGTATTACTATCTCTTTAGATGCTTTTAAGGCATAGCTTATTATTTTTACTTGATTTATTAGAAAAATAAGCACTTTTGAGTAAAATTACCTCAAAATAATATAAACGTTAAGTATTATAACTAGGTCCCGGATTCTCATGCTCTAAAAAACAAGAAACAGGTATGCACCTAAAATATGCCCTTAACATTACTAAATATGCCATAAAAAAATAAAAATATGTCATAAAAATCCAAAATGTTCTGCTGAACTTTTCAATATAGGAAATGAAAATACCTTGAAATAATAAAAAAAAAAACAGTCTTTTATTCACAGCAAAAAGTTAAACAAGTGAACATAAAACATACAATTAATTTAGGTTTAACAAAAAAATAAATTGTATTTCTAACATAAACATAAATTGTATTTTAAATAATATATTCATGTGTAGGTACATTATTTTTGTAAGTATGTTTTGTTAGCGTGGATCATGAAGTTTTTTTATTAATTTTCAAAAATGAAAGCTCTGCGATTTGGTCTCAAAAAACTTTTTAGCATAGAAAAACCTTTCCACGTCAGCAGACGTTAGTGGGGCATTTTTAAAGGAAACACTCTCATTAACTGAAAATTGCCGATCCAAACACTGTTTCTTCATTCCCATTTAAGGAGGATAAAATATTTTTAGTGTGTGAGCTGCTTTCACCATATAAGTTACATCTGTTATTTTTGTCGATATGTTCTCCAAAAAGGTTAACAGATTCGTCAAAAGCTCGAGTGATTGTAGCGTGGTTTGTTTTCTGTAGCTCAATAACATTTGCTAAATATTTTTGTTTGCTTATATCCTCATCTTACATTAGCAACAAATCGACCCTGGATATCAATGGTTTCATCAATGGAAACCCACACAAAATTATCTTTTAGAAATATTTTAATCTCACAAACACTTTATCAACATAGTTTTTTCTTATTGTAGATTTGTCGGGCATAATTTCTTTTGTGTATTTTTTGAAAAAATCGTTTAAATAACTGTTAAGTTTTCGTTTAAATTAATTTTTAAATGTTTAAAGTTTCTTTTAAAATATGCGGGCAAAATATGCTTTTATTGTTTAAATATGCTCAATGATGCACAATATGCATTAATATCAAAATATGCAAAAATATGCGCCAACGATTGAATGCCATTTTAAAGCAAATTTCTTAATATGAAAAACTATCTGATTCTTTTGCTTCTAAGGCTGTCCAAAAAAATATGCATTTGCATCGAAATCCGGGCCCTGATTATAACATTATAATAATATACAAATGTTAAGAGGCTTTTATGAAGACTGGGATAGTTAACTTTCGTAGTATTATATTGTTATTGTTCTTCATTTCATGATCATTAGTATTTTTAAGATGAATATTGTTATTGTTAGATTTTGTTTATATTGTTTGTTGATTACTTAGAAATATTTAGTTAAACTATGTGAAAGTAGTAAAAGATAAGTGAATAACGTTACTTTAAATGTCACAAGGCTGTTTTGAAAACTAATATAGTATTTTCTCCCAGTATCTATTACATATTAACAATTATTTTTAAGTGTTACTAAGTGATTTTAATACTTTTAAAAGACATGTGCCATTATTAAATCCTAAGAGATTTTGATTAATTTTTATTAAATTTCATTATAACACTTTCAAAACTGTGTATTATATCAGTACTATGTTACCTCGTCAGTCCCCTGGCAGTCAAATTCTGAAATTTTTAAATATCTCTTACAATGTACTCAACTGACCCGATTTGGAACAATATATTAATTAGATTAGCCATCATATACACCCGAATTTGTAGAAGTTTGATTTAATAACTATCGTAAACAAAATATCCTCAAAAGTTACCCAACTTTTGTATAATCACCCATATAGCAAACATTGCATAACAAAATCAAAATGTTCATACCTAATTAGTGACAATTATCGACTTAATAAATTTTTGATCATTAAATGTTATTTTGTTTTCCTGAAATTCATCATTATCATCGTTTTGAGATGAATGTCACAAAGTCCTACTTCATGGACTATACTTTTTTTCTCAGTGTATAGGTATCATAAAATAATTTATTTTATTTGAATCTGCTCCACATATGTATTTAGATAAATAATATGCCATAGTAACAAAAATAAAAAAGTCTGATATCCGATGTATGCTTTGCTATCGAAATTTATTCACAATTTAAGTGACATCTATGTAGATGTATGGTAAATATAAGAGATAAAGAGGATCATAAACAAATCCATGCGATCGGTCACATCCAATCTCAACCATCCGATCCGTCCGTCCGGGCAATTTCTCAGATTTATAACTCGCTCATAATATAAAAATATACATAATCACCAAATGAATTATAATAAAATTTGCCTCTTTCTGTTGCCAATTCGATTGCTGCCCGCACAGCTCACTTCCCATAAAACAGCAACAAGCTATACAAAAGCCAAGCATCATTTAGACAGACAGATAGTCTAACAGAGCCAGCGAAAGCGCCCACTCGATTTTATATTTGTAGCTAATTTCTACAACTCGTATATTATATACGTATTGTATATTGACTCATTGTGACGACGACGATGATGATGGCTTTGACAATTTTAGTGGTTTTCTCAAAAAATTTATTCGATCTCACAAAACCACACCACGTGATAGTTTAATGGGTCTTTATCGTATCGTTACTAGTATTCGTATGGCATCAAATCTGAAATCCAACATAAACTTAAATTTTATGATTCTTGGAAACTATTATAATGAAATCGAGGCCCTTTCATTGAAAATTGAAATGCCATTCACTCGGAATGGATAAAAATTGGAATTTTGATCAATGGTATTGATATTTAAAAAAAAATAAAATAAAATAGAAGACGATGAAGTGAAGTGAATATTGATAATTTCGTGGCAAATTGCATCAGCCACTTTGTATATAGATACAAATATAATTTTAGATAGATATATGTATGTATGTATATATGCATGTGTGAAAAGCAGGTATCTAATTCTTCTTCAGTGGTTTATTGTATCTTGTACCTTTCCGTTTTACTCTCGCTCCCGCCCCGTACGTACAAAAAAAAAAAAAGTATCTTATCTATGAATTTATACTCTAGATTAGAAATACTTATACCTGCTATGCTCTGTAGCACTATGGCACTGAAGGAGACAAACAAGCAACTTGAATTATGTTCGAATAAAACCGTCATACATACCTATATACATTATAATTGGTTTGGTTGGTAATGGTCGGTGATAAAATAAAATTCGTCACGTTTTAAGAGACAAGGTTACTCAATATATCGTATATTAGTAATTTTCTAACTTTAGGAACTTTATCTTAATATTTTAAATAAAAATGATAGTTTAGAAATAAAATAGTTTTTAGTTGTGTGGGCAGGGATGCTTTTTTTTATTAATAAAAGGTCAACGGAAGTATACCTAGGTTATGAAATACCAAGCGTTAAAATTTCTCAATTCTTAGAATTCAAAAACGGAAGTAAGAAATGTGAATGGAATTTTTAGGATGTGGACGTGAAAATAAAATTCTCCCACATGAATATGTTTGGTTGCCAACAAATAATTAAAATAAAAACTTTTCTTTTTAATTCATCACGAAGGACAAATTTGAATTTTTAGTTACGATAGTGGACCAGAATTCGTATATAATGTATAACTGAATTAGCAAGTATGCAATAATTTTGAATTTTTTTCATTAAATGGAAATGAAAGTGTTACAAAATGGAGGTATGATATGATAATTCACGACCATACATCTTCGAAGGTCATAGAAACTATGAGGTCACATTTTTATTTATCGCACTTAGGTAGGTTATGTTAAAAGGAGGTTAAAATACAAGAATTTTTCCTACAGAAATTTTAACACGTGTCTATTTTCGACTCAGTGAGGTTTAATTTTTTTTTATAAATTTGCATCGATGCCAAAAATCCTCTTTTAGATTAATTCTTTGTAAAAAATTTAAGGTTAAGAAGTCATCTTCTCAAAAGGAACATTTAAAACTATTTGATTTTAGGACGTTGCTCGTAATAGATTTGACACAATGGCGGAATAGTTTTAGATTAAGGGCCGGTAAAATCCAATAATAACATTTTTGTTTTACATTTTTAAACAAAACTTAGATGCTTTGTTTTGAGCAAAAGATAAACGCAATAAGATAATGTCAAGTATTTTTTATTCCAATAAAAAAACAATGCATTTAAATAAATTTATTACTTAAATGTATTTTACAAATTTTAATGATGGAATTCAATTTTTATTGAATAACGGATTGCAAAATTCCAACATATTCCATTTTATTTTACTGATGGCGTTCCAATTTTGTACGGTTCCGATATATAAATAAATTAGGTGGTGCAACAGTCCGTTGAGAACTAGAACTCTCAACCATTCCTGTGTGCGAGTCATTTCACGGATGGAGGGGACCTTTAGTTTTATGCCGAATACGAACGTCTAATTTGAGAAAGCACTTTTTATGACATGATTTACTCTTGGAGGATTTGTCAATTCATCGCAAAAGGCGGTACCCTTTTTTTAGATGGTACAGGCAAGGACTGTCTTAATATGACTTTTACGGGCGTTAATGTAGCTATAAGCGCTCATCACTAAACATTTCAGATCACTCCTTTTTTAAATTTTTGCTGCGATGGATTTTACTGATAGCTACATATAATGCCAGATTTAACTACGCAACTTTCTCTTTTAGCTAAAGCCGAAGACTAAGTTAGTTCGTAAAACAATAATTATACATTTTTTTGATTTTCGTGTTTATGGATAAGATTAATTTATTTTTAAAGTGTGTTAAGAATTAGGTTAGTCATTGAAAAATATTAGTATGGCGTAAATAAACGTCACAAATTTATCAAAACAACTAATTTGTTCTTATAAAATCAATGACAAAGTTGAAAGTAGGTTTGACCAAGAGCGGTAGAGCCTTTTTCTAGAAAATTAAGAAATATCTATGACAAAAGTTAGAATTTGTCTTAGACACTTTTATAAATGCCCACCATATTGGAACATTTAACTCGAACTAAATTTTTGAGTACAGTCAAATATGAAGATTCTTTGTTAAGCCACACATTAAGAATGCGTAATACTTTAACAACACTGTTTTTCGCTCTCATTTTGAAACACAGAATTTTAAAATCATGGTTGATCGGTACCTCTGATGTGTTCTTTAGGACTGATGAATGCTAATTTCTATAAGTTGCGACGCTATAAGCAACAGGTTTTACCTAAAAATTAAAAGTTTATGGATTTAGCTTGTAATCTTAAACTTAAAATTTTTTGAAATAGCAAAATAAAAATGGTTGTTTTCGACTTTTTCTAAACTATGTGTAAATTAATATATGGTATTATTTCATGTTTAAAAATAAAACTGATATTATAAAATTAGAAAAATCTGTGAAAATTTGTTGATATACCATAATTGGTATAGCAAAAACTTGATTAGGCATTAAAGGACAATTATGATCATAATGACCATCACAATAGTCTTTTAGTGCCAAATTCGACAAGGTAATATTACTCAAGGAAGAAAACCTATATTATGTAGTTTAACTATTTGATTGACTCAAGTTTTGAATTAAGTCTGAAATACATACATACATACATATGTAAATAAAAAAAAGTACGTATTAGCCCTAAATATCTAAATATCTTAAAACTTGGTTTTATAATATTGCTAATATTAACTATGGAAATGTGAAAATGTTGATAACATAATTTTAATTGAAGTTTTTAAATTTTCACTTACATACATTTTATCATTCTTTTATTTTAAACATTACAAATTTAATCCTATTAGTTATTGAAGCTGGTTCAATCCCAATCCCCAATTGCAACTCAATGCAAATATTTGATTTTTGACGCTCATAAAGGCAAATAAAAATTATAAGTAAGCCGTTTAACGTTAAAACAAAATCCAAACTTTTGTACAATATGCGCATTCTGTGTAAATTTTTTTTTTTTTTCTACAACTCATATGAGGGTACAAATGTTCACGGGACATTTAGAAACATACTCAAGCCGATTGCCATGACATTTCGAACTACATCTGTAAGCTACTTAAATCAGCTTAAAACTGACATATTCCGCAAACGTTTTAAACTTTTTCCTACATAAATACGTGATGCGTTACATGTTCTTCTTTATGTACAATAATCATACTAAATAAAAATCAGTTCCCAAACGCTTGTAAATTCACTATCAATTAAAGTATTATTGATGATTAAATTGATTGATTTCCGACAGTACCCAACTCATCAACTCCATAATGTTACTGATGCCTTCAAATAAACAATTAACGTCATTTGAAATATGGAAACAACATATATGTATATGCACAGATAATTGTACAAAACCAACACAGTGTGTATAGAGTTGAATTATTATATCACATCACATGTCAGAACAACTATCATTTTATAGTCACGGTTATAATAAATTGCTTACTTAATATTTGAAATATTTACAAACATATACGGTTTTTTCATTTAAATGCATACAACAATATATATTTTGAAAATGAAAGCTCGTGAGAAAATATATAACAAAAATTATTAGATCTTGTCATTAAATCATTAGCTTGTGTTAATAATTTTTTTTATTTAAATACTTGAAAAAAAAGTTGATATGCCATATTACTTGACCTTTAGATGGGCCCCTAACGAAGTCAACATACATATACTATATGTATATGCAAGGGTTTTCCAATAAGAGGTTTAATTTTGATGAGCTCGCTTTATTTGCAGTTTTCACTTTTGAAGCTCTAATAAAGGGTGTCCCAAAATTAACGCAAGATTTGAATTTGCCGCCATTTGTCCAGCGAAGTGTTAGCAACCCTGAAAAAAAGCAATTTGAAAGCTAACAGTATAGGGTTATTAAAAATGGAGCGTTACACGAGAGAACAACGTGTCTTCATTATTAAAGAATATTTCAAAAATAGTGAAAGCTTGGCGGCTGCAGTTCCAAAATTTCATACAAAATATGGTCGGAATAGTGTTTTAACTTCGTCAACTGTGAAGAGATTAATTGAAAAATTCTTGGAGACTGGATCCGTTGGAGACGCCAAACACACTGGTCGTCCAAAAACAAGCAGTTCAAATGTGAATGTCGAAGCAGTGCGTGAGAGTGTTGCTGACAATCCAGGAACCTCAATTCGACGTCGTGGACAAGAATTGCAAATTTCAAGAACCTCTCTACAGCGTATACTCACCAAAGATCTGTGTCTTCATGCTTACAAAATTCAATTAACACAACAATTGAAGCCTAATGACCATGGACAGAGAAGAGAGTTCGTTGAATGGATTATTGAACATCAACAAATGGACCCTGATTTTTCGAGCAAAATCATCCTAAGCGCTGAAGCACATTTTCATCTTGATGGCTTTGTCAATCGCCAAAATTGCCGCATTTGGGGTTCGGAGAACCCACATGTGATTGTCGAAAAACAAATGCATCCACAACGCGTGACTGTATGGTGTGGATTTTGGGCTGGAGGAATAATTGGGCCATATTTTTTTGAAAATGATGCTGGTCAAGCAGTGACTGTTACTGGTGCTCGATATCGCGACATGATTACACAGTTCTTTCTGCCAAAATTGGATGATATTGATGTGTCCAATATGTGGTTTCAACAAGACGGTGCCACATGTCATACAGCCCGTGAAACAATTCAATTACTGCATGAGACATTTCAAGGTCGTGTACTCTCTCGTTTCGGTGATCAAAATTGGCCTCCTAGATCGTGTGATTTAACACCATTAGACTTCTTTTTATGGGGTTATTTGAAATCACAAGTCTATGTCAACAAGCCCACAACCACCCGTGCATTAAAGGAGGAGATTCAACGCTGCATCAACGAAATTCAGCCACATTTATGCAGAATGGTCATAGAAAATTTCAACAAAAGAGTGCGCATGTGCATGCAAAGCCGTGGAGGCCATTTGTCCGATGTGTTATTCCATACATAACCCTATCCTATGTACTTTACGAGTCAATAAAAATATAACTATCAAAAGACTAAAAACGGCGTTTTCTATTTAATTCAAATCTTGCGTTAATTTTGGGACACCCTTTATTTTAACATTTGACAAGTAAAAACTACGTTAAGGCTAAAATGCAACCATACACTTTTTGAACCACGTGAAAGGTCTATGCCAATTTTCTAGAATTTATTTTAGACTTTAAAGATGGAATTTATGAAGTTATTGAAGATATACAAACACAGCTGTTAGAATTGGTTATGAACAGGTGCTACAACCTTAGTCATGGCCGCTATATCGCTGATATCGGTTTCCGATTTTAGTGTCATACTTTCCCGTTTGGAATGAAATAAACATTTATTGATTTTTTTTAAAGTTATTCGTTTTTTAATATCAAAATGAAACATTTTATTGAAAAATCTTATAAAATATGATAAAATGTTTTTGGACTTTTTTTGTTGTAAAATAAACGCAGGCTCAGAATTGCTGAGATGTTGTAAGATTTTAAGATATAAGGGCAGTCATATCCTTTCACCTATCTATCACGGAAAAGATTATTGTATGAGCCTGACTTTTCGATCTTACGTTAAAAGTTTTAAGTCCATTGTTCTTCTACACTTATTTTATAACATTTTATTTTAAGACGACTAGAAAGAGTCTTTTTTTTACAATGGTACGCTATTACAAACATTTCTTAAAATAAATAAAATAAAAAACAATTGACATTGGTTAAACTGTTCCACAAGGTTTTCTTATTGTCAATAAATTCCACTTTTCCAATAGGTTTCGGTGGCCTCAATTAAAATCGTACTTCAAAATTATTGTATCACGCTAGGTTGTTGAGATATTACTTCTTAAAATTCGTAAAAACACGTACCTAAATGTAAGGCTTTTTGAGGATATCTAAATAGAATTTTTTCAATAAATTCCGTGATGGTTTACCAAGTCTATAACCGTTTCTTTAGTATTCAGTTGAAATATTCGAAATAAGCACTACTTAGGTCGAAAACGTATTTTTCAAAACTATGGAACTATCAAATCAAAAACTTCATATAGAGTTGGTTGTTTTAGCATTTTTAAAGCGGTATATTTAAACCCTGATTTGATAGAAACATTTAAAGGCGAGATTCAAATTTAGGACATCGTAATAATTTAAAAAAGTTATTTTATGTTTGTACTCCCGGAAAAATAAAAACGTAATTTTGCTGACTAGTGTTATCTAAATGTCTTCTCTCAATCTATGGTCTTTAGTGCCAAGTTCTTTCAATTTGACTTTTCTATGTGGTCTTAATTAAATATCACACACAAATAATATTAATTCAGACACTTTCACCAAGGATTTTGAGTGGAATGTTCAGCTATCACAAAGTTATGGCTGAAACTCCAAAACGGAACGGAAGCTTTAGTTCAAATTTGCTGAACATTTGCTTTGTCTGACAGCTCAACAGCTGTAAAAAAAATCAACAAACAAAATACATTTGCTTTTGGAGGGATAACCATTGCTTATTGGAAAAAGTTTAAAGGTTAGTTATTGAAATATACATAGAATAACTATATACATTTTTTTCTTGAAAACGTTTTATTTTTGTAGAACAGAAAATGAGTTTAGAAGAACTCCTCATAGATTGAAGAACTCCGTATATTGAATTCCCGGACCCACCTACGTCAGCTCCACGAGCTGAACATACCCACGATAGGCTGTGTAAGCTACTTTCGCGATAAATTCAATTTTTTCGATTTCAAAATTATTCATATCTTTTACTGCACGAAAAATCAAACAAACTTTTGAGAAAAAATAACAGCTGCTAATGACAGAAGTGTCATTTTAGAAATGTCATATTAAAAATATCATTCAAAGCAACCTCGACTCGATGCAGGTCCATCCCAACGCAGACGAAGCCGAAGCTGAAGCAGAAGCGTGTTTGTGTTTCAGCCATTATTTATCAATAATGCAGTTTAAGTCTGGACAAACTGATCATTCCTATTGAAAGTTGAGACATATGTACTTTTTTCGAATTTCGAGCCATGATTTAACCAAACCCTAAGAGTCAGTAAAACCACAGAAAAAACTGGATTAAATTATTGATCTGTTGGCCAACACATTTTTATATGTTCTTTGGCAATTTTAGTGAGTTTCAACCTTTCAAAATCCTTCTTAGATTCGAGAATTACTGTTGTAAGTCGAAGATTGAAAAATATTGAAAATTAGCCATATCTATACCTAACGTTTACTTAATAACAATTTGTGTAGGTCTACTTTAATTATTGTAGAACTAAATGATGAGCAAAATTATGCATCATCACAACATTTAAGTAAAATTAGTTCCCATCAACTTTTGCGTTCTTAATATCTACGAGCAACTAAGAGTATTTTCCAACGATCTTATGTTTCTGTCGTCGCGTAGGTCGATCTTCGCCAATTATTATTTTATTTACTAGATAGATGATTTTATTCCAGAATGTGTGACGTATAGATATAATATCTTAATTGAAGGAGTGCAGAATCAACAAAAAAATAAAGCTACATCAACATCCATCCCCCCATACTCGTATTATGTCCAACCTCACGAAGTGGGCACATCCGTAAAATATCAAAACAACAACATGTTTTTGTCAATGAATTTTATGAATGAATGAATAAATTTTATAGATAAATGTACATATGTATATATGTATGTAGATCTCGATTCTCGACCAATATTGTAGGTACGTACCAATGACGTCTTATTGTGTTTATTTGGAATGTTGTATCATACGATGATAGTCTTAGAAAAACGTGCCTTTAGATTCTTACTACTCGTAAAAATTGAAATTGAAGAAATTGGCTATATCTGCCTCTCTAAACTACGTACGAACGTACATAAACATAGGTTCAATATAAAATGTCATTCTACGCATGACAGATCACACGCCTTTCAAAATCAGACTCAGCTCTGGCCGTCCTCAGTGTATGGCGTGGCATGGCGGTAGAGAGGTATGTACTTCGTATACGAGTATATCAAAACGTTCTCAGTATAAAATATCGGTCCGGTCCGGTCCGGTCGGTCTCGTATAATGATTCCGTATATCCATTATAGAAATAGGTATATGGACCCACCAATACCGTTACAGAAAAAAGAAAACTTGATTGTGTGCATGTATCTAATTGCGATAGAAAAACTGGTATTCAAGGAATTTAGGGGGCTCGTCCGACTCTGAGAATCTGAATGGCCTCTACGGCTTTACGACTTACGAGTGCATTATCACATCGATCGAACAAGCAACATGCCGCACCGCAACCAGCAGCAGGCAGCAGAAATGCTACGTGATCATGCGGTAGTAGGTAGATAGGTAGGTATATATGTACATACATATATATTTATACGTTCATACGAAGGCTTTGGTGCATCCATGTGGCAATGCCGGTCGATGACGCATGGTCTCAATAGATTAAATCGCACCACACCGCCGCCGCATCATTTTATTTCGTTTCGATTGTAAAATTATTATATGAATTTTAATGTGTGTGTGTCAATACATATGTATATATGTTCATACAAAAGTATGTGTATAAGGTATCTCATAAATATTGTCAGTGCCAACATATTTAACGGTCGACGACTTGTCGCTTGTATATTGGAGGTTGCATCAATTAAATTGAAAATGAAAAGAAAAAAAATCTAAAATGTTTGCGTGTATTTTTGAGATAAATTATTTACATAGATAGGTAGTCGGATTCGTAGAAATCTATAGTGAGATAGCGTACAGTGGGACACAGTGGGCTGAAATAAATGGCATTTTAGAAAACTTCGTGTTAAAGTTAATGAAACTATCTTCATTTATAAAATTATTTGCATTTACTTATGTATATGTAATTTCTCATTACTTTATATTTATTATTGAAATTTGAAAATAGATAAATGAGTATGTTTTAGCAAGTATAATTTTTCTTAGGAGAAAATGGAAAACTTAAAAATGGTAATTCAACAGCTTAAACAAGTACTCATGGCGTCTTGGATTCAATCCCTGCCTTTGCCACCTAAAGTTTTTTTCTGCACGGGTACTGTCTCTTGCGAGGAATTGACACATTGACGTGTTATGAAAAGTGATTTGTCAAATAATCCGTTCGGATTCGGCATAAAAACTTTAGGTCCCCTCTATCTCTGAAATGATTCGCATCGCCAACACCCGTACGTTCAAGAAACGCAAGATCGGCCGAGAACATCGCCGCGGTCCGTGAAAGTATACAGCAGAACCCGAGGCAGTCTATTTCTCGCCGTGCACAAAAACTCGGCCTTTCGTAGACTTCAACTTGACGAATTTTGCGTCGGGACTTGGGCATATACCCGTACAACCCGTAACCCGTAAGGTTATCTCTCGCAAGGGTGATATGAATTGGCCACCAAGGTCATGTGATTTGACTCCGCTAGTCTTTTTTCTGTGGGGTTTCTTGAAGTCACAAGTCTATCCAAATAAATCACAATCGACCGATACTCTAAAGGTGAACATAACACAGGCCATCCCTCAAATTCAGCCGGATCTATGCGGAAGAGTCATTGAAAATTGGACCACTCGGATCCGTACCACCGTAAGAAGCCGAGGCGGGCATTTGAATGATGTTATATTCCACACTTAATGGCATATATGCGCCTTTCAAATAAAAAAATAATTTTGTTAATACCTCACACACAGCTTGTTTTATTCCATTTCTATCATTATCTACCCGCCCTTTTTAAAAACCCCTTTATAAGGCATTTTATTTACCCGAGATAATTATACTCCTTCAAACATATAATTAAAAGGAATTACAGAAAACTTTCTCTTAAAGCTCATAGTTTTACATTTACCAACGTTAAGAATCTGACAGTTACGAACACACCAATCGAAAAACGAGTTAAAATCACATTGAAATTCTTTACAATCAAGAAAACGTCGGCATAATGATCTTAAGGTGTTGCAATCGCAGACGATAAATAGTTTATAAATAAAATAAAAAGAATAGGTCCTAAATGACTACCTTGTGGTATTCCAGAGTTAACTTAATATAAAAAATATGTTTTAATATTTTTTCGAGTTAAAGGGTTAAAAAAACTAACAGCTTGGGCTTTAATCTTCATTGGCAATTGTAACTATAAATTATTCGAATCATTTTTATCTCTGCTAAAGAAAAATTGCGGTTTAACCATTGTTCTTCAAGCTTCATCTTAAACTATTACCTAGGGTCAATACAATTTAGAAATTCCTTTTAATTTGTAGATTTTATTTCTACTTCAACTAGTGAAGAAGATCAATTTAAAAAAAATTGTTGCAATTGGAACTCTAACAGGTTTGAGATGACTTACCAATTATAGCCAAACAAAATACCGTTAAACAAATTATGAATTTTGCATGTTTTAGCTATGAACCACCCCACTGTGTGGATGGCGTGACAAATGATTTATAGATGATTTTTATTTAATTCTTTCGGATAGACCTACAAAACTGGCGGTATTATGAGGCAATGTGCACGTAGGTCTGCATTTAGGAGGAATCGAAATCTAGTTTTGAGAGTCATGGAATCTTTTCGATTGTCATTTGAATTTAAAAATATAGTATTTTACACAGATTAAAATGAACTCAATATAATTATTGTCATCATTTTATTCCTCAATCATAATCATTGAAACGATCTTAGTGTGAAATCGTATAAAAGTGATGGCGAGAGCAGGCAACGGCGTATGCGTTAATATTGGTATTATAGCTTTAGCTGAGGGAGTGTTTTGTATTTGTAGTATGTACAAATTTGTATTACTGTAATTTTTATCTGTATTTCGAATTGCGGTTGGTCAGTTTCCAATACAAAGCTAAAAAAGAAAAGTCCATATATACATACATTACATGAACGTGTGTTGAATGCCTACAGTGGAATACAAAATGATTATTTGACTCACGGTAAAACACACTATAGAGAAATCTATTTTTAGGCGCATTAGTTTGTTGTTTTCTGACTTATTATTTTTATATTTACTTAGGAAGATTAAATTATACACCTAATTAATAGGTATTATCTAAAATTGTTTCGAAAAATTCACATATTTATTTAATTTACATGTAGGAGTCTAATGCTACCTCAACAATAACGTAGGCTTTTAAGCACATATAAGATATCATATCCAATTAAATGGTCCTGGAAATAAATCAAACTTATAGGAGAAAACACTTGGGTTAATTCGATCTTGAAGAAGATTATTGTTGTTTATAAATAAGATTTTGTAATGATGCTAAGTCCATTGAGAAAATTCCATCAGGAACTAGGCGAATATGTTTTAATTTCAAGGCTTACAATGTCCTGTATTTAAACCACCCCGACAATTTATGAATTGGTATATATCCTGGGAATGGTTTTTTTCCTCAAAATTATTTTTGTATTAACTTGTATTAATTTGTTTTTAAAGCAGACTGACTCATTATCGAGTATCCTAAAGTTTTTAGCATGATTTTTTTTTCAACTATGTAACTTCATTAAAAATCCGACATATAAATATGTTGAATTCGTGCCTTACTTTAATTTTTCCAAAAAAGGCATACTTGGGCGTATACGCACTTTTCTTTGTTTTCTTTCAAGTAATATGAATTCGACTAGATTGTTTGTATGTTAATGGTGCACATTTATTTATAAACAAGTGCTTTCAATCAAGTGAAATTAAAAATTAAATTAGAATATAAGGGGTTATGTATTTTGGGGCTTCAAAGATATAGAGCTGGATTTCGACAACTGTCAAACTAAGTTTTTAAACCAATTGGTTTTTAAAACAATGATTCTGCCACAGCCACATATCGTGCTTTAAGAGGAGGTTATGGTTTAAATAATCGTCCAACTACGCAAGCAATTGGCAAAATTGTGAAGACATTTGAACAGACTGAATTGGTTACAGATATTGTAAGGTCAATTCATCATCGTTTCGCTCGCACCACTGAAAATATCGCTGCTGTAAGTGAAAGTGTTGCCGAAGACCACAATGTGTCGATTCCTTGTGGTTCTCAGGAATTAGGACTATCTTAAGGCATATTATGGCGTATTTTGCATTTGGAACTATGTATGTACACCTAGATCCATATAAAGTCCAGCTCACACAACACCTGACCATTCACAGCATCGAAGGGCGGCGATTTTTCCAACAAAATTTTCTTTAGCGACGAAGCACATTTCTCACTCGGTGGGTATGTTAATAAACAAATATTGTCATATTTTGGGGTTCTGAGAATCCTCAAGTAATTGAAGAGAGGCCATTACATCCACAAAAAGTTACTGTTTGGTAGCTCTTTGGTGCGGAGGTGTGATTGGACCTTACTTCTTCGAAACCGATAATGAAACAACTGTCACCGTCAATTCGGAGCGTTATGGTCATATGATAACCGACTTTTTTTTGCCTGCTATTGAAGAATACGACTTGGAGAATATGTGGTTTCAGCAAGACTCTCCTAAAGATCTACGACCTATAAGTCTATCATCATTCCTTCTTAAGACCTTGGAAAGATTGATTGATATCCATTTAAGGGCAAGTATTGATACAAGACTTCTGTCTTCGTCTCAACATGCCTACTGTAAAGGTAAATCGTTACACACCTCAGTACGCACCGTCGAATATTCCCTCCACCATAAAGAGTTCACTATGGATGCTTTCCTTGACATCGAAGGTGCCTTTAACAACGTGGACACATCTGCACTAACATCTCTAAATGTAGAGAGTTCGCTTTGAGAGTTAATTAATTTAATGCTTACTAGCAGAATAATTAACTCAAAACTGGGCAACTCTTCTGGCAGACGATTCGTTAGTAGAGGGACACCGCAAGGTGGTGTTCTATCCCCTCTCCTCTGTAACCTAGTGGTGAATGAAATCCTAACTAGTGTGGATGCGGAGGGTTTCAGAGTTATAGCCTATGCAGACGACGTTGCTATAGCAGTTTCAGGGAAGCATCTTAACACCCTAAAAGAACTCTTACAAAATGCCTTAGAAAGACTAATACTTTGGGTTGATCGGTGTGGACTGGGTCTGGGTGTTAACCCACACAAAACCGATTTAGTCTTATTTTCGAGGAGATACAAAATTCCATTTGTCAACCCTCCCTATATTAAAGGAATCCAATTAAAATTCTCAGACGAGGCTAAATACCTGGGTCTTGTCTTAGATAAAAAACTAAATTGGAAACGCAACGTACAGGAAAGAGTCAAAAAGCTACTGTAGCTCTCTTTTCTTGCAAAAAAGCTATTGGTAATAAATGGGGCTTACAACCCAGAATCACGCATTGGCTATACACATCGGTAATCAGACCGATTTTAATGTACGATGTGGCAGTATGGTGGACTGCTTTAGAGAAAGGTATAAACAGGGATAAGTTAAATAAAGTCCAACGTTCAGCTTGCCTTTGTATAAGCGGATCGCTTCGCACGACCCTATCTGCGGCACTGGACACCTTACTCTACCTAACACCTCTTGACATATTTAGCAAACAAATAGCTGCAAGCTCTGCTATTCGCCTCAAAGCTTCGTCGCAGTGGACTAACAACAACATTGGCCACTCCGTAATTCTTAGGTATTTAGAATCAATTCCAAAGCACACAGACTACACCATCCCCCAACTGCAATTCGACAAAAATTTCCAGATTTCTATACCTCCCAGATCTTTTTGGGAGGATAG
Source organism: Eupeodes latifasciatus (assembly GCA_920104205.1). Classification (NCBI taxonomy): domain Eukaryota; kingdom Metazoa; phylum Arthropoda; class Insecta; order Diptera; family Syrphidae; genus Eupeodes; species Eupeodes latifasciatus. The sequence goes on along the minus strand of OV049926.1, from coordinate 130,949,286 downwards.
GACATTCTTGGAGGATGAGTCAATCCATTTTTATACAGATGGGTCAAAAACAAAAGAAGGGGTTGGTGGAGGTGTGTACTCTGAACGACTGAAATTAATTCTCTCATTCCGCCTTCCCAATCATTGTAGCGTGTTCCAGGCGGAACTTTTGGCGATAAAGGAAGTCTTGTCCTGGCTTAAAGAAAACGTAATATCAACATCTGATATCCATATTTTCTCAGATAGCCAGGCCGCTATCAAATCTCTGGACTCTGTTTCTACAAACTCTATAACAGTCCATAACTGTCGATCATCTCTAATGGAGATGGCACAACAGTTTAATATTCACCTTTGCTGGGTGCCGGGCCATAGAGACATTCCAGGTAACTGTAAGGCAGATGAACTCGCCAGGAACGGTACTGTACAGCCCATCTTACCACGTTTGGCACGTACTGGCATACCAATCGCTACTTGTAAACTGTTGCTAATGCAAGACGCTGTCAGGAGGGCAGGCACCAGGTGAAACAACATCACCACGTGTCAAGTCACAAAAAACATCTGACCAACACTGGATTTAAAACGTTCAAGGTGCTTGCGTGGTATCACAATGAGCCACTATAACCTAACCTAATCTAAGACTCTGCCACATGCCACACAATTCGAGCAAATATGGGTTTAATCCAAGAAACATTTCCTGGCCGCGTAATTTCTCATGCCATTTGACACCGCTGGACTTTTTTTTTTGTGGTGCAACGTGAAAGACCGTGTGTATGCAGATAAACCTTTAACTCCAGAGCACTTAAAAATAAACATTCGTCAAGTTATGGCTGAGATACCGCCCAATATGTGTCAAAAAGTGATCGAAAATTACTTCAAAAGAATCAATGCTTGCAACAATTGTAGTGTTTCACAAAAAAAAATATATTTTGTACGTGTTTAATTTACGTTTACTTTTGAAACTGGAAAATGGATTACCCTGTACTATAAATTGCAGTACATTTACTTAAAATTCAATAACAGGGATACCTACCACATGTTTTGAAAACACGTTTTTCTTCGAAAATTGTACGGAAAATACAAAAAACAACAAAAACAATAACCCGATTTATAGGTTAGTCATAATATGAATTTTCTAAACTATTTAAACTTTCAATATTTTAGCTTTAAAATTAAGTAAGAAAGAAGTTTTAAAAAAGCTATATATTTTAAAAAAATATGTGCCCAACTCAAGAAACCAGCTTTTCACAAATATTCAATCGCTTGTATTATCGCAAATATGTGAAAGAAAGAAAAGAATCAATTTAGAATCCGTGTTGGTCAAATCGAAAAGACCAACATTATGTCGATCAAAAAGGTGTTCGGTTTAGAAAAAACGGAACTACATATACGAACCTGTGAATTCGAAAGAGAAGGTCTAGAAATCGGTACAAAAATAAAAGAATAAGGTTATGTTTTCCAGTACTTCATTACTTTTGTACACATTTTGCGGTGTGGAAGTTATGGAATTTATTGGCACTTAGTTGGTGAGGATAGAAAGTCTCATAAAGTAAATTTCCTGAATTAAAAAACCTTATGTTTTTATGCCTTTTAATGCTATTCTACTAATTTGTATTACTGTTTTATTTTTATTTTTAATAAAGTTTTACACGTCACTTTGATTTTATTTATTTATTTACTTCATCTATCGAGTTAAGTCTTACAGAATACAGATTGCTTTTAACTACATACTAATTAATTTATCATTTAAATATTGCTTAATAACATGCCTTTCTAGGCTTATATCTAAACATGATTTAAATTCATTAGATGATTTCATGCATCTTTAAATTGGTTCATTAAAACCATAATTAAATCTATGATATGGTGTATAAAACAATAGTCTTGATCTTATACATATACATATCTTTGAGGAACGTACAAATTTAATAGACTAAGTAAATCGGGGCTTTTTGTAAGGTAAGACAATATTATCATGAACGAACATTACACAATTAACAATTCGCCGATTTTCTAAAGAGTTCAGACCAATTAAAGCTCATATTGTAGAATAACAAGGCATTAAATCTAAATTCCATTTAAGTTGTCGAACTACAAATTTAAAAAAAAAGTTAAAAGACTTTTGAACTTTCTCAATACAATTGAACAACATTGAATTCGCTTTAGCAGTAACATAATCCATATGCCCAGAGAAATTTAATTTTTCATTGAATATTACATCGAGGTCCTTAATCTCCGAAACTCTACATAAGACGAGCGACGTTTGAAATATTATAATTATAAATAATAATAGTATGACATCGAGAAAAAGACATACAACTACATTTATTAATGTTAACCGAAAGATGATTACTTTTACACCAATCGTTTATAGCATCAAAATCATTCTGTATTAATACCCAATCATTGATGCTTTTAACAGTTGCAAATATTTTAAAATCATCCGCAAATAATAGACCATTTGTAAAATTCAAGTATAATGGTAAATAATTAATGAAAATCAAAAACAACAATGGATCAAGATGGTTCCCTTGTGGAACACCAGATGGTACATACATATATTGTTTTTGTTGACAGCGAGTTCAAAATTTTCACAACTTGTTTTCAATTAACCAAACACCTTGAAATCCACTTGAGAAAAGTTGAATGTAAACCGAATCTATTGAGTTTTTGAACAGAAAGTGGTATACAAATACTATCAAACGCTTTCCGAAAAGCAGTATAAATTACATAAACCTGAAAACCAGATTCCAAAGCATTTGACAAATGTTGAATAAGAACCGACAAATTAGTAGTAGTAGATCTACCACTCACGAATCCATGTTAACATGAAAATAAATTTTGTTTTTTACAATCAACTCAAAAAGCTTCGGTATAGCAGAAAGTTTGGTGATTGCACGATAATTCTCAATTTTATGTTTTTGGCCTGATTTAAGAATGAGATTTATAAACGAAAACTTCCAGTCATCTAAAAAAACTTCTTTTTGAAAAAGACAAATTGTAAATAATTTGAAGAGGTTCAACTAAAGTAAAACATTTTTTAATTAAATAGGATGGAATACCATCTGGACCTGGAGTTAGACTTGAATTAACATTTAAAATCCCTTCCTTAATGTCTTCTAATGACAAAAAAGGTGCCCTAAATCAAAGTTGGAAACAGATAAAGGATAAAATAAACTGTCTGGAATAATTACAGGTAAATTATCCACATAAACATTCTCAAGAAATGACGCGAATAAATCACATGTTGTATTTAAATATGAAATATTGATCGTTATACTCCATATTATTGAAAATACCCGAGTTCTGCTTCTTAGAATTTATGAAAGTCCAAAATGATTTTGGGACTTTCGATATCTTTGATTGAGTATCCAAGATATATTGTCTGTATAAAAATTTATTTAAGAAATCGTACTCACGTCGCGTCGCATCTGACAGTATCGATCTCTATCAATTTTAGACTTGGTTTTCTTAAACCTTTTAAAAGCTTTATTTGTTTATATTTTTAATATTATGGAGTCTTATGTTACTCCAAGGCAATTTTGAATTAGACCTATTTTTGTTTATTCTTGCATTCTATTTATAAACAATCGAAAATTTATTTCTTAATAAGACAAATACTGAGTATTTCATGCATTCATACTTTTAAGATAACAATTTACATTTCCTTAAAAACAAGTTTTTAACCTAAATAAAACTCACCATTTTAAAACTTTTATTCAAGTAAAAAAATATAGTATTTACTCCACTGCCACTTTCTTTTGATTTGACCACACTGTTCAACTATTACTTTCAAACTACTAACGAAGTAATCAAATGACTCTTTTATAACCTAGGCACCTCAGTAATCTAAAAATTCAAAAAATAAAGTGATGCCAACAAATAATCAAATGTGCTCAACGTTGTACATAATGTAGGGATACCTATAAGCAATGCGGCCAAATACATATATACGAACCTTTAATATATAAAAACAAAAACCTCAACTCTCAAACACATGGGAAAAAAAGTGTGATATTATTTTCTAATAAAATTGCATCATCCTTTTGTGAGTCGATATTTGAGTTTCTAAGGTTGATATCGACATGAGGAATCTGCTAAGCAGCTGTAGTAAATACATAATATACATAGAATATAAATGTAGATAAAAAGAAGTTATTTTATGTATAAAATTTCTATTTTCGGTGAAAGGTTTGAGACTTTTACATATGTATGTATATGCGTTTAAAAAAATAAAAGGAAATTATATAAAAAGTAATGATTTTTTATCAATATCAAAGTAAGGCTAAAATATGTTTAAAATATATAATATTGAAACAACTTTACCTGCAACTGAGTATATAATGTCATATGTATTTATCAGGGTTTCCAATAAGAGATTTCATTTTGATATTAAAAATAAACGAGTATTTTTTTAGAGAAATCAATTGACGGCTGCGGTTGCAACACCTTATTGTTTTCATAAAATTTTCCATGACCAACTGGCACATTTGCTTTTGTAAATACCTCGATCACTTTATTCTTTCCATCTTTGAGAATTGATTGATGAGCATTGACATAGACCATAAATTTCACTTCGTCTCAAATTAAAAAGATTCCTCTCGGATCTCGGCTTCCAATAGCCATCACATCTTCAAAAAATAACACATTCAGTAAACTTTTATTGCAAAACTGCGAACTGTGACTGTAATGTTTTTGTAGTGAGTTTTATCACTATCAATGCATTTTTGAAGCCCTTATTGTGCATTTTTACTAATGGTAAAATTTTTACTGTAAGGAAATAACAGCCTTAAAAGTGAAAGCTGCCGAAAGAGGCTATTCCAAATACAACTTTTTATTAAAAATCATACATTTATTTTGGGTGAAGAAATATATGCCAGGCGTATCTGCTATGGACAAATATAAAATAATTGGTTTCTTTTACATAGACATGGTATTGCTAATATTTTCTTCCAACATAGTATTATACTTTAAAGAGTATAACCCGACCGATTACTGATACTTTATTGTAGAATACATTTTTTATCATGCAGTGCAATGTGCATATAACGGGTTATTCATTTTGCGGTTTCAAAAGTATAGGACTGGAATTCGACATCTGTCAAACCAAGTTGTTAAACCAATTTTTTTTCCAGTTGAAAGTCTGCTTTAAGAGGAGATTATAGTTTACATAATCGTCCAACTACGCAAGCAATTGGCAAAATTGTGAAGAAATTTGAAGAGGCTGGATTGGTTACCATTATTTTAAGGTCTGTGCATCATCGTTTCGCTCGTACCACTGAAAATGTCGCTGCTGTAAGTGAAAGCGTGCCAAAGACCCGAATGTGGCGTATTTTGCATTTAGATATACACCCATCATCCATATAAAGTCCAGCTCACACAACAACTGAAGCCAGCTGACCATTCCCGAGTTCGTAGATACGTCGAATGGGTGCTTGAACAACAGGCGGTGAACAGCGATTTTTCGAAAACAAAATTTTCTTCAGCGACGAAGCACATTTCTCACTCGATGGGTATGTTAATAAACAAAATTGTCGTATTTGGGGTTCTGAGAATCCTCAAGTAATTGAAGAGAGGCCATTACCTTACTTCTTAGAAAACGACGATGAAACGACTGACACCGTCAATTCGGAGCGTTATGGTCTTATGATAACCGACTTTTTATTGCCTGCTGTTGACTGTGTATATGCAGATAAACCTTTAACTTCTGAGCACTTAAAAACCAACATTCATCAAGCTATGGCTGCGATTCTGCCCAATATGTGTCAAAAAATGGTCGAAAATTGCCTTAAAAGAAATGGTTGCTTTCAACAATTCGCGTGATGGTCATTTAAATGATGTAGTGTTTCACACATAATGTCAACGTTCAAACTTTATAATAAAAAAGAAATATAATGATGTTTTATATTTGTTTTATTTACGTTTACTTTTGAAAACGCAAAATGGAAAACCCTGTATATTGAATACACCATAAGTTTTCTATAACATTTTATCAAGGCAATTGTCAGGATGCAAATCAAAAACCATAGAGTAGCAATAAAATGAATCATTTGAAAATTCTGATTATTTAATTTGATGCAATTTGACTATAAAATTTTCTACATTTGCATGTGAATAGTTAAGAACAGAATAGGTGCAATTGATATTTTTTTTTTGAAAAATTCAGTTAAGTCAATGCCTTGCCCAAAAAACCTAGTTTTAAGTACTGTTTTTGAAATTTAGGGTTTGTGTTAAAAATATAAATTATTGGTGCAGATATGATCCAAATGATAAATAGATAACTAAAAGATTAGCCTATTTCTATATCGAAAAATAAGAATATTGGGTGTTTAAAACCTTTTTAAATTAATTAACTTCCCACAGGAATTTATTGTAATCGGTCCAATTTGTCGAATTAAAAATTTTAAAATTTCTCGACGTTTCAAGGTCCTTGAGTCGAAATAAAAGATTTTTAGAGAGATGTCTGTGCGTGTGTGTGTACGTACGTTCGTACGTTCGTATGTGCGGGAGGCTTTTTTTGTCGCTCATATCTCAAGAACCTGTAGAAATATCGACTTCAAATAAATTTTGTTATACAGGTACTAATGCAGAAAGATGCAGAAAGGACTCTCAAAAAAATTAAGTGGGTGGTTTTTTTATCACAGGAATTTAAAAAGAAGAGGCTGGGATGTGACCCATACTAATAACTTCCCATCCCGTCTGTCGATTTGTCTTGCTTAAAAGGTTTGTAGGTTTTCGTGTTTTGTTAAAAAAGTTGTCAGTTGAATTTTTCTAAGAAATTAACTAAAACTACCAACAATATTTTGCATATGATAAAATAGTTTGATTTCAAAACCTATTTTTGTTAACTAGATTTTTAGTTGGAAACCAATTTTAGTTTTTATTTTTTATATAAACAAATAAAAATTGGATGAATGAACCGAACATCAGTTTTTACCAATTTTGCGAACTATTTTCTTAGATATTAAGTTTTTATAAAAAAATAACTCTTGGATTTTTATAAAAAAAATGTACTTAATGTTGAAAACAATATTTTCTGTGAGATAAAATTAGTTTGAAGCCCATATCTCAAATTTTTGAAAAGATATTTGAGTCGAAAATCATTTTTTACCAAATTTTGGTAATTCGATTTTTCTCAAAATTTTACCTGATGACAAAAACGTTATTTTTCGTTGCATAAAATTGTTTTGGAGATAAAATCATTCTTTGTTCGTAAAATATTCGAGGTAACAATTATTTTTTTTCAGTTTTTTTGATTTATAAAAAAATCGTTAATTGGGATTTTTTCCAAAAATATATTTGTTTCGTATCACGATACAATATATAATATAAAATTTGATTCAAGTCACAAGCTTTATTGGTTCATGAGATATTTAGGGTTAACCAAAATATTTTACGAACGAAAAAATTGACAGTTTTTTTTAACAAAAAATAAAAACCTAAACGAAAATTACTAAAAGTTGGTAAAAAATGAATTTCGATTCAAATATCTTTTAAAAGTTTTAAAATATTGGCCTAAAACTAAATTTATCTTATAGAAAAAAAATATGTTCGACATTCACAAAAATTAATATTTATCTTCAAAAAAGGTAAGCGAAATTGGTAAAAATTGATGTTCGATTCTCGATATCTCATGAATAAATGAAGGTATTGACTTGAAAATGATTTCATTCTGTGTTAAATTTTCTTAGAAAAATCCAATCTGTATTCTTTTACATACAAAATAAAAACTTTCAAGAAGTGCTACTAAAATTGGTATAGATTTGTTTTCTATTAATAATGTTTAGTTAATTTCTTAGAAAAATTTCAGCTAACAACTTTTTTAACAAAACACGAAAACCTGCAAAAACATAAAAAAAACTGATAAGAAATGGTTTTTGACTCAAGTATTAAGAGAACAAAGAAAAATATTGACTTCAAATTATTTATTTCACACAAAATATTGTTATAAACATTTTGTTATAGTCTTAAGCAAGACAAATCCTCTTTTTTATTATAACATCAGATTGGTCAGAATTAAAATAATTTGTCGAAGTTGCATGGTCCCTAGAATCTAAATTAATCGTTTTTAGACAGATGTCCCTTTTTTGTTGGCCTTAAACATCCAAAGCCCTTGTTTGTTATCGAATTAAAAATATTGTTTTAAACCCAGATGTGCAAGAGGGACTTTCAAAAAAAATTCTATAAGTGTTCTTATTACTATAGCAATTTAAAACAAAAATCAACTGAAATTCGGTTGAGCTCCATGTGTGGCACAAACCATACATAAAACTGGTTACCAAGGTTTTGTAACTGGCAATAAAATAATACTTGGTTTTTGATGAATTAAGTTCATATTCCACTTCAAAATCGATCTGTCGCTTCAGATTTTTGAGATATGTATGTATAACCTTTTGAAATTCGAAAAAAAAAACTTTTATAGCGCTTTTTGAGGCTATTTTAAATTTTAAAAAAGAGGCTGGGATGCGACCCACACTGATAACTTCCCATCCCGTCTGTCGATTTGTCTTGCTTAAAAGTTTTTCTATATGTATCAATTATTTTATTTTTTTATGAAAAAATGGACTGTTGGATTTTTATAAAACAATTACTGAATATCGAAAACAATATTTTCTGTGAAATAAAATAAGTTTGAACCAATATTTTAAATATTTTTATTTCGACTCCAGGGACCTTTAAACGTCGAGAAATGTCAAAATTTTCAATTCTACAAATCGGACCCATTACAATAACTTCCTATGGGAAGTTAAAAATCGTGAAGATTTTCCAAATCTATAATCATTGTATCTATATTCCTTGCTTTTCGAAAAATTCTTATTAGTTTTTGGGCTTCACCTGTCTTACTTGAATCTAAAAGGAACTCTGAAGCATTTATGTTTAAACGGAAAAATACAAAGTGGTATAAGAATAATTTCTTAAAGTGTAAAAAGTATTTCTTAAAAGCATGAAAGCATAACATTCAAATTTTTCCAAAACTTGTTGTAAAGTCTTAATTAGAGACCCTTAAGTGATCTCGTGAATTATGAGAATTTCCAAAAATTAACTGATACATATATCATAATGATGAAAACTGTGTTGTGTTCAAACCAAACCTTAAAAATAACGAATAAATATTATGTTTTTCTTTTACATTTTTTAAGAGGTATCGAAAACCTGACTTAACAAAGAAACTATAATGTGAGGTTCTTATTCAGGACAACAGAATGTGTTGTTTGCTTTGTGTGACAGAAAAAAAATAATTTTGATTTTGGTGATTTTTAAAAAAATTACACAGGTTATTTTTTTTATACAAAAAAACTGATATAAGCACTTGTCAGATCGATTTTTATGAACAAAAAATGATATGCATTCGAAAAAATTTTTCCGAAGAATGAAGTTCTTGGTATAAGGTACATTTTTAAGAAAAATCAAATATGTAGTTTTATTTACAAAAATTCTACCAAATTGGTTTAACATCTCGAATATCACTACATAAAATATAGTTACCAAAATTCTTTAAGTAACAATTTTATTTGTTGCAAGAAAATATTTGTTAAAGATTAAAAAAAGTTTGGCTACTTAATTTTGTTCCACTTGCACTTTTCACTTCATGTTTTTAATATTTTTTTTTTAATTTTATTTATTTAATAACTTCTCATATTTTAAAATAAGATACGTTTTTTTTATAATTTAATCAAAAAAACATTACTTTGAAATCAATTTTTGTTGTTTGAGTATTTATTTTATTTCATTTAAATATTAATTTAAGAAAAATTTTCAAAAAGTTGATTTGATTTCAATTGAAATTTTGAAGAAAAAAAAAGCTGACACAATGAAACAATTATATAAATAATTAAACAAAAATATTACCTGATAATTTTGTTTTAGAAACTAAGTTTATTAAACAAAAAGAAATTAATTGATTTTTGTATTAAATTTATCTGAAAAATAAATCCCAACTGATGTTTAGTTGTAAATTTTAAATAAACTTTAACCTTAATATACATATAATTTAAATTGAGGATTTCTTGTGATAACTGCCACTTAACTTTCTGATTATATTATATTTTTTAAATAATACAAAATTATAAAACTAATCACAAAATAAAAAAACACGTTTTCACATACCTGAGACATATTAACAAGGATTGATTTTTTGTGTAGTTCTTTAATTTTAATTTTAAAACCACAAGTTCGTGTCTTTTTATGAAATAAAGTTAAACACACAATTGAAACGAAAACAAAAAGTATTGAAAGTCTCTTCCAATGCAGAAGCTAATAAAGAATTAAAACAAAATTCACTTTGACGTTCGATTGTTCGTTCGGTCAGTATTAAGAGCTAGAGAACACTTCTAAAACATCCTGTTGAATGTATCTTTTGGAATTGTGAATCGGAAAGCTTTGGCACATGCCTTTTATACCCATCACGTCGTACTATCCGGCATAACAATCACCCAGTGATGAATTGAAATGCTTTACAGATAGTAGAATAATTTTTTTTGCTGTACTATATACATAGGAATCCTTGCCACCCCCGACCGTTTGTGAGTTTTGATGTGAATTGTCTACTTTAGAAAAGATACAAACAAAAAAAAGATACAATACCATAAGCCAACTGTTGCTTTTGTATGGCAGGACAACGGGGTTTCGCGTTTTAGGGGGTTGTCTTCATCTTCATGCCACCTAAAAAAAACCACTAAACATTGGAATGGTTGCATATTGAAATCAACATTTCCGTACGAAATAACGGAAGAGAAGTATCTCCACTGGACGTCATACTATCGCGCAACAGGAATTAAGCTCGAATACTTGTAATAGAAACGAATAAAAGTGATCACAAATTGGCTTGTGTTGTTATTTCTTCGTTTTATTTGGTTATTAATAACATTCAAATTGATTCGAAGACGTTTTGCGGGTGATTGTGATGTGTATTCCGTTTCACGCCCACTTGAACTTCTTAGGCCAAAACGTTGGAGTAATCATTTGGTATAGTATTTTGGCTTTTTTGTTTCCTTAAGAGTTAGATCTGTTTTGGCAAGATTTTTAAAAGTTAATAAAGATTGCCTTTTTCTGTTTATGATCTCTATGGCGAGAAATTCTAGGAAAAATTCATTAATGTGACATAATAAAAATAACAACATGTCATCACTTAAGGGTTGTAGAAGAAGGGCCATTGCACCAAAGCTACAATATTGTTGTGGCATGAGGGGATCAATGACACATGAAAATTATATGAAGATTATTTATTTCGAACACTAACAACATGGGGTTCAATGTAAAAATTGGTATGGGATTAACTCATTTATGGATGATTAAGGGGTTAATAGATTTAGGGTTTTTGGGCTCGATTAGCTAAAATAAAATTTGTGGAAAGCTTTTTTGTGCTAATTTGGACACAACTTACAGGAGCCATACGTACCTACATATTTTGTTTGTGAATTTCTGTAATATCAAAAGAAATATGGATTACTTATAGCAAGGTTTTTGATTTATCGACCAAAAACTAATTTGCCTTTATCTACTAAAACAAACATTTTCATACCGGCTATGATTATCCAAATGGTTGTGAATACCTTTCTTTAATATGCTAGATACACAGGAGGAAAAAAGAAAGGTGTTGGGAAGGAGATATCGGTGTTCATTAAATTGTGGAACATTGCAATGACAGGGAACGAAAGAGTTTCGTAAGGCATTCCACATTCGCGTAGTACGGGTAAAAAACGAATATCTGTACTTCTCAGTACGACCGATTTTTTTATAAATATAAAGTTTTTCAATAAAAGCTCATTTAGACGTTGAAAAAACGAGTATTTTTTAAGAGATATAACTTAATGTTTATTTCATTGTAAGGACGAAGGTATGCTATTAATGGCTCAACCACAACCACGCGTTAGGTCGGTCGGGCTTTTGACAGGGTTCCTACCGACTTTACGATTTCATGTATCATAAAGCGCCACTTAGGAATTTGCAAAACGTAATGAACCTTCAAACCTCGGGCGTTGAAAAGAAAGTTTATTTGAGTTTTCTTACATTGTTAAACAAATAATTTATTTCTTTTATTTTGTTTATAAATTAAATAACAGAAGGGAAGACACTGCTTCTAAAAGCAGATTCTGAAATTAAACAAACCAAACTGCAATGAGTAATAACAATACAGTTGTCAGCTGTCAAAGCGCGATAAACTAGAAAATAGTTACTGTCGGGCGTTGAGCTCGAGTTTACGATATTTACGATCTAAAGCGCAGCATAGACCTTATCTCTCACGTGAAAAGAGTCTGAAGGTGTTCTTTTTTTTGTTTTATTTGTTTTGTTTTATATTGTGTGCGCACTAAAGGGGTTATGAATACCCTTATAATGATTAAACACAGTGCGAGCAATTAGGAAAGGAGGATAGGATTAGAAAGGAGAAACCGATGCAATCTCTGTACTTAACAATACGTCCGAAATTGGGCTCAAGGGCAAACTGATGGGCATTCCTACCAGAACGGGTATTACGGTTGAATTGTTTAAGGGGAGGAATACAACTGGTTATTTCACTAGAGCATTGCTTATAAAAACATCGATAAAACAATGACAGGCATGATACCTTGCGGCGGTGTTCAAGAGAAGCAAATGTCTCGGTAAGAGAACGATCTCCTATCATTCTTGGAGCTCTTTTTTCGATTCTATCCAGAAGACTCAAGTACGTTATTAAGGCACCAGCCCAAATATGAGAATTATAGTCGAGTTTTGGACGAATAAAAGCTTTGTAAATTGCTTTCTTGGCGGAAATAAACGTCGTTTATTCAAAGTAACAGTCACATCAGCCTCATTTAAGAATAAATAAGGTCCATTGGGAGCCTAAAAACCTCACCAAATAGTGACACGTTGCAGATGGAGAAGGCTGCAACATAATATATTTTCGAATTTTCCAAGTGAAAATTCCTCTTATTCATGTAGCACCTAAGATGAAAATGAGCTTCATTACTGAAGACGATTTTTCGATGAAAATCCAGATCGTTTTCATACATTTTACTTATTTACAAATTTTACCGGCTTGAGTTGTTGTGTTAACTGATCTTTAAAAACCTTCATAACTACGTTTTTATGCAAAACAGTTACAGTCTTCTAGTTTCACTATTGCTGGCCGAGAAAGTGCCTTACGACACACGACCCAAAAGTGATTTAATTTCAAAATTTAACCTCAAAATGTTATCCCTTAGCAATCAATACACTATTGAAGCTTGTATCATTTTATTTTTAATATTGGAGCTATTCAAAATGAAACATCTTAAAGACTCTTTAAATTTAAGGATTTCCAAAGTTTCTGAAAAACTGGACTGGCCTAAAACTTTGGTAGTCTCATCTCGGTCGCATCAGAATAGAACATTTTCAATCTTCTGTTGGTATCATCTCGGTTTCGTATAACCGAGCCTCGCCTCGGTCTCGGAAATAGTTGAATTTTTAGAGTCTAATTAATAGGTTCTCTTTCATACATTTTGTTGAAGCTTTTAAGTTTTAATTGTAAATCGAAACAAAACGATAAAAAAATAGAAAACAAATATAAATTCATAATTTTTAAATTACTATTACTTTTCTTTTCCATAGAAAAGAGAAAAATGGATTAAATATGCATTTATTCAATATTCAAAAATTATTATATAAGCAATAAATATAAAATAAAAGATATTTTGTGTCCTAAAAATACATATAAAACACCGAAGACACGAGACCGCCAAGCAACGAGAGTCTCGTCAAATTTCTGTACAATATATGTATACAGCCTCGGGCTCGTCTTGTTTAAGAAAGCTAGACCACAAAGAAGTTTAAGCTTAATTAAAGTAAAATTAAATAGTTTGTACATCCTACGAGTATTTTGATAATTTTGTCTTTGTATCTATCAACTTTGTTTTGCAACTTTGAATGCAAAATTTGTTTAAAGGTATACACTTCCTATAAGGATTTCTATCAAAGTATCTGTCATACTAATGAAGTTTTCAGTTTAACTCTTTTTCATTCCTATTAAAAACATAACGTTTTACCATCGAATATCTATTAACAAATTATAGACTTTTTTATTTCCAAAATTCCTCATTTCTGGTTAAACGGGTTTATAAACAAGCAGAATTTTCGTTTTTAAAGTGAGCACAATTAACATGAGGCTCTTGAGACTCCACTACGTAAAGAATAAATCACTGTTTGGTGAGGTTTGCATGACGAAGACGTTATCACCACATTTACCCTTAAATCTATAACCAGTGACAAAAAATACCGTGAATGGCGAACGCTATAGACGAATAGAATGATTTGTGACATTGGCCAGGTTCAGACGACATAAGGGACCTGAAAGTAGGGCAAGTTTTAAGTATCTAATTGGCCATCATTTTTAAGACCAATAATTCCAACAAAACGGAGAAATCTAACATACATACTAATCTTTGCTAATCTTTTGGTGATAGAATCATCTCAATAAATGGATATGGAGGTGAATGAACAGAGCCAAATCGTTTGTATGATTTGATTCCTTAATTGGACTGCTTTTTGCAGGAGAAACGTCAAATTTTTAAATGGAATCCAACATTTGACAAACTATTGAAGAAATAAGACCGGATATACAGATTAAACCTACAGGAAAGCGTTTAATTTATTAGAATTTGTTTTTAAAACCTTTAAATGTCATGAAATTCGTTAGCTAATAAAGCAAAAATGTTTGTCATTCTTTTGAATTTGTTGCGATTAAAAGCAAACCCCGATACGTACATATGTACGAGTTAATAAAAACGAGTTTAATATATTTTGGAGATGTCACGAAGTGTCAAAGATAAGATTTTCGTCCATCGAATTATGTAAATTAACTGTCTATAAAACTAGGCGTGTCATTAATGTTATGATTTATCCAACTAATAAATCTATCCTGTATTTATTTTTTGACATAAATTAAAATATCTCGATTGGCAATTTGGCATTCATACTTATTACTTGACTTTTTCCTAATATTAAATGTTCGATGAACCTATGTAATATACAACTCTTCATTATGTATATTTGTTAATATTTCCTTGAGTATGTATATAAATGGTATTTCATCATTTCATTTTGAAAACTGACTAAAATAAAATCACAAGTGTTGGGTCATATTCACTACTTAATATACATAAGTGTGACTTTTTTTTGTATTATTTTGATGTTCCATTTCATTCCAAGAAGCTTACTCTCCTGAAAGGTATTGACTTATTTATCATGTAATTAGCATTTGAAAAGAACTCGGTTTAAAGGACCGTTCACATGAAGACGTGGGCTACAATATAATGTCAACAAAAAAGAAAGAATGTTTATGCTATGAGTGATAAGATTTTTGTTTGAGCTAGAGCTTTAAAAATATGGCCTTTTTGATTTACATACAAAACTAAGTAAAAACTTTAATGAATGCAAAACAAAAATCATAACAAAAATAATAATATTTGTAATTTTTTAAAAACTTTTTAGGAGTGAATAATTAAAAAATAAAGTTAAGACAATTTGTAATTATTCAAATTCCTCTAAGAAAAGGTCACATCCATAACTTAACAATAATTAACTCTAAAGTAAGAAAAACAAACGTATGGTTTTCAATCTGGCAATTCTTTTTTTGCAGTTGATGTTTTTGACAGCTGTCACTTGATTTATGATCAGTTTGGTTTTCCATTTCATTATGGATTGACTTATTCCTGAATAACGTTTACAAATCGTGCAAATTTATTACAAAACAATGATTCGGTTCATTTGACGCAACGAAACAAATAAATATTGAAGAAATCTTTTGATGAGCTCAATATGTCGGTGTCGTCGTGGGCATGTGGTTTGGCCTCAAAAATCGTGTAATTTAACACCGCTGGACTATTTTTTGTGGAGTTGTATGAAGTTACTTGTATACACAATTGACGCCTTGGAAGGGAATATTCAGCGCATTGTTGTTGACATTCTCCCTAATACAAAAAGTGGTCGAAAATTGGGCCAGATGGAATTTTGTCGAACCTTCCGCGGCTGCCACTTGCCCAAAATTATTTTTCCATTTTTTTTAAATAACTGCTGAAGAGTTGGAAAATGTTATAGAATGCCTTCGGCTCTTTTAACAAAGTCGATTTTACCTATGAGTAGTACATGAGGAACGACCGGGGAGTCATTCCGTAATTTTCGAAACAATAATCGTCAAAACGATTATCAATAACGATATCGTCCATAATTTGCTTTACGTAACAATATCACTATCGTCTCGTCAATCGTTTTCAGTATAAGATCGATATAACTATAATTAAAAAATACAAGTTTCTTATGTCCGGCATTATTGTAAATTTTTCATTATTACTTTTTACCATTACCATTTTCGCTATAAAGTGTGTGCCATCTATACACTCAACAACTATAAGTAAATTTTCAATGAATAACTATTTGTAAGTTATGCTTTTTCTAATATTCTTTCTATGATTTACCTTCTGGTATTTAACATTTTTGATATTTCAGACTTTTCGTTTTCCCTAGGAAGACTCCATTTTATCCACAAGGAACATAACTTCGCTTCCGAAATATTTGTTGTTTCCGAAACTATTTGGGATATAATGTGCTTTGTGCAATAGCGAGTGCAAAATCGTTGCCTCTCAAACATTGGTACCCTCCGCCACCCAAAGTCTGAATAGTTACTACAGATCTTAATATTGAAGGTATAATTAATGTACAACGACAACCGTCTAGCAAATTTATTGTTTTCATTATATAAAGGCCTCTTTTGAAATTCGAAAACGTGGACAAAAACTGTAATTGTTTAAATTATTTTACAACAAGAAAGAAAGATTGTATTCGTTAGCTTATTAATTGTATTTTTTTTTATTTTTCACTTTACGCCGAAACAATTTTACTTTAATTTTTACTTAGTTAACATTTTGAAATTAATGACAAACGATAACTATTTAGCTATCGTGCAAACGCTATCGTTTTGACGATATCACTTTGACGATTATCGTCTTACGTGAAGTGAAACAATCGTAGAAACGCTGTCGTCTAACGATAATCGTTTTACGGAATGACCCCCCAGGATGACTGTCAACATCATTACTGATGAACTACAATAAATTTAATCTAACACTAATATTATAAAGAGGAAAGATTTGTATTTTTGTATGTAACGAATAAGCTCAAAAAGTTACTGGACCGATTTTAATAATTCTTTTTTCATTAGAAAGCTTTATTAACACTGAGTAACATAGGCTTTATTTAGTACTAGATTACTGTAGCAATCTTTAGAAATTCCTATTAAAACCAACCGAAGGTGTAAAAAAATTAGACATAAGATGTCTTTCATCGCATACGCTGCGAAGAGTATTAATGGTAGGACAAAAAAATACCCGTGCGAAGCCGGGAGGGGCCGCTAGTAATAAATAAAAGGCCATGTTTTTAAAATTGGTAATAGTATCTAGGGAGAATACTTTGATGGGAATGAATCGGAAATTTTAAATATTTGGTTAGGTTGGCCCTTAAGTCAACAGATGAAGATTTTCATTACAGCTTCACATTTGAAATAGGGTCGAAAATATACAGAAAAATCGAGCAACGACTTTTTTCTCTCCATCTCTACAGCTTGATCAAAAAATGTTCTCCGTAGAAACTCAAAGGTGATTAAAATGATTGGATGTGTATTCTGTTCACTTAAAAGCAGAGGTCATGGTGTAGACTGTAGAGCTTCATTTATGCGTTCTGAACACTTTCTAAAAAGTACCACAAATTTCAAGCGGAACAAAATATTAAGGGCGAATGAGGTAATTAAAAAAAAAAACTTCTGGGTGGTTCATAAAATTCTTTACAAAAACTAATATTTTGTTTATATTATTAATACAATGAGTATTTTGCGACTTTTAGTAAATGACCGAAAGCATTGTTTGGTACATTTAGTAAAAAATTAATAAAATGATGTTTTTATGACAGTATAACGGAAGGAAAATGCAGCTTATTTCGACGATTTTGTATTATTTTGTTCCCGAAAAGTTAAAATTTTCATAAATATATATATATAGACAATAGAGTTATTGTTATTTTAAAATCAGTTTGGAATTTTCTATACCAAATGAATTTGTTCCCTCGCTGTTCGTTTATCCTCGTGTGTACGTTGCTTAAGTCTGAATTGATTATTTCCAAATTTTCATTTTGTGACTTCATTCCAGAAATGATTTCTTTTTCGATTTTATTTTATCTGATGAATACAAAATTGCATATAAATTTTGTCTCCTGGAGATGAAATCTCCAACCTCTAACAATGGACTTTTTGCAATACAGAAGCGCAGTGACTTTGGCAAGAAGTAGATTTACATGGCGCTACTCTACAATTTCAGTGACTATCCCTTTGTTGCATCTTGTACCTCTCTATTGGGTGTTTTAAAGTTAAAAATGTTGCAATTTTTTTTCCGAGTTGTATTCGAAGTAGGTACGTTGCATTGTTTATGCATATCTAAAAGAAATTATAAAAATTCAAATAAAATATCCTTATAATCGTCTTATAGTTAAACAATTGCGCACGTGTGAAGGCCATTAAAAACATTACAGTCAAATTCTCTTTATTATAATGATTAAATATTCTTAATGCACTTTGATGAAAACTGAAACAAGAACAAAATAAATTTAAAATCATTTTGCACCTCTTTATCGAGAACAGATATCTGATGTTCTTTTTTTAGTGCAATAAAAACGATATGATGCAAATCAACAGATCAATCTTTTGTGCAAAACTTTAGTTTAAATTATTTGTTTCTTTTTTAATAGAATTTATTTTCTCTGAATTAATCGATGTATTTAAAAAAAAAAACTGTACCTTCCAATGATTTATTCAATGTTTTGATTAATCTGAGAAAATAATAATTCACATAAATAAGTATCACGCAGATACATATGTGCCTAAGTAGTTTTTAACGGCAAAGCATATTTGCAAGTCAAAAACGTTACTAAGCTACAAGTGTTTTCAAAAACAAAACAACAACTCTATTAAACAAAAATAAATTCGTATTAATATAAACTATAGTACATACCAATATGTTCTTCTAGGTGCATTAGGGAGGTTCAAATAAATTTTATAATAATATATCGGTGAACCTGAAAGAAATCGTTTTAACTTATGCAGAGAAATTTAATTAGAATAATAATAATAGGTTCCTCTTTTTATAACAAGTCTATCGACAATGCTGACTTAGCATATCTCGATCACAAAAATCCATGTCATCCAATTGCTCATCAATTTTCAAGGTAAGCATGATCTTTGCCGCTTTCATCTTGAACCTGAAAGAAATCGTTTTAACTTATGCAGAGAAATTTAATTAGAATAATAATAATAAGTTCCTCTTTTTATAACAAGTCTATCGACAATGCTGACTTAGCATATCTCGATCACAAAAATCCATGTCATCCATTTGCTCATCAATTTTCAAGGTAAGCATGAGCGGCAAAGAGCTTTCATTTCCCATAAAATATGCAAAGTTTTGTTTTGGGTGTTCTGTCCCATTTTTATTAACAAATAATGGCCTCACTAGCCCAAATTTCTATAAATACAAATTTCGGCTTTACCTGGGTCTTATGCCTTTGCATTCATCGTTATCATTCTTGTAGAAAAACATCATAAATCATTCAAATGGCCGCTTCAGTATGTACTTTCTGTCCTCTATCTACGAAATGGTTGATCGTATGAAAAAAACTATTGAGACAAAAATTGTCCAAAATTGTCTGTTTTACAATTTCGGTAAAATAGTTAAGACTATTGGACTTTTTGCATACCATATAAAGGGTGATATTTTAAAAGCTATAGGAAAGTTTTTCAAAAAAAACACATACAATTCAAAAAAATGCATAAAATCTTTATTTGAATCGATACTACGGTCCATATAATTTAATGTTTGAAGATTATTTCATGCAAATGTTGACCTTGACTGCGCCTCAAATGGTCCATCCGCTTAGTCCAATTTTGGCGTACTCTTTCCAACATTTCGGCCGATATCTCAGAATAAATGCTTCAATGTTGTCTTCCAATGCGTCAATTGAAGTAGGCTTGTCTGTATAGACATGAGCTTTAACCTAGCTGCACAAAAAATAGTCTAAAGGCGTTAAATCGCACGATCTAGGCGGCCAATTCACCGGTCCCGAACGTGAAATAAAATGTTCACCGAACTCGCCTCTCAATAAGTCCATTGTTGCGCCTGCTGTGTGGCATGTGGCACCGTCTTGTTGAAACCACATGGAAGTCAAGCTCTTGCATTTTGGGCAAACGAAAAGTTAGATATCATCTCACGGTAGCGCTCACCATTCACAGTTACGTTAAGATTCGCATCATCTTTGAAGAAGTACGGTCCAATGATGCCACCAGCCCATAAACCGCACCAAACTTTGACTTTTTCTGGGTGCATTGGTATCTCTTCCAATGCTTCTGGCTGATATTCACTCCAAAATCTACAATTCTGCTTATTTACGTACCCATTGAGACAAAAATGAGCTTCGTCGCTGAACACAATTTTTCGCTAAAAAAGTGGATCTTCGGCCAACTTTCCAAGAGCCCATTCACCAAAAATTTTACGTTGCAGTAGGTCGTTCGGCTTCAATTCTTGCACCAGCTGTATTTTGAAAGGCATCACACCTAAATTCTTCTGCAAAATTTTCCACGTTGTTGAGTAACAGAGGCCCAATTGCTGCGAACGGCGACGAATCGATAATTGAAGGTCATCATTAACACTGGCCGATACAGCTGCGATATTTTCTTCAGTTCGCACTCTTCGTAAGAGTGTTGGTGGTTTAATGTCCAGCAATGTAAATTTGGTGGGAAATTTAGTCACAATAGCCCTTTAGTGTGTCGATTAAACTGACCATAAAATGGAAGAAGCGCGCGATGAACTTTCTTAACAGAGCACTCATTTAAATAATAATATTCAATAATTTGCAAGCGTTGTTCGTTTGTAAGACGATTCATGGTTAAATTATAGACCAAACTGAAGATGTTTGACAGTGAAACAAAACACGAAACGTGCGTCAGATGTTTAAACCAGTGTTGCCAAAAAGATAATAGCTAAAAAAATCACCCTTTATTATCGTAAATGTTGAACATTCAATTAAAATGTTAATATCAGCTTTAACTACTTTATCCAAAAGTACAATTGGTGAAATTTGGAAGCTGTGATAACGCAACGAAAAACAACTTCTGTGGAAGGTTGGGCATTTTTCTATTCTTTAAGGACATAACAGGTGAAAATATTGTTTCGAAGTTGAAGGTAAAAATACTGCGGAATTTTTCAAGGAAGAAGATATTTCAAAAAGTTTTATTAGTTCTGAAAGCATTTCAACTATTGAAAATATACAACAGTGAAGTCAACTTGGGATTCAAAAACGAATTCATCTTTTTGTCTTTTTCTGAATAACTTTGTATAAACAATATAATCTATTTCGCAGCTTCTTTATCCTCACCTCCAACTTTGTTTTCTTTTGGATTCTTTTTTCCAATTGCAAATCAAGTTATTTTCTCGCACCTCAATTTTCTTTTTCTTTTAATGCCACGAGCTTTAGAATTGCGTTGAGGTGGACTTTCCATAAAGCAATTTTGTTCCTGTCTCACAACATCCATCTTTGTAGGACAGGATTTTGTTGAAACTTTTGTGTGTGCTGCTTTTGATGTTGATCTAGAGATGATCGTACAATCATTCTCTGAGGGCTCAAACATCGAACAATTTCGGACCTGGGCCGCTTCATCATAAATCTGACACATTAATTCAATATATGGTTATGTCATGCGTCCTTAGCCGATTGAATTTTTGTTGTTGTTATCCAAAATTTTTATTGTAGAGAGCCTTCATATTTTGTAGTTTTATACGACGCTTTTTTTATCATGGATCTCTGTATTTCGAGGAATACAGTCCATCGCCTTATTTTTACATTTCTTAGGTCTGTCTTTCTTTTTAGATATACCTACATACATACCTCTTAAAACAGAGGAGTAGGCTTAAGGTACCAAGATGATTCTGCATCTGAAAAGAAAAGAATAGTAACATTTGTTTAAACGGAATCAAATTTTATTAAAACAATTTAATCGCAAAATTTTTCCTACCCATACTTTTGGACAAATTTCTAGCCTGCTTTCCGTTGTATCCTCTTCTCCCGACATTTTTTTAACTTAATCTTATCCTACTTACATACATATATTACCAGAACAATTTTCGTTACCAAACAAATTCTGCTCAATATAGTTTGTTGCAAGTTCCGAGTCTATAAGAGAAGGACAAGTTTGGTAATGATTTAAATGATTCTTCTACTCATACAAATATTTTACCATATTCATAATACTCGTACGGTTGTATATTTATTCTGTATCATCAATATCATATAAAATACACCGTAATTTACAGAAAATATAATTTTGAAATTCAAATAAAAACAGCTTGTAAAGATATATATATTTCGGGAAAATATGCGTCAAAACAAGGTGTAATGGTCATCTTCTGATGAGCCCAACCATTGCACCGGGGCGAAACGCATATATATGAACACTTGCTGGATCATATTTATTTTATTTTCATGATTTTAAATCATTTTATTAAAAACAACTTGTAAAAGATTTCCGTGAAATGATTTTTTACAATTTGACGTGGATTACAAGGTTAATGATTCAACATATCACTGTTAAATCTTGGAGTTTTGACGAAGTTCATAAGGGTCATTCAAATTCATTTGTTGTGTCAGAAGCAACTGATGCTGTGCCAGATCCGGTTATTTTATTTTCGACTGTACGAGTTTTTTACAGAACTTCAGTGAAATAATAATTTGTTCTATGATGTATTTAGCACTACCCGTGGCCTAATGGTTAGTGCGTTGAACTGTCGCCGATTCTCTTCAGCATTTACACCAGCGATTTGATAGGTAGTCTTACAAAGGCAATTGCGTACGCCGACGATCTTATTGCGTACAGAAAGGCCCGAAAGGTTGAGGTTATTAGAATTCTCTTGCAGCGATATTGCGACGACTGGAAACTGAAATAAATGTCCAGAAGTCGGAGACAATTCTTTTCCGGACTCCGTTGGCTAGGGCCACGAGGGATACGTGCAAGAATTGGCGCAAGATGGTCATCGTTGATCTTCACGGGCAGCCATTAGCGAGCGAAAGTGTAGTGAAATACCTCGGTATCTGGTTAGATCAGTATTTATATTTCGACAGACATATAAATGCTGCTCTGACTATAGGGCCAGAGGAGCCTTCGCTCTGACGAAACGGCTGTTTTTTAGCAGTCGGCTTGACCCCAGAGTGAAGTTAATTTGCTACATGGCCGATGATTTTTTTTTTTATAATTAGCGAACACTAAAAGGGTTTTTTTATACCTTTAATATGCCAAAGACACAGTGTGAGCATTAGGAAAGGAGGGAAGGGTTGGATAGGAGGCAGGGCCGGCCCAAGCCAAACTTGCGCCCTGTGCAAGATTTGTAGAAAGCGCCCCTTTTTTATATTTTTTTTTACACATAAACTGATACACAAGCATAAGCCTTTCCCAGATTACCCAGGAGGTAGACTTTCAATGCGTTTTTTTTTATTGAGGTATCCCCAGGAGGCCTAAACCATTAAACTAAAACGCAGCGAAGAAATGAGCAGAGGGGAAACTTTTAAACTTGGAAACTTACTTTTCTGGCCTTACATTTTGCAAATTCAGAAATGAGATCATCAAAGTCTAAAGAATTTAATAATTTCTTTTCAATGGACATTATAGATAAACCTACCAATCTCTCTTGAGTCATGGTTGTCCTAAGATAATTTTTAATAATTTTAAGTTTAGAAAAACTACGTTCTCCTGAAGCTACCGTGACCGGGATTGTATTAAGGATTTGGAGAGCAGTTACTAAATTCGGAGCAAAATTTTCAAGGTTTAAACTAAAAATAAAATTTAACACATCTAAACTTGAGCTTTGTGGCGTAACAAGCTGGGATATTACGGTTAACTCTTGAAACAATTCTTCTCTATCTTAATATTTAAAACTACTTTATGTTAAAACATTCTGCAAATTAAGGCATGAAGCACGTACATTTTTATTTTTTAAACATTCGCTTATGTTACTCAAAAATGTAAAATTGATACTATACGTATCAAACCTTTCAAGTATTTGAAAAAAAAATTCAACTTTGAATCTTTGTTTCGGCTAATATAGTTTCAGGACATTCATCAGCATAAAGTATTTTTCTCCGTTGAGATCGCAATGATGAAGCTACAAGAAACATATTTGGTATTTCTAGGGAACTAGCAATACGCTCGGTTAATTGAACATACCTACTCATTAAATTTTTCATCGGAACGCATTAAAATCAAACTGTTTTTTGTATTTTCTAAAACTGTTATGCCAGTTGACAGATTAACGGACGAACTTTGCAAATATTTACTAGTTTAATTTATATTTTCTAAAATATCAAACCAAATTAGCAGGCAGCAAATAAATGTAAAATCAAAAATTTTATTTCCTAACGGTTCTGCAATGTTTTTTGCCTCTAGATTTCTTAATTCTATAGGGCTTCATATATTTCTTGAATTGAAAAAAAGTTAAACAAACATTGAATTGTATCGAAAATTTTAATTGCATAAAATGAGAACCGAGCAGCATCATTAACCACTAAATTTAAGGAATGCGGGCAACATGGAACCAAAAATGCTCTTGGTTCCAGGGTTCGAATTCGATTCTGAACACCCGCTTCTTTTCCTTTCATATTCATATTCGAACCATTATCATAACTTTGGCTTGTCTTGTCTTCAAAATACGTCACTTCTATTAAAAACTGGTAGCTATTTATTTAATATTAATTAACCAACAAAGCGAAAAAACAATTGAAACAATCTGCATTCTGCACCAGACTAGATATACATTATAAAGTAACCGTTACAATAGTCATTAACTTTCAAACAAAAAAAAACAAACTGCCTGCGCAAGAACAATTCGACTCCAAATAGAATCATCCCTCTTTAATTTTTAAGCTCTATGCTCCTTTTCCATTCTATTAAAAATTTCATCTCCTGTAATCAGGCACTTAACTCTTACACAGTGTGCAATAAGAAAACCTGCACGCTCTGATCCATATGATTCCGTATAAATAAGTTTTTTTTTAAATATCTCCCATGTTAGTTTCGATACTCAGTGTGCAAAAAAGAAAACTTGCACATCCATTCACCATTATTTGTAGCAAAGGCACCTACCTACCTAATTTCCAAATATATCACCCTGTTCATACAAGAGAAAAAATCTCAACACAAAAAAGTTCCATGCCACCTCATATGTGCAAGATATATTTTATGCACACCGAGTCCCAAAATTAACATAGAAGTATGACGAAGCAAAATACTTATTCATATTGAATCGTATGGGCTAGAACGTGCAGGTTTTGTATCACGCACAGTACCCTGTATGTGAGACTCACATGAGACATTGTGAGTTCTCATCTACAAAGAAAACAACAAAAAAAATATATGCTGTTTGCTGTTTCTTTGATTTGTAGTAGAAGGTAGCACAGAATACAGAAACCTACCTGCTCTCTTTTTTCAGAGACATTTTTTTGTTGTTTTCTTTGTAGATGAGAACTCACAATGTCTCATGTGAGTCTCACATACAGGGTACTGTGCGTGATACAAAACCTGCACGTTCTAGCCCATACGATTCAATATGAATAAGTATTTTGCTTCGTCATACTTCTATGTTAATTTTGGGACTCGGTGTGCATAAAATATATCTTGCACATATGAGGTGGCATGGAACTTTTTTGTGTTGAGATTTTTTCTTCTTTTCTCTTGCATGGAATTTTTTTGTGTTGAGATTTTTTTCTTTTTTTCTCTTGTACGAACAGGGTGAAATATTTGGAAATGAGGTAGGTAGAGTTTTTAGTTCTGCGATATCTTGAGTTAAATTTTCATTGAATGCAACAATGAAAGTGATGTTATTTAGTGCGCAAGAGATAACTTAGGACAGTTGTGATGGATGTTTTTTTGAGATTATTTTAAGAATGTTTGTGGTTAAAGAATGGCAAATATGTAGTAGTACATATTTGTTTGCAAGATCAGATTACATTTTCTTGCTCCTGGCAATGCGCCCCCAGAATTCTGCGCCCTGTGCATTTGCACATCTTGCACATATGCTTTGTCCGGCCCTGATAGGAGGTGTCGGTGTACATTGATTTTGAACTCCTGAACATTGCAATGATAGGGAAAGATAGAGCGTGGCAAGGCGTTCCACATTCGCGTAGTACGGCTAAAAAATGAATCTCTGTACTTCATAGTACGGCCGAAGTTGGGCTCAAGGGTAAACTGATGGGCATTCCTAAAAGCGCGAGTATTACGGTTAAATTGTTTAAGGGGAGGAATGCAACTGGCTATTTCACTAGAGCATAGTCCGTTAAAATAACGGTAAAAAAGGGTTAGACAAGAAACCTTGCGTCGATGTTCGAGTGACGTAAACGAGTTGATGATGTTAATGTCACCAATCATTTTAAAAGCTCTACTTTGAATACTGTCCAAGAGGCTTAAATAAGTTACTGGAGCACCAGCCCAGAGATGAGAGTTATATTCAAGTTTCGGACGTACATATATAAGCTTTGTAGATTGTAGCCAGATCAGACGGAGAGAAAAAACGTCTCAAAAAACCTAGACATCTTGCGGCATTTTTGGCAACATCGCGTATGTGATCGCTCCACAAAAGGATTTTCCGTTTCGTTGATGCAAGTGCCACTCATAGATAGTGGCAAAGAGGGTTTATCTCGCTTTAACGATGCAAGACAGCATTGCGTTTTCGAAGCATTAAATTCCACACTATTTTTTATTCCCCATTGTACAATGCTGTGTAGGTCGGAATTTAATGAGCTAATCATATTTTGTCGTTGCAGTTCCACGTCCGAAGAGGAGGGTTGTGAGTCTGGAAACGAATATGAATATGAGATCATTTATAAAAATGAGGAAGAGGGTCGGAGACAAAACGGAGTCCTGGGGAACACCAGCATTTATTTTATGGGTTTCAGACTTGAATCCGTCCAAAACAACTTGTATTGAACGGTTCGAAAGAAAATTTCTAATCCAACGAAGAAGATATTCGTCGATACCGAAAGCACGCATTTTCGATAAGAGAGCAAGATGCCAGACTTTACCAAATGCCTTTGTAATATCAAGTGCAATAATCTTACTTTCTCCAAAACGATGTAAAGATTTGTTCCACTGTTCGGTGAGATGAACCATGAGATCACCAGTGGACCTATTGTTACGAAAGCCGTTCCTCAAGATATTTCTTAAGCTGATAATTAATCAGCGTTTCCATGACCTTGGAAAGAAGGGACGTAAGTGCAATCGATCGGTAATTAGAGGGTGAGGAAGATTCGCCTTTTTTGGGAATAGGCTGGGCAAATGCGGTTTTCCATCCACTCGGAACGAGACCTGAGGAGTAGGACAGATGAAAAAGCTTACGCAGTGGTTTTGCCAGCGTTGAAGAACACCTCTTCAGAACAATAGCGGAGATACCATCTGGGACCAGCGGATTTATGTATGTTAAGATCTTTTAGGACTCTCGCCACAGTACGAGTGCGAAAAAAGATTGGTCCCATAGAATCACTAACGCGCTCGATGACAGGCGGAGTCATAACACTCATTGACAGCGTTGAATTGGCGGCGAACTGCCTAGCGAAGAGATTAACTTTCTCTAAAGATCTAACAAGTGGAGTGTCATTGACAACGAGGGTAGGAACCGACGAAGAGGAAGAATTCCTCATGTTTTTTACAAATGACCAAAAATTTGTACTGCCTTTGGGACATTGCAGTATTTTCTGCCGTAATTTTTGGTCATGTAAAAATTTGGTCCGTCGAATATGGACGTTGCAGGCCTTCCTGGCTTGCTTGAACTTATTCCGGTTTTCCTCAGTTGGATTGGCTTTAAAACAACGGAAACTTACCTTCTTGACCCTAATAACCTCTTTACAGCTCGCATCGAACCATGCGTTTTCCTTAGGTCTGATGCTTTTAACCCTATTCGGGATAAAAGTTCTCATTCCAAGGAGAATCAAACTTGTGATCATATCAGCGCTGGCGTCTACGTCACTATCGAGGAAGCATAGTGACCAGTTAAAGATCCTAAAATAATTATTAAGACCGTCCCAGTTGGCTTTCTCGTATTGCCAAACGGTTCTCTTAAGCAATATTCACATGAGCACGACCAACGACCAACGAATGAACGAATATTCGTCGATTTTGACATTTCTTTCACATGAGAGTTTTTAATTCGTCGCGAATGAAGTTTGACGTTCACCACCGAAACCAAAACAAGAACGATTTTTTTAGGTTAAGTACGCGCGATTTTTTTATTCGTTGCGAGTGTGGATAATGTGGAACGCGAATAAAGTTTGACAGTTCGTATCAACTATAATTTTTTTCGCGGCGAATAAATTTGTTTTCTTAAATTTATTAATATATGATATTGAAAAGTAAAAGTATGCATCATAAATCAAATAGAAACTATATTTCTATCGTTTTGTTAAGAATTTGTGAGGAAATATGTCTTCAAACGTATATAAACTCACATTTTGTAATTCATTCGTCGTTCGTTGGTCGCGCTCATGTGAATGATGCTTTAGGAGCTCTTTCTTTAACTGGAGAGTTTTGACACGAGAAATTTGCTGATATAACACAATGGTCAGATGAGCCTAGAGGAGATAGAACACTAATAGTGTACTTACTAGGGTCAGAGGTAAGAAACAAGTCAAGAGTGTTTTCTGCTCGACCTACCACGTCCGATATTCGAGTGGGCTCGTTGACCAGCTGAGTTAGGTGGTTCAACTCAGCGAAGATCTCAGCACACACTCCTTCTGGTGTTGTCTGACCCGAATGTTGAAGCCATGAAGAATTGTGTACATTGAAATCACCCGTAATAACGATTTCAGTGTGAGGATACAGGGAGACAATTCTTTGAATGGAGTCAGAGCATCAAATTCCTGAGAAGTCGAAACTCTGTCCAGGTTTGGGCTTCGATAAAGGAAACAATAGTGAATGATGTGCTTATTCACGGAAAGTTTTAACCACATGAAATTAAAGAAGGAGTTGGTACAATGACCATATTGTGGTAAAAGTTGATAGGCAACATCATTCCTAATATATATGGCGAGACCATTGTGTGAAAAGAATAATGGCACCAAGCAATACCCATGAATAAAAAATTCAGCAGGATCGGAATCTTCACCTACTTGGGTTTCACTCAATGCCAAAACAGCTGGTCTGTTAGAATTAGCGTGGATGTACACAGACAGAAAATTCGATCTCAGCCCGCGAACATTGCTATAATCTACTCTATTCGTTTATGGTTGTCCTGTGTGGTTCAACGTTGCCCCTTCCCAGATGGAGAAGTTTCGGGTGTTCGAGCGGCAGTGTTTACGACGCTGTACCGGCTTATATCGAACAGCAGAATCTTCTTACGTGCATTACTATTCCAACGAGGTCCTATACAACGGGGCTCGAATCAACAGAATTGACAATTTCGTGATAAAACTCGTTCGAGGTCACATTGCAAGAGCTATGTCTTCGACCAACAATTTAATTTTGAGGGCGTTCTATCCGAACGACGAGTATTTTGAAAGTGCACGCTTGAGCGGCTTCATTCCACCAGAGGCATTCCTCTTTTTAGACAGATGCGGTCTGATACAGGATAGATTGGCAGTTCCGCTAATCTACCACGTCAGACGACGAACCGTGGATAGGCGACTGCTGTACAATCGGGCCGTCATGGCACAAGGCGGAGCAGAGCTCCTTCGGTTCAGTAGGGCTGTGTCCGAAAGGGACCGAACTGATAGGGTGAAGCAGGAGAACCAGTTTTGGTGGCTTCAATCGGCACTTGATAGTGGGTAGTCGGGATGGGATTTAAAGCCTAGGCCGGCTTACATACTGGTTTTATAGTTTTAGGGTTTAGTTTTAAGTAGAATAGGCATGGTGGCACAAAAAAAAATACAAAAAATACAAAAAAGAAAAATACAAAAAAATACAAAAAAAAACAAAAAAAAAACAAAAAAAATTTAAAAAAAACATGGAATAAAAAAAGAAAAATATGAAAAACAAAAAAACCTTAGATAGTTAGATTTGCTGCTGTGGTTGTTCTTGTTTTAAGTAGTTTATAGGTAGAATAGGTAGTTTTAGTTAGCTTTAAGTTTTATATTTAGGACCTTATTTTAAGTAGTTTTTAAGTAAAAATAAAAAAGGATATTGATATTAGTTTTTTTGAAATTTTCTAATGAATTAAAAAAAATAAATAAAATGGAATTGAAGTTAAATAGATCTTAGGGCCGAAAGGCATTAGCATTAAGTATTATTGTTTAACTTAGAGTGTCCGTATGGGACCAGTAAGTTAGTTGTAAATTATGGTTAATTAGGCTAGTTTTATGAATTTTTGTATGGCTTTAAGATAGGTTTAAGATTGAATTAATAAAAATGAATTTACAAAAAAAAAAAAAAGTGCGTTAGACTATCATGCCAGAGGCTTTGGGTTCAATCCCTGCCAGTGTCATCTAAAGTTTTTTTCACAGGTATACTGGCTCTTGCGAGGAATTGAAAAATCCTTCATGAGTAATTCATGTCATGAAAAGTGCTTTCTCAAAATAGCCATTCGGATTTGGCTTAAAACTGTAGTTCCCCTCCATCCCTGACAACATTACTCGCACACAGGAATGGTTAAGAGTTGTAAGTCACTACGTCCTAGTTCTCGACATTGAAACTTGGACCCCGGACTAAATAATGACATATAGAGGAAATAGGGGAAAATCCAGCAAACTCGTATTTGGAAATGTTTCTATTATGAAATAGAAACAAATTCTTTTCGAAAAGAAAATTGAAGCTTTGAGAATGAGAAGGGGTTAAGTGACATTTTTGAAATTTTTTAGATAAAGGCGTCAAGCGATAACTTAAATTTTGGTCGTATTGGCTCTTTTCTAGTCCCATTAGTTTCAAAGTTAGTCTAAGATAAAGGGGATAACTAAAGTTTTGTTTTTATCTTTTGTATGGCATAAAGTTGATAAAATCACTTAACACTTTTATGAGCCCAGAACGTATGCAGTACCTACATACATATTTTACCGTCTATCATTGTAAGCATAAACGTAGAGTCGACAAGAAAACTTTGTTCGCCATTTCGGATAGGAACTGGAGACAAATCTCTTATTTCTTGCTGGATTGAATTAACTTCTTGAGAAATTAATTCAGTGGACTCTTTGGCAAAAACAAATTTAATTGGACGGCAATATCTTGTAGATGAAGGAGCTGGATTTTGCCAAACAATTATTTTTCCTTTTGAAGAACTAAAATTCATTTGAATAGGCACCATTGCAATACTAAATAAACTTTCATCCCGTATGGCCCTCCTCCAAAACAAATTTCTGTTTATACTGCTTTTGCTGAGCCCCATCGCATCCCCACTTTATCAAAATATTAATACGATTTTCGTCAGTTTTCAATTCGTCTATTCCTAGTAAAACCTCCTGTTGAGCCAAGCAAAGCCTCTCAATAGTATGATTTACTAATGACTGCAGTGAACTTTTTGCATATAGTACCTCAGTGATTGTTAACTCAGCTGGATAACAGTTTTTCTTAGCTTTTTGAATGTTTGTATATGAAGGAAAAAGATCTTTGCATTTTGCGTTGACTTTTTTCCGAATAACATCAAATTGATGTTTCGATAAATTAGCATCAACCATTAAAGATAATGCTTCATCAGCAGAAAAGCCCACTGAAGGTACATACTCAGAACTATATCTTTTACAAAGTTTTTTCAATTCCGTACCCTTACTGGACGAAGCTTCCGACAAATCTTTCAAAAGCTTGGCTGAATATCGCTTTCCCATTTTTCGAAGCACTATATCACTAGCCTTAACAATTTCTTGAGGTTCAGTTGAATCTAAAAGACTTTGAATCTTCCTTTTTTTCGATTTTTCAGAACAGTCATTAAAGATTTTTGGTTTTCTTCCAGCTTTATCAAGATTTTGAGGTATAACGCTTTCAGGTAAAACATAAGGTTCATCAAGCCAAACTGCCTTTGATGTCAAAAAACGGTTGCGAAGCCTTCCACTTTTTTCCCATTTTTCACTTAGCTTAAAGCAAACAATATTTATATTTGCCTTAAGATTTGTTTTAACTTTTTCTGATATGTCTTGAAGACCATACCTTTCCATTATTAATGACAATACGACGTCTTTTCGATGTATTTTGGGAGTTTTTTCCCATTCTTCAAAAATTTCCTTGCGCGATAGAGTGGAGGTCATACTGGAAAAGTGAAAAAAAAATGTGCGCAAAAACGCGCAAGATATTTTTTATTTACCTTAAAGTGAACACTAAACAGATTAATTTAAGTATAGTCTTGCAGCGGAATTATGCGGAATAATTAACTTTAACTCTACTTAAAAACAGAAAATATTTTATTTTTTCTCTTTCTCACCCTCTCACCAAAATATTTTTTTTTTTAATATTTCCAATGGAAATAATTACCTAAATAAAAATTATTATATTTTACCTTGAAATATAGTTTAATAATAACAAAAAAAATTATAACAATAAAATCACCGTAGCCTTTTTAATCGTAAACCAAAGTTATACCAAAAAAACACTTTTCTCTGTTATGTGAATGCACCTGTTGACAACAACTGACTTTGAAGCTTAATTTTTCCTAATCAGAGTAAAAAATAAAAAAACAAAACATGAATAACAGTTACCTATTGTATTGAGAAGCTAAACAAATGACCAGAAGTCATGTGACTTAACTTTTTTTTTTTTCATTTTGACCAACTAGATTTGCGATCTACCACACTGTGCAGCGCATGCTTTTTATTCCTACTATCTATTTTAAGTCTCATAGTGAAATCTACGATGAAACGTTGGTTCTCTTAAATAAATATAAAAACAATCCTAACCTATGCACCATTCATACATTCAGAGTTGCTGATGTACTCTAAAAATAAAACACTGCATTGACAAGAACAAATCAAAAGACGTGCAAGGAAACCAACTAGAAAAGAATTGTTTTAAATTAATATAAATAATATAGAACCTACATGTAATAAATATTTATTATTTATTTAAAAAAAAATTGTATCAATTGAAGAATTTTTAATCTTAAAAACATCTTTTCTTGAATTAAACGCTGCGTTCATTTATGTTGAGATTAAGAATTAAAACTGAAATATGTTACTGTTCAAACTACAAGCTTCTATGATTCCCTTTATTATTATAAATAAATCGAAAAAGTGGACAACATTCAATTTGATTTATAATTTTTTGATACTAATGAAAACTTGACTTCAATCATTTAAGGAATTTAAAAAAAAATCAATCAATATCTTAAACATTGAAAACAAGTGTACTCTAAATTCGATTTCTAGAACATTTGGTTAGCTTATAGAGCTAATACGAGTATACTCAAAAAAAATTATCGAAAATTAGTGCCTTTTTCTATTCGTTTTTCTGTCCCATCAAGTCATGTTTGAAAATGAAAAGCGAATGAAAAAATTGAAACTGTTTTTAAAAAACATTGAACTGTATTCCAAATTTAAAGACGTTCTAATTTGTCTGAAGCCAACAAAAAGTCTAATTAAAACTTATATATTATATTACAAAATACACTCGGGCGTATACGCACTTTTCTTATTTTATCGAATTTTCTTAGCAATTTTCATTTAAATTTTCTGAACTTTTTTTTCAATTATTATTATCAATTATATTATTAAAAATAGTCCAAGTCTTAAAATAAAAATTATTATTGTAGGAAGATGATATGAAAAATTTAAGACTTCAAACTTCTTTCAACGATTCATGTAATATGTTATCCATTTTGCGGTTTCAAAAGTATAATGCTGGAATTCGACATCTGTCAAACTATAAGTTGTTAAATCAATTTTTGTTTTCAGTTAAAAGTTTACGAAAAAAGATCGCTTAACTATAGCCATTGCATAAAAAAAAAAACTATTACAAAAATTGTGATTCTGTCACAGCCACATATCGTGCTTTAAGTAGAGATTATGGTTTACATAATCTTCCAACTACGCAAGAAATTTGAAGAGACTGGATTGGTTACAGATATTGTAAGACTTGTGCATCATCATTTCCCTCGTACCACTGATAATATCGCTGCCAGCGTTGCCAAAAAGTTCCCGATCGGGCCATTTGGCACTAAGTTTTTGATTTTGGCCCGTGGCCCGGGGCCAACATGAAATGGCCCGCATATCATATATTTTCTTTTTTCTAAAACAAAATATTTTTCAAAACACAATCTTTTTATTCCATCACCAAATTATCAATGTGTTTCCTCCATAATCAAGTTCCCATATTGAAAATGACAATGAACTCATTCATTCAGACTGACATGACGTTTGCTTTAAAAATGGTTTGTTAATGAGCTCAAATGAAGATTAAAAAAAAATATTTATTATTTGTCTATTAAAGAAATAGGGACTTATTACATACAAATCACAAAAGAAAATGAACTAATCCAAATGTGATCCTACCTAAGTTAATTTATGCATACAACTTTTTTTTTTATTATTATTGTGGGCTTAAGAACATACATACATACATACATATGTACATAAAATGAATTGAAACAAATGTATATCTACTTATAGTCTGCATAATTATATTATTTATTTTTATTTTATTTATTATTTTATGAACTGAATTTGTACAAGTGTGATAATGATAACCAAAACTAATACCGTAAACACAAAGACCTGAAATACATACATATGTACTTATGTATAATAAGTTTATTTAGAAAAGATAAATTGTTATTATTTTCTTAAACAAATTTTTTCTAGGGTAGTGGGCTAGTGGCTAGTAAAGAATACGACTAGGAGAATATGTGGTTTCAACTACACGGTGCCACATGCCACACAACTCGAGCGAATTTGGCTTTATTGCAAGAGACATTTCCTGGCCGCGTAATTTCTCGTTGTGATGATATCAAGATCATTCGATTTAACACCGCTGGACTTTTTTTTTGTGGGGCTACGCGAAAGACCATATTTATGCAGATAAACCTTTAACTCTTGAGCACTTAAAAAAAAAAAAAAAACATTCGTCAAGTTATGGCTGAGATACCGCCCAATATGTTTCAAAAAGTGGTCGACAATTACCTCAAAAGAATCGATGCTTGCAACAATTCGCGTGGTGGTCATTTAAATGATGTAGTGCTTCACACATAATGTCAACCTTCAAACTTTATAAAAAGAAATATCATGAACAAAAATATTGTATATGTGTTTTATTTACGTTTACTTTTGAAACCACAAAATGGATAACCCTGTATTGTGGCGGAAATGGGTGTACACACTTATCATCACACTTTTTATAATCTATTTAAATCGTACCTCTCGAAATATTAATCATCTACACTGCTTCAAAAGTATGTACATATGTACATTCAATTCCCTTTCCTAAAATAATAATAACAATTTTTTTAGTACTTCTACACTATGGCAATACTTTACCGGCAAATTATATATTTTTATTCAAGGTCACTTAAATCAGCACCTCACTCTCTTCTTTATTTTTAATTCAAAAATAGTTAATCGATAATATTAGTCGAAGTGTGCAGTGAATTAGTACAAACTGTCATTTTTCTTATTTAGTATTAATAAATTTTGGTTTTATTTTTATATGATAATTATTTAGTGTAATTTACAATAATATAAAAATGAACTCATCTTTAATAATTGTAAACAAAGTGCATCAGATGTCTGTGCGCGGTTTTAACCCAATTCGATGTTTGTCAACTTCAAAAGTTCTTCCACAAAAAGAAGAGTATGTTTATTTTAAGTTACAATTATAATGATATCTACATGCATTACATGATGTACTATAATGTTGTGCAGTTGACATTTTAATTTTTACTTAGTCTGGGTTAAATAATTTGTTTTATTTCATGTGATTTTGTAGGTATTTATTTAACCTACTAATTGAAATTATAAAATTGCAATATGTTTATCTATAAGAAATTTCTAGAAATTTGACTTTTGTTCAGCAAATATTTATCGTTATCAATGCAGTGTTGCCGCAGCATAGCAATTCCTATTGAAATTCTTACGTTATAAAATTTGTTTTGAAACTGAATAGTATACGAAGCAAGCTATTCTAAGATTTCGGGATAATATAAACATACAAATTCCTTGTAATCAATGTTGACATTTAAATCAAAAATAAACAAAAAGTTGTGAACTTATTAATGTTGAATTAATTTATTTTTAAATAAACTAAAGCTTAAATGTTTATTGTTATCTTTTAAGATGCAAAGTACTTGTTGTGGGCGCTGGTAGTGGAGGCTGTGCCATGGCAGCAAAACTTTCTTCAAGGCTGGAAAAAGGAAAAGTGTTCGTACTTGAACCAGCGGATGTAAACAAAAACTATATCAAACTTCAATACCAAAACTAAAAAAAAAACGTATATATTTAGAAACACTACTATCAACCTATGTTTACTTTGATCGGAGGTGGCATGAAGCGTTTAGAACAGTCCTATCGTTCGATGTGTGATGTCCTTCCGAAGAATGCTAAATGGATTAAGGAAAAGGCGATAGAATTCGATCCTAAATCAAATTCGGTAACAACATCATCTGGACGAAAAATCACCTACGATGTATTAATTGTAGCAACTGGCTTACAATTGAACTACAATAAGGTCTTTTGTTATTACATATTATAAGTTAAAGAACTTTATTTTAAAAATTATTATTCTATGTAGATTCCTGGCCTCGAAGAAGCTCTTTCAATACCAGATGGAAATGTTTGTTCTATATACTCACCAAAGTACGTAGATAAAACTTACGAAGCCCTACAGAGAATAGAAGACGGCAATGCAATTTTTACATTTCCAGCATCGCCTGTTAAATGTCCTGGAGCTCCGCAAAAGATAGTTTACATAGCAGAACATTACTTTAGAAGGGTAAGTTTGTTACAAGTCGATGAAAGCCTACAAGTTGTGTTAATGACTCCGTAGATAAATGTCTCAAAATTTGAATTTGATTTGATTTATTTACTATGTACTGCTTCGATGGATGGGGCTTCATTATTTTTTTTGTATCATCACTTTCAGGCAAATAAACGAAACAAAATCAATGTCATTTACAATACTGCATTGCCAGTATTGTTTGGAGTGAAGCACTATGCTGACGCATTATGGCCAATTTGTAAGGAACGCAATATCATTGTGAATCTCTCTAGAAATCTCATTGAGGTGCGTCCTAAGGAAAACGTGGCAGTTTTTCAAAATTTAGAAAAACCTGAAGAAATCTTTGAGGAAAAGGTAACACTCAACCATTATTCCTATTTCAAACTATACAAATATGAACTTTCAGTATTCTATGCTCCATGCCGTACCGCCCATGAGTGCTCCTGACGAATTGGCAGCATGTTCTGAGTTGGTGAACGAAGCTGGTTTCGTAAATGTTGATAAGAACACAATGCAGCATGTAAAACATAAGAATGTATTTGCTATTGGAGATAGCTCAGGATCTCCGAATTCCAAGACAGCTGCAGCGGCAGGTAAACAAAAAGTTTGAAATCATAATGAAAAAAAAAGAGAATTTTCAAGTCGTTTTTTGTCTTTCTTAGCTGCTCAATCACCTGTTGTGCATGAAAATGTATTAGCTTTTCTAAGTGGTAAGGAACTGAAGGGTTCTTATGACGGTTACGCATCCTGCCCACTTGTGACTGGCTATAATCGAGCTATTTTGGCCGAGTTTGACTATAATTTAAATCCTTTGGAAACGTTTCCATTTCCCCAAAACAAAGAACGCTACACAATGTTTTTCTTGAAAAAGGAATTGATGCCTTCGCTTTATTGGCACATGATGCTTCCAGGCTATTGGAATGGACCAGCTTTAATGAGAAACGCATTGTCTGTTTTTAAATTCGGGACAAAATAGATCGATTGGGAACTCTTATCAAACCAGAATAAATATAATTTAAGGATCAAACTTTGTTCACA
This sequence comes from Eupeodes latifasciatus, assembly GCA_920104205.1. Taxonomy (NCBI): domain Eukaryota; kingdom Metazoa; phylum Arthropoda; class Insecta; order Diptera; family Syrphidae; genus Eupeodes; species Eupeodes latifasciatus. Next base: position 130,911,356 of record OV049926.1, on the reverse strand, counting down.
CCAAAGTTATTTGGTAGTGTGTTTTGTAAAAATCAAACAAAAACACTTCAATTTTAACATAAACTTTTTTTTTATAATTCAGGTCATGTGGTTCTTATAATTATTAACATATTCAATTCATTAAAAAAAATATATGTATTGAGGAGGAAACGTAAATTATTAATTAAGTTAGTAAAAAGAAAAACAGAATAGAATTATACGGTAAGTTAATAGTCCGTTCACCAGAGGTTCCATCTTAAAATACTGTAATACAATTACATGATACGCCAAAAGAAGAACAGACATAAGATATAAAAGATCAATAAATTATAGGGATTATACGAAAAACATCTCATATCTTGGATCGCTTACTGGTGTGCCCCTCGATGCCGACTGTGCATCGCGATGAAACTTCGTGTGGTTGCATACTGGTTTCGGCGGCCAGATTGCTTGGTCGCTTCCTATGGGGTGATGGTATCGGGGATTTTTGCTTTAAGCACTCCACGTCGTCAAACACCACCTGTGCTCCTCCGGCACAAGTTGGAATCACATTACCCTTATAGAGTTTCGTTTCGACTTCCCCATCGGTATCGGCTTGTTGCGACACAAGGCAATATTTTGTCGGCTTGCCAGTGAGATCCTTCACGTCGGGAAGCTTATTGATCGATTTGCGGTTTGGTAAGTACGGTTGCAGAATTGTGCCCAGAGGCACTGGATTTGCGGCTCGATGCTCTAGCCATTTTTCACCAGCCGAACGCGATCGGCGATGTCGATTGTTAGCCACTGGAACACCCTGAAATGAACGCATTGAAGATAGACTTTCGTCTCGTTTGAACAATAGAAAACATGAACCAACAACATACCTTGAAAGTTTTTGGAGTTGAATTTGTCTCTACAGTCCTAGTTGAGACTGTCGGTGCTTGAGAACGTTGCGGTGGCACTGAATTGACTTCACTTAAATTCTCCGAACTATGAGAACGTATCAGGCCAGGAATGTCATCAGATTTGATAATGTTCGATACCAATCGCAGTTTCTCATCCTTGATACGCATTCGCTCTTGAAGTTTTTGGCGCTGCTCTCGCAACTTAATCTCTAATTCGCGATTTTTCTTATCCGCTTCGACAGCCATTTTTGAATTGAATTTCTTTTTTTGTTTTTCCTTCTCTTGCTCTTTTTGCGAGAGAAGATTTTGATTTTCCGAAAGTTTTCTTTGTAACTCATCGAGCTGACGTTCTCGATTGCTTAATTTATTGTTAAGAATATCGATAGAACTTTCATGGACGCGAAGTTTATTCTCGAGTGCTACAACACGCTCACGTTCGCTATTGTAGACTGCTTTGATAGATGCCAATTCTGTTTTCAAAGAGAGATTTTCCTTTTCAACTTGCACCAAATTTATTCTGAAGTTATCACCTAAAATGTTGAGAGATTTTTGTTTCTTTGTTAATTTGAAATAATTTTTTTTAAGTCAATTAAGCAATGCAAATATGTGCTGGGTTTACTTAAGTGAAGTTTTAAGTGTTTTGTAGCTAGCATAATATATTGTTTTTTATATACTATTTGAAACAATAAAACAAACTGAATGATAGTTAAAAGAATAACGTCTTTTTTGATGGTACAAGCTTATATTTGAGACGTTAAGTGACACTGGTTATTGATGATTATCGGGGATAAAATTTAGGACTCAAGCATTCAGTTAAATGTGCAGAGCCAATTTATATGATTTTTAAACGTAATGTGCAATGGGATTTCGAATAATAATAATAACAATATTTTAATGGGGGTTTAATGCGACAGTTAACATCTGTTATTAATGCAGGGGTTATTGGTTTACTATACCTATTATGTTGTATGCCTTCGGTTTTATTTTTTAAACATCTCTCTTCTGGAACAAACTGCAGAAGTTTAATTAAATTCTTTTTTTAAATAACCTATCAGATGACAATGGTGTTAAAAATATTTGTTTTATTATAAAAATTAAATTTCTTTTATTAGTTTTATTTACACATTTATTGATGTATTAACCATTAGTGTTTATTTTACATTAATAATTTCCCTTTTAGAAATCAAGAGCTAAACAAAACAGAGAACTATAAAACCAATTTCAATTCTATGCTATTCCATCTCCTTTTTACTAATACGAGGTTTATTCTTTTCGATCAAGGCTTACAATGATCAGACAAGTATATAACTAAGACGATCCAATTTTTGCCCTAAGCTTCCTTGAGTTTAAAAAAAAGTCTAGCTACTTAAATGTACGGATTAGATTAGATTTTTAATTCTGCATGTACGATTATACTAAGAAACAGACATCTTTTTTTCCATTAACATCAACTGTGATGATATTACACACGGATTTAAAAACAATTAACACTAGTACTCTCTGAAAGATTGTCAAAATGTATGGCTTCAAATGTGAACGTACCTTTTTACATATAAATACTTATACAATATCTTAATAATTGTGTTAATATTTAAGGTAGCCCCTATATTTCGAAATTGACCTCCATGAACTTCGTCGTCGGTGCTATAAAATGGGGTTTCAGAACCAAACGTTCATTTAAACTTTTCAATGCATTCTTGATCTTTGCTTAATTCTATTTTTTTAAGGCACATTTTTCACCTTTCTGTAAGCAAAATAAATCGAAAACCACAACAAGTTATATCGTCGTTGGTGATTTCAATTACCTTGTTTAGATTCCGTCTGAGGATGAATTACACTTTGTTTACTGCTATACAATCTCAGAAAATAAGCAGTTGTATTTCCCTTAAGTTCCTCAACATAAAAGTTTATATTCACCCAATGGTATGCCAAGGAGTTTTTGTAATTTAAGGAATAAATTATGAAATTTATTTTCGCATATTCTTGACTCAATTAACAATTTGCCATGAAAGTTCCGTAAGCTAAATCTCTCCTTTACCCAAGTTTTATATTTTGTTATTAACAAAATAGTCCCTCATTTACCATAGTTGTTTTTTTTTTTCTAATCCATCATGTAACGGGAGAGATTTCGATTTTACTTCCAAAATCCTGAACATAATCAGATTTTTTAGATTGATTGATTGATCTGAACCCAAGCCGTTCTATCAATTCATTAATTCAAAAAGAAAATCCGATAGTTTTCCTTCTAATTCCAATTTGAAGAAAAACCTCGTCTACTCCGTCCATTACGATTTACATACCTAACTTAATTTGATTCATGCTTTGAAAAAAGATCTCTTACCAAATTATTTATATTAAACTAAGAACAATGGATGAGACCCTACTTATAATCTACTTACATCTATGCCACCTCAAGTCTTTCTCAGTGCAGTCACCTGTGGCCTCTTTTAATTGTTCTTTATATTAATGATGTTAAAGGCATTATTTCTTACTTTAACCTATGTCGATGTCATGAAATTTTGAAACTAATATTTACTCCAATTAATTATTCCCTGCTTCAAAAAAACTTACATTTTTTTCTTGCATGGTGTACTAAAAATTTCGTCGAACTCAATGTCTCTAAATGTAAACATGCAACTTTTTCACGAAAGCGCTTGCTTACCCTTTCGTAATTCTCACTCTTGCAATCTCCCTGTCCCTCTAGTTTCTTCAATTCATTCTTTCTAGGTTTTACTAAGCACTGGTCTAAAGAATTTTCAAACCCAATTTTTTATGATATGTCCCTCTAATTTTCCTTCACCCTCTGCTATTTTAGTTTTATGTTAGAGAATACTTTTACTAGTTGGTTTAAGATTAAGCTATCTCATTATTGTTATTGTTATTATATTCATGAGCTTGAATTAAGCAAAATAAATAAATAAATAAATAGCTCCTATAATTTTGATTTTGCCACAGGGTGGGCCATCTACATAGCTGTTTTCTTTTAAATCATTGGATATTTTGATACTAGTAGATGTTTCCGCGGAACGAAATGAGTCGCTTTGCGCTTGAATATTGTTTAAAAAAATATTGCAAAATTATTTTCAAAATTAGTGCTATGCACTAACATTTCTAAATGCAGAGAGTTCGCTTCGGGAGTTAATTCATTTAATGCTGACTAGCAGACTAATTAACTCAAAACTGGGCAACTCTTCTGGCAGACGATTCGTTAGTAGAGGGACACCGCAAGGTGGTGTTCTATCCCCTCTCCTCTGGAACCTAGTGGGTTTCAGAGTGATAGCCTATGCAGACGACGTTGCTATATCAGTTTCAGGAAAGCATCTTAACACCCTAAAAGAACTCTTACAAAATGCCTTAGACAGACTAATACTTTGGGCTGATCGGTGTGGAATGGGTGTTCCCACAAAAACCGATTTAGTCTTATTTTCGAGGAGATACAAAATTCCATTTGTCAACCCTCCCTATATTAAAGGAATCCAATTAAAATTCTCAGACGAGGCTAAATACCTGGGTCTTGTCTTAGATAAAAAACTAAATTGGAAACGCAACGTACAGGAAAGAGTCAAAAAAGCTACTGTAGCTCTCTTTTCTTGCAAAAAAGCTATTGGTAATAAATGGGCTTACAACCCAGATCCACGCATTGGCTATACACATCGATAATCAGACCGATTTTAATGTACGGTGTGGCAGTATGGTGGACTACTTTAGAGAAAGCTATAAACCGAGATAAATTAAGTAAAGTCCAACGTTCACCTTGCCTATGTATAAGCGAATCGCTTCGCACGACCCCATCTGCGGCACTGGACACCTTACTCTACCTAACACCTCTTGACATATTTAGCAAACAAATACCTGCAAGCTCTGCTATTCGCCTCAAAGCAGTGGACTAACAACAACATTGGCCACTCCGTAATTCTTAGGTATTTAGAATCAATTCCAAAGCACACAGTCTACACCATCCCCCAACTGCAATTCGACAGAAATTTCCAGATTTCTATACCTCCCAGATATTTTTGGGAGGATAGGACATTCCTGGAAGATGGGTCAATCCATTTTTATACAGATGGTTCAAAAACAAAAGAAGGGGTTGGTGGAGGTGTGTACTCTGAACCACTGAAATTAAGTCTCTCATTCCGCCTTCCCAATCATTGTAGCGATAAAAGAAGTCTTGTCCTGGCTTAAAGAAAACGTGATATCAACATCTGATATCCGTATTTTCTCAGATAGTCAGGCTGCTATCAAATCCCTGGACTCTGTCTCTACAAAATCTATAACAGTCCATAACTGTCGATCATCTCTAATAGAGATGGCACAACAGTTTAATATTCACCTTTGCTGGGTGCCGGGCCATAGAGACATTCCAGGTAACTGTAAGGCAGATGAACTCGCCAGGAACGGTACAGTGCAGCCCATCCTACCACGTTTGGCACGTACTGGCATACCAATCTCTACTTGTAAACTGTTGCTAATGCAAGACGCTGTGAGGAGGGCAGGCACCAGGTGGAACAACATCACCACGTGTCAGGTCACAAAAAACATCTGGCCAACACTGGATTTAAAACGTTCAAAGTGCTTGCTATCTCTAAGCAGATCGCATATAAGCTCGATAATAGGTGCCATAACCGGACACTGTCTAATAGGAAAGCACGCCACGCGACTAGGCGTATTCTCAAATGACTTTTGCAGAAGCTGTATGGACGAGGAAGAGGAAGAAACAATTCTTCATCTTCTCTGTACATGCCCTGCTCTGGCTCGAAAACGTAAGAATTACCTAGGAGAATTCTTCTTTAACGATCTTAATCATATCAGCATAATCAGCCTCTCACGTCTCGTAAGGGACTCAAACTGGTTTCATTGAGCTTAGGAGGAAGCCTCAAGATTCATGTGGTATCACAATGGGCCATTAAACTGGCCTAAGTGTGTCTGTTTCCATCTTGAACAGCCACTTTAACCTAACTTAACCTAACCTAGTGCTATGTAGTCCAAAGTGAGCGGTTTTTTCACCCATTGTACATGTCGTCGTATCGTGCAGACGAGACCTCGGATTCGCTTATAAGGTCACACAGCCCATGGAACTATCGATCTTTAGCGCATCGAATTTCCAAGTCGTTTTATCAACCATCTTTGCAATGTCAATTATCTGCTTCGAACCAGCTTTTTAATCTATTTGGAATATTTTGTTAGGAAATCGAAAAAAGGCCGATTGTATGCCAACAATTGAAGCACTTAAGGCCAAGTAAACCTTTAGCTACAGCCCGAAACCATCAACAAATTCTTGTAAAATTTTAACGACAGAATGAGCTACTGCGAAGCCATCTGAGGCAACCACTTGAACGACAATGTGTTCCATTATCAATAGCAATGTTTGCTTTTACTAATAAAGCCATAATAAATGAACTAAATATAATTTTTTAAAAGACTCAATCCCTCCATTCACTTGTATTTAAAACTATGTTAAACTACTCTAAATTAATCTGTAATATTCGTTTTGCACTAAAGGCAACCAAAACTTATGATGTCATAAGTACGAAAAATGGAAATGGTTATTTTGAATTAAAAAAAAAAAATAAAGCATTTCAATAGACTTACATCGATTCTCCAGATCCGCACATAGAATCTTTCTTTTCTCTATCCGATGCATAAGATATTGCATAAGTTCTTGAACAGCTGAATCACCTTCGGGACTATCAATTTTATAATCGGGAAATCCCGGTCCAAGGGTGTAGACTAAGCCAAGATCAACATCAAGTTTCTTTGCATCGGTATGACCCAAGTCATTCAGATTATTAACTGCAATCTTAAATATCTTATTAGCCTTCCTGCGACCGGGCGTCAGTCCATAATCCGGTTTCATCGGAATGGCTCTGGCTATTTGAACTTCTTGAGTCATTTCAGCGAATTTCATTACTTGCTGCAGAGGATTTAAGCGGTTAACCAATAAAATTGTTAAAATTTGAAGAAAAAAAAAGCACAACTTACTGAATTCTCATCGAAGTCCTCTGCCCGTGGATTGACACAAACAATCATACACACTTGACCTTCGCCATCAAAGTAATTCTTAAAAAGATGAGTTATTTTTGAATCTCTGTATGGAATTTTCTTTTGATTGGAGGTAGTTTGGTTTTCTCTCAAGTATTCTAAGCATGTCCTTAGAGTCATGAGGGAGTTATTTATGTTTCCTGCCTCTCGCAAGCGTTGTCCTGTGTTTTTAGTGCGCGACGATCGCTCGCTTCCAGCCAAATCAACCAACGACAGCTGACTCACGGTGATTGTTCGCTTGTCCTGGATCACAGTTTCACCTTGACTATCTGTAGGTGCCTGCACCAATCTAACATTGAATACCGAATGACTCCGACTGGACTCGGCATTGAGGACTGTATGCCCCATGCGTTTGCGCTTTTGGCCAGTCTGGAAGGCTTCGATTGCTTCCTCAACGGACTTTATTTCTATTTCGGTTACTCCATGCACAAACATATTATGATTGGCATCCTCACGGATTATTTTACTTTGTAGCGTTCTAAAAAAAAAGAAACAAATTCGCATTAAAAGAAAAAGAATAAATCAAGAAGGATAAGGGTGTACAAAATCTTACTTTTGAATTCCGCCTTCATCGAGCAAATCGTAAACGCTGTTGTTGTACACCTCGATATAGGTGACAAAGACAGCGAACATGTTGTCCTCATCGAGGCCATGGAGTGGTCTCGGTTCTGTGGAGGCTTGTGATGCAATTTCCGGATCAGAATCCTTGCGTTTTCCCTTGGCAAACCGCATATTCATCTCGGCGGCTCTCTCCAGCATTGCATCGGCATCGGAGAGAATTTCAAAGCCATTTAGACGGTCCGGCTTGAAGATGTATTTCTTGGCTTGAAAGTCCGATATGGTACGGAATAGTGTGTCTAAGCACCGTGGCATTATTCCTCGCTGACGAGTGTCACCGGTCATTGTGTATGTTTTCCCGCTTCCTGTCACACCGTATGTGAACAACAAACTATTCTTACCACGAATCAAGTTCTCCACCAGCGGTTGAGCAACCCCTGAGAAGACATCGCGCTGAGATGACGTTGGCTCGAATACGTGTTTGAAAATGTACTGGGTCTCCTTTTGAGTGGTTTGTTTGTGGTTCAATGTGAATTCGGGCGGCGTTAGGACGATGGTGGTGGGATTTTTCACACGGATGCATGAAAGATCTGCGTCCGATTGGAGTGGTCGAACTCTGCAAAAAACATTTACTGGGTCCTTTTGTTTTTCCGAAGAATGCGGACGGATTTGTGGCGTTCTTGGTACTCGAATTGGTGTCCTTGCTCTAAAAAGTAAGATATTAGTAGAAGTAGAAGAAATTTAGGTGCATTTTTTTAACTCACGTATTTCTCATCATTTTGTTAAAATGTGCAATAAATTTAAGGACAAAAGGTAAGGAAATATTAAGGGAAATCTTTTTAATTTATATTTAAATGCATTTAGTTTGTGCTGTAGTGTTCAAGTTCAATATCAATTCAGTTATTTTGAAATTACGAATTTTCGAATAGCCAATTCGAGTTTGACATACCGCCATTTTCGAATTTGTAGTTTTCTTACAGTAGAAGTGCACAAGAGGTCAGTGTTTAAGGGTCTGTATATACTGGTGTTTTTCTTTTCCAGTTTCCTACTTAATAAGGTTCCTATATAAATTACACAAAATTCTTATCAAAGGTTGTGAAACTGAATTATACATTTGTTCAATAGCATAAAAGTATAATAACGTTTATGAGCATAATAATAACGTGTAAGATTTGCCTAATAGTTTAACAATAAAATTTTATCTAAAAGATTTATTATATTTATTCGCGCTAAAGATATGTCATTAACAATTGAAAACGATATCAGCCAAATGATTATAATTGCAGCATAATTTATCCTATATATAAAATATACCATGAAATGTTCTCACATTCTCCGCTGTATGTTCTCGATAACTTTGCGAATTCCACCTTTAAGGACTTGAACTGATTGCAGAACATTAGTACAGACAAGCTTTTTCTTTAACACAGAGCTAAATTTTCAAAGCCATACAAAGAGGCAAATCAGAAAATATAAGTAATTAAAATAAGTATAAATCACATTCTTACCTAATTATTACAGAAATACTACAACAAATCTGACAATCGTGGTCACGATGCATGATTTTACAGTTTTTTTTCAACTTTCATTTGTCAAAATTTCAACAACACTGGATAATTGGAATAACTAACAAGAAGTTACCAATACATAGTACATTTATTTAATTTAACTGGAAAATAATGTAAGTGATGTGTAACAACTCAGAACTTTTCTTTTACATTGTGAAACAGAGCCTTAAGGCATCTCTTTATATCCTTCTGTCTTTTAAAAAATAAACGTTGTGCACATCAATACCTTCTTATTCCTTTCATGCAAAATAGGTAACGCAATAATTGCACCTTAATAGTGCACCAAACTCACCTGGGTCTCCATTGGACATTTCCGATGACAGGACTATCGGCCTGTCATCAGAAAATCCAATGGAGACCAACAACAACAATCCAACATACAGTCCATGATCCGGTCATCGCAGTTTGGATTTTTCGAGCGGATCAAAATCTTGTCATCAAATTGACGTTTGTGTTGTATGTAGTGGTGAGCGTCCATTTTAGTGGTTTGTATGTAACCTTTCCAAGAATTTCGAGAGAAAATCATACAAAATTCTTAAAAGTGTTACATACAACCCACCGTCATTTCATAACTACTCTCTTCATTGGGATGGTTCAAACGGTTCGGAGTTTTAATTTATGTCTGCTAACTGATTCCGTAAACTCTATTAAATTCAAAAAAATTATTTCAAAAAATTTCCATCTAAAAATTGCTTCAACTTTTATATAATTTGTTTGAAATTTAAATTTTTAAAAAACCACAACTACCGACAAAAAAGTAAACAACAGATTAACCGTTGTGTCAAATGTGACATTTGAGGTTGCTCATGGCAAGACATAATATGCCCAGTCAAAAAAAACACTGGATTGCGGATGAGATTGCGGAAGAGAAGTTGGATTGGATTTTATTCTTGTGGAGCCTCAGGGTCATTTTTTAATAGTTAAGGTCCAATCACATCGCTAGCCAAAAAACACACCAAACAGGGACATGTTAAGGATGGAGAAGATTTTTAACAATTATTCTTGAATTTTCCGATCCTCAAATGTAACAATATGTTATGCATATTAACGTAGCTAAATAGCTATTGAACATTTTTAATTTTTAGAAACGCCGTAGCTTTTACTTTTCAAAAAACGTAGAGCTTTGAAAGTGACACTCTTGTCCAAATAGGGGCCTTTAAACAAATGGTTGTAATGCGACAAAGTGTAGCAATTTTTTTTTTAAGTCTAGTTTTCGATTAATTTCACCTTCCCAATTTATTTTGTTAAGGTTAAAAAAAGACTTTTTGTGATTTTTAAGGGCCTATAAATTAAGTTCTATACCAAAATTCAGCTTTGTTGATATATTTTCGAAGTGAATATTTAATTAATGAATATTAAATTAATAAGTGAATATTTAATAACAATATTTTTTTAGCAATTAAGTCTTTTGTCGTTAGTCTTTTTATATTTTAATCGTACCTAAAAATGATCTCAAATGACAAAATTGTTTTGTGGGCACAACTCTTTGTTTTCACTTAACGGTAAAAAGTTCGAGGCCAATGATGATTTCGTCTGGAAAAAATAATAGAAACAACCTACTTTAACTGTTATTCTGACGTAAGGATCCTTTTTTTTTTAGGCAAATAGGGGTTTTGAGTTTGTTTATAGTTTGTCAGATGTTTTATATTCGATACTAAACAAAATTTTTAAAAGTCATCTATAATTTTTTAATTGGATTACAATATACTCCCTTTGAACGCGAAGCGATGAAAAAACTAAGTTAAGTTGGAAAAACGATGATTGAAATTACAAAAACCTTAAACTGTTCGAAGAAAAAAGTATTTGTAACTTTACATTCACGCCTAAAGAAGAAACAAGAAAAAGATACATAAACTTCTTCGCGTTTTGATACACTATTAGAATATGTAAGAAGAAACCATTTCTTTCTTTAAGAGAACTCAAAAATGAATTAAACGGATTAGTGACAGCTAGAACAATAAGAAACCAACTTATAGAAACAAGTCATCCTAATAGAAGCCCACGTTTACTTCCGATGGAAAAATGTATGTATGTATGTGAGAAGGCCAAAAGGCAAGAAATTTAACTCAAAATACACAAAGAAGACAGTGTAGCACGGTGGTGGTGGGAATGTAATGGTTTGAGGGTACTTTTCAGCATCTGGTGTAGGTTCAATATTTTGGATCAAAGATAAGATGTGCGATGTGGATTATGTCCACATCTTAAATTCAGTTATGCTAACATTAACTGAAGAGGGGGTGGCAATCAAATTCGAGTTCATGCAGGATAATAACCCCAACCAGCCTTCAAAATTTGCTAACAAATACTTATAACAAAACAAAATCAATGTTATGGAATGGCCATCAGAATCCCCCGGCCTAAGCCCAATTGGACACTTATGGGGCATCCTAAAGCGAAGGATAGGAGATTGTAAAACCAAAAAGAAAGACGAGTTGTGGTCGAAAATTCAAAGGGAATGGTACTCCATACCCGTAGAGACATGTGGCGAATTGGTGAATTCGATGGGGCGGACAGTGGAGGCAGTTATTAATAACAAATTTCCGTGAGTCATTTGTTAATAGCCCTCAAGAAGTTGCTGAAGTATATTTTCACAATATCTTCACTCCTTTTCGCAAACTAGCTGTAGTCACATCTCTGTGCTACAGAGTACGGTCCTTGATCTTTTATCCGCGTTGAATGATGACTGCTCAGCCGGTCCCGATGGTATTCCCCCGATAGTATTAAAAAAGTGTAGTAATGCTTTAGTTGAATCCCTTACGTTCTTATTCAAATTCAAACTTTCTCTTAAAACAGGCAAATTTCCCAGTATATGGAAAAATTCATTTCTAACACCAATTTTAAAGAAAGGTAACAAGGCGGATATAACCAACTGCAGCCCCATTGCAAAGCTTTCTTACATTCCTAAAGTGTTTGAACAAGTTGTTTGTGAAAGTGTAGTATTTTTTAGTAAAAATCTCATTTGCGAACAGCAACATGGTTTTGTGAAAAAAAAGATCAACCGTTATTAATCTACTCACATTCTCAAACATATGTTCAAACGCTTTAGAACAAGGTTATGAAGTTGACTGTGACTGACTTTTCTAAAGCTTTTGACCAACTTAGCCACGGAATTATTTTATTTAAACTCAAAGCTCTTGGTTTTCCACCATTTTTCATAGCTTGGATCAAATCATACCTTGAAAACAGATCCTATGAGGTAAAATTTAGAAATTGTCTTTCTGAACCTTTTGGTGTTCCCCAGGGAAGCCATATTGGCCCTTTTCTGTTCATCCTGTCTATTAACGACGTATCGTCATGTCTACGCTCAAGTGAAGTTCTCATTTTTGCTGATGACATGAAAATTTTTAAGATTATAAAGTCCACCCATGATCGTATCCTTTTACAAGCCGACATTGATAGTTTTCATTTTGGTGTTTATCACATCACATTAATTTTTTTGTCAATAAGGCAAGTTCTATGCTTGGTTTTATAATACGCTGGGCAAAGGAGTTCAATGATCCCTATGTTACTCTTTCTTTGTACAATTGCCATGTTCGTCCTCATCTTGAATATGCATCGCAAGTATGGACTCCTTATTACGAAATTTATAGAAAACTTATTGAATCATTTCAACATAATTTCATTCGCTTTGCCCTAAAGGGTCTTCCTTGGGAAGATTCTTATGATCTGCCTCTCTATGAACATCGTATTCTGCTTCTTCAAATGCAATCTCTCCATCAAAAGCGTGTTAATAATGACCTAGTATTTTTTCATCAACTCATTAATAGTGAAATTGATTTACATTATTTGCTATCTTGTGTACATTTGAATTGCCGAGGCGGAACTCATCACCTACGTTCATTTGATTTTATACATATTGACTTCCATAGAACTAACTATGGTAAGAATGAAGCTTTAAGTCGAATGAGCATTTTATATAACTTAAACTGTTCATCGATAGGTTTCAATTTAAATAAGGTGGGATTAAAATCATTGTTTAGAACCAGTACTCCACTATCCTAAACGTCTTTATTTTATTTTTTGTTATTCTGTAATAATTCATGTTAAATGTTAATTATGTTTTGTATTTTGTGCGTGTGTTAGGCTTTAATTGTATCTTACTAACAACTAACACATGCACTTATGATGAGCCTCTGATCGTAGTTTGAAGCTTGCTATAAGCTAACTCCTTTCTGAAAATTCTGAAGTGTAAAAAAATAAGAGTGCCACTACAAAATACTGGAAGAATTTGGAATACTTTTACCGTTAAGTTACTTTCTCGCTACAAAAAGTGTACGATTCTAATTGTGTTTCTAATTTTTTTTCCAAAAGAAAGCAACATAATAATTACAAGTCCAAAAAAAATTGTTGTATTTAAGCAATAAATTGCTAAAAATCTATCTGTGTAGTTTTTTTTATTTTCCTGCTCTTCACAAATACCTTTTTATGTGTTAAAAAGAATGAACACGAAGCTTGTTTCTATTATTTTTTCCAACACTGTATACCTTCATCTGTTACTTAAATAATTTTGATGTTAAACGAAAGGTTATTTAATTCTACTTCGTATAATATAGGGTTGCCTAACTACATCGTGGGTTGCCTGCATTTGAAGTTTTAAGTCTTTGGTAAATGTAGAAAATTGATATCTTTTGTTATTTAGTCGGTTTATGGTTTAAATGAAAGGTTATTATACCAAACCAAAAGTTGGCAAAACCCAGGGCTGCATGCATGCATTTAAGATTTTAAGTCTTTGGTAAGGGTCTATTACTTACCTTTATCTGTTATTAAGTTGATTTTTGGTTTCATATGAAAGGGTAGTTAATTCTCTTTTCAAATGTATAGATATTGGTCAATATCAAACAAGAGATCAGGGTAGATATTCATTCTACGTATGTATCTTAAACTAAAAGTAGTAGTATTGAAGGAATACTTATAAAGAACATACTGTGCCCTATAAATTCACGACGTTTTGTTTTACAATACCATATTGTAAAGTTGTTTAATATTATAATAAATACTCGATCGCTTTGGGAATTTGAAGATTTCGTTTGCTGGAATTTTTTCTTCCCAAATTCCCCTCAAATTCTGGAGGAAACTTTAACATTAGCAGTTTTCCTGTATCATTCAACAATAGCATTGCCTTAAAATCGATTATTTCAACCCCTCACTAATTTATCCTTTTATTTCAGAAGAAGACAAACATTTAAAAATATGATATTTTGTTTTGTATTTGTTTATTACTCATTACTTGAAATTTGTTGTGTTGTTATTTTAGTTTTTAAAATTGTATTAAAAGAAATTTAATTGTTAATAATTATTTTCTTTCCATGTTTTGTTTTTGTTGTTTATTTATATTTTTTTTTCATTTATAAATTCCTTTATTCTTTTTTTTTTGGCCAACTGTAAAATTTAATTAAAAACATTCTTTAAGACTAAACAAAACGAAATAAAATTAATAATGCGTGAAAATTGTTTAAACATAAAATATTAAAAAAAAGTGTTCGAAAAAAACACAAATAACTAAAACAAAAATGTATTTCATTCATTTAATTTATGGAAATAAAAGTGTGTTGTTTTATGTAGTAATATTACAATGATTTTTGTTTTTACTTTTAATTGACTAACCATGAAATTAAAAAATAAAGTTGATTTTCTTTTTATCAAACATCCTTTCCACAAGTTTTGTTTTTATTTTTTGTTTTATAATTATTTAATTTTATAATATGAAGGTGTATTGTTATTTTGTTTTTTTTTTTTTTTTTTTATATAATTATGTTATGAAATAACCTAAAACTGATAATAATTAAAATAGTTACTATCAAATCAGTCTATAATTAAATATTAGAATTATCATATTTATATTTTACATTACTAAAAATTAATGCGAATCTTTTATTTTATATGTATACTTTTTTTTTGTATATTGTTAAGTTATGTTTTTCATGTTTTGTTTTTCTTTAAAATTTTTCCATGGCAATTCTGTGGCATATTATGTTTACACTTTTTTATGCATTTATATATTTTAATAACAATATATATGTTTATTTTTTTACCAGCTGTTTTTTTGTTGTATTTTATGTTTGTAGTATTATTATAATTACTTTCTAATACTAGTGAAAAGATTAAAATAAGACTTGGATTAACAGTATTATGTTTTGTTTATTTGTTGTTTTGCTATACACTTTGTGTTTTTTTTTTGTAATGAAACAAAATATAGGCAAATTAACCAAAAAAATATAAACAAAAACCTGCATTTTGATCAAATAAATAAAAAGAAATATATAAATATTTGATCAACAAATTAAATATAACAAATATAAATTAACAGATTGTTTTTCTTTTTTTCTTTTGTAAAGTTTGGAAAAAAAAGTATCATCTAACGAAAACTAACGAAGGGAGGAAGCGCCACCAATTAAAATTTAATAACATAACAATTGTTTCTTATTTGTGTAAATTAAATATATAAGGAAAATATTATTTAAATTTTTCCATTTAAAAAAGAAATGAAATAATATAGTTTGGGTTAAGTGACCATTTTGTATGTAATCATAATTTTATTCTAGAAAAAAAAAACTTTAAAAAATTATCTAAGAAAACAATAATATCGTTTTTCATTTGTTTTGGAACATGTAGCAAAAGTTTTCGTGGAAAAATGAAAACGTAAGGGGTTCTTTTCTTCGATGCATGTACCACAAAATTATTATGAACTATGAGTAAAAAGAAGTTTTATTGTTTGTACTTGATTCAGAGTTTTGTAAGACAAATAAAATTTGCATAGCATTGACTTCATTTTCTTTTAATTCAATTTTATGTCTGTTATACTCTTTTGTTACCCACTTAATTATGATAAAGTCGAGAGGTTGCAATTTTTTCAATCAAACTAGCGTTTGAATAAGAAATAAACAATTCAAATTGAGCGCTAAGTTCTTTTTGTCTAATTAAAATTTATTCTGAACGTATATATTATTTAGTCTGCTTAATTGGCTATTAAACATTGACTCCACATATCAGAAAGCCAACAGTCATCACAAACAATTAAGTAAAGTTTAAAATTGTGTATATAACTGAAACACCACGATGTTAAAACGAATAGTACTAGAGCTTAAAAACTGTATGGTTGAATGCGAGTCTTTCCCTTGATTTTTTTAAACATCAAATAACAAGAACAACAAACGACATTTTCGATTGTTAAGAGTATTGTTTCAATAGGCACTCCGCAACAACCTTGTTTAAAAACACGAATACTATAGCTTAATCAAAAATGAGCTCAAGTTTTGTTTCTGGGTAACCTTTTTCAAATTGTAATAAATTTATTTTAACCGAACAGAATTTAATTGTTGATATTTTTTAATTATTTAGATAGGTAAATAAATTCCCGGAGAAACTTATTAAAACCAATAATTCGTTGCACTTTGAATTGTTTATTTAATTCGAAGTTATCATAGACTCAGTGTGGTAGTACTAATATAGTATATGTTTTACAGACAAAAACAAAACAAGCAATTTTCAATCCAATCAATCCAGAAAATCCTGGATTTGGAATACATATTTTAAGAGACACACACTACATCACAAGTTGCTTCTCTTCTTTAACCCACACTCACATGTTTTTTCTCTAACACATTTCGAAAACGATATTAAGTAACAAATTCAATTCGATTACAATAAAATTATGATTAATTAAAAAAATATACATACACATTATAATAGAAACAAAGATAATTTAATAGAACAAAAAAAAAGTAAATTAAAAAAGAAGACCTACAAATAACTGTGAAACTTAATTAAGAGTTTTTTGTTTTAAAGTAATATTAATAATAATTATAAAGCTTTGATGCGATCTGTGTGTAATTTCTACAAACAAAATTAATTTAAATACGAAATTTAAAAAAAAGATGGTTCTAAGCACTAGACAGACATACGGTTTTGTGTTATTGTTTGATTTTGTTTTTCTTTGTGTATTATAAAAACAACTAAGGACTTTAGTAACTAGAGTTCTACTGGGAGGCTGTCAACGAACCAACAAATGAACGTAACAAATATAAAATAAAATAAATACGCATTACATTTTCACGTTGCTGCTGCTGCTGCTCCTGCTGCCGCCGCCGCCCTAATAAAGCATTAGATACCAGTTCTACCGTATTTTTGTTTGTTTGTTTTTGTTTGCATAATTTAAGGTTTGTTTTCTTTTCATTTTTTACAACACAGGTATACAATAATAATTAAGTCTCAATTTGTTACGTTCTTGAATAATTTTAGTTTGTTATGTTACTTTTTTGCTGTTTGCCTTTTGCCAACTTTAAAAAAAAACACACTCTTTTTGCAAAAAACTGCTGTGCGGTATTGGATTATATGCGTAGACATTACTTTTACTTAACACTCTTATGAACATTTTACGCAGGCACCTTCAACATCAAAATCTAAGACCATTAACTTGGTTTCCTCAGTGCCATTGCGTGAGCCAACTGCACAAATTAATTTCGTATCATTTGCTCTGAAAAAAAAAGGAATAAAAAAGTTTAAAAATTAGTTTTTAGATTCGATTTATGTGAAAGTAAATAATGTTTTTAACTTACCGTATACGCCACACAACACCACCCGAGCCGCCAGAGTCTAATGCAACGAGATTTCTTATGAATTCACCAGTTTTGACATCCCAAAGTTTTACAGTGCCATCATCTGAACTTGTGATCACAAATCTTGAATTGAATTGAAGACAAGTCACTGCCGACTGATGTTTATTTGGACCTGTTTAGACAGAAAATACAAAAAAAAAAATGAATTTTATTGAAGGTTTCAAGTGTTTAGATAATAATTTTAATAAAGAAGATTGAACTTTTTTTGAACTATGTAAATACAAATAGTTTGGCAAGGCATTAACTATAAAGCTCACAAGAAGCAGTGTGAACAGTGAATGGTCAGATATGTGTACGTAGAAAACGTTTGGCAAAACTATGTGATAAAATAAGCACCATTTTTTGCTAACAACTTTCCATTAATGCACCCTGCCATTACAAAATGTTTGTAACTACTTAACTGAGGTCACAACTGCAGTTTTGTCAAAGCCATCATTGAGCTTATTTGGCTTATTTTTTTGTGTTAATTCTTTAACGAATATGGCTTTTTAATAAGAATTTTTTTGGATTTTTTAAAATCTCAAAATTTTGCTTTCAACATTATTTACACCTAATGTGGTCTAAACTACTTGGCTCCTTCAAATTTACAGAAATATGCAGTGACCAGTCAAACGCGCATGTGAGTTTATTTGTTATGTAGTTTGTTGTCAAAGAATACAATTATTATTGAAGCCATATTTTTTTATGGAATGACCTGATCAAGCCAACAATTGCCTTTTTTCTATTGCTATTGTGTTTTTGTCGTTTCTTTTTTGATCGCTGAACTCACAAAATGTCCTTAAAAATTAAATCTTTAAAAATAATTATTTCTTAATGTCTTGAATCATTTACACCCCTCACTATGTTTTTTAATCAAAAACATAGTGAGATGGTTTCAAATGTGAGCTCTTATGATTTACGAAAACAAGAATCGAACACACAACATATTTTATTTGACCTTCACCAGCTTAGAACGCTTGAGCTCAAAAACACAACAAAAAAAAATTTAAATTTACCTGAAAGTGTCTGCAAACATTGGCCATTAGTTATATCCCAGACTTTGACTGTTGAATCGGCATTGCCTGATACAAGGATATTCTGTCGCAACTCCATCCCAGATGTAAGACTTTGATGACCCATAAGCGTATGTTTACAATTGCCAGTTTCTACATCCCATACTCGAATCGATGTGTCCAAAGATCCAGATACAACATGAATTCCATCAAACTATACACACAAAAAGAATTAATAAATAAATTAAAAAAAAAAAAAAAAAAAACAATTATAAACTTACTTGTAACGAATATACGCGGTTCGTATGACCTTGTAACGTATGAAGACATTCCTGACGTTCTGGGTGCCAAATTTTCACCATATAATCATAGGCACCGGAAACAATAAGTTTCCCATCATATTGCACACATCGAACAGCGGCTAAATGTCCAACTAGAACATGCAAGCAGTTGCCACGTTCAATGTCCCAAACACGTAGTGTTGCATCCCGTGAGCCACTTACAACTCTGAAAAACAAACAAAATTTATTAATTATACGAATACGGTTTGGTAATTTGTTTTTTCTTACTTTTTGCCATGTAGATGCATACACCGCACAGTTGAGGTGTGTCCCAACAGGGTGTGCACACACTCTCCCGTTTCCATATCCCAAACCTTCAATGTTCTGTCCGTACTGCCAGAAATAATAATATTGCCAGACATTTGGGACGACCAAACTCCTCCGGTGTGGCCCACCAATGTGCGCAGACACTGTTTCGAAAAGAAATAAAATCAGTCAAACACAAGTCAATAATAAGATTGCATTAATTGTCTTACCCTTCCGGTGACAGCAGACCAAACTTTAAGTGTATTATCATCTGATCCAGAGACAATTCGATTTCCTGAGAATTGCAAGCAAGTTATGACGTGATCGTCGTGACCTTTCAGAACTTTGGGTTCTCGAATGGGACGCGAACGCCAATTCATTTCGATGATGTGTTGGCGCATGTAGGCCGCCTTCCATGGCGATGCAATTGGAGGCATGTTGCCAGCTCGGCCGCGTTTCGGGCGATCTGTCTTCGGCTCAATCAGTATTTGTGCTTTGCGACATTTTTCCTTCCACAAAAGGTTATCATCGCACAGGAATCTCCAGCTGCGACACGTCTGTGCTGCTCTAAGCAGATCAGTTGGATCTAAATATGCTAGAACTTGCAGCGCTAGTTCGCGTGGCAGCAGAGAAATGAAGTCTCTCTGGAATTGCGGTTCGATAACTTTCATCATATGACGAACTTGTGTCGGTTCGCAATGTTCAATCAGTCTATCGACGGCTAGTAGACGCTCAGCGTGCGACCATCGCTGGAATTGCACTAACCAATCTTGAAGCTCTGGCGGGGGATTATCTCTTGTGGGAATCAAAGACCTAGGAGTACGTCGTCCCAGTGGGGTTGAAGGACTCGGAATCAGCATGAGTGTCTGCGAGCTGCGAGGCGTTGAAGAATAATCATATGCAATGCGCTTCCGTCCGCTGTCGCTCAAAAAGTGATCAGCATCTAGAAGACGACTTTCGTTGAATTTCCGTTTTCGTTGAAGGCCCGTGAATTCAGGGGACATGCTATGCTCATGGGAAAGAGTGTCCTCAGAAATCGAAACCATTTGTATGTAGCTCGAGAGCTCAACATCCTTCGACAGGGCATCCTCCGAAAGCAAGTCAGACGTATCGCGCTTTTCTCGCTGAATGGAAAAACTATCCTTATGGCATGTACACACCTCGTCGTCGGATCCCTCATCGCAATCGGCCCAAGTCTCCTCATCGAATTCGTTATCCAATGGCAAAGCATGATCAAGATACGGAAACTCTGTCACTCGCCGTCCTTCGTGGTTTAGCTGCTGGTTGGATTCTTCTTGTTGGAAATTTGAATGGCTGTTGCTGTTTATGGCGAAAAGAGGTGAAGCTGCAGGTACCAATTTGTCCTCCACTGCTGCATTTCCAGAACCAGATACAGATACCGTTGCAAGATCGTCGCATTGCAAATTACTTGTGTTATCTTTTCTCAGAGAATTGCGTAGATATTTTAAGGCCGAGTACTGACAACGTGCTGAGGAGGATGTGGTTGCAATATCATCGTCATTTATACACTCGCCACCAAGCTTCTGCTGCAGCGTATTGATTGTTTCAATAGCTTTCTTGAGGATCTCTTCTTCAGAACTAAGGCATACTATTGGTTGTGTCTGTTTGGATGCACGCGACAGGGAATGACTGGATGAGGTATTGAACGAATGCTCGGATAGGCTTTCATTTGAATTTGGATTCGATAAGATCTCAACAAGCTTCTTGGCGGGACTATCATGGAGTGTTGTTCGCAAATTTAGGGGCGATGAAGACGAATCGGTGCCTGCTGATGAAGCTGATTCCGGACCAGGGTTGCAGGATTCTGGATCATGTTGGTGTTGTACTTTATGGTGATATTTATCATTTGTCGTTGAACTATTGTTGCAACTTTCTGACTGTTCCTTGCTTTCAGTTGGATTCTGTTCACGACTTTCTTCTTCTCCATTTGTAACCGTACTTTCTGGGTGATTTAGGCTAGTGGTTAGATTTATCTTGGCAGTTGATTTAGTTAATCTGCTTTTGTAATGCCTGCTGCTGGTCGGTGTTGTTGAATGGTCTTTATAGGTGCACTAAAAACATAATATATTAAAACACATAAATGCTATGTTTGAACTAATTTAAACTAAATTAAAAAAGAGAAAATAAAAAACACTTACCTTACTATCTGATGAAACTACTCGCTGTTGCTGGGTATTAGCATTTTGCGCATTTAGTTGAACTAATTCTAATTTAAGTCTATCATTCTTTGCTAACGAACTAGATTTTAAAATAATTCCACCGGTGAGTCTTTGCTCATCCTCAAAGTCCCGACGTTCAATGGCGTCCATTGATTGCACATCATTGTCCGCTACATCTGCTCCAATCCCAACTTCAACCCCCTCCCCAACATTATTAATTTCATTCTTAACTTTGTTACCAAATGGATGGTAGTCAATGCTGATGTTTTTGAAACGTAGTGCCATACTTCCACTTGCGGCTGGATGCGCATCCATGTTATCAACATTGCCACCTTCATACCGAGATTCACCATAGTAATCGCCACACACTCCGACTCCTACTCCGGCCGCTGTACTTCTGCCGCCTTTCGAATTACCCGCATCATCGTCATCATCGATGATACCATCGGCAGTCAGGACAGATTTCAACAAGTCGTTGAGTATTCCTTCCTTTTTTAAAATTCCACTAATATTGCTGCTATTATTACTACTTAAACATTCTGCGGTCTTACTAATGCTACTATTCCTATGGATTGCTAGAGGGTTACTTTCGTTGCTGCTATTAGTACTGCTGGTGCTGTTGTTCCTTTCGTCATCGCAGCAATCCTCCGAAGACATGAGGAACTCATCGCTAAGTCTTTTTGGTTTGGCCTTTTCGTAATCATGACTGTTAACGCCAACTATTTGCTCATCGATAACTGGCGTCTCGAGGTAAATGCCCACCACTCCAACTCCACCAGTGCTCGCTGTCATCGTTGCATCTTGGCATAATCGCCGATTATGATCTTGTATCACTTGGACTACATTCGTAGATGATGGTGGCGCGACGACGGTTTTATCGTCATCGTTTTTGCTGTTGCGGTTGTGGCGCTGCAAATCCACAATGGGTGTGGTTATATCATCACTTGAACCCGATCGGCTATCATCTTCGTCTTTGTATAGTGCCATTTTCTCAGCGGCAGGAGTCGACATAGATATGCTGCAACCTCGACCTTCACCATCTTCGGTTAGATTTTCATAACTTTTGTAGATTTTCTTATCACTTAATTTGTTATTGTGTTTTGTCTGCAGCTGAAGCTGTAAATCTTTGGACGACATTTGCGGCGATCTTGAGTTAAAAGAGAGCGCCCCAGTTGTTGTGGATTTATCCGCCAATATATTTGCTGGTAATGGTGATGGTACTGATGGTGATGGGGATGCTGCCGTCAGTGAATTGATGATCCTCGAATGGCAAGCAGTTGACTCAATATCAGCAGACTGAACACATGTTTTTTCCATAATATACGTAAAAGGAGAGGTGTGTTTAATCTGCAACCAAAAATCAAAGGAATGACGGTTACTTTTTTGTTTGTAAAAATACGAGTTTTCTTCTTCTTAGTTTTTTTTTATTTATTTTTGCAAACAAAAGGAGGAATTTTTCAAACCTCCTGCTGCTGCTGCTGCTGTGTAAGTTGGTGTCCCACACAAGAAACACGACTGACTAGAGAAGAGATAACTTCTCTTGCAGGCCGATTTACTTTTTTACTTTAAAAAGAAGACGATACAGTATTGTAATTTGATACTGAGTGTGCACAAAGGAGTTTACGCAAAAAAAAATAAGAAGTTACTGAGGAGCAAAGACTACCACTACAGGAAATTGTACATATTCTCTCTACCTACCTACCACCAACCAGCACCACTGGATTGTCGGTAAGAATCTGTGGCTCACAAAACATTCACACATAAATCTTCTTGTCATTATTGCCTCTCTACTTCATACTTCCCTTTCCTCCTCTTCTAGATAGATAATGAATAGTTGCCGAAACCATAATGTAAAGAATATATACATCTAAAAAAAAAAGATTCAACACTCTCTCATCTCATCGAACATCTTTTGGTTTTTAACCCCTGAAGTCATTCCCTTCTACCTGGGAATTTTCAAAAAGATCATCCCTCCTTCTTACAAGTTCATTTCGTCTGGCCTGGCCTGGTCTGGTCTGGGTTCGCTGAGCTGCGATGCGCTGGCTGAGCTGATGCGCATACTACATTATGACTTCACTATATATACCTACCTACAAAATCTTTGCCTGAGAAACCAACTAACCGATCGATCCAACGAACGACCCAAACCCGACACACAGGAAAGTGAAAAGAAATGCAAAAAAAAAATTATCATTCTTCATGGGGTCATTCATTTTCAGGTAATTGATTTGATCGAAAATTTTGAAAAATGCATTAGCATTCGTTGAGAGAGACCCTCTTTATGTTTTTTTTTTTTTTTTAACTTTTTATTTGATGAAGTGGCAAATTTTTTTTTATAGATACGAGAAATTAGGGGCAACAAACGTTTGCGATGCATTTTCCCATGAAATTTAGTGGAACTTTTAGTGTGCTGTGCTGTGCTGGATGGATGGTAAAATTCCAAAGTCGTAGGTCTCTTGGGAAATTTGATTTAAATGCATTGGTATTTGTAATCCGATTTGTGATCAGGTGCACGGAAGAAGGAGTGAGAGAAGAGGATTTACATGATGTCATGAGAAACCGGGGATTTTTGAATGTATTGAGCGCATTGTAATAGTTTAGTGGGCGTAAGAATAATTAAGTGAACTACACTCGTGACAGGTAGGTAAAGTGGTGAAGAAGGTGTTTAATGACTTACTGATTTTTTGCAATACCTACCTTTAAGTATTTCCAAGTACCCATTTATTTTAATCAGGCCTCTTCAATCGGTTTAAGTCATAAAATTTTAAATTATAAACACTTTAAAAAAAACTTAAACATTATTTATAATCACAGCATCAGATTAAAACTGGTTTGGAAATGTATTGGTGTACTAAATGAGCTAAGCAAGCACAAAAATGTCCCATATTATGTAAATTTAAAGCCATCATTCACCAGAGACACAGATATCTGGGACATTAACTATTAGAAAACAAAACTATGTAAGTCTCTCAATGGAACTAATTTGAAGGGCAACTTTTAAATGAGTATTTTTATCTAGTCTTTTAGGGGGCGGTACTTCAGTACTTGAGAAAAAAAAAGTTTACAAAAACAAAACTATAAAAATTGACGGTTTTTATCTGAAAGGTCTGTAAAGTCGGTCTTTGGTAAGGGATTTTCAACTTGCTTTTGATGATTTTCTGAATATTTTCTCTAGTTGCTCGGTATATACCTGAACATTTATTCATCTATTCCTTGGTTAATGTATTCCAGACACCCATTTTTTCTCTCTTAAAATAAAAGTAGTTTAATGATCAAGACGAACTAAAAAGTCTTAAAAAACAATATGAAAAGGAGCAGAAAGAGATACGCTTGACTATACAAAATTAAAAAAGAGGGTCCGATATAATACTTTTTCTTTTAAATTAATTGTCTCTGTGACATAAGGCTACGCAGTTTTTAGTTTTAACCATTGTTATTTTTCTTGGCGCAATTTTGAACCATAATTTCTAACTATAAGATACATGAATGCGTTCAGTCAGAGATATTGTAATTTTCTGTTTCTTTCTACTCAAAACTTGAACCTACAATGCTCGAACAACTTTACGCCTTTTCAATACTGATCGTTACCATCTGATACTGACACAATACGTACACACAAGGAAAAGAGAAACAAAAAAAAAAGAACATCTTAACAGGTGAACCACCGACCGGAAATTACAATTAAAGTGTATTGACTGTTGGTATCCGCATCAAATTTGTCACGATGTTCTTCTACTTGACATTCACATCGATTTTAGAATGAAATGAAAAACAACAACAAAAAAATCGATTTCAAAATTTAATGGTAAGGGTCTAAAAATAAGTTTAACACATGCGTAATACAACAAACCAAGGAGTTTCTTGCTTTATGATCAAGTAGCGCATATCCGCACCGCGGGCATTGTATCGCTTTGAATACGTTGCATGAGATTTATAATGGTAAAAATATGAATTGTGCGATCTATATATTCCTCTTTAGAGCCATACATGATTGACCTTGTAGTTAATCCCAGTAAGAATATGATAATACTAGAATATGTAGATATGTACAATGTAAATGTACATTTATGAATAATAGAAAGTTAATAATAGTCTAATAAAACACAAGCTTCTTAAAGGCTGGAGGTTTTATTTTATGATAACTTAAAAAAATTATTTTTAGGTACATCCTTTTCAAACCAAAAATCTCTCAGTACTTGGAAAGAGGAAAGGTTTATGATCATTACATTTTTTGGTTTTGCATAATGTAAAGTGATTTCATATCGTGTTGCTTTATTCATTAACCCTTTTAAAGAAAGGTAATCGTTAGATATTTTTAAAAAAAGGTAATCGTTAGATATTTTTTAAAAAAAGGTAATCGTTAGATATTTAAAAAAAAAGGTAATCGTTATATATTACGGAAGGGGGAAGACGGCAATTTTGTTTTAATGTGAGGCGTCGATGCAAGTTTGATGGGTCTTACAAATTTTCACACGGCACATGAATAGATTTGAACTGTCATAACTTAGTTTTTAAGGGCCGTAAATTATAAAATGGATGTCAATTTCAAAGTGACAATAATATTTTGTTTAACTAAGTTTTTTGATGCAAACATTTTTTGAAATGCCTCCTTTTTTATTGTTTTAATGTCACTTGAACTTTTGTAAGGAATTGAAATGCTGGATATGAGTTCACGTTGATAAATAATAGGCATCTGAGAAAGGTATTTGCTCCAGAAAATACATCGAGAACATCAATAGTGACTCCTGCACGTTACCTAACGAAGTTCGGGATTTTTAATGCTTAGTATCAGGCTTTCTAAAATGTCTTCTGAAATGAACCACAATCAAGATCAAGCATTTTCTTATCCACGCCTTAGGAAGAACTAACATTGTAGTAATGCTACGAGTTTATAAAAACTTAAAAAAAGTTGGGAAATAAGATATACATTTTATTCTTGATGGGTTTTTAAATCTATACATTTGCCTTTATGTGTCAAAAAAGTAGTACAAATTAAATGTTCGTGGATGGATAATAATAATTGTATGGATAAAACTTTATTATGCATAAGCGTCATTTAAGATGGCCCTTGGGTGCATTTGGACTTTTAGACCTGAGCTGGGGACATAGCGGAACCAGATAGAGCAATAAAGCACTGAACTGGTTTTAATTAGTTGTTTTTTTTTTTTTTGTTAAATAAAATGTCACCCATGAGCAAGCATAAGAACTTAAGAGCTCATGGCTCGGCAAACAAACAAAGCAACAAAGTTCTTTTTTCTTGACAACTTCCTTCATATGCGGCTAAAAAACTAATTACATTTGATTACTTAGACCAACATTCTTTAAATAAAGAAGATTTATGACATCGGAAAAGTTGCCAGTGGGGAGAATTATTTATAATTGTAATTATTCTCCAATTAAAACAATTATAAAACATAACAAACAAATTTAAAAGAACCAGAAATAATAAATCAATGTTCAGTAAGCATTTTTCTAACAAAAAAACCTTAATAGTTTTGAAATGTCTATATACCTATGAATATATTCTGATAATCAAGCTACCCAAAAATATTGCTTAATGAGACATTTTGGCGCAAACTTTCAGTAAGTATTTGAAAATATTCACCATCCTTCTCTTAGGAAACGTTTTTAAGTTCGAGAAGTAAGAGTAAGTACCTTTTTCTATAGGTATAACACATTCAACCCTTAATTCATTCATTTTAGTTTAATCGCTCTGATAGAATATAAAGGGGAGGTTTGAATTCTTTAC
This sequence comes from Eupeodes latifasciatus, assembly GCA_920104205.1. Classification (NCBI taxonomy): domain Eukaryota; kingdom Metazoa; phylum Arthropoda; class Insecta; order Diptera; family Syrphidae; genus Eupeodes; species Eupeodes latifasciatus. The sequence continues at coordinate 130,884,205 of OV049926.1, read as the reverse complement.
TATAGCCAAAAATGGGGTCTTGTAGAAAATATGAACACCAAGGAAAAGACCAGGTTACTCTGATACAAAGAAGCTCAACCCTTAAGTTATAGATCCTATGTGAGCAGAAAAACCGCTTTAAGAATTACATTTTAGTTTAATAATGTACCAACATTTCAAATATAGTTTGTCTTGTGGTTTAGAAAGTTTGAATGCGTAGAAAGAAATCAATAAATGGCGGTCTCGTAGAGTAAATTTCTACTAATCAAGAATTATCTTCTTTTTTTTTGGGAGTAGTAAGACACGGGTGACTCTATCAGACACAATTTTAGTGTAATTCTTCAAATTTCTCCAGTAGTTTGAATTCAAATTGTATAAACATTGCCCTTGGCTGTGAAAATTACTTTGTTGTTTCACAAAAACAAAAGAATCAATATGAATTGTTTGTTTTTGTAACTTTGAACAAACCTAACTCGAGCATCTCGAATGACTTTTATTTTTGTGATGATTTACATTATACAATCAATAAAATATAAATATAAAATGTAGTACCCGTGGCATGATGGTTAGTGCGTTGGACTGTCATGCGAGAGGTCTTGGGTTCGATCCCTGCCTATGTCATCTAAAGTTTTTTTCACGGGTACTGCCTCTTGCGAGAAATTGACAAATTCTCCAAGAGTATTGCTTGTCATGAAAAGTGCTTTCTCAAAATTGCCGTTCGGATTCGGCTTAAAACTGTAGGTCCTCTCCATCCCTGACAACAGTACTCGCACACAGGAATGGTTGAGAGTTGTAAGTCACTAGGCCCTAGTTCTCAACGGACTGTTGCGCCACCCAATTTATTTATTTATTTATAATCAATAAAATACAACACATCCATTTGGATTTACACGTACCTACTTATATCAAAAAATTCTTTATTAACAAAAAGTCACCCGAAAAAAAAGTAAAAGACAATAAAGAATATATTTTTTCACTTCAACAGAAAGAAATCAAACTCGAAGTTTTCACAGAATAAGAAAAAAATAGGTACACCTTTGCCCTTGGTGTGCAGTGTTCACTTTCCATTGCAACGAAAAATGTTTAGATGGGGAAAGAAAACAACAACAAAATTTTGTCTGTCGCATTGATTCCATATCCAAACCGAACCCACGTTCGTCATGGACAAAATTCAATTAAAAAATAGCAGAGGTGGTTAGGTGGGTCCTCGTGTTTTTGTATTTTTGTCACTGGTCTGACCGTGAGATCTTGATTAGAGTTCTCATTTCGTCGTATTTTTTCTTGTACCCTATCTCACTTATTAAACCTCGATTGTGCCAAAATTTATGTAACTTTTGGGTACACAATACAACAAGAAATTGAAAAAAACACACTTTTTAGATAAGGAAAAAAACAATACGATACAGTCACTTTGTTTAGCTAGTGGAGCTCCAGAACTCAAAGGACAACAGATGTTGCCTTCGTCTTGTATTCGTCGTTCTTGAGGATCAAAAATTGTAAAAAAATTACAAAGAAATAGAAATTTTCTTTTCTTCTGAAAATGAAAAGGTTAAGCACGCGATTTTTTTCTTTTTTTTTTAGATTGAGGTGTGCTGCGCCCACTTAAACGCTAAATGGATGATGAACAGAACAGAAGACGGAGAAGAAAACACTTGCCCAGCTGAAAACTATACAAACGTTAAACGTAGGATGCAATATATTCTCGGTGGATTCGTCTAATAATTAAATTACACATTGGAATAAAACTTAAACCAATTATACACGAATATTGTATATAATTTAATTACAAATTAAACTTTTCGCTCGTTGATGATAGAAAGAAAAATTATGCACACACAGCACAACACACATGATTTTCATTCAGATTCAGAGGAATGCAGCAGCAGCAGAAGTAGAAGCAGAAGCACAAGGCACAAGGCACAAGTAGCACCAATAGAAGAGCTTTGGTTGGTAAAATTTGAAGTTTTCGTTTTCACTTAATTTAATTTTTCGTTTATTGTAATGCTTTAGATAAAATGCACTTTGTAAAATTTCCAAAATTTACAACAAATGCGATAAAATTGCATTTGCAAGGAACGTTTTCTTTTATGGTTTTTTCTTTTCTTTTTTTCATTTTTGAAGAATTCTTCTTTTGTTACTCTGGTGATGCCTTCCCTTTCTTATGAAAAGCAGAAGCAAGAACTTTTATTTTATATTGTAACCAATTTTTTGGGCAGATTCTCAAGTTAAATTTGTGGATTTACCTTTTTCGTTTTTAAATTATTAAATGGTTTATTGTTCAATCATGACAATGTGGTTTATATTTTTGTAAAATTTTATTAACTTACACTCGCGTGATTGAAATTAATCGAGTTTAAATATTTTTCTTTATCAACGCAACCGAACGAGATGTAAAATATATTTAACCAGCCATTTACAAAAAAAAACCAGAGCCAGACAGTAGGTAGTATAGTATAGGAGATGGAAACTTGTTTTTTTTTGGTTTTAGTACACACAACAATGGTGGGTATGTCATTGCCATGAAGTTTTGAGTTGGTTTTTTAATTGTCTTAAGGGTGTAAGAGCATTTTCCTGTGCTCAAGTGAATTATTTGTCGGTAATGTAGTTTTAAGTAATTTGGGTGCCGTCACACGTTTCATTTGTTGGCATTCATGTGCGCCGCTCTGGGTTTCTTCAAAATTTTTTAATGCATGTAAGACCACCAAAACAAACGAAACATTTTTTTGTCAGTTTTTATTAAAATTAAAAAAAAAAACAAATCAGAAAATTAAAGGTACAAAGTACACACACTCGATTTTATGGTCATACAAATTGGAAGTTTCTAGGAATATAATTTTTATAAACACATGCAGTTTACATATTTTTAAGAGAACAAAATTAAAAAAATTATCTTAAGTATAAATAATTATGAGAAAACGGTAGTTAATAGTAGTGAAAGATGCAGTTAAGACCAAAAATATATTTTTTCAATTTTTATAAAAGAAAAATTGATACTTTTTTGTAAAAATATAAGTTCAAAATGCAGCTTAGTTTTACTTCGCTTTGTTGATGATAGAAAAACATTATGCACGCTCAGCACAACTTACATGATTTGTATTCAGAACAAGTTTGATCATAGTTTGATAGGGAATCCAAAGTTTAAGACTTAAGTTATGGATTAAGTTAATCAGACGATTTCCATGGACTAGACCAACTAACTCCATTCAACCGAAACCTATGAAAATTTTTTAGCAAAAGCTGAACCACTGGGCCCTAGACACCTGTTCATGGTACTTATATTTTACAGTTTTGAGGTCACACATTTTAGCGTCTCATTATGTTTGTTGATAAATATCTCTTCCTATGCTAAACTCTTTCTTTATCTCTATCTTGGCGCTAGATAATTCTTATCTAACTTTTACTTTTTGAACTAACATTTTAAAATCATACATTTTCGGGCGTATTCATAGAGGATTACTGAAGTCGTGATTTCTTGATCTATAGTTTAAGGCTTTTTGGTTAAATAAACACAGCTCTTGTTCATATTCAATTTTCCAGATATGTTTAGTAAAACCCCAGGTTAAGGTTGTATTCTACTACAATTATACTTGAAATGACAGGTCAAAACATACAAATTCTGTTATATTTTCAAACTTGTTATTTCATTCTGTCATTCCTCAAATTGGATGTATAATATAAAAATATTATAAAAAAATGTGTCTGTTTCTTTATCCAAACGATATCATTCGTAAAAATCCTTTTCGCTTAATTCAAATGAATTGAACCGTGTTTTGTATATTTTTCTTTTTCTTGGTGGCATATTTTGCAAATCACCAAATAACTCACACTCCTCTAAGATATCCATATCTTCTTCAATTGCGTTATCAATCGACATTTTTATATGATATAATTTACTTTTTCAGCTTTTTCAATTCACAAACAAAAATCAAATATGACATTTGGCTGTGATAATAACAACTTAAACACAGTTATTGCTATGTTTATAGAACTGCAAATTTTTCAAAATCTCCAGCACATTCATCAACTTACTTAAATTGCATGTTCCATTAGATATCCAGCTGCAAAGCGTTTTATTATAGCCAATGACTTATGACGATATAGATCCAAAACATAAAATTTCATAAAACTATCTCTATTTTCTTTATGTTTGTTTACTTTTCAAACATTATCTTCCCCTTGTCTTAAAACTACATATCACACTTCCTTACCATTAACAACGCAAAAAAGCCATCTATCCGGCATAAAAGAAACTAATTTCTATATATTTGAAACTAAGCCAGATTAAAACCACGATTCCAAATTGTTGTTGTATTACGTCATGATAATCATTTTTAGTAATAAAACGCAGCTATTATATACAATGTGTCAACTAACTCTTGATGTTTTTCGTTTTCGGTGAGTACATGGTCTAAATGTGATATACCATACATTAATTACTACTGGATTCATATTTTATTTCGTCGATAGTTTGGCTTCACTTTTTTAGAACAATCCAATAAAATTACTTTATTCCTACGTTACATTACTATCTGTCAAAAATGTCATTACGTTTTTCGTCTATTTTGGTTGGTCTTTTAATAGTATTCCGTTGGTAAGATGCAGAATAGATAAAGCTACCGCAAATTGAAAACCACCGACCGACCGTTTAGCTTGGCTCTGATTCAATTGCCTACTGTATTTTTAGAGGTAGTTGTTTAAATTATTGTCGTAGAGCCACAGTATATTACAAAATTTTCGTAAGTATAAATTTAGCATCGACCCGGGTATATAGGTACATAGTACTATTGTGCGTAAGTCACTCTTAATCATCAAAAATACATAATTACCTGCACAGAAAAGAAGTGAATAATTATGGAAGTACTAGCTGATTATTTTGAAAAAGGATTCGTCCTTGTCCTTGCTGATCTTCTTAGCATGATTACAGTAGCTTCTTGTTTGTTTATCAAAGTTCCTCAAATCAAAACAATCAATGAAAACAAATCATCTCAAGGTAAGATTTTTGTATGCCTACATTGTTTTAAACGTCATTAAGTTCTTCTTCAATCATTCTCCATCACAATAACAAATACATACCTACATAATAGTATAAAAACATTATGAAATCTTACAGGAATCAGTGTATTCGGATTATGCCTTGAATTGTATAGCTACTCTGTGATGATGGCATACAATTATAGAAGTGGCTATGATTTCCTCTCTTATATGGAATACCCGGTCTTGTTACTCCAGGAATATGTCCTTGTCTATTATGTTTTCAAGTATCAAAATCTTTTAGGAAGAAAAACACTTATTGTCACTGTTCTGTACTCGATATTAGCTTACTTAGTTTATTTGAAATTAATGCCGTTGGTGGTGTTGGCCTTTTTGGTGGTAAGTTTGTATCTACTGTGCTTCAAAACAAAAACCATTATTATTTTCTATATAATGTCATGTACTTAGGTACATAGTTTTTCATTTATTCGTCAGTTATTTTTATTCATTACACATTCTTTCGCTTATCTGTATTTTTTTTGGAACTAATCGAATTGTCTTGGCTTAACGGTAGCTTTGTTCTGTGTCTCATAAATCATTGTCTATCACTGCTATCTTTTGCTTATCTAATAATTTACTTCAAATTCAATTGAATGTTTTGTTTTATTTTTGTAGATACATATGTCTATCAAGCCATAAAATAAATTAAGACGGCTTACTCATTTTTTTGTTAGAACTTATAAAGGGTGTCCCAAAATTAACGCAAGATTTGAATTAAATAGAAAACGCCGTTTTTAGTCTTTTGATAGTTATATTTTTATTGACTCGTAAAGTACATAGGATAGGGTTATGTATGGAATAACACATCGGACAAATGGCCTCCACAGCTTTGCATGCACATGCGCACTCTTTTGTTGAAATTTTCCATGACCATTCTGCATAAATGTGGCTGAATTTCGTTGATGCAGCGTTGAAACTCCTCCTTTAATGCACGGGTGGTTGTGGGCTTGTTGACATAGACTTGTCATTTCAAATAACCCCATAAAAAGAAGTCTAATGGTGTTAAATCACACGATCTAGGAGGCCAATTTTGATCACCGAAACGAGAGAGTACACGACCTGGAAATGTCTCATGCAGTAATTGAATTGTTTCACGGGCTATATGACATGTGGCACCGTCTTGTTGAAACCACATATTGGACACATCGATATCATTCAATTTTGGCAGAAAGAACTGTGTAATCATGTCGCGATATCGAGCACCAGTAACAGTCACTGCTTGACCAGCATCATTTTCAAAAAAATATGGCCCAATTATGCCTCCAGCCCAAAATCCACACCATACAGTCACGCGTTGTGGATGCATTTGTTTTTCGACAATCACATGTGGGTTCTCCGAACCCCAAATGCGGCAATTTTGGCGATTGACAAAGCCATCAAGATGAAAATGTGCTTCATCGCTTAGGATGATTTTGCTCGAAAAATCAGCCGCTAACCATTTACTATTTTTGAAATATTCTTTAATAATGAAGACACGTTGTTCTATCGTGTAACGCTCCATTTTTAATAACCCTATACTGTTAGCTGTCAAATTGCTTTTTTTTCAGGGTTGCCAACACTTCACTGCATAAATGGCGGCAAATTCAAATCTTGCGTTAATTTTGGGACACCCTTTATTAGCTTAGTATTTTTAGAATATGTTTTTAAATGTTGAAATTTCAATATGCATTATTATAAAATTACTTTTCACAGTTTCCAAAAAAATTTCATATTTTTCTTCAAATTCTCAATCACCTCACTTGAATCCATTGTGCCCCAAGTGATATAGCCAAGAAATATGTAAGGGCAATGGAATCGCTATTTTCAATGCTCATTATAGAGCTACTATGGGAAAATCATTAACCTATAATAAAACAAACGCAATTATCGGAACAAGTCTTGCCGTTAAAAAGAGCTTATGCACTATTCAGATATGGTAAACAGAGTTTCAAATCTAGAAAAGATAAAACTAAGCAAAGAAAGGCGACTCCAAGAACAATGCGAATCAATTAAACTATTAACATTAAAAGCTTTTACGAGTGGCTTCCCAATCGCTTCTAAAAGTAAGAATAGAGACATTGTTAAATTTGTTAAAAATGTTTCATTTACAAAATACACTGAGTTACAGAAAAAGTGGCTCACCTTGAAAGAGCCTTTTTTTTAAATTCAGTATTGTTTATTAACATTTAATGTTATTAATGTATGTACAAAATAAACAAATGGCAAGAACTTTTAAATAAAACATAAAATAAATGAGTTTTTGTTCATTGAGTAGTGGGCATTGCCTTCCCTAACATCTATCAAAGCTTTAATTCGCCTCGGCATACCTTGAATAAGGTTTCTTACTAAAGCGTCGTCCGAATTATCCCACTCCTCAATCTGACCAGATCTCAGCCCACTTAGTGCCTCGGAAAGAGTAGGGCGCTTCCTTATCATTTTTCCAGCAGATCCCAAATATGTTTGATGGGATTCACGTCCGGGATCATGGCAGGCCAAGCCATCACATCGATTTATATTTCTTCCAAGTAGTTCGTAATGCACCTGGCAATGTGAGGTCTGGCATTGTCTTGCACTAGCAAAATATTTTCACCAATAATTGGTGCGAAAGGAACAACATATTCTTCCAAAATGTTGGTTATGTAATAATTGAAGTTCACCGATCATTCCACTAGGCACAGCCCAGTGAGCATAGACAAAACCTGGACTTATCAGTGAAGAGAACTATACCCTAGCAGGCCTCGGTTCAATCTTGGTGAAGGCGAGCAAATTCCATTCGCTCGTGCTGTATCGTGAGTATTGGTATACGACCATAACGGCGTCCCACCGTTTAAGCATTACTCACTGATTAAAGATTGTGAGAGACTTCAATCGCTATTGGGTGACGATCTCGATGGCTTTGAAGCACCAAATATCTCTGCAAAAATATTATCAAAATACTAACAACACATTATAAAGTATGACTGCGCCACTTTTTTTATAAGTCAGTGTACATTTGAACCAAGTTAATGGCCCAAACCGCGACAAATTAAATAAAGTCCAACGTTCAGCTTGCCTATGTATAAGCGGATCGCTTCGCACGACCCCATCTGTGGCACTGGACACCTTACCTAACACCTCTTGATATATATTTAGCAAACAAATAGCTGCAAGCTCTGCTATTCGCCTCAAAGCTTTGTCGCAGTGGACTAACAACAATATTGGTCACTCCGTAATTCTTAGGTATTTAGAATCAATTCCAAAGCACACAGACTACACCATCCCCCAACTGCAATTCGACAGAAATTTCCAGATTTCTATACCTTCCAGATCTTTCTGGGAGGATAGGGCATTCCTGGAAGACGAGTCAATCCATTTTTATACAGATGGTTCAAAGAAGGGGTTGATGGAGGTGTGTACTTTGAACGACTGAAATAATTAAGTTTCTCATTCCGCCTTCCCAATCATTGTGGCGTGTTCCAGGTGGAACTTTTGGCGATAAAAGAAGTATTTTCCTGGCTTAAAGAAAACGTGATATCAACCGGGCCATAGAGACATTCCAGGTAACTATAAGGCAGATGAACTCGCCAGGAACGGTACAGTACAACCCATTCTACCACGTTTGGCAAATGCTGGCATACCAATCGCTACTTGTAAACTATTGCTAATGCAGGACGCTATGAAGAAGGCAAACGCCAGGTGAAACAACATCACCACATGTCAGGTCACAAAAAACATCTGGCCAAAACTAGATTTAAAGCGATCAAGGTGCTTGCTATCTCTAAGCAGATCGCATATAAGCTCGATAATAGGTGCCATAACCGGACACTGTCTAATAGGAAAGCACGCCACGTGGCTAGGCATATTCTCAAATGACTTTTGCAGAAGCTGTATGGACGAGGAAGAGGAGGAAACAGTTCTTCACCTTTTCTGTACATGCCCTGCTCTAGCTCAAAAATGCAAGAATTACCTAAGAGAATTCTTCTTTAACGATCTAAATCATATCAGCATGATCAGCCTCTCACGTTTCGTAAGGGACTCAAACTGGTTCCATTGAGCTTAGAAGGAAGCCTCAAGATTCATGTGGTATCACAATGGGCCATTAAACTGGCCTAAGTGTTTCCGATTCCATATTGGACAGCCACTTTAACCTAACCCAACCTATGGCCCAAAACTAATGAAGTGCAAATGTATTTCTTAAATCAAAGAAAAAAGTTACTTAGTCACTGTTTAACTTTAAGCTCAGAAGTTTGTAGTTTAAAAAACATACATGTATAATAGGTTCTTTTTATAGAAAAACTTACAAATCGTTTCAGATGTTCCATAATAAAAGAACACTGCATCGTCTTGATCTTTTGATTGAGGTTGCCGGAATTTTAAACAAAATTAATTGTTTAAAAAAAATGTGCAGAATACGAAACAATGAAATTTCTTCAATCTTATCCAAAATTATTCATCCAATAATTCCGCTTTTCAATTTCATCAATAATTTCTTCCTTTTCGTTCAGTTTCTATTCAGCTTATTTTCTAACAATAAATTTAATGTTTGTAAAAGTTTAACAATCGATCCTTGTATAAAAACATTTAAAATATAAAAGTAAATTTTTCTTACATTTTCTAAAAAAACGTCTTCTTCAGAATCAAAAGCGTTTTAGGATGCATTTTTTGTACTAACAATCCTTTTTAGTAATGATTTTTTTGAAGTTCTTAAGGCATATAAGTAAAATTTGTATTTAAAAACTTTGTTGGCATTGTAAATGTGAAAATAACGAACCGTGAATTGCGTAGCATTTTCAACAGAAAATAGGGTGACCATTGAAATGAGAAAGAAGGTCTTGGATATGACCTCCTGATATAGGGTGTTTTTTAAACGTATGGCTTTCAATCCGCAATACTTGGTCTTTTTAAAAGATTTCACTTGATTTATGCTCAGTTTGGATTGCCATTTAATAAAATTAATAGACTTAGGTCTCAACAAGGTTTTCAAAACATTCAAATTAATTACCAAATTATTGGTTCGGGTCGTGCCACGCATAGATTTATTATCATTATCTCACTTCGTCGTGGGCCTGTGGCGTGGCTTTAAACATCATGCGATTTAACACTGCTGAACTATTTGGTGTGGGGTTATGTAAACTTACTTGTCTACGCATTTAACCCCGAAACGATTCACGCCTTGGAAGAAATACTGCTTCAAAATGGCCAGCAAAACAGTGGTCGAAAATGTCGGGTGGCCACTTGACCACTAATTTTTATAATGAAGGTTAATTCTTGGCCATATCATTATCATATCACACGTCTAAAAAACACCCTTTACAATGGTCGCGTTCAAAATAGTGCTGGATAGGCTATCCTGTATGCTTTTGATGCATAATCAAAATGAATGACCTCTACTTTAGACAACAGCAGATAAAACTGTTTTTTCAAATTGCTTAACATCAAGTTTGCATCAAAAACTACATAGCTAAACTAACAAAACGTTTATTAAAATAAATCCTACTAAATTTTTGTTTTCTTGTACATATTTAGAAAATCCCAAAATCCAAACTTTTTTCAAAATTAATGAATGTCCTTTTGCACGGCTGAGCTTATTTTGCACAACAACAATTGATAAGAAGATAACGACTAATTTATCAATTTATAATTGAAAAATTAAATAATATTCCATTTTCTTTTAGCCCTTCTGTACTCCGATTGGAGCCACCAGTAAAGTTTTACAACTAGTGGCTATATTAAAATCCAAAGATTCACGATCGGTTAGTTTGACAACGTGGGCGCTTTCGGCATTCACTAATCTGAGTAAGTTACATACAGTCGCTGATCCCATAAGACTTCAATTTAATGTTATTTTCCGTTTTAGCTCGAGTGTATACGGTGTTTGTCCAATCGGCCGATCCCATGTTGCTAGCTAACTTCATGATATCAGTGTTTTTGAGCTCCTCAGTATTTGTGGCAGCTTACATTTATAAAAAGCCCAAAACAACTTAAACACAAGAATCAGACGAAAAAATTCTATTCTTTCGAAACAATTTTCTTAATTTATTTATCTTAATTTATTTTTGCATGCAAAAGTTGTTTACATTAGAAAAAAGCTCAAATATGTTTTCGATGTTTATAGCATAATTGTTAAATACTAATTTTAAAACTAAAAAAAGACAAATTTCAATTCTATTTTATTCTTATAAATACAAATAAAAGATTAACACTGCAGCTACCACAATAGCAGCTGCACTACCAATCAGCAATTTCATTTGATTGTTGTTTGTTTTTACTTCTTGTGCTATAACTTTACGTTCTCTTGGTTTTCGTTTGCCAAATCTCTTTTCAAATTGTTCCAATTCAATGCGATTGCGTTCCTCTTCGGCAAGTCTTTGTTTTTCTGCTTCTTCGTGTTTGATTTTTTCCGATTCAGCTTTGATGACTTGACACACATCATCGCACGGTATGAAAGTGTCTTTTGATCGGGATTTCTCACATGTGACTTCCATTTTGATGCGCCTGCATTCGCAATAGATTTTTACCTTCTTACGACAACTTTGTGGATTTGGACAAGGTCCTGAATGACATTCAACTGAACAACGATGACCACATGAGTACTTTAAATAAAGGAAATTATAAGACTTTAAGAAGATACACTTTTAAGGTAAGGTAAAGAGTTTTACATTTTTAATGCAACGATTTCCACAACTCTTCAATTTTTCTTGGCGTTCCTCAATGTCCATAGTAGTTGAATAGTATTCAGAACACTTATAATAAACCTGTGTTAGGCCACAATGACAGGTTGCTTTGATTTGTGCAAGACATGGGGCGCATGGGGGCGGATGACAAGATTTCTTGCAACGATGAACACATCCTGGGGGTCGTTTAACTTCACATCCTTCTATGCATGATCCACAGCCTTCTTGCTCCTAATAAAACAAACAAAACAAATTGGAAAATTAATAAAATTTAATTTCCGTCATTAAGACTTTGATTCAACTTTGATACTTACATTTTTATCATCGGGATCAGTTACGTTGTGACAAACGAGTGAGCACTTATGGTTGCCACATTTCAAATTGCGACCACAAAGACGTTGACATGATGTTGGCTTAGAATCCCAACATGGCCACTCGGCAATCTCATGACCACCAATACAGGCAACCATTACCTTCTTTTCACATTTTGGATGTGGCATTTGTTTGATTTCATACTGGCAGAAAAAAAAAAAAAAAAACAATAATTTTGTGTTTAAATCAATACAAAATAAAATTCGAACCAACTTACATTATCGAATTTATACTCAAATATATTGTTAGGGTTATTTTTGAGAGGAATCTTCACAGCAGCATGACAACGAGCTGAACACAAGTGTTTACAATTGGTGGTGTCATTTTTCAATCCACACACTTGACTGCATGATGGACAATCGCCTTTGTGACATTTGTGTTTATTTTGGTGATGACATTTAGAAGGAATTCTAAATGAGCAAAAAGAAAATCAAATAATGTGGAAATTGAGGCAAAATTATTTTACCTGCAAGGTTCCATACAATTAGGACGAGCTCTACGCTCTCTACCACAGGGCACCGTAATGCAAGTACTTCCACATCGACATTTAACTTGAGATTGTAACTTACAAGGATAACACGGACCATCGTGACAAACTGAACTGCACTTGTGCTTTTTACAAGACAACAATTTTCCGCATACCTTATCACACGGTGGACATTGATCATCACAGCACTAAGGTGTTTAAATTCGGCTTACAAATCAATGGAAAATATTTAAACAAAAAAAAGTAAACGAACCTTTTTATTGCAAGCATGTTTTCCACAGTCACGGATCTTCTTGCATTTTGTCTCACAACTGAATGCCTTCCAACAAGGTAACTCTTTTTCGTGCATACCACAGCGACATGTTTTTTTCGTCACAATTAAGCACTAAAATAAAAGTTCAAGAATTGAATTTTTAAAAAAATGAATAAAAAGTTCTAATAATATATAAAGTTTTTCTACTAGGGTTGCCAAACATATGCGACCACTTACTTAAATGTAGCGACCCTATATTTTAGTTTTTAGAAAGTTTCTTTCATTTAATACCAATGTTAACCCCGAACTCTATAAGCTAAAATGTGATCGGGAAAATGTTGCAGAAATGACTCTTGCGACTCATATACGAGTATCAAAATTTTGTATCTCTTACAAAGATTTGGGCTAAGAGATCCAACGTGACAGTCCGCTCTTCGACTAATATGCTATTATGCATCGTCGAAATGTTTCTTGTCTTACCCTTTTTTACCGTTATTTTAACCGCCTATGCTCTAGTTAAATTGCCAGTTGCGTACCTCTCCTTAAACAGTTCAAGTTAATACTCGCGCTTCTAGGAATGCCCATCAATTTTCTCTTGAGTCCATTAGAGGTCGTACTGTGAAGACCATCTATTCGTTCTTAAGCGGTACTTCGCGAATGTGAAATGTCCTTCCAATATTCAACGACCTCCCTCTTTTTCTAATGCTCAAACTGTGTCTTTGACATATTAAAGGTATTCAAACCCCTTTGAGTGTGTGCTAATTATTTAAAAAATAGGATCTTCGACTCTAGCATCCTTGGCATGATGGTTAGTGCGTTGGACTGTAATGCAAGAGGTCTTGGGTTCGATCCCTGCCTATGCCATCTAAAGTTTTTTTCACGGGTACTGCCTCTTGCGAGGAATTGACAAATTCTCCAAGAGTAATTCTTGTCATGAAAAGTGCTTTCTCAAATTAGCCGTCCCTGACAACAGTGCTCGCACACAGGAATGGTTGAGAGTTGTAAGTCACTAGGCCCTAGTTCTCAACGGACTGTTGCGCCACCCAATTTATTTTTTATCTTCGACTCTATGCTTTCTACACAAAAATACTGCTATAAACAGTTAAAACGAATAATTATAGCTTACCAAGCTGCAATCGCCTTTATGACAACGTTGGGTACAATAGTGTTTTCCACACGAGAGTAACTTGTAGCAAGTGTCTTCACAAGTATCGATGGGTTCGTTGCAAGGTGCTGTTTTCCTCTAGAAGAATTCAAAAATACCTTTCATCTAGAAAACATTAACTTTCTTTCTACCTTTAGCTAGAACTTACAGTTTTTCCACATGGACAAGATCTTGGAAGGCTAAGTGGACAATCGCCGCATGGTCCATCATGACAAACTTGTTTACAACTGTGAATACCGCAACTATATTTTTTGTTGCAAACCTTAACGAAAGAAATATCACAATCATTACTTCTGTATTTCTAAAATTAAAAATTAAATCTTTACCTTCTTACATTGCCAAATTCTCTGGGAGCAGTTTTTCATGGCTTCTTCATTGCCGCAAACGCATTTCTGACGACTAGACTTGCTGCAAGGGGGACATTGTTTAGCCGAATGACAAACTTGATCACATTTGTGTTTGCCACAAGGAAGAACCTGCAGACATTTCCGATCGCATGTCCAGGTTTTTTGGAAGCAACGAAGTGTTTTCGGTGGGGATTTTCCACATTTGCAACTTGAAAATATGCTCTGAGCACAAGGAGGACATGGACCTTAAATTCAAAATAAATAATTTTTGAGTTCATCTTCTGCTGAAAATGAAACAAAAAAGACTCACCAGGATGACAAAGAAGCATACACATGTGACCGCATTCAGGTTGTAATGGTTTGCCACAAGTCTCCCCACAAGAATGTGGAACTATCCAATCCTGATTCACAGGATTGACTTCTTTCCCACAAAAGCACTCATATTGAGTTGGCCTATCTTGGGGTTGATAGTCCCGTCGACATTGTGGACAACACCACTTCACAGCTTTTACTTTTTTCGGAACGAATTCACCCAAATTATTGTAATATCCTTGCTCTTCGGTGCCCTTGTCTTTAAGCAATGCAATACTATCGTTTGCCCATCGCTTTACGCAATTCAAATGAAACACACAATAGCAAAACTTGCAAGACCAAATTGCATCCATTCTCTTCACCGAACCAATGCAAATTAGGCATATTGCAGATCCTGATTGCAAAACATTTTCCAGAAAAGCTGCAGTCTTTTGCAGTTGATCATTACCACCAGTATAGTTTTTGTATAATTTTTCTAGAAAACAATTATATTGAGTTAAAAATGCTGCTGAGATAAGAACGAGACGATAGATTGGTACTTACCCAAGATTTTTCCACCATCGAGTTCTTCTTCATCAGAACTGGACTCATAGTTTTCTGTAATTTTTTTAGCCATTTCCATGTTTTTATTTTGGATATCTTTGAATTTTTTCGATTGTTGTTGAGACTTATTGGAGTTTTCTGGTTTTCTAATATTTGTGCTGGAAGGAACATTTTTTGGTTTGTTTGCTTTGGAAATGTTCGAAGCCATTATGTTAGTATTTTAAATATTGCTGTTATTTGTTAAAGTAATTTTCTTTTGATAAAGAAAAAATATATATGTTTGTTTATATTTTTTGTAAAAAAAGAACAAAAATTCTCTAAAGACACCGGGCCGCGGGACTGCTAAAATTTGTTACGTGTATTTGACGTTGACAAGTCACACTTTCGTTTCGTAGCATGCTGTTGTAATAAGTGATGCCAAAAAGATCTTCCTTTTTTATGGTTGTTTTGTTTTCTTGAATTTTAATAACACCTTGGTATAATAATTTTAAGTATAGGGTTTTTCAATAAGGGCAGATTTTGAAATGGAATGGAATGGCGTTTGCTGTGTGGCGCTGTTCTGCTTTAACCACACGTCGTCTAGATGCATATGGTTCATTTTGGCCCATAAGAAATTAGTTATCATTGTTATGTAGCGCTCGCTGTTGACGGTGACCGCCTCACTAACGTTGTTTAAAAAAAATTACGGTCCAATTACGCCACGGACCAAAATCCAAACTAAAGGGTAACTTCTTGAGGATGCATTATCACCTGGTGAACTTCGCATGGGTTGGTGTCGTCCTATATACGGAAATTTTGCTTGTTAACACAGCCATTCATTCAAAAATGCGCCTCGTCATTAAAGATGATGTTTCGGCCAAAATTGGGGTCCTCTTCCAAACAATTCGAAGCTAAGTCTGCGAACAAATGGCGTTGTCTGTGATCGTGAACTTTGAGCTCCTGGGTTAGTTCAATCTTTTACGGGTGTAGGCCCAAGTCCCAACGCAAAATTCGCCAAGTTGAAGTCTGCGAAAGGCCGAGTTCTTGTGAACGGCGAGGAATAGACTGCCTCGGGTTCTGTTGTACACTTTCACGGCCGTGGCGATGTTCTCGGTCGATCTTGCGTTCCTTGATGCGTGCAACGTTTGCGTTAACGAACACTAATTTTGATAATAAAGTTTTATCATTTGAAAGTGCTGTCAAATCATGTAAGTTGCCATGATTATTTGGCATAAACAACTGAATAATAATAATAGATTTGACAGATGTCACCAAAACAAAATGGCCGCCACGAGGCTCCAAAATCTACCAGCGCCAATTGAAAAATCCTTTACTATTATGGAGCAGCAAAGCTGCAATTTAAAAAAAAAGCAAAGTCAAAAAACTGCATTAGATAATGTCACCGTAACCACTAGGTGTCGTCCACATAGAGTCCCACGATGATAGTTTAATAGGTTTTATAGCGGGAAATAGCTAACTTGGGATCGAGCTGACTGAAGACTCATGTTGATCGGGTCCCAAATCCATCCCGGAATAGAGCGCCACCTTGAGTAAGTTGTTTACAGCTTATTCAGGCCTTATTCAACATTATGGGAATATATATAAAAAATAACATTTTTCGATCCATGAACTGCATACAACACTTTTTTTGGAGAGTGAAAAGTTCAAACACCCGCTAGATAAAAAGCCATTGACATGCTAAATATGGACTTCTCGCCGATTTAATGCTTTCTAAAATCGAATCTACATTTTAAACTATGCTTACCTTCTGTAGAATCGGTGGAGGAAGAAGGTCTTAACAAGCTTTTTTTTCAAAGAAAGTAAGGACATCTATTAGGTCCGTTTGCGTAATTTCTGCACTAAAATTCGAAAAAAGAAATATTTTGAAGAGTGGGGGTAGAATTCCCTCATCAAAAAAAAAAACTACAAAAAAGTAAGCGAACGGGAAAACAACAAATTTTTCACACAATATTACTGTCTTGTTGCTGTTCTTTGAAAATTTGTTTTTAAATTTTATAACTGACAGCAAAAGCGAGCAATTTATTTAATTTAATAATTTAATACGCGAACAGGATTTGGTTAAATTTCATATTTTTAAGTAAAATTGGACTGTTTTAGGAGGGTACGCGAACGGACCTATTATAATACAGTTTAAAAAAATAAACAAAATACAGTAGTGTTAAAGAAAAGTAGACATCAATTTCATGTTGGTGTCATCTATTTCCTAACGCTACTAGCCCTTTTGTAAGTTCAGCAGAAATATAGAGAAACTTTATTTGTCACGTTTTTTCACGAGAATTTGTGTCCTAGATTTTTTTATTTGCATTTTTTAGTTTAACCTTTTTTATTCTACAAAAATAATCTAGCCAAATCACACAATGTAAGCATTGCCTTACTTTGTTTACTATTTCGCTTTTTCGAACTCGGCCCGCTGAATTGCAGTTTTCATTCATCGCGATAATGCAGTGCTGTCAAAATGAATTTTTGACAGTCAGTGTCATTTGTTTTTGGAAAAGGGAAAGCAAAAAATAGATAGGCTGTAAAAGCGAAGGTTGGTGTGGTGGTTTGCTGCGAAAGATCGAACATAAAAATAAATATATTTTTCAGAGAAAAACAATTTTAACAAAATCTTCTGCACACAAAACTGACACAAAATGACTATTTTACGTTATATTTTTGCACCTAAACTATTCATGGAATATGGAATGGGTTCACTTCAGGTATTTCTCTGCACAAATTAAAAATTCATTGGCAAATTTCCTTAGTAAAATTCTTATTAATTTTCATAGAAAATGTACGAACCTAGTGGCTTGGAAAAGTTCGGAGATCAAATTCTTTCCACCGTAAGTATTTCCTATCGATTCGCTCTATATTTCAATCGCATTTGTATAAATATCTTTGTGTTTCGTAATATTAAGTCTTTTTTGAATGTCTTATACTAATCGTGCACGCACAATTTCACATCTTAAATCAGCTAACCATGATGTGGAATATTGGATATTATTCATCACCACTTATCGTCACATTCCTATATCGACGCGGCTACCTTGTCGCAGATTCGATTTCTTCTCTGGCTAAGTTCACAACTAGTATTGGTATCATTGTAGTTTTGTCCATGTGCATGCGCGGCATTGGAAGGTCACAATCACGATCGTACAATAAACTTGTCAAGGCACTTGAACAAGCCAGATCGTCAAATAATTCGGAAGAAGCTAAAAAGTCATTGAGGCTATTTGATTTTGACTTTAAATACTGGAGCGTTGATTTTGATGTTCTTAATCTTCAATAGTATGCTTAAGATATTTTCTCCATTTTCCTCTATTTGGTAATCACTTCTTATGTTTTCTATATAGCAGTGAAGATGGAAAGAAAATTTCACCAACATCGGCGTCAAAGAGAACTCCTCGTCAAAAACCTTTTTGGTTCTCGTCTTTGCCATGTGAAATTGCTGCTTATATTGCGATTCATACATTTGGCATCAGAATGATATATCCTGGTTCAGTTAAGCTTCTGCAAAGCTATTTGAGTAGGGATTTTCTTGAATTGTGATTGAAAATTGCTTTAAATTATTCAAATGTATTTTTTTAGGGCCAATGTTAGTTGCTGGTCGTGCAAAGCTTATCGAGGAAGAACATGGAATGCGTTATAAAGTTAAAACCGTGGATAGAAACGACATTGATACAGTGTTTGTGGATAACCGAAATAAGAGCATCAATGGAAAAACAATTGTGATATGCTCAGAAGGTAGGTAAAGTCGTTCAAAGGTCTTAGCTTAAAGTTTTTTAAAACGTTTGGATGGTTTGAAGAGACACTTCCAACATAAACTTGCAATTACTTCTTTTATTACCCTTCCATAACAAATTTCTGACTGTGTCCTTAGAAGGACAATGGATCCATAAGGATCCGATTGAGGCGTTTTCTACTATTGCTGATGCATCACCCATACTGTTGAAAAGATTTTCTAATGCAAAAAAATCGATTATTTATATAAAATTATTTTTAGGAAATGCTGGGTTCTATGAAATTGGTATTATGTCAACACCATTATCACTCAAATACTCAGTTTTGGGATGGAATCATCCTGGCTTTGAAGGCAGTACTGTATGTTGAGATTAAAACAAACAATAAAACTATTCAGCTATTGAAGATATGTCTGTGTATTTTTTAGGGCCAACCTTTTCCTGAACAAGACAAAAACGCAATTGATGCTGTTGTTCAATTTGCTATCCATAAATTAGGATTCGCTGTTGAAAATATACTATTTTTTGGCTGGAGCATTGGTGGATATAGCTCAATTTACGCTGCATCCCAATATCCTGAGATTAAGGGAATTGTAAGTATACAGAATAAAGTTTAAGTTTCCTAAACTTGAAAATTTAAAAAGTGAACAATTTCATCAACATCTTTTGCAAAGATTTTAGATGCTACTTTTGATGATGTACTACATCTAGCAACACCACGTATGCCTACTAGTCTTTCGGGCATTGTAAGACTTGCCATTCGAGAATATGTTAATTTGCACAACTCCGAAATGCTAATGGACTACGGAGGCCCAGTTTTACTTATTCGTCGAACTGAAGACGAAATAATTGCTGAGTAAGGATAATTTATTATTTTCTTATTTACCGAAATATAATGGAAATAAAATAAAATATTGTTTATTTTTTAGAGACAACCGTATCGAAACAAATCGAGGAAACTATTTGCTTCTTAATTTATTAAAATATCGCTATCCAAACATATTTCAATCCCAACAACTAACCAGAATAAAGAATTTACTCACAAAACCCATTGATTCAAATGCCAATGGTTTGTATTTTAGAATTTAATTGATTTCTACATTTCCCTTCGTTAATTTATGTATTTTTTTTTTTTAATTTTTAGCAAGTAATGATGTTCTTTGTATGAGTCGTTTAATAACCTATGCTTCTGATAAGGGAAAAACTTTTCCTATGGCCATTGGTGAAGATTACAGTGCTGAAGTTCGTACACAAATGGCTGAATTTCTGGTAAGTCTTGTACTATTTTGTTTTATAAACTTTTATAAATTTGTGAATATTTTCTTTTGATTTTAAAGTTAAAAAAGCATTTCCGAGATTACAAATCAACACATTGTACTCCTCTTCCTGACGATTACTTTACCATTCCTTGGGACATACCTACTGAAAATGGGTTTGTCTTTACTTAAACTGTATGCTGTCCAAAAAAAAAAACAACAACAAACACAAAATATTGAACTTACAAAATTAAAATTTAAATGGGCTGGATAAAAATATATGAAAAAAGTGTTACTTTGAGCACTTTACAAAAATGATTATTTATTTAGATATACAAACATATATAGAAAAAAAAAACCTGAAATAAAACAAAATAATTATTTAAAAAAATCAAATGTACATATGCCTTTTGTTTATGAATCATTTGTAGGCAACATGAAACCGCTTACATATTTTATTATAATTTATGGTGCAATAGGAAGTGCTTATAGTTTTATTGATTTATCCTACTTCAGTACGTACGTTTCAAATTTAGTCGATGACAAAGATGCCGACTGTCCAGATGCTGTAAGTACCTACATATACCAAAAATCGTATTAATGTCACTTTATTATTATTTTTTTTAATATAATGAACAATTTTAGATTATTCCAAAAGAAATGTGTGATGAAAATCAAATTATGCTGCAGCTTGCTAAAATTTATATTATTAGTCCTGAACGAGTACTAATACTTTTAACCACTGATTCTTTGCAAGAGACTTGTAAGGATATATCTGAAGCAATGGCAAAAATCAACAAAACCCAATCAGGATGCATACCATTGAGTTCAGAAAATTTGTATATGAAACTTTTGAAAACACTTAAATTCTTCGATGCAAGTTTGTGTCAGGGCGATAGTCGTTTGAAAAAAAGTAAAAGTGTTTTATTTAATTTTTATCATACTCGTAATATTAAAAACACTTTTATTATTTTTATATTATATTATTAGAAATAAACAAGATTGGAGATTGTTTATCAGAACTTCGTGAAGAATTTCTTGATTGTGAGGGTACACCGGACTGGTATGAAAATATTAATGATACGATTCGTTGTCAGTAAGTATAACAGCAACATAAGGGATATTATCATTTTAAATTTACGAAATTTGCATTGCTTCCATTTTTTTTAACTTCGTTAAAAACGATGGATTAAAAGTTATCCATTGTTTGTTTTAACCAATTATTCGTTATAGGCGATATTGTTAAAAGCGATATTCAATTAGTACAATTTATAAACAATTTTTGTCAGAACTTGAAGTTCGCAATAACCGCCGTGGTTGTAATCGATTTTGACTGTATAATGTTATACCCTTGAGGCCACTTTCGGATGTATTGTAAAGTGAAAGGATTCTTTCTTTAGAAAAACTACACAAATAAAGAATGCATAACCCGGATCAATACTTTACACTCATTGCAATGAGCAGACATTCAAACTAAATAGTATCGGTATATTTCTAACCCTATCCTCATGATTATATAAATTATAAGCCCTCAAAGTGCGCGCACAATTTGAAAATCTTGTTGGTTTTATGACGCCATCAATATTCAGGGAGTAACATGAAGAAAATCTTTCGCACAAACGAAAAGATTCCTTCGTTTTAGCTTACAGAATGTCACCTAAGCTTCCCACCAATGGATTAACTTTATGTATTTGTTCTCCTGCTTATTCAAGAAATCTTTTCACATTATTTTCCTTTTAAGCTATGTTTCTATTCTTTACCAAATGTATTTAAAAAAAGGAATCGTTTCTCAACTAATTTATCCCCTTACTACTAATCTAGAGCTCTTAACGATATTGCGAACTGTATCTATGTGAGAACAGCAATGTTATGTGGATTAGAGCCAGCTGCTGTAATCCGAGGATTCACCAGTGAACTTATCCAGCAAGCCTTCCCTTATAAAGTGAACCGAATAATTTTGTTCTCTATTTTTTAAATTAATTTATTCTTTAAATTTATAGGCAAAGTGTAAGGTATCAAGATCGTTACCCCTGGTCCAGGATCCCATGCTAGCGTCATCCGACCAAAAACGCTTAAATTTACTTATAAGTTGTACGCCATTTATTCTTAGCATTAAAAAGATATCCAATATGTTTTTTTGGCATTAATATTAAAATCTTTGTGTTTTAACTATTTTCATTTTAACTAATCTAATTTTAATAATCATATATGTATAATAAATGTATTTGAACAAAGAACGCAATTTTGTTTTATATATTCTTTTTGGATCCTCCAAAGCCAGAGAAACCCATAATGGCAGCAATATCACCTGGCATATCTGCACTGAAGTCTTCTTCAGCTTTTCGTTTTCTATCTTTTCTTTTCTCCTTTTTGTGTTCCTTGTAGCGTTCTTCTTCTTCTTTGGCTTCTCGCAATCTTTTTTCGAGTTCGTAATCTTTTTTCTTTTCTTCCATTTTTTTCTTATTTTGCTGAAAACGCTCCTTAACCTGATCAACTGTGCTGCGTTCGACCTTCATCGACATTCCCAAATTACGTTGATGTTTTTTGCCATTGATGTGATCCAAGAAATTGATGGAATCTTTAACAACACAGTCACAAACATTGCAATAGTAACCACCTGATTGGGAGGTTGGTGTGTTCTTGTTGATAACAACGCTTTTGCCCAATTTACTATCTAAATCAACTTTGTAGTCACGTCGCTTGAGATTCTCCCTCTGTACAGGCTCTGGAAATTGCAAAGATAGTTTATATTGTAATTTGTTGTATACTAGAGTCGTTTATAAAGGGTTTTTATAATTACCCTCTTCGCTGGGGTCTTTTACTGTTTTTAAGCGTTCCTGGGCTAGTTTTTGATACTCGGCCTTGTCCCATTTCCGCCTATGGTCATCTGGGCGCAGTGACATTGTGTAAGGCTTATTTTTGCTACAGAATCAGATTGATTACAGAAATAAGAACAAAAATTTGGTATTAATTCAAAATTAAATGGAATATGCATTAATTTTTGTCACAACAGAACAATTTCTTTTTGTATTCTATCTGAAAATCTCTCCTAAGACGGCCAAGCAGTAGTGTCATTTGTAAATTGTTTTTTTGTGACAGATGCATTGACGCTTCGGAAATAGAGTTGCCTTCATTTAATTCTCGAAAAAGGTGCGTTTGTTTAATTTATAAAATAATTTACCTTAAGGTTGTTACAGAATAGTTATGTTGGTGTTTTTGATTGTTTTTTGTAATTTTGAATTTGTAAATATCAAAATTCTCTACAAAAATGGTCCTCATGATTTTTTTTCTAAGTATTACCGTTCCTGAGATATCGCGATTGTAAGAGTTATGTTAAACATAATATGCACACATTTCCACACCACCTGTGAGGTAATGTTTTTTAACGTGGTTTCCCCGGTAGGCCTATTCCACAAACCATTATGATGTAATTTTGAGAGATGATACTTATTTAACTGTATGATGATTATTAATGTTGATTTTGGTTATTGAATTTAATTGTCGTTCTGGTTTCTTCTGATATTTCAATCTGATTTAATCTGATTCTCTTCATACTCATATTCAACTATCATGTCTTCTTCAATTTCTTCTTCTTCCTCTTGCTAGATGTTCATAAATTGTTCAAATCAAGATGAATCAGTTGTTTCTTCATCAAAATCACATGAATCTCCCTCTGTTGTATTCAATTGAACATTTGAGCAAGACTGACCTTGGCAATCGGTACACTCTGGAGAACACTCTAACCCGACTTTTCTACAGCCGCATTTGGCAATACAACCTTTCTTGCAATTGCAAAAAATAGTGTTAAGAAGTTTTTCTGGAGCAGGGTGGAGTAAAGTTTGAATCGCTTCCAAAATATTATTTATTAATTTCCAACCCCAGTCTTCAGGTTCAGTTGATCGCCTTGCCACGTCTGAAAGTATACTCGATACAAGTGTTGAATAGCAGATGCCGATGTTGGAGGAAGACAAGATAGTTGTACTTGCTTGTTGTTTCGTGTATTTTTGACAGGTTAAATATCTGTACTTATCAATGCATCTATTTTTTTGGAGCTCCATAAACAGCAAGAAGAAAGCGAATTCCTTTCGTGATTATTGTTTGAAGTGGAGAATTAATTTCCGTAAATACTTTTGCACAGTCAATTAAGTCTTTTTTTTTCAAAAAAATTCTTTGTGTGATTTACAATTTTCATTTTTAATCAAAAGGAAACACAGTCAAACATCCTTTCAAAAAATTTCCAGATTGATTTCAATGATAGCTATAAACTATACCGCGTTTACAAGGAGAATTGAATTCGAATTGAATCAGGATTTAGCGCCGTATAGACCTGGATCGGATCGAAATAGGATTACTCGATCCAATCCCACTGAAAGAGGTGAATCGAATCGAAAATTTGTTTGTAAACCTGAATCGGGGAATCGAGTTATTGGTGTGTGAGGTTTTGCTTGTGTGCGTGCGATAAGTTTCTTCCCCCTTGTTTGTTCTAGGCTGAATTTAATTTGGTGGGCGTCTTTGTGTTGAGAGCATTGTACACACACAAATAAAACGAAAATGTCATTTCGATTACATTTGAATTCGATTCCTCGATTCAGTGCAACCATATACCTGGATCGAAATCTCAATTCGATTCGATTCGATTCCTCGATCTCCTCTTGTAACCAGGGTACTAAAACGAAATAGAATTGTATTGGCATTTTTCAGTCAGCTATTCAGTAAAAATTAAACTTCATCATTAAAATTCTTAAGACGTATTTACAAAATAAATTTAGCTACAAATGCATTTTTTCTTTTTGAAAAAAAAAAACTATTTGGCATTAGAATTCATCATATTGCATTTTATTTTTTTGAAAATAATGATCAAAATGTTACTGATGAGGGATGGATTTGTCTGAAAAACGGCGCTTTATAGGTCATTGTCTTGGTCTTCTTTATGGGAACTCTTGTAAATATCAGAAACCTATAGTAGCCGTGTTTTATTATCACCATGATCTGATCCGGATCAGATCATGATAATAAAACAACATTGGATCATCATATTTTTTGTTATTTAAAGTTTGGTAGCAGTGTCAAATTCGTTCTTTCAAAAGTGATCTCAAATTGAGATTTAAACACAAAGCAGGATCTTGTGTTGTTGTTGTAATGCATGTAAATTCAAGATCCGGATCAGATCATGGTGATAATAAAACGCGGCTAGTATTACCATGGAACAATTTTGTTTACGTTTGTCGTAGCCGCAATATGGCGTTTATATACAAGAGTTAAGTCAAAAAAGTATGTACGAACTAATGTTGGTGCAGCCACTAGATGCCGCCCCTAGAGTCTCGGTGATAGTACTATATATTTTATATATAAAGCTGTTACTTAGTAGAATTAGTTTTGGTTCATTTAATTTAAGTTTGTGCATTGTACATACTTTGTACTATGTACTTTCTCCAGAAGAGTCCTGAAACCAAAGGTCGCTCGTCCCTCCCCTTCCCAATCCTTCACCCCTCCTACGTCGGCTTTGTGCTATTATGCTGGCTGATGGTTCCTTATTCCCTGACTGTATCACTGTCTGTCAATACCTTGTTTCCTTCCTGGGACGCTTATGGCTTAATTGCTGTTCGTCTCTCCTTTTCCAAAACATATCCTTCCCTTCCAATTCCCAATTGGGCTGGATCTAAGGTGTTATACGACTCGTGCCGATGATCAGCCAGGCTGAGGGCCCAATTTCTTAAAATAGCTCAGTCATTAACGGAGTATCCGGATACCAGGCGACCTCCGGATTAGCTAGCCTTATCTGTGTAGGCGAAACTCTGCACAGATGGACCCCCCTTTACTTCGCCTACTCGTGGGAATCAAATGGAAAACTTAAAACAAAAACAAAATAAAAAGCAAAAACGTCTAACCGGTACCAGTTACACCGGGTGGCAGTTCGGCGGCAACGTCGGCTGTCGTTGCACCTGTGCCAAACATCGGAGAAGGGATTGTGCCAAGTCACTGCCCATCTTCGTGTGCGGTACAGCTTGTATCTACACCGGGCGGCAGTTCGGTGGCAACTTCGGCTGTCGTTACTCCTGTGCCAAACACCGGAGAAGGGCTTGTGTCAAGTCACTGCCCATCTTCTAGTGCGGTACAGGATGTATCATTGGCGAAAACGCTTCCTCAGGTCGGTAGTGGAAAGTTCGTGAATAATGATCTTTCCACTACCAAAGAGAGTAAACCTCTCCAGAATGCTCCTAGGAGCTCGTATAAACAACGGCGTTATGCGATGAGGATTCTAAAATCCCCTGGTTCAACATTGGGGGATGGAAGTAATCCCATCATTAGCAAGAGGCAGGAGTGGGCTAAATCCATTCTAGACAAAACTAATCGCTTCGACTCCACGTCAAAGCGACAAAGGTCTTTGGAGGAGTACACTCCCGTCCCTAAAAAGCCCAAAGTGCAGAATATTAGCACTCCCAGCATGGCTAGAGTACCTTTCGCTAAATCTTTTAGTGATGTACTTAAAGTGCGCAACAATATCATAGTCGCGGTCATTGATAGGAGCAATATTGATGGCACGATTACCTCTGACCGTTGGAAGATGGTGAAACTAGGGCTCTCGGCTGGTTTCCTCAAAGTCATGAGAGAGCATCTGGGTCCACCGTCTGCAACAAGCGATGGGGGTTGGCATCAAGGTCATGTCAAACTCATCGCTTGTAACGATCAGAGGTCGCACGATCTCTATACGCTCGCTGTCGGCATGCTGGGTGAAGTTTGGACAGGCGCACAACTCGAGGTCGTTGCAAAGGAAGATATTCCTTGCAGGCCGAGAGCTCGCGCATGGATCCCAAAAGAACCGTCATGTCCAGATGACATAAGTGAAATGATTAGGACCCGAACCTCCCTTGTCACGACTGGAAGATCGCGAAACTGGAGGAGCCAAGGGGTCTTTATCGAAGTGCGATTATCGTAATCAATAAGGACTCTGTGGCTTCTCTGGCGCGAGATAAGGGAGTGATAAGATTCGATTTCGAAACAGTCACGCTCCGCTTTATAAAAAAGATGTTCGAAAGCTGTGTCGCAAGACGTAGGGGGCCCCAGCGCTACTATCACCTTCCCATCCATGGTTGTGGATGATGATGTACCTGGGCCCTTTTCTGTCGCGGCACAGGCTTCTTCCGAAGCTGTGTCGCAAGACGTAGGGGGTCCCAGTGCTACTAACACCTTCCCATCCTTGGTTGTGGATGATGGTGTACCTGGGCCCTCTTCTGTCGCGGCACAGGCTTATTATAAAAACGTCAAAAGTTTATCCCTAATGGAGACTGATGACTCAAACGACAAAGCTCTCCCCAGTGAGGAAGAAGATGAACTATTAGGTTCCTCTTCGTCTGATCTGTACGAGCTGGATTTAACAGTGGTGGAGGTTGATCTGCCTATTTGTAGTTAAAATGCTGCAAATACTACAGATTAATCTCCAACACTCAATAAAGGCTTCGGCCTCCTTTCTTCTCCGCCTGACAAAAACTGGGGAAGATGTTGTTCTCATCCAAGAGCCCTGGATTGTGAAATCCCTGGTTCGAGGATTTGAGAACTCCTGGCTACTACGTACTATATGTAACAGGAAAAGGTAACCCAAGGTCCTGCATACTAGTAAAACGTAATCTAAATGTGTTTCTACTCCCTAATTTCAGTGATAAAGACGTCACCACATCCAGTATGGTAATAGACAACCATACCTACTGGCTGGTATCAGCGTATTTGGGCAACGACCACCAGGGCCCACTGCCTGGTACCATTCTGGAGAAGACGGTCGCTGAATCAACAAGACATAAAACCAACCTAATTATCGGTTGTGACCCCAATGCGCACCATACTACGTGGGGTAGTACCGATATAAATAACAAAGGTGAGTCTCTTTTTGAATATATTTTAACAACTAATCTGGTAGTAAGTAATGTAGGTAGTGAACCAACCTCCGTTACTAAAAATCGACAAGAAGTTTTAGATATGACTCTTGTCTCGTTACATCTCTCAGATAAAATCCTGAATTGGAGAGTATCAAAGGAGCACTCGTTCTCCGATCATAGATACATCCAATTCACACTTATTGAAGAGTCCCCAAAACCGATCCAATTCCGGAATTATAGGATAACAGATTGGCCAAAATATATGGTGACTCTGAAAAATCTGATTAAACCAGAACTTTCTGATCCGCCCTTGTGCGTTCTTGAACTTGATCAAAAAGTCGATGAGCTTACAGCAGCCCTCAATAAAGCCATGGAAACTGCCTGCCCCCCCCACTACAGTCCGGGGAAAGAAGAAACCATAATAACAAATTGAAACTATAATAGTATTTATACAATTACGATATCTTTCGAAAAATAATGATTTGCAAATTGTTCGCTAAAGATTGTTTTTTTTTCCAGTTGAAAACTAAGCCACTTAGACCATATGGGATTTTTTACTTCAATTCAAAGTGACTTTTATTTCCTGTAGACACATATATGTTATTGTATAGTTTGTTTTCTTATACTTATGTATATTGTTTTTTTTTTTAACTTACATTTAGTTTTTTTCTAACAATCTTTTTTTAATTAATAATTACAATAATAATGCATATATTAGAAATCGTAGGTATAATTGCGGGAACTTGTTGCGTCTTGTTGAAACGTTTCTTCTCCAGTCATTGCACATTCTATTTTTCTGTGCAAAAGCAAGATGGCTGCACCGGATATTTTCAGTGCTTACCATTATCGGCATTGCCAGATTTGACAATAGCAAATATTTAAATAAATTCCAAACATACCACAAAAAGGGAAGAATCAACATTTTGGTGGATACATTTAAACACATACATACATAGATCTGGTAATTACGCAATGGAAAACCGATGTTCACGACAAGAAAGTTATTGTTGCGGTTTTTCTGGATCTACAAAGGGCATTTGAGACAATTGATCGAGATATAATGCTGAAAAAACTGAATCGATATGGTATTAAAGGAGTGGAACTACAATGGTTCAAAAGCTATTTATCAAACAGAACTCAGAGAACCAAAGTGTCAAGTAATCTATCAGAAGTTTTGGATGTAACGCTGGGTGTACCTCAAGGAGCGGTGTTGGGGACACTTCTTTTTATAATTTACATAAACGACGTGGAAAATGTATTAAGACATGCGAAGGCTAGGCTGTTTGCGGATGATACCTTGTTATATGTGTCTGGAAGATCTGCAGAAGAGTGTATCGATCAACTGAATGCTGATTTAAAAAACATTGAATCTTATTCCAAAATGAATAAATTAAATCTTAACACTTCAAAAACAAAAGCTATTATAATTAATGGAGAACCTGTACAAAATATTATTATTAATGAAGTGGCAATTGAAAAGGTTGAAGAAATTAAGTATTTAGGAGTTATTATTGATAAAAAATTAAGTTTCGAAAATCACATTAACAATATACATATGTAATAAAATTGCTAAGAAAATAGGATTTTTCCAAAGAATAAGAGGTAAAGTATCTATGAATTGTGCAATTAAAATTTATAATGTAATGATCAAACCACATTTTGAATATTGTTCAACAATACTTTAAAAATTCTGATAATTACCAATTCGTAATATTTATTAAATATTGTCTATAAATCAAACCATCAAAATGAATCGACGAGGAAAACACTCAAATGTAATTGTAATTTTAATTGTTAAATATTTTATTATATAATATTACCCGAATGATGTTGTCACCTCGGTGGTTGATTATCGAAAGAGATCGAATTCAATGCAAAATTGTTGACAACAAGACAAAATAACATGATCATACGAGAGATTAGAGATTACAGCAATTTTAGCAAAAAGCAACTGCCCGTTATTATTACAATGACAAATACAATTAATAGAAATGTAAATTTGGTAAACAAAGGTAGTGTAAGTTATGCAAGTTTGGCAGTTTGTCACAAATATGACAAAAACAATAAGAAATTTTAAATTACATTTTAGATCAACAAATTTATGATATGAAATTACAATTAATCAAATTCAAAAACAAACTAATAATACAAATTTAACATCAAGTACAGAACAATACTGTTTCTGGGTTCTAGACAAATGTCAGAAAGGTTGCAAAAATTACAAAACAGGGGAATGCGCTGAGATGTGTAATAGGTTAACACCGATACAACTTATGTTAGATACTCTAAAATGGCTAAACATTAACCAAAGAACATTAATGAATGTACTAATTTTTATCTTCAAAATGAAAAATAATATGTTACCTAATTATCTTTATAATGAAATAGTTTATGTATCTGATGTGCAAACACATAATTAAGAAGTGGTGGTGATTTCAGGCTACCATTTTTTACAACAAGTAGATCGCAGAATATATTGTATCATAAAGGTTTTAAATTATTTAATAACTTGCCTTTTGACTTAAAGTCAGAAAATAATTTTATTGTTTTTAAAAGAAAAATTATATTATATGTAAAAATGAATTATATTTAATTAAAAATATTAGTTTTTATTCTTTAAATTAGTTTTAAGTTAAAGATTGTAAAAATGGCGGAAGCTAAATAAAGAATCAAATAAAAAAAAATAAAAAATATGGACCAGAGCAGCTAGATTTATGTTAAACTTTGCTAACGCAACTAATACTATCTTTTCTCGATTCTAAAACTTACTGAAAACTAAAATTTTGTCATGTAGTTAGATTTTGCATTTTTTTAAACATTCTGAAAATTATGTCCCTATGCTACGAATCCTTTAATAAACAAAGTCGCAAAAATGCTGAAAAATACTTCCCCATGTAAAATATTTGTATCATGGCAATTAACAGTTAGCGTATAATTACCTTGGCTCTTAACTTATCTTATTTAACTTTGCATTTTTTTAGTATAACCTTTATTTGTTATAAGAATATATTGTATATAAAAGAAATTATTGTAAATAATGCGGCCCTGGAGTTGGAACATTTTTCAATGGAGAATCGAAATCAGCTTCAGGTGGTTCGACAACCGGCGTTTCCAACATTGTACTTCCTATCCGTTCTTGTAGCGACTCATACAATTTGTGTACGTTTTCATTATGGGCTGTGGTCGGCTGCATAGCTTTCACTAAAGTAGCCAGGCGGCCTGCAGGCAACTTGCTGTGTATGTACCTAAAGTTTTAATAAATTTTGAATTATTAGACATTACGTTATATTATATAATAATGATTCCTTACCAAAGTAACTTAAGCATATGTCTGGTAACGTTATCTCTAGTTAGACCAGCGAAAAGAAACTCATCGAAAAGGGTTGTGCAAAAATCTTCAGTTGTGAATTCTTCCGACATCGGAACCAAAAGTGCAATCTGAAAAGAGAATAATTAATTCTTACACATATTTTCCTTGATAAATACAACCCCCAAAAACCTTACCAATGAATGTAGAAATGGGTCCTCGTAGGCTCTGTCATCTTTGCACGCTGACAAAATAGCCAAGACACGCAAAACACCCATTCGATCTTTCTGCCGTGCTGTGTGTAGCGTATAATACATAGCTAGTATTGCTGCTACTGAACTTTCTTGTATATAAGCCTCAACAGCATCTGGAGCTGGGCCGGAATGTTCGATTGTAGTCAATGCGCTCTCTCGTTCATCTGGTGGTAGTTTAGCATGCAAGCTACGACATTGATCATCTACCATTAGAGACATCAGCGCCGGCAGAAACTTAGTCACAACTTGACTGTCAAGTTTGGGTTCCTTGAAATCCTGGGAGTCGATCATAACCCAGGCACTCAAACCAAGTGCCAACATACGCAAAAGTAATATAAGAATAGTGTTGTCTCGCGGAAGGCCTTCATTGTTGATGAGGTGTTGCAGGATTTTGATAGCAGATGTTGCAAGGAAGTTAATTGCATATGGGTCGCAGAGGGTCATTGAAAGATCGCCCAGAACTTGTTCCTGGCCGCGTTTGATATTGTCCAGGAATCCCTGTAGTTCCCGCGAACGTTTAATATCTACGTTTTTCTCTCTAATGCAAGCATCCAAACACCACGTAAATTTATGACATGGATCTACAGATATTATATCTTGGACCTCTAGATCATGCAGAGCCATCAACAACTCAGCGCGAAGTGTACAATAATGAACATTGCGAGTACGCAGAAAAAGTGTTCGAAGAAACTGCAGGACCATATCATATAGTTTTACACTAGTTCCTATCATATTGGCTAGTTTCTGGACAACTTCTCCTTGTCGCCGCAGCTTTGGTGATGGATGAAAGAAAAGATTATTGAGATTGGTGTGATCGAAAAGTACGTGTTCTTTTTCTCGGATGTATTGGGAAAGAAGCGGTGAGACTTCGTCACCAAACAACGACTGGTTGTCTCTCCAAATCTGTCGTTTTACCTCTGTGTCTGTGTCCGAGTACAATTCTCGATCACGAACTAAAATTTTCAAATACTTATCATCGATGTGAGTGGTATTCCTTAGAATTGACATAACTACAGGACGCAGAGCTTTGACCCGTACTACAGGAAAACTCTTAACAAGCAATTCTTTAAGTTTTTTGTCTCTTTCGCGGGAATCTTTTTGTCCGAGTTCATTGATTCGTCCGATAAGTTTTTCCCGTAGTTCCTAAAAGTAAAAATGTATTTTCAAGAAAAAAAAAAACAAAAAAGATTATATACATACCTCCATGAGGGACGTGTGGAAGTCAAGTCGCCGGACACCGTGCAAATCGAGTAGAGGCAGCATTGGCCGTAATGAGGGCAGCAGTACACCATTTTCTAACTAAAATACATGAGAATTGAAAGATTAGATAGGTTCTTAATCAAAGAATAGAATTTCATGTGATCTTGGAGTTAAAATTCAATTATTATGGTTTCACGACCGTGACATGAAAAACTTTCCTAAACTCTTACCTGGAAACTTTCTATTGCTTTCAAAGGATCTGTGCAAGATGTAAGAGCTTCACGTAAAAACGCTTGACCTGGTATATTGACTTCTTCCAATCCTGTCCCAGGAAATTTTGGTGGAGTAGTCATATTTAAGAATTCTTTACAGAATATTAAACGAATTAAAGTATTTGCTTCACGTTTTGTTTTTAGTTCTTTTTATTTGTAATTTGTATATTTTCTATTTTTACTTGCTATTGCTAGCTAATTAAAAATGTATAAATGTCAAACAAAATGAAACCGAAAAAAAGAAAACAAAAATTAAGCTGAACACACAATAAACGATGTTTGAATGGACACAGACCGCGCAACTCATTTCGACGCAAATCATTTTATATTCGCTTTTTGGTGAGAATCAAGCCAAAAGGTTAAGCAGGATTAATTGCTGAGACATTTTGGACTAGGAAGAAAAACACTTATGTTACCATATTAGTGTCATTTGGTTTATTATTATAATTGAAGTATGTATCAATTATTTGAGTAAGTTCTTTTGATCAATTTTAAATAAAAATTTTCTATTCTGTCTGGAATAATTAATTAATTTCCAAAAGAAAACGCTATTAAATGAGAAAAATAAATTTATTCTGGTCTCTTTCATCTCAGAGAACCTAAGGTGTATATCAACATTAAAAGCTAGAGCAACATTTTTCATATGCTCATAGACTGACTTAAGAAATCTAACTTTTACAATTGAGACTCTTCCAAGTAGAGTGGCACTGTGGCTTTCTGCTGAATTCAATACGACCCTATACTAAGTAGCAATTTTTCAGGGACTTCAAAAATTGTGTTACAGCGAATTTGATAATTAGGTAGAGAATTGGGGAAGTTTGGACAAGTATTTTTAGGATTTAGTGCATTCTAGTTCAAAAACGTTGTTAACAAATAACTTATTTTAAGTCTGTAATAACTAACCGCATGAACAAAATGAGAAGTCTGCATAATCTCTCACTGATGAAGAAAAGTTTAACCATATCGTTGTATATTTTATTTAAACCTTATGTCATTTAGTGGCAACTGTACTGTCAATTAAAAACAAAATAGTTTGCGTTGAAATACAGCCTGAAGCATTAGCAAGAACCTTAAGTTGAGAGACATTTTATTGCTGCAGCTACACAATGAAGCGTTATATTGCGGCTATTTTCACTCACTTTAACATTGACAGTGTAACAGTCTGCAGCTGTAGCTACACCATTCTGTTAAGCCAGTAATCCGGTTTTCAAAAACAAAATCGAACAAACCGCGAACATATGTTTACTTGTGTCAAAAATCTAAAGTCAAACAATTTGAACGTTTCGAGTAAAATTTTTGCGGGAATTCAAATCCTGTTGCTGTTTTATTTATCCCTATCCCCAATACTATTTGTTCGTTTGTTCTATTTTCCTAGCAAAGTCTAAAATGTCTTCACAAATCTCTCGACTTGAAATAGAATATAAAGACCATTCCGATAAGTTCCTAATAACAACACAAAACTATCAGAAGCAGTTCTCGCATCTCTACGCCTATCGGCTTAGTGAATGCACTAAACTTCTTACACCAAAGGTTCTTGCTAAATGGGGCACAGAATATCCTATTAAGAAACTCTGTGAACTTCGCGAGGATGTTTCCGAAAAATGCATCTTAATCGGTACTTTGTTCAAACACCAAGCATTCAAGCCGAGTATTTTGAGAGAAATTTCGGAGGAGAATCAACTGGCACCACAACCTCAGCGGCAACACTACGCCAATGCTGAAGATAAACTTATTTTGGAAGATGAACTGCAAAGAGTTCGTCTATTTGGACAAATTGATGTGCGTTTCATGGCCACTGGAGTGGTTTGTGCAGTTCTCGGCACAATTGAAGACGATGGAAAGTTTGTGGTGGATGAAACAATATTCCTAGAAAGTGGACCCCAGCGTACGTTGTGTGCACTTCCTAAGCCAGCCAGTATTGTGTTTATATCAGGCTTGAATCAGACCCATTGCCACGAGTTCAGTGATTCGCTTAATATGTTCCAGCATTGGCTGGCGGGAAACATCCGCCAAAGTACAAAGGACTGTGTTCGTCTGATAGTAGCCGGGAACTCAGTGCGTTCTTGTGCGGAAAAGAAACAATTTGGTTTGCAAATGAAGTCCAGTGAGTCAAATGATACAGTTCTTGCTGTAAAGAACCTGGATAAATACTTCGCCAGCTGGTCACAATCTATTTACATCGATCTGATGCCAGGAGAGTTCGATCCTGCCACATTTATGCTGCCGCAGCAACCCTTCCATCGATGCATGTTCACCGAAGCTGAGCGGAATTCATCTTTTCACAGTGTCTCTAACCCGTATGCCTGTGAGATTGGTGATCGTTTGGTGGTTGGTACTTCAGGCCAAAACGTAAGAGATCTGTTGCGAAATACAAACCTAGACGACCCACTGGAAGCCCTACGTTCCACGTTGCGATGGGGCCACATTTCACCCACCTCACCAGACACCTTGGCATGCTATCCTTTCGTTGAAAACGATCCATTTATCATTACCGAGTGTCCGTCAGTGTATTTTGTCGGTAATTGCGATGAGTTCAAGACCGACATGCACACTGGAAGCGATGGCCAGAGAACCCGCTTAGTCTGTGTACCAGAATTTTCAAAAACCCAAAGCATAGCTGTTGTCGATTTGATTTCGTTAGATTGTAGAAGTGTTTCCTTTAAAGTTATTGAATAAAAATGCATAAATTTTCTGTTGTATAGATAAATTTTTTATTTTATAATGGCGGGTTAAATAAATGCTAGTGGATTACTGGACCCAGGGGCTCACCCCTTATGGTACTGAAATCCAGCCTCGAGTCAATTGCTTCATCTATTTGTCCGATCACTGCAATGTTATCGCCTCGAATAATGTGCAGGCCCAAGATAATTTGTTCGATGCCGGCTGTGGTTGAGAAGACACGTTCGTGGGAATCATCTAAAATTATATTAATTGTCTGATCGAATCCTTTGAGTGTTCCTATAAAGTTCCTTCCATCTGCAGTAATTATGGATACTGTATGATTAACGTAAGCTTCCAAACCTGAAGCCATTATTTTGTTTTGAAAAACGTTTACTGGTGTTTCAAGTTAAAAGATTAATTATTTTTGGCACAACATTTGTGTCTTGTTTGACACTTGGGAAAAAAATAGTGACAGAAAGATTCACTGGCATTGGGAATTTTATTGGAAGTATTTATAAAGATCTGTTTGTTTAATATTGATTGTATGGGATCTAAGGTAACGACAAACAGTTTTTTTTTCTTCAAATGAATTTTTATTATAAGAGATTCATATATACTATGCATTAGAAGAAAAAACTTGCTCGAAACAATTTGAAAGATTGATTATTTTTATATTTTTTATTTCGAGCGCAAGCAAAAATATTTTTATCTGAATAGTGATTAACATAAACAAGTGTTCAGAAAAAAACTATTTGACTTTTAACAGTCAAATATTTCTTTTTTTATAAACAAGAGTTTTTATAAAATAAAATAAAAATTTTAATTAATTTGTTCAGAAAAATATCTTAAAATTACGATACTTGTAAACAGAAAAATATGGCCGAAAATGATAACCCCATATAAAAAAGTTGGTAATTGACCCAGAAAAAATATAAAGAGGGAAAAAGACATTAAGGCTAGGCGCGCGAATGCAACTTTTAGTTTCGAAACTGTTTGGTTTCTAAACTGAGCACTATAGATTTATTTGAGAGTCCGCGCACATGTAGAAACCATTCTGTCACCCATTCGAGCAACTTTTTAGTTTGTGTTTTGACACAAACTAGACGATCACCTCAAACCAATTCCTTAGTTTGTGTCACAAGGAATTATAGGTAGCTGCGCGGACATTCAACTAAATCGTTGAATAATTTTTCGTAAGTGCAAGAGAGAAAAAATGTAGTCAATGTTTTCCCTTCACCAAAAATTCTGAGAGAAGAGAACCACCTTACATCTCCATTTCACTAGTTTTCTCTTTCATACACTGATTGCGAAAATTTATTAGTTGTCTGTATCCTATTATGATACACGTAACTGCGCCCACATTCAACTAAATAGTATCTTTGGTATGCATGCATTAGTTCATTTCAGTCAAATGATTCTTTAAAGTGTGACGAGGTTAGTAGGATACTTCCAGACGCGCAGAATAATATACCCTTCTCATAAGTTTGTTTTGATAATTGAATTTGATTTGACAAACGCTGAATGGGCAAAAATTGTCTGAAACTTATCTATTCTTTTCTTTTATAAGCAAAAGAATAGGACAAATTGGAAACTATTTTGTTTCGCGTATATGAGATAGAAAAAGTGAATAAATGTTTCTTGTGTATTGGTTTATTTCGTTGATTACTTTCGGAGTTGCATATGTGCGCGATGTTTGGGCAACTAACGATCGAATTATTTGGTTTCGAAAAAGCTGCATGTGCGCGCCTAGCCTAAGGATTTGTTTCCTTAAATTATTGTATGAGATAGACTAAAAGAGTTAGAGAGTTTTTAGATGGCGAGATAAGATTGTGTAAGCAGACAGAACTACTTGGCTCGTTGAACCCCCGACCCTTGGCTCGATGGTTTTTGACTTGCTGAAATACAAAATGAATCGACAGAGACACCTCAGTTTCCCCACACACGGTCGATTTTTATCGACTCGGGTCCATTATGCATATCCTCTAGATACCAGCCTCGTAGGACGTAGAGTCAGTCTCCTGGTGATAATGCTATTGGTCTTATGTTATCTTCGTTTTGTTTGATAACTTTGATTTTCTCTTAGTTTTTTTTTTTTTTTCATAAGGGTTTGAGGATAAAAAAGTGAAACAGATTTAGAAGGCTAGTAAGGCCTAAAAGCAAAATGTTAATTTCCGCGTACGCAGCATATCTTCTTAAAATGCTTGTTAGGCTTGAATTAGACAGAAAAACCTATATGAATATATTTTTTGTATCATACAGTTTTAAGCAAACTTTAAACAATTCAAAAAGTAGACCTTTCTAACAATGAAAATGCCATATTAAATTTATAACAAAAAGTTTTAAGGGTCATCCTTTAGTCTCTTACTACACTATCGACTTTCCATTGCACTACTTTCAAACAATTCATTTTAATTGGAAAACTGGAAGCCACGTACGGTTGCCAGTCATTGTGTTCATTTTGCACAAATGTCAATATCGAAATTTTAATTTTGTCGGTGTCTGCTGCAACATTTTTCCTAAAAAAAATAAAAGAAAATTCCAATTAAGCATTTTCCTTCGAACTTTTTGTATAAAAAAGAAGTCAATTTAAAACAAGAAAACAATTTAATAATGGCTGTTCGTGTTATAAATGATGAAACTCATTTCCAAGCTGAGCTAGCTGCTGCAGGAATTCGATTAGTTGTTGTCGATTTCACTGCAAGTTGGTAGGAAAGAATGAAACAAAAGAATTTTTGATTGAGAAATCTATGTAAACATTATTCCAATTATTTCTTAAGGTGTGGACCATGTCAGACAATTGCTCCATTATTCGAACAATTGCCCACAAAATATCCCAAAGCCATATTCCTAAAGGTCGATGTGGACAAGTGTCAAGATACCGCTGCCGCCCAGGGAGTTTCCGCCATGCCAACCTTCATCTTCTACAGAAATCGAGTAAGTTCGCCTTTCCATAGGAATTTAATAATGAGTGACTCAGTATAAGATTTGAAATTATAGACAAAAATCGATAGAATGCAAGGTGCTGATATCAACGGATTAGAGGCCAAAATTTTTCAGCATATCGGATCTGGCTCTGCAGATGATGCTGGTGAAGATTATGGCCAAGGCTTGGTAAGCTTAAAAACACTTTCGCGTTTTCCTTGATTTGGTATTTAATCTTCATTATATTTAGATGGAACTGAACACTTTTATATCGAAGCAACAATGTGAATGTCTCAACGAATCCGACGATCATCCAATGCTACATTGCTTTGAGACAAGCGGTGGCTACCTGCAGTCGGACTGCGATGAACAGTTGATTCTTTCGGTGACGTTCAATCAGGTTGTTAAAATTCATTCCTTGAAATTCAAAGCGCCACCTCAGTTGGGTCCGAAGGAGATCAAACTCTTCATCAACCAACCTCGCACTGTGGACTTTGATATGGCTGAATCTTGTTCATCGGTTCAGGAGTTAACGTAAGCCGGAACATTTAGTTGTAATTTCTTACACGAACATCAACTTTTTCTCTCTCCCATAGATTGAGTCCTAAGGATCTGGAAGGAACGCCGGTAAATCTACGATATGTGAAGTTCCAAAACGTTCAGAACATTCAAATCTATGTGCGCAACAACCAATCTGGTGGAGAAGTCACTCAAATTGATTCGCTGGCCTTCATTGGTTCACCTCTGATGACAACAAAGATGAGCGACTTCAAACGTGTTATCGGCAAAAAGGGAGAAAGTCATTAAAACAACCAGTTGCAAACATCCCACATCTCGGGTTGCACCCAATTATTTATTTGTATTGTTCAAACTTCTTTTTATATATAAAAAAAAAACAAAAGCAAAGCAAATGAAACTAAACTAATTGACAAATCATAAGTTACGCCTTTGTCTGCTTCAATTCGGTTGTTATCAGTGTCCAGGCCTTCTCTGCTTGTTTTTGGGTATAATCAGGACTCCATTCGGATGAAAAGACTACATTTGATTTTTTAACCACAGTCTGGTTGTCTACCTGATTGGCTATCCGCTTGCGGGCCTCTTCTTCTGATAAATTATTTCGTTCGACAACACGACGAACTGCCTCCTCCGGGGAGACAAGCATTGACCAGACTTCATGACATTCAGTGTCCCAACCGGCTTTCAAGAGAATCGCAGCTTCCACTACTACAATCTTTGTGCCGCTACTTTCATAAGCCAACTTTATGCGTCGTTTAACTTCGACCAGAAGTTCTGGCCAAACAATTGAATTCAATTTTTCCAAATCATCCGGATGCGAAAAAACTATTGCACCAAGTTTGACGCGATCTATTGTCTTATCATTGGCGATAATTTGATTTCCAAAGTGTTCGACTATCTTCTCATAGCACAACTGCCCAGGTTCGTAGATTTCGTGGGCGATTTTATCACAATCCAAAACGTAAGCTCCGAGTGCGTGTAAGCGTTGAGCCATTTTACTCTTACCCGAAGCAATACCACCAGTTAGACCAATGATGTACGGTTCACGGGGAAGATGTTGTCTTGGCTAAAAATATAATTGATTGATTTTATAGATCAGTTTTAAGAGTTTAGTTTTAGTTTTGGAATCGTTACTCAATCTCTAATTCGAATCGGAGGATTGTGGAAGTTATCTCAGGTTAGGGTAATTTTTTGGAAAATTGATAAAACTAAAAAAAACATGGACCAGGCACTAGGAAAGCTTTGGAAATCTTGTCCATAATATGCAATTACCTACTTCTTACCTCCTTTGGTTTGATTCTTGTTCCAAGAAGATCTATTCTCGTATTACTTGAGCTGATTTTAAGCTCTTTCACTCCATCATCGCTGTAATCCTCGACCATATCAATGCAGAATATATCTAATTTCTTCAGACCCTTTTCCGCCCGAAGTTCATTGACCTTATGGCCACCACGAAGTGTTTCCGCGCTAACCACAATCATATCCATATCGGGATCACTTTTTGTCGGACCAAATGGATCGGATATGGGAACAATATCGTATTGTAGTGTCGAATCGATTTCGAGAAGGAAGTTTTTCAAATCCTCAATCCTCTTCTCGACTGGGAGTATAAGTTCTGGAAGTCTTTTTGCTAATAACACAGAATAATTTACATAAAGTCGAGTAAAGTTTAAAACAGTTTAGGTACGCTTACTCTTGAGCATATTTTCATCAGTTACACCAACTACCAATCTCTTGCATGCCCTTAAAACTGCTGCTGTCAAGAATATCTTATGTCCGACGTGTATTCGATCAAATGTTCCGCCCAAAACTACGGTATCGTACATCTTAGTTTCTTGGTCGTAATTTTGTTGTTCGGCAATATCCGAGACTGACTCTTCGGTGAGGAATATCGTTTCGCTTGGAATGTTAAAATTGGCCCTCACAGAATCGCATATTTGTGGGAATCTTCCGTCGGAGAATAACATGTCGATCTTTTGTTTTTCAATTTTGGTAAGCTGGGTTTTGAGAGGAGTTATCAAGATTTTCAAATTAATTTGTGGTGTGCCAGTAAGACCCTCGGAATAGATGCGAGAGATAATTTTGTTCCATGACGGAACAGGTTGTATTTTACTCGATGGGATGTTAAGATGAATGTATAAATTGTTAACGTATTTTTGAATTGCATTCAATGACTTCTGAATGCGTTTGACATTGGAAACAATTAGAAGCCCGGTCGAAGTCATAGTTTTTTTAATTGCAATTTGTTATCAAATATTTTCACAACATTACTCTGCACTTTGACTTTAGCAAAAATCGGACTTTGAAGAATGCACTTGAAGTTACATAGGTGACAGAGAGTGACGTTTGTTATCAGAGGCACGGCTGTGTTCATTGATTGTACAAATAAGTTGATGGGGTAGGAATTATGCATTAAACGCAATGGTGGGAAACTCTCATCGCAGGCAATGGTTAAAGTTTCGCCGAAAGTTCACTAAGGGTTTGGTTTACCTTTTGGAAATTGAGGAAAAAAAAAAACAAGTCCTACACAATTTTATTAAAAATGAATCCCTATCAATTCGTTAGTTTATGTTTCATCAGTAAATTATAATGCCTCTAAACGTTTGGAGAAATGTAACTGTTTTCAGAATTTGGAGAAGATTAGATTAGATTATATTACAAAAACATTTATTCATTCATTACATTCCAAAGTTTAACAATTTTGGTATTAACCTATAAGCCTCGATAAAAAGATAATAACAATTACAGGTTTAGAAGCACATATGCCTTTCAAAATTCGGAGAAGAGTTTTCGAAAATCGAAGGTTTCAGCAAAATGTAGGGATATGCATGCTGCATTGAAAACAATGGTTATTGGAAAAAACAAGTCCTACACAATTTTATTAAAAATAATTCCCTATCAATTCGTTAGTTTATGTTTCATTAGTAAATTATAATGCCTCTAAACACTAAAGAGTTATTTATTCCAAATAATTTGGAAAACGTTTAGAGAAATGTAACTGTTTCAGAACCTGGAGAAGATTAGATTAGATTATATTAGAAAAACCTTTATTCATTCATTACATTCCAAAGTTTAACAATTTTCGTATTAACCTATAAGCTTCGGTAAAAAGGTATTTAATAACAATTACCTTCAGGTTTGACCTATAGTATCACATAGGCCTTACAAAATTCGGAGAAGAGTTTTCGGATCATTACTAACGAAATTCGGACAAAAGTTTTAGAATTTGGAAAAGTATAAATAAAA
The DNA here is from genome assembly GCA_920104205.1 of Eupeodes latifasciatus. Taxonomy (NCBI): domain Eukaryota; kingdom Metazoa; phylum Arthropoda; class Insecta; order Diptera; family Syrphidae; genus Eupeodes; species Eupeodes latifasciatus. The sequence goes on along the minus strand of OV049926.1, from coordinate 130,841,860 downwards.
AGTTATTAACAATTAAAGTTCAGCTGACGTTCCTGGAATGTCGATATTTCAAAATCCTGGCTTCTTCAAATTCGGAAAATGTTTCTAGAAATAGAAAAATTATTGAGAAAATACGGGTGCAAATTTTTGAATTTGAATAGCACAGATAAGAATTTGTGAATAATATGATTGCACATTTACAAAAATGGACGCATTAAAAAAATTACAAAAGCAAACTATCCTTGGTTACGTAATATAAATACAAAATAAATTAGGTTGCCCAACAGTCCGTAGAGAACCAGGGCCTAGTGACTTACAACACTTGACCATTCCTGTATGCGAATAATTGAAGGGATAGAGGGGACCTACAGTTTATATGCCGATTCCGAACGGCTAATTTGAGAAAGCACTTTTCATGACAAGCATTACTCTTGAAGAATTTGTGAATTCCTCGCAAGAGGCAGTACCCGTGAAAAAACTTTAGATGGCATAGGCAGGGATCCAACCCAAGACCTCTCGCATGACAGTTCAACGCACTAACCATCATGCCACGGGTACTACCGTAATATAAATTAATAACATAATAATAAAAATATATTAACAGCTGTCCAAACTTTCAACTACGAAACTTTTCCACATTCTTAAAATGGTTATCCAAGTTTCACGAAGTTCTTTCCAAGTTATTTGCAGCAAAATAAATTGAAACTCTCAACTAAGTACAGCTTATAACTATATGGTGGTTATAATGTATGTTATTCCATTACCTTGATTGAGACAATTACATTTTATATCTACAATTTTTATCTCTACAAGAATTTCCGAAATCTGCAGAAAAGTTTTGAAGTCTAAGATTTAATAGGACCTTTTCCCGCAACATTTAGTGGAGATTTTTGTCTGAAGACAGAGTTTCTAGCTGCAAACAAATATTGTTCTTGACCTGGGTTCTAGACTTAAAAGTAAAAAAACCTTGTGTGTTTGAGAAAGGAATTTTTGTCTCTGAGAATCAAATTTACCTAAACATCAAAACAAATTAATCTAGCAAAGAAGAGGATTCCATAGTTAAATATTAATAAAATATAAATATGAAAGAAATATTCAATATTCACAAATTTGGGCACGAGTACGATAACTTTGGCGCCAAGATATAATAACGTGTTTTGGTAGAGGGGCTTAATACAAGCATTTTTTACTATGGGAGGGGGGTCTATCTCCCCCCATTTAGGCGGTAGGGGCAATTTAAAAAAATTATTATTTAAAATGGAAAAAAATAATTAAAAAATAACGGTGATACTTACAATTAAATATTATACCTTTTTTTAAAGCCAACATTTTTGTCTATTAGCTTGTTTTTAAATCAAGTCAAAACTATGCATAGTTTTTGAAAAAAATTGTTTCAAACTAAAAATGTATGCAAAAAAAAATTTAAAAAAAGGTTTAAAGTGTAGCTTTTCAAAACTTTCAAATTATCTACTGTTTTTTTTTTAGAATTCATTGCTCTTATTTGTTTTTGATCAAAAACTGAAAACTAGATGATTTTATGTCTTTTAGTTTTTGAGAAAATTGAAAATAACCACAACCACTATTTTAATTTAATTTTTTTTTTTCTTGAGTGGTCTTATTTTGATAGTAACAATGGTAGGTGCGAGTTTGGGTGTATGCAACAGTGGGTTCTGTAAGGGGGGCATGCTGCCCCCCTGCAACCCCTGCTTGGGAACACTATAGGATTTGGGGTGGGTGCAAGTTGGAGTGCGTGCAAGGTGGGGAGGGGCCAAGGTTCGGTGTGTGCAAGATGGGGTGCATGCAAAGTTTCTTTTACATTTAAATAAGCTGGATTTAAGGAAAATTAATTTACCCTAGGTGTATCTTAATCCATATTCGATTATTACTATCAAAATAAGACTTCGTTAATACTTAAGCAAGGAAAAAGTAATTTAATTAAAATATTTTTTTGGTAATTTTCAATTTTCTCAAGAACTAGAAGACATCAGTTTTTGATCAAAAAAAATAAGAGCAATGAATTCTAAAAAAAAACAGTAGATAATTTGAAAGTTTTGAAAAGCTACACTTTAAACCTTTTTTTTAAATTTTTTTTTGCATACATTTTTAGTTTAAAACAATTTTTTTCAAAAACTATGCATAGTTTTGACTTGATTTAAAAACAAGCTAGTAGACAAAAATGTTGCCTTAAAAAAAAGGTATAATATTTAATTGTAAGTATTACCGTTATTTTTTAATTATTTTTTTCCATTTAATGGACATATTTTTTTAAATTGCCCCTACCGCCTAAACGGGGGAGATAGACCCCCCCCTCCCATAGTAAAAAATGCTTGTTTTTAACTGTTCTATACAAATCCGCCATTAAACTTTGTCGCCAAAGTTATCGTACTCTTCCCCAAATTTGGTAGAGCAGGATAATAGTTGTTCAGAGTTGAACTTAAATCTTATATCGGAAATATGTGTGTTACGAAAGCTTAATGAGTATGCGAAAATAAAGTTCTCAAAATTGCTCACAAAAGATGGTTGAAATGTCTAAGAAAAGTTCCACCCAGAATAAAACTAGATAGAACCAATTTAGGCATAAGAATTATTACCATCGAATTGATAAAATTAAAAATTAACAAAAAAATTTAAATAGTACCCTGGCTTTCTATTCCAAATATCATGGAAATTAATAACCCACACATATGTTTTTTAGAAACTAATTACAATATTAAAGGTCGTTAAAAAAACAAAATTTAGGTAGCTTTCTAATTTTTAAAATACGCTTCTTTTTATGAAACAAACTTTATCTTTGTATATAAAACCTACAGTTCTTTCATCGGGAGACTCCACAGGGCGGCATGCACCTAGTGGATACAGTGACATTAGCTCATACAGTTTTTTTTAACTTAACCTTCGTTAGTAGTATCGGGTGATTTTTTTGAGGTTAGGATTTTCATGCATTAGTATTTGACAGATCACGCGGGATTTCAGACATGGTGTCAAAGAGAAAGATGCTCAGTATGCTTTGACATTGCAAGAACTGAAGCCGAACGATCTGCCACAACGTCGAATTTTCAGTGAATGGGCCCTAGAAAAGTTGGCAGAAAATCCGCTTTTTTATCGACAAATTTTTTTCAGCGATGAGGCTTATTTCTGGTTGAATGGCTACGTAAATAAGTAAAATTGCCGCATTTGGAGTGAAGAGCAACCAGAAGCCGTTCAAGAACTGCCCATGCATCCCGAAAAATGCACTGTTTGGTGTGGTTTGTACGCTGGTGGAATCATTGGACCGTTTTTTTCAAAGATGCTGTTGGACGCAACGTTACGGTGAATGGCGATCGCTATCGTTCAATGCTAACAAACTTTTTGTTGCCAAAAATGGAAGAACTGAACTTGGTTGACATGTGGTTTCAACAAGATGGCGCTACATGCCACACAGCTCGCGATTCTATGGCCATTTTGAGGGAAAACTTCGGAGAACAATTCATCTCAAGGAATGGACCGGTAAGTTGGCCACCAAGATCATGCGATTTGACGCCTTTAGACTATTTTTTGTGGGGCTACGTCAAGTCTAAAGTCTACACAAATAAGCCAGCAACTATTCCAGCTTTGGAAGACAACATTTCCGAAGAAATTCGGGCTATTCCGGCCGAAATGCTCGAAAAAGTTACCCAAAATTGGACTTTCCGAATGGACCACCTAAGACGCAGCCGCGGTCAACATTTAAATGAAATTATCTTCAAAAAGTAAATGTCATGGACCAATCTAACGTTTCAAATAAAGAATCGATGAGATTTTGCAAATTTTATGCGTTTTTTTTTTTAAAGTTCTCAAGCTCTTAAAAAATCACCCGATATAAATCCTCAAGGCCACATTCATGATAATGTGTACTAAAAGTTTTAATACAAAGACATCATTTTAAGATTTAATATTATATTAAGTATGGTGATTACATTGATACCCTTTATTTTATCTATTTAATTTTTAAACGTCAATTGGATCGAGATGAGGTTTCAAAATGAGCAACGTTAAAAGAGTCCAATGTGAATAACGTCATTTCGTCAAGTTGTTAAAAGAGCAATAATTCTATAAATCTTTTTTTGATATATGTATGTAGGTACATTTTATTATTTAAGGAAGACTGGCAATTTAGGCATTGAGTGCATGTGGGATAACCCTCATTTCATAAATTTTAAGTATTTAATCCAGAATGGTCAAAAATAAATTTTTCTACATTATTCAAAATAATAAAATTACTTTATTTAAATAGGGCTATTACTTTTTTACTTACTTACTTACTTACTTAAGGTGGCGCTACAGTTCGGGGCGGACCTGGGCTTCAACCAACATGCGTCTCCAGCCAGCTCGGTCCCTAGCTAGCTGTCTCCAGTTTCGCACGCCAAGTTGGTTGAGGTCTTCACCCACCTGAGCCGCGGTCTTTCTCTACTGCGCCGTCCCTCGGGATTGGATTCGATGACCTTCCGGACTGGGGCGTTGATGTCCCTTCGCTCTACATGACCTAGCTAGCCATCTAAGTAGTTGGACTTTAATTCTGTTAACTAGGCCAGTGTCGCTCTCCAGCCCGTACAGTTCGTCGTTATATCTTCTCCTCCATTCTCCATCTATGCGTACGGGACCAAAAATCACCCGAAGAATTTTTCTCTCGAAGCATCCTAAGACGCTCTCATCTTTCTTTGACAGGGTGCATGCCTCAGCGCCATATATGAGAATCGGGATGATGAGTGTCTTATAGATGGTAATTGTAGATGCTCGAGAGAGGACTTTACTACTCCATTGCCTTCTAAGTCCAAAGAAGCAGCGATTTGCAAGAGTTATTCTTCGTTTGATTTCAGCGCTGGTGTCGTTGTCTGTGTTTATAGCGGTGTCTAGGTAGACAAAGTCCTTAACTACCTCGAAGTTATAGCTGTCCATGGTGACGGTTTGTCCAAGACGTCGTTGTTCAATGTCCTTTTTTGATGACAGCAAATACATACTTGGTCTTGCCCTTATTGACCACTAAACCCATCTTCTTCGCTCCCGTCGCAATGCTCAAAAACGCTCCACTGACATCACGCTTTGATCTTCCAATTATGTCAATATCATATGCTTATCCGAGTAATTGGATGGACCTTTGGAAAATTGTGCCTCTAGTGTTGACGGTTGAGTTTTGCACAATTCTTTCCAGAACGATGTTGAAGAAGAAAGGGCATGACAGTGCATCGCCTTGTCTAAAACCTTTTTTGATATCAAATACATCGGTGAGACCTTTTCCGACCTTGATAGAGCAGCGTGTTTTGCACAATTCTTTCCAGAACGATGTTGAAGAAGAAAGGGCATGACAGTGCATCGCCTTGTCTAAAAAACTTTTTTGATATCAAATACATCGGTGAGACCTTTTCCGACCTTGATAGAGCAGCGTGCATTCTCCATCATCATTCTGCACAAACGGATAAGATTGACAGGGAGGCCAAAACTAGACATTGCTCTGTATAGCTCTTCCCTATAGATGCTGTCATACGTGGCTTTAAAATCGATAAAGAGAGGTGGTATGGATTTGAAGTTCCTGGGTTTTTTCCAAGATCTGCCGTAGTGTGAATATTTGGTCGTGCAGGCTGTATCTCCCGATTGTGCCACCAAAGATGTCTTCTCTTTCTAGCTTGGCGTTAAAATCTCCTAAGACAATTTTAATGTCATAGCCAGGGCACTGCTCATATGTTTTGTCCAAGAGCTCGAAGAATATGTCTTTGGTGTCTTCATCTTTCTCCTCTGTTGGGGCATGCGCGCATATTAGGCTTATGTTGGCGAATTTAGCCTTGATGCGGATTGTCGTGATGCACTCGCTCACACTGTTGAAACTCAAGACTTTTTGCCTGAAATAGACGCTGTCTTTGTTCTCGGTAGCAGTCGCCGTAGTATACATCGCAGTCTTTTAGTTTGCGTTGGTCCCGGTCCATCCCATCGCACTTCTTGGATGGCGGTAATGTCTGGCTTGCAGCAGTTTAGGGCTTCCGCTAATTGTTCGGCTGCACGTGGTCTGTTAAGGGACCTAACATTCCACGTACAGATCCGAAGTTCGTTGTCTTTATTCCGTTTGCTTGGGTTGTCAACATTGAATCCGTCCGTATCCGAGGCTTGTTGGTGCTTCGCAACTAAGGTATTTTTTTACGTGGTCACGACGGCACAACCCCCAACCTGGAGGGCCAGATCCTTAGTATACTCGTAACTCCAAGGACGGGGAGCCGGATAAACCGCTCCTTATAGGCATGGGCTCCGAATATGTCGTAGAAGCCCTATAATTTGTTCACTAAGTAGTTCAACCTTACTGGAACTGTAGACGCTACCGTTGATTCCATCTCGAGAATTCGTCCGTTGCCGTCTGGATAAGGAGAGGTGCCTTAGTGGAAACACCTCTCCCCCCTCTTTTGTTTGCTGCCCCTAACAACATGTGGTTAGAACCCAATCTCCAGTTGAGGTACTATAGGCACCCGATGTTCACCGCGGGGAGGTGAGAGTAGGAGTTGATAGACAGAGGTGGGTTTTGAGAAAAAACCTGTGGATGCTTGTGTCCTCTTGAATGCACATGTCTACCATTTGAACATCTTTTTTAGGGAACAATAATTAACTGAAGTTTTTAGTCAAAAAGTTAATTTGTGAATTTATTAATCAAATGCAATTCTTAACAGTGACACACTCGCAACAGAACTAATTAATATGTTCAGCTCTTGTGTTCTATTTGTATCCGTACTCAGTGAGATTAGATTAGATGAATCTAGACTGATGCGAAAGTCTAGAATCAAAACTAACTTAAACTAACCCAATTTAATTATTCCTGCATTCTAATTAATAAAACAAAAACAATAACACATTTTTTACTATTCTTTTTCTTATGAATAGAAATTTTGGCGAAAAATTAAACGGAATCGACAAAAATTCTTTACATTCAATTGGATAGAGGTATAAATATTTAACACCTGGCAAATAATTAGTATGGTTAAAACTTAAGGGTGTGTACATTTTAAGGTTTGGTACCTATATTCCCAAAAATTTATATGCTCCCTTTTTAAGTGTTTACAATTGATTTATGGCATCAAGACACGAACCTGCAACATGAAATTCATTATAGCAACTTAGTTCAAACAATCACAATAGTGTTCCTAGTTCCTATACTTCAACTTACTCCAGAGAACTCAATATAAAAGTCTATCTGGGCTTGTGTACGCATGCTTCATTGGGCAATCCCTTAAAATGAATTTCCTGAAAACAAACATTTTTAAAAAAACAACACGCACTCGAATCGAACTAGAATTTTATATTAAATTAGAAAAATGTGGTTTCGCTTTCGCGCACCATGGCGCTCTGTTATCATCGTCATCGAAATTCTCATTCGGCAAAATTCGTATAAATAATACTAAAAAAAAACACCGAAACGAATAATAAAACAATTAATCCGAGTAAAGGGGAAACCGCGCAATTTACTTCCTAGCGGTGAGCAATTCTTCGGCATGATGTGCCCTGCGCCCCTAAATACAATACTCTATAGTCTATAAGGCTATAGGCTATACCTCCCTCTGTTTCTACAATTCCATTCCATGTACAAGTACTTTTTAGCTCTCGCTCGGAAGTCGAATTCAAGATACAACATATGTAGGTAGGTACGTGTAGTATAGTACGTGATATCGAGCTGGGAACGGAACCTGTGAGCTGAGTGGAGTGGAGAAGACAGAAGTCAGAAGAGAGCGAGCATAAAAGTTTATTCCCTTCTTCGAGAACGCATATGATGTACACAACAAGAACACAACGGCCACAACGGTAATTGTATGTATTTCGAAACGAATCGAATTCAGTTCATTCGTGGATTTTCGAAAAAATACATTCGGCGAAATGGTGCGGTGGTTCGCTTTCGTTTTTTACAATCAGACAATTCAATTTCGGGGTTGAATTTTTCGATGTCTTGATGTCTTTATTGCTGCCTAGCCTATTCAAAGCATTTAAGAAAAAAAGAAAAGAAAACAATCTCAAGTGAATGGAATTATAGTTGTCTTTCATGTCTCGCACAATTTGCGACCGGAAGTTGCTCATACGCAAAGAGTGTAGTACCTCTACTATTTAACTTAATTTACGCGCAGTTTTTTTCTTTGCAGACGATGGGTCGTCCTCGTCCTCGTCCGTCATCGTCGTCGTCGTCATAGTCGTTGCCGTTCTCGTCCTATTCCTCGTCGTCAGCTGCAAATCGTCTCACAAAAAACAAGTCGGTTTAAAGAAATTTACCATAATACATCCATTCGGAAAAAGATAATAAATAACGTTCGATTGATTTAATATCGTAGGAGTGTGCATAAAATAGCAAATTCACATAAAAATAAAGTTAGTAATCGCATCGGGATTTGCGTCAACACTTTGATTGCAAATACAACAAAATTAAGTTCGGAGTAAATACACCTAAGCGAATAGGTACATCATATCGACTCGGAGGGTCTATTTCTCGGTTGGGTTGGTTATAGTGGGGTCTGGCTCTGGGGGTTGTTATAGGATAAAGTGGTGAATTGAGTGAATGTCTGGGCTCTGTGGTCTCTAGGCTCTGGATGCCTAAAGTTAAATGTTTAATTTAAATAAAATAAAATAAAAATAAATTGCATACTTTTTGGATTACTCATCACAAACATTTTGATAGAGGATATTTTACAATTGAGATTATAATTTTTCATCATTCTTTTACGTAGGTACGTATCTTAAAGATTGATTAAAGAATTTTTATTTTTTCCGTTTTGAATATTTTTTTTTCTTTATTTTATTACCCCTAAACCCAACAACTCCGTGTTGTGATGTATGTATGTAGAATGTAGATATCACCCTTGTTTCTGCAAGGACATGCGTATGCAGGGAATGAAAAATAGAGTGTATATATATCATCTCTTTTACACTTTTTACACTGCTATTGGCGTATGTAGTGCTTATCCTTTTCACACAGTCTATTTGTTTGCGCAATAACCAAATCTTACAGAGAAATAGCAATAACAACAATATAGAAATCCTTGCACCTTCTTCGGCGCTCTCCCTTCCAGGATAATTCTTTATTTCTGGTTTAGATACTTTGATAGACTTCGTATTATTTATAAGTTAAGTATTCATCTTCTTTTTTTATCGGAGCTGAGGGGTTGATAGATAAAAGTCGGTATACTTTTTTTTTTGGCTATTCTTAAGAAACAAGGATGAAGGATTACTTGCCTTAGGGGGCTATACATACCAATCTATTCAATGAATCTAAGGTCTAGCTACTATATCAAGGGTGAGGTCACAGGATGTTATTATAAATTATAATAAATTTGCCCCATTAAAAAACCTGAATTCAAAATATTGTACCAAATTATTAGGTGATAGAGTAAAATGAGAAGACTGTTTGATGTTATTTAACAATGCCATTAGTCAGCACAAACAATATCAAGAAATAGACATAAACAATGTGGAAATATAAAAATAAAGGAAAGTCGATCGATGTAAAAAGGTTTGAAAACACTACATTAACAAGGTGGTGGAATTAGAATTGGAATGGCGTTGGACATGGACATTGTGAAGAAATCATTAAAGCCATGTTGTTGTTGTTAAAGACATCAGAAGGCAAATGGCAAAAAAGGCTGATGTAAAAAGTGTAGAGACATGCGACGACTCGCAACGTGACGGATTGGACATTTTGGTGAATGGGAATGGAAATGGAAATGGGTATATTATATACATATATATTTATATGGCTGTATGTGTTTCTGTGACTTAGCTCAAAAAGTCAGAGCATTGGAATGCAAGGAATTCTGCACTAACAGGTTGGTGGCATCATGAAAAAGGAAGAAATTATGAATGCTTCTATAGAAGAAAGTAAATCAACATAACGTTAGAGCTTTGTTCTTCTTGGCAGTTCCTGCTATATCTACCACGACCATTTCTGGGCAACATTCCAAAAAAGTTTAAACAAAAACCCCAAATCGCTATATCTGAGAAAATTTACAGTCTGTTCTGGTGTTTTTCTGCAGTCAATATCGATTGAATAATATATAAAATGTGGAAAAGGGTACTTTTTATCTGTAGATACATACATACATATATACAGAGTCGTATAAAATAAATGTGTACCTATCTATATTATCTACTTAAGTTTGTTGCTTTAATTAGAAGAGATGTCCTTCGAACCACTTGTTTTATGAATTCTTACAAGTTGTTTGCCTAAGGCCAATACCAATTCGTTACTTTTTGTAGTGTCATTAAATTGCTGAGATGTTGCTTCTACAAATAAACCAACAAGTAATTAAATTGAATTAAAGTTTAAATAAAAAAATTGTTTATCTTTAATGGGTGTGGAAAATTATTTTCTTTCTTATACTCGTACATAAATAAGAAGAAGGTAGAGGAAAGTCGCATAACTGACACCGATATTAAAATAAAGGATTTACTCTTTGACGAATTTAATTGAAGAATATGAAGTCATAAATCTGATGGCTATATTTTGAACATAGCTTTTTTTTAAAAGGAAATTTTATTAGAAAAAAAAAATATAATTCTAATAATTAAATATTAAGCTTCAAGGATGTAGCATCTTTAAGCAAAATGCCAATTGTTTTTGACCCTAACAGAAGAAGGAGAAGCGATTCAATAAAAGGAAAGATGAATAAAGATCTCAAATATTATCTTGACACATGTTAAATTTCTAAATATGTCAATTTTAAAGGGTTCACGATTTAGTTAAAATTAAGTTTCTTCATTAGTTTGGTTACTCACTTAAAATAAATTAAGAAAAAACGTTAACCAATTAATAATAATTAATTTATTACTTCAATCGAAAGTTAAATTTTTTGAACTGATCAATTATTTTCTAATAGATGACTTATAAAAGATGACAGAGCTCAACTTTCAATCTTCAATCCTGAGCTCTATTGACTTTCGTTTAACTATGGATCATGGATAATCCTTTAATGAAATTTTAAAGTGCCATCAATTCAGGACCTTCTATTTATTCCTTTAAAGCGACCTTTATCTTTTAACAAAATGGTGAATCCTACGAAGCCATTATGTTTAACTTATTTAAAGTGTTTTTATTTAAGGATTTAAGCCTACTTACATAAGTTTAAGTTGTTTAGTACAGTGAACTTTCTCTTAAAAAACAAGTGGATGATTTCGTAATACAGACACGATGTACCTATACTTTAAGGGTTTTGTAGTACAGAATTTTTGTTAGAATTTGTTGTCATCTTAAGCGCGGACATTTTCTTAAAGTCTTCAACTTAATGCAAATGTGTAAATGCTATAAAAATAGGTTCGTGTAGCAACGGCTCTTTGAAAGTATAGTAATAGTTAGTGGTTTGAGTTTAAACCTAACTTTAGGTAAAATTTATTCCTTCTAGAAACGCCACCTGTGAAATAAAATAAGAAAGTAAACACCTTATTTCCATCTTGCTATAATGCTCTATTTAAGCAAAATACCCGAAGATATTGCCATTTTTATATTTGATAATATATTTTGTATAGCTATAGCTTATAAACTCATGACACCAATGATTTATAACTATTGTATTACTTTCTTAAAAAAAAAACAAATAATAATAAATATAAATATAAGAATAAGACATTCTTCTTTTTTGTTGTTAACTACCTAATTATATGAACTCATGCAATTATACGTTCCACACAAAATGATTTATTATACGAATTCGTATTATATTACTTTATAGATATCCTGATAAAAATAAAAAATACTCTGTTTGAATAATATCCAAAGTATGTATAATTGTATATCTAAATCTATATAAAATAAACGTGTACAAAAACACAAAAGCCCAATGTTTGATTTTGTTGAGAGATTGATTTTTTTATTATTGTAAGGGAACTTTTATTCTTCCATAATAATTATCGTGAACAAAAATATAGTGATAAAATATATACATATTTGTCACTATTATACCACACCCAAAATGTGGTAATGAGTTTATCTATTTATTCTATGTGCGAAAAAAGTAATTGATAAATATGTATAATGATGGTGCAAGGATGTATCATTCAATAAAAAGCTAAATTGATCATTTATCATCAGTTAGAGTGATTATATTTTATCAATGGGTATCATATTATAGAATAGGGCTGTTATTGAGTTGTTACATTTAATTTAACTGTTGATTTCTTACACTTGATTTATTTTGTATTGTTTTTTTTTTTTTTTTTTGTAGATAGATTAGATTAGATAAATTTCTTTAGCCATGGCTAAGCTGCCGTCTACCTGATAGACATTTTTTAAGCTAAAATACATATTTATGTATAAGTAAAATATAAAAGTTTTTAAATCTTCAATACACAGTTTTTTACATTTTTTATTTATTTTATCAACTTATTCGACTTTTAAAGAGAAAATTGTTAAAGAAAAAGCGAATCTTAAAAAAGGAGTAGTTTTTGTTTAAAATACAATTAGTTTATAGCAGATCATAGTAATGATAGATGATGTTGAGATACATTTTATATTTTAAATTTGAAAGATATTACACTTATAAGCAATTTTAATGACTTGAAACATACCTACATATCTACTATTCAATTTTCACGTGATTTGAAACACAAATATTTGAAAGATATAAAGCTTTTTATGCAATTTTAATGATTTGCAACATAAATACTATACAATTTTTTCGTGATTTGAAACACAAATATTTGAAGGATGCTTTTTATACAATTTTAATGATTTGAAACATAAATACTAGGTATACAATTTTCACGTGATTTGAAACACAAATTTTCGTTATTATTATTATTTTTTTTTTAACTGGGAGAATATTTCTTAAGGTTCAAAAACTATTGCGATATGACAACGCATGTTTACAAAATTTAAAGAGATTTACCCAACCAATTGATCCGTTGAGAATATCAATAAGCTCGTTCAAAGTCAAAAAACTGGCTTGGAAATATAATCGCCTAATTTCTTGCAATATTGGGCAAACTGCTATAAAGTGAAGAGTACCTTCAAGTTCTCTTAAATTGCAGAGAGTGCAGATTTGTGATAAATCGTCTCTATAAGGCACAAAGTTTAGATTAAGTATTTCGACTCTAGCCCTAAAGATGATACCGATAGCTTCTGCAGTCAGTTCCTTGCAAAAATAAATCATATCAGATGACAATTGGTGGTTCAGGTTCCTGTAAATGTTTCTACTTTCTGAGGAGGATGCCCTTTCTAGATATTGTAAATATATCGCATTATCAGTTTTAGCAATCAGGTCATCAAGTAAATTCTGCCATTCAATAACGTTATTTTCAGTTAAAGGAAGCGTTACATTTTGTGCCGCGGCAAGATGGTTCCATTCTTTGAAAGGTGTTGCGTTTATTCGAAGTTGCCTTAACAGAATTGACTTATGTAGTCCGTTTTTCTTTTCACTACTGTAGTCAGATAATTGGCATGCGATTAAAGATTTTGGATGTAAATCGGTGCTAAACCTGACTCCACATGTAAAGCATACGTTGGTGTTGCGTTAGGTAATCGGAATAGTCGTTTGAAAAAGAACCTCTGGATATACTTTCGAATTCCTCATATTGTGCGTACCCAAATACTTGCACCCCATATCACATACAAGTATTTACTGTTGCTTTGAACACTCGGTACTTCGATGCTACATCAATGTTGCTGTTGCTGAAAAACGTTGGCCACATCAGATTTATAGCTAGTTTGGCTTCCCTACCTTTCTCCTTTGTATGTTTACTCCAGTCAAGGTTAGATGTTATCCACACTCCCAGGTACTTGAACTCCTTTACTACCTCGATGCGCTCATTGTTGATGGTCCATGATTCCTCCGGTAGCCTTCTTCGGTGTCTTGATTCAAAAACCATAGCTTTTGTTTTACTTGTATTGATTTTTAGGCCCAAAGTTGAACAGTAGTCATGAAGTCTGTTAATTTGCAGTTGCAGAGCACATGGTGTATCAGCCAATAGCACCAGGTCATCAGCATACAGTAAGACTTTGACTAAGGAGCCCGCAAAAAATACACCTCCCGTAAGAATGTCAGTGACAGCATCGATATAAAGGGCAAACAAAATTGGGATGAGAATGCATCCTTGGGGAACACCCGTAATTTTGTAAATTTATAATAAAAAATAATATAATAACAAAAATAAACAATATAAACTACTCAAAACAAAATAGGGCGCAACCAAGATTTATTTTGTATTTTGCTTAAAAATACTTAATTGGTGAAAATTGTCGAAGCTTAGCATTTTATTGAAAAGTTTTCATGTGTATGATAATGATTCAATATCGATGCTTTGAATAACAATTTCACCGATACCTCCAAGTGAATAGACAAAAAAAGCCGATCGCTCGAAAAAAAAAACAATCAATGCAAAAATTATATTGCATATGTTTTCTTATTCCGATTCTAGCGTTGTCTGTACGTGTTTCTTTATTTAATTGTTGTTCTTTATTTCTTCTTGATTAAACGTAATTACAATAATGGCCGGTTTTAGACGCCATTTGGATACTGAAAACGCAATTAGATCGGTAAATATGCTGGAGCAAGGAGTGTCTCAAAGGGCTGTTGCGAATCGAATCGGCGTGTCGCGGTGAGCTATCCGAAACGTGTGGGAACACGTCCAGGAAATCGTGAGTGTAGCAAAGAGACCAGGATCAGGAAGAATTTGGGCCACAACTCAGCGAAAAGACCAGTACATTCGAATAACTGCCGGTCGGAAGCGTACCTTAACCGCCCGAGCTTTACAAATCAACTGCGGCAGTCGACTGGCACTCAAGTCAGTGATCAAACCATTCGCAATCGACTCCACTAAGATGTTCAACGTTCCAGAGCGTGTGCTATTCAACCCAAACTTACACTGGCCTATCGGGCAGCGCGTTTAAGGTACCCCCGTGAGAAATTAAATTGAACCTTGGACAACTGGAGGTCTGTACTCTTTACAGACGAATGCAAAATCAAATTTTTGAGTAATGATAAGCGAGTACGAGTGTGGAGAAGGACAGGTGAACGTTTAAGCACACCGTGCATTCACGGAAGTGACCGATTTGGTGGCCCAGTATTATCGTATGGGCTGAAATAAGTTTGCTAAGAAAAACAGAGCTGATTATCCTGGATAAGGGCACCGTTACCGCCGCCAGTTACATTGAAATGGTAATATGACCTGTTGTGATCCCATTTTCACAAAGAGTTGGCGATGGTTGGTTTGTTGTTATTCAAGACAATGCTCGCCCGCATATGACCCGTGACACGCAAGCAGCTCTTTCTGACTCCAATACTTCACTTTTGACATGGCCAACAAAGAGCCCAGACCTCAATCCGATCGAGCATTGATAGGACCAGTTAAAAAGAAGCATCAAAGAAAGCCACCATAGTGTCAACACTGCACAGGAGCACATAAACGAGTTAAAAGGCTGTTGGGAGCGCATACCCGAACAAAATGTAAGGCATCTGATTGAAAGCGTACCAGATAGGCTTATACAGTGCATACAGAGTAAAGTAGGCCCCACTTGCTACTAAGCAAAAAAATAATCCAGAAATCATAACAAAAAATAGTGATATGTAAAGTATAATTTTTTTTATTTTTTTGTAAATTTTCTTATAAATTTTTTTTTTCAGTGTAACTTGAATAAAGAATTTTTGTCCGTGTTAAAAGTGTGTACGCTATTATTTAATACTTAACTGAAACATAATAACCAAAAACAAAAATTTAAACACTAATTTTTTTCAGACGAAAACCAAAAAACTTTGTGGGCTCTATTTTGTTTAGAGTAGTTCAGCACATAACTATTAGCAAGCAAATGGTTTTAATATCACCTGATGTGTTTTAGTGGTCTTGTTAGAGTTTACATACTCTTGTCTTGCCTTTTAAGATACATATTATTCAATGAACTAAAAAGACAAAACAAATTCAAGTCTTAAGTCAGAGAAGAAATAAAGACACAATTTTTTTTAAACCCTAGTCTAAGAATCTAGTGTAAAATTAAACTAAATTCCTTTTTTTTATTACAGTTGAAATAAAGTGTTTTAATAGCTGAACTTCAGTCTTAAGTTTGAAAAGTTTAACACTGGTAAACAATATTAATTTTTAATAATTAATAATCCAATTATAATGCAAAAAAAGATTAAGTTTTCAATTGTTTTGATTTAACCTTATAATTTCTTAATAATTAAATAAAAATAAAAACAAAAACGAACAAATGTTATTTGATAATTTTGTATTTTTATTTATTTTACTTTTGTTTACTTTTAATATCACAATATTAGTTTTATCACTACTTCCGATTTTACTGATTTTGAATCCTAACTTTAATTGTAGTTTAAAGATGAAATATAATAATCGATGATTTATGGTAAGGCCAGGAAAGTTCTTGAGGAGACAGAGTAATTTAATGACATTGCCCTGAGCCTGCACTGGTGTGCTAGCTTTTCTAGGACGGGTAGCTCCAATACAACGGTTTTGATAATTTCAAATTTTCTCAGAGGTTCTTCTTAGGTGTTTGTCAAAGAAATCCCAAAATAGGAATAGAGCTTTGGTGTATTTTTGACTTATCCATTTTAGTGCCGTTGTACTCGTGTATGAAGGTTTATTTCACTCGGATTATTACCTTCGTTTTTATATAGTTGTGGTTGTTGTTTTTATCTGCCTTAACTTGGATATCTGATAATGAAGTGGCATGAAGATCGTCAGGTAATAAGACATTTAAATATTTTGCCAAATTATAAAGCACAGCGACAAATGACAAAGAGTTGCAAAATTTGTTTTTGTATGCAGACACAAAAACCTATGCGTTAATTGGCCAATACATTTCTTTATAATAACATATAATAACGCGCTCTTTTCGCAGAATATATTATTGCTTTTTTCTTCTGCCTGTGTAATGATTTCTGTAAGGCGTTTGAATCCGAGATGTAATACCCTATTCAGAATCTCCAAGAACGATATCATTTTTCTGCATATACTAATTGATTAATGAATAGATATATTGTTGATCTAGAAGACCCGCAAGACATGAAATAAGCCTGGTCACAGCGTTGCCAAAATGTGCCCGATGGGGCCATCATCGTGTAATTTTCGGCCAATTTTGCATTTCTGGTTTGATTTTCCTAAGACTAGACTAAAATCTTATATAAATATCCAGCTTTTTCATAATTTTATTGGCCACTGCTTAATGGTTTTACACACTGTGCTTTCAGCTCCAACATCTTGCGCTACACCGAATTAAAATCCAGGTTCACTCAGCTATCTTAAAAATATCCGTTTTATCTGCTCAGAGGTCAGTGCACCTTCTCTAAGCTTTATTGATTTCTCTAAAAAAGTAATAAGCAAGCCACTGCACATATTTTCTATTAAGTCAGTGGTCGGGAATCTTCATTTTTGTTTGTTGCTTTAACTATAACATTCTAGCTTAAGCTATTATTATTCACACAATTTGGAGCTTAAGCTGGAAAATAAGCTAAAACCAAATGAAGCCAGCTTAAGCCATTTTCAAATAGCTGTTACTAGAATATACATATATTTCTAGTTTCTAGCTCAAACTTGTTGATCACACAAAACCTAGTTTGGAATTAAAAATCCAAGTTTTAGTTTTAGCTTTCTTAAATCACGAAACCCATAGTGCAGCGTTTTTTTGTTTTTTAACTTAAAAGAACATTAATCACTAACAAGGATTTTTTAAAAATAAAATAAGATATTGATAATATTTAACTCAGAATTCAAATTACAAAAATATATACTATATTATGGCTCTTTCGATATCTTAAAAACCTAATTTAATTTAGTGATTCTGAAATCAAATTTATAATGAGTACATCAAAAAATTTGGAAAAAGTGTAACTAAATTTCAGTATCAATATTTCAATATGTTTCGAAGGTTTTACACGTGCAAATTCTTTTCAAAATTGGTGGTAACACATTCGTTGTCGTAAATAATTTATCGAAAAACAATAAAACCATTTAAAATTAAATACAATTGTAAGGTTTCCAAAAGAACTCGCCTATAAACTAAATCATCTGAAATTGTTCTTTTATCAAATTTATCTCCATGCTATAAACAATTTTTAAACGACTCTTATACCGACGACGTGTTTATAAAAACACCCATTGAAGAATCAGTTTCTGAGTGAAATTGGTTAATTTAACCAAAATCAAGTTTTTGAAATTACCTCAGTGGTCATACCAAGAATTATTCGGAATCAATTTATCTTTGAGTTATTTAAATTGTTCCTAATTGCTGCGTTCAAATGGAACAATTTTCAGGTTAGGTTGTTGTTACCAAAAAAAAATTGCTTTAGATAAATTATATTTAAACTAAAATTAAAAATGGTACTCTGGGCGTATACGTACCTTTTTTTCCTTTATTAATATTTGTAACAGATATTTCTCATTTTCGTTTCAAAATCCTTGAGTTTCCACGCCAGTTAATACTGTTAAATGAATTGGATAGATTTCGGAAAAAAAGTATTGGCATCTTTTTTAAAAGTCGTACTTCAAATAACATATAAAGTTTATTTTATTTTGGACACCAAAAACTGGTTCAATAATCTGTTTTTTTTACATCTCATATAATTAAAAATTTTTGGCAAATGTTTTTACCCTGCAGAGATTAAGTCTTGGGCACATATTCAAATAAATTGGATTATTTCTCATCTGCTACCTCGCTTTCTCACCCTGTTGGTTATATTACTGTCTATTATTTTATGTGCATAGATAGAGCCAAATCGCTCCAAATACAATGGGGACATGCAAGTAAAAAAAAAAAAGAAACGTTCCTGATTCCAGGCAAGTTCCATTTTGTATGGATAACATTTTATTTCTAGTTCGACTTGGATGGGGTTGGATAGCTGCACAGAGGCACACATAACATAATAGATACAATACAACAGTGTAGCTCTCTTCTCGGTTCATTTAAGCGTGCCTGTGGTTGAAAATGCTTAGGGCTGCATTAGCCGTTATACGAGTCTATATGGTACAGATGGATTGGGGTTGATTGCACTTGCAAATGAAACAGACAACCGACCCAACACGAGCTGGGTGATGATGTGGAGAAATAGCAAAGAAAAGCAAACAAAAAGAAAACAAAATAAAAAAATAAAAAAAGAACATGCCTGAATTGTGGTCGGGGGAAGAACGTGTAAGGTTTCACCTTGTCTGACAGCCGGTGCGCACTTCATAGCGTTGTGTCAAGTGGCAAGAGGATGTATTTCTCTGCATACTATGTATATCAATTGGATGGCCTGCTGAATATTGTTCTCGTGATTGCGGTATTGTTCTTCGAGATGCTGCAATAGTATAGTTAATGTAGTTTATGCTTCTGGAAGAAGATCAAAGCATGCGTTATAATTCAATAACCTGTATGGCCCATAGTAAGCCCGGGAGTAGGGGTTTGGGTACAGCTTGCCGTCAAAATCATTGACCCAGGAACTGACAGTTCAAAAGTCTCCACGGTTAGGCTGCTTGCCACTGCCTGTAATATTGAATTTCAAAAATCGAATTAAATCACCACTCGATGGATGGATGATGTGTCTTCCTCTTTATAAACTTATTCTGGTGTAAAATCGCCTTTATATGTACAACAGACTTGGGTCACCTTATATTATTAACGAGCCCTAAGTACAATGAACTCAATGGTTGACAGTTGGCATGACTGCTTTTGCCTCTGCCTTTGCCGCTACCACTGACATCCCCTGCCACATCCACTGCCACTGCCACTCTTTCATACTTTATTTCTTGCTGATGCATTCGATTACGTAAGAATACAAAAATGGGGTTTTGCGTGCAAACCCCTCCTAGGTCGTCAAGTACATACATTATAACGGCAACGGCACAAGCTACAGACCCATCTCCATTTCCATCTCCAGTGACTAAGTGCATAAGAAGACTTAACCATTGGAGCAATCTTTTATAGGTGTACCGTGCACCGTGCACCGTGCACCGTGCACCGAACACCGAACACCATCATGCACACGACAATTGCTAAAGAAAAGTAAACAGGAAAGAAGGAGAATCTGTTTGCATTGTGAGTTCCGTGACATGCAAATATGTATCAGCCGTTGAGCAAATACACAGGATTTCAAAGGATAGTCAAGACGAGTGGATGTGCAGATTAATGATTTGTTCTTTAGATGGCTTGATGATGGTTATGGTTATGGTGATGGTGATGGCGAGGGGCTTGATGCGCTTGGCGTGTTATCCTTTCATATATATTTTAGAACAGGATAGGTTGTAGTTAATATATGTACATATGTTTGACTCCTAATGGACAGGACAACATAGCATATCAGTAGCAACACCTGTTGTAGAAGTGAACTTTGCAGGAGTAAAGCAGAAATTATGTAAAATGCAGTGTGTCGGTATAGTTATGAGTAACTTTGTTTATGAATGAATTGCGTGGATAATCTACGCAAAATTTGTTGTATTTGTGTTAAGAGCTTTAATTGAAAGAATACCTTCAAACAGAAATTTTAATTTAAAAATAACGTGAAACGTACAAAATTTGTATTACACGATTAATTTCATGTTACAAAGTTATTAACTTTTTTTGTAATTAATCGAGTGTGGAAGTGAGATCATTTACTTTTCCCCTTGGCATTTTGGTATTTTGAAAAAAGTCGTATTTAAGAAGTTATCTGGAGTCTGGGGGTTTGCAGTATAAGACTGACAATTGAAATGTTATACAATTGTTTTGGGACCCTAAAATAGTACGTGTTTGAATTTTTAACATAACTGTGTTTAACTTTTTTGGTTCTTTATTGACTGGGAGAGGGTTCTTTTCTTGAACTATAATGTCAAGCTATTATGTCAAATCTGGAATCGATGTAGTGTGTGTCTTATTCGAGAATCTTTTACAGCTTGAGATTTGAGAAAAATGAAATAGTAATTATCAAATTGTTGTGCTCACTATTGATAATAATGGTCTGGCGAGTGTTATTTTCAAATAAATGTGAACCTGCGATGCAATTAAACTCAAAATTTAACTCCAACAGTACTTTTGTTCGAAAAGAATTAGACGCCTTAGGATCCAGTATTATTCCAGATACAATAAGACCAGAAGAAGGTCTCATCACTGAAGATAGTTATTTGGTAATATTGATACATAAGATGAATCATCCTCTACTTCTTTTTTACCTTTTGCAAGATCCTACGAATTAATCTTAAGCTATTTTACAAAAGGTGATAACTGTCTTCTTTCAAAAGATTTATCAACAAGGTTAAAAAATAAAAATAATTTGTGGACAGAATATATAAAAAAAATGACAAATATCTAAAACCACTTAAGTCGACTTAAGATTCTTTACCTTTGACTACAGGAATATTTATTATTATTATTATTATTAATACATTCTTTATTTTTCGATAAATTTTTACATTTTGTTAATATAATAATTGTAAAGCTAAAGCTACACAAATTTTGCCGTCTGCCTAATTGACTTATTTCGAGTTTTTCATAAAAAAAAGAAAACGTTAAAGTTATAAATACATATAAAAGAAATAATATAACACATACGAAAATATGTAAGTATTAAATTATTATATCAGATTTAATAAATTTTAAATAAGTAAAATAAATAAGAAAAAAAAAAATAAAAAGAAGAAAATGATGAACATGTTTTAACAAAAAAAAAAGAAATTTATATTTTGTTTAATCATTATTTAAATTAGTTTAAAATTCAATCGATTAAACTGTTACGGTAACCAAAGGCATGATTCACATAGAGACAAAGAATGTTCCAACCTGAGCAACCATTTAAAAGATCCTTTGTGTAAGGAAACTCTTTGAGAAGTAAAGCCTGCAGATATCTTGTAAGATTTGGCACACAGCTAGAAAATGGTACACGTTTTCGGTTTCATTGCATAGCACAGGCATGTTTTAATGGTTGCATCAAACACTCTAAATTTACCAGTTGCATCCACATACTTGTTACAGGAGAAATTACTCCACATAAGATTTATTGCCGTTTTGGCTGCAGTGCATTTTTCTTTTACATGTGTGCGAAAATCAAGGTTACGAGTTTATCAAAAAACCTAAGTATTTGAACTGATTTACTATTTGTATTGGTTCACGTTCCAAAAACCATTTTTCTTGAGAAGTTGTTTTTCGCTGAGTATTTTTAAAAACCATGATTTTCGACTTGGCAACATTTATACTTAAATCCCATAAATCACAAAAACGCTTGAGCTTGTTTATTTGTAACTGCGAAGCTATTGGATCATCCGCCAATAATACAATGTCATCCGCGTATAGAAGCATTTTTAACTTCCCATAGGAAGTTATTGTAATGGGTCCGATTTATCAAATTGAAAATTTTGACATTTCTCGACTTTTCAAGGTCCCTAGAGTCAAAATAAAAGATTTTTAGAAAGATGTCTGTGCGTGTGTGTGTACGTACGTCCGTACGTTCGCGACGTTTTTTTCGTCGTCCATAGCTCAAGAACCAGAAGAGATATCAACTTCAAATAAATTTTGTTATACAGATAATAAGGCAGAAAGATGCAGAAAGGGCTCTCAAGAAAATTGCGTGGGTGGTTTTTTACCATAGCAGTTTAAAAAAAGGTGAAAATTTTGGTTAACCCTAAATATCTCATGAACCAATGACGCTAGAGACTTGAATTAAATTTTATGTTATATATTGTAACGTGATACAAAACAATTATATTTTTGGAAAAAAATCCAATTAACGTTTTTTTATATACATCAAAAAAACTGAAACAAAAATTTGTCACTTCGAAAATTTTACGACTAAAATAAGATTTCATCTCCAAAACAGTTATGTGCGACGAAGAATAATGTTTTTGACATCTTATAAAATTTTGAGAAAAATCGAATTGACAGTTTTTTTTACAAAAAATTAAAAACAAAGTTGGAAAAAAATTGATTTTCGACTCAAATATCTTTTCAAAAATTTGAGATTATGGCTTCTAACTAATTTTAACTTATAAGAAATAATTAATTAATTTTAACTTATAAAACATATTGTTTTCAACATTAGGAAAAATTTTGAGAAAAATCGAATTGACAGTTTTTTTTACAAAAAATAAAAACCTAAAAAAAATTAATAAAAGTTGGTAAAAATTGATTTTCGACTCAAATATCTTTTCAAGACTTTGAGATATTGGCTTTAAACTACTTTTATCTTTCAAAAAATATTGTTTTCAACATTCAGTAAAATTTTGAGAAAAATCGAATTGACAGTTTTTTTACAAAAATTAAAAACTGAAAAAAAAATTAACAAAAGTTCGTAAAAATTGGTTTTCGACTTAAATATCTTTTCAAAAATTTGAGATTATGGCTTCCAACTAATTTTAACTTATAAGAAATATTGTTTTCAACTTTAGGAAAAATTTTGAGAAAATTGAATTGACAGTTTTTTTACAAAAAATAAATACCTAAGCAAAAAAAATTAATAAAAGTTGGTTAAAAATTGATTTTCGGTTGAAATAGCTTTTCAAAAATTAAAAATATTGGCTTCAAACTTATTTTATTTAACAGAAAATATTGTTTTTGATATTCAGTAATTTTTTTATAAAAATCCAACAGTCCGTTTTTTCATAAAAAAATAAAATCTACAAAAAATAGAACGCAAATTTGGTAAGAATTGATACATTTAGACAAACTACTAAGCAAGACAAATTGATAGACGGGATGGGAAGTTATCAGTGTGGGTCGCATCCCAGCCTCTTTTTATTAATGTTTCACCAACCTTAATACCATAAGGGAAATCTTTGGATACATCATCAATATATAGTGCAACATTAATGGACTTAATCCACAACCTTGTGGAACACCATCAGCACTTGTATTAAAGAAATTAGACATTCTACTTCCATTACATAGAGCAGCAGAGGTTATCGGTTATAAGAAGCTTATATAAGTTGAGAAATTTTGTTCATATGCCTAGGGTAGAAATTTTATAAATTAAAGAACTACTGTTAACCGTATCAAAGGTCGCTTTTAAATCGACAAAGAAAACGTAGAGTTTTTTTTTTGTTCTCTAAAAACATTTTGACTATAGTAGTGAGTGCAGAAATATTAAAGTCAGTCATCAACTGCTCTAACAATCACACCTTATGCTCCAGGGTCAGTCGTATTTCATATTCTTGAAACTGTGGTCTGCAAAAGGTCAGGTTTTCCTAACTCAAATTCAGCTGCAAATATTCACTCACAGCGGAATTTTTGTTCAACATACCCTTCGTGTCGTTGACATAGAAATGTACACATTATCTGTCCATGGTGATTTGAAAAAAAAGGACAACTAATCTAACAACTGTAGTCTTTCAAAGTTTAGAAATTCCAATTGAAATACCCTTAACTACTAGGTTCTTAAGCGGTTGTTGTTGTTTCTAATGCCTTATTTTATCTCGAAAAGTTCAACTACTATATATCAAAAGCTTATTGTAGCTTACCACACAGAACAATTGAACTAAGGTAAGGACGAGTTTTTTACCTGAAGCAATTTTATTTTCAAATTATGAACTGATTGATGCCATCAAAATGTCATTCATTTTGGCTTAACAATACTAAATGTCTAGGTTTTTCTGCTATCTTTGATGCTTAATTTATTCAAAAAGCAATCTAAACTTATTTTTTTTTTATTCTTTCTAGGCTGATGCTGTTACTACTGTTGCTACCACGTGGATATTGTGGGGGCAAAACAACAAGAAGATACGTTTTTAATATCCGGTGCCAAAGTACACATAAATGTTAGGTGCACAAATAAAAATGTTTATATTTGTAAAGAAGAAAAAATCAACCTTTAAGCTTTTAGCTAAAAATTATTAAAGTAAAATCGATTTCTGTTTTGTAATAATTTGTTTTTTAAACAAAAAGTCCATAAAAAAAATAAAAATAGTCGCAAGACATTCGGTTACATTCCATTTAACAAAATTCAAAGTAAGGAATCTTAAAAAAAAAAAAAACTAAACTAAACTAAAAACTAAAAGAAAACATCACACATAATATAAAATAATATCATTATGGGCTGTGGACAAAGTAAAATACATCTTTACCCAAGAAAATCGAAGAGCAAGGCAAATGGAAAGAAAAGTGGCCACGGTAAGTACCCCTATAAAAAGTATAGTTTACGTCTGGCGTCTTGTGCATTTAATAGAGTTAAAATTCTAAGTCTTTCAACAATTAAATTGTGTTGGCGAACCAAGAAGCCATGTGTATAAACATATTTAATTTTTGTTGTTGAAAAATGTATCAAAACAAAATAAGTTAATAATCAGCAATACGAGTAAAATTGTGATTTCTTTTACGTATTTTAATTTTTCATCGTTATCGTTTTTTGTTTATACTATATTTTTTATCGAAAGTTAAATTAAAATTAACTGCAAATGATTGATTTTGTGTGTTTGATGTGAATTGAGCTATAGGCATGCTTTATGACCAACAGGCCATTGCCGCCACTGCCAACAAATAACAATGACTTAATATTATTTATAGAAAAACCAAATTGCTACATAATTTTGATTTATTGCTTCAAAAATTGATTATTGGCTGGCGGGTGTATGATTTTGAAAATGATTTCGGTTCGTTTGTGTATTCGAGTTTGAATTTGTTCAAAAAAAACAATTGTTTAAATAAATGTAAAAATCAACAAAAACTTCAAGCTTTATATTTTGAATATAGGACTTTCTCGCTTTATTTAAATAAGGTTTTCTTGTTATTTTAAGAATATTCTAAAAAGTATGTGTTTAATGTTCAAAAGTGAAACAAATCTTTCCACTGATTTGTGGTCCAATTTCAAAAAAATTCCAATGACAGATTTGTGTCAGTCAAAAATTTTCTAGTGGATTTCAATCAGGAAGTTTTTTTTCAATGGCAGACATTTTTACTGAAAGATGAAAGATGAGAGCGTCTTAGGATGCTTCGAGAGAAAAATTCTTCGGGTGATTTTTGAAGAATTGAGGAGAAGATATAACGACTAACTGTACGGGCTGTACAGCGACACTGACCTAGTTAACAGAATTAAAGTCCAACGGCTTAGATGGCTAGGTCATGTAGAGCGAATGGACATCAACGCTCCAGCCCGGAAGGTCTTCGAATCCAATCCCGAAGAACCGTAGAGGAAGACCGCGACTCAGGTGGCGCACGCAGGTGGGTAAAGACCTCAACCAACTTGGCGTGCGAAACTGGAGACAGCTAGCTAGGGACCGAGCTGGCTGGAGACGCATGTTGGTTGAGGCCCAGGTCCGCCCGGACCGTAGCGCCACCTTAAGTAAGTAAGTAAGTATGTAAGACATTTTTACTCAGAGCTATGTATATACGACCTGTCAAAAAATTCCAATGTTTGTTTTCAATGATAAAAACGAATAAGTGCGTTTTTTCGTATTCCATATATAGTACAGTGGAAATTGCCAAAAAAACGATCCGCTTTGAATATTTGAAAGTTGATACAACTAAATATTTGCCAGAATAATTTATCAAAAAATTCCAAAAAAAATAGCGAAATTCAGACCAGGGATGAAATCGTGTAAGCTGATTTTTGATAGTTGACTATCAAAATCAAGAAAATACATCTGTGTAATGTGATAGTCGATTTCAAAGTTTTAACCAAACAATTTGACATAAAATAAAAACTTCAAGAAGGGGGTTTGTTCGTAGACTACTACATTAACATGTGGTGTTGAAGCGAGCTTGAAGCTCGCCTAAATTCTTTATATACCTAAATCGAGTAGAAATGAGCTTGATTCGCCTCCATTCCGGTCGGGGATCGGAGTCGAGTGAAAAATTTGTGAAGAAAAACCTGTGTGGAGGAGTTGGTTTAACAGATAATGCATTATGGTGTGTTTATTTGCATGTTTGTGTACAAAAAATATAGTTTTGTTTTAATCAAATTAAAAAAAAAAATTGCAAATGGAGTAGGTAGCATATTCTTATATGGTGCTGAACTATTCAGTTTTTCATGGTTTAACACGAATCAAACTATCTCACTTGCACTTTGTTGTGTTCCAATCAAATGAAAAAAGAAGCTATCTATTAATTTCTATTAACTTTATTTAATGAATCTTAAATTTAACAAAATTCGTCCTTTGCTTGCCAAGTATAAGAACCGAATCCCATCAGAAGGGATCAAAATGTACTAGACCCTTTCCATTTAGTACTTTATTAAAAGCGTTGCCAACACACTGCACACATCAAAAACATCGAAACACCATTTGCATTTTAGAAAGTGCTGTCATACTTAATCATTTTTAAATCTTCTTGAGCGGTGGAAACACCAAAAAGATTTATTTAATCTAAACTGAAACTTGGTGGAAACATAGCAAAACATAAATATATTTTCTATTTTTTTCTCTTGCAAAATAAGCCCAGTTAGTCCATTTTCACTAACAAAACTAAATAATATCAACAGGAATAGATTGATTTTTCTTCAATGAAAAACATACATGATTCCAAATGCACAACTACTCCACGAACACAGCCATCGAGATACAAATGCAATATCAATACCAACATTTGAGAACGAAATCATATAAGATCCATTCGAGGCTCGTATAAATGTCAAAAACCTATCCATAGTGAGATTCTACTCTAACTTTTATCGGTGTTATTCATACTATGGATATTGTTTTTGTTATTCGTGTAAAATCCTACTATACTATGGATAGATTTGCCAACAAAACACGGATAATGTAAAATAAATCTTCATAATATTGAAAATGTTAAATTAAACTAATTTTAAGGCTTTGGGAAAAATCGCCCAACCAATTGAACAGACGATTTATGATCGAACGTTTTTGTTTTTTTATATAATTTGTATTATGAAAAGGAACATGTTTAAAATTACCATCTCTAGGTCGCAAACTACGAGAAGTATACGTAAATATTAAACATTGATAGCAAAGTAGAAAAATCTATATTATAATTCAAAACATCGAAAGCAAAGAGTATCGAATATAGCTTTCTTCTCAGCACTAAAGGTTTTGAATTAATTAATATACACCTGGTCTCATAAGATGGAATATCTGAGTTTCTAAAAACCTTACGTAAAGCAAATTTGGTAAATCTTTTCTGACCTTTTTCAATCCTAAGGATACTTGATTGAGTAAAGGGATTCCATATAACTCCAACAAAGGTCTGACAAGGGATAAATAAAGGGTTTTTTGGAGTATATGGATCTTCATATGACTTAGAACTTCTAGAAATAAAACCCAACATCGCGTTAGCTCTAGAAAAAACGTGGTCAATTTGAAGTGAAAAACTCATTTTATAGTCAAAGATAACTCCAAGATCTTTTTGTCTCGTTTATCTTTGTAATGGATGATTATCAATTTTGTAATTGGAACTAAATGGATTTAGTATCTTAAAAAATGTAACAACACTGTATTTTTGAATATTGAAATATAAACCATTTATAGTACATCAGTTAACAATGCAGTCAATATCAATTTGAATTTTACTGGCATCTAATGGAGATCTTACACATCTAAAAATCTTGAGATCATCGGCATATAAGAGAAACTTTGCATAAGAAATATAATTTGGCAAATCATTAATAAAAAGAATAAAAAGGAGTGGCCCAAGGTGGCTGCCTTGTGGTACACCTGAAAAGTTTATTATTTCATTTGATTTTAACATATTGACTAAGTCCAACTAAATAACTTTTAATCCAATCAAGGAGAGCCAAGTTAAACCCTAGCAGCTCAAGTTTTTTCAAAAGAATAGCGTGTTGCACACGATCAAATAAAGTGTGATTTTTTAGCTATTATCTTTTTGGCAACACTGGTTTGAACAGCTGACGCACGTTTCGTGTTTTGTTTCACTGTCAAACATCTTCAGTTTGGTCTATAATTTAACCATAAATCGTCTTACAAACGAACAACGCTTGCAAATTATTGAATTTTGTTATCAAAATGCGTGCTCCGTTAAGAAAGTTCATCGTGAGCTTCTTCCAGCGAGCGACGAAGCTCATTTTTGGCTCAATGGGTACGTAAATAAGCAGAATTGTTGATTTTGGAATGAATATCAGCCAGAAGCATTGCAAGAGCTACCAATGCATCCAGGAAAAGTCACAGTTTGGTGCGGTTTATGGGCTGGTGGCATCGTTGGACCGTAGCTCTTCAAAGGTGATGCGAATCGTAACGTAACTGTGAATGGTGAGCGCTACCGTGATATGATATCCAACTTTTCTTTGCCCAATATGCAAGAGCTTGACTTGCATGACATGTGTTTTCAACAAGACGGTGCCACATGCCACACAACACGCGCAACACTGGACTTATTGAGAGGCGAGTTCGGTGAACATTTTATTTCACGTTCGGGGCCGGTCAATTGGCCGCCTAGATCGTGCGATTTAACGCCTTTAGACTATTTTTTGTGGGGCTATGTTAAAGCTCATGTCTATACAGACAAGCCCGCTTTAATTGACTCATTGGAAGACAACATTGAAGCATTTATTCGCGAGATACCGGCCGAAATGTTGGAAAGAGTATGCCAAAATTGGACTAAGCGGATGGACCATTTGAGGCGCAGTCAAGGTCATCATTTACATGAAATAATCTTCAAACATTAAATTATATGGACCGTACTATCGATTCAAGTAAAGATTTCATGCATTTTCTGAATTGTATGTGTTTTTTTTGAAAAAACTTTCTTATAGCTTTTAAAAAATCACCCTTTACCTTTGAAAAATCGGTGTAAATAACGTGTCGACTTGCAAAAGATTTTCTAAACAACCAAGACAATAATTCGTAAATATTGATAAATTGGTTGCCGCCGATCTACCACTCATAAAGCCATGCTGATTTCGAACTAAACTATACAGTTTATTTTTAACAATTGCTTCAAATACATTTAACAATAGATCTGACAGTGCTGCAGATATTCAGACATTCTTCATACATATACAATTTTTATATCAAAATAAGCATTTCCAGATGTAATAGAAGACATTTTGAAGTTGTTGAGACATAGAGGTCGGGCATAATTTTCATTGCTTAAATGCAAAACGCAACTTTAATAGCGAACACTTTTCAAATTAGCCTGAATACATACATAAGTATGAACTAATGTCTGTAGAAAAGTGTTAAGTGTTTAAATTTTCACAATTTTCAAAATAAGGAAAGAGTTTTCTCAAGATTTAAGGATTAATTTCACAGTTTGGTGACTTTTGTATTGATGTATGAAAAAAACTTAATGCAAGAGGAAGAGAAATTAAAGACCCACAAGTCATTAAGTTTTTCACCCAATTAATAACTGTCATAAAATTTTAAACTCAAAAGAGTAAATAAGTCGGGAAATTTCAAAAAGACAATTTAACACTTAATGTGATTTTAAATGTTGGCCGAAAGGTTAATCACCTTATCGCGACAGTTAAATGCCTTTCATATGAGCTGTGAAATCTCTTCTAGCAAATCATAAAGTGTATACAAGTACGTACGTGTGTGTTAAGTCTTCGGCACATTTAAAAATAATAAAGTGTTCTACATAAACATACAAACTCTACCTAAAATTAGTTTAAATAAGACAATGTTGTATATAAATATGTATATAGGGTTTTCCAATAAGAGGTTTGAATTTCATAACAAAAAAAATAATATATAATGGCATACAAAGGTATGCCATTAACAATAACAAATATACTTTTCATTAAAATTTCTATCACTATTTTGCCAATTGTGAAAAACACGTTCAGGAAACAATTCTTGAAAAATTGTGTTTGTTTTGGTACTTATCCGACTTTGTAGTGAATTTTCAGAATTTATATTTACTGTTAAAGCATGCATACGCATAGTTCTTTTTTAACTTCCCATATAGGAAGTTATTGTATTCGGGGCGATTTTTCGAATTGAAAATTTTGACATTTCTCGACGTTTTAAGGTCCCTAGAGTCGAAATAAAAGATTTTTAGAGAGATGCCTGTGCGTGCGTGTGTACGTACAAACGTTCGTACGTCCGTACGTTCGCGACGTTTTTTTTGTCGTCCATAGCTCAAGAACCAGTAGAGATATTGACTTCAAATAAATTTTGTTATACAGGGTGCGGCAGAGCCGAATGACGAGTTTTGATGGGCTATAAATAACGAACAGTAAAACTTAGAGAAAACACTTTTTTTTATTTAAATCAGTATTCAATCCTATTTTTAAAAATTATTTTTTGAAAATTATATCTCCAAGATGGTGGCCGTGAGCATTGATACACTGTTGTAGACGATCTCTGAAGCTTTACCATGATTTTCGGCACATTTCGACTGGTATGGCCTCGATTTCCGCGGTGATTTTCTGTTTAATTTCTTGGACAAGCATTAATTTATAGGGCTGGAATGATAAATCTTCGTGAAGAATTCTCCTCAAAGAACGGTCTGAGATTCCCAAAGCTACCGCGTGTTTCCGGGCTGAGTGTCTTGGTGACTGCTCAATTGACTCTCTAACCAACTGCACATTTTCGGGGGTTCTTACCGTTCTGGGTGCTCCGTGTACAAGTCTACTTAGGGTACTTTCAGTTTCTTCCAAATTCCGTATCCACAATTTGATAGTGTTTGCAGAAAGAACAGATTCAGCACGTGGAATGCCGAAGTGTATACGAAAAGCCCTTTGTGAAGCGATCACAGAATTATTATTTTCGTAATATGCACGCACGACGAAACCACGATGTAAACCTGTCCAGACCATGATTACGAATAAAAACGGCATTACCGTACAATTCAAAATATACCACTTATTAAGGCCTACTTTATCTTATCACAGGCTAATGACCTCATTAAACTCGTCAGTCGGCTCTGCAGCACCCTGTACAAATAATAATGCAAAAAGATGCAGAAAGGGCTCTCGAGAAAATTGCGTGGGTGGTTTTTTTTTACCATAGCAGTTTAAAAAAAGGTGAACATTTTGTTTAACCCTAAATATCTCACGAACCAATAAAGGAAGGGACTTGAATTAAATTTTAAATAATATATTGTAAAGTGATACCAAATAAGTACATTTTTTGGAAATAATTCCAAGTAACGGTTTTTTTTATAAATCAAATATATCAAAAATATTTTACGAAGAAAAAAAGATTTTATCTCCAAAATAATTTAATGCAACGTTCTGACGTTTAACGTTTTTGACATCTTTTTTACGAAAAATAAAAAGATAAAAAAAATAATAATAGTTGGTAAAAAAATTGAATTTCGACACAAATATCTTTTCAAAGAATTGAGATTATGGCCTCCAACTTATTTTATCTTATAAGAAATATAAAATTTTGAGAAAAATCAAATTGACATTTTTCTTACAAAAAACAAACACCTAAACAAAAATTAATAAAAGTTAGTAAAAATTGATTTTCGACTCAAATAACTTTTCAAAACTAAGAAATTGGCTTTAGACTAATTTTATTTTTTTAAATATTGTTTTTAACATTTTGAGAAAAATCGAACTGACAGTTTTTTTTACAAAAAATAAAAACCTAAACAAAAATGTATAAAAGTTGGTAAAAAAAGATTTTCGACTCAAATATCTTTTCAAAAATTAAAAATATGCTTCAAACTTAATTTATCTCACAGAAAGCATTGTTTTCGATATTCCGTAAATTTGTTATAAAAATCCAACAGTTAGTTTTTTAATAAAAAAAAATAAAATCTACAAAAAATACTACGAACATTTCGTAAAAATTGATGTTCGGTTCTCAATATCTCGTGAACAATAGAAGATATTGACTTTAAATTAATTTCATTCATCCAATTTGTATTTGTTTATATAAAAAATAAAAACTTTTAAGAAATGCTACTAAAATTGGCAAAAATTGTTTTTCGACTAAAAATCTCGTTTACAAAAATAGATTTCGAAATCAAACTACGAGTATTTCATCAAATGCAAAATATTGTTGGTAATTTTTAAATCTTTTAGAATAATTCAACTGATAACTTTTTTAACAAAACACGAAAACCTACAAACCTTTTAGGCAAGACAAGTCGACAGAAGGGATGGAAGTTATCAGTGTGGGTCGCATCCCAGCCTCTTTTTTTTTTAATGATAATTCTTACTTGTCAAATATCACAAGACATTTGTCCCAATAGCAGACTATTAAAAATTTAACCTGTTATTTGCAACACCTATATATTTTATAGGTTTTTAATATACTCAGTCTTTTAAACTATACTTATGTGTTTTTAAATTTAAAAATTCAAACTCCTGATTTTTTATTTTCTGTCAATTTAACTGTTTGTTTTTAATTTTTTAGGACAGACAACACTTTTTTCATTCATTTTGGGACACCTTTTAGCTATAGATAGATAGGTTAGGTTAGGTTGGAGTGGCTGTCCAGATGTCATTGACTCACTTAGACCGCAAGGGTCCATTGTGATACCACTAATGAGGTTACTCATGGGGGAGTAATGAAAATTAAACAAACCATTTTGTGCTTTTAATAAAGTTAGAGAGACACTTTGTGTCAATCGTTGCCAGTTCACTGGTATTGTCGAAGAAGGGATTGCCAAGAAAGTTATTCCTTCTAATGGAGAGTGCTGGACATGTACATAGAAGTACATGGACATCGTCCATGCAGCTTCTACAGAAGTCATTTGTGTAGACCCCTAGCCTCAGAGCATGTCTTCCTATGAGGCAGTGTCCTGTTATTACTCCAATTGTAGAGCTTATATTTTGTCTGCTCAGGGATATCAAGCCTTTTGACCGATTGAAATCTATGCTTGGCCATATTTGCTTGGTTGCTAGGCAGGTGGTACTCTGTGACCATCTAGCATTTGTTCCTTCTAAAGCATATTGTTTGAGAAGATATTTGCATGTAGCAAGTGGTGTTCCTATGTTGTGTTTTTGTCTAACATTAGGCAGAAGTGTTCCGTTTTTGGCGAGCTCATCGGCTTTACAATTTCCCGGAATGTCTCTGTGGCCCGGCACCCAAATGAGGTGAATATTAAACTGTTCTGTCATCAGAGATGATCGACAATCGTGGACTACTTGTGAGTTTGTGGAGACAGACGCGAGAGATATAAGAGCAGCCTGGCTGTCCGAGAAGATTCGTATATCCTTGCAAGATATAACGTTTTCTCTGAGCCAGGATAGTGCCTCTTTAATCGCCATTACTTCTGCCTGGAATACACTACATTGATTGGAAAGTCTAAAGGGTGTCCCAAAATTAACGCAAGATTTGAATTAAATAGAAAACGCCGTTTTTAGTCTTTTGATAGTTATATTTTTATTGACTCGTAAAGTACATAGGATAGGGTTATGTATGGAATAACACATCGGACAAATGGCCTCCAAGGCTTTGCATGCACATGCGCACTCTTTTGTTGAAATTTTCCATGACCATTCTGCATAAATGTGGCTGAATTTCGTTGATGCAGCGTTGAATCTCCTCCTTTAATGCACGGGTGGTTGTGGGCTTGTTGACATAGACTTGTGATTTCAAATAACCCCATAAAAAGAAGTCTAATGGTGTTAAATCACACGATCTAGGAGGCCAATTTTGATCACCGAAACGAGAGAGTACACGACCTGGAAATGTCTCATGCAGTAATTGAATTGTTTCACGGGCTGTATGACATGTGGCACCGTCTTGTTGAAACCACATATTGGACACATCAATATCATCAAATTTTGGCAGAAAGAACTGTGTAATCATGTCGCGATATCGAGCACCAGTAACAGTCACTGCTTGACCAGCATCATTTTCAAAAAAATATGGCCCAATTATGCTTCCAGCCCAAAATCCACACCATACAGTCACGCGTTGTGGATGCATTTGTTTTTCGACAATCACATGTGGGTTCTCCGAACCCCAAATGCGGCAATTTTGGCGATTGACAAAGCCATCAAGATGAAAATGTGCTTCATCGCTTAGGATGATTTTGCTCGAAAAATCAGCCGCCAAGCTTTCACTATTTTTGAAATATTCTTTAATAATGAAGACACGTTGTTCTATCGTGTAACGCTCCATTTTTAATAACCCTATACTGTTAGCTGTCAAATTGCTTTTTTTCAGGGTTGCCAACACTTCACTGCACAAATGGCGGCAAATTCAAATCTTGCGTTAATTTTGGGACACCCTTTATATGATAGACTTAGATTCAGTTGTTCCGAATAGATACCACTTCCAACTCCGCAATCGGTCTTTGAACCGTCTGTATAGAAGTATATCGCATTGTCTTCCAGGGGTCTCTCTTCTTCCCAGGAGGATCTTGAAGGGATGGACACATGGAAGTTTTTACCGAATACCATTTTAGGGGTGGTATAGTCTAAGCGATCTGGGATAGATCTGAAATTGTCTAGAATGATAGTATGTCCAGTATTGTTACTGTTCCATTGAGAGGTGGCTCTAAGCCTCACACATGAGTTCGCTGCCACCATTTTGGAGAAGATGTCAAGAGGTGTTAGGTTTAAAAGCACATCCAGGGCTGCAGTTGGTGTTGAGCGAAGTGCTCCTGTGATGCACATACCTGCTGACCGCTGGACCTTGATGAACTTATTTAGATTTACCATCTTGTCCAGTGCGGTCCACCATACGACAACTCCATAAGTGAGTATCGGTCTAATTACCGAAGTGTATAGCCAGTGGGTTATTTTTGGGGAGAAGCCCCATTTTGATCCTATGGCCTTTTTGCAAGTAAAAAGCGCTACAGTGGCCTTTTTTACTCTTTCATCGATATTTGCCTTCCAATTTAGTTTTTTGTTTAAAATGAGGCCTAAATATTTAGCTTGGTCGGAAAACCTTAATGGTATTCCTTTAATCTTAGGTGGGCTGAGCTGAGGAATTTTGTACCTTCTTGAAAAGAGTACTAGTTCTGTTTTATGTGGATTGACGTCCAGGCCACATTGCTTAGCCCATTTTGTTAGCCTATTCAAGGCATTTTGTAGGAGTTCCGAGAGAACTTGGGAGTGTTTTCCAGATACAGATATTGCAACATCGTCAGCATAGGCAATCACCCTGAAACCCTCTGCTTCTAATGATGTTAGAAGGTCGTTTACTACCATGTTCCATAAGAGAGGCGAAAGGACCCCTCCTTGTGGGGTACCTCGATTCACCGATCTGATGGTAGCAAAACTTCTCATGCTTGAAGTTATTGTCCTGCTTTTGAGCATGAGACTAATAAAATCTATGAGTGGTTTCTTTAATTGCAGCTTTTCCATTGCTGTCGTGATCGCTTGGTAACTGACGTTGTTGAAAGCTCCTTCAATATCTAGGAAAGCTACTAGGTTATATTCTTTGTATTCGAGGGAATATTCAATACTGCGTACCAGCGAATGAAGTGCTGTTTCTACTGATTTTCCCTTAGAGTAAGCATGTTGAGCTGTGGAAATGAGACATGGTTTTAGGTTATGTCTGATGTAAATTTCAATCAATCTTTCCAAGGTTTTAAGAAGGAAGGATGATAGGCTGATTGGTCGTAGATCTTTAGGGTTAACGTGGGAGGGTTTCCCTGCTTTAGGAATGAAGACTACTTTTGCCATTCTCCAGGCTTTGGGAATATATCTCAGCCTTAAACAGCTTGTCAGAATGATTTCCAATGGTGGAATGATCATGTCTGAGCATTTTTGTAGTTCGGCCGGAATGATTCCGTCTGGTCCTGGAGATTTATATGGATCAAAGCTATCTATGGCCCATTGCAGTTTTTCCCGCGTTATTAGATCAACTAAATCGCTTGTAGAAGCTTGAGACTCTGATGTTAAGTCGTTAAGTATGTTAGAGCTACCTGGAAAGTGGGTGTCTAATAGCAGATTAAGAGATTCTTCATCTGTGATAGTCCATGTGCCTGCATCTGTCTTTAAAGCACTGGATATTGTTGGACTTTTTGAGAGAATTTTCCTGAGTCTTGAGGCTTCTGAAGTATTTTCTATTTTGCCACAGAAGTTTCTCCAAGAAGACCTCTTACTCTTCTTTAATTCTTTTTTATATTGCTTTAGAGCTTGTTTGTATAAGTCCCAGTCAGAAGGAGATCTAGTGTACTTTGAAATCAGATTGTGGATCGAGTCAGAGGTAAGTGTAATATCAAGTACCTCTTTCCTATTCATGGTTACAAAAGTGGGTTCATTACCAATATTACTTATGAGTAGGTTAGTGCTTAGTAAGTAATCAAATAAGGACTCACCTCTCTCATTTATGTCAGAGCTACCCCATACCGTGTGATGGGCGTTAGCGTCCGAACCAATCAGGAGACCAACTTTTCTTGATTGCGCGTCCGCAATTGCCTTCCTCAAGGTGTCACCTGGAATTGGGCTGTCGTGGCCTAGGTAGGAGGATATGAGCCAGTAGATGGCTTTGTCCGTTGTTAAGACAGCGGTGGTTGT
Organism: Eupeodes latifasciatus; assembly: GCA_920104205.1. Classification (NCBI taxonomy): domain Eukaryota; kingdom Metazoa; phylum Arthropoda; class Insecta; order Diptera; family Syrphidae; genus Eupeodes; species Eupeodes latifasciatus. The sequence goes on along the minus strand of OV049926.1, from coordinate 130,804,685 downwards.
GTCCTTGTCGCTGTAATTGAGGAGTAAAAATACATTTAAGTCATTTTTTACTAACATACATGACCTTGGTTCACCTTTCTCCGATGCATACAGTAGCTTGTAACCTGGAGTCCTGAGGCCTCTGATGATGGAATTTGAGACCCACGGCTCCTGTATCAAGACGATGTCATCCTTGTTTGTGTGCAGTCGGAGTGTTAGGTTGTTTGTGGCCATGATGGCGTGATGGAGATTAATCTGTACTAATCGCAGCATTGCTACTATTAGTCAGATTAACCTCCACCACTGTTTTATCGGCGTTTTCATCGTCTGAAATTCGTGTGGAATTGCCGCCTTTGGGACAGCCGAGCGTCACAGCTGTTCCACTGACGGGCAATTCCTTCAAGTATAGGTTGCGACTAGTAGAGGGAGAAGGACTCCCGCTACTAGTGGCAACCACAGGGTTGACAACACGTTCACATCTCTGAGTAGGCTCGACAGCCTTTTCATTGGATGTGACCGCATTGGCAGCCATGGCGCGATTTTTATTATTGTTTTTTAAAATTTTTCTGTTAGATGTTTTCATTTTTGTTCCCACGAGTAGGGCGGAAAGACGGTCAGCCCCGGCAGAGCCGCTTGCCGCTTGTAAGGCAGAAATATGACGGACCTTGCCACAGCATCCGAAAGAGCTCGTTAATGGCTGGTTTATCCCCCAGCCTTTTATTCTTCGGCACGGTTTTCGTACAAGTACGCTCACACCACCACTGAAATTAGGAACCTCTAAACTATGATTGAATTGGGTTTCCGAACGTTGCACTATTGAGGAGCTACAACAATTCGGCTATCCAACTCAACCTTTGCTAATCACCATCCTGCCAAAAACGCACAGGACTTCTGTGGTGATCATTGCCCGCCTGGCACCCACTTGGAGGGTTTGAATGAGGATTTTGCCAAGCGCTATAGATAGATACTATCTATAGATTTTTGGACACCTTTTAGTTATAGATAGGTACTATCTTTATCTATAGATATACTCCTGAGAACAAAAATAGAAAAAATCAATATTTTCAACCCCACCTCTTATCTGCAAATGCAATGTAATTTTGTGCAAAGTGTTTTTAGTGCAATTTTGAGTTGTACACATACTTTATGCATATAGATATGTATGTTTTTAACTGCGGTATTTTCATATAATTTCTTTTGAAATACCACATGTAAAACCGTTAATATGAAAAAGTTATGACGTTATTGTTATCATTAAAATAAAATACATACATATACGTAGGTCTATCCATTTCCCAAGCCCTTGAGGTTGTTTTCAGAAAGTGATTAATTTGCCAGGTGGTCAATGCCTAAAGTCTAAGATATTTTTAACTATATATTAGAATACTCGTACACATAATATATTTATATGTTCTATTCATACGTTTATAGAGATAATTTTCTTATGATCCACATTTTGTCTGTCCCTTTTTTCTTTTGTTTTTTTTTTACATTTAATTAAGAAAATGAACGTCATTAATAAATCCATTCTGAAAGTCTCTCTTACTAATCATCGTCATCATCATCATCATGAAAATAACGAAGAAACCATTTCTTTTTTTATTGAATTCGAAGTGCGTAGCGTAGATGAATAATTTGAAACAAAATTGTCTTTGACTCCCTCATTTCTCATAATTTTTAGCTCTAAAAATAAGTACTTCCTTGTTTCGATTTTATATTTTTCATACATAAATTGAGTACGAGTATACTTAAACTCATAAAATTTACTATGTACTCGGTCCTACGTACAGGTTAAGTGTATCCCGAAATAGATCTGAAAATATACACTGTCCTTTTAACCAGAAATATATACGAGTCTCTAAAAATAGATTTTTTATTTAACTTAATTTAAAATATACTCCTAGGTGGTGAATTTGTTATGACTTGTGAATAATTTGATTTGTGTAAATGTAGGTATGGAATATATCTAAATTTATAACAACAATTCTCTCTCAATTTTTGCAAGAGAAGAAGATTAATGTTTAATAAACATGAATATATGTATAGACAGGTGTACCTTTCCTGTAAAGGTAGGTATAATAATAAGCACCAATGATTACGTCTCTGTATACCTACATATTCTATATTCTGATGTACATGCCTATTTCTCACTGTTGGTGATCCACCCTTATCTACTGTAAATCAATTTGCTAGAGCAATTAATTTAAACAGGTAATATCTTATATCTACGTATGTATATCTATTTATCTTTCTATGTAGGTCGCGAGATTGAATCGAATGAATAAGGGTTATAGTAGCTATGCATTAGCTTGTGCGGTGACTATTTCAATCTAATAAATTAAGCCCGTTCCTTAAAGTTAAAATATCCATTTAGGATAGCATGTTGATTTCTAAGTTTATTTCTAGCCCATTCACTTGCCATTTGAACTTATTGGTTGTATTTGCGCATGTACTTATGGAAAGGTTAAAATATTTAATTTCATTAGCCATTAAAGCAAAAAAAAGGACTTTTGGATTATTTCATTCTCCAGAGTTTTTTTCACCTTTAAATCGCTGTTGTAATTGATTTTCCCTCGATTACGGTAGGTTTAATATAAATGAACATAAGCATGATTTACGATAATTTTCGTGTTTGCCTTGGAAAGTATTATTAATTAGATTGCGATCAAATCAACAAATCATTACGATTGATTGTGAAATTGAAAAATGAGAAACATGTATGACGTACAAAAAAATTAAAATCTTAATGGGGGAAACGGGAAATAGTCTATAGCCTTCCTAAACTTTTCTAAAGATTTGTTAAAGTGATTTTTTAAACTTTTTTATAAAAAAAACAATCCCTCGTCACCATAATATGGTCATATTTCGACTGAAACTTGCCAAGGAGTATTAGGTGTGTGTTTTTCAAATAAGATGTAAAATTAAAAGTTCCCTCTCTATTCCTACCACAACGTATCGTTATTTATTTATATTAATAGATACATAGATTTATTTATCATTTCTTGTTCCATGTTTACATGGTTTTGACATAGATCTTAAAGGAATGACTTCGCAGTGTGCCAGATTGACATCTGGCTCGAATAAATTTCAGCTAAAAGACCCAATTTTAAACCACTTTTTATCGAATGGGGCCACTTTTAGGCCGTATGTCAGCAATAACGCTCCTAATATTCTTTTTCAAGATTTCAATAATCTCAGTCATATGTATATGCTTAGACAAGTGACTTCACATAGCCGTAACAAAAATAATCTAGCGGTTCTAAGTCGCACGATCTTGGAGGCCAAGTCACAGGCCCAAGATGCGAGATAATGGCCTCACCAAAAGTGTCCTTCAGTAAATTGATGCTACACGCGAACTGAACCCTTTCGATTTGAAAACGATGTTCAGTAGCAAGTTTATTTATTATAAACTGGCAAACGAAACTGAGCATAAACCAAGTGACAGCTGTCACAAAGACCAACTCCGAAAAAAGTATTGTCAAATTGAAAAGCACACCTTTCAAAAAACACCCATTATGTGTATGTACAAAGTGTAATGATAAATTAAATTCGATAAGTCTTCGTTTATATTGTTCATTCTGTAGAATGACGGTTTTTAAAATTCAATTCGCTTCAAAAACAAAATCTTCTTATCCTCTTGAAAAAATGAACATCTTACAATGAAGTGGTAAACGCCTTTTTTTATTAAAAACAGATTTGGGCTATTAGTGCGTCCTTGTCTAAATCCTATTTTTGTTTCAAACCAGTCCGAAGCGTGCGTCAGTCTTAATTTTGTGTCCTTGGCAAACGCTATACAGAACCTTTCAAATTTTAAGACTTAATCGGGCGTTATAAAGCTTTAAAAGATAAATTTGCATTTAGAAGACCAATGTTTTTTAAGTTCTTCACGAGCTTTTTAGGAATTCCCATTTTAGACCGAAAATTCTGACTAAATTAAGGGGATATTGACTGTTTCGAAGGACATTAGGTTATAAAAAGTCTTATAAGGGCCAGTTGGAACTCTTTTTCGTCACTTGGGCATATATTTTTCCACAATATCTACCTTTTTTTCTGGCGAATCACGTGTTTCAATTTATTCTGTGCAGCATAAGTAAGCAATCTTATAGTTTGAAAATTGGAAATATCTCTTAGAAGCTTTGTTCTGAACGATGGACATAGATACATGCATACATATATGTATATGTACTGTGTATAGGGGTTTTTGACCCTCATTCAAAGGTCACTATACATAAATGTTGACATTTGTCGCTTTTTCAACTCAAAATTTAATCTGTACTGTAATAAAATATAAATGTTACTCTTTATATTTCCAGTCTTACTAAATTGTTTTTGTCATTTTTGAGAATGGTTTGATATTTGAACACGTTGCTTATAGCAAGTTGAATGTTTATTCTTATTAAAAAAAATTAGACTTAATTGGGAATCATTTTCGTGGGGACTTAAAAAATTGTGTATAACATTGTTACTGATTATAAATCATGAAAATTATATGCCTATGAGCCTGAAACTTAACAGTGTGGGCATGGGCCACAAATAGTTTAAAAACACTATTAATAAATATGTTTTAGAAGTCTCTCATGTCGAATTTCAAAAAGATTTTCAAAATTGATTCGAATATTCATATTAAAAAAATGCTTTTTTGTTTTAAACATTTAAACTGACATAATTATTGTTATTGTTGGGATGGACAAATAGAAGAATAACCCTTAATAATAATGCAGCTTAAAATTAATCGAATTTCGTAAAACAAACTTAAATGTAATCAAGTCAATTTTCATTATTTTATTATAGGTACTCTGCCGAAAAACAAAAATGTTTGGTATCCCTTTTTTTTAAACTAGCTTTTTAATATTTTCAATGATCTCAATTTCGATTATGGTGTCATTTGTTTTTTAAACTTAACTAATAGTTAATAACCCAAGTCGTAATATTTGCCATCAAAACCACAATGGAACTATATGAGACAATGCGTCAAAATATGGTTATTTATTTTATATTATGCTATCTGCATTTTAAATACAAATACAATTCCTCCATGCAACATCTAGAAACTTCTCACTTCTGATTCCACAATCCACTACCATCAAAAACCTCGAAAAGGTGTTAAGCATCTTGCACATGAGCTACGAACTGCGAACTGCGAACTGTGGATGTTCGCATATTTTGACTTTTCTTTCACATGAGCTTTATTTCTATTCGCAGACAGCGACGAATTGTCAACCCTTTTCTCCATATTTTCCTCAGCCATGATCTTTCACAAAAAAACAAAACAAGAGTGGTATAATTTTGAGGTTAAGTTGAGCTCGAACAATTTATTCGTTGCAGTGTGGATGGTATGTGGAACGCGAATAGAGTTTGACAGTTCGTAGCAACCACACTGCAATTTGTTAAGCAATATTCACATGAGCACGACCAACGACCAACGAATGAACGAATATTCGTCGATTTAGACATTTCTTTCACATGAGAGTTTTTAATTCGTCGCGAATGAAGTTTGACATTCACCACCGAAACCAAAACAAGAACGATTTTTTTAGGTTAAGTACGCGCGATTTTTTTATTCGTTGCGAGTGTGGATAATGTGGAACGCGAATAAAGTTTGACAGTTCGTATCAGCTATAATTTTTTTCGCGACGAATAAATTTGTTTTCTTAAATTTATTAATATATGATATTGAAAAGTAAAAGTATGCATCATAAATCAAATAGAAACTATATTGCTATCGTTTTGTTAAGAATTTGTGTGGAAATATGTCTTTAAACGTATATAAACTCACATTTTGTAATTCATTCGTCGTTCGTTGGTCGCGCTCATGTGAATGATGCTTTACTAACAAATTATTTTTACAAAATTGTCTTGTTTTAGAGAACAAAATGCAAATTTTATTATCCTAATATTATTGTCAATTGGTTTCTTATAGTTTAAATGTGTTTTTGTTTGGAATTGAATTTTTGAAATATGTAAAATCACGTTTGTTCGTCCATTCGTTGTTCGCTCTCATGTGCAAGGCACTTTACCGCGTCTTAGCGTAAGGAGCAAATTCTCATGCTGATCTTTGCAAATTAAATATGTAATTTAAACAGTTTAGCACTGGAAATGATGAAATAAATATTTAAATCATGGATAATACCTCCATTTACTATAATTTTGCCTCTGAAATATTAACCAAAGATTTTTCACTTTGCCTATATTCACTTTAAAAATTCAGTAATCGAGCATATTTTTGTTCGCCATAAAATGAACCACATCTTATACATACATACATATTCATATACATCATAGCGATTATGCTCAAATTACTTTCACCTCGAAGACAACAACGCCCGGCGGCTTCGGCGAAGACGACGACGACGGCGGCGGCGTTAAAGGGAACACCCGGATATTCATTCTATATAGTGTTACACCACACACATTTTATGTAAAGAAAAAAAGCAGTGTATAGATTTTGGCAATATCGATTTTCTTAGGGTTTTCACTTTACCACCACACCGCATCACTGCGCTGCTTATGGTGCTATTTTCTTGGTTGGCGCTGTCCAACTTAAGGAGGCAACAAGCTTTAGAAGGAAATGAGTTTCCTTATACATATATACATACAAACCATAAATTGGAAATTGAATAGATAGAGTATATTCAACAATTCTCTGAAAATGTGGTGGGCGTTGTTTCGTCTGTCGTCGACTTTATACCCAAAAACCCCCATCAACCCAAACCAGACAGGATTTCATTCCTTTGCCATTTATTTTTGGTATCTCTTGTCTCCATCGCATTTAAAGTTAACTCCCCAATTTTAGAACGATATAAATTCTTTGCTGGCTTTTATTAAAGTATAGTGGCTGAGACATTTTGTCAATAGGAAAGTATTTTAAGTCATTTTATAAGAAAGTGTTTTATATAAATAAACAAATATTTTGTGTGGAAAAGAAAAAAACATTGTGGAATTTGTGTTAATGTATCTACAAATTGTTGTAAAAAAAGTTATACCGATGGCGACTATTCCCTTTAAATCGTCGCATAGTTTAAAATTAAATTTACTATACATATAGTTGATATAAATAATATATAATAATATAATAAATAAATAAAAAACAATAAAATCTAATCGAATAAAACTTAAGTATGTTACATTTCCTTGGTATTTGAATTATTTAAGACCAAGTTCAATTTCTTATTACTCTTGTGCTTTAAAAATTTTAAGTACCAATACTGGGACTTGTACTTGTAAATATTTGTATTCCCCCTTATTTTCTCCTAAAATACTTTTATTAATTTCGATTACTGTATGTATGTATTGTATCTAATTGTACTCAACCATTAAATCTATGATAGTTGTGGTTTTGTGTCTTGATGGTAGAAAACCATTTCATGGTTTCAAGTTGGTAGCCCTGTTTGACACCTGTCAAATTCAGCTGTCACATGAAATTTCATAATATTAGTTGAGTGTTTTTTGTAGTGCCCGTGGCATACTGGTTAGTGCGTTGGATCATTGTTGTATGTATATACTTTATGATATGCTTAACGGTAGAAGGTTTGTTGTCAAAAGTGGCAATGTAACTTCTACCACAACATTCCAAATTAACAATGGTCTTATACAGGGAGCGGTGAATTAGCCGGCTATATTCAGTATTTACACCAGCGCACAGTGCGTTGACCAGTGGACAAAAATCAAAAAAAAAATGCAATGTTTTTCATTTTTACACTGATGCAGGTCTAGCACATGTTGATTAACTGTTATTCAATATTTTTTTTGTTGTTTGCATTTTTTTATGGAAAGATTAGCGGAATTGTTTAGAGCATATAAGGTAATTTTGGTCAAGGTTGCATTTTGAAAAATAGCTAGTGAAATAAAAGTTATTGATTACAATTTTTTTTTTGCAATTATTATAAATAATGGAATCGTTAAGAACAGGTATGACTAGTTAAATTTAATCTTTGAAGTAATTTGTGATTTTAGGGAAATAATTAAAAAAACACCTATTTCAAAGGAATTTTTTCACGTAAGTTAGGCTTTTGAAAAAAGTTTTACAAAGCTTTAAAGAACTTTAAATGTCGTATTACCATTTAACTTTGCGGAAAAGCAAAGCAGACCCCAAACTCCATTTTTAGAAGCGTCAATAAAAACGAAAAAAAGAAGAATTGCGAATCTTTTAGTCTCCAATTCATCTGAAGAGCTGAGATTCGCTGCGGAAGTTTCCGAACATTCCTCTGGTATTGGAGTTGATTCTTGTAAGATAGAAAAAACATTACCACTTAAAGATACGTAAGCACTATACTTAGATCTTGATCTTTCCGAAAAAAATATAATATATTGAGATCTGTAGCTAACGATTTTCATAAGGATTTATTTCCTAGTTTATATGAGTTGAGAAATTTCAAAAATCAAATGCTTCCGAAAAAAAGAGAAGTTTCGGAAACCATTGCCGATATTTCTGAAGTAAAGGGCGATACACATGCCATTCTCACATATGTAAATGGGGCTTTGACGGAAGTTCCAGCCATAGCCAATATAAACAAGTTTTTTTCTGATTCAAAAAACACCGATGAATACCTTTTTTTGATAGCATTATCACCTTTTAAATTGGTTGAAGAAAGTATCGGTGTTGAGTTATGGAAAAATCTTCGATGTTCTTTCAGTATGTTTTGCCGTCCGATTAAGTTCATGTTCATTAAGGAATGCCCAGAACTTGTAAGAAATGAGGAAACCAAAATGAAATCTCAGATCGGTAAATTTGTTTATGATCAGTTTTTCAGTACTAATTTTTTTTGTTTTTTATAGAACAACTCACTCCCTAGACCATAACCAAAAACGGCTATAGTTTAAACATTTCATTTAAGTTGATATTTACAATGGTTGATGGGAGCATATGTAACATTTTATCGAACACCAATTGTGCATCAAAATGTTTTCTTTGTGGAGCAACTCCTAAGGAAATGAATTTGGTGCAAGTGCATGAAAAACCAGTAATTGAAGAAAACTTCCGATTTGGTTTATCCACTCTTCATTCGTTCAGGACTAACTATTGATATAAGTCAATTCTCTGTTATATATATATATATTCTCTGTTTATTTTGAGCTTTACAGTTGGTACTACATGCCAATAAATGTGCATAAACTTTTAATTCATGGGCCAGAAATTATATCGTCTTTCGAAATCCTAATTGGTTTACTGTCCGAAGAAGCGCTTGAAGCAACACTTAAGGAATTCCGAAAAAATCGGCTTGGTCACGCAAGAAAGTTATCCCGTGTTAACACTAACCAGGACATTTTGACGATCTTGCTTCTCAGGTCCGATCCTTTAATTTCTAATCTTAGAAAAAAAGAGCGGAGATTATGTAAGAAAGGTCAAGAAGAAATTGCTCAATATCTCCAAACAAGTGAATGCATTGATACCTCTTCGCCTTCTTTTACTTCTAGTTTTGAAGATATTGAACAATTTAATAATTGTAATTTAAATAAATACACACATGTGTATATGTTTGAAATATTTAAGTTTTGTTTTTATTTTTCTCGTCTTTTGTTTTTGTTTTAAAGTCTTTAAAAATATACTTTTGAACAATGTATGTTGTAACAAAAAATTTAAAAGAGGGCGTGTCAGTTGGTGGACATGACTTTTTTGTGCTTCTAAACTTAGCTACAAAATTAAATCCCTAATTTTCAATAAAATTGTTCAAGTCGATCTTGAGATATAATCGATATTCATAAGTGGGCAGGGGCAGGGGGCGTAAATATGACGCGAATTTTGGAGAAACTTATTATTTATTGCATTTAAAACATTTTTGCTACTAAAAATCAACTTAACTACGGAAAATAGAATTTTGTCCACTTTCCCCATACGATCGACGCACTGTGCAGCGATCTGATAGGTAGTCTTACAAAGGCAATTGCGTACCCGCCGACGATCTAATTGCGTACAGAACGGCCCGAAAAGTTGAGGTTATTAGAATTTTCTTGCAGCGTGATTTCGACAAGATTCAGCGATATTGCGACGGCTGGAAACTGAAAATAAATGTCCAGAAGTCGGAGACAATTCTGTTCCGGACTGCCTTGCCCCTTTCCAGATGGAGAAGTTTCGGGTGTTCGAGCGGTAGTGTTTACGATGCTGTACCGGCTTATATCGAACTGCTGAATCTTCTTTCGTGCATTACTATTCTAGCGAGGTCCTATACAACAGTACTCGAATCAACAGAGTTGACAATTTCGTGATAAAACTCGTTTGAGGTCACATTGCAAGAGCTATGTCTTCGACCAACCATTTAAATTTTCGGGGCGTTCAAACCGAACGACGAGTATTTTGAGAGCGCACGATTGAGCGGCTGGGGTTTTAAGCCTTGACCGGCTTACATACTTGGTTGTTCTTGTAGTAGTTAAGTAGTTTATAGGTAGAATAGGTAGTTTAAGTTAGTTTTATGTTTTATTTTAAGGACCTAATTTTTAGTAGTTTTTAAGTAAAAATAAAAAAAGATATTGGAATTATTTTTTTTAAATTTTCTAATAAATAAAAAAAATAAATAAAATTGAATTGAAGTAAAATAGATCTTAGGGCTGAAAGGCATACAAATTAAGTGTTATTGTTTAACTTAGAGTGTCCGTATGGGACCAGTAAGTTAGTTGTAAGTTATGGTTTATTAGGCTAGTTTTATGAATTTTTGTCTAGCTTTAAGATAGGTCTAAGATTGAATTAATAAAAATGATGTCGTGCTAGAGGTCTTGGGTTCGATCCCTGCCTGTGCCATCTAAATTTTTTTCACGCGTACTGCCTCTTACGAGGAATTGACAAATTCTCCAAGAGTAATTCTTGTCATGAAAAGTGCTTTCTCAAATTGGCCGTTCGGAATCGGCTTAAAACTGTAGGTCCCCTCCATTCCTGACAACATTACTCGCACACAGGAATAGTTGAGAGTTGTAAGTCACCAGGCCCTAGTTCTCAACGGACTGTTGCACCACCAAAAAAAAAAAAAGTTGAGTGTTTGCCATTTATGATAATGAATCGCTTAGCAATCAAATAACGCTTCAAAATTATAAAAACATACTACAAAAGTGTTGATTGGAACAAAGGCGTTTTAGGTGATGATTATAGTCATTATCATCGACAGACTACGCACGAAATTGTGAAGAATTTTGAAGGCCAGTACATCATCGTTATCGTACGTTCGGGATACCATTTTATGTTGTCCACATCTCAAAAACCAGTAGAGATAGCGAATTTAAATAAATTTTGTAATACATACATATAATAGAACAGAAAAATGCATAAGGGACTTTTAAAAAAATTGAATCATTTTGATTGACCCATAATATCTCACGAACCAATAACCAATTAAATTTTATATATATAATGTGACGTGATACCAAATTAGTATAAAATAATAGAAAATAACTCAATTAATGTTTTGTTTTAATCAATAAAATTAAAAAAAAAAATATTTTTCACCTCGAATAGGTATTTTACGCACCAAAAATGATTTTACATCCAAAATAGTTTTATGCAACGATGATAAACGATATCTCGTGAATGAATGAACGTTCTTACTTCAAAGTGATTTCATTCTGCGCTAAATTTTGTTGTTAACGTTAATCACCGTTAAAGTTTTGTACAAATGGACGGTATGGGAAGTTATCAGTGGGGGTCGCTTCTTTTTTAGCTTAACTTTCGAAACTGATATGAAATGTTTATGAAATAATTCTTACTATTATATAAATTTATTGATTATATAAACTTACCTGGTTCAGAATATTTATTTTTGTTGGTAAACAACTATCTAAAGTTTGATTTTGTGCATAAATAAAGAAATAACTAAATCTATTAGCTTAATTTAAATATGAACAGAGTCGAAAAGTTTCTTTCAAGAACTATAGGTCAAATTGTATCCCATATAAATATTTAAATACATAAGAGAACAAAGTTAAATCTGTTGCTTGTATGGCGGCTTAGAGCCAATTATTATAAAATCCAGCATTAAAAAAGTAATCTTTCAAAAAGAAAAACTCACTTTATCAAAACTTCAAGAGAAACTATTTTTGTTTCCAATATTATTGTTATAAGTACGAGTATATGTATAGTACTTTGAAAGTTTAAATCTGTTCGCATAAATAGCACAAAACGAACTCATGAATAATGATAGACATTATATTCCTTATCATGTACATATAGTGTATGTACATTATGTACTTACATATATGTATGTAAAAGTACATATTTATCCTTGTTCTAAAGACCATATATAAAACTTATACCGGCGAAATGATGTCAGATATATAATAATGTTTCTCAACAAAATTGTAAAACTTCTTACCCAGAATTTCTTCGAGTATTTGTGTTGTCTTTTGAAAATGAGCTTGTACTTTTAGTACAACAAAAACAATGAATGTTAGTTTTAATAAATTTATAGGTATATCGTGTCGTTGGGCTCCTTAGGAAAATTTCTTATGAATGCTGAAAACTATGCAACTTTTTCTTTTAAGACCTGCGCTGCGGGGCTTCAACTTTCAGAAAGTGTTGATTTGTTTAACATTTCACTGAAGTATTTTATTTTGAAAAGTTGAAAACAAAACATTTATGTACATAGACAACAAAAAATACATTTTAACCCAGTATAAATGTAAATAATTATAGTGAGCAAAGCAATCATATATGAATTATAAGGATATCATTTATTTCAAAGAAGCCCTTTTGAAAGTTTTTTAAACTAAAATGTTTTTATTTCTTTTAAAAAGCCTATTATTTAGGCAGCTGTCATTTTTGTAGCTTTGACTAGTAAAAACCACGCCATTACTAATCGCAATTGTTAAAATACACCACACAAATAGTGTACATTTTTGTAGTCAAAGTTTGCAAAACTTAAGCATTTTTGTGTCGTCGTGAAGCACTTTGTCGGCCGGCAATATAGAAACAGTGGAACAATTTGAACTCTTGTTATAATTTAGTGATGTGAAGAATGAAAACCATGTGCTTTGTTCAATAACAACGGAGAATATTGTTGATGTAGTGCGTAGTGTTAACGGAACCACTGGTTTGTCAATCTTCAGAATTTAGAATTCCACAAACGACATTGTACTGTATTCGTCATTAAGACTTATGTAAGGTCTTAGGAGTTTTAAGAAATAAAGTCGTTCAATCAGCAGCAGCATCATGTATTTGGTGACTAGGCCCTGGAAATGCGTCAAAATGGATTTACGTTGACAAATATGGGCTTCCTATTACGAAATTCATGCTTCGCAGGTATGGGCTTCCTATAACGAAATTCATAGAAAATGTATTGAATCAATTCAACATAATTTCATTCGCTTTGCCCTAAAGGGATGATCCTTATGATCTGCCCCTATGAACATCGTATTCTACTTCTTAAAATGCAATCTCTCCATCAAAGGCGTGTTAATAATGACTTAGTATTTTTTCATCAACTCATTAATGGTGAAATTGATGCACCTTATGTGCTATCTTGTGTACATTTGAATTACCGAGGCGGAACCCATCACCTGCGTACTTTTGACTTTATACATATTGACTTCCATAGAACTAATTATGCAAAGAATGAAGCCTTAAGTCGAATGAGCATTTTATATAACTTAAACTGTTCATCGATAGATTTAAATCTAAATAAGGTGGGATTAAAATCATTGTTTAGAATCAGTGCTCCACTATCGTAAACGTCCTTATTTTATTTTTTGTTCTGTAATAGTTATATGTTAATTTTGTTTTGTATTTTGTGCGTGTGTTAGGCTATAATTGTATTATTTTCTTACTAACAACTAACACATGCACTTATGATGAGCCTCTAATCGTAGTTTGACGCTTGCTATAAGCTAACTACTTTCTAAAAATTCTGAAGTGTAAAAAAAAGCTCTTATTGGAAAACCCTGTATATGAATGTTCGCAACTTCATTTCAATACAAATACTCTTAAAATAAAATGCATGACTGGATCGTACGAACTTGCTCATGTATCCAAAGAGTCAGTATACAAATATGTTAAATGTTGCTTTATATTTAAATAAAAGAATATACGCTTCAACAGTTTGAAGAATCAGCAAAGAATAAGCAATTTATTTTTATAAGTAAAAATAAAACAAACAAATGAACAAAATGATAAGCTGATGAAAATCTAATTCCAAAGTAAAATAAACAACAGGTTTATTTTAACACCCTCACTGAATTAGATAACACCAAAGCTTAGTCCAAGAGAAGAAGAACAAGTATTATGCTGCGGTCCAGAAAAGAGCCTTAGTCAACAAATCAGCTGTCATTTCTTCAGTGCTGACGTATTTCAAAATAATTTTTCCTTCGTCAATTTTTTCTCGTATAAAGTTATGCTTAAGATCAATGTGTTTGGTTCTTCCATGATATGTGATAGTTGAATCTGGTGAATTTGGAATTAGCTCTCTCTGTAAGCCTATCAACCAGGTTGCTTCTTGAGTCGCTGCAGTTAGTGCCATATATTCTGCTTCTGTCGTCGAGATGGCTACTGTTGGCTGTTTTTTCGAATTCCATGAGATTGCACCATTATGAAGCAAGAAAGTATAACCGGTTGCGGATCGTCTTTCATCTGTGTCACTAGCCCAATCGGCATCGCAAAATCCGGAAACATGACCTTCCCCAGCGGTATAAACAAGTTTCATATTAGCTGTTCCTTTTAGATAGCGAAATATGTGTTTTACTGCTGTCCAGTGGGCTTTTCCCGGGTTCTGATTGTATCGACTGACTGTAGTTACAGCAAAACTAATATCAGGACGTGAAACTTGAGCTGCAAACATAAGACTTCCCACAGCTTCTTGATAGGGTACATCTTTCATTTCAGCACACTCCTTTTCGTTTTGTGGGCACATCTCCTTTGTCAACTTTTGGTTAGCATCTAAAGGTGTTTTCGTTAAGTTACAATCAAACATATGGAATCGATTAAGAATTTCATTGATGTATAACTCTTGATCCAAAAAAATTAAACCTCTTTTTCGATCCCTGTTAATTTGAATGCCCAAGAAAAAACGGGCCTCTCCTATATCTTTTATTTTGAAAGCATTTGGCAAGTTCTTTTTCAATTCCAACTTCTAGTATTTATCGTTAGTAAATATGAGAAGATCATCTACATACATAAACCGCTACATACAACATTTTCCCCTTAGATAATCTGTAATAAATACAGGGATCGACTTTAGATCTTGTAAGGCCATCAACTCTGTAATGCCGTATCTATAATTTTTGGTTCCAAACACGGCTAGCTTGCTTCAGACCATAAAGGAATTTTTTTAATTTACATGCTCTTAGGCTTTTGTCATTGAAGCCTTCTGGCTGTACCATAAAAATCTCTTCGTTCAGATCGCCTTGTAAGAACGTTTTGATAGCATCTGCGGTTATGGGAGTACCTGAACTCTCAAGGTCCATTACCATCGGGCGATAGTCGTCAGATAATCCAGCAAGCAGCAAAGTACCAAACCATTCGTCACTCACCTCCATGGCCACTGATCTCAATTTGTGGGCAGTACTTACGATTTTGGTTACGTATGGCTCCACAGAATCACTATCATCCAATCGTGTAGTGATTAAAGTCCGCAAAAGTCCAACTCTGCGCTTCAGTCCTGAATCCTCAAAGGCTCGTTCCAGATTGTTCCATGTTTCTTTCGCAGTCTTCGCAGACTGAACATGAACGAAGTTTATTGGCTCGATCAGCAGAATTATTTTCGCATTGGCTTTCGTCACTTTCTTCGAATCCGGTGTTGTACCATCATTATATTCGACGCAGTCCCAAAGATTTTCCAGTTCGAGATATGTCTTAACCGCAAACTTCCACGAATCCCAATTTTCTCGACCTTTAAGTTTTTCGATAGAGGGCAATACGTTCAGTGACATCACGAAAAATCTTGCGAAAATATTCAGCTTTCAATGGGTCTTCAATTTCCTTTATTTAATTAACTATATTAAGCATGGACTGGGCCCATAACCTGTTAAAAGTTGCTTTATATTTAAATAAAAGAATATACGCTTCAACAGTTTGAAGAATCAGCAAAGAATAAGTAATTTATTTTTATAAGTAAAAATAAAACAAACAAATGAACAAAATGATAAGCTGATGAAAATCTAATTCTAAAGTAAAATAAACAACAGGTTTATTTTAACAAAATATTTCCTGTATTTTAAAATTTAAAAATGTACCTACCCGCAAAAAAAGTTTGTTGTAAAAAATTAAACTCTAAATAATAATATCTCAAAAAATCCTAAAAATTGTATTTTAAAGTCGTTTGTTTTTTTTTTTTAATTAATTTTTCAATTTTAGTTTAAAAATATTTTATTTACGCAGTTATTTAGAGCTTATTAATATACGTTTTACATTTCAATTTCTTAAACAAACGATGACCTATTTTAAAGCTATCGAATTTCGAAATATATTTTAATAATTAAAAATAAGAACAATGACATTTTTGATCATCAAATATTATTGAGACAATATAAGAGCTTGTGCAGAAAACATTTTTGAAATCGGTTAAGGGTTCTATGGGGAGTACATTTCTGGATCAATAAAAAATATTTTTTTTACATTGAAAGAAGCCAAATTAAGTAAAAAAAAAATTAGCAAAAGTTAAAATAAATCTATCAGTTTGTTTTTGATAATCTTGAAATTTTGGATTTTTGACCAAAAAATTTGTATGGACAATACTGTAATTTTTAGTCTAAAAAATGAAATAAAAAAAATACTTAACTCGAATCTGCTCCAAACCTTAATTTCCACATTTGAAGTCAATGTTACCAATAGTTTGGGCTGTAGGGGCCATAACAAACAGACGGACGGAATCGGGGGATCTACTTTTTTCGACTTCTCCAACGTGACATTAGTCATGTTTGATTAAAATCTTGAGTTCGAAATGTTTTACGAATGCAAAACATGCCATATATGTATGTATGTAGTTCTTATCGCAAATTAAAAACGAGTTATGTATATTAAATGATTTTAAAGAATTTTTTTGGCAACATTTTTAAGCTTCTGAAGGCTTGTTTATGCGTAAAAAAAATGTCACCTTATTATTGTTTTCTGTTTTCATAATTCATATTTATTTATAATTATTGAAGATGGTCTTAGGGCTTTATTTAAAACAAATTAATTTTAAGTTACCTTTTTTTTTTGTAATTTTTGTTTTTAAAAACTTCGACATTATGTAAAAGGTCTTAAATTAAAGACCGTTCGATTTCACAATTGTATAAAACAAGTTGTATATGAGGTAACAATAAGTTTGTAACTATATCTGAGAGCCGTATCAATGGTATTGTGTGTTAAATAAAACATCGTTTAAATGGTCAAAAGATCCAGTTTTCGATGACTTTGGAGAATAAATCTGGCTGAATTTGACCGATCGTATCGATTATGTTGTTTTTGAGGTCCGCGGAGGTTTGATGCTTATTGACATAAGACCTGCGACATAAGATATCCAAAAAATCATGATCAAATAGTAACTTTCACCTACCTATTCAATAAAAAAAAATGAGCCTAGTCTGTAAAGATGATTTTTCGACTAAAATTGGGATCAATTTCTAAGTGCTCTAAAATCTAATTAGCAAACACACAACGCTGCGTAGTTTTTTTTGGTTTCAGCTCGCCGCGCCGTGGGTCAGATTTTGTGAGCTACCTACACGGAATTGACCTGCTCGGATTCTGCTGCACACATTCACGAACAGCAGCGATGTTTTCGACAGATCCTGCGTGTCGTTGATGTACAGGTCTTGGCTGATTGTTCACTGAGCCGGTAGACTTAAATGGGAAGGACGACCATGTACCCCAATAAAAAGCGAGCATCTCCCATTTTGGTAATAAAGTTATATTATTTCCATGTATTGCTCGAAGCTGTTACTTGCCATGATGATAGTCTTTAGTGATTGATTAAAAGAAAATATTTTGAAAAATAACAAAAGGAACAATATGCCCGCCACGAGCTGTCAAAATCATCCCATCCCTATTGGAAAACCCTTTGTATCCAAAAATCAAAAAAAGAGGCTGGGATGCGACCCACACTGATAAATTCCCATTCCGTCTGTCGATTTGTCTTGCTTAAAAGTTTGTCAATATTTATCAATTTTTACCAAATTTGCGTACTATTGTTTTTGTAGATTTTATACAAAAATTTTATAAAAAATTACTGAATATCGAAAACAATATTTTCTGTGAAATAAAATAAGTTTGAAGCAAATATTTGTAATTTTTGAAAAGCTATTTGAGTCGAAAGTAAATTTTTACCAAGTTTTAGTATTGTTTTTTTTTTAGGTTTTTAGTTTTTGTAAAAAAAACTGTCAATTCGATTTTTCTCAAAATTTTATCGAATGTTGAAAACAATATTTCTTATAAGTTAAAATTAGTTAGAAGTCATTATCTTAATTTTTTGAAAAGATATTTGAGTCGAAAATCAATTTTTACCAACTTTTGTTAATTTTTTTTTTCGGTTTTTAATTTTTTGTAAAAAAACTCTCAATTCGATTTTTTTCAAAATTTTACTGAATGTTGACAACAATATTTTTTGAAATATAAAAATAGTTTAAAGCCAATATCTCAAAGTTTTGAAAAGATATTTGAGTCGAAAATCAATTTTTACCAACTTTTGTTAAATTTTTTTTTGGTTTTTTTTTTTGTAAAAAAAACTCTTAATTCGATTTTTCTCAACATTTTTCAGAATGTTGAAAACAATATTTCTTATAAGATGAAATAAGTTTAAAGTCTTAACCTCAAGTTTTTGAAAAGGTATTTGAGTAGAAATTAAATTTTTACCAACTTTGAGTAATGTTTTTTTTTTAAGTTTTTATTTTTAATAAAAAAGTTGTCAATTAGATTTTTCTCAAAATTTTATCAGATGTCAAAAACATTATTCTTCGTTGCACAAAATTGTTTTGGAGATGAAATCATATTTTAGTCGTAAAATTTTCGAGGTGCCAAATTTTTTTTTTCAGTTTTTTTGATTTATAATAAAACCGTTAATTGGATTTTTTTTCCAAAAATATAATTGTTTTGTATCACGTTACAATATATAATATAAAATTTAATTCAAGTCTCTAACATCATTGGTTCATGAGATATTTAGGTTTAACCAAAATTTTCACCTTTTTTTAAACTGCTATGGTAAAAAAAAAAACACCCACGCAATTTTCTTGAGATCCCTTTCTGCATCTTTCCGCATTATTATCTGTATAACAAAATTTATTTGAAGTCGATATCTCTTCTGGTTCTTGAGCTATGGACGACGAAAAAAACGTCGCAAACGTACGTACGTACACACGCACGCACACACATCTTTCTAAACATCTTTTATTTCGATTCTAGGGACCTTGAAACGTCGAGAAATGTCAAAATTTTTAATTCGACAAATCGGACTCATTACAATAACTTCCTTTGGGAAGTTAAAAATTGGTAAAAAAAGGTAAAAACAAACAAAAAATTATTTCGTTCTTTAACTTAAATCGTGGTAAAATTTTGAAGGATTTTATAGAAAACTGTTAATAGATATTTTTAAGAGCATTAAATTTCCTTTCAAACACTTAGTGCTAGTTTTGAAATATAAAATTTTTGTTGTTTATAAATATTCTTCAGTTAAAAAGGGTTACCAAAAAAAATAGTTTTGTAACCTAAATATATTGGGAATGGTTCGTCTTAACTTTGATATTCTTTGAAGGGCATCGGATTTCCTACAAAGATATGTATATACAATTATTAACCTCGAAGACCTGAAATATTAAAAAAAAAATGAATACAAATAAAAAATGGCGATAATAGTCACTTGCATTTTTTAAAGGGCTAAAATATAGACGAAAGTTTTTGCTCGTCATTCTAAATGACAGTCTTGCTATGCTATAGATTTGAAAATATGTAGATTTTTATTTGGCCCAGTCCATGGTAAATATTTAAAATTGAAAATAACATGACATGGTACACTGGGCGTGTACTTAATATTTTTTTAAATAATTTATACTTTATATACATGCACCCATGCGAACAATGTCTCACGGGCAGATAGTCGTCAATAATTTAAAGTTTATCGATCCAAGTTTACTTACATTCATAAGGGTTCGGTTCTATAAGGATTTATGATTTATTGAGATTATATACCACTATAAATATGTACATATGTATGTATATTTTCATATAAGCTAAAATTAATATATGGAAAATTGGCTTCATCTGCACATAAAAGAGTTCAACAAATAACACAATCATTCAGGATAGAATTACTTATAAATACATACTTTTCCTATTTTGAACTTAGTAAATATTTTCGAAATGGGGAGTTTTATGATCCTAGTCGACAACAAGAAGCTAAGAGGTTTTCATAATTATATCAAAGAACATATATGTACATATAAGATGATTATGTATACATAGATATACAATATGCCTATACATGACTATTCCAATTAGAAGGAAAAGAGAGAAATACTCGTATACTTACCCTCAATTTTAAAATCTACCTGTAGACCGTTTTACTTCGCCAAAAATAAAAAGGCATTCAAAAATGTTGTTTCAAATGTGTGACGTATGTAAATACGTAGTTATTATATGTAAATGTACAGCGCATGTGGTAATTTTTAATCTTTATTTGCTTTCGATTCGATGAGAAAAGAATGTGTTCAAGGATAAAAGAACAAATATTATAATGACTACATACATATTATGTATGTATGTATGTACATACATATATGACACCTTCCTGAACTAAAACATTTGGCTTAGAATTAGGACGTTTTGTACATACATACATATATGTATGAAAAACGTATAGATACATAAAATAGCAGCTTTTGGATTGTTTATTTACACTTTGTATCCATAATTTACAAAGATTTATAGAGGATTTATTTCTTTAATATCAACAGATTCTTTTTTTTTTTATTATTCATTATGGCTTGTTTATTCTAATTTATTTGATTGTCTGACACATAAATTCTATGCTTTCTGTCATTTTTGAAATTATTTACTTAAATAAATAAAAATTAAAAAATAAAATAATTAAATACGCAAAAAAAAAAAAACAAAATCCCCATGGATTTGCAAAAGAACAAAATACAACTCAAAAAGCATTAAAATAAATAAATTGTATTTTTATGATGTTATATTTTCAAAAAGAGGCAATTTGTTCATAATTTTATGTTCATATAAAAATAATTTATAATTTTCTGTTTTGCATTTAGGTAGATACAAGTTAAAATTCAAAAAAAAAAAGAATATATGACATTGTTGAAGAGAGACGAATATTGTTTTTGAACGACAATTTCTTTCAACAAATCCATCCGCAACAATTAACACCTCAAAAATGTGAACTTAACATGTTTGTTATGGTTGATGGTGTATTTTGGGATTTTAAATTTAGGAAAATTTGAATAAAATATACGAGCAAATCACACCATAAAGAAGTCATGAAAAATACGTAAAATGTTTAATTGGTGGCGTTAAATAAACAGGAACCATGCCTGCCGTGCGTCGCGTCGTCGTCGTTGTCTTCACATCTCACGGCCGGCCGGCGCACAGTGGGGCACCTTGTATGTGAGAGCGGACAAAACTCTATAAAATCTAAACTAATGAACCGAATGATAGCCAATAGGAAGACAAATCTGCACCAGAAAATTTCGCCCATTTCCACGCCCACTAAAAGAGAAAATGGCTTTTTTCGGAGAACATATATGAAAACAAAGATTTTTTTACAAATTTTTTTTTTTAAAGCATTGTAAATTACTAAAAATACAGTTTTAATATGCTTAAAAGTGAATGGTTTTGTGAAAAAAAAAATGTTTAGCTTTATTTTGTTTGCAATTCCAAGGATAATACATTGCATTTATAATGATATAGATAAAATAAATGCAAATAATAAATAAAAAAAATAATTCAAGTAAATAAAATAAAAACAAATTAATTTAATCTTAATAAGCTATCTAATCTTAAATAAATTAGATTCAAATTAGTTCAAATAAACTTAGTTTGATATATGCAAATCTATGAAGTTTCAATGGAAGATATGTATTTCTGATGGGCATTTATTTCTTAAATCCCTGGTACCATTAAAACTTGTTCAACGAGAAAATGAAGAACGAATTTGGAAAAATATTCGACCCTCCTCAACCCATCATTCACCAGCTCTTCAATTTTCCTTTTCGAAAGAAACTCCGGAAGAAGTTAGAAAAAAAAGATCGTGTAGAAGCTGAAATTCTGAATCTTTGAGAAACTGAAATTCAGTGCAATGGATTCTTCATTAAAATAAACCATGTAATGTATTTTGAAATGATAGAAGAAAACGCTTCATGGGGTATAAGGTATAACTTATCATACAATACCATACCCCACTGACTGCGGAAATAAAAAAGGAAACTAAAACCCATATACCAAATCGTTTCGAGAAAAATAGGGAAATACTTATTGACATTGTCTAACAAAGAACTGGGACTGAAAACTCTGGGAACATCTCAAGACGTTTTTTTGAAAATTATTCAGTTACTGCTAAAATAACCAAAATACTCGTAGATGAAAGCTAATGGCGTATGATAAAAATAACGGTTTGAATTTGACACTTTAAAGTATCTACATATTAGCCGTGTTTTATTATTTTCAAAACAAAAACAACAAGCGATATTGCTTTCTATTGAGAGCTTTTTTTACGAACCAAAAATTAGTTCGTATTCTGGTCCATAGATGACTTTGAGGATAGGTAAAGATAAAGAGAATAAATGCAAAATAATTGCAAGCTAAATAAAAAGGGATGCATATAAAACTCTGTTTACCACATTGTTTTATTTTTTTTCCGATGATCTATATCATATTGTTAGTACCATAAAACCCTTTTACGATACACTTTCACTTTCAATTTCAGAAAATCGGAGTACTTTCTACGAAACTTGTTGATATACATAATTCTGTTTACTCAGTGATGGGTTATTTAAGGGTTTTTACACATAAGCGTATTTTACTGTTTACCATATAAGATCGTCAGAACTGGTTAAAAAACATAAATATGAAATTGCATAATCAAAATTATTAATTTAGTGTTATTTTTTTATATGACTTCCCAACCTAAAATTGCTCTAAAAACCGCATCCGGACGTATCCGGATGAGATTTTTACTGGAAAATGTTGCTGAGACCCTACACTTTCTATTGAAAATAGTTTGCCAACAGAGGCAAACATAGGAAGTAATTAAAACCTTATGCGAACTAAAAAAATCACAGAAATAGAGTGTTTCTTCGTCAAAAAATACCTTATCCAATTTTTTTTTTCAATAAAATAACATACGGTATTATTTTTCTATTTATTTCAATCATGTTCACAGAAAAAATGGTTAAAAACTTTCAAATTTCACAATATACTGATCATTTAAGGAATACCAATAATTTACCATTTTTCACGATATTTGAACTTTGAGCGAAAATCTACTGGTCTACAATTTTTTTTTTTGAAAAACGGTTTTCATTTTCTGATTCTACAACCAATAAACTATAAGAAACACATTCTGTTTAAAAAAAATCCTACTTTCAGAAAAATAGGTTTTGTCCGCATTTTCCCCACTGTGCGGCGCGGGTGTCGCATCGTCGTGCTTCTTTGGTCGGCGGTGCTGTTAGCCATTTCGTTTTTCCAAAATGCAATCTTTTTTTGAATTGAAAAGAGGAACAACAAACAATTTATTATGCCGGATAGACCGTTTTATGGCCAAAGATGTTAACAGCACCGAGTGCGATATGCCTGATGCCTTGCCTATAGCTCTGGAACTTTTAAAAATAAATAAATCTGAATTAAATTCTCATATACGAATTTCTCGTAAACTCGCATATTTTATACACAAATCTATAAATAGAATTTTTCTATTTAGCCGCACTATACTCACTAGGTTAAATCTTAAAGACTATAACCAATAAATAAGTGTGCATTATGTTTACATGCTGATTTCGAATCCTAAGAAGTGTGGCGAATAAAACAAAATTCACCCAAATGAAGAAAAATAGAAAATAAAATCAATAATATGATTACTCTGGGATAAATTGATGTGCGTATTTTGTGATCCAAGCTCCAATATATGAAGGGATTACTGTGCTAAAGGATGCTAAACCAATATACATACATATATGTATGTATGTATATGTGCACAAAAATGTATATGGGTAAAGCCCTTTTTGTCATTGTTGAGATTCAATGGGCGTTTGACATGATTGACAGGATTTCTCGTCATGGCTCTGAATCATAGAGAAAGTTAATTTTATCCAAAAAATGTCATACATATAAAGGATTTGGTTATAAAGTGCCTTTTGAAGGGAAATAATTTAAGGTTTATCGGATTTCTTTTGGGCGAATAAAAACATGTAAATCTTTTTCTATATAACCTTTTACTTGTAGGAGGCTTAGGTTCTTTTTACTTATAGTTGAATAATCGTTACATATGTATGTTTACATGTAATGTAACGTAATACATACGTTTCGTTTTCTTTATCTTATTAAAAACTCTTAGAACATGATGATTACTCGATTTGTTTTGATTACAAAAATGACAGTAACTTTCATTCATTATTTTTTTTTTTCCAAATGGGATTTGAAACTTAGGTACCCTTTGGTAAAAATAAGCAGAATCAGACAATATGGGAGACAATCTCAATTGCAATATGCAATAATGCTTAAATAAGATTTGAATTGAATGGAGAAAAATTAAATGCTTATCGTATATTTTAACATTAAAGTCTTGAACATTAAAATTTGTATGGGTTCAAGATATGTTGTAGAGCATTGGTAAAATTTCGAAATGCTTAGATTAGGTTAGGTTAGGTTAAAGTGGCTTTCCATGATGGAATTGGACACACTAGGGCCAGTTTAATGGCCCATTGTGATACCACATAAATCTTGAGGCTTCCTCCTAAGCTCAATGAAATCAGTTTGAGTCCTTTACGAAACGAGAGAGGCTGATTATGCTAATATGATTTAGATCGTTTAGATCGTTATAAAAGAATTCTCCTAGGTAATTCTTGCGTGTTTGAGCTAGAGCAGGGCATGTACAGAGAAGGTGAAGAACTGCTTCCTCCTCTTCCTCGTCAATACAGCTTCTGTAAAAGTCATTTGAGAATACGCCTAGCCGCGCGGCGGCGTGCTTTCCTATTAGACATTGTCCGGTTATGGCACCTATTATCGAGCTTATATGCTATCTGCTTAGAGATAGCAAGCACCTTGATCGCTTTAAATCTAGTGTTGGCCAGATGTTTTTTGTGACCTGACACCTGGTGGTGTTGTTCCACCTGGTGTTTGCCTTCTTCATAGCGTCCTGCATTAGCAATAGTTTACAAGTAGCGATTGGTATGCCAGCATTTGCCAAACGTAGTAGACTGGGCTGTACTGTACCGTTCCTGGCGAGTTCATCTGCCTTACAGTTACCTGGAATGTCTCTATGGCCCGACACCTAGCAAAGGTGAATATTAAATTGTTGTGCCATCTCCATTAGAGATGATCGACAGTTGTGGACTGTTATAGAGTTTGTAGAGACAGAGTCCAGAGATTTGATAGCGGCCTGACTATATGAGAAGATACGGATATCAGATGTTGATATCACGTTTTCTTTAAGCCAGGACAAGACTTCTTTTATCGCCACAAGTTCCACCTGGAACACGCTACAATGATTGGCAAGGTGGAATGAGAGACTTAATTTCAGTCGTTCAGAGTACACACCTCCACCAACCCCTTCTTTTGTTTTTGAACAATCTCTATAAAAATGGATTGACTCGTCTTCCAGGAATGCCCTATCCTCCCAGACAAATTTGAAAGGTATAGAAATCTGGAAGTTTCTGTCGAATTGCAGTTGAGGAATGGCTTTGGAATTGATTCTAAATACCTAAGAATTACGGAGGAGCCAATGTTGTTGTTAATCCACTGCGACGAAGCTTTGAGGCGAATAGCAGAGCTTGCAGCTAATTGTTTGCTAAATATATCAAGAGGTGTTAGGTAGAGTAAGGTGTCCAGTGCCGCAGATGGGGTCGTGCGAAGCGATCCGCTTATACATAGGCATGTTGAACGTTGGTTGTAAACCCCATTTATTACCAATAGCTTTTTTGCAAGAAAAGAGAGCTACAGTAGGTTTTTTGACCCTTTCATATACATTGCGTTTCTAAAATAAGACCCAGGTACTTAGCCTCGTTTGAGAATTTTAATTTGATTCCTTTAACAATTGGAATTTTGTATTTTCTCGAAAATAAGACTAAATCGGATTTGTGTGGGTTAACACCCAGTCCACACCGATCAGCCCAAAGTATTAGTCTGTCTAAGGCATTTTGTAAAAGTTCTTTTAAGGTGTTAAGATGCTTTCCTGAAACCGCTATAGCAACGTCTTCCGCATAGGCGATCACTCTGAACCCAGACTTTCTTGAGCAATTTTTTCGATGTTGTGTTTAACAAAACGCTGGCACTCTTTCAATTTTAAAATGTTACAGGTTGCAAAATAGTTTTTTATTATTAATAAGTTAAATGTATAATACATAATAAAAATCGTGAGTTTTAAAATGACAAACATTCTCAATATAAGTGTACTAAAGTTGCTTTTAGAAAATAAAGATATTTTAGTCACAAAATCACTGTCAACACTTGGCCGTAACTGAGTTTCCTGTTGCAATTGTTAATTTTATACTAGCAGATCTGTAAATCGTAACTTTGTTTTGCATTGCTCAGTACAAATTTGTTGAAACATTTCTGACAATTGTGGAAAAATACTTGCCAGTTCGTTGTAGTGAAAATGTCTTTATGAAACGAAAAGATGACATTTGTCGGGTATTTTCCTACAATTCTACAAAATTTTCGAATTGTTTATGGAACAGATTTTGACAATTGTGAAGTAGTAAATTAACAAATTGTCACCTGTCACAAATATTTATGAAATATGCTCCTGCTTCAATATTGGCCGGTTTACTGATTGAAATATAGGCCAATGATCATCATCACGCCACGGGTACCTACTACTATTCATTCATTCATTTATTGTAGATTAAGGTACAAAAGTCTTACATCTAACTTACATTCTTAAGAGTTTTAGAACTTAACATTTGTTCTTTTCAGCTTTAATACATTTGTGTACAATAAAAAATAGATGAATTTATATAATATTAAATTAAGGGAAATTTCTACAAAACAAAACCCTTATGTAATACTTATAATCTAAATTGCACATAGGTCATTTATTAAACTGTTGTCCGAGAATTGACATTTATACATAAAATCTGATACATATTGTATTGAAAGGTTAGCAACAAGGTTGACATTAGTTTTTTCATGTAATTTCAATGTTGAAAATCGATTAGGTAATTTAAGAATTATTTTAAGTACTTTATTTTGTATTATTTGTAATTTTTATTTATGACAGGTCGCGCAATCGTACCAGACAGGAACACCGTACAATAAGATAGGTTGAAAGATTGTTTTATACAAAATAAGTTTGTTTTCTGTACTAAGCTTTGAACTACGACTAATAAATGGGTAAAGTATTCTAATATACATATTGATTTTGTTTATGGTATCTATAGTATGTTTTTGAAAAGTTAACTTTTTATCCAATGTGATACCCAAATATTTACATTGACTTTCCCACTGTATATTGGTATTATACAATTTAAGGCAAGTTGATGGTAAATAACTGCTTTTCCTGCGACGTGTAAAGAAAACGGCTTGAGACTTAGTGGCATTGGCTTTAATATTCCATTTCTTAAAATAGTTTTCAATCTCTTTAAGTGATGTTTGCAATGAAGACATAATATTTACAGGGTTTACATTGGTAGAGTATATTGCAGTATCATCTGCAAACGTTGCCCAATTTGTATTGTTACATGTGACCGAAAGCCAAATTGTTGTTTTGGTAGTACTTGATTTTCTGTTATGTGTTTAACTAAATAGTTTTGAACTATTTTTTCTAAAATCTTACCTATATTGCTAAGCAAACTAATAGGCCGATAGCTAAATGGATTTGTTTTGGGTTTACCAGGTTTTGGTATGGCAACTACTTTTGCTTTTTTAAACTGATTTGGAAAATAGTTTAAAGTTATGCATGCATTTAATATAAAAGTTAAAAGAATCAACCCCTTCCTTGGAAGTTTCGTATCTTGTCAATTTCAACGGCTTTATTAGTTTTAGTTGTTCTTGTTCTTATTATGTCTCGGACTTTAGAAGGTGTTGTAAGGTACCTACTTTCAAGGTGCGATTCTGCTAAATCTATTTCATTAATATACTCTTTTACTGTAGAAATTGTTTGATCATCACTCAAGTGAGCAGTAATTAAATTGTTTTCATGAAAGCAAGATGCAAGTAAATTTAACTTTTCATCTTGGTTGTAAACTTTAACATCACCATTATAAGGCGCTGGAATGTTAGAATGCGTTTTAGAAATAACTTTACTTACTTTCCAAAATGGTTTGGACCCCTTTTTAAAAGAAGAAATCAATACGTTCCACCTTCTATTTCTATGGACAAGGATTTCATTTTTTATTTGTTTATTTAATTTTGAAACCATATTATTATAATAGATCTGTCTATATCTTATCCAACATCTTCTAGCTGTGTTTCTTAAACGTATGAGAACTAGAATGTTGTTGGGTAAAGGAATATCTGAGTTGTTCTTAAGAGTTCTTTGAGGAACAGATTTATCAACTGCATAATTAATAATGTCGACAAAGTTTTGTAGGTACATATCAATTTGATAAGTTTGATTAATTTCATTTAACGCTAAATTTTGTGTGTCGATATTATTTGAAACATGTGCCCTATATACAGATTCCAATTAGCAGCTGAGAATACATATCTTTTTTGCACATTAAACATAGAAGTTGTGCCTGTAAATGATGTCTGCACTGGTAAATGATCTGAACTTAAGGCTGTTAGTGTGATAGGTTGGGTAAAATATTCATTTTTGTTTATAAGAAAGAAATCCAAAATTGATGGATTTTTATTTCGGTCAGATGGTATATATGTATGTATGTAGGGTTTACAGGGCTTATTAAATAATTATTATTCTGTGTGGTCATAATATCGTTCAAAATATTACTTTACAGCTTTAAAATATCTTTTTTAAACATGATTTTTCTTTCGGAATTAGAATTTTTACCGGGAAAATAAACGGAAAATATATCAAGAGATATACTTTCGCTTATTTGTATCCTTATCCCAACACATTCAATAATTGCTAAATTCAATGTTCCTACCATTTGTTGACAAATTTCTTTTTTTGCCAAAATTGCTACTCCTCCTCCCATCTCGATCTCACTTCCCTATCACGTCTATAGCAGTTGTAATTTATATGAGTTAAATTTATTTCAGGCTTAAGCCATGTTTCTGTAAGCAAAGCTATGTCAACATTGTTGCGAATCAAGAAATCAAACAGTTCTAAATTTTTTTGGCGAACGCCTCTTGCGTTCCAAGTTATTATCTTAAGGGTCTTATTAAACATTTTGCTTGTATACATATTTTAATGCTAACATAGTTATAACATTAAATTGGTCAGCTTTTGATATACATAGATTAAGTTTTGGCATCATTTCATTAAGTAACGACATTAGTTCATTTGGAGAAAATAAATCATTTTGTTTATAGTTACACTGCTCATTCTTGTTACTATAATGTTGTTGTTGTTGTACTGGCACAGCTTCTGATTCAGTAGGAGTCTGTATTGAAAATGTTCTACTTCTAGCTTTGTTTTTATGTTGGTCCGTTGGAAGAGCAGGAAAGTCACTCATAGAGAAATTTGGTTGATTTAAGACTGAGCCGCTCTTGCGTAAATTATGTGGTTTAGAGTTGTTTCGATTTGCAATTTGTTTTCTAATTTCGAAGAAATTTGAGCGCATTTTACAAATTGGATCGTTAGCCTTATGATCTCCATTACAATTTGCACATTTACTGACGTCAGGTTTAACACAATCAGCAAGTTTATGATTCCCAGTACAGTTGGGACAAAACGTATTAACATTGCAATGCTTCTCTCCATGGCCAAACATCTGGCATTTATAGCATTGAGTAACTTTGTTTGGATAGTGTCTTTTGTAGTCCCATTTGACTATCATTTTGAAGATGGTTGAATGTTGTTTTTTAAGATCACTTAGCTTAATTGAACCACGTTCAATATAAGTTATATATTTGTAACTTACATAATTAGCAAATGTCTGCACAGTGATAGGTTTTACGTCGGTACATTGGATACCTCGAGAAATTAGTTCTTTCTTAAGTGTTTCACTAGGGTAAAGATCGAGACCCAAAAGCACTACCTTAAATGGTCTATCATGTTTTTTTTGAAATGTATAGAACTCGTATTTTTTTCTTTTTGAGGTCAATTAAAGTTTTTTCATATGATTCCAGCGAAAGACACATTACTTTTTGTCCCAAAGAGATATTTTTAAGAACATAGTCTTCGATTTGGATTGATTGTAGTAATAATCTTATCACTTCACTACCTACTACTAAGTTCTAAGTATTCAAATGATTCCCGGATTTTCTGCATAATAGCTATCGGTTCCCCAAAAAAATTCCAACAGGATTAAATCGCTGCTACATGGCAATTGACATCGCCAAGACAGCTAAACAAAAACATTCGATTGTGCCATGAGCTCTGTGGTATTGCATCCATGCCTTCAATTTTATTTAAAAAAAGGCATTGGTGTGGGTGTTTCATTTCAGCCAAAAATTCTGTTTAATAAAACACACTGTTTGGGCTTTTAACACTGTCCAAGTGTTGAGCAACTCATTTAGTTCAACGAGGCTTTGATATTGATTTTAAGTCAAGATTCTGAGCTGGAAACTGCTAATATTGTCAAAACAACCTATGCTTTATAAATAAACCACTAAATGACTCACCTTGTCACTACGTAGAATCGTTTTCCTATCACTCAAATACATACATAGGTCAAACTTGTACCAAAGAATTTGTGAAAAATTATTGGCATTTCTAAAATTTGTTGATGACAAACATTCTTAGGGAAACTTTACTCACAGTAGCTCCAAAATTAAGTGAATTTTAATATCTTCTCTGCATGGCTTGGTGAAGAAAATACATGCAACTATAAGGTCTAAGTACTTACCGTTGATATAGACATATGTATCTCTGTGTCCATAGGGCTAGAAATCTTTCTCCCCCTAGCATACATGCATAAGAAATTTTAGTTTTTTTTTTTAAACAAAAGAAAATGTTCACTTTATCTATGTAAAACGTTTTTTGTCGAAACTTTTTAGCCAAAACGTAACGTTGCTGCAAAACTTCTCAACGTCAACCTTATTTGTTTTTCTCGATGATGAAAATATATGTATACAAATATTGTGTCTATGGAACGTAGAGTCACATTGACAGTCCTTTTGTTCCCAGTTAAAGTTCTATAAAAGTATTTTTGTTTTATGAAGAAATTATCATTTCTAACTTGAATTCTATTCATAACTTAAAACTCAAATTCAAATTCCTCATCTATTCACTGAAATGCTTGATGTGATTTCTTGTGAGTTGATTTTTCGCTAATCCTTTATTTGCAAATTGAATTACTTTAGGTTTGAACCCTTAAGTCAAGTGAAGCAGTTCTTTCAATTTCTCCAAATTCTAGATTGGTTTGACTTTATATCTATATTCCAACAATCCAATTGAAATTCAATTTGGATCTACTGAGTTTTACAATCTGAATTTATTCTAAATACCTCAGCTTATCAGAAACTTGTACATGTAAACAACCATCAACATACAAATCTCGTTGATTTTCAAACCAATTATTTTTTGAAGAATAATTTTGAATGAGAGACAGACAGGTGGTTAAATTCCCGTTAATCGTGAAATTCAAAATACAAAATAAATTGTGTAGGAAGGGAATATTATATTTTATATTGCCGATACATTTTGTTTACACATGTTATATTTCGTGTAGGCGTATAGATATCAACAGATATACATACATAAATATACGCCATAAATCCTTCATAATGAAATAAAGAAAAGAATAAAGTATTCATGGATATTATTATTACTGGTGAGGTGGGTTGACTTTATGACCTTTGTTTGATATTGTGTATATAGTCTATATTTTTAACAATCCAATAATCCATAAGGAATAATAAGTGTGATGATTAATTAATTAATGTTGACATTCAATGTCCTATTTTGCCATGATCCGAAGTCCGAACGAACAAACTTCTAGGAACTGCTGCTCAATAACTCATTGTAATGCTTGAAAATACTTAATTGATTTTAATTCTGGCATTACTTAAAAAATTATAAAAATTGAAATTCAATTATAAAAATTACTTTTCAACATACCATGTTTGATAAATAATGTGAAAACGTAGCTATTGCACGTCTTCTATTTTAAACTTTTCTCTTACTAGGTTAGGTACCTATACACTCTATAGGGGTATATGTACCTCCAACTACACCACCTCCATATATACTTTAACATTTCTTTTTATTTTGTAAAATTTATTGATTTTTTTGTTGTATATTCATTCTTTATTTCTTTTACAGTTGATACAGATACAGATGCTGACGAAGAAGAAGGCCACGTTGAAGAAGGTGAAAGTGAACTCAACAGAGACCGAAACGATAGGACTGAAGATCTACTTGACCAAGGGGACGATGTAAGAGATTCTTCCGACCAACCCAATGGAGAAATATCGGTTTCACTGCTACGAGCAAAAAACTTATCTCTTTTACAAAGCCAGTGAGTATTTATACCTTCAAGTATACAGAAATTGTAGCCGTATAAGAATCCTTTATACAAATGATATGTACGTTTTTAACAACGCTTTCCCTTTTTCAAGGGAAATATCTTCAAGTCAACAGAACTTTTTTCGAATGCTTGATAAAAAAATCGATGAAGTGAGTACAATAAGTTTCAATATTGTAAAATGTTCAATGAAAACTTTTTTCCATTTCTTTACGTTAAAACAAAAAAAAAAAACAAAAAAAAAACAACAAATTTTACAGGGTCCTGATTACGACTCGGCTAGTGAAACCGAAATAGCACTGGAAGAGGCGAGACTAAACGCTTTAGTTCAGCATTGGGAATCGGCCAGTTTAACTGCATCGATGTGTTCATCAGCGAGCCGCTCATTGCAAACTACACCTGTAAGGCAAGTGCCAACAAGGCAACCACCACCTCTTGTAAGGACACTTGTCCAGAATTCCATGCCACAGCAGCCGTTAAGCGCTGACCTTCTACCTCATGGTGCAACTGCACCCCAGCAAGGACTGGTTATGGTAGGGCCACCACCAAATGTGATAGCCCAACAACAAGTGCAACCCGGAATGCCTCCCAATCAGCAATTGAACCAAATTATAGGTATTGGAGGAATTGTGATGGCAGGTGTTCCACAATCGCAGTCACAAATGATGGCCAAGGTAAATCTCAGTCCAAAGCGTGTTGATCCTCGTGCTATGATGCAATTGAACCAAAATGCTTTGCAACAAGCATATGCTATACCACCGTCGCCGCAACAAGCAGCCATGAGTACG
This sequence comes from Eupeodes latifasciatus, assembly GCA_920104205.1. Taxonomy (NCBI): domain Eukaryota; kingdom Metazoa; phylum Arthropoda; class Insecta; order Diptera; family Syrphidae; genus Eupeodes; species Eupeodes latifasciatus. Next base: position 130,771,275 of record OV049926.1, on the reverse strand, counting down.
GGCCGCCCACCGCGTTCACCTCAAGTTTCGGTAGGACCAAGTCCAGTTGGCGGCCTTGCCACTCACATGCACATGGCCTACTACGGACAACCACAGCCAACGCAGTCAACTTACTTTGGAGAAGTTCTTCATCCTATGCAGGTATAATTTCTAAAAATTAAATTGATATAACTTTGAATTCATTTAAATTTGATTTTGTTTGTTTTTATTACGTTCATAGGTACCTCAAGCACCCCCTGAATACCGATTTCCACCTGCGATTAGTGTTCAACGTCTAGCACCTCAGGTGCAACGACAGCTGCGCGAAACACAGGAATTAATAAAAGACTCTTGCCCGCAACTCTATGCGGCTGGTTATGGAAGCCCGGGTCCCCCAATGCGTAGTCAGCCTAGAAATGCAGCAAGGAGGCCCACCCTGGAGACACAATTTTCCCAGGAGTTATCGTGATATCTAGATTATTAGTTCAAATTGTAAAAAAAAATACCAAAAATTCAACAGTTATCCATTTCATTCATCCCTTAACCCTGATATAAGTTCTTTTTTTCTCGAAACTTTAAGCGTACATCTGTAGACGATTAAAGACATAATTTTACTGTAATTGTATAATGTACGTAGGTACCTAACATAATTCTTGTATTTTTCTTTTTGTAATTTATTAAAGAAAACAAAACAATACACAATTTTTTGGGGGTAAGGGTGTGTGTGTAGTTTTAAAGTAAGCAAACAAAAAATGGCCTAATTTTAAGTAAGATAATAGGGTAAATAAGAAACAAAATAATACAAAAAAATAAAATAACAGGGTTGAGTCCACACTACTTTTTTAAAGTATGAATAATTTTTTTGATTTTAAATATTTATATAAAAATGTATACATGATGAGTATATATTGAAATTCCATATTAGAGTTTGTATGATTCATACCATAGATGGGCTCGGGAGGTAACCGTATAAGATTACCCATCTCATGCGGGATTTCTATATAAGGACAGACAAAATCATAGACAGTTTCGTATAGGTAGAGTCTTGGTTTGCAAATGGAATTTCAAACTTTTCAAAAGCCACATGGAATAGATTCATATAAAAAAGGTATAATCCTGCGGTGACCTTTTGAACAAAATATGTATATGTGAGGTTATAATGCATAGCGTGGAACAATATGTATGAACCTATAAGTAGAAGAAAAAAAATATACATTTAAATTACATTTTTTTTTTTCAATGAACTAAATGTTCGTGAAACTGCTTTTGATAAATGTTAATGTATCACCAACATCCAGATTCTCAGAAGTTTTACCCAAAAAAAAACGAATGTCTATGATGGTCATGCATCAATGACAAAGTAATTTTCCTACATAATCCAGCCTTTAACGTTAATAAAATTGATATTATTCAAATCTTTTAGTATGGCGAAGTGAGACCCCTTCAATATAACATGTTAATCAAAATCCATGTTTCGAATCCATAACGCTGCTAAACAACTTTTTGTTCTAGTTTTTGGCTTTCAATTCAATCGGATCCGTTTAAAGTTGCAAGACACGTTAATTGTTAAAATTTGGTTATTTTATTTTTTGGTTTTAAGTGAAAAATGTTATTCTTTTAAAAATACCGACTGAATAAAAGACGTATCTAATATTTTCTTCTTCTTCAGGCTTTCAATATTTACAATATGGCTATAAATAATCTTAACATATCGTTTTGGAAAGGAAAAATTATAAACCTATCATACTTTGACGAAAGTCCAACATATTGACAAGACATAGATTGACACATATCAAAAATAGCTACAGATAGACATTCACTTTTGCTTTGCTCGCTTACTAAATGTCAGACATTGCCTCTTGTCAAAAGATGAGCGTTCTTATAAAAGTGAAAATGAACCATTTGCCAATCGGCATGCAGACTATTTGCCATGTGCCCAATAAGCTCTTTTTAGTTGATAAATAACTCGTATAACAAAAATATCACATATTTTAGACTGATTTTGCCTTTGGTACACATTAAAAACACGTCATACATCAAACGATGTTTTTCGTACAAACTTGATAAAAAGGAGAATCTTAACAGTGTAAAGTTTATCATATACATACAGATCGTTTATAAAATAGTCTGCTAAATAACTGCAATAATTTTTTTCAAATAATCTTTAACAATATTTATCAATGTCTCTTATGAAATGAAATATATAGTAGTGCACATGGAGTTTAAAATGATATTTTGAATTCTTCAACATACTATTAAAGACAGTCCACATTCGCCTAGTACGGCTAAGGAACAAATCACTGTATTTCACAGCACGACTTAGGTCGGGTTCAAGGGTAAACTGATGGACATTTTTAGAAGCGCGAGTATTACGGTTAAACTGTTTAAGGAAGGAAGTTAAAATACAAATTAAAAATTAACTTAAATAATTCATGAAATTTTATGATTGGAATCGATGAAGAGTCAGATATTTAAAAGAATACATTCTTTTATGAATGGAATCTTTTATGACTACAATTGAAAGATAATGTTCATTAAATTTACTTTGAGACTGAGACTGAGATTGTCAAACTTTTGCAATTATTTGACTCCAATAAATTGTTTGCATAAAACAATTTATTGTATTCATTTAAAGTTGTTAAGTTGTACACATAATTATGTGATTGTTTATGATTGCGAGAATTTGACAACAAAAACAATTAAAAGATTTAAAAATTCTCATTGTTAAACATTCATATTTTCGTCTCATTTTTCGTATTTTGTCCTTTTATGGAGTTTCTTTCAAACGTTCCTATTTAAAACAAATTGTTAACTTTTAAAAAAAATTACGATAGAAAATTGAAAGAAAAGAAAAATCTCCGTAAACACCACTTGGTAAAACCGAAGACCAAATCAACGTATACATATGTATGTATATAATATTTCTTCTAATTTTAATAAATTTCACATCAAAACGGTTAATTATTATTTTGTTTAATCTAATCTAAAATAACTTCATAAAATTCCTATTTTCAAACTTAACTAAATGCACATATTAATTATAGAATCCGATACGAATGTATTCGGAGTGATACGAGTAATTTGGATGTGTAATTTATTTAATATGTGCTTAAATTTGAATACAAAAGGCTACCTTCTCGTTAGCCCTCGGATTTATGCATATTGCATATGCATATGAATTGTATTTGGATACATATGTAAATATCTATTTTTAATAAAATAAATACTTTTCAAATATGATAATATCTGAGCACGTTCATTTACCTACATTTAGCATTTCATGGTCAGTCATTTAGTCATTTCATTCCGTAACACTTTATTCAAAAAATATGGCTTTGTGTTGTGAAAATCATAACTCACAAACAACTAAGTTAGGAGCCTTGCTAATCTTCAATGGTTATCCTTTTTATTTGGAACTATTGTTCACGTGCCATTAGTACCCGTGACGTAATGGTTAGTGCGTAGGACTGTCATGCCAGAGGTCTTGGGTTCAATCCCTGTCTGTGCCATCTAAAGTTTTTTTCACGGGTATTGGCTCTTGCGAGGAATTGAAAAACCCTTCAAGAGTAATTCTTGTCATAAAAAGTGCTTTCTCAAATTAGCCTTTCGAATTCGACTTAAAACTGTAGGTCCAATTCATCCCTGGCAACATTAGTCGCACACAGGAATGGCTGAGAGTTGTAAGTCACAAGGCCCACCTTATTTATTTTATTATGGTTCACGCACCGACAAACGAAACATACAAACAAAACAAACTGACTTATTAATGAAACACACTTTTTTTTTAACTATGAAACAGGATTCACCCAATACTTACAATCATGACCCCCAAATTTTGATCAGTAGCAAATTGTAGCGAATTATTTTGTATCGCATGTCGTGGTAGAGAAATGCATTTGATATGAATGTATGTTTTTTTTTTAAAGATTAAACATTGAAGTGTAAAATTTCTAAGTGTCATTTTTGATCATAATTCATTTTTAAAGTAGATTAATGGAACTCGGTAAACGTTAATAGAAACCAAATCGACCTATCTATTTCAATACCTTTTTTGATAAAAGAAAAAAGAAGTTGCCGTCAACATTGTACAATACTTTTTTAAGTTCATTCCATTCATACAAAAAATACAAAATTATTTTTCTCTTTATTTGTTTGTAGTTCGAAACCAATAACAAGAAACCAACAAATTTACAATAAAACCAATAAAACCAAAATGAAAAAAAAAGTAAAAACAACCAACCGATAGTTAACTAATTTTTTATACAAATTGTGTAGTATTTTCTATGAAAAGTTTTAACGTATATTGATAATTTTTTCTTGACTGTTAGTAACCCAAATGTGACCATTTTTATTATTATAATATTTGTTTTATATATTATGGTAAAAACAAAATACTTAAAAGTAAAAAATATTATATTATCTTGCTTTTAATTCTAGTCATGCGGTTCTAAGTGAAAAAAAAGAAACAAACAAAAGCAAAATAAAAGAAAAGAAAAAGAAATGTTTAAATAAACAATGATAGCATTTATTAAATAATATTTATTCAAAAAAAAAAAAAAAAACTATTACAAAACACATTTAAGGCCAAGTCAAACATTACAAAGAAAAATATAAACATACGCTCATGGTGCGAAATATTTTATTTTGTTGAGCTAAACGTTAGGAGGGACATTTATGTCCTGTTTTTGTTTGTAATGTAGTGGATTTTTAAGATATTAGGTATTGATTATTAGTTATTTATTTATTAATTTATTTTTATTATTATTATTAAAAAAACAAAAAACTGTAGCTATATTGTATGTGAATAATGAACAAAGAACACCGTCCGTGTTAGCAGAACATATAAACTGAGTAGAGTCACCTAGGACTTCTATATTATAGCAAAAACTGAGACTTTTCACATTTTGTAAGAACCCTACATTCCTTTTATTTTTGAAATATCACAACAACAACAACAACAATAACAACTATAACAACAACAACAAAAAATAAAATATGGATGTATGCCAAAACAAAAAAGTCTTCAGATTATAATACTATTCCAAAATTGTTGCCAAAATACACTTTTTTATCAGAATTATATCTACAAATCCGTGTTACTAAATGTTAGGTGAATCTAAATAAATAATTCTGAATTTCAATTTATTAAAATGATTAAAAAAAAGAAAACTAAAAGTTGTCCCCTTCCCATCCATCCCGCCATCAAATTATAAGGAATGAAAAAAATATTAGACTAGATTTTAAGAAAAAAAAAGAAAAAAACAAAATAAATTATTGAACAAAAACTAAAACAAAAAATTAAATTAAGAGTCTGTTCCAGATAAGAAAATATATATGAACCGAAAAATAAAGTAATAAATATAAAAAAAGGATTTTGAATGCAATTTGGAATTATGTGGGGCTTACCAATGTTAAAAAATAAAAATTCATATAAGCTCATAAAAAATATAAAATTTAATTTATTAATAAAATAAATAAATATATATATTACATTTAATGTTCATAGATCAAAATAATAAATTACAATTACAAATGAATGCATACAATATTTATATTATTTGCTTTATGATTTATGTTTAAAAGCGAAAGCAAACACAACTTCGATTTAAGATGTATATTTTAATGTAAACAATAACAACAAAGGTGTTAAATTATTTTTTAATTTTTTTTTATTATTTTTGTAAAAATTATTTAAAAATGAAAAAAGAAATAAACTGACATAAGAAAAAATGTGTCTATCTTCCTTTTATATTTAAACAAATTATGGTAAAAATAACAATAATAATACTGGTAGGCAAGGCGATAAAATTTTACTTTTCCAATAGGTTTTGATGGCTTTAATTCAAATCGGATGTCAAAATGAATGTATCACGTCAGGTTTTTAAGATATAAGTTTTTAAAATTCGAAAAACAGGTTTATCAGGGTTTTTAAGGCCATCTAAATTTATGAAGTCTTTTATTTTTATTTCCAATAAAATTTGTCATGGTTTTCCAAATCTATAATCGTTTTCTTTAATATGCAGTTGAAATATTTTTATTGTTTCATATAATATTAGAAAAATCTTCATAAGTTGTTAGATTTCACCTGTCTTCTGAAAATAAACTCAAAACCATTTATTCTAAAACGGTTTTCAACATAAAAAGGTACAACGGTTTAAAAGTATGTTTTGTTCTTGTAACGAATCTGGGCCTAATTATGGGATTCGCGGCGAATCGTTTTGCTAGCGAGTTTGCCATTTTTCAATTATTGCATTCGCTTTCGCCTTTTTCGTTTTGAATTCGACCAATTAACGATTTCGAAGGCGAGTTTGAAATGTCATAATGTTTGTTGGCGAGTTGAAATCCGATAGCTTTTTTTGGCGGATTTGCCGGTGAAAGAGTGTTCATTATTATTTACTGTTCGATTTCGTGGATTCTTTCTTGATTGTAATTATATAAAAATGTGAGTTAGCTTTATTTTAATTTTCTCATAATTTATCAACAATTCACAATAAAATATAAAATTTTGAACAAATCACCGCAAATATCACAAATTGAATCAAAACAAAACAAATTTTGTTTGTAAAGCTGTCAAATCACTGGAATATAGGAAGAAAAAGTCAAACCAAAGTGTCAAATCACTGGAATATAGGAAGAACTATTTTCGCTTCGCCGCGAATTAGTTAATAAGGAAATACGACGCGAGTCGAATTTGAAAGGTCGAATTGAAAACGATCCGCCGTGAACCTCATAATCAGGCCCCTGTTGTTCAAACAATTCTATTATATCAAGTTCTTGAAATGTATTAAAATATATATGTAGCATATTTTAAAATGCTGATGTGAAAGAAACATTTAAAGGCTAGATTCGAATTAAGGGCATCCTAATCGTTTAAAAAAAATATTATTTTGTTTGTGAGTCAGAAACCCATCGGCAGTAGCCAGATTTTTATATTTAAAAATTGGTACAACTGAAAGAAGACCTGTCAGAATAATAATAAAACAAAAACACAAATAGAAAGAAGTTTTGTGAAAATCAAAAGTTAAAATTAGCTTTAGCAAAAAAAAACTAAAAATGACAATTTTCAAGAAGAAATGGTAAGAAAACATCTGGAAATTGAGATTCTATAAAAAAGTTAATTTAACAATTGCAGCTTTTGCGTGAATTGATCAAGAAGGGGGATTGTTCGTAGACTACTACATTAACATGTGGTGTTGAAGCGAGCTTGAAGCTCGCCTCAATTATTTATATACCTGAATCGAGTTGAAATGAGCTTAATTCTGCTCGATTTTGGTCGGGGATCGAATTCGAGTCAAAATTTGTGAAGAAAAACCTGTGAGGAGGAGTTGGTTTTCCATGTTTGTGTACAAAAACTAAAGTTTTGTTTTAGTCAAATTAAAAATTTTCATTGTTTAACACGAATCAAACTATCTCACTTGCACTTAATCATTGGGCAGGTTCAGACAACATAAGGGACTTTATTTGCAGTCAACTTCATTCTTTGAACGTGAATTTTGACCAAGGCAACTAGTTTGTTTTTAAAATGTCAAGAGTTTCAAATTCAGAACTTTACTTCACAAACCTCTACTTTAAGTTCATAGTACAAAAACTAACAAAAGCATTATTGTCTAAAAACATTCATAAGGCAAGCTGCATGTCCATCACGATTTGTATTTTGTATTGAAAAGTAATATTATTTATTTGTTTTCCAAATTGACAAGGAACCTTTTTACACAAAACATTAAATGAAGCTGTGCAGAAAATAAATAAATCATAGTGTAACAAATTTCAGCTTTTAATTGAATGAAAAAACATTATCAACTATCATTTTGACAGAAGTAGACTAGACTTGATAGTTAGGGAGATTTTTCTTGACTAACTTTCCAGTCAACTTTCCAATGAAGTTGCCTTAATTGGAAGGCACATTTTTGGCAGCTGGCCAATCAGATACTAGAAACTTGCCTTACTTTCAAGTCCCTTATGTCGCCTGAACCTGCCCATTTTTAAATCTTCTTGTGCGGTGGAAACACCAAAAAGATTTATTTTATAAAAACTGAGATAAACCTTTGGTTGAAACATAGCAAAACTTAATTATCTTTTCTATTGTTTTCTCTTGCAAAATAAGCCCACTTAGTCCATTTTCTTTAACAAAACTAAATAATATCAACAATAACAGATTGATTGTTTTCCCCAATGGAAATACATGATTCCAAATGCACAACTACTCAACGAACACAGCCATCGAGATACAAATGCAATATCAATCTTACCAGCATTTGAGAACGAAATCACATAAAATCCATTCGAGACTAGTATAAATGTCAAAAACCCATCCGTAGTACGATTCTACTTTAACTTTTATCGGTAGTATTCATACTGCGGATATTGTTTTTGTTATTCGTGTAAAATCCTACTATACTATTGATAGATTTTCCAACAAAACACGCTAGTTCAATGTAATTCTTATACAAAACCCAACTTAAAAGGGAATTTACCTCTTTAGCTATGCTTGCACTCTTGCATGTCCGACGGAAAAAAATATAATTAATATTTAAACACCATCTGTTGTTTCTTTTCTTATTATAGCATCTTCGTGTCTGCAAAGTGTTGCAAGTGTAACAATAGCTTTACATTTCTGCTTTATTTTTTTTTTTTTTGTACGTTTTTTGACACCATTTTCAAAAATGTCATTTAAATTGAATTTTAATTGTGAGGTTCATGAAGTTAATTGCAATATTTTTTCAAATTTTAAAGCGTTTTTACTATATATATAGAATATATGCCTTCCATCATATTGAGACTATGGAAAAACACTGTGTCCAAATTATAGTCCACTTTTTTCTTTTTTGGTTGTCCTAAAATATTTTTTATAGCTTTTGTTAGTTTTTTTTTATTTATTTTATTACACTTTATTTAAGGCTTGCGGCAACACTATACTGTAAAAAAGTTATAGTGTTTTATAGGAAGTAAAAAGAGATTCTCACACTTTCAGATTTTGATATATTATATCTGTCTCCCTCTATTTTTCTGCATTTTGTTGATGCACTCGCTTGAGTGCCTTTTATATTTTATTTTATTTTCTATTGTAGTTCTGCTAGGTAAGTTTTATTTTAAGATAAGTAAAACATCTATGAAAGCAATAATTTATTTCTTTTACATAAATTAAATCAATTACAAGCGGATATTTTGTACGTGCTCAGGTAGAGAAAACCACTACTGGAGCGGTTTTTACACATCTCATCCTTTTCACAAAAGGTTGGACAGTTTCCTGTATTACACAAATTAATGAAAAGAAAAACATTTAGTTTTGCAATATCATAAGTTCTTTTCAAAATTAAATTTTACAGTATAAACAATCGAATGTCAGAAGTTTCACTTTATTTCCGCTTAACTTACAGAAGGTCTAGTAGCTTTAAGGAATAGATGACACCAACGAAAATTTGGCTACTACCAGTCCATATCTTGTGTGTCATGTCAATGCGTTTTTAATTGTAAACAAAACGGATAAATTGCAAAATAAATTTTGGGCAACATCTGCTAAAGAATCCAGGCTTACAACCATTTCCGTGTTAGAGTAATGGCAAAAATAGACACATGACATTTTTACATACTAAACATCACACCATGAATGAAAAGGGGTAAAAAAAGTCAGCGTTTTATTTCAAATTTAAATTGTGATGTTTGTATGATCATTCATTTTTATTGACTTGCATTGTTATAATTTATTTTAAAAAGACCCGTAGACTTGGCTTATATGGAAAAGTTCCTTATAGGCAACAAAGTTTCCGGCAACTTAAAATTGCAACTCTGACCTCTGTGAGGTGTTTGCCACGCAAGACAAATTAAAAAATATAAAAATATGGAAAGGTCAAAATAGTTTTTCTACTGTTTGAATTTGTGTAGCTATAAATATGTATTTAATTATAAAGTAAAGTGAATACCATGTAACAACATAAATTTCCGCTTTGCAGAAAAACATAATTTCCCATAAATGTTAAATGCTAGTAAAAGTTTTTTTTTTAAATATTTCTTTATCAATCAAAATCAGACAAATTTAAAGCCTAAATTTGTTTTGGAAAGTGGAATTAGCCAATTTATATTTCGAAGATTCCTGAGAATTTGTTTTTTTGTCGCATTGTCGCACAAGAATGAAATTAGTTTTTGTTTTAGTTCTAGTTGTGTTTCATCAATCAGATTACAATCTGATAGACTAGATACTAATACAAAATATAATATAATTGTTGGTTGAAATATACTAATATAAATAAATAAATATTACTATAAATTACATTGGTTATTTATAATTTACAAATAATAAATACAACTTAATGAAAAAAGATTAAGTCTTAAATTTTTTTAGGAGGTTACAGTTTAAATATTATTTAAAACATGTTTTTTAAATGATTCACTTCTCTTGTGGAACGCGTAATGGATTTATTCCTGCCATAATTTGTACGATGAAACTGCTCATAAAAATGAAACCGGTAGCGTGTAGTTCTAAAGGGTGCATTTACACAATTAACTAGTCTACGTAGAGGAGGACAATTGATATGAAATGTTACGATGTCTCTTATAAGTGATTTAGCTTGTAGGTGATTTAGCTTGCACCAATTATCGAGCCTTAACAGATCTTCCAAAAGAAGAACACAGTCTGCTTGACACGAAATCTTACGGTAAAGTTTGAGATCATCCGCGAAAAGAAGGCAGTTTGAATTGTGAAAAATATCAGGTATATCATTTACAAACAACAAGAATAATAATGGACCCAAATGGCTTCCTTGTGGAACACCAGACGGGACCGAGATATATTTCCAGAGCGAGCTATCAACTTTTACTATTTGAATTCTACCAGCTAAATATGATTCAAGCCACTTTAGTAGGGAAGAGTGAATACCTAAAGAAGTTACTCGTAGTTTGTTTATTAAGATTTGATGGTTAACTCTGTCAAATGCCTTTGCAAAATCTGTAAAAATAACATCTGTTTGCAATCCTTTTTCCATATTTGTAATAATGTTATTGCTAATTAATGCTAAGTTTGTTGCGGTTAATTTCCCTGCTACAAACCCATGTTGAGAAACCGAAATTTGGTTCTGGAATAACGCTGTTAACCTGTTGGAAACTAACTTTTCAAATACTTTTGGAATACAAGAAATTTTACAAATGGGTCTGTAATTGGGCACATCCTGCTTCGAGCCCGATTTGAAAATTGGCGATAAGAATGAAACCTTCCAGCAATCCAAGAATTGCCCTTTGGCTATTGAAAGATTAAAAATCCACGAAATTGGTTGAGCTATTGCAATACCACATTTTTTTAACAAAATAGCAGGAATAAAACCTCTTCTACTTCAAAAGAACTAAAAACTAAAAAACTTATATTGACCAATCTACTCATATAAAACACATTCTCACATAAAAATAAATTTAGCTTTGTATTTCTTTTCATCGTTTTTGAATTGCGCGAAAGAAAATTCTTGAGAAATCGGATCACAAAAATTCTGTTTTCAGATTCCTGACAGCAAAAGTGAGAAATTTTGTTTATATATCTGAGAAAAGGGAAATCTCTAAGATCTTAGAAATGTAAACTGGCCTTGTTCCTTGTTAAAATGAATAAAATGCTGGAAATGGCAATACTTTTTATTTGACATTTAATATATATACACTGGTGAGGTGACCAAATGTCACCGTCAAGCCGTTAGCCGACTTTTGACAGAACTTCTAAACAATTTCTTACAAATTTTATTTATTTGTTGTAATTTTGTGTGTTTGAACCAAAACTAAAAAAAATAACATTATAAATAAGGTTATTTCTTCAAGAAGGACACAGTTTCCAAAATCAATGTTTCCATTTTTCCCCTCTTTGCGACCACCAATTGCAAATCACATTTGGTTTGAACTGGATGCTCCCGTTAACGAAGAAGCTGAAATTCTTCAATACGAAAGGGATCAACATAAATGGGTGAGCTATTCTTTTGGATTTACGTATAATGCACTGTATGTTTAAATTTTTTGTTCTATAACTTACAACTACAACTTCAAATTGTTACAGATAAATTCTATCTCAAATGCTGCTGCTGATATTCACCCTTTGGGTAAGGTACAATCTTTGCCTGGACCAGAGACAGACGATGAGGACGGTAAGCAGCAAATATTCATTAATTTTACAATCTAATGAGATTTTTGAATTCTTTTAAATTTCTTTTTAAAAAAAAAATATAGCAAATGATGAAAGTGATGACTCCGATAGTCATGACGATGATGATGACGATACCAATGATCGAGTTATACCAACTCAACCAGAACGGTCGGCGCTTGGGCTATATTCCCCTGGTGATGATGTTCCCATGAATGAGGAAGGAACATCTACACACAATACTTAATTTTGTTTTATTTTTGTGTAGTTCTTTGTATGGAAATCATATTTTTAATTTATAAATTTATTATGTACCTTATTAAATAAAATGAGCATAAGGACAAGGAATTTTTGTCAAATTATTATACCGGTGTAAATACAGTTAAATGAGTTTGTCAAATAAAGGATAAATATACATACATACATCTTTTGGAGCAATCATAGAGTTAAGTCATTCCGTCTTCATTGTGTAAATTCGGACCCCTTGGCCCATTCAGAATCAGAATGGTGAGTGAATCGAACATTCTACTCAAAGCAAACTCATATTCAATAAAGCAAAATTTTCTTCGGAAAAATTTCGTCTTTTGAAATTTGTAAACAAATTTGTAAAACATACGTATGTATGTACATCCATATAATATATGAATCTGAACCAAAAACACTCCATTACCAAGACCGGAATCTCAGACTGACATTTCGGTTTCCTACAAGTTAAATAAGCACTAAATGTGAGAAAGTGTGCGTGAAATGATGCAAAAAACCAAACACATTCTCACATTTAGTCCTCAGGCCCATCAAAATGCTTCATTATAGTAATCAGCCCCATCTAAATGCTTCATTTTGAATGTTTCATGGCCTCGTTCAAAAACTAAACAATCCTAACCAACAGAATCTGAAGTGCTGACATGGTCTTAAATTGGAAGATTTGTATAGCTTTTTAATTTCAATCCAAATAAATGTATATTAAATAAAATAAAATTGACCAAATACATATTATTTATTGATTTATTAGTTTATTATTATTTATTTTGTTTACTTAAATTATTTGCGAACGCAACATGCGCTGCAATTGGTTAAGTATAATTATTGCAAATGGACAAAAGTGTAACTCAATACTTTGTAAAACAACAAAACAGAAATTTTTTTCAGCTGTAGTTTGCTTAGAGCATTTTTTTGGCGACATTAGAAGTTCAGGTGGAAACAATAAGCGGGTGCCTCCGTATTTTTTTTGTACAGACAATGCTACGAGAAGCATACTTGTGAAGTTCCATTGCCAACTTTAGCTAGTTCAGATTCCTCAATTAGAGTTGTATTTTCATCATTTAAGCAGTTCGATAATTGCAAGACCAAATTTTATTTTTATTTGTTGCAGATATATTCCTGAAAATTTCTTTTTAAGGGACTATGTTAGAGTTAGATTTTGGAATAAAAATTTGAGGGAACCATGTTTTAAGAATAAGTTCCTTTGTGTAAAGCATCTTTAAGGAATAGAAATAGGCAATATGGTTAAACACAATACCAACTAAATGAGTGCAATAAATAGATTTAAGTAACTTTTTTTATTTCAGTATGGGGAAACCGAACACCCAATAGAAAAAAATCGGTGAACGCGCCAAAATGCACACTTCTTGACTAAATGTTATCTTCTATGCTTAGGCATAAAATTAAGAATTTTGTAGCGTATGCAAATTTCTAGACATTTTACAATCTGAAAAATTAATTATGCTATGAAATAATTGGCTGCTATTAATGCTAATTTTTTTTCTAAAAAGTTGATGAAGGTCAGTCGAAGCGGAAGTTTCTTTAATGAACATACCTAAAATATTACTGGCTTTCTCAAAAATATTTTTCGACACTAACGCTAACCTCTGCTTTATACCGGAAAACTATTGTTTATGTATGTATATTTTCTTCTATGTTCTGCATTTATAAAATGTAATCTATGGAAGTATTTATACTATATTAAGAAAAACATGTACGTAAAACTCATTTATTTGTTTCATTTTTAGCAGCACTTTTATTAAACATACCCTTCAAACAATAATAAGTAAACTTGAACTTTGGTAACTAAACATTTTTAAGGAATGAATGAAAATTATATTTTGCGTTAAACTGTGGAAATTCACTAAAAAAAAACTTCTGTACGTCAAAAATAAACATTCATGACGATTACATGTTCTATTGAATTTGTTGTGCATGAATTCAGAACGATTGACGTTTTCATTTTGTGATAAACATATGTCAAAATTTGCATTTTATTTGCTCTGCATTTATTCAACAGGTTCGCTATAATCGTTCTGATTAGTTTTTTAAAACATTGGTATTCCTTTGATGAAAGTTTTTTTTGATAGCAAATACATGTATGCTTCCATCAATTAAGAATGTTATGGATAAGATATTTTTCGATTATAACTCTTTTTTTAAATTTAATATTTATTAATCATAATGGAATTGAAAAATAGTTGCAAGCTTAAATCATTAAAAACAAACTATAAATACACTTGGATTAATTAAATTGATACAGATTTTAATTACTTGCAAACAAAATATTTGGGCCGTTCGTTAACGAAAATTTATTAGAATTCAATACAAAAATTGCACTCGCACCCTTAAATTGATGGTTCTTCGAACGCATCTTTGATACAAAAATCCGAGGTTTATTATGAAATTTAAAGAATTTCGTAGTGATTACTGTAAATTAGAGAATTAATTATAATAAACTGATGTTGAACATAATTTTTTCAAGACAAAAAGGTACATTGGTTCACTATCCACAAAATGCCTTCAAAATTAAAGCTTATAAACCCTCCATTTTGTTTTTGCTATGCAAAGTGCCGCTAGCCCACGGCATCGTTTTTTTTTTTGTTTGCGCTCACATCTATTCATGGACTAATTGTCAAAATTACAAATACAACAATGTAAACAAACGGGTTTTGGAGAGTGAAACGTACGAAAGATTCCGGTCTTGTTAATAGTGTTTTTGAGCATAGTGGTTGCGTGAAAACTGAAAATTGACGTTTCAGCTTGTAGGCAAACCAGGTCTTTAAATAATAGTGTCTTTGACTAAACCATTCGGCTTCGGCAGAGCATTCGGTGGCCATTACCAACCATTCGTCCATTCCTAAAGTAAAGATGGAACAATACACTTGTAAACAACGCATTGAAGTTATTAAAATTCACTACAAAAATTTTTCAAATTTTGATGTCACAGTTCGTAAAGCAAGAGAGTTTTTTGGTCGTCGTGAAGCACCTTCTCGTCAGGAAATAGTGAAAGTGGTGAAAAAATTTGAGCTGTTGGGAAATGTTTGGGATGATGTAAACAATGGAAACCGCGAACAATCATTGCCGGGACCAGACACAAATGATGAGGACGATGGTAAGCACCTACCTCTTTGTATACTATCGAATTTATTACTTAATTTTCTTTTCTTTACAAACAAGCAAATGATGAAAGCGATGATGATGAGAATGACGATACGAATGAAAAATGAATAGTCGGCATTTATGCTATGGTAGTATTCCTGTCCTGTGGTGATGATGTTCCCATTGAAGGAGAAGGGACCATCAACGTAAAGTTTTTTTATTTCGTTCCTTTTTGTGAACTCTGTATTACTAGGTTAATTTTTGTATATGAAATAAAAAAGATGTTATATAACTGTAAATATTGTTGTCTAAATGAGTACCTACATCCAAGTAATTAGTAGATAACTGATAGAACCTTTGAATGCTCCCTCAAATGACTTGAGTGGCTTATATTCGGTAATTTTATGTGAAATAATTTAAGGATACATGTTTCGGAAAGTCTACCTTTATATATGTAGGTATAATCTCAATTTTTAAAAAGATTTCTTTTTTTCAAAAAAATTCCGAAAATCAACCAAATTTCTACCATAGGTACTGATTTTGTTTACAAAAATGTATGCAATTATAGCCAAATTAATAGCAACACTCTCTATTTCTGGTGTTGCGAAGTACTTTTAGTAGGCAAATATTAGTTTTATATATTAGAAGTAAATACATTATTGTTAATCCATTTTATATAATTACATACATTTTTTTGAAACTTAAAGTAGGTATGCATAATTTCGCAGCCCGTTTTCTTAAGTCTTCACAAGAAGCTAGTCATACAAATATCAACACTCAATAAATTTAACACAAAACAAGACATTCTATAAAGTTCAAATGAACCCAGAGCTTTGTTAACTTTGCCATATGTATGCTTAGGGTCGTGCTGGAAACTTCATTAAAGTTGCATATTTTCGTCGGCCCATGGAAGCATCATATTTTGCAATATGTCCACATACAACTCCTTTGCCATCTACATATATAATTAATTTTGGACCAATGCTCCACCATGAAAAACAACCCCATAACATTATTCTGCCATCTCCATGTTTCACGGTTGGTTTTGTGTACCGCGGATTGTAGGCAAACAAACTGTTTATAATTCATTCCGAATAAATTTATTATCGTTTCGACGCCCAAAGCACCTTCGTTTACTGCTTCTTGTCCTGAAGTGGGTATCTGGTATCTCATTTGGTATATCTTGGCAAAACAGATCGACATCAAGGTACGAAGAATAGTTCCAGAACTGACTGAGTCCTCGATATAGTAACAAATACAATATTGAACGTGGATTCCGTGCTATTGTGAAGTCTCTGCTTGGATAGTCAGTTGCGCTTTTTTCGTTCGCTACAGTCACTCCATCGTCGTTTTCGAAGAAGTATTGACCTCTCTTCAATTACTTGAGGATTCTCAGAACCCCAAATACGTACATTTTGTTTAACATTCCCACCTAGTGAGAAATGTGCTTCGTCGCTGAAGAAAATTTTGTTCGAAAAATCGCCGTCCACCGCCTGTTGTTCAAACACCCATTCGACGTATCTACGGCGTTGTAAAGGGTCAGCTGGGATGGAATCGCGAAAAGCGATAGTTGATCATCAAAATAAATATTTTTGCTCCACGTAAGGTGATTATCAAATTGACTATCACTTTTTTGCTATGGTTTATGGGTGGCACCGATTTAGTTGTCGTTTTCATAAATTTTGTTTATTTTTTTTTTGAAAACGATAGGTTGTGTCAACTTCTTTTCTACAATAAGTGCAAAGGTTAGTTAAAAAAAAGTGAAAGTCGAAGCAAAAAGAATGCGTGACGGTATAAGACATGATTTGTATGCGAACAATTAATTAAATTCAATTCGTCTAAGCTTTGTTAAATAGACCAATTTTCAGTCTAAATATATGTTTTCTAAACAACTAAAATCAAAAAACCTTTTCATAAGATACAAAACAAATTTTTTTAGTAAACAATTATGTATAACTTCCTGGCGTTGAATTCCAGTAACTTTAAATCGTTTGCGATTTAAGCTTTCTTCAATTCCCTATTTCTAATATCATCATTTTTCATCTTTCTTCATAGAAATTGCTAAGTCACATTCTTTGTCTTGAATTATTTGCTAGCTGTCGAATAGCATTTGGATATCAACTAAAATTTCCAATTTCTTGGAAAAGAAATTCTCTTGAAGTTCGAATATTGCTCTTTTAAAACGTCATACACTTTATTCTCTTTTCACTGTCTTTTTTGGGGTTGAAGAATATTTGTTCAATGTCCTTCAAAATTTCGACTTTGATCCAATTGGGCGAACTTGTAAGTTCCTTCAGAAATTGTTCGATGCCAACGAATCGCAGTTTTTCACTATTTTCTGGGTTGGTATAACATTAAAAAAAATTATTAACAAATTATGGAAATGACATTATACAAAGTTTTTAGCGAAAGGGTGACAATCAAAATTGACGACCAAAATAGGGACAATCAACTATCGGCTTACACAATTCCAACCCTGGCTTCAGTTGTTGTGTGAGCTGGAATTTATATGGATGTATGTAGTTTTAGATCCAAATGCAAAATACGCCATAATGTGCTGTAAAGCAGTCCTAATTCCTGAGAATGACGAGGAATCGACAGCAGCGATATTTTTAGTGGTACGAGCCAAACGACGATGCACAGGCCCTACAATAACTGTAACCAATCCAGTCGCTTCAAACTTCTCCACTTTTTTGCCAATTGCTTTCGTAGTTGGACGATTATGTAAATCTTAATGTCCTCTTAAAGCACGATATGTGGCTGTGGCAGAATCACCATTTTTGTAGTAGGTTTTAACAATTTGTATGCGATCCATTTTCGTAAATGTCCGACTTTCAACTGAACAAAAAAAAATTGGTTTAACAGATGTCGAATTCCAGCCCAATAATTTTGAAACCTCAAAATGGATAACGGTTACAAACCCCCCTGTCAACTGTCAATCTTTTGAAGGCTTGAAAACCAAGAAAAAAAAAAAACTGTACATTCATTTTTTTAAAACTACATTAGTCATTTTTATTTTTTTCCTTTAAACTTACTTATACAATATTACAAGAGGTTCACACAATTTATACTCTAATGTAATTAGCTGAACTATAAAAACAAAACTTAAAATTTATTACAAAACTAATTTATAATTTTAAAGTTCAGAAAAGTTTAATTTTATGTATGCATTGTTTTTAGTTGCATTAGTTTTTGTTTGTACAATATTCCAAAACACAATAAGGGAATACGATTTTTTAACTTTTATTTTTGTTTAAAACAAACCTCAGCTATAGATGTTTTTCAATTGTTTAAAAATATTCGCTTATACATAATGTTTATTTTTTGTTATACTACACGAATTGTGTGGGTTGGATTGTGGTATGGTGTTTGTTTAAATTTTAAATTTAAAAATGATATATTTATATATATATTTATTTATATATAAAGAGTGCATAATCTTTAAGTGATTTTCAAGTTTTTCATTTTGTTTTTTTATTCATTTAGCGACGATCGCGAGAATCTGATCGGCTTCGTCTGTCACGTGAAAAACTCCTTGAACGACTCCTGGAGCGTCTTGGTGAACGAGATCTGTAAATTTATTTAGAAAACAAAACGAAATTAAATAAAGCAAATCGAAAGAAAGAGAGAGCAAGTGCATATACAATACATAAGAGAAAACTGTGGAAAAACAAATTAGCTATTTTTTTTTATTTTGCTTTTCGCATCCTTTTTCGAAAAGGACAATTCATCATTAAATTATGTAAGGTTTTTATAAAGAAAACAAAATAATCAACTTTTTTTTTTATCTAATATCGAAACAAAATGATATAGTATAAAAAATAAACAACAAACCACTAAAATGATGCAGGTGTGTGGTTCTTTTTTGGTCTTTTTGATTCTTTGCAGAAATTGATTGAAACAACTGACGATGATGAGTTGACTTTGACTTGACTTAGGTAGTTTGCGAGTTGAGCTGAGAACGCGGCGATCAAACGATGATTGTGTGGTGTTTGTGTTGAACAAAGCCGGCGGTTGTATATATGCATATTATATATATAAAATTAGCGGAAGAAGGAAGATGATTCAAGAAGGCGACGTTTTATTGTTGCTCAATTTGATTCAATTCGATTGAAGAGGAGCTTTCGCGCGTCAGAGGATAAGAAAAAGTTGGTGATGTTTCGGATTCGGATTGTTGGTTTCTTGTTTTTTTTTTACCGCGACGCATCATCAGGGAGTGTTGTTGATGATTGAATGCAGAGGTGCATAGGTGTGGACTGTGAAGAAGCAGAGGTGAGGAGAAACGGCTTTTTTCGACGCGGCGGGATGTGTAACATGACGACGACGAGGACCAAAAAGTCTCCCAATTTATATCTCTAAGTCAGTCCGTAGGCGAAGGGTAACTAGCAGTGGTGGTGGCTGTGGTGATTGATTGACTGATTGGTTGGCTGATAGATGTGTGTTCGTTTTTTGTGATGGTGGATGAACTAGAATAAGATGTCAAGAAGAACAGCGAGCAGGGGTCCAGCACTCTCGTTTGCAAAACAAAATTCAAATTAATAATTAAAAAAAAAAAAAAACAACAAATGTGACTTATGGATGACTTATGCTGCTGTAGTGGGATGTGTTGGATAGCTGATCGATTTGATTTGATTTGATTTGATAGCTGCCTATTTTTCTATTCTGTTGTAGCTGGGTGGAGACATTTCTATAGATGTTGTCTGTCCACCGCAGAAAATTGCTGACCCACTCAATGCACTAAGCTACGATGTTGCTCATAAAGAGGAAAGTAGTTTTAGTTTGTATACACGTGATGTGCTGAAAGTGCGCAACCGGTAGATATCGATTTTTGTTTGATTTGTAAACTTATATCATGCGCCTGTTGTTGTTCTTGAAGGGTTGTTTGGGAGTCTGTAAGGATGTGGGAATCAGATGGATCATACTTGAAGATTTGTCGCCTTTGATGCGCAAATGTTGTCTTGTCGACCTTAACGTATCGTTTCCTCCGATGTTTTTTTTTTCGATTTGTTTTTGTTTTATACAAAACATTTCTACACATTGGCAATTATTTATATGAGAGCGAATCTCTATTCTATTTTCATGGGGGAAACAATCGTTCAATGGGCATTAGCGACGACGTCGGGGATGATGGTGATTTCATCCCCGAAAAAGTAGCTTCACTACCACAGCAGCCTAGAAGTAGACACAATTTGGTGCTGAAACTAGCAGAAGAATTGATGACTTTGGTGATGGCAGTAGATGTATCTTTGTTGTGATTGTAGAAGTAGTAGTAGTTGGAGTTGCTGTTGGAGTAGGAGCAGTTATTCGTGAAGATGTTGTAGTAGGAGGAGGAAGTAGTAGTGGTAGTAGTAGTAGAACTAGTAGACTTTGCCCTGAAAATGATTACCATATGCGGCGTTTTAATTTTACTTTATCAACAGAAAAAAAAAAATTATAATATGTTTACTTTTTAACTGAAATAAACATACACAAGTGTTTGTTTGTATTTTGTTTCTAAATATACGCACACGGAAAAAAATGTTATCATCATTTTGCGATTAAACAACAACAAATAAAGAAAAGTCGACAAAAAAGGTAAACACAAAAATGACATACATACATACTTGTCTTGTTATAAATAATATAAATATTATATACATATAGTGGTCTTAACATATAGACGTTCAAGTTAAAAATAAAAGTAACCAACTCTGATACACAAACAAAGAAATCGAGGACTCTTAAAGGTTCATCAAAAGATTATTCACTATGCCTAAGAACTCAAAAGTCATATACATACATAAGAGCTTTTTTAGGTCTAATTCTTTGCTCTTAATTTCAGTGAATTTAGTTCCAAGTTATATGAATTTCATTTTTGTATATGAGGTTTTCATTTCAATACCTTTGACTAAACTCACCAACAATTTAGATGAAAGGAGTAGATATCAAAAATTGTAAAACTTCCTTCATTTTATATTATCTAACATCTTGGAAATACCTATAGGTTTTTTTTTTGGCGCGTGTAGATTTTGGCGCCCCATGGCGGCCATTTTGTTTTGGTGACATCTGTCGAATCTTTTGTTTATTATTCAGTTGTTTATGCCAAATCATCATGGCAAGTTCACGATTGAACAGAACGTTTAAATGATAAAACTTCATTATCAAAATGAGTGTTCTTTAACGCAAACGTTGCGGGCATTGCGCCCATTTTACGGTAGACGTAGTGGCCCTTCACAGTCGACTCTTTAACGTTTGGTGGCCAAATTTGAGACGACTAGTTCAGTAAACGTTCAAGGAACGCAAGATCGGCCGAGAACATCGCCGCGGTCCGTGAAAGTGTACAGCAGAACCCGAGGCAGTCTATTCCTCACCGTGCACAAGAACTCGCCCTTTCGCAGACTTCAACTTGCCGAATTTTGCGTCGGGACTTGGGCCTACACCCGTACAAGATCAAACTGACCCAGGAGCTCAAAGTTCATGACCATATACAAAGCCGTTTGTTCGCTGACTGGGCCTCGAATCGGTTGGAAGAAGACCCCAATTTTGGCCGTAAAATCATCTTTAGTGACGAGGCGCATTTTTGGATGAATGGCCGTGTTAAAAAGCAAAATTGCCGTATATGGGACGACACCAACCCACGGGAGGTTCATTAGGTGATAATGCATCCTCAAAAAGTTACCGTTTGGTGTGGATTTTGGGCCGGCGGCGTAATTGGTTCGTATTTTTTTGAAAACGGCGTTAGTGAGGTAGTCACAGTCAACAGCGAGCGCTACATAACGATGATAACTAATTTCTTATGGCCGAAATTGAATCATGTGGATCTAGAAGACATGTGCTTCCAGCAGGATAGCGCTACGTGCCACACAGCAAACGCCACGACATCTACCCGCCCTTATTGAAAAACCCTATATTTGACATTCCGTTGGAATGCGTGATGTGAACCGAAACCTATTAAGAGATATCATTCTTGAACTCATTGGCATATAGATTGTTTGACTCATTTAGCATAGTTGTATCTTTTTTAAATCAAAAGAGAGCTCATTGACATTTTAAGATTATTGACATAGAGAGCAAAAAGTGAGTATATTTTATTATTAAAATGAATTTTTTTGTATGATAGATAATGGGTGATTTTTCAGCTATTATCTTTTTGGCAACACTGGTTTAAACAGCTGACGCACGTTTTTGTGTTTTGTTTCACTGTCAAACATCTTCAGTTTGGTCTATAATTTAACCATGAATCGTCTTACAAACGAACAACGCTTGCAAATTATTGAATTTTATTATCAAAATGCGTGCCCTGTTAAGAAAGTTCATCGCGCGCTTCTTCCATTTTATGGAAGCGGCTATTCGGGCTATTGTGACTAAATTTCGCACCAAATTTACATTGTTGGACATTAAATCACCAACACGCTTACGTAGAGTGGGAACTGAAGGAAATATCGCAGTTGTATCGGCCAGTGTTAATGATGACCATCAATTATCGATTCTTCGCCGTTCGCAGCAATTGGGCCTCTGTTACTCAACAACGTGGAAAATTTTGCGGAAGGATTTAGGTGTGATGCCTTTCAAAATACAGCTTGTGCAAGAATTGAACCCGAACGACCTACTGCAACGTAAAATTTTTGGTAAATGGGCTCTTGTAAAGTTGGCGGAAGATTCAGTTTTTTACCGAAAAATTGTGTTCAGCGACGAAGCTCATTTTTGTCTCAATGGAATATATGGAAATAAGCAGAATTGTCGATTTTGGAGTCAATATCAGCCAGAAGCATTGCAAGAGCTACCAATGCATCGAGAAAAAGTGACAGTTTGGTGCGGTTTATGGGCTGGTGGCATCATTGGACCGTACTTCTTCAAAGATGATGCGAATCGTAACGTAACTGTGAATGGTGAGCGCTAAAGTGAGATGATATCCAACTTTGGTTTGCCCAAAATGCAAGAGCTCGACTTGCATGGCATGTGGTTTCAACAAGACGGTGCCACATGCCACACAGCACGCGCAACAATGGACTTATTGAGAGGCGAGTTCGGTGAACATTTTATTTCACGTTTGGGACATATCAATTGGCCGCCTAGATCGTGGGATTTAACGCATTTTTCTTAATTGTATGTTTTTTTTTGAAAAACTTTCCTATAGCTTTTAAAAAATCATCCGTTATTTACCTATGTATGAAAATTCGTGCTGTGGTAAAGGAAAGTTGAGACGAGCTTTATTTCTTTTTGAAAATCAAACGTCTGAAAAAATAAAACACCCCTATTTCACTTAGCCGATTCCACACACCAAAATCTAGTTTTATCCGAAAATATTGTACTGAATGGGGGTTGAATGTAACCACAGTATTAACTTTGACAGCGCTACAAGCTAGCCGATATTTCAGCTCCATTTTGATTTTTTGAATATCATATTATCTCAGCGTCATTATTTGGTTTTGAATTAGGAGTTGCACTAGTGAATAATTGCAATCATTCTTTGCTTATATATTAAAGAAACCTCGCTCTTCAAAATTCATGAATTTAGGTTTAGAACATCTCGAGCCATCCAAAAACTAATTCTAAGATTACTAATTGTTTACCTATGAAAATATGTATAAAATATCTTCTTTTCCTTTCGAGTTGAATTATGAAAACCAAAATGGTTAATGCTTAATAATGAAATATTTTACATTGGCATTTTAAAGAATTACATTTTTAGAAAATTATTCAGAGTTGGTCACATCAAAATATACATATATTAAAATGAGTATAAAAATAATAACAAAAGAAATAACTTTTATTAGTAAATTTAAAATAGATAAAAAAACAAATCATACCTGTATCGACCACCTCGGCCACCACCGCCGCCGCCGCCGGCACCACCACCGGCACTACCACCACCTCGTCGGCGATCATCTCGTCGCGACCGGCCAGACGACATTTCTACACGAATTCTAGTTCCACAGCATCGTCTATATATAGATAAAAAAGAAAAATTGTATTAATTGTACGTCTTGATAGTGTTAAGTTGAATTCGATTTTAGACTTACGTTCCGTCTAATCCTCGAGTTGCGTCTTCAGCGTCACGCCTGTCTTCAAATTCAACAAAAGCAAATCCTGGTGGATTTCGAGCAACCCATACATTTCTCAAAGGCCCGTATTTGCTGAAGGCATTTTCAATTTCATACTTGGACGCTGATGAGCCCAAATTCCCGACATAGACCTTGCAGGCCAAGTCCCATTCCCGATACCGTGGCATTTCCGTATCAATTTTAGCTGTTTTCTTCTGAAATTAGAAATTTTATTTCATCTCCATTATATAAAATCTTTGTACAAGTATTTTCTTTTTAATTTGAACTTGAGGCAAATTCAAGATGGCGCCGAAATGGCACAGAATAGAAAAAGATTTGCGACTTAGAAACTAGAAGTAAAAAAATGGGTGTGGTGATGCGAAAATTTGCAATTTATAGAAATTTACCAAATAGTTTCTATTTCTAGTTATGTGAAATTAATTAACAAGTTAAATAATATTTCAAAAGAGTATAACAGGAAACCCCTTTTAGCTACATTATTACAAATTGCAGTACAATTTAAAGGAAGGAGCTACAGTAGAAATTTAAAATGTTTTTACTTACAAGGACCGCCAACGAAAAAAATTATATTATTTATTTTGTAAAGAATTTTTGTCGCTGGATAAAATGCAGCAGCAAAACTTGAATTTTTATGTACACTTCCACACTTCTTCGACGCAAAAATCAAATTGAAGACAAAAATGGCGGTGAGGAAATTTTTCGTAGCCGCAGCGAAGCGGCATCGATTTTTAGAAAAAAAATCCCTCATCCCGAAGTCATTTTCGCTGTCAGAAGAATTAAGTGCTGCCAATACTCCTCATTAATTCATTGGATGCGTTCGGTTACCTTAGGTGTTGTACACATTTGCTAGTAAGAGTCCTTATTTGGATTGTTGATGGTTACACCTTTGCATATGAAATCTATAGTATTATCATGGAGCAGCTATTTTTTGCGTTCGCTGAAGCGTCAATGTGACTTTGTGAGTTTTGAATACAAAAGATAAGATAATATCACCGTAGCCATTCTGCAATTAGTTTGTACAAAGAATGGGATCATAAATATTAAATTAATGTTGGAAGATTTCCACATTATAGGAAAATCGAGAAATGTAGAAGTCAAGATTATAGGGAAAGCGAACATGATCATTTTAATTATAACATCTTTGACTGCAGCACTGCCATAATGTTTCAAGTAGTGTTACAAAACCCTTCAACAATTCTTTTTAGTTTGTAAGTTTTGGCACTATGTTATTTTGTACGTTTTGTTCCGCTTTTAAAGAATTTCATTTAAATTTAATTTTAATTGTGAGATATATGTAATTATTTGTAATATTTTTTATCAATGTAATATCCCTACGAATTTCAATGATTTTTTGATTATTTTAAGACTAATGGGAAACACTTATGTACTTAGCTATAGTTACCTTTTTTATTTTGTAGGTAATATTATTTGTTTTTCTTAAGATTTGTTATGTTTTTTTATTTTGTTCGTTGCTGTTTAATGAATGCTTGCTTCAACACTGTACTGTTAAAAAAAGTTATAGTATTTTATAGGAAGTAAACAAGTAATACAACTGTGTTTTATTTGCCACTTTTGGGATTCCTGCAGATCAATTAACACATACAAATCTACGCATAATAGTGGTGCTAAATATTTTGTGCAGGTAAGCAATTTTAATTCACCAATTTTGGTGGATTTATTTAGCTTGAACAGAGTTTGAATCATAAATATATCAACATGACTTATAAGGACTTATCTTGAACGTCGTTTAGAGCTTAAGTTACATACTAAAATTAGTTAGTTCAAATTACTGAACACAAACAAATTAAAAATGTAACTAATTTAATTGTTATTAGACAAATTATGTTTTATAACAGTTTTTTTGCACTTCAAGAATATAAGAGTACTGTGAGTCTAACGAGATACACTCTTTTTTTCAAACGAATTCTCCACAGGCATTTAATAAATAAATAATAAACACACCTGAGTAACAATTGAAGAAATGTTAAGCATAGTTTCAATGTTTTGTTGAACTTATTATTTTTCACTTCCCATAGGAAGTTATTGTAATGGGTCCGAATTGTCGAATTGAAAATTTTGACATTTCTCGACGTTTAAAGGTCCCTAGAGTCGAAAAAAAGATTTTTAGAAAGATGTCTGTGCGTGCGTTTGTACGTACGTTCGTACGCCCGTACGTTCGCGACATTTTTTTCGACGTCCATAGCTCAAGAACCAGAATAGATATCGACTTCAAATAAATTTTGTTATACAATAAGAAGACAATAAGGCAGAAAGATGAAGAAAGAGCTCTCAAGAAAATTGCGTGGGTGGTTTTTTTACCATAGCAGTTTAAAAAAAGGTGAACATTTTGGTTAACCCTAAATATCTCACGAACCAATAACGCCAGAGACTTGAATTAAATTTTATATTATATATTGTAACGTGATACCAAAGAAATATATATTTTTGGAAAAAATTACAATTAACGATTTTTTTTTATAAATCAAAAAAACTGAAAAAAAAAAATATTATTTACCTCGAAAAATTTACGAACAAAAAACGATTTCATCTCCAAAACAATTTTTTGCAACGAAGAATAATGTTTTTAACATCTAGTAAAATTTTGAGAAAAATCGAATTGACAGTTTTTTTTATAAAAAATAAAAACCTATAAAAACATTACTCAAAGTTGGTACAAATTGATTTTCGACCCCTAAATATCTTTTCTAAAATTTAAGATTATGGTTTTCAACTAATTTTATCTTATAAGAAATATTGTTGTCAACATTCAGTAAAATCTTGAGAAAAATCGAATTGACAGTTTTTTACCCAAAAATAAAAACCTAAAAAAAAAATTACTAAAAGTTGGTAAAAATTGAATTTCAACTCAAATATCTTTTCAAGACTTTAAGATATTGGCTTTAAACTAATTTTTTGTTATAAGCATTATTGTTTTTGTGGCATATTTATTTTTTAATAAAAATATAACTTTATTCAAAGATTACAAATTAATTACTTTTTCAAAATCTACTTCGACTGGCTTGGGCGCGTAAGAAAAATAGAATAAACCTTAAATACAAATTTTACAAGAGCGAGCCAAACAACTTTTTGTCTCGCTTCTATGTCTCAGGTTTCAGTGCTTCGCGCTCAGCGTGCGACATCTAGCTACGAAACTCTGAAGCCTAAACATAAGGGGAATAACACATTATTAATAATAGTTGCATTAATTTTATACTACATTTTCAATATTCGGTAAAATTTTGAGAAAAAGAAATAATTTTTTTATGAAATGCTACTAAAATTGGTAAAAATTGGTTTTCGACTAAAAATCACGTTAAAAAAAATAATTTCGAAATCAAACGATTTCATTATATGCAAAATATTATTGGTAGTTTTTAAATTTTTAAGAATAATTCAACTGACAACTTTTTTAACAAAACACGAAATTCTACAAACTTTTAAGCAAGACAAATCGACAGACAGGATGGGAATTTTATCAGTGTGGGTCGCATCCCAGCCTCTTTTTTTTTTTTTTGATTTTCACCCTAAAAGAAATTGTAAATTTTCTGTTACTTTTGTTTTAAAATGTTAAAAATTACTTTTGATTTAAACGGGTATTTTACCAATCCACTTTCCACTAGTCGATTCACCAAACGAACGCTATCTGTTGTTATTGAAAAAACAAACAAAATACATAAATGAAGTTCAAAAATGTTTCCATACTTTCACTGAACCTACGTAAGGGCTATAATAGCGTTAAAGAATAGACGACTAAGCCAAGTTGGATACTAGCAGTCAATATGTAAATTTATCTATTGTTATAAATTATTACTGCTGATAAATCGCTTCTGTGGTGATAAATTTATCCGGTTTGTCAGATGTATATTTCAAGTTAGTGTAGCCAAGAAGAAGATCTTCATGAAATTCTGTTTCGCTAATTATTTCAAACCAAACAAATTTTAAGTCAAAGGCTTTAGTTTGAATACGTATTAGATTAGTTTTTGCACTTTTAAATTAAAGTTTTCTCAAAATTCACACTGAATATGATTGAACTGCAACTAAAATCCTTGAAACCATCTGCTACTGTTTTTGATGTACATATAGCTTTCTATATCATGGCCCAGAATTTAGCTTTATTATAAGGAAAAGGGTTTGCGTTTTTGTTTTAAAAATATTTTCGAGTGTGTGGCTGGCTCAACTGGATCGAATATAAATTCCAGCCGAGGAGCCTTATTTTGTAACACTTTTTTTCAGCGATTGTATGACAACAATAATGCGCCGAATATTCTCTTTCAAGGCTTTAATCGTCATAGAAAAGCGAATTAACACAACTTGACAAAAAAACAATTCAGCGGTGTTAAATCAAACGATCTTGGGCGCCACGTCATAGTCCCACAATGCGAGGTAATGCACTCACCAAAAGTTTCCTTCAGTATATTGATTGTTTGTTTCCGTCGAGCAAACCGGACTATTATTGTAGTAATAAATTTGCACTATTTAAGGAGTAACTCTATTCATTATGAAATGTCAAAATAAACTGAGCAAAAATCAATTGACAGCTGTCAAAAAGATTAACTCCGAAAAGGGTATTGAAAGATTTAAAATTATTATTAATTAATATCACCTCAGAAATACAAAGGTATTTTTATAGTTTCATTTTTATGGTAGAAATAAAGTGTGCAGTATTTATTTGAATCAGAATTGATAGTTTATTTGTCTCATTGCCAAAAACCATATCTTTACATATTTTTAATTCGAATTGGCAGCACTTTTTTCAACAATATATATATAGATTAAAAAATAAAAGACGGATATCCGGTATGTTTTAAATTTGAAAAAATAAAACATCAAAACAGTTAACTGGCTTAGGTATATATATGTATATACATATATATATCCTGTATATTAATATAATTATGTACAATCAAATTTCTTCAAGATGGAACCTAGACAAATATTTGGTTTCAGAATCATAATAAAATTATCGAAATTTAAAAATCAATTTTCCCAGGTAAAGGTGCGAAAGCTAAAGAAATGAAAAGTGGGGTCGATGTGAGTTTAAGTTGATTCAACTGCTTACAGCTGCTGTATTATAGGTACGTGCGTTGTTTTAATTTTAATATAAAGGTTCTCTAGATCTTTTTTTTTCTTTTTTTTTAATTAAACAAAAGTACTTACACTTTATATTGTAGTTGTAGTGTAAGTTAAAATAATAATGAAAAAGAAAAAAAACTATTATATGAATATAAACACAAACATATAAGTTTAACACAAGTTCATTTTCAAAACGAGTACCCATAGCGAGTACGAGTAGATTAACCAATTGTATCTTAATGTACGTGAAGCCATCAGTATAGAAGTTGTGCATGTGTGCATCTAATTTACTTTCGTTTCATTCGGCTACAAGCAGCGAGTTCCTTGGCATTAGAAAAAGTATATTCAATGCCTGCTGCTGCTCTAAACTTATGTTGGCCTCTGTAGCGCTGGATGTATCTATCTACCTATCTAATGCTTTTGTGTTGCAGTTTCTGCTTGCATACATATTTCTGCATTTATTTATTTATATTTATATATATTTGGTGGTATGTAGTACATGAAGTTATATCTATCTAATATACGTTCTGCTTAGGTATCTAGATACCTATAGACTTATTTTTTGCGTGTTTTTGTGCTTCCTTGCAGTTGATGGAACGAGATACATTAGGTTGGAAAGTGGTATATTAGGTACAACAAATGCACGACCCGATGGGGCCTATGCAATGCAGCACAGATTTATAACTTTATATACATATAACCCAACTACAGCATAAGAAGTATGAAGAGAAAGAACCCTTAAAGTAAGGAGTGATATGTTGTTATATTATAATAGAGTTTTGCTGCTTAGGAGCAGGTATAGG
The DNA here is from genome assembly GCA_920104205.1 of Eupeodes latifasciatus. Classification (NCBI taxonomy): domain Eukaryota; kingdom Metazoa; phylum Arthropoda; class Insecta; order Diptera; family Syrphidae; genus Eupeodes; species Eupeodes latifasciatus. Next base: position 130,740,904 of record OV049926.1, on the reverse strand, counting down.
CTACCTTTAAATATTAGAAAAAAAAAAAAACAAACTTTGTATTCCTTGTTAGAATTCTGAAAGTTTTTATATCTAAGATATCACCTTCCTCTACTCTATGCCTACGTACAGTTGGACAGGTCTAGGTAGGTACATAGTAGGTAGGTACTTGTCATTACTTTTAGAATAATAATTGTTTCTGACTTTTAGCTATTTTTAAACCTATTCTCAGGTAAATGTTTATAAAGATGTATTAGTATGCAATTTGTTAGAGTCACAAGTGTCAAAATCCTGCAAAATTAAATACAAAAATAAAACCATTCGTATTTGATAGAAATAATTACAAATTTAATTTAGACATTGTTGTTTCTCATTCAATATTTTATTAGGTAAATTCCCATAGGAAGTTATTGTAATCGGTCCGATTTGTCGAATTGAAAATTTTGACATTTCCTTTTTGACAGAACCCGAGGCGTGATAGTTAGTGCGTTGGACTGTCATGCCAGAGGTCTTGGGTTCAAACCCTGCCTGTGCAAGGAATTGACACATCCTTCAAGAGTAATTCTTGTCATGAAAAGTGCTTTCTCAAATCTATTTCTCTATTTCTGGCAACATTACTCGCACAAAGGAATGGTTAAGAGTTGTAAGTCATTAGGCCCAAGTTCTCAACGGACTGTTGCGCCACCTAATTTATTTTTTTGACAGAACGTAAATCAAATATTTAAAGATTATTATATAAAGTGACGTGATACCAAACTAGTATATTTTAGACTTGATTATTTTTTTTTTAAGATATTGCCTTTAAACTAATTTTATCTTATAAAAAATATTATTTTTAAAATGTATTTAAATAAAAAATTTTTTATTAACTTCCCATAGGAAGTTACTGTAATCGGTCGGCTTTGTCGAATTGAAAATTTTGACATTTCTCGACGTTTCAAGGTCCCTAGAGTTGTCTGTGCGTGCGTGTGTACGTACGTTCGCGAGCGACGTTTTTTTCGTCGGTCATAGCTCAAGAACCAGTAGAGATATCGACTTCAAATAAATTTTGTTATACAGATAATAATGCAGAAAGGACTCTCACAAGATTGAGTGGGTGGTTTTTTTACATAGCAATTTAAAAAAAGGTGAAAATGTTGGTTTACCCAAAATATCTCACGAACCAATAACGCTAGCGAGTTGAATTAAATTTTGTATATATATTATGACGTGATACCAAACTAGTAAATTGAAAAAAAAAATCCAACTAACGGTTTTTTTATAAATCAAAAAAACTAAAAAAAAATATTTGTCACCTCGAATATTTTACGAACAAAAAATGATTTTATCTCCAAAATATTTTTGTGCAATAAAGAATAACGTTTTTGACATCTGGTAAAATTTTGAGAAAAATCGAATTGAAAGTTTTTTTTTTGTAAAAAATAAAAAACTAAAAAAACATTACTAAAAGTTCGTACAAATTGATTTTCGACTCAAATATATTTTCAAAAATTTGAGATATCGGCTTCAAAATAATTTTGTCTTATAAACAATACTGTTTTCTACATTCAGTAAAATTTTGAGAAAAATCGAATTGACATTTTTTTACATAAAATAAAACAATACTAACTTCCCATTATCAGTGTGGGTCGCATCCCAGCCTCTTTTTTTATTTCTACAATGGTATGCAAAATTTTGTTATCAACGCAAAATAATGTTCTTAAAAATCCAATCGGTATTTTTTTTACAAGAAATAAAAACTTTCAAAAAATGCTGCTAAAATTGATAAAAAATAGTTTTCGACTCAAAATGTCGGAAACAAAAACACATATTGAAATCAAACTTTCTTTTATATGTTACACAAAATATTGTTGCTAACCTTAAAGTTAATGTTTTAGTAAAATTCAATTGACAACTTTTTTTTACAAAATACAAAAATAACAAAAAATTGGTAGGAAATGGTTTTCGACTCAAGTGTTTTGAGAACAAATAAGGATATTGACTAAAAATGTTTGCATTTAACACAAAATATTGTTATTAAAAGTTTGTTATAACGTTTTAGAAAAATCAACAGGCGGGTACACATGGAAAGTTATCATCCAAGCATTTAGCCAAAATGTTGCTCAAAATTTGAAATCGGGAAAAATAACTTCTTAACTATTTTCAAAACTTCTCCTCCATAAAATTGAAAACTGGACTAAATGAAATTTAATTTACAATAATGGGAATAACATGATGTGTCTTGCTCTATCTATTTAAAAAAAAAACAATTATGGATGCATTAATCCTGAGATTTGTTTCGATCCTATTCGGATAATTTCCAGGCAAAGAGTTAGGACTAAGCACCAAAACTAAGAATAGCCGCATTTTATTATCACCATGATCTGATCCGGATCAGATCATGATAATAAAACAGCATTGGATCATCATATTTTTTGTTATTTAAAGTTTGGTAGCAGTGTCAAATTCGTTCTTTCAAAAGTGACATTACGAAGCAAAAAAAAAACAAACACATACCAAAAATGGAAGCTCCACAACTTTTGAAAATGTTTCTGCAAATCACCATTGCACTCTCAAACTCAAAGCATCCAGGAACGCTTTGGTCTCACATGTAGTCCAGATTCTTTTTGACCTTTTAATAAATGTGACACTTAAATAATTTAATTTAGAGATTACTTACAATTTATTTGAACATTTTTTCTCCCATTTGTGCTGCAGCTTTCTCGATTTTATTTATATTTTTTGACATTTAAAGCAGGGTTGCCCAAAGAACATTTTGATCAATGATTTTTTTTGTTCCTTTTTTTTGGGGCAAAATAATACCCATAAATTATGTCAAATATACATTTTTTGGACTTAATTATTTTAATTTCACCAATTAATATCTAGTTTTGTTAAAATATCTAATTATTTCATGGATTATATACCAAATAAATAAATATAGAGCTTCTCGCTTTCTATCTATTTAAAAAATATTTTATTTCAGTCAAATGGAAATGTTTATATGGCAATACAGGTTTTATTTAATTTGTTTGCAATGATACCAACATTTACATGTGAAATAGCAATGATAAAGCGCTCCTTGTTGTGAAAAAAAGAATTAAATTTTGGATCTCGAATTGAGATCCAAACAAGGATCTTGTGTTGTTGTTGTAATGCATGTAAATTCAAGATCCGGATCAGATCATGGTGATAATATCGGGTGATTTTTTAAGAGCTTGAGAACTTTTAAAAAAAAAAAAAAACGCATAAAATTTGCAAAATCTCATCGATTCTTTATTTGAAACGTTAGATTGGTCCATGACATTTACTTTTTGAAGATAATTTCATTTAAATGTTGACCGCGGCTGCGTCTTAGGTGGTCCATTCGGAAAGTCCAATTTTGGGTAACTTTTTCGAGCATTTCGGCCGGAATAGCCCGAATTTCTTCGGAAATGTTGTCTTCCAAAGCTGGAATAGTTGCTGGCTTATTTGTGTAGACTTGACTATTTAGACTTGACGTAGCCCCACAAAAAATAGTCTAAAGGCGTCAAATCGCATGATCTTGGTGGCCAACTTACCGGTCCATTCCTTGAGATGAATTGTTCTCCGAAGTTTTCCCTCAAAATGGCCATAGAATCGCGAGCTGTGTGGCATGTAGCGCCATCTTGTTGAAACCACATGTCAACCAAGTTCAGTTCTTCCATTTTTGGCAACAAAAAGTTTGTTAGCATTGAACGATAGCGATCGCCATTCACCGTAACGTTGCGTCCAACAGCATCTTTGAAAAAATACGGTCCAATGATTCCACCAGCGTACAAACCACACCAAACAGTGCATTTTTCGGGATGCATGGGCAGTTCTTGAACGGCTTCTGGTTGCTCTTCACTCCAAATGCGGCAATTTTGCTTATTTACGTAGCCATTCAATCAGAAATGAGCCTCATCGCTGAACAAAATTTGTCGATAAAAAAGCGGATTTTCTGCCAACTTTTCTAGGGCCCATTCACTGAAAATTCGACGTTGTGGCAGATCGTTCGGCTTCAGTTCTTGCACGAGGTGTATTTTATACGGTTTTACACCAAGATCTTTGCGTAAAATCTTCCATGTGGTCGAATAACACAAACCCAATTGCTGCGAACGGCGACGAATCGACATTTCACGGTCTTCAGCAACACTCTCAGAAACAGACGCAATATTCTCTTCTGTACGCACTGTACGCATTCGTGTGGTTGGTTTAATGTCCAATAAAGTAAACTGAGTGCGAAACTTGGTCACAATCGCATTAATTGTTTGCTCACTTGGTCGATTATGTAGACCATAAATCGGACGTAAAGCGCGAAACACATTTCGAACCGAACACTGATTTTGGTAATAAAATTCAATGATTTGCAAGCGTTGCTCGTTAGTAAGTCTATTCATGATGAAATGTCAAAGCATACTGAGCATCTTTCTCTTTGACACCATGTCTGAAATCCCGCGTGATCTGTCAAATACTAATGCATGAAAATCCTAACCTCAAAAAAATCACCCATTAAAACGCGGCTATAGTTGTTGTCATCTTTTCACTAAGAACGTTCGGTTATGTTTTTGAACTTGTTGACCATATTCTGAAAATTCGGAAATCGAACTCTGAATTGAAATTTACTACAAAGGGGTATGCTCATTTTCGGCCCGGAGTGTACACCAATGAATTTGGTATCAAATTAAAGGTTGTTCTAAGCCGGATATGTCTGCAAAAATATTTTGTCGATAACTCATGGGAGATCCGAGATATTTGAGATTAAAGTTCGAAATGTTCAACCATTAAAAATCAGTACTTTTTCGACATAAATGCTAATATCTTTGGATACAGAAAAGCTAGGAAAATCAAAAAGGTATTAAAATAAAGGTGTCAAAAATATCTTTCAAATGAAAGTAAAATTACATTTCTATGATTTATATATTTTGAGTTATTTTTAATCAAACCTTTGAATAACAGCATTTTTTAGGCAAACTTTAGTACAATAATATCTTTTAAAATTCAATGATGGCATTTATTTTTTTTTGGCACCAATAAGTAGCTTAGTTCACCACCTTTATTTTCGTATATAATTTTTTAGGGTTTCTTCAATGATTTATTCATTTTGACAATAATAATTCAAAAATATGCTCCCAAAATACAAAAAAAAATCTTATACCTAACACTATAATGTTATAAGAGTAGCATGTGAGCGGTATAAGCTTAACATACAGGAAAGAGTTAACCACTCACGCTATTAAATATCTGTCAATAAGCTTTTTCCTTTATATTTTTTGGTTTGATGCAGTTGATATTTGGTTTTTTGATGTGGTTTCTTCTTAAAATATGTTTTTCGACAAAAATGGATTACGATTCAACTTTTAATGAAAATCCAAGTAACGTAAATAGTTCCCAAGTGCAAAGAAGCGAACCTAGCTCAGGTGTGGGAAATCGAAGAAAGCTATGCGTTAATTGCCAAAGGTCAATTCTACGTTTTAGATCGCATATGTTTTCATCAAATAATGAGAGACAAGTTCGAATAAGGAACATCGTAATTGAATGGGTACCACCTCTTCAGGTAATTAATACAAATAGAAGACTCGTTATTTTGTGAAATAGCTTTTATATTCATGCATTTTCGGGGACCGTCTCGAAACCTACCGCGTGCTGTTGTCATGTGTTCTTTCTTTCTGTTGTTCTTTCTCTTCTGTCCTTCTGTCTTGTATTAATGTCTTGTGTTGTTATCACCTTATATAGTCTAGTCGCTCAAGGTGCTGTGTTCTCACTCTGTACATTTATGTGCTGAGTAGTGTGTAATGTAATGTAATTCATGCATTTTCTTAAAGGTGCATAATTCAGATCGAATTTGCCATAGATGTTGGGTGCGCGCTGACAGAATTTCAGGTCATACTCAATCACCTTACCACATCTCACAAGGGCTTCAGACTAACAAAATCATTGCTTTGTACCTGACTGTTCTTCGTCCGGGAGACTGATGGTTCCAACATGGCTTAGAATTAAGTTATTTATTGATTTTAATTATTATGTTCCCAAAAATTGCAGAATATGCAGATTTCATTTACAAAATGATTTATGGCATGAGATTTTGTCAAATAATTCTATTATCAACCATACTTTCACGTCTGACCATATTGAGGATTTTGCTATTTTTGTTAAAGAAAAACACAGCTTGTTTAACTTTAGAGATATTGAAGCAATGTCGGATGACTTTGTTCATTTTTGGCTTGGGCTGTCTAAACCCCATTTTTTCATTCTTGAATCATGTTTGCCAAGGTTGTCGGAAATGAAAAGAGGAACACTAGCTCTTTGTGCTTATTTAATTAAATTGCGAACTGGGGACAGCGATGATAGGATTTCAACATTGATAAATATTCCACGGAAAACATTAAATTATCTTATAAATAAAGCTCGTGATATTATGTGTGAGGACTTTGTTCCTTATAACCTGGAGATCAATCACATTTGAGCCGTTTATTTTGAAAGTGGCATAAGTCACTTTCTTTCATTTGTAAGAAATTTGCACTCAATAAGTTGAGAACTATTCAGATTTCTTCGAGAGAAGTATTGGTAATTAACGGTATAACAAATATCTTAAATATCTCGACTTAAAAAAAAGTGACATATGCCACTTTCAAAATAAACGGCTAATTTCTAGAGCTGAAATAGCTAGTAGAAACTTGATTATACCCAATGGTTTGTTTGGTGGAAATTAGAGAAAACCGATCATAATAGCTGATGGTACATATGTATATGTACAAAAAAGTTCCAATTATTTCCATCAAAAAAGTACTTACTCCTTGCACAAATATAGAAATCTGGTGAAACCCTTCCTTATGGTGTGTACTGATGAATACATAATAGATGTATTAGGCCCCTATCCGGCGACAACATCTGATACCAACATAATGTGTCATGGATTTAGAGATGAATCAAACGCATTGAGGCAGTATTTTCAAGCAGGCGATGTTTTCATTTTAGATAGATGTTTCAGGGATTGTCAGACATTATTAGAACGATTAAATTATTCTGTTCATATGCCAGCGTTTTTGGAAGACAATAAATCTCAACTGTTAACTTTTGCAGCTAATAAATCCAGATCAGTTACTATTTGCAGATGGGTGGTTGAAGTAGTAAATGGAATTTTCAAGAATTCTTTCAAAATATTTCATCATGAATTTTTTAGTTTAGCGTCCAGACATGTCATGATTGACTTTAAAATAGCTGCCGCCTTGATTAATAAATTCCACGTAAGGGTAACAGAATAATAATAATAGAGAAGATGCAGTTCAAACTCTGAATATAGTAAATGAAAGAATGTATATGAGTAATATTCTAGCAGATTTTCTAACAGAAAACAATTTAAACAGAAGACGAATTTATTTTACTAATATAGATATAAACACAAATAATGTTTCTGTCCCACGCTTAAGTTATAATAACCTTATTTTGTTTAGTTGTGGAACCTATCAATTGAAACAAGAGCGATCTTATTACGGGGAGCATATCCGAAATGATGGCTCATATCTTATAGAAATAAACATGGGCCCAACCAGCAGTCTCCCAGAAGGTTTACCCTCAAGAAGATATGCTAAATTATTACGTGGTAAAATTAAGAGCAGGCATATAAGCCAGAGAGTATATTTTGTTTACATTTTATATAATAATAATCAACAGGGCAGAGAAGCGATTGAACAATATTATTGCAATTGCCTAGTAGGTCGAAGAACGGTTGGATGCTGCGCTCATGTTATGACCATAATATGGTTTTTAAGTTGGGCAAGATATGAGAGTAATTTAAGACCCCCTTCTCAATTCTTAAATAACCTTTTAGTGACCTATGACTCAGATTAGAGTTATGTTTTGCCAACCCCATTGCCATTAAAATTATTTATTTTTCTTTGAATTATTATTTAGTTTATAATTATTTATTATTTTTCTTTGAATTAATTTAATTTTGTTTTGTCGATATTGTGATAACAACTACTTTTTTTATTCTAATATTTCCACCACTTTAATAAGAATTATTTATTTTTCGTTTTAATTTTTCCACTATTACTATAAGAATTATTTTTATTTTAGTGTTAGGTATAAGATTTTTTTTGTATTTTGGGAGCATATTTTTGAATTATTATTGTCAAAATGAATAAATCATTGAAGAAACCCTAAAAAATTATATATGAAAATAAAGGTGGTGAACTAAGCTACTTATTGGTGCCAAAAAAAAAATAAATGTCATCATTGAATTTTAAAAGATATTATTGTACTAAAGTTTGCCTAAAAAATGCTGTTATTCAAAGGTTTGATTAAAAATAACTCAAAATATATAAATCATAGAAATGTAATTTTACTTTCATTTGAAAGATATTTTTGACACCTTTATTTTAATACCTTTTTGATTTTCCTAGCTTTTCTGTATCCAAAGATATTAGCATTTATGTCGAAAAAGTACTGATTTTTAATGGTTGGACATTTCGAACTTCAATCTCAAATATCTCGGATCTCCCATGACTTATCGACAAAATATTTTTGCTGATATATCCGGCTTAGAACAGCCTTTATTGTGATACCAAATTCATTGGTGTACACTCCGGGCCGGATGTCCCTTATAAAATGAGCAATCCCCTTTCAAGCTAATAAAGCACTGAACAAAAAAAAAAAGAAATACAATTTTTAGCTCTGTTCAGAATTAAAAAATAAAACGCCTATTGTTGAAGCTACATCAGTAAAATTAAATGTCCCTTTTCTTGTTTTTTTGACAAGCTATTATGGATGTTGTATATGGCGTTCAAAAATAGGTGCAAATGATAACATTTTTTAAATATCAAGTTTTCCAATGGAAACTTGACAAATTTAAATGTAATTTGTGAACGCACCCTTTCACTAATCATCAAAACTGTCATTGTCAATTTATTCAGTAAGCTCACGGCGATAAATTACACTAACGAGAATGCCGAGCTCTTTAAAGCAGCTGGAGATAATTTGGTTAGGAGCATCTAGATATATATCATCTATCTATAAGATGTGTTCGGAAAAAAGCTTACCCGATGAATGGACCAACTACAACAACAGAGGAATCAGTCTACTTAACATCGCTTACAAAATCTTCTCTGTTGTAATATGTGAACGTCTAAAGCCCGTCGTCAACAACCTAATCCTTATCACCTGGTCCTTATCAGTGTGGTTTTAGACTAGGAAAGTCCACATTCGATTAAATATTCAAATTACGGCAGATCCTGGAAAAAACCCAAAAACATCAAATCGACACTCACTATCTTTTCATCGATTTCAAGGTCGCACATGACAGCATCTACAGGGACAAGCTGTATAGAGCCATGTCTAGTTTTGGCATCCCTGCCAAACTCGTCCGTTTGTGCAGGATGACCATGGAGAATTCATGCTGCTCCATAAAGGTTGGAAACGACCTAAAGCCCGTCATCAATATTCTCAGAACCTTTCGATGTCAAAAAAGGTTTTAGACAAGGTGATGCGCTGTCATGCGATTTTTTTAACATCGTACTTGAAAGAATAGTGCAGAGCTCCCACGTCAACACTAGAGGCACTATCTTTCAAAAGTCTGTCCAATTACTGGCTTATGCTGATAACATTGACATAATCGTAAGAACTCAGCGTGTTGTCAATGGGACTTTTGTAAGTATTGAGGCAGAGGCGACAAAAATGGGTTTAACGGTTAATGAGGGCAAAACAAAGTACATGCTGTCGTCAAGAAAGGACTTACAACACCGACGTCTTGGTCAAAACGTCACCATCGACAGACTTAACTTTGAGGTAGTTAAGGACTTCGTCTACCTAGGCTCCGCTATTAACGCAGAAAACAACACCAGCGCTGAGATCAAATGAAGAATAACTCTTGATAACCGCTGTTTCTTTGGGCTAAGAAAGCAATTGAGTAGCGAAGCCCTCTCTCGAGGGACCAAAGTGTCGCTATATGACCCTCATCATCCCCGTCCTGCTATACGGTGCAGAAGCATGGACTATGACAAAAGCGAATGAAAGCACCTTGGGTCGTTACGAGAGAAAAATTCTTCGTGTGATCTACGGTCCCGTATGCATAGAAGGGGAGTGGAGGAGAAGATAGAACGACGAGCTGTACGGGATATACAGCGACGTAGACTTAGCCAGAAGGGTAAAGTCCAACGCAACGACTGAAATGGCTGGGTCACATAGAGCGCATGGAAACCAACGCTCCGGCCCGGAAAGTCTTCGAATCCACACAAGTAAATAGGAGATAACAGCTTAAGCTCAAGACCATACTTACATATAACACTTAGTATTTGGGTTCGAGGTTTAATTAGGGGAATAAATCTTTGATGATCCCCGTAAAGGTGGTCATTGAATATATAAACTTTATAAAGGTAAAGCATACAATAACAGATATCAAAGTATAGGCATACCTTCGACAGCTCGAAAAGAAAATATGCATGTATAAAAGTTCATTGAACATCAGCGTACTATAAAGATTTAAACTTCCCTATATTATACATACATACATATAAATTTAAATACTGATGTGATGTGTCTAAGCTTATAAATATATTATAAACAAAATATAGTAGATAGAAATACCAGAGCTACGCTTTTGTGTTCAGATATTCTTTATAATTGAATTCTAGACCGACCCAGGAAGTTAATTCCAAGTCTATTCAAAGGGTAAGAAAAATCTATCAACAAGTAGTATCATTTTTGTTCCTCATCATCATCATCATCTTTGCAGTTCTGTACTGGTGCTGTGCTTAGCTGAGCACTGCGATACGATGATGGGCTGGATGCCATGCCGGCCCCACCGCCGGCCGCCGTTGAAGTACCAGCGGGCTGGTTTTTCTTATTTCCATAATAAAAGCCGACACATTGAACACACACAAAATCACAGCATAGTGTGCAGCAGAATTCCTTTGGCGCGCATGCCAAAGATCACTCTGCGAAGCCGAATGCTATATAGCAGCTTCAAGTGGCCCAACGATGAAAAATGTGCATCTTTTCTAATTCATCTGTCCGCTCAGCCATCAGAGATGCAGATCCCCCTCTTCTTTTGATGGCCGTGCCCTTGCCTAAAGGAGATTTTGCTCTTGCTGCTGCTTCTGCTGATATTGCTGATGCTGCCAGTTTCCATCAAATGGTCATTTTCAGGCTGATTATTTTCCATCTTCTATTAGAAACAGCGCAGCGCCACCTCGCGCACATTACCTTTCAAAAGGCCAGTACAGTGTGTACGTCGTCGGTGAAGCTCTGCTCTGCTCTGCTGTGCTGTGCTGTGCTGTGCTGTGCTTGCCCTGCCATCAGAGTGCCGGGAAATCAAATCAAAAATTATTACGATCTGGGCAGAGCTGGGAGAGGGGTAGTGTGTGTGGGGCCGGGGAATATCGGGGGACATTTACGTGTCCCGGTGGTGCGGTCTGCGCGCGTTGCAGCCAAGATGTAACTTTATTATGTTCTGCAAAATTACAAACACCAAGTAACAAACACTATGCACCACCCTACCACCCCTTGCAACGTGCATCGTGCAACACTCTTGATATGATAGGGTCCCATATGGGCGCATGGAGCGCTGAACCAAGGCGAATGGAGTTGCCCCGCGTCGCGAAGACGAGCGACGTTCGTCATCGACGTGTGTGAGCTTTCTTCTTGTTGCTTTTCGCGAGCCTGTTGTTGTTGTTGCTGCTGCTTTCTTTGTGACGCGCCATTCAATCGTCCATATGCCGGTTCAAGGGGGGGGGGCAAATAGGGAGACTTGCTAAGTTGTGTGCCTGTGATGTGCAACAGCAACACAAAAACAGCAGCAGTAACAACAACAACAAAATCAACAACATCGTGTACAACGAGCGCCTTGTGTCACGTGTTCGTTGGTGTGTGTAGGGCATCGCGTTCGTTCACCTCCTAACTGGCCATTGGCCGATGTAATGCATCTCTCTTGGTCGTTTTTACATTTTCTGTTGTCTTCGGCTGCGCCCGCACTCCATGTACGTGTACGGGACAGGAAAACCGCCTAAAGTCGATTTGTTACTTTTGTTGCTCTTGTTGCTGTTGTTGTTGTTGGTAGTGTTGTTGCTTTACTTGTTACTGCAATGCAATTGCTCATCGGTTTATCTGTTATTTTACTTTTGTTTGCTGTTCGCCGTATTTTGATGTTCTTTTAATTTTTCTGTGCAGATTTTCACTTCAAATTTTATTTTTCGCATCGCACATCTCTTTGCTCTCTTGTTTTTGTTTTGTGTGTTTCAATTTTTATTATTTTCGTGGTTGTTATTGTTGTTTTTTAAAAGGCATCAAAATGAGGCAAAAGCAATGTGCGATGTTGATGTCGATGTCGATTATGTTGATGGCGATATACTAATGCGTAACTCTATTGTGCACCAGGAGCTTGGACTTTCAAAAGATCTTGCATCTTATATTTTGAAATTCATTATTCATAGATTAAGATACTCTTCTGGATACGAGTATATTTGATTTTACATATTTATTTTATGGCTATGACTTATTTTTATGTGTGTTTGACATTATGCTTTAGAAATTATTTCGGCCACATGAGCGGTTGGCTCTAATAAATTCCTACTAGTGAGGACCAATTTTCTATCGAATTTTGCAGAAATGCGGGCGTTATATTAGCATTAACGCGGTTAATATTCTTTCCTTATGCGTTTCGAGCTTATCTGCGTAAACAAGTGATTTTAACCTCTCAAAAATAGTCTAGCGGTGGCATTATCGCACAATCTTGGAGGCCACGCCACAGGCTTGCTTACGACGATAATGCGCTCACCGAAAATGATCAAATGTTCTTTAGGAGAAAGTCGTTATGAAATGGCAAACAGAGCTAAAAGCAAGTGACAGTATTGCCAGATTGAAAACCATATATGTGCGTCTAAGAAAACACCCTTTATTATATAACTACTGTATTTTATTTAGAGAAATGTTTTTTGGGGAGAGTACGATAACTTTGGCGACAAAGTTTAATGACGGATTTGTATAGAACAGTTAAAAACAAGCATTTTTTACTATGGGAGGGGGGGTCTATCTCCACCCGTTTAGGCGGTAGGGGCAGTTTAAAAAAATATGTACATTAAATGGAAAAAAAATAATTAAAAAATAACGGTAATACTTATAATTAAGTATTATACCTTTTTTTAAAGCCAACACTTTTGTCTATTAGCTTGTTTTTAAATCAAGTCAAAACTATGCATAGTTTTTGAAAAAAATTGTTTTAAAGTCAAAATTTGTGCAAAAAAAAGTTAAAAAAAAAGGTTTAAAGTGTAATTTTTCAAAACTTTCAGATTACCTACTGTTTTTTTTTAGAATTCATTGATCTTATTTGTTTTTGATCAAAAACTGAAAACTAGATGACATTGCCAAACATAAATCTACAAATAGATGACTTTATGTCTTCTAGTTCTTGAGAAAATTGAAAGTTACCAAAAAAAATATTTTAATTAAATTACTTTTTCCTTGCTAACGTAGTCTTATTTTGATAGTAATAATCGAATATGGATTAAGATACACCTAGAGTAAATTAATTTTTCTTAAATCCAGCTTATTTAAATGCAAAAGAAACTTTGCATGTACCCCATCTTGCACCCACCGCACCTTGCACCCTCCCCACCTTGCACACACACCAACTTGCACCCACCCCAAATCCTATAGTGTGCCCAAGCAGGGGGGCAGCATGCCCCCCTTACAGATGCCACTGTTGCATACACCCAAACTCGCGCACACCTTACTGTTGCATACACCCAAATACGCATTACGCATACGCAAATACCATTATTACTATCAAAATAAGACCACTCAAGCAAAAAAAAAAAAAGAATTAAATTAAAATAGTAGTTGTGGTTATTTTCAATTTTCTAAAAAACTAAAAGACATAAAACCATCTAGTTTTCAGTTTTTGATCAAAAACAAATAAGAGCAATAAATTCTGAAATAAAAACAATGGTAGATAATTTTGAAGTATTGAAAAAGTTACACTTTAAACCTTTTTTTACTCAAATTTTGAGTTTAAAATTAAATTTTTATTTTCAATTTTCTCAAAAACTAAAAGACATAAAATCATCTAGTTTTCAGTTTTTGATCAAAAACAAATAAGAGCAATAAGTTCTGAAACAAAAACAATGGTAGATAATCTTGAAGTATTGAAAAAGTTACACTTTAAACCTTTTTTTAACTTTTTTTACTCAAATTTTGAGTTTAAAATTAAATTTTTAATTTCAATTTTCTCAAAAACTAAAAGACATAAAATCATCTAGTTTTCAGTTTTTGGTCAAAAACAAATAAGAGCAATAAGTTCTGAAATAAAAACAATGGTAGATAATCTTGAAGTATTGAAAAAGTTGCACTTTAAACCTTTTTTTAACTTTTTTTACTCAAATTTTGAGTTTAAAATTAAATTTTTCAAGAACTACGCATAGTTTTGACTTGATTTAAAAACTGGCTAATAGAACAGAGTGTTGGCTTTAAAAAAATGTATACAACTTAATTGTAAGTATCACCGTTATTTTTTAATTATTTTTTTCCATTTTAAATAATAACTTTTTTAAATTGCCCCTCCCGCCTAAACCGGAGGAGATAGACCCCCCCTCCCATAGTAAAAAATGCTTGTATTAAGACCCTCTAACAAAAACCGTTATTATATCTTGGCGCCAAAGTTATCGTACTCGTGCCTGTTTTTTTTTAAATACCTGCGAAAATCTAATTATATTTTATTTTCTTTAGAAAAATGTTTTATAGAATCCTTGCGAAAATCTATTGTTCCAAACGCAATAAAATACTTTGCTACAAAATTTTGTAAGCTAAAATTTTACTTTCTTCTATAAAATTGGTACATATCTAAAGTTTTAATTTCTATGCTTACCTCATTTAAGTGGTTGTCTTAAAGACATTACATATTTTGATACATATTCCCAAAAATTATTTTAAAAACATTGATTAGGTATACATATACATACTGTTATATTTGCTTTAAAATTACTTAAAAATTAAGTATTTTTTTTCAAAAGCTAGATTTATATATAAAAAAAAGTTGTTTTTTTGATACTTTTCACAACGGTGCAAATTGAATGAATGGTTTGAGCGTATGTCTAGTAGCCAATTTCATCAGTTCACCATTTTATCTTTAGTCTTTATATATTTTTATATTAGTCTCCATTCCTATCCATACATATTAAATTAAAAATTAAAAAAGAGGCTGGGATGCGACCCACACTGATAACTCCCATCCCGTCTGTCGATTTGTCTTGCTTAAAAGTTTGTAGATTTTCGTGTTTTGTCAAAAAAGTTGTCAGTTAAATTATTCTTAAAAATTTAGAAATTACCAACAATATTTTGAATATTATAATGAATTAGTTTGATTTCAAAATCTATTTTTTTTAACCAGATTTTTAGTCGAAACCAATTTTTACCAATTTTAGTAGCATTTCTTAAAAGTTTTTATTTCTTATAGAAACAAATACAAATTGGATGAATGAAATTAATTTGAAGTCAATGTTTTTTAATATTCACGAAATATCGAAAACCGAACATCAATTTTGACCAATTTTGCGTACTATTTTTTGTAGATTTTAATTTTTTATGAAAAAATGGACTGTTATAAAAAAATTACTGAATGTCGAAAACAATATTTTCTATGAGATAAAATTAGTTTGAAGCCAACATTTTTAATTTTTGAAAAGATACTTGAGTCGAAAATCAATGTTTACCAACTTTTAGAAATGCATTTTTTAGGTTTTTATTTTCAGTAAAAAAAAACAGTAAATTCGAATTTTCTCAAAATTTTATCGAATAGGTATTGAAAACAATATTTCTTATAAAATAAAATTAATTTGAAGCCTATATTTTAAAGTTTTGAAAAGATATTTGAGTCGAAAATCAATGTTCACCAACTTTTATTAATTTTTTTTTAGGTTTTTATTTTCTGTAAAAAAACTGTAAATTCGATTTTTCTCAAAATTTTTCCGAATGTTGAAAACATTTTTTTTTTATAAGATAAAATAAGTTAGAAGCCATAATCGCAAATTTTTGAAAAGATATTTTAGTCTAAAATCAATTTTTACCAACTTTGAGTATATGTAATGCTTTTTTAAGATTTTTATTTTTTATAAAAAAATGTCAATTCGATTTTATTCAATATTTGACTCAATGTTGACAACAATATTTTTTAAAAGATAAAATTAGTTTAAAGGCAATTTCTCAAAGTTTTGAAAAGATATTTGAGTCGAAAATTAATTTTTACCAACTTTTATTAATTTTTTTTAGGTTTTTATTTTTTATACAAAAAACTGTTAATTCGATTTTTCTCAAAATTTTA
The DNA here is from genome assembly GCA_920104205.1 of Eupeodes latifasciatus. Lineage (NCBI taxonomy): Eukaryota > Metazoa > Arthropoda > Insecta > Diptera > Syrphidae > Eupeodes > Eupeodes latifasciatus. The sequence continues at coordinate 130,724,637 of OV049926.1, read as the reverse complement.
CCAAATGTTAAAAACGTTGTTTTTCGTTGCACAATTTTGTTCATACAATTTTTTTTTTGAGTTTTTTTGATGTATAAAAAAATCCATTAATTGGAATTTTTTACAAAAATATATTTGTTTGGTATCACGTTACAATATATGTATAATATAAAATTTAATTCAAGTCTCTTGCGTTATTGATTTAACCAAAATTTTTACCTTTTTTTTAAATTGCTATGGTAAAAAACGCAATTTTTTTAGAGTCCTTTCTGCATCTTTCTGCATTATTATCTACATAACAAAATGTATTTGAAGTCGATATCTCTACTGGTTCTTGAGCTATGGACGACGAAAAAAACGTCGCAAACGTACGGACGTACGAACGTACGTACACACGCACGAACAGACATCTCTCTAAAAATCTTTTATTTTGACTCTAGAGACCTTTAAACGTCGAGAAATGTCAAAATTTTCAATTTGACAAATCGGACAGATTACAATAACTTCCTATGGGAAGTTAATAAATAAGGTGAAATAAATTTTCGTAGAGAATCAGGACTTAGTTACAGTTCTCAACAATTTGTACGCCGAATTCGAACGGCTTATTCTATTATTATATTATCTTGGAGATCTTGCCTATTCCTCGCAAGTTAGTACCAGTGAAAAAGAACCTTAGGTTTCGGAGGCAGTGATTGAACCCAAGATTTTTTGGCTTGATAGTCTCATGCACTAACCATAAGGCTACGCTACGGGTACTAAAAATTTGAAATTCTTTTATAAAAAAGCTTTCGATTTTACAAAATTTCATACAAATAAGAACTTACTTTTTTCAGCCTTCTAATTATTCCACTGCACCTAATATACGCATCAAATACGTACAAAAAGTTCGTGAGGATGAAAAACTAGAATACAACATTAATGGTTCCGCTTATCGTATAATTTTCGCTTAGACAAGAATGTGACTGCTGTAGCTGAGATCGTGGAGACTCAATTCACGAACATCAACTTACCATCGATCTAAACATGCTTTACATTTCACGCACAAGCATGATGGAATTTCTGCAAGTAGATTTCGGAACCTATGTTATTGAATGTAAAAATACAGCGAAAGCTCTGTTAAGGGACACCTTATCAGTGGTGCAGAAGCACAAGTTTCAAAACATCGTCAACATGGGCAACAGCTCTGAAAATGACATAGTTCATTTAATTTAATACCGTTTAATAAAGCCAAGATCAGTTTTCAGCAGCTGGTCATATTGCCAAAAAGAAATAAGACCAAATTATTTTGAGAAATAATACAAAGTTATTTTTACGGGTATTAACATTGAGGCAGGTATTTGGGATTTGGGAAAGGTGCGGGTGGAGTGTATGCAAAGTTTCTTTTCCATTTATCGCAAACCATACTTTTGAAAGTAAAATAAAAACAATTTGGCTTTATTTTACCTTGTTTAAGTGCAACTCTTGAAAATTGGCCCTGTTGCACCTTACAAAAGTGAAATAAGGCCAATTATTTAAGGTTGGCATTATTTCACGGCACCTTTTTTTGTTTGAGCTAAGCACTAAGCAGAGCTTGATTGAGTTGAGTACACTATTTGCAAAGTTTGAGCTGACAACTGAACAAATTAAATTTCAACTCTATTAGTTTCAATAAAACAAATTTGGTAATTCTATTGTTTAATAGTTGGTCTCCCCTCATAATAAATAATTGTAACCATAATCTTTTTCGTATTGTTTTCTGATATTAAGAGTTTCGGAATGTTTTATACTCCGTCTGAGTTACTAAGGCATATTAGTGTAATCTTCTGAGATCATTTTCTCACATTGAGTTAAGGTTAGCACTTGCGACTAGTAGTTCCCCTTCTCCTTCCGAGGCCACTATCTCACTTTGGGATCGGTAATTTCTCCCGTTTTCGTCCGAGGCCACCGTCTCACTTTGAGATTGGTCATTACTCCTGCCTCCTTCTGAGGCAACCATCTCCCTCTGAGTTCGGATATATTAGATTTTAATCTCCTTTTGAGATCCCCTGCTCGCCTGGGAGTACAGGGTATTATTGAAAGTATCCATTAGAATTTAGAGATAAGAATAAAGGTAACTAAAAGAAGAAATATTCGACTGTTACCAGCTCTTTGCTTCTTCTGCTGTCGAGTTTTACTATGCTTTCTCCGACAGAACTATGGAAACTAACGAACTTCAGCTTTAAGAAAAAAAGCTCGACATTTAATAATGTTTCTATTTATCTATTCACTAATAGGCTATCCAACTAATCTTTCACTGTATTTTATGTGAACTCAATTATTTTCAAGTTTCTAAACGATTATTTTGAAAAAAAAAAATCAGATAAAATGAAGAAATGAACGAATTACTTTGTCTCACTTAATAAATAGTACGTATACTCCTAGGAGGAACGCAACAAACTAACTTTTATTAATAAATTAAATGATGACCATCGATTTATTTAATCGTACAGTAATCCAAATTATACAAAAAGATATTTCATATACATAAGGCCAAGCCTAGAAGCTTTTCATAATGAGTATTTAATTATAAATACAAAATAAAATTACTATTAAAAGGTTTTAGGGTTTAGGGCAACATTGAGGCTAAACATTTAAATTCTACGAAATAAAAACTATAAATTGGTTACGAAATATTGACTTATCCAATTTTTCTTACTATTGCACATCTTATATTGAGCACAAACACACACTTTAAATAACGTAAGCCTATATATACATACATACATATTATACATACCTACGTCATGGTCTTCAAAAATGTTTAAAAGGTCTATTGAAAATTAATTCGTTGAAGGTTATTCGATACCCTAAATTATACTTGAAGGTCATTCCTATTATAAAATATGTATTATATTTTCCTCAATAATACCAACAACACCGGGGAGAAGACGAAAACGATATTGCATTAAATGAGAAGTATCGAGTTTGCACTTTCTTCTCACTATAAAACAGAACTCACTTTCTTCAGCATAATAATAATAATTTTTGCTGCTGCTCATGGTGAACCTGACACATGAACGGATTGCCAATGTTACGTAATTTAATTCGAATTGGCTTTCAGAATCAAAAACCATCGCATCAAAAGCCTTCATAGCAGCCAGCCAGCGTATAGAAACAGCAGCAGTAGGCAGCACTTATGGAATTCCTTATGTGCAGATATGTACACACATTACAGAGCATATATCGTCAACAAACGAGTCTTGTCATTGTTGCCTCTGTACCTCTGTGGCTCTGAGCTCTGAAGCCTGATTTGGCTCCCTCTCTTCTTCGTGCAAGACGTTGAACTCTAAAAAAAATATTAATCGCAAGGCAACTATCATCGTCGATTGTGGCTCCCTCGTCTTTTGATTTTATAATGTGTTTTGCTTAATATAAACTCCAGATTCATCATCGGAAGCAATACACCAATATGTGCAATTTTTAGTAGTATGGTTTTGAGTTGGACAATTTGATTCACCGTGTACCTTTAAACACGGTCGAAATGTATAGTGTTTTATTATAATTTACATTTGTTTTTTGTGTAAGTTTTTTGTTTTATTTTTTGAGCGATCCTCGCCCAACAATATTATGTAATCGGGACTTTTTCCTTTTGTTTTTGGTATTCCGTATTCATTTTTGTGATTATTCCAATTATTGTATTTTTATGATACCTCTATTCTCTATATCCACCTCACTCACATCGATCAATACATCAAGTTACCTCACTTTTGTTTTGTTTCTGTTGCGTTCTTCTTATCCAAATGTGGTTTTGAGCAGAAGGTTATTTAATGGGGACGTTCTGTTTTTTGGCTCATAGATTCGAAATGTCATATATTCTCAAAATCAAGTTCTGAACGAATGGTGACCCACTACTAGAGTGTTAGATGTGCCTTTGTGATCCAAATATTTACTAATAAACTTAGCAAAAGTGTTAATTTTTAATTTCACATAGGAAGTTATTGTAATCGGTCCGATTTGTCGAATTGAATATGTTGACATTTCTCGACGTTTTAAGGTCCCTAGAGTCGAAAAAATTTTGTTTAAAGAGATGTCTGTGCGTGCGTGTGTACGTATGTACGTCCCTACGATCATACGACCGTACGTTCGCGACGTTTTTTTCGTCGTCCATAGCTCAAAACCCGTAAAGATATCGATTTCAGAAAGAAAGATGCAGAAAAGACTCTCAAAAAAATTGAGTGGGTGGTTTTTTTTACCATAGCGATTTAAAAAAAAAGGTGAATATTTTGGTTAACCCCAAATATTTCACAAACCAATAACGCTAGAGACTTGAATTAAATTTTATATTATATATTGTAACGTGATACCAAAAAATATATTTTTGGAAAAAAATCCGATTAACGGTTTTTTTTATTAATGAAAAAAACTGAAAAAAAATATTTGTCACCTCGAAAATTTTACGAACAAAAAATTATTTTATCTCCAAAACAATTTTGTTCAACGAAGAATAACGTTTTTAACATCTGGAAAAATTTTGAGAAAAATCGAATGAACAGTTTTTTTTTACAAAAAATGAAAAACCTAAAAAAAAATGAATAAAAGTTGGTAAAAATTAATTTTCGACTTAAATATCTTTTCAAAAATTAAAAATATTGGCTTCAAGCTAATTTTATCTTATAAAAAATATTGTTTTCAATATTCGAATAAAATTTTGAGAAAAATCGAATTGACAGTTATCTTACAAAAAATAAAAAACCTAAAAAAAAAACAATACTAAAACTTGGTAAAAATTTACTTTCTCCTCAAATATCTTTTCAAAAATTAAAAATATTGGCTTCAAACTTATTTTATCTCACAGATAGTATTGTTTTCGACATTCAGTAAATTTTTTATAAAAATCCAACATTGCGTTTTTTCATAAAAAAAATAAAATCTCCAAAAAATAGTACGCAAATTTGGTAAAAACTGATGTTCGGTTCTCAATAACTCGTAAACAATAGAAGATATTGACTTCAAATAAATTTCATTCATCCAATTTGTATTTGTTTATATCGGGTGATATTTTAAGAGCTTGAGAACTTTTTTTAAAAAAAAACGCATACAATTTGCAAAATCTCATCGATTCTTTATTTGAAACGTTAGATTGGTCCATGACATTTACTTTTTGAAGATAATTTCATTTAAATGTTGACCGCGGCTGCGTCTTAGGTGGTCCATTCGGAAAGTCCAATTTTGGGTAACTTTTTCGAGCATTTCGGCCGGAATAGCCCGAATTTCTTCGGAAATGTTGTCTTCCAAAGCTGGAATAGTTGCTGGCTTATTTGTGTAGACTTTAGACTTGACGTAGGCCCACAAAAAATAGTCTAAAGGCGTCAAATCGCATGATCTTGGTGGCCAACTTACCGGTCCATTCCTTGAGATGAATTGTTCTCCGAAGTTTTCCTTCAAAATGGCCATAGAAGCGCGAGCTGTGTGGCATGTAGCGCCATCTTGTTGAAACCACATGTCAACCAAGTTCAGTTCTTTCATTTTTGGCAACAAAAAGTTTGTTAGCATTGAACGATAGCGATCGCCATTCACCGTAACGTTGCGTCCAACAGCATCTTTGAAAAAATACGGTCCAATGATTCCACCAGCGTACAAACCACACCAAACAGTGCATTTTTCGGGATGCATGGGCAGTTCTTGAACGGCTTCTGGTTGCTCTTCACTTCAAATGCAGCAATTTTGCTTATTTACGTAGCCATTCAACCAGAAATGAGCCTCATCGCTGAACAAAATTTGTCGATAAAAAAGCGGATTTTCTGCCAACTTTTCTAGGGCCCATTCACTGAAAATTCGACGTTGTGGCAGATCGTTCGGCTTCAGTTCTTGCACGAGGTGTATTTTATACGGTTTTACACCAAGATCTTTGCGTAAAATCTTCCATGTGGTCGAATAACACAAACCCAATTGCTGCGAACGGCGACGAATCGACATTTCACGGTCTTCAGCAACACTCTCAGAAACAGACGCAATATTCTCTTCTGTACGCATTCGTGTGGTTGGTTTAATGTCCAATAAAGTAAACTGAGTGCGAAACTTGGTCACAATCGCATTAATTGTTTGCTCACTTGGTCGATTATGTAGACCATAAATCGGACGTAAAGCGCGAAACACATTTCGAACCGAACACTGATTTTGGTAATAAAATTCAATGATTTGCAAGCGTTGCTCGTTAGTAAGTCTATTCATGATGAAATGTCAAAGCATACTGAGCATCTTTCACTTTGACACCATGTCTGAAATCCCGCGTGATCTGTCAAATACTAATGCATGAAAATCCTAACCTCAAAAAAATCACCCATTATAAGAAATATGAATTTTTAAGAAATTCTACTAAAATTGGTAAAATTTTGATTTCGACTAAAAATCTCGTTAACAAAAATAGATTTCGAAATCAAACTATTTCATTATATGTAAAATGTTATTGGTAATTTTAAATTTTTTAAGAATAATTCAACTGACAACTTTTTTAACAAAACACGAAAAACTACAAACTTTTAAGTAAGACAAATCGTCAGACGGGTGGGTCCCAGCCGCTTTTTTGTATAAAAAGGTGTTGTATACCTTTAATAATGTAGTACCCGTAGCGCGATGGTTAGTGCGTTGGACTGTCATGCCAGATGTCTTAGGTTCTTTCTTATTAGGTTTTTTTTTTTCACGGGTACTGCCTCTTGCGAGGAATTGACAAATCCTCCAAGAGTAATTCTTGTCATGAAAAGTGCTTTCTCAAATTAGCCGTTCGGATTCGGCATATAAACTGTAGGTCCCTTCCATCTCTGACAACATTACACGCACACAGGAATGGTTGAGAGTTGTAAGTCACTAGGCCCTGGTTCTTCATGAACTGTTGCGCCAACTAATTTATTTTATTTATTTGTGTACCTTTAATATCCCAAAGACTCATTTTGAGCATTAGAAATAGAGGGAGAGGTTGGTTTACATTGATTTTGAATTCTTAAACATTGCAATGAAACGAAAAAATAGAGCTAAAACTAAAAATGAATATCTGTACTTCATAGTTTGGCCGAAGTTGGACTTGAGTATTACGGTTAAATTGTTCAAGATAAGAATTCACCAGGGCCATAGTCTGTGTAAATAACGAAAGTTTGACGTAATAAGACGTAATTGATTTAACTATGTTATTGTCATCAATCATTTTAAAAGCTCTTCTTTGAATATTGTCGAAAAGGGTTAAGCAAGTTTTTGAGGGACCCGCTCCAGAGATTGGTGTTATATTTAAGTTTTGGACGTATACAGATTTAACAGAGATAATAGTTTGTAGTCAGATCAGAAGAAGAGAAACATTTTTTGCATCGTTACATTGCATTTTGATCGACATCGTTGATGCTGCAAGTTTCACTCATAGAAAGTGGTAAGGGGGGTTTTCGAAGCATTTATTTCCACGTCGTTTCTTGTTCCAAATTGTACAATACTATGTAGGTCGGAATTTGATGACCTTATCATATTTTGTCGTTGCAGTTCTATATCTAAAAAGGAGGGACGGGAGTCTGGTGACGAATATGAAAAGTTAAGAGTGCTATCGTAAGCGAAACAATTAATTTAATTAAAAGACGTAGAAAGGAGATCATTTAAAAAAATGATGAAAAGGTTCGGAGATAAAATAGAGCCCTGGGGCACACCAGCATATATGTACATATGTATGTATATTGTATATCTTAGGCTTGAATCCGTCCAAAATGAGATGTATTGAACGGTTTGAAAAAAATTTCAAATCCAACGAAGAAGGGATTTGTCGATACCGAAAGCACGCATTTTCGATAAAAGAGCAAGATGCCAGACTTTATCAAATGCCTTTAAATTATCAAGTACAATCATCTTTACTTTCTCCAAAACGGTATTTATCTTCAGATTTTTTCCACCGTCAATCAGAAGTTTTTGATATTTATCAATTGGGTTGGGTCTCAAACACCGGAAGCTCATCTCTTTTTCCTTGATAACCTCTTTGCAGTTAAAATGGAACCATGACTTAGCCTATTATTAACCCCATTCGGTATAAAGGTTTTCGATCGCAGCATCTAGCTCGGTCCCTAGCTAGATGCCTCCAGTTTCGCGCTCCAAGTTGGGTGAGGTAACTTTCCACTTGTGCGCGCCACCTGATTCGCGGTCTTTCGCTACTGCGCTGTCCTGTGGATGTGGATTGGAAGACTTTCCGGGCCGGAGCATTGGTTTCCATGCGCTTTACGTGACCCAACCATCTTAGTCGTTGGACTTTTACCCTTCTGGCTAAGTCTACGTCGCTGTATAGCCCGTACAGCTCCATCCGTCGTTCCATCTTCTCCTCCACTCCCCTTCTATGCATACGAGACCGTAGATCCCACGAAGAACTTTTCTCTCGAAACAACCCAAGGTGCTTTCATCCGCTTTTGTCTTAGTCCATGCTTCTGTATCGTATAGCAGGACGGAGATGATGAGGGTCTTATATAGCGACACTTTGGTCCGTCGAGAGAGGGCTTTGCTACTCAGCCCAAAGCCGCTGGAGCAGATGGCCTTAATGCCGAGCTCTTTAAAGCAGCTGGAGATAATTTGGTTAGCTTACAATTTTAAGCGTACCTTTCATTACCATTTTTAGTAATGGCATAGATTTTTCTTGTCAAATGTAAAAAGATGACAGTTGACAAAATTGATGACAAAACTTACAGTTATACAAATAGTGGGCCATTCAAAATCAAACCTCTTATTGGATTTGTCAAGCAAAATGGAGGGAAATTAAATTAATATATTTCCGTATTGAAGATCATAACAATACGGAGAAAAGCTTTGCGTGATTAATTTCCCCTACATGCAGTCAAACAGGGTATTGCAAAGCTTTAGAGGAAGTAGATTTTAAGTTCTGCAAATTAAATCACCGATCACTCTGTTTTTTTTTTTTTACATTTTGAATATTAATTTTCGAGAGCAAGAATTTCTAGTTTCAACTACGATTTGAGCTTAAAATTTTCAAAACTCAATAATTCGGAGTTGCGAACATCCGTAGAAATAAAACACAAATTTCACCTTTAAATGCTTAAAAGCTCCTCAAGCTAAATTTAAAATGAACTTACCTAAGCATTTAGAAGTGAAATTTATGTTTTATTTCTACGGATGTTTTTGTTAAAGTCCACTTTAACTAGATTCGGATCTCTTAACCAGGGATATTGAGTTCTATTATTTATTTTTATATTATCGCCTTAATAATAATAACAAAATACTGTGAAAAATGAATTAAAGACTGTTTCTTATTTTTATTTATATTATTTTTAAAAGTAAAATATAATTTATATATTTTTTTTTAATAATTACAATTAAGCTATGTTTTTATTAAGTTAATATAATAATACATAAAAATATAAAAGAATTTCTCCTTTATTTTTTGTTTAAAAAAAATAAATTATTCAACGCTTTGTTGAGAAATAAATGTTTTATTTGTGAAATAGAGTGTTTTTCTAAAACCTACATACTTCTTTTTTTAAACATTACAAACATACCAAGATATTCAAAATTTGGTTGTCTCCTTTCATAGTACCCTTCAGAGAACCTAATGAAATTTGATTTGAATAATGAAATTGTTATTGTTCAATTTAATACAAAATAACTCTGGTTTCCTATAATATCCTTGTTAATTTCTGTCTTGTTCAATATTAGGTTTTTTGTTCAATATCCACCAATTTTATCAACTTATCTTCACTCCATATAACTTTGTTCAATATCCAAAATGACCTCTGTTTGGATTTTTATTTATCATTATTTTAGAACAGAAGAAAAAGAAATTTGTGAATTGTTTTTAAAACAAAATTGTTAAGGCTTTCAGAAAAACATCACTTCCAAAAATAAATTTGGTAAAATAAACAAAAGTTTTCGATCTGGACTTTAAAAATCGATTTCCCCACATTTTGAAAAATGGACATAGAACAAGATAGAACTCAGGTGACGAAATATTTTAACAAAATTAAAGGTTAATTCAGAGACTTGATTGTTTGTTTCTTTTTATTTTTTTAACGATTAATGACACATTTCAATTTTACCCGCAGAGCATCAGCGTGATGCGTTGTTCGTGTAACTCAAATGATGCATTGCATTTGCCCTAAAGGATAATGTTTCAAGTATCAATTTGAACATTTTTCTCATCATCACACCCACAAAACAATATTTTACATCTCACCTCGACCGACGACGAAGTCGACGTCGACAACGGCTGTAAAAAAGGAGTTTTTGTTTTTTGAATCAACTCAAAAACGGAAGCAACACGGGATGAGATGACAGATGAAAAATTTCATTCACAAAATCGTGACAAACACCTTAAATCTTTGTGATAAGCCCATCAGAGAAAAGCAATTCATTTAAGTAGGTACTACTGCCACCATCGCTCAGCGACACAGGCACATTAGCACATACACCGGCTTCTGAACCGCATACCTATAATACAGCTTCAGCTTTTCTGCTACAAGTATAATTCATATATGCAATTGGCTTTATGTTGTTCTATATGTTGCATACTTCTAGTTATGATGAATTCACGTTACACCTTTTATGAATGATATCTGCTGCTACCATGTTATAGGTAGTAAAGTAGACAAGCACATAGAAAAGGAAACGATTACAATAGAATACTATGAGATACACATATTCGAAAGACATATTGTTAGGGAAATCATAATTCCCTATCCCTACAGCAACAACTATAACAACAAGAAGAAGAACAACAACAACAACATGACAAAAGGAAGAAAATCTGAATGAACAAAACAACAAAAATAAAAATATTAAAAACAAAACCTTTAAGTGTGACATGTTGTGTCGTTAACCACGTCAGGATTGTAGCCGAAGAGTTCTGGGAATCTGAAGGCTTTAACTGAGCCACAACGATGTCACTATATGAAGATACTTTTTTTGTTCTTTACAGAGAAAGTGTTTTTATTGTCTCTGTCTATGTGTCTATTAAGGGAGGGAAGCTGAATTTAAATATTGATTTTCTGGGATTTGTTTAATTAAAAGAGTTTAAGTTATGTTATTGTTACATTTTCCATATGCATACGAAACGGAAGTCTCATATAAACTTTACAAAAATAAAACTTTACATAACACTGCCCTCAAAATTTGCAGCCATTTTCATATTTTAATTGCACAAAATGTTACTATTTTAAAATTAATCAATTCATCAAAAAACAAATAGCAAGTTTTAAAAGAACAGACAAGTTTTAAAAAGTTGTAAGGTTTTAACTTAAACCAACATAGGTAATCTTAAGACCAAGTAGATTGGACTGAGCAGAAGATGGGAGGGTGCAAAGTTGATGTGTAATGACTTCAGTTGATTGTTGATTTAATGTTAAAGTCAAAATTTGTCACAGTTTCGACTGTTGGTTTTGACTTAAATTACTTTAAAAGGACGACAGTTGACCCCTTTCTTCAAGTGAAAATCTTTAAAGATTTGTTTAAACTTCAATTACAATTACAATTACAATTATAATTACAATTACAATTACAATTACAATTACAATTACAATTACAATTACAATTACAATTACAATTACAATTACAATTACAATTACAATTACAATTACAATTACAATTACAATTACAATTACAATTACAATTACAATTACAATTACAATTACAATTACAATTACAATTACAATTACAATTACAATTACAATTACAATTACAATTACAATTACAATTACAATTACAATTACAATTACAATTACAATTACAATTACAATTACAATTACAATTACAATTACAATTACAATTACAATTACAATTACAATTACAATTACAATTACAATTACAATTACAATTACAATTACAATTACAATTACAATTACAATTACAATTACAATTACAATTACAATTACAATTACAATTACAATTACAATTACAATTACAATTACAATTACAATTACAATTACAATTACAATTACAATTACAATTACAATTACAATTACAATTACAATTACAATTACAATTACAATTACAATTACAATTACAATTACAATTACAATTACAATTACAATTACAATTACAATTACAATTACAATTACAATTACAATTACAATTACAATTACAATTACAATTACAATTACAATTACAATTACAATTACAATTACAATTACAATTACAATTACAATTACAATTACAATTACAATTACAATTACAATTACAATTACAATTACAATTACAATTACAATTACAATTACAATTACAATTACAATTACAATTACAATTACAATTACAATTACAATTACAATTACAATTACAATTACAATTACAATTACAATTACAATTACAATTACAATTACAATTAAAATTACAATTAAAAAAAAAACATTTTAACAAAATAATTCAGTTCGAAAAATTCCTCTCATTTCATACGAAAAAGGAATGTTGCGGAAGTTGATCAAAAGCCACATTGCATCTCATTGAAAATATATTTATAAACAAGTTGCTAGCAATACAAAGACCTTCAGCTTCAGTTTTAGCTTTAGCCATAAGCAGCAGCAGCCGTAGCAGAACTACCTCCACCATCATATATATGAGTGTGCTTCGCCTTTCGCAGAGAAACTTTCCTATGAATGCAATGCAACCCAGCTGTGATGCACTTCACTCTTGAACGATGAAGGTGACGGTGCTCCATGTTGTCTACGTCTATTATCTTCCAAGAAAAAAGCAGCCCCATATGCATGCATTGCACATTGCACAGGCACACTGCACAGCGACAGGCACAGCCACAGCCACAGCACAGCACAGAGGCCCTGATGGGCCTAGGTATCGGGTATAGAAAAATGCAAGACGTCTTTGTGTATGGAGGAGACGTTGAAATCGGGTTGTCCCCGACCCTTTATAATGCAGAAAACACCCACCACCTCCGCACACGAGAAGAGAGAGCGGTTTGTTTTTCTGTGTATCTGGGAATTATAGTGAGATGTTTTTTGATGTGACTTTTTGGTTGGATCTTGGATGGATTGGAACGTTTGTGGCAGTGGCGGCGGCGGCGGTGCGGTGGTAGAAAGTAGAGACTTTCATTAGTTGGCTCATTGCAGTTGTAGTTGGAAAGAGAGGCTGCACAGTGCACACCCTATCGTGGTGCCTTGCCTCGTAGTCATCGTCGTCGTCGGTGGAACGCTTGGGTGCAGGGAAGACTGACAAGAGCCAACTCTCGGCGGTCGCGATGATGACGATGACGTTGTCGACAACGACAACCACGACGACGACTACGAGCGACGGTCTTTGCCTCGATGTGGTGTTGGTGCTGGTGCATATAGTGTGCCTATGCTGTGCATTGTAGTGCTAGTCGGATGGGCATTTTACGTCTTGAATTTGTGCATCCAGCAGCGCCAGCATTTGTTGTTGGCTCTGAGCTGGCTCTGGCTCTGCTGCCTATGCCTGTATGAGCGATTATTTTGTTGGGGATTTCTTTTTTTTCTCGTTTGCTTTGGCATCACATTCACATCATCCCGATGAATCCATTGCCCTATAGAGTGTCACAAAAGTTTGTTGTCCTATATTCCTGGCGTTTATGTGGTCATTGGCGTTTGTCGACGTAGTCGTTGTCGTTATCGTTGCCGATGTAGTGTGTTCTTGTGCCGAGCCTGAGCCTGAGTCTTCGTCGTCGTCGTCGCCGTCGTATTGACGACTGCGACGGAGGTGGCTGGCTGGCGGGCGGTTGCCTGCTTCTTCTGCCCTAGCGACGAAAACGAAAAATTTGTTGTTCGTTGAAGTGATGGCGACGAGCAACGTAGTGCGGCACGGCTGAGGTGGAGGTTCATTTTGTCCGGCAACGACTTTTGTATGCACTCCTCGGGCTCCTCTTAGAATAAAACAGCAATGGTTTGGCCATGGCATAGGCGGAGAGGTGAAGGCGGCTGGCGAGGCAGTTGCAGTGAGGTGGTGCGGTGGCGGCGCGGCGGCGGCGGTAACAGCCAGGGCTATTGGCATACTAATAGATGCGTTGCTAAACCTGGCGTAGATACTTTTGCCGGTTGGTCTATTTATGTGGATATGTACCTACGACGACGACGCTTTAATGGGGTGGTTGTTGGGTTGTTGGGCTGTTGGTTGCTGGATGTGCATCATGTGCACATATAGTATAGATATTGTACCTACATTAAAGGGCCTATTGTACTATGGTTGAATAGTTTTGGCGTACATACGTTATATTGCTTTACTGTTTACTCCTCGAACTATGGTTGCCGTTGCTAGTTCTTTTTAGATTCAGTTTGGTTTTTGTGTGTTCTTCTTTCTTCTCTTTTTTTAGGACTTTTTCTTGTTCCTATATTTCTATTATTTTCGTTGCTTTTTGCTTTTCTATTTTTTCGCGTGCTGTTGTATATAGGACTAATGCATCACTCTTGAAAGAGACTTTTTGAGTACCTACATACATTATGTACGCCCGTACATAGATAAACATTGTATTGTGTGTGTGTTTGTGTGATTGTGTTTCTGTGTTGCATTTAACTTTGTATAGAGTTTTGTGTTAGAAGTTAGAAGGAATTTTAATTAATTTCGCTGTGGGATTTTGCTTCAAGAGAAATTAGTTAACTATCGCAAGATTGAAGTTTTTTGTTTTTTCCGTTTTGGTTTCTATTTTTCGATTAATCTGCTTGCGGAATAGATAAAATGTTAAATAAGAAATGTTTTGATTTTGTTTTTTCCTTTAATACGTTGATATCTAAACATGCAACTCTACCTTAAAGCTATTTTAATTCTTGTTTGTAGCACATTTAAAGTTTCAATAGGAAGGTATAGTACCTACCTACCTATACATTTTTATTTTTTGACCATTTTAAAAGTATTTGGGACTTTTTATTCAGTGGAAAATGAAAGAAAAAAGCGCCTGGAATGCGACCCACACTGATAACTCCCATCCCGTCTGTCGATTTGCCTTGCTTAAAAGATTTTTGGGTTTTCGTGTTTTGTTAAAAAAGGTGTTAGTTGAATTATTCTAAGAGACTTGAACATTACCAACAATATTTTGCATTTGATAAAATAGTTTGATTTTTGAATCTATTTTTGTAAACGAGATTTTTAGTCGAAACAATTTTTTACCAATTTTAGTAGGTAGCATTTCTTAAAAGTTTTTATTTTTTATATACATACATATGTATATGTACATACATATAAACAAATACAAATTGGATGAATGAAATAATTTTAGATATCGAGAACCGAACATCAATGTTTACCAATTTTGCGTACTATTTTTTGTAGATTTTAATGTTGTATGAAAAAACTGACTGTTGGATTTTTATAAAAAATTTACTGAATGTCGATAACAATATTTTCTGTGAGATAAAATTAGTTTGAAGCCACTTTTTTTAATTTTTGAAAAGATATTTGAGTCGAAAATCAATTTTTACCAACTTTTAGTAATAATTTGTTTAGGTTTTTATTTTTTATAAAAAAAAAACTGTCGATTCGATTTTTCTCAAAATTTTACCAGATGTCAAAAACGTTATTCTTTATTGCACAAAATTATTTTGAAAATAAAATTATTTTTTGTTCGTAAAATATTCGAGGTGGCAAATATCTTTTTTTAGTTTTTTGATTTATAAAAAAAAACCGTTTGTTAGAATTTTTTCCAAAAATATAATACTTTGGTATCACGTCATAATATACATATAATATAAAATTAAATTCAACTTGCTAGCGTTATTGGTTCGTGAGATATTAAGGGTAAACCAAAATTGTCACCTTTTTTTTAAAAATGCTATGGTAAAAAAAACCACCCACGCAATTTTTTTGAGAGTCCTTTCTGCATCTTTCTGCTTTATTATCTGTATAACAAAATTTATTTGAAGTCGATATCTCTACTGTATCTTGAGCTATGGACGACGAAAAAAACTTCGCGAACGTACGCACAGACATCTCTCTAAAAATCTTTTATTTCGACTCTAAGGGCCTTGAAACGTCGAGAAATGTCAAAATTTTCCATTCGACAAATCGGACCGATTACAATAACTTCCTATGGGAAGTTAAAAAGAGGTTGGAATGCGACCCACACTGATAACTTCCCATTCCTGCAATTATGTCAATATTTCTAAAAGTTAAAAAAATATTGATAACAACAATTAATTTAAGATAAAAAAAGTTTTCAGTTAAAATCTGTTGTCAATTAAATGTTTCTAAAAAATTAATTAAAAGTTAACAACAATATTTTGCACAATATAAATTATTATTAATTTCAATAATTTTTTTTCCGAAATATTTTAATGCAAAATTACTTTTTCCTTACAAAAATAATGCCGATTGGATTTTTCTAAAAAAACTACCTTGTAACCGTTACCGTTAACAAGCAACAATTTTCTTGTATAGAATGAAATAATTTTGAAGTCAACACCTTCATTTGTTCTTATGGCATTCGATTCGAACAACAAATTTTACGAGTTTTTTGTAGTATTTTTTTTTTAATTATTTTTTATAAAAAAATTTTCAGTTGCATTTTTCTTAAAGTTTTACCAAAAGCTAAACACAACGTTTTGCATAAAATAATTAGTTTGAAGCCAGTAAATTCAAAATTTTAGCAAGTTTTAGAAGATTTTTTTTGTTAGGGTTTTTAAATAATAGATATTATTTCGGAGGAAATAGAATTTTTAATACAAAAAATGTTTTTGTTAAATATTCTTTGAAATAATACCAATTTGGTATCACGTCAGAAAGTATAATATATAACAATGCATTTTGACTTTTTTTAAGTTGGTATATTAAAAAAGCACCCACTCATTTTTTAAAGTAATTTCTGTAAAACCAAATTTATTTGAAGTCGATATCTTTTCTGGTTCTTGAGATATGGCTAACGCAAAAAGGAACGTACGGACTTTAAAACCTATGACTTCGATTTTAGGGACCTCAATTTCACAAATTGAACCGATAACAACAACTTCCAACTTCAACAACAATGGGAAGGTAAAATTTATGAATAAAAGTACTATGCATACTGAGGATACTTAACTTACCTAGATATATTTTGAAAGTTGTATGAATACCTAATGTAGGAAGTCAACAATGGCTTTGAATAAGCCTTTTTAGTTTTAAGAATATAAAATAGCCCTTCATTCAAATTCTTTCTAAGCTGACTATGAAAGCTTTTAAATGGAGTAATATTAGTGTGTTTATCTATGTGAGAAAAAAGTGAACCATCATTTTTATATGTTAAAACTTTTGAATGAAATAGAAGTAATTTTGGGGACTTATTCATGAAATTTCTTAATGGTAAAGCTTTTGTTTGATTCAAAATTTTCAATGAAAAAGCTCTTTGATTTCTTCGTTTTCTTTTTCATTTGAAAAAAATATCTACTTTAGAATACGAAAAGCACATGGACTAACAAAAAAAAGCAAAGATTATGAGTATATTTTCCTTATCAATAAATGTATCTATTTCTTTATACAATAAAAGGTGGGCAAAATACAAGTTCCCTTTTTAATTATTTATTTAAAAAAAAACTTTCATTTATTATGGGCGGTTGGTCTTTCAAATTCCTGTCTCAGCTGGTTTCATAAAACATTTCGTAACTGCAATTTTCAAAGGCCTTGTTGATGCTTTTGGCCTGTAGCTGAAGTTTTACTGGGATGATATTGGCATATGGGTCCCTCACGGTTTCCAATGAAAAAGTTCAAAATTGTCAAATAGCAGCTCCAAGTCAACCGAAAACACGAATTGGAAATTTAATGCGTGGTTTTCTGAACCACAGATGTAGCATCTCGTCAGAAAAGATGACTTTGCAATCATCGTCGACCACCTTCGACATATTGTAAACAATCCGGAAAAGATGAAAGTATTTAGGCTTAATATCATCCAAGCAATCTGTGAGTCCAAAACTAAAAACAAGGTTCTAGAAAACTAAATTGGGGTGATGAAATGCTCCTATACTAAAAATAAAGCATTAGAAGGCTTCAATTAAATATTGTTAATTTTATTGCATTTCTAAAATGAAACCTCAAGTTAGCAAACCTTTTATGATCATTAACAATGAATAGTGCCATAGTGAAACCTGAAATTTTGGTTACAAATAGGCTAAAAACATTAAAACAGAAACTTGTTAATTTGACATCACTTTGATATTCTTAAATAAATTCAAAGCTAAGCTGTTGTATTTTGATCGAAATTGGTATTTTTTTTATTTACACCATCAGGACCCTACACTTTAAACTTTGCAACTGTGCACTTTACTTTCCAAATTACTTTTCACCAAACTCAAATTTGCAAAATGTAAAGTCTTTTCTGAAAAGTGAACAGTTTTGTTATTTTCTAAAATATGTGTTATTTTTGTTTCACCAAACAATAAACTTTAACAATAATATTTCGAATTTTGAAAAGCTTTTTAGTATTATGCAAAGAGAAATTTTCATTTGCAATTGAACCTTTTTGAAAGCAAAGAAGTAAATAGTAGTTAACCAGAAAATGGATATAGGCTATTTTATTTTAAGTTTTGGCGAATATACTAAAGAACATACATATTAAATTTTAGGGTAAACGCGTTGAATCATCTCAATTTCAAAAATGTCTGATTTTTTAGACGTTTTTTTAATCCATCGACATTGTAGCCATCCTTCAATGACAGTTTAAAATAAAATAAATGTGTCTTTTGAAAATCTTTTAAAAACGAAGAAGTTAATAATAGTGACCAAAGAATAGTGAAATTCTGACCAAGGCCAGAAGAGCTTTCAATCTGACGAAACGGCTGTTTTACAGCAGTCGGCTTGATGCCAGAGTGAAGTTAATTTGCTATACATGACCCTTATATGGCCGATGATCGTTTGTGGCTGTCCTGGCTGCAACGTTGTCCCTTGCCCTTCCCATTTCGGGGTGTTCTACCCGAACGATGAATATTTTTAAAGTGCTTGAGCAGTGACGACTCTTTTACAATCAGGACGGCACAAGACGGAGCAGAGGTCCTTCGGTTCCGTAGGGCTGTGTTCGAACGGGATCAAATTGATAGGGTGAAGCAGGAGAACCAATTTTGGTGGTTTCAATCTGCATTTGATAATGGGTAGTCGGGATTTTTTTTTTATATAATAAGCACACACTCAACGGGATATTACTACCTTTATTATGCAGACACAGTGTGAGGACTATAGGAAGCGAAGAGAGGGTTTAAAAGGAGATGTCGGTGCACGTTGGTTTTGAATTCCTGTATATTGCAATGCCTAGGAAAGACAGAGTGTGGTAAGGCATTCCACATTCGCGTAATACGGCTAAAGAACGAATCTCTGTATTTGACAGTACGGCCAAAGTTGAACTCGAGGGTATACTGATGAGCATTCCCAGAAGCGCGAGTATTACGGTTGAACTGTTTAAGGGGAAGAATGCAGTTGGCTATTTCACTAGAGAATAAACCGTTAAAATAACGGTAAAAAAGGGTCAGACAAGAAACCTTACGACGATGTTCAAGCGAAGTAAATGAACTTATGATGATATTATCATCTATCAATTTAAATGCTATACGTTTAATACTATCCAAGAGGCTTAAGTAAGTTGAAGGAGCACCAGCCCAGAGATGGGAGTTATACTTAAGCTTTGGACGCACATAAGTCTTGTAGATAACAGCCAGATCAGAAGGGGTGAAATATGTCTTGCATCACCTAAGGAAACCTAAACACCTTGCGGCATTTTTGGCGACATCGCGTATCGTTCCACAAGAGGTGGTTGGTGGCACACATACTGAGAATATCGAGATGGTCAGTCTCATTAATGCAAGTGCCATCAATGGATAATAGCAAAGGGGGTATATCTTGTTTTAACGATACAAGACAGCATTGGCTCTTCGAAGCATTAAATTCCACGCGATTTTTTTTTTACCCAATGTACAATGCTGTTTAGGTCGGAATTTAATGAGCTTATCATATTTTGTCGTTGCAGTTCCACATCCGAAGAAGAGGGACGTGAGTCTGAAAACGAATATGAAAAGCTAAGAGTGCTATCATTAGCAAAACAATGTATTGGATTAGATGTTGCAGACAGGAGATCATTAATAAAAATGAGAAAGAGTGTTGGAGATAGAACAGAGCCCTGGGGCACACCAGCATTTATCTTATGGTTTTCAGACTTGAATCCATCCAATACTACTTGTATTGAATGATCCGAAAGGTAATTACTAAGCAGGGATTCATGAAAACCGAAAGCACGCATTTTCGATAAGATGCCAAACCCTATCAAATGCTTTTAAAATATCTAGTGTAATGCTCCACTGTTCGGTGAGATGAACCATGAGATTACCAGTGGATCTATTGCTTCGAAAGCCGTACTGACGGTTATTAAGAAGCTTTAGATCTTCAAGATATTTCTTGAGCTGATAATTAATCAGCGTTTCCATGACCTTGGAAAGAAGGAACGTAAGTGCAATCGGTCGAGGGTGAGGAAGATTCGCCTTTTTTGGGGATGGGCTGGACAAATGCAGTTTTCCATCCTCTCGGAATGAGACCTGAGGAGTAGGACAGATGAAAAAGCTAACGCAGTGGTTTTGCCAGCGTTGAAGAACTACTGTTCAGAACAATAGCGGGGATACCATCTGGACCAGTGGATTTCTGTGTATTTAGATCTCTTAGGACTCTTGCCACAGTACGAGTGCGAAACAAGATTGGTCCCATAGAATCACTAACTCGCTAAAGACAGGCGAAGTCATAACACTCACTGGCAGCGTAGAATTGGCGGCAAACTGCCTAGCAAAGAGATTAGCTTTCTCTAAAGAGCTAACAAAAGTAGGAACCGAGGAAGAGGAAGAATTCCTCATGTTTTTTACAAATGACCAACAATTTTTACTGCCTTTGGGACATTGCAGTATTTTTTGCCGTAATTTTCGGTCATGTATCAATTTGGTCCGTCGAATATGGGCGTTGGAGGCCTTCCTGGCTTGTTTGAACTTTTTCTGGCTTTCCTCTGAAGAGTTGGCCTTATAGCAACGGAAACTTACTTCTTTGGCCCTAATATCCTCTTTACAGCTCGCATCAAACCATGCGTTTTCCTTAGGTCTAATGCTTTTAACCCTGTTCGGAATAAAAGTTCTCATTCCCAAGAGAATTTAACTTTTGATCATATTAGCGCTGGCTTCAACTTCACTTTCGAGGAAGCATAGTGACCAGTTAAAGATCCTGAAGTAATTATTGAGACCGTCCCAGTTGGCTTTCTCGTATTGCCAAACTGTTCCCTTAGGAGCTCATTCTTTAACTGGAGAGTTATGACACGAGAAATTTGCTGATATAACACAATGGTTAAATGTGCCCAAAGGAGGGATGAGGTTTTAAGCCTTGGCCGGCTTGGATACTTTTTTTTTATATTCTTAAGGTTTAGTTTCAAATAGAATAGTCATGGTTGCACTTTTACTTTGTAGGATATTATTTTTTTGCAAAGTTGCACAGAAATAAGTGTTTTGTGTAATCAATAGGCCTCAGATTAATGTATCAAAAATATTTTTAATTTTACTTTTTATGGTTCTTTTATTTTTTAAACAAATTTTTAACAGATCAAAGTCCATTACCAAGCATTTCAATTTATTTTCACTCCAAAACAGAACTTCTAGCTATTTATTAAACTTCTATTAGTTTTCAAAACTGTTTCAGGGTTAAAATAAACAATTTGCCCAATTTAACCAGTTTTAAAAAAGTTTTAAGCATTCAATTTAGAAATAATCAGCAAAAATATTCAATGAATTGAATGCATAATGTTAAGTATCGGGTGATTTTTTTGAGGTTAGGATTTTCATGCATTAGTATTTGACAGATCACGCGGGATTTCAGACATGGTGTCAAAGAGAAAGATGCTCAGTATGCTTTGACATTTCATCATGAATAGACTTACTAACGAGCAACGCTTGCAAATCATTGAATTTTATTACCAAAATCAGTGTTCGGTTCGAAATGTGTTTCGCGCTTTACGCAAATTTTATGCGTTTTCTTTTAAAAAAAAAGTTCTCAAGCTCTTAAAAAATCACCCATTATGTATTTATTGTCCTCCATTGAAAAGAGGACATTGTTTAATATAATGGGTGATTTTTTAAGAGCTTGAGAACTTTTTTTAAAAAAAAAACGCATAAAATTTGCGTAAAGCGCGAAACACATTTCGAACCGAACACTGATTTTGGTAATAAAATGAATGGTGTGACTTCGTACCTTTAAATTGTATGACAGTTGTTGGGCCTTAAGTTAAATAGCTTCAGTTCTTATCAAGACACATACTTACATTTTTAAAGCTATAATTCAATAAAAATGCTATTGTTTCACCGAATTTAGAAGCACCATACAAACAAAACCACCAAATCTTCTGCCCAACACGCATCTTCTCTGTACCAAACAGCCTTCAAGATATATAGCTTCTCGCAAAACTCCAAAAAATAATAAGCAAAAAATAAAACCGATAATTCCATTTTTCTATTTTTGTTTCAGCATCTAACAGATGTTTATTTGTGTTTCTTTCTATTTTTTTAATTATTGTTATCTTTATTTTTTTAAGCAAAATGCTTAAAGCACAAACCTTGACCTAGTTACTAAAAACGAGTATAATAGGTAGGTATTAATATTTGGGACGTCACAAAAACTTAAACTTTAAAAAATTCAAAAAAAAGCTTTCCTGTTCGTTCTCAAATGTTGTGAATCACTTATAGGCTGTACAAATTTTGCAGAAGAAACACACACACACACATAAGAAACTTACGCATTTTATGCGTATACCAAAACTTAGATAAACATTATAATCCACTTTTGGGATAATTTAAATGCGTATAAAAGTTTCGCAAACACAGCATAATTTTGTTTATTGAATAATTTTATCAGTCAGCCATCAAGAGAAATACTCTTAAATGTGCTTAGACCGTTAGTATAATATGCATACATAGGTATAGTTGTTATAGGCTTCAGAGTTGCCACTTGCTTCATACCTTGTTAATAAGCTCCTTGGCTTTGCCCCAAGGTCAGCCCAAGCTAACAACGATTATATCAGACAAACCGTCATTCAAAATTAGAAAAAAAAAATAAAAACGTGCAAATGACGACAATGATATTCCAACATAGCCACACCACAAAAATAGTCCGGCATTAATTTTACAACCCCCTTTCCCCCCGCACTTCACATGAGGCCCCCTTCTCTCATATGAAGTTATAGTCAAAGAGCTTAGAGCCAAAAAAAAGTGAAAGTCAGCTACAAGCCAACCAACGCGCACCGCCTGCCGCCGCGGTTTTTGTATGCTTGCTTAAGCTTTGTTTGATAGATAGCCAAACCATTTGGCAAGAGCTTCAAGTTCGTGATGTACACTGGGGCATGATATCCCTAACGAATGACCAAAAAAAAATATTATCAAAAACCTTTTTTAAATTCTTGGCGAAATCTATAGTTTTATAGCCATAAGTAAGATGGAAGTCAAAATCCAAATTCTGTGACGATTGTGTTCTAAAAATTTTTAAGAAGTCATGATCATTTTGACAACTGGATACTAAAAATTTTTGTTTCTGACAGGTACGTAGTCGCCACAAAATGCTGATTGGAAAAAACACAAATAATTACATTAGCAAGAATTGGTTGAAGTAAAATTAATAACAAAGTTGATCTAGAGTGACGTTATAGTGTTTTGTATTTCGGACACTACTTTACGATCACAGCCACCAAGTGTCAAACGTACCAACTTCTAAGAATGAAAACTGCTTTCGATAGTCACATTAGAAAGGTTTTGTAAAAGTTGGAACCTGAATCTGTCAATCTGGACAAATCGAAAATGATGATCCTAAGACGAAGTAGAGGTAGACACTCACGAATCGAGAAGTGGGCGTTTCAAGGGAAGGAAATAGAAATTTTAAAGGAGTAAAAATATCTTGGAGTGTTGATTTCATTGTAAGAAAGTGCTAACGGAGCTATTTGTTCGGTTTGGGGTAGTTGTATACATAAGAAGAGTATTTGAAATACTTCAAAACACACAATATTTCGTTCAACTGCAACTTCCATTCTTCTTTATGGAGCACAAGCTTGGGGATTAGCACCCTACGATTCATTTCAACTACATAATGCGAGTTTTAGCAATGAATGGCCAGAGAATCCCGAAAATAATATTTATGCACTTAATGTCGAATTAGGGAGGATATGTTCAAGAATGGAAGAAACTGGCGTCGGAATGTGGAGTTAAATTGGTGGTTATAGCTGAAAAGCACGTGGAATCCAAAGCTGGAAGAATTGCTGAAGAAAATGGGAAACAGAATGTACCTAAACTTCATGGATTAAACTCAGAATTCGCAGAACAGATTGTACTATAGCAAAATGAATCACAACTTAAATGAAAAAACTTATTTTTCAGAAGAACATCCGACAGAATTAATAAGCATGATCTTCCGATTAAGAGGAGAACTATCAAACCTTAATTTTATACCACACCGTCTTGAGTTACCTATTTTATGTACTTTATGTAACCGTAATGAAAGAGGAGGTGTGTTTTATTTTAAAGCTGTCTGTCCCGTTTTAAAAGAATTTCGAATTCATTATTTTGGGGTGCAGTCATTGAATTTAAAAAAAAAACCTAAAAATCCTAAATGGATCACGTGATTGGAAAGTGCTATATAATTTCACAGTTCAAACATTTAAATAACGCAACTGCATTATAAACGAAGATTTTTAAATAAAAAATGTATGTAAAATGTATAAATGCTTTTATTAAGCTAATTAAATAAATTATATATCTAAACGGTAATTTTTTAAAAGCTATAGGAAAGTTATTTAAAAAAAAACACATACAATTCAAAAAAAGGCATGAAATATTTATTTGAATCGATAGTACGATCCATATAATTTAATGTTTGAAGATTATCATGTAAATGATGACCTTGACTGCGCCTCAAATGGTCCATCTGCTTAGCCCAATTTTGGCATACTCTTTCCAACATTTCGGCCGGTATCTCACGAATAAATGATTCAATGTTGTATTCCAATTCGTCAATTGAAGCGGGCTTGTCTGTATAGACATGAGCTTTAACATAGCCCCACAAAAAATAGTCTAAAGGCGTTAAATCGCACGATATAGGCGGCCAATTGACCGGTCCCGAACGTGAAATAAAATGTTCACCGAACTCGCCTCTCAATAACTCCATTGTTGCGCGTGCTGTGTGGCATGTGGCACCGTCTTGTTGAAACCACAGGTCATGCAAGTCAAGCTCTTGCATTTTGGGCAAAAAAAGTTGGATATCATCTCACGGCAGCGCTCACCATTCACAGTTACGTTAGGATTCGCATCATCTTTAAAGAAGTACGGTCCAATGATGCCACCAGCCCATAAACCGCACCAAACTGTACCTTTTTCTGGATGCATTGGTAGCTCTTGCAATGCTTCTGAATGATATTCACTCCAAAATCGACAATTCTGCTTATTTACGTACCCATTGAGACAAAAATGAGCTTCGTCGCTGAACACAACTTTTCTGTAAAAAAGTGGATATTCTGCCAACTTTCCAAGAGCCCATTCACCAAAAATTTTACGTTGCAGTAGGTGGTTCGGCTTCAATTCTTGCACTAGCTGTATTTTGAAAGGCATCACATCTAAATCCTTCCCCAAAATTTTCCACGTTGTTGAGTAACAGAGGCCCAATTGCTGCGAACAGCGACGAATCGATAATTGATGGTCATCATTAGCACTGGCCGATACAACTGCGATATTTCCTTCAGTTCCCACTCTACGTAAGAGTGTTGTGGTTTAATGTCCAACAATGTAAATTTGGTGCGAAATTTAGTCACAGTAGCCTGAAAAGCCGCTTCAGTGGGTCGATTAAACTGACCATAAAATGGAAGAAGCGCGCGATGAACTTTCTTAACAAAGAACGCATTTTGGTAATAAAATTCAATAATTTGCAAGCGTTGTTCGTTTGTAAGACGATTCATGGTTAAATTATAGACCAAACTGAAGATGTTTGACAGTGAAACAAAACACGAAACGTGCGTCAGCTGTTTAAACCAGTGTTGCCAAAAAGATAATAGCTAAAAAATCAATCTTTATTATCTGTTAAAAATAATCATAATCAAAATTTTAATACAAAGTATGTCGGTCTGGTAGACGGCTTTCGGCCAAACCAATAGACTTTTAGCTATAATTATCCAAATGTTTGAATACTTTATATATTATTTTAATGAGTCAATAAAACTACCTAATAAACTAATAAAATAACTAGAGAAAAGTCAAATCTCTATCTGCAGCAGGATTTTACTATACCTTTGATGCGAATGTTGTCTTTGTTGTCCATATACATTTCTACTGTACTAGGGATAGGTTTCCCAAAAAAACACGGGTATTATTGACAAAATTAGGAGTATCAAAGACTTGGCTTAAATATTTATTAAACGAAGTATAATAATAATTAATAATGGAATAATATTTTCTAACTTTTTAGTCATATTGTCCTACTGTGCAACTAGAGTATAAGAGGAATTGAACAAATTCATGTTGGTATATCTTTAAAACCACAGATATTATTGTATCTAAATATATTTTTTTTTTTTCAGTTTTTCAACGAAGCTGGCTTTTTGCAAAGTGGTAGGTCAAGATGTTTTTGGATGCCATGTCGCGGCTTGACTCAATTTCACAATTTTGGAATGGAAACTAGGCAACCAATGGCAAAGACGTCGTCGTCGACATCGCTCGACTATGGACTGCACGCTATCTGCGAATCCGCCGAGCAACTCTAACGACCAACACCAACTACGACGTCGACGGGTGTATGTTATGGCTTGCTTTTGGAGTTGTCTCTATGAATTTGCGAATCATTTAATCAGACGCAGGTGATTTTGTGATTTTGTTGGCAAGTTCATATCATACATATATGTATGTTTAATTTGCCCTTCAATGGTCTTGATGTGGAAGTTGTATCTTAATCTTTTTTTCTCTCACCAATTTTTGTTGTTGTTTGATTTTTGGTTGAATTGCTACACCAAAATCAGTTTTTCAATGGCCAAGGTTAAAATTATTGACTGATGGAGTACCAGTTTGGAGGTCCAATTTTATGTTACTCGTATTATGTGTTTCTTATATCGTTATAACAAATAACAAAAAGAACAAATAAAACAACAAAACTTATGAAGGTTTGGTGTGAGAGATGGCAGCCATTGTGCACCTTTATGTATAATAATGAATTAAGCGGGTGATCTTAAGGCGATTCAAGAAATAATCAGAAAATAGGAAAGATTTTTGTGGTTTAATTCATTAAAGATACATTCATATGTTTATTGTGTATAATATAGTTTAGCTTGTGGGTATTTGTTTCTTTTTTTTTAATTTGTTGTTTTCAAATTTTGACTTTGTGCAAATTAATTGTTTTTTTTTCTGTTAGATGATGATGATGATGAGAAACCTTCGCAGTGACAGTAAATACTCATATACCAATTTTATGATAATGTCAATAGATATCTACAACATTTACATTGAAGATATAATTTTTATGCTGAAATAATAATTATCTAAGTTAATTTAATCAATGTGGAGGGTTTTAAATTATAAATACAAATCTCTATACATATTTACAATTGCTACATCTTGCTTATCAGATTTAAGATGTGTACGGCTTCAGCGGCAAGTATCTGTGTTATTATATAAATTGTGGTAATTTTTATAAAATGCAAATTTATCAAGTTTTATATCATAGCTCCTATATATCTTCATTGATGAAATTGAATTGACGAAATCATAATTTTAATCAATATAATAAGCAAGGAATTAATCGAATTGTTTTTAGACATAATCAAAAAATAGACTTTTTTTTAGCGAGTCAAGAGACTAAAGAGGATGTATTTTCACTCAAAATGTAAGACAGTTGAAAATCTAAAACATTCTTTTTGAGTAAAGAAGGTCCGATAACTGAATCAGTCTATCAGATGCACGTAAGCAGAGTTGGATACAAGGCCGTACAAAACTCTTTGCAATAGCTTTTTGCAACTTTTTTCGCTTAGTGGCCAAGGCAGCCAAAACGATAACTAATGACATATGTATATTGCTTTGAACTAGAATAATTTTGGGTTTTGTTTACACAAATTGACATCAAATGTAAAATACAGAGTTAAAGACTTATTCACTAACCATTTGAGTTGATGCTGTTGAAAAAATTGCGTTCTAGGACCTTGCCACCCAAGGATGTAATCAATAAAAGATACATTTTTTAAGCTTTGAATTTTTTTACAAAAAATCCTGCAAAACTATACAAAACGATTGCATCTCCTTAACACATTGATTTAAGCTTTTTAATTTTTTAATTTGAATCCGAAAATATCTAAAATATTTAACCTATAAATACATATATATATTTATCTGATTTTGAAAATTTCTATTCCTCCAAAACTTTGAAGCTAGTTTTTTTGTCGGGAATATTTTTCAAAGAACTTTATTAACTTCCCATAGGAAGTTATTGTAATCGGTCCGATTTTTCGAATTGAAAATTTTGACATTTCTCGACGTTTCAAGGTCCCTAGAGTCGAAATAAAAGATTTTTAGAAAGATATATGTGCGTGCGTGTGTACGTACGTCTGTACGTTCGCGACGTTTTTTCGTCGTCCATAGCTCAAGAACCAGAAGAGATATCGACTTCAAATAAATTTTGTTATACAGATAATAAGGCAGAAAGATGCAGAAAGGGCTCTCAAGAAAATTGCATGGTTGCTTTTTTTACCATAGCAGTTTAAAAAAAAGGTGACAATTTTGGTTAACCCTAAATATCTCATGAACCAATGACGCTAGAGACTTGAATTAAATTTTATATTATATATTGTAACGTGATACAAAAGAAGTATATTTTTTGAAAAAAAATACAATTAACAATCAAAAAAACTGAAAAAAAAATTTGTCACCTCGAAAATTTTACGACTTAAATATGATTTCATCTCCAAAACAATTTCGTACAACGAAGAATAATACTTTTGACATCTGATAAAATTTTGAGAAAAATCTAATTGACAGTTTTTTTTTATAAAAAAATAAAAACCTAAAAAAAACATTACGCAAAGTTAGTAAAAATTGAATTTCGACTCAAATATCTTTTTAAAAACTTGAGATTAAGGCTTCAAACTTATTTTATCTTATAAGAAATATTGTTTTCAACATTCAAAAAAAATGTTGAGAAAAATCGAATTGACAGTTTTTTTTACAAGAAATAAAAACCAAAAAAAAAATGTTTAAAAAATTGGTAAAAATTTATTTTCGACTCAAATATCTTTTCAAAACTTCGAGATATTGGCTTTAAACTACTTTAAACTTTCAAAAAATATTCTTGTGAATATCCAGTAAAATTTTGAAAAAAATCGAATTGACATTTTTTTTACAAAAAATTAAAAACCGAAAAAAAAAAATTAACAAAAATTGTTAAAAATTGATTTTTGACTCAAATATCTTTTCAAAAATTTGAGATAATGGCTTCTTACTACTTTAAACTTATAAGAAATATTGTTTTCAACAATAGAAACAGTTTTGAGAAAAGTCGAATTGACAGTTTTTTTACGAAAAATAAAAACCTAAAAAAAATTTATAAAAGTTGGTAAAAATTGTTTTTTCGACGTAAATATCTTTTCAAAAATTTGAGACATTGGCATCAAACTAATTTTATCTTTTAAGAAATATTGTTTTCAACATTCTATAAAATTTTTTACAAAAAATAAAAACAAAAAAAAAAACAATACTAAAACTTGTAAAAATTTACTTTCGGCTCAAATAGCGTTCCAAAAATTACAAGTATTGGACTCAAACTTATTTTATTTCACAGAAAATATTGTTTTCGATATTCTGTAATTTTTTTATAAAAATCCAACAGTCCCTTTCTTCATAAAAAATAAAATCTACAAAATATAGTACGCAAATTTGGTTAAAATTGATACATATAGACAAACTTTTAAGCAAGACAAATCGACCGACGCACGGGATGGGAAGTTGTCAGTGTGGGTCGATTCCCAGCCTCTTTTTTTTTTTGAAGTGTTTACAACGCACGTTTACCTACAGGGACGGACAAAACTTTAGGACCTTTTTTAATGTGTTAAATTTTTTTTAAGACAACTCAAATATCTAAACCTTTTTATCTGTAAATAATGTACTTATTATTATTCCTTGAACTGTTAGGTTGGGTTTGACGGGGTAATGCAACGGTAGACCGAAAAACATTTCACTCGGATCACTATGGATCCATCGTGTTTAACAGGAAATGTTAACGATTTGGTAAGGTAAAAGAAAAGTTAAAGAGGATTTAGATTGAGGGTACCTCCCTGAATCATTCTTATTTTTGTCGAGAAAGTATTTTCCTAGTATCGTCATTCTTCTTTTGTCAAGGGTTGGGCATTTGCTGAGAAAGTGTCCTCAAGATTTGGTGAATCAGCTCATCTACTCGATCTATTGGCTTGGCATATATATCATGACAACAATATGTTTTGGATGAAGTATTGATTCGCTCTTGGCCAATTTGTCTGATTTTTCAATTTTTTCAATGCCCTGAGCCCCAACCGTAGCTCCCTTCGGCACTGTTTAACCAAATTTTGACTCTGTGATAGTGGCCTATGTGGCCTTGATTGCTGCTTAGCTTTTTGTTTATCAAAGTGTGGTAACAAAAGTCTTTAAGTGTTTTAGAAACCGCGAGTACTTCTGCTTGAAAGACACTGTAATATTCCGGGAGCTTAATTAATCTTTCTAGGGGATAGGATTGTACAGGGATTCAACAGGGACGCTACAAAAGTAGAGCGACAGGGACAGCAAACGACGCCATATTTCTTGCCGCTCTTTTGATATTTCTCTTTAATAAGGTTTGCCATTTCATGATGGAAAGATATACGAGCCAACAACAAGTCGAAATTATTAAAATTTACTACCGAAATTCGGAGTCAGATCAACAATTGAGCGTCTAGTGGAAAAATTTGAATCCCCAGGCACAGTACAAAATGTTCCCGTGCCAGTGAGACAAAGAAGTTCCCATAGTGTCGAAAATGTTGCTGCCGCTGAGGCTTCAGTTGCAGAAAGCCCAAATGTGTCTCTCACACGTCGTTCTCAAGCGTTGGGCATCTCTGTGACTTCACATCGTTGTGGCGAATTTTGCGAAAAAATCTTGGCCTACATCTTTACAAGATTAAATTGACGCAAGAACTGAAACCGCTTGACCACCAGAAGCGTCGTATGTTCGTGAATCGGTCTGAGCAACAACTTGAAAATGATTCGGATTTTCATCCAAAAATGATCTTCAGCGACGAAGCTCATTTCTGACTGAATAGCTTCGTCAATAAACAAAGTATGTATAAACACGTACACCATGAGTCATCATTGCATCCGGACAAAATTATGGTTTGGTGTGGTTTATGGGCCGGCCGGCGGGCGTCATTGGGCCGTACTTCTTTAGTGATGATCAACACCGGCACGTAACTGTGAATGGGGATCGCTACCGTTCAATGATAACCGCATATTTTTGGCCCCAATTGGATGATATGGACTTGGAGGACATGTGGTTCCAAAAGGACGGCGGCGGCGCCACAAGCCAAACACGATTGATGAACTGCGTACGAATATCGAACGCGTGAAATTGCAGCAGTAACGGCAGTATCGATTTATGCTTGAAAACCGTCGAAAATTGTGTTCAGCGTCTGGACTACTGCAAGCGTGCCCGTGGTGGCCATGCAAAAGAAATCGAGTTCCATACATAATGAATATACTTTCACAGGAATAAAAAAAATAGTTGATATCCAAAACCGTTGGGTTTTATAGCAGGTTCAGTCTCTCTCTGACTTTTGTCGCATTAAGCTTTAAGGGCTTTAATTGCAAAACATTAAAAACTATATTTTTTCAATTTTCTCAATAACTAAAAGACATAAAATCATTTGTTTTCAGTTTTTAATCAAAAACAAATAAGAGCAATAAATTCTAAAATAAAAACAATAGTAGAAAATGTTGAAGTATTGAAAAATTACACTTTAAACCTTTTTTTAACTTTTTTTACTCAAATTTTGAGTTAAAAAATAAATTTTTCAAAAACTACGCATAGTTTTGACTTGATTTAAAAACTGGTTAATAGAACAAAATGTTGGCTTTAAAAAAATGTATAATACTTAATTGTTAGTATTACCGTTATTTTTTAAATATTTTTCCCATTTAAAATAATATTTTTTTTAAATTGCCCCTCCCGCCTAAACGGGGGGGAGATAGACCCCCCCATCAATACTATAGTAAAAAATGCTTGTTTTAACTGTTCTTAAAAAATCCGTTATAATATCTTGTCGCTTGAGTTATCGTACTTTTGCCTTTGTATTTTTTTACAAAATACTTTTTATTTTTGATTACATTAATAATAATTATGTTCGCAATAGGTCAAGGAATATTAAAATGTAAATTATTTGTAGATATGACTCTAAATATTTGATTTTTCTTAGGAAAGTTTAATACATTTTAAGTGTACCTATTGTTTTGTTCGTCACTGTATGTGTACAATATACATATGTATGTATGTATACAGGTATATACAAAGTGAAGTTCAGCTATGAATATCTAGATTTATTTATTAGTAAGGCCATTTTCTTATTCTTAATTTTCTTGTACTGTTCGAAAGTCGCAATGTTCTCTGATCTATTTATGTATGTAAGTATGTACATATGTATATGGTTTGAACCTTTTTAGCTTTAAATTGAGTTTAGTTTTTTTTTTTACTTCATACATTTACATTTTGTAATTCTACTAGTAACACTTCGGGACACATTTGCTTAGGAAAATTTAGCTCCTAAGGTTTCGTTGAAATGATAACTAATTTGGGGAATTAAATTGCAAATTTTACGTTTGTTGAGTTAAAATAAGTAAAAGTAAATGTCTAAGTTTTAAAAATAGCCAAACCTTAACCTATTCTTAACTTTAAAATGTTCTATGTCCATTTCTGTACACTAAGGCGTATACTCACTTTTTCTTTTTATAAAAAAAATGTTCACTCTAAAGTTCACCAAATCTGCCAATTTGACAGACATATGTAGTCCCTAAAAAATATATTGGAGAGTGAATAAGATACTTTGAAAAAATGTCGATTTTCATTAAAAGCATACACAGTAGGAATACAACTTTATTTAAACTCCAAATGAAGCTATCAAAGATTGTTATTGGTCGATCTAAATTTTACTAATTTCCACCCTATCCATACACAAGAAAAATCAGTGAAGGTATGTAAGTCTTTTCTGAAATTAAAAAAAGGTTAAAAACCGCTCTAAATTATTCAAATTGACTCTTTAAAAGAAAATTCATTCCTAAAAAGTATAAAGCTATACAATACACCCACCAAATGTTTTGTTCAGCAGTAAAATCCAGTGAATGGGAATTCCAAACCACTTTCATCGCTCAAGTTCGCTGACGAAAAGAAAATATAAATGAAAAACGAAAAGAGAGAAACAAAAGTTATTTGCACATAAATAGCAATAATTTGTTATACAATATTAACCAACAACAACAAAACACACTTCTTTTTTTGTTTTTTTACTTCATTTTCTTCCCCTTTTTAACAGCAACAACAAAAAAAAAGTTTAAAAAAAAGTAAAACCAAAAACAATCATATCCATCGCAATTACTTCGCATTCGCAGTCCCGTCCGCGTATAAAGTGTGTGCTGTGTGCATCCTATAGAGATGCATCTGTACAGTACAAGTACAGAGGCTTGCTTCACCAACCAACCAACGAAACAACAAACTAAACAGCAAAAACAACAACCGCAATATGAAAAGGGAAGGAAGAATCAGCAGCCAAAGACAAGCAACAAAAAACATATACACCAACCAACCATAGGTTAGTAGCCGATCAAATAAACAAACGAACGAACTTTGCAGAAGTTAAAGACCTCTCGCCAGTCGCCAAATGTATAAAAATCTGTTGTCGTTGATGATGATGATGATTATGATGATGATGATGATGATGATGATGATGATGACGACGACGCGAACGACCGAGCGGTATATGATGTGGCTCAGGCAAGCTGACGCGATACGTGAACGCGATATTATTTTCAGTTTTCTCGGTTCTGATTGTTGCCTTTTCGTCTTTCCATTTCAATGCAACATGATGCTGCAACAAATAAGAGAAGATGGATAATCCCCCTTTAAAACACCAAACTTGATGCAATAAATTCATGCAAAACACTGTAAAAGCTAATGGTTTAGCCATGCACTCTCTGTTAACTATACGAATAGCAAAATACCTCCCAAGCAACGTCCCAAATCAGTCTCAGTGAGCTGCGGAGCGAAAGCTTTTTAGTCGAATGAGAAAGTAAAGCAAAGCAGAACAAAAACTTTTCCGAACCATTGCAGAGCAGAACAGTTTTCCTCATTTTCCATCATCCTCATCCCACTTTACTGCCTAGTGTAGTGGCCATTTTCATTCCCACCATTCCATTGGGGAGCACCAGCACCAGCACCACACCAGCTCATCAAATAAACTTTTTAAGAGAGTAGCGGAATTATCTATCGTCTTATCTAAGACCCACAGTGATTTTTCGCAAAATGTGTTCGATATGCGATGTTGTCGTCATCATCGTCGTCATATAATGAAACGGAGAGGTGGTGGTAAGGTGGTGTCCGTACTCCGTACCGTACTTTGGTATTATGATTTTCGATTTTCGCTTTTAGCTCATTTTCACATAATCTCTTCATACGTGTGTGAGCTGTGAGCAACGAGCAGCAAGCTCTCGCATATTCACTGACTGGCTACGGCTACGGGCACGGGCTACGTACAAACGAAACGATTTGTAAATGAATACGATGATAGCTGCTGCTGCTTTGCTGCTCTACTGCTGTAGCTGTAGCTGTTCATGTTCTTCAACTTCAACTACGCTTTGTACAGCGAACTTAAAATTTGTACATTTTATTTTAAGCTTCAGTCAGACAGTGACTTTTGCAACAAACGGTTCGGCGTGAGCTTGCGGGCAACATTTTTTTCTTCGTTTATTTTCTTCGTTGAATTTTGTTGAGTTTTCTCGCATTGGATTTTTATACACATCACATATACCTACTCTGTTTTTTATTTTATCAAAACAAACAACAAAATAAAAATAAAAACAAACAAATTTAATAAAACAAAGCGCGAATATTTAACGTTTTAGTGAAACAGTTATTTCGGTGTTCGTTCGCAAAATTGAGCGAGCGAGCGAGCGGGCGGGTCGCTCTTCTTATATCTATCTAATTGCCATCGGGCGAAGGACGAGATTTTGTTCGACCGACCGAACGAACGATCGAACGTTTGAAACAAACGTTTAGTGGTTTTAAAAGTGATTTTTAACGGACTTTTTTCTTTATTATATTTTTGGCACAAGGAAGTGTGTTTATTTTTGGCGCCAAACAACAAATACAGAAAAATAAAATTAAAGATTAATTAAATAAAATAAATAATAAAAAAAAGAAAAAAAAAAGAAAACAAAACCTAGTGAATGTCAATGGCAACATTCAAGTGATTCAAGGCTTATTTTTTAATCAACATTTTGGTTGTCATTGAACTACATTATCCGAATAATCGAAAAATCGAAATCGTGCGTCGTCGTGTGATTTGTGACAATATTAACGGTAATTATTATTGATTTTGTGACAGCTCTCTTTTTGTATGGTATAAACAAAAATGTCGTCTTCCGGAGGATAATTGTTATTTAAAACTGAAAGAATTGTTATCGATGTTTTATATTTTTATTTTTTTTTTTTTTTAATATATTCAACATTTTCGTATGAAATGATGATACACCAAGGCTGATGCCAAATAAAGTGTAAATTACCAAAAAAGTGTTGTATAAATAAAAATTAAAATCATAAGAAATAAAAAGAAAAAAAAAACAAAAACCCACTTGAGGGAGGGGGGAAAGATAAAATAAAATAACCCAGGAAAGTTTTGTTTTCACTTTCACTGGTTTTTTTTTATTAAGTTTTGTGGCGTGCGATGTTTGAATTGCAATATATTTAAGTTCAAAGTGCAACAGTGAACAAATTTTATGAAATATCAGAAATAGTTTACTTTTTTCCTCTGTGTGTTTCAATAAACGCAAAAACAGTTGCGTTGAAATAAAATTATATTTACTGTGGATTATTCTTATCGTGCGTCGTTGGAGTCGTGCGGGAATTATTTTTGTTCTCACATATAGAACATCTCGTTTTTAAAAAATTTATGATTTTATCATAAGTTTAGAGTGTATTTTGTTGAACAAAAATAACGGAGGATTTATATGAAGGATTACTCTTTTATTTGACATTATTTGGATTATAAACATTTTGTGGATATATATTTTGTTGGTGTTCATAGAGGTAAGTTTTTGTTTGCCGAAAATTTGAAATTTTCACCTGGCAATGCTTTTTGTATAGATTTTTACTTCACAATAGATTTTAAATGTTTTAAAAACGTTTTTGAATGATAATGCATTTATGTATATACATATGTTTGTATAAAGATAAGAAAAAAGTACAAAATACTTATAAAACTTGATGCGTAAATGAGATAATATTATGAGGAAAAATGTTCATGTCACATTTTGACGCCATTTTGTTTTGAGTGAATTTAATACACGTCATAACTCTGAAAAGTGATTTTGTAGATTCTTACGATACGATCTTAAAACAAAAATCCATAAATTTTGACAAAACTAGAATGTTAATGTTATATTTTTATATACAGTACTTTTGCTTAAAAACTACTGTAGATTTTTTTGGTACCTAGAACAACAGAAAAGTAAAGTTTAATTTTGTTATAGGAGTAGTTAAAGAAAAAACCAAACATAAGAAATTTGAACTATTTGACCTTTTGTAGTTTAGAAATTTTAAGGTAAATATGTGATCAATTTAAATGTTTTAGTTCTTGAGTTCAGTGCTTTATTAAAGAAATTGAATCAAATCAATTTAAGTTAATAATTTTATTTAAATTTTAAATATTGTAATTCTCAGATGCTAAAAAATATATTTTTGTAGTAGGTTTAAGCTGAGCAAAACCTTGACAATTTTAAAATTTTATTTGTAAAACACACCAAAGTTTCCACTGTTTCTCAAGAACTTTGAAGTTTTTCTGTAAAAAAAAATAACAAACAACTTAAGAACAAGCACATCTGTTTTCATTTTAATAATTTCAATGTAAAATGCCAACCATTTTTAAAAACAGTTGGCAGCACTTTTTAGGACAAATAACTACTATACTTAAATACGAAATTCATGCGAGCTTTTGCTATTTCAGTTAAAATTTAATTTGTCAAAATTGATTATATACTTGATTTCATTGAAATAAGTATTTTTTGTTAAAAAACCGTTGGAAGAATGGTTCGTTTTAAGCATCTTTTACTTATGATTGGGTACCTCCATATGTATGTATTTCCATTAAACAACAAAAAGAAATTGATGCCAAAACTTCTTTAATGTAACTTAATCGAAAATCGAACTCTTATTCTGTTCCATGAAAAATGTTGTTTTTTTTAAATAGAAGACAGAATTATTATAGTAAATTCATAAACATAAAGTCTTTTATTTACTCATCTGTTTTATTTTAATTTGCGTTATAAAGTCAAGACAAGTTGTCACATTCAATTACGTTTAAGTTTGTATAATAAACAAACATTTTAAAGGTTTTTGATTTAGAGTAGTTTCTTTTGTTTAGGAATAATACACAAAAAAGTACCTACGTATTTCGTACCTTTTTCTTTTTCAGCTATTAAAATTTAATCAAAAGTTTTTAATTTTAACGACGCCAACATGTGAAGTGGCCTTAAACAAAATGGTTTCCTGAAGCGTTTGACAAGTGATCAAACTAAATTCACTTTTAAGCAAAACTAAGATATTGGTTATATTTATTTTAATATATTTTGTTGTCACCAAGTCCAATATTGATCATTCTGTTGTGAGGATATATGGTTTTTGCAAATGGCACCATACATGTCAATACCTTAATTTAAGTTAAAATGTACAAGACCCACGTCAAGACCTTAAGTTAAATTAAAATGTACAAGACCCACGTCAAGACATTGCTATACCTTTTCAGTAATGACAACTTATGCGCATTTGTCAAATATTCTAAATTTCACAAAGAGCACCAAGATAATTTATATTAAATGTTTGCAACAACTAGCAAAACGGTTAGAGGAGATGTTTGATTCTTTTTTAACGGACAAACTTTCAATAGACACTTAAATAAATATAATTATTAGTTGGCGCAACAGTCCTTTGAGAATTAGAGCCTAGTGATTTACAACTCTCAACCATTCTTGTGTATGAGTACTGTTATAAGGGATGAAGAGGACCTACAGTTTTAAGCCGGACAAGACTTACTCTTGGAGGATTTGTCAATTCCTCGCAGGAGGCAGTACCCGTGAAAAAAAAACTTCAGATGGCACAGGCAGGGATTGAACCCAAGATCTCTGACATGACAGTCCAACGCACTAACCATCATGTCACGGGTACTACAACAAATAAAATACAGTGTGAGAAATTAGGAAAGTAAAGATAGGATTTGAAAGGAGATACATGCACACTGGTTTTAAATATTTTACACAATACAATGATTGGGAAATATTGAGCAGGGTAAAGCATTTCACATTCGTTTAGTGTGGCTAAAAAATAATCTCTATTCTCTTTTACCACTTGGGCTCCAGGCTCCAGGGTTAACTTTTAGTATTCCCAGAATTACGGGTGTTATGTAACCTTATTTATATGAAAATTATTACAGACATTATGCGGTTTTCGGAAGATGACATTTTTTTTAGTTTTGTAAAATAAGAGTTTTGTATGAAATCGCGGTATAAGCCAATAAGCAAATGGCAAATTTCAAGCTTATTAGAATCATTTAAACCTCAAAATCACTGAAATTTGTAATTCGATTATCTAACAAATTCTTTAACAAATTTGAAGTGCTTTTAATAAAGTAAACTTGTGTATACTTCGTTTGCAAGTTATAACAATTTTCTTTAACTAATTTTGCACATTTTCAACCGATTTAAGTAGTTCTAGTTAGGTTTTAACAGTCTGTACAACTTTTCGATAAAATGTGTCCCGATATTTCCAAAACAAATGTTTGTATCTTATTATACTCATGTACATTATGTAACATAAGTATGATAGATTTTTAAGAAATTTTTTCAAATTTTTCTTTCTTATCTTGTCTAAGAAAAATATATTTTCGACTGCTTCGAAAGAGTACCCTACAGAACGTTTTCTCAGCAACTCATGAACCGATTTCTATAATTTTTTACGAACATCAAATGTCAAATTTATATTAACATGTTCTAAATAACTGCATTCTAAAAATATTTTTAAACAGAACTTCAAAAATTTTATACATTAGATACAAATTAATTAAAAAAAAAAACGATCTAACGATTTGCCTAACAAAATTAGAAAAATTAAGGATTTTTTGAGAAATCAAATGGCATTTAAATTTTTGAAGACAAACTTGTTTTGCAGGTGTAATCTTAAATCTTGAATTGAGCCGTTTATTTTGAAAATGGCATAAGTCACTTTTTTTTTAAGTCGAGATATTTAAGATATTTGTTATACCGTTAATTACCAATACTTCTCTCGAAGAAATCTCAATAGTTTTCAACTTATTGAGTGCAATTTTTTTAAAAATGAAAAGTTACCGTTCAATTGTATTTAGTGTTGCCATTAACTCGATTTTCTTGAAAAAGTGACTTATGCCACTTTCAAAATAAACGGCTCAATTATCTGTGCAATTTTTGAAAAATTCTTAGATATTTTTAAATTTTGAATTATCGGTACTTTTTTTAAATAAACTCTTTGGATACATGAGCAAGTTCGTGCATTTTTGTTTTTCATATTTTTGAACTTAATTTTCTATGTTATTATAGTATAAATAAATTTGTATTACAAATTTAACTCAAAACATGTTACACACACTTTTAGGTACCAATATCTACTCTTAAGTCAAACCACCTTTTTTCTTGAACGCTACATAAAGAAAAATACCCCAGATACTCATGGTTTCCTTCAATGGAGAGGACTAGGGTTACCCTCTTTATTTAATTGAAATTTATGCGATATTTTTAAATGAATCAGAAATTCCTAGAATAATGATCTATGTATATTGTTCCTGGAAATAGACTACAAAAGACTTTTTAGGTTTTACCGCATTTATGTGACTTCGGAACAGATAACACCGATAAAATTTCTAAAACATAACTTGTATTATTTTGTGCTTTTTCTGATAATTCATATCAAACCAAAAATACCCCCCACACGTGAAATATTTCAAATAAATCATACAATTTGCGACACACTCGTCAGCATTCACCCTAATCTTCAATAAAAATCCTCGACAATAAACTTGCAACATTAATTATTAATTTTGCCTTGTTTTAAATTGAATACATTGCTTAAAACAATAAATTGCATTAAATCATTTTCTTCTTCTACAGAATATAGGTGCATACAAAAATCAGGGTACTAGAACGATGTCAGTGGTGTAAATAAAGTTTCAGACTTAAATAATGCAACCAAAAAGTAACAACAATAAAAATTATAAATAAATTGGAGCAGTTCTTCATAGTCCAAACTTTCATGTCAATCAAAACTTGATGACTTTACTCGAATTTAGAAACAAAATAAAATTAAAAAAAAAGGCAACAAATTCGAGCTTCGTCGCGCGTCCACCAGGGGTTCACTTATTATGTTCATATTCCTATCAAATTTCTGTGAATTCAAATCGATGACATACTATAAAATAGGTTAGATTATTATTATTAAATAGTGTGCCAAAAAAAAGTTTCGTACAAATAAAATATTAAAGTAGCACAGGCCCAATTTTAATTTTGGTTATAATTTTATATACAGATGTATTGTCTTTTATTTGTTTTATACATATATATATATGTATATGATTAATATTTGTATTTGCTTTTGTTTTACTAACACAACAGTTCAGTTCTCAAGGTTACCTGATATGATAGTTTACGTTTAATCTGATTGATACTTTATTTAAATTATTTCTCTTTTTTTGTTTCTTTTTTGTTATGTTTTTATTTTTTTTTCTGTTTTCTGTTTTCTGTTTTCTGTTTTTTGTTTTATTTTTTGATTTGTTGGTCGTCGGAATACCTATGATATATTTTGTTTTCTAAATTCGTAATACCTACATACATAATTGAGATTTCGAAGGTTAGAAATGTGGAGGAATTTTAAAGGTGTTTTATTTAATCACTTTGGCTGCTGTTAAACATAATATTTTGAGAAGATTTTCTTTTTTTTTTTTAGTTTGATAATATTTATATTATTATTAATAAATTTTGTAACCTTCATTGATGATATGATGATGGTGGGGTATTTAACGTAAAAATATTTAAAACAAAAAAGACACGACAAATTGACATTCACCATCGCCATCGCCATCGCCATCATCATCATCATCATCGTAATAATAATAATAATTGGGGTAATATTTTAACGTATTTTATTGTTTGTATGAAAATAAATTCACGAATCATGGAAGTGCAAAGTCAAGGTAGAATTTTTAACTGATTTCAGGGATTTTACTCGATGAGGATGGTTGTTTTCTGTTTGTGGAATGTTTTTAATTGTTGTTTTTGTTGTTGTTGCTTTCTTTTTATCAGTGACAAAGATGCGAAGGAATTTAATTGTGTTTGAGAACTGAATAAAGCTAAATATAAACATTTTCAGATTATTTAATTGTTGTCCAGATCATGGTAACTTTTTTTTTTAGAACCAGTTTTGAAAACAAAAATTAAACCACACACTCTTAAGAGAATAAAACTAAAGTTTTGTAATTTTATAAACCTGCAACCGATCTTTAGCTTTGCCATCTGTTTAGTCATCAGTTATCAAAACTTAAACTATCAGGAACCACAGCTCAACAATTACATAAATAAAGCGATAGATATTATATGCGAATTACCAGACGCAAGTGTGAGCATGGGTTTAATTGCTGGTTATTATAAAGGGTGTTTTTTCTTTGGGTTTATTAAAAAAAAATAAAACGCATATTACTGAATGTAATGTCCCAAAATTTAGCTTTTTAATAAATAAAGGGAGATTTTTTAAAAGCTATAGGAAAGTTTTTCAAAAAAAAAAAAAACACCTAACATTCAGAAAAATGCATGAAATCTTTATTTGACGGTTCATATAATTTAATGTTTGAAGATTATTTCATGCAAATGTTGACCTTAATTGCGCCTCAAATTATGCATCCGCTTAGTCCAATTTTGGCATACTCGTTCCAACATTTCGGACGGTATCTCACGAATAAATGCTTCAATGTTGTCTTCCAATGCTTCAATTGAATAGGGCTTGTCTGTATAGACATGAGCTTTAACATAGCCCCACAAAAAATAGTCTAAAGACGTTAAATCGCACGATCTATGTGGCGAATTGACCGGTCCTGAACGTGAAATAAAATGTTCACCGAACTCGGCTCTCAATAAGTCCATTGTTGCGCGTGCTGTGTGGCATGTGTCACCGTCTTGTCTTGTATCATCTCAAGGTAACGCTCACCATTCACAGTTACGTTACGATTCGCATCATCT
Organism: Eupeodes latifasciatus; assembly: GCA_920104205.1. NCBI lineage: Eukaryota > Metazoa > Arthropoda > Insecta > Diptera > Syrphidae > Eupeodes > Eupeodes latifasciatus. The sequence continues at coordinate 130,682,230 of OV049926.1, read as the reverse complement.
TTGAAGAAGTGTCCAATGATGCCACTAGCTCATAAACCGCACCAAACTGTGACTTTTTCTGGATGCATTGGTAGCTCTTGCAATGCTTCTGGCTGATATTCACTCCAAAATTGACAATTCTGCTTATTTCCGTACCCATTGAGACAAAAATGAGCTTCGTCGCTGAACACAATTTTTCGGTAAAAAAGTGGATCTTCGGTCAAGTTTCCAAGAACCCATTCACCAAAAATTTTACGTTGCAGTAGGTCGTTCGGCTTCATTTCTTGCACCAGCTGTATTTTGAAAGGCATCACACCTAAATCCTTCCGCAAAATTTTCCACATTGTTGAGTAACAGAGGACCAATTGTTGCGAACGGCGACGAATCGATAATTGATGCGGTCATTAACATTAACACTGGCCGATACAACTGCAATATTTCCTTCAGTTCGCACTCTACGTAAGCGTGTTGGTGGTTTAATGTCCAACAATGTAAATTTGGAGCGAAATTTAGTCACAATAGCCCACATAGCCGCTTCAGTGGGTCGATTAAACTGACCATAAAATGGAAGAAGCGCGCGATGAATTTTCTTAACAGAGCACGCATTTTGATAATAAAATTCAATAATTTGCAATCGTTGTTCGTTTGTAAGACGATTCATGATTAAATTATAGACCAAATTGAAGATGTTTGACAGTGAAACAAAACACGAAACGTGCGTCAGCTGTTTAAACCAGTGTTGTTAAAAAGATAATAGCTAAAAAATCACCCTTTATAAGGGTTTGAGCATGAATCAAGTGACAGCTGTCAAACACACCAACTCACAAAAGTATTACCAGATTGAAAACCACAAGTCATTAAAACACCCGTCTTCGGAATAGTATTGGCAATTTAAGGATAAGACTTATTATGTCCTTTTTCAATTGACGTTTCATTATTTTATTTTGCTTTCACTTAATGATCGCAAATGGTAAAAATGTGTCGCTTGAAGTATGTACATATTACTTAACGTTGTTCTCAATAAACCCTTTTAAGGTGACATTTCATATTTATGTATGTACATAGATCTTTTCTCACAAACATAAATGAGCTAATCAAACCATTTAAAGAAACTATCCCTCACAATATTGTCCTATTAAAAATTATCCAAATGGTGTATTGCATTGTAACCTCATTATTTATTTATTAAACAAATAAATCGTTGTGTCTATATGTACATATAAACATTTTTTTTTTGTATTTTACAAGGTTGTCTGAAACATACATTAAACTGAGTAGGTACATATTATAAAATTGGAATAATTTAAGTAAAAAGCACGCAAATTAAATCTGGTGCGTGCCTTACTAACAAATTTTAATGAACTGGATTTTTTGTTTGTATGTATTTGTATATGTTTCGATTAGAATCAGGTGCGTAGATATTAATGAGAATTAGAAAATAAATGTTGATATGATTGTACATTTAATTTTTTTTACGGAAAGAGGGTACTTCATTGATTGCATTGCAAGATTTTCTAAAAGTAAATATTCAAAAAATAATAAAATAAATAAGAATAAATTGGTTCTTGAAAATAAAATATATACACTTACTCCAAAAAGTCTCCGTACAGAAGCCTAATTTTAGTGTGTTTTTTTTTTAAGTACTAGGAATAAATGTAAAACCAAAGTGGTAACATTGAAAAAAGGTTAGTTTCCACCTTCACCTTTTTACCAAATTAAAAAAAATTGTCATTGTGATTTTCAAAAACCTGTTTTAAATATATTGTTATAGTAAATATTTTATCTCGAATCATCAAAAAGAAAACTGCTGTACGGAGACTTTTTGGACTATGTGTGTATGTGTATATAATTCAAAGCTATTTTTGAGGAGTAAATAAATCAAATGCATAAGTTAATTCAAAGTTAAGTTTCGTCAAACTTTAATTTAAGACTGAAAACTGAACCAAATAGATAAGAAATAAACTTGTTATAAATAAATAACAATACATTCCATTTGACATACACAAATCTGCTGGCCCGGATAGTATTCCCCTTATTGTTCTGAAGAGATATTCTTCAACGCTGTCAAAACCACTGCGTAAGCTTTTCCATCTTTCCTGCTCTACAGGTCTCTTTCCGAGCGGATGGAAAATAGCATTTGTACAGCCTGTCCCTAAAAAGGCGAATTATACTCTCCCTCTAACTCACGTCCCTTCTTTCCAAGGTCATAGAAACGGTGATTGATTATAAGCTTAAGGAATATCTTGAAGAACGGAATCTTCTTAATGACCGACAGTATGGCTTTCGTAGCTTTGGTGATCTCACGGTTTATCTCACCGAACAGTGGAACAAATCTTTACATCGTTTTGGAGAAAGTAAAATTATTGCACTATTGCACATTTTATAGAGTTTGGCACCAAGCCCTCTTATTGAAAATGCGTGCTTTTGGTATTGATGAATCTCTTCTACGTTGGATTAGAAATTACCTTTCTAACCGTTGAATACAAGTTGTATTGGATGGTTTCAAGTCTGAAATTCATAAAATAAATGCTGGGTGACGCCCAGGGCTCCGTTTTGTCTCCGACTTTCTTCTTTATATTCATAAATGATCTTTTGTCTGCCACTTCTAATCCATTTAACTGTTTCGCTGACGACAGTACCCTTAGCTTTTCATATTCGTTTCTAGATTCACATCCTTGTCCTTCGGATGTGGAACTTCAACGGCAGCGTATGATAAGCACATTAAATTCTGATCTCGACAGCTTTGTACAATGGGGAATCAAAAACCGTGTAGAATTTAATGCTTCGAAAACTCAATGCTGTCTCCTGTCGTTAAAGCGTAACCCACCCCGACGCGACGCCGCTATCCATGAGCGGCACTTGAATCCAGGAAACTAATCAACTTTCAGTACTCGGTATGTGTATCACAGATCACCTCAATCACATATTCGATATTGCCGTAATACTCGTACTTCTAGGAATGCACATCAGTTGTAGAGAATCTTTTTTTGACCGCACATCGAGAATGTGGAATGCTTTACCCAGCCCTGTTTTTCCCTATCATTTTGATATTCAAAACTTTAAGACCAATGTGCATCGGTATCTCCTCCTTAATCCTTCCCTACTTTCCTAAAGCTCGCACTGTGTTTAAATTTTAAACATTTTAAGGGTATTAATAACCCCTTGAAATCTCCAATTCAAAATATCTTTAAAGTATTATAAAATTTTTCAGTTGTAAGATATAAATTAAATATCAAATCCCTGAGCAAGCTGCGTATTATAAAAACAAAAACAAAAATTTGTAAAAAGCATTTATCTATGAAAATTAAATATCTATCTATCTATCTAAAAAAAATTAACCAATTTCCTTTAAAACCAGTTTGGCTGAAACATATTTTTAGTAAAATTTTATATAAAGTTTTCTAGTAAGATATTTTATTAAAATTTCATACCTTACTTTTTGGGAAGCTGTCACTTTTGAAGCTGTCTTATTTTAACATTTGACAAGTAAAAACTAAAAACTAAGCCATTACAAAAATTGGACTATGTTCCACACAAGTAAAGAAACAATCGAAGTTATGAAATAAAAATTGCTTGACAATGTTATTTCTCAATCCAAATTTGCCACGAAATGTTGTGATTTAACATTTTTAGACATCCTCGAGCAAAAGTAAGCCTTATACTAATTCTCGATGCAATCGATTTAAAACCTTTAAGATGTTATTTGTGAAGATATCGAGTCCGTTTTTTTTTCTCTGTTATCATCCTTCCCCAAATGACAGTTGAATTTCTAGCTTAAATTCTCGCTTAATGGAATTTTTAAATTCGCCGATTTTTGTTCAAAAGATTCAATTTCTCTCTCTCTCTCTCTTTTCAAATTTATTTCAAATAGTATTGTAAATAATTTTATAAAAGTTTGACTTGCTGGTCGGAAATTTGGTTTACAGTTAAATCGTTTCAACATTGACAAAAACGGAAAACCGTTATTTACGTGGCTTACCTTTAAACCAAAATCATGACACATTATAGATTCTATTTAAAAATAGCAAAATATTTTTCTTTATTCCAGACAGCCCCCTTTTCAAGAGAAATCTTACAAGCTACTACCCTGTTTGCAAAACAACAAAACATAAAAACCTACCCAAGTCAAACATAAGAATTTGCAAATTTCATGGCTATTTATATAAAATATAAATAAATGCATTTGTGTAATAAAGAAAACTATGATGAATCAATTGTGTGTAAGAATTTATTAAATCAATTAATAACATTACTCTATGACTATAGGACTTGTTTTTTTTTTTTAATTTGTTTAAATGAAATTTATTCATTATAAATTTATATTTAATCACTAATCAGTAAACAACCCTCAAGCTTTATTTTATTTTCTTCCATAAAAAGAGAAAAAAAAAACAAAACCTTGCAAAAGAATTGCTTTTATTTCCGCTTTTTTTGCAATGACTTATGACTACTTTATTTATTCCATGTGTGTATGTATGTTATGTGTGCAATGTTGTGTTCTCTATGGAATTATGTTTCAAAAACTATAATGCAAATGTCCTCACATAATAAACCTTGAAAATTATAACGATTAAGATGCTTTTTTGAAAATTTTAACAACAAATTAGAGATTATATTTTGCTTTGCTTATAAATTGCATTAGATTCTGGTTGAATACAATGCTTCTTTTGGTAAAAAAAGTCAACTTCCGGTTTGTTTCTTTACCTTCAAAGAAATCTCTTATAAAGAAAAAGAATAAATTCAAAAATATTGCTATTGTATTATACTCGTAGTATGGAATATAATGGCGCTTTGAATGATTTATTAATAAATTCCATATTTAAGGAGAAAAATTACTCATTTTTTTCTTACTAACCGACGATTCATGTTGGCTTAGTATTAAAAAGGAAAAACTTATACAAGTTTTCACATATAAAAAGAGGATTCTTGCTTCAATTTTGTATGTTAAGTCAAACCACGCACATTTTGATCTCTTCAAAATTGAAGATACAAAAAGTGTGCACTTGGGCGGATGCTTAATTTTTTTTTTCAGAAATAAATTTTTATTGCAGCTCAACAAAGAAACATCAAGGCTTTTTTACAAAAAATTAAGTATAATAAAAGTCTGAACTGCGTCAATTTGTTTAGCTCCAACTTTTATAAAAAAAATGTTAAAGATTTTGATAGAAAACTTGATGATGATCATCGGTTACTCTATGCAATACCTGTACCTGCTGGTAAAAAAAAACCTTAATTGTAAGTCTTTGAATGCATCTCCGTAAAACATGGTCATATTAAGGTTTAAAAATAACATTTTAAAGATCAGTTTTGAAAACTGAATAAATTTCCTACAAGAATCTGCTGCGATCTTGAAAAAAAAAAACAAATATTTTCTTATTCGAAAATGATGACGTTTTTATTTCCTTTAAACTCATAATCTGAAAAAGAGGCTGGGATGCGACCCACACTGATAACTTCCCATCCCGTCTGCTGATTTGTCTTGCTTAAATAGTTTGTAGGTTTTCGTGTTTTGTTATAAAAGTTATCAGTTAAATTATTCTAAAAAAAATTAAAATAACCAACAATATTTTGCAGTGATGAAATAGTTTGATTTCAAAATCTATTTTTGTTAACGAGATTTTTAGTCGTTAACCAAGTTTTACCAATTTTAGTAGCTTTTCTTGAAAGTTTTTATTTCTTAAATAAACAAATACAAATTAAATGAATGAAATTAATTTGAAGTCAATACCTTCTATTGTTCACGAGATATCGAGAACAGAATATCAATTTTTACCAAATGTTTGTACTGTTTTTTGTAGATTTCATTTTTTTATAAAAAAAAAAATGACTGTTGGATTTTTATAAAAAATTTACTGAATTTTGAAAACAATATTTTCTGTGAGATAAAATTAGTTTGAAGCTAATAATTTTAATTTTTGAAAAGATATTTGAGCTAAAAGTAAATTTTTATCAAGTGTTGTTAGCATTGTTTTTTTTTTAGGTTTTAATTTTTTGTAAAAAAAAAACTGTCAATTTGATTTTTCTCAAAATTTTACTGAATGTTAAAAACAATATTTTGTATAAGAAACAATTAATTTAAAGCCAATGCCTCAAATTTTTGAAAAGATATTTGAGTCCAAAATCAATTTTTAACAACTTTTAGTAATGTTTTTTTTAGGTTTTTATTTTTTGTAAAAAAAACTGTCAGTTTGATTTTTCTCAAAACAATATGTTTTATAAGAAACAATTAATTTGAGCCAATACCTTTAATTTCTGAAAAGATATTTGAGATATTTTTTTTAGGTTTTTATTTTTTATAAAAAAACTGTCAATTCGATTTTTCTCAAAATTTTATCAGATGTTAAAAACGTTATTCTTCGTTGCACAAAATTGTTTCGGAGATAAAATAATTTTTTGTTCGTAAAATTTTCGAGGTGACAAATATTTTTTTTTGAGTTTTTTTCATTTATAAAAAAACCGTTAATTGGATTGTTTTCCAAAAATATACTTGTTTGGTATCACGTTACAATATAAAATATAAAATCTTATTCAAGTCGCTAGCGTTATTGGGTCGTGAGATATTTTTAGTTAATCAAAATGTTCACCTTTTTTTTAAATTGCTATGGTTAAAAAAACACCCAATTAATTTTTTTGAGAGTCCTTTCTGCATCTTTCTGTGTTATTATCTGTATAACAAAATTTATTTGAAGTCGAAATCTCTACTGGTTTTTGAGCTATGGACGACGAAAAAATCTTCCCGAACGTACGAACGTACGTACACACGCACGTACAGATATCTCTCTAAAAATCTTTTATTTTGACTCTAGGGATCTTTAAACATTGAGAAATGTTAAAATTTTCAATTTGACAAATCGGACCAAGTACAATAACTTCCTATGGGAATGTAATAAAATCTTTTTAAAATCTTATGACTTTTGTTATATTTTTACATTTAAAGTTCTCAAAACAAGTTAAACTTAAAAACTCTAAAAGAAAATTTAAAATTTAGATCACGTCAAAAAATGTTGTTTTTTGTTTATCTTAATTCCTGGCATTACTCGTACACAGACATTTTTAAGGTTTGTAAGTCACTAGACCCTGGTTTTTCACCTGTTGTATCGCCACAAAATGTATTTAATTAAAAAAAAAAAGTTATAAAGTTTAGACCAAATACATTGTGCTTCAATTTTTGTTTTAACGTTTTCTTCGTTATTTTCATAGCTCAATATTTACTCTCGAAAACGTTTTCATATTTTACATGAATCTTTAAAACTTCAACTTAAAGTACGTGCGATTTAAGGATTTTATATTTTACAACTTTTACTCAAAAACAAATTGACTTTATTTATTGTTTGTACCCATTAAATCGACAATAAAAGAAATGTACACTAGGGCGTACACGTACTTTTTAAATTGAATAATTTTCCCAAAATGGTTTAAGTTCAATGCATTAAAAAAAAAATGATTGGATTTTTAAATGAGCTATTCTATGTTTGATTAGAAATAGGAAAACGGTTCTTTTGAAAACCAACCGCGTTTGAAAAAAAAGAAACCAAAAATTGGAAAAGAAGAATGATGAATATTGTTTTACTACTTAAATACTTAAATGGAATATTACTACAGTGCCTTGCATAAGTATAACCGCACCTGAAGAAATGCCTTTTATAGATGTTTAAAAATTAAAAACAGATTTTGATGTATTGCAAAAATACATATACCTCATTTATTTTTTTTGTTTTAAGTTAATTTTTAACAAAAAACTAATATGCAATTTTGTTGCCTCTATTTTCCATCAAGCTAAAAAATTCTTTTTGGCATACTATTCACTAGATTTTTAATATGGAGTCGTATAGAGAGTTCCATTCTGTCACAATTGCCTCTCGCAGCTCAGCAGCACTAGCAAATTGCCTATTACGGGCATAAATTTTGCGGGTTAAAATTCCCCAAATATTTTCGATGGGGTTTCAATCTGAAGAACGTGATGGCCACTCTATCAAATTAATGTTTTTCGATCCAAACCAATTCAAACTTTGACGACTTACATGAATTGGGGCATTATCTTGTTGAAAGACATGCTCAACTCGACGAAATCGTCTTAAATAAGTCTTAAATAAAGCTGCCACCACCAAAGTTGTTCTTGAAAGAAACTTTTTTTCTTTCCTTAAATCGTGCCAATATCCGCTTAAACCATCTGATCCATCAAGATTAAACTTTCTTTCATCACTGAAAATAACCTAATAAAAAACATTCATTCGAGTATGCCATTTGGAATAACGAGATTTTAGTGTAGATTGATAGAAAGTCACTTACGGTTTTCCAACCGCGATTCATGTTTCGGCGGGCAAATTCCAATCTTTTTTGCTTGAGGGCTGCTGTTAGATTTGGAGCTGGCACCATTTTGTCCCGAACAATCACTCCACTGCTTTTTAAAGCACGAGAAACGGTTGAAACCGTAACTCCTAAACCCAATTCGTCACGAAATTCCGGCAAAGAATGCACCGAATTAGATGCAGCATTGATTAAACGCCTCTTATCGCGATGTGTCAGCTTCTGCGGACGCTGGGGTCTTATTTATGTCCCATAAGATTCTGGATCTTTTAAAAAATTTCGAACCACACGATCCGATTGCGAAATTCGTCTTCCAATAGCCCTAAGACTTAGGCCGCTTGACTAAAAAGCTAAGATTTTGATTTTTTCAATTTCGCTTAAATGCGCACTACGTGGCATTGTTGTTTTTTATTTGAAAGCACTTGTCTGAATGCAGCTTCAAAGAGATTTGCAATACATCAAAATCTGTTTTTAATTTTTAAACACCAGGAGAAGAAGAAGGAGTACTTTATTTTTTTCTCAATTTGCTTGATCAGTGATGCAACTCAATAAAAAAATAGTAAGGAGTCACTCCTATTTTAAGTTTTCTATAAAACGCATTTTTTCAGGTGCGGTTATACTTATGCAAGGTACTGTATATTCAATCGTTTTATTGTTTAGCAATGCTTTTAATATTTTTTAATATACAACATTAGCTTATAATTGAGGTTTCAGCTATTATAGTTCTGCATTTAAATCTGTTCATCTTAAATTTCTCATTAGAAAAGACGGCTTCAAATGCATTCTTTTGAATGTACTATATATACACCCTCCCCCTTAACCCTGAAGCAAAAATTAAGAAAACAAATTTAACAATCTCTTAAAATTAAATACATACCTAAATCATTGGATATCATATTATCAGTCATGTTTGTTTGTCCCTCTGTGTATACGAGTATAAACATTTACCTACCTACATTTCCCAAATTTGCATCCTCTTCGAGCATAATTTTCATATCTTTTACCTTCACTTATAACAATCGAATGCACTTTCTCCAAAGTCAAAAATCTATGTACGTATAGATAAAAGTTATATTTTATTTAGTGTTTTTGTTCTCTTACAAAAAAAAAAAAAAACAGAAACAAAATACAACCATTGAAGTTGCAAGCTGTGCGCACAATGAACTTAACCTAGCCGCCAACTATACCTACATTATCTATATCTATATCTATCTTTATTTACCACACCAATCACCACACTCAGGCGCAAGCAGCTTTAACAAAATCGTGAACTATTGCGCCTGAATAGAAAAATATAAGGATCCTGATTCGAGTTTTATATTATGCCCGCAAGGCAACCAGCTTCAGCGCTAGCGTTTGAATAAAAAGCAAATACAATAACAACAAATAATGAAAAACAAAGACTCAGACCATTTGTAAGGTAGGTAAAAAGATACCGAGTCTTTGGTACTATTTCTTATTTTTGTCGACGAGCTCAAGTCCAGCTTCTAATGCACCGACATCGACATAGATATCCAATAAAAGCAACAACAAAAAGAAATACACCCTCTACGTGATGCTTTAGCTGAGCCTTAATGCACGATCAGTATATGGGCTGATGTATGTATGTATATTGAAGCACTCTGGCTGCCAAATATCACAAAGTGCAGGGGCGAGGGAAGAATATGCTCTCTATGCGAGCGGGCGCGATTCAATAGGTTCCCCCGAAAGTGCATCCATGTCATATATACTCCCCACGATGAAATTTCTCTTATGGAGTATAACAGCATATGGATCTGGTGGTCTAGGGGTCTGGGGTCTGGGACTAGGTAGGTTTTATATTAGATTTGGTTTTGGAGTCTCTAATGCGAGCTATATTGCAGCATTAGACGAAATTATATTACTCTTGTTGGGTGGATAGATTGAATTGCGGGATGGAGATGGTGGCGGTTAGGTCGCCAATTCGATGAAGCGCAAAGACGCAAAGTTGTTGTTGTTGTTTGTTGGTGGTGAATGTGAATGATGTGATGGCAGAGTGAGGCAGCAGCGCGGCAGCAACAAATAGACAGAAATTGCAAATTATTTCAAAAGGTACACGAACCACCAAACAAAAGTTGACGCGCTAACAAAAGTGAACTCAAGTGAAAGAGAAACTTTTTCTTGTCTTCGAGTCTTCGTGACAGCAATTTTCATCAGTTTGAGCAGCTCAATGCCTTTGGTGTGGTTTCGGTTTGTTCGACGACGACGACGACGATAAAAGGCGGTGCGGCACAGTAGAGTGTTAGCATAGCCTTAGGTATTTTTATTTTTGTTGGATTTGTTATTGTTTCTATATTTTTGTTTGTTTTGTTTTTTTTTGCTTATTTTTGGTGGGTTTTTGACTTTTACATTTTTAAGCTGAAAGTAGTGTTAAATGTATGCAACATGCAAGTTCAAGGCCGTGAATCATATAGTCACTTTATAGATACTTAAGACGAAAGTAGATATATAGACATACATATATGTACGTTAAATATAAGTGAGTTAAACTAGTCTTTCTTGTTTGAATTAAATTTTGTCTTAAAACAGAAGATTTATGTATGTAGGTATGTGGGCAGAGTTGGAAGGGTTAGGATTGATAACGTTAATAAAATAGTACCAATGAACAGTGGAGACTTTGAAAACAGACGTTTTTTTTTTGTTGATTTTGTTTTGGTTAATAGACTGATACCTTGATCTTTCTAGGTTTACTTAATGTGGATGTTCAGGAATCTTTTCTCTTTTTTATCCATGAATTTCTGACGCTAGCTTAATGTAAGTAGTATCAACTCGCTTATGAAGGGAAAGTGGTGTATAGAAACTTTTTAATTGAACAAACAACTACACAAAAGTTAGATTTGAGCCTAGGTCTTACAGAAACTGTGGATTCTTATGTCCGCTGTGTTTTAATTATTTACAATTTTGTTCTAAGATTTCTCATACATTTTAAGCAATTTAGATAAAGACAGTTTTTACAGAGTATTTGCTTATGAAAGCTATAAACATTCATAATACAGGGCTTATTTCAAGCATAAACAAGAACACTAACACAAATTGAACTTTATCAAATTAAAAAATTTGGTGTTTTTGACCATAATTTAAAACCTTGCGTTTAATCGGACAAAAAAACATATCGTCGGGCCTTATTACGAATTAGTGTTCATAATTCTAGCTACATATATCTGTAGATAAATTAATATTTCCTATGTTTTCTAACTCTTCTCATCACAATGCTTTAGATATTTATTTCTCTATTTATTATTTTATCAAATCTACCAATTGTGTGAAATTGAAACTTAATTACAAAAAAACTAATTTCGAAGGCATAGGGAGTTACATGGTGCAAATTCCGTGGCGTGAGTATTTTTGTTCTTTGGATTTATTACATTTTTATGAATTTTTTATTGATAACCTGGAATTGGCAATGGATATGTATGTTCCTAAAGTTGAAATTAAAACAAATTCCAAGCCTCCTTGGTTCAAGAAAAAGCTAAGTAACTTAAGCAATAGAAAAACAATGCTTATAAACGTTTACGAATAGCAGAAAATAAAGATGAACTACAAAATATTTATATCCAATTGGAACGAGAATTTGATGTTCTTAACAAATTTGTATTTCAAAATTATATTTTATCAATTGAATCTAACCTACAAAAAAAATAGTAAGTCATTCTGGTCATACATCAAGAGCAAACAAAATTCGATTGGTATTCCCAGGTAGTAGTACCCGTAGCGTGATGGTTAGTGCGTTGGACTGTCATGCAAGGGGTCGTGGGTTCAATCCCTGCCTGTGCCACCTAACTTTTTCACGGGTACTGCCTCTTGCGAGGAATTGACAAATCCTCCAAGAGTAATTCTTGTCATGAAAAGTGCTTTCTCAAATTAGCCGTTCGGATTCGGCATATAAACTGTAGGTCCCTTCCATCTCTGACAACATTACTCGCACACAGGGATGGTTGAGAGTTGTGAGTCACTAGGCCCTGGTCCTTCATGGACTGTTGCGCCACCTAATTTTTTTTTTTTTTTTATTCCCAGGTGTATGAATTACCTTGGTTCAACATTTTCAAATTTTTCAAGTATTTGCGATTCCTTGGCACACTATTTTGAATCTAATTACCCTGATTCGAATGTAAGTTCAGCATGGACCGCCGAATATTTGTCTTTTCAATGTAAGGCAGATATTGGCTGTTTAGAATTAAATATTTCAGAAATTGAGGATGGTCTCTAGAGTTTAAATGATGACAATAAACCAGGTCCAGACGAAATTCCACCTATTGTTCTTAAAAAATCTGCTGCTTCTCTTGCTGAACCGCTTTTCCTAACTTTTAATAGCTCTTTAAAGAACGGCGAATTTCTTCCAGCATGGAAGAAATCATTTTTAAACCCTATTCACCAATCAGGGTCTAAACAGCAAATATCCAACTACCTTCCGATTTGTAAATTGTCGTGTATTCCAAAACTCTTCGAAAAACTGATATTATGAAAAACTAACATTTTTAGTTAAGGAACACATTTCATCGCTCCAAGATGGTTTTGTTGCAGGAAGGATCAACAACGACTAATCTTTCTATTTTCTCCAATTTCATTTTAAATAATCTTGAAGAAGGATATCAAATTGATGTAATTTATACCGATTTTTCAAAGTAAGTCACTCTATTTTAATGAAGAAATAAAAAAACTTTGGTTTTCATTCTAAGTTTTTGAAATGGTTGGAATCTTATCTTAAGGGTCGAGTTCAATTTGTTTACTTTGACGAAGTTCTCTCAAAACCAATTTTGGCTTCATCTCCAAGGTAGCCCTTCTTTTCCTAATTTTTATAAATGATTTATCTAGTATTTTTCTTAATTCTAGTAAATTTTTTTTGCCGATGACAAAGTCTTTTCGTTGCATAAAATCTATTAACGACTGTCATCTCTTAATAGACGATATTTCGAAATTAATGGTGCATGAAAAATCAATTATATTTAAATGTCGCTAAATGTAAATATTTTTCTTTTTGCCGCAACTTTTCTGAAATCATTTTTGACTACAAAATTCAGAATCGAGTTCTGGAAAGAGTAAGTGAGAACAAAGATCTTGGTGTAGTTTTTGACCCTAAACTTAACTTTGTTAAGCACATTGAATTATGTGTATCCAAAGCAAATTCCATGCTCGGTTTTATCAAACGCAATAGCATAGACTTTAAAGACCCTTTTGTTCTCAAATCACTTTTAACCTCATATGTAAGACCAATCTTGGAATACTGTTGTGTAATCTGGAACCCTTTTTATAACATTCAATCTAAGAGAATTGAAATGGTCCAAAAAAAGTTTACAAGATTCACTATTCAAAAATTTGGGTGGAACATCGAAACTCCATCATACAAAACTAGATGCCAACTTTTAGCTATTCAATCACTTGAAAATAGACGCAAAATGTTTTCTGTGATGTTTATAAGTGATATTTTATCATATCATATCAAATGCCCTTTTTTGTTGTCTTTAATAAATTTGTATGCTCCATTTCATTTCAATTGATTTTATATTTTGATTATGTATGAACAAATTAATTATATATTTTTGTTTATATTTTATTTGTATATATTTTTCATATTAATTATATTTTAAGTATTTATATTTAACTTAAGTTTATTTAATAAATTGTACACATGTAAATATTTATCTAGTAGTCTAATTGTAGACTTTTAAATCTCATATTGATGAATAAATAAATAATAAATATTATTCACATGTTAACACAAATTTAATTTTGAAATTGCAGAAAATATATTTTTCCGGACTTCAAAAAAACATATCGTCGCGCCGTATTAGGAATTAGTGTTCATAATTCCCAATTTATTTGTACAAATGAATTTTGTCAATTTGAGTAAAAATACAGACTAATGAAAATCAGCCTCTATGAAACACAGTGTTGTTTTGAACGAAAAACATACAATTTGAACACACTTTTTCTAAGGTAAAATGTAACGTAACAAACTTTTCGTAGAATTTGGAAGCACCTGGAAGCTTCTTTGACTTCTCACGAATTTACCTTTTTTCTCCATAAAGTTGAAATTTTTGTTATAAGCCAACACAAATTAAGTAAAATAAAAACTGATTTCTCATACAACTAATAAGGTCCATTCCAATGTTTTCATGTCCACTACTTAAAGCTTTTGTTTATAAAATTGAAGATTGTAAATAAATTAAATATTTTTAATTAAAAATGGCGTAATGAGCTCTAAATTTAATGTATTTATTGGGAAAAATAACAAATCGCTTATATGGTCCAGTTTTCTGACAAAATTACTATTTTAACAATTTATTTAACAAAACTAGACGTCCATATCCCCTCAAAGAACTTGTTTAAACCACAAGTTTTGATACGAATCACACAGCTTGTTGTTTTTGTTTTATAAGAGTTTCTCCAGAAATGGTTGACATATTATGCAATTCAAAAAAAGTCCGTTTTTTGTCCGTTTCGGTGTTTTTTTGCTAAGTGGTCCTAATTCATTGAGCTTATTTTGGTACATCAAGATCTTCACCAAAATTCAGCTTAGTCGATTTTTTCAAAGAAATGCAATTTTAATATAATTTGTGGTGTTAAGACAAGATTTCGTGGCCAATTTTGATAAATTCTTCTGTTTTCTCTTCATTGTCCTTCAAATTTATATCTAAATGCATTGATTCCACGTTTTTTCCAATACTCTATAACAGTTTAACTTTAATTGTTGCAGAAATACTGAAAGAAAAGTTAAAAATACGGTAATGACAGTTGTTTTTTTTTATCAACTAAACAATTGACATAATATTTGTCTAATTTTGCTTCTCAAATACATTAAATATTATTATATAAATAAACAAATCAGGGGAACAAAGTTATATTTTGTTTTTGTTCTTTTGACTTTCGTATAACAATACAGCTGTGTTAATAAACTTATTAATCAATTGGTATTTAAAATTCTTTTTAATAATTTGGTTTTGTGAAAAACAAATCACAATCAAGTTTATGCGTTCTCCAGCTACATATACATATGCCTGCATTTTATTTCCTTAGTCAGAAAAAGCTTCTTTTTTAAAAAAAAACTTTTAATTTAATAAATGTCCTTGACGAAGACTGAAATAGCTTGCATGATAAATATCTATTAGAGGTATTTACTTACGTATGTTTTTTTAAAGATAAAGAATTAATCATTTCAATGACATAACGATATACATACATACATAAGTTGGTAAAATAATAAAACTTATGTATCATACGTAGATACATTTAATTCAGCACAAAAAAAAAAAACAAATCAACCTCCGCAAATTCGCACTTTATATTATTATTATATAGTATACACATGCTTGCCATATGTCTCGTCATGCGTTGTCGCCACCACCACCGACATCGTCATCGTCATATCTTTTAAGTTAAATAGCAAATAAAATAAACTATTAAAAACCCTCGCACTGATTTGTCACCTGATTCTCATTGCTTAAACATTTAATTTATTGACATTGGTAATGCATTACATCATGTTTTATAACTATTACTGGACATACATACGTAATATAAATAATTTCAAACAGTCACCAGATAAATCAATATAATAAATTTGATTCCTATAATTAAATTTGTGATTAAAAATTATGCTCATCATCATCATTTATACATAATTTTATTTGTAATTGAGAAATTCATTATCAAAACATAAATTGGCAAATATTTTAGAAAATAAGCATAGGAATTTTGCAGAAAAATAGCGTCTCTACAAATTAGTAATCACCTTGACCTTTTTTTCAAAATTTAAATTCAAAACTCTTATGTTGATATTCAAAAACAAATTCAAATCGCAAAATTTATACATAAACTGACCTAGTTTGGCAAACTAATAAAAACCTATCATCTTAATGGCCAACCACCACACATCACATCGCATCACATCACATTTTTGATGTGAAATACAAATATAAATATGTAGCTAGCTCCTATTAAAATTCAAATCTCAAAATATAAAAGATAAACCTTTCCTCTTTATGATGATCTCGTCATCTCATCATCATCATCTGCCATTCTCAAAACTAGAAAAATACTCAAATTTTTTGCATACAAAATCTGGAGAGCGCCTTTTCCTTTTTGTTTTCTTGGCCATCATCAAATTTTATTGATAGTCAAAATATCTGAAACCACAGACAACAATAACAAATATATAAACAAAATAAATACAAAAAAAGCACATGGTTTTTTCACAAAAATGTGTGACATAATCAACGTCGTCGTCGTCGCACACCAAAAGTAGGTCACCTAATTTTTATTTGTGACTATCTATACCTACATATAGATACACAATCACGTTTGATACAACAAAATTCGCCAAGAGATACAATCAAGCTTGTGATTTGAACTGTTTACGATTTTGGTGTTTTATATTTTGTGCAATTGCGAATGTTAAAACTTTTTTTTTCTTTTTAATTGTTTAAATAAATAAAAAGTATTTTTTCTTTTGCTTCTAAAAAAACACTGATTACAAGTGTATCTTATCTTATTCGAAATCCTATTTTTAAAATAAAGAAAACGAAAGAAAACAACAAACAAAAACGACATAGAAAATGCGGCAAAGTGTCCTTGAATTAAGTTGCTACCGCAACAAATATGCAACGAAAAACGAGACTTCATAATAATCTTAGAAGGCAAAAAGTATCTAAAATCACATATTTTTTTTCTTACAATTTATAAGAAGAAAAAAAGAGCCCCCTCCCCACCCCCCAAAGTCTTACGCTTAACGTAGAAAACGACTATGACTACGACGACTTCATTAACGTTGACGTCGAATCTGTCGCTGTCGCTGAGCTGCCGCCACCAACGACGACGACGACAATGATTTGAAAAAATAAAATTAAAAAATAAAATTTGCAATGTTGCACTTGTGTAAATGTGCGGGGCGAACTTTCTCACGGTCAAATGTATTGATTGTTTGTTGTGTAGTATAAAAGTAACTTGTGAGTAACTATGTATGTTTATATAAAAATAATATACACGACCTAGACATTGGCCATGATAATCACTCTAGAACGGGAAAATGCGCTGTTATTTTTGTAAAAATGCTTACAAGTGAGCTTTTTTTTCAAAAAAAAAAACAAACCTAAATAAAACACACAAATCATTGAATGTTTTCTCGGTATACATAAACGAGTAGTATACATAAACTAAATACATTTGATTAATCATATAATATTTTGTAATATGTACATAAATATATGTACTATGTATTGTATATACATATACAATACAATTCTACACACTAAACTTAAGCACTTCATATACGATACGAACGACTTACCGGCACCGCACCAGTAAAGTGCGCTCTCATATTCACGCAGCAGCTTTTGAACGTACACATAAATTTACTCGAAGGTCAGACTATATCGTCGTTCCTAATCACAGGGTTGTACTTATCTACATTTTTATACTAAGTATTTATTTTAGAAAAGCTCACAATTAGTTTTGTTTCTTTTTCTTTTTTTTTCTTACCAAATTGCAGTGAACTAGAAACAAATGAAAACAAAAATATTGCTTTTATTTCTCGAAACGCATAAGTTTGAATTTGAAAACTCCCACGCTAAATAATATCTCGTTTTTCGTCTATTAGAATTACTATGGTTGGTAATTCCATTATTCACTTAGTTTTTTATCTGAGTAGTAGTGATTGCGTGCACCTTACACATATGGTTGCCACTTTAAAAGAAACAAGTACACACTAAAATTACCAAAAAAAAAATAAATGACAGATCTGTCAAAATCATTATTTTATTTGTTTATTTATTTTTGACTTCCTCCGAATTTCTGATTGAGATCTCTAAAAATTGGCGAAAAATTTCTTACCCGGAATTACAATAAAACTTATAAACAACTTTAATACGCTTCTGAATTGTTTTTATTGTGAAACGTCATATGTTTTTGCTAAATATGGCGGCCACATAATTACAAATATGGACAAATATGATGGTTTTCAATATGAAAATAAAAAAAATAACTGACATTGATATTTTACAATATTTAGAAGTCTTAAATCGATTCAAAAACCGTTTAAACAAAATATTATTAATCAAAGGATATAGTAACTGTCATTTTCACTAGAAGCATTCCTCAATTCTTCCGCATAACCAATCAGATTCAAGCAGCAACAAATTTCAATTGACATACATATGTATTAGAATGTCAACTGTCAAATTTGTTTCATTTGTGGTTCACCATTTAATATTGTCAATTTTCAATGATGTTTTTCTTGTTTGTTTTGTGATTAGCTTCAGAGTGACTTAATTCAGGTGACTGATTTTCACGTTCCATCATTTTATCTCGTTTTTGTTAATTTTTCTTAAATCTTAAACTGTCTCTTTCTTTTTCCAACTGTCAAACGAGAGCGAGATAAAATGATTAAATGTCAATATTATTCATCTAAAGTGAGAATTGATTTATTACTTGTCATTAAAATCAAACAGCTGTCTCTTTCTTTTTCCAGCTGTCAAACAAGAACGAAAAAAATGATTAAATTAGGATTGAGTGAGGATTAATTTATTTCTTGTCATTAAAATCAAACAGCTGACAAAGTTGTACTCATAAATACTGAAGTTTTGAAGCGAATAATTTTGAATGTTTATCATTTTATCTTTAATTGTTAAAAAAAGAAATTTAATATCTACCTCACTTCTATTTCTTTGCTTAAGCATCCAGTGGGATCAGAAACATGATAGAACGTCAAAATTAGGCACCTAGCTAATGGATATGTCAAAAGACACACAAATAATAGAATTTGATTCTGATATTTTAATATATTGTAGTTATGTTTCTGGAATGTGACATGCAAATAAAAATTAAGGACAGTTATTACTAAAGACAAATGTGATGATATCTTTTGAGAAAAAATAAGAAATAAATTGGCCAGATTGTACATATTTCTAATGTTTCAGAGAATTTTCTTAGACGAATTGCAATCAAATTATGTAGCTTTGCATTTCTTTTCATTCTTTTTGAATTGTGCAATAGAGATTCATTAGAAATTGAATCATAAAAATTCTGTTCTATGAATTCTGACAGTAAAAGTGAAAAATTTTGTTTGTATTTCTGAGAACACGGACATTTCTGAGATCTTAGAAATATAAACTGGCTAAGTAAAGATTTTTTTTTGTATATATTGTGCGCGCACTAAAGGGGTTATAAATACCCTTTAAATGATTAAACACAGTGCGAGCAATTAGGAAAGGAGGATAGGATTAAATAGGATAAACACATTTGTTTTGAATGTTTGCACATTGTAATGAGTGGGAAATATTAAGCCTAGTAAAGCATTCCACATTCGTGTTGTGCGGCCAAAGAGAGAATCTCTGTACTTAACAGTACGTCCAAAATTGGGCTCAAAAATAAAAAAAATAAAAATAACGATAAAACAATGACAGACATGAGACCTTGCGGCGGTGTTCAAGAGAAGCAAATGTCTCGGTAAGAGAACGATCTCCAACAATTTTTGAGCTCTTTTTTCAAATCTATCAAGAACACTCAAGTACGTTATTGGGGCACCAGCCCAAATATGAGAGTTATACTCAAGTTTTGGCCGAATAAAAGCTTTGTAAATTATAGCCAGATCACAAGGGGTACAAAATTTCTTGCATCGTCGGAGAAAACCTAAACACTTAGCAGCATTTTTAGCGATGTCAAATATGTGATCACTCCACAACAAGTGGTTTGTGATAGACATACCTAGGACTGATAGTTGTTCAGTCTCCTTGATGCAAGTACCACTCATGGCAAGTTGCATTGAGGGTGGGTTACGCTTTTGCGACAGTAGACAACATTGAGTTTTCGAAGCATTGAATTCTACACGGTTTTTGATTCCCCATTAGAAAATGCTGTCAAGATCAGAATTTAATGAGTTTATCATACGCTGCCGTTGGTAGTCCACATCCGAAGAAGAAGGATGGGAATCTAAAAACGAATATGAAAAGCTGAGGGTACTGTCATCAGCGAAACAATTTAGAGGGTTAGACGTTTCAAAAAACTTTTAATAGTTTTCTTGTTCTGTTCAGAAAAAAAAGCTATGTGAATTGAGTAAGATAAAATGAAATAGCGTCAAATTGAGATCCCCTTACAAATGTGAAATGCGAACACCGTTTTTGGTAGTTTCTTTATCATTAATTCAAATATAATTTTTTTGGAACTATAAACTTTTATATTACGTATTGTAACTTCGGGAGCATACGATATGATTTATATTACTTGCTACATAAACTCGACATTTTAATCAAATTTGACATTCCGATGTTAGAGACGTCCAAAAAAGTGGGTCCGTCCACCTGTCTGTCTGTCCTCGCCCCTACAGCTGAAATCATTGAGTTGATTCATTTCAAACTTGGAAGTAAAGGGTTTAAGCAGATTCGCGTTAGTTGTTTTGTTTCATTGTTTAAGACTAAAAATAATAGTAGTCCTAAAATTTCCTCGTCAAAAATCGAAAATTCAAATTTACTCAAAAATTAACCGATATATTTTTATTACATTTTCTCTAAAATTTTCTTTCTTTACTTGGCTTCTTTAAATACAAAAAATATTTTGTATTGTTTCAGAGGGGAACCCTTCTTTAAGAACCGTTATTTTGTTCTTAAATTTTCTCAAGAACTAAAGAAGCATTTCAATAATTAAAAAACAATGAAACAATGATCAATGAAATCACGGGCTCCAAATTTGCTATAATTTCTGGATAAATCATAAGTCTTGTGCAAATATTTAAACAATTCAATGTTCTGGGTACACGGTTAAAGCTGAAACGGGACGAACCGCCATTTTTCAAAGGGTTTAATTTCCCAGTTTCTGTGCAAGCCTCTCATTTCCCGTCCCCAAAGTCAATAAAAGTATCAAATTTGAAGTCTTGTGTTTAGCTTTCGATAAGAATTAAAAAATGTGCGCCAAGTCTGTAAACTATAAAATCAAATCCATTTAATTCTTCAAAGTTTAAAATCCCGAACAAAGTGGTAACCATACTTATTAAAATAATATTGATGATGATCGGTGGGTGACATTGGGTTTAAAACAAAAAAGCTTTTTACAAAATAGTGTTATAAAACTTTTCCATACGCACGACGAAAACAGTCATACTCTCATACATTATTATAATATACATAAAATATATTTTCAAGATACAAAATAAAAAAAGTTGTTATCCATAATAATTTGATGGGTGGTAGAGATGTGGGGGAGGTGTAATATTTTACACGATTTTTGTGTGCTTGCTATGTACATACATTGTACAATGGATTTTAGTGCTGTTTGCCCCGATAACGGGTATAAAATATTATAGAGATACGACGAAAAAAAGCTCTCCCTCAATGTAGTGTTCGTGTGCCCATTTTTTTAGCTCAATGTCGAGCAACCCTGGCCTGCTATTGAAGTTCAGCTTACGTTTATATATAAACATTGCCATATAGACATATTATATATGACAATCGACAACGACTAGGACGTCGCGTTCGTCAGCGTCGCGTCGGCGTTCGTCGTTGCTGCTAAATGTGCGGTGAGGTGAGCCCAAGCTGACTGCCATTGTCGACGTAGACGAACGTCGTCGTCGTCGTGAGCGACATTGCAAACTCTCGAGAGCGAGCGGCAGCAGCAGCAGTAGCGAGATAAGTAACGATTGTATACTTGTTGGAGGCCGGTTCGGTGCTGATTTTTGTTGTTGCAATTGCCTTTTTTGAGAGTGTTTATTTTATATGTACAGTACATATGTATGTATTTTCTTAATTAAAATAGTTAAAATAAAAATACAATTATGTACAATATAAACAGTTCTTGATTACAAGGATAGAGATAGTAGTAGAGCACTTAACACACAATAGTTAGCTAGGTAGGTTGGTTTGAGGGATTTTGTGTAGCAACATACATATATTTGAATTTGAATTGCTGATAGGTGGGCATTTTGTTAGAAATGAACTTGTAGGCAGTTATTGACAAAATCTTGCCCTTATATTATGTCTCTGATATCAAAATAATAAATATCTGTACAATCTATTTGAATGCTACAAAAACCTACCACGAATAAAAATGAAGGTATAACTAAATATATATGTATGTACATACGTATTATAGTCAGGGTTGACTCTTTAGTTTGGCCCTCACGGTTTATTACCAATTTTGTGTCCTAATGCTTATAAGCTTTTTAGACATTGATTGTTTGATTTGTTGTTGTTTTTTCTTGTTATACATTTTATGCGCCCTCCACGCTTATTTTATGTGCATCGATCGGCTGCGACATTAAACTTGAAGCGAGGTTATTTCAATTGCATTTTATGCATAGTTTTTATTTATGTAGCTTTGAGTTTTTTTTAGTAGGTAGAATAGATCCACAACACATATGTTTCAGTAAATCCTTGAGCTTGAGGTAATTTTATCATATTTGAAATTTTTTGAAATAGAAAGAATATACCCAATAAGAAAAAATGTCTGATGGTTATTTAATTTTTTAGAAAATAGTATTTGACAAATACACTAAATGAAAAGATAAATAAATAATTTGATGATATATTTGTTTTTCTTTTTGTTTGTCTAGTCGCACACAAAAAACACTTAATTATTTATAGTTTTTTTAATAAAATTTTGTATACTATATGGAATACGCACGAATTTGTAAAATGTTTTTGGCATTTATTTTTATGCGCTGCTAATTGTTTTGTGTGCGAAAAATGCCAAGAAGATTAATATTCAATGTCAGACGATGAAACGTCATCATCTAAATTGACATGATCAGATTCTTGGAATAATTAATATAGGCTCTCTGGTTTATTGAACATGTGTATAAATATTTATGGGGCTTAAGTTTTATGAATTAAATTAGTAATTTATAATTTGATTTAGTAAAATATCTTTAAAAAAATATACCTTCGATTTACAAATAAATATAAAATCCAAATCTTTTAAAATGTGTGCCGAATTTGTAATAAAAATTATAAAGAGTGGCCCAATTATAAGTTTTGTTTTCTATGTATGTATAGGTAGGTTTTGCCAATCCAATTTTCAAGACTTTATTAATGCTTTCGGAGGAAGTGTATCGGAATAGATCAATTAGAATCCCCCTATTTATAATCCCGTCAAATCCAGACAATCCCGTTTTTGTTTTACAAAATTAAACTAAATAACAATAGGAGTCGAAGGATTGAATGTTAAATTAAAAAGCGTATCGAAATCCCGCTTTTTAAAATCCGAGTAAAATTGGGGTTTTTGCGTCGCATACACTTGAACTAAAACAGTTATGAAAACAGTGTAATTTTTTAATTGATTTGAGTTTTTGTTTTTTTTTTGTCTTAAAAGAATACTACTTTACTTTATATTGTTATTTTTTGATATCTTACAATTGTTAAAGGTCACAATAAAATAAATTTAAAAAAATTATCAATATTAATAAATAATGTTTTTATAATTCCGGGATATAAGAAACGGTATTACAAAAAGCTGGATTATAAAAAAATCGGGATTATAAAAAGCGGGATTTTTAAATTCGGATTTTAAGAAACGGGAATATAAAAACTGAGATTTCAAACCCAACCCGCTTTCGGAATGTTGCTTACAAATTGCTTGAATGATTTGGGCTTAAGTGCTTGAATCGTTTCCAAATTGATGACATAGAATCAGTCGTTCGTGGTATTCTTGGTCCAGCGGTACCTCGACTCCCCAATTCGTGAAACACTGTCACACTCTGTGTTTGCATAAGCGTAGGGATATTTCTAGATGATGATTGTGATTTGCTGTCCAAAATCGGCGAACCGATAATTAATAACAAATATTCATGCATCTGCAATTGCAGTGTCAATTAAATTTTGTAAGCGAATGAACTGACATTCAGAAGTCTCCATGGACTATTTTACGAAACGTTGAGCTGAAATGTTCATCATTTGAATCTCAAACTATGCGCATTGTGAGATTACGAGGAGCATAAGTGTTGTCCATTAGCATGACAGCCTTACGAGCACAATTGACACTGTTCAAGCTTCATTTCGGCCTAAGTTTTCAATATTTTTAACGTGGTTCTATTCTTCACAGGTATGATATATACTTTTTGTCAACATTTTTAGCGGCAAAGAGTTATCAATGTCATATATGATTTAAAAAGACACCAAAATAGATGACCCAACCTGTATTGAAATTCTTTTCAATTTTGTTTTTCAAATTCTATTAGAATTCTGGCCCAAATAACTTTTAATTATTTTTGAGCAAACGGTTTCCTAAAAATTTTGTGTTTTTTTGTGACAAATGTAGGATTTTTTATTTAGATTTCCCACTCAACCACTTAAGATTTAGGGATTGGTATGACTTGGACTGTCATGATAGAGGTTCAATACCTGCCTGTGCCATCTAATCTAACACGGGTACTGCATTTTGCGAGGAATTGACAAATCCTCCAAGAGCAATTCTTGCCATGAAAAGTGCTTTCTCAAATAAGCCGTTCGGATTCGACTTAAAACTGTAGGTCCCCTCCATCCCAACAATAACTCGCACACAGGAATGGCTGAGAGTTGTAAGTCACAAGGCTCTAGTTCTCAAAGGACTGTTGCGCCATCTAATTAATTTAATTTATAACTTTAAAATGATTCCTGATGGTAAAATCGTCTTTTTTGTAATTGTGGTCGTACTATTTTTACATTACAAAAATTGCACAACTCAATACTTAAAAATGTCCACTTAAAATATAATTACTAAGAAAAGAGCTCTATAGAATAAAGACGTAATTATTCCGAATGAAATAGCTCCTTTAGTCAAAAATAAGTGTTATAACTCATAACTTTAAAAATTAAAAAAAAATTCTCAATATAAATTCAACAATTTCTAATCTAAAAGCTTAATAATTCCAAACATTTAGAATTTTCTTTGTAATAAAACAACATCAACAATTTAAAATGACAAAAGTCCTAAACCAGTCTCGGCCGGGAGGGCAAACGCTTAAATTAAAAAATTAAGAACTGAAAAAACTATTTTTTACCTTAAACATTTGCAGCCAAAGATTGATATGCACTCGAAAATAATTTTAAGCATTGAAGAATAATGTTTTTGACATTAACACTGACTAAAAAAAGTTACTAAAAATTGATTTTTGACTCAAATGTCTTAGATACAATTAAATATATTGTCTCAAATTAATTTTATCTTAAAAAAAACCTGTGTTTTTTCAACATTTGGTATAAAATACAATTGATTTTTACAAAAAATTAATAATTTACAAAAATTCCTACACAAAATGGTTAAAACTGATTTTCTACACAACCAGTTTTTATCATTTTATCAATCCGATCAGAATTTCCAAACAATTCTACTAAAAATGGGTAAATTTAAGTTTAAAAATTAAATATCTCGTGAACAAAAACATATTGAAATCAAACTTATTTTATCATACATATGTAAAATATTGTTAATAACTTTCAAATAATATTTTAGGAAAATACAATTGGAAGCTTTTTTTACAAATAACCAAAACCTACAAAAACAACTAAAAACTGATAAAAAATGGTTTTCGACTGAAGTATCTTGAGAACAAGGAAATATATGGACTTTAAACTTTTTATAATACGCAAAATGTTGTTATTCACATTTTGTAAAACTTTATAAATAACAACAGACAGTCTCTTTTTTTTTTGTTAAGAGTCAATGCGCTAAAAGTTATTGGCATATAGCTTAGCCATCAATCTGAAACGAGAAATAAGTCCTTTCACCTCGAATAATTGCTTCGAATAGTAAGAAGAAATAATTTAAATATTTAAAAAATTGGTGCAAAATTTTAAACAACCTTTTATTTGCTATCTTTTCGTTTTGCTAACTAATAAATTGCTAATTGCCTTTTATTAAAATACGAGCATCCAAACATGTCTATAAGGTGACAGTTCGTGAAAATAAACAAAGCAAATAAGCTAAAACGGACCTATGAATTGGAATTCATTGTTTCGGATGACTTTATAAACATACATATAAGTGTTTAAAATCTCAAGATCTAATTTTAGATGAAAGCAATTTAATATTCTTTTCAAACAAGCAAATTAAAACTAAAAAGCCAAAACAAAACCATTGTGTGTGCGTTTTTCTAGCTAAAATAAGACAAAAAAAAATATACAATTTACAATTATGATTTAAAATATTTAATTCTAGAGTGCAATGAATTATTGAAAGTGCAATTGAAATCATTTCCGGAACTATCTCTAAACCTATTTTTGTTTTTGAAATATGCGTGCTTCCTGGGCAAGCTAAAAGAAAGTAAAAACTTATTTCCGTATGTAATTAAAAAAAAAAATATATACAAAAAACCAAAACTAATAATAACACATCGACACATAATAATTATGTGAAATTAAAATTGTTTATAGAAAAATAGAAAATGCAGACAAAAAATTTTATAAACAAAAAACAATTTCCCCATCGAAAAGTAAAAACAAAAAAAAAAACAACAATACTCAACAAAAGTTAATCTCACACGAAACGACGCGACCGACGATGCAAAAAACATTAATGCAATTTTATAATCAGCTGAAATATTTAATAAACCGCGGATGAGCATCTGCTAATTCAGAAAAATAAAATTCATTCAGAAGCAACAAAAACGAAAAAAGAAAACAAAACTCACCGTCACCGCTCCACTCGCTCGATAAAACTTCCTTCCGCATTTCGCTTTCTATCATCTAATCATCGCATTGCATTCCTTTTGTTTCTATTTTCACTTGAATCATGAATCTAGCAACAACATCAACAGAAGACAGACAACACAAATAGATATCTTAACATGCTATTGAAAACATTATTCAAAAACTCGATTTAATATTATTATGTGGTATTAGTATTATAATCAAAGCGTGCATAATATAAAAATTATAAAATCGAAAAAAATATCGTCTATCGGATTTGAAACGACGACGACGAACAATTTTAAATCACTTTTATTATCTTTCTTTTTGATTTCCTTTTAAGAACAGCAACAACAAAAAGAACAGAGCAACATATACCATCAACCAAAATACCATGCAACACCAGAAAAGAGTAGAATTTTTTCGTTGTTTAGCAACATTCTTAGATTTTGAGTGGCAACGACCTCAGCCGACCTAGCTCAACATGCATTCTTCTAATATTCGCGCACCACCGAGCGTATACCGTACCTCATAGTCATAGTTATAGTCATAGTCATAGCCGCATAGTCAAAGCCAAAGCCAACCAGCTACCAAACATACACCAGCCGGCTGCGGCAAATCGTTTCAAACACCAGACACACCATCGACCGCACCACTTTGCCATTCCCCTTCCTGTGTTTCAGGCTGTTTGGCTGTTTGGCTGCATGGCTGCACGGCTGCACGGCACCCGTTTTAATTTTTATTAGATGAAACAGACAACAATTTTCTTGTGTTTTCTGCAAACAACAGTCTCTGTTAGAATTTAACATGTTTCTTGTCCACACTGTACAACAAAAAAAAAAACACCAACAAGTTGTAATTTTTTTAGTGTTGTTGTTTTGTATAACGATTTCTTCTTTTTCTTCTCATTCTCATTGAAGCGAAAGTTCAATGAAATATCGTGTATACACAAAAAAATGGAAATGTTTACAAGAACAAATGAAGTTTTGTTGATAGAGAAGAACAGAGAAATAGAATTAAGACATTTTTATGATAGTTGCGACTTGGGATTAGTATTAGATACAATTTTCTTACTTTTTTATTAATCCTGTTTTTTTTTTCGAAGAGTTTTTAAAGAAAAGTAACAAAAGGAAAATATGTTGAAAATATTGTATGCAACAAGGAATAAGCGGTAATAAATAAAAAACTAGAGGGGAACAGTTCTTTTGAAGGTGCTGTAGGTAAGTGATTGTTTTTATAGAGAAAAACATATTTTGACCTTACGCGGAGTTGATTTTGTGTAAAAATAGTCGAATGGTGTGAAATCGCATGATCTTTGAACCTACGCCACATCAATAAATCAAGTCAATAAATTAAATTCAATGAATTGATTGTTGCGTTGAGCAGCGAACCGAACGATTTCTATAAATTTGCACAGTTTGCAAACGTTGTTTTGGAGTAAGTCAAGCCAAAAATCAAGTGACAGCTGTCAAAAAGACTAACTCTGAAAAAAGTATTGATATAATGTACTGTACATATATACGAATGTTAAGTGTTAAAACTAATTTTAAAACTGCTCTTCTAGAAATATTATATTTTTGACAAGTTTTTCTTTTTAACAGTTATTCTTAGTATTATTGTAAAATTATAAGCCGTCTAGGCTCCCAGTTTTTGACATTTAAATAATAATATTTGTCACATTTACAGAAAAATGGTAACGCTTTTTCAAATGTAGAAATTGCTATTAGAAGATAATCTCTTCTCGTCAAGCCATAATTTTGTTTTGAAAATCTTCAATAATGCCATAATGTGAATTGTGAATGTATCACAATTTTTACAAATTATATTAAATGTGTTAATGCATAGGGTATTTCATTTTTCGGTTTCAAAAGCTTAATATTAATGAAAATTGTGTTACTAATTCACGTTTGGACTTTTACTTTTTAACTATTTGTTCAAATATTTTGAGTGGTATAACTTAAGTAATGTTGATTTTTAAAGCTTAAAGAGGGGTAAACCAATCAATCATTCGACTATACTTGGAAATCGATAAATTCGGATCGTCGGCAACAATTGCACTTTAATAAATAATACTTTGAAAAAGAGAGCATTACGTCAATGGACGAGCCTTATGAGTATGACATCAGTAAGGCGTCCGCTCTCTTTAAATTTCTTCAAAATATTACCGATTGATTGCGTAGTCAGTCGAAAAGTAGCTATGTTTGAATCACAACTTTTGTAGTAAGTTTTAAACAATTCTAAAGCACTGTTTGATTGTGCTTACTAATTATTCAGGGCAAGGAGTTTTATGCACTTAAAACTCCAAAATATGCTCCTTAAATCTGGAAATATGCGCTTAAAAAAATGAAAATATGTTCTTTAAAAAAAAAAACAGGTTTTACTATAGGGTGTCCCAAAATTAACGCAAGATTTGAATTTGCCGCCATTTATGCAGTGAAGTGTTGGCAACCTTGAAAAAAAAGCAAACAGCTAACAGTATAGGGTTATTAAAAATGGAGCGTTACACGAGAGAACAACGTGTCTTCATTATTAAAGAATATTTCAAAAATAGTGAAAGCTTGGCGGCTGCAGTTCGAAAATTTCATACAAAATATGGTCGGAATAGTGTTTTAACTTCGTCAACTGTGAAGAGATTAATTGAAAAATTCATGGAGACTGGATCCGTTGGAGACGCCAAACACACTGGTCGTCCAAAAACAAGCCGTTCAAATGTGAATGTCGAAGCAGTGCGTGAGAGTGTTGCTGACAATCCAGGAACCTCAATTCGACGTCGTGGACAAGAATTGCAAATTTCAAGAACCTCTCTACAGCGTATACTCACCAAAGATCTGTGTCTTCATGCTTACAAAATTCAATTAACACAACAATTGAAGCCTAATGACCATGGACAGAGAAGAGAGTTCGTTGAATGGATTATTGAACATCAACAAATGGACCCTGATTTTTCGAGCAAAATCATCCTAAGCGATGAAGCATATTTTCATCTTGATGGCTTTGTCAATCGCCAAAATTGCCGCATTTGGGGTTCGGAGAACCCACATGTGATTGTCGAAAAACAAATGCATCCACAACGCGTGACTGTATGGTGTGGATTTTGGGCTGGAGGCATAATTGGGCCATATTTTTTTAAAAATGATGCTGGTCAAGCAGTGACTGTTACTGGTGCTCGATATCGCGACATGATTACACAGTTCTTTCTGCCAAAATTGGATGATATTGATGTGTCCAATATGTGGTTTCAACAAGACGATGCCACATGTCATACAGCCCGTGAAACAATTCAATTACTGCATGAGACATTTCCAGGTCGTGTACTCTCTCGTTTCGGTGATCAAAATTGGCCTCCTAGATCGTGTGATTTAACACCATTAGACTTCTTTTTATGGGGTTATTTGAAATCACAAGTCTATGTCAACAAGCCCACAACCACCCGTGCATTAAAGGAGGAGATTCAACGCTGCATCAACGAAATTCAAATTTTCAAGAGTAAAATTCTGCCTATTTGGTCTGAAAAAACTTTTGAACATTGAAAATGACCGTTCAACTTCAGCCGATGTCATTGGAGCATTTTTGAACGACTTACTTCACTACCCGACAAGTTTTCTAAAACCTCTTCAGGTTCAGGATTTTATAAAATGTTTGAAATGTTTTTCAGTTTAAAGTACCTTTCATTTTTGTTTAAAACATTTTCAATTTTCTAAAAAAATGGTTTTACCAATGGAACCCTCAACTGCGCCTACTTTTTTAAAAGCATCTTCCGTGAAATCCAATTGGGTTTTTAATGGAAAGAAAAGGCAAGAAGGTTCACATTGGAAGACTGGAAACCATGACAGTAGGAATTGTGTTAGGTGCTGCCAAATCCATTCTTTCATAGATTTTGTAATTAAAATGATTAAGGTTCGTACGCACTTAAA
This sequence comes from Eupeodes latifasciatus, assembly GCA_920104205.1. Lineage (NCBI taxonomy): Eukaryota > Metazoa > Arthropoda > Insecta > Diptera > Syrphidae > Eupeodes > Eupeodes latifasciatus. The sequence goes on along the minus strand of OV049926.1, from coordinate 130,651,428 downwards.
TCACATTTAAATTACGGTTACGAAAATTCTTCCCTTTTTCAAAAATATGTCTTCATTATTAAAATATGCAGTAAAAAACGAAATATGCGTTTATATGCATTTATAACAAAATATGCAAAAATATGCACTAACAAATAAATGCCATTTTTAAAGGGAATTATTTGATTCGAATGCTTCTATTTATGCGGGAAAAAAATATGAAAATACATAAGAATCCTTGCCCTGAATTACACTTCAAATGACAACTGAGTTTAACAGGTGTTAAAAACCGGCACTATCAACTTGACTCTATACTATTGCTTATTTGCATGCATTGCGTTCGTTGATGGTATGACTTTTGTCCCAAGCTCAAAATTCTAATTTTGCAAAATCAATATTCTGGATGACATTTTTGTAATCTTAAATTAATAATTATTTAATAACAAATTAATCGTTTAACATTTTAAGAGGAAACTTTTTTAAGAAGCTTATGAATCGAAATTATAACCAAAATAAATTATTATTTTTGTTTTTATACGAACAGCCAAAGGTAATCGACGCGACGTCCTAAAATATTGTTAACAAGCTTTAATTTTTAAATTTTCACGGAATTATTAAACAAAATTGTGGGTGTAGCTTGTAAAACAAGCATAATTTGTTGTAATTTCTTAATTGTTTACATTTAAACATTTCAACTTGAAATGTATGTTAGTGATCTTAATGAATTTATATTATCAATTCGAAAACAATTGTTTAATATTTTTTTCGTTAAAGTTATTATATAGAATCCTGAAGCTACTGTATTATTAGAACATGTTAAAGGAAAATATTCCAACATTTCATTAGAATAATTAAGAGAGAAATTTCTATAAACAAAAATTATGACCTTTGAAGAGAACTATTTAATTTAACGTTCCTTTATCTTTGATTTGAATACAGACAAATATTCATTGAAAAGAGAGAATAATTTCTTTTTCGTTTCTGTACGAGATTATATGCATATAACTTCATTATTCACTAATCACTACTTTGAAATATAAAATAATAACTACATTCATTAGTAATATAAATGTTCAACATATTAATTCATTTTAAATTTTTATTACTCTATCTACTTAGATTGAACACATAGGCTGTTTAAAACTGAACTTAAAAAATTAAAAATACTTTGAATTTACAATTTTTAAAAAATGTTATTTGTAATTTAAAAAAAATTCCCATAGATTGTAAATAGTAATCTACTATGCAAAATAATGCAACAAGAATATGTTTTTCAAAACCTTACTATTTTTAATTTAATCAAAATCAATTTTTTCGTTTTATCTTTAACTTTTAAGCAAAGAAAAAAAAAATACAAAATTATAAGAAAAAGGAAATAAAATTTAATTTGCCAGAAATCATTGGTATTCATAATAAGTCACCTTCCTCATTTTCATTGCTCACATTAAACATAAATATTAAATTCGTTGAAAGATATATAACCCAATGCAACAAATCACAAATGTATAAAAATTCATAAGAGAAAAGTGATAGCTTTAAGAAAAGATGGATAGGTTTGATTTTTCCGGGAAGTTTCAAGACATTGTATGTTTCTTATTTCTGTTTGCATGTATTTTCTTTCTTCTTACCCATGCAAAGGCAATTCACAATGAAGATGCATAAAGAAATATGTACTTGTAGTTATTGTTTTGTGCTTAAAATTATATATTTGTAGCTAAACAGGTTAAGGTATATTTTATGTTTAATTATTAATTTTTTCTTAAGACAGATGTGGATTTACCAAACATATCTATTGGACTCTTACAAACAATATTTTAACAAAAATAATAAGTATTTAATAGTTTTGTTGCAATTAAATCTTTTTCGTCAATATTTAAATAATTAAACAGATTAAAATAATGATTTTGAAAAAAAAGTAAGTATACGCCCAAGTGTATTTTTATTATACTCTGACCAAAACAATTGTAAGCACGTCAAAATGTTACATTTTCCATTTTAAATCAGTCTTTACATAAGATTACCTCACATTTTGTACTAAACACTTCTTTTAGTTACTATAAGACTATGATATCATAACACAATAAAAGGAATTCTCAAAAGCAAGACAACTTAATCCTGCAGAATGATTAAATAAATAACACCTTTTTTAATGGATTTAAAAAAAAAAAAAAATCAATTTACTACCTGTATCCTGTCATTTTATTTATTTTATTTCGTGATTGCTAAATAACTGTAAGATACAATATCTAATAAGATAGTTATAAGCTAATTTTACAGAGTTGAGCAAGCAATTAGTTAAATTAATATTAAAATTGAATCAAATATAATTAAACGATAATGAGAGAGAGAAAAGAATATGTATTTATGTATGTATAATACAATTTTTAAATTTCATTTAAGTATTTACTGAAAAATGACTTTTTAAAACCTTTTTAATTCTTGTTGTGTTTTGAATTTCTTTAATATTGCGTGGTAAGGAATTCCAAAGATGGACTGAATTTACAAAAAATTGGCGCTCGGATGTTAAAAACGAATAGCGAGGATGAATCAGTTGACGAGATCTATGCGAGGTAGCAAAACTAATTTTGTCAAAACAGTATTGTGGTTGGCGTGTAAGCAGTATGTCAGAGAGCAAGATCAAACTGCGAAGTTCAAGATAATTTTCAAACGGCATATCCAGCAGCAGCGTAGCAAAATCAGATATTCTATCGTATCTTCGTAGGCCAAAGACGTAACGAACAGTACTATTAAAGGCAACATTGAGTTTACGTTTGCTTACGTAATTGCAGTTGCAATATATTTCGCAGCCATATGTCAAAATCGGTAATATTAAGGTTTTGGCAAGAAGTAAACGTGTTTTTACCGGCGTAAAAGACTGGGTAACCCATAATGCACGTAGAACACCATATACTTTGCCGACAAGCCCATTTATATGATTGTCCCAAGTCAAAAAGCGGTTAAAAGTCACTCCGAGATTTTTGGCAGTTTCAACATATTCGATTGGAGCATTGCTCAACATAATCGGCGGAAAATAATCAAGATCTAGACTCTTTCTAGATATAACTACACATTTTGATTTTTTGGGTTCAAAATAAGACCATTTAATTGGGACCAAATTAAAATTTTTTCAAGGTCTTCATTGACACAGAAAGCTCCATGCTCAATGAGTCCAAGTGGGCAGCTTAGGTACAGCTGAACGTCATCAGCATACATTTGACAAGAACAATTATCAACCAAGGATGGAAGTTTATTGACGTAAATAGAGAACAATAGAGGACCCAATATGGACCCCTGAGGAACACCAGAAGCAAGCGGCAAAAAAATAGACAAGGTGTCACCAACTTGAACTGCTTGTGTTCTATTAGTCAAATAAGAATAAATAAGCTTCGTAGCGCATGGTGAAAAATCAAACTTCTGGATAAACTTCATTTTATAAGCCAAAATGAAAAAAGAACGACAAAATTATAACTATACTGTTTTTATGTCTTCAACTATTTTTATCTGAAAAGTGAAAACCCCATTATCAATAAATCATCTTGACATAAGATACATATTTGACACTGACCACTAATCCATGTACTTTGCTTTTATTTTTAATCTTACTGTCACGTTTTGGTAAAAAAAAAAACAAAAATAAATAAAAGTAATCATTAAACAAAATTTGGAATCAAAAGATGTGCTTAATCAAGGTTACCAAAATATATATTTACTTAAAGGTCAATATTGTAACTACCCACAACATTAACAAAACAAAAAACAAATTAAAGAAGAAAAACATTGAAAATAAAAGCTTCTACGTGATTTAACTTTATTTATCACTTTGCACAAATAGATTTAAAGCTTGATGTGTCCGAATTTTATATCACGTATTATATTTACAGATTTCCTAGAAAACAAAAATTAAATTAGGTTATCAAAAAATTTTAATATATTTTTGTTGTTAGTTGAAAAATTATTAAAATATTCGTTTATTGTACTAAGTCTTAAAATGTATTTATATCTCATATTTGTATTCTTTTGTTATATTTTCAGTTCAAGTCTAATGAAATTTATACTAATATTATAAAGAGGAAAGATTTGTATTTTTGTATGTAACGAATAAACTCAAAAAGTACTGAACCGATTTTAATAATAATTCTTTTTTCATTAGCTTTTTTCTTTTTTCAAATCTACATTATCACTGATTAACATAGGCTATATTTATATTTAGTACTAGATTACTACAGAAATCTTTTGAAATTCCTTTTAAAACCAACCGAAGGTGTAAAAAAATTAGCCATAAAATGTCTTTCATCGCATACGCTGCGAATGATAATAGGACAAATGATAGGACAAAAAATGTTTTCTAATGAAGTGATTTATGGTCGTTTTACTTAGAATGCTTATAACTTAAATATTTGTACCTATTTATGTATGTCTACCCGTGCGAAGCCGGGACGGGCCGCTAGTAGTTTATAAAGGGATTAATTAATTTTTATTAATGAATCACCGTTAATCACGTTTTTTGTTGTTGATAATTATAATATATGAATGGTTTATCACTTATCAATGATCAAATCATAAAATTGACTTTGAACTACATACAGCTTGTTGTTAGAGTTAAGGTCTCTTGTTTTTTGTGAATAGGCTTATTGATAAACAAATGTTCGACAAGTCACTATTTTTGAGTTAAATTTTTGATTTGTAAGGTACACCAACATCGTCTTATAGTGAATCATGATATTTTATTTAATTAAAGGTTAGATCAAGTTACTTAAATTAAATGCTCGTTATGAATTGCAGGAATTTACGCTGTTTTTAGTTCTTGATATGTATTACTCGTATTACACTTTTTTATACGTATTATTACACTATTGGGAAGTGACAAATAATTCTTGGTATTTTCTTTAGTTAACATACAATATGGAATGGTATAATATTATTTCTTTTCTAAGCAAAGTAATCCACAAACTGAATAAATAATGACAAACAATTTCAGAACACATCAAAATCGTGAAAAATTGTGACCAAAGAAATTTGCATTCCAATCAATTTTTCTTAGAATTGTTTGGAAAAAGTTCCAAAACAACGATGTTTTTGAAAAATTATTAAAACATTTTGTTTTGCTCATGGATCCCTACAAAATTGTCACAAAATTGTCACAAAATTTTCACAAAAAAAAATGAGAATTGCTGATATAAAAAATATTTTAATATTTTGGATCAATATTTAGAAAATCGTTGTAAACAGGAAAAAGTACGGCGATCTTATAATCAAATTTTTATTTAACCATTTATCTTCCTGCAGCGTAATGGTTAGTGCGTAGGACTGTTTTGTCAAAGGTCTTGGGTGAAATGTTTCACCTAAAGTTTTTTCACCGGTACTGCTTCTTAAGAGGAATTGACAAATCCTCAAAGAGTAAGTCTTGTCATGAATAGTGCTTTCTCAAAATTTCTGTTCTAATTCTTCATAAGACCTGTTGGTCCCATTTATCCTAAAAATGACTCGCACACAGGAATTATTGAGAGCTGTAAGTGTATATTTTATTAACCTACTTTTTGAAAAAGACACCATTTTTTAATCTTATTATATTCAACGTTCAAAAACTGTAGGTGAGAAAAGTTTTAATTTGCTGATACAATTTGATTTTTTTTAAAAATAGCATGAACATTTAATAAAATAACAATTACTGCTATTTCAAACAAATAATTTACCATTTTGGAAAGAATCATTTTGTTTATCATTTAATAGTGTGGTAAATAATTTTCTATAAACAAAATAATTGTTTTAATTTCACAACTGAACTATTTTGACCTATATCTTAGATGCGTTAATTGATTTTACTCACCTTTTTTTCCTCAAAGCAAAATCCCTCAAACAATTAGCCGATAGAAATTATTTAATTTTATTTCATGAAAGTGTTTAATATTCAGTTCGTTCGACTAAAGTTAGAGTATTTGTTTCTTGCTAAAATGTTTTTTAAAAGTTGTATTTAAAGAAAATTATTGGAAAACCGATATGATAGTTCTATACAAAAAATTAAACATTTTTTCAGGAGTGGAAATGAAATATTTCTGTATAAAAAAAAATATTTTATATAATTGTAAGATATCACATCACATCACATCCCATCACATCATCAGATTGTTTGTATCTTATCAGTAGCGCATGTCATGCTTTAGTCACTTTAAGACTTTGATACAAATTAAGGAAGTACATGCGACCTATTCATGGAATTTATTGTATAACTTAATGTATGTAGTACTTTGTCGTGGCAAGAAGATGATAATAATTGTTTTAGGCATTATGTTTTCTTATTTTAAGTATTGAACCAAAATAGATTTTCATTTTAAATTTATGAGTTCAAACAAAAACAAAAATAAATAAATAAAAATGGCAACATGCGAGCATACAAATGTTTTGAAACTGTTTGTAATGACAGTTTTCTTAGTTCATTGGGGGCATTGAACCATATGTATATATTTTAAGAGACTGAAAATATTATTTAAAAATATAATAATATACATATTTATGTATTTTGAATCATAAAAAGAATTGTCATAGTCTAATTTTTACTTGTAAAATAATATATTATTATTTTTAAATGCAGACATAACAAATCAATCAAAATAATTTATGAATAATTATTTTTATTCTTTCTTGTCGTCGAAATGATTTAGTGAGAAGTCGTTAAATATAAATATGTATGAACGTTGCTAATTATTTGGAAAAATGCAAAATTAGAAGAAAAACTTTCGAAACTAAGTTGTTTAACGAATAGCTGATTTGATGACAGTGTAGGACTGTCATACCAGAGGTCATGGGTTCAATCTTTGCCTGTGCCACCTTAAAGTTTTTTTTTCACAGGAACTGACTCTTTCGAAGAATCGAAAATTATTCCAAGAGTAATTCTTGTCATGAAACTCAAATTAGCCGTTAAGATTCAGCATAAAAACCGTGGGTCACCGCCATCCCTGAAATGACTCAAACAGAGCCCTGGTTCTCTACGGATTGTAGCGTCACTTAATTTATTTTATGTTTCAATCACATACTATTTATTCAAACCTAAACTTAACCTGTCCTACTAAGTACATGTCTTTTTAAGACTTGTGATTGTCCTTAACTCATCCTAAATCAGATAATTGAAACGGATCTGTGAAATAACCTCCCAAAGTAAAAACGAAATAAATTCCCAAAAAGGCATGAATAAGTCCGAAAAAAAAATTGAAATAAGTACCCAACTTTAAGAATTGTGTCTTACCATTTTATTTCGTTACAAATGTTAAATAACATAAATTTTTAAAAGTTGGTCATGTTGACAAAGTGAAATAAGGACAAATTATTGTTGGAAATAAAATCAACTTATTTTACCAAAGCGAAATCACCCATCATTACGGTCAATAAAACAGTGAGTTATGTGTCCCCTGCTTGGGTAAACCTCGCACCAAAACCCCAATTCTATAGTGTGTCCAAATAGAAGGGGTTGCATGCCCCTATAATGCTGTATACAAACCAATCTGTTGAAAGTGAAATAAAACCAATTTGGCCTTATTTCATCTGGTTATAGTGAAACAAGAAGAACTCCTAAAAATTGGGCTTATTGCACTTCCCAAATTTGAAGATATATTTCATAGTTAATGTTGGGGACTTATTGCATCATGAAAAACTCCCCAAAAAAGAATGAATGAAAGAACTCCCTTTTGCGATTCAATTTTTTAGGGGTTTTTTATTTTTTTTTGGGGGGTTATGCCTTGAGGAGACATTTCACGCGGCCAACGTTTTATAGAAATAAAAACCCTGGTCTACCTCTTAAGAAAGTAAAAAAAGCAGAATTGGATAAGATTTTTGAAATATAATATGTACAATTGTTTTCAAATATTTTTGTTTTTAAAAATATAATAAAAGCTCTTTTTTGAAATGTTGCAGTATTTAAGGGATCACTAGTTTTTCTATGCTTTCAAATAGATGGCACTGATAGTACTTATTCCAACAAATTTTAGCTAACTCTGGGTTTCAAAAGACTCATGTGTAAATTGACAGCTGTCGGACCATACGTTTTTGAGATATAGAATTTTAGTGAATCAACTACGGTTAGTTTGAAAAAAAAAAGATAAAATAGATTTTCGAGTGTTGCTAAATCATTGTTTCTTCTTATTCTCAAAACTGGACAAATGGTATTATTTTTGATAAATTTTGAATAACAGTCGTGATATGTTGTCAAACAATTTTTGTTGTTGAATTATTGCTATTTGAAGAATTAAATTTTTACTTTTTTTTTTTTAAATTCGCATAAGAAAGAAACACCCTCCGAAATGTTTAGAAAATCGTTTTTGCAAATCTGTTTGTTATTTGAATTCGATAATTTTGATTAAAATTCTTTAAATCCCAAAACACTTATCTTTATAATAAAGCTAAATTCTTGGCCACAACATTTATAAATATGCAACTTATTTCTTCTTGAAAACCACACGTCTAAATCTAACACCCTTTATATGTTGGCATCTCAATAAAAAAGCCAATTAAGTCCATCTACTATCTACTAAACAAATATGAGATTAGAACCAAAATGAAGGTTATAGTTTTTATTTTTGTTTATAATCAAATGATTAAAATAAAGACTTTAAATTTTTTAATATCAACCGAAATGTTTTAACAAATCTTGGTGTTCACCATGACATATATTATCAACATTTAAAGGGAAACCTTTTAACCATAGTACTTACATACCAACACATATACATAAATCTAGCTTCTTCTTTAAAATTAATTAATAATCATAACTGATTGAAATCTAATTTATGCTTAAGAAACCAAAGCAATGACTTAATTAACAAACGTCACGTTAACATTTTTCATCATAAAATCAATAAAATTTTAGTTTGAATTATGAAACATAATCAAAATCATATAAATCAAATTTTTTAATAATTAAATATTCATATAAAAATTGATGATGAAAAATAACGTGAATCCCTTGAAAATTCACACATTGATTTATTACAACCGTAGTGGGATAAGTTCATAATATTCTTTTTGTTTGAAAAACGTATATTACAACAAAACTCTCCCACCTTACTACCCCTTCCCCTCATTTCCTTAATATAATAAAAGTTTAAAAATAGCACGAGACTTGTTAAGAATAACTTAATAATAACCAACAAAATAATACAGTGGGACAACAAGAGTTGGACAAAATATTAAAATTTTTGCTTATTTCAAACATAAAAAATCCTTGGAAAAGTCAAAATTATGCTAGATGGCCTTGATATATTTTTCATTCATATAAATCACAACGAAACACAGAATATAAATAAATCTATAGTGAAAAAATATTTAAATAAACAGAAAAACACAGCGATATGGTCTACTGTATGTGATAACATAAAAACGTAAGCTCACAACTCCAAAACTATGACGACTCCAAAGTAGCAGATATTATCTTTTTCGGGTTGATTCCAAAAAGAAATAAAGAACTGAAGCCACCACAACAATGAAACCCAACAAAACCTAAACCATTAAAAAACAAAACTTAACCGAGACATTGAAACAGGTGGAACATAACGTGGATCAGACTCTTTATAGACGAGACCCTGTACCTGTATACAGGTTGCGCATAATTCGGTGGTTTGCTGTGATAAGCATGATGATGGAAAGGAGAAGTGTGAGAGACGAAATCGACGCGGCGGCAGGCAGGTACATATGAGTAGCAAAAGTTCACCATACCTGGCCTAGTAGTTTATAAACAAAAATAACACAATCGATGAACAGAAAAAAAAACAAAAACAAAACAAAAACAAAACAAATAAATGAGGCCAAGGTAGCGTACCTTGAGAAGCTACGAACGACTATACGACTGGAAACTTAATTTTTCGTTGATGACCTCGACAGCTAGTGCGCGATCGCAACTCATTTAATCACCGAAAAAATATACTATAAGATCTTTAAAAAAAAATTATTTCGGTGATTGATGTTGCATGGCATGGCTACCGGCCACGGCCCCCGGTTAGGTTTTTGTATTTTACTCTTTTATACCTATAGAGATTATTCATAGATACTTAATTAGAATATATATTTTGTTTAATGTTTTATTGTTGTTTGTTTTTTTGAGAGACGTGCGTCGTATTGTTACTATTATTTTTTCAAGTTCAATCCATTAATTTAAAAGAATTTGTGTTTGAAATAATTTATTCGAGAATACAAGAACAAATTGGGAAGAAACTTCTTATAATTGTTACATTTTATAGCTTTACATCCATTAATAAGTCTAGTAAAATATTTAGATGGTGTTCTTAAGGCTGTTTTGAAACCTTCCTAAGAAAAAAAATCAAGCTAAGTTGATTTGTTTTGAACTTCTGTGGGAAGAAAAAGGTTAGCACAGTTATTTTGACCATAGATCGAATTTGTAAACTGTTGCCAAAGTATTGATTGCAATTTTGATAAATTCATAACTTAATGAGCCAGTTAATAATTTTCTTTAAAAAGAAAGATTTTTTAAAATCCAAATTTTAATCTATCATATTATCAAATACAAATAACTTCTTAAAATAACGAGTTATCCATTTTGTGGTTTTAAAAGTATAGGGCTGGAATTCGACATCTGTCAAACTAAGTTGTTAAACCAATTTTCGTTTTTCAGTTGAAAGTCTATCATTAATGAATATGGACCGCTTATATATCGCACAACGCATACAAATTGTTAAAACCTACTACAAAAATGGTGATTCTGCCACAGCCACATATCGTGTTTTACAATAGGTTATGGTTTACATAATCGTCCAACTACGCAAGCAATTGGCAAAATTGTGAAGAAATTTGAAAAGAAAAAGACTGGATTGGTTACAAATATTGTAATGCCTGTGCATCAGCATCTGCTCGTACCACTAAAAATATCGCTGCCGTAAAGTGAAAGTGTTGCCGTAGGCCGAAACGCTTCGATTCCTCGTTGTTCTCAGAAATTATGGCGTATATTGCATTTAGATCTACACCTACATCCATATTAAGCCCAGCTCACAAAATAATTGAAGCCACTGTATGGTGCGCTCTTCGGTCCGGAGGTGTGACTGGGCTTTACTTATTCGAAAACGACGATGGAACGACTGTCACCGTCAATTCGGAGCGTTATGGTCATATGATAACCGACTTTTTTTATATACGACTTGGGGAATATGTGGTTTCAACAAAACGGTGCCACATGTCACACAACTCGAGAGAATATTGCAAGAGACATTTCCTGGGCGAGTAATTTCTTGTCGTGGCGATATCAACTGGACCACCAAGATTTAACACCGCTGGACTTTTTCTGTGGGACTACGCAAAAGACCGTGTTTATGGAGATAAACCTTTAACTCTCGAGGACTTAAAAACCAACATTCGTCAAGTTCTGGCTGAGATACCGCCCAATATGTGTCAAAAACTGGTCGAAAATTATCTCAAAAGAATCGATGCTTGCAACAATTCGCGTGGTGGTCATTTCAATGATGTAATGCGAAATGGGTAACCCTGTATCTTTTTCTATTTTTTACTAGAAAAGATGATAAAGCTTGAAAAATCAAGAATTTACTAAATGAGATGGTGCCACTGTCATATTTTATAATCAACAGAAATTTTATTTTAAACGTTGAAACTTTAAGCTGACTAACGTCATGTTTGTTCTTTTTTTTCAATTTTCTACAATTCAACCTACAACTATATGTATGTATATAACTAAGTCATATACCAAATGCGTTTTAATTGCTTTCAACAATTTATAATTATAAACATTTTTTTTATAAATGTCACTGCAGAAAATCTATTTAACGTGCAAGACCAGCAGGATGAGTGCAAAATACATACATATGTATGTACATATACGTACAAATACAAGATGTTTGGCCAGTTTTGCAATAATGAAAATTGTAATTTGACGACTGACGACGCAACGCGACGACTGAAGACGACGACGACGACGACAACGACGATGACGACGACGCATGAAAATCTTTTTCAAACCGCCATCGCCATAGCCATCATCATCATAATCATCCCGCCACACACAAAATATAGTTTATAATGTGGAGATCTTGCCTGTGGCCTACTTAGAATGTACGAAGAGTAATTATAAAATTAAAATCTAAAAATATCACATCTTTGACATCGGTAAAATAAGCAACAACAAGATAAATAACTATGTGAAGTGAATCTTATTCCTGAAATTTGTGTTCAGCTTTTAAGACTCAGAAAAAAAAAATCCAAAAGAATATATTGTTTTTTTTTCTAATTAAATATTTATAAAGGATTTTTATAATTTTCAAATGTAGACCAAAGCTTGGCTTGTGTACGTGTACTTGTTTGAATTTACTTAGATTTGAAAAACACCCAAGATGTTGTTATTTTTCACAAAAATCGTGTCCTTTTAGATATGAAATGATATTTAACTTAATAGGAAATTATAGACACTTCATCTTGAACTTTTAGTTTCAATATTAAGAGTAATCTAGAATTACTGGAACCCTTATTTCCAATATTAATAAATTCCTTGGAAGATTTAAGACATTGTATTTATATTTCCAATTTTTAAAAAATGTTTAAAGTTTCGGAGAAAATTCTATTCACTATAGCTTGCAAATGTGTAATTGTGTACATATAATATGTATCTCGATCTTGTATGTGTATTTATTTGTATTAAAAAAAAAGTCCTCTATAAGTTATCATAGGCATAATGATATGTTAAAAAATATTACAATTGTAAATGTAATTTTTTTTAAACCACACATATGAAAATGTATGAAAAAAAAGAAAAAAAGTTACGTATACGCCCTACCGTACCACAATATATTTTATTCGCTTTGTCGAAATAAATGAAAGTTTTAATGTACTAAATACAAATGTATAAGAATTTTAAAAATAAGTCTTTTGGAGTCTAAAAGTTTGCTGACTTTGTTAAGTACACTTATATATAAATTTTGTTATATAGTAAATCTTAAGCCCTGGTTTTTAACTCTTTCATAAGATAATTCTATCTGACAAGGATTACATCAAAATAAGCAGATGCGCACCAACAACTTCTTTTCTTTTATTTTGGAAAAAAGGCCCGTGGAAATAACATATGTACTGGAATGTTGTCCAAATCATAAATCCTTACCATCGAAATATTTTTAATATCCTCCTCACTGTTGAACTGAGTACTATTTTAGTATGGTATTTTATGATGACCTCCTCAAAAATTCAAATTTTAAGCTAAGCCTTCAAAGTCAATATTGGCTTCATCATCTTTTAAAATACGACTGATACACACTTTTGAATGGTGATGTATAGTCCAATCATGTTTTTAAACTTTTTCGAGCATATTCAGGGTCCAGCACACTCAAAGTGTAACCAATTTCAAAATAGGATTTGTGAAAATAATCAAAATTTCAGAATCCATTCACTTCGGCTTAAAATTTAAACCTTTTACCTTAAATTTTGCCTTGACAAAAAACGAATCGCAAGCTGTCTGAACGTAACTTGTATTTGTAACCAGTATTTTAGTCCATCCACTAACAAACAACGGATTTTTCAGCGTCATGAGGATAGTGTATTTTTTAGGTCGAACATTGCTTTCCAAAAGGGCCTAGATATAATATTCCATTGGATTCGCGTCTGGTGAATTCGAGAGCCATTGTGTAGTCAAAATAAAGTTTGGAACGTTGTTTTTCAACCATTCTTGCTTCATTCGCGCTTTGTGAGATTGTGTAGAGTCTTGTTGAAAAATGTAAGGTCTGCGAACAAGATGTTTCTCTATACACGGCTTTAAAGAAGGCTCAATAATATTATCTACACTAATATTATAAAGAGGAAAGATTTGTATTTTTGTATGTAACGAATAAACTCAAAAAGTACTGGACCGATTTTAATAATTCTTTTTTCATTAGAAAGGTACATTGTCACTGAGTAACATAGGCTACATTTCGTACTAGAATACTATAGAAATCTTTAGAAATTCCTATTAAAACCAACCGAAGGTGTAAAAAAATTTGCCATAAAATGTCTTTCATCGCATACGCTGCGACGAGTATTAATGAAAGGGCAAAAAACTGTTTTCTAATTTAGTGATTCTTGGTAGTTTTAATTAACATGCTTATAACTTAAATATCTGTACCTATTTATGTCTACCCGTGTGAAGTCGGGACGGGCCGTTAGTACCTTATATGAAATGTCGAATTTATTTTGATGCCAGCCTCAATGTAAACAATTAAAGACCACCCATCCGCAGTCACAGAGGCCCAAACCCTTATTTGTGACAGGTGCAGTGCTCTTTCCTATTGACCAACAGGTGACTTAAATTCTCGTATGAACGGTTCTTCAAGTAAACTCTACCGTTTTTTTTTTTTTTTGAATTTACAAATTTCTCAATTTAGAAAATGTTCTCGTCAGAAAAAACGACGTTCGGAAATAAACTAACTCCTTCGCCCTCTCAAACTTGTTGCTGCTCCGGTGTAAAACCATGCAAGATGATTCTTCTTATAAACAATACTTAGAACTATTACTTAATAATTTTGATAATTTTCAAACAGCTGATGCCACTGTGACCGAAGCCAAAACTGTCAAAAACTCGTAACACTTCGAGTGCCGGACCCTGTAATGTCAATATTTTCAAAAAATGACACACCAAAATAGTTTATAAACTCAAACCACAAGTCTCTCAAACCTTTAGCTTTTTGAAGGGTTTCGGTCAAAATACTGTATGGATCATAGTACTGTATTTAAAATACTGTATCTCAAAATACTGCATGATCAAAATGCTGTAAAAAAAATTCTGTATATCAAAATTCTGTATTTCAAAATGCTGTAAATAAAGCTGAAAAATAAAAATCGTTTTGATTTGAAAAAAGTGCGCACTTTTTTACATTATCAAAATGATTTTTATTTTTAGCTTATTAACAGGTCAGCCCGCTCCACTTTTTGAAATGTTGTCTTTTTGATCGTTTGGTTTTTCGAACATTGATCCTTCAATATTTTGTTCTTCAAAAACTCTTTTTTTTTTTATTTTTGTAGTTATGTTTTAGAATCAAATAATTCCGCTGAATTTTAAGCTACGATTAATATTATTTGATTCTACTACGTCTTTAGTGATTTGTGTTGTAATTGTAATTCTTTGTAAGAAAGGACTTGAAAATTATGAGAATTCGGAAAAATGGCAGATCAATCATTTTTCTTGATTCCTTGTCAAAATTTAGATTTAAGGTTTATCAAAATTGCCAGCTATACTTTAAATAATTTTGACTTAATTAAAAGGGCCAACTATACTTTAAATAATTGTGGCTTATAAAAGAAATTTTAATTTAAAATTCCTGCGTTATAGGTATAACACTTTACAATCTTCCTACATACATACATACAATTCTTTTCTAACCATAAACATAAATCACCGACCCAACCAACCAACCAACCCAACCCAACCATACTCTCGAGTTCTTGACCAAAGTAAAGAAGGAGAGATAAAAATATGATGTTTTATTTTTTAGTTTTGTTGAGTTCGTATTTATTTTCGTATAAGCGATGACTCCGAATAAGAAATTGCAAAAATCAAGTTGAACCGGTCTCTGTGGATCAGAACGTGAATAGGTGTCAAGGAGAAAGAAATGTTCCTTATCGCCATCAATGTTCCAAACAAACACGGAAGTGTTGCCATAGAAATAACATTAATACATGTTGCTGAAAAATAAAAAAACACAAAAGATTTGTTGCTCTTGCTGTTGTTGTTAGCTGTTAGGTCAATAAGCTTTATTCTCTCTCGCTCTCTCTCTCTCTCTCTGTATGTCTCTCGATCTCTGGATTTTCAAAAAATGTTATGGTTTAAGAGAATTTCAAGGGAAAAATAACAAAATAATCTTGTTTTTTGTGCAGAATGTTTCTTTGCAGAAGTGAGAAAGAATTCTTTTCTTTTGAAAGTTAAAGAAAATCAAAAAAATGAAAATAAAAGTATAGTTGAACAAAAAGGAAAGCAAACAACAACAACAACTTCAAGTTAAAGATACGAAAATAAGAAAGAAATAAAAAATAATGTTAAAAGAAAATTGCAATACTAACAATTTGAAAGAGAGCGAGAGCAATAAAAAGAGATTTGTATTGAAATAATCACTAATCAGTTTCTATTTTGCTGCCTCCTTGTCTTCCTCTTTTTCTTCTTCTTCTTCTATCGGTTTTGTCGTGGTTGTATTGTACGTTGTTGTCGTCATCATCGTCATCTTCTGTACAACACTCCAAACAGAACAGACGGACAATGTGGTCGTCGGTCGTTGGGCTCGGTAGCCGGTCTCAGTGGTGCTCTACCTTCATAAGCTTCAGCTTCAACTTCAGCTTCACTCATGTTCTAGCAACAACAAATGTTTTGCAAATTTTGTTGTGTTGTTGCTTCTCTTGTTGCAATGCAACAGCAACTGGCAAGGCAACTGCTGCTGATTTTTGTTGCATGATAATGATAATGATGTTGAATTGATGATGAAGAAACGTAACGAATCAAACACAATAATGATGATAGCAGCAATGTGTGTTTCCCAAGGAAGGTCTTTCACCCGAACTCGGTCATTGGCGTACATTTGCCACCACTCCAGTGGCTTTGAAACTGTGAAACGCATTCAAGAGATGAATGCACTTTTAGTGCATTTAGCGCGAGAAATTTATTTATTCCCTTCTTTATTTTTTTCTTCTTCTATGTTGTCTTTGATGAAGAGTTTGTAGAGTTTGTGTTATTTTGTTGTTGTTGTTGCTATTAATTCTAAACGAGGCAATTATTTACAAATTCTCACTTGTGATTAAAAATTAATAGATGACTAGGTATGGACCAATTTTTAAATCACAGAAAGAGAGAGAGAATCTCTTTAATTAAGTGTAGGTTAGGTACCTTTACCTGAGTTGAGATTTTTTAATCATATTTTCTCAGGTGTTCTATTTTTAATCGAAAATCGATTTTTGGCAAAATCTTTATTTAGAAATTACTTGATTTTATTTTTTCTTGTAGGTATTATTGTAGGTACATATGTATGTAGGTATATTTTTATTATTTGTTTGTGGAAATTCTTGCCGCAGCCGCCCTCAAGTTCAATGATTGTTGGGATTTTTGTTTTAATTTTTTGAGATTTTTGTTGTTGTTTTAATTTTTGTTTTATTCATTGAAGCTTGAGGTTAACGATAAATCGTTAACACGGCCGAATATTGTTGTAGGTATAGGTCATCGACTGCAGCATGCCACTTCATCTGTTTTTGTTGTTGTTTTTTTTTTTATTTTTTGGTTGTGAATTAAATTTTATTTTATTTTTGTACAGAGTACAGATAAGGTGTGAGTGGGTAGGTAGGTGTATCATTTTTGTTGCATACTAATCGTAAGGTTTTGTGTTATCAGAGGGAATTCAGAAATACAAAAAAAATAAATGTGTAGAAATATTATGACGATTGATGAGTTCTTTTGTTTTAGTGGCTTTTTTAGCTTAATGAGTTTATAGGTATACAAAGTATGGACCTTCCTATAGACACACTTAGTGAGGTAATAAAAAATGTTGCGTTAAAAATTAAAATTGTAGGTTGTATGTATTATAAATTTTGGTAATGACTTCAAGTGTAATCGTATTGTACATGGATAGGTGATGATTCAGTTTGATGGAAATATGTAAATGCGATTCAAGGGCTAAGTAATGGGTTCATTAATACTGGTCAGTATGGTCTGGTCATGGAACCTAAAATATATTTATTGGACGAGAAAATGAGGGGAAATTTTGAAGAATTATAAAATGGACTAGATCATATATATGTACCTACATATGTATGTACATACATACATACATCCATACATACATTCATATGTACATATGTACATACATATGTATGTACATACATACATACATATGTACCTATACATACCTCATTTCAATTATTATCTACATATGAGTATGAGTCTAGTAAAGTTGAGATTGAAATACCTATTGGTTGCGTAGTTTCTCACTATAAATAAATAAAATGCAGGACTGGTTAACACGAACTAGAGAGAGTACGATAACTTAGGCGACAAAGTTTAATGACGGATTTGTATAGAACAGTTAAAAACAAGCATTTTTTACTATGGGAGGGGGGTCTATCTCCCCCCGTTTAGGCTGTAGGGGCAGTTTAAAAAAATATGTACATTAAATGGAAAAAAATAATTAAAAAATAACGGTAATACTTATAAATAAGTATTATACCTTTTTTTAAAGCCAACACTTTTGTCTATTAGCTTGTTTTTAAATCAAGTCAAAACTATGCATAGTTTTTGAAAAAAATTGTTTTAAATTCAAAATTTGTGCAAAAAAAAGTTAAAAAAAAAAGGTTTAAAGTGTAATTTTTCAAAACTTTCAGATTATCTACTATTTTTTTTATATAATTCATTGCTCTTATTTGTTTTTGATCAAAAACTGAAAACTAGATGACTTGATGCCTTCTAGTTCTTGAGAAAATTGAAAATTACCAAAACAAAATATTTTAATTAAATTACTTTTTCCTTGCTTAAGTATTAACGTAGTCTTATTTTGATAGTAATAATCGAATATGGATTAAGATATACCTAGGGTAAATTAATTTTTCTTAAATCCAGCTTATTTAAATGCAAAAGAAACTTTGCATGCACCCCATCTTGCACCCACCACACCTTGCACCCTCCCCACCTTGCACGCACTCCAACTTGCACCCACCCCAAATCCTATAGTGTTCCCAAGCAGGGGGGTTGCAGGGGGGCAGCATGCCCCCCCTTACAGATCCCACTGTTGCACACACCCAAACTCGCGCACACCTTACTGTTGCATACACCCAAACACGCATTACGCAAATACCATTATTACTATCAAAATAAGACCACTCAAGCAAAAAAAAAGAATTAAATTAAAATAGTAGTTGTGGTTATTTTCAATTTTCTCAAAAACTAAAAGACATAAAATCATCTAGTTTTCAGTTTTTGATCAAAAACAAATAAAAGCAATATATTCTGAAATAAAAGCAATGGTAGATAATCTTGAAGTATTGAAAAAGTTACACTTTAAACCTTTTTTTAACTTTTTTTACTCAAATTTTGAGTTTAAAATTAAATTTTTATTTTCAATTTTCTCAAAAACTAAAAGACATAAAATCATCTAGTTTTCAGTTTTTGATCAAAAACAGATAAGAGCAATAAATTCTGAAATAAAAACAATGGTAGATAATCTTGAAGTATTGAAAAAGTTACACTTTAAACTTTTTTTTAACTTTTTTTACTCAAATTTTGAGTTTAAAATTAAATTTTTCAAAAACTACGCATAGTTTTGACTTGATTTAAAAACTGGCTAATAGAACAGAATGTTGGCTTTAAAAAAATGTATACAACTTCTTTGTAAGTATCACCGTTATTTTTTAATTATTTTTTTCCATTTTAAATAATAACTTTTTTAAATTGCCCCTCCCGCCTAAACGGGGGGAGATAGACCCCCCTCCCATAGTAAAAAATGCTTGTATTAAGACCCTCTACCAAAAACCGTTATTATATCTTGGCGCCAAAGTTATCGTACTTTTGTCTATTAGCTTGTTTTTAAGTCAAGCCAAACCTCGGTGTGGCATACACCCAAACTCGCACCTACCATTATTACTATCAAAAAAAGACCACACAAAAATAATAATTACATTAAACGGTGGGTTAAAAATGCTTGTTTTAACTGTTGTAAAAAATCCGTTATAATATCTTGTCGCCTGAGTTATCGTACTCTTGCCCACGAGCTTCCTCCTTTTTGCAAATAGTCTGTTGAAAAATAGGACATATCTACCTATAATTTAAGATTTAAAAATATACATGCAAAATAAGCTTAAACGCCACTTGATATCCCAAAAACAAATTCAATTTTTTTTTAATTTTCTTTGAAAATCGTTAGATCGTTTTTTTTTTTTTTAATTAATTTTGTATACCTATGTATGTACATTACATATGTATGTATGTACATACAAGGTATTAAATTTTTCATTTTTTTTTAAATATGTATGTTTTTAGTATGCAGTTAACTAGAACATATTAAAATATATTTCAGATTTGATTTTCGTAAAAAAAGGTATCCCGTTTTCGAGCTATCGAATTAAAAAAAAAAATAAGTTAACATTTTTTTTAAATCCAAACAAAAAGTTTTGACATTTTTGACCATCAAATATTATTTAGACAATATAAGAGCTTGTGCTTTTTTATTAAAAAAAAACAGATTAAGATTAAAATTCTAGAGAAAATTTAATAAAAATCTATCAGTTCGTTTTTGTGAAACTCGAATTTTCGATTTTTGACCCAATAATGGGGACTACTGTTATTTTTATTATGAAAAACAATGAAAAAACGCCTAACGCGAATCTTTTTAAAACCTTAATTTCCATGTTTGAACTCAATCGACCCAATGGTTTGGGCTGCAGTTGTTAGGACTTTTTTTGACTTCTCTACAATCGTAATGTCATGTTTGATCGAAATGTCGAGTTCGAAATTTTTTTACGAATGCAATACTTGCCATATGTCACAATTGAAAAGAGGCTGAGATGCCACCGGTTGATATTTTTAAAAGTCTTACAAAATATTGATTACAACATTTTGTGTAAGACAAAATAAGTTTGAAGGCTCTCTTTTTTTCTCCAAAACCATTTGGTACCAGTTTTTCTTGTTTTTGTAGTTTTTATTTTGTAAAAAAAGTTGTACATTTTATATTTCTAAAAAGATAACTAAAAGTAAACAACAATATTTTGAATACGATAAAAAAAGTTTTACTTCAATATCTGTTTTTGTTCTGGAATTTTGTCAACACAATTTTAGTAGCATTTTTCGAAAGTTTTTTACCGTCGCAATGTTTCATGCCTTTTGTTGCTTTACAAATATTTTTCACACTGTGTTTAAACTTACTGCTTGTTACATTATTAAAAAAATAAATGCCAGAATAACAAAAAAAAAATTTTTATTGTTTTTTTCCAAACAGTAGGAATTCGCATATTTTTTGGCTAATTTGAACATAAACCAACATTCCATAAATGAAACTGATAACAGCAAACAACTACACTTAAATGCTACCTCCCATAGAACCGGTATTTTTAACTTCCCATAGGAAGTTATTGTAATGGGTCCGATTTGTCAAATTGAAAATTTTGACATTTCTCGACGTTTCAAGGTCCCTAGAGTCGAAATAAATTTTTTAGAAATATGTCTGTGCGTGCGTGTGTACGTCGTCCATAGCTTAAGAACCAGAAGAGATATCGACTTAAAATAAATTTTGTTATACAGATAATAATGCAGAAATATGCAGAAATGGCTCTCAAGAAAATTGCGTGGGTGATTTTTTTTTATCATAGCAGTTTAAAAAAAAGTGAAAATTTTGGTTAACCCTAAATATCTCACGAACTAGACACTTGAATTAAATTTTATATTATATACTGTAACGTGATACCAAACAAGTATATGTATTTTGAAAAAAAAAATCAAATTAACGGTTTTTTTATAAATCAAAACACTGAAAAAAAAATATTTGTCACCTCGAACATTTTACGAATAAAAAATGATTTTATCTCCAAAACAATTTTGTCCAACGAAGAATAATGTTTTTAGCATCTGGTAAAATTTCGAGAAAAATCGAAAACCTACAAACTTTTAAGCAAGACAAATCGACAGTCGGGATGGGAAGTTATCTGTGTGGGTCGCAACTTTTTTTTAATTTCTTAGGTACTCATAAACCGGTTTCAAAAATTGTTGTCTGCACAAGCTCTTATGTTGTCTTAATAATATTGTGTGATCAAAAATGTAAACATTTTTCTTTGGATTAAAGTTTTTTTTTCAAAATTCGATTTTTCGAAATCGGTTCGATATTTTTTACGGAAATCAAATATAACATTTATATTAATTAAACAAAAATTTAAAAATTTTATATATACAAAATTAATTAAAAAAAACCCGCTCTTAAGATTTTCAAAAAAAAAAAAATTAAGGTTTTTTTTGAGAAATCAATTGTCATTTACATTTTCTGAAGACAATACATTTTATTTTTCTATATTTTCTATGTTAGGTAAGTTTATTTTATATTTTAGTATATTTAAAACTTTAACTCATCTTGTAGTAATATTAAATAAATATAAAAGATTCTGCATGCTCTAAAATATCATGGTGTATTAAAAAGATACATTCAAATATACGTGAGAAAATCGAAAGTTAAATTTAATAATACGTAATTCAAAAACTCAACTTAAATAACACTTTTGCATTACACAAATTTTAAGTCTCTTTTTTAATGATTTTATTTTTGTTAAGAGCGATAATACTTGTAAACAATTTATTTACTATCAAAATAAAAGTTATGTCTTTTTAACCAAATTGATACAATTATGGAAAAATACTATAAAACTTTTTTTTATTAAATTAAACAATGAATATAAAAAAAATATATACATATATGTAAATCTTAATGGGGCGTTTGAGTCATAGGCTTTTATTTGTTTTTTTTTTTTTTTAGTAAAGTTTAACTTCTGCTGATTCATTCACATCTGACCTCTCTTTACCGTTTTAGCACACTAGAACTTCTCTTAAGTTTATTGAGATTGAAATGCCTGTATTTATGCGAATATAAACTTTAAAATGTGTGTAATAAAAATATTTTAATGCCTTAACTCCTTTTTTCTGGTGCGGGAGCATAAATGATTTGTTTTTATTATTTCGTTTTGATAATCTTCTGAAATACCCTCGTAGAAAATATGAAATGTATGTTACATTAGAATTTTGATTGTAGGAACATAAATTGTTTGACAAAAACAGCATTTTCGAGCGTCCGTCAACCAAAATGGAAGATTCTATAGAAATATTAATTAATTAGTCTCTTAATATTGATTAGCCATCACTTTGTACTATAACAATAAAATAATTCGTTATATTAAAAGAACGCGTTTTGTTACATAACATAAAATCGTAAGGAAAAGTCTTAAGTATTTTGACTGAGTAAAGGGAGCTCTAAAAGCATAAAAATAACATTTGCTCAAATTTTAACGTTTGATACTCGTAAATTTAAAAGATTAGAAATTGCAATAATAGTTAATTTATATCGGTCAAATATGCTTGAAAAAGTGTACTTGACAACTTTCCCAATCGGAGAACGTACGTCACTTCAAATGGTCCATCGATCGACTTCAATTCTTGTGTAAGCTTGATCTTGTATGGGTTAAAGCCAAGATACTTACGTAAAGTACGACATAATGTAGTCTGAACGATGCCTAATTCTTGAGAACGCCGCCTGGGAATTGACTGATTTGTACCGTTTGCTACGGAAGCCTGAACTGAGGCGATATTTTTTGACACTTCGGTCAACATTTTGTCTCACTGACAAGGCAACATCACTCAACGGAAATTTAAACTCAAGGTTTTGGATTAAACTTTTTATTTGCTGTCCACTAAGGCAAGAATTACGACCTAAAATTGATTGTAACGCTCTTAAAGTTGAAGTCGAGTCGGTAAACAAAATGTAAAGTTTACTGAATAAATTAGCAATGACAGTTTGATGATTAGTGAAAGGGTGCGGTCTCAAATTTACTTCAAAGTTTCCAAGTCCCTATTAGAAATCCCGATAAAACAGAAATGGATTTTTATAAGATCAAAGTAGAAAAGTTTACAATTGCAATTTGTAAATCATTTAAATTATAGTTATTTTAAAATAAGTATGTATAAGAATCTAAACTAATGCAAATTTTGATATGGACTTTAGAAGTCCAAGCAAAAAAAAAATACAAATATCTTAACTTTGAATTATTGATTTCGTCATTTTTGAATGGTATTTTCTATTTCCTTACAGCAACATCAATGAAAAATAAAACCACTTAACTCTCATGCATCCAAACATTTATTATATTCCTTACTCTCATCTCTGTTTTGAAAAATTCAACAGAGAAATAAAATTAACAATCAAAAACTCTGCAGCTTATCTGACAGAAAAAGACAAGTTCTCATTTTTAATCATTAACAATTTACTGCATCAAATAAATAAACCATCATCTACAATACTAAAACAAAAACTAACACTCTATTCAAAATAACATCGTTAATATTGTAGTTGGTGCAGACACCTATCTTTCTCTGGATGTCCTTGGTTAATTTTATTTGTATCTCTTTTTTTTCCAAATTTGTTACGGAAGCTGTGTAGACTCATATATTTTTTGTTTTATTTGTTTAACTCAAGATTCTATGAATTAAATGTGATGCTTAACCTTATTTTAAAGCAAACAAATCCCATCAATGGTGTGGTCTTCATTGTCGACATCGACACCATGACGAAAACGACGACGACGATGAAGCCACAACCACGACGAGACGTAGTAAAACAATATATTTTTTTAATGATTGTTTTGAGCTGTGTTTGTCTCCAATTTCAATTGAAATCTAGTTCAGATATTTAAGAATTTTGTGTGTAGGGGGCTGGTCTATTAAATAAGAACAAAAAAAATAATAATAATTTAAACTAACTATTTGTTTATGTTTTAAGTTTAATGGTCAAGTATTTGATTTATGATGGTACACTTAGGCGTATACCTAATTTATATTAATTTTTTGTACCTATGTAATTTTCACAACTTTGTCCGGAATGCTTTCATCATTTTCTCAATATTGAATATGACCAATAGATAAAGAAACACAAGAACAACAATGTCTCTAGACTTTTTTAAATTAAATGATTCCTAGTATCAATACAAAAACATTATTTTCCTCTTCTCAGCTACAGGTCAAACAACTTGCAAGTTTCTTAAATGTTATTCTTGATTGACATTTATCCCAACAGTGGATTAAATAGTTAAACTGAAAGGTCACAAATGTAGAATATAAAAAAACAAAACATTAAGCTACACAAATATTGTACACGAAATAGTCTTCAAATGTCAGCTTAAATTTTGAAATTTCTGCTTTCCCATATTAAAACACAATTTTTTGTTCTTGAAACAAAAACAAATTTATAGTTTTTTTTTTTTTAATAACAAAAAATATGAGTAAATTTATGCAACCTGAACAAGAAACTTTTGTTTTATTTTTTGTATTCACTTAGTCATTTATTTATCAGACATAGCAAATTTGTCTGAAGGCCAAACTATATAAACAGTGTAGATTAGTGGCAAGTGCGCCAATGATTGTTTATAATATTTTTTAAAAGAAAAAAAAAAGAAACATTATGAATTTTTTCTAAATCATATTATATAAATTCATAAGACATTTTTATAAGAAAATTTGTTTGTTTTTTATTTCAAAGAATTTTATCTGCTACAAAACACACATTTCCTTATAGAAATACAAAATTATAACTAATACTTTTGTGACTTGGCTAATTGAAAATCTATAGTGACATTAACAGAAGCTTTAAAAATAACTAAGTGTATAAAAATTCATAGTTTACACAACACATTCATTTTTTAAAACAACAATGAATGTCCTTCGATTACTTCTAGTTAACGCATTACTGAGGCTCCGGTTCATAGGTTTGACAACTGACTTAACGTAGAATTTCATAGTTTGACAGATAAATTATAAAGAACTTTAAATATAATGCGCACTTTACTTATTTTATTCGATGAATCATCTAAGAAAAATAGTCACAATGTATTTACGAACGACAATTCATAGACGTTCATTATAGTACGGGATTCTTAATTATTTTTGGCCAATATTTCATTCAGAAAGTTTAAAGTCAAAACCCAACCCCTCGAGATCAAACTCTCACAAAAGATTATATGAAATGAGCTTAGATGTGTGTTTTGTTGAAGAAGGGTCTTAAAACTTTAACCGTGTATCTTAATAATTTTAGGGTTTACAAGCTTATGGGGTTACTGAGATTTGTAACACTGTCAATCTTTTCTGTAAACACTATTTCTGCGTTTTTATGACACAAAATGTACATTTTTTCTCTTTATATAATTTCACTTATTAGAGGATTAGAAAATAAATATTTACAAATTAAATGTAGAATCAATATTATGCATAAGTTCCAACATTAACTATTTGACTATAATTTTGTGTGTCCATTGCGGAAGTAAATGTACACATAATGACCAATGTCATCTTGCAATTAATCCGCCCGAGCTCCTCCCATAGAGCCAACAGTTAGTAACAACTTAGAATCGATTTTATACAAAAGAAAAAACAAAAGAAAATAATTTATTGGAAATAACTTGTTGTTGAAAATAATAATAACACTTAACAAGCTTATTGGGGACTTTTAAGTTTCTATTCATTTTACCTGGATGTAATATTATAAAATATTGTTGTATAAAATAAATTCTTAAAATTAGTTGGTTTTATAAAATAATAAAATACATTAATGGTATATTTTTCTTTTCAGGTATGGATGATTTTTATCAAATTTAAAATAATACGATATTATGTAAGTTCTTGCAATTTTCTATGTTTTTTCTTTCTAACAATAAAAAAGACTCAGTATTAGTCTTTTTATTGTGAAGCTTAGGACTTCAGGTTCTTAGGTAAAAATAAATAAATAAATTAGGTGGTGCAACACTCCGTAGAGAACCAGGGCCTAGTGACTTACAACTCTCAACCATTCCTGTGTGCGAGTAATTGCCGAATCCGAACGGCTAATTTGAGAAATCACTTTTCATGACAAGAATTACTCTTGGAGAATTTGTCAATTCCTCGCAAGAGGCAGTATCCGTGAATAAAACTTTTAGGTGGCACAGGCAGGGATCGAACCCAAGACCTCTCGCATGACAATCCAACGCACTTTTTTTTTTTTTTTGTAAATTCATTTTTTATTAATTCAATCTTAAACCTATCTTAAAGCTAGACAAAAATTCATAAAACTAGCCTAATTAACCATAACTTACAACTAACTTACTGGTCCAATACGGACACTCTAAGTTAAACTATAACACTTACTACTAATGCCTTTCGGCTCTAAGATCTATTTTAACTTCAATTCAATTTTATTTATTTTTATATTCATTAGAAAATTTAAAAAAACTAATATCAATATCCTTTTTTATTTTTACTTAAAAACTACTTAAAATAAGGTCCTTAATATAAAACTTAAAGCTAACTAAAACTACCTATTCTACCTATAAACTACTTAAAACTAGAACAACCACAGCAGCAGATCTAACTATCTAACATTTTTTTGTTTTTCATATTTTGGTCATTTTTTTCTTATTCCATGTATTTTTTTTTTTTTAATTTATTTATTTATTATTTTTTTTTAATTTTTTTTTTTGCATTTTTTTGTATTTTTTTTGTATTTTTTTGTATTTTGTATTTTTTTTTTGTGCCACCATGCCTATTCTACTTAAAACTAAACCCTAAAACTATAAAACAAGTATGTAAGCCGGCCAAGGCTTTAAACCCCATCCCGACTACCCAATATCAAGTTCCGGTTGAAGCCACTAAAACTGGTTCTCCTGCTTCACCCTATCAGTTCGGTCCCGTTTGGACACAGCCCTACTGAACCGAAGGAGCTCTGCTCCGCCTTGTGCCATGACGTCCCGATTGTACAGGAGTCGCCTATCCACGGTTCGTCGTCTGACGTGGTAGATTAACGGAACTGCCAATCTATCCTGTATCAGACCGCATCTGTCTAAAAAGAGGAATGCCTCTGGTGGAATGAAGCCGCTCAAGCGTGCACTCTCAAAATACTCGTCGTTCGGATAGAACGCCCCGAAAATTAAATTGTTGGTCGAAGACATAGCTCTTGCAATGTGACCTCGAACGAGTTTTATCACGAAATTGTCAATTCTGTTGATTCGAGCCCCGTTGTATAGGACCTCGTTGGAATAGTAGTGCACGTAAGAAGATTCGGCTGTTCGATATAAGCCGGTACAGCGTCGTAAACACTGCCGCTCGAACACCCGAAACTTCTCCATCTGGGAAGGGGCAACGTTGAACCACACAGGACAACCATAAACGATCATCGGCCGTATGAGGGCCATGTAGCAAATTACCTTCACTCTGGGGTCAAGCCGACTGCTAAAAAACAGCCGTTTCGTCAGAGCGAAGGCTCCTCTGGCCCTGGTCAGAGCAGCATTTATATGTCTGTCGAAATATAAATACTGATCTAACCAGATACCGAGGTACTTCACTACATTTTTGCTCGCTAATCGCTGCCCGTGAAGATCAACGATGACCATCTTGCGCCAATTCTTGCACGTATCCCTCGTGGCCCTAGCCAACGGAGTCCGGAACAGAATTGTCTCCGACTTCTGGACATTTATTTTCAGTTTCCAGTCGTCGCAATATCGCTGAATCTTGTCGAAATCACGCTGCAAGAGAATTCTAATAACCTCAACCTTTCGGGCCGTTCTGTACGCAATTAGATCGTCGGCATACGCAATTGCCTTTGTAAGACTACCTATCAGATCGCTGGTGTAAATGCTGAAGAGAATCGGCGAATTCACCGCTCCCTGTTGAAGACCATTTTTAATTAGGAATGTTGTGGTAGAAGTTACGTTGCCACTTTTGACAACAAACTTTCTACCGTTAAGCATATCATAAAGCATATACAACAATGGTTTGCTTATGCCAAGCCTGCTCAGTTTTAGGTAAAGACCCTCTAACCATACGGTGTCAAAGGCCTTTTCCAAATCAACCAGAACAGCACCTGTGCATTGTTGTTTTGTTTTATTCCATTGGATATCAGAAACGAGTTTAGACGCAGCATGAATTGTGTCATGACCCGCCTTGAACCCGAACTGTTTATCCGGAATTATTTTGTTGTCCGCAGCCCACTTAGTCAGAGCCCTATTGATGATCTTTTCGAAAACTTTGCTGATGCTCGGAAGAAGACTTATCGACCGAAGATTTGACGGGTTGGAGTTGTCCTTTCCCTTTTTCGGGAGAGGATGAACCACAGCGGTCTTCCAATGCACTGGATAATATGCATTATTCAGTGCATTATTGAAGAGTGTGGTGTAAATGTCAATTGCCTCCATCGGTAAATGTCTTAGTACAACGTTGGATATACCATCGACACCTGCTGACTTTTTATTTTTTATTGAGTTGAAGATGAGCTGAAGCTCAACCTTCGTCACTAACAAGGGACTTGGTCCCGTTTGCTCGGCGATTATGGCATTTGCCAAGGAATCGTCATCGAACCGCATAAAACCGCGGTTCTCAGATCGCCAATGTGTTATATCATTTCGAAGGTAAAAGTGATTAAGTAGGGCTCTGTTTTCCAGGTCGTGGTTGGGGCGAATGCTAACATTCACCTTGTACACTTGCTGGAAAGCAGCTCCCACCGCCTCCACTTTTTCCTTCGGATCTTCAATTATATAAAAGTCATCGTCAAAGATGGCTTCTTCTGGATCTATTTGCGCTGTCATGAGTACGTCTCTGTTCTCTTCAGTTCTTTGGAGTTTCAAACACGGAAGGTCATTGTCGTTTTTTTTCCTAAATATCTTGTTGATTTTAGGGAACATACTAGGGTCACTGGAATTAACTGACCGGATCTTGCGGTCCCAGTACTTGTTAATTGATAGCCTGTAGTTCTCCTTAATCAACATATTGACATTTTTTATTGACGACTTCAGTGTCCTAACCTCCAGGTCGTGTGGGTCTGTGAGTCGTCTGTACAAGTTTTTGAGTCTTGTCAGTAAGCCACTCTTGTGCTTACGCAGTGCGTCAATAGTCGCGTTTCTGTAAGCGTCCATTTGGTCCCGTTCTTTGTACTTTGGTATTGTCCGTTCCATCGTTCGTTTTATTATTTCGTCCATCTGTTGTAAAAGTTGGTCAATTTCTGTATTTGTCAGGTTTCTGTTGTTTGGTGGGGCTATGTTACTCGAACGAAGTTCTCTCGCTAGGGCGTTGGTGAAACGAGGCCAGCGCATCTTACTGTAATTGTAAGAATGCGTTGCAACGTATTCCTCCAACTCCACGCGTTCGTTTGGAATCTGCATTACAGCAGCCAGTCCGCAGTGATCACTGTCGAACTCGATTGTCTGTAAGCAGTTTCGAGGGTGATTACCCACTTTGTCTGTAACTGTCAGTCTTGTGTCGTACAGCAAAAGATCCAGAAAGGAGTCGCTTCTTGGATACGATGGCTTTTCAGTAGCCAGCAGGTCGACGCCATATTCAACGCTGTAAAGATTCATCAAATTAAAAAGATGGTTACCTCTGGGATTACTATTTTGATTTCCCCAATCTTCATGTTTTGCGTTTAAATCACCGGCCAAGATGAAATAGTTTTCTTCCAAGCTCAGTTTAAGTTCCCTAAAAAGAATATCGAGTTCTGAAGCAAAGTAAGTAACCTGCGGAGCTCCAGCCGCATAAGCCGCAATCATATACATACGCTTCCCTTGAGTGAGAGAGATGCATACAACGCAAACTTCTAGCGTCTTGAGCTTTCGCAATTCATTGTTGTATATGACTTTATAATTAATGCCTTTTCGTATAAAGAGAGCGACACCGCCCCCTTGAGTGGAGTCGGGCCGGTCTCTTCTTACGATATTGTAATTTTTATGAGTCAATTTGTGTTTGTGGTTTAGCTTGGTTTCGCTAGCCATAAACACATCGGGACTGTAGTCTTTCAACAATTGGAACATATTGGCTCTTCGTTCAATCCTAATCAGTGAATTTACATTCACAGCTAGGACTTTTAGGCGCGTCTCCGGCAGCGCGCCCATTATGGTCTAAATTGCGCCAGGCCAGGCAACAAAGAGTAGAGATGATCTACCCTTTTGCCTTGCTCCTTTATCTGACTTTGCAGCCCTGTAAGTTGACCTTGAATGCTCAACAACAAGGCTACAATGTCAGGCTGCACCTCTGGTGCCTTAGGCACAGGGGCCTTTGGGGCAACCGTTGGTGGAGCCTGTCTCGTGTTCCCATTCCCTGACACCATTTGGGCGTAAGAGAATTTGGGATCCACGAATTTTTGTGTTGGAGCCTGTCGAACTGTTCGACTTCCTTCGGCTTTTTGACTGGCCTGTTTTTGTTTCATTTGCTGGACCTTAGGGCAACCCCTATAGTTAGCCGGGTGCCCTTGGTTTCCACAAAGGACACACTTGAGCTGGGTCAAATCCTCAACCCGCTCATTCCCCAGCTTGCATTCTCCCTCTTTGTGGGTTTCGGAGCACCTGACGCAGCGCAACTGCATATTGCAGTTGGCTCCGGCATGGCCGAACCTCTGGCACTTCGTACATTGTAACATGTCGTCGTGCCTTTTTAATGTCTCCCAGTGTATGGCTTGATAGTCGAGGCATTTGATTTCCCTCAGACTCTCAAAACTACTTTGGGGCGATAATGTTACGAGGAACATTGGCAGCCTGTAAC
The DNA here is from genome assembly GCA_920104205.1 of Eupeodes latifasciatus. Lineage (NCBI taxonomy): Eukaryota > Metazoa > Arthropoda > Insecta > Diptera > Syrphidae > Eupeodes > Eupeodes latifasciatus. The sequence continues at coordinate 130,620,215 of OV049926.1, read as the reverse complement.
CCCCTCGCCTGGACTTCACCGTAGTGAAAGGCTTGACCCCGATAAAATCGAGATCATCATTGGCATTTTCACGAAGCTCAGCTAAGAGCGCCTCCGGTTCCGTGCAGGAACTTATGCCCTTTAGAAGGACCGTCTTAAATTTTTCAGTTTTAGGCGTGTAGCTGAAGAACTCAGCTGTGGCCTCTTTTAGTAACCCTTTTACTAACTTGTAATCGGCCAGTGAGAAACACTGGACCGAATAATTCTTTTCTTTTTCGTTTACAATTTTTATGAGAAATTTGCCCTTAGTGGCCGACTTACATACCTGTTTTATGTCGTCCAGGTCAACTCTGTGTGTCCTTATTGGTGGCACCTTCTCCTTCTTGGGCTGTGGTTGTTTCTGGTGTTGCTGCTGTTGCTGCTGCTTCTCCTGCTGCTGCTTCTCCTGCTGCTGCTTCTGCTGCTGCTTCTGCTGTTTCTGCTGCACCTGCTGCCTTGGTTGTAGCTGTTGTTGTTGCTGCTGCTTGGCCTTAGTCGAAGTGGATGGGCCCTCAGACATTGGGCCTGCCACTGCTGGTGCAGCCTTCATTTTTTGTTCCGCTCCAATGCTTTTGATAGCGGGCTTTGGCTGTGGTTGTTGCTGCTGTGGTTGTGTTTGTTGCCTTGTTTCCTTCTTTTTTTGTTTTGCCTGTTGCTGCTGTTGTTGTTGTTGCAGCCGTTGTGCTATTTTTTCCATCTTTTCAGCTGCCTCCTTTTGTCGGCGCGCTTCAATTTTGGTTTTAAGAGTACTGAGGAGGGGCTCCATTTCCTCCTTCAGTTTTTTTAGTTGCGCCTCATAGGCGTCTATTTGTTGCTTTTTAACTTGCAGCACTTGTGCAAGCTCCACCTCATCAATTTCGTTATCGTTGGGGGCATCAGGCACCTCCATCTCCCTTTCCTTAGGCTGCTCTGGCGGCGCTAGGCTTGAGAACCTATTTTTATTTTTAGGTGACCTGAAGTGCCCCTCTCCACCTTCGGAGACGTAGTCAACTTCTCCGTCTGACGACTCACTTTGTGACGTCATCTCTGGTGTCTTTGTTGGCTGCACCTTCTCCCGCATTGCTCCGCGCTTGGCAGCATTATTTCTTTCTACCAGATTGGGCGTATGCCTTCTCCTTTTGGCAGTTGTTGTTGTTCGTAAAGACCCATCAGACTGGTGGCCTGATGATGTTGCGGTGAATTGGGGTACCGCTGGTGGCACCACATTAGCATCACCTGATGAATTTGCAGAGGTATCTTTCGATACCCCTGCTCTTTTCTCCTTCTCCATTAGCCTATTTTCCCAATTAATAAAATCGGCAATTCCTCGGTTATGAAAAAAAGCCTCTAAAATTTTTGTGTTCTCCTTCTGGGACTCGAACCCACGACCCTTGGATCTGTCTTCGGACGCCACCTCCACTGGGCTACCGATTACTTATTTTTTTCTGTGGCTTACTGCCTTGTTAATTGTAAAGCCGTACAAATGCACTTTTAATTTAAAATTATCTACTATCCACTTATAACACTTGTTTACAATCCAACGCACTAACCATCATGCCACGGGTACTTAGGTAAAAGCTAAATTAAAATATTTTATATTAAAACAGACCAAATACATTTTCTGATTTATTTGATTTATGACTACATAGAAATGGTATTAGTTTTCCATTGTAATTTTCTTTTTTTTTTTAAATTTAATTCTTCTTAATAGCTTCGTCGGTTTTGTTCGAACTTTTACTTTGAACATTTTTTTTATTTTTTTTTTTAATATGTAAAGAGTTGGGAAAAATGATTACAAAAAATTCAATTACAATTTCTTGTAATTAAAATCTTCATACACTTTTTTAATTACTTTACAATGTAATTGAAGAGTTTCAATTACTAGTTACACGTAATTAAAAAAACATCAATTAATTGCAATTTAATTACATGAATTGCAAAAAAAAGTAGAAATTATTACTTTTCCAGTAACCGTTACATAAAAATGTAATTACATATTAAGTTCTTCAATTACATTTAATAAAATAATTATATTATATTAATAAAATAATCACATGATAAGTTTTCATGCGTGTTGCTTTTAATTAATAAATGAATTAGAAAATCAATTACCTTGACCGTTATTAAAAAGTACTTTCCCTTAAATAAATAATCACATTACAATTTTCAATTACATGTAATTAGTAAATTAGTTTTTTTTTCAATTACAAGTAATTGAAGTGTATATTTTTTCAATTAAAATTGCAAGTAATTAAAATGAATATGTATATTTTCAACTAAAATCACACGTACATAGTTGCAATGGAAAAAAGCTCAATTATTATCATTATTTTCCAACTCCGGTTGGAGGTATGTACACATTTCAATGATATATATGCACATAAAGGGTTTTTCAATAAGGGCGGGTAGATTTTGAAATGGAATAAAACAAGCTGTGTGTGAGGTATTAACAAAATTATTCCATTAAGTGTGGAATATGACATCATTCAAATGCCCGCCTCGGCTTTTTACGGTGGCACGGATCCGATTGGTCCAATTTTCAATGACTCTTCCGCATAGATCCGGCTGAATTTGAGCTATGGCCTGTGTTATGTTCACCTTAAGGGCATCGGTCGATTGTGGTTTATTTGCATAGACCTGCGACTTCAAGAAACCCCACAGCAAAAAGTCTAGCGGGGTCAAATCGCATGACCTTGGTGGCCAATTCACATCACCCCTGCGAGAGATTACCTTACCCTCAAATCGTTCATGCAAAATGTCAATCGTGGAGTTTGCTGTGTGGCACGTAGCGCTATCCTGCTGGAACCACATATCGTCTAGGTCCATATGGTTTAATTTGGGTCCTATGAAATTAGTTATCATCGTTATGTTGCGCTCGCTATTGACTGTGATCGCCTCACTAACGTCGTTTTCAAAAAAAATACGGACCAATTACGCCTGCGGCAAAAAAACCACACCACACAATACGTCAATTTTGCTTATTAACACAGCCTTTCATCCAAAAATGAGCCTCGTCATAAAGATGATTTTTCGGCCAAAATTGGGGACCTCTTCCAAACGATTCGAAGCCCAGTCAGCGAACAAACGGCGTTGTCTATGGTCATGAACTTTGAGCTCCTGGGTCAGTTGGATCTTGTACGGGTGTAGCCCCAAGTCTCGAAAAAAATCTCGAAAAAATTCGCCAAGTTGAAGTCTGCGAAAGGCCGAGTTCTTGTGCACGGTTAGGAATAGACTACCTCGGGTTCTGCTGTACACTTTTACGGACCGCGGCGATGTTCTCGCCGAGCTTGCGTTCCTTGAACGTACGGGTGTTGGCTGATTGTTTACTTAAACGGTCGTCTCAAATTTGGCCACCAAACGTTGAAGAGTCGACTGTGAAGGGTCACCACGTCTACCGTAAAATGGGCGCAATGCGCGCAACGTTTGCATTAACGAACACTCATTTCGATAATAAAGTCTTATCATTTGAACGTGCTGTTCAATCGTGTAACTTTGACTTAATATCAAGTTCGAAGAACTAAATTTATATGAATAAAAAAAAACATTTTTGAAGATTTTTCTTAATAATATTTCTCGGGATATATATTTAAATAATTTAATTTAAAATAAGTTTTTTGTTTATTTTTTTAATGTCTTTTATTTTTTGAACACCTTAGTTAAATTAAATACATTTTTTTTTAATAAGATGTTTCTTGTTCAATATTTAGGCAGCTGTAACTTTTGAAGCTGCAATATTTTCACCTTTAAGAAGTTAAAACTTTGCGATTACTGATCTTATGCCATTACTGATCTTATGGCCGTAAGAAACAAAACATACACGCAATCAAATTTTCATGACCGTGATATTTCTCGAAGAGGTAATAACTATTAGCCACCGATTTAACACCTTTAGACATTTTTCTTAGACCACCTGAAATATAGGGTCTATTCCAATGCTCTGCAATCGATTGAGAGCCTTAAAGATGGAATTTCTGAAGTATCGAGTAATCACCGCAAATGTGCGGACGAATTGATAATGGGAAATTTCATGATTTCCAAGCGTAAAGGCCATTTGTCTAAAAAAACTTCTATTAAAGAACCCCATATAATGAAAAAACGCATATGTACTTGCTAAACATAGTAGGCTTGAGAAGACGAAGATGAAGCACGCCAATAATCTATGAAACCTTTTGGTCTGTTATTTTTTTATAAATTTCTTTCTCATCTGTTTATGTCTCATGTCTTTGTCCAACATTAGTTGTGATTTCTTCATTAACTTTATCTAGACTACAATTGCCGACGTGTTACAGATCATCGAAAATTAAGCCATCCTTGATCGAAGTATGACTCAAAAGAATGAAAATTTAAGCATATTTTAAAATTGTCATACTATCGAGTTCTAAATGTGACTCTCAGGTTCTAAAATCACCCTCTTTCTGAGCAAGACATTTTATAACTCTCTTTCAAAGGATTTTTAAAAGATCTTAGTGCTTGAAAACGGCAATTAAACGTTTCTTTCAATTTAAGTGTCATTTAATCTGCGAGCTGTCGCTCCTTTGAGGGCGGCTATTCGGAGAGCATTGAAGCTTTTACAGAATATTCTTAACAAAGCTTACTATTTTCTAAAAATTCTGAACTGTAGAACAAAATATACTGTCGATAAAGGCAAAACTGATATATGTATCCCCTCCCCTTAACTAATATTATTAAAACATGTATCAAATGTTTCTTTTTTTTTGTCTATGAGATATATTGGTAAATAGATACATTATTTTTTTAATTATCTATATTTTTCTCCAAAATTATTTTTTTTCGGCGAACAAAAGCCAGAAAAACTGTTAATGCATTGATTTTTTTTTATAGAATAATTTCCAAGTTCTTTTTGTTTAAATAGTAATTTCAAATAAATCAATGTCATTATTTTATAACACTTTTTTTTTTAAATATATTAAAACAATAGAATTTGCACTGATCTCAATACGCCCCTTTGGTATTCATTCAAACTGTAGTTATATTTCATAAATTATGACGTTACAATAGAAACATAAATCAATCAAACCCTTAACACCTTGCTTTTATAGCTCCATCAAGGAATATTTATATATGCGAAGGTGTATCTATGACTGAGGATGGAGATTCTATTCAGATAACAAATAGATCTAATGAAAAAGACTAAAAAATAGGTTTGTATTTTGTTTTGTGAGCATTTACAGTTAATACAAAAATATATTATGACTGCAATAAATTTAAATACCACCCAAGAAAAACTTCACAAATTTAGCAAACATAACACCTTCATTTTGTCTATTGTTCCCATTTTGCTTTCTTAAATTAATTTTAAGGTCTTATGCTAGATTAGGTGAACTTAAGATAGGAGGAATTTAGAGTTTTAAATGGTGTGAAAACTGACCTTCTAAATCATAGACATAAAAAATGGATGGAGGTCAAAAGATATAATTTGGCATTGATAGCTTTGCATGCAAGGCTTAGATAAAGCAATCTAAACTAATGCAGTGTCTTTTTATATGTCTATAGCTTTTGAAAAAAATTGGACTGAGGAGTCTGTTAATAGTAATAAATTATTTAAAATGCTGACCCAGTGAAATTGCCAAAGTTTTTGATTTCTGAACTGCAAGTTTAAGAATAAAATATTTTGGAGTTATATCTCATAGCGATATGCCATCTTTATTTTGGTATTTATGTATGTATGTTGATTTGACATAGAGTTTGCAGATATTTCTCAAAGCCAAATTACATTTTTTTTATTTCGTTCATTGTAAAATACATTTAAGAATAAGTATGATGTCAGTTTGTCCAGAACTTCCACCAAGAAATTTTAAGAATCGGATAAAACTCTTAACCTAGCTTCAAGGCTCATTAAGTTTCTTTAGATCTTATCTTAAAACAAAGAAAAAACACAAAACAAAATCTCTACCATACTCGAAAACGCATTCATGAATGTATGTAGTAGTATTATATCTGACCCCAAACAATAACACTGACCCCCATCAAGTTTAAAATCAACGCCATATATGCATTGCATAATAAAATAAAGCCATCAGAATATTACTTCCGGAATAAATAGCAACACAACTTTGAGCTAATCACATCAACTTTCATAAAAAAAAAAAAAAAAAAAACAAACAAATGCAATCAACTTGAAAATAATTTAAAAAAAGAAAGAAAAAAACAACCACTGATCGATTAGAAAAAACGATCGATGAAATAAATCGCCTCAATCGCAACCCTGAACGATTCAACTAATACACCCTTAGAGGATAACAGACAAGCAATACGTGTTTTGTTGCTTATGCGACGACCACGACGACGACGATAAGAGCTTTTACATCTGTAAATCAATTCACAATAATCATAGGAACTTCTACTTCTACTTTAAGCCAAAAGCTAAAAAAAAGTGTTTAACGTGAATACAAAATATGTGACTTATGGTTCCTGCCTCAAAATTGTTTCATAAAAATGTCAATTGCTAACAAAGCTTCTTAATCAATGTGAACACGAGGTCTTAAATACACCCTCACAACTATTTTTTTTTATTTGACGCCCTTATTTTCTTAAAGCTCTGTAAAACTATTCATGGTGTAAACAAAAGCGCGTCAAAAATAACGTGAAAACCCGCAAGTGCTAAACATCACCTTGCAGTCATCATATCATGTTAGAGAGAGGGAAAATCACATTTACCTATATACACGCAAAAACACTTGAAATACAAATTTTAAAACAAATAAACAACAAAAATTTATAATAATAGTACAAAATAGTAAAAAAAATAATAATAAACAAAAAAAAAAACACTAATAATAATAACAAGTTGTTTCTGCGTGTGCGTGCATTTGTTTATTGTTTAGCCATGACAATCCGAGAAGGTCATCATGCTCGTAATAGACCAGTATAACTATAACAATAACACTATATTTTTATCATCGTCAAGTGTGAATACAGACGCAGACACAATAAGCTTTTACACTTAACGAAAAAAAGGTTCGTCAAAAATTCGAAATAGTTTAAGGAATATTTTGGATAATAAGACATTAAAAAAAAAACAAAACCAAAACTTAAAACGGAGGGCGCCCATAACACTAATCAAGGTTTCAATTTTCCGCAACCTGGACAAATTTTGACAGCTGGCCGTTTAAGGTTGTCACACTATTGAAAAAAAAAAAACTTGAAAATGTTGAAAATTTCATCAACAGGATTTTTTAAATATCTTTAAAAGGATATAATATTAAAAAAATTAGAAAATTCCAAAATCGATTGAGATAAGAAAAATATATCTTTTTAGTAATTTACTACAATAGCTTTAACGTTAGCCGCTGCATGCGAAGTTCACACTTGAGTCTAGTACATACTTTGGTTTTTCTTTTTAGTGAAGTTTGTAGTGTCTTCTGCATTTACAAATTCTTCGAGTTGGAAGAAAACTACGGTATATCAATAAATTCCCTTATACTATAAGAGAGGGTTTGAATGGAGTTGTCGGTGCACATTGGTTTTGAATTCCTGAATATTGCAATCACTGGGAAAGACAGAGTATGCTAAGGCATTCCACATTCGCATAGTACGGCTAAAGAACAATTCTCTATATTTGGCAATACGGCCGAAGTTGGGCTCGAGGGTATACTGAGGAGCATTCCTAGAAGCGGGAGTATTGTTTAAGTGGAGGAATTCAACTTACTATTTCTCAAGAGCATAAACCGTTAAAATAACGGTAAAAAAGGGTGAGACAAGAAATTTACGACGATGCTTAAGCGACGTAAAGGAACTAACGATGATATTATCAAGAATCAATTTAATTGCTCTACGTTCAATACTGTCCAAGAGGCTTAAGTAAATTTCAGGAGCACCAGCCCAGAGGGTTATACTCAAGCTTTGGACGTGTGTATGTACATAAGTCTTGTTAATAATAGCCAGTTCAGAAGAGAAGACAAATTTCTTGCATTGTGCATTGTCTAAGAAAACCAAGTATTGGATTAGAAGTTGCAAATAGGAGATCATGAATAAAAATGAGAAAGAATGTTGGAGATAAAACAGAGCCCTGGGGCACACCAGCATTTATTTTGTGGTTTTCAGACTTGAACCCATCCAATACTACTTGTATTGAACGATCCGAAAGGTAATTAAGAATCCAATAAAGGAGGGGTTCATGATCATTTTTGACATAGAACCGCTTCGGCTGGCTCGCTGATAGTCTTATCTGGAGGTTAATTGTTCGACTACTTTCTTCAAAATTCTGTGACCGTTATTCGGAAATTACACGGAAAATGTTGTCTTCTATAAGTGATCAATGGTTTTCGGCTTATGCGCGTAGACTAGTGACTTTACATATTCCCACAGAAAATAGTCAAGCAGCGTTAAATCGCACTATCTTAAAGACCAATTTGCTGTTCTGTAACGCGGTTACTAACTAACTATGCGGTTACCAAAGATTTTATTAAATAAATACATTTTAGCCCTAGCTGTGTTACATTTTGCGCCTTCTTGTTGTGATTGTTATTAAATTGCTGAACGAAAAAATTAGTAATAAATCTCTATAAAAGTCGCTATTGAATGTAACGATTATTTTAAGCATCGTTTTTAAAGAATTACGAACCAATTATTCCACCAACCCATAAATAACCACATACAGTCAGTTTTTCTGGATGTAACGGAGTCTCAGGCTCAACATACACTTGAGAATTATCATCAATCCAAATATGGCACGTTGACGTATCTAATGTTTTCAACTAAAAAGTAGCTTCATCGCTAAATACGTATTTCCAACAGGCTAAACCAAATTTAAATTAAATCACTTGACAGCGACAAATTAAAATAGTTAAAATAGTGTTGCAAACTTATAATTATGTAGCTCTAAGAAAGCACCCTTTATAGAAAACTAAAGTGACAGATGACACTTGTTCTTAATTGTTGGACTGTCAGTTGTGCTAAAAATACTGATCTTTTTTCCTTGTGTTCTCAATTTGAAGTTTAAACATTTTCGAATTCTATGAATAAATTTATAGCACCAAGTATAAATTTCATAGAGATTTTTTCTTCAGTGTAGAGATATTTTTCACCGTTTTGTGGAAAAAGCTTTAATTTAAAGGTTTGCTAGTGCATCGTATGAGTATACATGTATTTATGCAGATGTAGTCTGTCACTGTCAACACCAAGATCCAAATAGTTTTTGAGCTTTCTATGCGGAAAAGTCACAGATTGCGTTGACGCCAACAACACTGTGCGATGATGGTCGGTCGGTCGGTGCGGTAGTTTGGCGTTGCGAGAGGGAGAAAAGATGGGGTGCTGCATATGATCAAATCCAGGTATAGCTATGATACACATACCTTACCTACTAAATGCGTTGTATACGCGCGTATTATTATTATTATTAGTCGAATATAGTAGTAGTATATCGGGACTATTATGGTTCTAGCGTAAACGTGTTGATAGTGGTTTTTCGAGAGGCGGTTGTAATTTATTCCCCTGAGCCAGAGCTGAGACGACAACGAAATTACTTGTAGCGAAGGTCAAAATTCTAGGCACGATCGCTTGGAGTGGCAGTGCATTGCTAACGCTAGGTGATGGTCGATTCGATGGTGATGTCGGCTGTTGGGACGATATAGACGCGGCTGTCGTTTGCTTTGTTTGTTTTTATTTTGAATTTGCATTTGATGATGTTTTTTTGTTTTTTGTTTTGTTTTTAGAATGTTTATTTAGCTGCCCATCGTTACCTACTCGTATATAGCTATACTCTTGGTGTGAACTTGGATCTCTATCAAATACACTTCAGTGCAGACACAAACCGAAAAACAACAACAAATAACTATAAAAACGTCAGAATGGAAATTGATATGGTTTAGGTTGTTTTTATTTTGTCTTTGTTGTTGGTCTTGTGTCGCTCATTTGTTATAAAATAATATTATATTATGCTTTCGACGCGGGATTCTTCAATTGAATTTAATTCTGATGGCATTGAGGTGAACTTGGAATTATCTATTCTTGAAAGATCTTATAAATATACATAAATGTCGAGGAAAGCTTTGGAGGTGATTATAATTTGATACCAGGGGTGCATTTGAACAATCTTTATCTGTAAACTTGACAACTAAAGGGATTGAATTCAATTACTAAGAAGAGCTTGGAATAATTTTGCTATAGACATTAACTTGGAAATAATAAGCATTTTAGTATAGGGTGCGATTATTTAAGAAAAAACGTGTAAAATATTCTACAAAAAACAACAAAAATGCAGAGATCTTCATCAATATGTAACACTTCTTAAAAAATAGAGTGGATCAGAAAGTGAATCTCTTAAAAAAATTTCAAAAAAATTTAAGTGAAATTAATCTTAAATCATGTTGGTATAACATGTGAATTAAAGCTAAATCAATATTGATATATATCATGTTAAAATAACTCTATGATTCATGTTGAATTATCTTTATGGTCACGTTGAATCAACTTGGTAGACCTGGTTAAAACAATTTAGTCTTCCTTTTAAATGGATTCGAACATTCCTTTTGAATCATTTTGATCATCATGTTAAATCAATGTTACAAATCCTTTTAAAATACATTTTTTCACATGTTAAAACAAGAAGACTTTTCCTGTTGAATCGTTTTAATGCACCTATTAAAATAAAACGATAAATCATATTAAAATAAATCGATCTCCATGATAAAATAACGTGATTATTCCTTTTAAATCAATTAGTTGTCATGTTAATTCATTGTATGAAATCATTTTAAACAAAGTTCGTATCCATGTCAAAACACTTTAGAAATAATAATTGATTCAACGTGAATTGCAAAAACAAAACAAAAACAAGGCAAACAAAAATGTTAGTTTTATTATAACTTTTATTTTTATTAATTTGTATTAGTTTTATGTACATGAAGAATAAACACTAATTTCAAATCATTGTTCCTTAAATATATTTCCCCATTGTTTCTAAAAAAAGATGTAAGGGCGGGCTTGTGAAGAGTTGTTTTAATATGATTTTTATTTTAATTTGCCCACTTTATATATATACATATATATTGAAAATGTTTATCAAAACTTTGAAGCTCAAATTCATAACTCAAAATTTAAATTTTAGTACAAACTTTAGCAAAATAAGATATCTTATATAATTTACACAATTTATTGGCTACAGTTATATAACAGTTTTTTTATATATATATTCTGTTTCACACACATTTTTTTTATTATAATAATCAAAATTTTTCAATTGTAGTTCCAGTTGTCTTAATGTAAATGTTCGCTGCCATTTTGCTTCACATCTTTTCAATTTGAAGAAATTTCGAGATAGAGTTATTAAAATGGACACGTCAACCTCTGTAGTAGTACAAATCTTAGTTAAAGGATCTTCTTCCAATTGTAAAGATTCATTTATTTTTGTTCCAACCGTGGACGCCTTGCTCTTTAGTTAACTTATCTGTCGAAAAACTTACCCCCAAGTTTACCACGGGGAATGAAGTAAAATTCCTGAAAATTAAAATTTAAAATACAGTGATTTATCGAAAGTTTTGACAAAATATGCCTACTTTTATTTCATTTTTTATTTCATTAGACGCCGTTGAAATAAATGTCACCCAAAATTATATTGATTGAATCAGCTCGAAACGAATCACTCCAATGGCCGTTGGTTTCGCAGAAGGCTAAAACTGCTTCTTCCTTGAGGCTTTCTAATAAAATTAGTTTTAACTTCTAAAAATAAAATTTAAACAATTATTTATAATATTATTTTTTGTCTACCTTAGATAGGTTCAAGTTTCCGACATGCCCAAACACATGTAATAGTTGATGTTGTCACAAAACTGGAGTGGCTTCCCAACCAAGAAACGACAAAGTATCATCATCAATTCTGAAGAAATCGTCCAACTTATCTTCTTCGTTTATTTTGTTTTCTTGAATGATTGATAGGCTTATTATTATATTGCCTTCACTGTTCGTTACAAAATGTATTGTTTCATCTACTTCTAATTATTGTGAATGAACAGATGAAGATCAGTTTTCTTTTGAACTCATTATAAACTCACTTTTCACTAAAAAAACTTTTTACTTCATAAAATCCTTCAGGCACGAGACACGACTATAATTAAAATGAACTGATAGAATTTGTCCAAATGTTTTACAGTAACCTAGTTTGGAGAAATAACGGAACTTCATGTAAACTTTGTGGAATTTAATAAATAATAATTTTATTTCAACAAGATCTCATGTTAAATTAAGAACTATCAATTTTAATTCGTGGAGCTTCAATTTGTTTTAGCACGACCCAATTTTGATTTAATATGATTTAAGGTTGAAACAAAATTGATTTCGTGTGATTGCGTTATTACAGTGCGTTCTTTATAACGGGATAGTTTTTTTGTCATTCCTAAAATTAAAGTATAGGGTGTTTATGTGGAGAAGACAGAATATAACTTGATTTCAGATATTTATATTTTCAACTTTCTTTCATAATAAATATTTCATTTAAAAAGTAAGAATAATTGTACTTTAATTTTGAACAAAGTTTCAATTCCAACAAAATATTTGTTTCTCTTTTCATTGTAATAAATCTAAATGAACAAGAATAGTAAATAAGCAACCAGAGATTTTGTTTAAGCGTTTCGATTTGTTTCATCTTATTTTAATAGGATTTGTTACTTGGAAAAATAAAGGGTGTCCACATTACATTTTGACTAAATTAGTACCTAAACAAAATTTTTGTAAAAAAAAAGAAAACAATTTTTTCTTTAAATTTCGATTCGAAAATGTTCGTTTGAAGGTTGAAACGAAATAATTTTGACATATATTAAGGATTGTTATTTCAACTAGCTCTTACTTACGTTAAGTTAAGAGATTGATTCAACAATTCAAGATGTTTTTAAGATCAGAAACTTTTATTTTAACAATAAACATTTTTATCATAGAATTTCTGTATTGAACATTTCATTTTAACATTGTTTAATGTCAATTCTATAGAAAACAATGTAATTTTAACATGAATTTTCTTGTGTTGTCAAGGTACATATAAAACCTTGCATATCGTTAAATCATTGATATTATTGTACAAAATGATATTCTTCAATATGAAATCAAAATGAAACAACGTTGTTTGAATCGTAACGAAATCAAACAAATAACAGATCGCATATTATAAAAATCGACAATTCTTCCTTTTGATTTTACATTGCATTATTTTTCTGTGTGTATATATTTTATGTACAAGGTGTCCCGAAAAGGATATTCCAAAGTGAATTTGGTAAAAAGCCAGGTCATAACCTTTCATTAACATTAAAGTTTTTGAGAATTGGATGTTTTAATGAAATTTGTCTTATTTTTTATCGTCGATTTTTCACTCACTGTTTAAAAATAATTTTTGATTTTAATATTTTTTGCATTTTAAAATAACCAAATATCGGGAAATTTTGCTAAAAATTAATGAATACTTTGAGATTTAAATCGAAGCCAATTTTATACTTCAATCCTTCAAGTAGTATGCAGAGCAAAATTTGTATGACTAAATTTCGTTGTTCTTAAAATTTCTAAAACGATATGAATTTTACCAAAGATAAGCTCTAATCAAAACATATACTCATTTGAATCCATACAAAAATGGTTTTAAACCAATTAAAAATAAAACACTTTTAATAAGTATATTTCAATTCGGATAAAAAAGTTATCAAATTCTGAAAGATCATGACCAACCCTTACGGGGTACCCTGTACATCAATTTTCCAATAACTTGCTGCGGTTCTTTTTTAAAATCATGATAGTTTAATTTTTGTCATTATCCTATTGGAGATTCTTATTAAAAAAAAAATAATCTTCATTTCACAAAAATTATAAAAATTGTGTATTGTTTGTAATTTTTGTTTTAGCTTTTCTAAATAGACGCCCTTCAAATTAACACAAGATGAGTAAACTTCCACTCCATTCCTGTGTTCTATTTGTATACACTTATTTTTCTTATAAAAATGTGATATATATTTTCAACATATTTTATATTTTAATAAATAACCTTATACTATTCTTATATATACTCGTAGAATATGTCTTAATTCATTAGTTCTTTTATTGTTTCATGGGCTATAAGTTTGTTTGTTTTTTTTTTGTCTTCTTTTTTAACTTTTATGGAGAGTTGTTGGCCGTGAAAACTAAAGCTTGCTTATCAGAATTTTGATTATTTTGTTTTTATACTCAGAATTATGTGTATAGTGTACACAAACATTATAATCAAACTTGCACGAGTCTAACTTAAAAACAAAAATAAAGTGAACTTGAAAAAAAACTAAACAAATAAAGTTTTAAGATAAATAAAATAAAATTATTTATTCTTATCTTTAAAACCTTGAAAATTGAAAAGTTTTTAGTAGAACATATTTATTTCTATAGCTTTTTTTCTTTAAAAAAAAAATAATTTATAAATAAATAAAATAAATTGGGTAGCACAACAGTCCGTTGAGAACTAGGGCTTAGTGACTTACAACTCTCAACCATTCCTGTATGCGAGTACTGTTGTCAAGGATGGAGAAAAGAATTTAATGCAAAGAATATACAATGTATTTAATTTATAAAATTTAGAGTTAGTGGTGCTTACTTTCTAAAAATTATAATAAATAATAATTAATAATTAAAGCTTGTTTCATGTAAATAAGTATTTTTTTTAATTTTGATTATTTCAGGGGATAACAAAACTTATTGCTTCTGATTATATGGAACTAGGTCAAGACCTTATCATTAAGGAAATCATAGTATTTATACAAATTACTCTAAATTTTTGGCTTGAATTCGTTTTTAATATCTAATATTCATTTCAATGATTAATAAATGTTTAAAAATATTTAGGTTTTACTCTCAACCTAAACGTTTTATTAACTTATGTTAAGACAATTGTCTACTTACTTACTTAAGGTGGCGCTATAGTCCGGGCGGACCTGGGCCTCAACCAACATGTGTCTCCAGCCAGCTCGGTCCCTAGCTAGCTGTCTCCAGTTTCGCATACCAAGTTGGTTGAGGTCTTCACCCACCTGAATGCGCCACCTGAGTCGCGGTCTTCCTCTACTGCGCCGTCCCTTGGGATTGGATTCGAAGACCTTCCGGGCTGGAGCGTTGATGTCCATTCGCTCTACATGACCCAGCCATCTAAGCCGTTGGACTTTAATTCTGCTAACTAGGTCAGTGTCGCTGTACAGCCCGTACAATTCGTCATTATATCTTCTCCTCCATTCTCCATCTATAAGTACGGGACCAAAAATCACCGAAGAATTTTTCTCTCGAAGCATCCTAAGACGTTCTCATCTTTTTTTGACAGGGTCCAGGCCTCAGCGCCATAAGTGATAACCGGGATGATGAGTGTCTTATAGATGGTGATTTTAGATGCTCGAGAGAGAGGACTTTACTTCTCAATTGCCTTCTAAGTCCAAAGAAGCAGCGATTTGCAAGAGTTATTCTTCGTTTGATTTCAGCGCTGGTGTCGTTGTCTGTGTTTATAGCGGTGCCTAGGTAGACAAAGTCCTTAACTACCTCGAAGTTATAGCTGTCCATGGTGACGTTTTGTCCAAGACGTCGTTGTTCAATGTCCTTTTTTAATGACAGAATATACTATGGTCTTGCCCTCATTGACCACTAAACCCATCTTCTTCGCTTCCGTCGCAATGCTCAAAAACGCTCCACTGACATTACGCTTTGATCTTCCAATTATGTCAATATCATCTGCGTATCCGAGTAATTGGATGGACCTTTGGAAGATTATGCCTCTAGTGTTGACGGTTGAGTTTTGCACAATTCTTTACAGAACGATGTTGAAGAAGTCACATGACAGTGCATCGCCTTGTCTAAAACCTTTTTTGACATCAAATGCATTGGTGAGATCTTTTCCGACCTTGATGGAGCAGCGTGCATTCTCCATCGTCATTCTGCACAAACGGATAAGTTTGACAGGGATGCCAAAACTAGACATTGCTCTGTAGAGCTCTCCCCTATGGATGCTGTCATACGCGGCTTTAAAATCGATAAAGAGATGGTGGGTATCGATTTGAAGCTCCTGGGTTTTTTCCAAGATCTGCCGTAGTGTGAATATTTGGTCGATAGTGGACTTTCCTGGTCTGAAGCCACAATGATAAGGACCTATCAGGTTGTTGACGAACGGCTTCAGACGTTCACATAATACGGCAGAAAGGATCTTATATGCAATGTTAAGGAGACTGATCCCTCTGTAGTTGGCGCAATTTAAAGGGTCTCCTTTTTTATGTATCGGGCAAACTATGCTGAGATTCCACTCATCGGGCATGCTTTCTTCCGACCATATTTTGCAGATGAGTTGGTGCATGCTCCCTACCAAGTCATCGCCTGCTGCTTTAAATAGTTCGGCGGCGATGTCGTCAGCTCCAGCAGCTTTGTTTGACTTCAGTTTAGATATAGCTATCTTCACTTCGTTTAGGTCGGGTAGGCGGAATTGTTGATCTGCGTCGCCTAGGTTGAGTGGTTCTATCTCCCTTACAGCGGAATTCGGTTCGTCATCGCCGCGCCGTTATATAATTTGGAGAAGTGGTCTTTCCATATTCTCAACATAGACTGCGGTTCTCAATGTAATGATTAGGCTCTGAAAAATTAATTATAATACAAATATTTCTTCTATAAATTATCTAATTTAATCATAAGACCCCAATCGCTTGTAGAAAAACAAGTAAAATTGGATTAAAAAAAAACAAAAATATTTATTCATCAACACTACCAACTTCTAAAAATTATACCACAAAATACAGTTTAATCTTTTTTATTTTCAAATATTCAAGCTATTAGAATTATTAAAAATAAAGTCAAAGCTAGTTTTTCTAAATTCAATATAAAACAAAATACCTACATCTGTAAGATTTATAAAAATTATTTTGCAAACATTTCCCAAAAAGAATATAACCACATTTTGAAATTTTTGTTTGGTCTATCATAAGAATTTGAAAACCATTATCAAGAAAGCTAAAATCTAGAAGGAATCTAAAATAAATACACTAATTTTGAGACCAATGTTACATTCGCCAGAGCGATTTTATTAACTTCGAATAAAAGATTTATTAAAGTTGAAAGAAATTAGGGGATTATGTAATAAGGGTATAAAAAGAAAATGAAGAAGAGGAGTCCAATACTTAAAATGTCTAGAATACAACTTTGGCTTATGTTTCTTTTTGGTTTCTTTGATTTTTGTTTCTTGTTTTTTTTTTACTTGAATAAAATTAAACATTTTTGAATACATTTTGAGTTTTAGTTATCGAAAATTTGTGTTTGAGAAAGTGAATTGTTTTAATTCTTTTAAAAAGTTAAAACAAAATCTAAAATGAACAATTTTTTTGAGATATTTTCTTTTGAGCTTTTTTATTATTCGAGTTTTTTGTACGTTTGAAGTTTTTGAATTTAGGATTATTGTCTTTTGGTATAATGGCATAATCTCCTGTCGGGCTTAAGAAACCTCTGAATATAGAGTTTTTCGATTGTAATGCAAAATTCTGTTGTAAAAAGCGTATTCGAATTCTATTTCATAGATTTTATTGAGTTTAAATCTTTAAATAACAAATTAATCTAACCGTAATCGTATTAAGTTCTTTTGGATATAATCTTGGTTCTAGATTTCACTTTCACTCTAAATGAAATTTAAATCGATGAAAAATTAAGTGAATTTCTATGCATATATCGATTTTTGCGATTTTCAAGTGATTTGAATTCGTCTAGATTATTTGATATGATTTAAATTCTATAAGAGCACATTGTTTTAAAACACAAGTAATTTCTATTGAAGAATATAAAATTGAACTAATTTTTAAATAAACTTGATTACTGGAAAGTATCAGTATACTGTATAATTTTTGAGGGAATAGACAAAGCATTTAAAAGGATCTCTTTGCACAACAAATGTCTTCTCTATACGATTTCGATTAAAACAACGTTCTTTAAAACTTTTAGGATAGAATTTTCAACCAACATGGGAGTTTTTTAAAACCGATGTTTGAAAACTACTTTCCGCATAAAACCTTAAATCTGCAGACTTACATTTTATATTTATTTCATTGAAAATGATAACAAAAACAAAACAAGAAATTTTACAAATTATGACCCTATTTCAAAACTTACTGAAAAACTAACTAAAACGCAATATATGTAAAGGGTTTTTCAATAAGGACAGGTAGATGTTCAAATGGAGTAAAACGAGCTGTGTGTGAGGTATTAACAAAATTATTTATTATTTGAAAAGCGCATGTATGCCATTAAGTGTGGAATATGACATCATTCAAATGCCCTCCTCAGCGTCTTACGGTGGCACGGATCCGAGTTTTCCAATTTTCAATGACTCTTCCGCATAGATCCGGCTGAATTTGAGCGATGGCCTGTGTTATGTTCAACTTAAGGGCATCGGTCGATTGTGGTTTAGTTGCATAAACATGCGACTTCAAGAAACCCCACAGCAAAAAGTCTAGCGGGGTCAAATCGCATGACCTTGGTGGAAAATTCACATTACCCTCAAATCGTTCATGCAAAATGTCAATCGTGGCGTTTGCTGTGTGGCACGTAGCTCTTCGCCGCCGCCGTCCTGCTGGAACCACATGTCGTCTAGGTCCATATGGTTCAATTTGGGCCATAAGAAATCTGTTATCATCGTTATGAAGCGCTCGCTGTTGACGGTGACCGCCCCACTAACGTCGTTTGCAAAAAATTACGGATCAATTACGCCGCCGCCGGCCCAAAATCCACACCTAGTGAACCTCGCGTGGGTTGGTTTCGTCCCATATACGGCAATTTTGCTTGTTAACACAGCCATTCATCCAAAAATTGGGGTCCTCTTCCAAACGATTCGAAGCCCAGTCAGCGAACAAACGGCGTTGTCTATGGTCATGAACTTTGAGGTCCAAGTCCTGATGCAAAATTCGCCAAGTTGAAGTCTGCGAAAAGCCGAGTTCTTGTGCACGGCGAGGACTGCCTCGGGTTCTGCTGTACAATTTCACGGGGAGTCAAACTGACTTCCGTGTAGATGTAGGGATGCTATATGCTTGTCTACAATCTGGAAGGAAGAAGCGCTTACTTGCACCTCCACGTGGTGGCTCCTGGTGAACAAGTTAGAGAAATCAGTGCAGCTCGATGATGAATGATACTGATCAATTCATAATTATTGAAAAAGCACAGCTTAGAACTGCACTGAGAAAATTCTCAACTTGTGAGCGAACGCAAGAAGCTACGGTTTACTTCCTTCCTAAGATTAAATCTTGCGAAAGATGGTAATGGGGCAGAGGTTGACTTACTGATAATAATTATACAAATCCAATAAGTATCAGTAAATTTATAAATCGAATAACTAAGTGCCATCGGTGTTTTATATATGTTAAAAAAAAGCCTGAAGTGCAACTAAAAATCATTTTTAGGAGTAGATAAAGCTCGGCAAATTGCATCCCACAAGAAGTCGGTCGAGGGTTATCTTCCATAGATGTCACTTCATCAAAGACTAAATTAACATACCACTGAAGATGTGGTACCACGGGATATGTTGAAGCCCCCTGGTTAATTCCAGGAACATATGTTGGGATGGCCTCCTTGCGAGAATATCGCGAATAAACAATGCGAGGGGCAGCAAGTGTAAAAACTTGCCATCAAATTAAGGCTCATAGCCAGGTGTTGAAGTTGTAAGCAATTATTCTCTGTACACTTTTACGGACCGGGGCCGATCTTGCGTTCCTTAAACATACGGGTGTTGGCTGATTGTTTACTGAACCAGTCGTCTTAAATTTGGCCACTAAACGTGGAAGAGTCGAACGTGAAGGGCCACTGCGTCTACCGTAAAATGAGTGCAATGCGCAACGTTTGCATTAACGAACACCCATTATGATAATAAAGTTTTATCATTTGAACGTAATGTTCAAACGTGTAACTTGGCATGATGATTTGGCATACACATAACTGAATAATAAACAAAAGATTTGACAGATGTCACCAAAACAAAATGGCCGCCACGGGGCGCCAAAATCTACCCGCGCCAATTGAAAAATCCTTTATATCCAGCATACAGAACAATTTTTTTTTGTATTTTGTATGTCTATTTTTGTTAATAATTTTTATGAATGAACAAGAAAAATCCAAATATGTTCAATTTTTACCGTGGTTAAGTTATGTCACACTAACATGACTGTGTAAATGCTCTTTTGATTTCATTACTGACAAAATCATTGCTGCTATAAATAAATATCGCTGATTTCCTTCATTTAAATGTTTTAATGAAAATTGTTTGTAGTTGGAAATCGAAATAAAAAAGAAAATTGTGCCTCGGTTCAATTAAGGTTTCAAAAATATGTACAACTTAATTTTTTTTGAATAACTTTGAAAAAAAATGTTTTTTACTTAAAACAACATATTTTATTAAAGATTATTTTACTTTGATGTCAATTTAACTTTTTGAAATCTTGGAAGAATTCCAAAAACTGAACTTGAATCCTTGGAAAAATTCTTTTCCTTTACTGCCAAAAATATTAGATTGATAATTTTTGGGATCGATTTTTTGTTTTTTGTTGTTCTCTATAGAAAATTAATATTGAGTGTAAACCCACCATTTTTATATAAATACGTTTTTTCTTTCAATTTAGCCTAATAAGGAAGCATTTTGAGAAAAAAGGTGATGTAGAAATCTATTTTTTTGGCAATGGAAGTAATAATTTGTTTTCATGAATTGGAAAGTTTATTTCGAATCTTTATCAAATGTCTCTAATTAAACGATAATAAAGAGCCTAATTGTTGTTTTCAAGTCAATACATTGCCTCAAATACTTTTCAATAACGTTCCTAGGAAAATAAACCGAGTCTAATACTGATCATTTTGAATTTTAACTATCCATAGCTATTGTTAAAGTTAAACTTAAAGAAATTTTAGAATTAAACAGTAAATTAAGCAATATTTTGTAGAAGTGCAAAACTCAAATTTTGAAATAATGTAGTCTCCAATAATTAAGCGAGAAATTCTACAGTTTTTTAAAATTTGTTTTTAACAGTCTTAAAACTAAAATTACGGCCTATTCTTAAAAGGCAAAAACTTAAAAAAAAAAACAACACAAAATTTGATGCAAAAGTTTATGTTTAACAATATATAATAATGTTTCATAGAAAAAAAGTTAAACAAATTAACTTTGATTCATCATCAAAAGACTATCTATCTACATTTTTTCTTTCATCAAAGTATGTTAACTCTTTAAGAATTGTTACCATTATTATGACACTTTTCATAAAACATAAATGGTAACTGTTAATATAAGTTATTCATATTTAACGGTCTTTAATAATATAATATATTTGTTATTTTTTCGTAATTAACAACTAACTATAAATTGACAAACAATTAACTTGATTGAAAAAGGTGAGACAGGTGAGTAATCTACATTTTTTCTTGTTGTTGTTCAATGGCGTGGGCCGATGTACAATAACAAGAAACAATGCGATTGCCTAAGAATTCAGAAATGACTTGAGGGAATGAAAAAAAGTGCAATGTTCTATGGTGTCTTTGATTTCTGTCTCGAGACAACAATTATTAATTGTATGCAAATTTATGTGGAACAATATATTCGACTATATTGTAAAATTTACATAAAGCAGTTGTCTCATTAGAATTACATTTAATTAATGCGCACTTTATGAGATTTTTTTTCTAGAAAATACTCGTTACAAGAATAAATTGATTTCTCTTGTTTGTTTATTTTTAATTACTGGAATGAAATAATATATCACTGAATTGTCATTCAACTTAAACCATTGTAATATGTATACTGATGATTTCATAAAACGTAGCGACGTTCGTTAAAAGAAGTTCTTAATATGCCGCCTTCAGAATCTACATATATAACATAAACGTATTTGTATTTGTATCTTTAAACTAAACGAGTTTTAAAGTTTCTGTTAAACTCTACAAAATATTTGTTTTCGTCAACTCTAAATATTGAAAAAGTTTAAGAAATATGTATGTATCTTATCTTATCAACTTTTAGAAGTTTAATTTATTCTTCTTTGTAATCAGCTGTTTCAAACAACATTTTAATAATCAAGACTATAAAATTGCTCTTTCGGAAGAAAACTTTTTATAAGTTTCAATACAGATGGCGTTGGAAAAAGTGTGAACTGTAAATGAAGTTAATAGAGACAGACATTCTTTCAAACTAAAAAAAAAGTCTTCCTGAAAAACAAAATACCAAGAATTTCAATTCAACTGCATGCATTTTATAATGATAATGTATAGCAACAGCGTTCTTCATTTCATCCAATCCTTCAGAATTCAGATACTCGAAGGTACTAGTTTTAATTGCCTCGTGTTTCGTGTCGTGTAGAACATATTGGAATGTTGATGCAGCACACATGCAATCCGTTCTTATATCTTGATAAAATATATTATCATTTTCTTCTAAGATTTAATCCTTTGTGGTGATTAACAAGTAGGTAAGTATATTTTCTTTGCATCTCGTTATATGAAGAAAAGGTAATATAGAACATTAGCAAAAGTAGTTTAATTAATTCCACTAGCCAGCATTCCGTGAACAATAGTAAATTGAGGTGAGGTACATACAACACTGCGTGTGACTTACCACCGCCACCGCCTGCTGTTGCTGCTGTCTTATTGGTGCTGCTAATGTTAAACTAACTCACTAAGAACTGATTCAGAATGGAAATGGATAGATGGATGGCTAGAAATGAGTTTGTTAAGTTACTGGGTGCTAATATGCAGCTGGGGTGGTATAAACTATATACCATACCATAATACTTCGAATTGAATGTGACCACAATCGCACTTTAATTAACCTATAAATCTTTCTTCGGATTGTCACATTTATTATCCATGACAATAACTTAAACGCGTGCAGAACTTAAATATAAGAATCGATACCTTACGATACTTACTGCGCTTACTCTATGACAGATCATTATGGTGACAAGAATATTTATTTTATGAACACATATATTGGCCATTGGAAATATGTACTTACCCGAGTATTATGCCCGACTGACAGGATTGCAAAGTACCTTACCTACCCGTTGTTGGCAATGATGTGGTGTGTTGTGACTTTGTAATTGGAATTAATTTGTTGAACTTGATATTTTCAATTTCAATTTCAATGTGGAACCGGATCAATATTATGTTTGTTCTTATATTTATTCGTCTTGTAAGTAATAATAATTAGATTTTGATATAGTTTGTCTAACTAGACTTATCCGTAGTAACTGATGACAGTTTAGATGACAGATAAGGAAGTTTATGCTTTATGGTGTGTATGAAAGCAATTAAGTAGGTATTGTAGTTGTGATTGATCAAAATCGATATAAATCTAGTTTTGATTTGACAGCGTTGTTGACAGTTAGAGTTTGAGCAAAATTTTGAGTTTACATTGCTTTTCTTTGTTTTTATTTTTGAAGGAGACACTGACTTTCATAACAACTTTAATAATTTAGTAACGGATGTGTCTTTTAGACGTGTGCTTTTCAATCTGGCAACATTTTTTTCGGAGTTATTGTTTTTGACAGCTGTCACTTAATATATGTCAGTTTGGTTTGCCATTTAATATTGAAGAAATTCAGTCATTGAAAAACGTTTGAAAAATGTACAAATTTATTACTTTTGGTTCTATCAAAAGAACGCGGCAGTTCATAAAATACAGCCAAAGAAACAATCAATTTTGGTAAGCGCATTATCTCGCGTGTCGTGGGTCTGTGGCGTGACTTCCAAGATCGTGCGATTTATTCGGTGCGTTATTGCTGACATACGGCCCCAAGATGGCCTCATACGGCAAAAAGTGGTTGAAAAATGGGACTTTCGGTTGGAATCTATTCGAGTAAACAGCTTCGCCAACTTGTCCGAAATCATTTTGAAAATAAAGTGGAAAACCCTTATTTTTATAATAAAGCTTAATTCTTGGCTGTTATATTAAATTATATGCGTTTTACTTCTTCATAAAAACTACACGTCTGAAAAATTACCCTTTAATGTTGAGTTTAATTTAAAAACAAAACGTACGGTTGAATTTTATTCAACATTTTTTTTTAAATATTCCACCTGAAAAAAAAAAACTAAAATGTCCTCCAACAACAAACATATCCTTCTTATTCAAAACAAGTTTTCAAAACAACTTTATGGAATATTGACGGCAAAAATCGATGCAAATTATTTGCTAAAGTGGTTTTATTTGAATCATATTTCAATGGGATTGGTGAAAACAATAAGTTCAATTAAACCTTTGCCCGCAACATCTTTTCCAAAGTGGTTGGTGATTGGTTATTCCCTTTTCTAGGCACAATTATTTATCGGACAATCTTTTACACTATTAAGGATCCTTAAAGTTCACTTAGAGATCCTGAAATGCGATTCGCTTACACAACAAATAATGTCATCTTAGCGAAATCACAATTCTGGAGTCAACATTTTTAAGTTCTGAATCCGAATTACTGGCAAAAAACTTACACAAGCACATATTTCCACAATCACATACAAACAAATATGCAATTAGCTCTTAATTGAACAAAAAGAATTAAAAACAATATTTGTACTTTTACGGGCTTTTACCTTGGAAACGGAAACGGACCAAATGAACAGTAGTCACCCTAAAAATATTTTGGCCAAAAATCAACAATTCAAATCTTCTCAAAAACGACTCTATAGATTATTATAAAATTTTCTCTTAAATTTTGTTTTTTTACTTTGATTCTTTTAATTTAAAATATATATTTTTACATTGCTTCAGGAAGGTTCCTCACCCCAGAACCATTATTTTTATTTTAAATTATCCTACAATCTAATGAACCGATTTAAATAATATTTTTTTGAACAAGTCCTTTTTTTCTTAATAATATTTGCTAATCAAGAATATCTGATTTTTTTTAGATCTTTTTAAAATAAAAAACAGTTCAACATTCTTAACGAAATTCAAATAAGCACTAGAAATGTATATACTAAAAATATTGCGAAAATAAAATTAAAAAATCAAAAAGAGGCTGGGCTGCGACCCACATTGATAACTTACCATCCCGTCTGTCGATTTGTCTTGCTTAAAAGTTTGTAGATTTTCGTATTTTGTTAAAAAAATTGTCACTTGAATTATTTTTAAAAATTTTAAAATTACCAACAATATTTTGCATATAGTGAAATAGTTTGATTTCAAAATCTATTTTTGTTAACGAGATTTTTAGTCGATAACCAATTTTTACCAATATCAGTAGCATTTCTTAAAAGTTTTTATTTCTTATATAAACAAATACAAATTATATAAATGAAATTATTTTGAAGTCAATATCTTCTATTGTTCACGAGATATCGAGAACCGAACATTAATTTTTACCAAATTTGCGTACTCTTGCAGATTTTATTTGTTTATGAATAAACTAACTGTTGGATTTTTATAAGAAATTTACTAAATGTAATATTTTCTGTGACATAAAATTAGTTTGAAACCAATATTTTTAATTTTTGAAAAGATATTTTAATCGAAAGTAAATTTTTACCGACTTTAAGTAATGTTTTGTTTAGGGTTTTATTTTTTGTAAGAAAACTGTCAATTCGATTTTTCTCAAAATTTTATTGAATGTTGAAAACAATAGTTCTAATAGGAAAAAATTAGTTTGAAGCCATAATCTGAAATTTTTGAAAAGATATTTGAGTCGAAAATCAATTTTTTCCAACTTTTAGTATTTTTAGATTTTTTAGATTTTTATTGTAGCTAAAAATATTACATTATTTTTATATCTTAAATATATATTGCACAATTTACAGATATTGGTATATAATCTACCTTACTACTGCCAAGTTTAAATGAGTTTTTAACACAAGATTGAAAGATAAAGAGTTTTGGTTGAAGGAAAAGCTATTTAAAACCTTCATTAAAGACAACCAACTTTTAGTATAATGTTTTTTTTTTAGGTTTTTATTTTTTATAAAAAAAACTGTCAACTCGATTTTTCGCAAAATTTTACCAGATGTCAAAAAAGTTGTTCTTTATTGCACAAAATTGCTTTGGAGCTAAAATCATTTTTTGCTCGTAAAATATTCGAGGTGACAAATATTTTTTTGTTCAGTTTTTTCGATTTATAAAAAAAACGATGATTGGATTTTTTTCCAAAAATATATCAAATTTAATTCAAGTCTCTAGCGTTATTGGTTCGTAAGATATTTAGGGTTAACCAAAATGTTCGCCTTTAAAAAAACACCCACTCATTTTTTTAGAGTCCTTTCTGCAAATCTGTATAACAAATTTTATTTGAATTTTATCTCTACTGGGTCTTGAGCTATGGACGACGAAAAAAACTTTTTGATAGTACGTACACACGCACGCACATACATCTCTCTAAAAATCTTTTATTTCGACTCTAGGGACCTTGAAACGCCGAGAAATGTCAAAATTTTCAATTCGACAAATCGGACCGATTACAATAACTTCCTATGAGAAGTTAAAAATTGTGTGTAAACAAATTAATTAAAAAAATAGTTTTAACGATTTTCGAAAAAAATAATAATAAAGTATTGTCTTTTTGAGAAATTGAATGTTAAATGCATGATAGTAAAATTATGTTTAAATTTTAAAATATTTATTGTTTTTCAACAGACTTTGGATAAAGGGGCAAGTCGAAGCGACCCAGTTGTGAATTTTATTTTATTACCATTTACATACATAAGTAATTTTTAACCAAACATGGACTTAGAAGTTTACGTTTTTAGGTGGCAATGCCTATTTGGTCTTACATATCCCAGATGGAAGAAAAGTGTCAGAAATAGTGTTCTCAGTGTAACTCAGGTCAAAGCTTTATTCTAAATCATTGGCCTAAAATAACAAAACACAATTATTTAAACAAAGCATTATTTAAGAATATTATTTATTATTAAAAAAAAAGAATCTTAAATTTTCAGCAACATTCTCTTTGACACACAAATTCTATTCATATTCATGAAAGTATGATTCACTCCCAATATCAATTTTTGATGTTAAAATTATAAAGTATTTCACTTTAAAATTTAACACTTGTATCTAAACATTTTGTGTCTTTATGTTGTTGTTCATTAGGGTGGAGCAAACAAATTTCTCTATTTATCGAACAAAATCAGAAAAGTATGAAATGCACCTAAAAATTGTTATATTTTTCATTTCTTTGAATGCAACATTCCCTGCTCTGAGAGAGCATTAAGCAAAGCGGTTTAAGTGGGGTTAGTTATTTATACATTTTTTGGACCACCTTAAAATGCATACAACCAACACATACATACATATGCATTATATTAAGGTACACGAAATCAAAAAACCTGATGCACAGAAAAACCTTGATGGATGAATTGGGGATCAACATGCTCACGCGGTGCAATAAAATATTTTTACTTGCTGCGTGCTTTCTTGTCAAATACTAATAATAATGAAATGTGTGCTTTATACTGATGGTTGCACGGATTGAGGCAGTGCAATATGGTGTGGTGGGCGGACCATGCCATACCGCACCACGCACCGTGCTATGGCGGCAAATATTATTTAGAAAGTATGAAAGTTTTGACCTTCAATTCATGAAAGTTTTGCGCGAGGGGAGAAATTGTAGATTTTGTCCAATTTACGTCTTATCATAAATATAGAAGGCGTCAACAAAAAGTCATGATTATTATGCTATAAATGTACATTTTAATTTTTTTGTATTTTATTTAAGTTGTACAATAGAAAGGTAGGTGTATGCACTTGAACATTAAAAATCATGAACAACAACAACGAACTAATATTTACGCATTTATTTATGCGTATTAAAAATTACCATTGATTCGATATTTAATTTTGAAAAAGTTACAGCTTTAAGTAAGGGGGACCACAATTTGTACTTCAAAAACGTCCAACACTCAAAAACAATGAATCTTACAAACCAATCTAAGTCTTAGAGTTTGATATTTTTAATTATTACGAGTAAATTTAAAATAAATAGGAAGTTATTGTAATCGTAATCTGATTTGTCGAATTGAAATCAAAGGTTTTAAGAGAGAAGTCTGTGTGTGCGTGTGTACGTTCAGGATACGTTCTTACGTCGACCATATCTCAAGAACCAGCAGAAATATTGACTTCAAATACATTTTTTTTAAAGATAATTACATCAAAAGATACAGGAAAGACTTTTTATAAATAATAAATCGAAAAAAATCGAATGTTTTGCATAGAAAAAATGATACGAGTATTACATCCAAAGGAATTGTATGCATTAAAGTTTTTGAGATCAGGATTTTTTTTAAAGAAAAATCGAAGTCATAGTTTTGTTTATAAAAAATAAAAACAAAAAAAAACATTACTAAAAGTTATTAAAAATTGATTTCCGAATTGAATATCCTGGCAACAATTAAAGATCTTATAAAAAACATTGTTTTGAACATTTGATAAAATAACGAAAGGGTTTTTCGAGCCCCCAGATGTGAAAATGTAGTTTTTTGTAAAGAAAAGATTATTTTTGGGCCGATAAACTTTCTGATATTCAAGCTCGTCTAAATATCAAACCACGAGACGTAAACGAAGCGGATGGTCGTGCACCTTCAATTGCCAAGACAATTTAAGTAATTTGTGCAGAATTCTCTTTTGCCTCGATGGCAAGTTGCATATTGAGTCTCACACTCTTGGTTACAGCAGCCACATTCATTTTCATTATGGCTGAATCACAAACACGCTTCAGCTTCGGCTTCGCCTGACGTTTACGAGTTCAGCCATAGGAATTCAATGCATGCTATCACAATGGAGCTTCGACCTCACGTTTCGTTTGACAATCGTAAGGAAAAGAACGTAATGTGACTCCAAACGGAAGCTCTAGTTCAATTATCTGAACATTTGCTTTGTCTGACAGCTCAAAAGCTGTAAAAAAATGTCAACAAACAAAATATTTGCTCTTTGGAGGGATGAAATAATAGAAATGTCATTCAAAGCAACCTGGAAGCAGGGCCACCGTAACGCAGCCGAAGCCGAAGCCGAAGCTGAAGCGTGTTTGTGATTCAGCCATTAAATATTATTGCGCTTCTGTGAAAGTAAAATTTTTCATGATATCTACACATTATGAAAATATATAATATATTATTGAATTGCTTAAGTTCATTTTTTACAGGTCATAATTGTTCTAGGTTAAATTGCTTTAGAAAAAAAAAAATAACACAATTTAATACAAACCCTACCGTATACATTCCACCATTTGTATTTTAAACACAGTTATCTTTACAAAACGACAATAACGTTTCTTAAAATGGTTTTTACAAAATGCCAATAAGGGGATTTTTGGGGAATTTTGACGCGTTGGTTAGATTTTCATCATGTGTCGATTCCAATAATAAAATTTCATGAATTAATTATTTATATACGAAATACAAACAAAATTGGTTGCATCGGTCTTTCCAATGTGTCAAAGTCGTATCGTTAACAGTTTGTTTAAATTTTTAATGGAGCATGATAAAATGTATTCAAGTGGTTTTTCAGCTTTTCTTAATTTTGACTAAAAATTAATATGTATTTTTTATTTTAAACAATTTTCTTTTAAAAACAAACAATTACTATTTCAAATGTGAGAATTGTGATATTTGTGAAAATACAAATCAAGGCCGCCGCTACCATATGTGCGAAATATGCGGCGCACAAGGGCGCCAACCGCCTAGGGGCGGAAAATTAAAAGATCGATCTAACTCAATTTATAGAGCATGCTCCAAGTCTACGGAAAAAAACAATTGTTTTCTTTAACCTAATATAACGTGTTTAAATTTGGCCGTTCACTAAGTACATATATATTTTGTTCAACATTACTTATTTTATCGGTGAAAAACGGAAAAGAACAGCAAAAATACACAGTTGAGAAAATCACCGACAAGGGCGCCGATGAAAGGAGAAAAAAATTGTTTTGCGTCTCTAAGTAAAGTATTCACCAAGCGCTCATAGCTTTATAAGCGCTCATAACGGCTCTAAAATTGTCAAACCACATATAAAACAAATATTTATGAGCGCCAATAAGTTATGAGTGATGATTACGGCAACAAATCTTTATGTTTATTATAAAATAAGGGCTCACGAATAGTTTTTAACTAATTTTAGAACGACAGGTTTGAGGAGATAAAATGTTTTGCAGATGTGTTTGGCCTTTTTAGCGATCACTTGTTTGATTACAGTGATGATGATTTAATGAAACACTGTAAACAGTTAAATTTGAAGCTGAAAGATGTTAATGGTGGGCAATCGGACATCGACGGAATCGATTTATTCAACGAAATTAGAGCTTTGAAATTACATTTTTCAGAAGAAATGGCACATGACCCGCAAATCCTGCTGATTTAATGTCAACGTTTATGGCAATCACATTACGAATTTATCTTTCAATGCCGGTCTCTGTTGCATCTGGTGAAAGATCATTTTCAAAATTAAAAATAATACAAAATTATTTAAGGTCCACTATGTGCAAACAAACACTCACTAATTTAGCAATAGTCTCAATAGAACATACTATCTTAGAACAGTTCAATACCAAAAAAATCGTAGAACACTTCTGTTAAATTGAGAAGGGTTCAATTCAACTAGCAAAAAATAATGCGAATGCATTAAAAACACTCTGTATCTTATATGTATGAACATTTCTGTAATAATTATTATTAATATTTGTTGCAATATTAAATATAAAACCAATATTTATTTATAAATTAGCTTTAATATATAACTTATTTGTATGTCTTTAATTTATTAAAATTAATGTAAATTAATTTTGTGAAAGAGAATATGCATTATTGCTTATTGTTTAGGTTTTGATCCTTGAAAAAGATAAAACTGGGTTTGAAAAAGATAAAGTTGGAATTGGATTTGATATTCAGATTTGCAGGAGTATGTACAACCAACACCACCAACCCCCCCTCCCCCTCCCTCATAAAACGCAGGGCGGCATTTTGGTCTCTGGCACGCTGGCGCCAAAACACCCAGCGGCGCGGCGGCCCTGATAAAAATATCAATATAAATGTATCCAAATAAAAAATAGATTTAAGTACTAAAATTAATTTAAAAAACTGGAATAACTTCATTGCTCACTTTTGATTTTTTGGGAATTTTTCACAGTTTCTTTACAATGAAAGTTTGTACAAATTTTCATAAATATTGGAATTTTTCCTGAGCAAAGTTTTAATTGGACTGTCCTAATAAGATGTAGTGTTTCTTTATATTTTATATTTGTTGATGCAAAACTAAGTTACAATTTCTGAAATTAATTTATTTATACTAAACTTAATTCCAAGTCTAAAATTTTAATGTTATATTAGCTAAAATAACACAAATAAAAAAAAAGTACGTATACGCCTGAGTATACCATACTGACAATTTTCTTTATTTGAAAGGACCTTGATCACCATAAGAGGTTTAAGCAGATTTTTAAAATAATATTGTTATGATTTCTCGATTAAATCTACATTAATTAAGAATCTACATATACAAAACAAATATGTATGTACATATTTTCCACTAAACTACAACTAAATTTATTATCTGAAATGCTTTTAGATATTAAGTACAGTATTGGCGCAATAGTTGAAAAATCTATATTTTCGACATATATGACTTTTTTAAGCCTCTGTATGTTCTTAACTGTAGCTCGCAGAAAAAAAGTTGTGTAATTTTGTATTTTTTTGTAGTACATCTTCAAAGTTTAGCTAAAATACTTTTATGTAAAATTTACTGTTCATAAGTTACATCCTTAAAACGGAAATTTTTGACAAAAAACTTGATAATTGTTTATTTTCGCTTGGGATTTTTGGGGACTTTTTGACACTTTTAATAATGATTTCTTTGATATCTGTACCAATATTCATCGGTATTCGAATTATTCCTAGGTTTGATAAATTGTATGTCTATTTTGACTGAACTAATAGGTGCGACCCAATACTTGTCTTTCGATTTTTTTTAACTGATTCTTTCTACCTTATTATTTCAAGGTTGCAAGGAGGAATACATTTTTGTTGTTTAAATTATGTGTGTAAAATACAAATCAACTTTACACTAGAAATAATGTTCGTTTGTCCCCCAAATTGTGTATGATGGCGTATACCACAGTCACCGTCACTCAAATCTATAACAACAATAAACGCAAAAACTACGAAGCAGAAATGAGCGGTTGTTTTCGCTTATAATATCGCGCCTGCTGCCTACAGTCATACTTTATACTCTATCTCTAATGATTATTATAAAAGCTTCTATCCTTGAAAAATGTATTTCCTGAAAACACATACAACGCAATCGCTCGATTCTTACCGCTTACCGATCGCTTCTCGCTGCTGGCTGGCAGCGGCTGTAAGATGGTCTTGAGAATTTCGTTGTGTGTTTTTGTTTTTGTTTTTGTATTTGTTTGTGGCGGTGTTTTATGGATCTAAAAAGGCAAGAGAATAGAAGCGCATCGAGAAGCAGGGTGTAGAATATAATTTGTGTTGTTTTGTTTTTGTTTCTTATATAGACGCACACCTAAACCTACACACACATACGCATGTGTGTCTTTATAAAAGTAGTGGACGGTAGATGGCGCGGCGCAGCGGTGGGATGGTATGGCGGTACAAGGTGAATTGGTTGTTTTTAATCGATTTGGCGGGTATTGAGTGATTAATTAAAATGTAACATAGATAGATTCAAAGTTAAATAGGTAGGTTAATGGTATTTGGTTTTTTTTGTTTGTTTTTGAAGTGATTGTGTCAACTAAGCTAACAACAAAAGCCAAGAAGACGTGAGGAATGACAATGTCAACAGGAATCACACGTTTTTTTTTTTGCTAATACACAATTTTAAAATATTCAACTGGAACTTTTTTGCTTTCGAAAAATTGTAACAAGTTATTGCAATGCAAGATCAGGCCTTATCACCTCTATTAAGCTTATTCTTTACTTGAAGTCACACTCCATATTGTTTGATTAATTATAAGATTTTTTTTTGGCAGTACAAAACTGAGAGGTAATTAATTGTTGTGAAAGTTGAATTTTGTTCTAAATAACTATTTGTTTGATGCACAGATGCACTAAATCTTTTTATCGTATGCATATACATATGAACCTTACTTACGTATTACTTCTAAACGGCTTAAATAACGAGACAAATATTAAAGCAACACATTTTTAGAGAAATAACTCAAATATATCTTCAAAGGATTGTTTTTCTTGAGCTTACCGATTTGGAAAACATTTTTAAAAGCCCCTGTTTGTGACGTTTGTTCCTTATAATGAGTTAATTAATACTTTTTATGACTCAATATTTTATGTATGCATTATTAAATAAAAGTCTAATCTTAACATTATGCAAAATTTCACATTCTGTATATTCTATTTATAAAAATACAAATAATATTTTAACATATATTTTATAATTTTGATCACAACTCTGCTTTTTTCTAAACTTGCAAACTTCCGGAAGGAAATTATAAATTCTTATTTTTATTTCCGGAATATAAAAACAAAATAACTTGTTTTAATTTTTAAATTAAAATTAGTGAATGTATAAAACTACTAACTATTGACTGTTAATGCATATCAAGTTTTTTATAAACAAATCAAAATAGAAGTAAGGTCAATAAATGCGCTAAAAATAGAAATTGATTTAATTTTTTTTTTCTAAATTAATTCTAATCTATTTTCTTTTACTTATCTATACTAATATTATAAATGCGAAAGTAACTCTGTCTGTCTGTCTGTTACTCAATCACCCCTAAAGAACTGAACCAATTTGCATGAAATTTATTATGGAGATATTTGGATACCCGAGAAAGGACATAGACTACTTTTTACCCCGGGAAAAATGACGCATTCCCATGGGAAAATTGAGGTGGGCCGATCTCTTTTACGCCTAAACTACAGAACAGATTTAAATGAAATTTGGTAAGGAGATAGTTTGAGATTTAAGAAAGGACATGAGTTACTTTTGACCTCGGGAAAACAACGCATTCCCATGGGAAAAATTACTTTCCGGAGAATCTGATCGCTTTCACTCCTAAATTACCAAAGATTTGAATAATATTTGGATAAAATTAGTATTACGGGAAAACAACGCATTCCCAACCCTTATGAAATAAGTTGTCAAACATGTAAAACTTATCATACACGTATATTAACGCGGGCTTCGCGCGCCACGTGCCTCAAGCCCTCAACGTTAGACGCAAACTGTGGCTCCCACCACAAATAATAATTTTAAACCTAAACTTTGCTATGCTCAACCTTTCATCACCAAACACGAGGTAGGTACAACAAATAATTCACTAGGTCTGTCTTCTACTTCTTCTGATAATTCTGTTTTGGCTGTGGCGCGGGGCGAGTGCGCAGGCGGGGGTCACACGCGGTAGACAAGGCAGGTGGCGGAGGCGGTAGTGCGGTGCGGGGGGAGGACATCACTGAGTGGGTCTACCCGAACGGGCACACATATGAGGGCACACGCCGTTGTCGGACGCATGCAAATTACAGAGAAATCCTGCAAATATTTTATTTGTCGTGTAAATTTAATAATTGTTTCTTTAATACTTAATGATTTACTCTGTTCGTCACCTAACCTAACCTATGACAATCACACTTAGTATGGCCTCATCCCATTTCGGCACAATTCACACATACATATGTACGTACAAAAAAGTACAGCTCAGGTTTTTTCATACTACTATCTGAAAAAACTATATGCGGACGAAGTCGCGGGTAAAAGCTAGTTGTTATATAAGCTAGAGAACCCATAATAGTTGAAGACCAGTTTTGTAGGCTTTTCTTTTATTTTTTATTATAAAACATACGTAATACCGTCAGATAAGCGCTCAATAATAATAATCATGAATCATTAAAGTTTTGAAGTCTTGAACAGTAAGAGACTACTGCATAAAAAGCGACCTTCGACTACGTCAAGATTTAGCCTTGTTGCGAGATTCAACTATGAATTAATAGTGTTGATAAATACCAAAGTTTATTAATTTAATTATTTAACAGTTGATTGGCAAGGGCTTCATTTCAATATTTATCAACTATCAATGTTCTGTTACCAATAAGAAAGTGTTTAACAGAAGCTTTTAGTTTTCTTTTTTTTAATTATTCGTCCTATCAACATATTTCTAGGGTTACTTCCAACCATAGAAACTTTCACATCATAGAAAAATGCAGTTAATAGTTATTTTTTATTATTATTTTAAAAACATTAAAAATTGGTAAACATTGACTTTCGACTCAAATTTCTCTTTAACAATAAAAGACGACTTCAAAATTATTAAACATTTAAAGAAACATTCAATTGAACTAGTAAACATTTTTTTCCCATAAACTTCAATTTTAAATTTCCTTTTTTGAAATTATTTAAATAACAAGTTTTGCATTTTGCAAACATGACATTGCGATGGTAAAAAAGCCAAAAAAAGTGGGTCCTCCGATTCTGTCCATTTGCCTGTCCTCGCCTTACAGCCTAAAACCATTGGGGTCAATTGAGTTCAAACTTAAAAGTTAAGGTTTTAAATAAGTTCTCTATAGGCGTATTTTAATTTTCTTTTAAGATCAAAAATAACATTTGTCCCCATACAAATTTTTCAGTTAAACATCGAAAATTCGAAATTTTGTTTCTTAAAAACATTATTGTATTGCTCCCATAGAAATTTTATTTTGTTCTTAAATTTTCTTTCACAGGAACTTATGAACCGATTTTGCTTTTGAATTTTTTTTCTGCGAAAGCTCTTTTTAGCTTGTTGCCAATTTTGCAGCATTTTTTTTTTTGATTTAAAAAAAAAAAACTTTTTTTTTCTTCAAAAATTTGATACCTCGAATCGGCTCAACAATATTTTACGGTGTAGAACCTGGTATTCAATGAAATTCTGACTAGTCTGGATATGGAGGGTTTTAGAATAATTGCTTATTCGAATGACGTTGGTGTATCAGTTTCAAGTAAGCATCTTAATACCTCATAAAGAACTCTTATAAACCGCTTTAGAAAAGCTCAAAAAAATCTAATCGGTGTGGATTATCGATTTAGTTCTTTACTTCAGAAAATATAAAATTCCCCATATTAAAGTTTTCAGATATCTGGGTCTCATTTTAGACTAAAAAACTAAATTTGAAATGTATTAAACAAGAAAGAGTCAAAAAAGCTAATGTAGCTCTCTTTTCGTGCAAAAAAGCTAATGGTAGTTAATGGGGCTTGCAACCCCAAAATAGTCATCGAAAATCAGATTAATTTTATTGTATGGTGTGGCAGTATGATGGGCAGCATTAAACGAAGGTGTAAACCGTGACAAACTAAAAGAAAGTCCTACGTTCAGCTTGCTTATTTCTAAGCGGATCGCTTAGATCGATCCCATCTGCGGCACTGGACTCTACTCCATCTGAAACCTCCAGATTTACTTAGCAAGCAAATAATTGCAAGCTCTCCTATTCGCCTCAAAGCTTCACCACAGTGGACTAATAACAGAGTTTGCCACTCCGTTATTCTTAATTATTTACAACCAACTACAGTTTGACAGAAAATTCCAGATTTCTATTCCTTCGAGATCTGTCTGGGAGAATCGACATTCCTGGAAGAAAAGTCAATCCAGTTGAAGTAAAAACTAATGAGAGAGCTAGTGGAGGCGTGTACTCTAAATGACTAAAATTAAGCTTCTAATTTCATCTTTCCAATCACTGCAGCGTGTTCGTGGAAGAACTTTTGGAAATATAGAAGAAATCTTGTCCTAGCTTAGATAAAAGGTGATATCATCATCTGATATCCGGATTTTCAAAGACAGTCAGTCTGCCATTAAATCATTTACTTTGTCTTTGCAAACTCTATAACTACAAGGGCAGGTCAATAAGTCCGTAACTTTTTGAATTTCTGACTTCTTTACTGAAACAGCAACACAACTCCTGTCAACAGGCATCTGCCAGTTGACTCCTGTCAAAATTTAAACTTGCTGCGTCAGTTAGTTTGTGTTTGACAGCTGTTTTTATCAGACTACTCACTAATTTGAGGAGAAAATGGAAAAAAAGTGAATTTCGTGTGCTTATTAAGCATTATTTCTTGCGAAAAAAAAATCATTACCGAGACCAAGGCTAAGCTTGATAAATGCTATGGGGACTCTGCACCATCGATTTCAATGGTAAAAAAGTGGTTTACTGAATTTCGTTGTGGCCGTACAAGCGCTGAAGATGCCGAACGTCCTGGACGCCCAGTTGAGGTCTCTACACCCGAAACAATCGAAAAAATTCACGATATGGTGTTGACCGACCGAAGATTGAAAGTGCGAGAGATTGTGAATTGGTGGCTCAGTGGTTTCAATTTTGAATGATCACTTGGGCATGAGAAAGCTTTCCACAAGATGGGTGCCGCGTTTGCTCACAATGCAAGGGTGCACACATGTGCAGTTTCCATGGCAAAAATCCATGAATTGGGCTATGAATTGCTCCCTCATCTACCCTATTCTCCAGATTTGGCACCGAGCGACTACTTCTTGTTCCCAAACCTGAAGAAATGGCTTGGTGGAAAAAGATTTGACTCCAATGATGAAGTCATCTCGCAAACAAAGGCCTATTTTGAGGACCTCGACAAATCGTTGGTAAAAGTGTATAGAGCTCAAGGGAGACTACGTTGAAAAATAAGATTATTTTTTTATCAAAAAATCTGTGTTTTATTCCAAAAGTCACGGACTTATTGACGCGCCCTCGTACACAACTAACGATCATCTTTAATAGAGGTAGCTCAACAGTTTCAGACATTCCAGGAAAACTGTAAGGCAGATGAATTCACCAAAAATGGAACAGTGCCATTCTACCACATTTGGGAAATGCTTGCATACCAATAGCTGCATGTAAGCTTTTGCTAAATCAAAAAGCTATAAAGAAAACCAACTTCAGATGGAATAACATTATATAACACAATAACATAATTTGTCTTTCACTTTTCATAAGTAACTCTTATAGGCCTCAAGATTCGTGCGATATCACAATAAACCAACAACTTAGTCTAAATGTGTCCTACTCCATCACGGACTGCTACCTTAACCTAACCTAACCTATTTTTCAAATCATTAATTTAAACATTACATTATCACAGATTAATATTGAATTGAAAAACATATAATTTCCAACACTTTGAAAGCTCCTTAGTTTTAAAAATACTCCATTCTGTAGATTGATTTAAATGTTTAAAAATATCAAATAACTTAAACAAAATAATCTGCAAAATAAATCATATTTTAATTTGTATCTTTTTTTTCTAATCTTTGCAGAAAATTCCAACATCTTAGTGCAATAAACTGCCACAACAATTGAAAGTTAAAGTCAACTAAACCATAATGTTCAACATAATTAGAATATCCAAATTACACAATAACTTTCTTTAGATGTTAAATAAAATAAATACATCTCCGCTCCACAGAAAAAGAAGATTTAATCACATGGGTTGAATGACTGGAAAAATGTAAAAATTTAAAAACTAGCAAAAATGCAACCAACACTGCCAAAATCAATGACAATATCAATCGATAAGGTAAATTATAAAATAAAATTATAAATAAAACAAATTAAAAAGCAAAAACACACTTTACATTTCCATGTTTCTTAAAATGTATTTAAAACAATTGATTAAATTATTCTAAATATTACACTATGTTTATATTTTTTTATCAGACATCAAACACCTTCATTAAATAAATGATGATTAGATTATAATTAATCCTTGAATAAAATTTTAAAATAAAAATAAAAACAACAAAACTTGAATAAATTTTCCTATTTTTCTGAGCAAACAATTAATTTTTTTTTGTTGTTTGTCTATTCAATTACATTTTATTTTTAATGAGTTCTGAGCTCAAATGTATATTTTTTTTGTGTTTAATTAAAATTCGATTGATGCCGGAAAACTCGGAATCTGTTAAAATATTGTTGCTTAAATACCTGACCGGCCGGCGGGCGGGCGGCGCGCGCGGCGGTGGCGTGACAGTGCATACAGGGCCAGGGAGCGCGTGAGTTATGGCAGAAAGTTGTTCTTGAATCAATGAATATCAATTGTTTGTGGCGAATATTTATTTTTTGTTATTACCTTTTATTCTTTACTGTAATGGTTGTAATTTGATTATTATTTTTTTTTCTGTATATCAAATTAAATTGTAGGTGGTGCTAGAATGAGGGTAGCATTAATTGACATAGTCAAGGGCTCTCACCTTGAGGTGGCTCTAGTTGAAATTTATTCTTACTTTTTTTTTTGTGAGCAGAAACAAAACAATACTTTTTTAAAGAATTAAGAATCTCGCCATTAAATTTTCACATCTGGTTTTTAAAATATGCTCCTTTAAAAATGTTAACAGCAATCGAAAACGGTTTTTTTAACACTAAGTTAAAATTCAAAATATCTCTTTACAATAAATTGTATGGTGATTTTGCAAAGTACAAACTATTCTGTTCATGTTAGTATTCTAAATAGTTTTTGAAATTTCTCATTAATTTTTTTGACTCGATATGAAGTTCTGAGCAAACTTTGTTTAAAATACTAAAATATACATAGTTTTTAGTGTTTATTTCGAATCCAAGCCTTAATTTTAATTATTTGCTCAACTCTTAAAAACACGTTATTTTTATATTTATAAATTAAATTTCAAAATTGGAAAAACTACAGATTCGTTACAAGAACAAAACTTACTGCTGTTGAAAACCGTCTTAGCATTTAAGGTTTTTTTAAAACTGGGAAAATGAAGATTTTTCGAATATTATATGAAATAATATTAATATTTTAACTGAATATTGGACAAAGATTTCATATTATATATTTAAAAAACCATCACGGATTTTATTGAAAAAAGCTACTCCATAAATGAAGATAGCCTCAAGGAGCCTTATATACAGTAAAGTAATATCTCAAAGACCTGATATAATACAGTAATTTTAATTTGAATTAAGGCCATCAAAATTTATTGGAAAAGTGCATTTTTATTGCCAGTAAAAAAGCCTTGTCTATGTTGAAGGGAATCAGTTAAACCAAATTTCATTTGAAGATGAAAATTAGGTTGAAAGTTTTAAGCTCGTTTGCAAGCTTAGGAGTTACTTTAAATAGATCTTATTCTATTGAATTTCTCTTTATTTTTTCTTATTACTGAATTTAAGTTTATTCATCATATCGTATTGCATTTATGTATGGGTTCGTTACAGTCATTAATATGCTTATTATAACAAACACAGTTTACAAATATTTTCATTGGCTCAATCTAAAAATAGGCCCCTTAAGTTTTATCTCCATCATTTATCAATCAAGGGCCTTACACTGTTAAGCTACGAGTACCTCAATGTGATGAACATTATTGGTATGCATAATTATCGCAATTTACTGTAACGAATTAATTTAAATTTTTAAAACAAGATCGTGTCGAGACATCGAGTTATATTTATCTATCTATACGTTTATATGAAGTAAGGGCAAAACGAACAGATTGGAGAGCTATTGACATTGATTTGTTCAGATTGAGATACAAATACTCAGAACTTTTTCGTTTTGTTTTCTTTTTTTGATTTTAGCTCATGTCAGTTTGATTGCATGTTGACATTTTAAATAGCTTTATTGTAAATGAATAGTAAAATTAATTAAACTCTTGTTTTGTTGGGAGGGTACCTACCTCTATATATGAGTTATAATAATTCATATTGCTTCTGTGCATATTAATTGATTCTTGTAAAGGTACTTGTTCCTATATGTTCATTTGATTTAATTGCATATTTACTCATAAATGAAGTTGGTTATAGCTATTTCTATTTTTGTTATAACAAAGCAACCTACTGGAATTATGTTCCCCTTCTGATGTTAGTAAAGAATAATTATAAAGTGGAGAATTGATAAAATCTTAACATTTTTAACTTTTGTATTTTTTTATACAATTTTCATTAATAATACAAAGACTTCCTTCATATTTTGCCTTAAAATAAATATTTAGAAAAGGATAAGCTATAAAAACATAAATGTTGTGTATTGTTATGTATGTATGTATGTGTTTGTGAGCAGGAATAATATATTTTTTAATTTAATATTAACTTAGTTTAAAATAAGACTTTTAACATTTTGGACAAAACATTTGAAAGAGATTACCTAGAGGAAAAAATTTCAAATGAAAAAAAAAAACACATAAAATAGTAGGTTGTTTTGTTTATTCGTAAGGTATTTCGGGTCAATAAAATTTGTATGATAAAAAAAACACCCACTTTTCTTTGATGTCGATATATCATCTAGTTCTTGAAATATGGCCGACGAAGAAAAATATCCCGAAAATACGGACTTTTAAAACGTACGCTAGATTCTAGTGAACTTGAAATGTCGGGGAATCTAAAAATTTACAATTTTACAAATCGGATGCATTGCAAAAAATTTCTATGGGAGTTAAAAAATATCGTTTTTAGGGCAGGTACAGTCAAAAAACAATATTTTGTTCAATTTTTTTATGATAAAGAACGATAGGAAGTTATTGTAATCGGTCCGATTTTTCGAATTGAATATTTTGTCGAAATAAAAGATTTTTAGAGAGATGTCTGTGCATGCGTGTGTACGTACGTTCGTACGTCCGTACGTTCGCGAAGTTCTTTTCGTCGTCCATAGCTCAAGAACCAGTAAAGATATCGACTTCAAATAAATTTTGTTATACAGATAATAAGGCAGAAAGATGCAGAAAGGAAAAAATTGAATGGGTGTTTTTTTATCATAGCAATTTAAAAAAAGGTGAACATTTTTGTTAACCCAAAATATCTCACGAACCAATAACGCTAGAGACTTGATATATTGTAACGTGATACAAAACAAAGTATATTTTTGGAAAACAAAATCCAACTAACGGTTTTTTTATAAATCAAAAAAACTAAAAAAAAAATATTTGTCACCTCGAATATTTTACGAACAAGGAATTAAGTTTTTGACATCTAGTAAAATTTTGAAAAAATCAAATTGACAGTATTTTTAATACAAAATAAAAACCTAAAAAAAAACTTTACTAAAAGTTGGTAAAAATTGATTTTCGACTCAAATATCTTTTCAAAAATTGAGGGTATGGCTTCAAACTGATTTTGTCTTATAAGAAATATTGTTTTCAACACTCGGTCAAATTTTGAGAAAAATCGAATAGACAATTTCCTAACAAAAAATAAAAACCTAAACAAAAACCAATACTAAAAGTTGGTAAAAATTGATTTTCGACTCAAATATCTTTTCAAAAATCAAAAAAATTGGCTTCAAACTAATTTTATCCCGTAGAAAATATTTTTTTCGACATTCGATAATTTTTTATAAAAATCCAACAGTTTTTTATAAAAAATTAAAATCTACAAAAATAATACGCGAAAATGGTGCGGTTCTCGATATTTCGTGAATAATAGAAGATATTTACTTCACATTAATTTTTATTTATCCAATTTGTATTTGTTTATACAAGAAATAAAGACTTTTAAGAAATGCTACTAAAATTGGTAAAAATTGGTTTTCGACTAAAAATCTCGTTAACAAAAATAGATTTTGAAATAAAACTATTTCATTATATGCAAAATATTGTTGGTAATTTTTAAATTTTTAAGAATAATTCAAGTGACAACTTTTTTAACAAAACACGAAAACCTACAAAATTTTAAGCAAGAAAAATCGACAGACGGTATGGAAAGTTATCAGTTTGGGTCGCATCCCAGCCTCTTTTTAATTTAGTTTTTGATGCCTTTAATTTTAACCATAAATCTTGTTGAATAAGTTTTCTTATGTTAAAGAATGGTTTTCTATATAACGTTGGAAGAAAATATAATTTACAATTTTTGGCTTAAAATTTTAAACGATTTAGTAAAATGTTGAAGCCATTTTTAGCAATTTACCTAATTTTAAACAATTTAACATCTTACTATCTCTATTTGCTAAAGTTAAAATCACGAAATGGCTTCTTTAAGTTTTAACAAATTTACCAAATACATATGACATTATCTGTACAATTATTCTTATAAGAGCAGTGGATGAAATTTCCAGTCAACAGTTGGTAATTCCAATTAATAGGTCCGTTAAAGCGTATTTGCTTTGATTATTATCATGAACTGTCACTTTTTAAACATGTTTGGATGCTCGTTTTTTAATAAAAGGCAATTAGCAAAGGTTTAAAATTTTGGACTCCCTTAGTAAATTGCTGAATATATATCAAATTGCTAACTATTAAATTGTTGCACCTTTTTTTTAAATCTTAGTTTGGAAAATTTGGAAATTCGGAGTTTCAGTAAATTAAATTACCACGTGCAAAAACATAGTTTCGAAAACTTATTATCGAACGATGAATTATAGAGAGTATTTTTTGTTTAATAAATAGATAGGATCCAATGGTACGGCAAATACAGAGGCTATAGCGTATAGACTTTAATGTCAAATTAGATCAATACATCTAAAAAAACAGATAGTTTCGGCCTGTAGTTCATGGATTTTTTTGTTGATATTGTGCGCAAATGCTTGTATCGTGTGCTAAAGGAAAAGTCGCTTAACATAAACTGTTACGCCCATCGTTCTCAGATTCATCGTAAAATGCTGTGACATTTCACTCAAAACTTTTTCTGTTCAGCTGTGGTATAATAATGATTTTTTGCCATGATTTTAAAAATGGAAACATTTGTCAGTGCCCAAATAATCTATAATTGAAAAAAAGCAAACTAGAGGGCAAACCCTGTATATTTTTGGATACTTTAGTGAAAATAATAAAGTCCAAATTCCTTGCTGACTATTTTTTCAAAAAGATGCTAGTAAGATTCGCATTGATTCTATTTTTGTCTTGTCTTTTTTCCATTTTTGTCTTCATTTTTCAGCATTTTTTTTTTCGAGAAAATATCCAGAATCAAATTTCTACCTTCGTTGAAATAAATAAAAAGAGACATTAGGCAACAGCTCTTAAAAATTTCTTTTACGGTTGTATTATCACGTTTTCTTTAAACTAGATCTTATATTTTAATTCATAAAAATACAGTCGACTCCGCTTATTTGCAACATGAAAAATGCCAAAATTTGTTGCAATTAATTGAATTATTCATACAAACGAAGTTCGGCAATAAAAAAAAAAACAAATTTTAATTAATACAGTTGATTTGATTGGAACGATGAGAATTAATTCATTATTAAATATTTAAATATAATATATAAATAAATAAATTATAATAAATTAAATATTTAATATATGCGTTCAGTATTTAACTTAAGGGGGTCGTCTACCTTCGCGCTCAATATCTCAGAAAGAACAAAACAAATTTTTTAACTTAATTTTTAGAATGTTGATTAGGTCTAGACAAAAGCTTCTTTGAACATTTGAAAATTTCACAAAATGGCAGTGATTTGAAAAAACTTGCATTTTTTAACCAAGTTTTTCAATCTAAAAAAGACTGAAAAATCGAAAAAAGCTTGTGTCTAGACCTAGCGAAATGTTTTGTGAATAAGTAACGCCTTACAGATTTAGGTTAGCTTCTATAGTTTCGTCAAAATCGTGCCAACAGTTTTGAAAAACACTACTTTTGGGAAAACGCGTTTAAAAATAAATGTTACAATGAAAATAGTCAGGGTGGGGCCGGGTTTAAGGCTCGATATCTCGTAAACCAGCATGCTTTCGATCAAATCCTCCATGGAACATGTTTTTAGTTATGTCTACATTAGAAATATGCAAACAAAAAAAAATCGATTTTTTCAAACCGCGAAGGTAGACGGCCCCCTGAGTTGTTATAGAAAATAATAACTATTTGTGGAAATAAAACGATTTCAAATAAAG
Organism: Eupeodes latifasciatus; assembly: GCA_920104205.1. Taxonomy (NCBI): domain Eukaryota; kingdom Metazoa; phylum Arthropoda; class Insecta; order Diptera; family Syrphidae; genus Eupeodes; species Eupeodes latifasciatus. The sequence continues at coordinate 130,575,540 of OV049926.1, read as the reverse complement.
GGATTTTCAAAATAATCGAAGTGAAACTATCTGTGTTGACTTGTGTAAAAAAGCCCCATTTATTTAAAAATTTACTTAGCACCGAAAATCTTGTACTGTTTAGTTTTGATGTGTTTGAGGGTCTTCAATCAGCAGATTAACTGCCTTTTAAAAAACCTAAACAATGAACGACGAAAAGTTAATAACTATGACAGATATTGAAATCAAACTTATTTTACCATATCCAATTTAATAATAAATTTTGTTGCTAACTTTTAGTTATTTTTTTGTGGAAAAATTAAAAGGACGACTTTTCAAAAAGACGAAAACCTACGAAAACATTTAAAAACTGATTATGAATGGTTTTCGACTCAAGTGTATGAACACAAAGAAAGATATTGAAATTAAACAATTTTGTTTCTTATGCGAAATATTGTTATTAATATATTGGAAAACTTTTATAAATATTGACAGACGGGAACGAATGGAAAGTTATCAGTTTGGTTAATTTAATTTTCTTTATTTTCGACGACTAACGTTACTACGATGAATTAAACTGCTAAGCCAAGGCAAGGCATTATTTTATCAGAGTTACTTGAAGGAAAATTCTTCGAATAATATTGCCAGTGTTTGAATAAAGTAATAAATTTTGTAGGTGCTTGTTTAGTTTTCTAAAGTTCCATTGCTCTTCTTAAAACAAAAACAAAACACAAGCTTTTTTAAAAAATTCTTCAAACTACGAGTACATTATCAGATTTGGAATATCTTACTAAATCAATTTGAATTTTACCCGACTCAAGGTTTCATAATTTTTGCCTCATTTTCTTAAACTATTCTTTAATAAAAAAGTTAAGGTTTCAGTTTTATTATTGAGTTATTCAATGAGCAAACAAAACTCTATGTACCTACGTGGAAAATGCTTTAAACCTTGCAGAAACGAAAAGATACATGTCTACCTTTCTGAAGTCACGTGTAATTCGTATAAAAACATTTCCCATAAAAAAAAATCATCGTCTTCACGATTTATTACATAAAACTTAAACAACCGAAATATAAATTTGATTTGTTAATGAACTCAAGGTTGACCATCAAAAAATCCAATGTTAAAAGTATTATGAATAACGCTGGTTAAAGCTAAATGGCTACGCCATGCTCTTGGCCGTCAATTTCGGTTTTCAATGATACTCGTACAAAAATAAAAGGTTCACATTCAATTTAAATCGAAAGTGATTTTTTTTCCGTAGGTATTGTGTTTATTATTTTTTGTATTATTAAATTGTTAAGCAAAGTCTTGATGTTCCATCACTTTCTTCGACCTTGGCCGAAATGGTTTGTCAAAAAAAAGGAGAAACAAATTGTTAATTCAGCTCATGTCAATGGTCTGATATCAAGTTTTGGTTCATCGAACTCTATCTCAAGCTAGCAATCATCTCAGATTACATTTTTGTATGTTTTTCTTACACTAATTTTGCATTTGCGGTGTTAATTGCTGCACAGCAACAACAACAATAATAATAACAACAACAACTTGATATGCTGCAAGATCTTTCCGTGGTTGGCAGTTCAATAACTCTTGCTGCCAATATGGCTGAAGAATGGGGAAAAACAAGCCCGGAGACTTTGCCAATGTTGTGCTACCGCGCACAGCACTTTTATATAATATCGCGCATGCCATAACATCAGCTATAACCGTATCCCGCGAACTGCGTTCCGTCCCGAAAACAGGCAGTCAATGCAGAAAACAACTATACTGCTGACTACCGCCGCGCCGCCGCCGCGCCGTTCTTCGTCGTCATCATCGCAAACAAAGGTAATTTAGGTGATTTCGGTTTCAGTTTTTCCATTTCTCTTCTAACGGATTTAACGCTGCTGGTTGTGGCATTGTAGTAGTGAAAGTCATTTTCCTAGTTCGTTAACATTGAACTACGTGCACCGTTGCGCCGACCGCGATTGTCTGCTTCGCCATCGCAACCACTACCACCGACCGCTGCCGTCACCGTCACTTTGTGCACCACAAATCCAACCGCTGATGCGCTGCTCTGCGCCACCGCCGCTAACTCACTTAGCGCTCCTATCGTATAGAAGAAGAAAGCAAAAACGACAAAACAACAAAACAACAAACAAACAAAAAGTGAAGTGAATTCCTCGCTGTTGCAACTTGCAACTGCAATTTACCACAACATTTCAGCAAACAAGTTTATTACGCTCGGGTAATCAAAAGTCTTTCTTCGGCCATTTTTCTTTTCTATGCCTTTTCGATATCATCAGATACCGTTAACCACCACTATATGGATGTCGCGATGTGCATCAGACTATGATTGTTTTCAGATAGATAGTTTTGTTGTTGCTGTTTTTACTTTTCAAGATTTCGGAGACGATGCACATAAATTTGTTATGCCATCGAGTTTTTTTGATATGTCAGCTCAGCTGGTTAAACCATCTGATTTCTGATATAAAACAACAACAACAACAAAATGGTTAGGGAAGAGAGTTAAGAGAATTTGCATGTTAAAATCTTTTGTGGCTTGTTTTTTTTTTTGTTTCTTTGGCTCAGTCAAACTTTTATTAGAGTTCGAACTTCGAATTATTGGACAGGGGAGATAGGCATAGAGATTATGATTATGGCTATGGGTAACTTGGGGCTTCAAATCATGTTTTTGACTCAAGATTGACGGTTGTGATCTTATAGCGGTTATAAAACAACTACATGTTTCTGATATGATTGAAAGCCACGATCTATCGAAGAAGGTAATCAAAAACGATTTGTAATGATATGGTTGGTAATTGAAAAGGTAAATAACTATAAGGCTCTTCTTAAGGAGCTATTTTCGAAGAAAATACATACAAAGATCTTATAGCGGTATTACCTACATATATACATGAAATTTAAAGCTTTTATTGATTTATTATTATTAAATGTTTTGTATAGGTATTGTAAAACGATGACTATAAAATACTGTACTCGTATGTATATGTAACTTTAAAAATCATCAGTATACCCTCGAGCCCAACTTCAGTCGAACTGTCAAGTACAGAGATTCGTTCTTTACCCGTACTTTGCGAATGTGAAATGCTTTACGAGCGACGCTCTGTCTTTCCCAGTCATTGCAAAATTCAACAATTTTAATCCGATGTGCACCGACATCTCCTTTTAAACCCTCTCTACCCTTTCCTAATGCTGTGTCTTGCCATAATAAGAATATCAAAAATCTCCTTGAGTGTGACTTGATGTTAAATAAAAAATTAATAATTTAATTGAAGAATTCAAAGCTTTTTTAACAACATTTTCGGTACTGTTATAGCAATCCCAGGTTTGTGGATTTCTTCTCAGTCCTTGCACTTCAGAATTTCAGAAAGTAGTAAGCTTATAGCAAGCGTCAAACTACGATTAGAGGCTCATCATAAGTGCATTTGTTAGTTGTTAGTAAAAAAATAATACAATTATAGCCTAACACACGCACAAAATACAAAACATAATTAACATTTAACTATTACAGAACAAAAAATAAAATGAGAACGTTTACGATAGTGGAGCACTGGTTCTAAACAATGATTTTAATCCCACCTTATTCAAATTTAAATCTATCGATGAACAGTTTAAGTTACAGCTCTGTGAAAAAAAATAGCACCATGTTGCATTTTGTACTACTCTTACAAATTGCGTTCTTCTTTAATAATGATAACACAACGCATCTACTGAAAAGTATTTCTATTGCATTCAGTAGTATAATGAACAAGGAAATTTGTCTAAAACTCTCACTTTTTCCGTTGATTTGAGATGAGTATATAAAATGCTCATTCGACTTAAAGCCTTTAGAATAAGGCATTCCATAAAACGACGACGTTACACATTATTGTGCCTACAAACTTTGGTCCCACGGCTTTTAAATTGCAGTTAATACAAGAACTTAATCCGGTCAGTCACTATTATTGCTGATTAGCTTCTGGAAATGTATCAAAATGATCTCCAATACTTCCATTTGGCTGATATCGTTTTCTATTTTAATTGGCATACCTTTCTTTTTGAAAAAGTATATATAACTAAAAGCCTCTTTTTAAGGAACTAGTTTCGTAGAAAATACATATAGATTTTATAGCGGCATTATATGATAATTAAAAGTGCTATTAACTGTATAAAATATGTTTCAAGGTATTGTTAAACGTTCAATTTAGGTCCTATGGCTTTTAAAAAGTTCAGTAAACGCAAGAACTTAAGCCAGTCGATTACCATCAAAATAATCTGGATATTCACTATAAATCATCTTTACTGATAAGAACCATTTTCACTACAGAGTGCGAATTGCTCATGGAAAATTTCAGGAAAAGGATACGGTTCTGCAACCGTAGCTATGTCGGTCATTTTGGCTATTATCGTTGTTATTGTCAATGTCATATGTAACTTTCGCTTTGCAATGGAATAAATATCAATTGATTTCTCTTCAAAAATACTTGTTTTTTAAATATCACAATGAAACTTCTTATTGGAAAACCCAGTTCATTCTATTGGGTGATTTTTTTGAGGTTAGGATTTTCATGCATTAGTATTTGACAGATCACGCGGGATTTCAGACATGGTGTCAAAGAGAAAGATGCTCAGTATGCTTTGACATTTCATCATGAATAGACTTACTAACGAGCAACGCTTGCAAATCATTGAATTTTATTACCAAAATCAGTGTTCGGTTCGAAATGTGTTTATCGACAAATTTTGTTCAGCGATGGGGCTCATTTCTGGTTGAATGGCTACGTAAATAAGCAAAATTGCCGCATTTGGAGTGAAGAGCAACCATAAGCCGTTCAAGAACTGCCCATGCATCCCGAAAAATGCACTGTTTGGTGTGGTTTGTACGCTGGTGGAATCATTGGACCGTATTTTTTCAAAGATGCTGTTGGACGCAACGTTACGGTGAATGGCGATCGCTATCGTTCAATGCTAACAAACTTTTTGTTGCCAAAAATGGAAGAACTGAACTTGGTTGACATGTGGTTTCAACAAGATGGCGCTACATGCCACACAGCTCGCGATTCTATGGCCATTTTGAGGGAAAACTTCGGAGAACAATTCATCTCAAGGAATGGACCGGTAAGTTGGCCACCAAGATCATGTATTTGACGCCTTTAGACTATTTTTTGTGGGGCTACGTCAAGTCTAAAGTCTACACAAATAAGCCAGCAACTATTCCAGCTTTGCAAGACAACATTTCCGAAGAAATTCGGGCTATTCCGGCCGAAATGCTCGAAAAAGTTACCCAAAATTGGACTTTCCGAATGGACCACCTAAGACGCAGCCGCGGTCAACATTTAAATGAAATTATCTTCAAAAAGTAAATGTCATGGACCAATCTAACGTTTCAAATAAAGAATCGATGAGATTTTGCAAATTTTATGCGTTTTTTTTTTTAAAAAAGTTCTCAAGCTCTTAAGAAATCACTCGATATTTAAGAGAAATAACCTTTATATTTTCTTCTTAAAGGAGGATTATTGCATCTAGTTTCTTATTCCGTAAATTTAAGTGAGGTAAATGTCATCAAAAAGTTGTTCTTATTCTAAAGGTTACCGCGGCGTCACTTCCCAATAAATAAATAAGTTATGTGGCCCAACAGTCCTTTGGGAACTGGGGCCTAGTGACTTACAACTCTCAACCATTCCTGTGTGCGAGTAATGTTGTCAGGAATGGAGGGGACCTACAGTTTTAAGCCGATTCCAAACGGCTAATTTGAGAAAGCACTTTTCATGGCAAGAATTATTTTTTGAGGATTCGTCAATTCTTCGCAAGAGGCAGTAGGTAGATAGGTAGGTATCCATGACCAGAAGCCACAGAAGAGGCGAAAGGACACCACCCTGGGGTGTTCCCCTACTTACGTGTTTTGTTGCGGTTGTATTGCCTAGAGTGGCTTGAATCTTCCTACCACTGAGCATGGAAATAATCCATTCTCGAATGAAGTATTCTACACCGAACTTAACGAGCGATTCTTCTATGGATTCGGTAAGGACGTTGTTAAAAGCACCTTCTATGTCTAAGAAGGTGGCAAGAGTAAATTCTTTATAATGGATTGTTTTTTCTACAGTACGCACTACCTCATGGAGGGCAGTCTCCGTAGATTTGCCCTTAAGATAAGCTTGCTTCCCATTACTCCAATTAATAAATTAAACGGATTGATTCAGATTGTCACTTAGGTTGAAAAATGTGTGTTTTGAGAATAAATTTTGTGTTTACGTCTGCTAGAATTTACACACCATGACGTATACGCTTGAACAACGCTAGCAAATATTGCCTGTGATCGACTTAGAGAAGATGCCGATTTGCTAAAAAAAATCATCTTTTCAGATGAAGCTCATTTTGATCTTGGCGGGTATGTAAAGAAGCAAAATTGTCGCATTTGGGACACAGAAAACCAGCACGCATACATTGAAAAGCCGATACACCCAAAACGAGTCACTGTTTGGTGCGGATTTTGGTACAGAGGCATAATTGGGCCAGTTTTCGAAAATGAGCAAGGAGTGGTTGTTACAGTCATTGACGATCGTTATCGGGCCATGTTGAACGAATTTTTGCTCACAAAAATTGAAGAGGAGGACGGCGGCGCTACGTGCCACACAGCCGAAGCTTCACTCGATGTTTTGCGCCTTGTTTCAAAAAAAAGAAGTTATTTGGCGGACCATATAGTAAACATCTTGTAGTACACTTAGGCGTATGGGTATTTTTTTAAAGGAATTTTTAGGTTTAATGCTTAAATTAAAATGTTCATTGATATTTTAGTTAGTGCGTAGGACTGTCATGCTAGAGGTCTTTGGTTCAAACCCTACCTGTGCAAGGAATTGACAAATCCTCCACTGTAGGTTGTAAGTCAGATATAGATTCAGACTTCAAAGAATTTATTGAACAATTCACCTATTGTGGACATTACCTATATTCGAAATTCTAACGATGTTGGAATTGTGGTGTTTCAGCTTTACCCACTTCCTTAATTGGACTTCTTTGAGGCGATATATTAAAAAAAATGTACTTTCTTTTTAACTTTTTAACCATCAACTGAAATATATATTTATAATTCTTACCTTAACAAAAGAATTTTTCTTTGATATTTTTGTCATAATTACTTCTTCTCTTCGAATTAGTTGGATTTTGCCTTATTGGAGCCAGTTAAAGATTTTATTTAAGAAATAAATATAAAACTTTGCATCTCTTCAATACAAACATAAACTTCTTCTATATCATCATGAAACTCAAACACTTGATTGTCAGAAACGTAGTCCTCGTTATGTAAGTATACTTTGAACTTTGAGAGGATTTTCTTTATTTTGAACACATTCTGAAAAACTTTGTTTTGCTTAAAAACCTACTGAGGTATAAATCTTGCAACAGAAAAATTATATTTTAAGAACCATTGGGCTTAATTCAAGCATAAAATTTAAATATAGCCATCAGTAGAAATTTTATGACATCATCAAAAAGTCTTTTATAAAATTCATTAAACTTTGATATAATAAAAACCCAACACAAGTCTTTCCATCATTACAAAAAGATTAACCGTCCATTTGTCATTTGCTTTAAAAAACAATTCCAAAAAAAGTGTAAACGGCAAATTTATTGCATTTGATTTGCAAAATTCATCTCTGAATTCCGGCAACAACAACATTCAATGAGCAAACAAAAATTTGTTATAGCGCCTGCACGTTCACAGATGAGGCCAATGATTTAATACTTTCGGAGAAAGTTTTACAGCCAGCCCAACACGCTTAGCAGCAGCAGCAGCAGCAGCAGCTACAAAAACAAAACGAAAAAATATATACATATGAGTACAACCAGTTAGAGGTCGTACCGTTTGCATGGCATGCAACTCCGGCCCGGCCAATTGGCCACAAAGCCTAACCGCCATTTCCCACTTCCCGTTGGTCTCAGGTTGCGCGGATCATTGCCTTTTGTGCGCGATCAAAGTCGAGATAAAAAAGCAAAGTTGCATCGCGCACAAATTTGCTAAAATAAAAAAAAATTAAGCAACAAACCTGTTGGAGCGCAAAAGCAGCATTAGACGAGTGTATTTCCATTATAATCCAGTACCAAGTCGACAGGCCCGCCATCTCCAATACCACCAGCACCAGCACCACTCCACTACATATTCCTATTTCTCCTTCACTCTAATGCTATATCTAATGTCAAAGCCATGGAATCTCATCTTTCATGTTTGCCAACTTCCTACCTACGCCACCGCCATCGCCATTGCCATTAGAGTCTCAGTCTAGGAGTACAAAGTAGCTTGTGGTGATGGTGGTGGTTATGGGGTTCCAAGGAGAATTTCGGCTTTTTTGCACACAAAAGTCTTAGATAAATAATAAATTTTGTATGCACATCTCTATGACAATAAAAAGGCCTAGGTTGGTTTGAACAATGTATAAATTTCTTGGTCAATGCAACAACAAAGGAAAGGAACAACGCAATCGACACAAAGATTGAATAAAAAAGAATTCATTAGAATTTATTCGTTGGCGCAGATGGCATTGTGCCAGCTAGCAGGAAAATATCGTTAGAATATGTTGCGTATACGACCGAGTGACTCATACACAATAATCAAATCATATAAGCAACTTCGAGTGATGACTTCCCATAATATGTACTCGTAGTGAACAACTTTTTTACGATCATACAATAGAGCTCAATGCGATGATCTCTTTTGAATGCAAAGTTTTCAAGTAGCTCCTAGGTATCTAAGCATTAGAGAGGTATGTTTATGGTTACCAACACCACCGGTTATTAGCGTCCATAGAATTTCATATAGAATATATTATATTGTCCTGAAGTCTGCCTTATTTTTGTGCTGGTTGGCTAATGGTGTTAACACCTTTACTAAAATTGTCAATCATACAATTTGCTAGAATGTTTGTGTCAACCTTTTTCTATTTCAAAATCTTAATTATCGACTTGAAGAAGAATCAAAAAATTTAAGAATGGAACTCAATTTCGTTCATATGAACGTGTTTGCAGCGATCAATTCATTGGAACTTGTTAGCATAAACCAACGACTTAACGTAGCTCCAAAGAAAATAGTCCAGAAGCTTTAAACCGCACAAAAGACGATCAATTGACTGGCCCATTTCTTGAGATGACACTCTTATTAAACTTAATCTTTAACAAATAAAATGTAAGGTGTGCTATGTGGCACCATGCTGTTAGCACTGCATTGCGTCCAATTCCATATAATTCAATTCGGGCCAAAAATAATAAGTAATCATGGTACGATAAAGCGTCACCTAATAACGCCCCGGCAAGAAAACGCACCAAAAAGTGATATTTTTGCACTAGACCAATAACCCAGATTTTGTTTATTAACGAACGAACCCATCGGGCCAAAAATGAGCTTCGTCACTGAAGATGGTTTTGTGATGAAATTCAACATCTTAGCACATCTTCTCTAGGGCCCAATCGGAGAACGTATACCTCACTTCAAATGGTCCAAATCCAAAGGCTTTGATGCTTGAGTCAGATTAATCTTGTATGGATGTTAACCAAGATCCTTATTATGATATGCCATAATGTAGTCTAAGTAATGCCCAATTCTTGAGAACGCCTTGGAATTGACTGATTTGAATTATTTGCTACGGATTCCTAAACGGTATCGATATTTTCAGAACCCGTTGTTTCACGGAAACGGTAACCTCACACAACGAATAGACTCAAACTTGTGCATTAAACTTTGTATAGCCTATTACGACGGGAATTATTAAAAATGGACAATGATAAGTTCACAAATTAAAATTAAGAGTTGTCAAGTCCCTTTTGAGAAAACCCAATATTTCCAAAACCTCATAATTTACAGCTCTGTGTCCATACAACAAAATAAAGTATTAGAGTTAAGCTTTCCACCGACATAGTACATCCTAACTGCGAGCAATGGGTAGACCAAAATGCCCATTTTCCATTGCTATTATATTACATGGGATTAACACCAGATGGTGCCCTTTTTTGTACGCTCAGCTTCATGTTGTAGAAAATTGGGGTTGGCCATTTTTTCATCCAAGTTGGCAATAGTATTTCTAAGCCATAGATAAAGGAAACAAAGTGTTCATGGTTTTCATTTTCAATTCCGAGACCATAACCATCCACCATGTGTGCAGTGCAGTGCAGTGCAAGTTTTGTATATAGCAGCAAAGCCAGCTCAGTAAGTTGGTTGGGTATAGCGAAGCGAAACATTGGTGATCGGTCGGTCAATGGCATGGACACTGTTGATTGCCGTTTCCATTACCACACGCTTCCTACCGCCTTGCACTAACCAAACCTCGAGCGAGCTTGAACGCTGCGCTGCTTTGGCTGGTCGCTTTTTGCTCTGGGTGCGTGCGTCGTTCGTCGTTTGTCGAGCGCACACACCAACACCATGAGTGAAAAAAAGACTTTCAGTCGCCACAGCTGTTGCCAGTTGTTATTGCCATACAGTGGTGTGGAACGTAATCTACTCAACTTTTTTTAACCAACGAAACTATACTCTATGCAGAAATGACGTTGATGACGACACATTCAAGCGATATAATGGTGACGGTTGTGCTATCAGTCGTACTAAGCGACCATTTGCTGTTGTGCGACTATTTCACGGTTTTGTAATAAAAACCAAGTGCATCTGTTGCGTTCGCTATACGAGTACAAATAAAAAAAAAAAAAAACAAAAATTAGAAACATTTTCACTTTTATTTTTCATTATTTTTTGACATTGGTATTCGCGTTGGACTTTTTTAGAAATATATAATTAGACTTATTTTTTAGGAATTTAGGAAAAAAAGCGTGCCACTGGTTTTTTGGCTTGAATGGTTTATTACTTAATATGCTACGAAAAATGTAAACTATTTTTTTTTGTTGAATAGGAAACACTTGTTCGGGAGTTTGATTAAAGAAAATTGATATTGTGTGAATTTAAGGACCGGCTTTTGGAAAGTAAAAGAATGTTCCGTACATATTAGGTAATTTTGTTATAGGGACCCAACAATGTTGCAATTTTTGTTTGTATTTCCTATTAAAATAATTTCACTTGATATAATTAAAGTTTCTTGAACTCGATATTTCCATTGATTGTTACTGTTTTTCTTTTTCAATATTCGTTTGTATTTGTTTTTAAGATGGAGGTCTAAAAAAGGTCCTGATCTTACGGTATTAACCAAACAGATTTTTAAAAAGTTTTCCCATTTCTATTTTCTCCCTATTCCCCTCTAAAGCCTCTTGTCATGTATTGGACATTTGATGAAAATTGAATTAAGTAAGAAAGTTATGCAAGGGTGAAGACCAGATCCAGATCGTCACACTTTAGACAGGAAGAAATTAACTTGAAAGCTTAGAATAATTAAGATTACGTTTCTTAATAGTTTTTGAGTAATATATTGGTCGACTTGTAAAATAAAAACAGATTCCCTTTTTTACATATGTAGATAGCTCTCTTAAATGTTTTTATGTTTACTTTTCGATCTACCTTCATGAAAAAATCTTCTTATTTTTTTTTGTTGATGTGTCATAGAAAATAGAAAAAAGAATATAATCACTTTTCACCCCATGTATTTCTTGAAAATTTTTTCAGAAATCATCGAAAATTCTTATCAAATCTGCAATTAGAAAGAGCAGAAGAAAATGGACAAAACTTTCCTTCTTTTCGGAAACTTCAAAATGTTTGCTATGTACATTTCTCGTGTGTAAGTAATGTAACATTTTAAGACCTTTGACACAAGCTCCTCAAAATATAAGCAGTTCTTAAGAATGAGTAAATTTCAAGATCCGACAACACAGTCTTTTCATAGAAACTTGTAAACTTCTTCGTGAATTTGTTAAAATATTTTCTTGAACCGCACTCACTTTTATTTTATTGAATTCCGTAAAAAAATGTTGGGGATTTAAATTTTAATTTATCCGAATTGTGTGTTATTAAGCTATAAGAAGATCCAGAGAAGTATTATTTTGTACACAAATGCGTTTCTATAAAAAGCTCAAATTATAGTTTTATTTTGATGATGGTATAATTTTTACACAATGCAATTATTGTTTATTTCCTTTAAAGTTCCACCCTTTGTAGGAATTCTCCCCATTTCATTTATTTAGAGTCAAAATACTAAACATAAACACGCCTAGGGATAGGAAAGTTGAAATTAAATTAAAAAGAGTGATTCGACAAAAAAAATAAATGGGAAACGTTTCATAGAAGAAAGATTCAAGAAAGTTAATATAGCTTTCTTTTTCTGCAAAAAGGCCATTGGTAATACAAATGGGTCTTTACTTAGCAAACAAATAGCTGCAAACTCTGCTTTTCGTCTCAATGCTCATCACAGTGGCACTCCGTTATTCTTAATTATTTAGAATCAATTCTAAAGCAGACAGACTACACCATCCCCCAGTTACAACTCGATAGACTCGAAGATGAGTCAATCCACTTTTATGCAGACGGAACAAATACTAATGATAGAGTTGGTGGAGGGGTATACTCTGAATGACTTAAAATAAGCCTTTCATATCGCTTGTTCCAGGCAGAACTGTTAGCGATGAAATAATTCTTGTCCTGGTTTAAAGAAAACTTGATATCAACATCCGAAATCTGGATTTTCTGAGATATTCAGGCATCTATTAATTCTCTGGACTTAGTCTCAACAAATTCTATAATAGTGCATAACTGTCGATCATCTCTTATGGAGATGACACAACAGTTTCAGACATTCCAAGAAATTGTAAAGCATATGAATTCACCAAAAATGTTACAGTAGTTCCCATTCTACCACGTTTGGGTAAAGCTGGTTACATGTAAGATTTTGCTAAAACAAGAAGCTATAAAGAAAACAAACATCAGGTAGAATAATATCACCACCTGTCATGCCACGAAAAACATCTTGGCTACCCTAGATTCAAAGCGTTCAAGGTGTTTGATATTTCTTAGCAGATTGCTCGATAATTAATTTCATAACCGGACACTGTCTAATAGGTAAGAACGCCACTTACCTCAAATGATTTTCGCAGAAGCTGTATATGGGCGAGAAAGAGAACGAAACGGTTCTTTACCTCCTCTGTACCTTCTCTGCTCTAGCTCAAAAACTCAAGACCAAACCAGCAGAATTCTTCTACATATAAGAATCTAAACAATCTCATACACACTAACATCACTAGTCAGCGTTAAGTTTCGTAAGGAACTCGAATTGGTTTCATTGAGATCAGAAGAAAGCCTCAAGATTCATGTGATATCATAATGGGCCAACAATTGGTGTGCCCTACTCCATCTCGGACAGCCACTTCAACTTAATGTAATCTAACTTGTGGTTGGATATGATATTATTTAAGCTGTAATTTACCAAGTTTTTAAGCTCTCCACGAATTTTTATCTCTGAAACACTCTTTCGTTATTCGTCACCAATATCTCTGCAAATAATGTTAACTAATGTCAAACTGTTAAACAGCTTTTGAAAATGTAAGCAATGTAAAGCCTCTTATTTCTAATTAACAAATAGATATTATAACTTTTAGTATTTCAAGATTATGTCGAATCCGTAAACTAGTTAGTCAAAGTTCTATCCTCAGTTACGATACAAAATATTTTTACAATTAAAGAAATCCGAACATCGTGTTGACGAAAAGCCTGTAATTTTAGTTAGAACCGCGTACTTGACGGTTAACTGAACGCACCCTTTGACTAATTCTCAAACTGTCATTGTCAATTCATTCAGTAAACTCAACATTTTCATCATGGTAAAGTACACGAACGAGCAAGGTCTGCAAAATGTAAATATTTTGGGGTCGGTGACTGCAACTTTAAGAGCGTTAAATCCCATTTTTGGTCGTATTTCTCTCCCTAGTAGACAGTTAATAACAAGTTTATTGGAAAACATTTTCGTCCACACAGTCGCTGTGTTAAGTAGCCGTGTCAGTGATACAACGTTTTGGTCAAAGTGTCAAAAATATCGCTGCCGTTTAGGTGTTCGTAGTACACGATCCAAATCAGTCAATTCCACTGCGATGCGGCATCGGCGTTCTCAAGCATTGGGCATCGTTCAGATCATATTATTGCGTATTTTGAGGAAGGATCTAGATTTTGCACCCATACAAGTTCAAGCTGACTCAAGAATTGAAGGCGATGACCCATTCGAAGCGACGTAAATTCTTTAGTTGGGCAAGTTGTCAAGTCCTTAGTGGAAAACCATTTATAAGTGACATGCCAGTACTATAATTTTTTAAACGCCATCAGTAAAACTTCTAGTTATAGGTTTAGTTACCGGGATTTGCACTTTGCATCCTGTTCTTTCAAATCTTTTATTACTTCCTTTTCTCCTTAAATTCCTTTTCATTTGCTACGCCTTACACCTTGAGAATTGTGATATGTACATTAAGTTGACATACATACATATACGAGGCGGCTTTGGCTATAGGTCTAAAAAGATCATATGACCAAAAACTCTCTAGAAAAAGTCCAAAATAATGATTATGGTGCTTTAAGTAAAATAAATTACCCTTATTGCACACCGTTTAGTCAAAATCAATCCTTCATATCGTTATTCGTCAATTTTGGATAAATAGCATGCTTATATTGTCTCGTTGTCCCTTATTCAGCGATGCGGAATATCCTTTAAGAAGATTATGGCTTTAAGGTCAAGTCTGGTTGGTAGTTTGTTAATTTAGAAAAAAGGAAGAAACAAATTCGTAATCAAGTTCATCTCAAAGTTCAGTTAATGGTTCAATAAGAAAATTCACTACATTTCGTTCCTCACGCACCCCCTTTAACAATTCAACAACATCATGTACTGTAAATTTATGTACGTATGTATAATAACAACAATAATAATTTTCTTATTGTTATTATTTATAATGCACATTTGATTTATTTAATTCGAGTCTAACGTGTGTGTGATTATCCGTATCCATGTTATTTTTGTGCAGATACAATCCACTGGCTGATCGCGGGTGTTGGATTCCCAATTCGTACAATAACAACAAGCTCCATTGTCTTGTCAGCCCTGAGATTTGAGACTGGGTATCCAGGGAGAGACGATGATGAGCTACTCCATGGTGTGGTTATTTTTTATGTGCTATGCCTACTATATGCGCTGACGCTAAGCTTGCGGTTGTTGCACCTGGATGTGATGCGAAGCAAAATGCGAGGAAGTATAATGAATGCAACAGCATTGAAATTGTATGTAGTTTGCAATACGTCGTCGCTGTAGCCGCCGTCACCGTCATCGTCACCATCGTCGTCATGTCATCGTCGTCACACCGTACGTGGTGGAATTAAAAGGTGATCACCGATTACACTCTCACTTGGTATTTTTGTAAGTGATAGGAACTAGGCGTAATTATTTTAATAATTATTACAAACATAATCTAAGTCTCGTGTTACATTACAACGCTAACGCATAGTCAATTGTTTGTTGAACATACAAAGTACAATTAGATATTACTACCTATGTACAGTAGCTGTACGAACGTCGCGGCGCGGCGGTGGTGGTGTACGCCCGTGAATGCACTTTCGCTTTTTTCGTGGATGTCTGTAGAAAGGTATGCACTGCTAGAGAGACAGTCACACATATTAATTTCTTAATTACACGTTACCAGCGATCATTTTGGAAATGTGGAGAGCTTTTTTTTCGTTGCATAGTTAGAGACTGTTAATTATTATCATGCTGCATTAAGTAAATACTAATATTGCGAAAAAGAGGAATTTACATCTCGTAGGTTTATGATTAATCAAAGATGTTATTTATTTTTTATTAAAACTGTCTCAATCTAGAGAGAACATACCAAAGCTTTGGTTTAAAAATAACAGATTCTTTTGTTAACATATTTATTTATTATTAAAAATAACAGATGTTTGTATTGTTCTTTGATAAAGGATTTTCCAATAAGAAGTTTTAGTACCCGTGTTCTGTTGGAAAATCTATCCATAGTATAGTAGGATTTTACACGAATAACAAAAACAATATCCATAGTATGAATAACACCGATAAAAATTAGAGTAGAATCTTACTATGGATGGGGTTTTGACATTTATACGAGTCTCGAATGGATATTATGTGATTTCATTCTCAAATGTTGGTACGATTGATATTGCATTTGTATCTCGATGGCTGTGTTCGTTGAGTAGTTGTGCATTTGGAATCATGTGTGTTTTCCATTGGGGAAAAAAAATCAATCTATTACTGTTGATATTATTTAGTTTTGTTAGTGAAAATTGACTAACTGGGCTTATTTTGCAGGAGAAAACAATAGAAAAGATATTTATGTTTTGCTATGTTTCCACCAAAGGTTTATCTTAGTTTAGATTAAATAAATCTTTTTGGTGTTTCAACCGCACAAGAAGATTTAAAAATGATTAAGTTTGACAGCACTTTCTAAAATGCAAATGGTATTTCGATGTTTCTTATAAAGTGCAAGTGAGATATTTTGATTTGTGTTATACAATGAAAAACTGAATAGTTCAGCACCATATAAGAATCTGCTACCTACTCTATGTGCATTTTTTTTTAATTTGATTAAAACAAAACTATATTTTTTGTACCATAATGCATTTTCTGTAAAACCACCTCCTCCACACAGGTTTTTCTTCACAAATTTTGACTCGACCCCGACTTCAACTCGATTTAGGTATATAAAGAATTTAGGCGAGCTTCAAGCTCGCTTCAACACCACATGTTAATGTAGTAGTCTACGAACAAACCCCCTTCTTGAAGTTTTTATTTTATGTCAAATTGTTTGGTTAAAACCAAAAACACTCCATTACCAAGACCGGAATCTTTCGTACGTTTCACTCTCCAAAACCCGTTTGTTTACATTGTTGTATTTGTAATTTTGACAATTAATCCATGAATAGATGTGAGCACAAACAAAAAAAAACGATGCCGTGGGCTAGCGGCATTTTGCACAGCAAAAACAAAATGGAGGTGTTAATAAGTTTTTTTCAAGTTTTTCTTTTTACTTTTTTTCGATGAAGAAGTCAGTTTTAAGCTTTAATTTTGCAGGCATTTTGTGGATAGTGAACCAATGTACCTTTTTGTCTTGAAAAAAGCATGTTCAACATCAGTTTATTATAATTAATTCACTAATTTACAAAAACCACTACGAAATTCTTCAAATTTCAAAATTAACCTCGGATTTTTGTATCAAAGATGCGTTCGAAGATACATCAAGTTAAGGGTGCGAGCGCAATTTTTGTATTGAATTCTAATAAATTTTCGTTAATGAACGGCCCAAATATTTTTTTTGCAAGTAATTAAAATCTGTATCAATTTAATTAATCCAAATGTATTTATAGTTTGTTTTTAATGATTTAAGCTTGCAACTATTTTTGAATTCCATTTTGATTAATAAATATTATATTTAAAAAAAATAGTTATTATATATATTATTTATTTATTTATTATATATATTATAGCGAACCTGTTGAATAAATGCAGAGCAAATAAAAAACAAATTTTGACATATATCACAAAATGAAAACGTCTTAAAATCGTTCTGAATTCATGCACAACTCATTCAATAGATCAAGTAATCGACATGAAACATTAATAGCATCCAATTTTTTCATAGCATATTTAATTGTTCAGATTGTAAAATGTCTAGAAATTTGCATATGCTACAAAATTCATAATTTTATGCGTAAGCATGGAAGATAACATTATTTAGCCAAGAAGTCTCGATTTTGTCGCGTTTACCGGTTTTTTTCTATCGGGTGTTCGGTTTCCCCATACTGGAATAAAAAAAGTTACTTAAATCTATTTATTTCACTCATTTAGTTGGTATTGTTTGTAACCATATTGCCTATTTCTATTCCTTAAAGTTGCTTTACACAAAGCAACTTATTTTTAAAACATGGTTCCCTCAAATTTTTATTCCAAAATCTAACTACAAACAAAATTCTAACTCTAACAAAGTCCCTTAAAAAGAAATGTTCAGGAATATTTCTGCAACAAACAAAACTAAAATTTGGTCTTGCAATTATCGAACTGCTTAAATGATGAAAATACTAATCTAATTGAGGAATCTGAACTAGCTAAAGTTGGCAATGGAACTTCACAAGTATGCTTCTCGTAGCATTTTCTGTACAAACAAATACGGAGGCACCCGCCTATTGTTTCCACCTGAACTTCTAACGCCGCGCGCCGCCAAAAAAAAAATGCTCTGAGAAAACTACAGCTGAAAACATTGTGTGTTTTGTTATTTTACAAAGTATTGAGTTACACTTTGTCCATTTCCAATTTTACTTAACCAGTTGCAGTGCATATTGCGTTCGCAAATAATTTAAGTAAACAAAATACAGCACTAATAAATCATTAAATATGTATTTGGTCAATTTTATTTTATTTAATATACATTTACAACATTTATTTGGATTGAAATTAAAAAGCTATACAAATCTTCCAATTTAAGACCATGTCAGCACTTCAGATTCTGTTGGTAAGGATTGTTTAGTTTTTGAACGAGGCCATGAAACATTCAAAATGAAGCATTTAGACGGGGCTGATTACTATAATGAAGCATTTTGATGGGCCAAAGCACTAATTGTGAGAATGTGTTTGGTTTTTTGCATCATTTCACGCACACTTTCTCACATTTAGTGCTTTTTAGCTTGTAGGCAAACCGAAATGTCAGTCTGAGATTCCGGTCTTGGTAATAGAGTGTTTTTGGTTAAAAATTTGAAATAGAATATCACATTGATTACACAGATGTACATACATATTTTCTTGATTTTGATAGTCAACTATCAAAAATCAGCTTACACGATTTCACCCCTGGTCTGAATTTCGCTATTTTTTTTGGAATTTTTTGATAAATTATTCTGGCAAATATTCAATTGTATCAACTTTCAAATATAAAAACCTGACTACTGCGGATCGTTTTTTTGGCAATTTCTCACTTTATTATGTATGGAATACAAAAAAAACACACTTAGTTTGATACTTTAAGACAGATCAATTAAGCCTAGTACGCTGCTGATGCGAAATGTTTAATCAGAATCAGCCAAATGGTCACCAGCGCTACGGTTACAGCACCATAACCTTTTCATGAAATTTTCCATGACCAATTCGAACATTTGCAGCTGTATGTCGTCGATAAATTCAGGAATTCCATCCTTAAAATCTTGAATTGGTTATATTTCACGTGGTTCAAAAGAAACAAGTCTAAAGGTGGCAATTTACCGCTGTGACCAATTGTGATCACTTGTGCGAGAAATAACACGGTCAGGAAACTTTTCATGCAAAATTGTCATTGTATCGTTTGTTGTAAGATACAGAGTGCGCCACTTCGTCCATAGCAATATCTTCCAATTTCCACCATATTGCGAATGGGCAGGCTTTTCAACAATCATTCTCGTATTTTCCGAGCCAAAAATCCGAGGTGAAATTGTGTCTCATTACTGAATATGATGAGTCCGATGAAAATCCGGAATATTTTGATGCATTTCAAGATTTCTACGAAATCTATAAAATCTCTTATTATAAAATTATTCACTATACAGGGGGGTCAAAGTACCTCAAAATGTTTTTGCAGGGTATGTTTTTGATTTATTATTACAGCTGATATTGGCACCAAATATTTACAGGTTCTTGATATTATCGAAATTTTTATTTACTAGTAACAAATTTCCGTTTAAAATAAGGGGTTCCAAACAATATTGTTCAATTCCAAAATTTGCTTTTAAAACTATTTCGAACTTTTGGTCTGTGGATTTAATTTCGCACCAAATTGAAATTATTGGACATGAACCCATCCAATCGCTTACATAGAGTGCGAACTGAGAAAACTACCAAAGCTTTATCGGCCATTGTAAGTGATGACCGTGAATTATAGATTCCGCACCGTTCGCAACGATTGGCCCTTTGTTACTCTGCTAATTGGAAAGTTCTGCGAAAGATCATAGGTGTAAAGCCTTTTAAAATACAGTTCGGGCAAGAATTGAAGCCGAACGACCTACCACAACTCCGAATTTGATGTATTTGGTCTTGAAAAGTTGGCCGAAGATTCATTTTCTTATCAAAAAACCGATTGATGCGTATTATAGGCAGGCGGAATCATTGGGCCGTTTTGCCCGAATCGCAACGCTACTGTAAATAGCCAGATGATAAAACTTATTTTTTCTCAAAATGGAAGAGCTTGACATATGGTTTTAACAAGCTGGTGCCACATACCCCCATAATTTGACGTTTTGGACCGGTCAATTGGCTGCCTAGATCGTGCTATTTAACAAATCTAGACTATTATTTGTAGGGTTATGTTAAGGCTCATAACTATAGCAACAATCCTGCTTCGATTGACGCGATGCACTGGAAGCCAACATTGAACCATTTATTCTAGAGATATCGGCCTAAATGTTAGAAAGAGTATGCCAAAATTGGACCAATCAGATGGACTCTTTGAGGCGTAGTACCCTTGGCGTGATGGTAAGTGCCAGAGGTCTTGGGTTCAATTCTTGCCTGTGCCATCTAAAAGATTTTTCACGAGTACTGCCTCCTGCGAGGAATTGACAAATCCTCCAAGAGTAACCCCTTGAACACAATGAGATGCAGTTGTAGCTAAAATAATCGCTGTAGTATAAGCTGTCAATAAAAACGCTCACTAATGTAGCAAAGGACGTCTACAATGATGTAGCGCGGCATGTTCGTTCGGGCATGTTCAACGCATATGAAATTTATATTTGAACTGAATTTGTATGATAGCATAATTATAAAAACGTTACAAAACCAGAAAAAATTCTCAAATGTATTGAACGTTCCCAAAAAAAAAGTGAAAAGTCAAAAAATGAAATCGGTTTCCCCCATCTGTCATCTCAAATGCAGCTTGTAGCGCCGCCAAAAGTTAAAGTTGAGTCAACTTTCGCTGCAGATAATTTTCTTACTACAGCTACAGCTTCTCATTGTGTCGATGTATAGTATTTTCGTATCTTTTAACTTTGACAGTGCTACAGGCAACAGCTACACCATTCTGTTCAGCCAGTAATTCTTGTCATGAAAAGTCCTTTCTCAAATTAGCAATTCCCTTTGAAAAATTCCAATTTGTAAAAACTACATAATTTACCAATCAAAAAGAATTATGTTTAAAACATGAACCCTTCTGGTTCATTTTTAAAAAACGTCATAATTTAAACATATAAATTGCGTAGGTATTTTTCACTTAAATTTATTAAAATTTAACAAAAGTTATTGGCAAGAATACGATAACTTGGGTGCCAAAAAATGAATATCGTTATTTCGTAGGGGGTCAAAAACAAGCATTTTTGCAATATAACCACTTGCACCAAACACTAAATGGATCTATGTCTTCTAGCTTATGAGATAATTCAAAAATATAGAAACATCAAAAATACTTTTCGATTACATAAATGTAATTTTGTTTGTATGTTTATGTAATCCTTTTTACATAAAAAGAAAAATAAAATAGAGAAAAAAATACTATTTTGTTGACCCCTCTATAAAATACTATTATCAATTTTTGCCGCCCAGAGTATCGTACTCATTCCTAATTATTCAATACTTTGAATCTCAGATTTGTTTCCTTCCACTTTTCCAACAATAATAACAACAATCTCATCTCCCCGAATAAAAAGGTTTTGAATACTCCGGCTTAATTCAACATTCTTTCTGTTTAAACTTTTCACATTAGCCACAGGCAATGTAATTCCTAAGCGCCTAAGTCGTTCACTGCAATCCGAGGGTGTTCCTAAAATAAAAAAAAAAAATTATACATTCTCACACCACACAAAAAAAAAACAACAAATCACTCTTACCACAAAACTTATTCTCATCATACTTGTACTTTCTTCTCTTCCAAGTTTCATGAACATCTCTCAGTAAAATGTTCCAATGTTTATCGAAACTTATTATAAAGCCTGTAATTGTACCTCGAACTCCGTGCTCCGATCGTGTGTGGATTTTTATTTGACGACCGTCCTGCATGCAGTCGCGTAAAGCAGCCAATGGTCCTTCCATGGTTTCGATTAGCCTGGTCAGACTTCTTGTGTTCTTTTTTCTTGGTCCACTAGATTTAATTGCCACTAAAAGAAAACGTTTTTTACTTTGTCAATTTATCGATAGGTATTATTATAAATATATGACTCACTCTGATGTGGCAAGAAACGTCTGCCGCTAGTAGAAGGCTGGGGCTCCGTTGCCGTTGGAGCAACATTCTTACTGGGCTCTTTTGTGTTATCTTTCGGCTTTAAGGCCAAGCCATACAGACCTTTCTTATTGTATTCTATCTCCAAAGCAGCAAAGTTTTGGTAAATAATTTGTGCTTTCCTGTTTGTTAACTTGATTTCAGTATTTGCATAGAGAGCTTGGAATGGATCGAATTCATCGCTGGTTATATCCAATTCTGGTGGCAGTGATTGCTCCGAATCATCTTTGTGTGATTTAGAAGACGATGGTTTATCACTCATGGTTTATTTTGACAATAAATCACTTAACACATCCAAAAAACGTTTAAAAATGCTTCTGATTGTATTGTACAAACAAAAATAAACAAACCTGTTGAAAGATAGCGAAATGTCAGATTGACATTGACAGAAGCCGGTATTTGTTGGTGTCATTTAGAAATGAATGAGTTCAGTAAACAAAACACCTAAATGCATGCAATGCTTTTTATCTATCTATTTAAGCTTTTTCGATATAAATTCGAAATTGTTTCTTAAATTTTCTAACTGTCGTTAATTTGAATTTTCTTTTAAATTTCCTTTAAAAATAAGAATCTAAGTAAAATAAAACACAATAAATTTTAATTATATAACAAAATAAATAACCATTTCATCTTCTTTTTTTAATTTTCAGACTTAATGAAGTAAAACATCAAGAAACAACATAACAACAAAATTTATAGAATTAAATCAAGATCAAATAACTTTACCTATGTGTTCAATGAAATTTATTGTGTCTGATTTTCATTTAAAACTCTACGCCAAATTCACTCTTAGAAAGACTATTTATCTCTATCAGCCAGTTAGTTTATTGCTGGTTAAAAAGATGTCACCATTTTGTACCTATTCGAAACACATACGTCCTTTTTATATAAAAATTTTTAATCTAAGAATATTTACTAGTGAATCTTAAAACAAAAAAAAATGAAATCTATCCAGTTTAACGGAAATTCAAAATTTTAAAACAAAGCAAAACCAATTAACAAGTGCACAGTAGAAGCTTTTTTTATTTTACTTCTACTTGCCAATAATTAAATCAACAACAAAAGCTTTTCTTGGAGAGTTCGAAAAGTGCCTATGAAAAAGACGTTTAGTGTGTACAGAAACCATTAAAAAAAACAAACAGGAAGTGCCTTTGTCTACAAAGCAACATAAATTTATCAACTTTTAGAAGGAAAGACTGAAAACACAATAAATTAATAACAAAATAAATACAAAAATTAAATTGGGAGAAAAAAAGAGCAAACAAAAAGCATCATCACGTTACCAACAACAAATACCACTGTCGGAAGTGGGAGTGGTGGAGAGTTGTCTTCGCAACCGGGGACACAAACCAATACGCTGGCACTGGCGACAGGCATTCGGAGTGGCTCTGCCTTATCGGCGATGCCATTTATCGATGACGCATTATTATGGTGTCCCGATAACGATGGTCGAATGGTTGGAGGCTTAGATATTGCCACTTGTCTTCAGGTTTGTGGAAATTTTAAATTTGGCGATGTTATATTTCATTCAAATTCGATGTTTTGTTTTAGGATGCTTCAACCGGAAATGGAAATTCAAATCAAAATACAGATTTAAATGATGGAAGTTGTGAATTGAATTCCCTGGATCCGCTCTGTAATGACTCGTCCGAGGAATTATTTCGACAATTGTCTGAGAGTAATTTTGAAATCGAAAGCTTACTCTCAGACTTGGCGACAGTGGAAGTGAAGGTTTGACTTTTTGAAATTTTAAATTTTCTTTCTTTCGGCAACACGATTCATTTTTCATTTTTGTTTTTGGTTTGTTTAAAGCAGGAGGAAAATAACAATAATTTGACAGTTCAACAACAACAACAACAAGGCATCAGCAATAATGGGCCAACAAATTTTATGCCCGGTGATAATTCAATGCAATCTAATATTAGTAATAATTTCATGCAACAACAAAGTGTTGCCTTAGCGAATAGTATAGCTGTGACAGCAGCAGAAACCGCTCTACTGGCGTTGGCTGCATCAGTGACAGCGTGTTCATCGTCTAATATTTCCGCTCAGCATCAGCAACATCAGAATCAACGGAATTATAATGGGCCGGGTAGCAATAATAGCAGTCGATTTTCGATTGCAGCGAATCCATTATTGGCGGAGAAACTTCTATCGCCAAATACGAATAGTTTAAATGATTTGGATAGTCTGACGATTGGAAGCAGAAATGGACGACCGCCGGAACTTAAAGGTTAGTACATAATATTGAATTAAAAATAGAGCTTTTGTCTTTTTTTCTTTTTTGGAGAACTAATATAAATTTTAGGGGGTAGGTATAATAAAGTTCTATTAAGTCTTATTTTTAAAAATATATGTATATTTTCATGTCGCGTGTTAAATTTGACTTATTGTAGAATTTTACAAAATTTAATTCTTTTCGTAGGTATTCAGATCTAAAGCTTATTTTTGTAAATTTAGAAATTGCTGAGATTTTTAAAAACAGAATATCTCACGTTTTTGAGGTTGAAGGTTTAGAGTGTTTCTCAGAGACTTTTTTAAATGAAATACACTACATTAACAGTCTTATTTAATAGAATATAGATAGATAGATATATATAGAATAATAACAGTGAATAAGGATTTATGTAGGCTCTATGTAACGTTGCGAAAATTCCTATTTATAAAAAATTCTGCTATAAATTTTAGTTATACAATGCTTATATCAAAAAAAGTACCAAAATGTCTATAAAATCAGCTTGTTGTCATAACAACTAAAATATAACAAAATAATTCCAATTATTTTTATGATATTCTCTTTTGAAAATCTATATTTTTTTTAAATTCTTCGTTTTTTTCGGGTCACGAGCTAAACTAGAGAGGCATTGTTGTTTTTATTTTAATTTCAAAAAGAGAGGAGAGAAATCAAAATGACATTTACGAAACAATAATAACAATAATTTCCTTATGTAGGCTCTATTCAACCTCAAAACGCGTTTAGCTTATTATGCAACCTTGTATAAGTTTTATAAATAGCATTTTTGCGTTTAGAGGCATTATAGAGATTACATAACTTTATGTAGGCTCTATACAGCGTTTTTAAATAAGACTGTAAATGGAATGAGGAAACGAAGATTTTGACTTTATTGTAGTTCAAAAATTGTTTGGCGCTTAATGTTTAAAAATCGTGCTTCATGAATGCAATCCAGTTGGTCCTCTTTTTCTTGTATCACATTTTCAAGCATACATGGTCTTATATCGTCTATTGTGCTTCGAATGTTTATAAATGATTCTCAGCATAGATCAGAGATTTGTCGTACAAGAACCCAGGTCAATTTCTTGAGGTCCAAATGTTTTTCTCAAAAAAGTGATGAGTTACACTCGCTGTATGGCATTTAAAATAATCGTTGGGTATCATTGTTCACTTGACTTTATAAGTTTAATAATGAGATGCTATTTTAGAATTATACTTTCACAGTTTTAAACGTTTAGAGAAGGACAATGTCATGAAATGTAAAGTTAGTAAATTGGTATCTCTTGTCTCCTATTCGATAGTTTTAAAAATTTAGCTTTACAATTATAACATCTCCGATTTCTAGAAATTAACTATGGTTCAACCAAAAATAAGAGATTTCAATAACACAATAGATGTTTATTTCACTGTAAAGAAGAGGGTATGCCGTTGATAATAACAAACTATAGGGAATAAATAACCGCAATTATAATACGGTTGCAGAATATCCTTTTCATAAAATTGTCCATAACCAATTTGCATATTTGCGGCTCTATGTCCTTGTAAACTTTTCAAATTTCATTTTCGAATCCATTTTGCAGCATTTTCATAGACCTTGTCTTTTACGTAGCCTCCAAAAAAAGCCTAAAGGTGTCTTTGGTCAATTGCGATCCTTTCTTCAAGAAATAAACGGTCAGAAAACTTTTCTTGAAACCTTGAGATTTTTTCAAACATGTGTGGAACTTGTTAAAAAGAAAATTCATACAATATTCACTGCTTGGTAGCACAATCCACTGTAACAGTTCCAACAGCTTCATTTTCAAATATCGGGTTTTTCAATAAGAGCGTTAAAAAAGTTTTTTTTTAAATAAAAAAAAAACGGTTTTGGATATCAATGAAATTCTTTATTCCTGTGAAATTATATTTGATGGCATTATGTATGGAACTCGATTTCTTTTTTATGGCCACAACAGGCACGCTTGCAGACATCCAATTTGGGCCAAAAATATTCGGTTATCATTGAACAGTAGCGATCCCCATTCACAGTAACGTGGAGGTCATAAACCATACCAAACCGTAATTTTTTCGGGATGCAATGTTGACTCATGGAGTACGTGTGGATTTCTGCCTGACCAATACCGCATATTTTGTTTATTGACGAAGCCATTCAGCCAGAAATGAGCCTCGTCGCTGAAGATCATTTTTCGATGAAAATCCGAATCATTTTCAAGTTGTTGCTCAGCCCAATTCACGAACATACGACGCTTCTGGTGGTCAAGCGGCTTCAGTTCTTGCGTCAGTTTAATCTTGTAAGGATGTAGGCCAAGAGAGAGAGATACCCAACATTTGGGCTTTCTGCAACTAAAGTCTCAGCGGCAGCAATATTCTCGACAATACGGGCACTTCTTTGTCTCACTGGCACGGGAACATTTTGTACTGTACCTGTGGATTCAAATTTTTCCACTAGACGCTCAATTGTTGATCTGCTAGGCAGGGCCGGCCCAAGCCAAACTTGCGCCCTGTGCAAGATTTGTAGAAAGCGCCCCTTTTTTATATTTTTTTTACACATAAACTGATACACAAGCATAAGCCTTTCAGGAGGCCTAAACCATTAAACTAAAACGCAGCGAAGAAATGAGCAGAGGGGAAACTTTTAAACTTGGAAACTTACTTTTCTGGCCTTACATTTTGCAAATTCAGAAATGAGATCATCAAAGTCTAAAGAATTTAATAATTTCTTTTCAATGGACATTATAGATAAACCTACCAATCTCTCTTGAGTCATGGTTGTCCTAAGATAATTTTTAATAATTTTAAGTTTAGAAAAACTACGTTCTCCTGAAGCTACCGTGACTGGGATTGTATTAAGGATTTGGAGAGCAGTTACTAAATTCGGAGCAAAATCTTCAAGGTTTGAACTAAAAATAAAATTTAACATATCTAAACTTGAGCTTTGTGGCGTAACAAGCTGGGATATTACGGTTAACTCTTGAAACAATTCTTCTCCATCTAAATATTTAAAACTACTTTATGTTAAAACATTCTGCAAATTAAGGCATGAAGCACGTACATTTTTATTTTTTAAACATTCGCTTATGTTACTCAAAAATGTAAAATTGATACTATACGTACCTTTCAAGTATTTGAAAAAAAAATTCAACTTTGAATCTTTGTTTCGGCTAATATAGTTTCAGGACATTCATCAGCATAAAGTATTTTTCTCCGTTGAGATCGCAATGATGAAGCTACAAGAAACATATTTGGTATTTCTAGGGAACTAGCAATACGCTCGGTTAATTGAACATACCTACTCATTAAATTTTTCATCGGAACGCATTAAAATCAAACTGTTTTTTGTATTTTCTAAAACTGTTATGCCAGTTGACAGATTAACGGACGAACTTTGCAAATATTTACTAGTTTAATTTATATTTTCTAAAATATCAAACCAAATTAGCAGGCAGCAAATAAATGTAAAATCAAAAATTTTATTTCCTAACGATTCTGCAATGTTTTTTGCCTCTAGATTTCTTAATTCTATAGGGCTTCATATATTTCTTGAATTGAAAAAAAGTTAAACAAACATTGAATTGTATCGAAAATTTTAACTGCATAAAATGAGAACCGAGCAGCATCATTAACCACTAAATTTAAGGAATGCGGGCAACATGGAACCAAAAATGCTCTTGGTTCCAGGGTTCGAATTCGATTCTGAACACCCGCTTCTTTTCCTTTCATATTCATATTCGAACCATTATCATAACTTTGGCTTGTCTTGTCTTCAAAATACGTCACTTCTATTAAAAACTGGTAGCTATTTATTTAATATTAATTAACCAACAAAGCGAAAAAACAATTGAAACAATCTGCATTCTGCACCAGACTAGATATACATTAAAAGTAGCCGTTACAATAGTCATTAACTTTCAAACAAAAAAAAACAAACTGCCTGCGCAAGAACAATTCGACTCCAAATAGAATCATCCCTCTTTAATTTTTAAGCTCTATGCTCCTTTTCCATTCTATTAAAAATTTCATCTCCTGTAATCAGGCACTTAACTCTTACACAGTGTGCAATAAGAAAACCTGCACGCTCTGATCCATATGATTCCGTATAAATAAGTTTTTTTTTAAATATCTCCCATGTTAGTTTCGATACTCAGTGTGCAAAAAAGAAAACTTGCACATCCATTCACCATTATTTGTAGCAAAGACACCTACCTACCTAATTTCCAAATATATCACCCTGTTCATACAAGAGAAAAAATCTCAACACAAAAAAGTTCCATGCCACCTCATATGTGCAAGATATATTTTATGCACACCGAGTCCCAAAATTAACATAGAAGTATGACGAAGCAAAATACTTATTCATATTGAATCGTATGGGCTAGAACGTGCAGGTTTTGTATCACGCACAGTACCCTGTATGTGAGACTCACATGAGACATTGTGAGTTCTCATCTACAAAGAAAACAACAAAAAAAATATATGCTGTTTGCTGTGTCTTTGATTTGTAGTAGAAGGTAGCACAGAATACAGAAACCTACCTGCTCTCTTTTTTCAGAGACATTTTTTTGTTGTTTTCTTTGTAGATGAGAACTCACAATGTCTCATGTGAGTCTCACATACAGGGTACTGTGCGTGATACAAAACCTGCACGTTCTAGCCCATACGATTCAATATGAATAAGTATTTTGCTTCGTCATACTTCTATGTTAATTTTGGGACTCGGTGTGCATAAAATATATCTTGCACATATGAGGTGGCATGGAACTTTTTTGTGTTGAGATTTTTTCTTCTTTTCTCTTGCATGGAATTTTTTTGTGTTGAGATTTTTTTCTTTTTTTCTCTTGTACGAACAGGGTGAAATATTTGGAAATGAGGTATAGGTAGAATTTTTAGTTCTGCGATATCTTGAGTTAAATTTTCATTGAATGCAACAATGAAAGTGATGTTAGTTAGTGCGCAAGAGATAACTTAGGACAGTTGTGATGGATGTTTTTTTGAGATTATTTTAAGAATGTTTGTGGTTAAAGAATGGCAAATATGTAGTAGTACATATTTGTTTGCAAGATCAGATTACATTTTCTTGCTCCTGGCAATGCGCCCCCAGAATTCTGCGCCCTGCGCATTTGCACATCTTGCACATATGCTTTGTCCGGCCCTGCTGCTAGGACGATTATGACAACCATAAATTGGACGTAGCGCTATTAACGTTGAACTGACTCCGAATTCCGGTGATAAAATTTTAATAATTATGATTCGTTGTTGGCTCGTTTATCTTTCCATCATGAAATGGCAAACCTTTCTGAAGAGAAATGTTAAAAGAGCGGCAAGAAATATGGCGTCGTTTGCTGTCCCTGTCGCTCTACTTTTGTAGCGTCCCTGATGAAAAACCCTGAATATTAAATACAATCCAATCACACAACAACCCTTGTTGCACCAAACAGTAACATGTCGTCGTAACTAGAGAGGTTTTTTAACAATCATTCTTTGAATTTTCCGAATTTCAAATGTAAAAATTGTACTTATAGACGTAGCCTTAGAGTGAAAAATTGTCCTAGTCACTGAAAATGATTTTTTGATGAAAATCGGATTATTTTGATGCATTTCAAAGGCAACAATTTTATACCAGTATTTAGTTCATTGCGATACCACATGGACCTAAGTGTCTTCCCAACTTGTTAAACAATTTGGAGCTGATACTGAAATGTTTATCTATGTTTATTTA
This sequence comes from Eupeodes latifasciatus, assembly GCA_920104205.1. Lineage (NCBI taxonomy): Eukaryota > Metazoa > Arthropoda > Insecta > Diptera > Syrphidae > Eupeodes > Eupeodes latifasciatus. The sequence continues at coordinate 130,545,504 of OV049926.1, read as the reverse complement.
ATTTATCAAAAAACTGGGATCACTATAAAAAAAATCTTCTTAGTCTGCAGTCTTCGTCTATGGGTGGTCTAGGAGGTATGAAACTGCCTATTCCTTCTTTTCATCTACTCAAAAATCATTTCCAGAAGCTCCTAGGCCAAAAGCATAGCTTTCAAGAAGTTTCTTAACCTCTCCGCCAAAATTCAGATTTGTCTAGTTTTTGTGTGTTTGGATATGCGTTTTATTGAATCTTATTTTCCTCGACTAGTAATAAAGTTATAAAAATTAATTTAGCAATCAACATATTATACTAGTCAACACTAACACACTTAACGTACATATTCATGTACCTGATGTTTGATTTCAAAACTCTTGATCAACTTTTTATCTAATCCAATATTGAAATTATATGAGTTCACAATAAAATAAACCGATTTTAATTCTTAAATCTAAATTAACATAACAAGTCATAAAAGGCACTAGTATATCACCTTTCTTAAAACTCGAAGTGCATATAGTATCACAGAATTTGCTATTGTTTTCAAAAACTCGATCGTCCAAATAATGACGCATCTCAATATTTCTCGGAAAACACCTAGCTATGTGAATCGTTGACAAAAATTACACTCGAAGCCACAGCTTTGTTCGTTCAGTTGTTTGAAGTTTCCGCTACTTAAATGACCTCACCTGCTAAATGCATGATAGCTTGAAATTAGATCTAGATTTCCGTTTTTTGTATAAAATTTTAAAGCTGAAAAAAAGTAAAAACCAAGGAAAAGATCAAAGAACTTTATAAAGAAATAGAAGTAAGGACAAAAGTAATCGGAAACAATTCGAATTGAAAAGAAAGTTTCATCTAACTTAGTGTAGTATGTATTTAAGGTGTATATGCTTTTTGAAAGCCCGCGGTCCCGTTGCCATTTTCATCCCTTTTACCGACAAAATTTCAATAAATAAAGTAAGGAATGTATAAATCAGATCGAAATGTCCCATTTCTACTTAAAAATGTTCAGTAATTGAAGCCCTCAATAATTTGTATAGGGTAATTGAAAATATATTGGTCACATACAAAATCTAAACCATAAACAAAACCAAATAATTTTATTAGAGCCAGCAGTAACGCCCGATCATCATAATCCATACGGCGGCGGCGTCGACGACGACGGTTGCTGACCCTTTATTGAGTGTAGAGTAGAGTGTAAAGTGTATTTTGACGCAGCAGCGTTCATTGTTTTGTTTTGGTATATGGTTTGATCATGGCACCAAGTAATGGGTACGGTATGTTGGCTGACAATTCGAAATTCGATGAGTAAAAACGTTGGTTTCGAATTTCTCCATTTCAATTGAATGCGGGAACACATCACATAAATTTGATTTTGTTTTCATGTTCCACATAACCGAGACGGGAAGTCAACATTTTTTGTTTGTGTGTGCTTAAACTCTAAAGGTTTTTACTTACCCACAAACGTACAGACAAGTAGATACATAGTGATAGCCTGTGGTTCGTATACTTAGTGATGATGATAATGTCTTCATCATCGTGATAATGATACCTCTATAGAGACTAGTTTGAGGAGCACACATGTTATGGTAATGTGGAAGGCGGTAATTGTTAAGGATTTAAGGTTGACGCCCACCAACATTGATTTGGAAAATTAGAAACAAGAACTAAAATTTGTCCCTACATACATAGGAGGATGAAGATTTTGAAAATGAAATTTGAAACATAGGATGATGTGGCTCTGTCTGTGGTCATCAGTTGGTTCGTTACACACGTTCCAATATTATTTTATGTCAATTAGAAAAACATTAGGAATAGTAAAAAGATTTATTAGTTTTTCTTAGAGAGATTAATCATTTTAACCAACAAAGACTTAAACTAGCTGTGATGTGATATTAAACAAAAAAAAACACAAGATGTGTTAAAATTCTACTAATCTTGTCAAAATTTATTTAAAAATCTGTTAAAAATGGGTGGTTTCTAACCACTAGGTATACTAGTTTAGTTATGTTTTAAATGGTTCAAAATATGTATAAACCTCCTTTGTTCTGCAGAACAGAAATATTTGCCAGAGGGAAACAAATCTTATGAATATTATAAGTAAATAAAAAGACGATTTTCTTAAACCTCATTTACCTCAAAAACCATAAATATCAGCAATTTTAAACCAAGAAAAAACTTCTTTAATATTGCTTGAAGTTCCAATTTTACACATCCTTTAAGGGTCCTGTTTTTGTCATCATCTTTTTTCCACTGGTACTGTGATTTGTTGATACTTTTGTGTTGTTTGAAAAAATTGTCAACTATAACAAAAAATAACAAAGTTCAAGTTCAATAATCGAGATGAACTATTGTAGTAGCATGATCTTCTTTTTTTTAAATGTCAATACTGTGTTTAATTAATTTTGTAAGTTTTATCAGCAAACGTAAAAAACGTTTTCTTTTATATATTTTTATTTTTATATTATTTTTAAGTACGTTTTTTTTGGTTTATTTGAATATTAATATAATTTATTTATACAAACTTTGTATATTGATATTGATATTGATATAATGTGTGGACTTAAAATTTTATTAAAGTCGATACAATTGTTTGTATGAAAGATCAATCAAATTTCTCACTTTTATCCTTAGATTGCTTTGTCTGCATCTTGATCTGTAATAATAACGTATTTGAAGTCCATATCACTGATAGATATTACGGACGTAGGGACGTTTAAACCTAAAATATACTTCCACAAAGAATATGGAATCAGATTCCAAGATCCTTGAGACTTACTTACTTACTTAAGGTGGCGCTACAGTCCGGGGCAGACCTGGGCCTCACCTCAACCAACATGCGTCTCCAGCCAGCTCGGTCCCTAGCTAGCTGTCTCCAGTTTCGCACACCAAGTTGGTTGAGGTCTTCACCCACCTGAGTGCGCCACCTGAGTCGCGGTCTTCCTCTACTGCGCCGTCCCTCGGGATTGGATTCGCAGACCTTCAGGGCTGGAGCGTTGATGTCCATTCGCTCTACATGACCCAGCCATCTAAGCCGTTGGACTTAAATTCTGCTAACTAGGTCAGTGTCGCTGTACAGCCCGTACAGTTCGTCGTTATATCTTCTCCTCCATTCTCCTTCTATACGTACGGGACCAAACACCACCCGAAGAATTTTTCTCTCGAAGCATCCTAAGACGTTCTCATCTTTTTTTGACAGGGTCCAGGCCTCAGCGCCATAAGTGAGAACCGGGATGATGAGTGTCTTATAGATGGTGATTTTAGATGCTCGAGAGAGGACTTTACTTCTCAATTGCCTTCTAAGTCCAAAGAAGCAGCGATTTGCAAGAGTTATTCTTCGTTTGATTTCAGCGCTGGTGTCGTTGTCTGTGTTTATAGCGGTGCCTAGGTAGACAAAGTCCTTAACTACCTCGAAGTTATAGCTGTCAATGGTGACGTTTTGTCCAAGACGTCGTTGTTCAATGTCCTTTTTTGATGACAGCATATACTTGGACTCATTGACCACTAAACCTATCTTCTTCGCTTCCGTCGCAATGCTCAAAAACGCTCCACTGACATCTTCCAATTATGTCAATATCATCTGCGTATCCGAGTAATTGGATGGACCTTTGGAAGATTGTGCCTCTAGTGTTGACGGTTGAGTTTTGCACAATTTTTTCTAGAACGATGTTGAAGAAGAAAGGTCATGACAGTGCATCGCCTTGTCTAAAACCTTTTTTGACATCAAATGCATTGGTGAGATCTTTTCCGACCTTGATGGAGCAGCGTGAATTCTCCATCGTCATTCTGCACAAACGGATAAGTTTGACAGGGATGCCAAAACTAGACATTGCTCTGTAGAGCTCTTCCCTATGGATGCTGTCATACGCGGCTTTAAAATCGATAAAGAGATGGTGGGTATTGATTTGAAGCTCCTGGGTTTTTTCCAAGATCTGCCGTAGTGTGAATATTTGGTCGATAGTGGACTTTCCTGGTCTGAAGCCACACTAATAAGGACCTATCAGGTTGTTGACGAACCGCTTCAGACGTTCACATAATACGGCAGAAAGGATCTTATATGCAATGTTAAGGAGACTGATCCCTCTGTAGTTGGCGCAATTTTAAGGGTCTCCTTTTTTATGTATCGGGCAAACTATGCTGAGATTCCACTCATGCTTTCTTCCGACCATATTTTGCAGATGAGTTGGTGCATGCTCCCTACCAAGTCATCGCCTGCTGCTTTAAATAGTTCGGCGGCGATGTCGTCAGCTCCAGCAGCTTTGTTTGACTTCAGTTTAGATATAGCTATCTTCACTTCGTTTAGGTCGGGTAGGCGGAATTGTTGATCTGCGTCGCCTAGGTTGAGTGGTTCTATCTCCCTTACAGCGGAATTCGGTTCGTCATGCGTCGGGGTGACTTCCTGACCACGTACAAATCTTCTAGTTGCGAAGCACCAACAAGCCTCGGATACGGACGGATTCACTGTTGACAACCCAAGCAAACGAAATAAGTTCAACGAAGTTCTGATCTGTACGTGGAATGTTAGGTCCCTTAACAGACCACGTGCAGCCGAACAATTAGCGGAAGCCCTAAACTGCTGCAAGGCAGATATTACCGCCATCCAAGAAGTGCGATGGGATGGACCGGGCAAACGCAAACTAAAAGACTGCGATGTATACTGCGGCGACTGCTACCACTGCATACAAAACGGCGCTGCACAGAAGGACCAGAGCTGCTCGCGAGCTCTACGAGCAGAAGAGGAGAGAGGAACACCGGCTTCTTAGATGGAAAAAAAGAGAGCACGAGAAGCGCGCGATCGAGGAGATAGAGGGATGTCACAACAGGAATGAGGTTCGTAAATTTTACCAAAAGGTAAAAAAAACACCCATCGCAGTAGAACCGCAGCAGTTGAGAATATGGAAAGACCACTTCTCCAAATTATATAACGGCGCGGCGGACGGCACAACCCCCAACCTGGAGGGCCAGATCCTTAGTATAACTCCAAGGACGGGGAGCCGGATAAACCGCTCCTTATAGGCCTGGGCTCCGAATAAGTCGTAGAAGCCCTATAAGGTGTTCACTAAGTAGTTCAACCTTACTGGAACTGACGACGCCACCGTTGATTCCATCTCGAGAATTCGTCCGCTGCCGTCTGGATAAGGAGAGGTGCCTTAGTGGAAACACCTCTCCCCCCTCTCTCGTTTGCTGCCCCCAACAACTTTCCACAGGGGTTAGAACCCAATCTCCAGTTGAGGTACTAGGCACCCGATGTTCACCGCGGGGAGGTGAGAGTAAGAGTTCATAGACAGAGGTGGGATTTGAGAAAAAACCTGTGGACGCTTGTGTCCTCTTGAATGCACATGTCTACCATTTGAAGGTCCTTGAGAAGTCGAAATTTAATAAAATTTTCCAACTTGAATGAACTTTCGGGCAAAAATGTCGTTCTGTCATTTAAACTTAAGTGTGCTCTCATATTACAAAAACTTAGGTCCTTACTTACGATTTTTTTTTTTTTGAAAATTGAGAAAAAATCGCATTTTTGAATTTGAAGTCATAGAAATCCTTGGCCTTATTTACTGAGAACTTGCAAGATTTAGGTAGGTTAGTATGGTATGACCCCCATCTTTTAATTAATTTGAATTTATAATATTTATCTTCTTGGGGCTAAGTTATAGCCAGGAGTAAATTACCATCCTTATTAAAATCAAATAACAGATGAGAGTGGATATTTCTTCTAAGTATCTTTGATCATTAGTCATCACTGTTAAATTTTAGCCGAATATATTTTATTCAAAGTCAATTAAGTGAATCTAAGAAAAACATAATTTTTCTACTCCTTAACAGTCGTCGAATCTTTTGTTTTACCTCATGGACGCATCAATCACACTATTTCAATGTATTCAGAATTTATCGGGTATAATATTTTTCTCGAAATTTTCCCCATCATCAACGAATTTTGAAAATGTCAATAATTTTCCAGTGTATAAATTAGAATGTTTTGTATTGAAATGATAACCTCTAGAATCTGTTCCAAGTGATATACTTTCGGCATTATTCACCTAATTTTTCATATCTCCGAATGTGTGAAAAAACTGGTAGGGAAATTTTGTTCACATTTTTCTTTTTACTTTATTAATTCTCAACTAATTTTCTTCAATTCCTGAACTTACATATGTACTCGTATAGCTGTACCTGTGAACACAAAAATAGCAGTAGTCTTATAAAAATTAAATTAAGAATCAAATTAAGTTTTTTCTAGGTTAGGAAAAATCGCTGCCTTTTCTTAATACCTCTCCGTTTTTTCTTAATAACTTACAGTTTTGTTTTTGTTTTAGAAAAAATAGTTTTAAAATTTGTTTCAATTTTTTTTTAATTTTTCACCTAACCGTTAATTAGAAGAGTTTAAGTGATATGCAATGCATTTCACAATAAATTGAAATGCTTGTCTCTTGAAATTAAACATTTAAATTCGGCAAAAACTTCTGTCAAAATGCAGACAGGAATTTTTGAGAGCCCCAAATTCAATTTTAATTGATGTTGTTTTTAAATTGTTATAATAATGAAAAAAATCATGTTTAGAAGATAATAAACAATGTGGTAGGAACTTTAGTTCTGTGAAATACTTATTTACTTTCCCTTTGATATTTTTCGACCTTACGAAGCCCCTAGAACCTAAATTAAAGGTTTTTGAAGAGATAGATGTGTGTGATTGCGGGACACCTTTGCTCGTCGTCAAATCAAATCTCAAGAACCAGCAGAGTAATGTTGACTTCAAAAAAATGTAGTTTTAGAAATTAAAACATCAAAAGATGCAAAAAGGACTTTCAAACAAAATAGATATTGTCTTGTTTTATTTTATTAGACATTTTAAAAAGAAGTGACAAATTTGATTGATCCCAAATATCTCTCGATCCAATAATGCTGACAACTTTAATTAAATTTCACATTATATGTACACTTCTTGTCACATGGATAGGGACAAGCTTTTTTCGTTTTTTATTTGACGTTATTTTTCAAACCCTTATAGGTTTTTTGGAAAAACACAAATGTGGAATGAATGGGGTATGTATTAAGTTTGTATTGCAAAAAATATGTTGGATTAAGTTGATAAATACAAATTTTATGGAGGTTTTTCCGAAGAAGGTCATAAAAAGTACTTGTTTTTTTTTTTTGTGTTACATGAATATGAAAAAGATCGAAATTTACCTATTAGCGTATTTTAAATCAGATAAAAGGATACTCTTATTGTTTGGGAGCTTAGAACGAGTACTAATTTGATAGAATCAAGAAGTATGTATAGAGGTAAGGGTATAACCAAGGAGAAAATAGGTCAAATTCAAGCTTACCGAGATTTCGGCAAAACCATCCGTTTTATAGCCAGCAAAATTAGAAGAACTTCAAATGTATGTATACAACTACCTCAAGGACCGAAAGAGGTATGGAAAAGAAGAGTCAACAAAGCCACATCATTTCAGAAAAAGTGGGCGATAGTGAGAACTGCTTCAAACTCAAGGCTTTCCATTAATAAATTCAAGGCAGAAGCTGGGGTAAATGCTAGGAGATCGACTGTTGCTCGGGTGATACATGTACGACACCAAAAAAATGAAGAAAAAACACCATTGACTGCTGCACGCATGAGCCAACGCCTTAATCTTGCAACAAATTACATCAGGTGGAATCGAGCTTTGCATACCGTGTTTTTTTTCCGATGAAAACAAAATTAATTTGGACGTGCCTGATGGATATAGCTACTATTTTCATGATTTAAGAAAGGAAGAATTCTATCTTGAAAAAAGGCGGTGTAATGGTATAGGGACCAATCACAGTGGAGATGGATTTTCAAAGCTTTAAAATGACGGTAATTACTTACAAATCGATTCTGGAACGAGCTTTTCCGCAGTTTTCTAAATTGTTTGATGGACAACGATGAACTTTCCAACAAGATTATGTACCAATACATACCGCACGGACAACAAAAGCATGGATTCAGGGGCAAAATGTGAACTTATTACCATGGCCCCCATATTCTTCTGACCTGAACATAATGGAAAACGTGTGGCGATGATTTTCAAGAAAAGTCTATGAAGAAGGACGGCCATACCAAAAAAAAAAACGAAGAGATTATTGAAGACATAAAACGGTCCTAGGCTCAAATTTCGCTCAATTATCTGACAGCACTCTATGAATCCATACATTACAGGTTACTTGAAGTAATTCAGAAATCAGGAGGCAGCACACATTACTAAAAATTATTGTAATCAATTCAATAAAACCATTATTTACCTAAACCATAAGATTTTTTGTTATTTTTGTTATTACATGTGACACAAAAAAACAGGTACTTTTTATGTCCTTCTTCGGAAAAACCGTCATAAAACTTGTAATAGTCAACTTAATCCAACATATTTATTGCAATACAAACTTAATATGTACCTCATTCCTTCCACATTTGGGTTTTTTCCAAAAAACCTAAGGGCTTGAAAAATAACGTCAAATAAAAAACGAAAAAAGCTTGTCCCTATCCATGTAACACGAAGTGTGCATTGTGACGCAAAACTAAATAAGTTTAGATCCTGAAAAAAATCAATCAACGATTCTTTTTATAAATAAAAAAAAAAACTATATCTGTCATCTCGAATACCTTACGAACAAAATGATCCTATCTGCAGAATATTTTAATTCATCAAAGAACAACCTGAAACATGGTAGAATTTTAAAATCTTAAAATTAGTGCTTAACTTTGTCAAAAAATTGATTTTCAATTCGAATATCCAAAAAATCCAATTGACACATTTTTTAACAAAAACATAAAGTCCTACAAAAAATGATACTAAAAATTTGTCCAATTTGGTTTTCGACTCTGATTAATACTGACTTCAATATTTAATATTCGGGTTCAAGGCGGGTCATGACACAATTGATACTGCGTCTAAACTCGTTTCTGATATCCAATGGAATAAATCTAAACAACAATGTACAGGGGCTGTTCTGGTTGATTTGGAAAAGGCCTTTGACACCGTATGGTTAGAGGGTCTTTACCTAAAACTTAGCAAGCTTGGCATAAGCAAGCCATTGTTGTTTATACTTTATGATATGCTTAACGGTAGAAAGTTTGTTGTCAAAAGTGGCAATGTAACATCTACCACAACATTCTCAATTAAAAATGGTCTTCAACAGAGAGCGGTGAATTCGCCGATTCTCTTCAGCATTTACACCAGCGATCTGATAGGTAGTCTTACAAAGGCAATTGCGTACGTCGACGATCTTCTTGCGTACAGAACGGCCCGAATGGTTGAGGTTATTAGAATTCTCTTCAGCGTGATTTCGACAAGATTCAGCGATATTGCGACGACTGGAAACTGAAAATAAATGTCCAGAAGTCGGAGACAATTCTGTTCCGGACTCCGTTCGCTAGGGCCACGAGGGATACGTGCAAGAATTGGCGCAAGGTGGTCATCGTTGATCTTCACGGGCAGCGATTAACGAGCAAAAGTGTAGTGAAGTACCTCGGTATCTGGTAGATCAGTATTTATATTTCGACAGACATATAAATGCTGCTCTGACCAGGGCCAGAGGAGCCTTCGCTCTGCCGAAACGGCTGTTTTACAGCAGTCGGTTTGACCCCAGAGTGAAGGTAATTTGCTACATGGCCCTCATACGGCCGATGATCGTTTATGGTTGTCCTGTGTGGTTCAACGTTGCCCCTTCCCAGATGGAGAAGTTTCGGGTGTTCGAGCGGCAGTGTTTACGACGCTGATATCGAAGAGCAGAATCTTCTTTCGTGCATTACTATTTCAACGATGTCCTATACAACAGGGCTCGAATCAACAGAATTGATAATTTCGTGATAAAACTCGTTCGAGGTCACATTGCAAGAGCTATGTCTTCGATCAAAAATTTAATTTTCGGGGCGTTCTATCCGAACGACGAGTATTTTGAAAGTGCACTCTTGAGCGGCTTCATTCAACCAGAGGCATTCCTTTTTTTAGATAGATGCGGTCTGATACAAGATAGATTGGCAGTTCCACTAATCTACCACGTCAGACGACGAACCGTGGATAGGCGACTCCTGTACAATCGGGACGTCATGGCACAAGGCGGAGCAGAGCTCCTTCGGTTCAGTAGGGCTGTGTCCGAACGGGACCGAACTGATAGGATGAAGCAGGAGAACCAGTTTTGGTGGCTTCAATCGGCACGTGGTAGTGGGTAGTCGGGATGGGGTTAAAAGCCTTGGCCGGCTTACATACTTGTTTTATAGTTTTAGGGTTTAGTTTTAAGTAGAATAGGCATGGTGGCACAAAAAAAAAATACAAACAAAAAATTAAAAAACATGGAATAAAAAAACAAAAAAAAACGACAACAAAATATGAAAAACAAAAAACGTTAGATAGTTAAATTTGCTGCTGTGGTTGTTCTAGTTTTAAGTAGTTTATAGGTAGAATAGGTAGTTTAAGTTAGTTTAAGTTTTATTTTAAGGACATTATTTTAAGTATAGTGTTTAAGTAAAAATGAAAAAAGATATTGAAATTAGTTTTTTTTTTAATTTTCTAATAAATACAAAATAAATAAAATGAATTACAGTAACATAGATCTTAGGGCCGAAAGGCATTAGAATTAAGTATTATTGTTTAACTTAGAGTATCCGTAGGGGACCAGTAAGTTAGTTGTAAGTTATGGTTTATTAGGCTAGTTTTATGAATTTTTATCTAGCTTTAACATAGGTTTAAGATTGAATAAATAAAAATGAATTTGAAAAAAAAGAGCGTTGGACTGTCATGCAAGGGGTATTTGGTTCAATCCCTGCCTGTGCCACCTAACTTTTTTCACGGGTACTGCCTCTTGCGAGGAATTGACAAATCCTCCAAGAGTAATTCTTGTCATGCTTTCTCAAATTAGCCGTTAAGATTCGGCATATAAACTGTAGGTTCCTTCCATCTCTGACAACATTACTTGCACACAGGGATGGTTGAGAGTTGTAAGTCACTAGGCCCTGGTCTTTCATGGACTGTTGCGCGAAAAAAAAACACGAAACGTGCGTCAGCTGGTTAAACCAGTGTTGCCAAAAAGATAATAGCTAAAAAATCACCCTTTATATTGATTTGTTTTCTCGAATATATCTCGACAGAAATAAAACTAAAACTTTAACAAACAAATTGTCTTGTTTCAAAAAATACCTTTTGAAATTTTTTAGAAGGTACCAATATGAAGTTATCAGTGAGGCTGCATCTCATCTCATCTATTCGAAATTCTTGTTCTTCTTTATTATATAGAATTTGTTATTCTTGTAATTATGTCAGTTTAGTTATTTTTGACTGACACTAATCTAAACCTTGTTAAATTCTATCTCTTTAAAAAATCAAAACAAACAACTTAGCACCTTACGAAAGCTATTATACCTTGATAAGTTCTGTGCTAAGATTCAGGTCATTGTCAAAGAAGATTGGAATTGAAATATGTTTGTTTATTTTACTTTTTTACCCATGGTGTTAGAACGACTTGATCTTAATTTATTCAAAAATAAGCCTTACCTCGATATATATGTACATACATCTACATATGTACAGTATATACAATTTGTGTCCCATAATAAACTATAATGCCTAGGTCCTTATGTTGTTTTCTTTTATTTTTACAACAAGTAACCTTTGTTGACCTCTTGTTACATTTAAATATCCACCCAATCGCCTAACTACTATATAACGCCCGAAAAACAAAAATGTACGTAATGTAAAAGCCCATACAAAAACGTGCTGTGTTACACTTGTTATATTGTCTGTATAACTCTCGAAAACAGCTAACTGCCATGCGCAGATTGTATTCGAAGATAAGCTTAAACAAAATACTTAACTGGGCCGTAACACACCTCTCGCGCGCTTATCAAAAGCGCGCAACATGAGCTTAAATTCAGTAATTATAATCTCTTAATTAACGCCATCGGCATGTTAAGACAATGCATCTAACTTGGCATATCAAAAATATTTACATATATAAGCCTCTGGTATACCAATGTATGTACAATGTACATGTGGTATAAATATGCGCAAGTTCGGCAAAGAAAAATACACCACCACAAATCATGATCAGGCGGATCGATCGAGTCTCACCGCGAGCAGCGATCAACAAAATGCGCGCGTTAAAAAAAAAAGGAAGAAACAGACTCCACCAGATCTGAGCTCTCATAAAGACTGCCTAATCGATTGATAGGTGAGTAATGAAAAGTTGGAATCGAAAGTATCGATATCCAACAACGAGCGACGACCAAGACGACGACGACGACGACGATGACGACGAGAACGGCAAAAACGAAAACCAAAACTGAAACTGAAACCGAACAGCCCCGGAATATGGCGGAAAGGTGCATTGCGCGGGGCGTTTAAAGTCGCTTAAGACCAATTTAAGGTGTATTTGACCTAAATTGCCCCGTCACGTTCCGGTATTGCAGAAATTCATTAAAAGGTGAACACACATCCAAGTGACACAACAGCCAAAGCCAGCCAAAGTCAGCCAAAGCACACCAAAGTCTACCAGCCGATCAGAAGCAGCAGCGAGCAGCGATATCAATTTTTCACGGAGAGGGACGTCCACAGAGAGAGAGAGGGCTTTGTTACAGGTGTATACTTGCGCTAATCGCTGTTTAATTTTCAAAGCTCAGCTTTTTCGTGAGTACGGTGGCCGAGAGAAGCGAGAGACGGTGAGGCATTTTAAATGTCTGCATGCTTCCACATCCGATATCCCACCGCGATTCTCCGTGAACAACGTTCGATCAGCAATCGACAACGTCGCGGTCGTCGCGTCCGCGTCGGCAACGTCGGTCGACGAAGAAACCACAATGGGCCGTGCTCAATTTCGAGGCTATTGATCGCGCGTACTTGATGTCGATGTCGATGTCGATTTCGATAGATACTTTTTCCCACTGCACCGCCGCGCCGCCGCCGCTGCTGCGGCCGGCCGATTTGGCATGTCATGCTCATGATGCGGTTTTGGCCGCAAAATCAAACTCTGCACTCGCGCAAAGTCTTTTGGCAGCTAAGTGAATAAAACTTTGGCCCAGTACACAATGCGCTGCTCATATTGACGACGACGAGATTCAGCGTTGTATCGAGCTCGGCGACAGCGACAGCTCTCGATGGATAAGTCATTATCATTATTGCTGTTCCTTTTTGTTTGTGAATTATGAAAGGAGATGACGTTTCGTGGTAGCCTCTTTGCGAGAGGTTAAGATGATGCCTCTAATGATTTCATGAATAAAATCAAGAATAAGTCTCGTAATTGCGCGCGTCGTCGTCGGTGCAGCATCATCGGCAGCGGCGGCGGCGGCGGCTATGTCGATGGATGGACGTTTGGTATGGGGCTATTAAATTGAGTCTAGCAATACGTTAACTCTTCAATTGAACACACGTACTGAATCTGAATCCAATGAGATAATATAATTACATTGTTCAGTGTATATACGATGAGATGATGATGATAATGATGATGGCGATATGGACGCAGCGGCGACCGACAACGAAGACGACGTCCGTCGGTCGTCGACGACTTGAGTTGCTAGCGCGTTTGTGTTCATTGACAGTTAAGCACATTCAGCCATATTCTCTTTGAAATCTGACAAATGCATTCATCATCGCAATTCGTGGGAAATACATAATGATAATCGGTTACGCAATGTGAAATCGCAAGAATTATAGGGGAAACAGCAGGTGTGCTTTAGGGGCCATATGTAATATACATATATACGTAGGTCTATATTTGTTTGGTTTCAATAATTTTCTATTTGAACTATGGGGCGTAATTTTAATATTTTTTTGGCTAGAGTCACATGTACATCGAATTTAATCGTCAATTGTGTTTTTTCATTTTCTGTATGATACTCATTTGTGAGAAACTGAGAAGAAAACGTTTGAAGGTTGTTGATTGAGATTGTTAAAATGTCATTAAAAATTACCGGAATCATTAATATTGTTTACTGAAACACGTCTTTATTACTATTATTTTTAACAACCATTACATACATATGTGTCACATGAAATTGTGTTTGTTTTAGAATTTTAGTGAAGAAAAATTGAACTTCATTCAAACTGTTTGTAGGAAATATACATATGTATGTATGTAAGTGTTTAAGCCAGAAGTAGGCAAGACAAGAGACCAGGACCCATGTTCTGTAACTCGGTCGAGTATTTTCGCAATCGATTAGAGGTGGAACGAAAAATTTCATCGTTTCTCTATATTGGAAAATGAACTGTGTCTATAACATGATGCGAAAACACCCCTGTGAGAAAACCATAGTTTCCAGTTTCCAATGGAAGAAATGTTTACATTTCCCTTAAGCTGACAATTTATTTCACATTTAACTAAAAATTATTTTTTCTTTTATATTGAAAAGGTTGAAGTGTTCAAGTTTTTTATTTTGCAGTAATTAAATTTTTTAAAACGAGTAGAATGTACAGTGTGCTTGTAATTAGTGAACAAAGTGACAATAGAAATATGATGCGCATTCACAGACGTCATTTATGAGATACCACTAATGCGTTTGAAATGTCTGGAGAAAGATTTCGTGAACTTTACCGCCTCACAAAAGCCACAGCTAATGTTTTGTTAGAGGAATTAAGTCCCTATATGAAAACAGGGGTTCGAAACACCTTTATTCCTAAGCCGATCCGAATGTGTGCTCCTCTGCATTTTTTTGCAACTGGGTTCTTTCAAAGGGATATCGGACAAGATTTTTCAGTACCTATCAGCAGAACGATATGGTCTCTCGCTCAATAAAAGAAATATCTGTTATTTTACAAACGCATACAAAAAATTTCATATAAAACAATTTTTATAAAAACAAGATAACATTTTAAAAATAAAATTTTAAAGACGTTTAAATTTTACGTTTTTATTTTTTGTCTTACCTTTTTCCACTGGTCGGTTGTTTTGCTGCTACCTCCCATGGCATTTAAAGTTGTCGACAAGGTTTCCAAATCATCTTTGTTTTTAATATTTGAATTTGGTCCACCTTTACCTTTATTTATTTTCCGTCATATTTGATTTTTATTATTTTTTTTTATTATTGCCTTGTTCTCACTTAATCAAAGTGGTCGAATGATTTTGACAGAAAAATCGAAAGATTGTATCGACTTCAGACTTACAGATACAGTTTTTTTACATTTTTCCAATACTTTCAATAATTTTTTCCATTTTGTTCGTGATCGAGTGAAAAAAAGTTACAGAAACAGTTGCGTATGAGAAACGGAATTTTGTGTCATTCCGCAGTGTTTTTGTTCTGATTCGCACCGTTTATGCGAAAACCCACTCGATGTGAGAGTTACAGAACATGGGTCCAGTTTTTTAAATTTTGATGATGATTTTGACCACTAAGTTGAAGTTTGTTTTTTTTTTTATAAAGGTTTTATCTTTTTTTTGAGATGGCATTACGCGTAAAGTATAAAATTGTTAAAATGACCGCAGTGGCTTCGATGGGTTCAGTTTTTGATGACCTTGGCGCATAAATCAGTCTGAATTTGACCGATGGCATCAATTATGTTGTCTTTGGGGGCGGTTTTAGATTGCGGCTTATTCGCATAGACCTGTAACTTAAGAAAGCCTCACAAGAAAAAATTCTAATGTCAAGCGTTTACGCATATGTCTTCAGTGTCCATATCATCCAATTCAAGCCACAAGAAGTTGGTGATCATCGACCTATAGCGTTCGCCGTTGACGGTGATGATTATTTTCAAAAAATCACGTGGATTGATGTTGTTCCAAATCCATCGCTAAATATGATTTTTCGACCAAAATGGGGATTAACTTCAAACTGTTCCAAAATCACCATTTGCACGTGCTGCTAAACGTTGTAACTTGTTATAATGATTGGTCTTTAGTGACTGATTACACTGTTTTACAAAATTACGTTTTTTCTGTCCCACAAACAAAACAATACTTTTATTGTATCACATCGGGTTTTTAAAATATGCAACCAAAAACGGGAGTTTTAACGCTAAGTTAAAACTGAAAATATATCTTTTTAATAAATTGTATGATGATTTGTCAAATAATAAACCTTTTTTTCTAGACACAATTTAAATCATTTCACTATCTTACTTAGTTGCTGGAAATTTTCATTAGTTAAGATTCTTTACTTGACTCTACATGATGTTTTGAGTAAACCTTGAATTTATTGTTATCATAGTTTTGAAAATACACTTTTTGAAACATTATTTTTATATTTTTTAATACACATATTTCAAAAACTTGATATTGTAGAATTGCTAATACAAAAGATTAGTTATAAGAGCAAAACTTAGTTTCAAACCGTTTTGCCTTTTTTGTTGTTGGAGACCGTTTTAGCATAAATGGTTGAGCGTTTCTTTCCGATTTGTGTGTATATGTATTATTTATAATATATAAGATTTTTCGAATATTGTATGAACAAATATAAATATTACAATTGATTATTATTGAAAAAAGAGATTATAGACTTGGAAAACTATCACGAATTTTATTGAAAAAAAGCTACCTCATAAGTTAGGTAACCTTCAAAATCCTTATGTAAATTTTTTTCGAGTTTTAAAAAGTAATATCTCAAAAACATGACGTGATACATTAATTTTGAAGTTGGATTTGATTTAAGACCACAAAAACGCCTTGGAAAATGCATTTTTATTACCAGTAAGAAATCTTGTCGACAGTGTTATAAAAAAGATATTTTGATAGAAAGAGAAGAGAACAGCTGTCAAAATTAACCTCATAAGCGGTTCCACTCCAGATTTTTGCTCTTCTAAGTTATTCATTTTTTTAGTTAAAAGTTCTTAGATTATTAAAAAAAGAAACATGTTTTCAACTCAAAGCACTCATTGCACGGTTTAAAGACTTCCTCTTAATATAACAGTCAATTGCACCGACTACAAGTTAAAAGCTTTTATTATTTGCACCCCAAAAATTGATTTTTTGAAACACCTTACATCTAATTTAAGATTCATTGAAACCCATACAGATTTTAAAGGCGTGTTTTGATCACCATGATCAAGTTTTGATTAAAATACTAGCAATTTTCGAGCGGTTAATAGGTTTTTAAGAATGAAAAGGTGGAAAAATGTATAATATAATAACAAAAACAGAATTTCCCATTAGTTGAATCTTAGCACTGGATTTCTGACCGTGTTGCATTAGACTTAAATTGAAACAAATGTATTTTCAAAAATTAAAATCAATTGAATACACAAAACTTAAAACCAAATTTGAGTTTATTTTCTGAAAACTGGAACTGGAATAAATGTACCCAATTCATATTTTTTTTGGGACAACGATTATTTCTCAAGAATATCTCCAATTTTATTCGCAAATAATTTACAAACAATCTTAAACATTGCCCAAACATTTTCATTTGTTTTGAATTTCCTTTGAATTAATATTTTTCCCCTACCGTTTCTGTTTCTAAAACAATTTCAAAACTTTTAGGTATATTTCTATTTTCATCTGCTGCTTATTTAGCTTTGAAATCTAAAAATGTTTAAATATTTTTATAACATCAACATTTTAATTTTTGCAAATGCTTCCCGATCTTAATTATGACCACGACATTGCATGTGCACGTCTCAGTTTATTGTCAAAAATATTGTCAAATTTGTGTCAATGTGTAAATTCTCTAAGCATCATACATAATTTTGTTGCGTGTGATCGCACGTATGTTGTATGGCATGCGTCGCGACGCGTCTTGTCAATGAACAACTTTATAACATTTTAAATAAATAAATCTAAAACGATATCAAACCAACGAGATCCGTTTTAAATTGTTCTCATTTTTATTTTTGTTAACTTACATATTTTATTTTATTTTATTTTATTCAAACAACCAGCAGCACAGCAACGCAACAAACGCAGCATATACGAACGAGTAAAGTATAGAAATACTAAAACGCGAAAAAAATAAAATATTTCAAAATCGCTATCCGCGTTTAGGTCAGGGTTATCATGTCTCTTTATTAGATCTATTCCATTTGCACGAGCACACACACTGCGTTTCTGTTGTTTGGTTTTTGTTGTTGTCGATCAGCCTCCACTAAACACCACCGCGCTTCCACCTTCATGACTTCCACTTCCTCACCCTCTCTCTTGTCATTGTCGTACATACATGATTGGTTAATAGAATGCAATTTTGTCGCGTATACGCACATGAACCCGCAGCAGCATTCAATGTTGTTTTTTTTTGTTTTTTTTTTTTTGTGCGTTATGTCGATGCTCGTTGCAATGACAACCAGGGATGCCAACATTATATAAATTGGCTTAGTTTAATTGAAGTTTAGCACATTATTTCAAATTTAAAAAAATTCACATAAGCAGTTGAATATGTTTAAGAACCCATACAGCATTTTTATCTATTAAACGTCAAATTAGGGTGCCAGGGCGTATGTGGAACATTTTTTGGGATCTACGAATTATTTTTTTTAAATTATGTTTTTGAGAATGCAACAAAACAAAACAATTTTTAAAGACAACACAATTGGTGCTGGCATTTAAAATGTTTCTTATCTGAAATAATAATTGTAATCAAAATTCTGCTAATTTCCAGCACCTTATTTATCTTACTGAATAGTTTGACGGCTGGATGTCATTGGTAACCTTCATCAGTTGCTGAATCTTTTCAAGTAGAAAAACTTTCATTGCTTTGACTTTATGGTCACCCTGAATAACATCGCGTCAATTGGGGAAGAACTGTTTAAATTTGCAACTAATTAAATTAAAGATATGGGGGCGTATGTGGAACATTTTTGTTATGTTTTTCGAATTTTGACGATAAAACAAAAGATATAAAATGTTGAGGTTGTTGCTTTTATTCTATGGCAACTCTATGTTCACTGATATTTTAAGCGTCGTCGTCGTCGACGTCTTGCTGAAATTGCAGCGGCGCAAAGCTAGTGTGGTCGTCAATGCCTACACGTATTACACTCGTAAGAACCATTAGAGAGTGATTGGCCAAAAAGCCAGGTTCTACCCGTTTAACCTGCAGCCATATACGAGTATGCTAGTTGATCAACGATCATTATTATACCCTATGACAACGACGAACGATCGACGACTATGGCTTTGCGGCGCGAAAATAAAATGCGTATGTCGTTGGCGTCTTAAGAGTGTACAGTATACGGTCTCTGAAATGCATGCGTTCATTGCAGTTTTTTTTTTTTAGAATGCTTTAATCCGCAAAAGACCCATAAGCCCGTTTTTTTTTTTGTTTTGTGATTTTATGCTTGAAGGTACAAATCAGCTATAGAACGGAACTTGCTTGGCTTAAATGAAAAGCAAAAGTTGTTCCTTTGGCATGACATGAATATTATATTTGCTGGCTCATTGAACATTTACTTCTTCGTTCTTGCTGTGTCCCCTTTTGAAGGAGATGGACTATGCAAGCAACGATAGAAGTAGGAGTGTAAGACGCATGTAGTCTTTGTCGTTGGCGTGCCACTGCGTGCCGTATGGCAAGTTGCGAACCGCATTCCATGTTGCGAATTGAATTTAAATATAATCCTAACTTCTTTCTGCTATATACTCGTATTTTTGTGTTCTATGTCTCTTAAAACACTTAAACTCAAAGTTTGCAATTGAATTTGCGTGATTTTTGATTTCGGATATACTCGTATGCATAAGCTGGGTGTCCTGATGCCTTGCAGCGTATATAATAGCAAATCACAAACAACCGGATAAAGAACTGGAAAAACACTTACGGAAATGGAAATTCGTGTTGAGTTTACACGAAAACCACCATCTTGAGTTTTTTTTTAGTGGTATGGCTATAGATTGACTTTTCTTTACAGACTCACGCTAATGCTTATCTGACGGAACAAGAAACCGCAATCGAAGTTGTGATTGAGAAGATAAGCGATTTGTGGGAAAAGGAAAATTATTGTGGTCTAAACAAGAGTGCGAAGTATATGGGATAGATGTAAGTGGAGTCTTACTTTCAATTTTCAAACATTTAAATGCGAAAAAAACTATTTGAATTAAAACATATTTAAATTTTTTGACCGTTTATGAATATACTAGGTGCTAAAGTTTCTAAAACTATTAAATGATCATTGCAAAGTTTTTTTGTAACTTTTGCGAAAAAGAACAATTTCAACATTTTCCCATAAAACCTAACGCTTACTAACCTTATGCAATTTGGTTCATGTCCTTATAACAAACAATTATCCATAAAAAAAAAAAAAACAAAAAAAAAACTTTGTATTTTTGTAATTAAATTTTTTGATTGTTAAAGTTTTTGATTGTTAAACTTTTCTAATTCGGTGATCTTATATAGACCTAGGCCCGTATCGCATTAAACAAAACCGATCGTTCGTTAAAGTCATCTTGATGAGGTCTTTCTCTGGAGAAAGCAACAATAAAAACGATTACCAACAAATTGATACAAAACTATAGTTTTAGCGGATAAAATACAGTAATGAGTTTTTTAAAAGAGCAAATTTTGGATCATATTTTTTGTTTTTCACCTTGAAAGTTATGAACTAAATGAACAAAATACAAATATAAAGTTCAGAGCTTTCTGTACAATTATTTATTTAAGATAAAAACCCCATTTTAAGGCAACTAATGATGTATATTTTTGTATCAATTTTTTATATTTAAAACTTTTCAAAATACATATGTCATCAATTATTTTTTTAAATCTTTAAATTCTTGGATTTTCTTAGATTTCGGAGATAAGAAATATTTCGATTCATATTTTAATTCTAATTATTTATTTAAGTACACTAGAATTGGTTGTCCAAATCAATTACAATATACAATTTTTATTTTTTTTTTTACATTTTTATTCAATAAGTTTGATGAGTATAAGCTTCGTCTTCCACAATTGTCGGTCTAAAGCTTCTCTCCAATAGTTTGGGCAAAAATTCTGTATTTCGTCTCTCCACCTTTTGAGTTGTCTTCCTACATTTCTTTTCTTGTCTCGCGGGGTCCACTCTGTTGTTATTTTGGTCCATCGATCATCTGAGGTTCGGAATATGTGTCCAGCCCAATCCCATTTAAGTCTTCTTGTTCTTTGAAGAACATCTTCAAATTTCGTTTGGTTTCTTATGTTTTCGTGGTTAATCCGTTGGGATAACCTCACTTTAAGAATCGATCTTTCCATCGCTCTTTGGCAAGATTGGAGCTTATTTTCGAGGGCTTTCGTAGATTGCCATGTTTGGCAACCATATGTCAAGACTGGAAGAACCGTCGAGTCGAAAACACATTTTCTTATTTGGGTTGAGATATTAAGATCCAGCAGATTCTTCACATTCCAAAATTGTCTCCAAGCGCTTGCTATTCTATGGTTGACATTTTTGACGTCTTTATCGATGAATGATATAGTTTGACCCAAATAATTGTAGTCTTCTACGTAGTCTAAAGCGATATCATCAATTTTTATTATGGAATGGTTGCCATTTGACATTATTTTGGTTTTTTGTCGATTAGTGGATAAACCGACTTTTTTGCATTCTATACAAAGCTCGTTTAGCATAGTTTGTAATTCATGTTTTGACGTGGAGATTAAAACAATATCATCTGCAAATCTAAGATTTAATAGAAATCTACCGTTTATATTCAATCCCTTGTTTTCCCATTCCAAGTTACGAAAAATCTCTTCCAAAGTTGCGGAAAAAAGTGCTGGTGAAAGTGGATCAACTTGCCGTACTCCACGTGTCGTCTGAAATATTGGTCCAGTACTTTCCGTTTTAATGCGCGCAACATTATACTTGTACATGTTTTGAAGAACACGAACAATTTTCGGTTCCACACCTTGTTTAATTAGCGCTTGCCAGATAAATATTTGCTCAACTGTATCGAACGCTTTGGCGAAATCAATAAATGCAATATATAGCGTTATATTATATTCCTTGCTCTTTTCTATGATTTGGCTCATTGTTTGAAGATGGTCCATTGTTGAGAATCCAGACCTGAACCCGGCTTGCTCAAAAGGTTGATTGAATTCTAGGCTTGTTTTCATTCTATTGAAAAGGCATTTCGCAAATAATTTATAAACGCAAGATATTATACTAATGGGCCTATAGTTGTTTATGTCCCGTCTTGCCTTTTTTGTGGATGAGGATTATTTCGGATTTCTTCCATTGTTCTGGGATTACCTCGGTGACCAAAACCTGATTGAAAATATCTTTCAACCAGTTGGCCAATGAACATTTTGCGTACTTTAAATACTCTGCAGCAATTCCATCACTTCCATTGCATTTCTCGTTTTTTAAGCTTTGAATCGCATTCTCGACTTCGCTTATAAGTAAAATTGGAAACTGTTGCTCTTCTTGCCAATCAGTGCTTGTGTCAGCATTTAAAAGTGAATGAGGGTCAGAATTGTTTAGTTGGGTTTTGTATAAATTGCTGTAGAAGTTTGTTGCTATGTTGTTGATATCTTTTCTGTTATGAGTCTTGCTAGCATTTTTGGATAAGGCAACGATCCATTCTTTATTAGTTTTTAATGAAGCATTTGCTTTTTTAATTGATTTTGTTTTTTCAATTATATTTTGTAAAAAGTTGTCGTTAAAAGTTTGGATGTCTTCTTGTGATTTTTTCTTAATTTTTTTCCTAAGATTTGCAAGATTATGTTTTTCGGATCGATTAAGATTGACCTTTAGGCGTAGACTCTCACGTTCTTCAATAAGCTTTAATGTTTCGCTTGAGAGTTTTTGCGGTTTCATTTCTGATGCTGTCAGAATGTGGAAAATGATAGGTGCAGGTAAATTAGTCCACGTTATAAAGGTCCACTGAAGGAGTTAGTTGCCATTTAGTAAGAACTAAATCCTTTTATATAAAAAGGCCTTAGCTCAATACTTGCTGGGGACAAACTTCAATTTTTACTTGTACTTTGTAGACACTCAAAAATATAAAGAAGGCTCTAATTCCTAACATCAATTTGACAATGAGCTTCAAACTACATACAGTTAATTATCAGAGTTTTAAAGCTTGTTTTACTTTGTTGATTGCAGTCGAATCGTCACTCAGTTCAGTTTAATTTTTCTATTTGTTTATTTTTATAATCGGGAACACTTTTCTTTATAATTATTTTTCATTATTGCTTCAAGAAATTATACAAAAACAAACAAAACAGAACGTTACTTACTTACCTACTTAAGGTGGCGCTACAGTCCTGTGTGAACTAGGGCCTCACCCAACAAAACTTCTCCATCTAGCTCGGTCCCTAGCTAGATGTCTCCAGTTTCGCGCTCCAAGTTGGGTGAGGTCACTTTCCACTTGTACGCGTCACCTGATCCGCGGTCTTCCTCTACTGCGCTATCCTGTCGGTGTGGACTCGAAGACTTTCTGGGCCGGAGCATTGGTTTCCATGCGCTCTACGTGACCCAGCCATCTTAGTCGTTGGACTTTTACCCTTCTGGCTAAATCTACGTCGCTGTACAGCCCGTACAGCTCGTCGTTCCATCTTCTCCTCCACTCCCCTTCGATGCATACGGGACCGTAGATCACACGAAGAACTTTTCTCTCGAAGCGACCCAAGGTGCTTTCATCCGCTTTTGTCATAGTCCATGCTTCTGCACCGTATAGCAGGACGGGGATGATAAAGGTCTTATATAGCGACACTTTGGTTCTTCGAGAGAGGACTTTTCCACTCAATTGCTTTCTTAGCCCAATTTTCAATTTCAATTCTTCGTTTGATCTCAGCGCTGGTGTTGTTTTCTGTATTTATAGCGGAGCCTAGGTAGACGAAGTCCTTGACTACCTCAAAGTTACGTCTGTCGATGGTGTCGTTTTGACCGAGACGTCGGTGTTGTAAGTCCTTTCTTGACGACAGGGTGTACGTTGTTTTGCCCTCATTATCCATTAAACCCATTTTTGCCGCCTCTGCCTCAATACTCACAAAAGCCCCATTGTCATCACGCTGAGTTCTTCCGAGACTCACTGAGTATGCTAGTAATTGGACAGATTTTTTAAAGATAGTGCTTCTAGTGTTGACGTGGGAGCTCTGCACTATTCTTTCAAGTACGATGTTAAAAAAATCACATGACAACGCATCACCTTGTCTAAAACCTTTTTTGACATCGAAAGGTTCTGTTAAGTTGTTTCCAACCTTTATGGAGCAGCGTGAATTCTCCATGGTCATCCTGCACAAACGGATGAGTTTGGCAGGGATACCAAAACTAGACATGGCTCTATACAGCTCGCCCCTGTAGATACTGTCATATACGGCCTTGAAATCGATGAAAAAATGGTGGGTGTCGATTTGGTGTTCTTGGGTTTTTTCCAGGATCTGCCGTAATGTGAATATTTGATCGACTGTGGACTTTCCTGGTCTAAAACCACACTGATAAGGACCTATCAGGTTGTTGACGATGGGCTTTAGACGTTCACATATTACGGCAGAGAAGATTTTATAAGCGATGTTAAGTAGACTGATTCCTCTATAATTGGTGCAGTTCAGATAAAATAAATAAATTAGGTGGCGCAACAGTCCATGAAGGACCAGGGCCTAGTGACTTATAACTCTCAACCATCCCTGTGTGCGAGTAATGTTGTCAGAGATGGAAGGGACCTACAGTTTATATGCCGAATCCGAACGGCTAGTTTGAGAAAGCACTTTTCATGACAAGAATTACTCTTGGAGGATTTGTCAATTCCTTGCAAGAGGCAGTACCCGTGAAAAAAGTTAGGTGGCACAGGCAGGGATTGAACCCAAGACCCCTTGCATGACAGTCCAACGCACTAATCATCACGCTACGGGTACTGTTCAGAGGGTCTCCTTTTTTCAGGATCGGGCAAACAATACTGAGGTTCCATTCATCGGGCATGCTTTCTTCCGACCATATCTTACAGATAAGTTGGTGCATGCTCCTAACCAACTCATCTCCAGCTGCTTTCAAGAGCTCGGCATTCAAGCCATCCGCTCCAGCGGCTTTGTTAGACTTCAGCTTATATATGGCAACCTTTACTTCGTCTAAGTTGGGAGGACGGGATTGTTGGCTTTCGTCGTCTATGTTTAATGGATCATCCTGCCTGACAGTGGAATTCGGTTCGTCGTCGCCGTTATACAGTCTGCAGAAGTGGTCCTTCCATATCCTCAGCATTGACTGCGGTTCCACTATGATGTTTCCACTTTCGTCTTTGCAACCTTCGGTACTAGGTTTATGTACCTGTGAATTTCGTTTCACCTGTTCATAAAACTTTCGAACTTCATTCCTGCTTTTAAACCTCTCAACATCTTCGACCGCACGCTCCTCATGCCCTCTCTTTTTCCTTCTGAGAAGTCGGTGTTCCTCTCGCCTCTTCTGCTCGTAGAGCTCATGAGCAGCTCTCGTCCTTTTAGGCAGCGCCGCTTTGCGTGCCTGTTGTTTGGCTGCATTTGCCTGCCGACATTCCTCATCAAACCAGGGGTTCCTTATTGATGGCTGCTTGAAACCCAGCACGTCAGAGGGGCTTCACCGATGGCATCTTGGCAATGTTGCCACTGGTTTTCGATAGATTGTGTTGGCGGCAGAGACCTTCGAGAGAGCATACTTGTAACTCGGTCGGAAAAGGATTTGGCGATCTCTTGCGATTGTAGCCGTTCGACGTTGTACCTTCTCCCAGCATCTCCTTGTTTTTCCTTGGGCCTGGAAACCCTTTGATAGAGAGTGTAGAATAAGAGTGTTCCAAATTACTTTATATACAGGTCTCATCAACTCACCTCAACCCAAAAGTGTTGACGTGTTTTACTTCAAAGTTGTGAAATTCTTCCAACAAAATAAACGAATTCCGACTACATGTCATCTAATGACAAATATTTAAACCCAAATCAAAAACTACTTCCATCAAGATAAATTTATTTCCCTTAAAAACTGTTCCAACTAAATTCTGCATATTTATATCATATACCTGTGTGTGCGTGTGGTGCAAAATAAATAAAACACATTCCTCCAAACTTCCCATTACAAATCGATGGCAAACGTGCATATTAATTAAGTAATATGCGATTTCCACAATAAAATTAAAAAATAAACTTTATATAGGCCTCTGTGTTGTGATGTGAGCTGGAGAAGTCTTTAAGCTCAACCAAGTGGCAAAATTCACAAAACGAAATATAAAAACAAAATTTATAGTAACCACAATTTGTGGTTGGGGTCTTTTGGAAATATAGTTCGAGGTTTTTATGCGGTCGTACTCCTTAAACAATATCGATTTGAACCACCACCATCGGCAGCCAGTCAGTCAACCACTTTAAATGAATAAAATAATCAAAAGGTGGATATATAGAGAGAGAGAGTCTTGCCCCGGTCGGTCTTGATGTCAAACAAAATCAGAAATTCTTGAATTTGTATTTCCTTCTGGCGGAATTACCTAATGGATAGCTTAGTTGGGTGTAAGGAAGAGTCTATTTTGTTGACTTTATCCAATGTTTAGATTAATTGATATTGATGTCCATTTTGGCTAAAAAGTTCCACCTTCAGTTTATACGAGTAAGTGTTTTGGGAAGTTTTAGCTTGGGATTTGATTGATTAGAATTAATTGGAACGACATTTACATTCATGACGTGGGAAGATTTATTTATAGATTGTATTTATCAGGTACGTTATTTGATGTGTCTTTGTTTCCAGAGTTTAAGGTCTCTCAACTATGTACTTCTTAGAGATTCAATCTTAAGTTCATGGCATTGATTTTTTCTATCTCCAATTTTCATTCCATCGATTTACCACCATCAGAAATCGATATCAAAAATTGAAAGAGTTGGAAGTGAATTAACACGAATATTCATCACACAGTTTAATTGGTGCAGATTGCATGGATCGTTATCATTGAGAATATCGTGTGGTACCTGTTTGACACACGACTGGCAGCCAGTGTCAACATTTGTGTATCTCGTTTGTATATCTGTGGATTGTGGTGCAGTTGGGTTTCCCTCGATGTTTCTGCGTTCGCATTCGCGTTAGCGTTGCGCTGCCTGTTGCTGAGGTTATTGTTTTATTCGCTTGGATTGATTGCTGCCACATTCAGTAAAACAAAAACAAAAAAGAAACTCAAGTCTTTGGCTTTCTTGGTTGATTAGTTAGTTGTGTTGTGAGGTTTTGACGGTGTGAGAGACACAGAAAATACGTCAGTTTTTTACAAATATTTCTTGTTGTTGGTTGCCAACAACTCCATATTGCAATGTCACTGTTTTACATTTACATGCAGCGAATTTTGCAGCGTGATATTATCTGTAGCAGAAAAACGCGAGGCAGACAAATTTAGGTCGATTTTGTCTTTGAGAGATCAGTTTTATGGAAGTTGGTAACACACCCTTTAAAAAGGTTTGATATTGTAGCCTTCGCTGGTGCGTGTTCCGCAAAAAGCATGTTTAAATAAAATTATGAATATTTTGTAGCTAGCAATGAAATTACATTGTAGATTTGTCTTAGCAAGTTATAAGTTTTGGACTTTATTTGTTTTGGATTTTCGGTATTTGTTTTTAATCATGATGTTTAATAGTTAAATGGTTAGTTTTCTTTCACTGACTCTTCTTCCTTCGATGAGTTGAAAAATCTTGCATGTCGATATTTAATTTCACCCAAGATTGGTCCAAGAGGTATACTTCACTATGCCATGGTTAATTGATATAAGCCTAACCATGAATCTTTTACATGAAACAAAGACTTTAAAGTTTAAAATCGATTCAAAAGAAATTAATAAAATTTTGTTAAACTTCCACTTGAAGTTGTCTACAAAAATCATCATCAATCATATTGATTCCGTTAATACCGATAGATACTAGTTATATAACCTTGTTAACAGTTTAACTTTTTTGATCATTATTATTTAAAGTCCTTTAAAATTATTTAAATACCATATACATTTTTTAATTTTTAATCAGGGGTTAATTTTGAATTGCCAGCTATTTTGTCAGCTGTCTCCTCATGGTTTGCCATTTAACAAGTAAAAAGGTCATTACATTACTAAAAATGGTGAAAAAAGTTTTAAGAACACATTGCAGTTTTAAAATTCACTACATAATTGGTGAACAATTGACAGTCAAAGTTCACAAAATTAAAGTGAGTCGTCAAAAAACCACCTTTGGTTTCAATGGTAGTGGATATTCCACTGTAGCATGACACGTTTTTCTTCATTTTTGTGTGTCAAGCCTAAAAACAAATGTCATGTAGCTATGAAATAAAGTCGTATATTAACTTTAAATAAAGCAGAAATGTTTGTTAATAGATAGAGATTCAATTTTAACTATATATTCTAAAGACTTAATAAGCCTTAAGGCTCTTAAAGTTAAGTTACACAAGAACTCATGCCGATCGATTACACTGGTTGACAAAATTACGTTTTTTTTCTGTCCCGCAAACAGAATATCGCCTTTTAATTTGTCTATCACATCAGGTTTTTAAAATATTTCCCTTTAAAAATGCTGACAAAAAACAAAAACACTGTTCTTAAAGCTATCTCCCCACTTTAAATTGTATGATGATTTTGCAAAGTACAATTCTTTCTCTTCTAAACACAATTTAAATCATTTTAGTAGTTATAAGTCTTTTACATAAAAACTATATATAAAGTATTTAGCAAAACATTGAAATTAATACACTTTCATAGTTTTGAAAAACACTTTTTGAAATTGATTTTAGTGCTGATTTCGAATCCAAACTTTAAATTTAACTATTTGCTCAAGTTTTAAAAAGTCCCGTTTTCAACATTATTTTTTATAGTTTTTCATATCTTTCAAAAACTTAATATAATAGAACTGTTTAAACAACAAATTCTTTACAAGAGCAAAAATTTCTTTCAAACCATTTTGACTTTTTCTGTTGAAACCCGTTTAAGTATAAATGTTTTTTTTTCAGATTTTTGTAAAAAAGGTAAAATTTTACAACTTATGATGATTTTTCGAATATTATATGAAATTATATAAAAATTTAACTGAATATTAAAGAAAGAGATTATAGATATTGAAAAAAATGGTTATTTTCAAATGATGATGAACAATATTTTCCTTATAACGTAACTAAAGATTTTGAATACAATGTAATTGATAGCCTATTGGCTTTAAATCTGCATCAAATTAATAATGTTCAAAATTTTATTGGTTGAATTTTAGATCTAATTTTTATTAATAAAAATCTAGAAGCTCAATAAGATGAGGCTAGTTGCCTTTTGGGTGAAAATAGTGTTCATCATAAGTCACTTGAAATTAAATTTAATTTTTCTGTTTTAATTTAATCACAATTTTGTTCCAATGTTATAGCTCATGAATATGATTTTAAAAATACTGATTTTGTTGCTATGAACCGATATTTTGAAAGCGTAAATTGGCAAATTATTTATAATTGCAGTAATTTAGAAATGGCTTTTGCTATGTTTCGGAACATATTAGATGATGCCATTGCTAATTTCGTTCCTTTAAAAAAATTCAAAAATTCAAAAAGAACAATTTGGTTTAATAAAAGTTTGTCTAGGTTAAAAAATGTCGTAGCTAAACTTCGTAAAAAGATTAAGATTTCGGATTCTTTTCGTGAACAATTTATTAGATCTAGGAAAGAGTACGAATTCTTAAGAATATTTACATATAAACAATATATTTGGTCTCTTGAGTCGAAAATAAAAACTAATTCGAAGTGTTTTTGGACATTTCTAAATACTAAAAGAAAATCAATTGGAATTCCTTCCAGTATTTCTTACAATGGTATTTTTTCTGAAAATTTAGAAGATATTTGTAAAAACTTTGCTTTATTTTTCCAATCGAACTTTTCTGATTTGGGTTTAGATTATAATGAAATAATTAGTTTTAATTCTAACATTAATGTTGGTGACCTTTCTTTATCGACAGTTGATGTATTAAATGCTTTATCGTCGCTTGATAACAGTTTGTCTGCCGCACCGGACAATATTCCACCTTTAGTTTTGAAATTTTGTAAATATAACCTTAAAACCCCACTTTGTTTTATTTTTAATTTGTCCTTGAAACAAGGAGTATTTTTAGATACATGGAAACATTCTCTGATAACTCCTTTGCATAAATCTGGATCTAAAGCATCTGTGTAAAATTATAGACCTATTGCTAAGCTTCATCTAATCCCCAAATTATTTAAAGCAATTGTTAAAATTAAACTTTATAGTTTAGTTCAAAACCATATTTCCCTGCATCAGCATGGCTTTATGAGTGGTAGGTCTACTGCAACAAATTTAGCAATTTTTACAAATTACTGTCGGGTGCAACATAATGTTCTCTTGAAAAAACTTGAATTGCTTAGCTTTCACTCGAATCTCCTAAAATGGATCAGAAGCTATTTGGTGGGACGAAGACAATATGTTAAAATTGGTGATGTTCTGTCCAATGAAATACAAAATTTTTCCGGTGTACCACAAGGTAGTCATCTTGGTCCACTCCTTTTCATTTTATTTATAAATGATTTACCGAATTGTATTAAAAGTTCTAGATGTCTTTTATATGCTTATGATCTCAAGATTTTTAGTTCTGTAAGTTCTTCATCAGATGCTAGTAAAATTCAATTGGATATTGATAATATTACCAATTGGTGTTTCATAAATGGTTTAAATTTTAATGTTAAAAAGTGTAGTATTGTTACGTTTTCTAAAATAAAGGATCCGATATGTTTTGATTACAAAATTGAGAATCAGTTCTTAATGAGGTTAACGAATCAAAAGGATCTTGGTGTGATTTTTGACTCAAATATGAATTTTTCTCTCCAAATTGATAATGTTATTTCAAAAGCTAACGCCATGTTGGGATTTATTTCAAGAACTTCTAAGTCATTCGAAGAACCTTATACTTTAAAAACTCTTTTTGTACCTCTTGTAAGACCTTTGCACAATCAAGTATTTTAAGGATTGAAAAGGTTCAGAAGAGATTTACAAAATTTGCTTTACGAAAGTTTTATAATTATTCAAATATGAGACCAGATGTGCTTTAATTGACTTAAAACTTTTAGTATCTAGAAGAAAATTGTATTCAGTACTCTTTGCTTACGATTTACTCAACTCTAAGATAAATTGTTCATTTTTGTTGTCTCATTTTAATACGTATGTTCCATCTCGGAATTTCCGTCCTAGAAATGGTAATTTTCTACATGTTCCTTTTCATAGCACAAATTATGCGAAACATAATCCAATACCTGCTTCTTGTATTGTTTTTAACGAATTTGAGTTTGTAATTGATTTTAATAAAAATAGATTAGATATTAAGAAAGATGTATTGAAATTGTTGTAACACTATGGTTTTACCAGTGTCAATTTGTAAATATAATGTTTGATTTTAATGTAGTCTACATAAAGTATTGTAACTTGAAAGACGAATAAATAAATAAATACATTTTTAGAAGACAAAAAATTCACTTGACAAATTTCGATATCCTCAAAAAGTCGTAGGTATATACGTGTTTTTTACGAATTTTAAAAAGTAATATATGCAAAACCTGACGTGATACATTAATTTTGATATTGGATTTGAATTAAGGCCACGAAAACTCATTGGAAAAAGTGCAATTGTATTGCCAGTATGAAAACCTTGTCGACCAGTGTTACCAGGAACATTGAAATTTCGCTGATTGCATCAAAATAATCCCGATTTTATAAGCGGCCTTGACTGATATCATTTTTCAATTCATTCCGAAAATTTCAATCATAAAAAACATGACAAAAATTGACTCTCGAATAATGAAATCAATTCAAAACAAACATAGGTACATCAATTTTTCAATAAATGTACTCTTCGTTTGTTATCCTTGAAGTTAAAAGTGCCCAGCAGGTAGAAGACCATTATTAAGAGTAGGATCACAGTATAGTTATGGTAAACCGCATCTCAATGATTTTCTTTGTCACTTAATTTTGGGTGATGGTATTTTTTTGTTATCATCGACTTTCTTTGATAGCCCGCTTTGAAGTGAACTCTTCCTTGTTTAATGTCACTTATATTGTCTTACCACAAAACATTATCTTTCAGACAATCAGTAGTTGCATCATAAGTGGTAAAAAATCGATACAAAGGTTTGTTAAGTGATGTTGAAAAATAAAAATGAGAAGGGAACAGCTCATGATGATGGTACATGGGTTTAATTATGCATTATGTGATATACCTGCTTTACCACAACTAAGAATCCTACTTTCCAAACAAGGAACTGATGGTGAATAGGTATATTTTAAGTGGTTGTATAGTTTGTAAACCAGATGTTGTGTTTTTTGTAACCTTATCATTCTTTCATAGCGTCGGTCGGGACACTGCATAAAAAGGATAATTGGTGAATCGATGAAAATATTGCTACTACCTGCTTCTCGAATATAAGAGATAAAATTATAAAGTGAAGACATAAATTAGAGCCTTTCATAATGATGTTTCTATACTCAGAATTTAATGAATTAAAAATATCTAATGTTCTAAAAACATTGAAATCTTTAAAATCAATATCATAACCATCCAAAGTGAAAATAAACTCCAGTTCATTATGCAACTGTTTGCTTTTTTCATTCATTAAGGTATCATCTTTTTCACAACTCAAAAAAAAACTCAAAAATTACTCGTCTGAACAAAATCATAATAATTAAAATACATAATTTAATTTTATGTCTTCCTTTTCCGCAAGTCATCATCATGAACAACAACAACAGCAAAATAAAAAAAAAAAAAAAAAACACTTTTCATCCCTCTACCTATAAATGTATATATTTTCGTCAAATTGACGACATGACACACCACAATATGTATGTATAAGGAGTGAAAGATCATTAAAACGAGACTAAACACGGAATGACAATTAGTATTTTTCAACTACAAGACTACAAAAACAAAAATGGAAGAGAAAAATATATCCTTTTTGGTTTTATTACTTCTTGTGGTTGTTTTGTGTGGGCAAATGTATTTTTTGATAATTCCCTGGCTTTTTTTTATATACATATGTTCCAACTTTAAAGGTTAAAATATATGTACACTTATTCAAATTGAATATGTATCGGGGTTCGGAAAACACCCTTATTTCAAAATCACACTAAAATCGTTACATAAATGAATGGTATTGTTTTTGACAATTTTAGATAGAAAATTAAATCAAAACTGTTAAGTTATTCTTAAACTTTATTTTTCGTTAGTTTTTGAATCCTAGACAAAATTCTTTGTGTGTGTGGAAAAAAAAGACTTGCTAAAAACTATCGTTTATTCTAATCTCAGGTGTTTTTTAAATTCAAATTAAATACTAATTTATATTCAAAACCAGAACTCCTTTAGTATTTTATACAGAAGAATAAATATCATAAAGATAGACACATTCAATCATCATTAATGCAAGCTTGCAACGGAATTGAGATTTTTCGGTCAAGGGATTCCGATTCCGATAGTTTGTGGAAATTTATAGTGTTTTATGTTTCTAAGTTTTAATTTATAGGTATAGGGGCAAAAGACTCAGAGCTGTGTATAAAGTTATTCTTCAGTTGAGTGACAGCGGTCATGAATTGCAAAATATACTAAATAAAATGCGCCATCAAAATGCGTAGGTTGTTTAGCATAAACGTGTTGCATATTAAATCTACATAAAGCAAGCACCAGTGCTTTTATTGTTTTGTTTATAGGTTTATTTGTTCGTACCTGCTGATTTAGAAAAAAAAAAAATAAAAATTATATGCAGTTTGACACACGTCTACCGTTGTAATCAAAATGTAAGCATAAAAATTAAGGCAGAAAGTGTTTTGTTTCCCTTAATAATTAAATGAATCAATGTTTGTTCTGAGGTAGCTAAAGACAAATTCAAAAAATAGTAAAAATTCAATTCAATGCACAGATTAATATTTTGATCCACTGGATTTGGTGGAAGCAATATAAATACAGGAAAAAAAAAACAATAATATTTTAAGTTTTTGTTTGAGGTAACATTTTTAGAGACAAACATTACGAAATTTAGAATCGATTTTACTTATTTTATTACTTGAAAACACTCTGTAAAATGAAACTTCATAAAAACATCAAATTATGTTTGCAATAATAAATGATTCAATGCTTAATCATTATTTCTTAGACAAAAATTTTTAAATTTAAGCGAGCGTTTCATGAACGCTTAGTGGATGCGCTAAAAAAGAGGGGTGTTTTTGAGTATCTTTATGAAAAGAACATGAAAATCCTTATTTAAAATGATAAGCAATAAATATACAAAAAAGTACCTAAAAAGAAAAGACGAAACTAGAAATTTCCGTCCCTGCTCCTCATTGAGTGTTTCACTAATTTTACTTAATTGCTTCTTTCGTTCTTTGTGGGCTTCCAATTCTTGGTATCGTATGATGATTTTGCAAAGTACAAGTCTTTCTTTTCTAGACACAATTTAAATTTTGTAACCTTACTTTTATAATTTTGAAAAACACATTTTGGAATTGATTTTTAGTGCTGATTACGAATCTTTATAAGATCATAACTTGCTTTTAAACCGTTTTGCCTTTTTCTTTTGTAAACCGTTTTAGTATAAATGGTTTAGCGTTTTTTTCAGATTTTCGTAAGACAGGTAAAATTTAACATCTTATGAAGATTTTTCGAATATTATATAAAATTATATAAATATTTTAACTAAATATTAAAGAAAGAGATTATAGATGTTGAAAAAAATTACTTGCTAAATTTCGATATCCTCAAAAAGCCGTATATACGTGTTTTTTACGACCTTTAAAAAGTAATACATACATATATGCAAAACCTGACGTGATACATTAATTTTGATATTGGATTTGAATTAAGGCCACGAAAACTCATTGGAAAAAGTGCAATTGTATTGCCAGTATGAAAACCTTGTCGACCAGTTTTACCAGAAACATTGAAATTTTGCTGATTGCATCAACATAATCCGGGTCTTATAAGCGGCCTTAAATGATATCATTTTTCAATTCACTCCAAAAATTTCAATCATTTAAAAACATGACAAAAATTGACTCTCGAATAATGAAATCAATTCAAAACAAACATATGTAGGTACATCAATTTTTCAATAGCCAAGGAATCTAATTGATATTTATGTAAATCTTTTCAAAAATTGGTGATTTTGGTGATTTTGATGACGCTTTAAAAAGTTCTGAAACAGCACTTTTGCTAAGAGTCTCCTCAGCTTTTTATGTTCGTTTCTAAATTGTCGGTCGGATGTGGAACTTGAACTGAAGCGTATGATAAGCTTATTAAATTCTGATCTTTCGGAATTATGAAGATGAACCGTGTAGAATTTATGGCTGAAACACAAACACGCTTTAGCTTCGGCCTCGTCTGCGTTATGATGGGCCTGCTTCGAGGTTGCTTTGAATGACATTTCAAAAATGACACTTACGTCATTAGCAGCTGTTATTTTTTCTCAAAAGTTTGTTTTGATTTTTCGTGCAGTAAAAGATACGAATTTTGAAATCGAAAAAAATGAATTTATCGCGGAAGTAGCTTATACAGCCTATCGTAAGTATGTTCAGCTTATGGAGAAAGAACGAGCGCAGACTGAGAGACGTTGGTGGGTCTGGGAGCTCAATCTACGGAGTTCCTCAATCTATGAGGAGTTCTTCGAAACTGATTTTCTGTTCTACAAAAATAAAACGTTTTGAAGAAAAAATAATTGTATATAGTTATTCTATGTATATTTTAATAACTTACCTTTTAACATTTTCTAATAACCAATAGTTATCCCTCCAAAAGCAAATGTATTTTGTTTGTTGACTTTTTGTACATCTATTGAGCTGTCAGACAAAGCAAATGTTCAGCAAATTTGAACTAGAGCTTGCGTTTGGAGTCACATTACGTTCTTTTCCTTACGATTGTCAAACGAAACGTGAGGTCAAAGCTTCATTGTGATAGCACGCATTGAATTCCTATAGCTGAACTCGTAAACGTCAGACGAAGCCGAAGCTGAAGCGTGTTTGTGTTTCAGCCATTAATGCTTCAAAAACTCAATGTTTTCTCCTGTCGTTAAAGCGTAATCCACCCTAGGTGCTGCTATCCATGAGTGGCACTTGTGTCTAGGACACTAATCAACTTTCAGTATTCGGTATGCATATCATAGATAACCTCTTATGGAATGATCACATATTCGATATTATCAAAAATGCTGCTATGTGCTTAGGATCTGGCTGCAATTTACAAAGCCTTTATTCGTCCAAAACTTGAATGGAACTCTCATATTTGGGCAGGTGATCCTAAAACAAGTTTAAGTCTTTTAAATGAGAACCAAAAAAAAAACTTTGAAAATGAAAGCTGATAGAACTATAACCGAAACAATTACATCACTCGAACACCGCGCAAATGTTTCACTTAAACAATTCAGCCCTAATACTCGCAATAACACGCTAATAAATATAGTT
Organism: Eupeodes latifasciatus; assembly: GCA_920104205.1. Taxonomy (NCBI): domain Eukaryota; kingdom Metazoa; phylum Arthropoda; class Insecta; order Diptera; family Syrphidae; genus Eupeodes; species Eupeodes latifasciatus. The sequence continues at coordinate 130,509,293 of OV049926.1, read as the reverse complement.
GTTTTAGATTTCAAAGGTGATCGCTTCTTTTGAAGGTTGCCTCTTTGAGTGTTGCTTTCATGTCATCAAACAACTTGTTCTGTCTCATCTTCTTGTTCCTTTTTCCTCTTATCAATGTAATTCTTTCTGAGATTGTTCTCTAGCTCTACATCCTCGAGGGTGAAGTTGAAGTTCCGATTAAACATTTTGTTGGTGAAAACCTGAAGCATATGCAACTGAGACATAAATAAATCGAGAACTTTTTCCGTCCAGACGGCTTGAGTCCTTCCATCAGTTTCTTTCACACCACACCCAATGAGTTTTAAAACGAAAATCTAAAGTAATTAGTTCTTTGATATTTATCTTAAACGGTGTTGCAAAGAACAATTCTCCAATGAGTTCTTGAAGTAGTTCCGATTCCGGGTAAAATTTTCAAAATTCATAAAAATAAGAACAAATAAATCTTCTAGGAGCTTAAGTTTCTTAATTGATGCGAACTATTTTTTCTTTCCAAATCAGAAATGTTGGTCTAATTTTGATCCCGTCTTTTTCTCCTAAAAATTTCGTCTATTTTCGTAATAATTTTTAAAACACAATTTCTTTAATTTTAGAACTTTAGTAATCCCTACAAATCATCTCCAAAGTTTAACGTAATACGACATTTATGACTTCACATTTAAATTACAGAAATATTTCTCAAAACGTCAACACCAACAGAACAAATCAGAACATATTTTGAATTGTTTTTTAAACAAATGTAAAACATTTTAGAAACGTTTTTTAAAACAAAGTTTCTTGAAATGAAATGTCTCTTAAGTTTGGGCACACCTGAAGAACATCCACGTTCAAGTTCTCATACAATCGTTAAAAATTGACTTATTTTTAGAAAAAGTTGCAAATTCCAGCTTATAGACTGAAGAGTCCTCTACGAATGAATTACATGAAATAAATGTCTAAAAACGTCACATATTTAACATCATCAGTTCTCGGGTATATTGAATTTATGCTTGAAAACCGATGATATAAATGTCGTCGTTTTTGTTTTTAACTGATCCAAAAGGAAGAAAGATGGCTATTGAACACTCAATTCCAATAGTGCTGCAATTGTATACAAATGCTAAGCACTCAATAAGCCTTATATCTCGAATCAAACCAAAAACACGACACTTACATTCTGAAAATTCTGACACAATTAAGGTACAAATTGTGAAGCCCTTTACAGTTCAGTGATCCCAAAAATTATAAAATCAATTCGAGATCTCATCGAACATAAACATCAATTGACATTACAAAATCGATTTTACGATAAAATCAACTTAAAAGTCACACTTCCGTTCTGTTTTTTGTTTTGTGTATTGCTTTAAATGCTTTAATAGATTTCTTGGAACATGATGTTTTTTTGAACGACCGACAATTTAAAGTCTTCGGTATGATTCAAAACTTAAGAGAAAGAAAGACCGGGTGACAAATCAAAAAGCACCTTCGTCCATACGAATAGCTCATTAAGTCCAAACGTCTATCCTGTTGAAAGCCTAAAAAACATTACCCTATTCAATGATGATAATGATTATCATCAGAATCATGATCGGTAGCACTGTACAAAGTGTACAGACACTTTGATTGATAGCAAAGGATGCATCCGAATGACATTACTCTAATTGGTATACAGGAGCCATAACATAACAAAAGAATAGGCCAGACCCATTAGGCGACACTATTTGAGTCACTTAATGTACCTTCATACATAGGATAGTTGGAGCTGGAGACAGATCAAAAACCTATGATAACCGATGCGATGGTGGCGCGGCGGATTTTGATACCGAATTTCAAATGACCGTGACCCCTTCCGCTAGAGAAATCTCTTTTTCAATTATCATCCAATCCCGGACGATAGTGTGAAGAAGTAGAATCTTTGTTGTGGACTTGGGGCCCGTGATCCACCGCCGCCGTTGTCGTCACAGTGTCGTCATCCGCTATAGCAATCCAGGCTTGAATGTTCTATAACCTTGTACCTAGCAAAGACACCATGAATATTTCTATAAATTTATTGTGGGCTTGTGTGAAGAGGCGCGTGTCTGGAATAAGGAATCATTTATGAACAAAAATAAAAGAGTTATCCCCTTTCGTTCGTTTTTTAGGATTACCTGCTTCTGCCTCTGCTTCTGTGCATTCAGGTTCAGGTAGGATATACTTCAGGAGAATATAATACCTAATAGGAGTTTATCCCTTTTGTCTTTTTGTTTGTTTTCGTTTTAACTATTTTTGTTTGTCGTTGCTGACAGTTTCCTGAATTGTTTATTCACTTGTTATCCTGAATATATTTAATTTAAATTTTTTCGTTTGTTTTGTTTGTTTGTTTTTTTTTTCTATAAATCTATTAATATCCCCTTTTTCTTCTTCTTTTCATTCCAGGTAAGGACACAATGTTTTATTCTTTTTTCCTCATACAAAAGTATTGTTGTTGAAGAAAAAGGTAACATTTTTATCTAATTGTGTAAAGGTAATATGTAAGGGGGATGGGGGGGGGTGAGTTTCAATTGCATAGCAAAATGATTTTTATAGACATTTAAATAGAAAATGTGTAAGAAAGTATTTATACGCATAATTTTAGAGAACCGGAAGAATTCTAGAAATATTTGAATTGTCTTTGGAATTTTGTATTTAAATTTTTTAAAGTTCAATACACTTTTTTCTGAAAAAATACACATATACAAGGAACTATTACACCATCTGATGACTTGAACATATTTTTATGTTGTGTAAAAACGTGTATTAGTTTTTTTTTTTATTTTTATTTTGTCTTAACTTAGATAATTTCATAAGCTATAAATAAAGAACTCGTTATATTGTTTTATTCTTTTTTAAATAGGAAGCAACGTAAGTTAAAACAATGCACTTTGAAAATAGTTGGCGGAGGTTTTTGAAAATTAAATATTTACGATGTAAAAACACTCAACTATGTAATACATTTTTTTTTTGTATTTCCTTATTTGTAACTTACTCGTAAACTATATTTGATATTGATAGCTGTTTTCTGCTAAAAAATCTTGAAAGGAAACGAAACGAAATGAGTCACTTTATGCTTGAAAAAACGTTGTAAAATATTGAACGTTGTAAAATATTGAAAACATATTTCCGAAGTGATTACCATTTATAAGTTTGGACCGAAATGAAGCACGAAAAGTTGTTGAAACTGGTATTCTAGCAACAACACTCATGGTCAACAGTGCGCATTACAGAGCCATGTTAACTTTTTACTAAAATATTTGAAGACATGGATTTGGGAGACTTGTAAATAAAGGATGCCATAATCGATCTTGAGCGCAACTTATTACCAAATCGTGTTATCAACCGCCTCGTGGATGTAACTTGAACACCTTGAAGTCCTGATTCGCCGCTTAAGACTTTTTTTGTGTGTTGAACCGTGAAAACCGATGCTAACAATCTGAAAACGATTTAAGAGGTCTTGAGTTCAAAACTTGCCTGTGCCATTAAAAGTTTTTTTTTATTTCACGAGTAGTGTGCCTATTGCTCGGAATTGACAAGTCCTTTCTGAAATTAGCCGTTAAGATTTGGAATAAAAACTGTAGGTTCCCTCCATTCTTGACATTTTGGGAAATTGGAGTAACGGAATTCTCTGCGTTTTCCATAATTAATAGCAATATCTTGTTTTTACTAATAAAGCCATAATACTTGAAAAAAACGGATGTGGAAGTGCTACCAATCCGTTTAAAATACAATGCTGTACATATCAGCACAGACAACAAAATTGATCATCGATTTTATAAGATATTAAAGTCGGTGGAAACGTACTATAAATAACTCTGAGCAAGTCATCTCTCTGAGAATTTAAAGGCTCCTAAACTTAAAGAAATTTAAATACTATGCTGTCACCACTGAAACTTAAACAAAGCTCCAGTAGCTGATGTCATATCAGCCGAACAATCAAACAGACTCTAACTCAAAAATTATATATTCATATCGATATAAGTAAAATGAAGCAATCATAATATGAATTTCTCTACAGTATCGAAGTGCAGTCTTAATCTTAAAACAATTGCAGCATCTGTAGTTAACGTGGAAGAAGAAATATGCGAGCAGCAACTTCAAACAGAATTTGCTACTGACATTCCACCTAACTATTGTTTCTCAGCTGCTGCCTTACAAGACTATAGTCTCTCCAGTCCTACTCAAATATGGATACGAAACTGAAAAACTTTGACAAACCAAATGTTCTCCGAACTCTTGAAGAATTTTAAACAAAAAGTTTCTAAAGAATATTGTTGGTAGCTTTTTATGATGTGGAAAAGGTCTATTCTGTAATCATTACAATCATTAGCTGAACTCATTCTCCTCAAAGAAAATACGAGTATATAGTGCTAAAAATTAAAAAATCTACGCAGCTGAATAATATGCATAATATGTTCATGGAAGGGAAGGGGCCTACAGTTTATATGCCGAATCCGAACGGCTAATTTGAGAAAGCACTTTTCATGACAAGAATTACTCTTGGAGGATTTGTCAATTCCTCGCGAGAGGCAGTACCCGTGAAAAAAGTTAGGTGGCACAGGCAGGGATTGAACCCAAGACCCCTTTCATGTCCAACGTACTAACCATCACGCTACGGGTACTACAATCGGCGCCAATATCAGGCTGAATTTTCAAACATAAGATGCTAAGTTCCACATAACTTGATACGCAACAATGATCGTTTTGAGCAAATGATTTCCCAACATGTCGTTATCTCATATGGAAGCAATTTTTATAGACCCCCGCGATAAGCCAATTTGACAACCTTAGAATTTTTAATGTGGGGTTTACTTGAATCACATGGCTTATGCCCATACAGCGCCACTGCCCTAAAAATAACTTAATTAATGCTATAAGTAAAACTCAGTCGGGTTTATATACCGCTAAGATAGCTGTGGAATTAATTCCCAAACAAAAGTTTTTGTTTTCCGAATCTACTTTCTAAACGCTTATGAAAACCATACCTAGCTGATACCATTTCTTATAAAATCACCGTCTTACCGAGTTACAAAATCATCTGTAATTACATAACTCTCTGAGTGTATTATTTGGGAGTCCCTATGTTTTTATGTTAAATCAATAATAGCTCTAAATCAGCACGGTTCTAGAAAACAACGTTCTACTGTTATTTTTTAATTTAATAATAGAAAGCTGTATTGACTCATTTAAAACTAAAAAACATTTTCACTGTACTTTTATTGATTTCAGTAAGGCATTTGACAAACTCTCACATCAAGTTTTATTTTTTGTATTAAGAAAGCTGGATTTTAGTGAACATTTCGTAAAATGGTTTCAATCAATTCACTTTTCAATGGTTGCGAAGCAAACAAGTTCAAAATTAACTCTTGAATTCCACAAGGTAGTCGTGTAGGTCCTTTTCTCTTTATTTTATTTAGAAACGACTTACCGTCTGTGTTGAAGCACTCTAAGTGCATCATTCATGCCGACGATGTTACAAATTTCAAAACTTTTTTGAGTTCTCGTGATTGTAAAGAATAACAATAAAATCTTAGTGTGCCCGTAACTGTCTGTCTCTAAACGTTAATAAACGCAAAACAATGAGCCTTACAAGAAAGCTTATTGTACTTGCCATTAATGTATTATTTTATTTGACGGAGTATCATTATTTTGTGTAAATTAGTTGCCCGTCCTTGGTGTATTATTTGATTAAAAAAAACATAAATTTTCACATTACATAAACTCAATAAATAATAAGTCTAATTTAATTCTTAGTTGAATTAGGAGCCAAGCTTCTTTTTATGACATTTATCAGACCAATTATCGAATACGCTTGTCAGATCTAGTCACCAAATTATACTTGCTATAAATTCATAATAAAAGTGGTTCAAAAAAGGTTCTGGAGATTTGTGCTGTAGTGGTTAGGATGGGTTAATCTAATCCTTAAGTCTTTCATCTTTACTACATTGACTAAAACTTATTGATACACCGAGTTTTGAGAGCAGACATTCTTATTAATGTTTTGTGTTTATTGTTAAATTAATAAATCTTTGTTCCTTCTGTCTTGTGTCAACTTTAACTAGAACATTTATAATAATAGACGAATAGTTGCTTTGTTATTTTAAAAGGTTGAAATTCTGAAATATATCAACTATCAGTTGAAAGTTAAGACCCAAAATAAAGATCAGTATTGTCTATACTATACCCTAGGATTCGATGCAAATTTGGTGTTTTAAATATTGTTACGTGGAATAAATCAAATGAATGTTATCATTTTAAAAAGCATAAATGCCTATAAAACTGAAATCATCATTTTGTCTCATGTTAACCTTCAATACATGATTGTAAACATCTTCAGGATTAAAGCCAACTTGTTTTTTTTTTTTCAAGTCTATCTGAAAACTGAAACCAATGTCAGAATGATGCAAAAATCCCAAAACCAATCAGTTAAAAATCATACATTCTCGTATTCGTACAATGTATAATATGTTGATGTAGGTCCGTGTATAAAAACTTCAATTATAAACATCTCATCAAACTATTTCCTTGCAAATTATTATCATTGTAACCTTACAGTTATTACGAATCAATTAAAAAACAAAACACACACACATACACATTATAAGCGGGTTCGTCAATCGCTACAATGTCAAACTTTTAAATAATAAACAACAACAATACAAAATCGAAAAACAGACACATTATTATCTCCTGTATATATCACGAAGCTAAATTCATCGCGTTTAGCATGATTTTAATTTCTAATATCATCATCGTTCGTTGTAGTGGTAAAAATATACTTACATGTGTATGTGTACTCATAGTCGTCGGAAAAATTGAGTTCATGGCTGTTTGTACTCGCGCAAATTTGCATTTCTAATTGAAAGTGCAACGACGAAAAAAAAAATTGGCAACGTTTACGAGCTTATAGCTCAGCTGATGCTTTTGCTATGCTTATTTAAGCGAGTGGGGGTAGTCTGTGAACTGCGACTGCCACTGCCACTGCGAGACTCATACAAATAGTTCTACACTGCACAGCTAAACAGCGAAGCATCTATTAAATTCTCATTATTATTTTCACAGAAACTCACGCACAGTCAGACGCTTGCTTTGCTACTCGTATAAGCTATAAGTACCTAATGCCTACTTAATGCTTTGCTTTGTAGGGAAAAGAGGTTTCCCCGTTTGGCTCTCACGCATTTACTCGTTACTTTATCCAAACTTCCCTAAATGGTCTGTCACCTAGGTTAGGTATGTATGTATGCATGTTTGTGGGCATATAAATAGTTGGCGCGTTGCACCATACCCTTCCATTGACAATCTGTTTGGGTTTCTGCGTTTCTGTATCCTTTATTGAAGCAGTTTGTTCTAGAAGTTCCTATTAAATTTCGACAACCACCCACTCGTTGCTGTTTTCTGAGCCAGAACCAGAACCAGTACCAGAGCAACCCCCTGATGGCAGAACCGAAAAGTAGAAAGCAGAAATAACTGCCGTTAGAGAGCTTAATATGTATGTATGTATGTATGTACGTATGAAGTGGAAAGTCTGTCTACCCGAAGACATGCGACGAACAACAACGGCAAAGTCGTCGTCATGTGGAATGGAACAATTTCCTCCTATAAAAAGTGTTTTTTTGTATTTATTATTATTATTTTCTACCCCTGAATTCAAGTTCAAGGTCAGTCATACTGTGCACATGTACAGCCTGCCAAGGCGAAAAACAAGGATTTCCTTTGAACCCACGAATCCAACCGTTTCATTATCCTTACACACACACACACAAACACACACATAGGCAAAAAATATGAGTTCCCAGAATCGATTTGATATTGTCTGTCGCGGGGCTTTGCACGCAAAAGGATATACGCAGAAGTTTAAAGTACAGCTCGTCCTCTTCGTCGAAGCTTCCTCGCTCTCGCTTTTGGTTCAGTTTATCGAATCTTTGGCAGCAATTTCTACGTAAAAATATCTATAGATGGTGCGGTTCTTGGTCGTTCACAAAGAGTTCATTTCACAAGGATTTACATTCGCCCATCATTCCAACCAGGAGGGGGTGGTTGAAGGTGGAAATGGAGATGGAGATGGAAGACGACAGGGCGATACTGCGTGCGTGTGACAAGGCAATATCCTTTCAGCCTTGAACAGATACTTTGTAGCCAAAAATGTATTGACCTGGCGCGCTGCGCTATAGACAGCCAGCTTGCTAAAGTTGCCTACGTTATGTTTTTCATTTCTTTTATTTTTGGTAAAATTACCGTTTTTCTTTTTTATTTGCCAGGAAACATTACCCTCATTCCATGAGAAGGGCAGTTGGGCGCCATCGGCGGCAGCGGCGGCGTTGATAAATATGGTTGTGCGATGTCTGTTTCCATGGAATCCTTTTTATATCTCAGTTGATGTATGTATGTACGTACATTTGTACATACATATAGTTGCTGTGTTGTTGGTTTATTATGGTTTGCATATAAAGGAAGGAAGGGAGAGAGTTTTGGGGTGTCTGATGTACATTTTCTACCATTCCTGGGCCAGACAGTCAATATAAGTATTTTTTTTTTATAGATAACGGAGAGTGATGGTAGTAGACTCTGTCATTATATTTTGACGAAATCGATATGAGTGATTTTGAATGACATGTAGAGTACCTACATATATATATATATATGTAGATGAAAATTATGATTGTGTGAATATGGACATGCTTGATTAATGTGACAGATGAACCGCTAAGTAAGGTAAATTATTTATTTTTAGATAAGTCAGCAGACTAAAAAATAAGAGAGTGTGAAAATCTGTTTCTGGGGTTATGAGAATTTTATGGCATTATGACAGTTATGACGACGTTCAGTTGCAAAATAAATGACATATTGAAAGCATTATTGGCCCTTCTTTGTTTTGACATATTAAACAACTGTAGAGGTTTTAAAGGTTTAATGCGGTGCAAAAATTGAATCTGAAAAATTATTCGTAATTGAGAAATTTTAGAAATAATTTTATTCTCAGAAGCTATGGCTTACTTCTATTTGATCTTTAAGAGGTAGGGTGTATTCATAAACGTCAGCCTAACTAATAACTGCGTTAACTGCATTCATAAAGTCAGATTTTCGATCGAACTGCAGTACCTACCGTTCATAAACGTCAGACTGTCGTCAGCGTCGGGCAGATTGTGCAGCTGGATTTGTTTGGCTGCAGAAAGAGCGTGAATTATTAAAATAATTTTGACAACAACAAGAAGGTCGAAACGGCACTGACTCGTAAAGAATGTAAATAATGGCAAATATTTTGTAAATTTTTTAATAAAAATAATTTAAAATATTGTTTTTAAAGGGATGATGAAAGTACTGTTGGTACTGTGTGGACATCTAACCACATTAAACTTTTAATTACAAAGCCAATAAGCATGGAAATGGAATTCAGTGCTGGAAAGAAGAAAAGAATTACATTGTGGAGGACGCTTCTATCTTAATATATAATTTGTTTGGCAGCCATTTTTCTGTGACGTTTATAAACTCTGTTTACATACAAATCGGACTAAGTCATACCTTTTTGTTTACTGCAGACATTCTGCATTGGGAGTGCGTTCACAAATGCATCAGAAAAGAAATGCGATTGTACTAGCGCAGATTTTCTGCGTTTATGAATACACCCGTACACTGGGCGTACACTTACTTTTTTTATTATTATTTTAAAAAAATTTCTTTCATCAACTTTTTGAAATAAAGTTGTTTCCTGTAAGAAGTTTTTAGCAATAGCTGTTTGGATAGCTGCTTCATTTAAAGCTCTCATTGTTTGAGATTTGACAAATAAAACGCTTTAAAATTCACAACAAAAAGAGGCTGGGATGCGACCCACACTGACAGCTTCCCATTCCGTCTGTCGATTAATCTTGTCTTGTAGGTTTTCGTGTTTTGCTAAAAAGTTTTCAGTTGAATTATTCTAAAAAATTTAAAAATTACCAACAATATTTTGCATATGATGAAATACATAGTTTGATTTCAAAATCTGGTCAACTTTTTTTTGTAGATTTTATTTTTTTATGAAAAAACTGACGAAAACAATATTTTGTGTGAGATACAATTAATTAAAAGCCAATATTTTTAATTTTTGAAAAGATATTTTAGTCGAAAGTAAATTTTTACCAAGTTTTAGTACGTTTTTGTTTGGGTTTTTATTTTTTGTAAAAAAAACTGTCAATTCAATTTTTCTCAAAATTTAACCGAATGTTAAAAACAATATTTCTTATAAGGTAAAATTAGTTTAGAGCCATAATCTCAAATTTTTGAAAACATATTTGAGTTGAAAATCAATTTTTACCAACTTTTAGTGATTTTTTTTAAAGTTTTTTTTAATAAAAAAAAACTCTCAACTCGTTTTTTTCTAAAATTTGTATTAGATGTCAAAAAAAGTTATTCTTCGTTGCATATTTTGGAGATAAAATCATTATTTTTCGTAAATTATTTGAGGGAACAATTTTTTTTTCATCTTTTTTGATTTATAAAAAAACCGTTAATTGTATTTTTTTCAAAAATATTTTTGTTTGGTATCACATTACAATATATAATACTACGCCCGTCCCGGCTTCGCTCGGGTAGACATAAATAGGTACAAAGCATGCTAATTAAAACGACCATGAATAAATTAGAAAATATTTGTTTGTCCTATCATTAATACTCTTCGCAGCGTATGCGATGTAAGACATTTTATGGTTAATTTTTTTACACCTTCGGTTGGTTTTAAAAGGAATTTCTGAAGATTTCTATAGTAATCTAGTACTAAATATAGCCTATGTTACTCAGTGATAATGTAGCTTTCTAATGAAAAAATTATTATTAAAATCGGTCCAGTACTTTTTGAGTTTATTCGTTACAATCAAAAATACAAATCTTTCCTCTTTATAATATTAGTGTAGGTAAAATTTAATTCAAGTCGCTAGCGTTATTTGTTCGTGAGATATTTCGGGTTAATTAAAGTTTTCACCTTTTATTTAAATTGCTATAATAAAAAACAACCCACTCAATTTTCTTGAGAGTCCTTTCTGCATCTTTCTGCATTATTATCTGTATAACAAAATTTATATGAAATCGATATCTCTACTGGTTCTTGAGCTATGGAAGACGAAAAAAAACTTCCCGAACGTACGGACGTACGAAAGTACGTACACACGCACTCACAGACATCTTTCTAAAAATCGTTTATTTAGACTCTAGGGACCTTAAAACGTCGAGAAATGTCAACATTCTTAATTCGACAAATCGGACCGATTACAATAACTTCCTATGGGAAGTTAAAAATGGTCAACATTTAGCTGTCATTTTGGACCATCGTGAGGCATCTTCTCGGCCAGCAATATTGAAATTGGTGAACAAATGTGATCTGTTTGGACAAGTTAGTGATTTCAATCAAATTAAAAGCCTGTGCGTCGCTCAAAAGCAACTAAGAATACTGCTATTGCAGGCCGTAGTGCTTTTGATAAGACTTTCCATCCTTAAAGTGCAATATTTGGTGCTGTTTTTGAGCTGGCGAATTGGAAAAAATGTTGGTATTTTAACAGTTGAAATAATTTTTTTTTTATAACTTTAACAAGAAAATTTTGATTTAGACGACTTTTATTTTCAACAAGAGTAAGTACCACACAAGCAACAAAACAATCTCAATTTTTCAATAAAAGTTTATTGTACGTGTTATTTAAGAAGAGGTGGTTCAAAACAGCACGAATGAAACAAATATAATCAATTAGTTTTTTGGAGTACCTTGCGCTTGCGTACTTGCCACTTTGTCTGCTTTTTGCTGAAAACCAAAAAATTGTCGATTGGAAAATGTTATGGCAACTATGCTGCCCTCACCATAAAAAAACACCCTTTGACCTCAAATAAATGTTAATGGACTCTGTTGATTCTCAATGCTTATGCCAAATAATAAATTCGCTCTAAATTTTATTAATATAAATTATTTTAAAGGTGGTTTCCAAAATATTTCACATGTTCTTAAAAAAAAAAACATATTTTAAAAAAAAAGGCTATAAAATTTAAAAGTATGGTTCAATTTCTTTAGGTTGAGTTGTAATAGGCTGGGCATTAAAAACTATCCTGAAATCATGAAGGTATCATATGTTTTGATTGTAATAAAGTGAATATTTGAATTTGTTTTATCTCCACCTCCCCCATCAACCCCCTTTTAACTCAACTTTACAAAAAGCCAACTGGGCGATTTTGGGGAACTTTTGCCGTGTTGCTTAAAATAAAAGTTCAGTAACTTATTACCTATTTAGAGACAAATATTATCCCGTTCAGAAATATTTAAAGGAATACTTTTCGGGACGCCTGTTATCAAACTATCAAAAAACCTGCAATTTTTTCATGTAAATAATTAAATGTGTATCCATTAGAAGGCTGTTGCACCAATGAAAGTTGCATTCTCTATATTTTGTTTGACTCCACGTTGGGCGCCACTTTATATTTATGTATTCCTCGCCATTCTTGGTTTTCTTCCTCAGTGTAAAATATTGCTCGTTTCTTTGTTATACAATTAGGTAACTTACCATAATAATGCGTCACACTATTCTTCAAAATATCTTATCATATAAAAAATATCCAAAAAAAAACAATTTATTCTCTTCTAAAGGAAATCATGTTATTCTGAACTCAGTACACCATCACCATCACCGCATACGTTTTCGTTCTATATATTGTTGTGTAATATGTACATGCACAGGTTAAAACCTTTAAACGGAATGAAGCCAAGAACCTATTAAGGACAAATCGCACACACAGTGGCCAACAACTTTATAAACTGCTGAATGCCATCATAATTATATTGCCGTAAATAAATATCGTCGTTGTCGCTCGCTCACTCGCTCGCTTCGCTATCGCTGTTAAACGTTGAGTATTAGACAAAATAGTTGAGCACAAACACCCAAATGTCACTTGCGTATGTCAAATGAATGTTTGTTGTTGGCAGCAATTCATAAAAAAAGTAAAGTAAAAAATAATTTTTTTTTTTAAAAATCAGCTGCAACATTGTGTATAAAACATCGAACATGAAACGCATGTGGGAAAGGGATAGTAAATAGTTGTAAGCTTAAACGAACACACTTAAAATTTATTTGTTGTTGTTGATGTTGTTGTTGTTGGTTTTGTTGTAATGTGCATGGACTAATTGATGTCAAGGCGCACTGCTTAATTTATACTCTCGCACAAATGCCACATTTAAATTGCATGAAGCGGCAGCGATTGTCACTGTCGTCGTCGTCGTTCTCGTTGTCATATAGTTGTACCAACGCAACGCACAGTGCAGCAAACAGCGCTAGATAAACGTGAACGCACTTAAATGTGCGACCGTCATGAGAATATGTTTTAGCAGTAGATGGCGGTGGCGACGGCCGCGGCGGTGACAGAGGCAGAGGTAGAAGTAGAAGTAGAGGCTGCAACAAGCAGTGGTCGCCTTCTTCTTCCTCTTCAGCGGTATCAATGCAGCGGTTATGTGTAGTTGGTCTTCATGGCCTAGCATAAGTTTGCATTGAACGAATATCAGTGTCAAAGTGCTGCAGCTACTGTCAGTGTAGTGTATCTCGCAGAACTTTTACTTAGAATCTATAGCATTAGCTTTAGCTCTAGCTCTAGCTTTAACCATACAGCAGCGACAGCGATGTGTTTAAGAGATTTGCATCTGCGACCCTGGTTAACAACATCACTACCACCACCACCACCACCAACAATACCTATAAACTCATACGAACTCCTTCAGGGAACTTGCGTGACACCACCTCGAAACTAGGCCTATAGTGTTCTTAGCAGTCGTTGTTATGCATAACTCGGCCTAGTTGTGAGAGTTGGACATGGACATTGGACATTGGATATTGGACAACTCCCTTTTTCTTCAGCTAGGCGCGAATAATAATAATAATAATGGAAGCAAAATAAAATAAAATATTCGGCAATGCAGTCCGCCCGGATCAGACCTGGCCTGACTTGGGATCAGGGTGGGTAATTAGAGTGCAACAACTACTTCTGTGTAAGCTTCTCAAGGACGAGTGCTAGCGGTGGTGATGGTGGTGCTTATAGTTGGGCCTATAACAAACAACAGCCTAACACACACTCTTTACCTAAACGATATTGAAGCTAGATAAAATGGAAAGAAACAAATTTACATTTTGCATACGTAGAAACACATTTGGAATGTTTATTTTGACCAAAGATTTAGAGTTCTATATATTATATGTACTGTACATGTAATGAATATAGCCTTCACATTACGCCCCGTAGGCTTTTTTGTAATGCAAAGGCATAGGCATCGGCATATAGTAGGCCTATTTTATTTGACGATGCAGCTGTAGTAAATGCAAGCAGTTAAAGTAAAAATAAAAATATGAATGTCGTTACAGATTTAGGATGCCTTGAAAATCAAATGCAATAAAAGACAAATGCGATACAGTTTTATTTTAAACACATACGAGTATCGAACTACAAATCAAGGCTGACTACAAAGACAACTAATTAAGATAAATTAAAGATTAAAGATATTTAATTATATTTCTTTTATGCTATGATATGATAATTTATTCTTATCTTTAAAAAAAAAAAATATTTATAAAAATGGTCAAAGCCAAGTCGGAGGTTTATTGATCGTAACCTTTTTTATGTCATCCATCAAAAGCATAGGAACTGGCATTTTAATAATTTTGAAAGAGGTTTTTCAATCACAAAATATCTCCAACTAAGCTGTTTGAAATATCTCTACGAACTTGCAATATGCTCATTTTTTAATGGTATGAGCAAATATTGATACCAAAATTTCAGTTTAAATCATTACTCTTTAAAGGTAAAGAAGGGTTCCTTGTTTAATACTGTTTTTCTGCTTATCCCCGACTTTACCTTTAAGCTTGAAGAAATTCCGTTGAATTTTCGAAGTTGTGATATAGAATAGTAGAATTTACATATATATTACGAGTATTTAGAATATTTTTTCCGTTTTCAAATTTTGAAATTTTAAACGCATTGCATCTAAAAATTTTCCAAATTTGTGTGTTGTTTTTTAAAATAAGTAAAATTGTTTTATAGAATGTCTATATTTTTAGAAGTATCCGGATACCTGGCGACCTCCGGATTAACCAGCCTTATCTGTATACACGAATCTCTGTACAGATGGACCACCCCTTATCCGCTACTCGTGGGATTCAAAATGAACTTTATAAAAACAAAATCAAAAGACCGAATAGGCCAGCAGTACGACGACAAAGTTGTCTGCTGCTCATCCCTCTTCCACTGGTGCCGACATGGCTGTGAACACTCACAGCCCTGTTGTCGCCAGTGGAATATCGGATAATCAGGTAATATTACCTTCTTCCTGTAGTGAGGCAGTTGTGAAGAACGGCGCCTCTACTACCACAGAGAGTAAACCTCTCAACTCTTCAACACCGCGAGTCGGAGGTAGTAGGGCTGTGATGCCAGGTCCTTCTACCTCCAAAACAAAGAATCCTAAAGAAGGTCCTGGGGGAGATGGGCGTATGCTCAGACCCTCCAAGGCCTACTAGAGGGACATGCGCAATGCTAAGAGGATTCTCCAGACGTTTGGTGAACAACTAGGCGCTGGAGGAAACTCTCAGCACGACGGCAAGATAAAATGGGCCAAGAGCTTCCTGGCCAAAACGAATTTAAAGACCAGCCAAGACTCAACGTCGAAGCGACAAAGATCTATGGAGGGTAGTGTTTCACTACCTAAACGCCCGCCCCAAAGGAGACAATCTCTCATCTTCTGTGCACATGCCCTGCCTTATCACAAAGACGTAGAATCCACATTGGAGACTACTACTTTAACGATACCAGCGATCTAAAAAATTCAGACATTACTTGTCTCCTACGCTTCATTCGAAGCTCCAATTGGTTCAACGAGTTAAGCTGATTAACTGATCCATGTGGTATCACAACGGACCATACTTTGGTCTAAGTGTGTTGGACGTCCCAACCAACAGCCACTTTAACCTAACTTTACCTAGAACGATCCAGTGTTTTTAGGAGCTAACTTTGGTAACTTAGAAACTTTCAGCTTTCTATTGATATAGAACCGAAGTATTGCAAGCCAATCGTGTAATTAATATTTTTCTGTTGATTCTGAGGCAATGAATGTTTGAAACTGTGAATTTTAAAATGCTCTAATTACATAGATGAAAACCCAAAGACCAAACGTAAAACGTCATATAAGCGTTAAAATTTTTAGAAGTTTATATTTCATTGACTTCAAAGATTTATTGACAATTGTTAAGATTCTTGGACAGTTTCACAGCTATACAAATTCATGGAACCTTTGTCCTTACAACTTCTTGTATTTTTCAGTTTTTCAGGGTATGGGAATTAGAAAATCTTTTTTCTAAATATTTGATTTCTTATTTTAATCATGTTTTAATATATATTTCAACAAAAATGGCTTTTGAAACCAAATAGATTTTTGAGTTGGTATAACCAAAACGTTCAAACTTGTATGTTGAGGTGCTATAAATTGGAAATCAGTATTCTGGCAGTTTTTTTTTTGCAACCAATGCTAATACAGAGAGGTTAAAAATGATAATTTTTACGATTTTTGTTTCGTTGTCATTACTACGTCCCAGATGTTTTAATTAACCTTAAAAAAAGAAGAACATTATGTTCCAGGCGGCCATTTTTTTTGGTGACATCTGTCAAATCTTTTTTTTATTATTCAGTTGTTTATGTCAAATCATCATAGTGGTCCTTCACAGTCAACTCTTCAACGTTTGGTGGCCAAATTTGAGACGACCGATTCAGTAAACAATCAGCCAATACCCATACGTTCAAGGAACGCAAGATCGGCTGAGAACAGCGCCGGTCCGTGAAAGTTTACAACAGAATCTGAGGCAGTTTATTCCTCGCTGTGAACAAGAACTCATATTTCGCAGACTTTAACTTGGCGAATTTTGCATCGGGACTTGGGCCTACACCCGTACAAGATCCAACTGACATACGAGCTCAAAGTTCATGACCATAGACAACGCTGTTTGTTCGCTGACTGGGCTTCGAATAGTTTGGAAGAGGACCCCAATTTTGGCCGAAAAATCATCTTTAGTGACGAGGCGCATTTTTGGATGAATGGCTGTGTTAACAAACACAATTGCCGTATATGGGACGACACCAACCTACACGAGATTCACCAGGTAATGATGCATCCTCAAAAAGTTACCGTTTGGTGTGGATTTTGGGCCGGCGGCGTAATTGGTGAGTACTTTTTTGAAAACGACGTTAGTGAGGCGTTCACCGTCAACAGCGAGCGCTACATAACGATGATAACTAATTTCTTATGGCCCAAATTGAATCATATGGACCTAGACGACATGTGGTTCCAGCAGGACGGCGCACAGTGGTGCGAGAGCGGAAAAAAGTATTTTTAAGAAGTTATATTTATCCTTTTAAATTTTATGTTTAAGTACTCTTATATAACCCGAGCGTATGATTTAAAAGTATTTTTCAACATATATATTGTATGTTCTGATTTACAAGCCCTCAAAGTTGAAAAATAATTTTACTCAAATCGCGAACCGTATTTTCAACAAATTTTGAGATGTTTTTTTCCGAAGTTCCTTTAAATAAATTCTCTAGCTTCTTAAATAATTTAATTGGTCTATTTTCGATTATCTAAAATAAAAAAAAAAAATGATTATTTATAAAAGATACCTTCTATAAGTAGTCTGAAGCTTAAGTACTAGGAAAAAATGTGTTTTTTTTAAACTTTTTGATTTCAAAAAAAAGCTCCAAAAGACTCCAAGAAAGTAAGTATGCCAACATATGCTCCATGCATTTATGTAAAAGCACAGAAAAAATCAGCTGCAGATACGTGCAGATGTGGAAGTTATGATCAAAAATGTTTCACTGAATCGGATTTCAAAAAACTGCGTTTTGACGGTGGTGTTTACCAAAAAGTTTGATTTCTTCGTTATTAATTGTCAGAATGAACTGGTTAAGCCCATTATTTTAAGAAAAAATGTCAAACTTTATTTTAAAAATAAAACAAAATTAATACATTGACACAGGTCTGAGAATTTCGATTTTTGCGAAACCATTTATTTCTGCCCGGAAAATTTTTTCAACTTTGAACTCAATTTTCTTGGAAAGAACACACGAAAAGCAATAAAGTTTTATGATATTTTAAATTATATGATAGAGCTTAAAAAAAATAAAGAAAAGGATTAGGGATAATCCTTTATTTTTTTAGTTTTTTGCTAAAAGTAGGGCAGGTAGAAATAAAAAAGGTGTTATTTTTAAAGTTTTATTGCTTTGTTTTTGTTGTGTATTGCGTAATTTTGTATTACCTGTCTTATTAGAATAAAATCTCTTACTTAAATCTATATATATAAAGGATTAAATTAAAAAAAAGTCAGTATTGAGTTATTGACCATTTGTGCAAGGTGTTTAAGAAAAAATTTTACTCTGATCAATCAATAAGTGAAAGTGAAGTGAAATATAATAACAAATATACATATAGTGAATAGTGAATTCAATACATTAAAATGCATTCAATCGAAATTCCTTATTCGGTGTTGTGTAGTGAACTTATTACTAATGGACATGATGTTCAAAATCTTCTACCATATTTTGAAAGGGAATACCCCAACTTAATTTCTGAGCAAATAGAAACTGTGCTGTCAGAATTAAATAAACGTTTTGTGCCTCATTTTTTGAGTCGATGGAACGCAGTTCATAGAAAAAAAAGTCATTTTGAAAAAAAATACACTCATTGGCTCGAAGGAGTTTTCGAAGTAGAACTAACCCAAAGTGTATTGGCCGAAACGTCAACTAATATGGGAAGACCACGAAAGAGTTTTGACGAATGCTGTGATCGAGCTAAAAGGTATAAGAGGGACGAAATTAGAAATATATTTCCTCAAGAAGAGATAAACTATGCAGCAACATCAGAGAGCTTTTCCTGCTCACAATTTGATCCGGATAAGGCTCTTGCATTATTTATACAAGCAGAATTGTCGAAACGCCAATATGAAGTATTAAGACATGCCCTAAAAGATGAAGGACATGATGTTTTTCCACCTTATATTAAATTACTGGAAGCAAAAAAAAGTGCTATCCTTTAGATATAAGCATTACGGAAAGCTCAGCAAGTGTGCCACTACAAAAATTGTTAGACCACACTGCAACAAGGTTATTAGAAGGAAAGACATCAGAGGAGATAACCAGAATTGAAGGACAGTCTTTAACATTGTACACTAAATGGGGATGTGATGGTGCCTCTGGACAACCACAATACAGTCAAACATTTGACAATGAAGAAACTTCGGACGCTAATATGTTTATGACATCTTTGGTACCAATGCAAATGACTATGGAGGATAACAGGGATATTATTGTGTGGAACAACGATCGACCATCCTCTACAAGATACTGCAGAGCCATCCAATTTTCTTTTGTTAAAGAAACTGCAGAAATCATACGAAACGAGAAACAAAGAATAGATACGGAAATCAGTAATTTAACTCAGACGATAATTCAAATAGGCGAACGTCAGTTTACAATCAAACACGAACTCATGTTCACAATGCTGGACGGGAAGACAGCTCAATCTATAACAGAAACTCCTGCAGCTTCTTCCTGTTTCATATGTGGAACTACAACTTCTGGAATGAATAAATTGACAAATATAAGAACCAAAGCTGTAAACAGGGAAGCTTTGAAAATGGGAATGTCTCCTCTTCACGCTCGGATAAAATTTATGGAGTGTATCCTCCATGTTGCCTACAATTTGCCATTTAAAGCATGGAGAACCAACAATGAGACCCGCCATATTAGAGATGCTCAGAAGAAGAAAATTCAGCAGGAGTTTCGTGAAAAACTGGGCATCATTGTCGATCTTGTAAAACAAGGTACGGGGACAAGTAATGACGGCAACACCTCCAGAAGATTTTTTGCAAATCCAACCATGACTTCAGAAATCACTGGAGTTAGTGAATCCCTAATTCGGCGGTTTGCTGTTGTCCTTGAAGTAATAACGTCGAATGAAAAATTAGATTTAAAAAAAAGTGCAGCTTACATGTGGGAAACTGCTGAACTGTTTGTTGAGAAATATAAATGGTACAATATGCCAGCAACCGTACATAAGATTTTGATCCATGGAGAAGAAATAATTAAAAGCTGTGCATTTCCTGTTGGATCGCTCTCCGAGGAAGCCCAAGAATGCCGAAATAAGGATTATAAAGCCTACCGCAGGTTTCATTCGAGAAAATGCAGCCGAATTGCGACGAATGAAGATGTGATGCATCACATACTCATATCCTCAGATCCAATAATAACAGGTTTAAGGCCACAGGCAAAAAAGAAAATACTTCCAATCAGCGCAGACGCTAAAAACCTCATTTTAGCGTCATAAAATTACTACTTCATAATTGTTTTTTATTTATTTTTTGTATGTATTTATCTATTTATTTATTTAATTTTATAATATACATAGTTAGTAATAATATTTTGTTCAAAATAAAAAGTTAAGATTTTACTAAAAAAAAACTTTTATTTAAATATAACATCAAAAGCCTCAAATTTTAGAAAAATGTCAATAACTTTTTTTCTAATAATTTTTTCTTGACCAAATTTTGACCAAGCATGTATAAGACTAATCTCAACATGTGTTTAAAATTTCATTAAAATTCGTTTAGAAGTTCAGATTTTACAGACTTTTTTCCGCTCTCCCATACAAAAATCAAAAATCCTCAAATTTTAGAAAAATGCCAATAACTTTTTTTCTAATAATTTTTTCTTGACCAAATTTTGACCAAGCATGTATAAGACTAATCTTAACTTGTGTTTCCAATTTCATTAAAATTCGTTCAATAGTTCAGATTTTACAAATTTTTTTCCGCTCTCCCATACAAAAATCAAAAACCCTCAAATTTTAGAAAAACGTCAATAACTTTGTTTATAATTTTTTTTTTCAACCAAATTTTGACCAAATATGTAAAAGACTAATCTAAACATGTTTGCCAAATTTCATTTTAATCCGTTGAACCGTTCAGATTTAACAGACTTTTTTCCGCTCTCCCATACAAACCGAACCACTGTGCGGCGCTTAGTGCCACACAGCAAACGCCACGACATCTACACACAACATCAACCCGCCCTTATTGAAAACCCCTTGCCACAACCGGGATCCATCCAGTTGGTCTCCCGAAGACTCCGGGGTACTGGTCTACGCAATCCTTCCAGCAGAGACATGGTATTTCCTGCTGTCTTTTGCCATAAATCGTACCGCAAAGGGTTCCGGACTGGTTCTCTTTCGCTCATTCGTGCTATGTGCCCTTCTAAAGCTTTATCGTTGTTGCTATATCAGCTTCGCGGTATATTTTATATAACTCATCATTATACATCCTCCGGAATTGTCTAATCCTTAAGTTTTAAAATACTTATGTTATTATAATTAAAGAATAACTTGGAGTACAAATCTTGTAATGTTTTATCATCATAGTAGCTGTCATTTAATTAAATAAAATATAAATAGAAGCACATAATTCCAGAACACTGAAAATCTTGGCAGAAAATTTTAGTCATAATCCTAGGAAAAAAATCAAAACTTATATAAAAAACTTTTGGACATATCTTTCAAAACAAACTTGGTTTGGTGTTTGGTGTTATTTCGTCTGGTGCAATTTGAGATTTTAGAAAATTAACTTAGAAAACCATTTTTGAGGAGTTTAACTATTTAACTTGGTTTTAACCAAGTAGACTGACAGATAACCAAAGAAACAGATTTGCATTTTACCTGTCATCCGGAGTCGTATACATCGCTTTATTTTAAAAGACATAGCTCTGAGTCATAGTTATAAAAACTTACATAGTTGTAAAATGTTAACTTACTTACTTACTTTAGGTGGCGCTACAGTCCTGTGTGAACTAAGGCCACATCCAACAAAACTTCTACAGCTGGGGACTGAGCCACCCCAGCTAGATGACCCCAGTTTCGAGCTCCAAGTTGGGTGAGGTCACTTTTCACTTGTGCGCACCACCTGAACCGCGGTCTTCCACTACTGCGCTGTCCTGTGGGTGTGGATTCGAAGACTTTCCGGGCCGGAGCATTGGTTTCCATGCGCTCTAAGTGACCCAGCCATCTTAGTCGTTGCAATTTTACCCTTCTGGCTAAGTCTACGTCGCTGTACAGCCCGTACAGCTCGTCGTTCCATCTTGTCCTCCACTCCCCTTCTATGCATACGGGACCGTAGATCGCACGAAGAACTTTTCTCTCGAAACGACCCAAGGTGCTCTCATCCGCTTTTGTCATAGTCCATGATTCTGCACCGTATAGCAGGACGGGGATGATAAGGGTCTTATATAGCGAAACTTTGGTGGCTGAAGAGAGTGCTTTGCTACTCAATTGCTTTCTTAGCCCAAAGAAACAGCGGTTATCAAGAGTTATTCTTCGTTTGATTTCAGCGCTGGTGTTGTTTTCTGTGTTTATAGCGGAGCCTAGGTAGACGTAGTCCTTGACTACCTCAAATTTACGTCTGTCGATGGTGACGTTTTGACAAAGACGTCGGTGTTGTAAGTCCTTTCTTAACGTCAGCATGTACTTTGTTTTGCCCTCATTAACCGTTAAACCCATTTTTGCCGCCTCAAAAATGCCCCATTGACATCACGTTGAGTTCTTCCGATTATGTGAATGTCATCAGCATATGCTAGTAATTGAACAGACTTTTGAAAGATAGTGTCTCTAGTGTTGACGTAGGAGCTCTGCACTATTCTTTCAAGTACGATGTTAAAAAAATCGCTTGACAGCGCATCACCTTGTCTGAAGCTTTTTTGACATCGAAAGGTTCTGTTAAGTTGTTTCCAACCTTTATGGAGCAGCGTGAATTCTCCATAGTTATCCTGCACAAACGGACGAGTTTGGCAGGGATGCCAAAACTAGACATGGCTCTATACAGCTCGTCCCTGTAGATGTAGCTGTCATATGCGGCCTTGAAATCGTTGAAAAGATGGTGGGTGTCGATTTGGTGTTCTTGGGTTTTTTACCGTAATGTGAATATTTGATCGACTGTGAACTTTCCTTTCCTTATGTACATATTTTATTTCTAATTTGGTTTTCCCGTTTCTTGAAAACAAAAAAACATACATTTTTCAACTTCTTTCGTTTTGTTTGAAAACAAAAAAATAGTATCAAACGTTTATTCACAAATTCAGCAAAATTTTCGAAACTATAGTGTTGCTAAGTTTATATCTTATAGCATGATATTTTCAACATCCCTTTTTTAACTTCCCATAGGAAGTTATTGTAATGGGTCCGATTTGACAAATTGAAAATTTTGACATTTCTCGACGTTTCAAGGTCCCTAGAGTCGAAATAAAAGATTTTTAGAAAGATGTCTGTGCGTGCGTGTGTACGTACGTTCGCGACGTTTTTTTCGTCGTCCATAGCTCAAGAACCAGAAGAGATATCGACTTCAAATAAATTTTGTTATACAGATAATAAGGCAGAAAGATGCAGAAAGGGCTCTCAAGAAAATTGCGTGGGTGGTTTTTTTACCATAGCAGTTTAAAAAAAAGGTGAAAATTTTGGTTAACCCTAAATATCTCATGAACCAATGACGCTAGAGACTTGAATAAAATTTTGTATTATATATTGTAACGTGATACAAAACAATTATATTTTTGGAAAAAAAATCAATTAACGGTTTTTTTTATAAATCAAAAAAACTGAAAAAAAAAATTTGTCACTTCGAAAATTTTACGACTAAAATATGATTTCATCTCCAAAACAATTTTGTGCAACGAAGAATAATGTTTTTGACATCTGATAAAATTTTGAGAAAAATCGAATTGACAGTTTTTTTACAAAAAATGAAAACCTAAAAAAAAATAAAAAAAAGTTGGTAAAAATTGAGTTTTGACTCAAATATCTTTTCAAAACTTTGAGATATTGGCTTTAAACTACTTTTATCTTTCAAAAAATATTGGTTTCAACATTCAGTAAAATTTTGAAAAAAATAGAATTGACAGTTTTTTTACAAAAAATTAAAAACCAAAAAAAAAATTAACAAAAGTTGGTAAAAATTGATTTTCGACTTAAATATCTTTTCAAAAATTTGAGATTATGGCTTCTAACTAATTTTATCTTATAAAAAATATTGTTTTCAACAGTAGGAAAAATTTTGAGAAAAATCGAATTGACAGTTTTTTTAAAAAAAATAATAACCTAAAAAAAAAATAAAAAAAAAGTTGGTAAAAATTGAGTTTTGACTCAAATATCTTTTCAAGACTTTGAGATATTGGCTTTAAACTACTTTTATCTTTCAAAAAATATTGTTTTCAACATTCAGTAATATTTTGAAAAAAAATAGAATTGACAGTTTTTTTACAAAAAATTAAAAACCGAAAAAAAAAATTAACAAAAGTTGGTAAAAATTGATTTTCGACTTAAATATCTTTTCAAAAATTTGAGATTATGGCTTCTAACTAATTTTAACTTATAAGAAATATTGTTTTCAACATTAGGACAAATTTTGAGAAAAATCGAATTGACAGTTTTTTTACAAAAAATAAAAACCTAAACAAAAAAATTAATAAAAGTTGGTAAAAATTGATTTTCGGCTCAAATAGCTTTTCAAAAATTAAAAATATTGGCTTCAAACTTATTTTATTTCACAGAAAATATTGTTTTTTATATTCAGTAATTTTTATATAAAAATCCAACAGTCCGTTTTTTCATAAAAAAAAATAAAATCTACAAAAAATAGAACGCAAATTTGGTAAGAATTGATACATTTAGACAAACTTTTAAGCAAGACAAATCGATAGACGGGATGGGAAGTTATCAGTGTGGGTCGCATCCCAGCCTCTTTTTAACTTTTAAGTCTGATAACTTATTATGTAGATACTCTGTCACAACAGTTGTTAGGGTCGTTTATTAATCCAATACATTTTCATCAGCTTACGTTTTTACCATAAACCAAAATGCCTACCTTAGCCCACTCGTATATTTCTTCCAAAAGTTGAATGACAATTTACAATAATTGCGCACCTCCAGACGGAAAACATCATTACCCTCAGAATTAGGTTCACAAAAAATATACGCATCGTCGATTGCTGATGTTGATGGTTTTGGTCTTGATGTGGATTCTTACATATCTATGCATATGTATATATCCTTCAAAAAATCTGGGTGAAATGAACCTTTACGCTCGTAACCTTGAAAACATTTTCCTCCTTGCAGACTAAAAAAAAAAATTCCCACATCAACGTAACTTTTGAGAACAGCCTGAAAAATCTTCCTTTTTCTATTGGTGATGGTGGTTTGGGTCTTTTTCTTTTTCTTGTACAGAGTTTACGATTTTTATTTTATGTTGGTAGGTTAGATGAAGGTATAGACTTACATATGTAGTTCTATGTAGAACGAAATTTATTACACCGACCGACCGACGCGACGGTGACACAATATACACACAACACACAAAATAATCATATCAAAACCTGAAAATAATATTGATTCTTTTGCTGTTGCCGACAACGACAGCGATGTCGTCGTTGCTCGTCGTTCATTAGGCAGAATTTTTCAAGTTCATGGCCAAATTAAAGTTTCGAAAATTTTCAAGAAAACAACGCCTACCTACGTAGTACCTACATATTTTTAGGTACAATTTTCTTTCACACGCAGAAGCATGAGAAAGTGCGACTGTCAAAGAAGTCTTTTCTCGCCCATCCCATCCCATCCCCTACCTACCCTAAGACAGAGATTGTGTGGATGTTGTGTACGAGTACGTTCTCTTAAAAAGATTCCAGACTGGCGTTGTCCTTTCTGGAGTAAACAAACTTGTGTCCTTGAAAACTGTTCTCCCCATTATGCTTTTCCTTATTACCCTAGTGGGTTTTGGGTTTCGAGACTAAATTTTGTGTCTACGAGTTTAGGTAGGTATAAACATACAGTAACAGACTTTTCATTCGACACCAGGATTATTGAACAAAGGAACCGTCTTTCTCGTTTCTAGAAGAAAATTCGAATGTTATATGTTCGCACTTGTATAGACGAGGCACAAAAATATCCCGAGCTCGACGCGTACCTATGTAGGTACGACGACGACGGTATACGCATACAATCTGAGCAAATATGAATTACGAAATGGTGGTGAGACGACGCGACGACGACGCATGCCGCCACCCTCCGCCGCCACCGCAAGACAAGGGTTTGAGAGCAGCACTTGGAAAAAAGGACGACAACCTTTCATAGGGTGGTGTTGGCTGTTAGCTGTCGGTTGTCGACTTAGGGTTTGAAAGTTTCTGCCTGTGTATCATTATACTTCGTTGGGCTTATCGCAGGAGCGAACCCCATATACTCGCACTCATATATATCCTCTTTTACGCAAAGAAAAGAAAAATATTTATTTTTGTGTGTCTGGAAAAAGTAATGACCTATCTTTTACCGGCTGAGGGGTTGAGGTAGGCTTCAAGGTCATGATAAAATGAAATTTTTTGTGTTTGTCGGTGCGGTATGCTGCACAGCCAAGAGCCAATATATATCTTTTCTTACCCTCATAGACTATGTGAGTTGAATGAGAATGATGAAAAGACGGCTAACGTTTTAAAGGATAAAGTCTCTTTGGCTTATACACGAAGTCAATATAAATCTCCGCGACGACGACGAAGACCGGGAGTTGGAAAAAATATATCCTAAAGAGTTTATTTTGCGTCCCTCTGTAAGTTAGAAATAATATAAATGGGTTGGAAAATGGAAACTCTATCAAGTAAAGGTTGTTTTTGAATATTTCCCAATAGCTAGACCAAAAAGTCAGCTAGACAGACAGATAAACAATTCCGGAGAGGATAACCTTTTTTAATATAATTTTGTTCGTATTTTTCTTTTTCTACAAAAGGGAGTCTAGAATGTTTTAATTTTTTTAAAAAACCTATGAATGGGTGAAGGATTTAGTCCAAAGAATTTGTTTTTGTTTGGAAATACTTGGCTAGGTCATTTCCAATTTCGAATTTTTAATTTTTATTTTTTTTAATATTTAATTGAAAAATCTTCTTTTTCTAGAATATTTAATTTTTTCATACACTCAAGTGCAAAATATTGTACCCATTCATAATAATAAGTCTACACTGTGCATTAAACTTGTATATTTCAAATATTAAGTGGTTAAAATCAAAAGCAAATATTTTCAATATTTGGCTAGATTTCAATATCTATTGAATAAGGTATAAAATTTCTTATCTAAAATTTCGGCTTACGCTGAAATATGTTCTTTATTTTTTTCAAAATTTGAGAAAGCTTAAATATCAGAATCTGTACAAATTTTTCAAGACTCTTGAGAAAAGAATCATTGTAGAAAACCTTGTGAATTTAAAAAATAAAATTTGTATTATAAATAAAAATAAATAAATTGGGTGGCGCAACAGTCCGTTGAGAACTAGGGCCTAGTGACTTACAACTCTCAACCATTCCTGTGTGCGAGTACTGTTGTCAGGGATGGAGAGGACCTACAGTTTTAAGCCGAATCCGAACGGCAAATTTGAGAAAGCACTTTTCATGACAAGAATTACTCTTGAAGAATTTGTCAATTCCTCGCAAGAGGCAGTACCCGTGAAAAAAACTTTAGATGGCATAGGCAGGGATCGAACCCAAGACCTCTGGCATGACAGTCCAACGCACTAACCATCATGCCACGGGTACTAAATTTGTATTAAAAAATATAAAAATCGAATAAAAATGTTCAGTTCTGTAGGCATAAAGACAGTCATAATGATAAGGGTAATGGTCGTGGTGTGTGGGTTAAATCCCAGGCAAAGCTGTTTCAGTGGGAGATGGCATTAAAAATTCTTTTTACAAAAGACACGAAAGTAATCACTAAAAAAATTTAGTAAAAAGTGTTCTGACAGGGTTATTGTTTGTTACCATAAGAATAGTAAAAATTGGAAACATAAGCAAAATCGTACAAAATCGGTCTAAGATGCTGAACACACATATACTATACGTCTGATACGTCTGTCATTTACACATTTGAACTCAGAAAATCAAGCTTTCGAATCAGACCAATTTCAACTATTTTTCCAAAAGTCCAAACAAAAAAGAGTTTTGGACAAACGTTTAAAAGTCCCTAGAATCTAAATCAAATGCTTTTAGAGAGATGTCAGTGTGTGTGTGTGTGTGTACGTACGTTCGTACGTTTGGGGGGTATCTTTTTGTTCAAAAAAAAATCTCTCAAACCAACATCTTTAGCGGCTTCTATTAAAATTGAAATAATAAATTGTGACGTAATACTAATTTTAATTTGGTAAGAATCCTATAAAATTTCAACTCACGCTTTTTATTATAAATCAAAATAATACCTCCAAAATAATTGTACGCATTTAAGAATAATGTTTTTTAAATCTGGTAATTTTGTTTAGAGAAATCGTAGCTAAAAAAATACCAATAAAAGTTAACAAAAATTGTTTTTCCAACGAATATCTTGGCAAGCAATTAAAAATATTGACCTCAAATTAATTTTATCTTTTAAAAAAAACATTGTTTTAAACATTTGACAAAATTTGGAAAAATCTATTTGACACTTTAATAAAAAAAAAATCTACACAAAAAATACTACACAAAAATTAGTAAGAACTTATAGTATTGATTTCAAAATTACTTCATTCTATCCAAACACATTGTTGTACATAATATGTAAATGGTATTTTTTAAGAAATATCCAAATTGCATTTTTGTGTAAGAAATAAAAACCTTCCAAAATATGCTATTAGACTAAAACATCTCAGAATCAAAATCAAATATTAAAATCAAACTTATTTGATTAAATGCAAAATATTGTTGTTAAGTTAAAAAAAAAATAAATCCAATTGACAGCTTTTTACCAAAATAAACGAAAACACACAAAATACACAAAAGCAACTAAAAAAACACTTAGGTATTTTGAGAACAAAAAAGGTATTGACTTTAAATTTTTGTTTATCTGAAAGAAAAAGTTTCTGTTTATATTTTATAAGACTTTTGGAAATATCAGTGCGGGTTCCCGCCCTCTTTTTAGAAACTGATTTTAAAACTTGAATACAAAACACAAAAACTTCATGTCACCTTATTGATAAGAGTAAATTTGCACGACCTTTTTGTAGATTTTCCTTTTAATTTTAGTAACGAATGATACTAGTCCTGAGATTTTCTCATTCTTAAAAACTACTTTTTAGGATTGAGTGAATTAAAAAAAGGCAGTTAAACTAGCTCTACCGTTAAAATCTAATGTAAGAACCAATTAAATAAATTTGCATTCTTCCTTTGATTGAAAATGAAGTTCTATTGAAAAAGGCAAAATTGTGTTAAAGCGTCAAAAAAAAGCGCTTTATTTATATCAAAGATTTGTTTGATGCTTTTGTGACTTCAGTGACCTAGTCAATATAGTCTAGACCAAGCTGTATTTTTTCGAATAAACATGTAAAACTTTGAATTTAACTACATAAACACTATAAAAGAAAGCAAGGTTGAGATGCTAGGTATTTATTGTCCCCTTTTTTATTAATTAAAATTTCCTTTGACTTCAAAAGTCTGATTTTTTCAGGGAGTTTAAAATATCAAAGCTAAAGTTTAGTATAAAGGAAAATTTAAAATAAGATTTTGTGCTCCTTTCTGTCTGTTAAGTCAATTCAACTATAAATCGTTTAGTTATTTAAAAAAATATATAAATACGAATATTGAATTTCTCCAAAGACCTTATTCTAAGCTTAAATAATATCCAGACTTTCAAAAATGAAAAAAAATACGAACTTTGAATAAATTCCTCAAGTTAATTAAAATTAGATTGAAAACAAATTGTGTAAAAGTTTTCTTGCTCAGTCAAGTGAAAAAACTTGTCTGTTTGCTGCGTTTTTTTATTTGTGATTTTATGACCAAGGGCATCTATATTTTTACAAGGATTCTGGATTCCTTCGCTTTGAGATATTATGATTAGGTATTTGAGATCTTAAAGGAAATATACTTATCCATAAAAATAACAATTAGAACACCATTCACAATTTACTTGGGATGTTAAATTTAGTTCGGAAATGATTGAATCTTAGAAAAATTCGGGTTTAGAATGTAAAATATGACGGAATTAAATAATTAATAAAAGTGTTTTCCTTTTATAAATCATTATTTCTGAAACTACTCCAAAATTTGTTGTTAACAAAAAAATCTTCATAAGCAAATCTGAAATTTTCATATTTTCTGTTTATTTTGTCCCATAAATATTCTGCCATTTCTTCCATTCACGAAACTTTAAAAAGCCTAGAAAAAAGTGTTTTTAAAAAGCGAAGAATTTAATATTTATAAAAAATTTTAGTAACTTTTGTTCGTTGATGAAAAAAAAACAATTATCCAAAAATAAATACTTGTACACACACGGAAACGGTTCGAAATACTGTTTTTCAGAATGCTGTATGGTACTGTTTGGTCATAATTCTGTATGTCTTAAATTCTGTGTCCTTGCAAAGTTATGTATAGTTCTATTTTTTAACAATCTTTAGAAAATCTTTGGAATTGGTTAAGAATATTTTTGATAAATGACAGTCAAACAAATTGTGATTGTCAAATTGATAGCTAAAAAAAGTGACAGTCTTTTTCCAACAAATATGAAGTTTTTTTTTATCAAGGTGAATAGAGCTACCAGGCGCTTAAACGACTACAAGATTTTGTCAGTTATCTTTTTTCCCTTACAAAAAAAATCATTCTTGCTCTTTCGACATTTGTAAAAAACAAGAACATTAAGAATATTATTTTTTTATAAATGTTATAGGAACCAATCACAAGTTTTACCATCATGGCAACAATGAGTTTGACAATTCTAATTGGAATTTAATCAATCGAAATGAGTTGAATCATCTTACACAGACGGAAGCTCGGTGCTAGTCAATTTGACTACTAAAAATATGACAATCACTTATCATGATTATGATTTTTGTTAATTTCATTTAAAACTTGAAAAATAACACAACTTTGTAGAAACACAAGAAATGTATGCTTATTCAAAGAATATTATTGGTACATGTAACTGTCTTAAAATATTTTATTAAAATAGGACTATTAACAAATTGTAATGATACTTTATTCTTTGAAATATTTCACGATTTTTCAGTTATAAACTAATTATAGCATTTTGTTTGCAGAATTGAAATGCAGAATTTTGAAATACAGAATTCATTCCTACCGAATTTTGACCATATAGAATTTTGCTTATGTAGAATTTCAAAATACACTATTTAATTTACAATATTAAGAATCAAACCTGTTCATTATTTTAGAGTTTACTCCAACATTTTTTTGACAAAGAATTTTTTTATATAAAATTCTGCCTTTTTCCCTACGAAAAAGTATCAATTTTGTTATCAAAATTTTCTTTCGTTTCATTTATTTACAGAAATGGTAGAAAATTATTATGTGTGAAAAACTACATCATTTAAATGGCCACTACGCCAATTGTTGCAAGCATCGATTCTTTTGAGGTAATATTCGACCACTTTTTGACACATATTGGTCGGTATCTCAGCCATAACTTGACGAATGTTGGTTTTTAAGTGCTCAAGAGTTAAAGGTTTATCAGCATAAACACTGTCTTTTTCGTAGCCCCACAAAAAAAAGTACAGCGGTGTCAAATCGCATGATCTTGGTGGCCAGTTGATATCGCCACCACGAGAAATTACGCGTCCAGGAAATGTCTCTTGCAATAAAGCCATATTCGCTCGAGATGTGTAGCATGTGGCACCGTCTTGTTGAAACCACATATTCTCCAAGTCGTATTCTTTAATAGCAGGAAAAAAGTCGGTTATCATATGACCATAACGCTCCGAATTGACACTGACAGTCGTTCCATTGTCGTTTTCGAAGAAGTAAGGTAATGCACTCTCTTCAATTACTTGAGGATTCTCAAAACCCCAAATACGACAATTTTTTCTATTAACATTTCCACCGAGTGAGAAATGTGCTTTGTCACTGAAGAAAATTTTGTTCGAAAAATGGCATCGTCGTCCACCGCCTGTTGTTTAAGCACCCATTCGACGTATCTACGACGTTGTGAATGGTCACCTTGCTTCAGTTGTTGTCTGCCGTAAGACAGTCCTAATTCCTGAGAACGACAAGGAATCGACACATTCGAGTCTTCGGCAAACACTTTCACTTACAGCAGCTATATTTTCAGTGGTACGAGAGAAACGATGATGCACAGGCCTTACAATATCTGTAACCAATCCAGTCTTTTCAAAACTTCTTCACAATTTTGCCAATCTCCTCTTAAAGCACGATATATGGCTATGGTAGAATCACCATTTTTGTAGTAGGTTTTAACATTTTAATAAATGTGAGACTTTTAAATGAAAAAAAAAACAATAGGTTTAACAACTTATTTTGACAGATGTCGAATTCCAGCCCTATACTTTTGAAGGCGTAAAATGGATAACCCAATACCATCTCAGTAGCATAGGATAATTTTTCAAAGAAATGATATCTATAGAAGCGACATTCAATATAGGTATTTGCAAACGATGATCTTATCGATTAGATTAGTCTCACTTGCGAAAGAAAAAAGCGGTGGCGTTTTAAATTATGAATTATGAATTAAGAATTTATAGAATGAGGAAGAGATAAAAAATTGAAGCGTAAAAATCAGTTATGTTTAGTGCAAACAGACTGACTGACCAGACTATTTTATATAGAAACAAATTTGTTCATTATAATTTTATCATTTTCACATTGTCATATTTTTGACAACTGCCCTGACATAATTGTGAAATTGTCCGATTTCATGTCACTCTTTTTCTTAAAGCTTAAGCTTAACATTGATTTCTCAAAATAAGGTGATTTTGATGTTTGAACAGAATCTTTAATAATTCGAAATGTACATATGTATGTATTTCAATTTACTTTACAAAAATGTCGTTTTGAAAGTAGACACCCTGTACTCTAGGATTTATTGTCATGCGTTTTTAAAAATATTTGTATTCCGACTGGTTGACTGTAGAGCAAGCTAAAAATTGATTAGAATCTTATCGATTATTATCGATATTAAAATCAAACTTCAAGTCATTTGGAATTCCAACAATAAATGCTATAAATTTGTGGTCCAAACAACAGGCAATCACTGACCGACTATTCGGGTAGGTACCGTTGAAAGTTTAGGTCTATATGGAAGTTTTAAGACCACATAGAAAAATACCTTTGTAGGATTATTTTAGATTTTGTTGTTGTTGTTGTTATTTTGTGTGTGTTTTTTTCTAAATGCGGTAGAGTCTTGTTATTTGCTTTTTTTTTGTTCGGTATTATTTGTTTTCATTTCAATTGGACACCTTTACCTTCGACAATTTTATACTCCGCAAGAACATTTTAACGCATGCCATAAGCGGGCAACATTTGAGCCTCTCACAAGCTTAGTTCTACATACTTGTACTATTCCCATATGGAAGCGCTTTTATATAATCACTAAGTTCAGTTGCTGCCGCTCGCTATAACGCTGGTTGTTGTCGCTATCGCTGTCGCTGATGATGCTGGTGGTGCTACCTTGCTGTTGCTATTGAGGTCTTTGAAACATTCTGAACTTTTAAGAAGTTAGTTCTTGACCAGAATTTCAACGCCTTGTAGTCGATTCTATCTAAAGCAACTACGAGAGACAAAAAGACAACAAAAACAACAACGAACTGTTTTTGTGGCAAGAGCCTATGATGTTTACGGTTTGGTTGGTTGGATGTGGCTGCCGCTGCGGGAATAGAAAGGTTGTTGCACATAGGCTGGCACATAGGTTGGCTGAGGTGCCGCAGCATGACTTTTCCAGCAGGCTTGAAGTTGATTAATTTCGTCGTTCTCTTTCGGTGGTAGTTAGTCAGTTTTTCGATCGATATGAGGTGAGCAGTCATTTGTTCTATGTTTGTTTTCTGTTTTCTTGCATCTTTTGTTTAAACGATTTCGATAGCGATTGTGTGTACTTACTTCAATAAAAGCAGCAGCGTCCTTCTCCACCTCTTTGGATTGCAGTCGGTCTGATTTTCTGGGTGCGTTTCAAGGTTGACAAAGCACTTTGTGTTGCATGTTGCTTTTCTTGCTATTGTAGAGCAACAACAACATAGCAACAATAAATTCTCTGTTTTGAAGAATTTGGAAAATTGTTGACAGAATTTGATTTAACGTTTTTCCATCAAATTAAATTTAAATTGCTAACAGCAGAGAGGCAGAGTTTCAGTTTGGTTTTGATGAAAATTTAAAGGGGACGACTTAAATGGACTGGATTGTGTAGGTATTGTACCAAGTTTGTAAGCATAGTCCTTATTTGGTTTAAAATCTGAAGCCTACAATTTTTTGACAGGAATATCAAAATTAGGCAAGACAAAGCAAACAACTTTAAAATGTTCCCTATTTGCAAAGTAAAGTTGGCCATCAATACTTATAACACAAAGCGTTAGTATTTATCTGTCGGAATTTTTGTAAAATAACAGAATATCGAAAATAGTATCGAAATTTAACTTAGTTTTCTAAGTTAACTTAGAATTCTGTTTAAATACTATTATGAAAGATTATGAACTCACAAGCTACATGTCAGAAACGAGAACAACCGAAAATATTTTCTCTTCTTCCACTTTTTGAAGATTTTACTCTTAAAGTATAAATTAAATAAAACCAAAATGAAAAATACTTCATACAAATGGAAACAAATCAAAGATTTCAGAAGAAATCATTTTGGAAGGGCCAACTTTAATAGCAAAATCTAAAGCTTATCTAATTATGCCATCAAAAGATCAGATTTTGACACCCAAATCAGCTCTAGAATCAATTCTTTAGTTCGTCCGTGCGTTCGGAGTAAAATAAATATTGTTTTATAGATAATAACATCATAAGATGCAAAAATTACTGTCAATCAAATTAGGTTTGTGTTTTTTTTTATTATAGTATTATTAAAAAAAGTGGCAAATTTGGTTGATCCCAAATATCTCTCGAACCAATAAAGCTAGCGACTCCAATTAGTTTTAATATTGTACATTTTTACATAATACCAAATCCGTGTAAATTCTAAAAAAACATTAATGAATTTTGTACATCAAATATTTTGCAAACAAAAAATGTTGTTATCTCCAAAATGCATTGCATGAAAAATAATATTTTTTACATCCGATAAAATTTTTAGAAAAGTCGGAGACAATTTTTTACAAAAAACTAAAAACTTAAGTAAAATAGTAGAGAAACCGTTAAAGATATTGACTTCAAACTTATCTTATGTTATGAAAATATTATTTTTAAGATTTTGTAGAATTTAAAATATAAATCCAATTGATAGTTATACAAAATAAAAATCTACACAAAATTGGTAAAAATGATATTCGACTCACATATTTCGATAATGAATAATGGTGTTGACTTTAAAATTATTTCGAAAAACATTGTGTAATTTTTTTTAGAAAAATCCAATCGGCATTTTTTATAAGAAACATGAACCTTTAAAACAAAATGCAACTTAAAATTGGATTTCAACTAAAACAGAT
The DNA here is from genome assembly GCA_920104205.1 of Eupeodes latifasciatus. Lineage (NCBI taxonomy): Eukaryota > Metazoa > Arthropoda > Insecta > Diptera > Syrphidae > Eupeodes > Eupeodes latifasciatus. Next base: position 130,473,854 of record OV049926.1, on the reverse strand, counting down.
ATGATATAACTAACAACTTTTTTTCCATAAAAAACGAAAACCTACAAAAACAACTAAAAACTTATAAAAATGAGTATCGGCTCAAGTGTCTTGAAAAAGAAAGAAGATATTGACTTCCAAACTTTTTTATCTTACGCAAAATGTTGATACTAATATTTAATAAAACTTTAAGAAGCGTGTGAGTCGCATCCTCTTTTTTGAAAACTGTTTTTAACCGCCCAATGTGAAGAAGGGTTCAACTTTCAGCAACAAATTTCATACTTGGAGATAAAGACACTATAATATTTAAGGGCTACACGATGATGTTCAAATGGTAGACATGTGCATTCAAGAGGACACAAGCGTCCACAGGTTTTTCTCAAAACCAACCTCTGTCTACCAACTCCTACTCTCACCTCCCCGTGGTGAACATCGGGTGCCTAGTACCTCAACTGGAGATTGGGTTCCAACCAGAGTGGAAAGTTGTTGGGGGCAGCAAACTAGAGAGGGGGGGGAGAGGTGCGTCCACTAAGGCACCTCTCCTTATCCAGACGGCAGCGGAGGAATTCCCGAGATGGAATCAACGGTGGCGTCTACAGTTCCAGTAAGGTTGAACTTCTTAGTGAACACCTTATAGGGCTTCTACGACTTATTCGGAGCCCAGGCCTATAAGGAGCGGTTTATCCGGCTCCCCGTCTTTGGAGTTATACTAAGGATCTGGCCCTCCAGGTTGGGGGTTGTGCCGTCAGGGTGACTTCCTGACCACGTAAAAATCTTATAGTTGCGAAGCACCAACAAGCCTCGGATACGGACGGATTTACTGCTGACAACCAACGCAAACGAATTAAGGACAACGAACTTCGGATATGCACGTGGAATGTTAGGTCCCTTAACAGACCACGTGCAGCCGAAGAATTAGCGGAGGCCCTAGACTGCTATAAAGCAGACATCACCGCCATCCAGGAAATACGATGGGATGGGCCGGGCAAAAAGAGGATGAAAAACTGCGATATCTACTATGGTGACTGCTACCGAGAAAACCAACAGCGCTTATTTGGATGCGGCTTCGTCATTGGAGCCAGACTTAGGCAACAAGTCTTAAGCTATAGGTGCATCAACGAGCGCCTCATGACCATCCGCATCAAGGCTAAATTCGGCAACATTAGCCTGATATGCGCGCACGCCCCCACAGATGAGAAGGATGACAACACCAAAGATATGTTCTTCGAGCTCTTAGACAAAACATACGAGCAGTGTCCTAGCTACGATATTAAAATTGTCCTGGGCGATTTTAATGCCAAGCTAGGAAGGGAAGACATCTTTGGTGGAATAATCGGGAAAAACAGCCTGCACGACAACACTTCCGACAACGGATTCAGGCTCATAGATTTTGCTGCGGGGCGAAACGTCATGGTAGCCAGTACGCGTTTTCCACACCTCAACATCCACAAAGGAACTTGGAGATCTCCAGATCAATCTACCGTCAACCAGATTGACCATATTGCGATCGACGCCAGACACGCTTCCAGCATCATGGATGTCCGAACTTTCCGAGGAGCTAACATCGACTCGGACCACTACCTTGTTGTAGCCAAGGTAGCACTTCGGGTTTCCAGGCCCAAGGCAAAACAGGGAGATGTTGGGAGAAGGTACAACGTCGAACGGCTACAATCGCAAGAGATCGCCAAATCCTTCTCCGACCGAGTTACAAGTAACCTCTCTCGAAGTTGTGTGCCGCCAACACAATGTATAGAAAACCAGTGGCAACATTGCCAAGACGCACTCAGAGAAGCCGCCTCTGACGTGCTGGGTTTCAAGCGACCACCAACAAGGAACCCCTGGTTTGATGAGGAATGTCGGCAGACAAATGCAGCCAAACAACAGGCACGCAAGGCGGCGCTGCATAAAAGGACGAGAGCTGCTCATGAGCTCTATGAGCAGAAGAGGCGAGAGGAACACCGACTTCTCAGAAGGAAAAAGAGAGAGCATGAGAAGCGTGCGGTCGAAGATGTTGAGAGGTTTAAAAGCAGAAACGAAGTTCGAAAGTTTTATGAACAGGTGAAACGAAATTCACAAGTACATAAACCTAGAACCGAAGGCTGCAAAGACGAAAGTGGAAACATCATAGTGGAACCGCAGTCAATGCTGAGGATATGGAAGGACCACTTCTGCAGACTGTATAACGGCGACGACGAACCGAATTCCGCTGTCAGGCAGGATGATCCATTCAACATAGACGACGAAAGCCAACAATCCCGTCCTCCCGACTTAGACGAAGTAAAGATTGCTATATCTAAGCTGAAGTCTAACAAAGCCGCTGGAGCGGATGGCTTGAATGCCGAGCTCTTTAAAGCAGCTGGAGATAAGTTGGTTAGGAGCATGCACCAACTTATCTGTAAGATATGGTCGGAAGAAAGCATGCCCGATGAATGGAACCTCAGTATTGTTTGCCCGATCCTGAAAAAAGGAGACCCTCTAAACTGCACCAATTATAGAGGAATCAGTCTACTTAACATCGCTTATAAAATCCTCTCTGCCGTAATATGTGAACGTCTAAAGCCCATCGTCAACAACCTGATAGGTCCTTATCAGTGTGGTTTTAGACCAGGAAAGTCCACAGTCGATCAAATATTCACATTACGGCAGATCCTGGAAAAAACCCAAGAACACCAAATCGACACCCACCATCTTTTCATCGATTTCAAGGCCGCATATGACAGTATCTACAGGGACGAACTGTATAGAGCCATGTCTAGTTTTGGCATCCCTGCCAAACTCGTCCGTTTGTGCAGGATGACCATGGAGAATTCACGCTGCTCCATAAAGGTTGGAAACAACTTAACTGAACCTTTCGATGTCAAAAAAGGTTTTAGACAAGGTGATGCGCTGTCATGTGATTTTTTTAACATCGTACTTGAAAGAATAGTGCAAAGCTCACACGTCAACACCAGAGGCACTATCTTTCAAAAGTCTGTCCAATTACTAGCATATGCTGATGACATTGACATAATCGGAAGAACTCAGCGTGATGTCAATGGGGCTTTTGTGAGTATTGAGGCAGAGGCGGCAAAAATGGGTTTAACGGTTAATGAGGGCAAAACAAAGTACATGCTGTCATCAAGAAAGGACCTACAACACCGACGTCTTGGTCAAAACGTCACCATCGACAGACGTAACTTTGAGGTAGTCAAGGACTTCGTCTACCTAGGCTCCGCTGTAAACGCAGAAAACAACACCAGCGCTGAGATCAAACGAAGAATAACTCTTGCTAACCGCTGTTTCTTTGGGTTAAGAAAGCAATTGAGTGGAAAAATTCTCTCTCGAAGGACCAAAGTGTCGCTATATAAGACCCTTATCATCCCCGTCCTGCTATACGGTGCAGAAGCATGGACTTTGACAAAAGCGGATGAAAGCACCTTGGGTCGTTTCGAGAGAAAGATTCTTCGTGTGATCTACGGTCCCGTATGCATCGAAGGGGAGTGGAGGAGAAGATGGAACGACGAGCTGTACGGGCTGTACAGCGACGTAGACTTAGCAAGAAGGGTAAAAGTCCAACGACTAAGATGGCTAGGTCACGTAGAGCGCATGGAAACCAATGCCCCGGCCCGGAAAGTCTTCGAATCCACACCCACAGGACAGCGCAGTATAGGAAGACCGCGAATCAGATGGCGCGCACAAGTGGAAGGTGACCTCACCCAACTCGGAGCGCGAAACTGGAGACATCTAGCTAGGGACCGAGCTAGATGGAGAAGTTTGTTGGGTGAGGCCCTAGTTCACACAGGACTGTAGCGCCACCTTAAGTAAGTAAGTACACGATGGACCATGTCTAAAATGTTTGATATTGATGAAAGAATTTGGAAAAGGTTTTGTATGGTGACTAACATACTATAGAATTTTCCCTATTAAAAATATGACCCATCGATGCCGTTTTCATCAGAATATTAACAACCCAAATATTCTATTAATATGTGTTTTTGAATGATAATCTCAATAACTGAACCTGAATCTCAATGGGAACCATTCCATTTAAGTCTTCAAACAAAACAAGTCTTTAAAGAATTGTCTCTGATTTATTATACATAGATACAACTAATAATATTTTTTAAAAATTAAAAATTAAAAAGATTAACAAATTATTTAACATTAAAATTAAAATTAATACGATACACTTAATATTTGTTAGTTTACACAAGTGTTCAAGACATAATTACTTAAAATTTTGTTATATTCCAATTCCAAATTGGCAATTTCCGTATTTTTGAGTTTTTGAAAAGTCGACTACGCATTTTTTACAGCCGAATAACATTGTCTCTAAACAGAAAGCAGGCCTTCACCAAATCTGTTTGCTTTATAAATTAGTTTTTGAGTACGAACTCTGAATGCAACATGGCCTTTAATTGACAAAATCATGAAAACCTCTCGTTTATTCATAGTTTTTAGTATTTTAAACCCTGATGGACTAGTTTTTTTTTTTATAATTACAACACTTTAAAATGTTAAGCATTCTAAATATTCTTATGCTCTGAAAATAATGCATATTATGTTCTTAACTAATTTAGTCTTTTCCTGTGAAAATGTAATCTGTTTCATAGCAATTTCATAGCAGGTTCTTAACGAATTCTTACGAGTTCTTACGAAGTCTTACAATCCGATTCAAATTCAATTAAAAGAACATTGACCTTAAATTAAAATCTAAAAAGTCTTTTTTCAATCACCATTCACATTTTTAAATAACTTTTTTGTATTAATTTTGAGAAGTTTCAAAAGCGAATTAAAAAATACCTCTTATATAATTTAAGTTATTTCCCATAAATAGAATTCACGAAAACTTTTAGAAAGTAGTTCACTTTCAAATTAATTTTGGTACATTTCTTCAAAAAGTTACGCCTTAAATATTTTCCTTTTATTCACAATATAACCTTCACGCAAGGACATTCCTGGAAAATCCTAAACCCAATAAGTCAGTATACTATTAAAAACCATTTGAACCCGTCCTTAAATCCATGTTAATATATACTTCTGTGTCGCCTAGAGGGAAATAATAATGTTTAGGAGTATGGCTTGCCTTTGCAAAACAGTAAAACTTGTCTACCAGTTTACTGGGCAATTTTTCCCTATACCATATAACAATGCTTGTGCTGCATCATCCACAAAACCACCCTCATGTCATAAACATTACCACTTAAGCTGTGTATTGCAACTGAGTACTCGCGCGATAAGCTGAAAGCAGACAATATCATCCAAACAGCAGTAGACTGCCTGCCTCTGCCTCTGACTCATTCTCTGGATGCGTTTGCACAAAGTGCTTGATGTTTCCATCACGTAAAATGGAATTGCACTGATCTGAGGCTATCAGACTTCAGACTCCCTCCAGCCAAATGCCATAATCCAATAGTTACCCTGCACGCTAAACGCCCAACCAGAACCAGAACCACCACCCCTTCTACAATAAGCGCACTATAGATAGGGATAGGTACTCTGCGAAAACAATGAAAAATGAATGCCACTCCATGTGGAACAAATGAAAACGAAAACGGAACTATTTAGGGGGTGGTTGGCCGTCGCACGAATGAACGTAACGTAGCGTAGAAGGATTCTTTACTATTTCCGAATCTGAAAGTGAAAGTTTAGCCCCACTCCCAATCTATATTCTCTTCCAAGCGACCGACAATGATGTTAATGTGAGCCGAGTGGGGGGGGGGGTGTTGAACGCTTGTTTTTATGCCATTGTGCAATCCATGCGCTTTTTTTATTTCGTTTTTGGAATTTACTGTATTACTATGTGGCGTGGGAGCTGTGTTTCTATGGCAGGGAAGCACAACAGACACCGCAAACACTCTGCGTTCTACTTCTCGTCCTCGTTTTTGTCCAGTTTTCTGGTTCATAGTGCTTCGTGTGATGTGATGGTAGGTGACATCGTTACATAGAAAAATATTCCAGGGATGTGTTATCAGCTCCTTGGCAGAATTCAATCTCTGCTGATGCATCTTGATGCTCTTGGCACGGGGATCGTTTTCGTTTCAGTTGAATGGGGATTTCTGTCAAATTGCCCAGGACCAGGACTCATCTAGTCTACGAGTATATACATAGATATAGAGTAATGTGTCTGCATAGGTATATATGTACGAGGATAGGAGTGCTGAGTTTATGGATTGTGAGCAGGGGTAGAAAAACTCATTAAATTTTGGTGCTGCTGATGCAATATTTGGGTGGTGCTGGTGAATGCTTTCGAACATTGAATTATGCAGAATTCTTGTGATATTTTTATTATTTTTGGTCCTGGTGGGAGCAAACAACTCATTTGATTTTTATATCTTTCTCTTTCTCTTCGACTGGCTCTCCCACTGATGATTTTATTGCTTAACACAGGCATGGGAGCTTATAAGAATACACAGACACGCACACTCATATACTATAGAAAACAAAACATTTCATTCGAAAGGATATTGGTTAAGATAATTTATGTTTCCATGGATTTCTTAGGAATAATAAAGAAAACTTTAGTAATTTAAACAAAATATACAAATGGATTCTTTATTTGGTAAATTGTTTTTAGTTTGTTAAAAAAGAAAAAAAAATTAAATTCTTATGAAAAGGAAAGTTAAGGCCATCATGCAATGTAGGAAAATGTGCTGCTTAGATAGGGATATCCTTTCGAGAGAATTTTGAAATAGATCAAATTGTGGTTTCTATAAATTGATTTTAAAATTCAGTGTTCTATAAATGAAAAAAAAACTGTGTAACACAAATTAATAAAAAATTAAAATTATATTTTGAAAGGGCCTTTAAGATTTTGTAGTCATGACTGTGTAAAACATTTTAATGATACTTAAAAACGTTCGTAGACCTCAAAAATTTAAATTTGTTCTTAAGAAAGTACTTTCTTCTGCTTTTTCTACGTTTCAACAAATTTTAAAAAAAGTTGATATTTCTCGAAGTGTCTAAGCCTCTCTCGAAATTAATTATTTTAAGAGAGATGTTTGTGTTTAGATATGTAAACAGGTACATATTGATTTGAAATAAATGTTGATCTACAGTAACTTGAAAACCTGTAGAAATTTGAACAAAAAAAACTGAAAAATTTTATTGATTCCAAATATCCCTCGAATCAATAATGCTATTGACTTCAATTAAATCTTATTTTATACATCGTGGCGCGTCAAACACAATTGGTAAAGAAATAATATTTAAAAAAAACTAAGAAACAAAATATTTGTCAGCTCGAATATCTTATGAACAAAATACGGCATTTAATTCAGAAGTGTGCTTCAAGAGAAAACAGTCTTGATATGTCTTAACATTTTTAGACAAATTTAACTGATTTAGCTTTTTTACGAAAAATTCAACAAAAAGCTACTTAAAAATGGCTCGAAACTTATTACTATTTATGTATGTATATAAAAATATAAAATAAAATAAAAAATAAAATAAAATATTAAATCATTTAAATTTGTCTACAAAATGTCGTTACATGAAATTAAATAAACTTTCAATTTTATTTTTCTAAGAAATGCAATACAATTATTGAAAGTTTATTTAATTTCATATAACGACACAAACAATCTTAAAGTTAAATTTTTGAATGCATTCTTTTTCAAGTATTTTAAATTTAAACTTGGCTTATTACAAAAAATATTATTTTCACATTTTCAAAGGCATCATTGGAAATTTATCTTTTTTTTGATTTTCCAACATCTGCTTTTTCAGGATTACCGCTGTTATCATATAAAAATTCCAAAATCAAAAACAAAGCCTTATTTTTTCCCATTAGTACCTTTATAAGAAAAACTACATAGATTTACTTGCAACCCAGTCAAGATCCTAAGTATTGTTTTTATCATATTTTGAGAGGGTTTCAATTCCAGAAAGTATAGCTAAGATGTTTGACTGTGTGTTTATTAAAATCTTAGAAACAATTTTCTGTGAAATTTTCAGTGGAGGCTATGCCTGAAAGCTAAACCATTAAATGTTAAACGAATACAAACAAATAGCAAAGCTTTGCGTTGAGTAAATAAAATAAAGAAATTCTTTATAAAAAGTAAGAAGACCAAAAATACTAGGAATTAGTTTTTCAATTTAAAATTCTTAGTTTATTGATGTTAATTTATGCCCTCAAAGTAGTTTTTTTCGAATTTTATGCACTTGTGGAAAAGGTTCCTTTTCGGTGTAGCCTTCTTCGTTTCGGTTTCTACCTCTTCAATCAATTTAAAACAGTTTTCACATAGAGGCCTCTTTAGTTACATGGTAGAAGTTACATGGTAAACCCGTGATTGCGTAACAATATTAGTGGAATTTTTGATGAAATGAGAACAATTTACGAGTGCGGAAATTAAAATATTTTCTACTGAACCTTCCAATTTTCCAACAAGGTCAGTAAGGTCTCGGACACTTAATCGAATGTCGCAATTCTTTGATTTTCACTTAAAGAAGCTTACAAAAGCATTTCAAACTCTATTAAATATATCAAAGTACAAAAAAAGAACTTTCGCTTAGAAATAAATACTTGTCTCTATCGGAGTTCCAAAACTATAAACTGTATTTTCCAGTTTACTTTTATACTATATGTTATACAAAGTTTTTAATTGTGTTTGAATTAAATGGTTACACCAAAAGCAAAAGATAGATAAAAAGGACACACCAAAATACATACACCGCTTATCCTTTATCAAATGGCACACTTAGGCGTATACGTACTTTTTTCGAGTTTTATGTGTGTTTTTTTATATTATGCGCGCACCCAAGGGGATATGAATACCCTTATAATGATTAAACACAGTGCGAGCAATTAGAAAGGGGGAAATAAGATTATAAAGGAGATACCGATTCACATTCACAATTTGAATATCTGCACATTGTAATGAGTGGAAAATATTGAGTCTGGTAAAGCATTCCACATTCGTGTAGTGCGACTAAAGAAAGAATCTCTGTACTTTACAGTACGTCCAAAATTGGGCTCAAGGGTAAACTGATTAGCATTCCTAGAAGAACGGGTATTACGGTTGAATTCTTTGAGGGGAGGAATGCAACTGGCTATTTCATTAGAGCATTGCTTATGAAAGAAGCGATAAAATAATGACAGGAATGAAACCTTACGACGGTGCTCGAGAGCGTTTTAAGACTTTATTTTTCAATAATTTTTTTTTAATAGTACATTTAGCAATTACATATGTTTTATAGTTTGTTTGAACTTTCACCTCAAAAGTCTTTAACTAATTTTAGCTTAATGGATTATTAACATAGACATAGACTTTTGAAACAATTGTATTTTCAAAATATTTAAGCCTTTTAAAAAATGCAATTTATTGTCAAGAGAAAAGTACTTTTTACTTTGTCCCTTCACTTTGATAATTTCTTCAAAAGCTTTTAAAGAATTTTCCAACACATTTATACATTCGTGCATTAGACCAGTTTTAATCATAAGATATTTCATTAATAAATAAATGAGAAAACTATCCAAGTTCAGATGCAAAGTTTTAATAAGAATTAAACGCTTTACAACTAATATTAAAATAAATTATAAATATGAATATGTAAATGTCAATTTAACTGTGTTTTTTTCCTCTCACTTATAGTTAACTTGTAAAATGTCGTGATGATAATGGCATGTAATAAAACTACTGAACGTTTGTCCGATTAAAAACTTGTCTACAATTGCGATTGATGCATATTTAATATTGTATAGTGCGTGAAAAATTTAAAGAGTTTTCATGTGTACATTGTCTGAACTAAGTAAATTTCATATTAATATTTTAACACAAAAACAGTTTAATTGTAGCGAAAAATCAGATAAAAGGATTTTTCATTCAGGGTAAAATTATTTGAAATTACTTAAAACCCACACTGACGTTTCTTAACAATCCAGCAATCTATTTTTACAATAGTGCATACATAGCTACGCATATTTAATGATATATATTATTTTGTTATAAAGCTTAGACTTAGCCGTTTAGTGTGTAAGACAATATATTTGAAATTATCACTTTTTCATTTGGGAGGCGTTATAGCTATAACTTCAGTAATGTTGGTTTTCTTGATACGTCTCGAGCTAAGGGATTACTCGCATAAGCGCAGTCTTTTGCAAAACTCTTCAGAAAAAATCTAATGGTGTCCAGTCGCATGATTTTGGGTCATCAGAACGTGAAAATACGTGACCAGGGAACTTCTCACGCTACAACAATCAAAATAAATAAATAAGTCCGTTGAGAACTAGTGACTTACAACTCTTAACCATTCCTGTGTGCGAGTAATGTTGTCAAGGATGGAGGGGACCTACATTTTAAAGCCGAATCCGAACGGCTAATTTGAGAAAGTACTTTTCATGACAAGAATTACTCTTGGAGAATTTGAGAATTTGTCAATTCCTCGCAATAGGCAGTACCCGTGAAAAAAACTTTAGATGGCACAGGCAGGGATTGAACCCAAGACCTCTGTTAAAACAGTCCCACGCACTAACCATCACGCCACGGGTACTGCAACGCCACGCTATAACAACAAAGCTATAATTGGAAGTGTTGAATGTCTTGTTGTCCGGGTCCCGTCTTGTTGGAAACACATATTGCCCAAGTCATAATCTTAAATTGCCGGGCCAAAGGAAGGTTTATGAAACTATCAATTGCTGAGAACGCCAGTCGTTTCCATTGCCAATTGCATGGCGATAATGTTGTGGATCTTTATTTGACAGGTGTCAAATGCCAGCATTACCTACTTGAAGCCACTAAACGAAAGAACAGATTCTGCTTTCAAATAAATGTTTGAAATAATTAAAAAAAAAAACTAAAATTAAATTAATAGGTTCTAGATTTCACAAAAAATAAAATAATAAATGATTTTGTTAATTATTTGTTAAAAAACTTAAAACAAATTTTTACAAATTTAAGTCATTATGAGGTACCTAAATTTAATGTCCTATAAACACTACAATATTTAAATGGACTATATATAAGTCTTTAAGATTCCTTTTTTCAATATAATTAAATTATTATTATCTAGTGCTTCATCCATAAAATAAAAATAAAACTAACCTATTTGTTCATTATTGAAAGTCGGCTTTTATTCGTTCCATGGTCCATAAATAACTGGATAAATATAAAGTCAATTAAAGGATTTTGTTCATTTATGTTATATTTTTGTTTTCACCACACTCCATTATTTTATAATGTAGGTACATAATCTTAATTTAATATAAATATTTCATAACTTCTTTCTAAACTTAAACAAAATTTTAGAACTTATATCTAGGTATATACCTAGTCAGCTCATGTACATATATTGTACATTTCTCAAAAAGGACATTTTTACCGAAATTATTTAACTGTCTCCCTGAAGATAACCCACATGTTTCCCTTGACACTTATATTTGCCAAAAGGAAAAAAATACCTACGCATTCAAATCCCAAAATGATTCACTTTTATCTTCACCTCGCCCCTAAATACTGTCATTGTGTATATAAACCTATACACTACCTATACTAAATACATACATACTTATATCCTATCCTGAAACCTCATCATTGGGCTTAACTTTTCATGAAGACAATTGCGGCGGTGAATGCCCTTGACCTTGTGAATTTTCCACAAGGAGTCGTTTCCCCAGTTAAGTGTGTCTACCCATCATAGCCAAAGTCGTCGTCGCGACCACAAAACCAGCCTAACGTGCACAAATTTTATTAATATTAATTTTATTCTACATGAAAAACAACAACAACAATAACAAAAGCACAACAAAAAAAAAAGGAAAAACCAAACAAAGAACAAATAAAACGTGTATATGCGATCCGGAAAGCACAAATACATGCATAAGCACAAACGAGACGTCTGCTGTTCTAGAACCATAAAGTCCATCCAAAGTTCTTGGTCCCTCAAACCTTTTTTTCCTCTGATGGGTAGAAAAAACGCCCGATTTAGTGTTCCTGAACAAACTCAAACACTTTTCCGAGAAGAAAAAGCATAACACAAATAAAGAGCTATATCTACGAATAAGAACTGTTACTCATTCAGAACACCCTTTTTACCAGCCCCCTAAAGAGACCCAAAGCTTTTGACAGTTTCGATAGAGCAAAGTATATAAGAAAAGCCGCGAAGGATGGGTTTCGTCCTTTAGGACCTAGTCATATGTAGATATGTATATATACTTTAAACTTACGTATATATAAAGTTTATGTTCCCTTTCTGTCTGGAAGTGAAAACTCATGACTCCTAAGTGACTATACACTTCATACTCCGTAGACAAGTTTGATATACATATAATCCAGCTGGTTGAGGAATGAGTGTGGTAAATAACTGATTTTCTCCATAGAACAGTCATGACCGTTTGTGCTTTCTTGTACATGTTTGGGGAACCTTTGCAATATCAGTCGGATGAGGAGCTTCGCTTTGGACTTCTGTGTGTACACTGTACACCTCCTAATGACATACCCTATAGAGTTTGAAATTTATTTGACTTTTAGGAAAGCTTTTCGCTGATGGTTCCATACAAAAGGAAACACAAAAAAAGGATGGTAAAAGGACTTTGCCATACCTTTCCGATGATGGTAAACTTTGAAAACGAGTGCGATAGGGTTTGAGTTTTTATAGCTCCCACTGTGTCTTTGTGGGCCGACAACTATATGGATGAGTACATACTTACATATACATACCTAGTATATCTGCTTTATGTGTCTTATATTCCGGCGGGGTTTTTAACCTAACGTCCGACGCCATCATTGAAAAAGTTGCTGAAACAGTAATAGAGACAACGAAACAGAAGCAGAAATAGAAAAAGAAACAAACAGAAGCAAAAGAAGGATATACCGAGTTATACGAGTACCTACTTAGAAGATATTTTGACTCACATAAAGTCAAGCTACATTAAACATTATATTTACAAGAAATGAATATACAAAAGTTCGAAGTGGTTTGGTTGTTTTTTCCTTTGTATTCTTCATCATTCTCGATTGTTCCTTTTCTATTTATTTAGGTTTTTGTTAAGAGCTTCTAAGGAAACAACATTTATAGAGATGTTTTGTTTTGTTTTTTCGAAAAAACTCGAGTTAAAATTATCTATTTTGGATTCTGTAGAAAATACTTTTAAATTTGTTTACCTAAAATTATATTAATTAAATTGAATTTGAATTTATATATATTATAAAATAATTTAAAGTCACTTTGTTTTTTTTTTTTTCTTTTTTTTTTGTAATGAATAATAATATGAAAACGACCTTATAGCTCAAGACTTTAGTTAGTCGGGTAGAGAAGAGATACACAACCCCTCAGGGAGGCTTTTCTAAGAACATTCGAGATAGATTTTGATATTTTGTGTATATTATCATATTTTGATGTTATGGATTTAAAATAATAATTTTTACATTAAAAATGAAAATCATGCAGTAAAACAAGTTCGTACTTAAATACAATATAAATAATTCCTTGGTTCTAATATGACGTAGAGAGTTTTTCTAGTGGTTGACACAATACCCCTAATATGAAAATAAGAGCAACGGGTACACAAAAGTATCTTAGTTAGAAGCTTATAAGACCGGAAAAGAGTTGCATATGAAGACAAGAACAGAAGAAAAACGAGGATTGGATGCGACCCACACTGATAACTTCCCATCCCGTCTGTCGATTTGTCTTGCTTAAAAAGTTCGTTGGTTTTCGTGTTTTGTTAAAAAAAGTTGTTAGTTGAAGTATTCTTAAAAATTTTTAAATTACCAACAACATTTTGGATACAATGAAATAGTTGTTAACGAGATTTTTAGTCGAAAACCAATTTTTACCAATTTTTTTAACATTTCTTAAAGTTTTTATTTTTTAATTTTGAAGTCAATACCTTCTATTGTTCAGGAGATATCGAGAACCGAACATCAATTTTTACCAATTTTGCGTACTATTTTTTGTAGATTTTATTTTTTTTTATAAAAAACGGACTGTTGTTGTTATAAAAAATTTACCGAATGTCAAAAACAATATTTTCTGTGAGATAAAATTAGTTTGAAGCCAATATTTTAAAATTTTAAAAAGAAATTTCAGTCGAAAATAAATTTTTACCAAGTTTTAGTATTGTTTTTTTTTTAGGTTTTTATTTTTTGTAGAAAACTGTCAATTCGATTTTTTTCAAAATTTTACCGAATGTAAATTTATAATATATAAAATATTTCTTATAAGACAAAATTAGTTTGAAGCCATATTCTTCAATTTTTGAAAAGTTATTTGAGTCGAAAATCAATGTTTACCAACTTTTAGTAATGTTTTTTTTAAAGGCTTTTATTTTTATAAAAAAAAACTCTCGACTCGATTTTTCTCAAAATTTTACTAGATGTCAAAAACGTTATTCTTCGTTGCACAAATTTTTTTTTGGAGAAAAAATCATTTATTGTTCGTAAAATATTCGAGGTGACAAATATTTTGTTCAGTTTTTTTGATTTATAAAAAAAAAACGTAAATTGGATTTTTTTCCAAAAATATATTTGTTTGGTACCACGTTACGATATGTAAATAAAAATTTAATTGAAGTCTCTAGCTGGTTCGTGAGATATTTTGAGTTAACCAAATTTTCGCCTTTTTTTTAAATTGCTATGGTAAAAAAACCACCCAAGCTATTTTTTTGAGAGTCCTTTCTGCATCTTTTTGCATTATTATCTGTATAACAAAATTTATTTGAAGTCAATATGTGTACTGGTTCTTGAGCTATGGACGACGAAAAAAACTTTGCGAACGTACGTACACACGCACGCACAGACATCTCTCTAAAAATCTTTTATTTCGACTCTAGGTACCTTGAAACGTCAAGAAATGTCCAAATTTTCAAATCGACAAATCGGACCGATTACAATAACTTCCTATGGGAAGTTAATAAACGAATATTGTTTTTCAGGGAAAAAAGCATGAAAACGCGCTGCCGAATGTTCAATATAGTTTTACTAAAATATAAAGATTTTTTAATATTCTTATGATTCCCAAAAGGTCTGGAAGGTCACATTAGCCATGCAGTCGATACTGATATGAAGTGATCGGTGATTGATAACCTGTAAACAATATTTTCATTTAGGTCTGATGAAGTTAAATAAACCAGTTGCCGAACAGTTCAAGACACGAGGCCAGCTATGCTTAGAAGTAAAAGTCTATTTCGGTTGTTAAATACGTTGAATAGAAAATTCTTCTAACAAATCAAGATCGAAAGTTCTTTAAACATCGTATTTATGTTTTCTTTCATAATGTTGTGTGAACGTCTGAGTTCGGTAGAAGATAAAAACGCACACTGCTAAGAACATTTAACAAATTTATTTTAATTTAATATCGTTGTTCTTTAACTTAACATTTTTTCAGAAACTCGTTCAACATTGAATTATTCAAAAGAACTAAAGCTTGATTTTAATCGCTGTGAAAAAAACAAATTCACAAGAAGGACAATATTAAATATATGCCGACTTCAAGACTTCCCAATCGTGCCCGTCTGTCGATATTTCTATGATGGAATAGGACACACTTAGGCGAATTTAATGGCCCATTGTGATACCACATGAATCTTGAGGCTTTCTCCTAAGCTCAATGAAACCAGTTTGAGTCTCTTACAAAACGTGAGAGGCTGATTATGCTAATATGATTTAGATCGTTTAGATCGTTATAGAAGAATTCTCCTATACGTAATTTTTGCGTTTTTGAGCTAGGGCAGGGCTTGTACAGAGAAGGTAAAGAACTGTTTCCTTTTCTTCCTCGTCCATACAGCTTCTGCAAAAGTCATTTGAGAATTAATCTAGCTTAAAGTTACCTGTTTCTATGGCCCGGCACCCAGCAAAGGTGAATATTAAACTGTTGCGCCATCTCCATTAGAGATGATCGACAGTTATGGACTGTTATAGAGTTTGTAGAGACAGAGTCCAGAGATTTGATAGCGGCCTGACTATCTGATAAAATACGGATATCAGATGTTGATATCACGTTTTCTTTAAGCCAGGACAAGACTTCTTTTATCGCCAAAAGTTCCGCCTGTAGCACGCTACAATGATTGGAAAGGCGGAATGAGAGACTTAATTTCAGTCGTTCAGAGTACACACCTCCCCCCTTCTTTTGTTTTTGATCCATCTGTATAAAAATGAATTGACTCGTCTTCCAGGAATGCCCTATCCTCCCAGAAAGATCTGGAAGGTATAGAAATCTGGAAGTTTCTGTCGAATTGCAGTTGGGGGATGGTGTAGTCTATGTGCTTTAGAATTGATTCTAAATACCTAAGAATTACGGAGTGGCCAATGTCGCTGTTAATCTCCTATGACGAAGCTTTGCGGCGAATGGCAAAGCTTGCAGTTATTTGTTTGCTAAATATATCAAGAGGTGTTAGGTATTTCTAAAAGTCTTACAAAATATTTTCTGTAAGATAAAAATGTTTGAAGTCAATATTTTTTTTTGTCCTCAAGATATTTGAGTTTTTTAGGTTATAAAAAAAATTGCCAATTGGATTTTTTCAAAAATGATGTAAAGCTAAAAACAATATCTTACATATGATAAAATAAATTTGATTTCAATATCTTTTCCGTACTGTATTTTTTTAGGTTTGTATGTGTTGGTTGGTTGGCATTGATCAATTTTGGAGGTAATGACTTTTTTTAATTAATAAACAATTTAATTAAAGTCTAGCATTATTGGTTCCGAAGATATGTGGGTCAAATTTTGTAATTCTTTTTAATTTCTATGTAGTAAAAAAACCACTCAATTTTTTGAAATTCCGTTCTGCTTTTTTTGATGCTACGAGTATTATCTGTATCTCGAAAGTACGGATGTACGGAATCATACGAAAATACGGACGTACGGAAATACGAAGGTACGGACGTACGGAAATACGAAGGTACGGACGTACGGAAATACGAAGGTACGGGCGGAAACAAGCACTCACAGACGTATATACGAACAAAAACAAGCACACACATCTGTTTTAAAATGTTTGATTTAGATTCTATAGGAACCTTAAGACGTCAAGAAATGTCAACATTTTCCAATCGACTAACCGGACCGACTACAATAACTTCTGTTTCAAAGTTAATAACAAATTGAACGTACGTTTAAGGCGCCAACAAAATCTTGAGTGACTGAGATGGATATAATCCTGGATTGAGCCAATATTAGGAAGTCTAGCATGCGAAGCAGTTAGCTAGAGATGAACACCCAGTTTATTGAAAGACATTTTTTATTTATTTGTAGGGTCCTTACACGTTCGTACTTAGAACTTTTTTTGATTTGATAAAAATGTGCATTTGTAATACTTGCATTTTCACATGATAGAGATCAAACTTTTTTCAAGGATCTTATCAAGACATCCTCTATAGGCTTGAGATCATATTATTAAGTGCCTTCAAAGGTACTTTTTACGTCAAAACTAGATTTAAGCTGAAAAAGTCAAACCCTTTGTAAACTAGTTTGCCCAATCTCAGATTCACTAGATGATACATAATACTAACATCCAGGACGAGACCGAGACCAACCGATAATGCTCGTTCTCGTTAGTCTTGAGGGGTTTGATAATCTTAGCGCATGGACTTACTTATTTTGAATTCATTATTCAAACAACTTATTTACTACTATTTTGGGTATTAAAAGAATGTGTACCTACTTTTTTATCTTTAAGTTTTTTTTTCTCAAAAAATTACAGTTTTCCAGATCTTGAATAAAAAAATGTATGTATTAATTTCAAAATCCAAGTGATAAGATGCAAATTCTGAAATTTCACCGTACAACATGAATGTGAAATGCTAACCAAACTCTCTCTTTCCCTATAATTTCATTTTTAGGAATTCAAAACTAATGTGCAACGACAACTCCATCCAGACCATAACTTCTTTTTCGAATGCTAGTCTTTGGCATAAAAAGGTTACTAAAAACCCCTTGACTGCGCGCTCCTGTAAAAAATAAAAGTTGCATGAAACAAGACCACAAAATATACCATTAAACACTGAAATCTAGATTAATACAGAAACGAGATTGAAGTTGTATAAATTTGACGAGACTCAGAGGAGACTAGCTAAAGTTTCGACTTGTTGCCAGTCCTAGATAGATCAAGGCAACTAGAAAATGAATTTTATCGAATATTAAGAAAGTATACGCTTAGTCCGAAAAGTCTCCGTACAGCAGCCTAATTTTAGTGATTTTTTGAGAAAAAAAAGTACTAGGAATAAATGTAACATTCAACAAACAATTTAGTTTCCAAATACACCTTTTTACCAAATTTAAAAAAATTGTGATTGTGATTTTCAAAATTCTTGTTTTTAATATATTTTTATAGTAAATACTTATCTCAGAATCAACAAAAAGAAAGCTGCTGTACGAATACTTTTTGGACTATGTAAATAAGAACTGAATCTTGTTACAAACATTCTAGTATTGACATAAAAATGTTTCTAACTTTATGAAAGATCGACTAAGAGTACTTCGCAAAAACAGTGTCGAGAAAAGGTTGAATTCTTATTCACACATAAGAGCCTTAAATTATGCCGCAACTTGTGTAAACATTCCGAAGTTAATATGTATATATACAAAACTTATTTAACTAAAAACCTTTTTAAATTCGTTTTTGTTTGAAGGAAATTAAGTACTACCAAAATAATAAATTAATAACAATCAAATCTATTTTTGATCATCTCTAGCAATTCCAATTTTCAACTTATTTTATGTAGAAGTTCTTTTCATCACATGCTCGAGTCATATTGATTGCTACTTTTCTATTATAAAATATACAAATTCAAATAAACCTCCTATGGAGAAAAGGTTATAAGAAAAATATAAAAGATTTTCAACAACCAGAACCCATCATTCAAATATATACGAATATAAAACAAAATATCTATCTTTATAATCTTAATATACCTTTGTGTACTGAAAATAATATTCCTTCCTTAAGATGGATGCTGCATATGTTCTTAAATAACCAACAAACGTTTTTGGTTTTATAACCATCATCCATATTCTATCTTCTATCTTTAGATACTTTTCGTAAGAATTTTGTATAATACTCTTCCATTTTTGTACTTGAAAACACACATTCCTAAGAAATTTCTTTGCTCAAATACCAACGTGACAAATTATATAAATGCTTAAAGTTCCTTCTATTTGCAAACGTTCTGAGTCATTTGATTTGGTTTTCTTATTTTATTTTTTTTTAAGTATAATTTGTAAAATGTTGTTTCGTTGCGTTCAAAACTTCGATCTCCTTTCGAACAAAATCTATTGTCTATTTCTGTAAAATGAAGGAAACATAAAAAGCATCTAAGAATTAATTTGTAAATATAAATTTAATAGTGTATTGAATCCATTTTTGTTTTTAGGTAAGATTTTTGAATACAAAATTAAATACCAATCAAATGACACGGATTGTTAATATCCTTATTTTGCCTCATCCGTATCCGACCGGTAGTATATTGAATTAGGGGCTGGGACCTGGTGTTGTGCATATTATTCCCTTCTGCAACGTTATCACGATTTTATTTATATGCATCCACAAGGATATCCCCGATGGCTGTTCACACCCACTGCACCAGGTTATACATTTCAACTCGAATATACTCGTAGCTTCTGGTTTTACAAGACAGGACGCGGGTGGGTTCTGTTCCTGTTCACAGTTCAGTGTTTTGTAGTATAAAGTCCAAGGAGCTTCCGTATATCTACTGTACTTTGTTTCCCCTCTTATTGGCATCTACATATATAAAAGAGGGCAACGAATGCATTTAAATGAAATGACATTCAGCTCAATCCAGTAAAGGTCGAATTTATAAACAACTACAGAAAGAGGATATATGCAATTTCCTTTTTCCTTATGCCAAGATTCTTCGTGCTGCGGGTTCATTTCTAATTAAATGCGCTTAAAATCTTTAAATGGTGAGACTTTTGGTTTGAACTTTTTATAATTTTCGATGAAGACAGCTAAATTTTCATTACTTAAGCGCAGTTAATTTAAAGATTTCTTCAGTACACAAATAGAATTTAAAATGTGATTTCTTCTTTATTTCTTATGGAAACTGATTTGATACATGTTTAGTTCATGTTATACATTTCTGACAGTTTAAGGTAGGTAGAACATCTAAATCTGGATTGCCTTGAAATAATACAATCCAGAAGCAGAAGAATACACGTTTTGTGGGTTATACACTTCTTCGCAGTCATATTTATCTCCATTGGATTTTCATTCCCTGGAAAACTTACATAACCAAATGGTATTTTTGTATATTTTTCTGAAACATATGATTACATGATTTTTGAAAACAAGGTACGTTTTTAGTTCCTTATTCAATAGAAAAACAAAGAAACAAACAGAAAATAAACGTTAATATTAAAAGATATTTCATGAGAATTTAGGTGATAATACTTAGAAAACACACATCCGCTCGCAGCTGGATTGAAGGTTTTTTTTTTTTTAAGTATGAAATCAATAAAATGTATTTGTTATAGAAAACGTTTTTATTTTGAACATATAATGCGAGTATTGAAGAAGTTCTATATAAGATTTAGGTAATGCAAATAAATATAGAAATAGGTCTTATTGCTATTATCCTTAGAATTTAAAGAAAAATGGTTGCATTTTTGCCTGTAAGCATTACGCTCTCGCTTTTTACTTTGCTGTGATTTTTGACAAAGAAAGTGTTGTTTTGAAAAATTAGCGTTAAATGCAGAACAGTTTATCAATCAAGAAATTAAATATCATTGTTACAGCTCTAAATAACTCCGGGGCTAATAACTCCATTAAAAGATTTTTAAAAAAAAGCAAAATTCTTATTCTTAACCAAAGGAAGAAGGATTTTTAATTTATCCAACCAAATATCTAAAAGATTTTTCATCTAAGGATTTTTCTTATGGAAACTCATTTGATACATGTTTAGTTCATGTTAAACTTGGATTGCCTTGAAATAATACAATCCAGAAGTAGAAGAATACACGTTTTGTGGGTTATACACTTTTTCGTCGTCATATGTATCTCCATTGAATTTTCATTCCCTGGAAAACTTACATAACCAAATGGTATTTTTGTATATTTTTCTGAAACATATGATTACATGATTTTTGAAAACAAAGTACGTTTTTAGTTCCTTATTCAATAGAAAAACAAAGAAACAAACGTTGCTATTATCCTTAGAATTTAAAGAAAAATGGTTGTATTTTTGCCTGTAAGCATTACGCTCTCGCTTTTTACTTTGCTGTTATTTTTGACATAGAAAGTGTTGTTTTGAAAAATTAGCGTTAAATGCAGAACAGTTTATCAATCAAAAAATTAAATATCATTGTTACAGCTCTTAATAACTCCGGGGCTAATAACTCCATTAAAAGATTTTTAAAAAATGCAAAATTCTTATTCTTAACCAAAAGAAGAAGGATTTTTAATTTATCCAACTAAATATCTAAAAGATTTTTCATCTAAGGATTTTTCTTATGGAAACTCATTTGATACATGTTTAGTTCATGTTATAAATTTCTGACAGTTTAAGGTAGGTAGAACATCTAAACTTGGATTGCCTTGAAATAATACAATCCAGAAGCAGAAGAATACACGTTTTGTGGGTTATACACTTCTTCGCAGTCATATGTATCTCCATTGGATTTTCATTCCCTGGAAAACTTATATAACCAAATGGTATTTTTGTATATTTTTCTGAAACATATGATTACATGATTTTTGAAAACAAAGTACGTTTTTAGTTCCTTATTCAATAGAAAAACAAAGAAACAAACAGAAAATAAACGTTAATATTAAAAGATATTTCGTGAGAATTTAAGTGATAATACTTAGAAAACACACATCCGCTCGCAGCTGGATTGAAGTTTTTTTTTTAAGCATGATATCAATAAAATGTATTTGTTATAGAAAACGTTTTTACTTTGAACATACATATAATGCGAGTATTGAAGAAGTTCTATATTATATTTAGGTAATGCAAATAAATATAGAAATATGTAGGTCTTATTGCTATTATCCTTCGAATTTAGAGAAAAATGGTTGTATTTTTGCCGCTAAGTATTACGCTCTCGCTTTTTACTTTGCTGTGATTGTTGACAAAGAAAGTGTTGTTTGTAGAAAAGTTTATCAATCAAGAAATTAAATATCATTGCTACAGCTCTTAATAACTCCGCGGCTAATAACTCCAATAAAAGATTTTTTTTTTAAATGCAAAATTCTTAACCAAAAGAAGAAGGATTTTTAATTTATCCAAACAAATATATAAAAGATTTTTCATCTAAGGATTTTTCAAATAAAAGGTTTTAAAAGATTACTTTTGAAACTGTTATCTTTTGAAATCTGACGTATAAAATTTACTTCAATACTTATATAAGACCAAAACACACTTCAACTATATATTGAAATTGTTAAAATTCTTTTTAAAAAAGGTGAACCTTTTGTAGTCAGAGATCAGAGATCTAAATCATAGTTAAGCTATCGTTGTAAATCTGATGGAAAATTTAAGAGTGGTTAAAAAACAACTGAGAATTTGGTGGTGCTGTATCCCGTGATGTTGACGAAACCCCATATTTTTTGATGCTTCGATCTGTGGAATTAGGCATTTCACGAACAACACTAAACCGTTATTTGCATAATGACTAAAATCTTAAGGGTATAGTTCAGTTAAAACAAGAACTCTAGAACTCCCTGATTGGGTCCGTGAAAAGCATGAAAAGGTTCAATTCTTCATCGAAAAATCATCTTAAATTATGGGACAATTTTTCAATTTGTTCATTTTTATTACTGCCGATGTGATTGGACATTACTTCTTTGAAAATACGTCTGGGACAGCTGTTATTGTTAAATGATTATTGATTTTTTTATGCCGGAATATATTGATGTAGACGACGACGTTTGCTATCGACAAAACGGCCGGCGCTAAATGCCGCACAAGCAACGTATCCTGACCGTGTTATTTTTCGAAGAGCTCATCACATTAAAACTATTTTCTTTAAGACCACATAAAAGATAAGTTATATGTATGTCAATGCTCCACAGACCACAAAAGGTAAAAGACCTTAAATATTGAATTTGTAAAGCTATCGAGGGTATACAGCCGCAAATGTTTGAATTGATTATGGTATTTTTTTTTTGAAAAGGATATATTCGATATTATAATAATTAGTTAATGGTCACTCTCCACCTTAGAATAAATAAACATCCATTTTTTTTTCTAACAAAATATGCGTATATTTTTTAACATCAAAAGGAAACATCTTATTGGAAAACAATGTACAAGGCAAAAATATACAAATTGTCTTAAATCTCAACTTTTTATTATTTTTTATTATTATACGTTACAATATCTCTATTTTTATGAAATACCAATGTCACTAACTATTCTCTCTTAAAATAACTATTGTAATTTTGTTAGAGCTATCTTAAGATTTATCAAATGTTATAGTTATTAAGATGAGGATAATGATTAATAAAAAAAAAAAAAATATTTATACATAAGATCATCTTTCCACTCTTTGCTCTTTTTTCCCATTTTATATTAAAAGGTGAAATGCAATAATAATTCAAAGCCTTTTTTAAACTTATTACAAGCCTCACACAATTGAAAGCTTTTTTTAAAATTATTATAAGCCTCACAGATTTACTTATGAAATCGTAACTTCGGTGCGAAACAATACAAAATTGAAATTTTAAATTATTTTTTTTTTGTTTTAAATACTTTTATCTCAAAACCATTTATAATATTTTTTTAACAAAAATTTGTTTTTTCTCTTTGCAGGTATGGTTCATATTTTGAAAACATTTTTTACTACACAAACTTCGACACAAATAAATCCTAAACAAAAATATTCATAGGTAGGTAAAATATAATAATATTACAAATTTCACAGATTGAAGAAAAATATTGATGAAATTTTCAATACTACCAAATTATTTTAACTTGCTTTAAGATGTTTAATAACAAAAACAAAATACTGCATTATCAAAATTCCAAAATATTTTTTTTTTAATTTAAATTATGCAATAAAAACTTAATATTCAAAAAATTATCATTAAAACTGATTAATCCATCAATAAGAAAACAATTGAAAATTAATATAAATACTGGTAATAATTCCGTTAGATTTACTTCCGTCAAAATGTTGATCATACCAATTTGTTGTTTTCTTTAAATTGTTCGTTTTCTTTAAAAATCAAAAAATTGAATAGAAAGTCCTGAGTTTTAGAATTGTATAGTAATATGCACAAAATACAATAATACACTATTTTCATTTTTAACAAATAAGTTTTTTCTTTTATAATACATCGTTAGGCTTCATGTACATTTCAAGCAAAAGATGGTTAAGTTCGAGGCATTCTGGACTTCAAATGTCAGTATTCAATTAAAGTCTTAGGAAAGTTGTGCTGAGTCTTAAAAACACCAAACTGGGGGTTTCACAAGTATAGAGGTGCCCATACAAACACTTTTAATAAGGCGCAAAATAATTTTGATTTATATATTTTTCTCAAGAAAAGTAGATTATTAGTTGAACTATTTCCGTCAATTAATTCAACTAATAATCTACTTTTTCTATTAGTTGAACTAAATTGACGGAAAAAGTTCAACTATCTAATCTATTTTTTAAGTTGTAAGTCACTAGGCCCTAGTTCTCAACGGACTATTGCGCCACCAAATTTTTTTTAAATTTATTTCCGTGAATTTGTTTTGCCAATAGGTTCAATATAAATTTCATTGAATACACATAAAATAAACAGAAGCAGCTTTTAATATAGTACATCGAATTGTACAGTTTTTTAATATTTACTTGTTCAAAACTGTCTCCATAACTCCTAGATACGAGTAGTTAAAATATTTCGGAAACAAAGAAAATAGAAGCCGTGTACTGCAAGGAAGCGTCCTAGTACCAACCTTGTGTCCCTTGTATACAAGAGATATTCCAGTGGATATCAACGCTATCAAAGCCAACTTTGCTGATGATATTGCAATATTGTTTACAGATAGTTCCGTTGCAAAGGCTACACAAAAATTGCAAAATGCAGTACATAAATAAAGTGTTTAGACATAAAAATGGCGTATACGAGTAGATCTAAATGAAATAAATTTACAAACAAAAACATAAATAAAGTTCCAATTTCTACAGAAGTACCTTACTCCAATACTGCCAAATGCCTTGAAACAACTTTAAACTTAACGTTTAAATGGAAAGAGCACATTAAAAATAAAGGAAAAAAAGTACAGATTTTAGATTTTAAATTTAAGATCAATTTGGACACATGGTATCCAATTATAGTGCTGTTAAAAGAAAACAAATGTTTAACCTATCTAAAAATTTTAAAAGAAAGTCCTACTTCGTGAACTTCAAATTTAAATGGTTACAGAAGTGGTTAAAAATAACGTTGTATCACATAATCAGCGACTTCAAAGTCATACTAACTCCAAAGTGGAGACCGTCTTAAATATACTAGACAATGTTTGGAGATTAAAAAGAACAAAGCCTCATGAGCTGATGGTCTAAAAGCTATTAGAAAGTATTACAACTAAAGGGTGATTTTTTAAAAGCTATAGGAAAGTTTTTCAAAAAAAAAAAAACACATACAATTCAAAAAAATGATTTATAGTTAAATTATAGACCAAACTGAAGATGTTTGACAGTGAAACAAAACACGAAACACGTGCGTCAGCTGTTTAAACCCAGTGCTGCCAAAAAGATAATAGCATAAAAATCACCCTTTATAAGCTTCCCCTAAAGTGGATTATAAATTAAGAAAGAAAAATCATTTGACAACCTTTCATACATTAGTCCTGATTAAACAGTGGTTTTAAATGTGGTAACAGCCTACACTTCCATCGCATCGGATGGAAAAAAAGAAACAGGAACAAAAATATTTCAGGATAACAACTATTCTTAATTCCGACATTAATTTACAAAACAACTATTGGCTTTAAATGTTTGGTTTCCAGAGATTGATAAAATAAGTCAATTCTTAATAATTTTGCTAAAGGTAGCTCAAAAGTCAATTTCACCGAGTCACACTATTTACAAGTATAGACAGTCAAAAGTTAAAAAAAAAAAACAGCTAAAATACTTGGAATAAAGAACAGGTTACTACTAATAGAAATTTTTGTAGAAAACAAACATTAAACAATAATTTATTCGATCAGTAGAACTCCGTCGTATTTTAAGTCTTGATGTAAAACAAAAAATAATTTGAATATCAATATTTATGTTTATTCATTTAAGGGCTTTTGGTATGCCATGCTGGCTTGATTTTGGAAAATTAATTCTATCGGCGAAGCTTTTAACATTACATGACATGCTCAATTCAATCACATATCAAAAAAACAAACCATGGCGCGTGCTGACAAGCGCATTTGGAACTTAAATTAATAACAACAACAAATATACCATACACATAGACGCTCGACGCTCTGTGGATCAGTAGAAAATTGTAGAAATCGAATGCATTTGTTATTCGTTTTCCATTTGTCAATGCGCGCGCGTATAATGCAACATTGCATTGCGGCCCCATCAAACAAATCACTCAAAACGTATCTAAGGGCCCTGCCGCCATACAGCCACCGCCCACACGTAGCGCACGACAAAAATTGAACGCGCGACAACGTCCGACGCGAGCGACCGACACGGTGAAGAAAAAAAAGTGAACATGGCGTAGTGGCTGTCCGGTAAGTGACCTGTGGCCGGTCTATTGATCGGTTGGTCGGTGGCGGTAGTAGCACGCGGCGGCATGTATTGTACATGTTCTTTCGTTTAACAGTCCAACAAGAACACGGGACAACTATTTCGTATATTTCTACACTTCCACCCAGGATATGTGCGTCTGGACACTTGTCTCACAATTGGGCATCACGATAATGATGGTCTAGGCGGTCCCTAGTCCCTACGAAACTTTTCGTGCGGCACACTACACAGTATACACACAGTACTCACCTCGCACACAAAATCGTCCTTCACCGGAATATTTAATTAGAAGTTGGACATTGTTCATAAATGTTTATCTCTGGGGAACATGTCACCATCATCATCAGGCATCAGGACCTATAGGGTTCGGTTTGTGTCGTGTCTGCCATCATCTATAGTGCTATAGTCATGTGTATGCCAAAGATGCGTGCAAGAAATGATGAAACATTTTATCATCCGTCACACCCAGCACCCTAGCCCCAAAAAGCTTTGAATTCAATTTAAGATACAAGATACCTACAACCGAACGACCGACGACGTCGTTGTCGTTGTCGCTGTCGACCAACCAGACGACGGAATAGACATAAGCATTATTTAGTCGGGGGTCAATGGTCGCGCGTTTTTATTTCGTTAGATCCAAGCGCTCGTTTAATCCCACACCACCGGATAGAGAGTGTTATGGATTTTGTTGTTATTTGTTTCTTTATCGAATCAAGTTTGATGAAATTAATACGAAATCAAAACAAAATTTAAACAAAAAATAAAACTGGAATTTATCCAAAAAGTGCACGTTTGATGACACGACTTATGGTGGAGAAATGTGAATATAAACTTTTTATAGAAAACCTTGAAGGGTTAATGACTTGCTATTACACTCTCTTTCATTTATTAAACTTAATCCACCAAAATATTGGTCAAAAGTTAAAGCTTCTGTGTTGTTGGTGTTGTTGTTTCCATTATGCGATTAGACAAACCACAGAAGGTCGAATGTGGTGTAAAGGTTGGTGAGAGGGTGAGAGAAAAATTAGATAGATTCAGCTATTTAAAGTTTTTTTTTTAATAACTCAGAGTTGGTGAAAATTGCCTAATATATGACGTTTATTTATGTTTTTGTTTATTAAAATTGACCAATAACTTGATTAATTTATTGTTTTTTTTATGTTGTTGTAAGGAAAGGAATGTTGTGATGATATAATAACTCATAAAGCTGATGACTTGAAGTTTTTGCCGATTTGTTTCAGGGGCATTCGCTGTTTTTTTAATGTTTTTGTGTTCAATATTTTAAGTGTTACTTTGCTTAATATTTCAAATTTTATTAGATTTACAAAAATAGCTCTGTATTTATTGTTTTTCTTAAAGTGATGTTGTAATTTGTTTTTACTTGATCTTATAAGGTCAAACAATGAGCTGATGGTATTAAAAACTTTAAATCAAACCTATCGTAAAGGTGAAAAAATCAAAAAATAGCATGATTCCATGACAATTATATCACATCTCAAAACTCAAAGTGTTGTCATTGATAATGGCATGTGATTCAAAAATTTTGCAAGGGTCGACAACAAACAAAGTATTTATAATAAAACACCACATTTTAACATTCACTTTATCCCATCAATTTTAAGAATGTTAATAAAAATTTATAACTTGTGTTTCAAACATTCAATTCAAACCTTTGAAAATTATTTAATTTATTTCTTCATTTCTGCCTAAAAAAACAACGTTCAGATAAAGACTGTAATTGAGTACCAACTAAATATAGGTTATTCTGAAAATAAGAGAAATATTTTGAAAAATGCTCGAATCGATTTCTTAAAAGCAGATAATTATTTGAGAAAATAGTAAGTTTTTTTTTTTTTTCTTAACAATAACCAATATTTTTCTTTTAGTTCAAAGTATTTGACTTAATAATTAGTAAGAAGGATTGCAGAAATAAATAAATTGGGTGGCGCAACAGTCCGTCGAGAACTAGGGCCTAGTGACTTACAATTCTCAACCATTCCTGTGTGCGAGTACTGTTGTCAGGGATGGAGGGGACCTACAGTTTTATGCCGAATCCGAACGGCCAATTTGAGAAAGCACTTTTCATGGTAAGAATTACTCTTGAAGAATTTGTCAATTCCTCGCAAGAGGCAGTACGCCTAAAAAAAACTTTAGATGGCATAGGCTTGGATCGAACCCAAGACCTCTGGCGCATGACAGTCCAACGCACTAACCATCATGCCACGGGTACTACTAGTAGGATTACAACATTAATTATTCAAAGAGGTTAGTTTTCTTAGCTTTATAGAAAGTTTTAACTCTAGTCACGAAAAACATTA
The DNA here is from genome assembly GCA_920104205.1 of Eupeodes latifasciatus. Classification (NCBI taxonomy): domain Eukaryota; kingdom Metazoa; phylum Arthropoda; class Insecta; order Diptera; family Syrphidae; genus Eupeodes; species Eupeodes latifasciatus. The sequence continues at coordinate 130,444,950 of OV049926.1, read as the reverse complement.
TATAAATGAAGCATATAGGAATGTTTAAGTCACGAATCCTAAGTCCAGTCAAAATATATGGCTAAACAACAATCATCAGATATGAGTAGTTTTCCTATCGAAAAATACTATAAGTTTTACAGATATGTGCAAATGTCAATTCTACTTTGACATTTGTGATTCAAACAGATTTTCTGCTCCTAACAATTTTTAGAGCAATATTTTTCAGAAATGTTCCTCTATTTTCAAGAAATAAAAAACAAGGTTGATAGTCACCACAAAAAACATACAAAATAATCGTTTCTAAAACAAAAGTAGTATACACTTTTTTCAAGACGTCAAAAACACATATTTTGCTACAAATGTTTCAAACTTTATTTATTTAAAGAAACATGCAAAATTTAGAATCACAATATAAAAATGTGGAGGAGAACACGATATAACCAAAATATGTACAATAGTTTTCGCAAACTGTTTTCAATGGACTTATAGGAGCTCAAAGATATTGGTCATATAAGCAAGCTTTGTAGCGTATCTAAAAGTACCTAACTCTAAGCGATAAAGCCTTGTATTTTATCAATGACCATGATACCAAAATTTCATTTTTAAGACAAAAACTAAACCAGGTAAAACTTATTTGGCAATTACTGTTTGAAGTGTGTTTCATCAAATACTACTCAATTAAGTTGCAATGTGCTGCACATCGATCGCCACAATCAACATTCTTTATAATAATCAGAGCTTCCAAATTATAGACATTTTCACATAAAAAGACCCATAACTTTGTGAGAGAGATGATTTTTTGGTCCAACTTAAACCCCAATTATCTCCAAATCTCTAAAATTTTGCTAAGACTTCACAGTTTTAATCTATTATAAGCCACCTTTCTTTGGTTTTGTTTTTACTCTTGGTCCTACTCGCACGCTCAAGACTCAAGCCCTTTCCAAGTTTTCACTATGTGCCTTTAAGAAAAAAAAAACACATTTCAACAATAAGTACTTAAAATAATAGCATTTTCCCAACAGCAATTTTGTATTTATATTTTTAGTCTTTCCAATATTACTTAGAGGATATGAGCTAAAATAAAAAAATGAAATAAATTAAAGAACTATCATACATATATCCAGTGGAAAAGCAAATCAGGAACGCCGAACGGATTTAAGAAAATAAATGAACTTGGCAACTTTTAAGATTTTACAAAAACCTTACTTTCGGCTCAAAGAACAATCAGAATTGCGGGCACGTTTCGGTCGAAATTGCTGCTATTTCGATGTTCGATAAACTCTTCAAACGTCAGAAGGTTGGTGAATTAAAGTAGCTGACAATTGAGAAGTCTACATGCGTTAAATTGCATGAGCAAGGCGGCTAATCAACCAGCACCAGCACTTATAGAGATAAGAAGCTCATCAAACTTACTCTTCAATAAATCGATTGTAAGTTGTACTGTGTTGTTTGTGGGACCAACCTATTAAATCCATATCTTCGGCCACAAATAACCGTTAATAATGGTGTGATAAACAAGTAGCGTGACGATCGTTATCTTCCACGAAAAAACATGGCCCAAACTATCCCAAGTAGATATTTTTTGTGGATATAAATTGGTGATTCATGAAGGACATGTGGAATTTTTCCAAACCAATACCGCATATTTTGAGATGGAATCCATTATCGATCGGCTTTAATTCTTAAGCTAGATTGATTTTGTATGGGCTTAAACCAAGATCCTTAGTCAAAATACGCCATAATGTGGTCTGAGAACAACGAATATGTAGGCTCTAATGCTTGCACTAAACTTTTTATTTTTATTTATTACGAATAAAAATTGATAATGACAGCTCAATTATTTGTGAAAGGGTGCGTTCACAAAAAAATGTATTCAAAGTTGTCAAGTCTCTATTGGAAAACCTGATATTAGAATTTTGGGTGTTTGTCATCGTTTGTATCTTTTCGTGAAACCAACAAAAAAAACTATGTATTTTTAAACTATTTTAATTTAATTTAACAACTAGAAATGCCTCTAAAACAGTATAAAGTTTTTCCAAATAGGTTTCATACTTTTTGAGAAAATAGTTGTACGATATTTTATTCAGTTAAATAATGGATATAATCAACGAAAACAACATAAATGTTCAAATTATTCAATGAATGGTGGGGTGATCTCAGTTTAGCTAGAACGAAATGTCAAAAGTCTTAGAACTGAGTTTTTATTATCATTACATACATTTTAATATTGTTATAACTTTTTTATTAATAGAAACCTTTTGTCGAAAATTTTGTATAGTTTTGGAATAATGTTCCTCTGTTAATAAAAAAAAGAAGCTCTTTCACAGATGTTAAGCGTCACATTCAAAGCTAGCCTATTGTTTAGTTTATGTCTAACAATTAAAAGTTTAAAGGCATCTATAAAGATCACACTTACTTCCCAACCTTAAAAAAAAAACATTCAAAACAAAACGTTCAACACCTTAATCGCCAATCGCGATTGAGGAAGCTCTCGCACATAATTTCGTTGTAAACAATCTGTTATCACCATAATACTATTTGTTAGTCATATAATTTATTTAGCGTGACGTGCGCTTTGACCCAGTTTTTTGTCAAAAAAAATACCAACAACTACAAAAAAAAAACATATCAACAAATAAATAAATAAATGAAAAATGAATGAAAATAACCAAAAAGGCTGTGAGAAGTGAGACTGTTATAATACGAGTAAAAATAAAATGTTTAAAGTTCGCGCTAAAATCTCTTGTTTTTGTCTTGCCACTTGCCACTCTTTTTCCAGACAGTATAGGAGTCGACCGAGACAAACGACCGGCAAACTGACGACAACAACAGTAGTCTCGTAAATTCTCCAATAACATTGTTGTCTCAACAGAAGTTTGCGATAAAGATCACTTCACGACAGCAGGTGATAATGCGAGCGCGCAGTAAGTTGACACATGTCACTTTATTCGAAATCGAATTTTCAATACCTTCGAATTACTTTACCTATAGTTTTGTTTTATATGTTTTTTTCGTATTGCTACTGCTGCTGAAGCTGGAACTGAAGCTGGAGCTGGAGCTGGTACTGCTGTTTTACAACAATTATCTGAATGTGGTAACTGACAGATTTAGATAATCTTGTATTCTGAAAGAGATACTGACACTCAGCTGACCAATTGTCCGAATTGAGTTGAATAATATATTGTTTTTTTCTTCGTTTAGTTTTAATTTATTTCCATTTCCACCTCGATTCGAGATTCCGATCATCGAAATGAAAATGCGAATTTTCTCGAATTAAGCAATTTCCATCAATCGACATGCAGATGTATGCATGCAATATTATGTGTGGCATGGCAGCATCAACATCAACTTCAACTTCAACATCACCCAGCAGCAAGCAGCAAGCAACAGAAACACATCCACTTAGAGAAAAAATGCACAAAAACCCATTAAGAGGAAGTCAACCAAAGATGGAGGAATGGAAGTCTTTTGGGCTTTGGAGCAGTGGGAAAACCAACCGAACTAAAATAGCAATGGCCCGTCAAGCTCCTTCCTCCGTGCGTTCGTTGTCTTTGGTCGTCGGTCTACGGTGCAGCGGTGTGGCGGTGTGGCGGTCTTCGTCTTCGTCTTCGTCTTCGTCTTCGTCTTCGTCTTTGGGTTGCCTCACAAGTTACAAGGTATAAACGAGTAGATGGAAGATGAAGAAGAAAGAAAAACCAACCAGACCATGTCTTCTTTTTCTGTGTTTATTATTTTTTTTTTTTGTCTAAATGTTTGATGCTGGTTTTGTTCCGATACACACACTCTATTCCGCCAAACTGGAAATAATGTCAGCGGAGTAGTGCCACTGCCACAGCAGAGACTCGACTTGAGTCGAGATATAAACAGGAAAAGATTCTGCAATAAAATGCCAAACGAACCAACTGTCAGTCAGTAAAACAATCTGACAGACAGACAGACGGATTCGTCGGGTCGGTCGGTTAGATAGATAGGTTTAGGTTGTTAGGTTGCAAATGTGCAACCAGAGATCTCGTACTCGTCTCTCGAGGGGATTCTAGTGATTTAGAAGATTTTTATTTCCCCTTTTTCATAAGAGAGTTGGTTTGGCAAAGATTTCACCATTGCTGCCGTTACCACCGCCGCCGCCGTTGCTGTATATTGCGCTGGTACTTGAAGCTCGAAGGTATACAAGCAACCATTTCCAGTTTAAGACATTTCCTCTTTCATAGGTTACCCATGAAGAGGACCAACGACCAACGATGTGGAAGACGGGACGACGATACGGATGTGGCAGCCACCGAAGAAGAGAAACGGGCTCCCGGAGAAGATCTTGGCATCACCATCGAGTATATATGTATACGACGAACAGCGGTGGCTGACGGTGCGGTACAGCGGCGGCGGTACGGTGGTGGCGTGCAATTTGAATAAACGCCAATCTGCGTGGGGTGCGGAGAACTTCATACAAGAGAGATCGTTGTTGGCTGGCTGAAGCTGAGGCTTATTCTATAATGGCTTAGCTTAGAGGGAAAACTGAAGGTTGGTTCTTCAGTGTTTTTATTTATTTTTGTTTTCTATTATTTGATGTCGGATCTCGGATGGCATGTGTTGCAGTACATAGGTGCATTGTGTCGGGTTGCACCATCGATTTTGTAATAGACAACAACTATCGGTGTTGGAATTGGAAGTAAAAGATTCGTTCTCTTTGTATTTATAAAAAGTACCCTACACTTCTATGTGCATATACATATAGTGGTGCAATTTTTATAGTCTTTATAGCTTCCAACAAAGTACGTATATATTCCTATGCTTTTATGCTAAAAACTGTGCGGATTTCGGAAGACTTTGTTTTGTTCCTTAGTTTTTTTTAGGTAGGTAGGTAGCTAGGTACAAGTATACCTTAGTACTATTGCGGCTTTGGTTCTTTCGTATTGCATGTACCTACTACATGCCAACATCTTGAAATTGATGATCGCTTTTTTTACGATCATCAGTTTCTTAATTCATCCGCATGGAGTTTTGGCTTTTGTCTTGAGTTTTCATCACAGAAGTTGTTTATGAAAATATCTGCATGCAGATTTCGAGAGAAGTATCAGGTTCGGGAAAATGTTTATTCCACAGAACAAAAAAAAAGGATAGCGAGAAAAGGGTAATATTCAGAAATAATCATATTGGGGAAGTTGTGAAAAGGAGATTTTGTAAGACAACATTAGAATTAATTTTAGAGAACATAATATTGTTCATGGACTTGCTCGATTAGGCAATTTTTGGATAGATTCTTCAATTTCATTCAGATATCGATCCATAATACTGAATCTTTGTGATAATAAAACGGGCAGAAAATAAAGTTAAAAAAATTGTAAAATCCATGGCTTTCATGATTTTTGGAAATAGTTATCATGAAAAGTTGTACGCAACTCTCCAGTAAACTATTCAAATTTGTAGGTAAGCGTATATTTAAACTTATGAGACGAAAAAAGAGGGATTCTAACTAATCTGATCTTGTTTTCTTTGTCAATGTTGTTTAGAAAATGTCCCTCTTGATAACTAAATAATGGTCTGTCATATTTTTTTAAATCAAACCAGACTTAGAGCCCCATCTAGGAAGAAACGCGTTTTCAATACATTTTGACAGCTAAAAACACATAGAATGGATAGTATTTTCTAAAAATGACAAAATTTTGAGTCTGTTATCGGCTTTCAATTGTGTTTGATTGGCCAACAAATTTTTATAAACTTGAATTTTACTTTATATGCTTATGCTCACTAACTTTTCCAGACAAGAAACATTTTGTATTTTCATTAAAATTGATGATTAATAGATTATTTTTATAACTTTAGATCGATTACTCTTTTCGTAATCTGTTTGATATTTTAACTAGAAGTCAAAAAGTAAAGAGGTTATCAATAAAATGTTCACAAATCTGACTATGAAATGAGTTTGTTTAATTTAAAATTAAAAACTTAAATTGCATGTTTGACATAATAAGAACTTAGAGATTCATCTCCAAAAAAATGTGAGAAAGCAAATGTTAAAATGAATTTCATTTATTTGACAGAAAAAGATAAATACAAAATAAAACAAAATCTTAATAACCCCACTCAACTATACTGAATATATTTGTCTTCTAAGTTAAAACAACATTATTATCGACTAAGACCATTTAAAAGTTAAAAGGTAAAAACTGTATTTTTCATCATTCAAATATAACCTACAAAAACCTTTTCAATATTTAACATTAAATACGAACTTAAATATACAATTTTTTATTCTTTGAACCATTTAAAATTTGACATATTGACGTAATTTATAAATGACAACAAAAAATACAGTGATCTTGGGTGACAACCATCTAAAGTTGTGTATACAGCATTTTTAAACATACATTTTGCTACTTTCTTCGGAAAACGGGAAGTGAAAATTTGTTTTATAGCCTTTATAACGGTATATACCAATTGTCTTTTTCTAATTGGTAGTTATTTTTTTATTTACTGAATGGTTTATCAAAAATTTAAATTTCAATTCATTTTAAGGGCCTTGATTTACCAAATCTTCCTTTATTTTTTTCGTGTAATTTGTGTAAAACAAAAAGTTGATAAACGAAAGTCAAAAACTCAAAAAATTATAATTTATCTTAAAAAAAAGTCTCAACCTTCTCTTGCGCCCTCTTAAAATCATAATCATAAACATAGAAGACAAAATCCTAGACGGTTCTATAAATTTCAACAAAATTATTCGTTCTTGTTGATTCTCACTCCTTAAAGACATCTATTTCTTTAAAATGTTTCCAACGATCAAGAAGAGAAAATCAAAGCCAAAGTCTAAGTTAAATAATTGGCTCTAACCGTGCACAACAAAAGAAATAATAATAGCAATTGGTAAGAGGAAATAACTGTTATTTTATTTCTACAAAAATAAATAAACAAAACCAGCACTTTATATGCCCAATGCTATTACTACAGGTTAATCAAGAGTTCGCTCATTGCCTACAACTCGTATAAACAAACCAAAAAAAAAGAAAATCTTTCTCGATGTCTTATAAAACTCTTAAAAATCAAATGAAAGGAAAGGAAAACACTATGCAAAAAGAAAAAGGAGAAAGGAAAACAAATTTCTATATGTACGCGCATTTTGACGCCAAAAGAAAATCGCGCGATCGCGCACTAACTGCACAAAAAAAGAAAAGAAAAAAGAAATCGAGAGGAAAATCTATTGTATATGTGCATCAACACACAACTTTCCCTTCCAACCGCTATTTTGCCTGACTGCCTACCTTCCTGCCACCGATGCCGTGGTCATGATGTTATATGCCGAATGCCGGCAGGGGGAGCTTCGATCTTATATTATATAGTATTTAGCTATATGGCTGGTTGCACTGGTGGAGCTTGCCGCAGCAGCGATTGGAAAACTATTCGTGCAGTCACTTGACGGAAAGCGAAATTTTCCCGAGATTGCCATTGCTCCATAAATAATCGCCACATGGCGTGATGCAAACAACAACGTTTTGCTACCGCTGCTGGCTGAATGCTGCGTTAAAGACTATATACAGAGCATGGCGCTCTTCATCATCAGGCCTGGCGTGGCCTAGCTTGGCATGGCAAGGCATCATGGATGAAAATGAAATGCATCCATTGGTGGTGTGCGGTGAAATGGACAGTATACAGTACACAGTACACAGTATACTGAGTACTCGATGCGGGGTGGTGGGGTCTTGCATTAAAAACGTGTTGTATGCACTCTCGCATATAGCAGTGAGATAAGTGAAAAGTTGGCTTGCGGTATTTATTTTTAACTATATTATTTTCGTTTTCAAAGGCGAAGCACAAAAAAACGAATGCAAAAAGCAAAACGGGACACATAAACCTTGACTCTGATCCTAAAAATGTGGAACGCGCGCGGTGACTGCTTTGAATAAAAGTAGGAGTAGCTATCTCTCTGCGTGCATTTGAATAAACACACATTGCATTTTGCAGATTGTGTGGCTGACTGCGCGTTTATAAGAATTTGATTGATGCACGCATAATCAATGCATTGTTCTTTTTCTTTTACATTTTATTTTTAGTTTCTAGAAACAACTGCAACACAACAAAAAGTTTTGGTCATTATCTGCTGACCTTCAAAATGTGTTTTCGAAAATTTCTGCGAATTTTATGATCAATTGAACTGATAACTTATGATTTTAAATATGTCAGTGTGAATTACAGTAAACTTAAATTTACACTGTGTGCAAAATATTACGTAATTTCTTGTATAGTAAATTTTTGTTTCAGGATGTTCTAAAAATAAATCCAAAATATATACTAAAAACTATTTGTGTCTATAGAAGTTAACTTGATCTTTCATTCTTGTGAAATCTCGAAAACGAGACTTATTGTAGAAAATAAAAAATAAAAATAAATTGGGTGGCGCAACAGTCCGTTAAGAACTAGGGCCTAGTGACTTACAACTCTCAACCATTCCTGTGTGCGAGTACTGTTGTCAGGGATGGAGGGGACCTACAGTTTTAAGCCGATTCCGAACGGCAAATTTGAGAAAGCACTTTTCATGACAACAATTACTCTTGGAGAATTTGTCAATTCCTCGCAAGAGGCAGTACCCGTGAAAAAAACTTTAGATGGCATAGGCAGGGATCGAACCCAAGACCTCTGCCATGACAGTCCAACGCACTAACCATCATGCCACGGGTACTACTATTGTAGAAAATAGTGATTTTTTAAATTTATTAAAAACAGACCAGTATTTGGTACACGCTAAAGACAGTTAATCAAACAAACAAAATATTGGAATATGAAAGTAAAATATTACTAGGAACGTCTCCTCAAATCTCAACCATAATTTCTTTAAGCTGTTATACTTTTTAAGGACAAGGTCCTGCCATTACTATCATAAATCTGCATTCGAAATTTGGATTCTGAATAAATACTTCAACCTCCTCACGTTTGAGAAAGAAGTATTTCCAGGTACAATTCATAATGGAAGCTTTTTTGGAAGCATGCATGAGGAAGGAAGTTTACGAAGAGGCTTTAATCATCACTTGAATGCGATCTTCCTCTAAAACAGAGATTTTGACAAGAATGTAGGTAGACAGACTTCAGTGGATAAAAGAATAAGTTGAAGAAATAGTTTAGACCAATACGCTTGATGCCTTGCCGAGAGACTTGACATCACTTGGAGGGCAGCACCGAACTTCGAATGTTGAACGGATGATGATGATGATGAAAATCCGTGAAAGATTGGATAATTTCGAAACAAAATAAGAAATGGTAATTTAAGGCTACGAAAGGTGTAAGAAAAATCTTCATAAAATAACTGAACGTATTTTTCATAAATTGAGACCACGTTTTCCAATTTCGTCCAAAACTTATTTTCTACGCTTGCTGAAGATCTCACAGAGAGTATGGTGCAAAAGTTGCGAAAGTTTATCTTAGAAGTCAATTGGGTGACAACTCTGTAATTTCTATAAGAATTCTTGCAACTAATTTCAAATTATTTAAGTCGGACACGATTTGCTCTTTTTTCCCATTTTACCTAAAAATGAGTTTATAATGTCGAAATAACTAAGTCTAATATTCGTTTTCTTATTTGTTATATCAGAATTGGAGATAGAACTCAATTATTGTTGCTGTATGATCAAATTTCCCTTTTATCAGAATTATATTTCAACCAATTATTCCAGTCATAAAAGCAAAACAAAATGTGCTGCCAATTCTTCGGCGTTAGCTCTATCCTAGTGCTTCCAATGCCAAGTTCATGGTAAACATATAAAGAAATCGTACCTATATATTTCCACATGGATACCCCTGATGTCTTAAGCTAAGGATTGCTATTTTTACTACCAATCGAGCGTGTACAAGAAAACAAAAAGCAACACCAAGGAAAAGCATGCACTAAGCAAAAAACAATCACTTCCTTTCTTTGGAATTGATTATGACGGACGAGTTGTGTGTGTTCGATGCATAGAATGCTATGTAGGTAGGTATGTACCTACATACGTCGTCGGTCGTCGTCATCCGTAGCCTTAGGTTTAGGTACTCCTATCCTAGCTATGGATTGCATGGGCAATGGACATGGGCTTCTAGAAGGATATAGAGGTACTTGCTCCGAGAAGAACATCTCTTTCTGCATAGAAAAACCAGAAAACAACGCAACCGGTTTTATTGAAAACTAACTAGAAGGTATGAAGGAAGTAGACGACGAGAATTGAATTGGAAATTCAGCGGAAAGAACAAGTTGAAATCTGAAAAAAAATCCAAAAACTAAAAAAAGATTATTGCAACAAACGCCAAACAAAGTCCATCATCAGCCACAAGTCCCAGCATAAAGATATACACATAATGTGCCGAAGCTAAAAGCGGATACAAAATAAACGAAACATTGGCCATTCTAGAGATGAGAGAGACTCTCAGGGAAGCAAAAATAACAGGCAAAACAATCTCCTCTAAAACTAGTTGAGCTCTTAGGTTTATGGGCCTACCCCCATATTTTATACCCCCCAATACCCATCTGACCCTCACCGCATCGCGCGCACCTTCAGCAGCACAAGCACACACGACACGACTGTGACTGTGATTAGGGCCGGAACTCACAGAGCTATGATGGTGCAACACAATATTGATTAGGGTCTACTTCGAGAAGCGCTTGTTAAGTACCAGAAGACGTTATATAGCAGCAACTCGCCAAAACCTATGCTCGGTGCTTGAAGCCCGAGAGAGTGCAAAAACCAGCAAGGCACACAAACTTCCACAGCCAGAAGCTGCTAGAAGCTGAAGCACACCAGAAGCAATGCCAAAATGCACGAAAATGTACAAAACAAATATGGAAAAACAGAAACAACCGATAGAGGGTTCGGTCGGCTAAGCTGTAAGACGTAAGAGTATAGAAACGCAAGCGAATTCACTCTAAGAAAGAAAGATGTAAAAACCACCATCAAATCAGTAGAAAATGAGCAGCAACACAATAAAAATAAATAAAAATAACACTGGGATGATCATCATCCCTATGTTTGACGGAGATGGTGGAGCACGGAGAGCTCCCCAGAGTGCACCGAACTAATTCAAGGCTGCATACCACACGCCAATGATATAAACACATACATGCATAAAAATAGTACATAAACAAAGCATGAACGAACAATTGGACGGACGGGCGAGAAGACGGACACACGACGGACGGTGGCGGTGGCAGCGGTAGCGGCAATGGCGATGGAGCGACGACGACGAACGCGTAAATGCAGTTCCATTGGTGGCGCATGCTCTTCTCTAGCGCGGTTATCGTTGGCATGATGATGTTGATCATCACCATCTTACCCCACATCGCTGTGTTGTGTTGCGCTGCGCTACGCTGCTGTGTCGTGCGTTGTCGTTGTAGTTTTCGACGTCGATGTCGACAGTGCTTTGTGTTTAGTGTTTACTTTCCTTCTCGTCTATACTATCGTCTTAGCATTGCACTGAGCTGGAGCTATGCTGTGCTGATGGGCTGGAGATTCTGTAGTAGAAGCTCTGTTGATAGAATAGATAGCATAAATAAAACAGAGATGTTATATTGATTATTTAAGATTTAACAAATTAAATAAAGATTTGTTCATTATCTTTGTTGTTATCTTTTAGATGTATTTTAATACTTTTTTTTAAATTATTTATTTATTTTATTTATAATATTTTTAAACTCATTTTGTATTCCCATGTTGACTTAAAAATATTTCGATTCGATTTTTCTTAAAACTGCTTGGTATTTTAATTCGTAATGTTAAGTTAAAAAAATATTACTACTTCTTAACATTGTTTAATTATTCTATGACCATTTTTAATATTAATCAGGCTTTTAATAAAACAAATATTTTCAAAGTGTAGTATTTGTATTTAAAAACATTTTTCTTTAAAACTCAGTTCTTATAATTGAAGCATTTGGATTAAGAAAGGAGTAAACGACATAAGCAACATTTCGAGATATAAGGACTCAAATTTTTTTGTTCAGAACTTTTTCGTATTTCAATCTCAGAAAATGTTGATAAACAAATTAAACAAGAACAATAATAAATTATAAAAAAGTCACTTTTAAGTTTTCGCCAAGCATCCTCATTTATCGAAAAATGTCCCATTCCCCCTTCTTAATCCAAACGCTTCAATTTCAAGTGAATTTTCTTTTTTTTAGGTACTTTTTTTTTAACTTCTTGCGGAAATTAATAACATTTTTTTCAAAATCCTATAAGATAATTCTTTTTCTAAAATAATCAAAATTATTGATATACTTCAAGAAACTCCACTATTTTATAAAATGGACCGTTTGTGAATTAATTTTCTTAAAACGCTAATACAATGATCAATAAAAAACACAAGGCATAATAGATTTGGATGAATTTAAAATTCTGTACAGAACCCGTATTCTAGCAGTTACTACTTTTAAGCATTTTTGTGACGTACATATATTAATATAGGTAGTAGTACAAAGTAGATCTAAATTAGATGTAATATGTATTAATGCAGTGTTTCCAATTAAATTCGACTCACATTAATACAAATGTGGAGCGAACAACTAACCTTTAAAAAAAAATTAATCAAAAAATTGTATTTTCGGATTATACATTATAATTAAGTATTTCGATTTTGCTAATTTGAAAAAAGCATTTTTCGTGGCAAGAATTACTCTTGGAGGATTTGTCATTTTTTACAGGTATGGATTGAACCCAAGAGCTTTGGCATTACAGTCTAACTGTACTAACCATCACGCCACGAGTTTCTAATTAGCATAACGAAGAAAAAATACTAAAATTTTGAATTAAATAGTGTAATAATAAATATTTAGAAAATTACTATATCCAGAACAATACTAAGCTCTCTCAAGAAAAGTGTATTTAAAATCATTCGCTAACGTTTATTATTTTCAACATTGAAGATATATAGATAAATTATAATTTGTAACATCACTGACTTATTGAAAAAGCTAGTTGTTGGGACTGTTGGGGCTAGCTGGAAGAAGACTCTCAGTCGTCTTCTTTCTTATTCGTAGTCATCTTTGTTTCTACTGTTGCTTCTGGTACTGTGTAGTGAGTGTCGACATGGCTGCGATCGCTAATCTATTTAGACATGCAGTCGACCTAACGTTTGAGGGGTAGGCATACCGTAGATGTATGGTATTGGCGGCAACACCGTCGTCGATCGCTCGTTGTTGTCGTCGACGTCTTCGAAGTAGTTGAAGTCAACATCGACGGACATCTACTAAGCTACGAGTATGTATATTGTATATACAGGCCCACCACTCTTGATGCAAGCAGTAGAAACTCCTTTGAAGTCAGATGTCAGATTCACGATCATTTGTTTTAATCATTTTATTTTGTGCAATTTTTTTTTCTCGTTTGTATTTATTTTTCCATTTCACTGTACTTATACTTATTCTTCCTCTTCGTTTATGTTGTATATTATATTCCGTAATTTTGTGTTCTTTATTTTTGTTTTCTAGTTTGTATAATTTTCTTCTTTTTGAAAAAGCAAGTGTAAATTAATTATATATGAAAAACAGTGTTAAGTATACACATACGGAGGTTTGTTTCTAGATACATATTTGTCAGAGTGTAATTTCATACCTCAACAAGTTGTACTGGCTGTTGCTGGATTGTATAAAAGCTATCTTGTAATTATATATGTGACGTTCTTCCTCTTCCTCAATGCATTTGAATTTATATTCATAGAGTAGTTGAGTAATTAGTTTTATTTAGTTTCGTCGGAATTTGTTTTATCTCAGACAGCTGTAGAAGGCTATAGATAGATATTTTTTTTGATGATAATTTTATCATCAGAAATAATTATTTTATAAGCAAGGTTATGATTCCTTGGACGATAGTTCATAATGAGCTTTTGAACTTTATTATTTTGTTTACCTTTTTATGTGTAGAAGTTATGATGCAAGCCCTTTTCCCAGTGTTTTATTTTTGTTCCATTCCAGACCAAACTCAATCTTACTTTCTGCAGTACAGAAGAAATTTATTTGAAAAATACAATATCGTCAGAAGAGTCACTGCCGAAAAAAGGCAAAGTGAAATCCTGCTGTGGATAGACATTTAATTTTTATCCGAGTACCGAATTCTTTAGATTAGGTTTTTTTAGATTTAGATTTTTATTTTTTTCAATGTTTAATGTTCATACATAACTATTACACATATATATAGCATGGCTGTTTGCCGTCTGCCAGATTGACAACATTTTATTCTATAAACATATGTATTATGTCATTTAACAATGTTTAAAAATTTTCATTAATAATTCTGTTTCTATATTCTAATGCGATTTTACAATATTTATATAACATTGAAGCATCTACTTCATTTAGATGATGAGTGATCAGCTCTTCCGATAAAACATCGCTTCCAAATACATGTCTTCTTGTTTCTCGTAACACTGGACATCTACCCATGAAATGAAAAATGTTCTCTCTCTCACCCATATTGCATAATTCACACACCAAAGGTAAATCATCTCTATGGGGAATGAAATTTAGATTGAGCAGTTCTCCTCTAAGTCTAAATATCATAGATATTTGATTTTGATTAAGATTGTAGTCCAGCTTGCTGTAAGACATTCTGTAGATGGATTCTTTTGCTTCGGATGTGTATCTCAGTCTATATCGATCGTCTACTGCAGCAATTAATTGGTACAGAAGGATTTTCCAGTTAAGATAGTCTTCAGGTGCCAGATTTATACCTTCTACTTCAGCTAGCTCTAGCCAATCTCTGAACCAACCTGATTTTCTCTGTATCACCTGCAGTGCTGCTATTTTCGGGAGACGCTCATCTGACATCAGAAGGACCTTACATATGTAGTCCACATTCAATTTTAGAGTTTTAATAAACAATGGAGAGATTCCTGTTTCCAGTATTAGCATGTAGTTCGGTGCATTCGGTGGTAATCGAAATATCCTTTTTATATAAAATCGGAGCAATTTTTCAACCGTTTCATATTTTTTGCTACCCCACACTTGAGCTGCATACATTAATGTTGACTCCGCTAACGATTCAAATACTTTGTATTTGCTGCTGTGAGCTATATGCTTGTTACTGAAGATGTTTTTCCATGCAATATTCATAGTTGTTTTCGCTTTTTGCAATTTATCGGCAAGATGTTTTTCGATGCTGTTTTTATTGTTTATATTGATACCAAGATATTTATATTCTTTAACTACCTCAATTCTTTCATTATTGTAAGTCCACCGTTCATGACTGCTTACTCTTCCTCCACCTTTTCGAAAAATCATTACCTTCGACTTCTCAAGACTAACCACTAATCTCCAGGTCTTACAGTAGATACCTAGTTTATTGATCATGAGTTGTAGCGATTCTGGTGAGTACGCAAACAACACTAGGTCATCCGCAAAAAGGAGAGCCTTGATGAGAATACCAGCATATTCTACTCCTCCTGGAAGACAATCCGTTATATCATCAATAAAGAGAGCAAATAAGCTTGGACTCAGCATACAACCTTGCCTTACCCCCGTCTTCGTTTCAAACCATGTCGAAATATTTTCTCCATCCCATACTGCAGCCTTTGTTTCCAGATAAAGATTCTGAAGTACCCGTCCGAACTTGTATGCCATTCCTAATCCAAACATTTTGTACATCAATGCATTACGGTCAATAGTATCGAAAGCTGCCTTAAAATCGACGAAGAAAACATACAGCTTTTTGTTTCTTTCCAAATAGAAGTCAGCGATACTTCGTAGTACAAAGATGTTATCAATGGTGGAATATCCTTGTCTGAAGCCAGCTTGAAATTCCTTCAATAGCTTGTGTTCGTCTATCCACATTTTAAGTCTACAATGCAAAATTGATGTAAATATTTTGTAGGATGTATTTAAGAAAGAAATTCCTCTATAGTTTGCAGGGTCCATTGTATTTCCTTTTTTGTGGATTGGAAAAATAAGCGCTTCTTTGAATTCTTGCGGTATAAGGCCTGTATCCATGATGTTATTGTAGATTACCATTATTTTGTTTACCATATTCTCTGTTCCATATTTATAGAATTCTGAAGGTATTCTATCTGATCCAGCGGCCTTTCCATCCTTGAGTCCATTGAGAGCTGCATATATTTCCTCCTTCTGTATTATGCCTTCTAAGATCTCATCACTAAAAGCTGGCTGCGCAAATTGCATCATATCAGTGGCGGTAGGTAAATGATTTAGAAGTTCGGTAAAGTGTATTCTTAACTCCTCACAATGAAGATTATTATTAATAACATATACCTTGCCATTTATTTTATGTATTTTTTTCCAAAAATCACTCGTACTCTTACAACTTACTAAACTTTTTGCCTCGTTTTCATAGTAGGTTATTTTTTTTCTCTTTACATAATACTTTCCAATTTCTGTTAAGTTGGAGGTAGCGTAGTCTAGTAGCCGCATTGTTGTCTCTTCTATAGCTATTTAGCCAAGTATAAGCTAATGTTCTTGCCGACATGCACTCCGAATCAAACCAAGGTTGTTTAAATATTCTCCTTCTATCATACTTCTTTGTTATTGGAACCGCTTTCTTAATGCAATCTTCAATTTTTTTCAAATTACAATTTTCGTCTGACATCAGATTTATATCTAACCGATTTTTGTATGTAATTGCATTTGAATGATTCCAATGTAGTTTGGGCATCAATTTTAGGTTCCTGTTTTCCTCATTATACGTTCCCTCAATGCTAAAATGGATGACAATTGGCATATGATCCGAAAAAGGTACTTGCTCCACCTCGAAATCAGTAATCGCAGAATTCCATTTCTCTCCAGCAAGTCCATAATCAATGACAGAACTACCTTGTTTTCCAACAAACGTATATTCACCAAATTCATCTCCATCACTCGTACCATTCAGAATTCGGAATCCAAAAGAGTTGCAGAGATCAAGCAATTGATTCCCCTTATTATTTCTCACCAAATCTTTAAATTGTCTAATCAGTCCTCTTCTCTCGTTCTCTTCACCATCTGTTGTACCCATTCTTGCATTCAGATCTCCTATTATAAGCAAATTTGCACCTGTTCCACACATTATTGCTTCTTTCATCTTGTTGAAATCTACATCCCAACTACATCCCAATTGTTGCAGTTGATATAGCAGGGTATAATACGAAAAAGTTCTCCATCCATTCTTAAATCTAAACAGGTTATATCATTTAAAGTTGAAAAAACGTAACTGCATCTTTTTAATTCTTTCTTTACTCCGAATATGCAACCTCCACTCGCTCTTCCTCTAGCATGCTGTCTTATAGCAGGAACTATTTTAAGCTCGTAATTTTTAAATTTGTTTTCATAGTTTATAAGACTTGTTTCACTCATAAATGTTTCATATAAAAATATAAGGTCAAAATTATTTATAAATTCAAAAAAATTGGTATATAAACTCTTATTACTAAGTCCCGAAATATTATAAGACAAAATTTTACAATTATTTGCAACATTAACATTTTTAACATTTAAACTTTTTAAATATTTTAAATGGCAGACGGCATTATTATTAAAACAAATTTCTTTGATCTCCAATAGTTTGAGAACCACTGGCATCACTGGCAGTTATACCCAAACTATTTCCTTCACCTTGAATGCGCCCATTACAGCTGACATCTATAATTTGACGTAACAACGATTTTCCGCATTCTCCCTCACACATCAAATTGTTATGGTTGTCAAAATAGAAGGCTTTATTTCCTACAATTAATGTTTGTCCGCGAAACTGTGTTTTTATAAATTTATTTTTCTGTAGAATTTCGTTTTTTAAATCATTAAGTTTTTTCCTTCTTGAACGAACCGAAGCTGGAAGATCTCGGTGTAAATGAATACCAGTGTTTTTTAATTTTGATGAAGCTTTCAAGATTCGTCCTACATCTTCAATGTTGCGCATTTTGACGATGACGTTTGCCTTGTTGTTATTGCTGGACCTCAAAACTTTCGTTGTTGCAACTATGTTCTCGTTTGCTTGCAACAGATTTACGCAACAATCCTTCGCCCGTTCACCAGCATCTTCTCCATTTTGTATGGGTAGGTGAACAAAGACATTATGTTCATTGGCCTTGATTTGTAACATTTCGACCTGGCGCTCCAATGTTACACAGCGCGCATCAAAATGCTCAACTTGAACCTGCAGCTCATCATTTTTTCTTTGCAGATTCTTCAATTCGGTGCTGATGAATTGAAAGTCTGCTTTAGTTGGCATGTCTTTTAGTTTAACATCCAGCATTTTAGATAACGATTCCTCTATTATCAGTTTGAGGTCAGATATCGCCATTGTCCCCACTGCGGGTTCTTTGCATATACCCAGACCATTGTTACGAGGAGAATCTGGAGCTATTTCCTTGTGTGATCTTTTCTGTGCTTGCGAGAAGTGACAAGATCTTTGTGCCGATGGTGGGGTACGGTTCATTTCGAAGGTTGTTTTGAGTTGGTGCTTTTTGTTATATAAAAACTAATGCAATCGATTGGACTCACCAAAATTTCAATGTTTTATGTAAGTACTACTAGTAATGCAAATTAATCACCCAATTTTGTTAATTTTAAACTGATTAAACAGTATTATTTTAAATAAATTATTAGAGCGACCGTAAACTGAACTTTTCTTAAACACAACAGAGTTGCCAATCGAGTACCGAATTCAATTTTTTGAGGTACCGAATTCAATTTTTGAGGTTTTCTTTTTTCGACGTTGGTACGTTTGATTCTTTATTGAGTCGCTGTGATCGGTAGTACCCGTGGCATGATGGTTAGTGCGTTGGACTGTCATGCTAGAGGTCTTGGGTTTGATCCCTGCCTATTCCGTCTAAAGTTTTTTTTTCACGGAGAAATTCTCCAAATTCTCCAAGAGTAATTCTTAGTAATTCTAGTTCTCAACGGACTGTTGCGCCACCCAATTTATATATTTTATGGCTATGATCTGCAAAAATTACCATAAAAAAAATATTGGAACTTGAAGGAACCATAAGTGTATTGGCCTAACGTCACTGAGTTACTCTTTATTGAAATGGACTTATGCGCAATTTGTTTAAGCTATTAAACTTTTATTACGATTGCCTTCGGTGTACTCTTCCCTGTTCAACCTATTTTAAAAATCGTAATAATGAAAAGTAAACTATAGCCTCCAGAACTTTGTCGTTTTTTTCAGTGATTTTGATATAATGGCTACCTTAAAGGGTTAACTTACAATGGTTTATTTCTAGTCCTTAGACTTTTTTAATGAGATTATTAGATTTGGCATATACATACATACATACATATATAATTCGCTTTACATTTTCAAACTCTTACTGTGAGTGTCAAATTTTTCCTGACTTTTTAATAAATAAAATTCAGAAAAGTCGATTTTCAATTTTTATCAACTTGAGTCTTCTGGATAGCATTGCAAAAAAAAGCTCTAAAAATGATAGGAGATCGTTCTCTCACCGAGACATTTGCTTTTCTTGAACACCGTCGTCGCAAGGTTTCATGCCTGTCATTGTTTTATCGATATTCTTATAAACAATGCTCTAGTGAAATAGCCAGTTGCATTCCTTCCCTTAAAAAATTCAACCGTAATACCCGTACTGCTAGGAATGTCCATCAGTTTACCCTTGAGCCCAATTTCGGACGTACTGTTAAGTACAGAGATTATTTCTTTAGTCGCACTACACGAATGTGGAATGCTTTACCAGACTCAATATTTCGTACTCATTACAATGTGCAGACATTCAAAACCAATGTGCATCGGTTTCTTCTTTCTAATCCTATCTTCTTTCCTAATTGCTCGCACTTTGTTTAATCATTATAAGGGTATTCAAAACCCTTTTAGTGGGCGCACAATATAAAAAAAATCCAAGTTTATACTATGGTGTAAGGGTTTCATTTGGGCAGCTGTCAATTTTAAATCCATCATCCTTTGACATGTAAAAATTAAGCCATTATGAAAAATTTAACGATAAAAATTCACTTTAAAAATGGTGAACTGTTGGCAGAGGTTATCAAAATTGGCCACCAAGATCTTGTAATTTAAAACATTTAGACTTTTTCTTTAGATCCACGTGAAAGATAAGTTCTATGCCAATACTGCACAATCAACTCACTACCTTAATTATGAAATTTGCCTGAACATGAACATGACTTCATGGTGATGCATCCATAGCCATGACATCTATTTGGTGGATACTGTTCAAGATTGTTAATGAAATACCTTTTTGCAATGAAATACACATAAGTTGATTTCCTTAAAGGTTTTTTTTTTGTTTTTAAATATTATTATGAGTCCTTTTATTGGAAAATCATCACATCACATCTATCTTCTAAAGTAAAATGCCTTTTGGAGTTAATGTACTTTGTTTAATTTTTTGAGTTAACTATCTATGATTATTTGACTTTAAGTACTTATTATTTCCAAAAATAAGTTAACATTTAAATGGAATCATTGGGCGCCTTTTAACTTATTCGCCAAAACGCGTTGTTTAGATAATATTGTTATAATAAATGCCACTGTCATTTGCAACTTAAATGCATTTCGATTTATCTTACACACTTTTTTGTATCAAAACAAAATAATTAAAATCAAAACACTAACCTTGTTTCTATCTGCATAGAAGGAACGAACGTTCTTCGTGTAAATTTTTCTTTTTTGTATCTCTTGTTAGTAAAATCGAAAACAACTGCGTAAATAAATTTGACAAATTAAGAAGTAAAACAAAACTTAACGAACAGCAATTTTAATACGAAACCCAATTCCATTTAAATTTTTTTCAAATGCCAATCTATCTCCATATGTTACTTTTCTATGCACTAAAGATCCTTCAAAACTCCATAATAGCTCTTTAGATAGAACTTCATTTTGTTCTATGTACTAATAAATGTGTAGAGTGGTGCGGTTGCAATGCGGTCGGTTGGTTGGTTGGTTGATCTATACATAAATATCGATCGCACCATGGCTCATGTATGTATATACGGGTTCAAAGCACTTTCGCGGACAACGCATATTTGACCGCATAATGTCATTGCGATTAATTGTAACGCATTCATCCATTATATCAACGTCGCTCGTCGTTGGGTCGTTCGGTCGTTTGGTTGGCGTCGAACCGCGAACAAATGCTTACCACTGCAACTAAATAGCATTTGATGTTGGCTTTTCTCCGGTACAGCTGAAGTTGAAACTGACGCTAAAGTTAAAACTGAAGCTGATGAGGTGCCAGAGGGTGTGACACTGCAAGCGGTCGGCCACTCACGCCAAATCGGTAATCAATTAAGAGTCCATTTTAAAAGTCAGAAACTATTAACTTTCATTAAGAGTACGGCTGGCAGCGCCCGCTCGCCGCTGCTGAGGCGATTGTGACGAACGCAACGACGAGAGTTCGATGACGACGACGGACTTTAGACGTCCGGTGAAGTGGCTGGGAAAAAGCCTTCGGTCATCCCCCCCAGGAAAGCCCCTCTATACAGCACATATTCGACCAACAACCGTCAAGATTTTGTTCTCTATTTTCATTATAATGCTCAACGCGCTTTCATTGTACATAGTCGTCGTACTCGCAGCGTATACAAGCTTGACAGCGCTAGTTGGTGTATTTGCTTGACGCGCGGCTAATTGTGGAATAGATGATATCCTTGTCCTAAAAATTTCCGTTTTTGCTTTTCTCGTCTCTGTTTAAACGTTGTGATGGGTGGTGGTGCTGGCGGTGCTGTTGGTGGAAGAAGAGGGACAGGAAGGTGCATTGCGGCTTTCAGTTTCCATACACATTCAAAAACTCCCATTCTAAATGATTGAGTGCAAAGCGCGTAGTTGGCGTTCTCTATGCGTTCTAGAGTGTTCTTTCGCTTTTGTTTTATTTTATTTTTTTCGACGTTTTTCTGTATTTTATTCTCTCGCATTCACACTATGAGATTCACACATTCGCATATGATTGCAGTTGCATGTGCTGATCTGTGCATTGAATATACAAGCAAAAATCTAATCTAGAAAATTACCTCTAAGCTCATATTCGCATGCTGGGTAGGGTATAGGGGTAGGAGTAGGGGTAGGGTGGTATAGAAGTTTATAGTTTGTATAGTACGCTAGTATTAGGTATTATATAGTATTGTTCCCATGAACGCAGTCAGTGAGCTTTCAGCAGTTTTCCTTGGACGAAAAACTTTGAAATAATAAGTTCAATTGCTTGATCGTTGATTTAAGCTGTTTGCACCAACAAACTACAACACCGACAACGACGACGACTACGACGATACCAACACACCAGCACCACCAGAGTCTGATACAATAAAATTATTATTGCATGTTATACACACATTATTTGACGCACTTCGTATGGAATGTGCGAAATCCTGGTTTGGAGGTGGAGCATATAACCCGCTACCGCTGCGTCGCCGCCACCGCCACCGCCGCGCCACCATCGTACTGCGATCGAGAATTAATTTATTATATTATGAAGTCATGTTTGTTTTATAAAGAAAATTATTGTCTGTTGGGGTAGGTTATGTTCTAGCACGAACTGAATTAAGTAGACAAATAGTATTAGCATGAAGGCAGTGCAATTTGTTCGGTATTAGTTGGTTGTTATTGCGTAACATTTTTACTGACAAGTTGCGGCGCTGGATGGAAAATGATAGAATACAATTCGAATATTTAACATTTTATATGCTAAAAAGAAGGAAAAGCCTTTGAAATATTTAAGTTGCACTGGGCAGGAATGTATGGGATAAACTTAAGCACTATAATATGATCTGCAACTTGGTTAGAAGTTACAAATGAAAGCACAAATTCGCGATAAATCTTGTCTTATTTGCTAGAGGCCCTTAAGAGAACCATTTCAATAATGATTTCAAAACCATAGATTCTAAAACTATTTAGATCACTTTTTTCTCAGCAGATTGAACATTAATTAAAATAAATCTTTTAAAGTTATCCAACGAGTATCTACATAGTAGGAAATCCTTTAGCAGTAGTTTTTATAAACGGCTTCACATATCCTTTTTAAATTGTCTGTGCCTGTAAATGCTAAGAATACTCGTATATTGAAAAACCTAACTTAAAGTCATATAGAAGCATTTAAAGCTTAACTCATTTTTAGGTGGCTTAGATTCTGCATACAAATGTAATAGATTTTTGTGTTGAGTACTTTTATTTTTATTTGATTTGAGCTTAAAAACTGCGTAACTATTGATCTCTCGATATTTGATACTTCAATAAATTCTAATAAATATGTATGTTATTAGCTATTCTCACATTTCTTGGTGTATAATTAGGATAATTTAATTTTACACAAACACATTAAAGAGCACTTTTGACCAAAAGAAATCTCCTAAAACTCTTTTCATCCTGAAAATAATAAAACTCTGTACATCCTTTCAAATCACTTCAATTATTTTTGAAATATTTTTGAACTATAAAAACTGGTTCGTCTGTCAATTGTGTACAAATTTATAAGTGTCGAAAAATAAAAATGATCGGTACAAGTGACTGGTGAAAATTAAAAAAAAAAAACATTTTAATTTAATTTAAATCATTTTAATTTAAATAATTTTGTGCCTAAATAGCCTTACTAATTTGTACACTTTTTTAAACAAGGCAAAAACCTGAAAAAAAGATATAATATTAACTAAAAAAACAATCACAAGGACATATGTATGTTTTAAAAAATTGAACACAATCTTGACTTTAACCAAAAACTTTTATTAGATGCGACGACGATGGCGCAGTGTGTCGGCAAAAAGAAGATGTACACTTAGGCGTATGTGTACTTTTTTTTTAAATTATTGAATTTAAAACAAAATTTCATACTATGTGTTATAGCTGATAATTGTATATGTAGTGAATTTTGCTTAAAGACTTAATAATAGTGTTCCAGTTGAGACCTAAAAACTTTTATCAACTGTAGGTACCTTTACAAGAAAAGTTGATGATTTAAATGTCAATGTAATGAATGTTTTTAAAGATGTAATTAAAAAAAATCTAACTTCTAGTTTTTAAAACCCAAACATATTAGGTCCGTTCGCGTACTTTCTGCACTAGAATTCGTAAAAAGAAATATTTTAAAGAGTGGGGGTAAAATTCTCTCACCAAAAAAAAAACTACAAAAAAGTAAGCGAACGGGAAAACAACAAATTTTTCACACAATATTGTTGCTGTTCTTTGAAAATTTGTTTTTAAATTTTATAACTGACAGCAAAAGCGAGCAATTTATTTAATTTATTTGAATTTCTATCAAATTTGAAATTTTCACAAATCAGCCCAAAGAAATTTCTTGGGCTAATATTCGTAGGTTGGGGGAAATATTTTACTCTCTCGTGAGCGCTCTCTTTTACGAAAAACTACGAAATTTTTGAGTACGCGAACAGGATTTGGTTAAAATTCGTATTTTTTAGTAAAATTTGACTGTTTTAGGAGGGTACGCGAACGGTCAGTTTTAAATTAATTATTTAGGATTTTGTTTCTTGCAAAATATTTGTCAATTGGACTTTTTTAAAACATTTTTAAAGGTTTTTATTTCTTATAAAAAAACGACGATTGTTTTTTTTTTTTTGAAAATTACCTTATTTTAACAACTAAATTTTATATAGAATGAATGGCGCAACAGTCCTTTGAGAACTAGGGCCTAGCGACTTAAAACTCTCAACCATTCCTGTGTGCGAGTAATGTTGTCAGGGATTGAGGGGACCTACAGTTTTAAGCCGAATCCGAACGGTTAATTTGAGAAAGCACTTTTCATGACAAGAATTACTCTTGGAGAATTTGTCAATTCCTCGCAGAGGCAGTACCCCTGAAAAAAAACCTAAGAAGAAAGAACCTAAGACATCTGGCATGACAGTCCAACGCACTAATTATCATGCCACGGGTACTTTTGAAGTCAATGCCTCTATTTATTCTAGATATTGAATTTTTCTAAAAAATGTTTAAAACCCATTTTTGCATCTTTGTATGTTAATATCTGTAAAACAAAATTTATTTGAAGTGGATAAAGTATTCCAAACGTAAGGACGTAAATACGTACACACCCACATAGAGCCTTTGATTAATTAAAGGAAGCTTGCAATATAAAACAATTTAATTCGACAAAACAAAAACCAATTTAAAAAACTTAAATTCCGAGTTTATGATAGAAAATGTAAGACCAATTAAATTTATCGCAAAATCATCTTCCGAAATGATATGTGACTTCCTAGCTACATATAGGATGTCATTGTTCGTCAGATGACAACCCTCATTAAAGTGATAATAAAAACCAAAAAATAGAAAAAAATAATTATTTGACAATGGTGTTAAAAAAGCCCATCTACATTAAAATGAATTTATGTAAAATAAATTTAAACTTCAAATTCGATAATTCAGAAAAATCTATTTCCCACATTTCGATATAATATAAAATCAATCATATCCGCTGTATAAAACTAGATCCATATAAAATAATTTTCCATTGACATTTTTAAACAAAAGTTACTTCCCTAACCTATACCCTATACTCTATAAGTTTTAAGATTATGTATGCAAATTAAAAAATGTACATGCATTTCTAAACTTTGTTATTAAAGTGACTTTAATATACCTTACAGAGATCCTATTAGAGCTTTCAACTCTTCATATGTTAGGTACTAACAATATGAGAAGGCAGGTTTTGTTGGCTTCACCAATATAAATTGTTTCTTTTTCAATTGACATTTAAATGGGAAGATTGTTTGATTATAAAATTTCAAAAGAACAAAACCACCATAATCACATCGATTGACACTTTACTTAAGAATCATTATATTACATATATGTACTCGTATATAAACAAAACATACCTAACCTATACCTACCTTCAATAAACACAAGATACGACCCTGTTGCGATCATACAGTATTCTCTCTTTGTATAATAGACAGATTCAATCCGCTAAATAATTGCAATTAATTTATAAAATATACACAGGTACACATATAAACAAAAATACAGAGACGACGACAAAACAAAAACGATTCAAATAAAAATGTTACTGACATGTGTGTGTGGCCTAGACCTAGAAAAGGAAAACTCGGTTTATTTTATTTTTTCTTAACTTTATTGTTTGTTATTTTTCTCTCGCGCGTTGAATTAAAATGATATCAGCGAACAAGCAGCACTTCAGTTTTTAGCAAGTAGTTGCAGTGTGGGGGGGTTGGGAAGCATGATGAAGCTCCCAGCTGCTGCTGCTGCACTTCTCTTCCAACGCGCTCCACAGTTGTTTGTAACGACAACGACAACGACGACGACGACAAACATTACACATACGAATGAATATACATCTTGTTTATGGCGCTGTTGCGGTGATCATACAAACATTGGAGACATTTAATATTTTATCTTGACTATATATTTGAATATAACTTATTTTATAGATAATAATATGAAATTATATCATGAAATATTAGATACAATATAAAGATAGCGTTTAAAATGTTAGTGGGGTAGGATAAATATCGCAATATTTTTACCTGTGCGGTGAATATACGAGTATCTTTTTGAAAGTCACGTGACTTGATAAAAAAAGAAAATATTATTAATTGAGCGATACAAAAATATCCTCAAATTTGTGGAGAATAAATTTTTGATAAAAATAATAATTAATGATCAAAAATGTTATCTCATTTTGAAAAAAAAAAGCTCGATTACACTCGATCATAACTATACAAATTTAAATAAGAAGTTCAGAGGAATAACAGCATAAATTCAGTAAAAATGATTCCAAGAAAAGTGAGAGTAAAAATTCTTGAATATGGAAACATTAAATTGTATCCTAATTCATTAAATTGGGTTGGATACCTCCTATGTCTATCATAGGTATTATTTTTATTTGAGAATTGCACCGATGGCATTATCGATTACGTTGTCTTTGAGGACCGCAGTGGATTACGGCTTGTTCGCATAGACCTGCGACTTAACAAAGCACCAAAAGGAAAAGTGTAAAGGGGTCAAATCACATGATCTTGGTAGCCAATTTACGTCGACTCGGCATAACCATGCCATTAAACTGCTCGCTCAGAATATCGATTATGTCTTGAGCTGTGTAATACGTTGCGCCGTCCTGTTGAAACCATATTTTTTCGGTGTTCATTGTTCTGATTGTTCACTGAGCCGGTGTACTCGAATTTGCCCACCAAACGTTGAACAGTTGACTTGTAAGGACGACCATGTACCCCATAAAAAGGCTGCAACAAGATACTCGGGAACATTGGTGTTGATAAGAAAGTTTTAACATTTGTACGTGTTGCTCGATGCTGTCATTTTCCATGATGATTTCTCATTTGTGACTGATCAAAAATAAAAGAAGACATTTTTACAGAAAGTGAAAGAAACAATTTAGCCGCAACGAGTTGTCAAAATCAACTAGTCTAGAAGGAATGACAAAAACCATGAATCTTCTTGATTACCAGTATTATATTTTTTTGGAATGAGTTTTTGTTTCCGGTATAAGGTGTCTTAGGGAAAATGAAGGATGGATTGAGTAGACACAATCCACGGAACAAAACATTCCATACAGTTCATTTACTTGTTTAGCTCATCCTAGGAAACATAAGAAAGAACTCATTTGAAAAAATTTTATCGAAACTTAACTTAACTTATCGAAAGAATTGGTTTTTGCATTCGATAAGTTAAATCTATTCTCTCGATAAATTATTTTCCCAATATTTCACATTTTATTACAATAAAAAAGCCAACTTTTGCAACGAATTAAAAATGCTTATCCAAAAAAAATTGGGTTTGAATAGGCTTCAGAAAAATGTCTTTCTTTTAAGTGATTGGCGCCCAACGTGAGATTGATACACATATAACTTGAAATAGTAAATTCTATCCATGTATTTCTAAAACTTGAAAGTTTCTTTCCTAATTTCAATCTTTACCAATTTTATTTATGATCTTTAATTGTGACGATGTCAAGTTTTTGAAAGCGGTAAGTCTTGTATGTATGTATGCCTTCTAATTGGAGGTTAGATTAGTTTTAGATTTTAATTTTATGGTGCCTAAGCTAGACATTCGATGTTTAATACAGAACTAACATTACCTCTTTCATCACTCAAAGAATTTAATCTGAGCCTTGTCGATAGTTAAAATTTTGGTCCAAAAATCGGGTTTTTTATTTTAACCATTTGATCCTTTCTCAGTCTCAAGTTTAGTTCAACAATTTTAATATCTGAGTTTGAATAGAATGCAGCTACTTTGAAAATTAAAATGGGAGTATATTTCTAAAGTCATATTAAATAACCAACAAGAGGCATAAGAACAAAAAGTTGTATACATTTGTATGCGTGTTCTCTGTTTTGTTTGCTTAACAAAGAAAAAGAGGTCTCACATAAATCTCAACATTTGAGGCAGCCAAAATATTAACAATGAGTGTCCTTTTTTTTATATATGTCTATAGTGAACACGTGCTCGACAGCTTTAAAATAAACTTTTTATGCAAAAGACACAGAGTGATGCATTTTGAAAGAATGTGTAATACGAGTATTAATAATAATATTAATAAATTAAATACAAATAATTTTTCCTAATTTTTATATTTGTTTACTGCATAGCTTGCTATTAATATTAATGCACAAATTCAAAAACTTAATAAAATTATACCATAAGAAAGTAAATCTATACCTATAAAATAAGAAATTATTATTCAATAATTAGTAAAATAATTATAAATAATTAAAGTCGGTACACACGAGTTTTAAATTCTTGAAAATTGCAGTGATAGGGGAAAGAAAATGTGGTAAATCATTTCACATTCACTTAGTACGGCAAACGAACAAATCTCTGAATTTGCAGTACGGCTCAAGAACTCGATAATATACCTACTTATAATAGCTGCACAAAAAGGGTTAAACAAGGTACATTACGATGGTGTTCAAGCGATGTAAATGAATTAATGATGTTATTTGCACCAACTATTTTAAGCACTTTTCCTTGATTACTGTCCAGATCTTCATAAGTAAGTTACTGGAGCGCCAGCCTATAGATTGGAGTTATAATCAAGTTAAAGAAGAATGTATGCATGCATTTTATAAATGATAGCCAGATCAAAGGGAGGAGGTAAGGTTTTGCATCGACTCAGAAAAACCAAAAGATCTTACTGCGTTTCATGCGACATCGCTTATGTATGTAATCCTTATACAAGAGGTGGATGGTAATAAACATCCAAAAAAATCGAGTGGTTCAGTTTCCTTGATGCAATTTCCAAACAAGGATAGTGGCAGCAGTTGAAAATTACATTTTCTGCATAATCTTGATACTTAAATATATCTCAAAGTACCAGTCCCTTAAACAATTTTGTTTCTAAAAAGGATATAGTAAACTACCTCAATAGAAGCAATGTGAACATACAGAGAAGACCAAAGAACATTAAAGTTTAACCCAAATAGTTTTCAGCACTTAAAACCAATCTGAATACAAAATGCACTACCAGCACAAATCTTGTGAACATAAAAATATTTGTTTGCGTCGAATCGAACAGTTTTGAATATGTCGAATTTCGATATCAGTTTTTCTTCAAAAGCTAACTTTACTTACAAAAACTTTTTAATATTGAATTTATTTATGAACAAACACATTCTGGAATAGCAAGCCGTTCATCTCTACGATTTTTAATTTTCAATATTATTTCCATAAAATAATTAAAATAGTTACACATACTAACATCTAATGCATCGATCAGCTACCATAGTAAATTTTAAACTTTTTTCGTGGTACTGCGACATTGTAAAAATATAAACTTTTCGGACTTACCGCGATTATAAATAACAAATCAAATTTGTATTTGATAAAATATCCCGACGTTTCGATCAGATTTCACTGATCGTGGTCACGGGTTGACTGATGGCTTGTGGGTGGATGTTGTTTTGTCATTGTTTGTTCTTGTTCGTAGGTTATACCGTTTCGGTTGTTCTTGCATTTCAGATGGTACGTTATGCTGCAACTGCACTGGATGTTGTTGTTGTGAGCCCTATATAAAAGGCGTTTCTGAAGCAATAGGACGAATCTTATTAAAGCAGGGCATAAAATCAATATTTAAGCCACCAGAAAAAATCCGCCAATTATTAAGATCTCCAAAAGATAAAATTCCCTTTCAAAATCCAGGAGTCTACTCGGTTCCATGTAGTTGTGGCTCATCTTATATAGGTGAGACTAAACGAGCAATATCAACAAGACTAAAGGAACATATTAAAGCCATACAAAAGAACAAAGTGACAAAATCGGCAATATGTGAGCATTTAGCGTATAATGAAGATCATTTTATACGTTTCGATCAGGCTAAATCTATTTCCACCGAAAGATTTTATGTCCCTAGGTTGGTGAGAGAAGCAATCGAAATAAAAATGCACTCAAACTTCAACAGAGACCAAAGTTTTAATCTTTCGTCGTCATGGGATCCTCTGATTAACATATTAAAGCTTAATAAAATCAAAGCTAATGATGACAACAAACACACAAATCAAAACAACCAGCTAACTGATGCAATTAGTTTTGCATGCTCACAAGAGTACATAAGCTCACAACAACAACATCCAGTGCAGTTGCAGCATAATGTACCATCTGAAATGCAAGAACAACCGAAACGGTATAACCTACGAACAAGAACAAACAATGACAAAACAACATCCACCCACAAGCCATCAGTCAACCCGTGACCACGATCAGTGAAATCTGATCGAAACGTCGGGATATTTTATCAAATACAAATTTGATTTGTTATTTATAATCGCGGTAAGTCCGAAAAGTTTATATTTTCAGCTACCATTACGAAAACTGGACATTTTTTTCAACTTTGGTTTTTAACTTTTGTATTTATCCTTAAAACTTTCTTCAAGTGTTAACTACCTCCATTAAGTAAAAATTCAGGTATTTATTTTGTTTTAAAGTCATCGTCGTCGATTAGTTCACCGATTAATGTATGAAGTTCTTAAGATTTGTTTATTTATTTCTTGTAAAAAGAATCAAAGTTCGGGTGATATAGATGATAAATTTAAGATCAGATAATTTCGTCAAAAATTGATTTTCCCTCAAATAAATGGAATTACATAATAATGTTCATACTAAAATACAATTTATAAACATTTTAACTCTCAAAAACCTTGTAAGCAAAACTTTTATTTATAATAATTCATTAAACTATATGTGCTTTAAACAAGTCTACATTTTCTATAAAATATTACAATATTTCAAGATTTCAAAAAATCCTATTAATCATATAAATGAAGTATGTAATTTATGTTATTAATAATAAATACTATAAACAACAAGATATTTAAAAACAAGTTAACTACTTGTACACCTATACCTGACAATATTCACAAAAAAATAACAATTTCTTTTTCTTTCTCCATTTCTTTTCAGGTAAGTTTATAATTACTTAATTGTGGGTACCCCATTAACTACCCCCGCTGGCTATGTTAACAATATGTGGACTTTTCTGGCTATATCGTAAGTAGTATACAACAACAACATCAACAAAAAAAGAGAAAAATGTAGATTAATTCACCAATTTCGTTTTCTATAATATTACCTAGTCTTGGAAACTTGGAATTGAATTAGAAATAACAACAAAAAGAAAATGTGAAAAATCCAAATGCACTTTCCCTCTTAGTTTCGCTTTCCTTGACTTCTTGACGTGTTTTCACTGCAATTGCGCGCATTCGCAACATACACAAAAAAAGAAATAAGTAAAAACGAACCTAATAACATTTTTGCGCTTCACTGTGCAACATTGTTAGATAAAATAAAATAAAATTAAAAAATACCTTGTCGAGAAAAATTTCTTCCATTTCCATCGATCAGCAATTATTTTTATTTGCTACCAACTTGGAGTAGATTGAGTGCATTTTCCAACACCCATCAACATCAACCGGCCGGCCGTTGCGGCTGTAGCGGCAGAGACGGACGGGCTCGAGCTGTATGATGATACCTATGTACAATTACCTATACCTAACCTACCTATACTGGAGGGGATTAAGTAAGTCTGGGTTACTCAAGTGCGGTTTTTAGCAGCTACCGCTCCTTTTTCTAATGCTATAAAGATAGATATTAGATGATGATGATTATGATGTTGATGGTGCTTGTCTGATGCCATGAGATAATTCCCATGGTGGAAAGTTGAATTAATTAATGAAAAGCGAAACCAAAACCTGAGTCTGAGTTGGCGTGTTTTATTTTTTGTTGTGTGCACAATAATTGCAAAACGCAGCGTATATTGAGATCAATCCTGTCATCATCTGGTTTTCTGTTCTCTGTTCCATACATCTCTTGGTTGGAACGGAATCGGAGTCGGAGTCGGAGCCACCATGACCATATCCATCCACCATCATCATCATCTTATAGAAACACCACATCTTTAACATTGTTGTTTTATCGTATTTCGCATTTTGCCATCAAAGACGCACTGCGGGAAAGGAGACGAGGAAGGGGGAGGAGAGAAAAGAAGAAGAAGAAGAAGAAACAAAAATATGATCGAAGACGTGATGTATCCAGCTGTAAACATTGCAATGATGATCATCACATGCTGGAATGATGATGACATGCAATTGCTGCTCCACCAGCCATTCCACTCCAGAAACCAACTGAACTGCATCTTGCCCATCTTTGTTTTGTCTTTTGCTTTTTCTTTTTCATTTTCATTTTCTTTTGCTTCTCGTAATTTCTTTGGTCTTGGTTCTTCTTTATGGATGTCGGTCTCGGTCGTCATGGCTGCGTCTTTTTTGAAATAATCAAAAGTTGTAATGTTGCAGATTAGATTTTGTTTATAAACCAAAATGTTGATAAAATTTAAGTTTAAAGAAAACTGTGATTTTATGAGTTGCTAATTAAAAAGGGAGTAATTTCCAATAGCTTTTCTTTCAAATTAATGAATTCTATTAGTTTTCATTTGGATTGGAAAATTTTCAAGATTATTTAAATTTCATTAATAAAAAATTAAGTTCGATTAAAAAAGGTTGATGAGTAGTTCAGATACATCGTTCAAACATTTTTTTAAATAAAATTTATTTTTTCACATTTTTAACCTCATTTCCCATACTATTAAGAAAGGAGACCATTTTTGTGTTAGCCAGTTCTTAGACCCCCATTTTATAGTTGCCAAGTTGCGGAGTGAAGTGCGGACAAGACGGTTGTTTGATGCTCCCCGAACTCGCACAACAATGCAAAAACAGCAGCAATAACATACAAAGAGCAAATAAAACAAACAAAAAAGAAAACAGGTTACAAAGAAAGTAGAAGCGAAAGCAGAAGCAAAAATCTTATACACGCGATCAGCGCCCGTGAAAATGTATGTATGAGATTTTTGTTTCTATAAAATGCTGCAACATTATTAAACGAGGATCACAAGTTATAGTCATATGAACATATACATACATATGTGCATATATGTATGCATTCATGGTAGTAGATGGAATAAAATTGGCAATGTGTTATAAACGTACACGGAATTTGTGGATTAAAAAACTTGCTGCATGGCCTTAAGCACCATCATCATCTCATGCTGCGTTCCAGCTCCAATGCAACATGTTCAATATCAAACCAAAGATGGGTAGGTTAGGTATAATCCGCTTAATATTAAACTTGATGTATATATCTATAGTATAAAGTGGCCGTGTTCATGAACAAAAAACAAAAACGCTTTCATTTTTATCCGGAACAATAGAGTTTGGCATATTTTTTTTTTAAATTGCTATTTTATTGAGAATTTTCTTTCACAAAAAGGTTAAGGTACAATTGAATCATACATTGTTTAAATTATATAAACTTGATATTCATTTATGGTTGAACAGACGGATGTTATGAGTTTAATTGTTGTTTAATTCTTTAAGGTTACATTCGAAAACTCAATTTTAATTTAATTGTTCTTTTGAATATTCACTCACACAGAACGAAAAAAGTCATCCTACTGACTATTTTGGTAGTCAAATTTACTATTTGGTAGTCAATTTTCAGCCGATAACTCGGGGGGAGAGTACGATAACTTAGGCGACAAAGTTTAATGACGGATTTGTATGGAACAGTTAAAAACAAGCATTTTTTACTATGGGAGGGGGGGTCTATCTCCCCCTGTTTAGGCGGTAGGGGCAGTTAAAAAAATATGTACATTAAATGGAAAAAAAATAATTAAAAAATAACGGTAATACCCTCAATTAAGTGTTATACCTTTTTTTAAAGCCAACACTTTTGTCTATTAGCTTGTTTTTAAATCAAGTCAAAACTATGCATAGTTTTAAAGTCAAAATTTGTGCAAAAAAAAGTTAAAAAAAAAGGTTTAAAGTGTAATTTTTCAAAACTTTCAGATTATCTACTATTTTTTTAGAATTCATTGCTCTTATTTGTTTTTGATCAAAAACTGAAAACTAGATGACTTGATGTCTTCTAGTTCTTGAGAAAATTGAAAATTACCAAAACAAAATATTTTAATTAAATTACTTTTTCCTTGCTTAAGTATTAACGTAGTCTTATTTTGATAGTAATAATCGAATATGGATTAAGATACACCTAGGGTAAATTAATTTTTCTTAAATCCAGCTTATAAATTCTGAAATAAAAACAATGGTAGATAATCTTAAAGTATTGAAAAAGTTACACTTTAAACCTTTTTTTAACTTTTTTTACTCAAATTTTGAGTTTAAAATTAAATTTTTATTTTCAATTTTCTCAGAAACTAAAAGACATAAAATCATCTAGTTTTCAGTTTTTGATCAAAAACAAATAAGAGTAATAAATTCTGAAATAAAAACAATGGTAGATAATCTTGAAGTATTGAAAAAGTTACACTTTAAACCTTTTTTTAACTTTTTTTACTCAAATTTTGAGTTTAAAATTAAATTTTTCAAAAACTACGCATAGTTTTGACTTGATTTAAAAACTGGCTAATAGAACAGAATGTTGGCTTTAAAAAAACGTATACAACTTAATTGTAGGTATCACCGTTATTTTTTAAGAATTTTTTTCCATTTTAAGTAATAATTTTTTTAAATTGCCCCTCCTGCCTAAACGGGGGGAGATAGACATACCCCCCCCTCCCATAGTAAAAAATGCTTATTTTTAACTGTTCTAAAAAATTCCGTTATAATATCTTGTCGCCTAAGTTATCGTACTCTTGCCTAACTCGGCAATAGGACAATTTTCAGTTGTCAATTATGGATGCGAAATTTTTTTACAACTTGGTAGTCAATATGACAACTGTAAAAGTCAATATGACAACTTTGGTTGAATAAAATTGTCATATTGACTAATATGGTAGTCAAAACGACAAATGCTGTAGTCAATATGATAACTGCGATAGTCAATATGACAACTGCAGTAGTCAATAGGACAATTGCGGTAGTCAATATGACAAATTGTTCTGAAAACCGTATTATAATTTGACTACCGGTTAGTCATTATAACTATTCTCGATAGTCAATTTTAGTCAACCAAATGACAACCAAATTGTCATATTGACTACCGAAGTTGTTCCATCAACTACTTTTATTGTCATATTGACTAAATGAAATTGACAATCGAAAATTGTTCTATTGACTATCCAATAGCCAATATTTTAAAATAAGGTTGTCATATTGACTATTTTAGTAGTCAATGCAACAATTTGGCCAAATCTCAAATCGACTATCTACAATTGTTAATATGACAACTTTTTCTTTCTGTGCAGTTTGTAAACATTTTAGAAAATAAAAGTATTAACAAATATTAACTTTATTTAAGCAATATTAACTTTATTTAAGTTTTAAATTTTATAGAATCAGTGTAAGAATGTTCAACAGTTACTAAAGTTTCTTGAAGACATTCTTAATAATTACTAACTTTTTCGACCAAAGAAAAAAATAAAAATCCTTAACGAATTAAAATGTTTGCAGGATAATTAGCAATTGTCGAACTTTTATAGAAATTTCGAATTGTCAAAAATAAAATAAAAAAATTGTTTTGAACATTTGCAAATCGTGTTTTTGTTTTGTTTCTAACTGGGCTGTAAATCGAATCAGATTAAGCCATAAATCAACCTTTTTTTAGAACTTTTTTTTAGTAACAATAACATCAGTTGCGCATTTTAAAACACAAGTCAAGATAATAAAGGTTCAAACTACAATATCACCGTACTTATTGGTGTTTAAACTAATAAAAACAAAAACGGACACTGTGGCGTATACGCATTTTTCTTTTGAAGTTCTGGGAGGTGTAGATTAAAAACTGATTCAATTGAAGTAAGATTACAAAGGGATTTCCAATAAGAGGTATGAAGATATACATGTCAACACACTTAGACCAATAGTTAGTCCGTGATGATACCAAAGGGTTTAAGTTTAAGGGTAGGTAGGGGTAAACCGATGTTGGATTTTTTTTCCAGTTTTTTTTTCAGCTTTGCAATTTCCTGAAATGTCTCTAAGACCCGGAACCCAACTAAGGTGAATGTTGAACTGCTCCGCTATCTCCACAAGAGATGATTGACAGTTTCGGGCTGCTAGTGAGCTTATTGTGACAGAGTGCAATGATTTGATGGCAGCTTGGCATTCTACAAAGATGCGTATATTGATATTTCACATAAAGTTTTTCTGAGCCAAGAGAGGCGTTATTTCCTTGGAACACGCTACAGTGATTAGGAAGTCGAAATAAGAGACAAAGATTTAGTCAGTTGGAGTACACTCCTCCACCAACCCCGCCATCGTCTTTTGATCCATCTGTATAACCGGTAATTGTTAGTAGACTAGAAGCTATGGACTCTTTGAAGATTTTGTTTAAATGTGGATGAGGAGTTATGATAGCGACGTTAAGGGTAGGTAAATATCTGAATGAGTTCAGAATAATGGATTGGCCAGTATTATTATCAGTCCAATGAAAATATAAGAATCATGCAATTATTAAAAAAGGAATGACGCTCTAAAATTATTAAAATTCACTGCAAAAATAGTAATTTTGGTTGGTAGTTCTCAAAAATATAAATAAATTAGGTGGCGCAACAGTCCGTCGAGAACTAGGGTCTAGTGACTTACAACTCTCAACCATTCGTGTGTGCGAGTACTGTTGTCAGGGATGGAGGGGACCTACAGTTTTAAGCCGAATCCGAACGGCTTATTTGAGAAAGCACTTTTCATGACAAGAACTACTCTTGGATAATTTATCAATTCCTCGCAAGAGGCAATACCCGTGAAAAAAATCGAACCCAAGACCTCTAGCATGACAGTCCAACGCACTAACCATCATGCCACGGGTAGTTCTCAAAGCTAAAGCTTTTTTTGGGTCGTCGTAATATACCTTCTCGTCCATCAATAATGAGACTGGTGGTAAAATTTGAGCTGTTGAGACAGGTTAGTGCAGTGAAGAATCGAAACTGTATGCGTTGCTCTGGGATAACTAATTTAAGCTGGACAAAAACTAAGGTTTGTCGATTTCTCGTTGGTTTTGAAATTGGCCGCATACCACAATTGACATTACACTGTGTTTTGCATAAAGACTATCGTCTAAAGGCTTTTAAAGTTCAGTTAAGACAAGAACTCAACCGACTTGTTGATCACTATAAACGTCGTATCAGCGAATATTTATACCTTGAAAGGCATCACAATTATCTGGTTTTTCATCTTAATTAAAAATACCCATTTTCAGCTTTATAAGCTACGATCATATGAAGAAATGTTGCATTTTGAGCTCGGAATATCCAAGAATGAATGTTGAAGAGCCTCTTCATTATCAACGTGTTACTGGTTGGTAGAGCAGTTATTGGTTGGTTGAAACTATTACGGTGAATGGATTGCAATACCGAGATTAATGATATTTTATGCCCGGAGTTAGAAGATATTGATGTAGAAACAATAGCAATTTTTCGAAAAAATTTCAAAATACCAAGCTATTTCAAAGAAGTTATTACAATTGGCCACAGACAACCGGCGATATATCACCTTTTTTAGGGTCACGTGAAAGAAGATGAGGTATGGCATCATTGCTTCACAATTGATTCAAGACTTTAAAATGGAATTCTTGAAGTTATAAAAGGTATACAGTTGGAAATCCGCTAAATAGCCATTGAAAATTTTATGATAATTGGCTGGTATTTTTTGCAACTGTTAAAGTATTTACAATGCAATAAACATGCTTTGATTTCTTAAAATGCATTCTCTTTTTTGTATCATCAAAATTAAATTTTTATCAAATAGACAGAGTGTGACGGAAATTCTGTTAAATCCTTAGATGTAAATTTGATCAAACTACAGAAATAAAGCCTAAAAACAATCTCACAGAGTATGAGTTTGGACCATCATTAGTTGCAAAATAACACTTACATAATTTTTGTATTCAGCTCACTTCATTTCTGACTTACTTACAAGCCCAGAAGTACATAGTTCTTTTTTCCCCTTCCTCTAGATCAGTATCTTTTTTATTGATGTACAAAAAATACAAAACAAAAAAAGAAGCAAAACCTAAAACTAGATACCAGGTTAAAAAGGATATTTCCTATCCCGAACACAACCACTTGCCTCTTTTTCAATAGTATGGCAGATATAGTATTTTCTTTTCAAACTATGTTTCGTTTTTCGAGCTTAACCACATAGCTTGAACGTTATAGGTAGAGATACACTCATAGATACATTTATGCCTGCAAAGTCGAGAAAGACTATGCGCGTCCACTAATGATGTTGCCTTGTCTGGTGAAAATGAGGTCGTTGCATTTTCTTTTTTTGCAAAC
This sequence comes from Eupeodes latifasciatus, assembly GCA_920104205.1. Lineage (NCBI taxonomy): Eukaryota > Metazoa > Arthropoda > Insecta > Diptera > Syrphidae > Eupeodes > Eupeodes latifasciatus. The sequence continues at coordinate 130,406,373 of OV049926.1, read as the reverse complement.
ACTACTGATGCCATCCGCCAAGTTCCACTTCACTTTTCCCATTTGTATAATTTATAATCTTAATGTAACATTAAATTGTGGAAAATATGAAGAATGAGTTATTTTTTTTTTTTGTTTTTTATCGAATTCAATTTTCTTTTCCACGATGTACGCTTCTTTGCTTATAAAGAGATAAAATAAAATGTATGAGAGAGGAGAAGGGTTATGTGTTAAGTGTATATATGGATGAATTCACTTTCATTGGAAATTATGTTGGTTTTCTTGTTTATTTTCCACCTGTTTTCCTGATCTGCGTGTTTTTCTAGTATTTTCTATTTTTTTTTTGCTTAAATTTTGCGAGCGAGCAAGTGCGCGTTGAAATAAAATCGAAAGTTTTATTTTTACTTTTGTTAAATAAAAGAAAAAAAGAAAATTTAAAAAAAATAGATATATAAATATTTATATAATAAAAATTGATTACAATATAAAGAAATTGAAAACAATTTCCCATAGATGACAAAGAAATGCATATTAATAGACCGGAGTTTTATATTTTGTCAAAGTTCAAAGAAGTCGATGTGACTTAGAGATTTAAAAAATTTGTTTTTTTTTTTAACTCGTTTCATTTATGTTTGCCTCCATTTAATTTTTTTTATATTTTTAATTCAACACATTGTAATTATAACGATTCTTAATATCAAACGATGTTTTGACATAATAATTAATATTTTAATATACAAAAATACGTATACGCCCGAGTGCATCACTTTGACAAATCGTTGCTTTTTAGTTTACACTAATAGGTGATTTATTGTATAATTTGATTTCTAATGTAAAAAAAAAACAATACATTTAAAAGTGAACTTAAAATTGTATTGTCAGTTAAAAGAACAATTAACAATTCATGATCTGTCAAAAAAAAATATCAAACACTATAAACCGTTTTAGTTAGAGGGTATAGAAAGTGTGCACCAATTATAATTTTTTTCAGAATAAATTAATATTGAACAAATTAAAGTCAGTAAAACTAATGTACTTTTTCTTTAAAAAATTTAGACTTTTTTCCGATATTCAATCTAAAGCGTAACTATTATTAAATACAATAATGTTTAGGATCTGATTTACAGTCCCATCAATAAGGGACTAGGTGCTCCAAAACAGATTTTCGGTGGCTGTGAAAAAAATGTTATCTCTAGCTCCAGTTGAATTATTTTAAATAATATATTGATTTTATAAGAATAATTGTAGTCCCCGCTGAGGTTGCAAAAAAACGGAATGTAATGTAATTGTAACGCACATTAAGTATTTAGGAATTCATCTTTTTACTAAATCATGTCCTAACCATTTTTGTTTTGAAAAATTGATACAGTAGATGGGATACTGCAATTTTAACGTAAAAGATTAGACAACAAGTTAAGAGGTTACACAATTCGAATTCAAAGGAAAAGTAATTCTTTTTCAATAAAAGTAATTTGTTCACTATTTATTTAATCTCTAAAAATTGCTGACTGGTGCGCACTTTCAGCCTTCTAACTTCATAACTTTCGATGCAGAAACGAGATTTTATGAGACTCAAAATAACTTTGTACGTTTTTAAATTTTGTCCATGAATTATGATTTTATTAGTAAAAGCAAACAACGTCATTCAAATGACTTCCTTGGCTGGCTTCCTGTCTAATACGTTGGTTGTTAATGGTTTTAGCTGTAAGGCACGGATCGCTTGAATGATATTTACCTTATTTAAAACTTCATTAAATGTATTTTATTGAAGATCTAAACAGGTCTTGTGTGCTTGAATTATTTCCAGAGTATTTGTATATAACATCGGTTCCCACAAACAAATTCAAAGGTATGAAATTGGCTGATAATATCATTCGGAATGGGATGTGTGTCATGGTGATCCATCCTGCATAAGCCAGGGGCAGTCTAATCTAATATTTCACTAGTCTCACAAATTTGCGTAGAGCAAGCATATTGAGTGTCATGTCGTTTCAAAAAACGCGCTATTTGGACTTAGTACTCACTTTTGAAATAAGTGTTCACTATTTTCCAATGATGTTTAACACTTCTTTTAAGAAGGTATAATGCTAAATTTTTGTTATAAGATTTTTATCGCGAAACAGCTCTATCGCCAAAATAACTTATGATTTAAAAAAGAAGCACTAGCACTTTTAAGAACTTTGAAATGTTGTTGAATGTAGAAATTTTTAATTCGACAAATTAGAGCGATTAAAATTACCTCCAATGATCGAAAAATAATAATATTAATTGTGTAAATTTTCAAAAATCATTCGTATGTATGACCGAAAGAAATTATTAATTTTTTCTCAACTTCGTAAATCAATGTTTAAATATAAAATGTTAGTTTTTTTTTTTAATTTAAGAAAAAAGAATATTTTTAAAAAAATCCTTAATTTGTTTGCAATCTAAGGCAAAACTACCGATTACGCTCTTGCACTGCGTTGGTTACCAAATGTCAAAAAATATCAACCCATATTGCTTTGATAAATCAACAATGTAAACCATAAAACTATGTTTCAATTCAATTTTAGAGCAAAAATGATCCACTCTGGCGGATACGCAACTTTTTTGTTGTCATTTTGATCATTAACCTATACGCCAAATCAAATCAAATAAAAACATGCAGCATCTGAATGTTCAAAAGTAAGCATTACATAATTTTATGTAAATTTAATCACATTAAGATCACACTTTCTCTTAAAAATATTTGCATTATTTGAACTTAAAAGGCGATGCAACATTTTGCGAATTAATTTGTTTCTTTTTTTCAAAACATTTCCCTTATGATTTAAAAGCAAAAATTATGTATTCTTATAAGTAAACAATATTTTTGCAGAAGGCGTGTCGCTACATATTTTACAAGAATGCAAAAATATATTTACTACATAAACAAAAACTCCGTGTTTTATGCTTTAAAATAAAAAAAAAACTACATAATTGTTTGTGTTCCTTTTCATTTTAATCATTGTATAAATTATGATTCAAAACGAGTTTATTTTTCCATAATATCGGTCATAATTGTGAATCAACAGAAACCACGGCACCATTATACCCTACCGATATTACTTTTTTCGTTTTAATTTCCTGCCTTTACTCCTGTGTAGGTACTTTAAGATACGATGATGGTTATGACGATGATGATTAATCTACCACCAAACCAATAAACCTACCTACATTCATACATTACCAAAACTTATTATGCAATACCCAAGCTTGTAAACAATTCTCCAACTTATAAAGAATCCTCATGACACAGTCAGATTCACCATCTTCGCCCGTACAAGATACAAAAGAAGATCGAATAAAAAGTTTACAAAAAAAAAAGAACAAAACCAAAACTACAATCGATCGAAAAAATTCCATACACGGTATCATTTCCTCGGATGATGACACAATTAACCTGTTATTGAGAGCTAAAGCAAACACAAACCGTATTTAGTTTATCGCTCGCACTTCAACAATCCAACGCTGATTACACCTTGCGCGATCGAGCAATTGCACAATATTTCCCTAAAGGGCTGAAATACATTTAACAACCGTACACAAAATACGCGCGTCTCTTCTGCGATCATATTTTGAACGTACTCACGTTCACGTTCACCTACCTACCTCAGACCTTTACATATTGCCAAAAGACTTACAACAACTGGTTACACAAATTTCAAAGTAAAAAAACAAAAATATCAACAAAGTATTTTTTATTATCATCTCTAGTAATTATTGTATTTTATTTCCTCTTTTATTTTTTAAAATGTTGTTTGTTTATTTTTGAACCAGTTAAAAAAAAATAATTTTGTAGGCTCTATTATTTTTGTTATCTTATCAACAATACCATCTTCAATATTTGGTTGATATCACATAGAATGATCGTTATGGACATTAAAATGTCTTAACAATCAAGCAGAAGTTGCTTCAAAATAAATTGGCCTAGAAATAAATCAACAACACCACCACCTAAGCGACCCAACGAAAACTTAACTTATTTACTTAATCCCAATTCGGTTCCTCTTTTATCGTAGTGCGGACTCGGATTGGGGACGAACCTTTTTGATAAGGCGCTTTGAATGGGTTGCATAATTTAAGCAGGTTTACAAAACAAAAAATTAAAAAAAAAAAAAAAACAAACACACGATGTAAGAATTCAAAAATACTGCACTGAAAGAAAAATTGCTTTTTTTTCTTATAGTTTTTTAGATTTCTATTTTGATTTTTGGAAACATTTATTTTACTACATCCTGGGTTTTAAGGCAGTTACACAGAAGATGAAGAAATAAGATGAAGAAATTATGCTTCTGTTTTGCTAAGATCAATAAATTTTCCATTTTGAATTAATCTAAATCGAATAATAATTCACAATTGTATGATTTTTTAAAAAGGTGATTATGATTTCATAAAAACTTATTTGAACACAATATATAGATTGACAACATATCTTAAGCAGTAAAGATTCTAAACAAGCTTTTACTCTGTTTCGGAACATTTTAGATTCAGCGGTTTCTTCTTACGTTCGGAAAAAGACTTTATTTAAAAGTTCAACAATAGTATATCAAGACTGAAAAGTGTCATGAATAATCTTTAAAAAATTAAAAAAATCTTCAATTCATTTAAATAAACAGTTCAAACAAATTAGAAGGAAGTATGAGTTTTTGACAAAATTTATATACAAGCAATACATCTTGTCTCTTGAATCGAATATTAAGAATAACCCTAAGAGTTTTTGGTCATATATTAACACGAAAAAAAACTCAACTGGGATTCTATCTAGCATCACCTATAATATTATAATTTGTTCTCCGATGATACCTATTAATATAACTTGCAATAACTTCGAGTGGTTTTTTCAATCTAATTTTATTGATCTCAAATTAGACTTTGCCAACACAATATATTCAGACCCTGTGGTTGATCTTGGTAATTTGCTGTTATATGTAGACAATGTCTTACAAGTGCTTTTATCTCTTGAAAAAAGTGTTTCTATTTCACCAGACAATATTCAACCAATTCTTTTAAAAACTTGTGCTAATATACTTGCTACTCCACTTTGTATAATAAAGGGTGTCCCAAAATTAACGCAAGATTTGATTTTGCCGCCATTTGTGCAGTGAAGTGTTGGCAACCCTAAAAAAAAAGCAATTTGACAGCTAACAGTATAGGGTTATTAAAAATGGAGCGTTACACGAGAGAACAACGTGTCTTCATTATTAAAGAATATTTCAAAAATAGTGAAAGCTTGGCGGCTGCAGTTCGAAAATTTCATACAAAATATGGTCGGAATAGTGTTTTAACTTCGTCAACTGTGAAGAGATTAATTGAAAAATTCATGGAGACTGGATCCGTTGGAGACGCCAAACACACTGGTCGTCCAAAAACAAGCCGTTCAAATGTGAATGTCGAAGCAGTGCGTGAGAGTGTTGCTGACAATCCAGGAACCTCAATTCGACGTCGTGGACAAGAATTGCAAATTTCAAGAACCTCTCTACAGCGTATACTCACCAAAGATCTGTGTCTTCATGCTTACAAATTTCAATTAACACAACAATTGAAGCCTAATGACCATGGACAGAGAAGAGAGTTCGTTGAATGGATTATTGAACATCAACAAATGGACCCTGATTTTTCGAGCAAAATCATCCTAAGCGATGAAGCACATTTTCATCTTGATGGCTTTGTCAATCGCCAAAATTGCCGCATTTGAGGTTCGGAGAACCCACATGTGATTGTCGAAAAACAAATGCATCCACAACGCGTGACTGTATGGTGTGGATTTTGGGCTGGAGGCATAATTGGGACATATTTTTTTGAAAATGATGCTGGTCAAGCAGTGACTGTTACTGGTGCTCGATATCGCGACATGATTCCACAGTTCTTTCTGCCAAAATTGGATGATATTGATGTGTCCAATATGTGGTTTCAACAAGACGGTGCCACATGTCATACAGCCCGTGAAACAATTCAATTACTGCATGAGACATTTCCAGGTCGTGTACTCCCTCGTTTCGGTGATCAAAATTGGCCTCCTAGATCGTGTGATTTAACACCATTAGACTTCTTTTTATGGGGTTATTTGAAATCACAAGTCTATGTCAACAAGCCCACAACCACCCGTGCATTAAAGGGGGAGATTCAACGCTGCATCAACGAAATTCAGCCACATTTATGCAGAATGGTCATGGAAAATTTCAACAAAAGAGTGCGCATGTGCATGCAAAGCCGTGGAGGCCATTTGTCCGATGTGTTATTCCATACATAACCCTATCCTATGTACTTTACGAGTCAATAAAAATATAACTATCAAAAGACTAAAACGGCGTTTTCTATTTAATTCAAATCTTGCGTTAATTTTGGGACACCCTTTATTTAACCTTTCTTTAAGTAATGGTGAGTTCTTAGATGAATGAAAATACTCTATAATAACTCCCCTTCATGAATCCGGTACAAAAAGTTCGGTTGAAAATTACAGACCAATTGCAAAACTGCAGTTAATTCCTAAGGGTTTTGAAGCTGTAGTAAAAAAAAATAAATTGTATAATCTTATTCACAATAACATCTCAGTTTACCAACATGGTTTCTTAAAAGGAAAACTAAAAAAAAAAGGAAAACTAAAAAAAAAAAACTAAACTACAAATTTATTAATATTTTCAAATTTGTGTATATCACAGATGGAAATGCGTTCTCAAGTCGACATTATTTACACTGATTTTTCAAAGGCTTTCGACCGCGTTCAACATAGTGAAAAATAGAGATTAGTCCAGTCAAGGAATGAGGTGTAGAGTGCGTGAGCAGGTAACTAAGCGATTCCTTCAGAAACTTGTTTAGGGGGCTTAGGTTGTTAACATACCAAAAGTCCTGACTCCTAGGTGATGAGCGGGGGGAGGAGGGGGGGGGGGGTAAAGGTACGAATTTTGGGTTTTTCACTTATATCTCGAAAACGGTGCATCGGAGAGAAATATTTTTAGAGAATAAAATGGAGTTCTTAAAATTATCTAAAACTTTTATATCATATGTTTTTTTCTAATTCCTAACCGTTTTCGAGCTATACCCTCGGAAAAAGTTGAAATTTACAAAAAAAATCAATTTACGTCAAAATATTCATAAACATTGCATCATATTGTCTAAACCTATTCATAAACGAAAAGTATGAATAGGAAAGAAGTTGTAGATTTTTAAATTCCCTTTTAGAATATATATACATATGCTGATTAATGTCCAACCTGCCTAAAGTTACAGCTATTTTAAAACTTGTATAGCATTTTGCAATTTTCAGAAAATAAGTTTGTACGAGTATATCATATTCTTAACCCCCAAGTTTTGTTCGTTCATCTAATAACATACATATATGGCCACTTATAAGCAAGTTATTAAATAAAGTAGAAAAATAATGATGATGACAAATTTCACACTTTATTCTACAGATAGTTTCGTTACACCAATACAATAATAATAATTGTAAGCCCCATTGTTCTCAATATATTCCTAATGTTTTACTCTCAACTTTAAAAGTAATCAAATTTTCATCCTCTTTGAACTTAAGGAAGGGCCCAGGCAATGATTGTTCTTCCATGGCATCTTCTTCCTCAGTAGCGGGTGGCTCTTGCTGAATGGGCTCTACATCGTCTTCATCGTCCCCATCGTCAACAGACACACTGTTCAGGCACTTCCCTTGACAGTGGAGGCACGCTGCAGAACAGGTGAGCATCGCTTTTCGGCTGCCGCATTTTCCAATTACACAATCCTTGGTGGAGCGGCAAAATATAGTTTTCAGAAGAACCTCGGGTACTGGTAGATTTTCCATTGTAATTGCCACCAGGGTGTCTCCTTCACGGTTCCACCCCCAATCTTATGCAGAAGCTCTGGAATCTTGGATGTGATTGGGACGAGGAAGTTCCAGCCCACATCAAAAAGAGTTGGGAAGCATTTCAGCTAGAACTCCCAACCATAAAAAAGGTGAGAATTCCGCGATGGAATCGAATGAGCCCATCAAATCAACCAATCGAGTTGCATGGCTTTTGCGATGCTTCAACCAAAGCATATGGAGCAGTGGTTCATGTGCGAGTATTAGATAACAAAGGAGATATCCACAATAACTTACTTCTAGCAAAGACGAAGATTGCTCCGAGCAAGCGGACGATCACGTTACCTCGTCTTACATTTCTATTCATTCTGGATATGGAATGGATACATTTCTGATGCTTCTTTTGATATCGTTCCGAAAAAGTCTAATAAGCGTTTAAAGCCGTGGATTACGTATAGTTTGCTTAAAAAAGTGAAGTATAAAAACAAATTAAGAAAAAAGTGTTGTAAACGCAACAGCAGTCAGATTTTAAAAACTAAATATAAAAAAATTTGTGTTGAATTAAAGAAGGAAATTCCTATTTGTCGTTAAAAACAAATTCAATCTAGCTAAAGGAAATATTAGAAATGAAGGGAAAATAGTGAATAGTATACTTAATAAATCTCAGTGCAAAAAACAACCATCTGTCTCAGATAAAATTGCAATTGCTAATGCATTCAATGAATACTTTTCAACGATTTCACTTAATCTACAAGCTAGTTCTAGTCACCCATCTTGTACACTTTGTAGTTCATTCAGTAATGAACCTTCTCAAAGCCAAAGTTTTGTGTTTGAGCCTATAACTAGTTTAGAGATTCTGAAGTTAATTGGCACTTTAAAAACTTCAAACTCTTCTGGTTATATAATGGTATTTCAAATGTTTATTTGAAAAATGTAGCATGTTTTATAATTGATGTTTTGGCACATATCTTTAGCAAAAGTATTTTGTCTGGAGTATTTCCGGTTGCTCTTAAATGTGCCAATATCTTGCCACTTTTCAAGAAAGGAGCAACTAATGATCTGGGTAACTATAGGCCTATATCACTCTTGCCCTCGATAAGTAAGATTTTTGAAATGGAGCCAACTCATACTCAAAATATGTCATCCAATCCTCATCTGATCGTTTGCTTATACATATCCGCTGAAAGAGCAATGTTGGGTCAACTACTAACTACCTATCGTGAACTTTTATCGATGAGCTGACAGAAGATATTGGCAATGCCCGATCCTTGCGCGATAACTTTACGTCTGCAAATGTCAAGTCAACTACTGAATTCATAGCCCTTTTACCTACTCGAACAGCATCATAGCATGTTATCGTGGCATCTCCGACAACTCCACTCGAAATTGACATGATTTGAGAGGTTTCTGGGAAGGGAGGATGAGAATCAAACCACTGATTGAGTTTGACAATGTCTTCTGCATCTTGCGAGCCTGTCCAATGTCCTTTTGTTGTTCACTTGAAGTGAATGTGACTCCAGAAAACTCTTTAAGCGAAGTGCATATCTCATGAAAATACACGAACAAAGGTTGTGGGTCAAGAATATGATATACAAACTAATTTTCTGAAAATTGCAAAATGCTATACAAGTTTTAAAATAGCTGTAACTTTAGGCGGGTTGGACATTAATCAGCATATGTATATATATTCTAAAAGGGAATTTAAAAATCTACAACTTCTTTCCTATTCATACTTTTCGTTTATGAATAGGTTTAGACAATATGATGCAATGTTTATGAATATTTTGACGTAAATTGATTTTTTTTGTAAATTTCAACTTTTTCCGAGGGTATAGCTCGAAAACGGTTAGGAATTAGAAAAAAACATATGATATAAAAGTTTTAGATAATTTTAAGAACTCCATTTTATTCTCTAAAAATATTTCTCTCCGATGCACCGTTTTCGAGATATAAGCGAAAAACCTAAAATTCGTACCTTTACCCCCCTCCTCACCCCCCCGCTCATCACCTAGTAGTCAGGACTTTTGGTATGTTAACAACCTAAGCCCCCTAAACAAGTTTCTGAAGGAATCGCTTAGTTACCTGCTCACGCACTCTACACCTCATTTTGGGTCATTTATTGACTGGACTAGATATATTATTGATTTCACTCTCAGCTCCTAATGTGGATAAAAAGTTATTTAGTAGGTAGAAAACAGGTGGTGAATATTGATAACGCCTTGTCTAAGAAAATTCTACATTTTTCTGGTGTCCCTCAAGGTAGTCACATTGGACCGCTTTTTTAATCATTATTATAAATGACTTACCATTACATCTTATTTTTTCTAAATGTCTTCTATTTGCTGACGATTTGAAATTATTCAGTTCCATAAATTCATTGAACGATCCAAAAAAAAGTTCAAATTAATTTAAATAATTTAATTAAATGGTGTAATATCAATGGGCTTTATTTTAACAATAATAGCGTTGTGTTTGCTATTTGAAATTCAAAAGATTTCGAAGACCCCTATACATTGAAAGCTCTTTGTTCTAGTCTTGCCAGACCACATTTAGAATATTGTACTGTTATATTTAGCCCCTTTACCGCTTCTAGCATTTGTCGTATAGAAAAAGTTCAAAAAAGGTTCACAAAGTGTGTCTTACGAAAAATGTTTGGTTATTCTAATGAGACGAGGTGTATTTTAATTGATTAAACTCAATACTTTTTGCTTTTGTTGTCTTGAATTTTAATATTGACTGTCCGGTTCAATTTTATCTATGTTTATTATTTATGCGCCTTCCCAAACTTGCGCTCACGTAACTGTGATTTTTTAAATGTTTTTTACCACAGTACTAGCTATGCTAAGTATAATCCTATCAAAAGAGCTTGTATGGATTTTAATGAATATGGTTTTGCAATTGATTTTAATAATAGAAATTATTAATAGAAATGTTTTTAAACATAAATTAGTAAATTTGTTATAATGCTATATGTATGTAAATTATGTATTTTATTTGTATGTTATGTATCATAATTATTAGTCTTAGTAGAGTTTGTAACTTTTAAGACAAATAAATAAATAAACAAACAATTTTTTTAAACTTTTATTTGTTTTTTAATGGTCAACATTTTTTAATCACACAAACTTGTCCTATGTTTCCCTGCGATATGGTAGTTAAAGTGAAAAGGTTTTAAAATCTGAGTGAATTTGAAAATTTTAAAAATGTGTTAATTTGTTTTCAGTGCTTAACATTTCGATCAATTTTTACTAACAAAGGTTTTTAAAACATTTTCCTTGTATACAAAATCAAATAATTTTTTTTGATCAAAATGTTCTCTAACTTTTATAAGGTGTTGGTGATGTTTTCCCCGAGACATAATCCCCAATCTAAAATCCAAAAACTTTAAATTTCCAAAGAGTAAACATGAGGCTTTTCAAATATGTACTTCTGAATTAAGGAATTTAGAAATTTCTTGAGAATTTCGGTTTTTTTTTCTTTAGCAAGTTGAGTTTTTTCCTTATTTTTTGGAGATTCCGTGCTCCTCCGTTTTGAAAGATAACAAAGAGTAATAAATATTATAAAAAGTATTCTGTAGATATTTTAATTTGTTAAAATTCTGTGTTCGTATTTATTTATTCAAAAATACAGAACTTACTTGGAAATACAAAAATTATAAAACAAACAGTTTTCGACTCTATAATGTCGTTATCATTAATATCGAGTAGTTAATTTAGCTGCACCTGTTTTGTTTAAAATGTTTTTGACTTCCTTCTAGTTATTGTTTCTTTATTTCGTAAAAAAATATTTTCAAAAAAGTCTATGGTCGCTCATTTTACAATTCAGAGATTTGATAATTATATTTTACAACTGAAACATTATCTTGGAGAAAAAAAAATATAATAAATAGTTAAGAAGAAAAATCAAAGGAAAATACGAAAAAACCTTCATTCAAAATATTACAAAAAAAAAATATTACAACAAGCAAAACCAGAAAAAGTAAATTTAATTTACATAAAACATTAAGAGAATAATAATAAATAAATAAAATGTAAAAACATTATGTATTGGCAAAATAAATAAAAAAAATGGCAAATAAATAAATAAAAAATTAAATAATTTAACAATCAAATAATTGAATATAAACATAATCAAGAATTAATAAATAAATTAACACATAACACATTCAAAAAAATAAACAAATAAATTAATACATAAATAAATAAAAAATAAATAAATAAAAAAAATAATAAATAAATTATAACACATAAATAAATTAACAATAAATAAATTAACAAATAAGTAAATTAACAATAAATTATTAAACAAATAAATAAATTAACACATAAATAAATCAGCAATAAATAAAGTCAAAAATAAATTAACAACAAATAAATAAATTAACATACAAATCATTAAATAAATTAACAAACAAAATAAAAACCATTAACATGAACCAAAAAAGAAAAGAAAAAACAACGCAATAGTCTTACTTAAAATATATATCACATATTATGCAAGAAGTTGGGTTATGAAAAAAATTTCAGAACTTTCACAGCTGATATTAAAATTATTTATAAGCTTACAAATTCTATCAGAAATCAGTTCAACATTCGCTTTTCTGTGGAGACTTAAGGTTGAATAATGCTATGGAAGGTTTATCGTTTATGTTTATGTTTTGTGATACCTGCAACTTTAAATGGCATCTGGCAGCGTTACCCCATACTGGACACCCATATAACAGTATTGCTTGGAATATAAACTTGTGAATGATAATCTTATTTTCATTTGTGAGTAGAGATTGTCGGTTAATAAAATGGTAAAGCATCTTGATAGCAATACTCATTTTTTTAAGAGTATTTTGAATATGTTGGTTAAAAGTTAGTTTTGAATCGAGATGAACACCTAGGTACTTAACAGACTGCTCCCATTCAATTGTGGTACCACTTACATGTAGCTGATTGCTGAGAAGATAGCAAGGTTTTCTTTTTCGTGTAAAAAAGATGGCTTGCGTTTTCCCAACATTCAGCTTTATTTTCCATTTTGTATAATATTTTTCAAGTACTTCGATAGCATGTTTAAGATTTGTCTCAATGTTGAGAGAAAATTCATGTAATGAAAATACTGCAGTGTCATCAGCGAAAATAGCTGATTCACTTCCTTCTCTGAGCAAAATTTTCTAAAAGTTTTTCCATCCCCGACATGATAAAATCATATTAATACTAAGTTCGCGTATAAAATGCGCACAATTCTTGATTCTTGACTATTCTTTTAAGCATCTCTTAACAAATCTAGGATTGAGACCAAAACCAGAACAAACAACCAATCTTATTGAGAAAGTCTCGAGGTTTTACAAAATTGAGAAAGGCAATTGTTTTTAAAGCCGACTGGATAAGCTTCAGGGCACAGCATTTTATATATGTGTTTAAAAATATCAAAACGAAATAAAATGCAAAACTATAGGTCACGGAATTGCTTTAATAGTTGAATCCGCTTGAATTCCTGAAGTTTGTTTTCTATCAAATAACATAGCTTAGTGTTGATAAATGTTATTAAAAACGGAAGTTTATTTTTAAACTGTATGCTTTAAAAATATATTTTCTGCAAGTAAACTGTTTTCATTTTTTTTATAGAAATGCAATTTGAAAAATGCGTTGTTTGAATCAAATTTAATATTTCTATTTAAATTTGTATGAGACTCTGATGTCTGGCCATTATAAGAAATGTTATGATTTAAACCAAAATAAACTGTCAACCACACTAAACTTTTACAAATGGTTTTTTTTTTTTGGAAATAAGACACTTACCTGAAGTTGCAAACAATTTTTTTTAATTGCTGATTTAACAGCTGATCATCCAATAAACAATTTTTCTTATTGTCATAATTTGTATATAATTATTTCTTGTGTTTTTATTTGTTCTGTGCTATTTAATTATTACAGCTCGCAGAAAGCAGTTTTCAAATATCGGTTGCTATATGGGCCACCGCACAGTCCAAACCGGGTCTTGAAAGTTTTTAAGAAACTTTTATTTAACTATAGGGAAGGCATTTTTCGTGTTAAAAAGTAGTTTTAAATATAGAAGCTTCAACTTTCCACGGACCAAGACCATTTCAAAAATTATTTCAGTTTCATTTTTTAAAAATGTATTTATGTACTTCTGTTTTAAAGCAATTTTCTGATGTCGTTTTAAAATCTCTTTTAATTCGGAATGAAGAAAAAGGAAATTCACATCATTTTAACTTATACAATAAAAAAGAAATCCATTTCAAAACTCAATTTTGATTTTGAGTGAAAGTGACATGTAGAACCTAACTGATAGTGACATATGTCACAAATCCAACAATATATAGAACCATAATGCCTTAAGGCCCAACTATAATAGACTTAACCGAAAGTAAGCTAATGTCAAAACCGAACGAAAAGTTATCAGAAGTTATCGTCAAAACAAAAAGTAACCATAATGGATTCAAGTAACTTAAGAAAATGCGTTTCAAATTTGACATTTGCTTAAGCTCGAGCCATTTAAATGGCTCTTGCGTAATTGCGCGAAAGTTAGCGAAATTTAACGAAACTGAGCAGAACGTCTATTATGATTATTGATTAGTGACATATAAGGCTGCGTATTGGTTCGTTCCCTTAAGCTGGCTTAAGCTCGGTTAAGTCTATTATAATTGGGCCTTTATGCCCACTTTGAATTCAAATGAAAATGTTACAATGTTACCATTGATATGATATTAGACGAAGAGTTAGTGTAAGTGATAATTATTTCCAATTATTTTATTATTAAATATTAGTTAACTGTGGCCGCAGAATTATTTGAAAATGTGAAATTGCAAATTTTTGATACATAAATGATAAATATCTTCTCTAAACCATCGTCGATCCATTTGTATCACTGTTCTATTAAAGCTCTTTAAAGTTTAAATACTGCAGTTTTGAATTGTGTGTATTGGGTTTGAATAATATACCATTATTTGTGTGTGTAAGCAACACCGCCATTTTAAAAATAATGAAAAGAATTAAGGTGTGTTGCAGTGATCGAAAAGTAATATAATCCGCCCTAAAAATATTCACTTCACATCTTTCTTTTAAGTTCAACTAACTCCACCCATAAGATATTCAAAATTAAAACATAATTTGAAGACCGAATAAGTCTTCACATGTAGCGAAGCCTATTCAGTCAAGCTACACACAGTTGAAAAACAGATCTGTTGATAAATTTGTCTACTAACATGACATCTATTTAAGACTTCAAAAAATACCTATTACAGACAAAAGGAATAGTGTTAATTAAGAGTTTAAAATATCTGACCGTTTAAACTGTTTTCAATACAACTTAGAAGTTTTCTTTCAGTGTAAACTCTCACAGATCGAAATAGTATTTCATGAATAAAATTACAAAATCGAAATCGAATAGTTATACTTCCGAATTTTGTTTTTTTACATAATTCTCTCTGTGAACCTCACCGATCTATAAGTAAACACAAATAGCATAACACTTGCATCATGTGACATGCATCGGCACAATATCATGTAATTGGCTTACAATATGGGTTTTACTTTTGATAACAAAGGGTCTAATAAAATATAATATCGACACAGCTAATGACTCTTGGATATAGTTCAAGTGGGTCTTAATTGATCTCAATTATTATTTAAGCCCGTCATTATAGGCAAGGTGGATGGCGGTAACGTTGTTGTCGCTGTCTCTGTCACTGTTGCTTTGGAACGTGCCACAAACATAAACATTAGGCTACTTCACGGCCCACTGCACTGCATGAATATACTGAGCTGTCAACTATGTATAACTGCTGGTACATGGTCTATAGTTTAATGTTAGTTATTCGGGCTTAAAGTGAGTCATTGACATTGGAGTTCATGTTGCACACACTTTGCATGGTCATTGCAGCAGTATCAAAATAGATTTCTATGTTTTTGTGTAATTTTGACTGAATGTGAATTTTTATTTCCCGGTCTTAAGTGGAAAAACTGACGCCACATGAAACTTTGTTATATTTTCAATAAAATATGAGGCAGAAAACATGTCGTGCTATTTTGGTCTTTGGTCAGTTATTAAATTTGACCGTATACTTCGTGGCCATATTTAAAGAAGGAGTTGATTTTTTTCAGATTATGATGAAAATTTGTTAAAGAAATCAAGTCTAGTTTCAGGATTAACCACAAACATGTGGTTTAATTTCCATTTAAAATTTAAAAATAATCTCCATGAATAAAGACGGATTTGTATAGTATATTATCAGAACTATGGCTGATATGGTCCTAAAATTATAACTTTCAGCAATCTTGGTAGGTACAGATAAAATTATTTTTTTTAAATAAATATCTTATGTTTTAAGTGATGCAAACATAATTAAATCTACCGCAAGATTAACACCCTCGTCTTAAAACCACACTAAACTTTTACTTATATACTTATGCGGAAATTTTGGTGTCAAGTTTTATAAGAATTCTTTTCTTAAAATAAAATAACAATTTACTTATTTCCTGTATAAATGTTTAAAAAATACAAAAAATAAAAGAGATTTAAAGTTTTGTTTTGGCATCTGCAGTACTCAAAAAAGTTTCAGGGCTTACAAAATTATCAAAAATAATGGAGTCAAAGCTATTTTAAAACACCCTGAATCTTCAAAGTAACTTAAATAAGTTACTTGTTCTTACCTTTATATTCTTGCGTTAATAAAATGTTGTGCAGTATGTTTTTTTAAATACTGTTAATTTTATAAGGATAATGTGTATTTATTTATATTTTTTGTATTCACTGTTTTTAATGTTCAAAATTCTGATTTTGAATATGGTCTTCTAATGGAAAACATATTTTTTCTTCCACTACTTTACATCATCAGAATAATAGACAGGTGGGTTGGGGTCGAAATACTGTATGGATCATAATACTGTATTTAAAATACTGTATCTCAAAATAATGTATTTCAAAATACTGTATGTACAAAATACTGTATGATCAAAGTCTCAAAATTCTGTATATCGAAATTCTGTATTTCAAAATGCTGCAAAATAAGTGCGCACTTTTTTACATTGTCAAAACGATTTTTATTTTTTAGCCTTATTTTGCAGCATTTTGTAATACAGAATTTTGAAAACAGAATACTTTTTTTTAAGAAAACATCATAATAATTTTTAATTAGCATAATGTTCTAATATACTTCCCTTGAACAATAACATATGCTCTACCCCCAACTGCAAACCAAAAGGTTCTGCGAGCTTTCGTTTCGGAAAAATTCGTCAAAAAGTAAAATAACAGAATTTCGACCCAGCCCATCACAAATTATCTTTCGATTGGTTTATTTCCTCAACCAAGCCTCCAAGCAAGATGCGGTTTTCACTATAATATAGAGGATCGACCCGCCTATCAATTGCACCAAACTTATTGATCTGTTAAAACTTCCAGTATTATATAGTATTATGTGATAAAGAATTTTGACCATACAGTATTTTAAAATACAGCATTTCGACCCGCTCCCTAGACAGGTGTCAGTTTTATGAGATTTAGGATCCCATTTGAGACGAAAACAACAACATCGTGAAAAATAGGAATCTATCGAAAGGAGTATACTAAATTTGGCGGAAAATAAATCAATTTGCAAATCAGAATCTGAATTTGGCAATCCATACAATCTCATAGAGGGTGATTTTTTAAAAGCTATAGAAAAGTTTTTCAAAAAAAAAACATACAATTCAGAGCATGAAATCTACGGTCCATATAATTTAATGTTTGAAGATTATTTCATGTACATAAATGTTGACCTTGACTGCGCCTCAAATGGTCCATCCGCTTAGTCCAATTTTGGCATGCTCTTTCCAACATTTCAGCCGGTATCTCACGAATAAATGCTTCAATGTTGTCTTCCAATGCGTCAATTAGAGGGGGCTTGTCTGTATAGACATGAGCTTTAACATAGCCCCACAAAAAATAGTCTAAAAGCGTTAAATCGCACGACCGGTCCCGAACGTGAAATAAAATGTTCACCGAACTCGCCTCTCAATAAGTCCATTGTTGCGCGTGCTGTGTGGCATGTGGCACCGTCTTGTTGAAACCACATGTCATGCAAGTCAAGCTCTTGCATTTTAGGCAAAAAAAAGTTGGATATCATCTCACGGTAGCGCTCACCATTCACAGTTACGTTACAATTCGCATCATCTTTGAAGAAGTACGGTCCAATGATACCACCAGCCCATAAACCGCGACAAACTGTGACTTTCTCTGAATGCATTGTTAGTTCTTGAAATGCTTCTGGCTGATATTCACTCCAAAATCGACAATTCTGCTTATTTTCGTACCCATTAAGCCAAAAATGAGCTTCGTCGCTCGCTGGAAGAAGCGCGCGATGAACTTTCTTAACAGAGCACGCATTTTGATAATAAAATTCAATAATTTGCAAGCGTTGTTTGTTTGTAAGACGATTCATGGTTAAATTATAGACCAAACTGAAGATGTTTGACAGTGAAACAAAACACGAAACGTGTGTCATCTGCTTAAACCAGTGTTACCAAAAATATAATAGCTCTAAAAACCCTCCCTTTATCTATGTCATGAAGTTCTTTTTTTGTTTAAAGGAAAAACTTTCAAAGCTATTAGAAGAAAGTTCCCAGTGACCTTATTGACCAAAACCTTTTCTTACATTCATTGCCTATATTCCAGTTACATGTCAGAAGCACCGAACGATTCAAGGAGACATAACAAATGTTGGCATTTTAAAGTAGATAATTAACACAGATACAGATACAGAAATTAAACAAACAATATGTTCTCCTCTCACCAAATCCCCATAAATCTTTAAGTGTTTTAACTTTTTCCAAGCGGCTTTTACGCTTATAAATTTGACTTATCAGTTATCAGTATTTTTTAAGGTTCTTAAACTAACTTTTGCTTTGGTAACATTATGACGTTATTCTATGTTTAATTCCAACTTATTGGAATAGCAAACATAATTCGTTATAACAGTTACAAAAAATAACCATTATGCAGTGCAGTAAAAACTCAGGCTTCCACATAAGTGGAATGTTCAATTAAATAAATTCGTAAGAATAATTATTAAACAAAATACCAACCAAATCTTAACATGGAAAGGATTCCTGTAAAAGCCTTCAAAATTTACTCAACAACGCATTATTGTCGTCGGTCTATTCTATGTGCTGAAAACATTGAAAGAAGCAATGCTAAGAAGGTACCATGAAATAAAACTAAGTAAAATAAGGGCAACATTTAAAACTTTGCGTTATTGTACTTTGAAAAAAGCAAGAGTACGATAACTTAGGCGACAAGATATTATAACGGAATTTTTTAGAACAGTTAAAAATAAGCATTTTTTACTATGGGAGGGGGGGTCTATCTCCCCCCGTTTAGGCAGGAGGGGCAATTTAAAAAAATTATTACTTAAAATGGAAAAAAATTACTTACAATTAAGTTGTATACATTTTTTTAAAGCCAACATTCTGTTCTATCAGCCAGTTTTTAAATAAAATCAAAACTATGCGTAGTTTTTGAAAAATTTAATTTTAAACTCAAAATTTGAGTAAAAAAAGTTAAAAAAAGGTTTAAAGTGTAACTTTTTCAATACTTCAAGATTATCTACCATTGTTTTTATTTTAGAATTTATTACTCTTATTTGTTTTTGATCAAAAACTGAAAACTAGATGATTTTATGTCTTTTAGTTTCTGAGAAAATTGAAAATAAAAATTTAATTTTAAACTCAAAATTTGAGTAAAAAAGTTAAAAAAAGGTTTAAAGTGTAACTTTTTCAATACTTCAAGATTATCTACCATTGTTTTTATTTCAGAATTTATTGCTCTTATTTGTTTTTGATCTTAATTGAGGGTATTACCGTTATTTTTTAATTATTTTTTTTCCATTTAATGTACATATTTTTTTTAACTGCCCCTACCGCCTAAACGGGGGGAGATAGACCCCCCCTCCCATAGTAAAAAATGCTTGTTTTTAACTGTTCCATACAAATCCGTCATTAAACTTTGTCGCCTAAGTTATCGTACTCTCCCCTTGAAAAAAAAATTAAATAAGTCAAATTTAAAGGAGTTAGTCATGTTAAAGTGCGAAAACTGGAGAGGAATTTGCGTTCTACCTGCCGTTGCCAAAATAGTAGCAAAAGTCATACTGGAATGCATCAGAGAACACCTTGAAGCAACACTCGATGCCGAACAAGCAGGATTCCGAGCTGGATCCTCTTGTATTGATCATATCAACACCCTGCGGATCATTATTGAACAGTGCGTTGAATATCAATCACCACTACAACTGCTGTTCATCGACTTCGAGAAGGCCTTTGATAGCGTTAACAAGGAGTACATCTAGTTAGCTTTGCGGAGGAGAGGCATCCCAGAAAAACGAATTGCTATTATTAAAGCAACATATTATTATGGATCCAAGTGCCACGTTCTGTACAATCGTAGGTTGTCAGATGATTTTGAAATCCGTAGCGGAGTCAGACAGGGCTGTATTCTGTCGCCAATATTGTTTTTGTTAGTGATAAGCGATGTACGGCGCGCAGCTTTGCCAGGTAGCGGAGGAATCCGATGGAATTTGACATCCTATTTAAAGCACTTAGATTACGCGGACGACTTTTTGCTTACTCTCTCATCTCATCATGGATCTCCATCAAAACAACAAGTGTGGGGAGAGAAGCAGAAGTTGTGGAGCTGAAAATTAATTCCGACAAAACAAAAATGATCAGCCTCGAAACCCGACCCGACCAAAAGCGGGGTTCGGTATGCTGTCGAAAATTTAGGGGAATAACTCTATCAGCTTAAGAACAAAGCTACGACTGTTTCGCACAAATGTCGAATCTGTACTTCATTATGGGTGAAGCACTTGGAAGGTTACTTCAGCCATTGCAAGGAAGCTGCAAACCTTCGTGAATAGATGTCTTCGTAACATTCTAAGGATTTTCTGGCCAAACCGTATATCAAATGAAGTCCTTCATAGAAGGACAGGTCAGGAACCTATAGAGACTATAATACGAAGGCGTAAGTGCAATGGATTGGACAAACGCTTTTTTTAGGATTGGTCAACTTCCAATTCTATATTTTATTAAATTGCACTTCTAAGAAATCTCAACAAATATTTAAAATCAGAAAAAACCTAAAAACATCTTATTTTAATGATTTATTTAGCATTTGACAATTTTTTCCAAAAGATCAACTTAAAGGTCTCATTTAGCATAAAATATTTTCCAATTTGTTTATTTTTTTTAAAGTTAAATAGGTCTTTAATTAAAACCCAGAACACATATCATTCTATTATTTGGTGAAAACTTATATAATGGTTCACTGTGGCGTATACGTTATTTTTATTAAATTATCTAACTGTTTTCTCCTTTCAGTTCGTGAACATTTATTATTGTAATTAATTTTCTATTTTTCTCCAGAAATTATAAAGTTATTAAATGATTAATAAAGTTATTTAATGTTTTATTCTATTAAGTAGCCAAAAGTTTATGCGACTTTGCAACTCAGTCTCGTCCAAAATTTGATTTAATGAATCATCATTATTTTTACTTCCAATTTTTTGACCAATTAAACGATCTTTCATTCTTTTTTTTGTCTTTTTTCTTTTTCTGTTTCCTTTCTTTTCTTTCTATTTCCTGAAAACCTTAAACCCAAAAAAACCCATCTAGTCACATTTATGTTTAAACTGCTACCTCAACCAAACAGCATTCAATATGAATGTATGTATACCTACATAATATCGAATAAGGCCAGAGAATCAAGCCAGCCATACGGACACTATAAATCTTTTAACCATTCATCAACATGGTAAGGTAAAGTTAGGTATTACATAGGCAGAGGACTAGCACTAGGTAAGGTATCCCCAGGTTAATTTTGTATCACAAAAAACCATGAGAATGTTGCCCTAGTTGCACCAGTCCATTAAAAACATCCACAAAAATGTTGCTAACAAATACAAAACAAATGTTCGAGAAGGTAAGGTATACTCTCTGGATATAGTTTAGTGTAGATATCTCCAACAACAACAACACAACCTACCACTAAAATAGGTATCCGTAGGTTTATATAGATATAAATAAAATAGCCTAAAGACTTTGTTCGTAGATGTGTGCAAACTGCACACACACAACAATAAAAGCCGACATTGTTTTTATATGCATTTGCAAAAAAGTATTGCGAATTGAAAATGAGAGTTTGTACTCAAAAAGATGGAAGGGAAGCAAAAGGGAAGATGATGATGGTTTGATTTCTTTTTCTCCGTCGTCGCTCGTCGCTGTTTTGTTATTCTTTCTTCTATTCCCTCCGCCTCCCGCTGTGGTGTTCAACGCGCTTAACAGCCCCTTAACATCACATTCACATATGTAGCAGTGTGGTGAAAAACCGAATGAAGGAAGAGGAAAAACTTCGACTGTGATCTGGAAGGTCATTTTTCAATTTCAACCCTCTTTAAGGGTTTTGTCTTGTGATAGGCGAACAAGGCATTAGTAGGGAAAAGGGCGGAGACAGAGAGGAAGAATGTAGGTATCATAGACACACCATATAAAGACCGGAAACCAATCTGTCATTCTGGTTTTGCCTACAAGCTGAAACGTCAATTCTCACCAGCGTTGCCGCGAAGACAAAAATTGTAAGGGCAATTTTGAGGGCCATTTCCAAAATGTGCGGACCACTCGCCCACTACCCTGGACAAAATTTGTTTAAGAAAATAATAACAGTTTGTCTTTTCTAAATAAACTTATTATATTTCAGGTCTTTTTGTTTACGGTATTAGTTATCACACTTGTAGAAAGTTCCGATCGGGCACATTACGGCAACGCCTCTTCTCACGCACCCTTATTTCGTATTCTAACATCAATTCACCACAGCTAACATCAATTCACCACCCTTCTAACATCAATTCACCACGAAATAAGGAACAGTGATGAGAAATTCTTTAGGGGAGGCACCTAGTGGCTACATCGACATTAGCTATTGCATTTTTTGGGAAGAGTACGATAACTCAGGTGACAAAGTTTAATGACGGATTTGTATAGAACAGTTAAAAACAATCATTTTTTACTATGGGAGTGGGGTCTATTCTCCCCTTTTAGGCGTTAGAGGCAATTTAAAAAAAATATGTGCGTTAAATGGAAAAAATAATGGTTATACTTACAACTAAGTTTAATAAATTTTTTTAAAGACAACACTTTTGTCTATTAGCTTGTTTTTAAATCAAGTCAAAACTATGCAAATTAGAATAGTTCGTTGAGATATTATATTTTTAATAAGTATTTATTAATCCGATCTTCTCAGATGCCAACTTAAGACTTAAATCGAAAAACATTTTTGCTGTAAACTGTCATCAAATATGGTTAAACAAAGAACTTATTGTTTCTTATACATGAATCACTTATTAGGAAAACAACATGTTCCTACGTGATTGTATTGAAATGTAACATAATATTTAATATCATATTTTATGATCCAGAGGATCGTTCTTATTGCTTATTATTATATTTTTGTTCATATTTTCTAATTACTAATGGAACAGACGTGTGTTAATTTGCATAGTTTTTGGAACAAAATTGACTTTTAAACTGTTAAATGGGATATTTTGGTTTCACCAAGCGCTTTTAAAGTAAACAAGCTTTTAAACACCTTTTAAAACTAAATGCCCATTTTTGGCTCATTACATTTTAAAAGTGTCATTAAAAACTGAATATGGAAGATTGACAGCTGATGTTTTGTTTTGTAAAATTTGTGTTCTCAACATTTTGAGATACAGAATGAATAGGTAAACAAATTCAACATTCCATTACTATTTATAATATCATTTTTATGATTTTAATTTTTAATTAGAATATTAGATTGATCATCTTCACCTGAAGAAGATTTTCATATTTTATTTTTGAACGACACACGATTTTTGATTTTGAAGAAATTTTCACTGTTGTATTTTGCGATTCTTGTCATTTATTTCAACATATAATGCTTTCTCATTTTTTCTCACACAATTCGCTTAATAGAAAGAAAAAGGGGTTTTATTTTTACAGGATTGTGAAGAGGACTCTATTTTAACAAAAATATCCCTGAAATTTCCCATTTCAAGCTTGGTGAAACTGAAAAAATTTAAAGGCCTGATAAAATTTAAATAGCTTTTAGATAAAAGTGCTTTTAGTGTTTGTTTATGAAATCGGACATAAGATTATTTACTATTGTTTTTAGAATGCATTGCTTATATTTGTTTTTGAACAAACATTGAAAACTAGATGATTTTATGTCTTTTAGTTCTTGAGATAATTTCAAAAAAAAAAATATTTTAATTAAATTATTTTTTCCTTGCTTGAGTATTAACGTAGTCTTATTTTGATAGTCATAATCGAATATGGATTAAGGTATACCCAGAATAAATTATTTTTTCTTAAATCCAGCTTATTTAAATACAAAAGAAACTTTGGCTAGAAAACTTTGTGATTAAAAGTGGCAAGAAATTGTTAATTTTTAACTTCACTATATTCAAAAGTGTGTACTACGTATAATACAGTTTTCAATTCAATAAAAAGCTATAATTGTCTGAACAAGGCATTTGTTGTATTATGTAAAGAAAACTTGAAATATATTAGCAAAAATGTTAAACATTGTTGTTTTTTTTTAATTTAAATGTAATACAAAGACTTCTGATTCAGGTAAAATTATACATACCAAAAATTATCTTTTCTGAATGTTATAATAATTCTTATTTTCTCGAATTTAAAAACGATTACTTTTTCCTAAAAGTATTTTGATAATTACAAAACAGTGACCAAGTTTTAACAATGTTACTATAAGTTAAGTTTTTCAAATAAAAAAATGATAAAAGTGTGACATCACCTCAACATCACACATAACATAAGTGTTTTTTTCTTCGAGGTGAGTTTGAAAACGTCAACAAAAATTCTGATTTTTTAAATCTTTCGAATAGCAAGTTTGCTTTTTGCATTTGTTTATTTAAAAAATTATAACTTCTCTTACCATATCTTAAAATTGTTTTTTTAAAAACATAACTTATACTAATTATTAACATTTTCATTAAATTTCTTTTTTGATTATTGCCCAAAGCAATAATAATATTACATTTCATTCAAAATCGGCTAAAGGAGTGTTCGCGCCTTTTGTGTTTTGATTTGTGTTTTTTTATTTTGCAGATAAATTATATTTCAGATAACAACTATGGATAAAAAAAGCTCTGTGCGCTGTGTAATGGGCTGTTCAACATTCAGCCACACGTTCCGCGCTCCAATTGAAAAGTAAGTAGACACAATATGGTATACTCATTTGAACCAATTTCCGCACCACATTGGAACTCACTTGGACGTGGTCTTATAAGTTTTTTTGATTTTAACTAAAAAGTGTGAATGCACCTTTCTTACTCACACTTCAAGGATTCCAGGAAGGTATAAACCATTTCTGTAGGTACATTATTGTACCAAGGACACGACCGAATGAATTCTAATGTTTGCATTTTTAAACATTTTTGATAGGAAAATGCACACATTGGAACGCACTTGGACGTGGTCTTATAAGTTTTTTTGATTTTAACTAAAAAGTGTGAATGCACCTTTCTTACTCACACTTCAAGGATTCCAGGAAGGTATAAACCATTCCTGTAGGTTCATTATTGTACCAAGGACACGTACGAATGAGTTGCAATATTTGTATTTTCCTATCAAAAATGTTTAAAAATGCAAACATTAGAACTCATTCGGTCGTGTCCTTGGTACAATAATGTACCTACAGGAATGGTTAATACCTTCCTGGAATCCTTGAAGAGTGAGTAAGAAAGTTCCATTCACACTTTTTTGTTAAAATCAAAAAAACTTATAAGAACACGTCCAAGTGAGTTCCAATGTGGTGCGGAAATTGGTTCAAATGAGGATACCATATTGTGTCTACTTGCAAATTTAAAAATTTGAATCGATATTTGACGGTGTTTCCCTTTGATTAGAAATGAAAATTATATACTGATCGATCGGGAATCATACAAAGAATTTTTTTGAGAAAAAAAAGTGGAATTGCGCATTTATTTTTCTCTAAAAATGTATTTTTTATTTTATTTCTTATTTTGACGGAAATTCATTTTCCCGAACAGCTGATACTTTTATGTTCACCACAGCAATTAAATAAAAAAAAAATATCTGTCAAAACAAGTAAATACACCGCATCGAATTGTTGTTGGATTTCAAATTTCAAAATGGACGTAATGTCAAAATTACAAATACAACAATGTAAACAAATGGGTGTTGGAGGGTAAAACGTACGAAAGATTCCGGTCTTTATATGGTGTGTCTATGGTAGGTATATAAAGGGAACCGATACCGAACCGATACCGAAACTGAAACGAAAAAACAGGTAACGAAAACGAAAATGAAAAAATGTTGCACTTTTTTGTATCTCAGCTCAGTGCTCGCTCTCAATAGCAATAGCAACACTTTTGCACAGGCGCTCGCGCTTGTTGCTGCAATGGTATGTTGTTTCGTTTGGATTCAGTTTTTGTTTTTTTTTGCATTTGCAACTGTGTATGAGGCTTAAAAGAATCATGGCAAAAGAAGGAATCCAAAGAGTGTGTGGAGAGTGAAGGGAAAGAGAAAAGAAAACAAAAATGAAAAAGCTAAAAAGCATAGGAAAACAGTCAAAAATAGCAACAACTCTTGGGGGAGACACAGACGACGCGACGATGAAGACAACAACGACGACGACGAAAGACAAACGATAAACGACGAACGACTATGATGACGGTAGTCGGTGTAGACAGACCCCATACTCACCAAAAGAAAAATAATACCTACCTACTGTTTAGACTATACAGCTTCTACGGGTTGCTGTTTCATCATTCCGACTCGAATACGGGACGGGTCAAGACGCGTTACGTTTTCTAATATTATTACTGGGTCGTGTTTTTATTTTTTAATTTAATTTTTTAAATTAAATTTAGAAAATAGAATATTTCTATAAGAAATTAAAAATAAAAAACAAATTTTCCCAACTCGGAACTGAAACTCGTTGGAGGAAAATAAAACAGAGTTTTTTTCTTTAATTTTATTAAACCACAATAGTGCAACAAAAGTGTTCAAATCTATAAATTAAAACTTTTTTTTTCTCAAAAAGTGCAAATAAATTCTACCTCAAATCGGAAACTGCAATCAACATACAAACACATTCATACCTAAATAAATAAAAACCTTCATAATTTTTTAATAAATCATTAAAAAAAAAAGCAACAGGAGAAGAACAAAAAGACGAACATAAAAAAGCAATTGTAATAAATAAAAAAAAAGTTGTCTGGCCGTTGCAATTCACAAAAATCAAAGCTTTTTCAACCCTTTCTCACCACCAGACCTATTTACACCTACCTACCTACCATTAGTAAAGTTACAAACTAAAACCACCCACCCTTGTTCTGTAAAATATTGACTCTTCCCGTTCCCGGTAAAACCAAACCATAAACCGTTGTTGGTTTGGTACCGTCTGTTTCATTTTTGTCTTTTGATTTGAGTCGAATTGAGGCTGAGAGCCTAGTGCAATAATAATAATTAATGAACTGTGCGCTCTATCAACATTGTATATAGCTGCTATGGTGAATAATAATTATACCAAATGTTTCTACGCACACAGCTTTTTGTTGATTAATTCTCCTGCATTTGCGAGTAATTGAAACGGAAAGTGAAAAATTCTTATCCCCATGGGTGTTTGTTAGACGCATAATTTCAACAGTTATACCGATAACGATACAATTGGAATATTCAACAAAACTTAAAGAAGATATTCACCACACCCGACTGCAACTTGTTGTTTAGGCGGAGGAATACAAATTATACATTTCTGTTGTTCTGTTGGATACGGAAAAGGAAAACCAATACACAGAACAAAGAGAGTATATACACATGTGGTGAAGATGAAGAATATAGAAAGGAAGAACTGACTGAGAGAGAGAGAGCAATACAAAGGCAGCCCGAGCCGGTCTCTTTGAAAAAAGGTACTATTGTGCCTCTGTAGTGAGTTAGTGATTCAACCCCCTACACACAAACACAAGACAAATTTTCAATTTTGCGTGTGTGTAAGAGAAAGAGAGAGAGAGTGTGTGCGTGTGTTAGTAAAGTGTGCTACGCTGTTCGCCACCACGCTGCGCTGCGATACGTATTGCTATTGCTATTGCATCTTAGATACCTACAGATACAGAGACTGTCTTTGGTTTAGCTCAATCGTTCGTTTGCCATTCGTACGTTCGCTCTGTCATTTGCCGCACCGTCCGTCATCATCAACATCATTGCCGCTTTGTTTTTATATGTCTACTTGTCTCGTCGTCGTCGTCATCATCGTCGCCGTTTTTCGTAGAGTTTTAGACATACACACAACCAAAAAATAAAAAAACTGAAGCGATATTTTGTGTTTGTTGAAATTTTTTGACAGTAGCAAGTTTAAACACAAGATTCTGATTTTTAGTGTCGCTGATACTGTGATAGATACATGACGTTTCATAAAGTTAAATTATATGGCCGCGCGTATCGACAGTGAGCATATAGAATAACGTGAATTAATATCCGCCGGACGTTAAAAAATAAATATAAGTTTTTTATTTTTAAAAATCAGTTTCCTCTCTCAAACAGAAACAGAAAAATATTTTATCAACAATAATTATTTTTAACGTTAATGACAGCTATTAATTCTACATATACCTATTTTAAACATAAATGACAGAAAAGGTGCAAATTTCCGGTTAAGTGCAAGTTTTTTGTTCAAAATAATTTTTACCAATCAAAAAAATTAAAATTGTATACAAAACAAAACAAAAAATAAGTTATTACCTCAAAAAGAAATTTTAAACAAACAAAAATCTATTACAAAAAACCTCAACTCAGGTTCTGTTTTACAAATTATTTAAACAACTAGAAACAAAAAATAAATATATATTTTATATAGTTAAATATAAAAATATAAAAATAAAAAAAACTTAAAAATGCGTATGTTTTAAGAGCAAACAAAATACAAACGAATATTTAAACGTCAAACTTAATGTACAAATTGTGTCGCTTTAAAATGTTACTAGTGTGAATGTAAGACATTACAATTTAACTGTAACGAAACACAGACTATATTCCCAGGATAACGGGCAACACAAAAAAAAAACAAAAATTGTTACCATGATAATGTTACAACATTTGACAGCCGCGAATCCGCACACCTTTGTCGGTGGCGGAGGTGGTGGTGATGTTACAACAACAATGACTGCCTCAACAACAGCAATCTCATCATCATCGAAGAGCATCGGCTCAATATCATCGTCCTTATCATCATCACCGTCACCACCAAACATCGTTCATCATCATAGACGTTCAGAATCGATGAGCCCTATGAGCTCACCGCAACGGCAATGTCATAGTAATATTCCTGCCTCACCGTCATCGGAACACTCAAGTTCGTCACCCCAGCCGATGACAATTGTCGAAGAAGATACACCGGCTGAAGAGGGTGAAAAGCTGACCTGCATCAAGAGTTGTAGTGAGCGCGTTGAAAAACCCTCAATCCAACAGAGGGCCGAAGTGATCGTTGAGCGAAGAAGATCTGCGAGTCCGGCTGAGCCTAATATGCTCCAGAGGCACCAGGAATTTGTCATGCTCTACAATCACCTGCGACAGTGTAAAACCCCACCAACGGTGGCTACGTCAACGACAATATCGCCATCACCATCACCGGAATCACGGCCCTCTACAGCGGGATCACCGGCCACGATCATTAAGGGAAACTATCAGTTTCAACAGGCCCGCCGCAGTGTCATCACTACCAGCGGCGACGAGGAAGAAGATCAGCGTGCCAAAAACTTCCGTTCCAGTCGTCATCCGTCCTTCACCGATGATTCGGACGATTGTGATCGTAAGGACGATCCTAACTGTCTTACCATGAGACAAGTCAGCATAGAGGACCACGATGAAGAGGAGGAAGACGAGGAAGATCGTCCTCTGGACTTGTCCCTTAGCACCGCTCTAAGTCGGAGAAGAGCCCGCACCTATTCAGGCGGTACAGACGACTCCGATGATTCTGGAGCCGGAGCTGTCGACGGGGAGCTGAATCCTCTGAAAAGTGACGAGGGCAGAGCTGCTTACAAAAAGAATCTTATGAAGCGATATTGTGAGTACAAATTTACCCTTACTACTTATGTATGTAACTCTTTTTCCCCCGTTATTTGTATTCTTTTGCGAGACCCTCAATTAAGTAAAAAAAAAAAAAATAAAAAAACACGCAGAGGGCTTTGTCAAAAAAGCAAAACAAAACCTAACCTAGTTTTCATCCACAATGGATAAAATATCCCGTTGAGATCAATCAATCGATTGAAATTCTCTCACATCATTAAAAAGTCACTGACTGACATAATTTTCCACCATTTAAATTTTCCCTTGCCAATATCCTTACCCCCAGCATCTCACCTCTCCTGAGTTCTTTACAAAGGACAAACATATTTGTGCTGGGTAATCAGCGTTCATTTTCTCGATATTACACAAAGATACTCATGTTGCGGTATGTAGAACATACCGGAAGGGCAAATAGCTAACATACATTTTCACCAAAGAAAATAAAAAAAAACTAAACTAAACTAAACTGAACTGAACTGAACTAAAACCAAACGGGGTAGCTAGGCCATCAGCAGTAGCAGTAGCAGTAGCAGCAACAGCAACAGAAGCAGCAGCATATCAAATGAGAGGGTGAAAAACTAGGTCAGAAGAGAATTTTTCCAAAGGGATGAAATTGACTACAAAAAAATATGAAATATACTAAAAAACTGGAAAACACATGCACTACTCTGCAGAAACATATAATCAAAAAAAAAATTAAAGAAAACTGTAAAGAAAATGAGAAAAGGCACAAGCGACTGAACAACTAATTGACGTGAGAGATTTTCCTCTAAAAGGGAAGTTGGTTGGTTTGTGCACGTACCTCTACATCACATAATACATACATTCGTATATTTTTGTATATGAAAATGGAAAAATATACAAGTTTTGAGGAAAAATCTAGGCT
Source organism: Eupeodes latifasciatus (assembly GCA_920104205.1). Classification (NCBI taxonomy): domain Eukaryota; kingdom Metazoa; phylum Arthropoda; class Insecta; order Diptera; family Syrphidae; genus Eupeodes; species Eupeodes latifasciatus. The sequence goes on along the minus strand of OV049926.1, from coordinate 130,375,571 downwards.
ATGAGGGCAAAAGTCACCCGGCAATTGAAAGCCAACAAATGACATAAATTACGCTTAAGAAGAGTGATAATGAATTTCAAATTAAATTAATACAAGAAATAAAGGTGGTTTTTTGTGTAAAGTGTGTGTGCTGCTTTATTCAGCAACGAGCTGAATTGCTTTGAATTTTTAATTAAAGAGCTTTGATGCAAATAATAATTTGTTTGTCAGAATTTCCCTCTTTTTTTTTTTTTAGTTAGAGAAGGTTCTCTGTTAAAAGTAAATTTAAGATTTCAATATTTTAAAACCTACTAAAAAAAAGTTGAAGGATAAGAATTCGACAGAAAATTGTAACATGTAAAGTCAAATTCACTGTTTATATAGTCTCTTATTTTATTTTATGCAAGGACTTTAATAACAATATTCCTTCAGTTTATTATAATCATTTAATTCTTAGAACCTTGTGTATCCAAACAAAAACCAAGTACTTGGTTGAATACTGATGAAGTCTTTGATTATTTATACAGCACGATGTAGTCCTTATATTATTTTCCCTTTTTGCACTAAATTAGGAATCTAGTCTTGTGTAATGACATTTAAATAGTTAAGTTGGTTTTTAAATTTATTTAACTTAACTGGCGCCCAATGTGGGAACTTAAATGATGAAAATTCAGCAACTCAGCTGCTTTGTATTGGTTTTTGTACTTGGTTTTACAAAATGTATCATAATTCTATTAAAAGTTTCTCAAAGGTTGTAAAATTCTTTGAAGATATTCCATCTCAATCCTTTTTAACTTTAAAAATCACAGAAACTTCAAAATTCATCATATCAATGCTTCTGTAGTTAATTTTTAGGAAATTGTGAATGCTTACATTTTGAAAGTATGTACATATATAAATATATTTATCTAATATAATAATAAGCAATGCATGATTCAAGTACATCATTTTGACTATTTGTTTCTCAAAGTTTTGAAAAACCTCAAATTTCAAGCAATCAATGATTTTGGAGCTTGTTTAGTATTTATTTTTATTTAAATTGGATTTTAAGGCATTTTCTGAAGAACAAACCAATTTCAAGTAAATAACTTCGACAGAAAACATCACTTAAAAATCCTAGAAACTAAATTAATTTCAAGCTGGCGCCCAACGCCGAACTTTTATATCTCTAAATAGTTGTTTTTTTTTGTGAAAATTTAGTGAAACAAAATAGAAATATTTATTCATTCCTTCCCTTGGGCTTTAATTTATTAGACAAAAATTTATTTGTTGACGTACAAATTACCACAAAATCGAAGAATTTCAGAGAAAAATTGAAATAAAATAAAGCGTTTTAAATAGAAGACCTCAAAATCACACTATACATACATACATATATGTATTCTCAAGGTAACCCATTTCCTTAAATACCATTCCACCTGTCATATTATTGCTTTTACAAGCATAGTAAATTGTCGATTCTTCCGGACAGTTTCACAATTAATTGGCCCTTTTTTTTCCTTGTCAACTATTATATTACTTAAGTATCTGCCAAATAAAATCTTTATTGTTGAACTTGAAATTTTTAAATAAATTTACGTCGACAAGCCCTTCCACTTGTTTATTTCAAATCACAAAAACAAAATAAAACAAACAACAACAATATACTGGCAACAGCATCAAAGTAAATCAAAAGTTCTTGCCCTAGTTTTCAAAAAACAAAAATTTAAGTATTTTTACAAAATTTTGTCGCACAATGTCAGTCCGGAATTAATTTGAATTTTCCATCACATTTCTTTTCTGTGTGAAAAACTCTTTTTTCCCCACGTGAAAAATATAAAAAAAAAAACCAAAGGCTATTGATGGAAAGGGTGAAGAGATGTTGACGGAGAGGGGGTTTGGGGATGGGCAAGAGGCATCGAAGGAGGAAGGTAGGAGGTATGTATAGTTTATGTATCCCAAATCCCAAAAGGAACATAAAACAAGATGTAGTGCGATAGGTACCTATTTTTATAAGTAGATATGTGTTTATTATCCACTGACCCAGTTAATGTGTAGGATGACATTCATATATATGTATGTATATATGTATGTATATTTCTATACAAATAAACTAAGGGAGGATATAAACATGACATTATACCACACCCCCAACCTCCGCCCTTCATATGGTATGTATGTAGGTGCCATAGGACCTGCACCGTAATGGTGAATATACGAATATGTATAATTGTTAGTCCTCCTCCTGCTCCTTCTTCTTCTTCTTCCGGAATTAAAAACGAATAATTTTTCGGAACAGCCATCAGCAGCAAAACAGCCACAGAAACAGCAACGAAAAATCGAGTTTCACTCTATAAAGTAGTATACTAGCAGTGCTTCCACTTCCACTTGCTATCTGTCAGATTGTGGTATGACGTTTAAATTCGAGAGTGTCATAGTCGGACGTTCTCTCTATGCCTTGCGTGCGTGTGCGTATAATGATTTCCTAACCCACCTCAACAAATTTATTGATTTTTTTTCTTCTCGTTTAGCTTTTTTTTGTTTTTTTTTTTTTTTTGGTAACCCAAAAGCACGTACATATACCTACATAAATATAATACATAGCAAAGTATTTATACGTTAATGTGTTCCGTCTGTCATCGCGTCACTCTTCGAAGTGAATAGTTGCGTATACCGTTGTTGTTATTGTTGATGATGTCTATACACTTTAGATATTTCAATTACGTAAACGAAAATAAATTTAGCTCACCAAAAACCGTTAGTTTATTATTTTTATTTTTCATTATGATATCCCCTCCGCCCGCCCGTCGCCGTATAATGCTCTGATCTATTCAATTCTTTCTTTGTTTCCTTTTTTGTATTATTTTATTAAAAATATAAAAAATAATAATATAACTATTGAACAATTTCGCAATACGGCACATAAACAAGAAACAAAAAATTATAAATTTAGCCCATAGCGATCTGTGCGAAACTATATCTATTAAACAACTTATCTGGTTACCTCAGCTGTCACATTTCACTTTCTTTTCAAAATTTCAAATTGGCGCAGCTCTATAGGTTAGGTTAAGTCTTTTTTATTATTCCATTTTGCATAATACTTTGTTATAACATTTCTTGTGGTGCTATTACATCAGTCTTATATGGGCTACATTTGAATGTTGTTTTTTTTTTCTGTTTAGTAATTTAGTGAACCTTTCTGATAGAATTGTCACATTTGACAGTTGGAAGTTTACTGTTTGTTGTTTTTTTTTGTTCGAATGTCAAAGATGCATTGGGTTATTGAGGTTCTCATCTGCATATGATTTTTATTTTTTTTTATGTTTTTGGTAAAGCATCATCGTTTATTATTCAAATCTCAAAAGAGAAAGTATGGATAGAGGTTAATAATGTCGCCCGCCGCGCCGCCGTTCGCCGTGTGTTGTTTGGGGAACGATTATGTATAAATGAGAATCGTGTGTAATATTATGACAAGTGGAAGTGACCTTGGTGAATTTCAGGAAATGATAATAATCCATACCTTCCATCATCTTATGAATAATAAAATAGATTGTATATACATTTATTTGTATCTCTATCGCATGACACATGTTCCAACTGGGAATATTATGTAAGATCCTTTTTAACACACGCTTATACCTCATACCTATGTATGTATGTCTTCAAAATGAAAATGGTAGATAATTATGCGATGGTGGTGTATGATGGTGTTGCCGAAAATGAAGAAAAACGAAATGAACATTATGTTTACATATATACAACATACCTCCTCGTACAATTTATGTATATATAATTTAGGTGTCTATACTTTTTGTTTACTCCTTCCTAGACAATAATATAGCCAAGCGGAAGTGGAAAAAGCTATATGGCATCACAATAACAAGGAAAGGGTAGCCGCGTGCCGGCCCAATCAAGGACAAACATCAGCTGATGATGATGGGGATTCTTTAGGATGTAGAGCAACTTTTAACCTCACTTTTTTTTTTTGTTGTTGTATATTAGTATATTGTTGTTGTTTTTGTTGGCTCTAACTATGGCTCAGATAATTTCATTTTCACATTGCTTCTCTTGTTGATGATGGTTTGATGAAGATTATATACAAGAAATAGGCCGAAGGATATAAATTCTTTTGTGGGTTGATGACTTATGTACATTGAGAAATTAAATATAAAAGAAAGCTTGAGCTTTTTGGTAAAAGAAAGTAAAAGTTTTTGCTCTAGGTCTGGTTAGGTACATATGTATGTACAATATTTTTCAATATGTACTTTACATAGTAAGTATATATTTATATCTATAGGTATAGTAATAACAGTGGAAAGGTCTTCCTGTCTGTTGGGAATGTTAAGTTATGTAGTCTTCAAGGACTTATTTCTATTTATGCCTTCGAGGTTGATAGGCGATGAGAACACGAGGATGTGGTTTATGTGAAAGGCTGTTTAGTGTATAGTCATAGGATGATTTAGATTTTTTTGGTCTATTTTCTTCTTCTTCACTTTTGAGGTGGGAAATATTTCATAAAATAGGACTTTTTTTCATTTATAATATATATGTAACTACCAATACAATTTAGGTAGCTATACGCCGTTTTATGGTCAAATTGTATTGAGGTCATTATCAATCAATCTTAATTTGGTTGGTTGTCTTTTTTTTTTAAGGTTTAGTATGACAGCAATCAAACAATTTCAAATGAGTAATGATAAATTTATGATGAAAACATATGTAAAGAAAATAAAAACTGAAACGAGTGGCACGTGTATGACAAATGGAAATGTTTAAAATTTGTATTGTTCTTTAGATAAAAGTGGAAATATATTTTACGTAATAGGCTTATGCTTTAAAGGAGAGTTTTAGACGGGGAAAATTGACAAAAATATGTGTTAAATACTGGGGCATATATATGTATGTATATTTATAGCTGACGATTATACCTATTATATGATTTAAAATTAGTAGAGACAAACTTGAGATGGTTTGTGTGAAATTTCACGACCTTGTGAACTTTTTCATTTCAATATTTGTGCTCAAACGATAAAAAAAAGTTCTAAAATCTGGCCTCAAACTCCATACTGTTTGTTTCAACTTTATAGCCTCTTAGTCATATTTAGCTTTTTTAGAGTATATAAAAGATGGCTTTGGGTGTTAAATTTGATTAAAATTAAAATTGTGAGGTATGTAGACATTTTTTTAGTATGAAAATCATTAAATTCTATTAAAAAAAAAACTTTAACTTCAACTTAATTAGATAAAATAAGTGTATTTATGCACAAATTGTCCTTTTCTCAAAGTTTACTTTTGTTACTGATATTTAAGAAGATGTTAAACATTAGGGGCTATTTTGTGTAGATACATAGTTTTCTTTTTGTATATTACAGAACTTTTTTGTACACTCAATAATTCTATGGAAATAATTGGTAAGGTCTTCCCCATACAAAAAAAAGGTCAGTTTCGTGTTGGGCGCCATTTTTTTTTTTTAATTTGCTTTTCCATTAAATATTTTTCGCTATGTAAATGTGAGGTAATATCCTGACTTTCACATAAAATAGTTATTAAACTAATAATATTATGAAAACGTCAATATGAAGAAAATCAGCAACGCGAAGGTATTCTCTTTTCGCAAAGAGCCATTTCCTTCTAGACGGACATTTGTAGTAGTTTGTTATTTTGCCGCATAGACTTGGTTTTATATGTAACGCCTTTCTTCGAAATGAAATTCCCTTTAATTCTCCCAACTTAACCAATAGAATTTAAAAAAAAAATGTATTAATTGGCGCCCAACGTGAACCCTTGGACCTATTCAAAATGTATGTATATACCGTTACAAAAGCACACAAAAATTAAAATTTCATATGAGATGCTTATGAACCTAATGCACATATTTCCGGTTTTATAAAGGCAGTTCATATAAGAAGTTTTAAGTTGTTTCTAGTCCATTCCGGTAACAAAAAAAACTGCATAATAAACAATAAAAGACATCATCTGACTAGATATAACTCTTAAATTCAATAGCAACGCACACAACACACAAATTTCCGCCAAGCGACGACACATAATAATTTATGTATATATTGTATATGTATATGTACATAATGATCTCCATTATATTCGTCATCATCATCCTCAACAACAAGCTCCAAAAAAGAAAGCACAAAGTCGTCGATATAAAGAAATGACACTTACTTTAGGAGGTTGACGCCGGAGTTCGCCGCTGCCGCTTCCGTCTCCGCCACTACCGTCACCGCCATGCCGCCGTTACCACTGCCAAAACCAAAAGAGAATTATGTATACACCAATACAAATATTCGAACAAACAATATCTACCTAAAGATACGAAAAAAAGAATATATTAATCGAGAACGAAATAAAAACTAAATAAAACAAAATTGGGCAACAATTCACCCAAAAAAAGAAACAAAAAATAAGACAGCATGCGTGTTTGCTCGCCGTTTAGTATACGTTATCCAAAAGACCTTGAACTTGAGACGAAATATTTGAACAAAATAAAAACAAAAATTAAAAAAAAACACAGAACGAGCCAGAAATTCAACCAAAAACAGAAGAAACAATAAGAGAAAAAAAAACAAAAGAAAGAATAAAACAATTTCTTCATACAATAAAAAAAAAAAAAAAAAAAAACAGAGTGGAGCGGGCTCCAATATAATTTATATAAAGAAAAAGAACTTTGCGATTGCGTCTCTTTTCTGTCTCAATATAAAAATACTGAATGTATAGTGGAATATCTGTTTTCTGTCAGCTTTCAGTAATTCTTCTTCCTGTGTTGTTGAGTCTTTTCGTTTATTTTTAATTACGAGTATTTCGGCGTTTATTATTAGGTTGGTGGTACACTGAATTTTTGTTTCCTTTTTTCTTTTTTTTTTATTTGTTGGTGAAGGGGGAAGGAAGAAAAAAGCCTCGGAGTGTGTAACGAATTAATTTTTATTTTTATTGCGATGTCTTCTTGCTTCTGCCAGAATTCAGAGATGCATTTTGGAAGGAAATGCAAATCACAACATTCACACTACAATACCGATTGACTGTGATGGGCTCTCACCTTAAAAAAAAAAAAGAAAAAAACAAACGCAATAATTACAACTCAAAACACGAAATGCATTTTAAAATCGGTAAGGTAGGTCATGGTCGATAAAACTACTGCCTGCGTGTGTTGGTCATATGGTTTGACAGTTGTTGTTTTTATTTTTTTTTTTTCAAACAGTTACCTATAAAGGCACTTATAAGTTTGCGTTATTAGAAATTGTGTACTCGCGCATGCCACACCGCGCTAGCCGCTAAGGCAATCATTTATAGGTACTATACAAGCTTGTACATATTTGAATTGATGTAGTAAAAAGATAATATGCCTTCACTTAGCTTGCGTTGGTAGTTTAGTTTGTAATAAAACAAGGGGGTTTCTATATTTATATCGACAAAAATGTATCACTATTTATTGAACACTTGAGTTATTTTTGCGAGTTTTAGTTGAGGTATGATAATTGTGAAGTATTTGCCTGTGCGAAAGTTTAGCTTTATTGAATAATTAATAAAACTTTATATACTGCGAGTATATGAAATTAATCTGACCTTAAATGACACTGAAAGTCCAGTGAACAGAACTAAGATATTTTAAGAATAAGTCATATATAATTTATATTTGATTGTGACAGTTAATACGAAGTATTTAAGGGTATGTTAACAGGATCAAACAAATCACCTCTGAAGAAAAAAAAGTACTCAAATTCAAAATTCTCTTCAAATTAAAGTCTAGTTGAAGTCATGTTGATTCCAAGTTTAAAAGTGACATTATAATTCAAGTTAATAATAATTTCACAATACTTTGGCAGATATACATACATACATATCTCGTTTATTTAGCAGAAGAATATTAAAGTGAACAGAACTAACGTTAGGATTCTTTAATGTCAATCAAATACTCAATTTCACATAGACGACATTTCCCTTACTGTCAAAAGTAATCAAACAGTACTAAATCAGACAAGTGATATGTTTGTTTTTAATGTGAATGAAATAGTAATGTCATCGAGTTCATCATTTATTTTCTGAGCCAAATACAACTACAATTTTGAAAAAAAAAATTAACTAATTTGGTAAATCAGCGTGATACTAATTGTAATTGACTAATGATCGAATGTTAGTCCAATTAATACTTAGTAAGACACAATGCAAAATCTTATCTTAAATTATCTCTGTTTTCTTGTGAATCAAAAACAAGATGCTATTGGATTCCCCATCATTTATATTTATTTAAAAACAAAAACCCCAAAAGATTTAATCACTATTAACAAAAGAGTCTTACATTTCATTTCATTAAAAAGTGACAGCTCAATATTTATTCACCATATTTTCTATTATAAAATCGTCAGTTATTATGAAGTCAAAAAATCAAATACAATGACCTACTAAATGAGAGGCTTGAATAACTCAGAGACTCTATTAGTGAGTCAGTACTGAGTTGGTGTAGATATTGTGTATGGGTACGGGTATACGACGACGCGGACGTCAGAAAAACTTACACTGGCAGTTCTATTGTTTTTCAAAAAAAAAACACATTATATTTTTGATTGAAAGATTATGACATAAATGTCAGAGCGCGAATATGTATGTAGGTAGATAGGTAAGTCTTCCGTGTCTTTGTTTCTATTTTTCGTTACTATTTTTTTTTTTTTTTCATTTGAAATTTTGTTGCGTAAACGCATTTCTCAAATTGAAAACAACAAAAATGAACGAACCATCAAATAAAATTGGCAACATAAAAACCAACGAAACCATATTTCATAGAAATTTAAAATTCATTTCATACGCTGGCCGATACCTCGGGAATATGTAGTTATAGATAGACGAAGTTACCTTCTGCTAGAGCACGTTCCGGTATTACAATATCAGCAGAGCGTTCGTCGTAGTTTTCGGAATGACCTTTGGAAATTTTGTTTCTTGTTGATTTGTATTTTTTGTAATTGTTTTTTTTTGTTTATACTCTTGACCATATTTCAATGTTGTTGCTATTTTTTGCTTGCTAATGCGAGTTTTAATTTTTTTTCTGTTTATGTTCTTCTTTTTGTTTTCAATGATCTGACACTGACATTTGTAACATGACCTAACCGTAGCGGCGCGGTGAAATAAAATGCACTTCATGACTTTTGACGGTTAATTACTTAATAACCATCATCAGCAAATACCTAAAATGAGCATAACTAAAACTGAAAAACAAATTGGAAATTACAAACACTTCTGTATATGTACATAGGGGCAACATATAAAACAAACAGAACAAAAAGTAAATCAAAATATCACACCTATCTGTCATTTATATGATGGTGCAATTGACAGCTAATTTATTTTACAAGAATAACAGTTATAGCGCGATAACCTTGCGGTGTATTTCATTGGAAATTAAATTTTAAGAAGAGAAAAAATGTTTAATAATAAAATAATAAAACAAAACAAGAAAACAAAACAAACATTATCATCACTTTATGGAATCGCGCTATTCGTTTATAAGCTGGCTATGCTATACCCGCTGCCGTCCGTCTCGTTGCTTCGCACTATGACTCAGTGAAGGAAAAGACCTTTAAAAATGATGTAGTAACTTTAGTTTTATTTATGGCAGACTTATAATATCTCCGATATCGTCCTCCGGAAATTGTGTCAGTTTTATTTTTTTTTGTTCCCAGTTGTATTTATTTTGATTTTTCTTGATTGTTATCTCAAGGTTAAAAAGAGTTATAAAAAGAATGCAATTCCGAAGGAGCTAAAATTATAAAATTAAAACGTACAGAAGTAGATTATATTATAATATAATAGTAATTTGACATTTCTGTCAAAGTTTTAAATATTCGCATATGTAACATCTCTGTTATCTGTTAACATATTCGTTCGACTTGGCTTTCTATTTTTCAACTTATGTGAAACGGAAGATCTTTGTTGTTCTATATTTACTTTGTTCTTGATGGAACAACTAAAAACAACTTTTAAAACTTAAGGTTGAGTCAAGAAGTTTTAAATAGTTTTTGTACTTGAGTTCTTTATTTTAAAAGGCAATAAATATCGAACTTGATGACTACGATGAAACTGACATTTGATGAGGTTTCTTGATAAAAAAGTGACATTTGGTGGTATACTCTAATATCTCCAACAAACGTCAAACTTTAAGAAAAAAATTCTTATGCAAATTCACATCGACATTTCTATCAAAAAAAATAGTCAATGACAAAATAGTTATTTAAATGTCTATCAAAAATAGATTTTCTGATTTACTCCTGACCGGAAGTTGATGATGAAATCCTTTTTAAACAACACCAAAAGGACAATCACAAAAATTCAGCTCCAACTCTGTCATTCTCTTTTTAATTTCAAAAACTATACAAACACTCAATGAATTCTAATTAGACAATCAAAGCGGATATCAAGATGTCAATCCGGAAGACGAGTTGTCATACCTTACCTGCTGATGGTGATGATTCAACCAAACTGCATTATGTCGAGGAGTGTGTGTGCTCATGTTTAACTTCTTTGAGATTACAGCAAATTATATTTTGAAACTCTGTTTCTCATTACTATTTTATGATTATTTTTCTAAATAAAAAATTTAAAAAAATTATAATTTTATTCGAAATACGAAAAACATGTATAGATGTGTTCTTGTTCAGTGAGTTAGGGCGCTAAGCATAGTCCAACACGTCACTCCTTCTCTTCCAGGTAGTCTTTGATTCATATACTTATACCTACCTAAATAATATGAGGGTATTCTTTCTGCTATTATCCAGATTAATTAATGCGTGGCACGTTGCGTTAAAGTTACGCATTAATTAACAACCGAATAAACACGTTTTTTTTTTTGGTGGGGTGGGGGAACATATACATAGAAATATGAATATGCCGATCTATAATCGTACATCACACAGTAGAGTTTATGTCTTCCTTCTAACGAAAAGAAGGAAAATCGATAATGAAAAACTAAATCAAGAAAACCAAAACCAAACAAAAATAAAGCGGATGAAAAAAGAAAATTGCACGTCATCTCCGTTCACGTTACGACGAAAACGACTGCGACGACTACGACAAGCCAAACGAGTCAAGTATAAAGTCTTTTTTCGTTCCTTTTCTTAACCTAAATTTTCACTTATTTATTGCCATTTATAACCGCGCTTACCGTTATTGCACTGATGGTATATAATATCCATCCGAAAGGGTAGTGTGCAGCGCCGCATGCAATTCACGTTGTAAGGTTCCATTCAGTTGGCCAAGAAAAGCGCCATATTCATTTTCTTTTCATTTTTCGAGCGTTTTTGCGGTAATTTTTGTTTTTGCAATTTACTACTGCCTCTTGCGTCGCCGTCGTCGTATCGTTGCCGTCTTGGTTTGTTTGTTGGTTTTCCAATCACGGCAACTGCAAGGAAAAGTGAATGAATGGATGACTGAAAAGCGAACGGATGAGAAGTGAAATCATCGTTGCGTCGTCGTCGTTGTGCAGTTTATAGTGTTATATCTTTTTGTGATGCATCATAACTACATTATCTATGTACGTATATGAACATCTCAACAAAAAGAGAGGAGACTCGGTTACCTACAACGGATGCTGAACGGATCACACAACACTCAACTGTCAGTTGTTTTGTTATTGTGTGAATGCGTCATGTTTTGAACATTTTCACTGAAATTCGCGAAAAAATGGTATGTTTTTTTATTTTTGTGTTAATGGTAAAGTACCAACCTCTATCTATGCCTACCTCTGGTGTTGGTTTGGTGTGGTGAGCTGCCAAGTTTTACAGCGGATATAAGGTGAAGAAAAAAAAATAAACACAAAAATGACATCGAGCTTGTGTTCGGAAATATATACATATTTAGGTCAATGAAATTGAAAGTACGTGTCGTCGTTATTAATTTTTGGAAGTTGTTTTCATGTACCTTATTTTGTTTAACCTATATTGGTAAGGTATGCATGCATTGAATATGTGTGTAGATACTAAATTGACGAAGCTTCTAAATTTATGTCAAAATTAAAATTAATCAAAAGAAATACAAAAAAAACACACTTAAAAGTTACACAAAACATTCACATAATTCACCTGTATCTTAACTTAAATACACGTGTAAACAGAAATAGGAAAATTGCATTATGTAACTCTTGTAGCATTTCAGAATATCAAATTGAATCGAACCAGATGTCTGTAGCTGTCCTACTGGATTTGATCGTTTTTATTTATTTATACACATTTTTATATTATCGATAAAAGTAAAGATTTTCAATAGAAAAACAAAAATTATATCATATTATGAAGATTAACATTGTCAATATAGAATTACGAGTATATAGTTTAGCAAACGGATGTTATACTTACTAGAAAAGTTCTATAAATATAAAAATGAAAAGGGTTGATAGATATTATGTGAATAAAATACAAAAGTAGGTAGGTATGTCAATTTATCGTGTGGGTTGATAATAAATACACCTGTCGATGTCGGATTGGATTTGGTTTACTTAGTGGGAAAAAATGTCATATCCGCATTGGGATGTGGTGTTTTACTTTTTCCCTTAGTATTTTTAATATTAAACACCTATTTAACGTGTTACACAGAAAAATGCATATAGAAATATGGATTCTTACTCATTTTTCAGACTTAATGTGGAATTATTAAGTAATAATTTGACATCGGAAATATTTTTATTAAAAGCTGAGAATTTTAAATCGTGAACATTAAATCTCAGATACATTTTAATTAAACAGTCTAAGATTTTTGATTTTCGAAGATTTAGACATGGTTAATCTGTTAAAAACAATAACTTCAAAGTTAGAGCTGCCTGTCAGTTCGTTCAAAACAACTGACCGTTTAGAATTTCCCAGAAAATGTGTTTTGCTTTATACTGAGCTTTTCCAATTAAATCGTTCAAAAATCAACCAAATTTTATACAAGTTCCCTTTTTGAGTTTGTCTATTAGTGCTATTTTAACTGTCATGTTACTTCTTCTAAAATTTCCCTTTTTGGAAAGTTTGTCTATTATTTCTATTTTGATTGTCATTTCAGAACAATTTTAGATTGACAATTTGATTTGTAATTTTATTTCCAATTTTAAGAAATCACTTTTTTAGATTTACCAAAAGTCAAAAATAAAATTAGCAAAGAAGCTAAATCCGAAAAATATTTTTTTTTAGAAGAAAAGTGTTCCGATAGGAAATATTGTGTTTCGGTTACGTTCTTAAATTAATGTGTTTTTTGATATTTATGAATTTACGTTCGTGGACGAAAAAAAGAAACATTAAAAATCGCCACCTTAAGCGATTTGAAGTATTTCACTTCTAAAGATTGTAAAAGAAAATATCCGATGACATTTACATGGGATTTGGTAATTAAATGGAAACGTCAAAAAAATTCTGTTAATAATTTCCCATCTTAAAAGGGAATAATCGAAGACAACAAAGAAAGATTGAAGAGTCTTTTCACTTCAAAAGACTGTAAAAAAAGGATCCGGTGACAGCTATGTACATGAGATTTGGTAATTTAATGGAAACGTCAAAAAAGTTCCAGCTAATAATTTCCCATTGTAAAAGGGAACAAACGAAGACAACAGAGAAAGATTAAAGAGGGGAGTTTATTCTCCTTCATTTTATTTTAAAATCTAAACAGATCTAAATCATTTTTAAATCCAAGTACACTGCTTCATCTGTCATTTAAATGTCATTAATTTGTTTAAGAAAATGATAAATGATGTTAAATTTAAAACAATTAATGTACTAAGCTTCTAAATCAACTGATGTACATGTGTTTGTTATAATTTATTTTATAACTAACCTCTACCTGTACATATGGTATCTATTACCTACCTCAATAATAAACAAAAACAATCAAAAAATTGACAGCTAATTGAAGTTATAGCTAGACACAAACAATTGACAGCAAACAAGAAACTTTATCACTTTATTGCAAAAATAAAACAAAAATATGTACATTACATATACAACAGTATCATTACTCAACCCTTTGCGTTCATAGTGTTGGAATATACCACCCCCTCTTTTTGGTTAACAACAACGATTAATATCACCAAGCCAAGTTAAAATGATTAAAAATTGAGAAGCGCGCCCGCCCGATAAAACAACAACTACAACAATGCAAAAACAAAAACTAGGTCTAGGTTTCTTTTCTTCCTTCTATACACATTTCTATCTACATACATATACTCTCCTCGCGTTTGTGATTGTCGGTCGGTCGATCGTTTGGTCGGTTGATCGGTCGCGTTGTCGGCACGGCGGCGGCGCGGCGGCTGCGGCAGCGCGTCGTCGTTTTCGGTCCGTTCGATCATTATTGTTGATAAATACTTAGGAGGAAAGGCAGGCAGGTTCACAGCAACTCGTTCACATCATTGAAATTGTTGTTTGTATGATTCAACACAAAAATAAATCGCATAGCTCTTGATGTGGTTGTTGTTGTTTGTTTTTTTTTATGAAATTATATAAAAATAAAATTATAAAAATAAAAAATAAAAACCAAAATCTGAACGGATACTACTTTATGTATTACACAGGCTACACACGGCATTTTTGGTAATGCGGTAGCTATAAAAATACATTATATTCAACAAACGGTTGGGTTTTAATTTATTTTTTTGTGTTAATACTCTCCTCACGATTCTTCCTCGAATAGGTTCGAGTCGAGTGTAGCCCATTTTCGTTTGTTAATTTAAACTTTTTTTTAGGTTATTTTCGTTTTCTTTTTGAATATGAGTCAGGGTCAATTATGCACGTGAAATGAGGAGAAAAATATCCGACAAATTAAAATTCATTTTGCAAGTGCGCCCAACATAATTATCATCACCAACCCCCACTCCACCCACTCTCCCGCCCTCCCTTCACAACATCACACTCTACTAGTACCGTAAAAAGCAAGCAGCAGGATAGAAAGTAAAAGTTGAGGCACTTCTAGAATGCAGCTCAACAAAGCAATCCAAACATCATTATAAGTCATCATACCTTGTTCATGCAACGTACACTGTACATCCGTACACATTACATATACCTACATACGAGTATACAGCATAAAATGAAATGCCAAAAGAAAATAGCAAATAATTTTTCTAACGTTTATACTCTTTTTTGTTGTTTTCTACAAAGACCATTAGATGCATCAATTTGTTGCACATTGGGCTAAAGAGACAGCAAAAACTGTAGAAGATAGGAACACTGTGTGTGTTTGTATATATACTATATAAGAGTAAAAGCGGGCGCTCCTCGCTCGGAAAATGATAAAGCCTGCTGCGGCTGCCACTGCCGGCCGTCCCATCACTACACCGCTGCTGCCTGGCGCTACTGGCTGTAGCGCTGTTGCTGCCGCTTATGTCGTACATTGTGCTTGCTATAAGCTTATTAAATTGCAGTTGCATACGCTCCAATGCACTTCACGAACGAAAGAGATAGAAAGAGAAATCAGGTCAAGGCTTAGTGTATCGTCGCTCGTCGTTGTCGTTGTCGTTGTCGTCGTCGTCGTATTTGTCGTTGTTCACTGTTGTCGTCATTTAGTTTAGCACGCTATGCCTTATGCCATGCTATGAGAGATGTCAGATGCATGTATAGTATAGTTGAGTGCATCAACTTGGTAAGAGATGTTTATGTAGGTGCTCATATACTCAACTATCGCTTTTCCTCCTTCTTCCGTCTAACTCACACGAACGCAAGGAAAAACAACAACAAAAATTGGCGTTAACATCGTTAGAAGATAACTTAGTTTTTCCGGCCAATACATTCAAAAAAGACAAAAAAAAACTATTCAAATGTCAGTAGGCAAACAAGATGGAGTAGAAAATCCAGTGCGACTCCAAGTGGCGGAAATACAAATCACTTTTAATGGAGGGCAAATGCATCTCAAGCAGTAAAAAACTGTATGCAAAAAAAAGAAAAGAAAATAAACAGAAACGGTATAAAATCTATAGCGAGATACGCTCTTATAAAAAAGCCAAACTAAAACTGGTACAGGGTGCCGGCGAAAGTGGTGCACACTTGATTTTTTTTTTCGTTTTTTTTTTCTTTCTTTCTTATTTATGTACCCCCAAGACTTCTATGAGGCCTTAAAAGAATTAGGCCGGAGGAAGAGTGAACGAAGTTTATTCAAATGAAGCGCCTAGTTTTTATATAGTTTTGTCTCCTTTTTCTATGTTTTTGCTTGTGCATATTTTCACTTTCACTTCCGTTGATTTTGCAGTGTGGTGAAGTTTGAATGTGTGTGTGGTGAAAAACTATAAAACGTCAAAATGAGAGGAATGACTTTCATTGAGCGGAATAATTATATTTCTACATATTTATACAGAAGCTTTTCTATGGATCGGGCGGGTATACATTATGTTTATGTGTGCTCGTCTATGGCTAGAAATGTAATACTTTTTAAAAATGTATACATTACTTGTTTTATTATTTTTATTTGAATTTTTAGTATACATATATCTAGAGAGATATTTAATTGAAGGAATGCAGCGCGCGCACTAGTATGGTTTCTATGGGTATTTGAAATTAAAATATATAATTCTCTTGCAACACACTCCATTTCTATAGATATATTGTACATACTAAATATATATATTTTACCGGTGTGCGATGGATGGTGGCGCTGATGGTTACTCATGTATACAATGTTTATAGGCTTTTTTTTGCTGCTAGACACATTGTTGTGGGTTGGTTTTTGTTGTTTCTTTTTTCTGAATAAACTGCGAGTAGGTGTAGATATAAATTTGTCGATTAGCTGAGTATACAAACCAAACTATAAATTCATTTACTTGCACTATTGACTTGGCCTATTTACCTCTTTTTGAGAAAAAGCCGGATTTTTCTTCTGTTTGATATAATTGTTGTTGTTTATTTAAATGAAGTGATAAATCTGTTAATGGTTTATTGTTCTTCTATGTTTTATTGTGGGTGTTTTACTATAAATTAGGTTTATACATATATGTATAGGTTTGTGTGTCGTTTTATAGGGAAATGACAATTTTAATTGATATGACAGCAAGAGAAAAATTGCTTAATCGATAGCTTATAATTGGATATACCTACCTAGGTAATATCTAATTATGGATCATCTATTAAGAAGATACAATTTAGATGTAAATAACTGTATGCACAATGACGTTTTGTATAAAAACGAACAATTTTTTATTTTTTTGACATTTGTGACAAATTGTGTATGAATGATTTCATTATGAGAACTTTAAAAAAGATTATGCACTCGTTGATAATAATTATAAACGCGGTATGTACTTAAATACATATGTACGTCAGAAGTGACAAACTTTACTTTGATGATGATGATTTTACAGATGAAAAGTAAATTGAAGTTGAACTTTCTTTCAATCGTACAAAATGTTTTAAACTTTAACTACAGAAAAAAAATTCAATAAAATAGAATACATTTTAAAATAGCTTAATAAATTTTAGTTACCTCAAAGTTAAATGCTTTTACATAACTGCTATAAATTGTAAAGTTTCCCTCTCCAATAATATTTGTTAAAAATTCATATGCACATCATGAAATGTCATAACACACTGATAAAAAAAAAACACACGAAACATCTGTCAGATTGACATAAGCCTATGAAAAGCAGTACTGATGACGTTATATCAATCTAAAGCCATTTTTAAAAAAAGCAATATTTATGATAAATGACAAAAATTATATTCTGGCCACAAATCAACTCTAAATGAATTTCACCAAAATGATGATTTTGACACTTTATAAAAAAGTCTTTTTAGTGGAAAATATCAAAACTGCATATTTAAACTGTTTTTGCCAATACTAATGTTCTTTTCTAAAAAGCCATATTAAAATGTCAATATAGATATTGAATGAGCACCAATCATCTGACAGCTGTCAAATGAAGCATTATCGCTAGATTATTTTACTTCAGCTGAATTGTTTCTTTGAACAGGTTAATATGTATTGGATTCATAAATGACAAATATTCATAGGATTGTCATATTTCAATCACCTTTTCTTAATTGAGTTTCAAAGTACATCTGTACTTATATTAAATCCAAAAAGTCTTTACTTTATTTATATCTTTCCATCTGGGTACATCCTTAAAAGTCAAAGTTGCTTGCTTAATAGTTCATCATCTTTAACAAGAAGGTGTGTTGAGAATATATGTATGTACCTAAAGGTGCATAAGGTAAGGTACTTTTAAAACAAAGACATTTTATTTCACACTACAGTTGTTCGCACCCCCTTATAAAATGTAGCTCCATATAACATAAAAACATGCGCCGGTATTTGTATCTGTATCGTAATACCTTGTCTAGCCGTATCGATCTGGCTGCGCTTGTGACAAATATACATTATGTATCTACATACGTACTAGATACATTCAATATATTCGCCTTATGCTAATTGAAGTGCATTTTGAAGTTTTTAGTAGGTTAGGTATGGGGAAAAGGAGTTTTGACATTCCACTTCTTTTTTTTTAAATGTTTTTACTTTTTGAGTTTTAAGGGTGGGGCCTCACCAAAAACGGTTAGAAATCAATTTCAATCCAAGAATAAATCAAAAACTCTATATATACACATATATCGGTACATACATACATATGTATATATAAATCTCTAAGAATATGAAAGAGAAAAATATGTACATTGAAACATTCATTAAATGCATCCATTTGCCTTATATTTTTCAGCACACAAACTGAACTGTATGTGATGTGTATTGCGTAAGTCTCACGCACTTTATAACTAATACGCCTGCTGGCTAAATGGCTTACTGGCTGACTGGCTGTTTGGTTAGTTCATTGAGGCTAACTGTATAGCTGCTGGTCCGTCTGGCATGTGTGCAGCACTTAGTGCGGTAACATTCCTTGGAGCAAATCTGTAGAATGTTGGTCGACCATTTGAAAGTACAATTTTTAAGGCTTTGGCTTGGCATACAAGTCTTGATGTGTGGCGCGGTGTTTCGCCATCATCAACCAAAGTTAATAATAGCTGTATTTGCCACAGCAATCCTGCACACCTTATTCTTTTTTTTTTCTTTATTTTATTATTTGAAGCGGATATATATAGGTTAGCTAAAAAAAGAAAAGAAACAACAACAAATTAAGTTGAAAGAATTGCTTTTTATACGCAGATATTATGCGTTGTGAAACTTTGTAGGCTCTTTTCACACACATAATATAAAGCCTGTAAGGAGTTAATTGCAGATATGTATTTAGGGCATTGATTTTTTGTGTGTGAATAATAAACTTCTTACCTTTGTGCCTTTATTAAACAACTTTTTGTCGTCATAAATACATACATATATAATTTGAGTGTATCAACATTTCTTATAATACGTTTTTTTTCTTGTTTTTTTCTTTTCAGTAGATACTGAAATTCCAATTATAAAACAATCGCCAAGCCCACCACCTACATCACTTCATCATCTGCAACAACACCAACAGCAACAACAACAAGCTCAGGCACAGCAACATCAGTCATCGTTATCAGCTGTAGCGGCAGCAGCAGCCGCTGCGGCGGCTGCCCTGCACATAAAATCAGAGCATAACACTGCCTTATCGCCACAACACCAGCAACAGCAACAACAACAACAGCAGCAGCAACAACAACAACAACAACAGCAACATCAAACGCAATCGCAACACAACGGTCCATCAGCTCTGCAACAACAGCAGCAACAATCAGCGACGACAACGCAACACAGGCCATTGTTGCATAATTTGTTAAGTGGAGCGCCGATTCATAGTACACCGTACCATAGAAATTATTGCACCTCCAGTACAGGTCAGTTGATTTTATATCATATATGTATTTATGTTTATTTTTATTGGTCCTTGGTGTTCCCCTTTTCCTTAATCATTGATTAAAACAAAATGTACCATATTTACGCTATGGGAATTGATTTTAGAGATTTTGTGCCAATTTATAACAGTATAACTTATATAAAATAGGCTCGCTCTTCGCATCTTGAAAAACAGCTCTAACGTGCGTCGCCATAAAAAAGTTATTACACTGTAAAACATTTATCACACAAAAATGTAGTTTTTTACTTCTACTTCTATTAGTTCCATAATCTTTAATTTTTTATTCCACTAAACTAAGCCTAAATTGTGCGTTAACACTTTTATTGAAATTTTATTAAAGAGACGTGAATTGGGCGCCATTTAAATTTTAATAATTTTTGGGTGGTTTTGAGAAGCACTTTTTTAAAAATGAATAGGTTTATATTTTCACAGCTTCCGAAATGTAATTGTCAAAAATTACAATTGTCTAGTGTTTCCGAGAAGCACTTTTTTTAAAATGAATAGGTTTATCTTTTCAAAGCTTCCTAAATGTAATTGTTAAAAATTACAATTTTCTATTCCTCCGATACCAATGACAGCTAACCATGAAACACATTTTGCAACGGAAATTTTCTCTCATTTTTAAAAGATGAGCAAACTCAACCAAAATGGTTTCCGAACATTACTTATATTCTAATGTTGAGTTGTCTTATTTAAAAATAATCATACTTTTGAGAAAAAATCAAGTTTAATGACATTTTCTCTATTTTGTATTTGTATAACTATGACTACCAGTTATTCCGACTTTAGTGAGCATTTTACAAAAGAAATATGAACCTAAACCTTTGGGTACACACAAATTTTAGGACATTAACGGTGACAAAACCTCAACGCCCCGCGCTAAAACTTGAATTCAATTGTATATTTTTATGTGTGTTGCGAAATCTTAGTTTTTTTTTCGTTTTCTAAACAGCATCACAATCTTTTATGAAAAGTTTATTATAAAAATAAAATGAAAAAAAAAGAATGAAAAATAAACTCAATATAAAAGGATTTATTCCCTCAGAACCCTTGAGTATAAGTAAAATTATAGTAAAGTAAGTAAGTGGTCACCTCAATATAAGAATACAACCTTGACCGGTGTCTATTGTTTGTCATTCTTATAATATATACAGCTACACAAGACCTAAGGAACCGTTAATACGAAAAGGGTTTACTTCTTCTTTTTTTTTTTTGTTAATAGATCCAGAAAATTTATATCAAGAAAAATGACTATCTCAAATTCCATCTTTATATAAAATCACCTTCCTGTTTCTACTCGTATTATACTCGTGTACAAATACGCGTAGATATCTTAAATATTATGCGCAGCGCATCCTTCCTGAAAATCCTTTTTTATTTTCAGATTTTTTTTTTCTTCTCCTTCATTTTATTCTATTCAAATAAAACTGACCGTTGGTCAAGCGATGAATCAATTATCCTTGACGAGGTTTTCTTTTCCTTCCCTGATAGGTAGATAGTTTTTTTTTTTGTTTGATATCAAACACATTTAATTCCCCCATCATATAAACCTACCTACTATTTGATCATCGTCCTTATAAACAAGGAAAAGGATCTTCGTGTGCATAAATTAACGATTGCGGAACATGATGATCTTTATTCCCGAAGAACTAAAAAAAAATACAAGAAAAATCACACATTTAATCGTAAGACGAAGAATAAGAAGGGTTGAATCCTAAAAACCTCTTGGAGGAGATAAAGGTCTTCTAAAAAAAAAAAAAAGAAGAAACGAATATGTATGGATGTATATTTACCTTCCGCATGATATTAAAAAATAAAATAAAATAATAAAAGGAATACTGGACACCCGGCTATTGTGTGTGAGAATATATCTTTGGCTGTCGCTTCCTTCTTTTCATCAACTCGCCCCTTTTGTTTTCACAAAGAATATCGCTTTTCTTTGCGCAAACTGACCAGTGTCCACGCATGAAGAGGTATCAAATCGATTCTCTAACTCTTTTTTTGTTTGTGTCTTCTTTTTTGCTTTGCATTAGGGATTAAATTAAGAAGGTTTGATGAAACCTTTTTTTTTTTTTTCTTAATATTCCTTTCAACTTTCAACCACTACCCCAAATGTCAATATAACTTATTGCCCGCAACTGGTCTTCTGTGGCTGCCTGACAATTTTTCATATCAAACATTCATTAGAACGTTGTGTCCTTAATTTTTGCGCTGCGCGGCGTTTATATCATCAGCTTCGACTTCAGCAAGAGCATCATCATCATCCTTATTGCCTAACATCTGCTCATTCTCTTATAAATCTAATATTCAATCCTTTCCCTTTCACACACAAATATTGCGTACAATAGACACATGCTATAAATGTGGATGACTATGCAAACATCCTTTTTCTTATAAAATATTTTTGGTAAGTTTTCGTCACATTTTGCAATGAATTTTCGCAGATGCAATCCTAATCAAGAACAATGTTTCTTATCTGACGTGAGTGGCGTACTACGGTACGGTCTTCTTTGCATCGTAATCGATCTGTCAAAAAATATAATAGTGACTTAATTGTCATATGCGTAACACCCTCAATGCATACATATATGCAACTGTGCTGTCCCATAATTCCATAATGTAGTGCAAGAAAAACACCAAGGTTAAGTAATCTGACAAACATCTGCATACCTCCATAACATGGGGTTAGATATACCCTATTCATTCATATACATCATCTTGCCCAAATTAACCCGCTGAATCGGTGAATAAATAAATACAATTCACTCTCCAAAAATGACAATAGAAAATCATTTCCATTGATGATAATATTGACAGTTCACTCTTTGTGTGTTTATTCAGTCGGACCGGACGACACGGTGTGGTAAAAGAGTTACGCCAATGTCAGATGATATATATTTGACAATTGCTGAGTGATGATGGTGATGGTGATGACTCAGACTTGTGCAACAAAACTCTTTTTGAAGGGTTGCTTTTTTCTAACGCAATTTATTTTACATGTGCATGCGTGGGAGAAATAAAAGGGTCCCGCACTGCGGCCCGGCGCACATGTGTTCCTGTTCATTTTATTTGTACAAAAATGTATTCCATCAGCAAGTAGATTTGGAGAAAATTGATTATATTACGTTTACGTACAATAACAATTGAAATTTTATTCTATTCATGCGAAAGTATTGCTATACATATTTAGTAAAGGGTATTCGTAATACTGAATGAAATGCGACAACCAATGCAACATGACACAGAAGACCGGAGGAGGCGACCGACCCTTAAGCGGTCAATGAATGGCTATTGTTTGATGATCGTAAGGCGAGATTATTGGCTCGTATATTGTTCAAGTACCTGATGTGGATAATCCTTATTCTATATTATTTGTTTGTATATATATATACATATCTACCTGACTAATACATGTGTGTAATATGAAATTTTTAACTATCAATGAAGTCCTTTATTTTGTATAGTTTAAGTTCCAACAAAACAATGAATACAAGTACTTATACGCATAACTACTTTTTCGGCTTACCTCGATTTCAAAAAGCTGATAATCCAATTTCACAGTTATTTGGATATTTTTTTTTTTGCAAACAAACGGTTTAATTTTGCACATACACAAAATAGATATTGGGACTGTTGTTTTGGTAGGATAAAGGAGGTATATAAATAATAAGTATTCAATAGATTGTCATGCATATAATTAAATTCAGTAAATATAGGAATGGTGGTAATTGGTAATATAAACGCACCTTTTTTTCATGACAAATGGTTACTAACGAGTATTGTTTGTAAATTTGTCAATTTTGATTATGCACAAATGCCACTTTTGACGTATCATTGTTAAGATTTTTCTTATTGCAAAACATAGGGAAATGTCAAAATCCAAACTATAAAAATGTTTAATCTATAATATTTAAAAATTTACAAACAAATTTATTTTTGAATTTGTATTTAACCTCTTGACATTACTCTTCCATTGTTCTGACAGATTGCATTAAATT
The DNA here is from genome assembly GCA_920104205.1 of Eupeodes latifasciatus. Classification (NCBI taxonomy): domain Eukaryota; kingdom Metazoa; phylum Arthropoda; class Insecta; order Diptera; family Syrphidae; genus Eupeodes; species Eupeodes latifasciatus. Next base: position 130,351,838 of record OV049926.1, on the reverse strand, counting down.
CGCAATTCTCAATATTTGACAGTTAAATAGATAAAATTTAGTTGAGAACACTCTATTTTGACAGTTCAAAAATGTTATCTTATGATGCTTTAATCGCATTTAATAGACGATGCTTAGAATTCAAGCGGTTTATAACGTTTCGTTCTTTTATCTTCCATCTATTCATTTAAATTACTATTTCTTTCGAATCATAAAATGTAGGAAAAATGTCATGATGAAACGTCAAAATGAAGCAACTAAAGGGAAATCCACCATTAGTAATGTTATTTTAATTGTTACCAAAATTAAAGAACTATTCGTTGACTTCAATAAAACTTTCATAACGTGGTTTTAACGTTAGTGGTAGAGTATGAACTAGATCAAATCAATGAATTAAAATAAATAAGATATTGACGTTTCTAAGTTTAGAGTAATATCATAATTTAAATGTCTGAAATTGCATTCAACTCCCAGTAGATCTAAAAGCCTTAATTTTATGCAAGTGTAAACTCATTGCAAAATTATAATAAAATTAATAATTCCTTAAAAAATTGCAAATTTTATATAAGAAATATTGATTTTTTTAACGTTTCCGGATTTGTTCTTCTTAATTGTAAAATAGTCTGCTTTCCGAAACATTTGATAAAGAAAATCTTGTCATTCCTATTGCTTAAGAGTTTTTTTATTTCCAAGATATTTTTTTAGGACTTTGAGATATTTTTGGTATTTAAGAATAAAAGAACTTTTATTTTGTAGAGATATTTTATCCGCAAAAACCTTGCTTTTATTATTTATTGTTTGGGAGATATCAGGGCTTATAGACTGATTGAATTTATAGCGATATTCATTATATTACGAGATATTGGAAACCTTCTTTTGGCATTAGAAAGAGAGAGGAAAATATCTTGTATCAAAGGTTTTTATTTTAAAATTCAGATTTTAAAGCTAAGAAATGTTAAAACTTAAGCTGGGATATTTGTTTTTGAAAAATACGTCATTGATTATTTATCATTACAAATTCATTTAAAATTTTCAAAAACGTTTAAAACATAGATTTAGACTATTTATATTATATCTTTTAATTTTTGCGAATAGATAAAGTAAGCATGAAAAAGGGTGACAATTTGAATCCATTTGACCTTAAGTTTTAAGTGGGTTACAAAAGAGATAATTTAAATTTTCTTTAATGAACACATTTTGTAATTTTTACTTACTATTTAAAAGTTTCTAGATTATACAAAATAATCATCAACACATTAAGAACTGAAGTCACTTGAATATCCTACTAATTTCTAGTCATTTTTAAGTATACATACCTTAAAACTTAATGGCGGTATTTATCAAGGGCTTTTAAGTATTTGCTTGTAGTAAGCAGTTCATTTCTACTAAAGACCTTATCTCGTTTTTTCGATTCTCCGATTAATACGAGGTATGTATGTGTTAAAACAATATCGAGTCATTAGTTTTCGAAACACAGAAAAGGAGAACAATTCCCATATTTTGATAAATTGATTAAATTTTCCATAAATTTAACTCCTTTTTCTCGTCTTATGATGCATATATATTGAATACAAACATTAAAAAGCAATTTTCCATCTCAAATTTTTTCCCACGATCTCTTTGAATAGATTTTTACCTATGCATACACATTCCGAAAAATTCGCATAATTATCATAGAAAATAGAAAATTCACTTAAATTTTGCAAATAGAAAAATAGAGAAAACCCTTTTGGACAATGAAAATTATAAAATTGTTTTCCCTTTCACCTTCACCTACGCGATCTGAGAAGAAATCCTTTCCTTTCGATTTAGGTATGTATGTATATTGCACATATAAGTGCAGATGTTTTTCTTTAAGTGTCCCTTTGACAGTCAAAAATGATGAAGAATTAACTTTCACAGGACCTTTAAATGACACTCACATGCAGATGTCAATTTTTATAGTTTCAATAAACGAAATAACAACATTCCCGCGTCATCTTAAGGTTTTGGTAACCTAATTAGATGATCAGTTGTATTGATATTTTTTTCCGTTTTTTTTTCGCAAAACATTATTATTGTTGTCCCGCAAAATCCCCCGTCTCAATGTTTTGATTTAAGGACACTTATGTGGTTCTCATATTCGTGCGTGTCTGCTTGTGTACTTGAAATCCTTTATTATATAGCCTCCATATTTCACGACATACCTTAACCTACCTATTCCACTCGAAAAGACAGTTTTTATTTTCACCTGTAGATATCAAACAAAAATATAAGAATCGAGCCGCTTTTTTGTTGTTAGATGCGAATGTGAGCACTTTTGATGAAATACTTATTTGGGTCCCCTAAAATGATAATAATATGTTTGGAACGGTTTACTCAGAGTTTTCGGTTTGTGAGTGCTTTGACGAGACAATATGTCTGGGAATGTTTTTTTTTTTTTGCTGTGAAGGTATTCAGTTTTTATATTTATTTTTTTTTTTTTCAAGTAAAAGACAGGAGTCCTTGAACCTCGGTGTATAGTTTTTTGTTTACCTTTTTCTTTGTTATCGAACAAGGACCTTGCCTTTTATGGGTTTGTGGAGCGAAATTTAATTCGAGTTTCGATAGCAAGTCATAATAAAAAGATCGAAGAGGAAAACCTCGAGCTCGAAGGAAATATAATAATTACAAAACGGTTTATTGCGGGAGGCCTGAATAATAATAAAAAAAAATAAGTATGTTTTAAATTTCATTGCACTATGGCGCGTAATATTCCTGCTGTACGCTTACATTACACACAAACAAAAATAAAATTGAATAGAAGCTATGCGAACGTTGAGTATATAAAATCTTTGAATGAAGGGATTCAATAACCTTTTTGATTGAAACAGGTATGGAATTTAATTTTAAAGAATTGAAAAAAAAAACCGTCAATGCATCCCGTTTTGGCATTGTTTAAATATCCTTTAAGGTTTTAATATATGTACATACAAAAAAAGGGGGAACTAAATGTATTGATGTCTTGAAAAAGCAAAAGAAAGATGAAAGTCTTAGTTTATCCTAACGCAAGAAAAAAGAAAAAGAAAAGTAAAACGAGGTCATTTATGAAGGATTACGAATGTGATTACTAAAAGAAGACGTCTACTCTTTTATAAGTTGCTTTTGTTTATGTTCCTAAGATAGTAATAATGTATCTCCTTTCTTTATTATAATATCTATGTATAATATATAACTGAATCCTTTTCTATTAATAGCAACACATGTTTTTTGTTGTTTTCTCGTTTGCTTTGTTCTTCCCTTTCAGGATCATTTCCACCCAGTCCAGCTGATAGCGGTGTTTCAGATGTAGATAGCTCGAGTTCTGGTGGTCAACCGTGCAGTGAAGAGTTAAAGGCACGCTTGGGTATGCCACCACATTGTCCACCTCAAGGACATGTACCAAATGGTACATTTTTACATCCAAATTTCTATCACAATTCGCCGCCTCTACGGAATATTTGGAATCGTGGAGTTGGATGTAAGTATCTTAATTTTTTTTAAAAAAAAAGTTTTTTTTGGAACCAGGCGTTGACATTAAATTTGACAAATTTGTTGTTGGTGGGTTATTTCCAATGCCTTATTAAATGCCTCTTGTTAAAGAAAGAATTGACTTTCATTTACCATCAAGCAAAAATCTTTTCATCTTCATCTAATCATCAAAGTATATTTATTATTAACTTTTTTGAACCGACTTAAGTCATCTGATTAGGCGTAATTTTGACTGAGAACTTTAGGAATTGGATTGTGAGTTCTTTTAACTCTCATACAATTCATACAATAGTGGTTTAGTACATATTACTTCCATTTTGTGGATTCAAAGACCTATGAATACAAATCAGAATAAAGGTTCTTGTAACTTCCATAGAGCTGATTAATCTTAAAGACATTTATTATGCATTTGTGATCTTATAAGGTTTTCCAATACGAGGTGTCATTTTGAATACCCCGCGTGCTGGCTAGTTTTCACTTTTGACATTTGACAAGTGAAAAATACGCCATTACTAAAAAAGGACCGACACACGCTTCAACAACATATTGAAGTTGTCACTTTTTTGACAGTAGTTCAATATTTTGCAATCACAGTTCGCAGTTTGTAGTTTTGTAAGAGCTCTTTATTTCTCGAAGAGTTGACCTCAAATTTCCACCAAGGTCTTCTAATTTAAGACTTTCTTAATTTGTTCCTTGGAGCTTTACCTTAAAGATAAGGTCTATGTTAGTATTCTTCTATCGATTCAAGATCTAAAAGATGTAATGATCATAACAAACATTTAACCTCTTTTTTGGATAGCCCATTGAATGATATGTTAGACATACAACTTAAAACATATTTAATTAAGTTAAAAACAAAAGTTTAATTAAAATGTTTGAAATAAATTTTAAGGCTTATTCCTTAACGACCTCTAAATATATTTGAAATGGTTACTAAGATAAAAAAAAGTATCTATAAACAAACAAATAATACTTAGGTATTGTTTTTTTTTTTTAATGCTTGTTTTTATTTCTAAAAATAGATGTTTCAAACGTTATTTTATCAAGACCAGCGTTCAAAAAAAAAAAACTCTCACATAAAACGAAACAAGAAAATCGTATTTTGGTTTTGACATTTTAACCAATTTATTGCTTTTCTCGTGCAAATTACGAGTAACACGCGAATTTTTGAAAATTTCTGTTTAATTACCGTGGCTTCCGCCTCCTAAAGACACAACCACAAGTAGTCACAAAATAAAAAAAAAAAATATATTATTTCTATTTATAATTTGGATTTCTCCAAAAGTTTAATTTTATTGATGAGAATTAACATAAACGTTTGTACATGAGTTTTGTATACCTTTCTCCGTTGTTGTGTTTTAAAAATAATTTTCAAATCATTTTGGTTTGTTATGATTCTTAAATAATATATTTTTCTTTTTATTTCAAATTTTCAAATACTAAGAAATAACAACTTAAGTATAATGTTTTGCTGTTTTGTTTCAAATTAATTTTTATTTTATAAATGAGTCGTCATTTAATTTTATATTCTGGATTTGTGGAATAAGTAGGTGTTCACACTAGTTCCGCAATATCCTCAAATATTATACTCGTGTTTATATATTTACATTCTATTTAGGTATCAAAAATATGATGAAGTTGAAACGTGCAAATATTTTTATTTTATTTTATATGATTTTTTTTTTCTTCTGTATTTTCAAGATAATTTAGTGTTTTGACTCGAAAGAAATGACACTTTGAGTGGCTTTAATGTGATATCCATTGGTATCATCTTATTTATGTTTGTTAACAAAAAAAAAAACAATAACAAAACACATTCATTTCAGCTAAGTGGTTTTGTGGCTAATCACAAGCTTTTGCAAAATAACAACGATTGGGGAGCTTTTTTGAATGAGATGTACATTTTTGTTTGTCAATAATATTTTACATCTTTGTGTTTGTAAAGAGCAATTTAATGATTTGGTATTGAACTTGAATTTTTCTTTTCATTTATATGCATATTTATTTATAATAGATAAATTATATATATGTACATATGACTTGAAATCAATCGCAAATAGATTTGAGAAGAATAATTGACAATTGTCATCATGATTTTCTCATTTGACATGTCTGTCAAATAAAAAGTGACATATTTATGATCTTGAATGTATTGACATTTATAATAGTGAATTATTTAGAAAAATCAAACAAGACTACAAAACTATCAGTTGACACTTTTATTTATAAGATTTAAGAAAGAAGTCAACTACGATATTGGTACATAGACGCCTTTATTTTGCGGAAGTGTACAATGGACTTAAGATCCACGAGGAAGTTTAAGTTTTTCACAGTGTTTCTACAGTATAAATTGGAATTTATCGTCTCTGTAAGAATTCCATGAACTTAAGCTTTTTTTTGACAACTTAAGTTTTGTTTTCACTAAAAGTTATGTATTATGCCTGTACAAATATTTAGATATATATTTTTTCTAATATTCATATTTGAACTCGTCTAAAAGGTATGTTTGCTTAGTCTTTTTTGTAAGAGTTGTCACTAAATAAAAGTACTCTGAGAAGAGGAGTTAAGGAAGTAGTTTTATTATCAATTTGTTCATAAGTGTATTTGAAACTTTGATACCTCCTGACAAAAATGTTTACAGGATGGAGTTCTATCTAGAAATTTAATATGCATAATCAACATTTTTCTTTGCGAAGGCAATTTTTGTTAGACTCAAATTCAAAAAAAAAGATATTTCAAACGAAATTCTCCTAATATTGCCGAAGAGTTACGGGAATCACATAATCCAATTAAATAATTTGAAATATTGCGTGAAATTCAATATCACTATCACATACATTTCATACAATTTATAGCGCATTGTGTAATACTTCCGTCAATTAATTGATTGTACCTACCTTTATTAAGTGTCATCAAAATACCTACCTGTATCGCTTTATTTATTAAAAAAGAAAATGTTAAGGAAATAACCAATTCAATTTTGCAAAAATTAAAAACACAATACACTTTATTGTTTTCCTAAGAATTGCATTCGCTTAAAGTTTTTATATTCACGTCAAGGCATAGGTATATAGAGTTTAAATTCTTAGAAATACAAAAGAATATTAATATACATACTTAAAAGAGTCTAAATAAGTTGAAAAGCAGCTATGAAGCTTGGAATATTTGCTAAAGATTAAAAAACAAATGGATTTTGTATTCAATTCAATCAATTACAGAAATATGTATGTATAGATTTAATTTTGAACTTGCAGTTTTCCCTTTAGCTGTCAAAATCTAAAGTTGATCATGCGATGGCAAATATTTTTAGAATACTTGAGTATAAAAGTGTTTATTGCAAAAAAAAAAATAAAATTTGCAAAATAAACATGCGATTTTTTTGTCAGTTGTGTAAACCTAGCATAAAATCGAAATAAATCATGAATTAATTTATTGACACAAATGTCAGCAAAAATAAACAAACTAAGCAAAGCATTCAAGAAGCCTAGTTTCCGTTGTGAATTTTACTTCCGGCAAATTAATACCTACATACATACATATACATATAAACTTCAACTATAAAGTGTCGTTTATTTTTGTAAACAAAATATTTTGACAAAAATAAATCCATTTAAGCTCGTTCTTATTTTTGAATATTTTATGCTACTATAAACTACAAGAAATTGGAGTAGAGGAAGTTTTATTTTAAGCGTATATACAAAAAATATGTTTGGCATTTTAGTCGGTTCAAAGTATTCTTATCCCTTATCCAGAAGTAGGTATGTATGTACCTTTGTATGTACATTGCTAAATTTTGCTAGTGTGGTTTCAAAAATATACATACATACATACATATGTACATACTAGAGTTTAAGATAAAACCAATCTTTGTGGTTTATTCTTAGTGCCAAGCTTAAATTTCAACAAGATCTGTAGATTTAGGTTCTTACATTAAAATACGACTTTGAAATTTTGCGAAAAAAAATAATAAATACAAAAAATCGTTGTGCTATTTATCATGTTTACAAATTTGCTCTGAGATTGTTGTGCTTAAGCTTAAGGTTATAGACATGAAAGATTCTGAATATCAATATTGTCTTAACTGGCGCCCAACAAAACAATTTCAATAACAAAAATATTGATTACCAAATTCAAATAGTGTAATTTTTCTCTTCTGTTGTTCCCGACAGATGACGCTTTTTTTAAAATGTCGTTTAGAGCTTAACTTAATCTATTGTAATACCTACCTAGTACCTCTATTATGTTGTACTATTTATAATACTAAAAGTATCTACCTGTTCAAGCAATGGTGATCATTCAAAATTACGACTAATTTAAACCTTTTTTCTTAAGTGGCGCCCAACAATATGTTTAAGTTTTATCGAATTTCTTTATTTACTTTCACATTTTCAAATAAAATACATAACTACATATTTATGTGCATACCAACCTGTTCTTCTATATCAACCCTGCTTTTATATCAAGTAAAAATCATACAAATACGATTTACCTATGTACCTATAATATCTTCATATTCTTCTTCTTCTTTGTCAAATTTCTTCATGTTCATTTTTCTACTTCTCTACGGATATCGCATCGAGAAAACCCTATGAAGCTATAACGTCTTCTTATACCTCCTACTGTCCTTAAGTATAGAAGTTCTCCCTTGAACCAAAGAAGACGCATTCCACAATAAACTCCACTAGGATCACACAAACATAACAACAACAACAACAAAAATAAATAAGTAAATAAAAACAATAAAACCTACAAACAACATTGCTGCGGGCTTCTGCATTCAGCTTTAACAACAAACACACAAGCACTAAGCAAACTTCGTTCATTTTTACTTAACTTTTTGTTTTATTTTTAATAAAAGACTTCTAAACGCAAGCGAAAGCAAAGCAAAGAAATGATATGTGAATTATAAGAAACCCAACCAGAGAAAAAGAACAATAAAATAAAAAGAAAACATATAAGAAGCAAAGAGCAACGAAGACCATACGAGAACTTACAATAAAAGAAAAAAGAATTTATCAAGCAACAAGCAAAGCAAAATGAAAGAATAAAAAAAGAAAAAAAAGTTAGCAAATAAATTCGTGGTCATCGACACATCGCCTTTGCACAAATTCTGAAGGTCACAACTACACGGAAATGTGCGAGCTCGGAAACGTCGTCGTCGTCTTTGCCGTCACAATGGTCTTTCCGTGCAGCAGCAAGCAATAGCAACATCACAACAGCAGCAGTGGCGGTGGCGGTGGCGATGGTGATGGCGGTGAGTGAGTTCTGAGTTCTCCCCATCATCCATACAAGCTTACTCACTCCCATCCCATCAACATGTCCCCCAGCCACATTTTTGCCCACAAAATGTCTCAGCCATTCAGCACAACACTCAACCATCGTCTCCGCCACCACCACCGCCGCCGCCGCCGCTCCACTGCTCCACCGCACCGCGTCAAGTCACATATTTTATATTCTATTTTAGTGTAAACACTTCTAACCAGATATAATACATTATAAGTAGAAATACATACATACATAATACCTACACATGTGTGGAGTATATATTTTGATTTTTGTTTCGTTTCTTTTTTGTTATCTTAACATTTCGCGCATCATTATAAAAACAAACGGTATTTATAGACCCCCTCTGTGGATGTTGTTGGAACAACCAAAAGTCATTAAAAAAAAAAGGAAAAGGGTGGAGAACTGAAATTTGGATATTTCCACTAATTTTTAAGTTAAATTACTTCCTAAGTCTTATCAGCATAGGAACATACTACATAACGTAGGTAGATAACGTTTCTAACTTAATTTTTAAAAATTGACATTAGGTTAAAGTTTCATATATGTATGTCAACAGGACTTTCCTCTTTGAATTCGCCACTTTGTTGAATCTGACTTTCTGACCCATGTTTATACGACATATCGTTGATATTGGACGCAGCAGCGTATTTGAGCCTTAGTTTCTCAAGGGATGAATTATGCGATTTACAATATGACAGTTTTGTCAATCTCAACAAAGTACCAAGTAAATGTCAGTTTTGACACTTTATGTTTCAGTAATTGAATGCGCTTTTGATTCAATAGTGATGCGCTGTTTTGTGTCTCATTCGATTTGCAGTCCATGATCAAATGTTTGTTGTCCTTGAATCTTTTTAAAACGGACTGTCTCAAATAAACATCAGAATTCTAATGCAAAGATCTCTAACTACTAAACTACTAAAGTTAAAATCTCCAGAGGTTTCCCGTTGAACATGTAGGTAGGTAGATGATGATTGATCAGTTTGCTTTCTATGAAGATGAGATCCTGGTTTTGAAGGCTCTAGTTGTTTTTTTCTGACACTTAACCGAAACAAAAGCGAAATTTTCTAAATGCCAGATTTCACTCAAACAAAAATTTAAATTTTAAATGACTTAATTCTGCAAATATTGTAGAAATAATAATAATAATTCCAAGCCCACATTTTTACACCTTAAATTGAATAAATAGGTATGTACTTACATATAATAATTTATACACAACCAACAACAACAAGGAAAACAGATGCAACAACAATTATTTCATTAACTCAATACGGAATAATGGGTATTTCCTGAAATGAATACTTGGCCCCGATCTTTATAGACAATAATATTATATTACCCCCTTTACCATTCGATTTTCAATGCACCTGTAGCCACCCGCTGCTCTACTGCTGCTGCTGTTGCAGCCGCATGAACCATTTAATAATCCAACAACGCAACAATACGAAATATCTATACTTATAGATGTAAAAACCGTCAACAAAAAGCTTTACAATAAATAAAATAAAATAAAAACTGCTACAGGAAATGTTGCACCTACACTCATGACGACGACGACGACGATTATACAAAACTACTGTATAGCTGGTTGTTGAATTGTGTCAAGGTGAATTTAAAGCAAAATGTAAATAAATATAAATTACCACAGTAACAACAGCAGCACCAGAAACAAACAACAACAACAACACTATCAGCAACAGCACATCAAAAATTAAATTGAATATTGTTCGATTCAATACAGGGACAGTTTACAAATGTACATTTTATACAAACATAACAACTATACCTAGTTGTATATTTAAATGTAATGATAATGATTAACTCCACACGCAACCAATTGATGACATTTGTAAACAATCTGTCATTATTGAGTACTCTGTATCTGATGTACTGATGTGTATGTACCATTAAGAATCAGATGAAAAAATAAAAATAAAATAACAGCAAGGAAAAAAAGATCAAATATTTTTGTTTTGTTTTCGAACAAAAAAACAAAACAATAAGAGCAATCAACATCATCTCTCTGACACGAATAATTAAAACAACACAAACTTACCTACCACGTTTAATTAAATACTTCATTATTTTCGATCTGTCAGTTCTTTTGAGCTTCAGAAAATAGCGCAACACGACAACGATGACAGGAATTCAAATTGAATTATTGTTTATAATGTTGACCATGCTCGATTTGACTTACGTAAGAAAAGTTTTATTTTTTCGTAATGCGCGCGCATTGTATACAATTTATACAATAGTACAATTTGATGGGTGTGTTTTGTTTGGTTGTGTCTGTGTATTGGTGTTGTAATTTACACTGTTGATTATTTTTACATGACAATTTACAATCAGAATTATAATTCAGAACAAACAAACACACTGGCATATTACTTATGCATACTGTCAGTCGTCGTGCAGTGCTCAAAATTTACTTCGACGAGTTCTAAATGATCTGTCAGAATAATTTGCTCACTTGCATAAGTGCTGCCCTCTTCTTTTTTCCTAATGACAATACTAATATCTATTTGGGTTATTTTTTTAATGACGTGAAGTGTGAAATCGAAAGTTTGTTCTTATCAGAAGAGAATAGTTTTAATTTTGTTCATGCAGGTGATCGTGGATCGATCAATGAGGAATTTCTCGACATACACATTTTTTGTTTGTTTATTTACAAACGCCGAAGTTTTTTGTAGAATCTGACGTTTTTTTTTCATTGTTCAAGCATATTAAATATGATTTATAAATAGCTGGATATATTTCACTTGGAAATTTTTGCATATGTATGTCAAACTCATCAAATTGTTAGCTGTCAATCTTAACATTTCTTCTAAGTAGGGATAGATTACTTTGTATAGAACCTGTTAATGTTGATTATTATCTTTATTTTAGTTTTAAATATTGTTTCATTCAGATCCGAGAAGAAATATAAATGTTCAATCTGACAAAATTAAGGCCTCTATAACACTACTTGACATAAAACATTCAAGCCTTTATTGAATGACAGAATGATGTAATATATTGATTATCTAATAAACTTTATGAGTTCTTTTTCTTATCGAATAGGTACATTTTTGTTCCAATAATTTTGTTTAACAATTATTGCAACATCAAACTTATCCCACCCATATAAAAATCATAATTTGTAAGTTTTTGTTGTTGTTGATAAATTGCACTTATATCAAATTGTTGTTATATAGAAGTATAATGATAGTCACGCATATAAAATAGAACCACAATATGAGAATGAGTTCTTCTTTGCCCGGCATATAATGCATTTATAAATAAATCCACCATGACCTTCTATCGAACGATCACCCTAGAAATCCACTGACACCACAAATCTGCTGGCTGCACATCACATTTGCTATTTTTTTGTCGTTGTTGTTTTTTTGCTACACTTTCTGATGGCTAAACATACGTATGCATGTATATGTAAAGACATGAATGTATTCGTTGGAATATATACCCATGCGGTAGTTATAGGTACACCAACATAAAAAAGAAGAGAGAACAGAATGTGACACAATGTACAACTAATCGCACTTTTTTTAGTATTATTATAAGATACATACCTACTAAAAAATATAAAGTCACTTTAATGGTTCTATGCAAATAAATAGTGTGCAGTTTCTGTCACAAATCAATTATCTTATCCTTTGATAAACTATCATTACCTATATATTGATAGGACTTCTGCGTAAGAAGGTGCATACACTTAAATGTCAAATTGGTCTTAAATTATTAGATTGAGATAGTACACTTCAAAAATTTGACTTTTCGTTCAGTTTTCGTTGTAGGTATATTCTTGGCTTTCGTAAGGATGGCTATACACCTTCAAAAATAAATGTGACATCTAATTCTTTGTTTGTCTGTTTGACAGATCTACTTCTCGTTAAGTTGGATCATTTGAATTTCGTGATGTTTTCGTTAAGTATAGATTTATTACTTGAAACGTAAAATTTGACAGATCTTTCCAATGATTGATGTCACTTCTGTTTTTTATAGAAAGCAGGTGATAATTAAATTCACCATTAAACTTAAAAAGAAAAAACCAATAACCGACCCTTAATACAAATAAAACAAAGAATGTTATTATAATCTTCTTCTACAAAAACAGAAGAATACACAGAGTAGAAAAAAAAGTGCAACATTCATCTCTGTCTGTGCACAACCTCGCCACCCCCTTTGCTCTAAATAGCCCACAATAACAGACTTATTGTGCCACTGCCACTAACATCATGGGACGCCAATTTTAATGGGGATGCTTTTGGTAGCAGCTATAGAGATAGATGATAGTATTCGTAGGTTTAGGTATATTAGAACGTAGAAGTTTTTTAGTTCCTGATGAGGAGGAGGGGTTGAGTGGGGGAGACAGGGAGAAATAAACCTGCCTATGGCTACTATTAGATCTTCTCTTTCCTATTTTGTCTTTCGCAATATCCATTTCCTCTTTTATGATTTTTGTCTGTTGCTATTTGTTTGGCTTTTTCGTTTTAACTTGGGCCGGTTTTGCCGTGGGGGTCGTGTACATATTTGACGTTGGGTGCTGGGTGCACCATGCACTGTGCATCATGCACCGTGCACCATCGCACATCGGGGTGTTCCTTTTTGGTTTAGTATTCGCGTACTATGTGCCCCCATTCCCAAGATCTTCTCCGAAGCCGAACAATCGCGAAAACAGAAAATGCAAAAACACAACTTGAAGTATACTATAGAAGCAGAAGGTATGTAATAGAATGGTACAATGCGACTATGCTAACTTCATATAGCCAAGCCATGTTGTTGTCTAGATTATATTCAATGTGTGTGTGTAAGAAAAATAAGAGTGAGTCTTATTTCCTCTTCATAGAAGTTAAATAAAATATACTTTGAAATTTGCTTTGGCATGCTATTCGTGGCTGGCTGTTGTACCTATCTACCTACCTATCTACTTAGTACTTGCCTCCTTTTTCCCTCCAGTTTCAGATTTATCTTCACCCTAAGCCTGTTGTTATTTTTATGTAAGAAGTAAGAAGCAGAAGAGGTGCAATTTTTGTATTCTGTTTCCTCTTTTTACCTCCTTTCTCCCTCTCTCTCCCTCTGACATTCTTACACTCTCTGAAGTCTGAGTTGCTATTTGTTTTCGAATTTTGCATATGTTTTGTTCATTTTATATATGTATATGTACATTAGTGGTATTCAGAAACATATGTATTCCTGGTTTAATGGTTTTTAATCTGTGCTGTGGTAGGTATTCGAAGCATTTTGACAGAACAGAATGTACCTGCCTACTCTCCTCATCCGTATATTTCAAGATGTCATAATTTTGTTTTTACTCTTCCATTGGTCGAACGACGACGGACGGTGATGATGACGATGGCTACGAACGAAAAGATGACATAAGGGTGCGGTAACTTACTTACCTCGTACCTAATTATTAATTCTTGCTTCTTGTTACCTCCTCCCTATTGTACTCTCATTCTATTTCCTATTAACACAATCAAACGAACTTTTAACACACACATAGGCCATTGCAATTATGTATAGTATAAATGTAGATAGAGGAGGTATAGCAAATGCCTATCTTTCTCTATTAATGCACCTACCTATCTTACCTTACCTTACCTACCTTGCCTAGCCTACTCGTACTCGTACTCGTTACTTGTACCCGCTCTATGTGGATCAATTTATTGTATCTATGTATCAATTTAGTTGAAGGGCATCTAGTTGCATTGACCCCTTTTTCGCTCTATCTATCTCGGTTGTTTGCGCAGGTTTCTCTTTCTAATTAAATTACTTTCTCCTCTAGGATATTTCAACACACATATAAATATGAATGAAAATAAAAACCAACAACAAAAATTTGTTGTTATACAGTGTGGACTGTGGAGTGTAGATGCAATTTCATGTATTTGTGCAACAAGATTGCAGTTGTATATTTTTGTTCCTCTCTCTGACTGACTGACAAATATATTTCGTATATCTACCTCTATCTACCTCGACAGTATGCGAAATCTATAAATAGAGAATGTTTCTACCATAAAAATGGTGAAGTGCATATTTTAGGTGGGGTGGTGTGGTGGGATAGGATGGGAAGACGCCATTTGCGATGCGTTTTAATTTTTGTATTTTTAAAACAACGAGAAGCCAGCCATCGCACATCATTATCATCATCATCATGATTTTCATGCGATTATACCTATTTTGTTTTGTTTCACTTTGTGTTTAAATTTTATAGGTGGAATTTTCTTTTTGCGTGCGATCAGTTACTATTTAACTTTTAGCTGCAAGTAAACAATTAAAATTGTTGAATTCACAATGAGGTGCAGATTGTTCTATGTATATCTTTACGTTTGTGTAGTTGATGAGGTGTTTTTCTGTGGTGAAGAATTTATTGTATTTCCTGTTACCGGATGGTATAATTAATTTGGTCGAACTATTTTGCTCTGATTTTCTTTTCAGCTGACAGATGGAGATTATTTAAACGATTTTGTTTTTTAAATAAATTCTTGGGTTAATTATTAGATTGAGGCATCAGTCCTGCAATTTTTGAATAGTTTTTGTTTGAAGCCAAAGAACATGTATAAATGGTGAAAAAGAAACTTCAAATGTCAAAAATTTAGGGTGAGTTTGTCTATTTAGCGATTTGACAGTTAAAAATCGAGTGTAAAAAAATGTTCTTTCAACTTAAGTAAACAAAATGCGCCTACAAAGATTTTGCTTCTAGTTCGACCTGACTTGAAATGAGAGCTTTCGAGTAATATATGTAAATGGCCACACGAGTAGTGGGACTATAATTGTACCCTGATACTTGAATATGATAAGTATCAGAATTTCTTAGTTTTCGCCAATAGTACTAATCTATAATTAAAGGGTATTTAAGAGCTTTCTGAGAAGTACTTGTCCATCAGAGTACTTGAGAACTTCCTAACAAGTAGGTACTTGGCCAATATGGGTTTTTTCCTATAAAATAAAAAAGATAAAGAACATACCTACAAAATTCCTTTATAAACTGATGTTAAGTAGAAAGCATAAGTACACAGAAGAAGAATGAACTGAACAAAAAGGTAGGTACTTAAAGTTCTACTGAAGTACCTATAGTACTCGGTACAAATATCAACAATCCAAATTGGTACCTAATTGGAATCAGGTTTCTAATTTACAAGTAAATACTTGTGCTTGAGAGGATTAAAGTCCTAAAAGACTTTAGTACTTTTTAAGCCTCTTTCAAACCTGTTTACTTAACCTTTTATGTTCTTATTTGTAATTCTTTAAAATTTTACAAATTATGTTCTTCTTAAGCCATCTTTTTATCTTATTTCAACTCATCCTTCAGAAATTATTAATAAACGTTAATCTTAAAAATCATTTCTTTACGACAAATAATAATTTTGACAGCTTAATCATAGTTCTGCGATTGCAACTAAGTTTACAAAATATTCGTCTTAAGGATAAGCATCAATTTGTTTGAAACCTTAGTTGAAAACCGAATTCAATCGTGTTAAGCTTGCTTAATCAATACAAAATTCCGTAAGTTCTAACTTAAAAGTTTGATTCCGGTATCACGGAAGTTTGTGATCGATAAGAATTGCGGTCTTTCGCAATATAATAAACACACGTAGTACATATGTACATACGTATGTATGTAAATGTTTATAAATCAGAACAAAAAGATCTGACATCAAATGCAAGTTGTTATATTGACAGATGACAGTTCTTAAGGACGTGTTCAGAAATATAATCCTATAAAAAGCTGTCAGATGTATTAGAACCCAAGAAACATATTTAATTGTCATCTCGCCATCTGCCGCTAAAACAATATTACTTGCCTACATCTAATAGTAGAAAAATTGTATTTATAATTTATGTAAGATTGTTATTGTTCGTCGGAGTGCACTCTTATTAGAAATTCAATCTATAAGCCCAAAAATGTCAAAGATTGTTATTTGAAATGTACAAAGTCGGATGTGAAGCTAAATATATAATCTCAAACTTTTCCATTGTACAAAAAAACATCATGACAATTGTAAATATAGCTTAGAAGTAATTCTTCATCTTCCTAAATGTTATCTTATTTAATATTCAAACGTCAATAATTATAAAAAAACAAACTCCTATTAAAAATGCATATTAATTCACATCAATATGATAAGCATCCATAAATATATATCAAACAATTTAAAATAATCAACAACAAAAAGAAAAAGAACAAACAAATGAAATTCGGGTGGTAGGTTAATATTAAACATGCATACCTACATATACATATACATATATAACGACTGCAAAAATGCAAATAAAACAAATCTGATTCACACATTAGGTACATACATATATGTAGGTATCACGCTCTTAAATAAATACTATCCTATATCTATTCTATAATGTACATGTTCATAAATATGTGTTTTTTCGATGAACTTTTCAAACTAGAATTCAAGGACAAAGCGTCAAAGTTTCATTGACACCAAACGAAATTCACCTCTCTTCTCACCACATCATCTCCACCACCCCTAATGCCGACGCAAACGAAAACAATATTTTTTTTTATAATTGAAGAAAGCAGCAAAAAAGCGGTTTAAAATTCCCGAAAAAATAAACAAAACAAAAGCAACTTCAACCCACATACCTACAGACATACAGACATACATATGTACATATATGCAAATCATTTTATAAAGGCATAATCTTCATCATCAGCTCGATATAGGTACCTACATACATATTTACAGAACGCAAGTAAACAAGCGATCATTTTGCTGCTGCTGCTGCTCCTATCATCCCGCCAACACCTCCTTTTTATGTTTTCCATTTCACTTATCAAATTCAAACCAACAACAACAAGTTTAGAGAAAATAATACAAAATAAAATTCACACAAAAAAAAACAATTTATATAAAAATTCTCCACACAAATTTAGCATCCCTCTCACTGATAATAAAGAATCAAAAATGCGCCACATGTGTGTGCATATATGCAGCACTCGCCCGCGCGCATATAAATCGCTGCTGATTCAACCAAACCAACACACACTAATGGTGTCGATGTCATTTTTGACTCTTTATATCTTTTGCTCACGAATTCTAATTCGATTTGCATTCAATTAAGAAGCTAAATTTAATGTCAAAAATGCGCGTTAAGAAATATGTACATCTAACTCTATGTAATGTCAATTAAGATGCAGTTACTTAAACGTTCTTTTTTTTATTTACAGTGCCAGACAATTATTACCTTCCCATGCCATCTGGTGGTGGTTCGGGTAACGGAAGTAATGGTGGGGTTGGCGGTGGGGGTGGTAATGCCGGCGGTGGTGGAGGAGGTGGTGGTGGCACTACAAACGGCTACGCGAGCTCACCACACTTCACCACACCTTCCCCGCCACGTACCAACAATGGTGCCCCGCCATCGCATCATTCCATCCAGCATCACCAGCAACAGCAACATGCGCCACACCTCCAACACCACCCGCATCATCACCATCATCATCCACATTCCGCAGCCGGAAATAGCGCAGCAGCAGCTGGCATCGCCGGACCAAATTTGGGCTTACATCCACAAAGTGTAATCCAACCAGCGACATCTAGTGTGAACTATGATCTCTCCTACATGTTAGAGCTAGGCTTTCCACCACGAAAACTCAAGAAACCACGCAAGCCGAAGATCGAAATGGGCGTCAAAAGACGCAGCCGAGAAGGTTCCACCACATATCTGTGGGAGTTCCTCCTTAAGCTCCTTCAAGATCGTGAATACTGTCCGCGTTTCATCAAATGGACCAACAGGGAGAAGGGCGTTTTTAAGTTGGTCGATTCCAAGGCTGTCTCACGTCTATGGGGCATGCACAAAAACAAACCAGACATGAACTACGAAACAATGGGTCGTGCGTTAAGGTACTACTATCAACGAGGTATCCTGGCGAAAGTCGATGGCCAGCGGCTAGTCTATCAGTTTGTCGATGTGCCAAAGGATATTATCGAAATCGATTGTAACGGTGTGTAGACATAAGGAATGTGATGCGTGGAGGCTTAAGAACAATACTAATACACATACATATTATATTTAATTTGTACAAATACTAAAAAAAAAAAATGTGTATCGTAAGAAAAACAAAAACAAAAAAAACAACAAACATTTCGAATTTAGAACAAAATTTTTCAGCGGAATTCTTTCCAAAAACAAAACAACAACAAAAAAGAAAAAGATTAAAATTTTAAATTTAAAATTATAATTAAATTACTTTAGGTCAAATCTAGTTAAATAAAATAAAATTGTTAAAACAAAAATAACTTATTTTTCAAAAAATACAACAAAAAAATTGTAAATTGTTTTATTTATAAATTAATTAAAAAAAAAAAACAAAACAAAAAAACCTATATATAGATGAGTTGCTCTTTTTTGTAATATTTTATTTTATTTTTATTTTTATAAGAAACAAAAGAAACTGCTGGACATATTTTTAGTTATTGTTTTATTATTTTTCTAATCAAATTTCTTTGTTAATTATTATTAAGTGAAAATTATTATACAATATATGTATACATACAAAATATAATAGTTTGTAATATTATTTTTCTTAGTTTTGAATTTGTTAGATTTCGTACCTATATAAGTTCCAACTCTCGTGTAATATTACCGTTAAACATACATATTTACATACACACATAATCTTCGTTAAAAAAAATAGATAGATACGCGATATTCCTCTTTTTTAAGTTTATTATCTTAATACAAAATAATAATATAAATGCAATGGAAAACCTTAAGCCCAAACAAATAAACCATAATAATGTAAAAATCTAAACAATTTAACCACCAACCAAGGATCACTGCCTAATTTGTATTTTCATTATATTTTTGTTTTCCTCTTTCTTTTCTTCTATTCGTGAAAGCAAAGAAAAGTAGAACTGTACAGAATTTTCTTCTTTTTTTTTAAGATAACAACAAAAAATATATAATGATCTAACGTTATTGTAAATTTTGTTAATTATTTTTTCTCGTTTTTATTTTTAATTATTATTATTATTATTATTATTATTATTATTATTATTATTCTATGTATAGATTATTGTCTTTGTAGATTTTAATTTTGTAAGATTTTACTAAAGGAAGAAAAAATGTATTTCATTTTCTTTTTTTTTATAAATAATATTTGTTTAATTAATATAATTTTTTATGATGATAATTATATTTTTATTTTATTTTCTCTGTGTATAGTTATTGTATAAAGAACAAACAAAACAAAATTGTATAGTTAATTATTATATTATTTTTAATTATTTTTATTTCTGTATACCAATTCTTAAATATATTACATTTAAAAAAAAATATATTTTATTTTTTTTTTCTAGGAATAAATATTTTTAAATTAAAAAAATAATAATAAATTTGTTTCTTTTTCATTTTTGTTTTGTCATGATTTTTGGATGTTTTCGTTGTGGCTACATACATAGAGGTGATTGCATGGTTCTTGTTTTTAGTGAATTATCTTATTTTGATGTCTCCTTGATGGTGAAGATGATTTTATTTTTGGTTGGATTTTGTGATGATGGAAGTTAAAGATATATTTAAAAAGATAAGATAAAATAGGAAAGAAAATTAGTTAAAATCTCAAAAAATTATAAGTAAAAACTTAATTTGACGAAACTAACATGTGAAGCAGCCAACTTAGTTAGACTTGCAAAACAGTTTTTTCGTCAAGTCTAGGGCAAATAACAAAAATTTTAACAAGTTAATCTGTTAAAGAGAACAAAATTTGTGGTCTCGATTATGTTAGAATTGTAGAAGTCTCTTCCTTATTGACCGCAAAAATGATTGAAGAAAAAAATTTAAACAAAAACACAAACGAAATTTAATTTAGTTGTCATTTGTTTATTTTTTCTAAATACCGAATGCATTTCGGAAGGCAATTGGCCTACCATCATCAGCGTAATACGCGTGAACAACTGAAAAGCTTATAGTTGTAATACAATTAAAGCAATAACAAAATTTTTAAAGTCAGAGAGTAACATTGAGATTATTACATGCACATATATAACACATACAAATTATTTAGCAAGAGCAAATAAATTAGAGTTTATTGGACTTTCTTCTATGTTCATCAAATTCTCGTTTATGCCAATGTAAATGGATTCATATGCGTCTAATTTCGATGGAACAGGTACACTTTTTATGAGCTTGTAGTTGTCGAGGAGAGGTGTCAAGTGGTGAGGTTCTGTGTGGGTCAAGTCAAATGCATGAGCTGCAACTGCTTTTTGGATGTCTTTATTGTTTATGTACCTCTGATGTTCAGCTATACGACACTCAACGGCGCGCTTTGTCTGTCCGATGTATTTACTGCCACAGGTGGAACAATTGATTTCATAAATTCCACTCTTTTTGTTCATTGGTTTGGCATCTTTGGAAGTACCAAGAGAAGAGCTGAGCTTGTTTTTGTTGGAATTTACGATAGTCAAGTTAGCTTTGCTGAAAGTGTGTTTAAGTTGATTGCAGATTTTTGGTACGAACCAAAGTGCGACACGACGATCAGAGTTGATGTTTTGCTTGTTTTGAGAGAAGAGAGTAGAGCAATTCCTCTTCTTGATTCTTTGGCTATGCTTCTTAATCAATTGATCGATGACAGACTTTTTATAGCCGTTGACTTGAGCTAAGTGTAGAATATGCTCGTATTCATGTTTATAATCAGCTAACGACAGAGGTAACCGACACATGCGATAGATCAATGAATTAAATGATGCTATTTTGTTTTGATACGAACAATATGAATCGTGTGTTATGTATCTGTCAGTGGTAGTTGGTTTTCGGTAAACGTCAAATTGAAGTTTCTTACCAAGACGTTTTATTTTTAAATCCAGAAAGGGTAATGTATGATCTGATGTATTCTCCAATTCATAAGTAAATTTGATGCTGGTATGGCGACTATTTATTAGATTAGATTTATTAGATCTAATAAATAGTCGCCATACCAGCATCAAATTTACTTATGAATTGGAGAATACATCAGATCATACATTACCCTTTCTGGATTTAAAAATAAAACGTCTTGGTAAGAAACTTCAATTTGACGTTTACCGAAAACCAACTACCACTGACAGATACATAACACACGATTCATATTGTTCGTATCAAAACAAAATAGCATCATTTAATTCATTGATCTATCGCATGTGTCGGTTACCTCTGTCGTTAGCTGATTATAAACATGAATACGAGCATATTCTACACTTAGCTCAAGTCAACGGCTATAAAAAGTCTGTCATCGATCAATTGATTAAGAAGCATAGCCAAAGAATCAAGAAGAGGAATTGCTCTACTCTCTTCTCTCAAAACAAGCAAAACATCAACTCTGATCGTCGTGTCGCACTTTGGTTCGTACCAAAAATCTGCAATCAACTTAAACACACTTTCAGCAAAGCTAACTTGACTATCGTAAATTCCAACAAAAACAAGCTCAGCTCTTCTCTTGGTACTTCCAAAGATGCCAAACCAATGAACAAAAAGAGTGGAATTTATGAAATCAATTGTTCCACCTGTGGCAGTAAATACATCGGACAGACAAAGCGCGCCGTTGAGTGTCGTATAGCTGAACATCAGAGGTACATAAACAATAAAGACATCCAAAAAGCAGTTGCAGCTCATGCATTTGACTTGACCCACACAGAACCTCACCACTTGACACCTCTCCTCGACAACTACAAGCTCATAAAAAGTGTACCTGTTCCATCGAAATTAGACGCATATGAATCCATTTACATTGGCATAAACGAGAATTTGATGAACATAGAAGAAAGTCCAATAAACTCTAATTTATTTGCTCTTGCTAAATAATTTGTATGTGTTATATATGTGCATGTAATAATCTCAATGTTACTCTCTGACTTTAAAAATTTTGTTATTGCTTTAATTGTATTACAACTATAAGCTTTTCAGTTGTTCACGCGTATTACGCTGATGATGGTAGGCCAATTGCCTTCCGAAATGCATTCGGTATTTAGAAAAAATAAACAAATGACAACTAAATTAAATTTCGTTTGTGTTTTTGTTTAAATTTTTTTCTTCAATCATTTTTGCGGTCAATAAGGAAGAGACTTCTACAATTCTAGGGCAAATATTTCTGAACATACTCGTACCTACACATATGCAATGATAACTATGTAATTCACGGAATTTCAAGTTCAATTTGTTTTTTTTTTATTTTACCGGCTTTAAATTCATATTCAAATCTAAGCTTTTAACGTTTTGATTGAATTATTGGCTTGGCATTGGCTTATTAACTAAATTTCAACATGTATTTAAATGTACATGTTTCCTTCGGTGTTATTTTATATTTGTTTTTATATAAAAGAGTTTTACACTCCGAAATGTATTGAAAAAATGAAAACATTGAAAACATTATGGATACACCCCAGAATACCAATTTTTTTTTTTACTTCAATCATTGTCGATTGAATAAATTTAATCTTATTATTTAATTTAATATAAAAATATATTTTATTCAATACCATCAACTCTCTAGGAAGCCTTTGATGATAAAACAAAAAAACTGTAAATAAAAATAAAAAAATTTACTGATAAAAAAGTGAATTAATATCTTATACTATTTGATATATTGTATTGTGTGCAATGAGGTGTTTTGAGAAGCTTTTGATGTTAATCTAAGCAAATCTTGACTTTATATATGTATGTATTCCTGTTTCCTGAATTAAATATTTTCTTCTAAAAATACATCAACTTTATAAAATGCAACAACCAATAAGCTCAGTTTCAGCAAATGAATTTTCTTATCTATGAAGAAAAGAAAAATACCATGTGTGATAGAATTCACTTAAATGTTTACAAATATTTAAAACAGAAATCTTAATAAACGAAAAGAAAAATTACTTCAGGATTTCGATTACTGTTGCCTCTCAGTATAGTGCTGTTATTGGTTCTTCTAGAGAAAACTGTCCTATCATTTAAAAAAAGATTATAAATTGACCGATAGTCTAGATAATCTTTGTAATACCTTCAAGCTTTAAAAGTTTTAATAAAATTCAAGAAACAAACCAATTCTTTCAAAAAAAATATATATTACACATACGCCTAGGTGACTAATATATGAAAATACGTCCTCGTTAGATTCACATGGTTAAAAAATGATCTAAATGATGTATTTGAATGTAATGCGTTATGCCTAGTATAAAAGAATATTTAAACCCTGTTCCTGATGTATTCTTGAAGAAGTACTAGGCGAGTTTTATGCAATTAAATTGTTTTTAAAACCAACCAGCTTTCAATCTAAATATCCTAAAATAATTTAATAAGTTCAGAAAATTGAAAAGTTTTCATTTTTAAATTTGAAAGTGTACGATTTTGTGGATTCTTGCAAATAAATAAAAGTCATAATGTATTGGAATATTTGAGGGAGTGAGTAAATACGGACTTGATCAACTTTTCAAATTGTGTTCATTTTGTTTAGACACATCAGAGCCTAATTTATACTTTGCTATTTTTCAATTTAGTGTATTAGAAATAAAATGATTGCATATTCTTAGGTTATTCATAAATTTATTTTTTAAATATTTGCTGTTCATTTGGATGTGTTGTTATGTGTATTTTGTATTAACATCGACATTAAAATTGAAAAATACATTAATAGAGGTACATCAAACGATAAGTAACAAAAAAAGGATTTCAACAAAATCACCGATAGAACAGATTTTCTTACTTTAAATTCATACTTTGGTCTTCTAAATTTTAACTCTTTGAAACGGGTCATTAGTTCGATCGTAAGAAAAAAATTTTTAAAAAAAAAGTACGCATACGCCAGAGTGTCCAAATTAAAACTCATCAGAAAAAAACAGACGATTACGCGAACAGAAATAAAAGTGACTACCTACTTCATAAATCTATAAATTTAATGTTATTGAATTTTCCATATACATAGGTTTATATTTAACAAAGTTTGCATTCAAGAAGCAGAAAAAAACATAACTTTGAATGTTTCCACAAATATTTAAAGAAAAAATTTTGACATTGAATTAAAAACTCTATAGTTCTAATACGACACATTGTTAAATTACGGAAACTCTATTTTGATTTATTGATTTTTTAGAAACTTTATTTTTTTTTTCATTCAAATTTTTACAGATTGTGTATAGCAACTAAGATTAAATTCGTATGTTTTTGTTTTAATAATTTTCCCAGCAATCTTATAGTTATATTCAAAAAACCAACTCGCAACAAAACATTTTTCAAAAACTATATTTGTTCTATTTTCATTTTTTTTCAACATATATAAAAATTATTCTAACAAGACCTTGTTGACATTAAAGAAAAATAATTTCTACGAGTATATAAAAATAATTAATACATGCATAAGATTATGTAAAAAGTATACATTTTAATAACAAATAAATCCTCAGAAAGGTTTCAAAAAAACAAACAAAAAATTACAAATTTCAAATTGTACAGTCCCCTTTTTAAGGAATATATTTTTATTTGAATTCAATACAAAACAAAATAAATAATGTACAACGAAAATAAAGAAAATTTTAAATATTATAAGAAACCATTTCTAGACAATGTTAAACAAAAATTCAATTAAATATAAAATTAAAAATAGAAATATTAAATTAACAAATTAAAATTACTCTGTTTCTTTTCTTTTAATTTATTATTTTTAAATTTAAAAATTTTAATCTATACATAATTAAGTTTTATCATATCAAAACGCAAAAAAAAACAAATGTTTTATATTAAAAATCCAAATTTAAACAAAACAAAAAGAATTTTAGGGAAAGGCTGCAAAGATGTGTGAATAATGAAACGTTCTGTGATTGTAAGCAAAATATAAAAAGATTGCTTCGTTTGATTTAATTCAAACATATTTTGGTTAAAGAATTTGTTTTAAGTTTTTTTCCAAACAAAAAAAAAACAACCCGTTTTCTCAACAACCAAAAATTATTATATTTAATAAAATAAAATATCTAAACTTATATTTTTTGTATGATGTAAAGACTGTTTCGGATTTTAAAGAAACACAATGCTTTTTGAATAGGAAAATTTAAGAAACGATTTATTTGACTCAAAATTTTAATAACTAGAAAATAACCCATTGGCTAAAGAAAAAAAATATATTAATTTTTAAGAAATTAAAATTAGAATATGACGTGAACTTACGAGTAAATTACATATATAAAGTGTACAACTTTCAACAAAAGAACACAAAAACGAAAATTATTAAAAACAAGATTGATAAATGTCTTACATATATTATTCTATATGCTCTATTGTATAAATTACATTTACATTGTAAACTTTATAGATTATATTGGAGTGTTTTAAATTTTAAAATTTTGTTTTTAATCTTAAAATTTCATATTTATGTTAAATATAAAAAAAAAATATCTATACAAGTTTATGGAAATACAAAAATTATTTAAACAACAAAATACCCTTTTCGGAGAAAAAAAAACAAAACAACATTTGGACCTCATTAATTAAATCGTCAAATTGCATATTATATGTAAAATATAAAACAAAATATTTATATATATTTATCCAAACCAAATAACAAATCTTTGAACAAAAATACAAATATTTTTATTGCATGTGTAAAGTATAAAGTATAAATTCACCGCATCAACATTTGTGCGCTATCAATATTTACCAGACTATTACTGCCGATTTTTCCATAGCAAACACTTATTGCGTGTTTGTTATTCAGAAAATAAAAATTACAAAATTAATAAAATACAAATTTTATACATAAAATTAAGTACACAAAGTTTCAAAAATAACAAAAAAAAATACAAACAAAACAAAAACCGAATATACAAAAGTTCACACAGCCTTTATTACAAAAATAAAATAAAATAAAATAAAATAAAATAAAATAAAATAAAAACAAACACCAACAAAAATATAAAATTTTAAAACATAACCTAACTAAAGGTTGTTAATTTAATTAATTTTATATATCTATAAAAACAAAATTCAATAGATCAAAAAACTCACATCACAAAACAATTAGACAAACAAATTAAATATTTCATCTAACGTATTTTGAAATTCACAAACATTTTTAGAATTAAGATTATGAGTATGTATCTATTTGAAAATTCCATATATAAAAATGTTAAACAAAATAATACAATGTTAAATTAAATATTAAATTCAAAATTAAATTTAAATTAGTGGAGACAATGGACAGACAGAAATGTGGATATATATGAAAAGTTCGGCTGTGGCGCAGAGTAAGATAATAAAATTTATGAAAAGATATAGAATAGTTTATGAAAATTGGTAACAAAAAAATTGGCAGTGACAAGAGAACTCCGGTGATATAAACATTCATTGAATTTAGTGAAACTTTAATATTTTATAATCATTATTTTTCAAGTTTTATTTATTATAAAAATATAATATGGAGACGAAACAACTTTAAAAATTATCTCTAAAAACATCGATTTGAATTGTGAAACATGCAACTACCTCCTCATAAATGCCTTTTATCCTAAACCAACTACATTATCGAGAAAATTCATTTGACAGGTTACATGACATGACTTTAAATAAATTAGTGTAAACGAACCTTAAGTCTACTTTCTCCCTATACCGTGAGTCGGTAATATAGTAAAACTTACAAAAAGTTTTCGAAAAGGTAGCATTTTGGAAATATGTTTTTCGTGTTACTGAAAAATGTGGCTATTTGTCAACAGTGTCAAAATGTGACGTTTAATTTATAAAAAAGTTTATTTAATTTTTCATACATTATCGAGAAAATTCATTTAATAGGCCACATGACATGACTTTTAATGAATTGGTTTAACCCTTTCGGTACGAGAGAACAAAGAATATTTATATGTAAACGTACCACTCCCGTCCCGAAAGGATTAAACGAACCTTAAGTCTACTTTCTCGCTATACCGTGAGTAAGTAAGATAGTAAAAGTCACAAAATGTTTTTGAACAGTTAGCATTTTTCAAATATGTTTTCTATCTGTCAAAAGTAGCAAAATGACACAATCAAATTATAAAAAAAAATTATTTCAGTCAAATCTTTTTAAAGTTTATTTTTAAATAAATAATTTCTGTTTTTTGAAACGTCGATATGGTAGTTTCGTAATAATAGAAGTAATAATAATAAAGCGAAAAACAAAATTTAAACTATTCAAACTAGTATTTTCTTATTTGTATAAAAATCAAAACGCTTGGGATCTCTTTTTCTAAATTGCACATCCACTGCAAAAGTGTCAGAATCATATTCAAATCAATGCGAAAAACTTCTTGCCTTCAACGATGATGTGTGGTTTTCAAAATAATTCACGTAAGCATAAGTTTTATTCCCAGACGTCAAAGTATAAAAATTAAAAAAAAGTAGATTGCATTGAAATAGTTTGACAGCTATTTTTTTGATGACAGAACAAACGAGTTTAAAAAATAAGTCCATCAGTTTACTTTTATTTTTGGCAGATTAATTAGACATCATATAGAAGACTTTGGACAGTTACGAAAATGTCAAGTATAAGTATTGTCAAATCTCTAAATGGTCTGCATTTGTCGTCTGTTGTTAATAAAATAGGAAGACAACAATTTCATTAAATTTCAAAGATAATAAGTATTTAATTTTAAATAAAACTTAATCAAAGTTTTCTTCTAATTTAAAACAGTTAAGAAAGTACAAGGACAAATCTAATTACCGCTAAATCCAATGAATGAATTTTATTTGAAGAGACAAAGAAGTTTAACTTAAAAATTTATCTCAAATTTACACCTTTTTTAAAATAAAACCATCCTTATGCATATACATACGGTAAAAAAGAAAAACAAAATTAGCATAAATTTAAAAATATTTAAAATCATTAAAAAGAAAAGAATACAAAATTAAATAATTAAACACACATTTATACCTCCATCAAAAATTAATACAATTCATAAATGACATTAAATGCTATTTAAGAAACAAAACATAAATACATATTATATAATATAAAGATTTTTTGTAAATATTTACTATATGCCTGGATTCTTAAATATTTTATTTTATAGTAAAATAAAAATAACAAGTACAGAAAAAAGCTTAGATAGTCCAATGTTAGAATATTATTTTACTGATGAGAAAATATAAAACCAAAACAAAAACATATTTAAAATCGTTAATTTGTAGTTTATTTTTTTATTTTATTATTTTTATTTTATTGTAAATTTTAATGTTTTTTTTTTATTATTATATATGTATGTAATATGAAACATGTATGTATGTAGTTTAAGTTAAAGAAAAAAAAAAGTAAAATGTTTTGAAAATATAATTATTGTAAATTTTTTAACGCATACAGTTAAGTTGTTTTTATATTATATATAGGTAATATATATATAATTCTATATATATATATATACAAAAATATAATGAGTAATATTTATGTATTTTTAATGTCATTTTTAATTATTAGACAATTAACAACAAACAAAAAACAACAAAAAATGTAAAATAATTTAAGACAAAGAAAAATAGAACTTTAAACACACAAATTGATTATGCATTGTTTTTATAATAATAAAATTATTGGTAAATCAAAAACTAAAGATTTTTATTAATTTTACGATACATTTTCCATTGGATCCCGAAGAAGGGATGAACGCCCCGTTTAAAGTCTAGCGAATTTTTGTAGATTCCTAGTGTTTGTGTATTACACCATGCAATTCATTTTGGTAGATACCAATATGTACATCTTCACGCTGTTATGCATTATGACAAGTTTTGGTAGAGACTTGGAGTCAAATAGTACGTTTGTAGTTCAAAATGTCGATAATTTTAATGCACTAATTTCGATTAAACCATGGTTCGAAGTTCATTTGATGATGAAAGTCAATTTAAACCCTGCCGAAAACAGTAAAATAAATCAAATTTGCTTCAATAACAAAAATGATGTGGTTATCCATCATTTCATTGTCTCAGTACAAGTCTTGACACAAGTCTGAGCCTTGTAAACGACGATCAAATTCAATCGATAAGTGGTGCTGAGTTATTGGTTGCGTGTGTCGAACAAGTCGCCCAACCTTTCCAAGCAAACCGTAGGCAAGAGAACTGGAGG
This sequence comes from Eupeodes latifasciatus, assembly GCA_920104205.1. NCBI lineage: Eukaryota > Metazoa > Arthropoda > Insecta > Diptera > Syrphidae > Eupeodes > Eupeodes latifasciatus. The sequence goes on along the minus strand of OV049926.1, from coordinate 130,322,041 downwards.
GACCCACGGTTGGATGCAGAATGTGAAGCAGCTAGGAAAAAATCTTTCAGGCTGCTTAAGCTACAAAAACGCAAATGTGGCTTACAAAAATCTCTGCAAGGAAAAACAAAAAAAATATTCCCTTTCCCTTATGGTAATGCTGAACGCAGTGAGAGATAGCAGCTCTTTTTGGATATTAGCGCGAGAACTAAATGATACCTTTCGTTAGGAAAACCGAAATTAGTACGGGACTATTAGCAGATCATTTTCAACGATTACTAGGAAGGCCCGAAAGACCTTTCCAAATACAGTTTGCTTATACTTGGATCGAAAACAAAAATCTGGATCAAGCATTCACAATTCAAGAAGTAGCGACTGTCCTTCACAGATGCAACAGCAACAAAGCTCCAGGAGACGATCGCGTTCCCTATAAATTTTATAAATATTGTTCAGAAAACTTTTTGATAAAACTAACAGATACATATAATGCAATGTAATTCTAAACAGACTTACGCTATGGGTTCAAGATAACAATCTGCTAAGCTAATATCAGGCTTGTTTCAGAAAAGAATACTCAACGGTGGACAATATATTTTCTTTGACGTGTATCGCCTGATCATTCCTAAGAAAAGGAAAGAAGTTATACACTTTCTTTATTGACTTCAAGTCAGCTTTCGATTCAATTGATCGAAATGCATTGTTTTACAAGCTAAGCTGCTTAGGTACTCGTATATCCACAAAAATTTTGAATACGCTGAAAGGACTCTACGCGAGCAACCAAACAACAGTATGGAATGGAACAGAAAGATCACAATGGTTCTACCCGACATCAGGTGCTAAACAAGGCTGTCTTCTGAGCCCAGTTCTATTTTCTCTTTTTCTAGATGGTCTCACTACATTTTTACCTGGTGGTATTAGTTTTTCCGGCGCCACAATTAAAGCACTGTTATATGCATATGATGTCATATTTGCAGAGACTCCAAATATGTTGCAAATAATGATAAACAAACTCCAATCATATTGTAACCTATAGAATCTGTTTGTTAATACCAATAAATCGAAGGTAATGATTTTTCGCAACGGAACAGGACGATATGAAAGAGAAGAAAAATGGAAATGGGAAAATGTAGATCTAGAGGTGGTGAGGGAGTATAAAGAGTTGGGCGTAATCATAACGCCATGACTATCTCTACAAAAAACATTTGAAGGCAAGGCTAATCGAAGCAAAAAAAAGCTATCAACTGCAACTGGAAAGGAGTCTTAAGCAAGAATTATATTTCCCCAAGCACAAAGTTTAAACTATTTGAGGCCGTAATGCGATCGATATTATGCTATATAGGTATGGGGATTTCAGCAGTATGAGGAGGTAGCAAAACTTTTAAGATGCTTTATGAAAAAAATGTTCTGGCTCCCAGAAAATACACATATGTACCTCTATGTTGCATCTAGAGGCAGGAGTGGCACCACTCTATATCTTCACATTGAAGATGCATCTGCAATATATACTCGTACCAAACCATCGGCTACCTAACATAATCGTTAGACATCTGATTTCTAGGAATTCCCAATTCTTTGAAGAGTGGACTCGACTTGGTCTTGAACATGACATCCAGTTGCTAGAATCAGGTATAGAGGATTGGAAAACTTTATGCTCACTATTGCTTGGAAAAATTGAAGCATCCTTTTTGCAAAATTTGGAGAGTCGGCTCAACAAAGTGAGTCCGGAATTCTATATGGACAATTAAATTACGACATGATGGGTGTGAACAATTATTTCGACGCTCGATATCCTATCAGTACAATAGCCTTAATTTTCAAAACCAGAGGGGAAGTGTTGCGTTTAAATTACCAACGACAACACTCGGTGTACATTATGTAATCTCCGAGAACCCGAAAATGTAACGCATTTCTTAGGAAGATGCCCTATCCTTCAGACAATCCGACGCGCTTTCTGGGGAAAAAACGTCCTCAACAATGATGATATCATTTTAATTCTCAATGGTGAAAACTGGACAGCATTGCCCAATTTCGTACGCACGGCGCTGAACTATAGAAAACAAATTAACAACCAAGCTTTTTTATAATTTAATTTAAAAATGATCGAATACCTCATTCAATTTTCTTTTTGACATTAAAACTATAATTAGAATACATTTATGTCTTTGTATATAAATTTAAACTCTTTTTCTGGCTAACGGCAAAAGCCAATGCTATACTTTGTGAAATTTTAAAACAAATATGTACATAAATCAATTTTTTGCTTAATAAAGTCACACATATTATTACTACTACTACTACTACAAGCGATTGATTCTATTAAATAAACTAATAAACTGTTGAAAAATACGATTTCAAACTGAGTTTCAAAAACTATAGTTTATGGCAACGATTGTGTATTTTCGAATAATTTTAAATTTGATCAATATTTTAACCTAAAGAAAGTTAATTTATACTTTTTCTAATGAACCTTAGGTCCGTTTTCTGATTCGTGGATCAGGATTTGACTTATTTAAGGATGGATGAATCACAACAATAACTTGTCAAATTTATTTCCATCTAAACTTATTTCAAAACCCTAAAGTACATTTTGAATTAAATAATATGAAATAAAGGCAACAGTTAAACACTGCCAATAGCTCAATTTTATAATACCAACAACATGGGAGTCTAGTTTCTGTCAGGTTAATTCAGAAACTCAAAATTAGTTTTTATCATGACAGGTAGATGGCTATTTTTTGCTACTTGTGGTAAGGTAGTTTGAATTATAATTGCAAGAAATGTGGCAGAAAATGATTCAAGAGTAAACTAATAAAAAGAACAAAGATATCATTATATAAAAATTTTATGATATGGATGGTTGATCTAGCTCCTGCGAAAATGAAACGATGCAGATCCAAGACATACAACTTTCATACAGCTCTCTTTTTTGCTTATATTTGTTTACTTTTCAATTATTTGCTGAGTTGATATACTAGATATGGACTGCTAGTTGATTTAAGTTCAAATATAAAACGCCCCTTAAGACTGATTCCACCTCTTTAGCTATGCTTGCGCCATCTCGTAGGTTTCATAGACAAAATTATATTCCATTTTTAAACGCCATCTCCTGTTTCTTTGCCACTACAATCTTTTTTCTCCAAATAAACTAAAGACATGTCTTTGTACATTAATTTGAATAGTATCATTGAATAATTACAATTGTAACTATTCAATGATAGTACTATCATGAAGAGGGACGCTCGACCTGAAATCTTGTCACGACTTCCTAAACAGTTTGTTCCACATGTTTTGCGTGTGAAAATTAGAAAAAAAAAACAACAATACAAAAAAAGAATTAGAATATAAACTTTTTGTGATTGCCAATTAGAAAAATTAAGGTTTTTCCTACTTTTTCGAATCATTTATTATATATATATTATTATATTTTCAAACCGTGCTTATAAAAGTGGGAACATTTTTTGTTTAGTTTTCTTTTAGGGACAAATAATTAAAAAGAATAACTTATACAAGGTACATTAACTTCAAAAAATGTCTTGAGAAAATTCAAATGTTATTAACTTCCCATAGGAAATTATTGTAATTGGTCCGATTTGTCGAATTGAAAATGTTGACATTTCAAGGTCCCTAGAGTCGAAATACAAAATGTTTAGAGATGTCTGTGCGTGTGTGTGTACGTACATCCGTGCGTCCGTACTTCCGTAAGTTCTGCAACTTTTTTTCGTCGTCCATAGCTCAAGAACCAATGGAGATATTGACTTCAAATAAATTTTGTTATACAGATATTAATGAAAAATCATGCAAAAGGGACTCTCAAACAAATTGAGTGGGTGCTTTTTTTACCATAGCAATTAAAAAAAAAAGGTGAACCAATGACGCTAGCGACTTAAGTTAAATTTTATATTATACATTGTAAGGTGATACCGAACCAGTATATTTTTGGGAAAAAAACGTTTTTCGTAAATAAAAAAAAACTGAAAAAAAATGTGTGTTACCTCGAATATTTTACGAACAAAAAATGATTTTATCTTCAAAATAATTGTATGCAACGATAAATAACGTTTTTGACATCTGGTAAAATTATGAGAAAAATCGAATTGACAGTTTTTGTACAAAAAATAAAAAACATATAAAAAACAATACACAAATTAGTAAAAATTTACTTTCATCTCAAATTTCTTTTCAAAAATTAAGAACATTGGCTTTAAACTAATTGCAACTCACAGAAAATATTGTTTTCGACAATTAGCAAATTTAAATTTAATGATATGCAAAATATTTTTTTAATGTTTAAATTTTTTAGAATAATTAAACGGAATGGGAAGTTTTCAATGTGGGTCGCATCACAGCCTCTTTTTTTTAATATATATTGGATATATATGTACATTCATGTTCAAATAACAGCTTTAATGGTCACTCATTTAAAAACTCTTTTTAGTAGATGTGATGTTAGCACCATACAAATAAATCAAAATAATTGAGGTAAAAATTAAAATTGACAAAGATTTAGTTTGTTAGGATGGACCGGGCAAACGCAAACTATAAGACTGCGATGTATACTACGGCGACTGCTACCGAGAACAAAGGCAGCGTCTATTTGGGTGTGGATTTGTTGTTGGAACTAGACTCAGGCAAATAGTCTTGCGTTTCAACAGTGTGAGCGAGCGCATCACGACAATCCGCATCAAGGCTAAATTCGCCAACATAAGCCTAATATGCGCGCATGCCCCAACAGAGGAGAAAGATGAAGACCCCAAAGACATATTCTTCGAGCTCTTGGACAAGACATATGAGCAGTGCCCTGGCTATGACATTAAAATTGTCTTAGGAGATTTTAATGCCAAGCTAGGAAGAGAAGACATCTTTGGTGGCACAATCGGGAGATACAGCCTGCACGACACCACCTCCGACAACGGATTCAGGCTGATCGATTTCGCTGCGGGGCGCGACGTTCTGGTAGCTAGTACGCAGTTCACACATCTCAATATCCACAAGGGGACATGGAAATCTCCTGATCAATCAACCGTCAACCAGATTGACCACATTGCGATCGACGCACGACACTTCTCCAATATACAGGATATCCGAACTTTCCGAGGGTCCAACATTGACTCGGACCACTACCTCGTTGTAGCCAAGGTACGGCTACGGATATCCCGGTTCAAGCCAAAACAAGGAAGTACTGTGAGAAGTTTCGACGTTAGACGGCTACACTCGCAAGAGACTGCCATGTCCTTTTCCGATCGAGTCTCTAGTAACCTCTTAAGGAGTCCTATGCTGCATGCATTAAGCATTGAAAACCAGTGGCAACATTGCCTTGCAGCCATCAGAGATGCCGCCTCTGAAGTGCTAGGTTTCACACGTCCACAACAGCGAAACCCCTGGTTTGACGACGAATGCCGGCAAGCGCACGCAGCGAAGCAAGAGGGATACAAAACCGCGCTGCACAGAAGGACCAGAGCTGCTCGCGAGCTCTACGAGCAGAGGAGGAGAGAGGAACACCGGCTTCTTACATGGAAAAAAGAGAGCACGAGAAGCGCGCGATCGAGGAGATAGAGGGATGTCACAACAGGAATGAGGTTCGTAAATTTTACCAAAAGGTAAAAAAAACCTCCCAAGGGTACCAGCCACGAACCGAAGCCTGTAAAGACGATCAGGGGAACATCGTAGTAGAACCGCAGTCTATGTTGAGAATATGGAAAGACCACTTCTCCAAATTATATAACGGCGATGACGAACCGAATTCCGCTGTAAGGGAGATAGAACCACTCAACCTAGGTGACGCAGATCAACAATTCCGCCTACCCGACCTAGACGAAGTGAAGATAGCTATATCTAAACTGAAGTCTAACAAAGCTGCTGGAGCTGACGGCATAGCTGCCGAACTATTTAAAGCTGCAGGCGATGACTTGGTAGGGAGCATGCACCAACTCATCTGCAAAATATGGTCGGAAGAAAGCATGCCCGATGAGTGGAATCTCAGCATAGTTTGTCCGATACATAAAAAAGGAGACCCTTTAAATTGCGCCAACTACAGAGGGATCAGTCTCCTTAACATTGCATATAAGATCCTTTCTGCCGTACTATGTGAACGTCTGAAGCCGTTCGTCAACAACCTGATAGGTCCTTATCAGTGTGGCTTCAGACCAGGAAAGTTCACTATCGACCAAATATTCACATTACGGCAGATCTTGGAAAAAACCCAGGAGCTTCAAATCGATACCCACCATCTCTTTATCGATTTTAAAGCCGCGTATGACAGCATCCATAGGGAAGAGCTCTACAGAGCAATGTCTAGTTTTGGCATCCCTGTCAAACTTATCCGTTTGTGCAGAATGACGATGGAGAATGCACGCTGCTCCATCAAGGTCGGAAAAGATCTCACCGATGCATTTTATGTCAAAAAAGGTTTTAGACAAGGCGATGCACTGTCATGCGACTTCTTCAACATCGTTCTGGAAAGAATTGTGCAAAACTCAACCGTCAACACTAGAGGCACAATCTTCCAAAGGTCCATCCAATTACTCGGATACGCAGATGATATATTGACATAATTGGAAGATCAAAACGTGATGTCAGTGGAGCGTTTTTGAGCATTGCGACGGAAGCGAAGAAGATGGGTTTAGTGGTCAATGAGGGCAAGACCAAGTATATGCTGTCATCAAAAAAGAACATTGAACATCGACGTCTGGGACAAAACGTCACCATGGACAGCTATAACTTCGAGGTAGTTAAGGACTTTGTCTACCTAGGCACCACTATAAACACAGGCAACGGCACCAGCTCTGAAATCAAACGAAGAATAACTCTTGCAAATCGCTGCTTCTTTGGACTTAGAAGGCAATTGAGAAGTAAAGTCCTCTCTCGAGCATCTAAAATCACCATCTATAAGAAACTCATCATCCCGGTTCTCATTTATGGCGCTGAGGCCTGGACCCTGTCAAAGAAAGATGAGAACGTCTTAGGATGCTTCGAGAGAAAAATTCTTCGGGTGATTTTTGGTCCCGTACGTATAGATGGAGAATGGAGGAGAAGATATAACGACGAACTGTACGGGCTGTACAGCGACACTGACCTAGTTAGCAGAATAAAAGTCCAACGGCTTAGATGGCTGGGTCATGTAGAGCGAATGGACATCAACGCTCCAGCCCGGAAGGTCTTCGAATCCAATCCCGAGGGACGGCGCAGTAGAGGAAGACCGCGACTCAGGTGGCGCACTCAGGTGGGTGAGACCTCAACCAACTTGGCGTGCGAAACAGGAGACAGCTAGCTAGGGACCGAGCTGGCTGGAGACGCATGTTGGTTGAGGCCCAGGTCCGCCCCGGACTGTAGCGCCACCTTAAGTAAGTAAGTAAGTAAAATGAGGATGCGGAGGATTGTAGGTTCTTAAATTAATTTTGTTAATTTTTTGCTAGAAACTGCCTTACATTTTTATCTACGCAACAACCTGCCAACCTAAACAGATATACTATCGTACTTATTCATGGACCTATTTAAACCTTGGACCTATCTGCTTCCAAAACGATATATTATATAGGAAAAGATGTTTGCAAATAGGTACATACATATGCATAAATTCTCAATTGTTTTCATTTTAACACATTTGTTTCGCACTGCAAAATATTAAAGAAAAAAGTCTGAAGCTACTATTAGAAGATTAACGTAAACGGTCAACGTGTTGACTCTTTGATGTAAAAATGACGTCATTTGTAGACCTACAATTAAAAACTACACAATAATTATGTACTACACAATAATATTGTACTAATTTTTACATTCTTTCACACCCTAATATGAAAAAATAAAAATAACTTTGGCTTAAATAAATATTATTTTGTCTAATCGTGTGATAATTCAACGTTTCAAGCATTGACGCTGTGAACGTTGACGGTGCGTTGAACACAGAACATCTAGATGTTTTTATGACGTCAGAGAGTCAAAGCGTTGACCCTTTAAGTTGATTGTTTAATTCTAGCTTGAGTCATAGCTTAACTCCAATTACGAAACGACTTAAGTCCTTACAATTTAGCTTAATACACACCAACCTACCCTCCTTAATACTTACTTCTCTACATACCTACCCACTCACTACCCACATTACAATAAAAAATGCAAATTTAAAAAAATACCTACATCGAATGTATTTGCTATGGAAAAATTCAAAATATGGCAACGAAGCATTGTATCAAACCTTAAATTTGAAAACGTTGCTTTTAAATTTTCAGATTTCACAAAAATAGAAAATCTAAAATCAAATGAATTCAATTTTCTGCTAACAAATCTAAAACACATACAATTAAATGTATTGTATATGCATACCTTCTATACATTGATAGGTATGAATAAAAAAATCTCAGGTAACGTTGGTAACGACTGATTTTTGTTTACATTTGAGTAATTTATTTTATTTATTTATTTCAATATTTTTATACTTCCAGTCGCTCTTAGATTCCACACTTAATTTTAGATTCCACAAAATTTTGTGTTTCATGATAGTACCTACTATTCAAATTAATATACAAAGGACATGTATAATTGTAAAGTTTGACACTATACGAAAATAATGTGTAAAAGTGTCTACACATTTTCGCTGAATCTACAGAAAGGCTAGTACCGTTAAAAAATGTCAACGTGAAGTTGGCTACAATCCATATTTAAGAGGTCAATGATTTTCTATCCCTTTTCTTTCAACTACAGTTCACACTACCTTATTATTTTGAACACAAAATAGCCATCTGTCATAATGAAAAATTATTTCTTAGGTTTCTGAACTTGACTCAGATAGAAACCAGGGTTACGAATTGTTGTTGTATTACGTGTTAAAAGATAACATCATTTCCGATACTGAAACACAGCTATCAAAACAAAGTGTATCTAATCTCTATTTATAATACATATATTACTATCAAGAATCAATTGTTTTTAATGTCGTCGTAGGCACAATTTGACGTTGGTGGTTTTATGTACAAAGGGTATAACTACTAGATGCCATTCCCGATAATAGTACAAAGAAAACTCACTTCTTTCTTGTTCGTGAGCATAGCTTCAGAGACACCTAGCTTTCACATTTACTTAATGCAATAACCATCCCTGTTCTGCACAAACCTACACTACCGACATTTAGCACATAAAATTAAAACATGGCTACCGAAAATCAAAACACCTCCTGTCTAACTCTTCCATCCATTGGAATATTTCCATTTTTCTTTCACTCTCACATATTGTTTGCAAATAAAAAAGATGTAAACATTTCAAATAGGTGAACTACTTTCCTCCAAGTATATGTGAATTTTCCGAAAAAGCGTGTGTGTGTGTTGAGATACATCGCGCAGCTGACACAAAAGCAGAAAGGAAAACTTCATGATTTATTCACAATTCACAGAATATTTAGAAGACGAAAAAAAGAAGATCAAGATATTAAAACTCAATAATTCTTATTTGTATAGTTTTAGTTAAAGTTAATTCATTGTAGCAGAAATACAAATTTAAATAAATTATTAATTAACTTTAAGTTTCTGTTTAATAATTATAAATGGTGAGTGAAAATAATTAAAAAACCGACAAAATTCATAAATTTCTACTTTTTGATGGCCCCCCGTCATCGATTTTGACAGTCTATTCGGTTTCGATTTCGATTCTATTCGATTGGGTGGAAAAATCATACTTAGCCTACACTTAAATGCACTCAAATGATATAAATTGCATTGGATTACGGAAATAGATCAAAATATAAAAGATCACAAAGCTGATTGTGGTAATTCTCGAATTCCCATTCCAACAGAGTTGGTGCCTTTTTTTATTTTCATTGAAAGGAATTTAATTTAGGAAATAGTTTCCGTGCAGAGTACCTATCTACCTATGTATCTATCTACAACAATAGTTACCTTGGATAGGGTGTCTACCTTTCAGAAGATTAATCACCATCGATTTCCTGCTAGAGAGGCAAGAGTGTGGAGTGTGGCTGTGGCTGAAAACAAGCATCATCAATTGTAAAATTGCATTCACGTAGTGTATGACAACATTTTTCTATACCATCACCACGTTCCCATTTCCACCATCTCCCATTGAGTTAGTCGTGCCTATTGAAATTGTAAATTTATTTACCTTTTACAAATTTTGTTTTTCCATACCTACATAAGTGATAGCAAAGAACATTTTTCTTAATAATTCTAATAAAGTTACAAAATTAAGGTATTTTTAAAATTTAACTTGTTGGCTTAAAAATTGATGAAATAGTGTTGTAAGTGTCTTACTCCTGGTTTGCAGTTCCTCCTGCATCTTGTCAGACAGTTTCATGAGGGGTATGGGGGCTGTTGCACATTGAATATTTACCACCAAAAACGACCTTCAAGATAAGAATATGAGTTTATTTTAATTTTAATGACTATCAAATGTTTTCATACAAAATTTGATAACATCATTTTCATTTTATCTCAATCTTTTAATAAACATTTTTGGTTGAGAATTGCGAACGAGATAAATTGTAAACAAAACAGAAAGTTTTGTAATGAATCATTTTAATTAAATAAAATGTAGATTTGGCAATAAGTTATTTGTTAAAACTTAAATATCAGCTTCGGAGGTATACCTGAATCTGATGGTAAATACATTATGGGTAACGAAAACATTGAATTAATCGCCCATAAGAGTCATTGTTTCATTGGCTGCGTGGCAAGTAGTCCCGATCTGCTGGAACCACATATCGTCCATCTGCGGTTAACATACCGCCAAACAATTTGTTTATTTTGGCGTCTGGTTTTCGTCCTTCATCCCGAAAATAGCAACAAAATATTATATTATATGTTGATTTGTTTGATGTACTCATTTCAGTGGCACTACAGTTTGCAATAGGCATGTTGGGTCTCAATTGACGAGCTTCATCAGCTAGTTTGGTCCCTGATGTTTTGCACACCAAGTTCATTGAGATACCTATTCACCTACGTATTTTTTTGCCCCACTTTAGTCCGATTCTTCCTCTTCTGCACCATATCCGATATTACAATCAAAGATTTCCAGAGCTTAAGCATTGTTTTCTATTAAATTTACATGACTCAGCAATCTATCCTTTCATCCGTTTTTATGGAGTTCTTTTCTCTGCACCGTATAGCAAAGCCAGTATAGTTTGGATTAATACTAATCAATTGTTATCCCGATTTTATTAATATGATCTGCATATGCGAGTATTTAAACGATGTTTTGAATGGTTGTACCTCTAGTCTTGAGATATGTATAAGTTTTGCAAAATGTTTCCAGAATTGACAGAGCATCGCCTTGCTTCAAATCTTTTTTGACATAACAGATATCGGTAAGGTTTTTGCTCACCTAAGGAACCCGTTCTGCATCGTCATCCCGAAAATACAGATGGGCTTAAAAGGGATGGTAAAACTAGATATTGCTCGTCTCTCATACGTGGAATTAAGATCAATGTATAATATGTGAGTGTCGATTTGGAATTCCTTAGTCTTTTCCCAAGTGAAGATATGGATGATAGGTAGAAACGATTTTTTGCGAATTTTAGGAGACTGATGCCTCTATAGTTAGTGCAGTTTAGAAACCCTCCCTTCTGGAAGAACGGGCACACAATGACGACAATTTTTATGAATAACTCTGTGTCTTATTATAACTAAGTCAATGACGACTGTCTCTTGACAACAACAGATCAAGCAACTTTTTCTGACTTGTTTGGATATCGCTATTTTTAGTTCCTGGAAGTTGTCATTTAAATCGTTTTATTAGAGAAAGATTAATAACTTTTCAACTAAATAATGTCTTCACTTAACACCTTGCCCTAAATTTTTCTAAGAAGACATTCCATGAATTAATCCTTACTGCTACAATACTTCCGTCCACCTTTTTATAAAAATAAGAAACTAATTTCTATCGGGTGATTTTTTAAGAGCTTGAGAACTTTTTTTTTTAAAAAAACGCATAAAATTTGCAAAATCTCATCGATTCTTTATTTGAAACGTTAGATTGGTCCATGACATTTACTTTTTGAAGATAATTTCATTTAAATGTTGACCGCGGCTGCGTCTTAGGTGGTCCATTCGGAAAGTCCAATTTTGGGTAACTTTTTCGAGCATTTCGGCCGGAATAGCCCGAATTTCTTCGGAAATGTTGTCTTCCAAAGCTGGAATAGTTGCTGGCTTATTTGTGTAGACTTTAGACTTGACGTAGCCCCACAAAAAATAGTCTAAAGGCGTCAAATCGCATGATCTTGGTGGCCAACTTACCGGTCCATTCCTTGAGATGAATTGTTCTCCGAAGTTTTCCCTCAAAATGGCCATAGAATCGCGAGCTGTGTGGCATGTAGCGCCATCTTGTTGAAACCACATGTCAACCAAGTTCAGTTCTTCCATTTTTGGCAACAAAAAGTTTGTTAGCATTGAACGATAGCGATCGCCATTCACCGTAACGTTGCGTCCAACAGCATCTTTGAAAAAATACGGTCCAATGATTCCACCAGCGTACAAACCACACCAAACAGTGCATTTTTCGGGATGCATGGGCAGTTCTTGAACGGCTTCTGGTTGCTCTTCACTCCAAATGCGGCAATTTTGCTTATTTACGTAGCCATTCAACCAGAAATGAGCCTCATCGCTCATCGGACGTAAAGCGCGAAACACATTTCGAACCGAACACTGATTTTGGTAATAAAATTCAATGATTTGCAAGCGTTGCTTGTTAGTAAGTCTATTCATGATGAAATGTCAAAGCATACTGAGCATCTTTCTCTTTGACACCATGTCTGAAATCCCGCGTGATCTGTCAAATACTAATGCATGAAAATCCTAACCTCAAAAAAATCACCCATTATAATTTTAATTTTGAACTACTTTAAGCTACCAACACATGAAGCCTCGAAGAAAAAGTGTCAACTCCTTACACAGTTAAATTATAAAGCGAAAGTGAGGCAATCGAAGGTTATTATGAGTGGGAGAAGGGTTTGGTGAATGATAATGACAAAAAGTCGACTTTTATAAGAAATAAATATATTTGTATGGATATCAAATCCATAACAAATTGTGCCACAATACACTTTTTGTGAAGTTCGTCCTTGTACATCCTTTTTTAATATAATGTGTGTTTTACTTCCTTGGCATTCTCTATTTCGTAATGAAATCCTGAAACTCGTACAAAATTTTAGTTTTAGTTATTTGCTTTTAATTTTACTACTAAATGATTTTTTTTAAATTAAAATGTCGAGGAATTTCGGGACCCATTTTGGTGTACACAATTTTTAGTTAATTCCTCTTAATTGACTTAAACTCACGCTTTTCAGACTTTTTCGATGTCATTTTACTCCCGTATACTTCCTAATTTTTTACCAATTTCTAAAATTAATTAAATAAATTTCTTTATAAATTCTCATTTCAGTGACACGTTTTTGAATACCTTTTGGATGTGTTATCTTTTGTGGGGACAATAACAAAAACAATAATTAAAGATGATTCAAGCTTCAATGATCAAAGATCACAGTGAGGTCTGAAAACACCTTAAATCCAAAAAGTTTTGTGTGTTTCGAACTCGCGTATAACGTCATGGATGATAACATCAGCACGAATTCGTCGACTGATTCTATAAGCACAAGTGGAGAATACGAAATTGTCATTGATAACCCAATGAACACAACTAAGACAAGCAACGTCAACAATAAGTCACCAACTCTAGATATACCCAATAACGGTGATTTTCATGATTTAAAAAACGACATGACTGAAGCAATTCGAGAGCTAGAACAAACAGGTAAATAAATTCCAAAAATTTAACATACTACAAAATAATTTTTATTTGACAGTAGTTGCTGCGTAATTTCTATATGCTTCTCAATCCCAAAAACCAATTTAAAAAACAAAAAACAAATATTGTACATTGATGCACGAATGCATGCGATTACAATTGGTATTTTATATGTACTTTAATCTCCATCAGCATGCTGCAGCTCCTTGGTGTTCCTTGGTGCTTGTTCTTTTTTTTATTTGTTTATTTCTCTTCTTTTAATCTCAAAAACTTGCACCACGGTTCTGTCTGTAGAAAAACTTTGTCCCAAGTGTTTTTTGTTTGCCTTTTTTGTTTTTTTAATAAATCACTTTTTTCTAATTTGTTTTTTCGTTTTTATTTTTAACTGTTTAACGCCTGAAACAAAACAAAACAAAAATATGTGTGTCTCTAGATCTTATTGTTTCAAAGTGCGACTATGAACTTCTAAATGATATGTGTGTGGATAGGACAACAGAAACTGAAACAGAAGCGATGGCATTTTGTCAATTAAACAACGGACGTAATTCGATGGAAGTTAAAGCCTGCATTTTGGATGCTATTAACGATGAGAATGCTGTAAATAACAATATTATGATGAATGATTCAGGTCTTATGCCAGATACAGGTGATAAACCAACTGAAAGTGCTTTATTGTGCTTCTCGTTCGTAAATTTATTAAATTTAAAGAGTGTGTAGTCTAGTAATGTCTCATTTACTATAATATTCTAGTTGGGTCATGTTGCATAGTAAAATCATAATTATTCTATATGAATTTTGTTTTGTTCTTTAATTGCATGCTTCCGTTAGCTTAGTTATTTGTATTTTTGTATTTAATTGTGTTTGTTTCGATTGCGATGCTTCACAATGCATGTAAAGTATTGGCCATTTCGTTGTTGTCAATTTGACTTGTTTTGGTAATTGATTTTATTAATTTTGAATTATTGTTCAATGTTTGACTTATCTAGCGAAATATTTTTAATTTATTGATTTTGCACTGCGGTGAATCTGGAATCAAATAGATTAGTAAATTAAAGTGCGTAAGGGCTACGGCCACTTGCCTCTAATTTGATATTGAATTATTCTTGCTAATGTAGTTTTTATGTTTAGTTCATTGATCGATGTTTAAGGTATTCAAGAATTCTACCACGTGTAACCTTATTTGGTGAACGAAAATTACTTTCGACATGACTGTTACTAAAAGAACAGTTTTTCTAATATTTCCTCAGCCTTCATAAGTGTTACTCAATAATTCATTGATTTTTTAGAAATTGCAATTAGCTATCGATTCGATATTAGTTTTATTTGTATTGGACACAAAATTTTGAAAACGTAGAAATATATCACTGGTCCTGATTATTTAGCTGTTGCGCTATAATTATACAGTACTGTGCAAAACTTTTGCAACTATCACCGCATATTAAAAAAATGAACATTCATACATATATATAAAAGTTGTTCCAGTCAAATTATTTTTATTACTTTAGACTTTTGTAACTAGTGGCCATTTCTCTTTTCGTCTCATTTTGATAACGGTTAATCTGTTTTTTTTTTTAGGTTGGTAAGTTTATACATACGTGTAGCTTGATTTGTTCAGTTAGTTTAAGCCACAGGGGAGTCATTCCGTAATTTTCAAAACGATAATCGTCAAAACGATTATCATTAACGATATCGTCAATAATTTGCTTCACGTAACTTTATAGCTATCGTCTCGTCAATCGTTTTTAGTAGTAGATCGTTCGGTCAGTATACTTCAAATACTATTATACTATAACTGAAATGTCAAAAAGAACTCAACGAAAGAAAATGTTTGTTCAATAACTTGAAAATGTTATTAAACTTGGTTTTTCTATATGGAAAATTTGCAAAAAATGTATTGTTAGTAAACATGCCAACTATTTTGTGGTGTTTATTGTTATTGTTACTTTTTGTGTTTTCATTTGTTGCCGTCGACGATAAAACTATAATATCAAAATGTTTTGTTTATGTCTGATATTTTTGTAAATTAATAATTCTAATTATAATTTAGAGTATACAAAAGTCAGTAACAGAAAATCAGCTGCAATATTAAACTCAATTCTGTCCATTTTATATACAGGGGACACAAATATTTGTTGTTTCCAAAACTACTTTGGATAATTGCTTTGTGCAAGAGCGATACTAAAAGCGTTGCCTTTCGAACATACCAATGTTCCTCCGCCCCAAAGTTTCAATGGTTATAGCAAATATTAATATGGAAGGTATATAGTATGTATGTAGAACGACAACCGTCTGAAAAATGTATTGTTTCCAATATCATCATTATCCTCTTTTGCAATTCCAAGACTTTGAACAAAACTACAATTGTTTTATATATTTAACAACAACTAAGAAAGATTACTTATGTACATATTTATATTTTGTATATAAATAAAATGCTTACATATGGGTTAGAATAGATAGAATGTCCGATAAATGTTTTAGTTTTCTTCGTAACCGTATTATATGTATTTTTTTGAGTTTTTATTTTCATTTTGTAACAAAACTAAACTTCGCCGAAACATTTTTGCTTCAAATTGTTTTGGTTATCAATGGAAATTAATAGCAGACGATACCTACTTAGCTATCGTGCAAACGCTATCGTTTTGACGATATCACTTTGACGATTATCGTCTTACGTGAAGTGAGACTATCGTCGAAACGATATCGTCTGACGATAATCGTTTTACATGAAGTGAGACTATCGTCGAAACGATATCGTCTGACGATAATCGTTTTACGTGAAGTGAGACTATCGTCGAAACGATATCGTCTGACGATAATCGATTTACGGAATGACCCCCCAGGACTTGATCGATAAAACGGTTATTTAAGATAAATTCTTTTTAAATTACAAAAAAAAAGATTTTGTATTTTCTATATTCATCGATGTAAAATTCAGAATTTTGAGTGATTTCAAAAAAAGATCATCACAAAAAGAAATTTCAAAGAAATACTATTCCATTCATAAATTATCAAAGGTGGAAAGGTGTTATGCCATTATAGAGGAGGAAGGTCTCGAAGCGCCACAACAAAAGATGTTTGAAAAATAACAAATTTCTTCCGAAGAAACCCCACGGTATCATCCAGGGAAGCAAAAATTGAACTTAAGTTACCCATTGCCGGATTGCGTGGTTTTCAGATAGCAAAAGAGCCATTTATTAAAAAAAAAGTGAAAGCTCGTTTGGTTTTTTACAAGAACTCATCTCAATTGGAGTCCCCAAAAATGGAAAACGGTCTTGTTTTCTGACGAATCAAAGTTCAATATGCACGGATCGGGTGAAAAACAACATGTCAGAAGGCCAAGAGGTGAGATGCTAAATCAAAAATACACTAAAGGAACGGTCAAACATGGAGGTGGTTCAATTTTGGGTTTGGCTTGCTTCTCTGGCCAAGGAATCGGACCAATTCGATAAGTGGAGGGCATAATGAAGTCTGAAGACTATGTAGACATCCTTTGTAACACCATGCTGCCTTATGCCCATTGGAAAATGATCCCAAACACAAGTCGAAGTTGGCCACAAAGTGGATTACAGAAAAAAAGATTGAGGTTTTACCATGGCCAGCCCAATAATAAGATAAAACCCAATAGAGAACCTGTGGGAAATTGTGAAAAGAAGAATTGGGAGCAATATTTTTTAAGCACAAAAGTGACTTATTCGCTGGATTTCAGAGGCAGTGAAATGACATTCCAAAAACGGTTATTAATAACTTTAAAGTTTCTATGCCCAGAAGATTTACAGCCGTTACAAAAAATAAAGGGTACGCAATTAAATATTAAAATTTCCTTACCTTGAAGTAAGACAATAGTTTGAAATTTAGTTGTGAGGTGTAAGTTGCAAATGTTTTGCACATCCATTTTACCAACTATTAAAGTATTTAGTTATTTATTTTTTGTTTAAATGAAGAGTGTTAATTTTTTTTCCAACAATTATAACGTAATATCAAAAAAGTTTAGAAAACTAAAGAAATAATTTTGGTGTTTGATTTTTTTTTTATGAAAAATGTTGGAGGTTCTAGTTGCAAATGTTTTGCACAGTACTGTATATATATGTACATAAATATGTATTTATTGATTTAATCAAATATGCTTCAGGATTATATTATTATTTGTTTAATATTTGGATGACAAGGTTGCTGAGAAAAGGAAACAAATACTTTTGCATTGTTGTAAATACAATGAAATTTTTTATTTGTATTTAATATTTGATAAGCTCTGAAAGTCACTCTCGAGGCACTCTATCGAGGCCTAATTATCAGGCAACGGCCTAGTCACTGATAAAGCTTCGGTTCCCATCGATCACCGAAATCAAGCATCAGTGAGCGTGGTTAGTAGAAATATGGGGGACTGTCTCGAAACCTACCGCGTGCTGTTGTCATGTGTTTCTTTCTGTATGTTGTTCTTTCTCCTCTGTCCTTCTGTCTTGTACTAATGTCTTGTGTTGTTATCACCTTATATAGTCTAGTCGCTCAAGGTGCTGTGTTCTCTACTTTGTACATTTATGTGCTGAGTAGTGTGAAATGTAATGTAATGTAATGTAACGTCTTGAAGAAAAATACACTCAATTTAGAAAAAAGCATGAAATATTTATTTAAATGATCAATCTAATTATTCCAATTTTGGCATACTCTTTCTAACATTTCTGCCGATATTACACGAGTAAATGGTTCACGTGCGTTAATCGAAGCGGCTTAACTTAGCCACACAAAAAAATTAAATCATAAGTTTTTAGGCAGCCAATTAACCGGCCCCAAATGTGAAATAAACAATTTACCGAACTAGCCTTTCAATTTGTCCATTGCTACGCGTGCTGTGTGGCATTTGGCATTGTCTTGTTGAAACCACATGTCATTACGCACATATGGTGCGAAATTTAGTCGAATTAGCCCAAATTTCGTTTTGTCTCCGAGTCTCTTTCTCGTATTTTAACTGAAACTTTTAATCCACTAAACTGTTTTGCTGGCAACCTTCAACTTTCATATTCATTTTTAGTTTCACATCCTTGTGTTTTTTGTTTTTTAGACGTGTGATTTTCAAGAAGAAATACAACGCACACAATTTAATGTTGTGTCCAAGAACTTATATTTATAAGGGTTTGCCGGAGCGGTTGGCTCGAAAAAAAATCCAGCCGAGAGGCCCAATTTTAGACCACTTATTGGGGTATGAAGCCAATTGGGGTGGCCTTATGTCTTGCAAACCGAACATTATTTTTATAAAAAACTTGCACGATTTGCAAATTCAGGAATAAGTCTATGAAATGGCTAAAGGCAAACCAAACAGAGCATAAATAATGTGACAGTTGTCAAAAAGAAAACCACACGTCCAAAAATAACACCCTTTACTTCAGATGTTTGGATCATAAGCTGATCTTGTCATGCATTGAGGTGAAAGTTCAGTTCTAGGTATGTTAACTGATCACATCGACTCGCCAAGAAGGATGCTGAGTATTTATTTGCAAGAATGTTTTTCCTTAAAACGAATTTAAAAGAGAGCTTTACCAATTATAAGGAACCTTTTTTGTATCACACATCACCTCAATGATTTATGTCTGTCTTTTTTCCGCTTTCTTATAAACAGTGCTCAGGGTTTAATAATCAGTCGCTTTCGTCTTACATACTTAAATAAGGTGGCGCTACAGTCCTGTGTGAACTAGGGCCTCACCCAACTAACTTCTCCATCTAGCTCGCTAGATGTTTCCAGTTTCGCGCTCCAAGTTGGGTGAGATCACTTTCCACTTGTACGCGCCACCTGATCCGCGGTCTTCCTCTACTGCGCTGTCCTGTGGGTGTGGATTCGAAGACTTTCCGGGCCGGAGCATTGGTTTCTATGTGCTCTACGTGACCCAGCCATCTTAGTCGTTGGACTTTTACCCTTCTGGCTAAGTCTACAGCTCGTTGTTCTATCTTCTCCTCCACTCTCCTTCTATGCATACGGGACCGTAAATCGCACGAAGAACTTTTCTCTCGAAACGTCCATGCTTCTGCACCGTATAGCAGGACGGGGATGATGAGGGTCTTATATAGCGACACTTTGGTGGCTGAAGAGAGGTATTTGCTATTCAATTGCTTTCTTAGCCCAAAGAAACAGCGGTTAGCAAGAGTTTTTCTTCGTTTGATCTCCCCGCTGGTGTTGTTTTCTGTGTTTATAGCGGAGCCTATGTAGACGAAATCCTTAACTACCTCGAAGTTACCTCTGTCGATGGTGACGTTTTGACCGAGACGTCGGTGTTGTAAGTCCTTTCTTGACGACAGCGTGTACGTTGTTTTGCCCTCATTAACCGTTAAACCCATTTTTGCCGCCTCTGCCTCAATACTCACAAAAGCCCCATTGACATCACGCTGAGTTCTTCCGAGACTCACTGAGTATGCTAGTAATTGGACAGACTTTTGAAAGATAGTGCTTCTAGTGTTGACGTGGGAGCTCTGCACTATTCTTTCAAGTATGATATTGTAAAAAAAATCGCTTGACAGCGCACCACCTTGTCTAAAGCCTTTTTTGACATCGAAAGGTTCTGTTAAGTTGTTTCCAACCTTTATGGAGCAGCGCGAACTCTCCATGGTCATCCTGCACAAACGGACGAGTTTGGCAGGGGATGAAAAAACTAGACATGTCTCTATACAGCTCGTCCCTGTAGATGCTGTCATATGCGGCCTTAAAATCGATGAAAAGATGGTGTGTGTGGATTTGGTGTTCTTGGGTTTTTTTCCAGAATCTGCCGTAATGTGAATATTTGATCGACTGTGGACTTTCCTGGTCTGATACCACACTTATAAGAACCTATCAGGTTGTTGACGATGGGCTTTAGACTTCACATATTAAGGCAGAGAAGATTTTGTAAGCGATGTTATGTAGATTGATGCCTCTATAGTTGGTGCAGTTTAGAGGGTCTCCTTTTTTCATTCGCTTTCGTCATTCCGAATAATACAACCTTGATACTCGTACTTCTAGGACTGCACATCAGTTTACACTTGAGCTTAACATCTGACGTCCTATTAGTATTGATTACTTCTTTTTCCCACTGAGTATGATATGCGAACTTTCTATCCCACTTTACTAATTATGCGCATTATTTTCGAGAGTGTGCATTTCTAGGTAAAGCAATCAATACAAATATTTACCAGTACTCTGAATTTGGATACAATTTACAATGGGTAATAAAGACTGTAAGTCTTTTCTTCACAATCCAATACAATATTTATATAAGGAAATAATTCGTGGGCCTTAACTCAAAACACCAAACAAAAAACTTTCACGGATTATATTTGTATCATTTCTTAAAATTGTAATCTTCCGTGAGCCTTATTCGTGTTGTACTAATTTCATTTAATTAATCTTGAAATAATAAGTTGCAAACTTTTAAAACGTCTCTTAATATGTATTTTAAAAATTTCAACAAATACACACATTTGTGAAGAAAAATATTTGGTGTAACTTCTTCATTGTTCTCAGATACTTATATTTGGCACAAAAAAAAACTTTAAAGTGCCATTTAATTATTTAATAATCTTCTCTTTCGAAAACTTATAGCAAATAATTTTTAAATAATCTGTTGAACTAGACCTATCACTTGTTTAAAACACTTGACAGATGTTGAAAGTTAATAAAGTACTTAAACTTGATGGAAACTGGCATTTTATTTTTCTTTTAGAATAATTGTATTTTCTCTTATTAATCTTCTATTTGTTTAGGTGCAGTTCTCAAAGTCTCAAAACAAACATAATGAGTACTGCCAATTGCTTAACAAATGACAATTTCAAAGAAAAACTCCACCTTTCGTTGCTTTTCGATTACTCAATGTTGAACTTTATATGAAAAATAGAAATACCCGAACGCAATCGGTCCACCGACTGGCCCGGCCCGGCCCGCCACTCACCAGCCCTACGCACAGCGGTGATCTACATTATTTGTTTATTTATCTCTTTTTTTATTTTTGTTTAAATTTTCTGTCATGATTCGCTCAATTGAACTTATCGTTGGCGTTGCTGCATTTCGTATTCGTCGTGTCTGTCGTGTGAGTTGATTTTGGGCGCTTCCAATAAGAGAAACGCAAACGGTCAACCTCAACGAAACATATACTCGTATACCAACATAGTAGATCCGAAGATGTTTTATTATTAGAGTGAGTGAGGATCGCGATCGAGCTTCTCTACTTCTATCGATATTAATTTGAATGAGATGATTTATCGATGCAAATGATCAGTTCAGTTGGGTGGAAGCATTGAACCAGCAAAGCTAAACTAGAGTGAATAACCTTTCCATTGTTTTTATTATTACACTAAAATAATAAGTTTTATAGAGAGGGACAACAACAAAAAAAAAAGAAACGATTAAAATAATAAATTATTGTGCAAAGATAATTATTGTAATAAAATCAAAATTAGTATGTTATCGGCGTACACAAGTTAGTTTGATTTATTTTCCTATATTACTTTATTTTTTTTTTCTTATTCCTCTTTACTTTGTTTTGGTATTTTGGTGTTGTAGAATACAGTGTATGTAGAGTGCATTTTGTAATTAATTGATTTTTGTATTATTTGTAAACAAAACGCCTACTTGATGATTGTATCGAACTCGATTGCAACATTTTCATTTTCAATTTAATCGAATTGAATTCAGTGAGTTAGACTAAAACTTGTTCTTATTTTATTTTTGGATAGCTTCATGTAATGCCGCAAAATTGGCACAGAAGTCGTTGACACTTCCTTTAGCCGGAACATCTAAAGCGACAGATACACCAGCAACACAGTTGGGTACTCAAACTCTTGGTCGCCATGGGGGTGGACTGCTATCACCTAAATCGAATATATCAACACCCGATGTAAATAAGGTGGGTCATTCAGTGTTTTATGATTGTATCGATGGCAGTCCAGCTGGTGGAGAAAAACAAGATGATATGAAACCGGAAAAGAGTGATACTGATGAAGAAGGTGAGTAGTATTGTTGTTTTCGTATACATAACAATACGCCTGTTAAAAGACTAAGAAATAAATAAGATCATGTGCGTAATATAATTTTAAGATAAGAAGTAAAACTTTTTGGTTCGAAAATAAGACCGGCTTTATATTTCTAGCAACACGCTTTCAGTGTGTTATTTGTTCTAAACATAAAATTAAGTAGTTTGAAAATTTTATTATAAATAATAACAAACTTTGAAAGATGCTTCTAGAAACAAATTAAATTAAAAATCACAGAAAAAATGTGTTGGAAACAGGCCTACATATTTGGGTTTATTAAATCTGTTCACTTTACACAGCAGTCACTTCATCAAAAGAACAATGAAAGTGATGGTCATGTTAAATTTGTTATTTTAAAAACTTTTAATCACTGCTACCTTTATAATGAATATCATTAACATTAAATTAAATTTTCGTATGCTGAACCTCTATTATCTGATGAGTGAAATAACAGTGGCCGAAGTAAACCTTGTTCTTCATAAAGCAAAAAATGGTAAAGCCCCGGGTGAAGATGGGATTCCATACGAACACTTCAAAAACGCCACACCAACCTTTATTTTACAACTTACATCGTTCAAAAAAGCGGTAATATTCCCTATTCACAAAAAAAGGAGATATATAGGGGCATATCGTTTATGAACGTCATCTCAAAAGTGTTTTGTGGTGTACTAGCTAACAGGCTTGAGACATGGGTTGAAACCAATAATATTCTGACCCAATCCCAGCTGGTTTCAGAAAAAAAATGTCCAAATTTGTGCTGACTTCCATCGTTAGAGCATTCCAAGCACGGAATAAGAAAGTTTATGCATTTTTCGTTGACTTTAAGTCTGCTTTTGACCTGGTGAATCGGTATGCACTTTTCTACAAACTTTCCCAGCTAGGTATATCTACGCAGTTCATCCCAATTGTAAAGGAAATGTATTCCGAATCGAAAGCAGTTGTCTGGGATGGTTCAACGTCCTCGGAATGGTTTGAAACGGACTCTGGTGGAAAACAAGGATGCCTTTAAGTGCTCTTCTATTTGCACTTTTTATTAATGATGTAGAAGCTCATCTACTTGGAGGTCTCCACATTGCCGAATGAAAGTAAATGTTCTTTTATATTCTGATGACCTGGTATTACTTTCTGAGTCTCCTGAAAATCTCCAACTAATGATACATCGCCTAGCTGATTATTGCGATGTCATTAATGTAGATAAATCAAAAATAATGGTGTTCTCGAGATCTGCACGTAACCACACTGCATGCAATTGGCACTTTAATGAAAACCCTTTACAGATTACTAATGAATACAAGTACCTGGGAGTGATTTTTAATAAAACAATAGATTTTAAAAATCACGTTAATGTCAAAGCCAAGACCTTACAAAGTTTGTTAAATCTAGCCTGGAGGAACATATTTTATTTTTATTATATCTTGTATTATCTGCGAAATACAAGATATTTGATGCTGTTATAAAAAGTTCGCTTTGCTATGCTGCCCAGGTATGGGGAATCAACGAATACGAGGAGATAGAAAAGTTTCACAGATGTTTTTTGAAGAAACTTTTTATTTTACCCCTAAAAACACCTAACTATGTCTTGTATCTGGAAACAGGACTTTCAAAAATATTTACTAGCACGCTTAAATTACAAGCAGACTACATTTTAAAGGTTTTATCCCATCATGATGACCGACTGGCAAAACGAATGGCACTTTATGAGCTAAGAAACGAGGACTGGTGGATGTCGATATGGAAAGCTCTGGGAAACGCGTGTGGAGAAACAATATCGCTGAATCCATCAAATTTGAATCATGCTAAAGAGGTTTTCTACAAAATCATGCAAAGCTATGAAAATTTGAAACGCGATGCTCTTATGGAGGAAGCTCGAAAATCACAAAGCAGGATTCTTTACTTACAACTTACACTGAATATTATGGAATCAAACTACTTTAATGATTCACTGAATTACAGTCAAATATCTTTAATATTTAAACAAGATGTGAAGTCCTTAGCTTAAAAGGTTCACCATACAACGGCAGTTTTAATCAGTTTTGCACGCTATGTGATTTGAAAGCAAAAGAAGATTGCTTCCACTTCATGAGTATATGTGTCCCGTTTTTGTGCCTTCAGAAATGCAACCTTTGGAAAAAAATCTCTGACGCTGCAGGAAACAGTACAAGTGTTAAACAATTTTGAATGGAAAGCACTCTATTCCTTTTTGAAAACCATTTATACCTATAGGATGTTAATTATAACCGAATTTGTTTAAATTTAATTAATTTTAATTTTTGTTAATCATTCATACCTAGAAAATTATTAATTCTGATTTGCTAACCGAGCTGACGGCAATGCCATAGCTGCAAAATTCATAAAAATTATAAACAATGTACCAAAAGCAAAACGAAACAATAAATGAATGAATGGCTTACTTACTTTACTCATTAATGTTATCGTACATAAGGAACAATGAAAGCACAGACTAAATGACAACCTATCTGACGGTTTCTTTTCTAAAACGTTTAATATTGCCACCTCTTTCAGACTCCTCGATCAAAGTAGTGTCTTTCAAGCCGAGGTATTAGCAGTCTCAATGATGGAGCTATCACGAGCTGATATTTTTCATTAATAGCCAAGCAGCAAGACTCTGCTAGGTACCAGGTCACAGTCATGTGCCTGGGGACGAGAGAGCCAGTGAGCTGGAGAGGGTAGGTACAACACTGGGCCAATTCCGTATAGACTCACGTTTAAACACCCTATCCTGTGAACTAAAACAGCTCATTTATAATAAGATACTTTAAGAAACCAATGAAAAATGGAAAAGCCTTGAAACCTGTAACACGGCCAGGAAATAATGGCCCAAATTCAACAAATCTAGATCAATTTCGATTATGCACCTAGATAAAAATTCTCTAGGCTTGCTTGTGACTATAATAACAGGTCACAACCTTTTGGGCTAACATAAAAAGAAAATGCGGCTTATCACCGATGTAATGTGCAAAGGCTGAAGTGATGAAGAAGAGCAAGAAGATAAAGTCCACTTCTTATGCCACTGCCCAACACTATGCCACGCTAGTGGCAGATATTTCAAGAAACAGCCTATTATCTTTATCAAAGCCTCTAATTGGCTAGAATAAGACAATCCATAAACATCATAGGTTATTATATTTTTATGAAAAGGAAGTTCAATACTTCGGGGTATCACAATGGATCTAAATTGACCTAAGTGTGGCGAAAACGTCATCAATCTTCAGTCCATTTACCTAACCTAATCTAGAATCGAAACCGAGCACAATCTCTGAGCTGATGAAATGTGCTATCGTTTTAGAAAAGACCGGTTTTAGAATAGTAATAGTAGTAATCAAATATTTTGTTTCTAATTATAATAGATTTTGAGAAACCACTGCCCTTAAACCATTATCTAGGTAAACAATTATTTTTTTTAAATCGATCAAATCAATAGGCCCTTGGAATTTATTTGAGCCAGAAGCGGAGTCCGTACCCCTGGCGTCATGGTTAGTGCATTGGAATGTCAGGTCTTCGGTGCAATCTCTGCCTGTGACATCTAAAGTTTTTTTCACGGGTACTGCCTCTTGCGAGGAATTGCCAAATCCTCCAAGAGTAATTCTTGTCATGAAACGTGCTTTCTCAAATTATAGCCTATCGGATTCGGCTTAAAACTGTAGGCTTCTTCCATCTCTGATAACATTACTCGCACACAGGAATGGTTGAGAGTTGTAATTCACCAGGCCCTAGTCCTCAATGGACTGTTGCGCCACATAATTTATTTAGACGCGGAGTCCACTTTCCCGAAATTATTTTTAAAACATAATGGCCAACCCTTAACTTTGTAATAACGCCAAATTCTTGGCAATAAATTAAAGTACTCGTATATTGGTTTTATTTTTTCTTGAAAAGCACACATTTAAAAAAAAAACACCCTTTACATAATAGCTTTTAAAAGATTATATAAGTTTTAGTAAACAAAACTTAAGCACACATTAAATATTGACATAACGTATAAAAAGTTCAGATAATTAACTTAAATTTTATTGTGAAGATTCAATTTTTTATTCACGCATTCGTCATTTATAGAAATTTCGTATGCCATACTTTATGTTAAAACAAATAATTTAACTAAACATATTTCATAATCTTAAAGTTGGTATTCAAACGCTACCGTCATTCTAATACCTTTATAAGTTTTCTGAAATTATTTTTTCTCTCTTTCTCTCCACATCTGCACCGAAAGGCTTAAGTAGTCTTATGAACCCATCATCTATTTCATTAGAAGATTTTCTACACGAATTTTAACCTTGGAGAGTCTTCATTGTGCAGCACTAAAATGAAGGACTTCCCTTCTAAAAATGTTCACTTTTCTATTTGATTAAGTTCATACTAGTTATTTCTTAGAATATTTGTAAACAAAGAAAACATAAAAAGTGCACAACATACATATTATTGGATATTGGACTATGTACAAGGTTTTCAACTCATCTTTAAATTGCATTTCAATTTCTGAAATTTAAAATTCAAATTCCAATTAAAACAAACAATCTGCAATAAATTTCTAATTGATTTTGATTGCCCTTAACCAGAGTTGTTCTTTTAAATTATTAACACATTTCATTTGATGATTTCATTTCAGTTTCAGATATCGACCAACAGGGATGCACCATTTTCTCTGGTGTCACATACTTGGGAGCAGCCAACATAAATGCACCAAAGTCTGAGTTAGACATTCACCGGATAATGAGTGATTTAAACACAGGATCGAATTCGGTTGGCCTTAAAGTTTCTGTCAGCATTCCCAATTGTTCTGATGGCCTTGTCATGTAAATAAACTCTCTTTTGTTTTTGCATATAATTTAAAATAAAAATCAATTTAATTTATTTGAAAGACTCTATGACGCAGAAAATAACTCACTCATATCGTCATATGAAGTACAAACCATAATATTGTATTTCCGTGGACCAGTTGAGAGTACCGAACGTAGTTGTTTTGCTTTCACTTGGTTGTATGGTGAATCCTTGTTTCAATGTCATGTATTTCGATGTCACATACCAGAAGCAGTTAACCAAGTTAGTGGTAAGGCTTCAGTTCAGTTGTTTTGATTTTTGAAAAAATTATAATTAATACATGCCTGTGTTTTAGCTTGTTTCACCAAAGCTTTTCGACGTTATCCATCCAGTCTGACGTGCAGTGTCACCTCTGCCGTCGATAGTATAATGATTAACTCAATAACATCGGACATAAGTGGTAATCCAATAAATGCAGCCGGTTATGAGTTTATAGTTTCTCTCGAGATCCGTGAGAAGGTGGCGAAGGCCTATTGTGCGGTGCCTCGAGGTGATAGATCAAGCTTCAAATTGCGTTGCAGGACCGACAAAGAAGTGTGTATCACAGTAAAACAGGCTGCATCGACAACACTTCAGCCACTTTTCATTGAGAGATGCTTTGGAGTGCTCATTAGTCCAGGCAAACTTGTCCGTCAGGCTGATATGCAATTACTCGATATGGTATCGATGGGATACCAAGTCGCTAATTCTGATAACCAAACTCCCTTAACACTAAATCCCTATCAAATCCGTGCCGAATGGAAAGCCAGCGACAAAGCTTTTGAACAACTTAACTATGAATCCAACAAAACGTTCCTTACCGTAGCTGTGGATCTTGTTATTCGGGGAATACAGGAACCTGTTCGATTTGTCATTGAAACTCCGGTCATAATACAGTCACAAACTGAAATTCGTATAATGGATCATTTCACTTCTAAGCGTCCCATGTCGTTGCGTTTCTATTTACATTTAAAGAAAACCGATGAGGCCTCCTGGGAGGTTGCATCTATTGATCCCTCAGAGGAGATACTCGAACAAACCTCACAGTCGTCTCTCCTCAAATTTGGCATCAATAATCTATCGCGAATGGTTCGATCGTCAAGTGTTGTATCAATTGAAGATGATTGTCCAACGGATTATAGCTCCGATGGTGATGAACCCTTGCTGAGTGGCACCGGTGAGGTTTCCAAGGAGTGCTCACAGTATACCTTAGATGAATGGGATCCGATATTAAAAGAATGGGACACCGAAAAGAGACCTAAAAATCTGGCTCCGCTTGTGAGGCTCGGAGTTCCTGAGGCGCTTCGAGGAAAAATTTGGCAAAAATTGTCAAATGTTGAAGGCAAAATAGAAATGACCGACATGTACAGGACTTTGATAACAGAAGTAAGTTTGAATTTAGTTTTATTTACAAATTAAACCTTGTCTGAGACTCCGCTTTTTTTAGAAAACAAAATGTGAAACAGTAATCCAGCGAGACATCCACAGAACATTTCCTGCTCATAAGTGCTTCAAGGAAACTGGTGGTTCTGGTCAGGATGCACTTTTTAAAGTGTCCAAGGCATACGCCGTGTATGACAGTGAAGTTGGCTACTGTCAGGGTCTGAGCTTTATTGCTGCCAGTTTATTATTGCATGTAAGTGTTTTTCTTTTATATTTTTATCTTCTATATTAAATGATTTTTTTTTTCCTGAATACGAATGAAAAGATGCCTGAAGAAGACTCGTTTTGTGTACTGGTCTCACTAATGTACGACTATCGTCTGCGAGATCTCTACAAACAAGGCTTTGAATCTCTCTACCTGCGATTGTTCCAACTTGACCGCCTTATTCGAGAACATTTACCCAAGCTGCATGAGCATTTCGAACGATGTGGTGTCGAAACTCATATGTATGCATCACAGTGGTTCCTCACCTTATTTACAGCACGATTCCCATTGTGTTTTGTATTTCATGTCCTTGATGTATTCCTACTCGATGGAATACCATTGCTTTTCCAAGTGGCCATCACTTTGCTTTCAATTTGCGAAGCTGAATTACGTCAACTCGATTTCGAAGGCATACTAAAGTATTTCCGTGTCACGTTACCCAAAAAATGTCGCAGCTCTAGTCAAGCCCGTAAAATTATGAAAATGGCTTGTGAACGTAAAGTCAAGAAACTAAAACAATACGAAGATGAGTTTTTCATTCAGAAAAAGAATGAGGAACGCATTGAAAAGGAGGCACAAATTTACGAAGCAAAATTTGGCGAGGAACGAAAGAAATTCCAAGCTGAAATTGTTCATTTACAAAAGAAAATCGAGGAGAACAATGAAAAAGCTATGCAAACCGAAAAGACACACACTGGAATAACTCATGATTATAAACAAATCATACAGCGCCAGGAAGAGGAAATATCAAGGCTTAACAAAGTCGTTGATGGGATGTCGGTAAGAAAGCAGATTTAATTAAGTTTGTAACTTTTTCTCGTTAAGTTAATTTGTATTTTTTAAGGAAACAATAACAAAATGCAGCGTGTGCTCAGAAAGTATTGAAAAGGATTCGTCCCTGAGAAACGTTCTGAAGCCACAAAAGAAGCCAACCGAAGAACCTGCACTAGGACCTCTCGATCCTTTCAATATAGCCACACAAAGGATACGCGAGTTGGAGCTCGAACTTGCTCAGGCAAAACTCGCCCAGGTCGAGGCCGAGTGTAAAAATCAGGATCTTAACCATCAACTGAATGCCACCCTCTCAGAAATTTCAAACAACAGAAGCAGCTGGCAACCATGGCTGTCAAAGACTTTCAATTCTATACAGGAAAAGGTCACGACGAGGCGCGATGCCCCCACATTCCAGTCGTACACGAATCCAGGTCCCGATGAAGGCAGCAATCAGGTAGCTTAGGCCAACACAGACCTATTTACCGTTGGGACGGCATTTAAAAAAAAATGAGAGAGCGCGAGACCACCATTTAACACTTTACTTCACCCTTAATATCGTTTTTTTATTTTTCTTTCCTTTCTTTTCTTATATTTGTTTATGTCTTAAGTTTATTTTTCATTCGATCACATTGTGGAATATTCATGTACCTTTTTTATAATGTACGTTGTTAGTAGCACGCGTGTAAAATTGTTACACGCCATTACATCGTCATTTATTATTATTTTTTTTGCGACACTTCACAACCTTAATTTTAATTTTAAATTTATTTTTTATTTTGTTTATTTTATTATTATTATTATTATATTATTATTATAATAATAATAATATTTTGTTTATTTTTTCATTGTTTATTATTAAAAAAATGCAAATAAAAAGTTAATTAATTAGTTCATTTGTGACATATATAAAAAGACAGTTGGCAATATTTGTGTGTGTGCGTGTTTTGTTTGTTTTTTTTTTTCAGGAAACTAGGCCGGCATCAATGGAACATTCTCCAAAAATGCCACTCAAATTCAACAATGTACTCACTCGCAACAGTATTGACATTCTGCCTAGGGAACGGCCCATTCTGAGAGATACACTGAGTTTCAATAATTTGAAATAACAGCTGCAGCAGGGTGTCGAATCTCCTCGCAGTAGAATCCTATCACAATAAACGTT
This sequence comes from Eupeodes latifasciatus, assembly GCA_920104205.1. Taxonomy (NCBI): domain Eukaryota; kingdom Metazoa; phylum Arthropoda; class Insecta; order Diptera; family Syrphidae; genus Eupeodes; species Eupeodes latifasciatus. The sequence goes on along the minus strand of OV049926.1, from coordinate 130,290,932 downwards.
GGCTGGCTGGACAGAAATCAAAAAAGGAATACATTTATGATATAATTGTCGTTTTGCCTGAAAAATAATATGGGAATAAAAATTTTAATTTATTTTTTATTTTATACTTACAAAAGATAAGTTTATAGGTGCTCCGATATTATTATTTTCGTTACAAAACAATTTCCTCCATGCAGGCAGAGATTGTTTTCAACTACTTTTTAGCAAATTAAGTTTTAAGATTGCCTAGATTTGAATTCACTTTTAAAAACCGAAACAAAATCAGCACAAGTTAAATGTGTGCACTTGTTTGAAAAGAAAAAAACAAAAAATAATATATTATAAATTAAAAAAATATATATTTCTTTTTCCTATTTTAACAGTATGGGCTATTCGTATATATATTTTTGCACTTCAACTGGATAACTATTATCAAATCATTAATATATTAATTAAAAAATAAAACAAAATAAGCATGAACAAAAAGATGTGTATAAAAAAAGAATAACTACTGCAAAATATTTAAATGTATGTAAAGTTACTTAAAATGTGTAATCTAAACAAAGATCTGTTTGCAAATAAAAGTATTTGATTTCCCATGCTTAAATTCTTTGTTCAGTTTAAGTCTTTTTGTTGGAAATGTGACCTTTTATAAGGTTTTGGGAAATGATTTATGTGGAGAACCATGACCAATTCACTTGCAACTTTCAACCTTTTGTTTATTAAGTCAGGAATATATTATGCCAACCCAGAAAACAGATCAGAAGTACTTTCTTTGATTTTAGTTTGTGTAGATTGTTTTCGAAGTCCAGATTTTGGCAACTCCAGAATTATAGACTCGTCTACAGTAAAGGAAGTTTGTATGTTCAAATTATATTTAAATGTCTGATTAATTCTTTTGTAAAAATGTTTACCAAACCTATCCTCTTTTTCAATAGTCAAGGTGAAGAAGCCCTTACTCATAACTTACTCTATTGTCCTTAATAAGATTTTGGGTCAAGAATTTACTTATAAGTTCATGTGCTGTTTCTTCTGCAAGATCAAAAGGGGATGCAAAGGACTTTTTCAATCACAAACGTCTGTTTTCTTGGTTTTTGTATATATAATTCTAATTTAATAATTAATCTTTAGTTTATCCAGTAATAATTAATTATTAAATTATTGCGGGTGCCTATTTATACAAATAATCCTTCAGCAGGTTCAGACGGTATAAGGGTTAGGGACTTGAAGGTAAGGCAAGTTTCTAGTATTCAGCTATCAAAAGGTTACCTTTCAATTAAGGCAAATTTATTAGTTTGTTAATTGGAAAGTGAGTCAAGAAAAATATATGGGACTACAGTTGCAGTCAACTTCATTTCTGTGAACGCAAATTTTGTAATAATATCAAATTCAGAACTTTACTTCACAAACCTCTACTTTAAGTTTATAGTAAAAAACCTACCAAAAACATTATTGACTACAAAACACTCCTCAGGATTTGTATTTTGTATTGTAAAGAAATATTACTTATTTCATTTCCAAATTTACAAGGAACCCTTTTAGAGAAAGCATTAAATGAAGTTGTGCAGAAAATAAATAAATAATAGAGTATTAAAGTTCAGCTTACAGTTGAATGAAAACACATGATCAACTGTCATTTTTATAGAAGAAGATTTTACTTTATAGTTAGGAAGATTTTTTTTGACTTACTTTTCAGTCAACTTTCCATTAAAGTTGCCTTAATTGGAAGGTAATTTTTTGGCAGCTGGCTAATCAGATACTAAATAGAAACTTGCCTAACTTTCAAGTCCCTTATGTCGTCTGAACCTGCCCAATTTAAACCTTCTTATGTCAAAATGTAGTACCCGTAGCGTGATGGTTAGTGCGTTGGAACAGGAACAAGGGGTCTTGGGTTCAATCCCTGCCTGTGCCACCTATCTTTTTTTACGGGTACTGCCTCTTGCGAGGAATTGACAAATCCTCCAAGAGTAATTCTTGTCATGAAAAGTGCTTTCTCAAATTAGCCGTTCGGTTTCGGCATATAAACTATAGGTTCCTTCCATCTCTGACAACATTACTCGCACACATGAATGGTTGAGAGTTGTAAGTCACTAGGCCCTGGTTCTTCATGAACTGTTGCGCCACCTAATTTATTTTTATTTATTTATTTATGTCAAAATGACAGCTAATCACGTTTTTTTAATTTTATTTATTTATTTATTTAATTTTATTTATTTTTCTAGTGCACTTTTTTAAAGTTTGGTCTGGTCTGGTTTGGTTTTCATATTGAAAAATGAAGAATACAATACAAAACACAACTTATGATGGACTTGCACCCTTTGTAAGCAGTTTTTCTAGTGGATGATAATGTGATTGGTACTTTCTGAAAACAATGTTAAGTTCCAAGTTTGAAATTATTGGCATATGCAAAATGAGCTCCTTTTGCGTTCAAAGAAGGCCAGGACAGTCTTTTAAGTTGTCTGAACCTGAATTACCTAAAAATTAAAAATTGGCTTTTAATTCTGTTCTTCGATTTATGTAACAACTAAACTGGATCCCAAGTATTGATGGCTAGATTTTATTACGTGTGACATTTTTTAATCTGTAGGCAGTTATTAGGTATAACTAGAAATTTCAAGGACTACTAAAGGGTCCGCCAAATAACTTTTTTTTTCAAAAACAGGGCGCAAAACATCTAGTGTATCTTCGGATGTGTGGCACGTAGCGCCGCGCACCGTCCTGTTGAAACCAAATGTTGCCAATATCCTCCTCCTCCTTTTGTGAACAAAAATTCGTTCAACATAGCCCGATAACGATCGACATTGACTGTAACGGCCACTCCTTGCTCATTTTCGAAGAAAACTGGCCCAATTATGCCTCTGTACCGAAATCCGCACCAAAAAGTGACTCGTTTTGGGTGTATCGGCTTTTCAATGTATGCGTGCGGGTTTTCTGTGCCCCAAATGCCACCATTTTGCTTGTTTACATACCCACCAAGATCAAAATGAGCTTCATGTGAAAAGATGATTTTTTTGGCAAAATCGGCATCTTCTCTAAGTCGATCGCAGGCAATATTTTCCAGCGTTGTTCTGTTCAAGCACATACACAACCATATTCGTTCAGCGGAAGGATAAAAATAATTATATTTCAAATCAGACATGAGCTAAGTATTCACGAAATAAGCACTAAGTAGTTGAAAAAAACGTTAGATCGCGGACCCTTTATTATTTTACTTAAGTAATATGATAATAGCTTCTCCGTTAAAATGTGGTTATCAGCTAAATTTTCTTTCTATGAGAAAAACGTAGAATTAATTTTGTAAAATAAGTCAAAAACGGAATGCCCGTTTATCCTAGTTAAATTTGTGTGCCAACATATCCATTTTAAATATGTACATTTAACATAAATTGAACAGAATATAATTGGTTTGCTTACCAAATGAAATTTTATTGGAAAAACTCATTTGAGTCAGTTTTTGAACTTTTCTATAAAAGGTAGCACTTCGGGTTTCCATCACTTCGGGTTTCCAGACCCAAGGCAAAACAGGGAGATGCTGGGAGAAGGTACAACGTCGAACGGCTACAATCGCAAGAGATCGCCAAATCTTTTTCCGATGGAGTTACAAGTAACCTCTCTCGAAGTTCTCTGCCGCCAACACAATGTATCGAAAACCAGTGGCAACATTGCCAAGATGCAATCAGAGAAGCCGCCTCTGATGGCTGGGTTTCAAAAAACCACCAACAAGGAACCCCTGGTTTGATGAGGAATGTAGGCAGGCAAATGCAGCCAAACAACAGGCACGCAAAGCGTCGCTGCATAAAAGGACGAGAGCTGCTCATGAGCTCTACGAGCAGAAGAGGCGAGAGGAACACCGACTTCTCAGAAGGAAAAAGAGAGGGCATGAGGACCGTGCGGTCGAAGATGTTGAGAGGTTTAAAAGCAGGAATGAAGTTCGAAAGTTTTATGAACAGGTGAAACGAAATTCACAGGTACATAAACCTAGAACCGAAGGCTGCAAAGACGAAAGTGGAAACATCATAGTGGAACCGCAGTCAATGCTGAGGATATGGAAGGACCACTTCTGCAGACTGTATAACGGCTATGACGAACCGAATTCCGCTGTCAGGCAGGATGATCCATTCAACATAGACGACGAAAGCCAACAATCCCGTCCTCCCGACTTAGACGAAGTAAAGATTGCCATATCTAAGCTGAAGTCTAACAAAGCCGCTGGAGCGGATGGCTTGAATGCCGAGCTCTTGAAAGCAGCTGGAGATGAGTTGGTTAGGAGCATGCACCTACTTATCTGTAAGATATGGTCGGAAGAAAGCATGCCCGATGAATGGAACCTCAGTATTGTTTGCCCGATCCTGAAAAAAGGAGACACTCTAAACTGTACCAACTATAGAGGGATCAGTCTACTTAACATCGCCTAGAAAATCTTCTCTGCTGTAATATGTTAACGTCTAAAGCCCATCGTCAACAACCTGATAGGTCCTTTTCAGTGTGGTTTTAGACCAGGAAAGTCCACAGTCGATCAAATATTCACATTACGGCAGATTCTGGAAAAAAACCCAAGAACACCAAATCGACACCCACCATCTTTTCATCGATTTCAAGGCCGCATATGACAGCATCTACAGGGAAGAGCTGTATAGAGCCATGTCTAGTTTTGGCATCCCTGCCAAACTCATCCGTTTGTGCAGGATGACCATGGAGAATTCACGCTGCTCCATAAAGGTTGGAAACAACTTAACAGAACCTTTCGATGTCAAAAAAGGTTTTAGACAAGGGGATGCGCTATCATGCGATTTTTTTAACATCATACTTGAAAGAATAGTGCAGAGCTCACACGTGAACACTAGAGGCACTATCTTTCAAAAGTCTGTCCAATTACTAGCATATGCTGATGACATTGACATAATCGGACTTTTGTGAGTATTGTAGCAGAGGCAGCAAAAAAGAAAGGGCCTACAACACCGACGTCTTGGTCAAAACGTCACCATTGACAGACGTAACTTTGAGGTAGTCAAGGACTTCGTCTACCTAGGCTCCGCTGTAAACGCAGAAAACAATACCAGTGCTGAGATCAAACGAAGAATAACTCTTGCTAACCGCTGTTTCTTTGGACTAAGAAAGCAATTGAGTGGAAAAGACCTCTCTCGAAGGACTAAAGTGTTGCTATAACAGACCCTTATCATCCCCGTCCTGCTATACGGTGCAGAAGCATGGACTATGACAAAAGCGGATGAAAGCACCTTGGGTCGTTTCGAGAGAAAAGTTCTTCGTGTGATCTACGGTCCCGTATGCATAGAAGGGGAGTGGAGGAGAAGATGGAACGACGAGATGTACGGGCTGTACAGCGACGTAGACTTAGCCAGAAGGGTAAAAGTCCAATGACTAAGATGGCTGGGTCACGTAGAGCATATGGAAACCAATGCTCCGGCCCGAAAAGTCTTCGAATCCACACCCACAGGAAAGCGCAGTAGAGGAAGGCCGCGGATCAGGTGGTGAGCACAAGTGGAAAGTGATCTCACCCAACTTGGAGCGGGAAACTGGAAACATCTAGCGAGCTAGATGGAGAAGTTAGTTTGGTGAGGCCCTAGTTCACACAAGACTGTAGCGCCACCTTAAGTAAGTAAGTATTATAAAGAAAACTCCACGGTAGTTCATCAAATACACACAATTCAAATATTCACTGAAAAGTGCTTTGCTTCTTATCTTAATAAAAATAAATTGGTCATTCTGATTTTTAATAAACGAGCTAAACTGGAGAGGCATTATTGTTTTTATTTTGATTTCAAAAATGGAGAGAAATCAAAATGACATTTACGAAATAATAATAACAATAATTTCCTTATGCAGGCTCTATTCAACCTCAAAACGCGTTTAGCTTATTATGGGGGCATTATAGAGATTACATAACTTTACGTAGGCTCTATACAGCGTTTTAAAATAAGACTGTATATGTTTCAAATTATATTTGGTGTTCGCGTAGCTCATAGTCATAGGAACAATATTTATGTAGGAATAGTTGCACACTCGTAGTTCAATGCATAACTCGCGATTAATTAGTTTATAGTCTATTTATATACTTAAACCTTGATTAAACACAAATTAACACATCGAAATCTGTTTAAATTGTTTCTTTAATTCTTTTTCAGTGAATTGTCCTTAATCCTTGATTATTTCAGATCGATAATCTTCTTAATCTCCTGTAAACAAATTTTCATATTAATCGAATTCCAATGATTAGCGCGATTTGACCAGAACCTCTAAAACAGCTAAATGTCAAATTTGCAGCTGAAAACCCATATTTATCCATCATTTTGGCCCTCTGTTTCTGTGCATAAATATAAATTCTATATTTTACGTCCATTTTTGTCCAGAAACAAAATGCAATCTTTTCACATTAAATATTATCAAATTTTCCACATCAAGCCACATGTAAATATACCATTAGAACATCATAATTAAAAAGTCATCAACATACTAGGTCCGTTCGCGTACCCTCCTAAAACAGTCAAATTTTACTAAAAAAATACGAAATTTAACCAAATCCTGTTCGCGTACTCAAAAATTTCGTAGTTTTTCGTAAAAGAGAGCGCTCACGAGACAGTAAAATATTTCCCCAACCTACGAATTTTAGCCCAAGAAATTTCTTTGGGCTGATTGTGAAAATTTCAAATTTGATAGAAATTCAAATAAATTAAATAAATTGCTCGCTTTTGCTGTCAGTTATAAAATTTAAAAACAAATTTTCAAAAGAACAGCAACAACACAGTAATATTAGGCGTGTACCATCAACTGAGCGCTCCGAGCGCTCAACTATTTTTTTAAGTGATACAAAAAATCTCAGCTGAGCACTGAGATTTTTTGCGGAGATCTCTGAGACAAAAAATTCATGGATTCATTTCTCAATTTGCTTGCTCATCCAAAACAGCTGTTCAGTTGTCATTTGTCTGGTGTGGCGCGTAATTTAAATAATTTTTAAGAAAAGAAATAAAATTTATTTATTTATTATTTATTTATTATTATTATTTATATTATTATTTATTTATTTATTTCTTATTTTATCTGATGAACTACTTAAAATTTGACGCAAAACTTGTTCTTGTTTGTTATCCATTTTAATAGTTTTTTTTCCAAAAGTAACAAAGAATTATCAATAGAAAAAAATAATAAATTCACATCAAAAACTACGACTGACAACATATGTTTTTGACAGCTTATGTTTGTACGGAGATTCTTGTCCCACAAAACGATTCTGCCTCCGTCAATCTGACATTGAGCGCTCACTGAGCGCTCAGTTGATGGTACACGCCTATTGTGTGAAAAATTTGTTGTTTTCCCGTTCGCTTACTTTTTTGTAGTTTTTTGTTGGTGAGAGAATTTTACCCCCACTCTTTAAAATATTTATTTTTACGAATTTTAGTGCAGAAAGTACGCGAACGGACCTACTATAAAATTATTCCAACTCTACTTTTTGAACACACACCCGATATTAACTTTACATTAGAAAGAGATCGATATATAAAGCATTCGACTTTGGCCTTGGCCAAACACAAACAGCAATATTCCTCCATCGACACGACCATTTTCTTCAACATTTCGTTCATTCTTCGTTTTTTTGATTAGTTCGATTTGAGCATTCTCTCCGTGAAGAAAACAAATACAAGTCCGTGAAAAACGCAAATAGTTTTGATCAACACGCGCAATTTTGTTTCTAAATAAAAGAAAAACACCAAATTCTTTAAAGAAATTAAGTTAATAACTTAAAACAAAAACTACCAAAGTGAAAAAAGATTAAATGAAAAACAACAAAATCAAAGAAAAGAACTAAAACCAAAACGGAATGGGCCAAGGCAGCGTGTAGAAAAAAAAGGCTAGTGTCTACCTTTTTGGTTTCGCGTTTTGTGAAGATGAATTTTATGCTTTGAAAGCAAATTCAGTGGGAAAAAGTGAAAAAATAATTCAATTTGTGCTGCTGTCACATAAATGTAAAAGAATATTTTTAAAATTCAATTGAAAAACTTGAGAATTTTGTATTTTTGGAATCCTCGTTATCGTGAAAACGAGATCAAGTTCGTTTGTGAAGAGTGAATAGTGAAGTGAGGTCTGAGGTGTTCTATTGCGTGACATATTTTCAGATTAATCTTATCATCCTACGACCTACGCACATCTCTAATATTTGGGGATCTATTATTGAATTAAGTGATTCATTTTGCTTGCTAAAATCATTAAAAACATAGCCTAATAGTTAAAGAAGAAGAAATAGTTTTTAAACAAGTTCAAAAAAAGTCTCAACTTTGTCAGTGTGCGTGGCAGTAAGTTGAGTTTCGTGTGTGTAAACACAGGAAAACCCAAAAACAACAAAAATATCGTTCGCGACTCGCGAGTGCAACGATAACAAGTTTTCGTCATCGAAAACACATCCCGTCGTCCTTGTCTTACTTATTTGCAAACCACGTTCTGTTTCGATTTACAAACTTTCGCCGCAAAGCAAAAGCAATTGTTTTTGGTTTTTGTTTTTTGGTCGCTGTAGTTGTCGTCGTCGTGGTCGTCGTAGTGTCGCGCGCGTCGAGAACGTGTTTAGCGTTAACCAGAACAAGAGAAGACAATAACAAATACACAGTTTTATTTTTCTTTTGGCTTAACTTCGAAATCAAAATTGCGATAGTCGCTCATCAATTTAATTGAATTGCATTTTATTCACTCAATAACTTAAATTAAAATTAGTTTGGTGGCGATTGATTGATTGATTAATTCATTCATTGATAATAATAATCGTAAACGGAATTCGGAATCGCAATGGCTGAAATTAGTGATGTGAGTGACGTTTTCGATTTGGAATTGCACGAGGAGGAAAAACATCGAGACTCGGATGACGATATTATCGAACTTGATGATGTAAGTAGAAGTACACATATGCAACAAAATATAACGCCTTCTCGCTCATTTAACGTGCATTTCCGTTATATATTTTGCAATATATATTTTTATATATATTCACGTGCAGCTGCACTGGAGTAAACAATGAGTAAAACTATAAAAACGGTTCTTTTTGTGCTGTTAGTGCTGCTGCATGCGCGTGTTGTGCCTTGTTTTTCGTTGTTGGCCTTATAATATATAATTTTTCACACGATTTATTGCTCTGCGAACTAACTACGAGAACGAGTACAAGTAGGTATAGGTACTATCATGCAGCACTTTTATTGGGTAGCGATTTATGTATGGTTGTTTCGATATGCGTGTGGGTCGAATGAGTACGAGAGAGACGGAGCATGACCAGATTTATTGTTTTGTCTAGACAAATTGTCCAGAAATGTTTTTTCTTTTTTCTTTCTTCTTTCCTTTTTTATGGGTTTTATTTTGTAAATGTAATTTAGATTTCTAGCACAAGAATGAAAGGAATCTACCTACCTTCCTAATTTTCTGCAATAATTAATTTTTAATCACCAATTTTTGGTCTGTTAATAGGTAAAGTAAAGTAGGTACCTACCTGCTTATGTTTTTTGAATAACTAGGTACCTAAGTTTTTATGAAGTTTCACCTGCCACATTTGCATTGTGTTTTGTTGAATACCTGCCTCTGCTTCAAAGTTTAAACCTGTTTTGCGATTGTATTTTGAAGGATTTCAAACTAGTTGAGCCATTTCTAAGGAAATATGACTGAATCCGATACTAGGTATAATACAAACGCTTTTTTATTGTACATACATATGTACATATAGGTATAAACATCTCAGCGAAAATATTTTGCCAGTACATACCTCTAAACATCGAAAAAATCATCTGATTAATTTTCAGCTTAACAAATATCTTGAAGAACGAAACCTTAATGATCGGCAGTATGACTTTCGTAGCAATAGATCCACTGGTGATCTCATGGTTTATCTCACCGAACAGTGGAACACATCTTTACATTAAGATTATTGCACTTGATATTTCAGAGGCATTTGATAGAGTTTGGTATTAAGCTATCTTATCGAAAATGCGTGCTTTTGGCATTGATGAATCTCTTCTTTGTTGAGTTATAAATTACTTTTCGGAACGCTTAATTCAAGTAGTATTGGACGGGTTCAAATCTGATATCCACAAAATAAACGCTGGTGTGCCCCAGGGCTCTGTTTTGTCTCCGACACTCTTTCTTCGGCACGAGTACGATAACTTTGCGGCCAAGATATAATAACGGTTTTTGGTAGAGGGGCTTAATACAAGCATTTTTAACTATGGGAGAGGGGTCTATCTCCCCCCGTTTAGGCGGTAGGGGCAATTTAAAAAAATTATTATTTGAAATGGAAAAAAAATAATTAAAAAATAACGATGATACTTACAATTAAGTTTTAGGTATACATTTTTTAAAGCCAATATTCTGTTTTATTAGCCAGTTTTTAATTCAAGTCAAAACTATGCGTAGTTTTTGAAAAATTTAATTTTAAACTCAAAATTTGAGTAAAAAAAGTTAAAAAAAGGTTTAAAGTGTAATTTTTCAATACTTCAAGATTATCTACCATTGTTTTTATTTCAGAATTTATTGCTCTTATTTGTTTTTGATCAAAAACTGAAAACTAGATGATTTTATGTCTTTTAGTTTTTGAGAAAATTGAAAAAAAAACAGACAAAAAATAACAATATTCATCTTAAAAGTACTAATGATCAAGAAATGAAGAACAATAACAATTTACCTGACACAGAACTGACGCCACACTACTGACGAAAAAGACGAAATTTGAGATTATAATCTGGACTAATGTTTTTTTTTGTAATTTCAAATATCAACAAACTACATTTTAACAAATCAAAGTCTAATACGAATAAATAAAAATAAACTTTATATTAACAAAAAAATAACGACTCGCCATAAAACTGACGTGTTGACTGGCTAAGCACGTGTATAGACAACAAACATAACCCAAACTCTGGTACAGTTATGGTGGCCGTCAAACTGTGCGACCCGCAACTAACTTTATTACCAACATAAAAATTCAAAGTGGGATTTGACGTCGGCGGTATTTCGCACGAATTTTAAATTTAAATAACACACAAGAAACTGACGAATAAAACTAAACACAAAATTTCTTATTTTTTGAAATAAAGTGGAGAACACTGCATTATAAAAGTTGTAGTAGGTATATATTTAACTATATACATCACAGATTGTAGTAAATTGATAAGTTTTCTCAAATCAATGATAATGTTTAATAGACAGTCACTTAATGGTTGGTTTTCAGGGTTGTGACATGCCAGAGGACTGACGTTTTAAGAACTAATTGTGTTTTTTTAATAACTTGTATTCAAAATGAAGAAAGACTAAATAAAGGTCTTTCCATTGTTTTAAAATAAATTGCAATCTCAATAAAATATAATCAGACTTTGTATATATTGGTTGATGACATCGAGTTACCCAACTTTTGTATAATCACCCATATAGGTACAACACTACTATAAAGGCAAACAATGGGTTTCGTTTAAAGTTCTAGTTATGGACTGTTTACTGAAAAACCTGACTTAAATAACGTGAGAGACCTTAAAAGACCTATGAACCAAATTTATTCCCCATCAATTCATACAGTTTATGCTTTACAAACAAAGTTTTTTTAAGGTTTAGAAGATTACCTGTCTTGGCTTTGTCTGGCTGTTATTGATAATCGAGGGTAAATAATGAAGTATGTATTTTCTAATGCTAAAAAATAGTTTGTTCTTTCTTCATCCTTACTTATCTAGAGATTTGTTATTAAAATATTGGGTATAAAGAGAATACCTACCTACGTATTCTGATGATTTTCAAGATGAAGGCACATATCATATCTGACAACTAAGACTTTCTCAACGACTTCTTCAGGGACTTAAACTGGTCACTATGTTTCCTCGATAGTAACGTGTGTCCAGCGAGGAAAAAAAATTAATTATTTGATTCCAGATGTAAAGAGATAATTAAGATCGGAGATGGACAAGTTTCCATTGTTATAAATATATTGCCATTGAGAAAAATCGGAATAAGTTTAAACAAGCTAGAAATACCTGTGTCTGGCATATTTGACGAACAGAAATTACTTAAACAAAAATATCTATAGTATACCTACCCCAAATTTTAGTAACATTCTTCGGTCAATTGTAAAAAATAAACGTAACACCACGTCTTTGTCGGTTCCTACACTCACTACTCTACTTTTTGAGTGGTCACTCCATTTCGTTTTTTGTTAATTCAAAATATACCATTATTAGTAACCAACTCAAAATAATAAAATAGGACTGTAAAATAAACAACAGCGTTTAACAATATAAAGCTAATAGCTACCTAAAAGAAAAACCTAACATTACCATTCATCCTATCAAATTATTTATTGCGAATAATTGCAAAATATTATCAATATGAAGTACTTCGAAATCCGAATACCGAGTCACTAATCCGAAGTCGGATTAGTAACTTGGTATTTTAAAAAATTGGTAAAATTATTGTTCAAGTATCGTACCTATATGGGACAACAGCCTAGTAACCCATAAAGCAACAATACCAGTTGATTACCGAAATCAAACTTTAGTGAGATGAAACCTCAATGAACAATGTAGTCATGCGTTCTTTCCATTTCCATTGTACTTCTAATACTAATAAAAAAATACTAACGGAGTTAAGTCCAAAAATATTAGATCTGTTTTGTATTTATATCCTTTCTACTCCAATTTTTCCAAATTTTAGCTTACACTCAAACTTCAAGTTCTTCTTAAATATCGTAATGTTTTAAGAATACTTTATCAGAAAAAAAAACCTTTGAAGTCATTGACTTGCATTTGGCAGTTGCGAAACTCCATCTAAAGTCGCTAGTATTTACATTTGATATCTAATTACCCATTTTAAAGCAGAATTTTATAAGAAATATCCCTACAAACTTAGCAATTAACTACAAGGACCTGGCATAGGTAGGTATTTAATCAAAGTTAGCACAAAATCCCCTATTTGCTCTTTTATCGAAAAAAAAAAATATCCCATGTGTTCGAAATTATTTAATCAAATTTTATTCGTATTTAGCAACTTGGTTGTTACTTTCATATAAATACAACCAAACTTAAATGTATCAATTTGTGTGCAAATAATTCTCCCACCCAAGGTCGTCAGGTAGATAACCTTGTTCTAAATTGCAATCATTACAGTCATCGTCGCTAACGAGTCTGTCGCATGGTCAAATGTCTGTCACTGAACCACATATTTCTCTTGTAGATATATTCATATCCACGTACAATGTGAAGGACATCTTTCTATCTTCTTAGAACACAAATCTACACTCTTGGAGAAATATAAAAATTTCTGATGTGAGAATCTATTTTTGTTAAAGGAAATGCTACGAATAAAACAAAATTGGGCTTTAGGAATGTTAGCTTTAGCTATATTTCGTGTATGAATGTATCAAATGCTTCTCCCCTGCAAGAACGTTACGCAGAAGACAAAACTATTCTCGTTCTGCCTGTGTTCTGTTTCTGTTCTTTTTGAAATTTGTATTTCTTAACGGAACACCCATTAAAATTCGATAACAAAACAACTTCAAGGCTAAGAGCATAAAAATTCAGAACCCTGTATCTGGTCTGGGATTGAATTGTATGGTGGAAGCTTATTTTTTGTTTTTAATTTTTCCTACACAGACAAAAGAGAACCAGCGACGACCGACGAACAATAAGGCACAAAAGCAATAGAAGACGGTTGTTTTGTTGTTTAACTTTAAACAGTTTGGATGTTTTTCTATATGTACATATGTATGGGTGTATAATTTGCTGGTGATAAAAAATATCAATTTTGTTTTACCTTCAAATGTATGGGTTTCATGTAAAATAAGAAAAAAAATGTGAACCGTGAGCAAAGACACAGAGTAGAGAAATAGGTATTAGGTATTTGATTGAAAAGATGAGGTCAATAAACAGACTTTGGAACAATCAAGGTCAATTTGAATAGGAACACCTTTAATAAAAATGTGTTTTTGTTTATTTTTTTTTTGTTTGTTTCGATTGTAGAGAACACAGTGAGAACCATAAGTGGGTAGGTATATTTAGGTAGGTATAACAATATTTAGTTATTTGAAGTTGGAATCAGATTGATTAAGACAACAGACACGTTGACTGTTTGGCACAGTATTTATTCTTAAAATTGTGTGGAATTACCAGAATCGAGAGCTTGAACTTGTAACTTCAACTACTTCGAACATAATTCTTCCACAGCTGAGGTGAAAAAGTATAAATCTGTCAGTCTGCTTTGTTCCTAGTTTATACTTTTATCCACGGAGATGCGAAATTGTTGAAAATTAAGTTCAAAACCAAATAGTTTTCGCCAATAGACAATACAAAAATAAGTTTTCATTATCTTTGCTTTTGTTAACCATTCTAATTACAAGGATGTTTGTGTTTCCTTGTTTGATAACAAAAGATGATGAAGAAAAAAATAAATTATGGTAGGGTAGGTAACTCTAATCTTCTCAAAGTCAAATTTGTTATTTAGTGATAATCGAAATTTTGTTTTTGATATCAACGTCAAAGAAACCAAATACAACTTTAAAAAAATTGCTTTGTGTTAACTTACTTTTAATAAGCACTGTTTCACACACAATTGTGCCCATTTTAATTTGTTTGTAAAATATTATTTAGACCAACAAATAAACAGTTTTGTATTAAAAACATGTTTAAATTAAATAGAATTCAGCTATAAAAAGAAAAATTTTATTTAAAGGTGTACATCTACCTACACCTACGATAATATGAATGAATTAATTGAGCTACTAACTATAGGTATGTAGGTGGTATATACACAGTTTTAATTTTTTTTTGATTATCTCAAAAAGAAATTTTGACATGAAATGCAAATACATATGTATATAACTTAATTATATATTTAGGTAGCATTTTGAAATATCAATAAAAATGCAAAGATTAAATTATCTGGTCATTGTTTGTAAATGAAAACTATAGATTTAGTTAGAAAATATACGGAACAAGGTAATTGTTTTTGTCTATAAAGCTTTAAGTGGGCAATACAAAATTGCTCAAGTCACTTTAAATGTTGATAAAATTGCTACTTTTGTACGAGTATTAACATCGATTACCTGTAACTAATGACAAAGCTATCTAATTGTTTTGTAAACATTGTCACAATTTGATCTTGAAAATAAAAGGCAAAACTGGGCTGGTGGCTACAGGTGCAAATCAGAGAGGATACCCACCAGGTGGAAGGAAAAATAGAGCATGACTAAGGAAATATCGAAAGGCTTCATTATAACAGCCATTCGCTAGAGATTATCATAGTAAAATTGCGAAGGGAAAGCGAACAATATTACAGTTAGAGAACTTTTCTACGGAAACAAAGCATATACTGTTTGCAATTCGTTCAGCTTTGATGCGCGAAGAAGCACAACCTCGAAAAGTAAATTCCTTGTAGCTTATTCTATGGTTGGTTATAATTAGGCAGACGCTATATGCATAAGTTAAACAGTTTAGAACATTCAATTCTCTGAGCTTGGCCAGGCCTTTTGCCCACGATAGGAGAAGTGTAGAGACTTTGAAGTATTCTACTATCGAAACACTTCGTCAATCCAATGATGTTGATGGATTGAGACATTGATCTTGAAAATAAAGTAAATTTTCAACGACTCAGATGATTAGATCAAGTAGATTGCCAAGATAACAACGGGAAAGTGGATGAGTGGTAAAAATATGAGAACTGCCTAAAGAGAATGATTCGACTGATGATAAATTGGGTACCTAGGAACCTTTAACCAAGAACTATACGGATTAACATCACCCATAATAAGTTTCCAGCAATGTAATGCGATAATTCTTAATCCAAGGCAAAAGTGATTAATACGGGACAAGACACTCAATGCTCCAAATACATACATTATTTTATATGCGATGGAAAATATTGCAATTTTACTGTGCATATTTCTTTTTTAAGCGAGTCTGGTACGGCTGTGATATGGATTCATAGTGTAAATTTTCCCAGCTGATAAGTTATGAAGGGGTTTTCTGAACTTGGAAAAAAAAAACAGAATTCTTTCGATCAGACGAGAAGTATAAAAGTAAAGATAACTATAACAGAGCTGCATTGGATGGAATCCATGAACTTGAAAATTTAATATGTCTCTGATTTTGTTTCTTGCTCATGTACTTATCTCGCACTCTTGTTGTAAGATGAGTAAAAGAATGCAAGAGGTTTGAGAATGTGAATTGGTACCAATTTATTTGCTTACAATTTGTTGCTATACATGGAAAATAAATATTCCAATCCCAATCAGATCGATCTCAATAACACAAAAAAAGCTAGTATGGAAAAATAGCAGACTACGACACAAACAAACGCCATTCAACACCAAACAAAGACAAAAACAATTTTACTCGCGCAATGATGTCATTGAACTCAAAATAATTTGCCATATAGGGGACAACGATCTTGTAATAGACAAGACGAAAAACACGTCGTCATTGCGCCACTAGGGGATCACCCCTGGTGTCATCGTCAGCAAGTAAAGTCTTTTCCCTATAATAACAACTAGAATACAACAACAACAACAAAATAACTTTGGTGTGACGAAAAGTTGCCAAAGGTGACTAACCGAATAAAGTGATTTTCGGTTTGGGATTTTTAAACGCGCAGCTGCTGCGGTGTTTCTACCACCGCGTCGCCGCCGGCGCGCCGATGCACACGGCTAGTGTTACACAATTAACTTCGGTTTACTGACATGCCAGTCTGTTTTTATGTTTTTTTTTTTATGTCTGCAAAATCTTCATCTTCAATATTTATGTTTGCACAAGAAGTGCTAAAATTAAGACCGAAAGATGGGAGTTATTTGATATGAGTACATTATTTCCATTCTTGTTGACAGCAAGAGGGGAAAAATGAGTTACGGTTTGTTGACCTTGTTCTTTTTTCAATTTTAAATTGTTCATTTTCCTACTCGTACAATGGGAACTTATTATGAAGCTGTCGTTTTTCCTCTTGGCTGCTTTTCAATGAGACTCTATTAACTTAAATGACCGTCAATATTCAAGTATTTTGGTAGTTGACATAACAACAACAACAACCACGAATAAAAATGATTAAAATCTATTTCAAGAACGGATGTCAAAATTTATAAGACGTCTATTAATAGATTGCGTGTCTAAGTAATTTTTACTTTTTTTTCAATTTGGGTCGGCTTCTTGTCATTGCTCTCATTTTCAACATAATATCATCATAACATTGGAATAAAATGTTGTCATCATTTTTCATTTATGTAGGTATATAAAAATAAATTTGGCAGAATCTTGTTAATTGCATTTTTTGCTTAAAAATATTTTATAAATAAATTCTGCAGACAAGCGATAGACGATATTATTTAATTTTTGTCGTTTTTGCTCAAATTGAAGGTGGTTTGTGTGGGTATTATTTTTATAACTGAACAACTATGGCGTCAAAAAAAATATATGGATTCATTAAAAATATTATTTTACAGATAATATGTGTATTTTGTGCTTGCGGTTTTGGTTGTTTTTAAACTGTACAATTAATGTGATTAGTGAATAGTACAATTAAATGCATGTTTAAAAAAATGATTGTAGTAAAAAAATGCATAGGTATGTAGGAATGGAAATAGTGGGCAAAATACAATTTTCTTTTTAAAAATGCAATAAGACAAACAAATTTGTTTTTTTTTTCATGAAATATGGCTTTATTAGATAGAGAAAACATTTCTATTCACCTTCGAATCAACAAACTCATTGAAATGGCTACTTCGGCACTTCGGTTCCCAGGTTCATTTTTGAAGAAAAATGGTCCAATCTACTCTACTTCAATCCGACCCAAACTGTCTCTCTTGAGGATTGGCTTCTCGACGATAAAAGGGCAGGTTTTTCAAGCCTATTAATGTTGCAGTTATAGCCGTGTGCCTTCAATTTCCTTTTCAATTGCACCTAAGCAAAACAATTCAAGATCTTTGTTGAAATGTATGGCTAGTTAATGTTCGTGAATTCAGTCTCACAATTGACTACGGTAGCTAGATTCTTTTTCGTCTGCGTGTTGACGAAGGTAATCATAAATGTTGTCCACAAATATAACCTTATCACGAACTTTTTGCAGAAGCTTGTGTTGAGCAGGGCGGTAATGTTCCTTCCGTTTCGTTTCGGCACATACCACTTAAACCTCCCAAAATTACTCAATTCGTTTTGCTGATGTATGATATTGATTTTCTCTAAAGATTTTAAGAGGGAAACAGCTATCAGTATCAAAATAATCTATGATTATGAAGAAACCACCAGATGGCCCATCCTGTAGGTACATACATACATACATACATATGTATGTATATGTTCCGACGTTTGTTCTTTCTCTAATAAACACTACAGCTGATCTGAGTTCTTGTTACTAGAAGTAATCTCCTTCAGATCCCAAGACTTCCTTTTCCAAAAGTACATTGAAATTTGTATGACACATTTGCAAATTGTGGAATATTTTGTTGAATAAATCTTAAAATCGCACAGCGTATTTCATATTTCTGAGGGACACGTTCAAAACTTAAATTGACTCATCCAGCATAGTAACCATACATTTAACTGGCTCATCCTGCATAGTGCCGCAATTATTTTCTTTTTATTTATAACACTAGCCCTTATAATATTTTCCCCAGGAATTATCAATTCTCTGATACATGTGTTACAACGTTCGATCAAAAAATGTAGTTATTTTATAAAATATGTATAAGAATCTGTTGTTGGTATTGTAGATGTTTTTTTAAAATCTTCTGCTTACTTTTCGACTGAAGACACGAGACAGAAATTTCGTTTATGGTGAAGATTGTGACATTTTTGGTTGTAAGAATTTACTACCTTTAACATTTCCTTACATAACTCATTATATTACTGCACCCAAAAATTCATCAACATGGAATTACAAACAATTTCTTTTTTATTTCTGTAAAAATAAATTGCTCACCCATTTCCAGGAAATCCCGTACAACTTCAATGATCGATTGTAAACAAGTTTATAATTATTTGCCTTGCAGCAAGCTCTTTAATTGATGATGAATACAAGAGAAAAAAAACATTTTCCAAGCAAATCATTAAGTCTTTATAATTTGCAAATGTTCAGTTCTCTCTTTACACCCATTTTTGCTGTCACAAATAATTCTAAGATATATCGGCGGCATACTCGTGCAAATGCATTTGTATACCTACTGATTTTATTTTTTCAATCTAATCATACTCGATTCCGATTCAACCTCGAATTATGCAACTTGTGGCATTGAAGGTATTTATCGTCGTGTCGTGTGCGCAGTCCAATGCATTTACAGCGGCAGCGGCTGCGGTGGTGTAAACTATTATTATTATTATTAACCTAAAATTACATTACAAGCAAAATGATCAATTAATAAATAATTTAATATTATGAACGCAGAACAACGATTATAGGTAGGTTTTTTTTTAAATTTTAATTTCTTGTAATCTAAGGAAATACAGCAACATCGTTTGGTTTAAAGTGGGTGTTGTGGTAGAGTAGAGGCCAATGTTACAATACCTGTTGCACATACGGACAGAACACACCTCTTAATCAATAAATTGTAAGATTTTGTTATTCACAACTACAGTAAGGAGATACAACAAATTGAAAACCTTAAGTGGTTGGTTACCTACTACATACATATATACGAGTAGTTTAGAATAGTTGGTAAAAGTAAAATAAGAAAATAATTCGCTTGTCATCGTTGGATTGCCCTAGTAAAGGGATGGGGAGGCCAACAGCAATGCCATATCTAATGTTATTCAATTAATGAGTCACAAAAAGTGTTAATTGAACTTATTTCATCAATCAATAAAACCTTTAACTATCTACGAGAAGGTAAACTTACTGAGTTAATTTAAAATCTAAAATCGAGATTACTCGCCACTTTTGAATCAAGATGTTATTTAAAGTTATATGAATTAAATATTTCACGTTTGAACGAAATCATTGATTAATGTGCCAAAGTAATCGAATATTCAACTTCTCGGAGGTTCTTTGCCCAAAAAATCCTGTAAGATTTCGTATTCAATACAAATGTCATTTTCTGTCTACAAGCTACCCAAATTGTTTGTATCAATTTCTAACATAAACATACCCCTTTTAGAAAGTTTTTAACTTGTTTTAATTCCTAAAGCTAATTTCTACTCTATGGCGCGCTTAGTTTCCGTGCTTTGCATAATTATATTAAATATCCCTAAACACCTGTTCAAATAAATTCAAATTGTTGTTAGTCAAGTTTTTTTTTTTCAAGAATATAAACAAAACATTGATTAAATTCTACATAAGCCAACTTAATTATTATTACAAGTTTAGTTGTAAACCAATTCATCAACATCAAAAACTCTCTTGATCGATGATCATGGGCCCCATAAAACACTAAAAATATAAATAAAATAAATTCATTATTATAAATATTTTCTCTCTTATAATTTCAGGTCGACCTAGAACCAGAGCTTAGTATAAATATGCCACAAGGGTAAGTGTAAACAAGGAATTTTTTTCCATTGTTAAATTATGCATAATAATCGACTGATAATAAATCATTTTATGTGTGTTATACATTTGTGTAAACTAAACCTGCTATATATGTACATATATGTATGTATATGTACATTTATTAAAAATATAAAAACAAAATAAAAATGAAGTGCTAATCGAAAATTCATCACATCACAGATAAAATTGATAAGGTTTTAATCTGCACAGGTACATACACTCAATAAATACATGAAGAGAGAATATTGTGTAAATGTTAGATTAGCATTAGAAAATATTTTTTACCTACTTGTATTGTTTGCTTCGATCAACAGCAAGAGCAATACACACGAATGAGCAAACAAGAGTGCTAATGAAAGTTGAAGTTGTTAATCAAATTGGAATTAAGAAATATTACTTGTAATTATTAATATTAATATTATTGCATACTCATACGAGTATTACTGTAGGATACGACGACACGAAATGTAAGCTACTTAATTCGTTGTTGCCAAATGCTCCAGTTGAATTTAAGATTTTTGTTTGTAACAATTTTTATGTAAAATAAGATCAAATACTAGGGTTAGTCTTTAGTAGTACCCGTGGCGTGATGAATAGTGCGTTGGACTGTCATGCTTGGGTTCAAACCTTGCCTGTGCAACCTAAAGTTTTGTTCACGGGTAATATTTGTCAAATTAGCCGTTCGGACTCGGTTTAAAATTGTAAGTCCCCTCCATTCCTGACAACCCGCAAACAGGAATGGTTGAGAGGTGTAAGCCATTAGGCCCTTGTTCTCAACGGGTTGTTGCGCCAACTAATTTATTAATTTATTTCGTCTTTTCCGCCAGTTTTGGAAAAATGAATCTATAAACATGATTTTTGAAAGCTTTTTAAGTGTTCTTGTCAGGGTTAGGATTTTGTTGACCTACAAAATTAAAAAAAGGCAAAACAAAACACTTAAAAAGGCAAAGAAAAGGTATTTATTAAAAAAATACTAGAAAAATAAACAAAAATACATTTAATTATTGTAGCACTGGGCTACCAAGAGTTTTTTAAAGTTCTCAGGTAGCAATCTTCTTCGGTCGTCCCTTAGAAGGGCTTTGAAGGAGCTAAATGATCTCTCAACTTCAGATGAAACAAGTGGAATCCATCTAAAACTTACATTATTAAAAACATTATTCACTTCAATGTTTCCTGGAAGTTTGGAATGCAAGTCGCCGTTTATTACAGATTTTATCTGCTCAACTGTTTTTAGTCCTGTGTTTCCATTGAAAACGGCAGTAAACTTCTTTAAGACTTCCTTTGCAATGGGCCCTTTTGCTTTTTTTTTAATTTTCTTCAATGTCTTTCAAAACAGGCAGCACTTCGCCAATTGATGTTCCTTGATGAGAATATTGTTAGCTTAAATAATAAGTAGGTACAGACTCTCAAATATACCTGGTCTTTGAAAATATTTTTTTCCGGATCGACTAAAAATCCAAAATTGACTTTATTGTACGCCAGCAGGTATGCATTTAACGCAGGCGAGGAAGAAGTAAAAAGCAATACAAGGCAGAAAAAGGCAACAATGGCGAAGAAAGGCAAAAAAGGCAATTATGGTATAAAAATCAAAAAAGGCAAAATAAAATACATATATTTGCAATCACCAGGGCTTGAAACATGTTTGTCAAAAGTCGATTTCATCGTTCATTTAACCAAAAAAGGCAAAGTTAGTAAAATCCTATCCCTGGTTATTGTTATTCAAGCAATCGTTTTTGATGTTTGGAAACATGAAGTGAAATCAGGGCTGAATGGCATATTTCCCTTACATTCAATGTTCAATGGAACCATCAGTAGATTATTTGCATCATGGCACGTATTAAAAACAAAAAATAAATTTAATTTAATTTTTCTTTCGAAGCTGTTGCCTAAGATTATTTGGATTGGAGATTCTGTACGACATCCATTATTTTTGGAGGACCTTTACAAAGTTCGTCTAATGATGTACAGGATTAAATTCATTATACCAGAATTTAACAATTCAAGAGCTTAAACGCAAAATGTGAATTTAAGCTGGTCAATACATTCTTGTCTCGATAGTCTATAGCATAAATCATACAAAATGTCTCAACTGATCAAATCCTTTTTTAACTTTTTTTTTATAAAGACCAAATTTTTAGCTTACTGTAAGCTTATTGTAGTTCAAACACACTTTTTAATGGAAAAGTAAAAAAACTCCTAGAATTCTTTATTTTCCCAAGGTTCGAAATACTTTATGTTACTAAGCACAGAAACTCAAAGACCAACCGCAGGGCGCGACATCTCAACATACTTGAATAATGTTATAAAATATGTGGAAAATTTCTTCAGTTTAATATTGATTTTTGAGAAATAGAAACATTTTTGTAAGCTATGTCCCCTATAACGGTAAGTGATTATTGAATAGACTATTGAAACAACTTTCCTCATATTAAAAGGAAAACATTTCGTCAAATGGAGAAATAAATAAACTTATGTTCAATTCTTTGATATTTCGAAATGCACTCTTTGAAAAAAACTCTTCTTCTGCATTCAATCCACCCGTTAAACAAAATTTTGTTTAAAAAAAAACTAAATATTCACTTTTAATGTTTCGAAAATCTGAAAATACAAAAACTTTCTGTACCATGGAGTTTTCCACATTGGATTTTCGCTTCAATACATTTCAAGTAGAAACCAGTCCCCTCAGAAGAGCTCAATATGAATATCTCTCCAATGCTCATTTTGTTACAAAATTCTCTAATCGAAAAGTAATTTTTGTATGACGTTTTTTTATTATCATTAAAATTTCCCTTTTTCGAAATATCGCTTGAGAATGGCTAATTGGCTTCGGTGATGTTGCCACTTAAAAGCTTTTTAATTTAATAGCTTTATTTTGGACTCCTGTTTTATGAAAACTGAACAAAATTAAGAAAAATTGCTTCTGTATTTTATGTAAATTTAATTTTCATAAACTGGTAACCATCTTGGAATTATTGTAATAAACCGTCAGTGAAATGCGCGCAGTTTATTTGAAACGCACATTCTTCGGGTTTTTCCCAGAAATTTCATTGAAAATAAAATTAAATACATTGGAACTAACAAATGCGTTGGCTTTATTCTTCTTTAGAGCATGATGGCACGTTTACTCGTTATTTAAGACCATTTCTTCATTTCTTCATTTTATTTATTTCTTGTTTACTGTATGAGTCAGTCTCACACATTCTGCAATAAGTTCACTTTTCATGATCTTATTAAAGAAACCAAAAACGTCTTCAACCAAAGAAAAGACACAGTCACTGTAAATGAACTTCCGCCGCCTCGTTGTTGTCGCCGCCAAAATAATATTAAACAAAAATATCAACAAAAAAAAAGCCTGAGCCATTACCAGCCGCTACAAACGAAGACGCCACTTTCAGCTTTTTGTTCTGATCTGAATTGTCTTTGTTCGCGAGCCAGCTATGCGACTACGACTACGACAACGACAACGAGACCAAAAGAACAATCGACGATATGGCCACGACGCTATGTGACCTCTAGTCTCTATAGAATTCCTATCACTTGCCAATTTTTCATTCTTTTCTAATTTAATCACACACACAGAATACATATAATGAATCATTTGGGTGATCTTTTTGAAGTGATGTAGTATAGAATTTGGTTGAGAAAAGTTTTTCAGTGGCGCCGCGCCGGTAAATTGGGTGAATGCCTTGCGACTTGTCTGGCACAATATGCTTGTGTGGCTCTCAAAAATAAATAAATATAGAATCTGAATCAATAGGGTCATTTGAGCTTGCAAGTTTGCATGTTTTTCTTCTTCTTCAGAAAATTGTTTAAATAGTTTGTTTTTTAATTGAATTTAATATTGTCACATAATGATAACCATCCCTTTCACAGAGTCTCTCCTATCAATACTACTAAAATCTTGTTAGGCTACAAATACGAATAAATTTACATCATTAACCCCGAACTAAATCAAAAAGGCATCGCCCCACAGAAATCCTAATTTTAAAGTTTTAAAGTCAGTTGATTTGCGTCAAGATCAAAACATAATCGTTTTGTGTTAATTTTGTTGGTGGTTGCCGTTGCAATCTTTATAATAGATGAAAAATACAAGATGTTGCATTTTTATTTAACCTCTAATAGGCTAGACAAATGATATGATTGACGCTAGATGGTTGCAACAAGCCGTAGAAAACCCCACATACCAACGAAGACGTTTAATGACATCGAAACATCGGCGAGTTAGTCCACTTCAGAATGTTCATTGGATTCAGAAGAATCCGAAAGAATTTGCGACTCCAAATTGTATTTTTCATTCATCTGGTCATAATTTAAAGGCTAGTCAGTCTTATAACACCTTTTTCAAAGTTACTAAAGTAATGCAGTTTATGCTTTGCTAACTATTGGGTCAGGCATCCGGCATTTTTTTCAACTAGTGCTTATTTCGTGAATGGCAACACTTAGCTCATGTCTGATTTGACAGATAATTAGTTTTATCCTTCCGCTGAACGAATATGGTTGTGTACACGCTTGAACAACGCTGGGATCAACGCTTAGAGAAAATTCCGATTTTGTCAAAAAATCATCTTTTCAGATGAATCTCATTTTGATCTTGGCGGGTATGTAAACAAGCAAAATTGTAGCATTTGGGGCACAGAAAACCCGCACGCATACATTGAAAAGCCGATAAGCCCAAAACGAATGTTGAACGAATTTTTGTTCACAAAAGAAGGAGGAGGATATTGGCAACATTTGGTTTCAACAGAACGGCGGCGGCGCTACGTGCCACACAGCCGAAGTTACACTCCATGTTTTTATAGCACTTTCAAAAAAAAAAAGAAGTTATTTGGCGGACCCTTTATATCCGAAGCTATTTTATTCCATTTTTACTTCTTCACTTCTTCTTTAGGGATTTTCAAAAAACGCTGGACAAGCTTTTTATGGGGTTTCAAAAATATACACTTTCACATGTTTCTTTTTACATATATTTTTTTTGTGCTTCATCTTAATTCGCTAAATTTAATTTTTGTTTCGTTTTAAATTGCACAACATAACTGATCATAGAAAAAACAGCCAAACTTCTTATTTAATCATTGCTATTGATACCAATTTTCTCGAACTCTCGTTTGTAATAAGGCTGAACATCAAGAATAAATTGAAATGCTGTAGTCGAAAAGTCGTTAGTTTAGACCCTATTTAATTATTTAATGACATTATACTTTACAATGGCTGCTGAAGGCATATCACTTCCTTTTACAGACTAGAAGACAAATTGCCTTATTTATTTCCATATGAAGTTTTTGAATACAAATCATGACAAATTTTTACTCATCACCTTGAGTCTTACCTTTGCACTTAGTATAACCCTGACAATCAGCTGTAACAAAACTTGTTCATAGTTAAATACTAGTTTGTTTTAGACATTCCAATATATTTATTTAAAATATAAATATTTATTTTAAATATAAAATAATATTCACTTTTTAAAATTCTCTAAAAAAATTGCTTGTTTAATTTTTGATCGATGAATTATCTTGTTTTCAGTAAGTTAATCTTATCTTGATATGATTAACGTATCAAAACTCGTGAGTAACGTGGTCTGAGTCTTAAAATCCTATGCTTGACTAATATCAATTATCAATTTAGGTTTTATCAACAAAAATAAAACTACTGATTTTGTGATTCATTCCTACATAATTATTAGTGGCTTTAACTTGCTTAAGAGCATATACATAGGTATATGGGTTTCGTGAAAGAATAGGAACAAAGTTGTATCAAAAAAAAATTAAACTTTAAGAAAAAGTATGTGATTTAAATTTTAAGCTAATGTTAGCTAAGACTCAACTAGATTCGACAAATCTTAGACGAACAAACTCAAACAATCTTAACGCACTTCCACAGTTTGTTACTTCATTCTTGAAATTTTTATAAATACTCTATAAAGTAAATACAAGAAAAAACAACAACAAATTACCGATACCGACAAACCGACTTTCACTTCTGACATTCCAACTCATTTCCATCGAAATGTAGAACACCCAATTTTCACTTTCATGTTAAGAATTCACAATAGTTTTTATTTTTCATTCCAATTTTTGTGTTATTTGCTTCATGTTTAACCAACTAATAGTTTAAGAAAGGTTTTTGAAACTTTACCAGACAAAAATTATAATCTCTGTTTGTTCTAATAAAGAGCAAGTGCTTACGATTCGAACATGAACTTTATTTATTTAGTACGCTTTCCTTCTGTTTAGTAAATTATTTTATAAGTTATCTTTTCAAAAATTTAATTTGTTTTTTATTTCATATTGATTTTTTTTATTATCAATTTTAGATCAGATGGTTCGGAAACGATACAATTATCAGAAGAAAACGTCAATCCAGGAAAAATAAAATTGGGACCAAAAGATTTCGAATTGAAAAAGGTGCTGGGCAAAGGTGGATATGGAAAAGTTTTTCAAGTGAGTATATGTACTGGTAATATTGCTGTTCAATTTTCTACATGAATTAATTTTTAAATTTGTATTCAAAGTCAAACCATAATAAGAGGTCATGTCATAAAAATAGATTCCCAAGCTCTGAGAAAAATTTTAAACATTTCACATTTATAAGAAGAACATTTTTGAGTGGGTCCATAACTTTAAACTCTGTAATCTAGTAAAAGTTTAACTATAATATTAAGCTATTTATAAACAAAATTAGGCAAACAAATCCAACAAAAATTTCAGTCTCACAAATAAAGATGAAAACTCAATGATTCCTGAGGTCTAAGAGGTCATAAAACCTGAATTGGCCAGTACCAGAATATGAAGTAATTGTTTTAAACAAGTCTTAGAAAAATGACTTTATAGTAAAGGGTGATTTTTTAAAAGCTATAGGAAAGTTTTTCAAAATAAAAAAACACATACAATTCAGAAAAATGCATGAAATCTTTATTTGAATCGATTGTACGGTCCATATAATTTAATGTTTGAAGATTATTTTATGCAAATGTTGACCTTGACTGCGTCTCAAATGGTCCGTCCGCTTAGTCCAATTTTGCTCTTTCCAACATTTCGGCCGGTATCTCACGAAGAAATGCTTCAATTGAAGCGGGCTTGTCTGTATAGACATGAGCTTTAACATAGCCCTACAAAAAATAGTCTAAAGGCGTTAAATCGCTCGATCTAGGTGGACATTTGACCGGTCCCGAACGTGAAATAAAATGTTCACCGAACTCGCCTCTCAATAAGTCCATTGCTGCGCGTGCTGTGTGGCATGTAGCATGTGGCACCGTATTGTTGAAACCACAAGTCATGCAAGTCAAGCTCTTGGATTTTGGTCCAATAATGCCATCAGCCCATAAACCGCACCAAACTGTAACTTTTTCTGGATGCATTGGTAGCTCTTGGAATGCTTCTGGCTGATATTCAACCCAACATCGACAATTCTGCTTATTTACGTACCCATTGAGACAAAAATAAGCTTCGTCGCTGAACACAATTTTTCGGTGAAAAATTGGATCTTCGGCCAACTTTCCAAGAGCCCATTCACCAAAAAATGTATGTTGCAGTAAGTCGTTCGGTTGCAATTCTTGCACCAGCTGTATCAGGCATCACACCTAAATCCTTACGCAAAATTTTCCTCGTTGTTGAGTTACAGAGGCCCAATTGCTGCGAACGGCTACGAATCGATAATAATTGATGGTCATCATTAACACTGGCCGATACCCTTTAATTACGTTCAATATTTAGACACTGAAAGCTATTTTCCTCTTGTAATCACAACAGAAAGTCAGCATTATACCTCTGTTGAGCGAAATGCGTCACTATAAACTTAAACAACGTTATTAAAATTTTGAAAACTTATTTCCAAACTGAGTGCTATGCAGCTCAAACAGTGCGTTTTCTGAAAAGGAGAAAATGAAGCATCTACAGCAAATGCTGCACCCAAGTTTGTACAAAAAGATCTTGAGACTGCTAACAACAAACATGGTGTCCGTCATCGAACGATGCGCACAATGAGAATGTTGCTGCTATAGCCAAAAGAGTGGGACTGAAATCACGAACACTTACTCGCCATCAATCTCAACAGCTCAACCACGCATGATTTTTGGCGAAAATCAATTTTTTTTTTGAGAAACCAAAGCATCTGCAGAGAGTGACATTTTGATGCGGATTATGGAGTGGTGGTATCACTAGACCATTTTTCTTTGAAAATGACGCTAGGTCAATGGTGGGCGTTACAGAGCCATGTTAAGAGACTTTTTTTTAATTTAAATTAAAGCCATGGATTTGAATGTCCTTTGGGTAATGCTGGATAACGCGCCATGCCCATTAACACTGCATAGTTCATGCTACAATTGATCTTTTAAGCACCACAATTCATAAAACGATTTGACCCCTTTCAATTTCTTTTTGTTGGAAACCGGGAAATATCTATGTTAGGCAATAATCATGATTCAAGCACTTATGGCCAATATCGTCGAAACAATCCTTGAGGTACAGCCCAAATCTATTAACACAATTTTGGAAAATTGAAGTGACAAAATGAGCTATTGCGAAGTCAGCCGCAGTTATGTATATTATAATTGGAAATGTTTGCTCTTACTAATAAAACCATAATACTTAATAACATTTTTCATTTTATTGCATTTTTAAAAAGGAACTTATAATCGGCCCACTTTGACCTGACCTTTTACCAGATTTAGTTTTAAAACGTATTTTAGGATATTATTTGTTTAACAAAACTACAATTAGTATTTTTCTATTTTAATTTCGAAATTACTTATATTTCTAGGTTCGCAAAACCGCTGGTCGAGATGCCAATAAATATTTTGCCATGAAAGTCCTAAAAAAGGCATCAATAGTCACAAATCAAAAAGATACAGCTCATACAAGAGCCGAAAGAAATATATTAGAAGCCGTTAAGGTAAGTTACAACCTCAACTTAAAAAAACAAAGCAAGCAAATTTAAAATCTAACTGTTCTCTTAATTCTAGCATCCATTTATAGTAGAACTAGTATATGCCTTCCAAACAGATGGTAAATTGTATTTAATCTTAGAATACTTAAGCGGTGGAGAGCTATTTATTCACTTGGAACGTGAAGGTATATTTCTAGAAGACACAACTTGGTAAGTTTATACTAATCTCATACTCATAATTGCATTAAAATATAAATAATATTTTTGTTTCTTCTTTTAATTATGAATAGCTTTTACCTCAGTGAAATCATATTGGCCTTAGGTCATTTACATTCACTTGGAATTATATATCGAGACTTAAAGCCTGAAAATATCTTATTAGACGCACAAGGACATGTTAAACTAACCGATTTCGGTCTATGCAAAGAACACATTCAAGGTGGCAGCGTAACACATACATTTTGTGGTACAATTGAATATATGTAAGTTCATTTTCTAATTTCGTGCTGTTGGAAAAAATTATTGATAGTTTGTGTTTTTTATTGTATTTATAGGGCTCCAGAAATTCTAACGAGAAGTGGTCATGGCAAAGCTGTCGATTGGTGGTCACTTGGAGCTCTTATGTTTGATATGTTAACTGGCGTGGTAAGTAAATATCTCAAGGTTTTAGAATTATTAAGTCAAATTGTCAAATCCTGCCTTACCACCAGCACGAGGATATTTTCATAAATATGCAAACAAAATCGTACATTTTTTAAAAAGGTTTAAATTTAAAGTTTCCAATATTTATTTTAAGTTATGCTGCATATTTTGATAATTATTATTTATTATTATTATACATTTATTAAGCGAGTAATAAAATTACACGTTAATATAAAAGAATAGAGCTGAAAGCAACAGTGGCCTTACGCTCAAATAAACTTAATTCTAGGTTAACTTATTTATTTAAAATTATAATTTATTGATATAATATGGTAATAGATTTATATGGAAGTTTTAGTTTTCAAAAGTATTTCATTGATTTTCAATATATTAGGTTTAGTTGGGTTGCTTAAGATTTCGATGACATCATTTCCGGTAAGTATTTCTGTGATGTATGGTTTAGTTGTTTCACAGTTGTAGAGCAGGTGTTGAAGATTGAGAGTAGTGTGGCAGTTGGGACAAATAGGTGGGGGTTCGTTTTTGAGAATGTGGAGGTGGGTAGCAGAGGTATGGCCGAGTCGTAGTCTGATAAAATTAGTGATCATAATTTTTGGGAGATTTGTAGGATAATTGGGTGGTGTTTTCGTGGGGTTGACTTTTGTGTAGTGGTGTTGATAAATGAGCCAATTGTTCTTTTCGATAACTGTAATGTTGTTCATAAGACCCCTTACTATGTCGTTTTTAGTGTAGAAGTTGTACAGGTACAATGGTGATTTGTGAGCAAGATTGGCAGCTTCGTCAGCCTTTTCGTTCCCTATAATACCAACGTGTCCTGGAATCCACATTAGTTTTATGAGGTTGGTTGACTTTATTAATAGGGACCGGATGTTGTTGATGATGTTGATATCATTGTTTGCATTTGCAATGGCATTTCTAGTAGAGAGGCTGTCTGTGCAGATGATTTGCTTTTTTCCAGTTTTGATTGCCACTTCTATTGCATTAAGGATTGCAAAGGCTTCGGCGGTGAAAATGGAGGCTGTTTGTGGGAGTAACCCGATTCGAAGAGTACTACCATCATCATTGACAATGGCAAAGGACGTGTTGTCACTGGTCTTTGATCCGTCCGTAAACATGAAGTTCCAGTTATTGGCTTTGAGATCCGATGAGATGTTAAGATAGAGCTTTCGGTATGTTAGGTTGTTTGTGTTCGTTTTTCTATACGGTGCTAGATCCATTACAAAAGAGGTTGAATCTATTAGCCAGGGAGGTTCCAATGAATAGGGGCTTTTTATTTTGATGAGGTTCTTTTTCGGGAATTCATTTTTTGCAGACTCGAAAATTGTGGAGAGGGCTGATGGTTGCTTGTATCTCTTTTTACGATTCGTCATGAGGTCTATTTCTTTGTCAATTGGCGATTTATATGAGAAGATGAGTTTTGCGTAGAGTTTGTGTGTTATTTTTTCCCTCCTTTCTTCTATCGTTGGTAGGCCAGCCTCTGCCAGGATGTTTTTGATGGGGGAGGTTCGGAAGGCGCCAACACTACATCTCGCTGCTTGATGATAGACAGGTTTTATAATTCCTAGTGTTGTTTTTGGTGAGTTTCCATATATGTAAATTCCATAATCTATTTTGCTTAAAATAAAAGATTTTGTTACATTACAGAGTGAGTTTACATGTACACAACTTTTTTTGCTAGATAGATATTTTACAATATTTGCCCTTGCGGCTAGAGACATCTTAAGATCTAAGCAGTGGTCACGCCAATTGTATTTGTTATTAAAGGTTAATCCTAATATTTTTAATTTTTTAACATTTTCAAGATTTACATTATTAATACTTAAATTAAGGGGTGTACAATTATATTTACGGCATATGTGTAGCACTTTGCATTTAGTTAAAGACAGTTTTGAACCTGAGGTGACTCCCCATTCTAAAATGTCTTTGATTGCTTCTGAGAGAATACTTTCCATTTCATTAATTCTTTGAGTTTTACACAAAATATATACATCGTCTGCATAAATGCAGTAGTTTAAAGCTTTACGTTTAGAAAGTATTTCGCAAATGTTTTGGAAGGCAATTGAAAAAAGCACTACTGACAATGGTGAGCCCTGGGGAATACCATTTTCAAGTCGGTATGAGGTAGAGTAGGAATTGTTACATTTTATGAAGAACTTTCTATTGGTTAAAAAAGATTTCACATAGTTAAAAATTTTGGGGCCAACACTCCATTCTTTAAGTTTGTTTAGGATTACATGAATCCCAATCCTGTCGAAAGCTTTTTCGAAGTCTAAGGTGAGTATCGAGATGTGATTCTTAGCGCTCAAGGCTCTGGAAATGAGTTGATCGATATAAAGGAGGGCGTCCGTACATCCTCTGTTGGGTTTAAATGCTGTTTGATTTTGGCTTAAGAGATTATTAGTCTCAGCAAACCAGATCAGTCTTTTGGCAACAATTTTTTCCAAGACTTTTGCGAGGCATGGTAAAAGAGAAATTGGGCGGTAGCCATCCGCTGATTGTCTGTCTTTACCGGGCTTAGGAATAGGTAGTATGGATGCTGTTTTCCAGATCTGAGGAATAACACTTGTATTAAGTATATTGTTATAAAGATGGAGAATTCTTAGCTTAATTTTTTCTGGGAGATTTTTTATCATGGGATAAGAGATTCTATCCCGGCTAGGAGTTTTTCCTTTTAATTTTGCTAAACAAGAGTCAAGTTCAACTATTGATATGTCTTTTTCAATGATCAAAGTGTTATGTTTGATTGTTTGGTAAGGAAGGGGAGAAGAGGTAACGGATTCTTGTTTTAGATGTCTAAACTCATTTGAGAAGCAAGAGTCGCTTGAGTACTCCGACCAGCACTGCGCAATGTAATTACCTATCTCAGATGTATTTGAGAGTATATCATTTGGTGTTTTAATGTAGTTTATTGTGAGTGGGGTTGGGTTGCCTGTTAACATTCGTATATTGTTCCAGGCTTTACTTGTTGAGGTGTTGGGGTTAATGGAGGATGTAAATTCTTCAAAAGATTTAGATTTAGCTATTTTCAGCTGTCTGCGGAATTGTGCATTTGATTTCTTAAAAGCTATCAGATTGTTTTGGTTTCTATTTCTTTTGAATATTTTCCAGGCCACTATTTTTATTTTACGAAGTCTAGCTAGTTCAGCGTTCCACCAAGGGGTGGTACTTCTTGATTGTTTTGGTTGTGTCTGGGGGATAGCAACATTGGCTGCAGATCTAATTGCCTTTAAGATAGTTGCTGCTTCTTTGTTTGTGTTTAATGTTGGAAGTTTATCCGACAAGTTTTGCGTGACTTGGCTTCGAAAAACAAGCCAGTTCGCTGAATCAGTTTTAAACTTAGGATTTGGAATAGTATGTCTTTGATAATGGGCGAGATTTATAGTTGTCAAAATCGGAAAATGATCACTGTTGTGAAGGTCGTCTATGGTTTTCCATTGTATTTTAGGGAGAAGTTCAGGAGAAGAGCAAGTAATGTCAATGTGGGTAAGAGAACCGTGTGTGGAGAGATGAGTAGGAGAACCGTCGTTTAGAATTGAGATATTAGAGTCTAAGAGGAAATTTTCGATAGTTCTTCCTCTGTGGTTTGTATTGGGTGAACCCCATAGCATATTCCATGAGTTAACGTCTCCGGCTAAAATGACTGGAAGTGATAGTTGATTTAGCATGTTATCTAAGTCGTTTTTAGTGAAGGATTGTTGGGGATGAATGTAAAAGGAGGCTATACATATTTTTATTGGACCGGATATTTCTATGGCGGAACAGGCAATGTCTGAATTAATAGGTAATTCTCTGTGAGGTATATCATTTTTAACTAATAATGCAACACCTTGCTTTGCTGTTGTATTTGAAGGAAGGTTGTTGAAATAGCTTTTGTATGTTTTAGGAGGGGTAGGGGTTGCGTTGAAGGAAAAGTGAGTTTCCTGTAGACATAGAACTGTGGGTTTGTTTTCTTTTATGAGGATGTTAAGCTCATCGTAATTGTTTACGTAACCTTTCAGATTCCATTGTAGAATCTTAAGTTTAGCTTTATCCTGAAAAGCGGTGAACTTCGGCACTGTATTACTAGAGGAATACTGTGTGAAGTTCTTTTGATTGGGGTTTTGAGGTATGATGGTAGGATCAGAAGGGATAGGAGTAGGAGGAGTCAAAAGAGTAATGTTTGTTATGTTTGTGTAGTCTATTGAGTTAGGTGGTGGAATTAAATGAGTTGGCGATTTTATGTTGGTAGTGACATCATAACCCCGCTGTCCGGCAGCGGAGGTGCTCGGACAACAATTATTATTGTTGTCCGAACATCTCAGCCCCCGATCAACGGGGTCAGGATCTGTAGAATGTTGTTTATTATTGTGGTGGTTGTTCATCATCATGTTTATGGTTTTGGGTCAAATAATATTTATTATTTAGTAGAAGAGATTGAGTAATATTTGAGATAGGTGATAAGTTATTGGATTGTTCTGAATCGGAGTCAGAAACAATCATTTCTTCTTGTATTTTATTGTTTTTAGGATTGTTTGTGTTTATTTGTGAAATTTGTTTTGTGGTTTCTATGATTTTTTGTTGGTCAGTAGTAGTTAGAGTAGTGTATATTTTAGTGTTGTTTGATGATTGTTGTAATGCGTTAGAAGAGGAAGAACTAGATGTTTGTGGATTTAGAGAATTTTGTGAAAGTGAGACGGAACTATGTGGAGTTGTTTTTGCTGTTGGGAGTGAAACTGGGTTATGAGAAGAAGAAGACAGGTTGTTGCCTGTTTTAGCTTTAACATTGTAAGGCGTATTGTTGACACTTGTTTCAGTTGGTTTGTTAATATTATATATGTGTCTCGCTTCGGAAATAGTGCACTTGTTTCTAGTTTTTATTGTTAGTATTTCTTTATTTTTGATATATTTAGGACAGTTGATAGAGGAGGACGGATGGGGTTCTGCTGTTGGAGGGCAATTTGCACACATGACACGTGTACAACTTGCGGGCGCGTTTTCATGAGGTTGAAGGCTGCATGTAGCACAGATTTCTTCCTTGGTACACCTTTTAATGGTGTGTCCGAGGATTTGGCACCTGCGGCACCTCATAGGATTAGGAATGTATTCCTTGACTTTTTCTTTGTAGAAACCTATTTCTACAGTGGCTGGAGGTTGGTACAGATCGAATGTAAAGAGCATTAATCCAGTAGGGCGGTGTTTTCCTTCAATATTTTTGGTGAATTTATATACCTCAGTGATACCTTGTATGGCCATTTCAGAGATAATGTCAGATTCTGGGACATTGATAAGGTAGGGGGCAAATACGATACCTTTGCTGGAATTAAGGCGATCGTGGTATTTCACTTTGACTGGACATATATTGGCTATGTTAGAAATTGCCATAAATTTTTCTGCAATGGTTTTGTTTTTTGCGAGAATAAGGATGCTTCCGTCTCGGAGTTGAGAAACGGATTCATACTCTTTACTGATTGCGTCTATAGATTTCTTCAGAACGAAGATACTTACATTTGAGAGTGGCTTATTTTCGTCGGAAGATGAAATAATTACAAATTTTGGGTTTCTGAAATTAGTTCGCGGTGGGAGTTGAGGGAATTCTACGAAGTTCGTAGTTCTTTTTGTTTTTTTGGGGGGAGGTGAATTAAGGGGCATTTCCGGGGAAAGCCCCTTGAATTTATTCCCATTCATTTTTGCCCTTAGGGATGGGCTTTATATATGGAACTAAAAACACTATGCAACCGAGTGTTAAACTACACGTAAGGATTGCTAAAGTTAAGAGAACCGGTTTTAGAGGTTAGGAAGTTTACTCAAAGTAAGAATCGAAAATCGTAGACTAGAGAGAGACGAAGTAATCGCAACGAGTGCTAGTCGAAGACTGATTTTTGATAATAAGTTTTAATGATATTTCAATCCGACCTGGTCAATTACCTAAGCTGATCAAGACAAAACAATTGCTTATTGAAGCTATTTTCGATAGTTATTTGAAAACAAAATCAAATTTGATCAATTACATCAGGTGGCGTTAAATGTGGATCTTAGTCAAAAAGGTTACGAGTTCCTCATTCAGCTGTTTCGAATTGGAATTGAACAACATTTTCCATCTCTGTCACTTGGATATTTGAAGGACCCCTAAACATCTTTAACAAGATTTTTCGCCGCTGTCATTCAAGATAATTTTGAATTAACTGCTGCTTCCTTCTTTT
Source organism: Eupeodes latifasciatus (assembly GCA_920104205.1). NCBI lineage: Eukaryota > Metazoa > Arthropoda > Insecta > Diptera > Syrphidae > Eupeodes > Eupeodes latifasciatus. The sequence goes on along the minus strand of OV049926.1, from coordinate 130,254,744 downwards.
TTTTATTGGATTTCCTCCCAGTCCAATTCTACAAACACCTGAACCATTTCTATAATACTTTTTTTAAAAACACCTTATTTGTTAAATTCAAGTTTCCTTCTTTCGCCATCCAATTTGTCGTATAAGAAAATTCTTTTAATAATAAAAATATATATTTTTTTTAGCCGCCATTCACAGCTGATACCCGCAAAAAGACTATTGAAACTATCTTAAAATCAAAATTATTCATACCTGGATACCTCACACAAGATGCTAGAGACTTAGTACGTAGACTTCTAAAGCGTGTCGTTCACCAAAGACTTGGATATGGACCCGAAGATGCCGACGCAGTACGAGGTCATCCATTCTTTAAACATGTTAATTGGGATGATGTTCTAGCCAGACGCTTAGAACCACCAATTAAACCAGTATTGGTTAGTAACATCAAAAAATCAACTGTAATATAGTAATTTTAATAAAAATCATGTTATATTAATTTTTACAGAGAAGCGAAGATGATGTTTCACAATTCGATACAAAATTCACCCGACAAATTCCAGTTGATTCCCCAGATGAGACTACTCTCAGTGAAAGTGCCAATTTAATATTTCAAGTAAGTACTTTGATAAGTCTTTTGTAAGAACCATACATTTTTGCTTTGACGAGACTCTGTTTCTCATAGCAGCAGTTACTCGTAAGAAAACAAAATTATGAAATGCTATTCTTTTTTTTATTTTAATTTGTTTTCTTCAATAAATAAATTCTTATAAATTCTACACAATAATTAAAAAATACACAAAAATAAATTAATTTAAAAAGAATACAATGTCAGATAAAAATAAGTTATCTTTAGTCACTATAATACATTGGGTGCATCACATTGAAAATGGGGTTCCTTAAGTGGTATTCCGGTTGGTCCATCTGAATATTCGCAGAAGTTTAAACCTATCCTTCGCAACGGATGACACTTACTTTTTGGGTTACCCCATTTACCTTTAAAATTGAGCCAATTTGGAACAAATGAGCGAGCTAAAGAAGCAAAAACAAAACCCAGACTAAATATCGTTTTAAAACTAATCCAATAAGAAAATAACCAACCTGTTCTTAAATTTTCATAAGAAACATCTACTGCTTTCCATGTATGCCATGGAGTACCAAATCCATTTACGTCATAGAGACGAGCTACTTTCACGAATCTGTGTTTTCCTGGGGCTGTCCATAAGCCATGAGATCCCTTTAAAAAAAGATTGTTTTAACTTTTTGGAACGCGAGTTTTTTGTTTGTCTTAAATTACCTTTGCAGCGAACAAAACTGGATGGTTAAGAAATGTCGTAACAGTTTTAGGAAAATTTGGACGTTGCAAAATTCCTTTTCTTGTTTCTTGCTTTCGAAACTCAAAAGATCCCGTCAAATGATTGTAGGTATAATAAGCTCCAGCATCATGGGCAGAAACATACATTTCTTTTGGATGAGCATTTGTACCATCAAAATACAAACTCATGTGTTCCCAATCTCCAACATGGCTACCAATGTCCTTGCGATTACCCAAACAATACCCATAAACAGCTGGAAAGGGAATGCTCCCCAAAACTCCCAAACTAACTGTGCACATAGTCTTGCCTTGACTATATGGGTAGAACATCCAAAATGTCACATGAAATGCTGGAATATTTTGTTTGTTTTTCTGAGGTTCAATGTTATCTTCATTTATATTATTATTCATTCCACTGTCGCCATTAAATTTCACATTATCCACAAGATTCGCAATAAACTCACTGACTTCTTTTTCTGTTGAAATTGGTTGATTGTCGGTGGTTGGTTTTTGAGTTGTTGTTGAAATAGGACTATTCTCTGCGTTTTCTTGAATTGTTCCTCTTTTCTCAAAGAACTTTGATGTTTCTCGTCGCCGTCGATTGCGGAAAAAACCCGGGAAAAGTCTTGACGATCTTCGAATTGTGTTACTTGCTTCTCCTGATTCGTTAATCGATACTGGAATATAGGGAACTCTTCGTTGGGGTTGTGGTATTGGCTTTTGTGGCGGTAAGAGTGGTTTAGCTAGAAAAAGAAAATAATTTTCTAACCATGATGCTTTCGACAAATTGAAACTAATTTTAAATCTTATTTCCGACTCTTATAATTTCCTACATAAGCAAAATTCTAATAATCCTAATGGATGTATGCGAATGTTTGTCCAATTTCAACGATTGGTTTCGAAGCAATTCCGCAGGAACATTAATCAAAATAAGAGCTGAAATTTGTGCACAATCAATATGTTCTGCTAATATGTCACGAATGAATATAACCTCTGTGAACTTTCTACCAATTCAATACCAATTAATTTACATCTCGTTTCCTATGAAGGACTATCTATGTCCCATTGAAGTCTTTCACTACAACTCTCGTAAAACGTTTTTTTAACTTGATTAACTAAAATTGAAACTAGGAAAAAAGTGCGAATGATCTATTACAATAAATCAAGCCTGTATATATCCGAAACTGTCCAGGCTTCTGTTTTTTTTTTTTTTTTTTTTTTTTTTTTTTTTTTTTTTTTTTAATTATTTTAGGGAAATGGCTAACTCTCGGTGTGGATGGTAGAGTTTAGACTGCATTATTTTTGTTTAAAGCTTCAACTTTGTTTTTGCTACCCGTGACTTATTATATCAAAAAACTTTTCTTATCATAACAAAAAGAGTTTAGACTATAGAAGGAATGCTATTTAGGTTTGATGATGAAGTGTGGCATTTGTTGTTCTCTGGCATCTTCTTTTTTTAATACTCGTGAGGTGCATTTAAGACAAAATTAGAACATTAATAAATAGTATTCCTTCAAAATTTAGATGGTTTTAATTAAAGTGCTTTTTAATGTTTTTTTTTACATTAATACAACGTTTACAATTTTGCGCGAATAAGTTTAAGTAAATTATCTTACCTGTAGATGTTGTTGTCGTTGGTGATTCCATAAAGTTGCTGCATAAGCGAACAACAGCATAAATTGGTACATGATGCTGATTTGGATCTTTTCCATACAGAAATGAGCCGTCATTTTCTAAGAGTTCATCTAAAATTTAAAAATTATTTATTTTACTGGAAATTACAAAGAATTCCCAATTTTTTGATTTTGTGAACATGTTTTTTTAATGAAAAATTCCAAAATGTTTTCTTTGTCGTTTTCTTTGTTTTTTCCACTTTGTTTATTTATTTATTTATATCTTGAACGAGTTTTTGCAAAACAAAATCAAAACTTAAACTTCAACCGATAAAGCTTATTAAATTTGTCGCTTAACTCTTTCAATGCTTTTAAATTTATTAAATTTCTTTTTTTTCACAAGATCAAAACTTGTCAGCAATAAACATCGTCATAATACAATTCAATTACAACAAAAATATCATACCTATCTCAGCATTTGTTACCAAGTAAGCTTTCTTCGAATTGTCTCCTATTGGCATTCCTTTTACTTCAGTTTCGGCATTTCCCTTATCCACTGCATGAACATTTCCAAGAAACTCTTCTACTCCTAATGGCATGAATTTTTCCTCTGGTGCAAGCCATACCACTGGGGCCCATTCTTTTATCAAACGTTCAACTAAAATGCAAAAGAAATGTTTTTTGTTGTTGTTTTCTTTGGTGAATAGATTAATATATTTAAATATAAATGGAAAGCGTTTGGTGACGCAGTGTCTGCAATAAGCGTGCTTTATACCTTCTACATTTGCATATAGCTTTGAGTCTCTTGTGCTGTACTCGCACAGACAGAAGCAATCATTTGATTCAACTCAAGTATTTGAGGTTACATAAACCAATTACGCATTGTTTGTGCGCACCTGCATTGCACAGCACATGTTTAGCTTTAACAAAAAAAACGTCTCATTAACATAATCGGATGGTTCGATTCGGTCATAACTCAGATATTGCGTAAAATTCACAAACAAAAACTAAATTGCTTTAGAAAACTTTGTCACTTTATATTACAACAACTTAATCTTTTATAAAGCCTAATAGGTCGTACAGTAAAACATAATTTTTTGTATATCTTATACACTGCGGTTCAAATAATTAGACAAGTTTAAAAATCAACATGAACTAAACTCTGAATGAATGAATAAAGCCTTAAGTAATATTCACATGAGCACGACCAACGAATGAACGAATATTCGTCGATTTTGACATTTCTTTCACATGAGAGTTTTTAATTCGTCGCGAATGAAGTTTGACATTCACCACCGAAACCAAAACAAGAACGATTTTTTTAGGTTAAGTACGCGCGATTTTTTTATTCGTTGCGAGTGTGGATAATGTGGAACGCGAATAAAGTTTGACAGTTCGTATCAACTATAATTTTTTTCGCGACAAATAAATTTGTTTTCTTAAATTTATTAATATATGATATTGAAAAGTAAAAGTATGCATCATAAATCAAATAGAAACTATATTGCTATCGTTTTGTTAAGAATTTGTGTGGAATAATGTCTTCAAACGTATATAAACTCACATTTTGTAATTCATTCGTCGTTCGTTGGTCGCGCTCATGTGAATACTACTTTAGATTGTAAAAACGATTTTGATATTTCTTTGAGTCTTTACTATTATTTTTGATCGACATTAATTGCTATGCCTGTTTAAGACATAAAATTAATTAAATAAGAATTAAAAAGGAATTCTTGAAACTAGAGGATTTATAAAATAAAACAAAAATATATAGATAAAAATAGGATGTGCACTTTATCTGAAGAACCGCTGTGTGGTAATTAAAGTATCTTCTATACGACAAATAAAACCATGCAAATGCGGAAACGCTTATAAGAAATCATGTTTTTATTCGCAAACATTTCTTTAAAAAACAAAAAGAATGAATTTTGTTATAAAATGTTGCTAACTTGTTAAACAACAACTGAAAACCTGTTGACTGCAAATGTGGGCTTGCACGAAATCCTTTCCCCAAATTTACTTGTACGTATGCCTATACCTATAGGTGTGCTTTTTAGCATAGAGAGCATGAGAAAAAACTGGTAATTTGATTATTTATGTTTAAGATGCTTTTTGGCAAAACAAAAACAAAAAAACAAATTTGTAATAGAATACAAGATTTAATCAATTGCAATTCACTCGCTACACTCTACTGCCTCGGTTAACTACTTTTGGATGTGTAATGCTAATTGAAATCAGGTCTGTTGCGTAGGGGGAATTGAGAAAGTAAAAAATATAATAGATTGTATTTCGCTATCTTAAATATATAGGAGTGGGCCATAAAATAGAACGATTACCGAGATAAAGTTTTATAAACTATAAATCATTTTTTAAAACATTACAAAGTATTAAATTTTATTTCTGATAGCGAGTGAGTGGTACTAGTTTTGTTTATTGCTGCTTTAGGTTCCATTTCTATTTTAATTACTTTAAGGTTTAATTTTGTATAGCTAACTAAACACATTAAAGTTAGAAGTCGATTGTCTTAGTCCAAGAAAAGTCTTTTGTGAAAATATGTAATAGTATTTATGCGAAAGACCAAACAATCTAGTTAAAACTGAAGGCCATCGAACAAACTTCTTCCAACCGACGAGTATGCTGCAAACGAAAACAAATGCATATTTTAACATTTCTGTCATAGTAAATATTTCAAAAATCATTATACTCTGCGAGTTGACTAAAAATTTGTGGTTGGAAGGTTAAATAAAAGAGGTCTTTGTTTGGAAAATCAAAATTTCGGTATTCGAGACTTTTTAAGTGTAGTCACAACCATCCCTATTCAACTTAAATTTGGCGAAAATACATATTGCGAAAATATATAAACAAATATCTTGAAAATCCCCAACGAATCCATTTGTGACTTATCCATCAGATCTGTAATCAGCGTGGTTTTATTAGTGCATGCTGTAGACATTAGACCTATGGTGGAGAGTTTCATTTATTTATCGTCTCAATTTGATGTGGAACAAAATATTTTAGGGACGTTAAAAGGGGGTGAGGTTTAGTTTCATTTAAATTACTCGAAAACTAGACGTTTCTCAAAAAAGTATTTAATTCTACACAGAAAACATTATGATTTTTTTTTTTTTAATATTGGGGTGTTGAAAAATTGCACTATTATTTTGTTTTTGGATGGGTAAATTTTTATTTTTTTTATAATATTTTTGTATAGAAAAAAAAAGTTTCAGAATGGTTCCGGAAGGGAAATTTCACCATCTTGTTGGTAGCTAACAATTTATTATTAATTCCAGAGATTTTTCAAAAAAACGTTCTATGATATGCTTTTCTAAATTATAATTATTTACAAAAAGTCATCGTAAATGTACCTCAATTTATTTGTAAGCGGTCCAATATTCAAATTTATCCATTGTAAAAAAAAGTGTCATAATCTTTTTTGTGTAGAATTTTTTATTTTTTAAGGTATTATGTGGATGAAAAACTTTTTCAATAAAAGCCTTTGAGTTATTCGATAAAACTGCATTTCACCCACTTACTTTTTTTAAGATGAAAGTGTTAAGACGCATTTTATTACTCATATTTTGTGACATCGTTTCTGAGAAAAAGTGCATTAAAAGTGCAACTTTTCCGAAAAAATAAGTAGTGAAATATAGTTTTGTCAGACGTCTAGAGTCTGACATTTACCCAATGTTTTTCTACTTTTATAAAAACCACTTGACATTGGTAGCTTTGTAAAGCCCTCCACTCCCTGAGTTCAAATATGTATGTATATGGTGGTCGCAAACGCCGAACCGAAGGTTTATTTAAAGCAATTTAAATCGCGTCTGTCAGGAACTTGCGGCCACCAAAACATGTATGTATATATGTGAAAATTCACGTTTAGACAGTCAAGGGCTCTCAAATACTACCAAAAGGCCCATTTTCAGCTAGCTAGACGTGTTTCAAAACTATATACGAAAACATTTAATCGCAGGCATCAAGAAGCAATTTGTTTGAAGTAGTTTCCATCCCTATTTCTAATCTCGAAAAAGTTTTACTTTTGATGCTCTTTTTCTCGGAAACGCTGCAACTTTGTTTCGACGAACGAGCGTTCATTGTATCACCTTTACTAAGACTAGCTATAACTTAAATATTTTCTATAATTAAGTATTTTGTTTCGCCCAAGTATGACTGTTGGGCTCATAAGTTAGGTGTTGCCATACCTTTCCTTTGATGGTTTATTGATGTTTCATAAATTATGCTGTTATCCATGTTTTGTATTTTTAAAGAAAAAAAAAAACATTTTATATTATTCAACAGCTTTTATGTATATGTCTGCTTTGTTTGTTGTTTCTATAAATATTTATTTTTTATCAATAACATATTAAAATATATTACAAATAGTAAATTTAAAAGCACTGGCCGCTAGACTATCGGCTCAAAGTTTCTATAAATAAGACATCAATCCAACACGTTTTGTCAGATCAGAAACAATTTGCTCATTTGCCCTCCCGTAATAAATTCAGATATATGACTATACCAAATCTCATATTTTTCTTAAAATCTTTATCAAACACAATCGACCCACCATTTCATCAAGCATTTAATTCGACCTTCAACACACCACTTCAACCGATCAAAAGCCGTGAATAATGTTAAACAAAATCATTAATGAAAATATGTATACATAATATGAGAGTATGTTTTTATTTTGGCACCTAATTACCATTTACTTAATATTGCATTTATACACGATTACGATGCTGCTTATTTGTAATAATAACTAATAATAATTTATATGGGCAAGGTCGGTTGCCAAATTGGCCCTAATGTTATCTTTCAGTAGAACCTACTATTTTTTGTTTTTGAGGAACCAATCTCTTTGTCTTCCTCGATATCACACCATTTTAACGACTATATTTTGTTTTAGATATTGCTCAACTAACATTTTTAAACCGCAGCCGCAGCCACCAAAGCAACGCTGCATGGTGAATAAAAAATGTATTAAAATTAAAAAAAAAAAAATTGATTAGCAGAATGCGTGCGTGCGCTTAATCAAAAATCTTACAAAATCTTCAATTTAACTGAATCCGAATTAATTTAATCACAACTTTCTTTTTATTGCCACAGCTTCGGCGGGCACCACCTTGCGTGCTTAATTAAGTCATAGTAACAACAACACAAAATTTATAAACAAAAGAAAACCAAAAAATTAAACAATTTATTTTGTGTTGAACCAAATCGTACCTACTTCTTTCTCTAGGGATGAAAACCGCCCACCATTATTGTTGTTGATATGTTTGTTGTTGTTGGTTTTGTAGTTGTTTTTGTAAGCCCTTGACGTTTCATTGATGATGGTGCTAGTAATTGTCGTTGTCATATCGACCTGGCCATGTGAAAGTTGCACGACAACGCTGGCAATCACTATCCAAACAAAAATAACTACTCTTGATGTTGTTTTTGTTTTTTTGTTTATTTGTGGTAAATAACAACTTGGACCCATGTTGCACTGCTGCTGTTTTGCTTAGTGTCTTCAATTCAGATGATTTTGTTAGTTGTTGTTGGCTCCTTTTCCTTTAAACCCGGTGCTGAGATGATTCTTCCTCTTGGAGAGATTGTTGTTTTGTATTGAAATCAATAAAATGTGCATTCCTCCACTTATATTCATTAGCCTTGGACTGGAACCAGTACTTGCTGCTGCAGATGTGGTCTCAATTTCATGATTCAACAATTTACATGGCCATAAGCTTTCTTGGAAGTTAGAGCCACTTGTTTGTGGTGACTAATTAAGGACTTGAAGGCCGAGGCCAATGCACTTGTATTTTTGTTTTCTTTAATTTAATTAAAAATAAGATGAAAATAATACCATCCGTAAAAAATTAATAAATTAGTGAAATTTTGTTTGCTTATAACACTGCACTGTTAAATGTTGCACAAATGGAAAGCGTTTTACAATCAAAGACGCGAATCAAGACTTCGGTATCAAAAAGAAAATCAAAAACAAAAAGGGCGTATAATAAGCTTAAAGTTATAAATTGATTTATTAGGCACACTTCGTCGTCGTTACACGATGGAAGGCGTTTTCAATAGAAAATGCAAAGCGTTAGGTTGCATATATTTTAATTACAACAACAAAAAAATAAAAACAAAACTATTCGTTCCTTAAGAAGGCTTTCTTTCGATTAAGTTGAAGCTAGTGGCCAAAATTTATTCTGGCCGTTTAACTACACTACGGCGACGCGTTGTACCACTTTGTTTGCCTTCACAAGTCCAACTGAATCGGTTGAGCCAACCGGGCATGATATTATTGGAGTCACTCGAAGAAGAAGTCGCTGGTATGGTTTGTTTGATTTGGTTTGGTTTGGATACCAAGTCATCCGCACCGCACCGTACTCTGAGATGGAGTTATTCGTATCTTTACTTCTGTGTTGTCTTTCTTTTTCTCTTTGATTTGTTTCTGCGACTCGTGGTGGTAGATGTTTTTTGTGTTTTTGTTTTAATGAAAAAAGCTCCCCTTTTAACAACTTTAATTGGACTCATTTTGAAACACTTAGAAGGTTTTTTCTTTAGTTTTAATGGAACATAGGCTTATTAGGTCGTTGAATCGGCAATCAAGGTCAAGACTAATGTGTTACTTTACTCAATCTACCTGTATCCGAAATTATATCAAAAATAACCTTCATTATATAAAAATACATTGCACAATTTTATGTTTGCAGATATGTTTTTTTGAAGTGCTTCAGCCAATGTGATTTACCATTGTTCCATGGATAAACAATGAAAGCATTTTTGTGATTTAAAGTGCTATGTTATGCTTATAGTTCGGTATAAAGAGTTTTAATGCAAAATACCATAGCTCCAGACGTAATTAAATAGCGTCTCTGAATCCGAAACCAGATAAAGAACTTTTTACGTGTTCTTTGCTTCCTGACAATTTTTTTTCTTAAGGAAGTTTTTGGAAATCGTGGTTCGAATCTTCTCCGAATTGGCATGTGATAAGGCAATAGTTCAAGTCTCATTTATGCAAAACCTATAGGGAGAAGGCAGCCAAAATGCTCTAACAGAAATTAATAATCTGCACCTTTTCTACATTTTGTTAAACTAAGAGCCCCCGCAGACTGCAGACTTTTTATCGGCCGATAGTTTGGTCGGCTTCTTAATCAGTATGGAGAGGAATGCATATGCGCACACTACAGCGATTCAGTATCGGCCGATAAAAAAGTTTGATACGCCCGATTACATTCAAACTAATCTGCCGGCCAACTATCGGCCGACTGTTTAATCAGTATTGGCGCATACACGCCTGCGCATACATGACGATTGTTTAGTCGGCCGATATTTCAGTTCGCTCTGTGATTTGGAGTCGTGTGCGTGTATTTGATTTTGCTAGAAATTGATTTTTCCAGAAGAAACAGAGACAAGAAACAGAGGCAGTTTCTGAAATCTTTGGCGTTCTATAACTTGTACTTCCGATGAAACAAACCAGACTTTAGGAGACTTATGCCCTTATTATGAGTAGCGAAGCGAAAGTTTGCTTAAATTCGAATTTTAAAGCTAATTTCTTTTTTAAAGTATTATCTTTAGCGAGCTTAGCCATTCGCTTCAAATATCAATGGTGCCAATATTATTTCATTAAAAAAAAAAAAAAAAAGAAAATGAAACGTCAAATAATGACTTTCAGTTAGTATTGTATTTCTCATTTATCTTCTGATTTATTTATTAAACAAAAAATGTTAAGCAACATTGCTTTGTTTTTTTTTTTTTTTGAAGATAACGATTATGACAGAAAGAGGGAGGTAAGGATAAAGATACATCTAAAAAGATCTGCCTGGGTCCCAGTCTGTGTTTGCAACAACTTAAATCGTTCAGATTCCCTTGCATTGGAATTGTTGATTCCTGTTGATCTGTTCCGACTTAACAAGGAACTTTGTTGGGCAGATGATTATTGGCCATGGTCGCCCTTCGTTGCACTTGGCATCAATGAGTTTTGTTAAAAAGATCCTTCAACCTGTTGACATGCCTCAAGGTTGATACTAATCTTGGTTGAAAGTAAAGCCTGTGAATGTATATACAGCTTGCTCCAAAGGATACAAAGAAACCTGGCAGTATGGTCCTCCAACAGTAGCTGTGGTATTTTTTTTATTTTGAGCAATTTTTTGTTTGAGTTTTACATTGTAGTCCAACCAAACCTATATTTGCAAATAAAAACTTCTTTAATGGAAACTACAAATTTTTATCAAAAAACCTTATGTGCCAATCTTTTCCTTCACGAAACGGAAGTCTGAGAGTGTTCAGTTCTTCTGCAAAACTCTGCCAATAATTTTTTTGGTTCCTGTTTTAATTAACCGAATACTCTATGCCGTTAATTATATCGGGATTCGTTTCCATCCATTGCACCACCCTAGCAAATTGATTTGCATATAATGTTTTCTTTTTTGTTATAATAATATAAAAATTATTTGCAAATACCTTTTTCTTTTATCACTCATTTTAACGAACAAACGCAAAATTCTGAATTCGCTAGGGTTATCACTAAATATTTTGATTCGATATAATTTGACGTTTTGAGCCGTTAAATTAGCGAAAATTCGCTAATGATAATTTAGGGATAACCAAGTTCTATAATGTTTTGACATTTGAAGTGAATTTAATTTAAGCGAATCGATACTCATAATACAAAGTTATCGAATTCGAAAGTTTTTAAGCTCGCTTCGCTACTCATAATGATTGCCTTAAACGAAGGTATAATGGCTGCAACACAAAAACGCTTCAGCTTCGTCTGCGTTACTATGGGTCTGCTTCGAGGTTGCTTTGAATAATAACCGATGGGAATCCCTCCAAAAGCAAATGTATTTTGTTTGTTGACTTTTTTTTTTACAGCTGTGGGGCTGTCAGACAAAGCAAATGTTCAGCAAATTTATGGATGAAACACAAACACGCTTCGGCTTCGCCTGACGTTTGCGATAGCATGCATTGAATTCCTATGGCTGAACTCGTAAACGTCAGGCGAAGTCGAAACTGAAGCGTGTTTGTGTTCCAGCCAAATGCTGAATCCATTTTGCGCCTTCTTTTACTGGGATACATAATAAAAGTAGTACCCATGGCGTGATGGTTAGTGCGTAGGGACTGATATGCTAAAGAGTCTAGAGTTCAATTTCTGCCTTAGCCACTTAAAGTTTTTTTTTCACCGGTTCAAGAGTAATTTTAGGTCACTAGGTCTAAGTTCTCTACGGACTTTTGCCACCTAATATATTTATCTTTTACATAAATCAAGTTAAAATGTTGAGACATTTTAATTTTGATGTTTTTATCATCTTCTTCCTTTCATCAAAGTTGAAAATGCTTACATTGAACTCTTTTTGACGTATATATCGGTTTTATTAATTTTTCTATCTTTATTTTTTAACAATAAAGTGGGAACACACTTACTCAAAAGAGTGCAAATCATAACTCAAATCTCAACTTTATCTGCCAGACTATCAGGGCCATTGACCAAACAAAGAAACAAGATGCTACTAAAGAAGAGAGGAAATCTTTGTTTGACTATAGATTTCATGCTTATAAGTGCAATGTGTCGTAAGAAGAAACAAATACAAACAAATTGAGTGAACAAATAAACTCGTACTAGGAGGAACCCGGGATAAACCTAAGCACACGATTCGATTGTAGTACGCAGCTACATAAGAAGCAGGGAAAATACTCAAATGATTCTACTAGAATCTAGAAGATTTAGTTTTGATGTCCAAATCGTGAAAAATGGAATTGCCATTAGACTAACTAGTTTAAAAAGAAAGGAGTAAGTAGGTAGGTACTTTAGACTACAGGAACTCTATTTCAATCAAATTTAATTTCAATGGGAACTTTTATTTAGATTTAGAACACGTTTTTGGAAGTTGAAATGCCCTAGATTTAGTTAAGTTATCGTGACCTATTTCATTTCTGCTTTATATTATGACAATTTAGAGGAAATCAATTTTTGTTAACTTTCTTTGCGATCTTAATGATGACCTATACCATCGATGTATAGAATGTTTCACAAGATCTCTTAAGTAGTATACTAGTCAATTTATCTGAAGTGAGATTTTTCTCCTAGAACACATACAGCGAACTCATAGAGCTGCGGTTTCGCTGTACTTTTTGTACGTTAACAAAATATTACTGATCATCAATATAATTTTCCAGCCAACTCGGTCCCTAGCTAGCTGTCTCCAGTTTTGCACGCCAAGTTGGTTGAGGTCTTCACCCACCTGCGTGCGCCACCTGAGTCGCGACTGCCTACAAACCTTCCGGGCTGGAGCGTTGATGTCCATTCGCTCTACATGGCCTAGCCATCTAAGCCGTTTGACTTTAATTAAAAACCTTATTATAATGTAAAAAAACGAACTTCTTTCCAAGTTTTAAAATACAGAATTTTGTCCTTCAGTATTTTGACCATACAGAATTTTGTAATACAGAACGTTTGGCATGCAGTATTTTGATCCATACAGTATTTCGACCTCAACCAGGTTAAAACTTGTTCTGTACAGTTGCTAAGTATGCCCTAAGTTTAGGCACATAACATCAACTATTTTGTAAAAACAAAAACAAGTTTAAACGAACAACCCATTTGGCTCCGAACCATTTTGGCGTGGTGAGTTAATCCTTGGCTTGAACAACCTATTTACCTTATGATTGAGTGCGTCTGAATCAATTGTATGTTCAACAATTAAAATTTTTAAAAATCAAATACCTCCTGTCAAATTGGCTTGGTCGTCTGTAGCCAGTTTAAAGATTTTATTGCAACTTTATAATACTGAATTCGCAATGCGGTTCGTTGAAAGAACATATCATTTCACAGCGAATTCTATAATCAAAGAATAATTTCAAATGAAATTAAATTTAAAACTAAAATTAATTTTGTCTTTCTTTCTTATTTCTAGGGTTTTACTTATGTAGCACCATCAGTCCTAGAAGATATGCAACGAGCCAACAGAATGCCAGCCAGATCACCTAGACGCACTCCGCGACAAACCCATGATGGTTCATATCGTCTAGCGTTTCCGCCACAACGAGGCATGTGTTCGCGTGCAACACCACCACATCTACAGACATTTGCCCCCCGACCATCGCCGCAGGACGAAATGATGGACGTACAGGGTCCTGTCGTATAGTTTGCAATAATGCAATCTATAATAAATAAACCCAACAACAACTAGCAAAATAAAAGGAAAAGAATAAAAGAAAAAAACAACAAGAAAACATATAAGAAAGTTTAAAGTTAAAGAAAAGTAAAAAAACAAATATAGACAAAAAGGCATGTAAAATATACACTATATACCACACAATATACTATATAATATACAAATATTTTTATTTTTTATTTAATTTTTGTTTTGTTTTCCTTTTTGCGAGAATATAGATAATTTTTTCTTTAAAGTACATCTTAAGCCTATATATCATATATTGTGTTTATAAAAACAAAAAAAAAAAACAAACAAAAATAAAGCTTTTGCAATGTAAATGTTCTATGATTTTTAAGAATTATTATGATTTAGTGTTAATATGATCATTTTTATTTACTATTATGTATACAGTGCTAGTTGCAAATTTTTGATAAATGTATCAAAAAAGAATCCAACTTACATAAATGAAAACAAAAAAGAAATCGAACAAGATTATTTAAAAAATGAAAGCTTTAAAAATTCATAATTTTACAAGAAAACTATATAATTTGATTAAGATCCACTTACTATACCTCCACCGGATATTCGCACAATATTTTTAAACCACATTGTGTTCTTAGTTTCAAAAATTATATTTTGTGGAAAATTATTGAGTTCATAAAGCAAAGTACATTTTTTTTTCTCGGTTACAATATAAAATCTGTTTATATTTTTCAAAATCTTTAAAAGTTTTATCAAATTGAATGAATGTCATTTTCTTTTAGAATACAAAATAAATATAACATTCTCTGTCCATAGGTAAAATAGACAGTGTAAATTGTGATTCAAAACGCTTGTATTATTTCAATACGTCGTCAAAATCTAACTTTAAAACTTTGCTTTCAGATTTTTTTTTTAAATCTAATTATCTAGTTTGTTTAACTTTTGAACTGAAAACATATTGTCCATTCTTATCCCACGACATTTAAAAGTAATTTCTCCAGTCACAGCATATTCGTGGTTCGAAAGAGAACAAGGTTTGAATCGTACCATACACAAAATGGTACGATCGGAAAATTTGTTTCGTTCTTGCTAACCGATTCGGAGAATAAATATTGACGTATGCCATCGTATCAATTTGACATTTTACAATTTCTCAAATAATATCTGACTTGTCTTGAATTTCTTTTTCCTAAAAAAGTAATCTCAATCAAAGTCAAGAAATAAGAATTGAAATTTTAATTGGAAAACTTTTCCATGCAACATTTTGCCCAACCTTACCATCCATCTTAAAATTTTCTTACGGAATAAATTTCCACAATATTTTGATGTCGAAGAAAATCGTAACATAAAACCGTTACGCTTCGCATGAAAAATTGCTATTGAAGGCATGCATCGTACGAGTTTGACATTTTCAGCGTACAACAAAATTTATTTCGGAGAATGTTCCTATTTGTGTATCCCAATGGTTACGATGATACAAAATTCGTACATTTTGGACAAAATGGGTTAAATTTGTGGTTTTGAGTATTGAAAGAAGTACTGAACATACCCAATTCGTTTAAAAGAATTTTAAATCATACAAAAATTTTGTGTAATGCTTTTGAATGATCATTTAAAGAAACCGGTTTGTGGGCAAATCTAAATTTTTAAATTTATTATAAGTTCTTCTAAACTTATCAACTTAAAAAAAAAACATTGTACATGTAATGAAAGTTATTGAAAAAGCATTTACATCCTAACATGCGTTTTTCAGTTGACAATGTGTTTGTAGTTTAGCGTACTTTTTTATACCGGATGTTTTTAAATGTCTAAAAAGGCTTAATTTTTTAAAGTAAACAGAATGTAGATGTATAGATGACTTTAACAACTCAATTAATACTTCATCGCTTTATTGTATCTAATCTTAACCAAACTTTAGAAATGCACACATAAATAAATGTCTTATTAGTTAAATTTTGTTCTGATAACGAACAGTTTGATTTGAGGTTCAACGCCCGCAACTGATTACCGCCACCCTAAAATTTGGTTACCCTTCGTCTTTTTAATAAGACTAAAAAATGAAACGAAAGTGGCGAATTGAAATTCGCTCGCATGTTTAATATTTAATTTGTAAGTAATATACAACATTATATACTGACATATTTAAATATATTTTATTCTACTCGATATATAAAAAACGTATATTAAAAATAAATATGCATGTATATTATATTAATAAAATGTGGTCCCTTTTTACAAATACATAAATAATAAAATTATGATTTTTTTTGTATTTTATTATATTTATATTCCTAATTGTAAGAGAAAAAGCAAAATAAAAGTTTAATTTTGCGTTTATCTAATGTTTTTTGTTTTGTTATTGATTATTTTGTAAGACTTTGTGCGGCGACTTGTTGTTTTTGTTGGCAGCCATCTTAAATCATTTCTAAACTTTTAAATAAAATATCATGAATATTTTATCACTAAAACAAAACAAATTGATTGAAATCAAAGAACTAAGCAAAAAATAAGGCATTTTGCGCGTGGCTTTATTCCTATTCAAAAGATTTTGTTTTAATTTGTTATAATTTTCTGTTTAAAAACAACAATAAACAAAACAAAAAAAAAACAAAAGAAAACAAAACAAACTAAGCAATAAATATTTTTTTAAGAAAATTTATTTTTCTAAATGTAATTTTTATAAACAAAATGTATAGTTTGAAATAGTTTCTGAATATTGTTTTTATTTTTTTGTCAAAAGAAAAACTGTTGAAAATAATATTTCGCTACTGCGTTACTATAACTAAAAAGAAAATTAAATAAATACAAATTACAAATAATCTAAAGGTGCTATAAAAAAATAAAAGAAACAAACAAAATATTGTGTATTTAAAAGACAGAAAAAAAAATAACATTTACCTCGATGCAATTATTATATTTTTAAACTATAAACAATAAACTAAGCAAAAAATGAAACAAACGAATACAACAAAATCAAATATGCTACACAAAAATAAATAAGCAACATTTTAAAAAGCAAAACATGAAATGCCTTGTTTTTTACATACAAAAGTTCAAATTAAGTTTCTTTATTTAAAGAAAAAATTTGAAAACAAAAATCCAATAAACCATAGCAACAGAAAGTGTTCAAAGAAATAGTGGATGTAAAAAGAGAGCTCTAGTTAATTATTCTTGTTTTTGTTTTATTAATATATTATTATTTTTTTTTTCTAATAAATTATAAAACAAGCTTAAAACGAAAGTACTTTAATCTAGTTTGTTCAGTAAAAAACATACAATACATACATTATTTAACATATAATAAAAATAATAAACATGAATAATTTGCATAGTTTAAGAAGACAACACAAAATTAAAAATAATTCAATAAATAAAAGTTATCTAATAAAAACGAAATGAAATTAAAACAAAATATTTTTCTGAGAGACATTAAAAATTCCTTCAAAAACGTTCTGAGAAGTTATAAAGCAATATGATGTAAGAATCAATAAAAAACAAACAAATAAATTTATAAAAATAAAAAACAATATGTATTGAGAAAATTATCAATTCATAAAATAAAATTTCGATTAATTTTGTATTAAATATTTTTTTTTCTTTAACTAAGAGTACATAAGTATAATGTGTAGGTATCAATTTATTTTTCTAAAATATTAAATGCTAATGTGTAAAAGAGAAAATCTTTAAACTAAAAATATTAAAACAAAAATAATTAAACAAACAAATGGTTTATCCTAACGTTATTAAATTTATTTGTGAAACAGTATAAAAGTAACAGTTGATTTATTTTTTTACAAAACAAAAAAAAACAATTTTTACAAAATGAATATGCCAGAAACTAAATTTGAACCTTCTGATGAAATTTCAGAATACGTTTTGTTTAAATGATGCATAGAGGTCTTTTTGAACTACAGAGTAATTCTATAAATTGAAAATGAATATTATTCAATTGTTATCTAGATTTTTTCATAGGAGCAACAATTAGGCTTGTTGGCCACAATTCAATTCCATTTGCTTATATGCGATACTAATTTTCTTTTAGCAGTTCTGTCTTTAAAAAAAAAAAAACATTAAAGATTTTGATTTAAATTAGCCAATGAAGATGTGAAAAATGCTCTTTCACCGGTTATTATGTGGTTTTCATTTTTTCACTTTGTTAATGTTAGTTTTTTATTTGAAAATAACCAAATTATCTCTAGCTGCTTTGAAGAGTTCGAAATTCAAGCCATCTGCTCAAGCGGCTTTGTTAGACTTCAGCTTAGATATGGCTATTTTACTTCGTCTAAGTCGGGAAGACGGGATTGTTGGCTTTCGTCGTCTATGTTGATTGGATCATCCTGCCTGACAGCGGAATTCGGTTCGTCGTCGCCGTTATGCAGTCTGCAGAAGTGGTCCTTCCATATCCCCAGCATTGACTGCGGTTCCACTATGATGTCTCCACTTTCGTCTTTACCTTGGCTACAACAAGGTAGTGGTCCGAGTCGATGTTAGCTCCTATGAAAGTTCGGACATCCACGATGCTGGAAGCGTGGATCGACGGTAGATTGATCTCCAAATTCCTTTGTGGATGTTGAGGTGTAGAAAACGTGTACTGGGGCCTGATTATGAGGTTCGCGGCGAATCGTTTTGCTAGCGAGTTTGCCATTTTTCAATTATTGCTTTCGCCTTCTTCGTTTTGAATTCGACCAATTAACGAATTCGAAGGCGAGTTTGAAATGTCATAATGTTTGTTGGCGAAATGAATCCGATAGCTTTTTTTTGGCGGATTCACAGGCGAAAGAGTGTTTATTATTATTCAGTGTTCGATTTCGTGGATTATTTCTTTATTTTAATTTAAAAATGTGAGTTAGCTTTATTTTAATTTTCTTATAATTTATCCACAATAAAATATAAAATTTAAAAATTCATTCAAGGAACGATGTTCCTGTTCATTCATTTTAAAATTTATCTTTTTGGTCACAACTTTCTCTGAAGAATTTTAAGAGTTTCAGACAAAACGTTTGAGACTGTTGGTTGTGCCATTCCAAGGAGTACGTCTTGTCCAACTCCTTTTTGGTACGATCCCTCAGCAAGAAATCTCATAGTAGCGGCAAACTTTAAAATTGAAGGAATGCCGTTGCTGTCCTGATCCTTGAATTCCTCACTGATCTCTTTCAAAATGAAGCTTCTTTCGAAAGTCGAAATAGTTTGATAAATCTATTAAGACAAAGTGTGTAGATTAATTGATTAATTTGAATTAAACTAAAACGAAACAATACTTACTCAGTTGAAGGGAGATCCAGAGGAGAAGATTTGCTTCTTAGTAGTCTCCTGGACACCCGTAATCTTGAGGATTCCTCCCTTTCAAAATAAATATACACCATAATTGATTCCATTTTTTAATTTTAATATTGTTTATTAAATAAATCACCGCAAATTTCATAAATTCAATCAAAACAAAACAAAATTTGTGGAAAGCTGTCAAACCAAAAGTGTCAAATCACTGGAATATGGAGAGAAAAAGTCAAACCAAAGTGTCAAATCACTGGAATATAGGAAGAACTACTTTCGCTTCGCCGCGAGTTCGTTAATAAGGAAATACGAAGCGAGTCGAATTTGAAAGGTCGAATTGAAAACGATCCGCCGCGAACCTAATAATCAGGCCCCTGACTACCATAACGTTTCGCCCAGCAGCAAAATCGATGAGCCTGAATCCGTTATCGGAAGTGTTGTCGTGCAGGCTGTTTTTTCCCGATTATTCCACTAAAGATTTCTTCCTTCCTAGCTTGGCATTAAAATCGCCCACGACAATTTTATT
The DNA here is from genome assembly GCA_920104205.1 of Eupeodes latifasciatus. Lineage (NCBI taxonomy): Eukaryota > Metazoa > Arthropoda > Insecta > Diptera > Syrphidae > Eupeodes > Eupeodes latifasciatus. Next base: position 130,234,923 of record OV049926.1, on the reverse strand, counting down.
ATCGTAGCTAGGACACTGCTCATATGTTTTGTCCAAAAACTCGAAGAACATATCTTTGGTGTTGTCATCCTTCTCTTCTGTGGGGGCGTGTGCGCATATTAGGCTAATGTTGCCGAATTTTGCCTTAATGCGGATGGTCATAAGGCGCTCGTTGATGCACCTAAGCTCAAGTGTTGTTGCCTAAGCCTGGCTCCAATGACAAAGCAGCATCCAAATAAGCGTTGTTGGTTTTCTAGGTAGCAGTCATCATAATAAATATTGCAGTTTTCTATCCTCTTTTTGCCCAGCCCATCCCATCGTATTTCCCGAATGGCGGTGATGTCTGCTTTTTAGCAGTCTATTGCCTACGCTAATTCTTCGGCTGCGCGTGATCTATTAAGGGACCTAACATTCCACGTGCATATCCGAAGTTCGTTGTCCTTAATTCGTTTGCGTGGGTTGTCAACAGTAAATCCGTCCGTACCTGAGGCTGGTTAGTGCTTCGCAACTGGGTTTTCTTTATTTGGTTAGGAAGTCACCCTGACGCACGACCTTCAACCTGAAGAACCAGGTATTTGATTTCAACTCCAAGGGCGAGAGTCGGCATAACCGCACCTTACAGGCCTGGGTCTGGAATATGTCGTAGTAGCCCTATAAGCTGTTCACTAAGTAGTTCAACCTAACTAGAACTGTAGACGCCATCGTTGATTCCATCTTGGGAATTCCTCCGCTGCCGTCTGGATGAAACGAGAGGTACCTTAGTGGAAACACCTTTCCCCCTTTCTCGTTTGCTACCCCCAACAACTTTTCACTGGCGTTGGAACCCAATCTCCAGTTGTGGTACTAAGGACCCGATGTTCAACACAGAGAGGTGAGAGCAGGAGTTGATAGAGTTGAGAAAACTTGTCGACGCTTATGTCCTCTTGAATGCACATGTCTACCATTTATTTGAACATCATTGATTGATTCCTTGATTTACTCAAATAAAAAGGAAATGTGTTGAATTATAACGATTATTGTTCCGCTAGGCGTTTTAACCACCAGATTCCTGCACTACGCGGCACCACCGTAGGTGCTAAATTAAATTATTACTGTAACAAAAATAGTTACTGTACTAAAAAAAAAACAAAAATTAATGACTAGTTACTGCTTTCATTAAAATTATGACGAAGATGCTCAAACTCAAAACCAATTCCAAAATAATAAAGCCTTTAAATCTTATAAGTGGTGAGCATTATCATTTTAAAATACATATTTTAGTTTGCAAAAATGTTCATTTTTGGAAAAAGTAGGAAAATACATTTGCTCAAATGGTTCCAAAACCACTATTCGACTATTTAGTTTTAAAAGACTTTTTCATAATGAAACAAAAATGCTTCTCAATAATGTATTTTTTTTAAATTAAATGATGAAAGGAAGATTGCAGATGTCTTGTGGGCTTTCGTGAATAAAACTGGTCTTGAAGTTTTCTTATCTTGAAATTTTGGAATATGAATAAATTGAAAAATTTAAGATTCTCTCATTTCAATAAAACAATTTCGACGTTTCCAAATGTCGTTGATGAGAAAAATTGAGGATATAATATAAATTATTGTTTGTTCATCATCACAAGTGTGTCGCTACATCATAGTTCTTGAAACTTTAGTCACTCCTTTTTCTCAAATCGACTTTGCCCAAATTTTATTTTATAAACGTTAACCCATAATCGAAATATACAAAATAAAAGACTGTGTTGGTCAATTTCATTAAAGCATCTTTAGCTTCACACACTGTAAGCTGTAAGCATAATTTTCTTAAAATCTTATTTATACACTTGAATGCAATGCATTTCAAACATACATAATATTTCTGCTGACTAAATTAAAAACTTGATAATAAAGTTATTAAATACTGTGCAACCATTTAAACCGTCTGTTTTTTACAATAAAAATAATATAAATAAAAACTCTATATACAAAAAAGAATAATACTTAAAATTAAATAAAAATAGTCTGAGTTACTTATTTCTTTTTTATTTGTATTAAATAAATATAAACACAATTTTAATAATTAAATAAAAGATAAAATATATAATAAAAAAAAAAGAGAAAACAAAATTCAAATACAACGTAACTGCCAAAAGTGTTCAAAACAAAATTGTTTTTTGTTTTTCATCTTAAAAGAAATATTGAAGAAAATATTTGTTTTCCTTACAAAATTTTACTATGGTCTGTTACTGTTTTATTTTTGTCCAAAAAGTCTATTCATACAAAAATAGTAAAATATACCTAACTTCCGATTATTGCTTGCATTATGTTGGCAAAGTAAATACATACATACATACATACATATACATACATATATCATGTTCTATAGTTAACCCGTTCTTGAAATTGTAAATAAATAATAATAAATCAATAAATTAAAAAACAATGCATATTCGAGATGTATGTATAAAAATAAAGCTTAAAAACTATCACATAAAATGTAAATATCTTAATAGAAATTAATTCATTATATTTATATATATAAAACCAAACATGATTATAATTATTAAATTATGAAACGTAGAATTGCAATAATAAAGCAATTTGGATAAAATCATAAAAAAAAGAAAACAAACAGAAACTGAAACTGTAGTATGTATTTTAGTTACATTATATTTATGGATTTTCGGTTGGGAAGCCATTGTATTATTTCTATACAATAAATAATAATGCTTCTTTTGAATTTTGATTATTTTATTTTATTATAAAATCAGTAACTTTTAAAATTTAATTCTTGTAACGCTATTTGTATGTTTTTTTCGGAATTTGAATTGAATTGAATAACATGTGTAATTCAAAAGCTAATCAAATTACAGGGTTATTCATTTTTTGGCTTAAAAATAGATCTAAATAGAACACACAAAGCAACATTTTTGGTGAAAATTTTATTTCATTGTTTGAGGTAATTTTTTACCACTTTTTCGCACATTTTTAAATGTTTATCGGTGAGAACTAGTGTGATGTTCGAGTACAGTTCCGATTGCTGCGACCACCGGGAAATCGATTTATTCAAATCATTAGCAGCAATTTTTTTCACATTTATTTACAAGAAGTAAAGTAAGCCGCGTTCAGCTTCTTACTCCATTGCCTTCTTCATTTTATTCTTAGCTAATACAGTACACTACAAGCTTGCTCTGCTGATTGAAAAAAGAAACACAAGCTAGCGCTCTGATATGCCTGAGCCAAAAAGGGAAACACAGATCTTTTTTCTCAGCTCAATTTCGTCCTCTGAGCTTTTTAAAGAAAAGCAGCTACTATAGTAAATGACAAAATATTCAACTAAACACTTATTGCTGTTGAGTTTGAAATATGTCAAATTCCAGCGCTATCAACTTGAAATCACGAAATGATTTGGGCAGGTTCAGACGACATAAGGGACTTGAAAGTAAGACAAGTTTCTAGTATCTGATTGGCCAGCTGCCAAAAAATTGCCTTCCAATTAAGGCAACTTTAATGGAAAGTTGACTGGAAAGTAAGTCAAGAAAAATCTCCCTAACTATCAAGTCAAGTCTACTTCTTTCAAAATGACAGTCGATCATGGTGTTTTCATTCAATTGAGAGCTTAACTTTATTACTCAATGATTTATTTATTTTCTGTACAACTTCATTTAATATTTTCTGTAAAAGGGATCCTTGTCAATTTGGAAAATAAATAAGTAATATTTCCTTACAATACAAAACACAGATCGTGATGGATTTGTAGCTTGCCTGAGGAGTGTTTTGTAGACAATTATGTTTTTGGTAGTTTTTGTACTATGAACTTGGAGTAGAAGTTTGTGAAGTAAAGTTCTGAATTTGAAATTCATGAATCATGACACTTGAAAAACTAACTAGTTGCATTGGTCAAAATTTACGTTCAAAGAATGAAGTTGACTGCAAATGAAGTCCCTTATGTGGTCTGAACCTGCCCATTTACTTAACCATAAAACGATTTGTGATATTTATTTCGTTGTTCCCAAGGCCAGATCCAGACTTTTAATCAGGGGGGGGGGGGGGTCACACACTTAGATGAGTTTTTACTCACCGCTTGAAAATGTTTTTTAATGTTTTGTAAAGCAGGCTATCAAAATTTATTAACATAATGTGTATATTACATTTACTCATTTCAATTGGTAAAGTGACAACTTTAGTTATCAAATTATTTTAGAATATCGTTGTCCAGCAAGGTATGGTCTAAATATTTAATTTGGATGACTCTCTACATATGAAAGCATTCCAAGATTCCAACAATTTTCTAAATATGCCATTTTTAAGAGCTAAAACACAATAGTTTAGAGGGTTTTGGGTGCATTTCACGCAAAAATGTAAGAAATTGTTTTGAAACGTAGCTTTTTTTACAAAAATAAAATATACTTTTCTTGTTTCCATTTCTATTAATGCGAAGAAAGCTACAAAAATTCAAAAATCCATAAAATGAGAGACGATCTGATATGAAGAAATGTCGGGCTTTTTTGACGTAGTTTTTTCGAACTCAATTTTCGGGAGTCTATTATTACTATCGCTATCAGTCAGCTTACTTGTATTTTGATGTTAAAGGAGTCAACAAAACTTAAAAATTGTAGAAAGAAAAATGTTTGGTTCTTGAATTTAAGGAAATAGGTGCATTTAAATTTTTAGTTCTCTAAAAAATTAAATTAAAACAAATTAAGGTTAACCAATAAGTTGGGGAGAAACGTTTGGCACTCACAAATTACACGTTTCAGAATCTCTTTTCACTTCAAATCTGAAGAGATTCAAAGTTTTATACACTAGCTGCGTTCAATCTCAGACAGATAGGGTATCCGGATACCTTTTTGTTAGTGGTTTACGTGTAAAATAACAGCTGATCAAAAACAGCTGAGATGTCAAAAAAGGAATCCAAAGGTATCCAAGAATATGTAGGTATCTGACAGAACAGCTGATTTTAATAATAAAATTGAAGGCTAGTTTTAGGAATTTAAAAGCATAATGGTGATCTCTTATTCAAGGTTTCTTCTTAAGAACCTGAATATTTACTCTTTTTCTTAGAAACACATTTTATGATTTAAAGAATGACTAAAGTTTTTTCAAATTCTAAATTGAGTGAAAACAAAAATGTTTGTTGTTTTTGACAGCAAACCACTTTTTGGTGAATGTCGTTAAATTCATGCATATTACCGATGTCGTCTCGTTTTTTCGACGACTCTCGTTTTCTTTGTCGTGTCGTTTTTTAAGTGGCATTCCATAACTTTTTCGACGCGAATATTTTGTAGCAGATTTTTAAACGATGAAAATGTATCCGAGATCTGTCAAACTGAAATCAAATTCTAAATCATTTCATTACTCGATATTCACCAAATGTGTTTTTATTAAATTATTACCAAATAAATAAATTATTAAAATGATAAGTGTTGATATGTGTTACAACACAAGCAGCGATAGTGACAATGATGAAGAAGGTAGAGAGCGAAATATTGCAAAGGCACAATTAATTGTAAAGATAGGACAGTGAAGCGTCGGTATCTGCATTTGTAGCATAGAGGAAATATATTATCTAGAGTCCCGACCGGTACCCGTCCTACCTGAAACACCCTCAAATTTTATTCGAGGTGAACTCTCTCAAATTCGAGGTGAACTCTCTGAAATTCGCTATCGGTGAATACATGTGAGTGGGGAAAAAAAACAAAATGGGGTTTGGGCTAAAATAGAAACTTATGGAATTTTTGTGACCTGTCAAAAATGACAATCAATTTTGCAAAACAAAACAATGGGTTTCGGATTTTAAGAGTAAGTTTTTGTTAATTGCTTTGATATTTAATATAATTTGATATTTTTCAGACCAAAAACCTTTATAATGAAAAGAGTATAATATACAAGTTCACTTCATTGAATAAAAAGTAAGTCAAATTGCAGCGAAGGAGGTGCAACAATAATCGATTTATTTTATACTCTGTGTTTCCATTTTAGATGCTGCCCATTACATATGTACCATACCATAATGCAGAAAGCAACTTCCATCAAGAAATCTGGAAGACAAAGTATACTTATTTACAGGTAAGTTTTGTATATTATATTTCTCTTAACAAAATAATATCAATGTTTTTAACGATAGACGCTGTCCATTGTATTTGTGTGTACATCTCAACGGCCATAGCTGCCGCAGGTGTTGACGGCGGAGGTGTCACGGTCGCTGCAAATAGTCAGATGATTGTAATGCAATAACACCAGCAGCAACAACCCCACCAAAGCTACGAATTCAATTCCAAATTAGCGAACATCCTCAGCTATGCCATCGACTTTGTGTTACTTTGTGAGATTCAAGTCAATTTTACAAGTGAAAGCTTTGACATTAATAGTCGACCGCCTAGTTTTGGAACGACTAAACAGCAGCATCAGCAACGGCTGTGTACCTATGCAGGCAAATCAGGTTAATTAATTCATTTACTTACGAGTAATTTAATGGATATTTTAAATTCTATTTTTCTTTAGTATTTCCAAAACGTCCTCCGCCTATTCATCAGCCGCCAAGAAATATGATGCTGCAAGCCGACCAAAAAAAACGACTTGCAGCTGCAATTAAAGCAACATTTTCTGGTTTCATAGAGTGCAACTGTCTCACAAAATGATAGCGGGGACGCTGAACTGACCGAGACAGCGGCTACTGCGGCCGCTTACGCCGACACATACCAAGTAGATGAGGAACTGAAAGTCGACTTCGAAGCAACCTGCTGTGAGAACACCTTCTAAATGACGGGAATCGGAAGACGAAAGTAAGTCTTCTGAATATTGAAAATCTCACCATTTTCGTATGTACTATTTTAAAATTTCCAGAAATGTTGGTAAACTTATAGACTGGAAAAATAAAATCTGAATTCCGTGAATACATAATGCCTATTGAATCACCAAAACTGAGTGCATTCTGAACACAACTAACTGTACTCACATAGAAGACCGTCGACACAGGAATACCCCTACAAACTACTCTAATGATGTTCCAAAAATTGGGAACCCGCAACCTTCACCTGCCGAAGATGTCCAAAAATAATACAATCGGAAATTGTGCACTTGTGACATGGTCCGATTAGGATTTTGGAATTTGCCTCGCATAAGAATGTCACAAACGACTTGCCACAAATTTTTAATCAAAGGATCGACTTACGAGCACTATTCCGGGAATGGTACAATTCAAAACCAATCAATTTGCTACAATTTCATTGCACGTTCATTGACCAGAAAACTCATAATGCCAAGACCACTTCAAAGTAAGTAACATAAACCACAAACTTTGAAAGCACTAATTGTTTTTTTTTCAGCAACAAATCAAAACGAAGCGGTATTGCAACAAATCCTGCAAGATGATTCGAAGTCGATTTGACTCTTTAAATCTCATCCATTAATAGTCAAAGTTCGTGGCGCAGCTAGTTTTTAAATAAAGTTGTTTTTTTTTTTTTTCAAAATTCTATGTAATTTAGTATAATTTTGTTTTAGATTTAAAGCTATTAATGTATTTTCATTTAAAAAACAAAAACTGGATTTTAAAATACAACTTCCTAGTTTTTGAGTAAATAAAAAAATATTAAATGTACTTTTTCCAAGAAAAACACTTCTTTTTGGTTTTCCCAAATTTGATCTGCTCAGGTCAATTATTATAGTGGATTATACCTTTTTTTATTTCGTTTTTAGCAAATAATAATAAAAAACAAATAAGCTGTTTTAGGTAGGTTTTATTTTTTTTATTGACACATGTTCAATTTAACAAAATTAAAAACTTAGTATTTTTAATCCTATTCTTCTTATGTTTTGGTTCATCACGTTCGTACGTATTCCTTTGTGATTTCATGTGGTCAACAGCATTGGTCAGAAATTCGTTCTTTTAATTTTGCCTCAGAGTGCGAAGTTTAAATTCCGTTGAGTCTGATAACACTGGGTCGACAAAATTATACTTTTTTTTTTGTCACCCAAACAAAAAATACTTTTTGAGAGGATTAAGATATCCTGACCTCGAATCTCAACTTTAAATTTATCTACTACATGTACATACATCAGGTTTTTAAAATATACCTCTTTGAAAATTTTAAAGACAACCAAAACCGGAAAAAATTGCGTATCTCTTAACTTTAAATTGCAAGATACATGTCTTTGCTTTTACCTACAGTTTAAATCATTTTGCTTCATTTGACTTTACCTGAAGTTTTGAACAAAAAACTAGAATGTAATTCTTTTTTGGTTTTAAATAGTTCGTTTAATTTTTGAACATTATTTTTGTATTTTTTTTTTCAATATATTACAAGAACTTGATGTTATAATCTTAAGACTACAAATTCGTTATAGGAAATAGTAAAAAATTGAAAACATTGAAGGAAGATATTGTAGGTTTGAATAATCATCACACATTTTTTTGAAAAAAAAAAACTATTTCATGAAATCGATAGCTTCAAAAAGATTTATATGTATGTATGTATGTATGTAGATAAGTGATTTCGAATTACAAAAAAAAAAAAAAAAAATCTCAAAAACCTATCAAACCTATCTCTATCAATTAGATAGAGTAATTCTGGAGTCGGTTTGTATTGTTGTTGACGGCATCGAAAGCAATATATTTATCATGAATGAAGGAAGGCATTTCAATTGAATTCCAGAGACCTACAATTTAAATTAGAAAGAGAAAAAAATTAAGATAGTTCTTATTTTATTATTTATAAAAATATCTTCACCACCTACATCACAGAGTTGTTGTCGTAAATAGATTGGAATGTTTTTGACGCATCCAGATATTTATGAACGTACATTTGAGCATGGCCTTTTATACACGAACTTAACCACTCAACATTCTTTGGAGCCGAACTCACTATAAAATTATAAAAGAAGCTTAAAACACACAAAATGTTTAAAATCATTGCTTGCTTACCATTCACTACCAACGAATTGACTTCAATTCCATCGACGCCGACTTCCAAGGGTGAACTTATAGCCTACATGGCCATTGGCACGCAGTACATCTTTGTAAGAGGCAATAGCCTCCAATGAATTTCTTGACTGTCGATGTTGTATCTTTGCTAGAAGCATGTTTATCTTTGGAAGTCTAGACTCTAGACTCGGAATCGATTGCAATGTCGAAATAGCCAAATTGGAGTCATTCAGCTCACGATAGCAGATAGCCAGACGATATTTGATTAAAAATGAGGACATAAGAATCCATCGGATTAGAGCGATGTAATTTTAACTAAAAAAAACAAAATTATATTCATATAATTTCAGTTTAAAATAAACGTAATGAACACACCTTGAATTTGTACCTCTTCGCTCCAGAATAAATACGTCGGCATTGCTGGCTTCCTTCTCGGGAGATTCCACTTTTCCTGTTGCAACATTCTCCTTGGTTTCTTCTTTATCTGAGGATTAAATTAGGTGCAAATTCATTATATATTTTTATTTCAATAAATTAATATTTTGCATTTAAATTGTTTTACCTTCATTTGCATTACTGGGAATTAATTTTGTTTTGTTTACATTTTCGTAGAACTGTCAAAATACTCACCTTGCTGTTAATCTGTCAAAACTGGGTTAAACTCAAATTAGGCCACGTTCGCATTGTAGTTCTTTGGTGCGCCTATACTTTCTGCATGATTTTTTCTGTTTTTATCAAAAATTTTCATAAAAATCATAGAATTTGTTTGCCAAAAGCAGTCAAATATTATTTTTAGTACAGTTTTTACTGAAAGGAAGTTGCAAAATTAATTTTTCTTTAAATATTGCATTAATTTTTCAAATTTTGAATTCAACGGATCTCTTTTTTGAACGGCTGAGTTCACCTCATAGTTTTTTCCCCCGCTGTTGAGCAATATGGGCACAAATTCCATAACAACTACATTCATAATGGCTTTTTCCCATAAGAAATGCACGGGACAACTAACACATGCTTATCCTTATGGACAAAATCCTCTCAATTTAGCTTGTAGGCCGAAAGAGAGCAAACCCATTAAGTCGGGACTCTAGATAATATATTTCCTCTATGATTTGTAGCTTGAATTGATGATGACCCCTACGAATCCCTCCCCTGGATGGAAAGGAATAGTTTAAGACAAGTTAAAAAGTCTGACTGAAGACACACCTACGAATATGCCATAAGCTGCTTTATTGTTACACCAGGTGAATAAAGAGTTTTTTTTGCTAATTAATAGACACCAATTAGATACTTACAAAGTGTAAGACTTGTCATTATAAAGTGTGTGTTATTGGCTGCGTTCAATCTCAGATACCTTTTTGTTAGTGTTTTTTTTGTAAAATAACAGCTGATAAAAAACAGCTGAGATGTCAAAAAAGGAATCCAAAGGTATCCAAGAATTTCTGGGGTATGTAGGTATCTGACAGAACAGCTGATATGGTTGAATTTTAAGAAACTTGAAAATTGATTTCAGCTTTTTGTATTTGTTAGTAAACAAAAAGATACAAAATGTTAGTTGAAGTTGTATTTGAGGATGTTCTGTACATAAAAGACGATGAGATCGACATTCTTCCAAACTATATCTAGGTATTGTCAATTCATATTAGTCCTCGTTTCTGTTAGGATAGTTTTCTGTTAAACGTAAATTCTTTAAAACCGGAGATTTCGCAAGTAAATTATTAATCGTATAGAATTCCAACTGAGCTAAGAGGAAATTTAACATAGATTACAGACTAAGGTTATCTCTTATTTATTAAATTGTTACGCACCTATCGAATTCATCATCTGCCGATGAACTAGTTGAATTATCCATTAAATGTTTTATCTTACAACAATTTTGACTTCGAAGCTTAAATGTTTCTCTGCTTTTTTGTGAACAGCTGAAAGTTGTTTTTATTTTTTGACTGTTATCTCAATACAGCTATCCAACTCGTTCAACAAGGTATCTAAGAATCCACCTATCCAAGATACCCTTTCTAACATGAGATTGAACTCAGCCATTTAGGCATGTGGTTACCAATCTGGCAATTTTTGACAGCTGCCACTTGCCAGCCGCGGGGGTCCCTTGTCCGAAATAATTTTTAAAACATAATAGAAAACTGAAAATTTAGAATGAAACAACAACAACTTGTGTGTGCTACCACCAAGTTTATAGGCTGGAGTTATAGCTGTAATTGGCTTACAACTTTCATGTGGGTGCGGTGGCGTAGTGCGTAGTGCACTAGCTCCTCACACGCTAGGTCGCTTGTTCAAGCCCAGCTCGGGCAAAAGTTCTTCAAAAAATTAAATTGAACATAAAGCGATTAAGCACCACTAAAGGAGTCTGATGATCGGGTTGGCCCCCGTGAAATAGCTATAACTCCAGCCTATAAACTTGGTGGTAGCACACACAAGTTGTTGTTGTTTCATTCTAAATTTTCAATTGTAAATCCGGCAAGCAGCTGCCTTAAACTGCAAGTATAAAAATTTCATACAAAACCCCTTAGAATCACTAAACTGTTATCTGTAATAAAGCTACATTCTAGGCCATAACATTAAATTATATGTGTTTTATTTCTTCTTGAAAACCACACGTCTAAAAAAACACCTTTTAGTATGACCCTTCATATATATATATGGAAGATGAGGAATTTCTTCTTCCTAGTCCATAGTCCAAAATCATTATCAATTTGAAGGAGATGTCCAGTTAAGACCCCAATAAAAAATATTTCAGTCTGCTTAAATATATCAATCAGATATATGTACGTACATAACTTGTTAGATCCAGAGTCTTGCAGGGTGTGATGTAGTTTCACCTGATAATATGTTCTTTTATCATATGGCTAATGTTATAACCTTTGCGAGTACCATCTCCATGAGAGATAATTAGTTTAGAACTGTTAAATAGGATTCATAGATTTAGCAACATTTGGGAAATTCTGATGATAATATCACTGATTTTATAGGCAAGCAATCACTGAACCTGCAAGCCTGCAAGCCTGCCACACTCTACCATACAATGGGGGCATTCACTAAGCTAGAGGCTACGATGTCAAGGCCCTATGATTGGATCAATGCAACTACAAAATAAATTGAAACTTCCCCTATTATTTTTTGAAGGTCTTTATTTTTTTGATCAATTTGATTTGAAGTCTATGCCATTATTGGTTCGTGAGATATTCGTTCGCCGAATGTTTTAAAAGTTTTTGTAATCTGAGCGTAGGAACGTATGAATGTAGTTAAACTCAATGGATTTAGATTCTAGAGATCTTTATACTTTAAGAGGTTCTTAACTCGACAAATCGGACAAATTGTAAAATCTTCCAATGGTTGGAAAGATTTGAATATAATTTTTAGCATTTCTATCAAATTTTGGCTTAGGTTTTTCCAATTATATTGAACCAATATAAGCGGATCCTTAATTTATTATGGAAGTTCATTTGCTAATCCAACATAAGATATAATTGTATTAAATTAATTTCTACCAAAAAGGGTTTGCGTGTTAAATTGAGGTTACAATGAGTTCGGTTACTTGTCTAGCATTATTTCTGCATATTAAATTTGCAAAAATCAATGACAAAAATACTTCTTATCTTTGTGCTTCTATATTGGGGCGCATATTTTATGCATTAGAAAATAGTAAAAGCCTTTAAATAGATGTATTGTCGTGTAAGTAAAAGTTTCCTGTTACCGAACTGAAACATCCTAGTAACCGCAATAAATACATATGTACGTAAAAACAAGAAGGAACACTAGGCAACGATTTCAAACAATCGATAAATTAAATAGGAAAATATTTGAAATTGACTCAACGCGAAATTTTGTCATTTATTTGGATTCAAGAAGCTCGTAAGAAATGTTCCACGAATCTAAATCGCGCAGAGTTGGAGCAATGAATATTGTTGGCCAAAATGTTGGCTTTGCTGCAAGAATGCCTCCTAAGTACACGGATGAAGATTGGGATTTTAATAATAAGATTAAGTTTCGTACCATCGATGACCATCAAAAGCTTGCCGAAAGGATTGTCGCGTAAGTTTTTAAAAGCGTGTGTTTAAACGTTATATAGGTTATATTCTTTCAAAAAAATGAATTTAGAGAATCGAAAAGAGTTGTGGATGAAACGAAGGATACCACCCAAAATTGGCAACGCGAAGTGGAACATCACATGAAGGAGAGAACAAGCGAAATTCGATTTTTGGTCGATGAGCTAAATAAGCAGAAAAAAACTGCTTTGCTGGAGGACGAAGCCTTAAGTGTATATAGCAAGCGGATCTTGCATGCTATGGACTTCTTGAAACAAAAATCATTAGAAATTGGTAATAAATGTTCAATATTTCGGGAAGGACGTATCGGAGTGGACCTTGTGGATGATGAAGTCGATCGTCAATTAAGACAAGAGCTTAAGGTGACCAAGGGATGTCTGGCCTTGTTGGAAAAGACTCTTAAAGAATCCGCCGAACAATTACGCAAGCTTCGTGCTACAATGTATTTATTGGACAAGGACCTTGGCCATAAGGACAAATCACTGCTTATCGATGAGGCAAATTTGACTTTGAGACAAACTCAGCAAAATGTTCGAAATCAAAGGGATTTGGCAATACCAAATTGGTAAGAACTAATTGTTCATAGCTTTAACGGTAATATCATATTGTAATGACATGTTTTTCTTCTTTTTAAGCGTTTACTCTCTCTCCGAATGGGAGCACAAGACTTATCAAAATATTCAGGATAATGCTAAAGAACTAAATTCAGCCAAGCAATTACGAGCTTATGTTGATATTCTTTTGAAACAAGTCGTTGAAGATATGCAAAATCAAACAGACCGGACCAACGAAGCTTTTGATATGAGAATCGATGAAATGCGCCATGTGAAGAAAATGCTGGAACAAAAACATAGTGATGTTGTGAATCATATAAGTGATGTGAATCGAAATCTAAGTCAATTGGAATCAGAGCTAGCTGATCGGGAAGAATCATTGCACTTGTGCATGGTGCGGTTGAGCAATCGTTCACAGAGACCAGGGTTGGAGTTGACATGTGATGCTGTTCAGAATGCATTAAACAGTGAAATGAGAGTTTTGAAGGATAATATTTCGAAACTCAAGAAAAAAGTTGCCGAAAATAAGGCATCACTACGCTATTTGCTTCATATCCAAATAATGCAGGAGGAAGAGATCAATATTAAGGCTAACAGCTTAAAAATTGATGATGTTGATTGTATGACTATTCGACGGGCCCTTCGTTATCAAGCCTTTTAATAATATTTGTGAAATAAATTTCCTGTTGAGACGTTGTATAACAATATAGATATTTTTTTTTTTTTATTGGAACCTTGTTATAGACCGAAATGTGTCAATATGTGATTGTAGGTTAGGTTAGGTTAAAGTGGCTGTTGGTTGGGACGTCCAACACACTTAGACCAAAGTATGGTCCGTTGTGATACCACATGGATCAGTTAATCAGCTTAACTCGTTGAACCAGTTGGAGCTTCGAATGAAGCGTAGGAGACAAGTGATGTCTGAATTCTTTAGATCACTGGTATCGTTAAAGTAGTAGTCTCCAAGGTGGATTCTACGTCTTTGTGATAAGGCAGGGCATGTGCACAGAAGATGAGAGATTGTCTCTTCTTCTTCTTCGTCCATGCAACTCCTACAAAAATCATTTGCAGGGGCTCCGAGTCGAATAGCATGCCTTCCTATTAAGCAGTGCCCAGTCAGGACACCTATAACGTAGCTAATGTGCAATCTACTCAGAGAGATTAATTGTTTTGAGCGCCTGGCACTAAGAATAGGCCAAATTAGTTTAGTTGCGACACAAGTGGTGGTGTTATTCCACCTGGAGTTTGTTTTCTCTATGGTATCTTGCTTTAGCATGAGCTTACATGTAGCTAAGGGGATACCTATGCTAGCATTGTGAGCCAGCAGAGGTAAAGTTGTTCCGCTTTTTGCAAGTTCGTCAGCTTTGCAATTTCCTGGAATGTCTCTATGGCCCGGCACCCAGAAAAGGTGAATGTTGAACTGTGTAGCCATCTCCGTAAGAGATGATCGACAATTTAGGGCTGTTAATGAATTTGTGGAGACTGAGTCTAGGGACTTTAACGCGGCTTGGCTATCCGAGAAGATGCGTATATCATTAGTTGATATAACGTTTTCTCTAAGCCAGGATAGGACTTCTTTTATAGCCAGGATTTCAGCTTGGAACACGCTACAATGATCGGGTAGACGAAAGGAGAGACTTAAGTTTAGTCTATCTGAGTATACGCCTCCACCAACCCCATCCTCCGTTTTTGATCCGTCTGTATAGAAGTTTATAGGACCATCGTTCAAAAATGATGTATTCTCCCAAGAAGACCTGGGAGGTATAGTCACTTTGAAGCTATAGTTATTAAACTGAGGATGGGGTATGGTGTAGTCAATATTACTGTTTATAGTTCTGAACGAGTTCAAAACAGTGGTGTGGCCAATTCCATTATTGATCCACAGAGAGGAGGCCTGAAGCCGTATGGCAGTATTAGCGGCCGTTTGCTTGCTGAAAATGTCCAGCGGTATTAGATGGAACAGAACATCTAGTGAGGCGGAGGGGGTGGAGCGAAGTGCTCCTCCCATACACAGGCAGGCTGTTCGTTGGACTTTGCTGAGTTTATCGCGATTTGTCGCTGTATCTAGCGCCGTCCACCATACCGCTACTCCATAAGTAAGGATCGGTCTTATGACCGAGATGTATAGCCAGTGTGTAATGCGGGGCTGTAGGCCCCATTTATTACCAATGGCCTTTTTACAGGAGAACATGTAACGAAATCTCTCTTGTTGAAAAAGAAGCTTTCAGGGAACAATCGGTTTCGGGCCCTATGTTGAGCGCCATCTGTAACGAATATCTGAAAAAAAAGAAAATCGTATGTAACGATCGTTCCAGAAATTATTGTTACATACGTAAAAGACTGACTTACAAAAAAAATACTCAATCGATGGTACATCGACCTCAAAACCAAAACTCAATAACCGTACAAAAATTCTATTCAAATCAAGGCACAGATAGTAGAGGGTTGCCTACCCCCTCTACCTTAAGGGGTTGAATACGCGTTGCTGTTATGCGCATTCAGTTTCATCATTAACACTTCGAAAACAAACTCGACCTTATGATAGTACATTTCTAGATATCCCAAGCATAAATGAGAAATCACCACAGGTACATATCTTCTCATAAAAACTTGGTTCGTTCTTTTTCGAGACAAAACCGCTTCAGACATTTAGGACCAATGATTACGTCTTCATTGGCCCGTCCACGCCGGAAACGGAATTGCTGCCTAAGTTCCCTTTAGCAGCAGCGGCCTGCTTCTGGGTGCCATCGCTTAAACTCGCCGGATGGGGGGGGGGATCTTGTGCTGGGTACTAGGCTGTGTTACAGTTTAAATAAGCAGACCTGCCAGATGTAATTGGCGTAAGAATATTGAAATTAGGCTGAGGCCCGAATACCGTTGAGCCCAATTTTGAAGATACCGGAAGGGAAATAGGAAGGAGTAGGAGATTCAATCCGAAGATGATTAGCCGGTCCACGTTAAAACAGGCTAATGTTTCTTTACAGTAAAGCTTAATGCTCTGCTTCACTCCAAGAAGCGGTGAGAGAGCAGAGTAGAGTCGACAGCATTGGAGCACATAGATGTTCGTGGCTCCTCAGGGTGTACGTGTCCACAGACTACAACTACTATCCCTAAGCTATAAGAGTAGTCGTGTCACAAGAGGGGGGGGAGGGGGAGATTAGGTGGTAAGTTTCCCCCCCGCAGTCTCAAAACCCGCCCGTTGGCTTGACCCAGACACACATCCTTAGGTCAAGCCAACCTATGATTTGCATGACTGCTAAAAGAATGTTATTGCAAATCCCCAATATCAAAACGTATCCAAAAGGATACTAACCTAATTAAATTACATTCTAATCTGTATTCTAAATCAAGAACCTGTTGAACGGAACATAAAAAAAAAATAACCTCAACCAAACATCTCTAAGTTTCTAAACACATAATTCTAATCTAGGTTTACTATCTTTCACTTACATTTTACTTCCTCCAATTCAGCTCTCCGTATTTCCAAATTCACTCTCCTCACTAGTTCTAATACATATTTAATCCAAATTCCTTGCGAAAGAATAATTGCAAATCGCTTGCAAAAAGATTCATGATGTTTCAAATAAAAAGTTTGAAATTTAACTTTAATGATGAATTTATTAAATGTTAAAACTAACAAAATATCTTAAAGAAAATATAGAATATAAGTAATACTAAATATACCTACTAATACTATAATTCAAGAAGGTTCAAAAATACTTTAACAATATCAATTTTGTTTAGGTTCATTGGGTATTTATCTATATTTTGTCTGTCAGAATGTTAGCCATAGAGGTCTTTATGTTCACCCTTAGGTACACGGGACCTGTTTAGGGGATTGACACACGCAGGTGTCTTATAAACTTGATTTATTACACACTCAAAAAAAAAATCTGCGGTTGGGTAACGCTTGGCTACTTTCTCAACCTCGCTTTGATTTACGCAATATCTACCAATTTCTAGTTCTTAAAAATCTTTACGTTAATAATAACTCAATCAATTCAAATCCAATATGTCATAAAAGAAAAAAGGTCAAAAATGACTCACCGATCGTTTGTTGTCTTACTACAACCTACAACTTTTACTTCCATTCATCCCTCGAGGTAATGTGCACATTGCCGTACTTGGATGTTGATGATGATGATGTTCTGTGAAGGTTGCAAAAAATCTTATGATGGATTAGGATATTGGATTTGATTCCACCTTGCATGATTGTCGGTATTTCTTGATTCTTAATAACACTATAGATTAAGCTGTTCACCAATAAAAGATTGAAAAAGGGTGTATTAGCTACTTGACTGATAGGACATAACACACAGTAACAATTATGAACGTTATTATTATTTAATTTCAAAAGGATAATAAAAATTAGTGCTTAAAATAAGAATAATAGAGTGTAAAAATAAAATAAAATAAAAGGAAATAAACAAGTGCTAAGAAATTAAAACATTAAATAGGATGATTAAAATCCTTAAACAATGGATTTGAGCTGGGGATCTCATGGAGGATCCGATGCTTTGACGTATCACGTTTGACTGGACAGATATAGTGGAGTAGTGTCTTGATACACCCCTCCTTGACTGGATACTTTTTATCAGCGCTTCTGCTGGATGTTCGGTGGCCAATGCGATGCTAGTTACGGCCACTATAGTCGCAACCAGGATCTCGATAAAATTTCCTTGATAGAGTGGAAGTGCAGATATGGGACTGGCGTCCGTATGTTTACTTTTCGGAAACACCCTGAGTGCCAATTTGGTACGACACCCGGAAATGGGTGTTCGAAACACTCCAATGATTTTGGACAACGTCCTGACTCGTTCGAACTTAGGTCTGATAATGTATGTGCTTAAAGCTTCCAAAATATATTGGGATCGCATCTAAAAGTTTCGTGTCCAGAACTAAAATTTGTACCGCATCTAAATTTCGGGTCCTGGACTAAATTTTGTACCGCGTGTCATGATTCCATCCACGGACATCACCTGCCAAGAAGAAGGGTTAGGTTAGGTGTTGTCCTCCGGAGTCTTGAACACTTCCTAATTGGGGAGATGCCCCTAGACTATGTAATATGACCTGGTTACCTGAATTAACTGACGCTTCTTCCTTCCACAAATTTACACATCGACGTACGGGTGTGTTTGCTTCCAACCAGGGAAGTCTGAGACAGCTGCCCAGAGGTTTCTGGATTCGGAACACGCGGTGCACAATTTTTATAACCGAGGATGATGAAGGAATATTTGGTTTTAGCACTTTTTATTAATTTTCTTAAAACAAAACACTTTGCTTGCGTTATTGCATACAGCACATGTATAGCTGATGGAGAATTCTTCTTGATAGTCTGTTCTGGTTAGCTGCTCGGATAAAAAGAATTTCCAACCAGAATTTTCGAATGCTCATAGCGTCGTTATTGCGTCCCGTTATACGTTTTCTTGTAGTACACCCATTGAATTGTTGTTGGTTATGCCACGTAGGCAAATTCTGCAGAGATGACAACTTGACAAAGCATAAACTGCATTACCTCTTCGATTTGAAATGTCAGTTTGTGTTTCGACGGGTAGATGGCGTGCGCCCAATTTAATGGTATGTTCGCATGATAGGATTTGCTTGTGAAAGTATATCTTGTGTAAATGTTTTGGTAAATCCGTGAAGGATAAACTCGATGGAAATAATTATGAATATGAGTTGTCACATTCATGAAAAATAGGTGGATTATTATTAATGATGGTGTGAAACCAAAACAATAAATAAATTTTTCTTACACAACTTGTTGCTTTGAGTCAGACCTCGACTTACTCTAAGAAACAAGAAAGGAAAAATCATGATGAAGAGGGTTAGTAACTTTTGTAGCTAAGTGTTGAAATAAGATACTTAATCTGAAATACTACTAGAGTCTCATGCACAGCTGTAGCCGGGCAATGCTAAAGTTATCTACCTTTTAAGATCTTTCGTATGTGTCACGGACTTATGGCCTTTGCTATCTATTACTTCGTATAAATTGTTTCCAATTAACTTTGTAACTGTGACTCTGACGAATTTGGGTCCTAACTTTGCATTGAAATGCTTACTAGCATCACTAAGAACTATGTTTCTTTTGTAAAGGGTGTCTCCCACATTAAAAGAGATATTTCTACTCCTTAGGTTGTAGGTTTTTTCGTAGTTAGTGTGAGCGCTTTCTAATGTAGATTTCAAATATGAATGTAATATGTTTAACTTCGCTACCTTGGGTAACCAATCAATCTCAGAGTGGTTTAACCCTCCTAGCTTCTTGAGTAGTTGGTAATCTGAACCATGCTCCACCATACGTTGTCCGAAAAGGGCTTCGTACGGAGACATTGTAAGTGCTGAGTGAACTGTTGATCGAAGAGCACTTCCTATTGATGATAAGTGTAAGTCCCAAGTAGTCTGTTTCGGATCTATATACGACCTAATAGCTGCCAAAATCGATCGATTTACCCGCTCGCTTGCGTTTGGTTGCGGAGAATAAACTGCCGTGCGATAGTGCTTGATACCGTAAGTTTCTACCATTTTGGTAAACTCTCGTCCTATGAACTGAGTTCCGTTATCGGAGAGAATACTCTCCGGAACACCGAATATCAAGAATACATCTTCTTGAAGAAATTTAATGGCACTGGCTGCTTTGCGCAACGGTTTTAATAAGACGAATTTTGTCAACTGGTCTACCATAATGATAATGAAAGTATTTCCGCTTTTTGATCGTGGATAGGGTCCGAGGAAATCAATGTATAGATGCTGGAAGGGCCTTTCTACATTGAATCCTTGTCCCATTTCTGCTCGTAAGGTTACATTAGAAGCTTTACTCGCTTTGCAAACTTCACAACGACTTACATAGTTTTTGACTTGCACAAACATGTTTGGCCAATAGAATTGTTGTCGCAGGCGATACAAAGTTTTGGCGATGCCGCCATGTGCTGCTCGTGGTGGATTGTGTGCGAGGACAATCAGATCGTCATCACCGACGGAATCCAGAGCTTCCAAACCAAATCGTCTTGCAACGGATCTCCCACTGCATGTTTGGTCTTTTTGTAGATGAACCCATCTGAAACTCGTAGATCTGGTATCCGTTCTTGGTTAGCCTTGATGTGGTCGATGAGCTGAGTGTACTCTTCTGACTGGAATTGAGGGTCTTTCAGATCCACATGGAGGACTACCAAGGGATCGACTTGTATCACGCTAGACATTTGAACATTACTTTTTAACGCTTCGTTCTCGTAGACTCGAGAGAGCGCGTCTGGCACTATGTTAAGTGTACCTTTTCTGTGTTCGACAACGAAGTCGAAACCTTGGAGCCGCATGCTCCATCTAGCTAATCTACTAGTAGGATCCTTCAGACTCATCAACCACTTCAAGCTAGAATGGTCGGTGATGACTCTGAATCTATAACCTTCCACATAGGCGCGGAATTTTTGTATCCCCTGGAATGCTGCTAAGCATTCGCGCTCGGTAACGGAGTAGTTTCTCTGCGCTGCGTTTAACTTTTGGGAATAATAATAAATGGGACGTTCCGTTCCATTATCATCCCGTTGGCAGAGGACACATCCGATACCGGACGCTGATGCATCGCAAAGAATAACAAATTCTTTGGAAAAATCTGGGTTGATCAATATGGGTGCTGTTGTCAGGGCTAACTTAATGTCTTGAAATGCTGACTGGGCTTCACTACCAAAGTTAAATGCTTTACCTTTCTTAAGGGTGTCGGTCAAGGGCGCTGCTAGTGTAGAGAAATCTTTGACGAATCGTCGGTACCAACCAGCCATACCTAAGAATCTTCTTACTTGGCGTTGGGTCGTTGGCACCGGAAAGTCTACAATAGCTGCTATTTTGGCGGGGTCAGCTTTTAAGCATCCTTGTCCTACCTTATAACCGAGGTAATGAAGTTCTTTAAAACAGAACTTTGATTTGCCGACATTTATCGTCAGACCTGCATCTGTCAAACGATCACTAATAGTTTTTAAAATCTTCAAGTGTTCGTCGAAGGTTTTCGAAATGACGAGTAAATCGTCTAAATAGACAAACACTTGATCTCTTAAGGCCGATGGAATCACTTTGCTCATTAGATAGGTGAGGGTTTGTGGAGCGTTACATAAGCCGAATGGCATGACGGTAAATTGGTAAAGGGGACGTCCAGGAACTGTGAAAGCTGTCTTCTCTCTGGATCCCTTCTCCAGCGGAATTTGCCAGAACGCGTCCTTAAGGTCCACACTCGAAATGAAGTGGGTATCCGAAAGGCGCGCCAGCAATCCCTCAATATGCGCAATTGGGCCGGCATTTTTTTTCGTTACTGAGTTAACCTTCCGAAAGTCCAAGCACAATCTATTCTTACCCGGTTTGCGCACTAGCACAACCGGTGAACTCCATGCACTTGAACTCTCTTCGATCACACCTAACTCCAGCATACGGTCCAATTCCGCATACATTAGGGCTTGCACCGCTGGAGATACGGGATAATGCCGCTGTTTAATTGGCACTGCGTCTCCAGTATCAATCCTGTGCTCCAAAAGGTGGGTCTTTCCCAAGCCTCTCGTGGCAAAGGACGGAAATCCATTTATTATTTGCCGTAGCCTTTGAGATTCTTCGTTGTTCAGAATATATTGGTTTTTGTAATCCTCGTTTTCGATCGGGGATGGACTTATGGACATCTCGGAAATTACTTGCGGGGCTAGGTGGAACTTCTTCCAAAAGTCTACTCCCAGGTATAGGCGTTGAGATAAAGAGGGCACGACATAAAAGTCAATACTCTCCACCTTTCCTCTGTAGAGTACATCTGCTGTGACCTTCCCAACAATGTCTTGCTTTTTACCGTCCGCTGTGGACACGGAAGACGCGACTTTCCGAATAACGACATTTTTCTCAGTTAAGTATTTAAGTATGTTGGTTCCAAGGCAGCTAATGCTTGCGCCGGAATCCAATAAACCTAACCATTGGTCTCCAAAGATCTCCACTGACACATATGGTCGTGGATCACTTGAATCCTTTTGCAACGTTGTGGTTGCGATGTTTCTATAACTGATTCGTTTAACTCGAAAGCGGTCTCTGAGTTTTCTAATTCGCTTAGACAATGTGGGTACGGACAAAATTCTTTCTCTTGCCGCATAATAATTCCGAAGACGTTCGTGGAATGTCTTACGCGGTAATTCTACTTTTACTTCATTGGTATTATTAGTCACTATGGGTTTACTTAACTTATCATTACTAGGTTTTAAAATTTTGATGGGTTTAGTCTCGGATGGAGTAGGTGTCTTTACTGTTCCGGGTGCGACCTCCCCGAACGATTTACCCCGGAAGGAAGACCGTTCTGGGACAAGTTTCCCGAACATCTAGGGCAATTGGGTGTTACAAACTCGGGCAATCCGCATTTATAACAAAATAAAGTCCGTGTAGGATCTGTACAGTCTCGAAAGCTGTGACCCACGCCCTTACAGTTCCAGCATCGCTCAGTTAGTACTTCGCGTTTAATAGCTTCGACTTGTTGTGGTGTCGCAATCTCTCTACTCTCATTGGTTCTTCCTACTTCGCTTACATGCCGTTTAGGCTGAGCACTGAAATTACTAGGCATAGTCCTGAATCTGTTAACATCTGGAGCTCTCTCCATAAACTTCTCTATAGTTCTGCAAACATAAGCCATTTGCGCTAAGCTACTTGTGTTAAAAGTGATCAAATGTTCGCCTATTCTCCTCTTCACATTGGTCTTAATGATCTCGATGATTTCGCTGGGTGGTTTTGGAACTCGCAATCTTGAATTAAGTTGCATCAATGCATCATAAAATTCGTTAAAAGATTCTCCTACCAACTGCTTCCTATCTTGCATCTTCCGTGATAGCTCTGAATCAGTTTCAAGGGTTCGATAGTGCTCGAGAAGAGCTCCTTGAAGGGTGAGCCACGGTGCATTTGGATTGGATTTAATATACATCCACGATTCTGCAGGGCCGGAAACAAAATGGTGAAAGTTGATTACAACTTCATCCCATGACGCATTAAAACTGTTCCTAATTCTATCAAGTCTAAACAAAAAATGATCGATGGGCATATTGCGACCATCAAACTTTATACCCCATTTGTGGAACATTGGGTATTTAGTGGTAGAATTAGACGACGATGGAGTGTGAGCTCTTGGGGAAGCTGCGGGCGAAGACGTGTTGTCGAAATTCATCGCTCCCATTTTCGTTAAGAATTCATCCAAATCTTTCGCTTGTGCCATATCCACTGGATGGACAACAGGAGGATTCGGAGAAGGTACAATTGACACATTATCGAGTATCTTCACTTGAGGTGTTCTCTTCATAGCATGGTTAGACGTAGACGGTTGATCGTGACCTACCGGCTCCTTAGACGACTGTCTGTTGTTATTCACGGGCATTCTACAAGATATTCTGGCAGAATCTATATTCGTCGTAACTGGAGGAATGGGGGGCTCTGATGAGACAGGGGCTGGGTTAGCACCGGTTGGCAATCGTGTCGACGCCGAAGTCTGCGAAGTTGTTTTCGTTGGCTTTGCCATATTTTGAAGCAGAACCATAACCTGTTCTAACATCTTCGCTTGACTCCGAGCTAATTCTTCCTGAAAGAACTGACGTTCTTCTTCACGTTGAGTACTAAGGGAGGAAGTAACCGCGTCTTGTATGTAATCATACCACTGGTTTACCTCGCCAGCTGTTATTTCTCTTACTGAACTATTACCAGAATTGGTAATTTGAATTGGCTGTTGGTTACTTTGGTTACTACCTGACGGTTCATCACCTGACAACAGTTGCATAGCCATCTGCTCTATTTCTTTGTCGCGATTATTATCGTCGACTTCAATCTCTGAGTTTTCTTGGGACATTTTCCTACTCTTACTCTTAAGGTCGTGGTTATCAAGCGATATACAATACAATAATCAAAAAAAAAACTTAATAAACTAAATAATTTGGTCAGAGAAAAAAAAACTTACAAAATAGTTACGATATTTAGACTAAAGGGGTAGCAAATCACTTTATACTACTTATGAAATGAGTGCTGTGCTAAATAAATTTGAATACTTATCAAAAAAAACTATACTTAAATGCCAATAAAGATAATGCAATATAATATTATCAATAATAATATGTGTGCCACCAGGCAAAAGAAACTAATAATAAAAAAAAAAATGTAATAAATGAAAACTGAAGTAAATTGTTACGTCCCAACTTACTTCACCAATCATTCAAGATAAATCGTTGCGTCCCGATTTACCCTAAATGACATTAGCCACCAGGCAAAAATACTGAACAACTGAGATAGATCGTTGCGTCCCAATCTACCTCTCATAAACGAAACCAAGATAAATTGTTACGTCCCAAATTACCTATAAAACGTAATAGCGCCACCAGGCAAAAATACTTATAAATCAATAAACTATAAGAAATACGCCACCAGGCAAAAAAAAACTAAATCAAAAAAAAAGTATATAAGAGAAAACTAAATAATCATAAATAGTGAGTGAATTTGGAAAACTGGAGTTAAAATTCTAATCATGTCTACTTCCACATGACGAGAAACAAATAAATAAAAAAAAGAAATATTCTTTCTTGTGTGGATGGCTGACTCTCCAAGCTCAGAAGAGTCTAAACTTGACTAAGCTTTCGGGAATTGGTCTCCACGCTACAACAGACGTATCTCGGGAATAAATCACCAAGTACCGGATAACGTGTGGGACATTTCCCAATCACTAAGTAAAACTAAACTTCTCCTTACTGTAATTGTAGTGGCTTATTAACATCTTGAAAAAAAAACAAGTGCGGAAAACAAAATCTTCTTTGAGGCGGATTCGCTAAGTTGGACAGTACCTTCAGCAACAGACGTAAGTTAAGAACAATCATCAACCACCGGTCTAAAGACATACTGCACAACCTTACGTCTCCTATTCAATTCTGCTCCTAAAAAAAATTCCCTGCAT
This sequence comes from Eupeodes latifasciatus, assembly GCA_920104205.1. Taxonomy (NCBI): domain Eukaryota; kingdom Metazoa; phylum Arthropoda; class Insecta; order Diptera; family Syrphidae; genus Eupeodes; species Eupeodes latifasciatus. The sequence continues at coordinate 130,209,511 of OV049926.1, read as the reverse complement.
CTTACAACTAAGCAAACCTTCTACTCAGCTAGGACATGGAATATATAAAAGTTGAACTAACTGAAGGAACCAAGCGTTCGCATCTATTCAATGCAGCAGGCTGGAATCGGGAATACTTATAATCGATCCCCCGGTCACCGAAATAAACTCCGGACACTACAGAACCTTCAAACAATACATCAAAGATAGACAGACAAGAGCAAGTTCCCTTGCTTTACACTACCCATCTTCAAAAATAAATCTCCAAACTAACTTCGAGAACTAACGGTGTCGAGTCCTCGGTACGACTGAATTCACCGAGATGGAAAGGGCGAAATTCGTAACCGACGATACTTCAGGGAACAACGGTTTCGGGCCCCACGTTGGGCGCCATCTGTAACGAAATCTCTCTTGTTGAAAAAGAAACTTTCAGGGAACAATCGGTTTCGGGCCCTATGTTGAGCGCCATCTGTAACGAATATCTGAAAAAAAAGAAAATCGTATGTAACGATCGTTCCAGACATTATTGTTACATACGTAAAAGACTGACTTACAAAAAAAAATACTCAATCGATGGTACATCGACCTCAAAACCAAAACTCAATAACCGTACAAAAATTCTATTCAAATCAAGGCACAGATAGTAGAGGGTTGCCTACCCCCTCTACCTTAAGGGGTTGAATACGCGTTGCTGTTATGCGCATTCAGTTTCATCATTAACACTTCGAAAACAAACTCGACCTTATGATAGTACATTTCTAGATATCCCAAGCATAAATGAGAAATCACCACAGGTACATATCTTCTCATAAAAACTTGGTTCGTTCTTTTTCGAGACAAAACCGCTTCAGACATTTAGGACCAATGATTACGTCTTCATTGGCCCGTCCACGCCGGAAACGGAATTGCTGCCTAAGTTCCCTTTAGCAGCAGCGGCCTGCTTCTGGGTGCCATCGCTTAAACTCGCCGGATGGGGGGGGGGATCTTGTGCTGGGTACTAGGCTGTGTTACAGTTTAAATAAGCAGACCTGCCAGATGTAATTGGCGTAAGAATATTGAAATTAGGCTGAGGCCCGAATACCGTTGAGCCCAATTTTGAAGATACCGGAAGGGAAATAAGAAGGAGTAGGAGATTCAATCCGATGATGTTTCTTTACAGTAAAGCTTAATGCTCTGCTTCACTCCGAGAAGCGGTGAGAGAGCAGAGTAGAGTCGACAGCATTGGAGCACATAGATGTTCGTGGCTCCTCAGGGTGTACGTGTCCACAGACTACAACTACTATCCCTAAGCTATAAGAGTAGTCGTGTCACAAGAGGGGGGAGGGGGAGATTAGGTGGTAAGTTTCCCCCTCGCAGTCTCAAAACCCGCCCGTTGGCTTGACCCAGACACACATCCTTAGGTCAAGCCAACCTATGATTTGCATGACTGCTAAAAGAATGTTATTGCAAATCCCCAATATCAAAACGTATCCAAAAGGATACTAACCTAATTAAATTACATTCTAATCTGTATTCTAAATCAAGAACCTGTTGAACGGAACATAAAAAAAAAAATAACCTCAACCAAACATCTCTAAGTTTCTAAACACATAATTCTAATCTAGGTTTACTATCTTTCACTTACATTTTACTTCCTCCAATTCAGCTCTCCGTATTTCCAAATTCACTCTCCTCACTAGTTCTAATACATATTTAATCCAAATTCCTTGCGAAAGAATAATTGCAAATCGCTTGCAAAAAGATTCATGATGTTTCAAATAAAAAGTTTGAAATTTAACTTTAATGATGAATTTATTAAATGTTAAAACTAACAAAATATCTTAAAGAAAATATAGAATATAAGTAATACTAAATATACCTACTAATACTATAATTCAAGAAGGTTCAAAAATACTTTAACAATATCAATTTTGTTTAGGTTCATTGGGTATTTATCTATATTTTGTCTGTCAGAATGTTAGCCATAGAGGTCTTTATGTTCACCCTTAGGTACACGGGACCTGTTTAGGGGATTGACACACGCAGGTGTCTTATAAACTTGATTTATTACACACTCAAAAAAAAAATCTGCGGTTGGGTAACGCTTGGCTACTTTCTCAACCTCGCTTTGATTTACGCAATATCTACCAATTTCTAGTTCTTAAAAATCTTTACGTTAATAATAACTCAATCAATTCAAATCCAATATGTCATAAAAGAAAAAAGGTCAAAAATGACTCACCGATCGTTTGTTGTCTTACTACAACCTACAACTTTTACTTCCATTCATCCCTCGAGGTAATGTGCACATTGCCGTACTTGGATGTTGATGATGATGATGTTCTGTGAAGGTTGCAAAAAATCTTATGATGGATTAGGATATTGGATTTGATTCCACCTTGCATGATTGTCGGTATTTCTTGATTCTTAATAACACTATAGATTAAGCTGTTCACCAATAAAAGATTGAAAAAGGGTGTATTAGCTACTTGACTGATAGGACATAACACACAGTAACAATTATGAACGTTATTATTATTTAATTTCAAAAGGATAATAAAAATTAGTGCTTAAAATAAGAATAATAGAGTGTAAAAATAAAATAAAATAAAAGGAAATAAACAAGTGCTAAGAAATTAAAACATTAAATAGGATGATTAAAATCCTTAAACAATGGATTTGAGCTGGGGATCTCATGGAGGATCCGATGCTTTGACGTATCACGTTTGACTGGACAGATATAGTGGAGTAGTGTCTTGATACACCCCTCCTTGACTGGATACTTTTTATCAGCGCTTCTGCTGGATGTTCGGTGGCCAATGCGATGCTAGTTACGGCCACTATAGTCGCAACCAGGATCTCGATAAAATTTCCTTGATAGAGTGGAAGTGCAGATATGGGACTGGCGTCCGTATGTTTACTTTTCGGAAACACCCTGAGTGCCAATTTGGTACGACACCCGGAAATGGGTGTTCGAAACACTCCAATGATTTTGGACAACGTCCTGACTCGTTCGAACTTAGGTCTGATAATGTATGTGCTTAAAGCTTCCAAAATATATTGGGATCGCATCTAAAAGTTTCGTGTCCAGAACTAAAATTTGTACCGCATCTAAATTTCGGGTCCTGGACTAAATTTTGTACCGCGTGTCATGATTCCATCCACGGACATCACCTGCCAAGAAGAAGGGTTAGGTTAGGTGTTGTCCTCCGGAGTCTTGAACACTTCCTAATTGGGGAGATGCCCCTAGACTATGTAATATGACCTGGTTACCTGAATTAACTGACGCTTCTTCCTTCCACAAATTTACACATCGACGTACGGGTGTGTTTGCTTCCAACCAGGGAAGTCTGAGACAGCTGCCCAGAGGTTTCTGGATTCGGAACACGCGGTGCACAATTTTTATAACCGAGGATGATGAAGGAATATTTGGTTTTAGCACTTTTTATTAATTTTCTTAAAACAAAACACTTTGCTTGCGTTATTGCATACAGCACATGTATAGCTGATGGAGAATTCTTCTTGATAGTCTGTTCTGGTTAGCTGCTCGGATAAAAAGAATTTCCAACCAGAATTTTCGAATGCTCATAGCGTCGTTATTGCGTCCCGTTATACGTTTTCTTGTAGTACACCCATTGAATTGTTGTTGGTTATGCCACGTAGGCAAATTCTGCAGAGATGACAACTTGACAAAGCATAAACTGCATTACCTCTTCGATTTGAAATGTCAGTTTGTGTTTCGACGGGTAGATGGCGTGCGCCCAATTTAATGGTATGTTCGCATGATAGGATTTGCTTGTGAAAGTATATCTTGTGTAAATGTTTTGGTAAATCCGTGAAGGATAAACTCGATGGAAATAATTATGAATATGAGTTGTCACATTCATGAAAAATAGGTGGATTATTATTAATGATGGTGTGAAACCAAAACAATAAATAAATTTTTCTTACACAACTTGTTGCTTTGAGTCAGACCTCGACTTACTCTAAGAAACAAGAAAGGAAAAATCATGATGAAGAGGGTTAGTAACTTTTGTAGCTAAGTGTTGAAATAAGATACTTAATCTGAAATACTACTAGAGTCTCATGCACAGCTGTAGCCGGGCAATGCTAAAGTTATCTACCTTTTAAGATCTTTCGTATGTGTCACGGACTTATGGCCTTTGCTATCTATTACTTCGTATAAATTGTTTCCAATTAACTTTGTAACTGTGACTCTGACGAATTTGGGTCCTAACTTTGCATTGAAATGCTTACTAGCATCACTAAGAACTATGTTTCTTTTGTAAAGGGTGTCTCCCACATTAAAAGAGATATTTCTACTCCTTAGGTTGTAGGTTTTTTCGTAGTTAGTGTGAGCGCTTTCTAATGTAGATTTCAAATATGAATGTAATATGTTTAACTTCGCTACCTTGGGTAACCAATCAATCTCAGAGTGGTTTAACCCTCCTAGCTTCTTGAGTAGTTGGTAATCTGAACCATGCTCCACCATACGTTGTCCGAAAAGGGCTTCGTACGGAGACATTGTAAGTGCTGAGTGAACTGTTGATCGAAGAGCACTTCCTATTGATGATAAGTGTAAGTCCCAAGTAGTCTGTTTCGGATCTATATACGACCTAATAGCTGCCAAAATCGATCGATTTACCCGCTCGCTTGCGTTTGGTTGCGGAGAATAAACTGCCGTGCGATAGTGCTTGATACCGTAAGTTTCTACCATTTTGGTAAACTCTCGTCCTATGAACTGAGTTCCGTTATCGGAGAGAATACTCTCCGGAACACCGAATATCAAGAATACATCTTCTTGAAGAAATTTAATGGCACTGGCTGCTTTGCGCAACGGTTTTAATAAGACGAATTTTGTCAACTGGTCTACCATAATGATAATGAAAGTATTTCCGCTTTTTGATCGTGGATAGGGTCCGAGGAAATCAATGTATAGATGCTGGAAGGGCCTTTCTACATTGAATCCTTGTCCCATTTCTGCTCGTAAGGTTACATTAGAAGCTTTACTCGCTTTGCAAACTTCACAACGACTTACATAGTTTTTGACTTGCACAAACATGTTTGGCCAATAGAATTGTTGTCGCAGGCGATACAAAGTTTTGGCGATGCCGCCATGTGCTGCTCGTGGTGGATTGTGTGCGAGGACAATCAGATCGTCATCACCGACGGAATCCAGAGCTTCCAAACCAAATCGTCTTGCAACGGATCTCCCACTGCATGTTTGGTCTTTTTGTAGATGAACCCATCTGAAACTCGTAGATCTGGTATCCGTTCTTGGTTAGCCTTGATGTGGTCGATGAGCTGAGTGTACTCTTCTGACTGGAATTGAGGGTCTTTCAGATCCACATGGAGGACTACCAAGGGATCGACTTGTATCACGCTAGACATTTGAAAATTACTTTTTAACGCTTCGTTCTCGTAGACTCGAGAGAGCGCGTCTGGCACTATGTTAAGTGTACCTTTTCTGTGTTCGACAACGAAGTCGAAACCTTGGAGCCGCATGCTCCATCTAGCTAATCTACTAGTAGGATCCTTCAGACTCATCAACCACTTCAAGCTAGAATGGTCGGTGATGACTCTGAATCTATAACCTTCCACATAGGCGCGGAATTTTTGTATCCCCTGGAATGCTGCTAAGCATTCGCGCTCGGTAACGGAGTAGTTTCTCTGCGCTGCGTTTAACTTTTGGGAATAATAATAAATGGGACGTTCCGTTCCATTATCATCCCGTTGGCAGAGGACACATCCGATACCGGACGCTGATGCATCGCAAAGAATAACAAATTCTTTGGAAAAATCTGGGTTGATCAATATGGGTGCTGTTGTCAGGGCTAACTTAATGTCTTGAAATGCTGACTGGGCTTCACTACCAAAGTTAAATGCTTTACCTTTCTTAAGGGTGTCGGTCAAGGGCGCTGCTAGTGTAGAGAAATCTTTGACGAATCGTCGGTACCAACCAGCCATACCTAAGAATCTTCTTACTTGGCGTTGGGTCGTTGGCACCGGAAAGTCTACAATAGCTGCTATTTTGGCGGGGTCAGCTTTTAAGCATCCTTGTCCTACCTTATAACCGAGGTAATGAAGTTCTTTAAAACAGAACTTTGATTTGCCGACATTTATCGTCAGACCTGCATCTGTCAAACGATCACTAATAGTTTTTAAAATCTTCAAGTGTTCGTCGAAGGTTTTCGAAATGACGAGTAAATCGTCTAAATAGACAAACACTTGATCTCTTAAGGCCGATGGAATCACTTTGCTCATTAGATAGGTGAGGGTTTGTGGAGCGTTACATAAGCCGAATGGCATGACGGTAAATTGGTAAAGGGGACGTCCAGGAACTGTGAAAGCTGTCTTCTCTCTGGATCCCTTCTCCAGCGGAATTTGCCAGAACGCGTCCTTAAGGTCCACACTCGAAATGAAGTGGGTATCCGAAAGGCGCGCCAGCAATCCCTCAATATGCGCAATTGGGCCGGCATTTTTTTTCGTTACTGAGTTAACCTTCCGAAAGTCCAAGCACAATCTATTCTTACCCGGTTTGCGCACTAGCACAACCGGTGAACTCCATGCACTTGAACTCTCTTCGATCACACCTAACTCCAGCATACGGTCCAATTCCGCATACATTAGGGCTTGCACCGCTGGAGATACGGGATAATGCCGCTGTTTAATTGGCACTGCGTCTCCAGTATCAATCCTGTGCTCCAAAAGGTGGGTCTTTCCCAAGCCTCTCGTGGCAAAGGACGGAAATCCATTTATTATTTGCCGTAGCCTTTGAGATTCTTCGTTGTTCAGAATATATTGGTTTTTGTAATCCTCGTTTTCGATCGGGGATGGACTTATGGACATCTCGGAAATTACTTGCGGGGCTAGGTGGAACTTCTTCCAAAAGTCTACTCCCAGGTATAGGCGTTGAGATAAAGAGGGCACGACATAAAAGTCAATACTCTCCACCTTTCCTCTGTAGAGTACATCTGCTGTGACCTTCCCAACAATGTCTTGCTTTTTACCGTCCGCTGTGGACACGGAAGACGCGACTTTCCGAATAACGACATTTTTCTCAGTTAAGTATTTAAGTATGTTGGTTCCAAGGCAGCTAATGCTTGCGCCGGAATCCAATAAACCTAACCATTGGTCTCCAAAGATCTCCACTGACACATATGGTCGTGGATCACTTGAATCCTTTTGCAACGTTGTGGTTGCGATGTTTCTATAACTGATTCGTTTAACTCGAAAGCGGTCTCTGAGTTTTCTAATTCGCTTAGACAATGTGGGTACGGACAAAATTCTTTCTCTTGCCGCATAATAATTCCGAAGACGTTCGTGGAATGTCTTACGCGGTAATTCTACTTTTACTTCATTGGTATTATTAGTCACTATGGGTTTACTTAACTTATCATTACTAGGTTTTAAAATTTTGATGGGTTTAGTCTCGGATGGAGTAGGTGTCTTTACTGTTCCGGGTGCGACCTCCCCGAACGATTTACCCCGGAAGGAAGACCGTTCTGGGACAAGTTTCCCGAACATCTAGGGCAATTGGGTGTTACAAACTCGGGCAATCCGCATTTATAACAAAATAAAGTCCGTGTAGGATCTGTACAGTCTCGAAAGCTGTGACCCACGCCCTTACAGTTCCAGCATCGCTCAGTTAGTACTTCGCGTTTAATAGCTTCGACTTGTTGTGGTGTCGCAATCTCTCTACTCTCATTGGTTCTTCCTACTTCGCTTACATGCCGTTTAGGCTGAGCACTGAAATTACTAGGCATAGTCCTGAATCTGTTAACATCTGGAGCTCTCTCCATAAACTTCTCTATAGTTCTGCAAACATAAGCCATTTGCGCTAAGCTACTTGTGTTAAAAGTGATCAAATGTTCGCCTATTCTCCTCTTCACATTGGTCTTAATGATCTCGATGATTTCGCTGGGTGGTTTTGGAACTCGCAATCTTGAATTAAGTTGCATCAATGCATCATAAAATTCGTTAAAAGATTCTCCTACCAACTGCTTCCTATCTTGCATCTTCCGTGATAGCTCTGAATCAGTTTCAAGGGTTCGATAGTGCTCGAGAAGAGCTCCTTGAAGGGTGAGCCACGGTGCATTTGGATTGGATTTAATATACATCCACGATTCTGCAGGGCCGGAAACAAAATGGTGAAAGTTGATTACAACTTCATCCCATGACGCATTAAAACTGTTCCTAATTCTATCAAGTCTAAACAAAAAATGATCGATGGGCATATTGCGACCATCAAACTTTATACCCCATTTGTGGAACATTGGGTATTTAGTGGTAGAATTAGACGACGATGGAGTGTGAGCTCTTGGGGAAGCTGCGGGCGAAGACGTGTTGTCGAAATTCATCGCTCCCATTTTCGTTAAGAATTCATCCAAATCTTTCGCTTGTGCCATATCCACTGGATGGACAACAGGAGGATTCGGAGAAGGTACAATTGACACATTATCGAGTATCTTCACTTGAGGTGTTCTCTTCATAGCATGGTTAGACGTAGACGGTTGATCGTGACCTACAGGCTCCTTAGACGACTGTCTGTTGTTATTCACGGGCATTCTACAAGATATTCTGGCAGAATCTATATTCGTCGTAACTGGAGGAATGGGGGGCTCTGATGAGACAGGGGCTGGGTTAGCACCGGTTGGCAATCGTGTCGACGCCGAAGTCTGCGAAGTTGTTTTCGTTGGCTTTGCCATATTTTGAAGCAGAACCATAACCTGTTCTAACATCTTCGCTTGACTCCGAGCTAATTCTTCCTGAAAGAACTGACGTTCTTCTTCACGTTGAGTACTAAGGGAGGAAGTAACCGCGTCTTGTATGTAATCATACCACTGGTTTACCTCGCCAGCTGTTATTTCTCTTACTGAACTATTACCAGAATTGGTAATTTGAATTGGCTGTTGGTTACTTTGGTTACTACCTGACGGTTCATCACCTGACAACAGTTGCATAGCCATCTGCTCTATTTCTTTGTCGCGATTATTATCGTCGACTTCAATCTCTGAGTTTTCTTGGGACATTTTCCTACTCTTACTCTTAAGGTCGTGGTTATCAAGCGATATACAATACAATAATCAAAAAAAAAACTTAATAAACTAAATAATTTGGTCAGAGAAAAAAAAACTTACAAAATAGTTACGATATTTAGACTAAAGGGGTAGCAAATCACTTTATACTACTTATGAAATGAGTGCTGTGCTAAATAAATTTGAATACTTATCAAAAAAAACTATACTTAAATGCCAATAAAGATAATGCAATATAATATTATCAATAATAATATGTGTGCCACCAGGCAAAAGAAACTAATAATAAAAAAAAAAAATGTAATAAATGAAAACTGAAGTAAATTGTTACGTCCCAACTTACTTCACCAATCATTCAAGATAAATCGTTGCGTCCCGATTTACCCTAAATGACATTAGCCACCAGGCAAAAATACTGAACAACTGAGATAGATCGTTGCGTCCCAATCTACCTCTCATAAACGAAACCAAGATAAATTGTTACGTCCCAAATTACCTATAAAACGTAATAGCGCCACCAGGCAAAAATACTTATAAATCAATAAACTATAAGAAATACGCCACCAGGCAAAAAAAAACTAAATCAAAAAAAAAGTATATAAGAGAAAACTAAATAATCATAAATAGTGAGTGAATTTGGAAAACTGGAGTTAAAATTCTAATCATGTCTACTTCCACATGACGAGAAACAAATAAATAAAAAAAAGAAATATTCTTTCTTGTGTGGATGGCTGACTCTCCAAGCTCAGAAGAGTCTAAACTTGACTAAGCTTTCGGGAATTGGTCTCCACGCTACAACAGACGTATCTCGGGAATAAATCACCAAGTACCGGATAACGTGTGGGACATTTCCCAATCACTAAGTAAAACTAAACTTCTCCTTACTGTAATTGTAGTGGCTTATTAACATCTTGAAAAAAAAACAAGTGCGGAAAACAAAATCTTCTTTGAGGCGGATTCGCTAAGTTGGACAGTACCTTCAGCAACAGACGTAAGTTAAGAACAATCATCAACCACCGGTCTAAAGACATACTGCACAACCTTACGTCTCCTATTCAATTCTGCTCCTAAAAAAAATTCCCTGCATCTTACAACTAAGCAAACCTTCTACTCAGCTAGGACATGGAATATATAAAAGTTGAACTAACTGAAGGAACCAAGCGTTCGCATCTATTCAATGCAGCAGGCTGGAATCGGGAATACTTATAATCGATCCCCCGGTCACCGAAATAAACTCCGGACACTACAGAACCTTCAAACAATACATCAAAGATAGACAGACAAGAGCAAGTTCCCTTGCTTTACACTACCCATCTTCAAAAATAAATCTCCAAACTAACTTCGAGAACTAACGGTGTCGAGTCCTCGGTACGACTGAATTCACCGAGATGGAAAGGGCGAAATTCGTAACCGACGATACTTCAGGGAACAACGGTTTCGGGCCCCACGTTGGGCGCCATCTGTAACGAAATCTCTCTTGTTGAAAAAGAAACTTTCAGGGAACAATCGGTTTCGGGCCCTATGTTGAGCGCCATCTGTAACGAATATCTGAAAAAAAAGAAAATCGTATGTAACGATCGTTCCAGACATTATTGTTACATACGTAAAAGACTGACTTACAAAAAAAAATACTCAATCGATGGTACATCGACCTCAAAACCAAAACTCAATAACCGTACAAAAATTCTATTCAAATCAAGGCACAGATAGTAGAGGGTTGCCTACCCCCTCTACCTTAAGGGGTTGAATACGCGTTGCTGTTATGCGCATTCAGTTTCATCATTAACACTTCGAAAACAAACTCGACCTTATGATAGTACATTTCTAGATATCCCAAGCATAAATGAGAAATCACCACAGGTACATATCTTCTCATAAAAACTTGGTTCGTTCTTTTTCGAGACAAAACCGCTTCAGACATTTAGGACCAATGATTACGTCTTCATTGGCCCGTCCACGCCGGAAACGGAATTGCTGCCTAAGTTCCCTTTAGCAGCAGCGGCCTGCTTCTGGGTGCCATCGCTTAAACTCGCCGGATGGGGGGGGGATCTTGTGCTGGGTACTAGGCTGTGTTACAGTTTAAATAAGCAGACCTGCCAGATGTAATTGGCGTAAGAATATTGAAATTAGGCTGAGGCCCGAATACCGTTGAGCCCAATTTTGAAGATACCGGAAGGGAAATAAGAAGGAGTAGGAGATTCAATCCGATGATGTTTCTTTACAGTAAAGCTTAATGCTCTGCTTCACTCCGAGAAGCGGTGAGAGAGCAGAGTAGAGTCGACAGCATTGGAGCACATAGATGTTCGTGGCTCCTCAGGGTGTACGTGTCCACAGACTACAACTACTATCCCTAAGCTATAAGAGTAGTCGTGTCACAAGAGGGGGGAGGGGGAGATTAGGTGGTAAGTTTCCCCCTCGCAGTCTCAAAACCCGCCCGTTGGCTTGACCCAGACACACATCCTTAGGTCAAGCCAACCTATGATTTGCATGACTGCTAAAAGAATGTTATTGCAAATCCCCAATATCAAAACGTATCCAAAAGGATACTAACCTAATTAAATTACATTCTAATCTGTATTCTAAATCAAGAACCTGTTGAACGGAACATAAAAAAAAAAATAACCTCAACCAAACATCTCTAAGTTTCTAAACACATAATTCTAATCTAGGTTTACTATCTTTCACTTACATTTTACTTCCTCCAATTCAGCTCTCCGTATTTCCAAATTCACTCTCCTCACTAGTTCTAATACATATTTAATCCAAATTCCTTGCGAAAGAATAATTGCAAATCGCTTGCAAAAAGATTCATGATGTTTCAAATAAAAAGTTTGAAATTTAACTTTAATGATGAATTTATTAAATGTTAAAACTAACAAAATATCTTAAAGAAAATATAGAATATAAGTAATACTAAATATACCTACTAATACTATAATTCAAGAAGGTTCAAAAATACTTTAACAATATCAATTTTGTTTAGGTTCATTGGGTATTTATCTATATTTTGTCTGTCAGAATGTTAGCCATAGAGGTCTTTATGTTCACCCTTAGGTACACGGGACCTGTTTAGGGGATTGACACACGCAGGTGTCTTATAAACTTGATTTATTACACACTCAAAAAAAAAATCTGCGGTTGGGTAACGCTTGGCTACTTTCTCAACCTCGCTTTGATTTACGCAATATCTACCAATTTCTAGTTCTTAAAAATCTTTACGTTAATAATAACTCAATCAATTCAAATCCAATATGTCATAAAAGAAAAAAGGTCAAAAATGACTCACCGATCGTTTGTTGTCTTACTACAACCTACAACTTTTACTTCCATTCATCCCTCGAGGTAATGTGCACATTGCCGTACTTGGATGTTGATGATGATGATGTTCTGTGAAGGTTGCAAAAAATCTTATGATGGATTAGGATATTGGATTTGATTCCACCTTGCATGATTGTCGGTATTTCTTGATTCTTAATAACACTATAGATTAAGCTGTTCACCAATAAAAGATTGAAAAAGGGTGTATTAGCTACTTGACTGATAGGACATAACACACAGTAACAATTATGAACGTTATTATTATTTAATTTCAAAAGGATAATAAAAATTAGTGCTTAAAATAAGAATAATAGAGTGTAAAAATAAAATAAAATAAAAGGAAATAAACAAGTGCTAAGAAATTAAAACATTAAATAGGATGATTAAAATCCTTAAACAATGGATTTGAGCTGGGGATCTCATGGAGGATCCGATGCTTTGACGTATCACGTTTGACTGGACAGATATAGTGGAGTAGTGTCTTGATACACCCCTCCTTGACTGGATACTTTTTATCAGCGCTTCTGCTGGATGTTCGGTGGCCAATGCGATGCTAGTTACGGCCACTATAGTCGCAACCAGGATCTCGATAAAATTTCCTTGATAGAGTGGAAGTGCAGATATGGGACTGGCGTCCGTATGTTTACTTTTCGGAAACACCCTGAGTGCCAATTTGGTACGACACCCGGAAATGGGTGTTCGAAACACTCCAATGATTTTGGACAACGTCCTGACTCGTTCGAACTTAGGTCTGATAATGTATGTGCTTAAAGCTTCCAAAATATATTGGGATCGCATCTAAAAGTTTCGTGTCCAGAACTAAAATTTGTACCGCATCTAAATTTCGGGTCCTGGACTAAATTTTGTACCGCGTGTCATGATTCCATCCACGGACATCACCTGCCAAGAAGAAGGGTTAGGTTAGGTGTTGTCCTCCGGAGTCTTGAACACTTCCTAATTGGGGAGATGCCCCTAGACTATGTAATATGACCTGGTTACCTGAATTAACTGACGCTTCTTCCTTCCACAAATTTACACATCGACGTACGGGTGTGTTTGCTTCCAACCAGGGAAGTCTGAGACAGCTGCCCAGAGGTTTCTGGATTCGGAACACGCGGTGCACAATTTTTATAACCGAGGATGATGAAGGAATATTTGGTTTTAGCACTTTTTATTAATTTTCTTAAAACAAAACACTTTGCTTGCGTTATTGCATACAGCACATGTATAGCTGATGGAGAATTCTTCTTGATAGTCTGTTCTGGTTAGCTGCTCGGATAAAAAGAATTTCCAACCAGAATTTTCGAATGCTCATAGCGTCGTTATTGCGTCCCGTTATACGTTTTCTTGTAGTATACCCATTGAATTGTTGTTGGTTATGCCACGTAGGCAAATTCTGCAGAGATGACAACTTGACAAAGCATAAACTGCATTACCTCTTCGATTTGAAATGTCAGTTTGTGTTTCGACGGGTAGATGGCGTGCGCCCAATTTAATGGTATGTTCGCATGATAGGATTTGCTTGTGAAAGTATATCTTGTGTAAATCTTTGTATATAAATTGAATAGTACTATCATGAAGGTGAAACGTCGGCAATAAAACTACTTGCCGACTTCCCAAACGTTAGTTCCACGTGTTTGACGTGTGGAATGTATTGCGGTGAGGGGAGAATGAGCGAGAATTGCAATATTAAGAAATAATTTTCCAGATAATCGAAGAATAGAAGAATAATTTTCCAGATAATCGAAGAATAGAAGATAGAGAAGAATGATACAAATTTAGCGCTAGTTGGAGGGAAAGGTATTTTTGTTATTATTTTTCAATGCATATTCTATACAAATATGTATAATGTGTTTTTTTTTGCTTGGTAGGTATTGAGGAATATATCAACAAGGCAAAAAAAGGATTGAATGAGTACAAATTGTTTCCGGTTCCCAATTTGAAACTTTAAGTAGGTACTCCTTTTTTCAAGTATGAATTAGAATGAATGAGAAATTCAATTAGAAATTCAATGAATGAAATGAATAAGAAAATTAATATAATGCTCATAATGGTCAGATATTTATTGTTTGTTTTTTATAAGGATAAATATAGGTAGATAGATATTATATCACCTTTACAATGTTGGATATTTTTAGAAATATAACGAACAAATGTAGATTAATGTTTTCTATTTCTTAAGCATAGTAAATACGCAATTATGTAGGTACAAATTACAGTATTAATTTATTTTATTTTTAAAATGCAGTTAACCTATATCCATATGAAGTTATTAACATAGTTCTTACGTTCAAAAGTGGCAGCCCTGTCCTATTTCTTTCGAATGCAAATTGTAGCGTTTTTTGATGAATGAAATTAATTTTGATGAATGAAATTAAATTAGGTTTTTAATTTTTGTAAGAAAACTGTCAATTCGATTTTTCTCAAAATTTTTTCGAATGTTGAAAACAATATTTTTTATAAAATTAGTTGGAAGCCACAATCTCAAATTTTTGTGAAGATATTTGAGTGGAAAGAAAATTTTTACCAAGTTTGCATACTATTTTTTGTAGATTTTATTCTATTGAGTATCGAAAACAATATTTTCTGTGAAATAAAATAAGTTTGAAGCCAATATTTTTAATTTTTGAAAAGCTATTTGAGTAGGAAGAAAATTTTTTCCAAGTTTTAGTTGTTTTTTTTTGTAGGTTTTTATTTTTTCTAAAAAAAAACTGTCAATCCAACATTTCTCAAAATTTTACCGAATGTTGAAAACAATATTATATATAAGATAAAATTAGTTTGAAGCCAATATCTCAAAGTTTTGAAAGGCACGAGTACGATAACTTTGGCGCCAAGATATAATAACGGTTTTTGGTAGAGGGGCTTAATACAAGCATTTTTTACTATGGGAGGGGGGGTCTATCCCCCTCGTTTAGGCGGTGGGGGCAATTTAAAAAAATTATTATTTAAAATGGAAAAAAAATAATTAAAAAATAACGGTGATACTTACAATTAAGTTTTATACATTTTTTTAAAGTCAACATTCTGTTTTATTAGCCAGTTTTTAATTCAAGTCAAAACTATGCGTAGTTTTTGAAAAATTTAATTTTATTTTTTTAATTTCAAAATTTGAGTAAAAAAAGTTAAAAAAAAGGTTTAAAGTGTAATTTTTCAATACTTCAAGATTATTTACCATTGTTTTTATTTCACAATTTATTACTCTTATTTGTTTTTGATCAAAAACTGTAAACTAGATGATTTTATGTCTTTTAGTTTTTGAGAAAATTGAAAATAACCACAACTATTATTTTAATTTAATTCTTTCTTTTTTGCTTGAGTGGTCTTATTTTGATAGTAACAATGGTAGCGTGATGGTTAGTGCGTTGGACTGTCATGCAAGGGGTCTTGGGTTCAATCCCTGCCTGTGCCACCTAACTTTTTTCACGGGTACTGCCTCTTGCGAGGAATTGACAAATCCTCCAAGAGTAATTCTTGTCATGAAAAGTGCTTTCTCAAATTAGCCGTTCGGATTCGGCATATAAACTGTAGGCCCCTTCCATCTCTGATAGCATTACTCGCACACAGGAATGGTTGAGAGTTGTAAGTCACTAGGCCCTGGTTCTTCATGGACTGTTGCGCCACCTAATTTATTTATTTAATACTTAAGCAAGGATAAAGTAATTTAATTAAAATATTTTTTTTGGTAATTTTCAATTTTCTCAAGAACTAGAAGACATAAAGTCATCTAGTTTTCAGTTTTTGATCAAAAACAGTAGATAATTTGAAAGTTTTGAAAAACTACACTTTAAACCTTTTTTTAAATTTTTTTTGCATACATTTTTAGTTTAAAACAATTTTTTTCAAAAACTATGCATAGTTTTGACTTGATTTAAAAACAATCTAATAGACAAAAATGTTGGCTTTAAAAAAAGGTATAATACTTAATTGTAAGTATTACCGTTATTTTTTAATTATTTTTTTCCATTTAATGTACATATTTTTTTAAATTGCCCCTACCGCCTAAGCGGGGGGAGATAGACCCCTCCTCCCATTGTAAAAAATGCTTGTTTTTAACTGTTCTATACAAATCCGTCATTAAACTTTGTCGCCAAAGTTATCGTACTCTCCCCAAAAAAACTGTCAATTCGATTTTTCTAAAAAATTTTCCGAATGTTGAAAATAATATTTCTTATAAGATAAAATAAGTTTGAAGCCATAATCTTAAGTTTTTGAAAAGATATTTGAGTCGAAATTCAATTTTTACCAACTTTGAGTAATGTTTTTTTTAGGTTTTTATTTTTTTATAAAAAAAACTCTCAATTTGATTTTTCTTAAAATTTTACCAGATGTTGAAAACGTTATTATTCGTTGCAAAAAATTGTTTTGGAGATAAAATCATTTCTTATTCGAAAATTTTCGAGGTGACAATTTTTTTTTCAGTTTTTTTGATTTATAAAAAAAACCGTTAATTGGATTTTTTTTTTCAAAAATATTCTTGTTTTGTATCACGTGTCAATATATAATATAAAATTTAATTCAAGTCTCTAGCGTCAATGGTTCGTGTGATATTGAGGGTTAACCAACATTTCCACTGTTTTTTAAATTGCTATGGTAAAAAAAACCACCCACTCAATTTTTTTGAGAGTCCTTTCTGCATCTTTCTGCTTTATTACCTGTATAACAAAATTTATTTGAAGTCGATATCTACTGGTTTTTGATCAATGGACGACGAAAAAACGTCGCGAACGTACGGACGTACGAACGTACGTACACACGCACGCACAGACATCTTTCTAAAATATTTTATTTCGACTCTCGACGTCGAGAAATGTCAAAATTTTCAATTCGACAAATCGGACCCATTACAATAACTTCCTATGGGAAGTTAATAAATAAATAAAGTTTCATTTATTTATTTTATTATTTTTGGCTTCATTGTTTAGAACCAGTATTTAAAAAAAGTTATTCCACCGCCTAGCACTACATGCCAATCTCCTTAGATACTACTTACATATCCACCCTCTACCTACATACATATACCTACATTGTAGAAATATAAACATTAAAAAATCTATGTATATACATACTTCTATACCCCATATTCAAAATATGGCAACAATGAATCCTACAGAGAATGAAATTTGCAAACGTTGCATTTAAATTTTCAAATTTCTCAAAAACTGAAAATCTAAAATCAAATGAATATAATTTTCTTCAAGCAAAATACCTACTGCTAAAAGCATACAATTCATAGCTATAACGATATGTATATGCATAGCTCCTTTACATTGATAGGTAGACAGAGGCACAAAAAAATCCAAGGTAACTATGGCAACGAACTGTTTTTGTGTTTTTGCTTTCACATTTTCTCATTTTTTTTAAATAAACAGCTGATTCAACTGACTCCCTCACACATCTTAATACTTATGAGGACAAAATAATATACTCCTTTCATTCCCACTCTTGCTTTAAAAATTTTATTTTCCAGTCGCTTTTAGATTCCACACCAAATTTCCGTACACACAGCGACCTCATGCTCCGCCTTTCGTAACACAATTTTCTCGTTCATGATAGTACTATTCAGTTTTATATACAAAGGTGTAAATGTTTTGGTAAATCCGTGAAGGATAAACTCGATGGAAATAATTATGAATATGAGTTGTCACATTCATGAAAAATAGGTGGATTATTATTAATGATGGTGTGAAACCAAAACAATAAATAAATTTTTCTTACAAACAGGGCTACTGTGGCGTGATTGTAACATTTGTTCAAAATAACAATAGCACCTAGAAAACAAGGACCTAGTGACCTAAACCATTCATGTGTGCGAGGAAAGTCAGGAACAGAAGGGACCTACAGTTGCTATGACAAATCCGAACGACTAATTTGACATAATACTTTTCATGACAAGAATTACTCTTGTCAATTTCTAGCAAGAGGCAGTAGACTTAAAAAAAACTTTAGTTGATAGTCGGGTGCACTAGCCATTACGCCACGGGTACTCAATTTTGTTCTGTCTCGAATTTTGAAATATTAAATTTTGGGATTGATCTCTTAGGTATTGTCCTTTCTTTAAAATGTAATTTATATTAAGAAATAGCACCAGAAATTAGATTTCATTAATATATGGAAGAAACACCCATAAACTAAACTTCATTAATATAAGCGTGCACAGACTACAAAATCCACTACATCTGTTGGAATCGTTCTGTTTGATTTTTATTTTCCAGGGTACCCATAGAAAACGCAATTGAAGTGACAGAAACGTGCATTAGACATTTTTAAAAACCAGCGGAAGCAGAATATTAAATTATAAAATGTCAATATGAGTAGTTTAAATTTAAATGCATTTGGATTTGTTTAGTTTATATTTCTAAGATATCTGAGAATTTCCTCAAACGGATTGACAAAGCAGAAGAATAAAATATAAATAAAAATTCACTATTCTTTGCATTTCTTTACATCCTTCTTGAATTGTGCGATGGAAAATTCTTGAGAAATCGAATCATCAAAATTCTATTCTCAGATTTTTGACAGCAAATGTGAAAAATTAGTTTGAGAAATAATGTTTATCATTTTAAGAATATGGAAATATCTGAGATTTTAGAAATATAAACTTTCCAATTAATTTGTATCAAAGATTTTTTAACTGAAATGATTGTTTAGTTAAGTATTTTGACGTCCCATTGAATAATCTCACTTAATATAAAAAGAGATAGAATTGTGCAAAAGATATATTAAAAACCCAGTTTAAAAGTATTGAATTTGAACGGCGCCAACAAAATAACGATTTATACAAAAATTATCTCCCCAAATTGACTTATTGCCATCCCTGTGCACAAAATATCCGAAAACAAAATAAATGTCATTTTATTAACGTCAAAAATTTCCCTTTCAACAAACGTCGCTGTCAAAGCGAAATCCGCAAAAACATTGAAGTTTTTCTTATAAGATATAACTTTTGTATCTACCATGCTCAACTAACAAACTATTTCTACTTAACTGAGCACAAACACTTGAGATACCTTCAAGCCACAACTTCCAGCTTCATAAAGACATCTGATCGCACATTCTTTTATTTGACTTGCCTTAAATTACCTCACTGCTTACTGCTCATTGTAGTCTGTCTGTTTTACGACTCGTGCTGTGCAGCTAGAGTTCATTAGTTTGTTGTGTCTTGCTTGCGTGCCCGTGATGGTTATTGATGCTGCTGCATTCCGATGTTGTTTACGAAATCACAACCAGCAGTAGCACCACATAAGACTGACACTGAAGAAATACCAAGAAATAAATTGGCAGTAGAGAAGAAGAAAAAACGACGAACAAAACAAAAGAAAGTAGGTCGTTGTTCGTCGTTCGTTTCGGTGTGATTGCGCCGTTCGGTTCGCTCAACATCAACCAGAGTTTCACTTTTTCTTTTCGATTTCAACGGAGACGGTCGTGTTCATGCTTTATTTTTTTTCGAATAGTGCGTTTGAAGAGATCGTGATCCTGTAGTGATTCCCATACCCTAGTCCATCCCTCACAAAAACAAACAAAGTGCCTCTATTTTCTGTACAAATACAAACTTCCCTTGAAATCATGTTAAGTAAGCATCTTATGCAACAAGTGAGGTGTCGCTTCTCCTCATTAGCGGTTCAACTTCCTGTGACTTTCACCCAAACGCGTTCGCTGCGAGTGGCTCAAAGGTGCGATGAAAAATTTGCCACCAAGCAAGTCCCTAAGCACGATTGGAACCGTGCTGTTAGTGAAGCAGAACGCATCGTTGGCTATCCAACATCGTTCCTAAGCCTGCGGTGGCTTCTAAGCGATGAAATCGCCAATGTGGCCTTGCATCTGCGAAAGCTGGTGGGGAGTAATCATCCGTTGCTTAAGACTGCCAAGTAATTTACAAAGATTCATTAAATCCGGTTTTTGTTTTTCTCAAAATTAAGTTTTTTTTTTTGTTTCTAGGCATCTACTTTATAATGGAAAAAATACAATGCAAGCTTGGGGATTGATTGTTTTATTAATTTCCAAGGCGGCAGGTCATGCGCCACATATTCCTGATATGGAACAGGACAAAAGTGCTGGAGTACTTCATTCGCAGAGGGCATTGGCGGAGATTACCGAAATGATTCGGATTTCACATTTAGTTCATAATGTAAGTTGCATAGCTAATACGTTATTTACATAAATTATTCAAAAATTAACTCTCTCCCCCTCCATCCCATTTGTAAGAGGAATGTAATTAGCACGCCTTGTTTTTATAGTTGTTATCTTTTGTGGAGATCAGAGATTTAAGAAAAAATTATTAACATAACATTGTATGCGTATTTACCGATCGATTGACGACAAGTTTATGTTTATTAATGACATCAACGTGATCTCTTGGACGTGCCAAGAATAAAATAGTTGAATTTTTTTTAAGGAAGAAGAAAGCAAGTAACATCACCGGTGGAGTCGGTGGAGTCGGTGGTGTAGTGATCGAATGCATCGAATGCATTGTTTAGTAAATAAAGGAAGAAACCAACCAAGGTTATTTTAAATGTTTTTGCATCAATCAAACTATTGAATTGAAGAGAATTCTATGATTAGAAATAGATAACCTCATTGCTATTCTCTCCATTAAGTTTTCTTCTTGGGACTTTATTGGCTGGCTGGCTGTGAAAGAATTTAAGTATGCTACTTGCAATACAAATAATATGTGCGCATACATATATCTTTTAGAATGTCAATTACAATTATAAAACTGAAAAAAAAATCTTACAAACAAACAAATTTTGCGTAACTAGATTTTAGTGCAAAAGGAAGTACACAAATATTTTTGTCTTTAGATTTTTTTAATCTCCGTTGCCTTTAATTCCTTAATCATGAATTCAGTAGAATTCTACTTCTCGAAAATTTTACTATGGACAAAATCATATCGTACTAAATATAATTGAAGCGTTTGGATGAAGAAGGGGGTCAATGACATTTGCAACATTTCAAGATATAAGGACTTAAAGTTTTTTGTTGAGAACCTTTTCCGTATTCCAATCTAAATAAAATTGAATAAACTAATAAAACAAGAAAAATAATAACTTTTTAACAATGTTACTTTTATTTCATTACAGTAGCTTTGTATATTTAAAAAAACAAAATTTTTCAGAAAAAGAGTACTTAACTCTTTCTTGCACAAAAAGCTTATTAGTATTTTGAATTTTTAGGAATACAAAGGGGTTAAGTAACAAAATTCATTTTTTGTTCTTTTAATTTTGAAAAGTTGTTTTCTGTTAGCATGGTTCCGATAAAGCTTTTTCATAAAACCAGTGGTGTTCCCTTGGTATGAACATCATTTGTTCCTTTAAATTTTTTATTTTCTCAACAGAAAGCTGCTTTATCCTTTTTTCTCGGACGAAAAAATCTTGGTTTTTGTCTGGAACTATTTGGATGTTTTTTTTGCTATAACAGCTTCATTGAATAAAGCATCTTCCTCGTAGCATTCCTTATAAAAATAGGATCCATATTTGTTTATTCTAAGCCATTTGACGCTATCACGCAAAATGATTTTTTCATTCGATATGTTTTTTGTAACATTTTAACGTTTAATTTTGCTGGAAGATTTTCTAATGATCGAAAGTGGTTCTACATCTCCATGTCAATTATAACGGTATTTTCTTTGCTGGCACTTTTTATTATATGTCGGTTTTGCTCAGCAGTGTAAATGGTTTCGTTTTTTCGTAAATCTTTTTCAATTCTTACAAAATCCCTGTCACTGTCAAGATAAGTATGGCCAACTTCAGGAAATTTGTGGTCAATCAGATCAAAATATTCCGTAAAAAAAAGGACTTGGTATAGACACAATAAAAAGAGGTTTTTGTTTTGTCCAGGGCAAGAATCGGTCCATGCAATCAAATGTTTCCTCTTTTTGGCAATTTCACATTCTTGGAAGAATGTATAGAGTGCACTCATTACCTCGGTGCTTCCTCTGTCTGCAACATCTTCGGTTTAGGTTAACATATACGACATCTCCACGTCGGAAGTAATGACATGGATTCCTAGATTATAAAACCACATCTGCCTCAAGTAAAATGCCTTAGACGTGGTTAATTTTGGTAAGGGCATTGTTTGCTGGAGGTCACATGTAGTATATAAGACGTTAGGATCGGACGGAGCTTTTTCGCGGTCAATTTTTTGACTTTGGAATCCGGACTTATAGTTGTTTTGGTGTTTAGCTGAGTTTTTGCCAGAGTCACAAATGCTACAAGTGTCACTTCTTGGTAAAAATATTGGACATTTTTCTCTTGTTCGGTGCATTTTTCAATGTAAAGGCTATATAATTTAGATATTATATTTAACAAAGTTGAGAGATAAAGTTTATTTGTGTTTTTGTTCCTTGAGTAATGCGATTCTTCGGCTGGAAATTCGTTAATATAAATATAGTCGACTGCATAATCTGATATTTTTTTTGGTCGGTTGAAATGCTGAAATAGCGTTAGCATAAAAGGAATATCAACAAAAAAAAAAAACGGTTTCGCTGCCACAGCCTACTAAATGCATTGGAGTACATATACTCACTTAGAACCTTCATCGTTACTATAACCACTTTAAATATCGGTTTTAATTTGTCTGCAAGAAGGAGGTAAGTAAGCACTTAACCCCTTCATGCAAAATATTTTTTTTAAAGTTTTTTTTTATTTTATCCAAAAAGGAGTTAAGTGCTGTTAGCCCATTCTTCCACTCATATTATACGATTTTAAGTTGTTAGTAACCCTTTTATACCAAAAATAAAAGCGCTAAATAAGAAAATACGAATCGTAGCGCAACGTAGATTGGACAGAAATTTAAGTTTTCGGAAGGCATCCTCATATTTCGAAAAAAACCGAAAATCGAAAAAATGTCACTTACCCCCTTCTTCATCTAAACGCTTAAATTATGTTCTGAAAGTCAGCTGTCAAAAAGTTAGTTTAGTGATGTTTGTATAATATTAAACAAATTGAATAAGTTTTTATTTTTAAAAGAACTATTTAGGTACTTGGAAATATCCTTTGAAGAAAAACCTTGAATATAAGCAGATTGTTTGCTTTCTTGTCTTTCTTTTCCTAAATACAAACTTAAATACGCACTAGGCTCTAATCTTTTCCGTCTTAAAAAGTTTATAATTCAGCATTAATAGGTATTATTTAGTAGAATAAAAGACTTTCAAGAAGATAGTTTAGTTGGAATTATGCATTAATAAACATACATATTCCAACATTTAACAAAGTTAATACTTACATTTAGGTTGTTTTTATTTTCTAAGTGAAAAATTCAGCGAGTTTATGCACAGTATTCAATGTCAAAGTAATAGAGTGTAACGAATTCTATTGTACCGCCCGTGGCGTTTTCTTCACGATTTTATAAAGAGTAAATAATTCTGTATTTTTCAATATGTGTTCATTGAAAATTCTTAACATTTCTCCTGAATCTCTTAAAGAGCTTTTTTGATTTAATTTTAAAAGTAAGATAACTTCGATCCTTTTTATTAATTTCTATAAAATCTGTTTAATTTCTCAAAAAGCTTATTTTCATTTTGAACAGTTTACTTCATCTCGTGCACCTTTCTTTTTAATGGGCTTTTAAACAAAAAAAAAATAAAATAATAAAATTTGTAATTTCTATTTAGGGAACATGGAGTGTAGAATATAAAATTTAATTTATAATATAATTATTATTTATCAAAGTTTTCTTTTGTGTAAGTAACACTCTTGTCTGTTCTCTTTTTCAAGTCAATACAATAAACACATTTGAAATTACTTGCTATAATTGTTAGGCTGTGTCGTATTTGACAATCTGTCTTTTTACCCCTTTTAAAACAGCATACATACTAGTAACTCAAGTGTATTTCCGATACATAAATAACAGCCTCATCAAGAGACTTTAACTTTAAATCAAAACCGCTGAATTTTGTATCCATAAAACCCGCACGTTCATTACAAACTCTTAATATTTTTTCTTGAATTGCGGTTAACTGAGAGCATCTTTGAAATAACTGAAATAACATATTCATGATCTAAAACATCGCTGCTACCTGTCCTTACCCAATCTTCAGAGTTTTTCACCTTCATTTTCGGGAAACGCCCTTTAATTTATTGCTCTGCCTTTTGAAATATGAATTTATGTAGATAACCTAGTTGCATAAAATTATAGTGTTTGTCGAATTTATTTTAAAATTTTTCGATTGAAACAGAGTAGAAATTATCTTGGGTACATTGAATAAAAAGCATAACCCAAAGTAAATATGAAAATCTGAAAAAAGCTAACCTTACTTTTGTTTGGCTTATCTTAAAAACTACAAGTTTATATATGGTTTCAAATTTGTAAGTCTTATTCTAAGGGTTAATTAGTAAACCAATAATTAGTATTCGAATTTTTTTTTTAAATTCGAGTGAATAAAAGTAAAAACAAAATAAAAGTATAATTAATGGTAAGACAATATTTTTCACTTCTCATTTTGAAAATAAACGACGAATAGAATCAAAATTAATTGTTTTTTTAAATAGATGTCAAATTCATTGTTTTTCAAATACGTACATAGATGTAACTTTACATAAGTACGATATTACTTCCTTGCACGACTAAATCACAAAAACAAGCTAAAGTTATAAAAAAATATACTTTTCTTACAAAAAACAATCCTACTAAGTATGTATAAGGTCTCAGTTATTTGGACATAAAATAGGCTTAACTATGTATGAACTGCGAATGTTTTCAATGGGAGGTTATTAGTGTAGGTAGCACCCAGGCTCCTTTTTGATTGTCATGTTTAATTAATGTTTTTAAATAAGCATTTAAATTACACAAAGAAAACTCTTTTTAAATAAAGATTTTTTAATTTGAAAAAAAAAAAAAAAATCTAAATTTACAATCCAACACAAAAATTGGGTGGTACTGAACTAAATGATAGAACTTTTTTTTATTTTTCTTCTAATATAACAAAATTGAACAGAACAGATTTCGAAATATTTAATTCAAGAAAATTAAATTCAAAACATCTTCGGAAAGTGACCTACAAATACACGTAGGCACGATCCTTAAATTCTTGTGGTATCACATCGGTGGTATCACATCGGACAAACTACTGGTCTAAGTGTTTAAGCTTTTTCAGACAGCAGCCACTTTTACACTAGAGGCACTATCTTTAAAAAGTCTGTCCAATTACTAGCATAATGTTGATGACATTGACATAATCGGAAGAACTCAGCGTGATGTCAATGGGGCTTTTATAAATATTAAGGCAGATTCGGCAAAAATGGGTTTAACGGTTAAGAGGGTAAAACAAAGTACATGCTGTCGTCAAGAAAGGACTTACAACACCGACGTCTCGGTCAAAAGGTCACCATCGACAGACGTAACTTTGAGGTAGTCAACGACTTCGTTGTGTTGTGAAGATTGTTAAACGCAAGATATCAAAAAATTATAAATAACGCGAATGGGTTTTTTCGACCCTGAAGGAGAACTTTTCAGCACAATCATCTTCTACAATTTTAAGGCAAAAAAGACTAAAATAACAAGAATAGAAAATGTGCCCTAAAGTATACCTTAACTGTGGAGTGATAAGATTAATCTAAAAGAAGACAAAAATGATATGGGATGGGGGTCTTTATCCCCTTGTTAGGCGAGAAGTGTAATTTTTCATAAAAATAAGTTGACATACAAAATAAAAGATTGGAAAACGAAAACGACCATACTTACATTATTGTGAAACCAAACCCAGAAATCAATTCTTGCAGTAACTTTTAAAAAAATGTTGCTTTTGTCTATAGTAACAGAAAAAAAGGATTTTAAGTTAAAACAACAGACAAATTATTTAGGTAAACAAAAAACTGTATTTTGTTATTTGTGTATGTTATTGAATACAAGTTTTTTGTCAATAATAAATATCCTTGTCAATTATTGATTAAACACCAAAAAGCCAAATCTAAAAATGTATGTATTTTAGTTTGTGAGAAAATTAGAAACATTTACATCTACTATACAATTTTTGAGTCAAGTAGTTTTTATCTGTACAGAAAAAGCTGTTTCCGTGAATCCGTTAGGCCGATTTTTTTTCTAGATGTTTACGACGTTGGTCTTATAAATAATCCAGGTTTTTGACCTCGAGGTCTGAACGCAAAAAAAAATCGACAAAACCCTTGAAAAACGTTAGTTTTTTTTTTTAAGGTATTGCCGATTTTATCCCTGATGGTCTAGTTTCTTCCCAATAAATACACTCTGCAAAATAATGATAAGGACAAACAAAAAAACACTGCTGTTCCGCCTGTTTTTATGAAAAATTACTATCAAGGAATGGCAACCCTTTTGTTTGATTTTATATTTTTATAACGGTTTAACTAAATTTCTCTCTTTTGAACTGTTAGTCTAACAATAATTTATTGATCTTTATTGCGATACGAAAAATTTATAAGGCCAAGTGATTGTACTTAAGAATCGTTATTAAAAAGGACCAAACATAAGAAAATATTCAGATAACAAAGGTTTGTTAGTTATAAATAATATGTAAAAATAGATTTAATTTATTAGAATAAAACACGTCGTTATGATTTTATAATTATAATGCCTCCTGAATGGCATTATCTGAAGAAGAGCGGGGTCTTCTTTCTGATTACCAAGAACAGAGAGAGACAGCCAAATCGGTGGCATACTTTCAAGAAGTAAATCTGTAATAGACATTTTCTTAAAGTTGCGTTAAAATTATGGAGTTAAGCAAAGTTTAGGTGAAAACCTGATTCAACCTAGGGAGAAATCAAACGCCTAACCGTTAATGAATCGATAAGCCGCGCGAACATTTTTAACATTTTAAACCTCAATGTGTCACCAAGGCGGGTGCAACAAGTTTTGAAAAGTGTACAAATATTGAATATGTGAAACGTGTCACGAAACCAAAACTTAAATCTCGTCAAAAAGCGAACAGATTGACTTTTTTTGAATGAGACAAAATTCAGGAGGCCCAGACGGTTGCTAACAATTTCGGCATGATATAAAAACCGAAAAGCAAACATTTTGAAGGTGGTACGTTGATGGTTTGGGGTCCCATAAGCTGTTGTTTCTACCAAAATAAAATCTTCGAAAATATAAGAATGAAATATTTGCTGCGGAATGTATCTTATACAAGGATAACGCTGCTATTTATGTTTCATAACCCGAACCCGCTTGAAATCGTTTGGGCAATTTCAATACAACACGTTTTTAAAAATAGACGTTCATTTTACACTATAATTTATTTGACAAGAGTTGTTCAAGAATTTTCTTCACTTTTAAGCCCAATCTCGCCGAATACTTTCCCAAATAAATCCACAAAACGTTATAAACAGTTTTCTTTTTTTCGATTCAAATTAGTTGTTGTATTCGATTTGTTCGTTATAAAAAATGTGTATTTGTTTTTTCTTATGGTTGTATTTTCGTGGTTTTTCTGACTATCATAAATAAGTAACCAAATAATCAGAATACCGGATTTAACGCATGGTCTGATGTATTAAGTTATCGAGCTATTAGCTTCACCTATAATTTCTCAGTCATAAAGTTCTTTTATAGCTGGTGACACACAACAAAAATCATTCAGTTTGTAATTGCTCATATACACACAAAATACTTTTAAATAATAAAAAAAAATAGTTACCAACAAAATAATTCCAGAATATATGTACATAGTTATGAAATAAATAATTAAATTAAAAAAATAAAAGTTGACAAAGTCAAAATCTTAAATTATAACTGAAAAATGTATGCAAGACTCCAAATAGTTTTTCAATACCAGCAAAGAAAATCACAAAAAGCGAAAGCAACACTTTCTGCCATGTGATTCATGCACATTCGATAATAACTACAGGTTACTTTTATTTTAATTTCTAAAAAATGGTCACATTAAATTGAATAAAATTATAATAATTGATTATAAAGCTACAATAAAAAGTAGGTTAAGTTTGCATTTGAATTGCGGATGAACAAAAATAAAACTAATGAAATAATTTATTAAATTTCACTTACCCTTTGAAATTCAAATACAATTGTTTATATTGCCGCCAAAAAATATGCACTACTAACGTCGTTTTCAATTGGCAATCTGGAAGTAAAAAAAAGTATTCTGAATGCGTTCAATTGGGCAAAAGTGACAGTTCTGATTCTGAAAAGAAGAGAATTTCCCTTCTGGTTTTAAAAACAGAATCAGAAGCAGAATCACTCACACATTCATAAATTTTAAATGTCAGATGTCACACTTGACAAATGACATTTTTTTTGTAACACATTTGTTTGTATAAATTATACCAGCAGTGAAGTGATTTCTTGAAATTGATATAAAAATTATAAAAAAATATAATCAAAATGGAAAACAATATTGAAAATATTGTAACAAGTGTTCCTAGTTTGTTAGAAACATTATTGGAGTCGTCTTCCTCATCTTCTTCATCAAGTGATGAAGATATTATTGCAGTTGATTTTCTCCTGCAGGAGTTTGCCAAAAAACCAAAAGTGCAAAACTTTGTCGAGGATGTAGTGGACAAGTATTCGGAGGAACAGCTAAAATAATATCGCAGCAATCCAAATTCACTTCCTCCATGTTTGCAGCACAAAAACAAAATGAAATTTAGCGCGAATACACATACATATATGTGACACATGTCATACTCAACCAATACATTCTCACCAAACTTCAGATTCTTCGGAAAAAAAAAACTGTTCAATTGGGATTCCGAATCGAAGAACAATTCCAGATTGCCAATTGAAAACGACGTAAGTCGACAACACCGACGACGACGCGATGACGAACAAAACGACCAGTGATGGTCTAAGCAAGTTCCATTGAACAAAACACTTTAAGTGTGTTCAGTGACGCTGTGCTGGACTGTTCTAGACAGAAAAGTACAGGTTTTTGATGTTCATTGAGCTTTTTTCTGTGCTGAACTGTTCTTCTTTCCTGTTCATTGACAAACCTAGAACAGTTTAGAACAGGATTTTCTGTTCTTGCTTTTGAGTCAGACCAGGTTAGAACAGACTCGTGAGAAATGTCAAAATCGAAGTTGTCATTTTTTTTGTTTACGTTTTGATTTGGATGTGCTTTGTGTTTCTTTTCTCGTGATTTAAAAAAAATTAAAATAAAGTTATTTTGCCAATTTGTTTAATTAAATAATTATAAACTATAATATAATAACTTTCAATGCAATTTCTTTTACATTTCATCAAAGGTAATAACATTCGTCACACTTTCATTCCAATCATCTGAAGAGGAATCCGACGAAAAATCACTATCGGTGTCTGAACCACTAACATTTTTATTTAGTATTATCTTAGCAATCACTTGATTTTCCATTTCAATAATTTTTAATAATATTTTTCACAGTAAAAACACAAAAAATGAAAAAAAATTAAGCGGTAAACGAAAAATTCACACAATTTGCAATTTGTTTTGTTTTTTTTTTTTTTTACAACTGACGTTTAACTGACTGTTCTAACTTGATCTGACGTTTCTCACGAAACTGTGCTGTCCTGTGCTGTTCTGATCTAGACAAAACCTCAGTGAACAAACTTTTTGACTGTAATATTTTCTACTTTTCTAGCTGGAAAAACGGCTCAAATTTTCCATTACCGTAGCATGAATTTCGACACGCGGTTTTTTTTATTTGATACATATGTGCAAATAAATAATAATAATTATAACAATTTTAGAGAGAAGATATATTCATTTCTATTTTAAATTAATTTTCAAAGTTCACTTTTTCACATAAACACACGTAAAAATGGTTGATTTTGACATTTCTTCCTGCGAACACGAAAAACCGATTGCCGAACAAAGTAACGAGAAGCTGAAAAATGAACTGTTCATGAACTTTGTTAATTTTCGCAAGAACTAATCCACTTGTTTCTCTCTCGGTCTTATGGGAATATTTTTGCTTTCAATATTTGTTTCGTTGGTTAAAGAAGGAAACTTGAAAAAAATAGTGCTCGTTGTCTCGTATCATCTTTGTATATCTATGTATACAGGGTGTGTGGATAATCCTTAAAAGGCAAATAGCCCATTTTATGATTACTCTGAAATTTGAAATAAAAAGGGAACTCCAATTGAAATTGAATTACCTTTTTACTTTTTGTTTTTTTATTTTTTAAGTTTTGGAAAGAAAAACAAATTTAATTATTATACAAAATAAAGAGAAGTCTACGAGTTATTAAAATTGGAGGCTTAATATAAACAAGTTAAGTCGAAAAAGCCTTCAGGAGCTAATGTCGCCGTTGTTGCCACTAGGTGCCTCCTTCTTAGAGTCTCCCCGATAACTTTTATAATCAAGAGTATCATTGCCTGGCTCTGATTCTCTATCATAGCTTTTTCACACGACAAGTTTACAAGTTTGAGAAAGCACTTTTCATGGCAAGAATTACTCTTGGAGAACTTATCAATTCCTCGCAAGAGGCACTACCCGTGCAAAAAAAAACGGCAAAAGTACGATAACTCAGGTGACAAGATATTATAACGGATTTTTTAAGAACAGTTAAAAACAAGCATTTTTACTATTGGAGGGGGGTATATATCCCCCCGTTTAGGCGGGAGGGACAATTTAAAAAAAAGGAAAAAAATAATTAAAAAATAACGGTAATACTTACAATTAAGTTTTATACATTTTTTTAAAGCCAACATTCTGTTCTATTAACCAGTTTAATTTTAAACTAAAAATAGTTATAATGGTAGGTGCGAGTTTGGGTGTATGCAACAGTAAGGTGTGTGCGAGTTTCGATGTATGCAACAGTGGGATGTGTATGGGGGAGCATGCTGCCCCCTGCAACCCCCCTTATTCGGAACACTATATGATTTGGGGTGAGTGCAAGGTGGGAAGGGGGCAAGGTGCAAGATGGGGTGCATGCAAAGTTTCTTTTGCATTTAAATAAGCTGGATTTAAGAAAAATTAATTTACCCTAGGTGTATCTTCATCCATATTCAATTATTATTACTATCAAATTAAGACTATGTTAATACTCAAGCAAGGAAAAAGTTATTTAATTAAAATATTTTTTTTGGTAATTTTCAATTTTCTCAAGAACTAGAAGACATAAAATCGTCATCATCAAAAAGGGCAATGAATTCTTAAAAAAAAAAAATAGTAGATAATCTGAAAGTTTTGAAAAATTACACTTTAAACCTTTTTTTTTAACTTTTTTTTGCACAAATTTTGAGTTTAAAACAATTTTTTTCAAAAACTATGCATAGTTTTGACTTGATTTAAAAACAAGCTAATAGACAAAAGTGTTGACTTTAAAAAAATGTATAAAACTTAGTTGTAAGTATTACCGATATTTTGTACCTATTTATTTTTTCCATTTAACGTACATATTTTTTTTAAGTTGCTTCTACCGCCTAAACGGGGGGAGATAGACCCCCCTCCTATAGTAAAAATGCTTGTTTTTAACTGTTTTATACAAATCCGTCATTAAATTTTGTCACCTGAGTTATCGTATTCTCCCCGAAAAAACTGTATACCCTGGTTACAAGAGGAGATCGAGAAATCGAATCGAAATTGAATTCAGAATTCGATCCAGGTACACGTCGTCAGTGGATCAAGGAATCGAATTTAAATTGAATCGATGTGACATTTGGGTTTTGTTTGTAAGCGTACTGTGTCTTAAGTAACTTCTACCTTTATAGATAAAAAATAACAAAGTGCGTAATTTTAAAATTCAAATACAATAATGCTTACAACAGAATTATTAAGAATTATTAATTAGATAATGGAAAAGTAAGATAATTGATATTTAAAAGTTTGGTTATTTATTTTTCAATTTTTATTATTAGTTTTTGGCGTAAGCCTCCCTCAAAGCGGCCCATAGGTCTCGATTTTTCGCCTCACTGTACCAATTTTCGTTTATTTGGCAAAGATCGTCGCTCCATCTCTTGTTCGGTCGGCCTGTTCGTCTCTTGCTTTCCGGTCTCCATTTTGTTGCCAACTTTGTCCATCTTTGATCCTCTAGTCTTGAAATATGTCCTACCCAACTCCATTTTTGTCTTTTGGTTCTATCTATCACGTCAATTATTCGAGTACTGTTTCGGATGTCTTCATTTCTTATCCTTTCTCTGAGTCTTATTCTGAGGATTTTTCTTTCCATTTTGGATTGACAGATCCTTAGCTGGTCAAGAGATTTCGTAGTCAAGCTCAGGGTTTGTAGTCCATAAGTAAGCAGTAAGCACCGGCAAAATAGCGGAGTCGAAGAGATATTTTCGTGTTTCTACACTTTGGTCCAGTTCTAAAATCTGTTTGAGGCTCCAGAATTGTTTCCAACTGTTTGTGATGCGTCTGTTGATTTCTTTTTTCTCTTGGTCCTTAAAAGATTTTAGTTGTCCCAAGTATATGTAGTCCTCTATGTGTTCTATTTTTTCATAGCCCAGAATTATGGTTTGTCATCACTTTTGTTTTTGACTTGTTGCTTTGTAGTCCATAGTTATTGCACAAGCTAGTAAGTTCTGTTGTCATTTCTTGTATATGTTTAGCTTTTGTAGATATTAGTACTATATCGTCCGCAAATCTTAGGTTGTTTAGAAGTTGTCCACATATCCTTATACCATATTTTGTCTTCCAGTTCATCTTTTGAAAAATATCCTCTAAGACTGCACTTAATAGTGGTGGTGAAAGCGGGTCTCCTTGTCTGACGCCTCGTGTTATTTTAAATTTACGTCCTGTACTCTCTGTTTTTATTTGTGCTACATTATTTTTGTATATGTTTTGATAGTCCTTATAGCGTTTGGGTCCATATTTTGATTTTCTAGGGATGTCCATATTGTTTCGTGTTCAACGCTGTCAAATGCTTTACTGAAGTCTATGAATAAAAAGTATATTGGTTGTTGAAATTCATTGCACTTTTCTATTAATTGATTCATCGTCTGTAGGTGGTCTGTTGTTGAGAAACCTTCTCTGAATCCAGCTTGTTCCCTAGGTTGTTTATTGTTAAAGTCTTGTTTGATGTTCCTGTAGATTGTTTTTGAAAACAGCTTATAAATTGTCGAAATGTTACTTATAGGTCTATAGTTGTTCAAATCGTCTTTTTTTTCTTTTTATGTATAAGTGTAATGGTTGTTTATCTCCATTGCTTAGTGATTTGCTGAGTTCTTATGATTTCGTTAAACATAAATGTTAAGATTTCGGAAAGCGATTCTTTCCCGTATTATCATTTTTGCAGAGTGTAGTGTATGTGGGTGCAGATGTTATCACGCACTTGCATATCCGATCGTGTTTGATAACTATCGTCATCACCATCTCGAGCACATGCGCACGTACACGAGATAAGACGAGAGAGTTAGTCTATGTCTGATCCTCGAAGTGTGCGGGTGCGTGTGTTGGCGAGCCGGTGAACACCACAAGTGGCGACGAGGAAAAATAAAATAAAAATTTAAAAAGAAAAAAAAAAAAAACGTGAGTTTATGTGATTAGAAAAAAAAAATTAATTAAAAAATTAAATGGTACTAATTAAATTAGTGAAAATAGGTTATTTTCCTAAAAGCATGAACTGTGTTGTTTGGTGTATTCACCTTTATTAAATTAAAAAAAAAAAAGAAAAAAATATGGTATGGTTATGTGCTTGGCATGAAGACAACCTTCATTTAATTGCAAAAGTAAATGTTTTTTTAAGTATGGTTTCTTGTAAGTCAGTTTCCCTCATTAGATTGAAAATGTTTGGCATAATAAACTTGGTTTGGTTTGTAGAACCTACATTTGATTGTTAATGCGCTAAAAAAAAAGTAAGTATGGTTCCTTTTAAAGATTACCTTCATTAAATTGAAAACGATTGCCACTGTATATATTTGGCCTCAAAAACCTGCATTTAATTGTAAATGCGAATTAAAATAATTTAAATATTGGCACGCCGCAGGCTCAATGTTCCTTGTTGCTGCCTTCATTCAATTGAAAACAAAATGATTCCAAATTGTGGACTAACAATTATATACTGTGTGAATGTTTAAGAGTACATAGATTAGCACTAAAACCGGTTTTGGAATGACAAATGGGTAGATTAGAGAATGAGAATGAATAATGGTTATGGGAAATAATAAAACCTGTTTCGCAAAATCAAAGGGTTTGTTGTTATATTATTTTTTTTTCTCTTTAGTGTCTCTCACTATTTCCATCTGGAAATGGCAAACACGTTACCAAATTTGGAAGTGTTCTCCTTGGAAGGAGAATCCACATCAGTGGGGTTGAGGTGGGAGAAAAGGAAGAGAGCCTTTAAAATATATCTCGAGGCAGCATCCATAGACTCTTCTACTAAAAAGAGAGCAACACTGCTACATTTCGGGGGATTAGAGCTCCAAGAGATTTTCTACAATCTTCCAGGAGCAAATGTTGAAAGCTCAAACGATAACGACGTTTTTTCAATTGCGATAGATAAACTCGACGAATACTTTTCTCCAAAACAAAGTAAGGTCTATGAGAGACATATATTTAGATTGTTGAAACAAGAGGAAGGGGAGAAATTTGAAAAATTTTTGTTAAGGTTAAGAAATCAGGCTCGAAAATGCGAATTTATTGACTTAGACAACAACTTGATCGATCAAATAACCGAAAAATGCATCTCGGATGACCTTCGAAAGAAAATATTAACCACTGGGGACAGCATCACTTTGGATAAAATATTGATGGAGGCAAATACACAAGATGCTGTTGACCATCAACTGGAAGGCTATGGTAACAAACTTAGAACAGAAGTTGTCAGCGAGATTTCCAATAAAAAAAACAATGGAACTGTCAAGCGAGAAAAATACGATGGTATAAAA
Organism: Eupeodes latifasciatus; assembly: GCA_920104205.1. NCBI lineage: Eukaryota > Metazoa > Arthropoda > Insecta > Diptera > Syrphidae > Eupeodes > Eupeodes latifasciatus. The sequence continues at coordinate 130,174,465 of OV049926.1, read as the reverse complement.
ACAAAAAGCTCTTTTTCTGGCTCATGTGGTAGGTGTGGAAATAAAAGGCATTCCTCTCATGATACAAAGTGTCCAGCTAGGGACAAAAAGTGTCACACTTGTGGTCGAATTGGTCACTTTCGGCAGTATTGCAAGACACAAAAACGTGTGTCAAGTAATTTTCATAAACAAGATGACGGTCCGAGCCAGAAAAGATTCAAAAGAAAACCCGACCAGATAGATTGTGTTGAAGATGATAAAAATGAAATAGATTATGTATTCCACATAGACGATGACGCTACTATCGAATGCCTTATAGGGGGGATCAGGACGAAATTGCTTGTAGATTCAGGGTGTAAGTTTAATCTGTTAACGGATAAATCATGGGAGACCTTAAAAAAGAAAAGAATAACGGCATACAATCAAAATAAAAACCCTAACAAAACTTTCTTGGCTTACGGCAGTCAAAATCCTTTAGATGTAATTGGATCTTTTGAAGCAGAGAAAGAAGCTGATGGTAAAATACTTAAAGCTACATTTTATGTTATTAAAGGGGGAACAAAAGATCTGCTGGGAAAAATAACTGCAATTTCTTTGGGTGTTTTAAAGATAGGATTTGGAATCAATCAAATAATAACTACGAAAGCTTTTACAAAGTTTAAAGGGGTTCTTATAAATATCCCAATTGATCACTCAGTACACCCTGTCTCCCAACCATGTAGGAGAATTCCTATTCCATTGGAATCTTTGGTAGAGAACAAGTTACAAGAACTATTAGAATCTGACATTATCGAAAAAGTTCACGAACCATCAAAATGGGTTTCTCCAATTGTTCCAATTCTTAAGAAAAATGGAGAACTGCGACTTTGTGTGGACATGAGAAGGGCTAACACTGCTATCATGAGAGAAAATCACCCACTGCCTACAATGACTCAAATGATGCCTAGGTTTCGAAAAGCTTGTGTGTTTAGCAAGTTGGATATCAAAAACGCCTTTCACCAATTAGAAATTCACCCAGAGTCCAGATATATAACAACCTTTATAACAATGAAAGGGTTGTTTCGTTATAAGAGACTTATGTTTGGCATAAATTGTGCCCCTGAAATTTTTCAGAAAACCTTAGAAAAAATATTGGTCGGATGTGAGGGGGTAATCAATTTCATAGATGATATTCTCATATTTGGAGAAAGTGAAGACCAGCATGATAAACGACTGCAACATGTGCTTAAAATCCTTAAAGATAATGAGGTGTTATTAAATGAAGAAAAATGTATTTTTAAAGTCAAAAGTATTCAGTTTTTGGGCCATGAACTCACACCACATGGTGTTAAGCCTCAAAACAAATACGTTGATAGCATCAAACAGTTTAGAATTCCAAAAACACTAGAGGAGCTTCAGAGCTTTTTAGGTCTTGTGAACTACATAGGTAAGTGGATACCGAATCTTGCAACATTGACCGAACCTTTGAAAAAACTATTGAGGAACAAATTGGGGAAAAATTCGTGCCTAGACAAATTTTGGGGCAAAGAGCAAGAAACAGCATTTTCACATTTAAAAATGACTTTAAGTAAAATTCAGTCGTTAGGTTATTATGACGTGAACGACAAAACACAAGTCATCGCGGATGCTAGCCCAGTTGGATTAGGTGCTGTTTTAACACAAATCAATTCAAAAGGTCCAAAAGTTATCGCGTATGGCAATCGAACGTTATCAGACTGTGAGCGTAGATATAGCCAAACAGAAAAAGAGGCCCTTGCATTGGTTTGGGCCGTTGAACATTTCGTGATATACCTCTTTGGAAAGGAATTTGATCTTATCACTGATCACAAGCCACTGGAAGTGATTTTTGGACCCTAATGTGCTCGCATCGAAAGATGGGTTTTACGGCTGCAAGCATATACGTTCAGAACAATTTACAAACCAGGCAAAACGAATATTGCTGACCCTCTTTCTCGTTTGTGCGTTTACTCTAATTCAATACCATCCGGAGGAGATTCGCATGTTCACCATATATCGGGTGATTTCTTAAGAGCTTGAGAACTTTTTTTTTTAAAAAAACGCATAAAATTTGCAAAATCTCATCGATTCTTTATTTGAAACGTTAGATTGGTCCATGACATTTACTTGTTGAAGATAATTTCATTTAAATGTTGACCGCGGCTGCGTCTTAGGTGGTCCATTCGGAAAGTCCAATTTTGGGTAACTTTTTCGAGCATTTCGGCCGGAATAGCCCGAATTTCTTCGGAAATGTTGTCTTCCAAAGCTGGAATAGTTGCTGGCTTATTTGTGTAGACTTTAGACTTGACGTAGCCCCACAAAAAATAGTCTAAAGGCGTCAAATCGCATGATCTTGGTGGCCAACTTACCGGTCCATTCCTTGAGATGAATTGTTCTCCGAAGTTTTCCCTTAAAATGGCCATAGAATCGCGAGCTGTGTGGCATGTAGCGCCATCTTGTTGAAACCACATGTCAACCAAGTTCAGTTCTTCCATTTTTGGCAACAAAAAGTTTGTTAGCATTGAACGATAGCGATCGCCATTCACCGTAACGTTGCGTCCAACAGCATCTTTGAAAAAATACGGTCCAATGATTCCACCAGCGTACAAACCACACCAAACAGTGCATTTTTCGGGATGCATGGGCAGTTCTTGAACGGCTTCTGGTTGCTCTTCACTCCAAATGCGGCAATTTTGCTTATTTACGTAGCCATTCAACCAGAAATGAGCCTCATCGCTGAACAAAATTTGTCGCGAAACACATTTCGAACCGAACACTGATTTTGGTAATAAAATTCAATGATTTGCAAGCGTTGCTCGTTAGTAAGTCTATTCATGATGAAATGTCAAAGCATACTGAGCATCTTTCTCTTTGACACCATGTCTGAAATCCCGCGTGATCTGTCAAATACTAATGCATGAAAATCCTAACCTCAAAAAAATCACCCGATAGTTGAGCATTCGCGACCACTTGCGATTTCGTTAAACGAGATAGGAAAGAATTCCAACAGTGATTCCGAGATCCAATTAGTAAGAAAAGGAATTTATGATAAGCAATGGGTCGATTCAGTTAAAGCATACAAGATTTTTGAGAATGAATTGTGTTTCTACGAGGAAATACTTCTAAGAGGGAACAAAATCGTCGTTCCAATGAATTTGAGAAAAGACGTTCTGTATGCAGCTCATGAAGGTCATCCTGGGATAGTAGGGATGAAAGGCCGTTTAAGATCAAAAGTTTGGTGGCCCCGTATTGACAAAGACGTAGAAAATCTAGTGAAGTCGTGTAAAGGATGCACTTTAGTGGGTATGCCAAACAACCCCTTTCCCCTTAAAAGAAGGGAACTCCCTACTGCACCGTGAGTCGATTTGGCGGTAGATTTCTTGGGACCTCTTCCTAGTGGAGAATATTTATTTGTGTTAGTAGACTACTACAGCCGTTACAAAGAAATAAAGATTTGCAGAACAATAACTAGCGCTCAAACAATAAAAATGTTGAAAGAAATTTTCAGTCGATTAGGCTTCCCCATGTCTATTACCGCTGACAACGGCAAACAGTTTATTAGCCAAGAATTCAAGTCCTATTGCGCTGAATGTAATATAAAGTTATATAACACGATTCCGTATTGGCCGCAACAAAACGGGGAAGTCGAAAGACAAAATCGAGACATTCTGTAACGATTACGAATCTGCAAAATCGAGGGAAAAGACATAAAAGACTGTTTATACGAGTATCTTATGATGTACAACAGCACACCTCATTCCACTACAGGAAGTTCGCCATCGGAGCTCTTCTTTAAGAGACAGAATAGAGATAAAATTCCGTCAATTGAAGCAATAAACAGCGAAATTATAGATTCAGAGATAAGAGACATGGATAAAACTAACAAAGAGAAAGGCAAGGAATACATTGATAGAAAAAGAAAGGCTTCTGAAAATATAATTTCTTATGGTGATAAGGTTTATGTAAAGAACATGGAAAAACCAAACAAACTTTGTGCAAACTTCAACTCGACACCGCATACTGTAGAAGCTATAAAAGGAGGAGATGTTATGGTGAGAAATGATAAAACCGGTCAAGTTTTTAGAAAAAACGTTGTTCATTTGAAAAAAGTAGAAGGTCAATGGACAGTTCAAAATAATGAAAGCCAGAATATAGATGATGATTCTGAAGAAATTCCATCATAATTTCTTAAAACTATCTAGTAAATCTAATCTGTTGTTTTTCATGAAATCTATATTTACATTTCCGAAGAAGATTAACGTTTTTTTTAAGAGAAGATTGTTATTGATTTTTTTACTTCCATCAACTAAAAACATATGAAATAATAAAATTAATGGAAATGGAATAAGCTAATTAAATGAAAGAATGTTCAAATCATTTATAATTGAATTAAATTAAATTTATTTAAACCAAGTATCAATAAGTTTATTAAGTTTTATAAAATAAGGAAGAGATGTAGTGTATGTGGGTGCAGATGTTATCACGCACTTGCATATCCGATCGTGTTTGATAACGATCGTCATCACCATCTCGAGCACATGCGCACGTACACGAGATAAGACGAGAGAGTTAGTCTATGTCTGATCCTCGAAGTGTGCGGGTGCGTGTGTTGGCGAGCCGGTGAACACCACACAGAGATTTCATCATTTTCAGTGCATTTGTCCTTTTTCAAATCGTCTATGGTCCTTTCAATATTTTCTTTGCTAAACATGGGAGTTTGCGTTGTTAGGAGATTGATATCTTTGTTTTCAATATTTTCTTCTTCATACCCTTCGGGTAGGGGTTAAGAATTTACCCGAAGTAAGGTATGCTTGTCGTAAAAGGCGACTAAAATCCAATCTCCGTATACTGAGAACTACATAAGTATACAAAATATGCAATGGAAAAAACAAATAGATTAATTACCCCAGGTGGAAAGCCAGTTTCTCTGGCAAATCCATCCTCTTCGGAGGCAGGCTCTACGGATTCTGGGGAGAGCCATTTATTGCATCTGATAAATCCTTTCGCGAAAGCGCATAAGGTCCCTCGATCACCTCCATCTGTACCGAGAGTTACCGGCAGAAAGAGTCCACCGGTTGTGCCAAAAGGCACTAAAAGCGACTCACCGAAAACAAACAGTTTTGAGCAGGACAATTGTGAACTGCAAAAGAAGCTGAACGAAATGATAAGACTCTACGAAGAGCTTAAAAAAGAAGTCGAAAGTCTTCGTGAAGAGAACAAGATGTTAAAAACTTCTGAAAACATGAAAGTAAATACTCTAAGTCCACAACATCGAGATCGGCACGAATATGAAACTGATGAAGATGAACTTGCTCGGGAAACTGAAAAAAGTAGACCTAGTAAAAAACGGAAGGCTGAAAATTCGCCTAAGTTTCAAAATCAGCTAAAACCAAATAAAATTACACGGAAAGATCAGTTTTCTGCGAATAAGAAACTTCCTCCACCGATAAACATCGTTGGTCAAGCGGATTATAACAAAATTCTTCCTATTCTAAAAGAAACGGCGCAAAAGAATTTCAAAGCTACATCCACTCACAATAATACGTGGAAAATTAACGTAAATGATTCAGATTCTTATAGAAAACTGTCGAAAAAACTCAGCGATGAAAAAATTGAATGGTATAGTTATTCAATTAAAGAAGAAAGACCTCTACGTGTAGTTGCTAGAGGACTTCATCCCTCTTGTTCAAAAGAAGACATCCTTTCGGACTTAAAAACCAAAGGATTTAAGATTCTTGACGCAACAAATCTTTTGAAGCGAGAAAAAGGAATCGAAACCGCTTATATAAAACGCGCTCTTCCGCTTTTTATTCTAAGTTTCGATAAAAATGAAAATGTAGACAATGTTTATAATATTAAAACTATAATGAATATTGTTGTAAAAATCGAACCACTAAGAAAGAACAAACGCCTTATTCCTCAGTGCAAGCGATGTCAAGGTTTTAACCATACAGCAGCTTATTGTCAGAAGGACCCCGTTTGCGTTAAATGCGCGGGAAAGCACATGACTGATGTATGCCGTCTTAAAAAAGAAACTCCGGCTACATGCGCGAATTGCAAAGGTAATCATCCAGCAAATTACCGTGGCTGTGAGGTCGCAAAGGAAATGTTAAAGAGGCGCGAAGAATTTAGTAAGAAAACTAAAAAAAATACCTCAAAGCAAAACAAAGAATTAAAATTAAAAACCAAGACTAATACTCAAGCGTCGAGTAAAACGGACGGGAAAAATAATGAAAACGTTTTACCCTCAGAAAACATAAAAACAAAAAAGACGAACACGTACGCTCAAGTCACGGCGCCCGAAAAACCTAAAACTATTAAACCTGACTCCGTTCAAAATGTATTTTCCCTTATACTTGAACGATTAGAAGAACAAGGGAGAATTAACACAATTATTCTTGAGAAATTGGACAAATTTGAGTCGGCGGCTCTTAAAACACCAAATTTACCGTAAACATGGATCAGTTGTCTCAACAACTCAAAATAATAACATAGAACGCGAACGGACTTACCGCAAAAATCGAAGAACTAGAAACGGTTCTACTTAACGAAAGAATAGATATTTGTTTGATCTCTGAAACTCATTTGAAAAAAGACTCAAATTTAAGTATTAAAGGTTATTCGGCTTACCACGCATGCCATGCATCCGAAAGAGCAAGGGGTGGTTCTTCCGTATTTATCAGAGAAAATATCAATCATTCGTTTGAGATAAATATCGAGCTCGATACAATGCAAGTTACTTCCGTTAGCATAAAAGTTAGACACGTATTTTTTAATATTGCGTCTATTTACTGTCCTCCTCGGTCCAAGATAGACAAAAACAATTTTAAAGATCTTTTCAACGCTTTAGGTCCAAAATTTATTATTGGCGGCGACTTCAATTCGAAACATTCATTTTGGGGATCACGTTGCATTTCGACGAAGGGTAGACAACTCTACAAAGCGGGTATTGAATGTAACGTTGAATTTTTCTCGTCAGGAAAACCAACGTATTGGCCAACCGATACAGCGAAAACACCCGATCTTGTTGACTTTTTCATCGCAAGAGGAATGAACAGAAAATATATGACAGTAGATGATAACTTCGATTTTTCTACGGATCACTCGGCCGTTATCTTAACAATAAACAGTAACGTAATCGAAAAAGAAAAGCCCCTAATTTTAACAAATAATAACACAAATTGGGATAAATTCAAAGAAGATTGCGAAAATAGAATTATACTGAACGTCTCTTTGCAAACTCCGTTTGAGTTAGAAGATGAAACAGAAAAATTTATAAATATTGTTCAAGAAGCAGCTTGGAATAATACTCCGATCTGTAGTAAAAAGTCAAGGCAATACGAAGAAAAAATTCCAGAAGATATAAAAGAATTGATACGCGAAAAACGAAAAGCTCGAAAAGTATGGCAGCAATCACGTGCTCCTCAGCATAAAAGTGTCGTCAACTTTTTATCAAACAAGATTAAAAATTTGTTACGAGATTTTAAAAACAGCGAGAATTCTGCCTATCTTGAAAGCCTAACAGCAGACAAAAAAACGAATTATTCTCTTTGGAAGACGATAAAAGGTATTAAAAAGCCTCAAATAATGTCGGCACCTATTCGAAAAAATAATTCTGAATGGGCAAAAACTGATAAGGAAAAGGCGGATTTATTTGCTAAGCACCTTGAGGAAACGTTCAAACCTTTCGATGGTCAAGAGCTTCTGACTAATGACGGAGAGCTCCAACCAGCGCCGGACAATTTTTCTATCAGGAATATTACTTTGACTGAACTTGTCCAGGAAATAAAACGGCAGAAAAATAATAAAGCTCCTGGCTACGACCTGATTAACGGTCGTGTCCTCAAAGAGTTGCCTAAAAAAGCAATGGTTAAGCTCTTACAGCTCACTAACGCTGCTTTAAGACTTGCTTACGTACCCACGCAATGGAAAGTCGCCGAAGTAATAATGATCCCCAAACCGGGTAAGCCACCGAATGAGAAAAAATCGTATAGACCAATTTCTCTCTTACCAATTATATCTAAAATATTTGAAAAATTGCTTCTTAAACGAATGCTACCAATTATTGAAGAAAAACGTTTAATTCCCGACCACCAATTCGGTTTCCGGAATAATCACTCGACAATTGATCAGGTTTACCGAATAACTAACGAAATTGAAAAAGCATTTGAAGAAAAAAAGATTTGCTCAACTGCATTTCTTGACGTTTCTCAAGCTTTTGACAAAGTTTGGCATGACGGGCTAAAATATAAATTAAAAGTCTTTCCAGAGCAAATATATAACATTCTTGAATCGTACCTAGAAAATAGATTCTTTCGAGTTAAGCAAGGAACGGAGTATTCGGAGTTTAAAGAAATAAACGCTGGGGTTCCCCAGGGTAGCGTCCTTGGACCGATTTTGTTTGTTCTTTATACCCGAGATATACCACAAACAGAAGGCACAACTTTAGGCACTTTTGCCGATGATACAGCTGTACTCGCAATATCGGATTCAATAGAAACGGCAACCTCTAAGCTTCAAAAGGCATTAAATAGCATTTCAGATTGGACAAAGAAATGGCGAATTGCTCTTAATGAAACGAAATCGACGCACACAAATTTTACGTATAAAAAAGTATATAACTTACCTATTTATATAAATTCTGTGCAAATTCCATACGCTAATGAAGCGAAGTATCTAGGCATGACTCTAGACGCGAAACTTAAATGGAAAGTTCATGTAAAAAAGAAACGCGATGAACTCGAAAATAAACTCCGCGAATTGACATGGCTTATTGGAAGATATTCCAATCTAAGCGTTTATAACAAGCTTCTTATTTATAAGCAAGTACTGAAACCAGTTTGGACGTACGGTATACAACTTTGGGGTTGTACCAACGAAAGAAATATACAAATTTTGCAAACATACCAAAACAAAGTACTTAAAATAATAGTAAATGCTCCATGGTATGTAAGAAATAGCGACTTACATAGAGATTTAAATATAAAATAGGTAGAAAACGAAATTAAAAAATTTGCTACAGAGCTAAGATCACGACTTAGAAATCATAGTAATAACTTAATCCAACAATCTGTTAGCGAGGCGTTCGTTTTTCGGCGTCTGCACCGAACAAGACCTTCTGATCTAGCGCAAACAAATTAATCTCTCCACTCGGATTTTGTGGAATCTTCAGGTCCTCTCGTTGGGGAGCTTCCTGACAAAACGCGAACAAAATGACGCTAAAACTACTTGTTAAGCTGGACTTAGTTGTAGTAATAATATAGAAGATAAGGGAGGTGAGTTTTAGTCAGTAAAAATCTGACACTACTATAAGCATCGGGCTTATAGTGTCTCTGAAGATTTCTCACCTTCCTGCGAAAAAAAAAAAAAAAAAAAAAAAAAAAAAAAATATTTTCTTCTTCAGTTATATGCTTGGTCGAGGAGAATAGTTTTTCGAAGAACTTAGTAACATTTTCGTTTAACTCTTTTCTATTTGTTATGTTGTTTGCATTTTGGCTTTTTAAGCTAATAATCCATTCCTGTTGACTGTTAAGTAATGATTTTGTTTTCCTTATTGATTTTGTTTGTCTAATCGTATCTCTAGCTATTGTTTCGTTGAAGTTGTTGATATCTTTCCTAATTTCTAGTTTGATAGTTTTTCTTAATTCTTTTAGTTCAGTTTTTTCTTGGTCAAGTAATTGTTGCTTGGTTCGTAGAGTATCTCTTCTTGAGATTAAGATTTTTGTATTGTTGGATAATTTATCTTTTGATGTTTTGGTGTCCATAATTGATAGTTTTGCAGAGTTTTTTATGATTTTTTCTAATTCGTCATAATATGTGTTTTGTATGTCATGATTTGAGGTTGATAATTGATTTATCTTTGCTGTCAATGTTTGGTTATAATCTACTATTTTTTGGTCGGGAATCATTTTTGGTATGAAATGGACTTGTCGTTTTCTTTTCAGTGTCTTATGGCTTATAATGATTTCTGTTCTTACTAATCTGTGGTCACTGTCGAACTTTACGTTGTTGAGCACGGAAATGTCTTTGACTGTCTCAATTTTGTTTGTCAGAATCAGGTCTATTTCATTTTTTATTTTACCATTCGGTGATATCCACGTCCATTTTCTGTTGTCCTTTTTCTTGAAAAACGAGTTACCAAATTTCAAATTCATCGTATTACCCTTTCTCCTCTTTCGTTTCTTTCTCCATATCCGTAGGGTCCTATTGTTTTCTTTTCTTCTTCGTTTTGTCTCTTTCCAAGCTAAGCGTTAAAGTCTCCAATCACATACATTACTTCTGATTTGTTATTTGTATATATTTCCTCTAAGTTGTTGCAGAACCTTAGCATCTCTTCGTCATCAGCTTTTTCTGTTGGTGCATATACTTGAATTATTGTCATTTTCGTGTTTTTTATTTATAATGTTTAAAATGTTTATGTTTAATAAGAAATCCAACACCGTAGATGCCTTTTGTTTCTCATACGTAGCAAAAGATATCATATTCATTATTTATTATTTTTTGTCCTAGTAATCTTGTTTTTGATAGTCCTATAATGTCCCATTTAATTTTCTCCAGCGCTTGTCTCAATTCTTCCTGTTTCTCATCTGAGGAAAGTGTCCTGACATTGAAAGTACAAATCTTTAGAGTTCCGTGTTGGTTCTTGTGGGTACCTACAGTTTTCTGTTTCATTATTCTTATATGAGGGGTGTTGATCTACTCTTCCCACGGTGATCAACCGGGGTTGGGAAGGATTTTTGTTGTATTATAGTTGAATGTGGGTTTTGGTTATGTCCGATATTTAATGTTGATGCATGGTCTTCATATTTCGTCTGGTTATTGTTAATAAGGAATTGCTATTTGTTATTATATGCTTTGTTTTGTTGTTTCGAGGTTTGTGGGTCATTGTATTTTTCTAAAAATTCGTTAGCGGTTTTTGTAGTAAGAAATTTTCTTATTGGATTTGTCGGTTGTTTCTTGGGGTTCATTTCGGTTGATCCTATTATAACAGATTTTGTCTTATTACTGTTTATTTCTTTGTTCTTTGGTTGTTCTGGTGGTGAGCTTTTAAGTAGCTTTAAAAATATAGTTCTTAATAATAACATATGAAATTTTATTTTCAAAATAGCTATAAAATAAGTTTGTCATGCAACGTTTCTTTAACCCTTTCGACCCTGTTGGGCCACATATGTATGTCCAACGAAATTTCAAACTGCTCTGAAATTTAAAATACACTTCTGATTTGGGTGAAATATGTCCTAGTTCGTAGATTTACTATTTCTAACGGTTTTTTTTTCATATTGGGGGTGCAGTTGTGGAAATGTTTGAAAGTTCAGTCACGTTTTTTTGGTTACAGTTTTATGTTACAACTATAGTAAAAATTATGTTTGTATATATGTATTTGTGTTATATTTAAAGTTTTTTCATCATTATTGTGAAATGGGTTATATATGTCCCGCTCGTATTTTTCCATCATACATATGTGGGTCAAATATATCCCGTTAGTTATTTTGTAGCTAGTTTTCTAATAAATGTGTTTTTCGAAAAAATGATTTACAGCAAATGAAATGGCCAGAAGAGCTGCGTCAAATCAAGCTGTGTCTGACATAACGTTTTCCGCCATTTATAAACAAAATTAACGGCACGAGTACGATAACTTTGGCGCCAAGATATAATAACGGTTTTTGGTAGAGGGTCTTAATACAAGCATTTTTTACTACGGGAGGGGGGGTCTATCTCCCCCCGTTTAGGCGGGAGGGGCAATTTAAAAAAGTTAATGTTTAAAATGGAAAAAAATAATTAAAAAATAACGGTGATACTTACAATGAAGTTGTAAACATTTTTTTAAAGCCAACACTCTGTTCTATTAGCCAGTTTTTAAATCAAGTCAAAACTATGCGTAGTTTTTGAAAAATTTAATTTTAAACTCAAAATTTGAGTAAAAAAAGTTAAAAAAAGGTTTAAAGTGCAACTTTTTCAATACTTCAAGATTATCTACCATTGTTTTTATTTTAGAACTTATTGCTCTTATTTGTTTTTGATCAAAAATTGAAAACTAGATGATTTTATGTCTTTTAGTTTTTGAGAAAACTGAAAATAACCACAACTACTATTTTAATTTAATTCTTCTTTTTTTGCTTGAGTGGTCTTATTTTGATAGTAATAATGGTATTTGCGTATGCGTAATGCGTGTTTGGGTGTATGCAACAGTAAGGTGTGCGCGAGTTTGGGTGTATGTAATTTAATTAAAATATTTTTTTTGGTAACTTTCAATTTTCTCAAGAACTAGAAGACATAAAGTCATCTAGTTTTCAGTTTTTGATCAAAAACAAATAAGAGCAATGAATTCTAAAAAAAAAACAGTAGATAATCTGAAAGTTTTGAAAAATTACACTTTAAACCTTTTTTTTAACTTTTTTTTGCACAAATTTTGACTTTAAAACAATTTTTTTCAAAAACTATGCATAGTTTTGACTTGATTTAAAAACAAGCTAATAGACAAAAGTGTTGGCTTTAAAAAAAGGTATAATACTTAATTATAAGTATAACCGTTATTTTTTAATTATTTTTCCATTTAATGTACATATTTTTTTAAACTGCCCCTAGCGCCTAAACGGGGGGAGATAGACCCCCCTCCCATAGTAAAAAAATGATTGTTTTTAACTGTTCTATACAAATCCGTCATTAAACTTTGTCGCCAAAGTTATCGTACTCTCCCCAAGTTAACTAATAACGTGATGGTTTTTTTTTTTTGACAAATTCTCCAAGAGTAATTCTTGTCATGAAAAGTGCTTTCTCAAATTAGCCGTTCGGATTCGGCATGTAAACTGTAGGTCCCTTCCATCTCTGACAACATTACTCGCACACAGGGATGGTTGAGAGTTGTAAGTCTCTAGGCCCTGGTTCTCCATGGACTGTTGCGCCACCTAATTTATATTTATTAACTAATAAAAAACATTACTTAGAAAATAATTTTTCTGAATCTGGGTTTATAACAACCTAATGGGACAAATATGTCCCACTCAAAAAGCCGTGTTGGAGATATGTGACCCAGCCCACCCAGCGCCTCCTATGGATATTTTTAGAACTTTTTTGTTGGAAATATACTAAGATTAAATCTTTTGATCGGTTCAACAAAATATATTTCATGTTAGTTTAATAACAGCATTCCGGGTTGAAAGGGTTAAAAAATGATAAATGAGTTTTCAAGATGATTACTAAAAAATTGTTAGAAAATCTGAATTTATCTAGCCTAGAAAAATCCAATATCAATGTTTCTTCCGAAATTCAAATGATCAAAAACCATTAACGTGGTTAAGTTTTAATTCGGATTTCAATCAAAGAACTTTGGGAAAATATACTTTGGTGCAACTTTTATATTATGTACAGTTAATGATTCAAAGTGTTACCATTTATATGTAAATTCTGACAACCCCTCTAATTATAAATTAAAATAAAGGGTTTTCCAATGGGATGTTTTATTTTGAAAAGGTTTTCTTGTGGGTAGCTGAAATTGTTGAAATTCATTACAAAATGGTACATTTTGCAGTTACAGTTCGCAAATTACAATTTATGTAGCTAACAAAAGTTTCTCATCATGTTATTTCTCGAAAAGGTAATAAGAATGACATAATAACATTTAAAAATCAAAAACTTGTGATTTGATTTAGAAATTTTCCTACGTAAAAAATAAGGTCTATGTCAATGCTCCAAAACCAATTCAAGATCTTAACTAACTAAACCCCCAATAAGCAAGCTCTATATAAAAAACAATTTGTAAGGTAATTAGATATGTGTAAAAATACAAAAATAAATAATAATAAATAATAAGACTGGAAACTCATAAACCTATCATGAGTTTCATCTGGAAGATGATTTTTTTCGATAAATTGCTCTTTATTTACAAAGATTTCGCTTAGCTTAGTTTCATGGAAGCTTTTCTGAAATTGCGTTCAAGTAAAATTAATAAGAGCGTTCAAAGGCGAAATTGAAATACATTTCTGCAATGCCAAAATCTTACATTTTAAGTGGGAAGAATACAGTTCTGTTAGAAAAGTTCGAAAAATCATTCCGTTGAAAATAAAGAAAATTGTTAATGTTAATTATTACTTTCATTTTAGAGTTTAGTTAATCTACAACGCACTACAGAAGCTGGCAAAGACGAAGCTAATTATGAGGACATGACTTTTGGCAATAAAATTGGACTCCTAACAGGCGATTATCTGTTAGCGCATTCTTGTGCCGAACTAGCCAATTTGCGCAATCAGGAAATTTGTGAATTAATCTCATCAGCTGTTAGAGATTTTAGTGAGTCTGAATTTATTGGTGATCGTGATGAACAAAATAATCCACTTCCATCCAAGCCGGGTATCGACTATCCACGTAATGCAGTACCAACAAAACCATTTGTCAGTGATTTCACTGAAACCGATGCTCTTATTCCCATCGATGTGCAATCAACTTTTGGAGATCCAGAAAAAGAATGGGAAGTTCGTCATATTCTAAATGCTGGTAGTCTTTTGGGTAAAAGTTGTCAGGGATCGTTGAAGTTAGCCGGTCAAAATGAAGAAATGCAAAAACTTGGTTATTTATTTGGCAAACATTTATCCCTAGCCTGGCAGGCTTGTCTTGATGCTGAACCTTTTCAATGTAGCACATTACCATTGGGTGAGTAAATTTAAATTATTTTTTTTTTTAAACTAAAAGTACATTTGTAAATTTGTTTTGTGTTTTATAGACTCTACATTCAGTTTGATCAGTGCTCCAGTTCTATTCCACCTTAAACACGATCCATCTTTGTATGATGAAATTGAAAAGGGTCTGGTTTCAATTGATAACATTTCTTACCAAAAGCTACACAAAACCATCCTGGAAGGTCCAGGGTTGGAAAAAACAAAAGAACTGCAACACAAACACACCACCGCAGCCATGCATGTTTTAGAAAGATTTCCTCCATCCGATGCCAGAACGGCGCTTGAGAACATTATTTTAGCAATGCAGGATATGTAGTGTTAAAAAATTAGTTTTAGAAAAGACATTTCGGTGGAGTTTTTGGTTATAAGTTTTTGTTAAAAAAAAAATATTAACATTGTTGGGATTGTTACAGTTTTTATCTTTTTTGTTTTTCCATTTCTATTTATGTATGTATACACTATTTGTGCACTCATATAGACATTTTTTTATATACAAACAAGTCATTTTTTTGTAGTAAATATATAATAAGAATATATTTTTAAAAACAAATTTTGTATTTTTTCAAAATAATAGCTAGTTTAAAAATCGAACACGAGTAAAATTTTAACTTTAAAACTCTTTCAGACTGTTGCAGCTCTTAACTTTTCTTTAGCGGAAGAACATTAGCAAAAGTGAGTATTTATCTAAGTACTCACACAATAGTTTATAAATAGCGATCGATGAACTTAACCAAAGTTTCTGTATCAGGAAGCAAGCTTTATCATTCCATTGTCTATCCCATTTTAACTTTAAGATGAATTAGGCAATACACAATAAGTGCAGTCATTTTCATTCTTTGAACGTGAATTTTGACCAAGGCAATTAGTTAGTTTTTAAAATGTCATGAGTTTCAAATTCAGAACTTTACTTCACAAACCCCTACTTTAAGTGCATTGTACAAAAACTAACAAATGCATTATTGTCTAAAAAACATTCATTAGGCAAGCTGCATGTCCATCACGATTTGTATTTTGTATTGAAAAGTAATATTATTTATTTGTTTTCCAAATTGACAAGGAACCTTTTTACCCCAAACATTAAATGATGCTGTGCAGAAAATAAAAAAATCATAGCGTAACAAAGTTCAGCTTTTAGTTGAATGAAAAAACATGATCAATTGATCAACTATCATTTTGACAGAAGTAGACTTGACTTCATAGTAAGGGTGATTTTTCTTGACTAACTTTCCAGTCAACTTTCCAATGAATTGCCTTAATTGGAAAGCAAACTTTTGGCAGCTGGCCAATCAGATACTAGAAACTTGCCTTACTTTCAATTCCCTTATGTCGCCTGAACCTGCCCATTATGTAGATTGAATATGGTAATTTTAAAATACAAAATTTTACAAACAGCTGTCAAGTGTGCCAACTGCTACGGATCTTACAAGTCCACTGATCTTTCATGCATTAGTCGTCAATAATATATCGAGATAAGGAAAAAACTGTCATCACGTTACCGAAAACACAATCGCCTTACATAATCGGCCGAGAACTAACCATGTTAAATTCACCATGGAAGATTATCCACAACTCCAACAAAAGAGAGGCTATGCTGCTCCTCATAATAATTCTCACCAATTTGCAATAAATCAAAACCATATTGAACAAGTTGTTTGTGTAAGTGTAGCATTTTTTAGTAAAAATCTCATTTGCGAACAGCAACATGGTTTTGTGAAAAAAAGATCAACCGTTACTAATCTCCTCACATTCTCAAACATATGTTCAAACGCTTTAGAACAAGGTTATGAAGTTGACTGTATATACACTGACTTTTCCAAAGCTTTTGACCAACTTAGCCACGGAATTATTTTATTCAAACTTAAAGCTCTTGGTTTTCCACCATTTTTGTTAGCTTGGATCAAATCATACCTTGAAAACAGATCCTATGAGGTAAAATTTAGAAATTGTCATTCTGAACCTTTTGTTGCTCAATCTGGTGTTCCCTAGGGAAGCCATCTTGGCCCTTTTCTATTCATCCTGTCTATAAACGACGTATCGTCTTGTCTACGCTCAAGTGATGTTCTTAGGCCCTTATTGCGAGTGTCGTTCAACTTTCGATGCGACAATAGTCGAAAGAATCGATAAATTTTGTTTTTGGTATTGTGTATCTCAATCGACAGAGATATCCCTTACTGTGAATAGCGAATGTGCCTATTGTGAAAAAGTCCTATATTTTGACATCTGGTATCGTGTCAGTGATGATACATGTAGGGAAAAGTTTCTTATCTTAGGGATCAAACTGAATAGGTAAATAAAAGTGCTTTTATCATTTCAATGATTAAACTATTTTACCATTTACTATTGCAATCTTAAGTCATTTTATTTGTAGGTTATGAGTCCAACCCAAAATTAGTATGGTTACAAATGTTAATTAATTCATAAACTTTACGAATGCTTCAAGTTAGTTTGGGGGGCCTTTATGTTCTTTTAAGTCAGCTGGGAAATTTTAAGGATTTTTTCTCGTATACATTGGTATTTTTTAGTTTGGCATATGACCATCACTGGCAAATGTTTTGATTTTTGTGTTACGACAATAAATAGAATGTAAATACAAATTTAATGTTATTGTGTAAAAAAATATAATAAAAACAGTGAAATAAATATAAAATGATATCGTCAGAGTTCTTTTTTGAAGATACCGAAGATGAAACCAACGAGGACATGATTATGGTTGCCAGAAATAGAAGGCTACTAAGGGATTCTTCCAATCCTCTGGAGCTTCAAAATAATTTGTTGGTGAATGAGTTAAAATACATTTCCTTTGCTTATCTTTTAAAATCTTTTACAGATTTTTGAAACACTTCCGATTATCAAAATCAGCATTTGTTCAGTTGTTGGCGGACATCGAAGATCGACTCAAGCCAACTAAAAGATGTACGGCAATACCGAACATAGTTAAACTGGCAGCTACATTAAGATTCTGTGCCCATGGATCATACCAATTTAGCGTTGGGAATGAGTACTGTCTCGGCCTTGCACAGTCCACTGTGTCTCTTGTACTTAAGGAAGTACTTAATGTCATGGAAAATCAAATTTGTCCAAAATGGATAAAATTTAATTACTCTGAAGTAGAAAAAAGCCGTGCCAAATTATACTTTTTCGAAAAAAGTCATATACCAGGTGTGATAGGTTGCGTTGATGGTACGCATATCAAAATTGCATCTCCAAAAAAGGAGTTACAGCATGCGTACTACAACCGCAAAGGATTTTATAGCATAAATGCGATGATCGTAAAAGAAAAATTACTTTTTCTTAATATCAATTCAAAGATTTCATTTCAGGTTTGTGACGATACAATGAAAATTCGATTCATTAATGCAAAATATCCTGGGTCAACACACGATTCAAACGTTTTTAACATGTCCAGTTTGAGGACACTTTTAGAAAGAGAACATCAAAGAGGGCAAACAAACACTTGGCTGCTTGGTAACATTTGTTATAAATAAGTAATTTTACATAATTGATATATGTATGTACATATTAATCTTTAAGGTGACGCAGGATATCCTTTGAAGCCATATTTAATGACCCCATTTCGAAATACTGAGTCAGGTTCGTTGGAAAGCGCATTTAACAAAAAACATGCACAGGGAAGAAACATCATAGAACGTACAATTGGTGTGCTGAAAAATAGATTCAGATGTTTGCTGAGGGCAAGACAGTTGCATTATTCTCCAAAGAAAGCAACACAGATTACGAACGTGTGTGCAGCTTTGCATAATATTTGTCTTTTCCATAATACTCCCATATTGGAAGACTTCATAGATGAACCTGAAGGTGACGATTCGGCAAACTTGGAAAACATGATTGAAAACGTTCGAAACGAGGAAGCTGTTTCAATACGAAACCAAATTGCAATGTCAATGTTTGAAACTTAAATAAAAAAATAAACAGAAGCCTTTTTTGTAATTAAAACTCTTTTTATTAGGAACACGAATTTAAACAGGAACAAAAATAACACAGAAAGAAACATAAATACTATAAAGTTCAACAAAAAACAAAATACTTAATTCAACAAAAAAAAAAAAATACTTCAGTTCAACAGAAAAGGAACACTTACGAACCAAAAATCATACCAAAAAAAGGAGGATTTAGATTTTTGACAACTTCAAATCGATTTCAGATTTTTTTAGTTCCAATTTTTGTTGCAACAGTTTTAGCTTCGCTGCCCTATATTTTTGTTTGCAGTTTAATTCATCTTTATACAGTTGGAGTTTTTCCCTCTTGATGGCCAATAATTCCTTATGTTTATCTTTTTTTAGATAATAACTCTTCTTGGAATACTCTTCGAAGCTTCCAATTTTCCTTTTCAGATCTTTCATTGTAGCTTTGTATTCGTTGTAAAAATCTTCTTGAGCATCTGTTTGCTTCATCAAAAGTGCGATTCTTTCGTCTTCTTTGGTTTTGTTTGTTCTTTTTTTCTCAGAACTTCTGACGCGAGTTGAATTCTCCGACGAAAAATTTTCGGACACATCAATATGAATCAAATCTTCTTCGACTTTCTTGTCATTCTCATTATTTTGCATGCTGTCTGGAATTTCTAGTCCAATCTCCAGGCCAGGTGGATCAATGGAGGCATCCATAGAAAGTAATCCCATTACACTTTCCTCTAAGTTACTGAACTGGTGCAAACGGTTGGGCCCACCACCAGTCGCCTGGATCTCGGTTTTATTTTCAGTCTTTTTTTTTTTTATTTTAAATTTTAGATCTGCCCAAACCTATCGCAAAAAGCTTTAATATTTGTTTGGTTTACAAATGATGCAAGAACTACCTTAATCCATTTATCACAGGTGCGCATAGGAGGGCCAAGACTGTTTAGCTCGGCAGTAAACTTTTCCCACCTTTTTTTTGCTAGGGCTTTTCCGCAAATTCCTTTAGCGATGTCCGGATTCGCTTCCATTAATGAAACCAGCTTTTCTAATTGTTTTTTACTGCTCACAACTTTTGCCCTGTGATTAAAACAATATTATTTTGGAAATAAAGTCAACAAATTAAAAAACATTACATTTTTGTCCAAAAAATTATACGCGTTGTACGCAGTCGAACAGAAAAATGCAGACGACAACGATCGAAAGCCTAGACGAAAATTTTCATTCACAATAGAGTTTCGCAATACCAAAAAGCATTTTCGATGTTCGACTAACGATAAAAGTCGTTTATCGATAGAAAAACGACACTCGCAATAAGGGCCTTAGTTTTGCTGATGACATGAAATTTTTTAAGATAATAAAGTCCACCAAAGATCGCATCCTTTTACAAGCCGACATTGATAGTTTCACATTCTGGTGTGGGAAAAATAGCCTTTCACTCAACCCTTTAAAATGCCAGACTGTCAATTGATGTTGTCGATCAGCAACAAATAGACTTTGGAGTTTCTTGTTTCACGACTGCTGTTGAAGAAAGTATTGACATTTCAGTTCCTAAAAAACAAATATTATGTCATGACAGGCCAACTTATTACCACCTAACATTTTACATCTAATAAAAACTCGGAACAGCAACCGAAGAAAATGGATAAGAACAAGAGACCCTCATTATAATTCAGAAGTTAAGGTACTTAATATCTTAATAAAGGATTCAATTTTAGCTTATAGGAACCAAGCATGGAATCAAAAATTACAGAGATTAGACAAAGGGAGTAAACCTTTTTGGAATTTAGTCAAAATAATCAAAAAGAAAAAAGTTGTTGTTGTTTCATTCTAAATTTTCAATTGTAAATCCGGCAAGCAGCTGCCTTAAACTGCAAGTATAAAAATTTCATACAAAACCCCTCAGAATTGTTAAATTAAAATCTTGACCAGCGTCAAACTCTTTCGCCTCATCTCCCTCCTCATACGAATCCAATCGAATTGTTGGCTTATGAAAAAGAGAGGAGATAATAGAAAGAACCTGAATAAAACAACAACAATTACTTGTGTGTACTTAGAAAAATGCTAATCGGTTCAGTATAGTTCGATAGAACGAAAAAACCTGTAATTGGCTTACAACTTTCATGTGGGTGCGGTGGCGTAGTGCGTAGTGCACTAGCTCCTCACACGCTAGGTCGCTTGTTCAAGCCCAGCTCGGGCAAAAGTTCTTCAAAAAATTAAATTGAACATAAAGCGATTAAGCACCACTAAAGGAGTCTGATGATCGGGTTGGCCCCCGTGAAATAGCTATAACTCCAGCCTATGAACTTGGTGGTAGCACACACAAGTTGTTGTTGTTTCATTCTAAATTTTCAAAAATACATATATTCCAGCTTTCAAAGTTGGGAATAATGTAATGATTTCAAGTGTTGAAAAAGCGAATGCCTTGGCTGAAACCTTTTATGTAAACCATTTGACTACTACAGGTATCCCTTGTAATACTACAGTTGAGTCAGTGGTCAGTGAATAAATCAATATTATAAACTCAAGTACTGCAAATGATATTTATGGGCATGTTTCATTTCAAGACGTCAAAGATGTACTTATGGCACTTAAAACAAGAAAATCTGCGGGTTTTGATGGTATTAAAAATTTGTATTTAAGGAATTTACCAAAATCGGGAATTAAATTCTTACAACTCCTATTTAACTGTTGTTTGAAGGTGAGCTACTTTCCTAATGTTTGGAAAACAGCCAAAATAATACCCATTTTGAAGCCTGCTAAAAGTGCAAATTTACCAAGCAATTATAGACCAATAAGTTTATTAAGCTCACTAAGCAAATGTTTTGAACAGATTCTAAAAAGTAAACTTGTGTCTCAAGTGACTAGAAATAATATTTTACCGCTTGAGCAATTTGGCTTTAGGGCTCACCACAGCACAGTACATCAAGTTCATCGAATTACCAAACACATTAAAAATAATTTTAGAATGGGTAAAAGTACGGGCATGGTACTCCTTGACATAGAAAAAGCATTTGATACTGTTTGGCATAATGCATTATTACACAAACTTTTAAGACTCAATTTCCCAATGTACCTTATAAAGACCATTCAATCCTTTCTGTCTGAAAGGAAGTTTAAGGTTTCAATAAATAATTGGTTTTCTGAATCATACAATATTATGGCAGGTGTACCTCAAGGCTCGGTGCTAGGTCCAATCTTATACACTATCTTTACCTACGACTTTCCATGTTTAACAAACTGTGATAAAGCTATATTCGCTGACGATACTTGTATCTTTTCATCAGATTCAGTTGGTTTCATTATTGAAACAAATCTGCAATCTGCACTTAATGTAGTTCAAGATTATTTGTTAGATTGGAAGATAAAAATAAATGCCTCAAAGACTCAGGCTATCTTTTTCTCAAGAAAAAGAAAAGCCTGTTTCTTGCCAAGCAATAATCTTCAAGTTGGTGGAATAAGTACAGAATGGCGTTCAAGTGCTAAGTATCTTTGAGTTCATTTAGATAAAACTTTAACTTTTGGCTTGCATGTACAAGAAGTAATCAAGAAGTTTAATATAACTATCAAAACTCTTTATCGATTTATAAACCGCAAATCCAAACTGAGTAATGATAATAAGCTCCTGATATTTAAAGCAGTTTTTCAAGCAATTATGTTTTATGGTTCACCGTGTTGGGGGATATGTGCAAAAAGCCATATTCGAAGACTTCAAATAGCTCAAAATAAAGTTTTAAAAATGATTCTGAAGCTTCCATGGTCGTTTTCAACAGCTGAACTTCACGCTATGTCAAACATAGAACCAGTATTGCAAAGAATTGACAAAATCAATGTACGCTATAATTTATCTTGTTTATCTTCAGATAACATATTGATTTCAAACCTAGCTTCTTAGTTATATATAATTATTATTGAAAGTACATTTTCGTTCTTTTTTCTTATTTTCCTTTTTCTAAGACTGACTTTGTGATATTAATTTTATAATTTACTTTTTAATTTATTTATTTATTATTATTTTTCTATTTATTTATTCTTTATCTATTAATTTATTTACTTACTTATTTATTAATTATTTATTTATTTATTTATTTATTTATTTATTTACATATATATTTAATTATTTATTTATTTATTTTATCAATTATTTGTTTAATTTATTTAATTTATTTGATTTTTTGTTTATTTATTATTTTTTGTTTATTATTGTTTGTTCATTAATTTATTTACTATTCATTTTTTTCTTTTTTTTTGCTTGTTTTTGAATTGTCTTATATATACTTTGTTATTTATTTATTTAATTGTTTGTTTATATATTTATTTATTTATTTGTTTATTTATTTATTAATTCATTTGTTAACTATTTATCATATAATGAATATATGTAAAACTTTAAGTTGGGTTTGATTTAAATACCTCACCGCCCACCCTTCTCCTCTCTAAATCCTCAAAACAATTTAATGAAGGTTTTTATGTAGCTTTTCCTTCAATATACTGTTATTTGCTTTTCATTACTTGTATTAAAATTTTTATTAATTGTCAGTAGTAAGGTAGATTTATACCGTAACTCTGTAAATTGTGCAATATAGTTTAAGAAAAAATGTAAGAATATTCTGCTACAATAAATACAATACAATACAATACAAAATGCCAGACGATAACTTTTACTAAAAAACGAATCGGTAGTGTATTTGATTATTGTGTATCTCAGCAAAAACTCTGTAGCGTCTCAACATTTAAAGATTTAGGTGTTCATTTCTGTTCAAACTTAGAATTTACACATCACATTAATTTTATTGTTAATAAAGCAAGTTCTATGCTTGGTTTTATAAAACGCTGGGCAAAGGAGTTCAATGATCCCTATGTTACTCTTTCTTTGTACAATTGTCATGTTCGTCCTCATCTTGAATTATGCTTCGCAGGTATGGACTCCCTATTACGAAATTCATAAGAAACGTATTGAATCAATTCAACATAATTTCATTCGCTTCGCCTTAAAGGGTCTTCCGTGGGAAGATCCTTATAATCTGCCTCCCTATGAACATCGTATTCAGCTTCTTCAATTGCAAACTCTCCATCAAAGGCGTGTTAATAATGATTTAATATTTTTTCATCAACTTATTAATGGTGAAATTGATGCACCTTATTTGCTGTCTTGTATACATTTAAATTACCGAGGCGGAACTCATCACCTGCGTACTTTTGACTTTATACATATTGACTTCCATAGAACTATGTAACTATGGAAAGAATGAAGCCTTAAGTCGAATGAGCATTTTATAAAACTTAAACTGTTCATCGATAGATTTAAATTTAAATAAGGTTCTGAAAAAAAACTGGAGCAGTAACTTGCTCTGTTCTACTGATGAAATTTCTTCTTTCCTTAATGATGTATTGTCTAAATTAAGTACTTGTCATTTACTCTCATCATCTCAGTTATTGAGCTCAATTCCTTACCAAGGTACGTAAATAGTAACAATTGTTTTCAAATAAATAGTTCTGTGAAAGAGTTGATTAAACAATTAAAACCAAAAAAATCATCTAGTCCTGATGGTATGAGCAACAGGTTGCTTAAAGCCTTATCATCAACGGCCACCAAGTATCTTACAATGGTTCTTAATAGTTGTAAGGTTCTTTGGTATTTCCCGAATGATTGGAAGAAAGCAAAAGTTATAGCTATCTGCAAACTTAGTTAAGGAAGGAATAATCCTAATATGTAGTTATAGGCCTATTAGTTTATTAAGTTGTGGTAAACTGTTTAAAAAACTAATTAATCGACGATTACTAAACCATATCCAGGTTGCAAACATAATATAGGTACCCAAATTAGTTGTTTGGCTTTAGAGCTAGTCACTCCACAAGCCATCAAATGTTAAGAATTAAAAACCACGTCAAAAGTAACCTTAATTAAAAAATTATCGACTGGTCTAGTACTTTTGAACATTGGAAAAGCCTTTCACACTTTGTGGCACGAACGGGTTAATTTACAAACTTATGATGTTTAGTTTTCCGACATATCGAATAAAATTAATAATAAAGTTTTTTTTTACACAACAGAAAGTTTGCTGTATACGAAGGCAGTGTAAACTCTATTCTTTGTGATATACATAGTTAGTGGAGTTCCACAGGGGTCTGTGCTGGGACCCATACTTTTCAACGTTTATTTGTCCGACCTGCCATCTTTGGACGCAAATACTGAATTTGATATGTTTGCTGACAACACAGCTCTTTTTTCGTCTAGCCTATTGCCTCAATGTGCTTTCAGTGGTCTACAATGCTCACTTAATACCCTACAAAACTATTTTCATAAGTGGAAAATCAAGGTTAATGGTCAAAAATCGCAAGCTACATACAGTCCCTGGCCATATTATTAGACGCACTTTAGATTTTATGCAAAATCTTAATTTCCAGCTATTTTAATCAGGTTTTCGAATATTGTAATGCATTTAAATTATTTTGTATGCAGAATATAAACTACTTCCTAGAAATAAAGCAACAGATTTAAAGATTGTAATTTTTTCAATATTTTGTTGAACCTCCTGTTGCTTTAATAAGAGCCTCAATTCCACACGTGAATTACTTTTTCAATAAGTGACCGCATCTTTAGCTACTTCCCTCTTCATCAGCTCCCACACATTTTCAATTAGGTTCATATCAGGGCTGTTTCCAGCCAGTCCAACAGAGGGATGTTTTCTTCCCTCAAATAAGTTTTTATGGACCGGGCTGTGTGGCATGGAGCTCCATCTTGCATAAAAATGTAACCATACATCCATTCTTGAACGTTAAAAATATTGCGTATAATCTAATAATTATAAAAATTCTTCAGTGCGTCTAATAATATGGCCAGGGACTGTATATGGTTTTCTCGGCGAAGACAATCAGATTTGTTTGCCACAAACTTCATTACAGCTAAACTCTGTCGATATCACTTGACAAGAAACTGACTTTTGACAAACATATCGCCAACACGATTTTCAAAACTAATCTTTTAATACGAATTTCATACCCGTTCATAAACCGCAAATCAGGGATTTGTGTGTATAATAAAGTTTTGATATTTAAAACTATTTCCAGCCTAACTTACTTATGGTGATCCAGTGTGATTTTGACTGCGCTGAAACCTACTTAAAAAAGCTTCAAAGAGTGTAAAACAAAATATTAAAATTAATGCTAAACTTGCCAAGGCATTATTCTAAAGTCAGGCTTCATGATAAGGCTAATGATAAGCAACTCAAGCTTGTAATTAATAATTTGCAAGACAGTTTTTTAGAAGATGTTCTTATTCTGATAATGAATAATCTCTTAAATTAGATATTTTGTTTATATCGCATTTGGGTTTATGTTTTAGTTTTTAAGTATTATATAAGGGTTTTTCTTAAAATATTATTGTTTTTTAAACTATTAACTTCCCATAGGAAGTTATTGTAATCGGACCGTTTTGTCAAATTGACATTTCTCGACGTTTTAAGATGTCTGTGCGTGCCTGTGTACGTATGTAGGTTCGTACGTCCGTACGTTCGGGAAGTTTTTTTTTTGTCGTCCATAGCTCAAGAACCAGTAGAGTTATCGACTTCAAATAAACTTTGTTATACAGATAATAATGCAGAAAGATACAGAAAGGACTCTCAAAAAAAAATTGAGTGGGTGGTTACCACAGCAATTTAAAAAAAGGTGAAAATGTTGGTTAACCTAAAATATCTCCCGAACCAATAACGCTAGCGACTAAATTTTGTAATATATATTGTAACGTGATACCAGACAAGTATATTTTTGGAAAAAATTTATTAACGGTTTTTTTATAAATCAAAAAACTGAAAAAAACAAATAATTGACAGCTCTAATATTTTACCAAAGATGATAAACCCTCGAAAATAATTTTATGTAACGAAGAATAACGTTTTTGACATCTGGTAAAATTTTGGGAAAAATCGAATTGACAGTTTTTTTACAAAAAGTAAAAACCTAAACAAAACATTACTAAAAGTTGGTAAATATCTTTTCAAAAATTTGAGATTATGGCTTTAAACTTATTTTATCTTATACAAAATATTGTTTTCAGCATTCGGTAAAGTTTCGAGAAAAATCGAATTGAAAGTTTTCTTACAAAAAATAAAAACCTAAACAAAAAAACAATACTAAAACTTGGTAAAAATTTACTTTCGACTCAAATATTTTTTCAAAAATGAACAATATTGGCTTCAAACTAATTGTATCTCATAGAAAATGTTGTTTTCGACATTCAGTATATTTTTTATAAAAATATAACAGTCAGTTGTTTCATAAAAAAATTAAAATCTACCAAAAATAGTAAGCAAAATTGGTAAAAATTGATGTTCGGTATTGACTTCAAATTAATTGCATTCATCCAATTTGAATTTGTTTATATAAGAAATAAAATCTTTTAAAAAATTCTACTAAAATTTGTAAAAATTGGTTCTTGACTAAAAATCTCGTTAACAAAAATAGATTTTGAAATCAGACTATTTCATCAAATGCAAACATTTTAAATTCATCTGACAACTTTTTTAACAAAACATGGAAAACTACAAACGGGTGATTATACAAAAGTTGGGTAAGTTTTGAGGATATTTTGTTTACGATAGTTTTTAAATCAAACTTCTATAAATTCGGGTGTATATGATAGCTAATCTAATTAATATATTGTTCCCAATCGGGCCAGTCACTTTTTTGAGTACATTGTAAGATATTTAAAAATTTCAGAATTTGACTGCCAGAGGACTGACCAATATACACAGTTTTGAAAATATTATAATGAAATTTAATACAAATTAATACAAATCTCTTAGGATTTAATAATGATCACTTAAAATCACTTAGTAACAATTAAAAATAATTATTAATATGTAATACTAGGAGAAAATACTACATCAGTTTTCAAAACAGACTTTTGACATTTAACGTAACGTTATTCACTTATCTTTTACTACTTTCACATAGTTTTACTAAATATTTCAAAGTAATCAACAAACAAAATCTAACAATATTCATCTTAAAAGTACTAATGATCAAGAAATGAAGAACAATAACAATTTACCTGACACAGAACTGACGCCACACTACTGACGAAAAAGACGAAATTTGAGACTATAATCTGGACTAATGTTTTTTTTTTGTAATTTCAAATATCAACAAACTACATTTAACCAAAATGTTGTACGTTCTCAACCGTGCTTTCGCTTTATGTTGCGAGAAGAGTGAGAATACGGACAGGAAAGATTTGAGAATTAAAGACTCTTCATTTAACTTGTTTAAGTTTTTAATTTTAATTTTTATTTTTTTTATTTAAAACAAAGGCCCGCTGTCTTAAGCTAGGCTGCGGCCTTGTTAGATAATGGATTAAAGTTTTAACTTCCTTTTAATTTTCTTTTTAAAAAACAAAGGCCCGCTGTCTTTAGCTAGGCTGCGACCTTGTTTGATGTTATGGTAAATCTTTCTGTAACTTTCTTAAACTATTCCTGTCTTTTTATACTTTTTCTTTAACCAATTTTCCTCAATACACATGCATTTTTCCAACTATCATCCACCAATCATCGCAGATTGTATTAATTTAATAAGTTTTCTCAAATCAATGATAATGTTTAATAGGCAGTCACTTAATGGTTGGTTTTCAGGGTTGTGACATGCCAGAGGACTGACGTTTTAAGAACTAATTGTGTTTTTTTAATAACTTGTATTCAAAATGAAGAACTGAAATTGGGTGACTAAATAAAGGTCTTTCCATTGTTTTAAAATAAATTGCAATCTCAATAAAATATAATCAGACTTTGTATATATTGGTTGATGACATCGAGTTACCCAACTTTTGTATAATCACCCAAACCTTTTAAGCAAGACAAATCGACACACGGGATGGGAAGTTATCATTGTGGATCACATGCCAGCATCTTTTTTTTATTAAGTACCTATGTATATTGAAGCTGTAAAGAATTTAATTTACTATATCTCTTAAGTAAACATACATACAGCAAATGTAAAATATTATCGAACTACAATTATAAATAAATAAACATAATTTTATATTAACACACAAATTGGTATTCAAAATAAATTTATTTAAAGCATTTTTCAAGAACAATCCAAAATAATTACAATAAATCCATTACAAAAAAAGTTTTCTTTTGTTTGTTTGTTTTGTTTTGTTTTTTTTTGTTTTTTGTTTACACTAATAATAATATTAAGTCCTGCAATGATCCGAAAAGGATCAAATCTATAATCATTTTTTTTGTTTTGTTGATTTCTTTTTGTTTTTCTCTATTCAATAATAATAATTACTTCATTCATTCAAATATTTTATTTAAATATGTCTTAAGAGTTAAATTTAACAATAATATTACAATCAATCATGCACTTTTTTTTTTGTTGTTGATTTTCATTTCATTTCGAAAAAAAATTGGAAACGAGAACACAGATATTTTTTGTTACATTTTTGTTTCTCACGAGCCGAGTTTTTCTTCTTCTTTGTTTTTTCTTAAGGTTTTTAAATAAAATCTTTAACAAGTAAACATTTTTGCAATGGAAAACAAAAACAAAAAGCGATTTTAAAATGGTAAGGCGAATGTGAAGAGTTTGCGATAAAACTTATAGTAATGCATTTATTTACTAAGTTGTGAAGAATTATCATGGTTACATAAACGGCTGATGTACATACATACATACATACATTTTTGATCTAATATTCAAAAAGACTTTCACAGATTGGCGGGTTTTAAAATTGAGCTAAAATAACCAATTACCTTATTGTGTTTTTGTAAGTTACCAAACTATTGGCTATTTTTTCACATTTTAAAATAGACTATATTTATTTAATTTTTAGTTTTCAGTAAACCCAAAGGTCGTTTTTTTATTTTCAAAATAGTGAAGATTTGAAGATTTGTTGCTTAAAGGTACCGTCACAATAAACTTGAGTAACATTTCAAATAAGGTACATTGATCAGGCATAGGACGCATAGACTTTAGAGATATTTGAATTTGAAAATTCTCTGGATTGCAGGCAGGTAGTTAATATCACTGTAAACCAATATTTTGAATTTATCACTTCATTAGTTTTCATTTTAGACACTTCAATTGTAAGATTGTAACTCGGCTAATTTAAAGGAAATGTAAAGTAAAGTATTCAATCTTCTATTGTTCAAGGGAAGATATCTGAATCAAGTACATAAATATTAGAAGAAGATCTTTTTGAAGTTACATAATTGACCGAACAAATTGTTTTTTAGGGATTTGAAATTAAGAACTTAAAAGTAGTATTGGGTCACAGTGATGCCAGTTAAATTTTGGTGGCATGGATGCAATTTCGGATCACCAATTTGGCACATAGTTTAAGGATAAAAAAATTTTTACAGAATGAAAGATAAGTTTGCATTGAAAATAAACATATAGGGATTCCACCTTCAAAAAGAATAAAAAACAAGAAGAAATAGACGTATTTTATTATATTTTTTTTATTTTGTTCAGGTTAATGTTGTTTTTTTTGTATAAATGAAAGAAAAGTATAATTATATGTACATAGTTATATATTTTACTAAAGAATTGAAGTTGCCTCTGATTGAACGGATTAACGTTTTTGAATTTAAATTATATCAAAAACACAGATTTAAACTTGAATTCTAATTGATTGATTTATTGGGACGAAAAAAATAGATTTTGTTTTAAAAAATGGTACAAAATAAATCGAAATTTCTACAAAAAAAAATGACTGATTAGTATTATCTTTTTTTAACGACTTCTTTCAAAATTGCACCATTTTAAGATTTTTGTGATGTGTTGATTACTGGGACCTGATTATGGGATTCGCGGCGAATCGTTTTGCTAGCGAGTTTGCCGTTTTTCAATTATTGCTTTCGCTTTCGCCTTCTTCGGTTTGAATTCGACCAATTAACGAATTCGAAGGCGAATTTGAAATGTCATAATGTTTGTTGTCGAGTTGAAATCTTTGGGCGGATTCACAGGCGAAAGAGTGGGCAGGTTCAGCCGACATAAAGTAAGACTTGAAAGTAAGGCAAGTTTCTTGCATCTAATTGGGAAGCTGTCAAAAAATTGCCTTCCAATTAAGGCAACTTTATTGGAAAGTTGACTGGAAAGTTAGGCAAGAAAAATCTCCCTTACTATCAAGTCAAGTCAACTTATGTCAAAATGACAATTGATCATATCTTTTAATTCAACTAAAAGCTGGGGCCCTACTATGTAACTCGATTCAACAATGAAATTGCTCGAATTCGAAAAATTGGTACTATGTATCTGTTTGACTACTTTCGAACAAACGAGAATCGAATAGTTCTAGTAGTGCCAACTATATTCTTATGAACTTTCGAATAAACGAGGAACTACGTAACTCGAAAGTAGAATTCAAAATAAGGCAAAATCGAAAATAATCACTCTACATCAAATGTGTTTGCGAACGAAGTTTTTTTTTGTCAAAGTGTAAGTAAAATGTTATAAATTATTAATATGCAATTGGAATTTGAAAGTTTTTCATTCAACTTTTTGTGTTTTATTATTTTACCACCCCAATTACACCGGGAATTCGTGATTTTTGCCAAAAATAGCTTTTGGACTTTCGTTTCTCTTCATTCCTCATTCATTTCAAATTTCACCATCACCGGGAACAAATGGACTCTTTCGATTGAAGTCAAAACTTCAGCAAATATTTTTGACATGGTTTACTGTGCACGCCCAGCGTTCTTTTCACCATCGATTTGGTTTTGGTAACCTCTTGTTGCTTCAATGCTGCTGATAACTTAATGATAATCGGAAAAGCATTTTGTCTTCTGCGAGTAGTCATGTCGGATGATATGGTGTTAAGTAAGAACATAAATCCGTCTTTAGAAAGACGATAGTTCTTAACAAAACTAAAACAAAAGTATATATTTTTCATTAAGAATGCGTTCAAATATTCTACCGTATAGATAATGGGTCCGCCAAATAACTTTTTTTTTGGCTATAAAAACATCGAGTGTAGCTTCAAACAGTGACTCGTTTTGGGTGTATCGGCTATTCAATGTATGCGTACGGGTTTTCTGTGCCCCAAATGCGACAATTTTGCTTGTTTACAAGATTAAAATGAGCTTCATCTGAAAAGATGATGAAGTGTATACACAACCATATTCGTTCAGCGGAAAGATAAAACAAATTATCTGTGAAATCAGACATGAGCTAAGTGTAACCATTCACGGAATAAGCACTAGTTGAAAAGAAAAACGTTCGATGGCGGACCCTATATGTGCAAATCTTTTCTCACTCAGCTCCATTATTTTGGAATTATTGCTCGTACCGTTCTTCATTGCCTTGCAAATTGAACCAAAATCCAACGGTGTCCATTTTTGTTATAATTATTCTTGTCTAAAAATTTGATGTTTTATTTTAGTTTTTTTTTTTTAAACTGCCAAACAACTCGATACTGGTTCGAAAATAGAAATTTTTTTGAAAACAAGTTGGTATAACCGGCATTCGATTCTACTTTCATACGTAGTACGATTTGAAAGTAGAATCAGAAATGAGGTTCGAATAGAATCAAAAGTAGAATCGAGTTACATAGTAGGGCCCCTGAACTTTATTACTCAATGATTTATTTATTATCTGCACAACTTCATTTAAAGCTTTCTG
Source organism: Eupeodes latifasciatus (assembly GCA_920104205.1). Taxonomy (NCBI): domain Eukaryota; kingdom Metazoa; phylum Arthropoda; class Insecta; order Diptera; family Syrphidae; genus Eupeodes; species Eupeodes latifasciatus. The sequence goes on along the minus strand of OV049926.1, from coordinate 130,142,289 downwards.
TAAAAAGGTTCCTTGTAAATTTGGAAAAGAAATAAGTAATATTTCTTTAAAATACAAAATACAAATCATGATGGAGTTGTAGCTTGCCTGAAGAGTGTTTTGTAGAAAATAATGATTTTGGTAATTTTTGTACTATGAACTTGAAGTAGAGGTTTGTGAAGTAAAGTTCTGAATTTTAAATTTATGACACTTAAAAACCTAACTAGTTGCCTTGGTCAAAATTTACGTTCAAAGAATGAAGTTGACTGCAAATGAAGTCCCTTATGTTGTCTGAACCTGCCCAGTGATTATTATTATTCACTGTTCGATTTCGTGAGTTCTGTCTTGATTGCAATTATATAAAAATATCAGTTAGCTTTATTTTAATTTTCTTATAATTTATCCACAATTAAAAAAATCCATTTTTTTTATCCACAATTAAAAAAATCCATTTTTTAAATTTAAAATTGTTTATTGAATAAATCACCGCAAATTTCACAAATTCAATCAAAACAAAACAAAATTTGCGGAAAGCTGTCAAACCAAAAGTCTCAAATCAAACCACTGGAATATAGGAAAAGAAAGTCAAACCAAAAGCGTCAAATCACTGGAATATAGGAAGAACTATTTTCGCTTCGCCGCGAATTCGTTAATATGGAAATACGGTGCGAGTCGAATTTGAAAGGTCGAATTGAAAAAGATCCGCCACGAACCTCATAATAAGGCCCCTGGATAAATTACTCACTTTCAAGGTGCAAAATTGCCTTCAAAATCGTCAAATAATACTGGTCGGCAAGGTTTTTTTCATTGCAGTAGAATTGCACTTTCCCAATGGGTTTGATGGCCTTAATTTAAATCCGACTTTATAATCAATGGGCAGGTTCAGACAACATAAGGTACTTCATTTGCAGTCAATTGTATTCTTTCACGTAAATTTTAACCAAGATAACTAGTTAGTTTTGTAAGTGTCATAAATTTCAATCTCAGAACTTTGATTTACTAACTTCTATATTTAGTTCATCGCGAAAAAACCATCAAAAAACATTATTGTCTACATAAACTCTTCAGGCAAGCTAAAAGTCCACTACGGTCTGTATTGTGTATTGTAATAAAATATTACTTTTTTCTTTTCCAAATTTTCAATGAACACTTTCTTACAAAACATTAAATGAAATAGTTCAGAAAATAAATAAATCATAGTTAAAAAGTTCAGTTTTAAGTTGAATGAATAAAACTTTTCAACTGGCATTTTGACATAAGTAGACATGATAGTTAGGGAGATTTTTCTTGACTAACTTTCCAATAAAGTTGCCTTAACTGAAAGGCAATTTTTTGGCAGCTGGCCAATCAGATACTAGAAACTTGTAAATTTTCACCAAGGCAACTAGTTAGTTGGTCAAGTGTCATAAGCTTCAAACTCGGAACTTTATTTCACTAACCTCTACTTTCAGTTGATCGTGCAAAAACTAATAAAAACATAATTGTCTAGAAAAAAAACTTTTCAAACAAGCTACAAGTCTATCAACTTATTTCTTTTCTAATTATACAAGGAACCCTTTTACACAAAACATTAAAGGGAATTGTGTAGAAAATAAATAAATCACAAACTAACAAAGTTCAACTTTCACTTGAATGATACGACATGATGATATTTCGTCTTTCAAAACTTTTTTCAACACAAAAAGGTAAAACTGTTTGAAAGTAAGTTTTGTTCTTGTAACGAATCTATTGTCTAAACTATTCTATTATATCAAGTTTTTGAATAATATTAAAAAAAATATAAAAATAATGTTGAAAACGGGTATTTTTAAAATTTGAGGAAATAGTTAAAATTAAAGTTTGAATTCGAAATCAGCACTAAAAATTAATTTCAAAACTATGAAAGTATCAAACTCATGGTTTTCTCAAAACTTCGTATAGATTCAAATAAAGACTCAGAACTAATGAGAATATCCAGAAACTAAGTAAGATACTAGAATGATTTAAATTGTATCTAGAACAGAAAAATGTGTATTTTGTAAAATCATCATACAATTTGTTGTTTGGAGATATTTTGAGTTTTAACGTAGCTTTAAAAACACTGTTTTTGGTTGTTTTTATGATTTTTAAAGGAGCATATTTTAAAGACCTGGGCCCTACTCTGTAATGCGTTTCGAAAGCCAATCCGATTCGAATCTGATATTCGATTCGTTTATGAATTCGTACTCTGTAAAATGTTCGAATCGAATAAAACAATCATCTAGGACTTTTTTCTATTTATAGAATAAATTTTCCGAGTCTCGAAGTATTTAAAGGTGGCGGTAGTCTTTTCCACAAATTGTTTGAAGTGTTTATGGCGTCCGAGGCGTTTAAACGTCCCTTGGACATGAATTCCACCATAATTTTAAATTAATTTTGTTCGGTATGCACATTTTTCGCTGATGATTCCCTGTAATGAAATTTATGTGCTTAAATTTTGAATAAAATTATTATTTCCTTGCTTACATTTTATCTATTTCAACCAACTTAAGACAATTTTCCTTTTGTGTCCTTTAAAAACGACCTTCGAATTGCAATCCGTTACCTCTCTTGGTGTAGAAACAAAATTTCCGTTTTCGAACGCTAATGACATTCGGAAACGCATTGCTAGGTACGAAAAATCCGAATTCGGATTTGTCATTCCGTAGGTACTAGATTTCTTATCCGCATTAGAAATAGAGAGTACAAAATATTCGTTTTCGAAAATATTTGCTTTCGAAACGCATTACAGAGTAGGGCCCCTGAATTTATAAAAAAATGTACTTTCGAAATTTGAATTCAGGACATCTTAATCATTAAAAAAATGTTAGGACAGAAAAAAAAACTAATTTTGTCGACCAGTGATAATTGTTAATAACAAATTAACTAAGACATTTATTTACTTAAAAAAAATCATTCTTGCTTTTAACGTTTTTGGCAATATGTATTAATTAACCTAATGTTAAAAAAAAATAATTTTAAGTAAAAACAACGTTATGGGTATTGGCCATTTAGCTAAAAATAATTGAATACTTTGAAATTTAAATCACACATAATTTTAAACTTACAATATTAGTACTATTCTGACAAAAATGTGTGTCATTAAATGTTAGATATTTTCTTAAAAGCTATGAATTTTACCACACATTAATTCAAATCGAATGTTATACTCATTTAAAACTGTACAGAGATGGTTTAAACCCAACCGACTACTTAAAGGTTTTTCCCGGCCATAATCTTTTGGAACAACATATTTAAGGTCCTAAAGGTCGGATTTTTTCTAAAATTCTAGAGAACTCTATCCACTTAACTTGAACAAAATAAAAAAGTAATAACACAATAACTGTCCATTTTATTTATTTTATTAAGATTTTTTCACTTATAGTGTTTCCCAAAATTATTTTGGTCTATAAAGTCTAGGTAAAATTCCTCAGAGTGGTATCAAGTAAATAATTTGTTTATGTAAAAGATTGGCTATTATGGATTTTTTAAAACAAGAATAAAATATATATCATAGTCACAAATTTAATAACAAAATGATTTGTTTGACATATTTCAAGGTCACTTAGCGCCTAAAAAAGAAACTAACTAAAATTAAATATTAATCTGTTCATTCAATTTTAGAAACAAGAAGATTTTTAAATTGGGAAATTGAATTCACCTCAAGGTATGCATCAATTTTTTTCCATTTTTTTTTTTTTCAAATTAATACCATGAATAAATTTAAATTTAACACCACCGGAAATAAGAATCACAATTTTGTTTAAGGGATAAACTTAGTAACTTAGTAAACTTTTTGTTTGTAATTTGAATCAGAAAGTATGAATTACAGCCACGGAGGTTCCAAATAACCAATGAATAATTCTTCAACTTGTACATTACTTTTGCAAAAATAATAAAATAAATATTTATTTTAATATTCACAACTGTCAGGAATTTATATGTATATTTTTTTGTTTGTGTACCAATTTTCTTATATAATATACATACATTATGTTATAATGCACGTATATTTTTTTTTTTTTTTTTAATAATAATTTTTGTTTTGTAAATCACTACAAGCGTTTTAAATTCTCTTATACATGTATATAGGTAATCAATTTAATAATAGCTGTTTATTTACAAAATTTTAGGTATTTATGTATGTTTTTTTTTTAATGTTTAAACTTTAATGTACCTATGGTTTTTTATTTGTTTTTTTTTTTTCTTCTTTTCAGAAAAGGCTCATCGTCTTAAAGCTACAAAATATGTCTTATGTATTCATTATTCAATCTCTATAATTACGTGTGTGTGTGTGTATTGATTTAATTTTTTAATTTATGGTTTTTTTTTTCTTGTTCTTAATCTTTTCACTAAAATAGACATCGATAGGATATTATTCTAATCTAGAAGGTATATAATACATATATAAATATGTATATAGATATCATTTCTATTTTTATTTTCGTTAGCTTTTTTGTTTTTTTTTTTTAATTTTTGCTTCAATAGTCTCAAAAGAAAACCTAAGAGGAGTAAAGAAAAACATTTTTATTTTTGTTTTGAAAATTTTTTGGTAAAAAGATCTAAGGATCGGAAAGGATTTTTTGGAAGCGGGACGCGCTTTGTCTCTTAATCAATCTTTTCAATTTTCTTTGTTTGCTTTATTTGATTTTTGGACGTGTATGTGGTATAGAAATCATAAATTTTTATTTTTTTAGCTTTTTATTTATTTCCATAAAATATGTATAAGAGTTGTAATATAGTATAATAAAAAGTTTTTTTTTTATTTTTTACTAGTTGATTATGTATAGTAGTAGAAGTATAGTATATACTTAACAATTACAAGACACATTTAATACAAAACAAGTCATTTATTTCTTTGCTTATTATTTACTAAATTTTATTTTTTTTATTTTGTTAGCATTGATTTGTTCGTGTTATAGTTTGTACCATTCTAAACACATGTTTTTTTCTTTTATTTAATTTAATTGTTTAAAAATTAAATTAATTTAAAACTGTTTCATCATTTTTGTTTATAGTTTGTGATGGATTAGCGCATGTGTGGTAATATATAATATATTTAAGAAGAAACGCTATGTTTATATGTAATGTATTTTATTTTAGAAATGTGAAAAAGGATACCAAGAGAAACATAATAATATTATTATTATTTTTATAATTTTTCTCTTTTTTTTTCTTTTATTTAACACTGAAGAGGGAAGACTTTGGTGTTCCTTTTTTCGATTTTTGTTTTTTTTTTACAATATTTAAATTGTTTACATTTCTTTTCTTTTTTTGGTGATAGTATTATATTTTTTTTAAGAAAAGGGCTTGTCGGATGGTTTTTTGTTTTGTATTGTGCGTGTATCACGCTTAATATTAATTTTAAATTTATCATAATAATAATAATGATCAGACCCTTTGATTAATTTTTTCACATACTCTGGAGCTAAAAGTGCAATAAAATAAAAAATAATAGTTGTTTTTTTTTTTCTTCTTCTAATTGGACCATAGTTTAAGTACCTACATTATTATTATTTTATAATAGAGTTGGTATGTTTATTTTTTGTGTGTTTTTGCTTTTGATAATGGATTTATAATATAATGATTTTTGGTTGGGAAGATGGTAGGCTTCACTTAAAAATTCTATTTCTATTATGCTTGTTTTCTTTATAAGAAAAATGGTTTTCTATGTATTTTAAAGGAACTTTAGGGTTAGTTAAAATAACAAATCTTGTTTAGAAAAGTTATTGAATCTGCTATCAGCCTTATTCTGCTAAACTTTTATATACTGCTTGCTATCTGTCGGGTAGAAAACTTTAATACTTTAAAACATTATTCATCGCTCTGCTAAAAAAAAAAGGTAAAATGATTAAAACGAATAGTTGAACACTATTGTTTTGTCATAAATCACGAAATCCACTAAGTAAGGTTTGCCTACTCTCATGCACATACAACTGTAGACTAATTCAGAAAAAAGATCCCCTGTTATAAAAATATTCAATCGTTGGGAAAAAACCTACTCTAAAAACTCCAAACACAGAAACTTCATACAGTTCTAGACCGAAACTTATATATGTAATTACAAAAGGACCTTTCTTCGATTGATTTCTCTACACTCCTGGAAATTTAATTAGTCGTCTCTCCAGCTTGCACACAAAATACAATACTGAATGCGTCGTTGTCAGTTGGTCTTGCCTTGAAATGAATTCAAACATTATATAATCAGTACTATACGATTCAAATTTAATAGAAATTTAAATTTATTATATAATACTAGGAGCTTAAATGATTTTAAATACAAACATTTTAATTTTATCAATAAATTGTACTACTCTAAAATTGTAATTCTGCTCAAAACAGTTCCCTAAATTATTGATATACTGGCCCATGCATTTTTCTAGGGAATATGGAACACTAAATCAAGACCAGACGGCAAAGTGAAACAAGCTAGTTCTCTCTAGGTCTTACATATTTTAACTACATAAATATTTTCTTCTAAAAAATTACCAAAGCTGATTAATGAAAAAGTCTCCACATAAATAATAACCTGAACCAAATAAACTCCCTACCTATTTTCTGATTCTAAATTTGGTTTAACAAACATTTAAATTTAATGTATACTTTGTTTGGAGTTTAAGCTTTAAGCAATTTCCTTAAGAATTTTTAAACATAACAAACACATTGAAAGTCGGGAACCGCTCATTTTTAACTTAGATTTTGTTTTCATTTCAATGTATCAGCTTGAGTTAGTTGTAGCATTTTGGAACATACATACTAAATTTGGAAAGAAATAAGAATCGAATTTATTCTTTTATTGCAAATGACAAATAACAGATAAGTTTTACTTACCTATTTTAATTGCAATATTCCGTCTAGAAAGCAAAGCGGTAGTTTGTGTTGTTTTGAGTCTGAATTTTCTACTTAAAATTTTAAGTAATTAAAATACTAAGCATCATTTAAGCTACTACTGAACACGAATTTTCTATAAAATTTATTTTTTAGTGAACTTGTAGTGAATTGATAAATTTTGAAGGTCAAAATGCTAGAAACGTGATGGACTTCCTTTGAACTGCATTCGAATCAGACGTGGTACCCATGAACAAGATATTATTTAAATAGACCGATAGCTATTTCATTTTTCCACTTTTGTATGTTTTATTTAAGAATTATTTAATGCAAACTTTTTAAAAAATCCACTTGTTTAAAAAATATTGCACGTAAATTTGCAATGGATGCATTTTTTTAATATTCGTTTAATTAACTAAATTTGACGATGATTCAAGAGATGCTACCACGTTATGTAATTCCAAACGGATATTGTTACAAAAATTAAGTTCGGTAGACTCCTGTGAACAGGCTACTTAGCGAAGAGGAACCGCTTCAGAGTCTTTTAAAGCTCATTCTATGGTAGGTAAAAGCGTGTTTGAACTCAATAGATGGTATAGGACCGATGACTACATTTAATTATAAACTCTTCGGCTCTTAAATGTCTGCAGACGTTGAACATTATGTGTCTACTTAAAAGACATTGGAAAAGCAGCAAGACCTCTATTTTTGAGCTTTTTTATACCCGACTTCTTTAATCTTCACTTCCAAATTTAACTGTGTACAGCGAAAAACATATTTATAAGACTTTCTAGAGCCTGAACCTACAAACTTAAGTGGAACTCATTCAGTGTCATTCATGTCAGACTTTTAGTATGTTATTTTTTGTTGAAATAAATTGGTCAGAAAACAAATACTTGCAATTAACAAAAAATAAAAGTTTTGCATTGGTTAGGAACTGATGACTCTTGAGCAAAATTTATCTAAGCGAAACCATCATTACTCTCCCATTATATTACAACCTGTAATCGTAAATGATCGATATAATGTTTGATTATGAATCTAATGAAGGCGATGTATGAATCTATTAGTTAATGAACAATTTGTAATATGTTGTGTATGGAATGATTTTTTTTTTTAAGATAAGAAGGTTTGAACTGAAAGAGAGGAGATTTTTATAACAGAGAGAGAGAGAGAGACAGAGAGAGATGCATATTTTTATTTGCATTTCACAAAAAATTCGTCGTCATTTATGCTTTTTTGGTTTATTTTGTTTTCTGTTCTTGTTTTATCTACCAAAGAATTAACTTCGTTTTTTGTTTGTTTTTGATTTGTTTATAAATATATCTTTTTTTTTGTTATATTTACACTGTTATTCTTGTATTTTAATCTTTTATTTTGCTTTTCACCCAAGGAGAAACCTTAAATTATTTTGAGTTTATTTTTTGTATAGCTAATTTAAATTTTGTTTTGAAACATTAATTTTTGCTTTAAGTTTTCTTCTTTCGTTTGTATTATTATTTTTAATTGCTGGGGGATACATTTTATATTATTTTTTAGTTTTAATAATATTGCTTTTCTGTGGTCTGTCTGCTGCAGCATGTTTTTTGTTTTCTTTTAGTTCGTTATCAATTTCATTTATATATTTTTGTTTTTATTTTATTTTATTTTATTTTTAATAAAATTGAAAAATATTCTTCAAGTGTATGAATGTTGTGTTTGTGTGTGTGTGTATGTGTGCAATTAAGCAAATTTAAAATCTATCTTTGTTTTAATTTTTTTTGTTTTGTTTAATGTTTTGTTTTATATTTTCTTCTTAATACCCTGCAACTTCATTTAATATCACAGATATTTCAGAGATAGATAAGATACTTAAAAAAAACTTGTGCCATTTTAGTGTGTATATTGCTATATAAAATACAAAAAGAAAAAACAATATAAAATAGAAGCTGCGTGCTATCTAGCTCAAATGAAAATAAAGAAATAATAATTAAAAAAAATAATGATAAGTTTTATTTTTTATTATTTATTACTTAGAAGATAATCTTCTGGCCTGCTGAGCAATTTACTTTTGTTTTATTTTTGTATTTTGTTTTTCTTCTGAAATCGTTTTAATGGGCGGGATTGTGGTTTGAGGTTTGATTTCGTTTATTATAATAGGATTTTTTGTATGCATTTAACTATTATAATGTTTTCTTTCTTTTTAATTGTTTTTTTTTTTATTAAAATCATGAAAATGAAAACAAAAAAGCACACAAACAAAATCAAAAACAATAACTCTAGCGAGAGATAAAAAAGAAATAGTATTGTAAAACAAAAATAAAAATATAACTTAAGGTTTTTTTGTTTTTTAAAGATGTAAACTTGCTATTTAAAAAAAAATCCTATAACTGAAAATTATAATAATTATGTTTGTATGAATTACTTTTTAATCTTATAACTGTTTTTTTTTTTATTTTTCTCTTATGATTTGTTTGTTTGTTTTTGATTTGGAGGGGGTTTTAGTTTTAGTTGTTTTTTTTTAAATTATAAAGCTGGCGTGATTTCTTCGGCGGCTGTAGCGGTAGGTGAGCTATTCGTATTACTACCCTGATCTAAAATGATGTTGGTGGAGGTGTCATTCTCCTGGCACAATGATTCGTTGGCGGATGATGATGGATTCTTTTCTAGAGTGATGTTTTCTGATGAAGCAATTTTTAATTGTTCGTCGTTTTTGTCTTCGTTGAATGTTGACAGTAATGCGGGGTTTTCTGTTGTAATTGTTGTTGTTGTTGTAGTTGTGGTCGATGAAAGTAAGCTGCTTTCGGTGATGGAGGAGTTTTTAAGTTGGTTGGAACTAAAACGAAAATAATAATTTATTACATTTTGTGGTTATGTATTGGTTTTTATTATTTCGAATATTGATTGATTCTTGAAGTTGTTTTTTTTTTGTTCACAATTTGGTGATGTTAAAGCTTATTCATGAGTTTCAAGTTCCGATTCCCAGACTACCTTTAATTATAGTACATGAACAAAACTTTAAATGGCACAGGAAGGGATTGAACTACAATACCTTGGTTTTGGTCAATAATCTAGCGGAAGTTACGGTACGATTTTAAATGATAAGTTTTCAAAATAATTGATTTACTTGTTTTGCGATAATAATTCGATTTTTGCTTTTTATTTTATTTTTTTGTCAATCAGTAAAAATTATTACTGTTTATCTAGATTTGTGATATAATATAGATTGAATTGTGATTTGGAAGCGATTTAAAACTGCTGTTGCTTATTTAGATCTTGAAACACTAGTGAAATGGAACTAGATCGGAAAGTCCTTTGTTGCACATTCTATGACAGGTAACAGCGTGGACAACTATGCTTACGCTAGAGAAATAGCTCAGACCTGGACGCCTTAATACTTTTATTCGCGATCGAGATTATTCTTACTTACAAAGCTTCTTATAAATAAATCAAACAAAAATTCCGCAAAACCAATTTTAACTACAAAAATTATTGTAGACAGAGATTCGAAAGCTCAACAATCAGATTCTATTTTTAAAATTTGATATTTTTAAATACATTTTTTTTTTAAATAATTTTACTTACAGTTCTTCAATGTCTTTTGTGTCCTGAATAGCTGTTGGGCCATTAGATAATACAGTCGCATTTGTGACAGACTCATTGTCCTTTGTCCTCGTCCAAGCATCATCTTCGAAATTATTCGAGTTAGTTTGTTCAGCTGTCATACTGCCAAAATTAGCCTCTGCATCGTCCTCTTCAAAAGGATCAATGGATGTTGTCTTCTCGACATTGGCATTATTATCAAACTCTGATTTTGTTAGCGATGATGGTGACGTAGGAATAAAAGATAAATTAACGGCGGGGGCGGCATCATTAATGGGAAATATTAAATTTTCCTTATCATTTATCTCGCTAGTACTTTCACCCAAATCATTGCTAAATGCACTGAAATGAGCATCGAAATCAGCAAAATTATCTGTTGGAAAATCAGCCCAACCACCACCAATTGACGCTGAATTTTGTTGATTACAATTTGAAGAATGCCCTTGGCCAATTAATGACAAATCAATAAACGGATCACCTCCTCCACCACCCCCAGCCGATGTAGATCCAGCATCCCAATGACTAAAGGAGTGCAATGACGATTGATTCTTTGTTTCGGAAGCATTCAAAAGTTGATCAATAAACGCATCAAAGTACACGTCCTCCGTCTATAGAGACGGAGAATCTTTTAGAATTGTATAAGAATGCAGAAAAAAAACCAAATGAGATGGAGAACGATATTTTGAAATGATATTGAATTTTTTTTTTATTTGGGAGTGGGCGATATCTTACCTCTAATATTTCAGTTATTGGATCTTCATCCAAATTGATGTATAAATTGTTTCTGAAAGAAATTAGTAAAATTAATTTTTTTTTTATTAACAATTTAATTGTGTAAGTCTTAGTTTCTCTTTTATATTTAAAACTTACAATGTTGTTGCGAAGTCATTAAGTACTTCGGTGGTAAAATCATCAGTGAGAAACTCTTTAGGCAAATGTTGACTATAATCAACCGACTCTTGAGCATTGCAATTAGCTAACATTCGATTTTGTAAAGCTAATGCCATGGTGAATTCACCATCGTCCGGTTTGACTAACAACTGCCACTGTTCTAGTTCAGTATCACTTAAATTACTTTCAATTAAGGCACCGATATGATCTGATTCTGATATACATGCGGTAATATGTTTAAAAATTTTCATTAAATGACCCATATAGCCTAAACGACGTCCATTTTCAGCTTTCCTATAAATAAAATTAATTACTTAATTATTAGTTTGTATAAATATTTTATAATTGAAAATGTTGTTTCAAGAATAACTTTTTATACGACTTAAGAATCAATTAAAAAAGTGTATTTTGTATTGAAAATTAATTTAATTTTAGTTATTGATTCGTTTAAAAACAAACTGCAAATGTGACATAACATTTTTTTAATTAAAGCAGGACATACAATGTAATTGTATCATAATTAAATTATTTTTTCATTGATCGTTTAAAAAATTATATATTTTATAATATATTAAATTATGGAAAACTCGACTAGAACGTTGAATATTTATTGAATTGTTCTCACGTATTTAAAAACCAGCAATGTGACCTGAATCAATAATGGATTTACGATTTTTGGGGTATTAATGCAATAGGACCTTGAGTTTAATTTTCTGTAAATAACATAAGACTCTGCATCCTCTCTTTAACTTATGATAAACAAGTTATTAGACTACTGTGAAAAATGGAACTTGGAGGTAAATACTCAAAAGGAAGGATTTCACGAGGCAAAACAAAATTGGAATAACCTTTAATTTGAATATGGATAAACATATGATGCAGCCAGAACAGCCATCTGTACAAACTACATTTATTTACATTTATTTATTTAATCCGTTAATTATCTAACGTTAATATAAACTTATAGCTATTTACATAATTTTTAATTTAAAATTTTAATTAACATAGAAATAAATAAATACTATAACATATTAAAAAAGTTTTCTTTAAATTGTTTACTTTTAACATTGTCATTAACAGATGAAATTAAATTATAAAATTTATTGAAGACTGAAATCAATTGATTTAAAGGGCTATTCATACCATAGTTAGTTCTGCTAAAGATCGGACATAAAGGTATCTGTCTTCTTATGCTAGTTTGACTATAGCTAAAATTTAGACGATTCAGAGCTGTTGCGGATATAATAGAACCATTAATTAATTTTAAAATAAAACAAAATTGGAGATATTGTCTATGTTGTGAAAGTGTAGGGAGGTTTATTAGCAAAAGTCTCTGAGAATAAGGAAATGGTGTGAATATTTGGGAAAACGGAAGAAAACGAAGACAAAAACGCATAAATCTTTTTTGGATACTTTCAAGTCTGTCTATATGGACTGAATAGTATGGTGCGCATATAATACAGCCGTATGCAAGTATTGGCCTGACAAATGATACATAATGAAGTTTTAAGACGTAGGGGTCACGAAAGTCACGAGAAAAACGTTTAATAAAACCTAGAATCTTGTTAGCTTTTTTAACTATAAAGTTATAATGGTCACAGAACGTTAATTTACTGTCAAGCACAGAGAAAACGGAAAGCTTACGAAGGGAGGAAGAATTCAATAAATAGTTATAATCTATAATTGTTTTTTTTTTGTGTGTAAAGCACATAGTTTTACATTTGTCAATATTCAATAAAAGTCGGTTTGTATTGCACCATTCCCTAAAACTATGAAGATCTTCTTGAAGCTGTGAGCAGTCATTAATTGAACTAATAGATTTGAAAATTTTAATGTCATCAGCGTATATTAAAACGGAGGAGTTTTTTATAACGGATGTTATGTCATTTATATATAAGATAAATAATAAAGGAACTAAATGGCTACCCTGTGGAACACCAGAGTTGACGTAAAATTGGTCGGAGAGTTCATTTCTGAATATAACGCTATAACTTCTGTTCTTAAGATAAGACGAGATCCACGTCAAGAATTTGTCGTTAAACCCTAAGGCCTTAAGTTTATGGACTAAAGTCTTGTGACACAATTTGTCAAAGGCTTTAAAAACCTTCAATAACAAATACATTTCAATTAGTGCCAAATATAAAGCGTTTAATGCAACAGAAAAAGCAATACTCCTTTATAGTGCAAAAGTCTCGGGTGCTAAAAAGTATGAGAATGTCGAAAATATGTTGCGTTTTTTCATAACAAAAGTATTTCTTATTACCAGTAAATACACCAAAATACATGTTCTTTTTATATAGAAACTGGATTATCTACCCTTTATGTGTCTACTCTTAACATAAGTGCCAACTTTTAGATTAGAAAAACTTGTATTGATGGAATAGGTCCAGCGGATACTCTTTTCTGCAGAGATTTGGTTGATCTTGCGGCAGAATGTTGAATTAAATTAATCGATATCGTTCGGGTTGGCCACAAATATAAAAGTTATGCGTTCATCAAACGAGCTATAGTGAGAAATTCATCTTCTTTTTATCAAATTAAAATTTAATCGAGCGGAATTATTTTAAAGCAGATTAATCCAAAAGAATAATAAGCACTATTATCAAAGTCAGAGGAGAGCTGTTTAATCTCAATCACATTCCATACAGAAACGATTTGGTGGATATCAGCACTTTATGCAATATGTGTGTCAAGGAGAATACCTTCCATTTCCTTGGAAGTTGTTCGATTTTTAATGAGCACAAGAGGCATTGATTTAGGAAAAACGTGTTGCAAGAAGAGATTAAATGTTTGCGTAATGGAAACAACTTTTTGATGACACCAACGAAGCTATAGCTGTACAAACAAAATTATAAAGGAAAGCTATAAAAGTCAGAACTGTATTAAAGTTTTACTTTTTTTTAAGGTGCTAGTACATTTTTTTTGACACAGTGTGTGCAAGGTAGCGGATGCAAATATTCGTTTGTTTGAGTACTAAGGGTATTTAAAGAGAGGATCGTTTATTTTCTTGTTGTGGATATGTCCCAGATATCTCTGTCTCTGGTCTAAAAGAGCAATAAATTTTCCTAATAGAGGGATAGGACTTCACGTAATTTTTTTTTCACGGTAATTGACAAATTCTCCAAAAGGATTCTAGGTCTCCCCTTATTATGACATTACTTTCACTAGTGACTTACAACTCTCAACCATTCCTGTGTGTGAGTAATGTTGTCATGAATGGAGGGAACATACTGTTTTAAGCCGATTCCGGCTAATTTCAAAAAGCACTTTTTATGACAAGAATTACTCTTGGAGGATTTGTCAATTCTTCGCAAGAGGCAATACTCGTGAAAAAAAAACATTTATGGCACAGGCACGGTTTGAACCCTAAATCTCTGGCATGAGAGTCCAACGCACTTTTTTCTCGTTTTTTTTTTAAATTCATTTTTATTAATTTAACTTAAAAAAACTAATTTCAATATCTTTTTTCATTTTTACTTAAAAACTACTTAAAATTGGGTCCTTAATATAAAACTTCTAACCATTTTTTGTTTTCCTTTTTTTTTCATTAGTCCATGTTTTTTTTTTATTTTTTTTTTGTAATTATATTTTTTTTGTGCCACCATGTCTATTCTAATTAAAACTAAACCCTAAAACTATAAAGCAAGTATGTAAGCCGGCCAAGGCTTAAAACCCCATCCCGACTACCCAATATCAAGTTCCGGTTGAAGCCACTAAAACTGGTTCTCCTGCTTCACCCTATCAGTTCGGTCCCGTTTGGACACAGCCCTACTGAACCGAAGGAGCTCTGCTCCGCCTTGTGCCATGACGTCCCGATTATACAGGAGTCGCCTATCCACAGTTCGTCGTCTGACATGGTAGATTAGCGGAACTGCCAAACTATCCTGTATCAGACCGCATCTATCTAAAAAGAGGAATGCCTCTGGTGAAATGAAGCCGCTCAAGCGTGCACTCTCAAAATACTCGTCGTTCGGATAGAACGCCCCAAAAATTAAATTGTTGGCCGAAGACATACATAGCTCTTGCAATGTGACCTCGAACGAGTTTTATCACGAAATTGTCAAATCTGTTGATTCGAGCCCTGTTGTATAGGACGTCGTTGGAATAGTAATGCACGAAAGAAGATTCTGCTGTTCGATATAAGCCGGTATAGCGTCGTAAACGCTGCCGCTCGAACACCCGAAACTTTTCCATCTGGGAAGGGGCAACGTTGAACCACACAGGACAACCATAAACGATCATCGGCCGTATGAGGGCCATGTAGCAAATTACCTTCACTCTGGGGTCAAACCGACTGCTGTAAAACAGCAGTTTCGGCAGAGCGAAGGCTCCTCTGGCCCTGGTCAGAGCAGCATTTATATGTCTGTCGAAATATAAATACTGATCTAACCAGATACCGAGGTACTTCACTACACTTTTGCTCGTTAATCGCTGCCCGTGAAGATCAACGATGACCACCTTGCGCCAATTCTTGCACGTATCCCTCGTGGCCCTAGCCAACGGAGTCCGGAACACAATTCTCTCCGACTTCTGGACATTTATTTTCAGTTTCCAGTCCAACGCACTAACCATCACGCCACCGGTACTACTAAGAGTATAATTAAGGACCTATAAACTTCTAGCTCAAGGCTTTACATGACATTGTTTTTGAAAAACTTTTACATTTTAAACTACTCTAGAAGTTAGCTGCATTTTAAAGTTATGAATTAACTGAGTCTAAAGGTTGAAATATAAGTAGTCTTTTAACCAGAAAATGAGTTGCTACTTCGTAAAAAAAGTTTAAATTTTGTAATATTTGTTTCTGATTTCAAAGAAATGCTTACTTCAAATATCTTAGCATGTTTTTTGGTTTATTAATTAAACAATTAAAACAAATACTTACTGCATTTCATTGTTATGCATCCAGCAATCGATGAGCTTTGATATTATCTTACTGTTAACTATAACCTGCAAGAAACAAAAAAAAAAAAACAAACAAATTATTAAATAACTATTTCTGTTTTTATTTTGTTTTTGAGTCACTCAAATACTTACATAAGTTTGTAATGCGGATGGACTTTTATGGTCTTTTGTCTTTGAATCAATTTCACCTTCGACATTATCACCATCTCCAATATTCACACGACTTTGATTAGTCTCATCCGTCATAATTTGATCATCATCGTTTTGAAAGGAACCATCTTTTGTTGTTTGGGTACTGATGTCATTGTTATTATTGGTACTGCTATTGTTAATACATCCGCTCGGAGTGAATACTATATGTAAACATTTTTCCACTTCACTATGTAAGAAATTATTCCAACAGTAGTCCTTAAACAATGCGAGTATTGTGTTGAAATAGTCAGTTTCACAAATTCTTTAATCATAACAAACAAAAAATAAAAGTATTATTTATTATTAGTTTAACTAACAAACAATTTGTTAAAGAATCAAATTTAAAACTTACGCATTCGTGATATCTTCATTTCCAGTTTGTAGTAATACTGTAAAAAGTCGGCATATCTCCAGGCGTGTACTGCCAAATGGCGGCAGAATTTTGGCTCCATTTATCAACATATTAGGTTTCTTTAGAAAAATTGAAATAGGTAAACAAATAACAAATAAAAGAAAAATTGTTTCCTTACAACAGGCGGGTTTCGAAGAATTTCAATAAATTCTTTGAGGCGTGGTCCAACCACACGAATCACAGTCGAAATAATGTTATCATGGTTATCTTTCTCCCTTTCTTGCATTATTCTTGCACGATCTGTTGCAGCAACATCGCTAAATAAATTATATAACATATTTTTTGTTTTAAATATTTTGACATATGTAGATATAAATTAACTTACGCAAACACTACTGGCTTAACTAAAGTAAGTACAACCAAAATTCCTGATATAATTGCGTGCTCATTGACGCTTGGTTCCAAAATTACATTTAACAGACTGGTTATGGTTTCTTCACTTTCAATTAGTTGCAGCAATGGATTACTTCCGGCAAATGCTGGCTCGAAAGAATCATTTTCCTGTTCGGTTTGTCGCATGGAACGACCTTGTGTGATTAACTCACAAAAGAATTCCGCTACGTTGGCATGTTTATCTGATTCTTTGGCATCGCCTAGGGTTGCAATCAGTCTCTCCACTAGTCTCTCTTCGGTGAGCCACTAAAAATATCAATAAGTATTAGTATTCTTATATTTTTGGTCTAGGAATCTTACTTCGTATAAATTTTTCTTGAGGGCACCTCCTTCGACATCATTTAACATTTGCATTAACAAATCTGGCATAACTGGCGTGGCGAAATGCCGAAAAATCAATTCTAGGAAATTTCCTTGTGACTTAATGTATTCGATTAATTGTAGGCACATTTTCTGATACAAAAACCAATCCTGATAGAAATTTTTTGTGAAGAGCATACTAAAGGTTTTACTAAAAAACGAAGAAAGTAAGGGATTCAGCGGTGGTTTGTTTTCAAGATATGAATAAAGTGTTTGTAGGATGTCATTATCTGACAGAAGTTTTGCGTTTAAGGACGGTAAGCCGCTAGAAAATAAAAAAAAGGAATTTATTTTAATTTATTTTACTATATGATGGATATTGGGATAAATTAAAATTATAAACATACAGAGTCAAAACCTCACAGGCCATATTGGCATGTCTAAATCGTTGAGCAAGCGGTAAGTCTTCTGATGGTTCTGTCGTTATCAATTCTACAAGCCGTTTAATTACATCTGGACGTGTGAAACTGTGAAATAAAAATAAAAGAATAGGATACAGAAAAAAGTTGGTGCTTTTCTATGGGCTAAATATATGTAGTTTTATATCACTGTTTTCAATTAGACTCTTTTGGTCTATTTAAAGAAAGTGCGAATAAAATAAGTTTTATCAAAATATTTTTCCCAACGTTTTCTTACTTAGGTTAGGTTAGGTTATAGTGGCTGTCCAAGATGGAAACGGACACACTTAGGCCAGTTTAATGGCCCATTGTGATACCATCATTTGAGAGTACGCCTAATCTCGTGGCGTGCTTTCCTATCAGACAGTGTCCGGTTATGACACCTATTATCGATCTTATATGCGATCTGCTTAGAGAGAGCAAGCACCTTGAACGTTTTAAATCCAGTGTTGGCCAGATGTTTTTTGTGACTTGACACGTGGTGATGTTGTTCCGTGCCTGCCCTCCTCACAGCGTCTTGCATTAGCAAAAGTTTACAAGTAGCGATTGGTATGCCAGTACGTGCCAAACGTGGTAGGATGGGCTGTACTGTACCGTTCCTGGCGAGTTCATCTGCCTTACAGTTACCTGGAATGTCTCTATGGCCCGGCACCCAGCAAAGGTGAATATTAAACTGTTGTGCCATCTCCATTAGAGATGATCGACAGTTATGGACTGTTATAGAGTTTGTAGAGACAGAATCCAGAGATTTGATAGCGGCCTGACTATCTGAGAAAATACGGATATCAGGTGTTGATATCACGTTTTCTTTAAGCCAAGACAAGACTTCTTTTATCGCCAAAAGTTACGCCTGGAACACGCTACAATGATTGGGAAGGCGGAATGAGAGACTTAATTTCAGTCGTTCAGAGTACACACCTCCACCAACCCCTTCTTTTGTTTTTGACCCATCTGTATAGAAATGTTTTCTTACTTACAATCTGTTAATATAATATTGACTGAGATTAATTAAATTAATTATACATTTACATACATCTTCTTTCTTCTATTACTTAATTATTTAAAATATAATACACATTTGATTTTCTTCTGATCCTATTTAATTTTGTATTTTATTTTAATTAAATGGGTATTATAAGAGAAATCGTGTTTATGAGGACGAGCTTAATGCAATTTGGGGTCAACGGTCAAGCTGCATACCTACATATTTCATTAGATGGTTGAAATATAGACAAAACTTGTATATACTGTATATTCCACATTAGAGTATGAAGTGAAAATCATGCATAAATAAAGAACTTGTTTTTTAATATAACGTCTAAGTCCTATTTATCATTATAAAGGGTGATTTTTTAGCTATTATCTTTTTGACAACACTGGTTTAAATAGCTGACGCACGTTTCGTGTTTTGTTTCACTTTTAAACATCCTCAGTTTGGTCTATAACTTAACCATGAATCGTCTTACAAACAAACAACGCTTGCAAATTATGGTACAAACAATGGGTACGTAAATAAGCAGAATTGTCGATTTTGGAGTGAATATCAGCCAGAGCATCGATACAGACAAGCCCGCTTCGATTGACGCATTGGAAGACAACATTGAAGCATTAATTCGTGAGATACCGGCCGAAATGTTGGAGAGTATGCCAACATTGGGTTAAGCGGGTGGACCGTTTTAGGCGCAGTCAAGGTCAACATTTGCATGAAATAATATTCAAACATTAAATTATGTATATGGACCGTACTATCGATTCAAATAAAGATTTCATGCATTTTTCTGAATTTTATATGCTTTTTTTTTTGAAAAACTTTCCTATAGCTTTTAAAAAATCACCCTTTATGTTCATTGTGTAGGCCTTAGACGCACAATTATTTACATTGTCTTAATTCACTAAATCGAATTAAAAGAAAAAGAATTTTTAAACTTTCAGTTAATCAAAAAATTCAGGAGCATACTACTGCAATATATTTTTGCTCTATTGCAATCTTTTCCAACTTATACTGCTTTAAGCCCGTAGTTAACAGTTTTTTGTAGTAAAGCTAAGCTTTTCAATGACATATCTCGAATATGGGCAACAAGTAGATGAAAATGCCCATTCACCATTCTCTTCTTTTCAGAATCAGAAATATCAGTTTTTTTTTGCGAATGAACACTTTCTGTATTGAGTGCAGAAGGCTTTCGGAATATTAAACAATAATGAAATGAATGTGTTATTAAAGTTTGATCAACTAAATATGTTTAAAAAATATTTCTTACAAGAGTATTCCATTATCTTCTTTACATTGATAATTGATATACAAACCTTATTTTTGAAAGAATCATGATATCAACTTGTGAAGGAGATGCTGTGTTTTAATAAAAGTGTATTGATGGCCATTCGTTAGAAGTCTGTCTATTTTGTATGATAAGTTATGATCGAGGCAATTTCATGGACCTAACGCTTTTGGAATAGAAAATCATGCTAAGATAATATTCCAAATAGAAAAGCAACAAACCACTGTACTAATAAACACTTTAACAATTGTTTAAGAATCATGCTCGGCTGACTAATTTAATTTGTTGCGGTCACTGACTTTAACCCTTTCTCAATGATTCTGCAAAGTGTGTTACGTATATAAACTTGATGCAAATAAATGTATAGGTAGGTAACTTTTAAGGTAATCAAAATGTCGTTGACTATAAAACTATAAGATAAACAAAGGTGAGCTAGTCAACAAAACTAAAACACACATTTAAAAATCACTTCGACGTTAGTTATACGAGAACTATAAATACCGCAAGGAAAATAGACCCAATCTGAAACAATCTCCACTCTGATAGTGTTTCAATATATAGATAACAAATAAGATAATATTTAGATAGATAACTATTTTGTTCTCATAAAAAAAAAAACCATACTCACTAGTTAATAATATTCTTTTGAGATTTACATTCCTGCAGAATATCATCTTCATCCAAAAACTCCTCCACAGTGACATTCTGCAAAGAGACAAAACAAATATCACATTGATTCAATACGATTTCCAATTCTTGTTTGCTTTTTTGTTGCTTCGTTTTTGCATTTCCACATTTTCACAATGAATTTATTTCTTTTTGCAGAAACTTCGGCCAATGTACTGCGGGAATTTATATTGAAAGCCTACGAGTATGTTGGCCGAAAAGTGTAGTAACCTCACCTCCTTCTTTAAGAGCGCCTCAATGTTCTGTGACGGGGTGTAGGCCTTGTCCCAAAACATAATTCGTTCGTGTATTTCTTCTTCTTCTTCACAGCTCCTCCTCTTGGTTCACAGTTGTTGAGTTTCTTATTTTATATTTTTTTTGTATTATTAAACACAATAAAAAGTTAACTTTGTGCAGCAACCTATAAGAAAAACCAAAATGAATTATTGAAGATGCGTGAAGTTTAAAATTATTATATAGAACCTAATTAAGTTTAAATATGTAGTGCACTTAAGAAAATTGAGAAAAAAAGAAGATAATCGCAAAGAAAAAGTTTACTCCCAGTGAATTTCAATTTTCATTTACACAAATTACTCCCCGAATAAATTGACACAATACAAAATAATTGCTATAGGCATTTGATTAAACTAAAACTACCTGTTTTGTGAGTTAGTTGAGTTTCAGTTAATTCTAATAAGCAGGAAGATTTTCATTCTACTTTTAATTGTTGAGCAAGAAAAAGAAATTTTTGTTCACGTCGTAGTCGAGTCGAGGGAAGAAAACTCATCTTAAATTTTTTGACAAGAAATAATTGAAAAAGAAAAATCCCTGCGAATCAACAAGATTATAGTTGTCTCACATTTGTTTGGAAGAAATATCCCTGTCACAATAGTATTCTTAGATTGGAGGGTAAATGGTGTAAGAATGCGGGAAATTTGAATAGAAACAGAAATTTACAGTGTTGCATTGAAATCTTATAATTTTATCACTTTTAAAATAAAAAAAAAGGGAAAATGAGGCATAAATGAAAATAAGAAAAAAAAATTAAGCTTAAATGGATGAAATATAAAAATGACATGTATCAGATTCTTATGTTGAAAAAACTGCGGAATGGTAAAGTTCTACTTATTAATTTATTTTCAATGCTTTTAAAAAGATATACCTAAATATTTAAATATAGTACCTGACATCTGTCAGTTAAATAGAACATTTCAATGTAAATTGAATTTATTTCAAGATAATAAAATGAAAGGCGAGTCTTTTCGAAACAACATAATTCTAAAAAAAGTATCAGCCAAAAGTAGACACAAGCAAATAAGATTTTATTTTGGACAGCTGTCACTTTTAAAGCTATCATCTGCAGACATTTCAAAAGCGTAAGCTATACTATTACTTAAAATAAAACAATACATCTTTCAACAACGCCCTGAAATACTTAAAATTCACTACAAAATGGTGAATGTTTTGCAGTCCAAAAGAACAATATTATATTATATTCCAAGTTCTTAGTTTCGAAAGTTTCTTCGCTTCGAAGATCTCTGGATCAACGTAAAACACAAGGTCGATTTAAGACCTTAAAGATTTTCATCTTCCATTGTGTAGACTTTTGATGAATTCAGATTCGTGAAGAATTGGTCACGGAAAATTGCATGATAAGGATATAGTGCTGCAACCGTAGTCATTCTTCTGATTTCGTTTTACATTGTAAAAGACATACTTGACTTTTAACAATCAAAAAAGAGACTGAAATGCGACATACACTGATAACTTCCCATCCCGTCTGCCGATTTGTCTTGTTTAAAACGTTTGTAGGTTTCGTATTTGTTAAAAAAGTTGTCAGTTGAATTATTTTAAAAAATAAAAATTACCAACAATATTTTGCAAATATGTAGTATGTAGTTTGATTTCAAAAACTATTTTTGTTAACGAGATTTTTAGTCGAAAACCCATTTTTACCAATTTTAGTAGCATTTGCGTACTATTTTTTGTAGATTTTAATTTTTTTGTGAAAAAACTGACTGTTGAATTTTTATAAATAATTAACTGATTTTTGAAACCAATATTTTCTAAATTAGTTTGAAGCCAATATTTTTAAGTTGTGAAATGATATTTGAGTCGAAAATAAATTTTTATTTATTTTTTTTGTAAAAAAAACTTTCTATTCGATTTTTCTCAAAATTTTAACAGATGTCAAAAGTGTTATTCTTTGTTGCATAAAATTATTTGGAATTAATTTGATTTTTTCCCAAACATATATTTGTTTGGTATTACATTACAATATATAATATAAAATTTAATTTAAGTCGCTAGCGTTATTGGTTCTCGGGATATTTTGGGTTACCCAAAATTTTCACCTTTTTTTAAATTGCTATGGTAAAAAACCACTCACTAAATTTTTGTAAAAGAGTCCTTTCTGCATTATTATCTGTATAACAAAATTTATTTGAAGTCGGTATCTCTATTTATTTATTCAGCTTAATACAAGCTATAACTTAACATAACTACTGGCTCTACACACGCATGTCCAGACATCTCTCTAAAAATCTTTTATTTATAGGGCCCATACACTACACAAACTGTTTGAGCAAACGAATGTATTTTGTTTTTGTAAAAATGTTTGTGCAAACTGTTTGAGTAGTGTGTAGCGATGATGCGTGTTTGCGCAAGCGGTTTGAACAAAATCAAAAAATTTTGAATTTTCCGTGCCTGTACAAACATGTTTGTGTGGTGTGTATTGAATTTTGCTCAAACCGATGCCAATTTTCATAGAGCTAACTTGAATAAAAAAGAGGAACAAATTTTTTGGACTGAATTCATTGAACTTTATAAGTTTACCGGTATTGTGGTGTGTAAAAAGTAATATCTCTCAAACATGTTTGTGTAGTGTGTGGCGAAACTATGTTTGCTCAAACACACGTTTGAACAAACGTGTTTGCGTAGTGTATGAGCCCTATTAGACTCTAGAAACGTCGAGGAAT
This sequence comes from Eupeodes latifasciatus, assembly GCA_920104205.1. NCBI lineage: Eukaryota > Metazoa > Arthropoda > Insecta > Diptera > Syrphidae > Eupeodes > Eupeodes latifasciatus. The sequence goes on along the minus strand of OV049926.1, from coordinate 130,118,435 downwards.
GTCAAAATGTTCAATTCGACACACGGACCGATTACAATAACTTCCTATGGAAAGTTAAAAACATCATTGGTTTCTATTAAGAAACTCGCTTAGTAGAAAAAAAAAACTTACACATTTCATCCGAAGTTTTTGAGCCTTTCATTTTGTCTGTGGAATACATCCTTTCTACAATTTTTAGTACAAATTTTGGCCCAAAATCCAATATTCGGTCTTGTTCATAAATGCTTCGTAGTGGGCGTAAACTTAAAGCGCCTCTTAATATTAAAAACTTATTAAAACCAAAATGTGTAGATTGCGCAGGGAATCGAATTCGAAAAATCACTTCTAATCCATATGCATTCAATGACAGTATTCCGTAATCGGCATGATTGTTTTAAATAGTGATTTACTGATTTATGCAACGTTAAGTAGAGTCTTAATCAATGCTTCAGAGTTGCCATAATATAGCAGCAGTGCTTTAAAAGTAAAGTTAACAAATATTGCAATTTGCAAATCGTTTGAAACAAATTTTTACTCTCGCTAAACATTATATTCAATATCTCACAACATATCGAGTGTAGGATTTTCTAGTTTAGTTTGAAGGAATTTTCTAATCAACTACCTGTAGCACTCAATTGTAATCAAAATCAAATGTCCTTTTTAACCACACACACTCTTATTGTCTCAGTCTTTCTCATTCCATTGAGGGAATTTCCCTGACAAATTTTTCTCCTCCAAAAAAAATAAGACAAAAACGTCACAATAATTATGAGTTGTAGAAATAGAAACGAGAAAAATAACACAGAATTGCAAAATTATAAATTCAACTCAAACCCCTACAAAAATTCAAATTTAAAACTTAAAAACAACAAAAACCAATAACAAACATGAATTGGCATATTTGAACGATACAATTGCATTCAACAACAATGCGAAAACTACTTTAAGAAAACAAAAGAATTTACCTCTTAGTTTCCAAATTCTAAACTAATTTAATAAATAAATGCACTTCTTTTTTATATTTATTTTCAAAATGCATTTATTCGTTTCGTATCGTATCCCAAAATCCCACTATCACACTGAATTTGAATTTCTCGTAAATTACTCTAGGTAGAAAAATTGTAAAACTACAAACAAAAAGAACACCAATACCCTCGGTCTTCGGTCTACGGTGGTTTTCTTTTTATTTTAATTTTATTTTTGACAACTCTGTTGTTGAAAAAGAATGATAAAGTACGCACCACATTCACTTAAAGCAGCAGAGAGCAAAGGACAGAATGAGACAGACGGTTGTTGTGAAATCGCGGTCCGATCGGTACTTTTTTGTTCCCTCTAGTATGTAGGTATTTTAAAATATTTTTCGCAGGGAATTTTTTTCTTGACACACAAAACACGTTTCCGCATAAGTATTTTTTATTAATTTAATGCTTTAACTAGGTTTAGGCGATATAATTTTATATTAATTGAAGGCAAAGAGACGTATAGAATCGTATAAAAGCAATTAAAAATGGTTTTATATTATTTTTAAGTTATTTTTTAAAGAAATTTCACAGAGAAGTATTAACAGTAACACACTCTGGTTCGGGGTGTTTTTATTTTTTCACTTCCTGTCCTTTTCCCTGGCAATTTTTTGGTGATGCCAAGAGTAAATTATTTTCTGGACTTATGTTTTTGTTTGCGAATAAATTCAAATTAGAACTTCGATTGTTCCTATAATTGTCAAGTTCTGTCAAAGCTCACATTAGAAACTAATTTTGAGTTTTAGGAATAAAACGAACACATAAGATGACAGGTAGCTATTTTATAAAAATCTGCAAATTTCTGTCAATTTAACTAATTTATATAGGTACATTGATAATATGTATATGACTGACTATGTATAAAAGAAAAATTTTCTTAATCAAATGAAAAAAGAAAAAATGCTTATATTTCTTGTATTATAAGAGACACTTTAAACTATCCAATAACTTGGAACTTTAGCTATATGGGTGATTATACAAAAGTTGGGTAACTCGATGTCATCAACCAATATATACAAAGTCTGATTACTTACTTACTTACTTACTTACTTAAGGTGGCGCTACAGTCCGGGGCGGACCTGGGCCTCAACCAACATGCGTCTCCAGCCAGCTCGGTCCCTAGCTAGCTGTCTCCAGTTTCGCACGCCAAGTTGGTTGAGGTCCTCACCCACCTGAGTGCGCCACCTGAGTCGCGGTCTTCCTCTACTGCGCCGTCCCTCGGGATTGGATTCGAAGACCTTCCGGGCTGGAGCGTTGATGTCCATTCGCTCTACATGACCCAGCCATCTAAGCCGTTGGACTTTTATTCTGCTAACTAGGTCAGTGTCGCTGTACAGCCCGTACAGTTCGTCGTTATATCTTCTCCTCCATTCTCCATCTATACGTACGGGACCAAAAATCACCCGAAGAATTTTTCTCTCGAAGCATCCTAAGACGTTCTCATCTTTCTTTGACAGGGTCCAGGCCTCAGCGCCATAAATGAGAACCGGGATGATGAGTGTCTTATAGATGGTGGTTTTAGATGCTCGAGAGAGGACTTTACTTCTCAATTGCCTTCTAAGTCCAAAGAAGCAGCGATTTGCAAGAGTTATTCTTCGTTTGATTTCAGCGCTGGTGTCGTTGCCTGTGTTTATAGCGGTGCCTAGGTAGACAAAGTCCTTAACTACCTCGAAGTTATAGCTGTCCATGGTGACGTTTTGTCCAAGACGTCGTTGTTCAATGTCCTTTTTTGATGACAGCATATACTTGGTCTTGCCCTCATTGACCACTAAACCCATCTTCTTCGCTTCCGTCGCAATGCTCAAAAACGCTCCACTGACATCACGCTTTGATCTTCCAATTATGTCAATATCATCTGCGTATCCGAGTAATTGGATGGACCTTTGGAAGATTGTGCCTCTAGTGTTGACGGTTGAGTTTTGCACAATTCTTTCCAGAACGATGTTGAAGAAGTCGCATGACAGTGCATCGCCTTGTCTAAAACCTTTTTTGACATCAAATGCATCGGTGAGATCTTTTCCGACCTTGATGGAGCAGCGTGCATTCTCCATCGTCATTCTGCACAAACGGATAAGTTTGACAGGGATGCCAAAACTAGACATTGCTCTGTAGAGTTCTTCCCTATGGATGCTGTCATACGCGGCTTTAAAATCGATAAAGAGATGGTGGGTATCGATTTGAAGCTCCTGGGTTTTTTCCAAGATCTGCCGTAATGTGAATATTTGGTCGATAGTGGACTTTCCTGGTCTGAAGCCACACTGATAAGGACCTATCAGGTTGTTGACGAACGGCTTCAGACGTTCACATAGTACGGCAGAAAGGATCTGATATGCAATGTTAAGGAGACTGATCCCTCTGTAGTTGGCGCAATTTAAAGGGTCTCCTTTTTTATGTATCGGACAAACTATGCTGAGATTCCACTCATCGGGCATGCTTTCTTCCGACCATATTTTGCAGATGAGCTGGTGCATGCTCCCTACCAAGTCATCGCCTGCTGCTTTAAATAGTTCGGCAGCTATGCCGTCAGCTCCAGCAGCTTTGTTTGACTTCAGTTTAGATATAGCTATCTTCACTTCGTCTAGGTCGGGAATTGTTGATCTGCGTCGCCTAAGTTGAGTGGTTCTACCTCCCTTACAGCGGGATTCGGTTCGTCATCGCCGTTATATAATTTGGAGAAGTGGTCTTTCCATATTCTCAACATAGACTGCGGTTCTACTACGATGTTCCCCTGATCGTCTTTACAGGCTTCGGTTCGTGGCTGGTACCCTTGGGAGTTCTTTTTTACCTTTTGGTAAAATTTACGAACCTCATTCCTGTTGTAACATCCCTCTATCTCCTCGATCGCGCGCTTCTCGTGCTCTCTTTTTTTCCATCTAAGAAGCCGGTGTTCCTCTCTCCTCCTCTGCTCGTAGAGCTCGCGAGCAGCTCTGGTCCTTCTGTGCAGGGCCGTTTTGTATGCCTCTTGCTTCGCTGCGTGCGCTTGCCGGCATTCGTCGTCAAACCAGGGGTTTCGCTGTGTTGGACGTGTGAAACCTAGCACTTCAGAGGCGGCATCTCTGATGGCTGCAAGGCAATGTTGCCACTGGTTTTCAATGCTTAATGCATGCAGCATAGGACTCCTTAAGAGGTTACTAGAGACTCGATCGGAAAAGGACATGGCAGTCTCTTGCGATTGTAGCCGTCTAACGTCGAAACTTCTCACAGTACTTCCTTGTTTTGGCTTGGACCGGGATATCCGTAGCCGTACCTTGGCTACAACGAGGTAGTGGTCCGAGTCAATGTTGGCCCCTCGGAATGTTCGGATATCCTGTATACTGGAGAAGTGTCGTGCGTCGATCGCAATGTGGTCAATCTGGTTGACGGTTGATTGATCAGGAGATTTCCATGTCCCCTTGTGGATATTGAGATGTGTGAACTGCGTACTAGCTACCAGAACGTCTCGCCCCGCAGCGAAATCGATCAGCCTGAATCCGTTGTCGGAGGTGGTGTCGTGCAGGCTGTATCTTCCGATTGTGCCACCAAAGATGTCTTCTCTTCCTAGCTTGGCATTAAAGTCTCCTAAGACAATTTTAATGTCATAGCCAGGGCACTGCTCATATGTCTTGTCCAAGAGCTCGAAGAATATGTCTTTGGTGTCTTCATCTTTCTCCTCTGTTGGGGCATGCGCGCATATTAGGCTTATGTTGGCGAATTTAGCCTTGATGCGGATTGTCGTGATGCGCTCGCTCACACCGTTGAAACTCAAGACTTTTTGCCTGAGTCTAGTTCCAACAACAAATCCACACCCAAATAGACGCTGCCTTTGTTCTCGGTAGCAGTCGCCGTAGTATATATCGCAGTCTTTTAGTTTGCGTTTGCCCGGTCCATCCCATCGCACTTCTTGGATGGCGGTAATATCTGCCTTGCAGCAGTTTAGGGCTTCCGCTAATTGTTCGGCTGCACGTGGTCTGTTAAGGGACCTAACATTCCACGTACAGATCCGAAGTTCGTAGTCCTTATTTCGTTTGCTTGGGTTGTCAACAGTGAATCCGTCCGTATCCGAGGCTTGTTGGTGCTTCGCAACTAGAAAATTTTTACGTGGTCAGGAAGTCACCCTGACGGCACAACCCCCAACCTGGAGGGCCAGATCCTTAGTATAACTCCAAGGACGGGGAGCCGGATAAACCGCTCCTTATAGGCCTGGGCTCCGAATAAGTCGTAGAAGCCCTATAAGGTGTTCACTAAGTAGTTCAGCCTTACTGGAACTGTAGACGCCACCGTTGATTCCATCTCAAGAATTCGTCCGCTGCCGTCTGGATAAGGAGAGGTGCCTTAGTGGAAACACCTCTCCCCCCCTCTCTCGTTTGCTGCCCCCAACAACTTTCCACTGGGGTTAGAACCCAATCTCCAGTTGAGGTACTAGGCACCCGATGTTCACCACGGGGAGGTGAGAGTAGGAGTTGATAGACAGAGGTGGGTTTTGAGAAAAAACCTGTGGACGCTTGTGTCCTCTTGAATGCACATGTCTACCATTTGAACATCAAAGTCTGATTAGGTATATTTTATTGAGATTGCAATTTATTTTAAAACAATGGAAAGACCTTTATTTAGTCACTCAATTTCAGTTCTTCATTTTGAATACAAGTTATTAAAAAAACACAATTAGTTCTTAAAACGTCAGTCCTCTGGCATGTCACAACCCTGAAAACCAACCATTAAGTGACTGTCTATTAAACATTATCATTGATTTGAGAAAACTTATTAAATTAATACAATCTGCGATGTATATAGTTTAATATATACTACAACTTTCATAATGCAGTGTTCTCCACTTTATTTAAAAAAAAATAAGAAATTTTGTGTTCAGTTTTATTCGTCAGTTTCTTGTGTGTTATTTAAATTTAAAATTCGTGCGAAATATCCCACTTTGAATTTTAATGTTGGTAATAAAGTTAAAAGACGGCCATCATAACTGTACCAGAGTTTGGGTTATGTTTGTTGTCTATACACGTGCTTAGCCAGTGAACACGTCAGTTTTATGGTGAGTCGTTATTTTGTTGTTAATCTAAAGTTTATTTTTATTTATTCGTATTAGACTTTGATTTGTTAAAATGTAGTTTGTTGATATTTGAAATTACAAAAAAAAAAACATTAGTTCAGATTATAATCTCAAATTTCGTCTTTTTCGTCAGTAGTGTGGCGTCAGTTCTGTGTCAGGTAAATTGTTATTGTTCTTCATTTCTTGATCATTAGTACTTTTAAGATAAATATTGTTAGATTTTGTCTGTTGATTACTTTGAAATATTTAGTAAAACTATGTGAAAGTAGTAAAAGATAAGTGAATAACATTACGTTAAATGTCAAAAGTCTGTTTTGAAAACTGATGTAGTATTTTCTCCTAGTATTACATATTAATAATTATTTTTAATTGTTACTAAGTGATTTTAAGTGATCATTATTAAATCCTAAGAGATTTTTACTAATTTGTACTAAATTTCATTATAATATTTTCAAAACTGTGTATACTCGTCAGTCCTCTGGCAGTCAAATTCTGAAATTTTTAAATATCTTACAATGTACTCAAAAAAGGGACTGGCCCGATTGGGAATAATATATTAATTAGATTAGCTATCATATACACCCGAATTTATAGAAGTTTGATTTTTAAAACTATCGTAAACAAAATATCCTCAAAGTTACCCAACTTTTGTATAATCACCCATATCTCAATCTTTTATTACAATCCAAAAAATGTTATCTCAAAACCCATAAATTGACAGTCGTTCTTCTAGCCGGAAGAGAAAATGCTTCTGGATTTCTACTTAAAACCAGCAAAAAAATATCAACTTAGTGCTACCGAGGTTTAAGCAAGGGCAGGGACGCAAGGGGGTCACACACTTAACATAAAGACAAGTTTTTGGACATCGCTTACAAAATGATCTTTAATATTCTTTTAAGGAGGCTGACAAAATTAAAGTAACATAAATGTCTATGCATCTTAACCTTATATTTAAATATTTCAAGGGCTAAAGTGATCATTTTAGTTATTCGATTTTTTGTTTAAATACTGTTGTCCAGTAAGGCATGATGCTAACTATAATTTGGACGAATTCCTACATATGAAAGCATTCCAAGATTCCAACAGTTTTCTTAATATGTCCTATTAAAAAGCTAACATACAATAGTTTAGAGGAGTTTGGGTGCGTTTTATGCGGAAATGTTAGAAATTTTGCCAGGTATAAATGAAAAGAAAGCAAAAAGGAAATAAGTTAAAAAAATCAAAAAATATTCATTTATGACATTTCATCCAAACTTTCACCTACCCCAATTCCTATTCTGTGCCCAAGCAGTATGTGTTCATAGTTATCCTCACTATACTAGCCAAAGTATTTTTGAGTTGAAATTTGTCACGTAACAAGTTTACACAACATTTTATTCATAACAGTATTTTATACAATTATTTTCGTTCAAAAATAAACAAAATTTTACTGCTTTTTTGTTTAACAAATAAGGTGTTTAATACTTGGACAAGAGTACTATAACTCAGGCGACAAGATATTATAACGGATTTTTTAAGAACAGTTAAAAACAAGTATTTTTTACTATGGAAGGGGGTTGGTCTATCTACCCCGTTTAGGCGGGAGGGGCAATTTATAAAAATTATTATTTAAAATGGAAAAGAATAGTTAAAAAATAACGGTAATACTTACAATTAAGTGTTATACATTCTTTTAAAGCCAACATTCTGTTCCAGTTTTTAAATCAAATCAAAACTATGCGTAGTTTTTGAATTATTTTCAATTTTCCCAAGAACTAGAAGACATACAAGCATCTAGTTTTCAGTTTTTGATCAAAAACAAATAAAAGCAATGAATTATAAGAAAACAATAGTAGATAATGTTGAAGTTTTGAAAAATTACACTTTAAACTTTTTTTTAACTTTTTTTTTGTCCAAATTTTGAGTTTAAAACAATTTTTTTTTCAAAAATTATGCATAGTTTTTAATTGATTTATAAACAAGCTAATAGACAAAAGTGTTGGCTTCAAAAAATGTATAAAACTTAGGTGGAAGTATTACCAATATTTTTTAAATATTTTTTTTTTTTCAATTTAACGTACATATTTTTTTAAATTGCCCCTACCGCCTAAACGGGGGGAGATAGACCCTCCCTCCCATATTAAAAAAATGCTTGTTTTTAACTGTTCTATAGAAATCCATCATTAAACTTTGTCGCCTGAGTTATCGTACTCTCCCCAATACTTGAAATTCTTCACTTTACGAGTATAATTGATTTTCCAGAGAAATGAGTTGTAGGAATGTAACAGTTGAAACGTAGCTTTTTTGCAAATGTAATTATTGTCTTTTCTTGAACTCAGAACGCTAAAATTTAGGTGCAAAAAGCCAGAAAATGAGAATGATTACTAGACAAATTGTATCTGAATTTAATATGAAGAATTGTTGTGACTTTTTTTTTGGCGTATTTTCTTCTGACGCAATTTCCGGGAGTCTATTATTACTATCTTTTTTATTTTGCTCAACAAATTAATGTTTGCGTAAACGTTCTGAAAATATTTTGATCAAAAGGAATTAACAAAGCTTAAAAATAGGAAAGAGAAAAAGAAACAAATAAGGGTCAACTATGAATAACATTTTTAATGTTTTTGGGACATTTATATAATTGTAATTCTTATTAAAATTGCAGAGCATCCAAAGCAAATTCACTTCAAAAAATAGATTTATTTAATTTATTGAGATTTTAAAAGTAATTAAAGGAGATAGATAGTCAATTTTGAAAGACAAAAAGGTTTAAGAGAGTCTTACTTTCTTTATGTGCGTTAATACAAAATAAAATGGAATTGAAGACGAGTTTCAGGATTTCAGTTTCAAATTGACTGTTCTTATTAAAAAAATCTTTTCTTATAAAACTATCTTTATAAGCTTTATGGCTTACATTTACATGACCCGCCTGGATCCTCCATTGGTTAAAAGTTGATAAATTTGTGCTGAGCGATTGGAATTGGGCTGTAATTCCGTTTCATTTTCATATTGTGTTCTTGGTCCAGTCCTCAGTTAAAAGTAGCACTTTTTGTAACAAAGTGGAAAGCACGTAAATACAAATTTTATTTTCATATACAAAAAATAAATAATTAAAAATATAATGGGGTTCATATCCATTAACGCAATGCGATAAATTTTGAATTCAAAGAAATTCTTACGAAAATAAAAAAAATACTCTCCCAGGGGGGGGGGTCACGACCCCTACTGTACCACCATTCCCAGCCCCGTCGAGAGAGGGAAAGGGGGAAACCCCCCGGGCCCGGGATTTTCTAGGGGCCTGTAAAATTGAAAGCAATGAGGAGTGTTTTTTTCAATATAGGTAGTCTAAATATATCTTCAACATACATACCTATTCCCACTTATTTTTAGGGGCCCGAAAATTTAAAATCATTCATGCTTTCGCATTCGGGCCCCTGTTTGCATGTTATCTACCAATCTTTCAGTCACAAGCTTGCCGATCAGGGCCCCTGATTATTATTGGCGTATACATTTTTGTTTATATTTAATGAAAAATTGGGCAACTCTGAACTATTGAAAGAAAGTTATAATAAATTGTTTCGCTTTTCTTACTTAATTTAACGTAAATTTCAAATTTATTTTTATTTTGAACATTTTTAAAATCAAAATAAGGGGCCCGGCAACTTAAAACAAAACACAAATATTTATTTCGGTTTCTGTTTTTATAAAGTTTCTTTTCTTCTATTTTTGTTTCTGCTGGGAACGAAATTTTTGATTCGGTTTCGGGGGACCGTAAAATCCCACGAAAACGTTTTTCAATTGTGTTTTCCGTAATATTAATTAATTAATATTTTGAATAAATTGTTTACTGAAGTTTTGAAGGATATTAAGTCACTTCAAAGTGTGTATATTAAACCAGCCATACAAAAATAGCAAGGAATTCTATATAGAATATTGGACTATCAATCTTATTGGAGAGCCAAATAATGGACATGTTTTGGGCATTTTGGAATTAATTAGTCATTATGACCCCTTACGTCAGGAGCACTTGGAAAAAGTAAGAATTTCACAACAAGAGCACAAACGTTTCCAAGTCCACCACCTTTCCGTTGAGACTCAAAATGAGTTCATTAAAATTTGTGTCCAACATGTGAATTCAGCTATTTTGAAGGAGAGAGAAAACGCCAAATACTTCGCTATAATTGTTGATGCAACACCCGATTCAAGTGATGTGGAACAAAACACATTTATTTTGCGATATCTGCGCTTTGAAGAAAATGTGTTCACCATTCAAGAACGGTTTTTGGAATTTGTCGATTGCAACAAAAAAAACTGGCACCACAATAGCTGATTTGATCGGCGAAACATTAGCAAAGAACGGAATCCCTTTAGAGGACTGTTGTGCACAAGGCTATGACAATGGAAGCAATATGAAAGGACAGTATAATGGTGCACAAAGTCATATTTTAAACAAAACTCCGAATGCCGTGTATTCACCATGTGCAGCTCACAGCCTTAACTTGCGTGGAATCGATTAAGCGGGATGTTGTATTGCCGCAATCACATTTTTTGGTGTTGTTCAAAAGTGTTTCAACTTGTTTAGCAGCAGTGCCCAACGTTGGGAAATTCTTAAGAAAAATGTGCCCGGATCCCTTCACAAACTTTCCGATACAAAATGGTCAGCTAGAAATGAGGCAGTGAAACCATTTGCAAATCACCTGAAAAACCTAAGAACATCATTAGAAGCCTTAAGTGATATTAATTTAACTGTTGAAGCTCGAAGAGATGTAAATGGCGTTTTAAAATATATGCACAAATTTGAATGCGTCCCGATGTCTTCGATTTGGTGCAAGGTTCTTAGCGCTATAAATGAAAGAAGTTTCCTTCTTCGAGCCAGAAACAGTACTATTGACGTTGAAATTCGAGATCTCGACAACTTGATCTTCGATTTGAATATTATTCGAAACGGATGAGATCAATTTTTATCTGAATGCAAAGCAGCTGCTACTGGATTGGGGGATGTCCAGAATTGTTCCCATCGAACCGAAAGCTGGAAAACAAATTGAAACAGACGAAGAAATAAATTCCAAGAGAAACACCTTTTACGTCATAGTTGATTCAATTATATGTGGAATTTCTCGTCGGTTCGATACGATGAACAATTTGAATGCTACATTTTCATTTTTATGACAGTTTTCAACAATGGACGAACTTGAGTTTAAAAACTCCGCTTTAAGGTTCATCCAAAAGTATAACTCGCATGTGTCTCAAAGAGTTGAAAGAAGAAATAATTCATCACACATTTATGAAGCCAATTTTAAAGCAGCACTTCCGCCATTGAGTTTGCTCAATGCTATTTATTCCCAGAACTTGGAGACGATTTTCCCCAACATTTGTGTTGCTCACCGTGTGTGTTCCACCATACCTGTAACATACCAGAACAAAGAAGTTTCATCGTTCCTGCTCATCACAAGATCGTGTTTCCAGATTTGCTACACTATGCATCGAAGCACCTTTGGCAAGGATATTGAATTTCGACGCAATTATAAGTTGTTTTGCTGCTGAGAAAGCTAGGAAAGCTCGTTTGCCAAAAGAAAATATTTCATTGAATGCAAACTCACTCTAATAAAACATTGTAATAATATTTTAATATAAAGAAAAACAATAAAGAGTAATTAATGTAAAACTTTTAAAATACTTAGTTTTTTTAAAGACAAATTTCAAATACTTTTACTTCGCTCTATTTTATTTTCATAGTAGGTAATAGATCTTCATGCTATTTTTAACTTCCCATAGGAAGTTATTGTAATGGGTCCGATTTGTCAAATTGAAAATTTTGACATTTCTCGACGTTTCAAGGACCCTAGAGTCGAAATAAAAGATTTTTAAAAAAGATGTCTGTGTGTGTACGTGTGTACGTACGTTCGTACGTCCGTACGTCCGTACGTCCGTACGTCTTCTGTACGTTCGCGAAGTTTTTTTCGTTCTCCATAGCTCAAGAACCAGAAGATATATCAACTTCAAATAAATTTTGTTATACAGATAATAACGCAGAAAGATGCAGAAAGGGCTCTCAAGAAAATTGCGTGGGTGTTTTGTTTTACCATAGCAGTTTAAAAAAAGGTGAAAATCTTGGTTAACCCTAAATATCTCATGAACCATTGACGCTAGAGACTTGAATTAAATTTTATATAATATATTGTAACGTGATACAAAACAATTATATTTTTGGAAAAAATTCCAATTAACGGTTTTTTTATAAATCAAAAAAACTGGAAAAAAAATTGTCGAAAATTTTACGACTAAAATATGATTTCATCTCCAAAACAATTTTGTGCAACGAAGAATAATGTTTTTGACATTTGATAAAATTTTGAGAAAAATCTAATTGACAGTTTTTTTTATAAAAAATAAAATCCTAAAAAAAACATTACTCATAGTTGGTAAAAATTGAATTTCGACTCAAATATCTTTTTAAAAACTTGAGATTAAGGCTTTAAACTTTTTTTATCTTATAAGAAATATTGTTTTCAACATTCTGAAAAATGTTGAGAAAAATCGAATTGACAGTTTAAAAAAAAAATAAAAACCTTAAAAAAAATAATAAAAGTTGCTAAAAATTGATTTTCGACTCAAATATCTTTTCAAAACTTTGAGATAATGGCTTCTAACTAATTTTAACTTATAAGAAATATTGTTGTCAACATTAGGAAAAAATTTGAGAAAAATCGAATTGACAGTTTTTTTTACAAAAAATTAAAACCTAAACAAAAATTTATAAAAGGTGGTAAAAATTGATTTTCGACTCAAATATCTTTTCAAAACTTGGAGATATTGGCTTTAAACTACTTTTATCTTTCAAAAAATATTGTTGTCAAGATTCAGTAAAATTTTGAAAAAAATCGAATTGACAGTTTTTTTTACAAAAATAAAAACCTAAAAAAAAATATAAAAGGTGGTAAAAATTGATTTTCGATTTAAATATCTTTTCAAAAATTTGAGATAATGGCTTCTAACTAATTTTAACTTATAAGAAATATTGTTTTCAACATTCGATACAATTTTGTGAAAAATCGAATTGACAGTTTTTTTACAAAAAATAAAAACCTAAACAAAAACAATACTAAAACTTGGTAAAAATTTACTTTCGACTCAAATAGATTTTCAAAAATTACAAATATTGGCTTCAAACTTATTTTATTTCACAGAAAATATTGTTTTCGATATTCATATAACATTCGATATAAAAATCCAACAGTCTGATTTTTCATAAAAAAATAAAATCTACAAAAAATAGTAGGCAAATTTGGTACAAATTGATACATATAGACAAACTTTTAAGCAAGACAAATCGACAGACGGGATGGGAAGTTATCAGTGTGGGTCGCATCCCAGCCTCTTTTTTTGAGATGAATTCAGCTTGAAAAACTCAAATTAGGAATGGAAAATGGTATTTGACAGCTAGTTTGGCGAATGAGATTGCTAATGGTTGCTATCCGTCAACTATTTATCAAAAAATTTTATTTGTCTAACATATTTGAGAGTGTGAAACCCAGTATTCGCAAAATTGAAAATCCGCCATTATTACACTTAAGTGAAATACAAATAAGCATTATTTCTTACTTTTTATTCTTAAGCTAAGTATACTACATGATTGGGAGACCTTCCAGCATTGTCAGATTTTTCGCAAAATATTTTAACCAATTTTCTTTCGACCTTTCAAACAGCCAATTTTATCTGTCAAAAGTGACGGAACAAAACTGGCAGTCAATCGTCGGCATATTTTCTAACGGATACAAAATTGTCGTCAACTGTCAGCCGATTGTCTAATAATTCGATAAAATCAACCAACCGTATAAATGGGCACTTATTACTTGATAGAAAATGCGATTGTCACCTAATTGGATGCTATTTAATTTTTTCTACAAAAATATTAGATTAATCTTATGTATTCTTTATCTCAATTCACCCCAATTTTGAGTTGGCCTATTTCAAACCAACGCAACCTAAAGAATTCAACTTAATAAATATAAATTTTATTGACTATTATTTTAATATTTCAACAATTTTGAATCCAGAAAAAACTTAATATTAGTATCACAGTTTTTGTCTTTTATTTTTGTACATTTGGCGAATTTAAGCGACTTCAGTTTGTCTCCATTTTCAGGTTATGTTCATTAGAGTGTCTGTTCTCCATATGTCTCTGTAAATCCCGCCGTCTGGCCAAAGTCTTATTACACAAATGACATTTGTAAGCTGAAGTTCCTGGTTGCAAATGTAACCTGACGTGTTTATTTAGATTAGACGGATCACCGAACGGCCTCAAACAGAACTTACACTTAAGTGGTTTAAATCCAGTGTGCGTTCGTATATGAATTTTCAATCCATATTTCCGGGAATAGACCTTGCCGCAGTAAATGCAGAGATGTCCCTGTTTCGAAGTTCCCATATTACTGACTATAGCCTCAATTTGGGCGGCAGCTTCCATAGGATTTATTGGTGGCTGTGGCTGTATCAGATTTTGTGGTGGTGGCGAGTGATGTGGGGGTTGATGATGTGGACTACTCCTTGGTTGAATAAACATTCTAGGTTGATTAAACGCTACTGACGAAGCCGAAGGCATTGACCCCGACGAGCTCATTGGCGGTTTGAAAGCTGACAATCGAGATGTCGTTGAAATGGGAAATGTCATAGTAGCTGGGCATGGAGCAGATGTCGATAATTGATCAAACATCGATGCTTTCATGGCATAATGCAGCCGAATCCACAAAATGTCCAACGAATGACGTCCACACGCTAAGGCAATATGAATTTTTAGAGGATTTGGAGTTTCAAAAGCTAGTCCACACAAATGACAAGTGTATCGTTTATTTCCTGGAGGAAAAAGAAAATATGAATTTTAGAAAGAAATTTTAAAAAAATTCCGCAGCCGGTAGGATTCGAACCTACGCTCCCAGAGGGAATCTGATTTCGAGTCAGACGCCTTAACCACTCGGCCACGACTGCTATGAAAAATTGATGTCGAATTTCTAATTTAACTCACCTTCAATATTGCTCGGAGTGAGAAATGGAATTGACATTAGAATGGCCAACTCCTCGGAGAACCATGCAACGAGTTCCTCTCCCTTTTGAATATCTTTGATGGCTCGAAGGCGTATAGAGCTGTTAATTTCCCGATTCACCTCAAAGACAACGTTGTAACTATGAACATCCTCCGAGAGTTTGATTCTTCTCAGCCATGAACAATCATGCTCCATTATACTCGATAAATTTCCCTCGAGCACTTTGCAGAAGTCCGTTCCATTTGGGATGATTCCATTCAAAGCCATAAGAGTCAAGGTAGAGATGTGTTTTGTGCAGGTATCCTTTTGCACAGTCTCCGCTGCCAATACTCCTGAATTCTTGCTTCGGGACATGGTTGAGGTTGATAATATTGGTGGAGTAGATCGGTTCTCCCTAACAATAGCAGGAGCAGCAGAACTTGGCAATAAATGTTCAATGCGGAAAATCATACTGGGTGTTTTGCGTTCCACACGCTGAACTGACGAACTTCCAATTAGAGTGCTATTAGATGGCAGCACGGGTAGCATCGCGTAATCCTCAGAAAAATATAGAACTGTTCCAACTGTGGTCTTATTTGGAAATGAGGTCTTATTAGAAAACGATTTTCCTTTTATACCTACTCCGAAGAGTCACCCTTGCCAAAAAGGACATTCGCGTTTGAAATCGGTCACAGAGTGCAACCCTGCCGCACCAAAAACCTGACAAGCATACAAGGCTTTGCCTTTGCAAAGCGACAAGTGCGTGAAGTCTCACGACCTAACCCAGCATCCATATCCCGCCGCCGCCGCACAAAATATAGACTAACAAAAAAAAAAAACAGAGAATGACATGGAAATGCGAAAATCCGCAGCCGGTGTTAGTCGGTTAACTCTGGAGCAAGTGTTTTCATTTTCATCAACATGGTTCGACATTGGCATCGGCCTTTTGGCTTTTTCCATTACGGTTGCGGTACAACATTTGAGTTTTCATTGTCATCAACGAGGAGGGTTGGAATCGGGTTTTAATTGCAATTAAACGATCAGTGTGGATGGCAAGCGATATGTGTACCATAATCAACCCTCCTTCCCTGGTTACTTATAAGTTAACTTGTTTCTTCATATTGAAGGAGAGAGGGAATGAAGAAGATTTAGGGATTCTAATGATTGTTCGGGTGTTTACATTGAAAATAAGTTATTTTTACCCTCTGGATCAACAGGATGATTGTGGTGAATATGCCTTTTAAGCCGAACGGCTTCGGGATGTATAGGTAAAGTATACCTAAGGGTGAGGACTAAAAACATGTGCTTCCTATCTCAGCAGAGTGTTAGATCAGCTTAGGGGTTGCGAGAGATACTCGTATATTCAATTTGAGTAAATCAAAATTATTTTTGTTCATCTAATTGTCTATCTAGAACTAGAATCTATGTAGATGGACGCATTTAAAATATTTGTAATTGAATAAAAACATTTGAAACAGGTATATACGAGTGTGTACCGTGCACTTGTACCATATATACAGTTTGTGGGTAGTAATATACATAGGTACATACATGTGCTGTGCGCACTTGTGCAGGTTTGGCAACCATTTCCGTCGTTTTCGGGTAGTAATGGACAATTTGACATGCAACCATAACTAATTGAATTATATTTAATTTTTGCTTTAAATGGGTCCTGGTATCTGATTCAAATTGTATTAGCTTTTAAGAAGAATTCAAGCTTAAAAAATAAGGTTTTGTAAATCTAATTATATCGATGTATGTACATATGTATGTATGTATCTAGTATATATAAGTAAACTAGCGGCCCGGTAGGTGCTTCGCTACGTAAAAAGCATAGTAATAAAAAAAAATGATTATAAAGTTCATTGATTCAAACAAAAAAATATTTTAAATTGCTAGCTATTTAAAAGTCCAAATGACCTAAATGATATATTGTTTATATTATATTTATCAGCAAAGTGTAAGAACTAAAAAATAAAAAAGAATTGGGTACTCTTACTATGGTAGGTCTATATGGGTTAGTCTAAAACAGTTGGATAAACAATATTTTTTGTTTTTCCATTTTGAGCATGAATAAATAAACAGGGGTATCGACAATGGAACAGGCAACATAAAGTTGGCCATGTGAAAACATGATTCCTCCAAATTGACACCACAAACTTGAAGTGTTTGCCCTTGGGCCTTATTTATAGACATCGCAAATGATAAACGCACAGGATATTGTAATCTTTTGAATTCAAATGGCATATCAGTTGGAATCATAGGGACACGCGGTATCAAACACACTTCTCCTTTTGATTTACCAGTTAAGATTGTAGATTCAATCAAATTTGGCAATAACTTTTTCACTGTCAATCTGGAGCCATTACACAGTTTTGGTGGATTAATATTTCGCAATAATATAATCAAAGAACCAATTTTCAGATTCAAGCAATGCTGTGGTATACCAGCCGGTTCCAATGAATTTAAAAATTCAATTGGATAATTCATTGCCTCATCTTGATTCATAACACTGTCAATTGATTTATATGTCGTGACTACACCTGGCAGTTTCGCTTGAATTTGAAAATTAATGGCATTGATATGAATGTTCTTCGGTGCTAAAATGGCGCGTTCTCTCAACCAATCATGATTTCTGTAATTCTGAAGAATATTCGGGAAAACACGCAATTGCGCAATTGTACAAAAATTTTTCGGCAAAGTGATTAATCCGTTGGCACTGTCGATTGGTATTTTGCCATCACCAATTTCTAACAATTGTTTTGAAAACTCATGGGCAGTTGCATCATTATGTAGGTGAATACGCATATTAATGTTCAGTGTCAATTTTCGTACATATTTCCAAAGAACTGATGACTTCAAACAGGCGTTTATTTCATTAGCAGGAGTTGATCGAGAAATGACGAGCAATGTTTGACGAAAGTCCCCTGACAGCAATATCATAGCACCACCAAAAAGCTGTTGATTACCGGGTAAATCTTGCATTGTTCGATTAAATGCTTCTATTGATTTTTTATTTGCCATTGTGCACTCATCCCATAAAATAATTGACGTTAATCGCAGAACTTTTGCCATAGCAGAATTTCTCGAAATATTGCAAGTTGGAGTTTCAATCACCTGTACATTCAAAGGCAATTTTAATGCAGAGTGTGCGGTCCGACCACCTTCTAATAATGTAGCAGCAATTCCCGAAGATGCAAGTGCCAATGCAATTTTCTGTTCCGATCGAATAGTCGCTAAAATCAATGATACAACGAAAGTTTTGCCTGTACCACCAGGTGCATCCAAGAAATATAATCCACCTGCATTATTGGAAACGGCTTGCATGATTGTGTCATATACATGTTTTTGTTGAATATTCAATTTGGTGCTATTACAATTTTGTGATTATCAGATGGCATACGATCAAGAGCACTTTTGAACAATCGAACTAATGCGTTATGCTGATGGAAAAACCTTTGTATCTCACGAATAATTTCTCGTCTTGTATTTGAAACTATTGCACAAAAAAATTGATGATCAGCGAACCAGCTTGATGATAAATCTGGACCTGAATCTGTAACATGTATGCAATTTTAGGTAGATGTTGAATCAGAATTTATAAGACTTTATGATTCAGATTGATATATGCAAACATGGGACAATCCTGTTGAGGTGTTTACCTTAAAAGTCGGCATAAAATTATCTCTAATAATTTTAGTACCACCAAAAGAAGTCATTTGAAATGCCGAATTGTTTTGTTGAATATTACTAAAAAACTGCTTCGACGTTTGAGATGTACCAAAAATAAATGAATACAATGGTTCGGGTGGAGTTTCTAATGTTGGCAATCTCATTTTACCATTAGCACAACACAATCCGGGCGTTTCACCTGGAAAGTTAGCCGCATCACAATGTGGACATATTGCGCGTCCATCATTCCAATATATCCGTACACACTATAATCAATCTGACTATTGCAATTAAAAGCAGCACGCAGCATTTTATCCAAAACAGCACAATGTATTCGTGATTAAGTACAGGTACAGGGTCAACAGATCTATTCTGTGCAGTACGTTCACGCTGCGATGCATTAGCTTGTGCGCGTTCATCTGTAATCTGAGATCGTTTTAATAATGCCACTTGATTTGCATTACGCGTTCGCCGGCCTATGTTTGGTCGTCTTGCTCGTGACATTTTACCTTCACTCAACAACTCAACAATATTTTGGAAAATATAAACACAAAGCAATAACTCAACAATAGTTTGGAAAATATAAACACAACAAAGCAATAATTATCGCTGATAAAATGAAATGACATATGATGACATTAAATTTGTTTGACAGAACTAACGTTACTTTTTTGTCTTCAATTGTTTTGTCAAAGGTTCAAATTGGCTTTTAAGTATTAGTACAAATTGTTTGTATCGGGTGATTTTTGAAGAGCTTGAGAACTTTAAAAAAAAAAAAAAACGCATACAATTTGTAAAATCTCATCGATTCTTTATTTGAAACGTTAGATTGGTCCATGACATTTACTTTTTTAAGATAATTTCATTTAAATGTTGACCGCGGCTGCGTCTTAGGTGGTCCATTCGGAAAGTCCAATTTTGGGTAACTTTTTCGAGCATTTCGGCCGGAATAGCCCGAATTTCTTCGGAAATGTTGTCTTCCAAAGCTGGAATAGTTGCTGGCTTATTTGTGTAGACTTTAGACTTGACGTAGCCCCACAAAAAATAGTCTAAAGGCGTCAAATCGCATGATCTTGGTGGCCAACTTACCGGTCCATTCCTTGAGATGAATTGTTCTCCGAAGTTTTCCCTCAAAATGGTCATAGAATCGCGAGCTGTGTGGCATGTAGCGCCATCTTGTTGAAACCACATGTCAACCAAGTTCAGTTCTTCCATTTTTGGCAACAAAAAGTTTGTTAGCATTGAACGATAGCGATCGCCATTCACCGTAACGTTGCGTCCAACAGCATCTTTGAAAAAATACGGTCCAATGATTCCACCAGCGTACAAACCACACCAAACAGTGCATTTTTCGGGATGCATGGGCAGTTCTTGAACGGCTTCTGGTTGCTCTTCACTCCAAATGCGGCAATTTTGCTTATTTACGTAGCCATTCAACCAGAAATGAGCCTCATCGCTGTAGACCATAAATCGGACGTAAAGCGCGAAACACATTTCGAACCGAACACTGATTTTAGTAATAAAATTCAATGATTTGCAAGCGTTGCTCGTTAGTAAGTCTATTCATGATGAAATGTCAAAGCATACTGAGCATCTTTCTCTTTGACACCATGTCTGAAATCCCGCGTGATCTGTCAAATACTAATGCATGAAAATCCTAACCTCAAAAAAATCACCCGATATATGGGAGTATAGAAAGATGTTGATTTCACACTTTTTCAAGATATTTTTTTAATTTTCTATACGTACAAACCTTCTCTGGACTTCCACGAATAATTTAAGACCAAAATTTGCCAAATCGGTAAAGGCATTGTTGAGTTATAACATTACAACGAAAAGTGGCATTGATTTTTATATATTTAGATAGATTAAAATGTAAATGATTTTTTTTACAAACTTAAAGTGAACATTATATTTACAAACAAATTATTAATGGATTTATATTCTGCCATCATAAAAAAATAACTTAAACAAAATTAAAATGTTCATAAACAATTACAAAAAATAAACCCACACTGATAACTTTCCATCCCGTCTGCCGATTTGTATTGCTTAAAGGGTTTGTAGGTTTTGTGTTTTTTCAAAAAGTTGTCAGTTGAATTATTCTAAACAATTTTAAAATTACCAACAATATTTTGCATATGATGAAATAGTTTGATTTCAAAATCTATTTATGTTAATGAGATTTTTAGTCAAAACCAATTTTCACCAATTTTAGTAGCTTTTGCATACTATTTTTTGTAGATTTTATTTTTTTTTTATGAAAAAACTAACTGTTGGATTTTTATAAAAAAAAAATACTAAATTTTGAAAACAATATTTTCTGTGAGATAAAATTATTTTAAAGCCAATATTTTTAGTTTTTGAAAAGATATTTGTGCCGAAAGTAAATTTTTACCACGTTTTAGTAATGTTTTTTAGGTTTTTATTTAAAAAAAACTGTCAATTCGATTTTTCTCGAAATTTTACCAGATGTCAAAAACGTTGTTCTTTGTTGAACACAATTATTTTGGACATACAATAATTTTTAGTTCGTAAAATATTCGAGGTGACAAATATTTTGTTTAGTTTTTTTGATTTATAAAAAAACCGTTAGTTGGAATTTTTTCCAAAAATATACTAGTTTGGTATCACGTTACAATATATAATACACAATTTAATTGAAGTCTCTAGCTTCATTGGTTCCACTCAATTTTTTTGAGAGCCCTTTCTGTATCTTTCTGTATTATTATCTGTATAACAAAAATGTATTTGAAGTCGATATCTCTACTGGTTCTTGAGCAATGGACGACGAAAAAAACTTCGCGAACGTTCGGACACACGCACGCACAGACATCTCTCCAAAAATCTCGACTCTATCTACCTTGAAACGTCAAGAAATGTCAAAATTTTCAATTCGCCAAATCGGACTGATTATTATAACTTCCTATGGAAGTTACAAGTATATTAAGTGTACCATCTCTCCCTGCATGTGTGGGAGAGATGTGACATATTAAATGCACTGGATTTAAATATTTAATTGATCATCTCCGAAGTCTGTGTAAAGAGTGCATTGAAGTTTTTATACCGTGACTAATATTTACGTTTTCGACATTTTGTGCATTGGATTCAATTTTATCGTTTTTTTTTTATTTTAATCCCTAATTGGCTAAATTTAACTTTACATAGGTATTTACTTGCGACATATAGGACCTATGTGTATGGCAAGTTTTGAATTCCTTCAAAAATTGGAACTTGAGATTTTAATCAAACATGACATTACGATGGTAGAGAAGTGTGCCATCGATTCCAACCGTCTATCTACATCCCAAACCCTTGGGTCCATTGAGTTCAAACTTGGAAATTAAGGTTTTAAGCAGATTCGCGTGAGGCTTTTTTTTCAGTAGTCTCCATGCAAATTTTCTAGTCAAAATCGAAAATTTGAATTTTTTCGAAAACAAACCGATAGATTGTTGTGAAATGTTCAATAAATAGATAGTTTTTGATTGCTCCAGAAGAATACCCCCATAGAACGGTTATTTTGTTTTTAAGCTTTTTCAATAACCAATAAACTAATCTCAATAATTTTGTTATACTGTCTTAATAATATTAGAAATGTCGTGTTTTTTTGGATTTATAGAAAATATTTATTATTTTTTTCGGCTTTCGACTAAAAATGCAGCGAAAAGAAACAGATATTGATATCAAAATTATTTTATCATATGCAAAGCATTGTTGCTAACTTTAAGTTAATATTTTAGAAGAATTCAATAAACAAATTTTGTTTAAAAAACACGAAAAACTACAAAAACAACAAAAAAAAAACTGATAAGAAATGGTTTTCGACTATAAAGCACTATGAGAACAAAGAAAGATATTGACTTAAATTTCTCATCTTACACAAAGTATTGTTATTAATATTTATTTTTTTTTTGAAAAATCCACGAATGGGAAGTAATCAGTGTGGGTCGCCGCCCAGTCCCTTTTTAAATTTTAGTTTCCGTATTTTCGTCATTCGTATGTTTATTTATTCTAACCTTAGATTTTCATATCTTTCCTTTTTTAACTTTGTTTTTTATCACGTTGTTTGTTTCCGTTGGAATCTATGATAGTGTTTTTTCGGTCACATAACCCGAAACCAATCCTTTTAAATTTGAGGTTTTCAGCTCAATACCCGGCTGGGAGACACTTTTTTAAAGCAATTTCTTGTTCGATGTGCATGTGCTAACATATTCTAATTATATTTCTGACATGTCCAAAAAATTATGTTGTTTCATAATAGAATGGATTTTCAGTATTGTATGCTATGATATTAAAATGTGTTGTTTTCCATATCGTCATTTCATTAATAATATATCATTTTTATAATTGATGTTGTTTTTTTTAATATATGTATTAGGTAATAAAAATGTAAATAAACGTTCGTTCCTAATCGTTAATCTCCGAGTGTTCTAAACTGATTGTTTTAAAATTTTGACACAAATTTGGAATGTTCAAAAATCATAATATATACCTACTCATATCTTCTTAATATATATAATTCTTCTGTGAGTGTGTATGTCACTGAACTTCTCTTAAACGACTGGACCGATTTTGATGAAATTTTTTGTGTGTGTTCAAGGGGATCTGAGAATGGTTTAGATTCACAATTTAGCGCTCAACGTTAGACGCAAACTGTGGCTACCACCAAGTTCCACAAATAATAATTTTAAACCTAAACTTTGCTATGCTCAACCTTTCATCGCGGGGCGAGTGCGCGGGCGGGGGTCGCACGCGGTAGACGGGCCAGGTGGTGGTGGCGGCAGTGCGGCGCGGGTGTAGGACATCACTAAGTGGGTCTACCCGAACGGGCACACACGTGAGGGCACACGCCGTTATCGGACGCATGCAAATTACAGAGAAAACCTGCAAACATTTTATTTGTCGTGTAAATTTAATTGTTTCTTTAATACTTACTAATTTACTCGGTTCGTCACCTAACCTAACCTATGCCAATCACACTTAGTATGGCCTCATCCCATCTCGGCACAATTCAAACATACGTACAAAAAAGTACAGCTCAAGTTTTTTCATACTACTATCCAAAAAAACTATCTAATGCGGACGAAGTCGCGGGTAAAAGCTAGTGTATGTATGTATTTCCAAAAACTTTCCCATATCAGCTTTGTTGTCAAAAAATTGAATTCGATTTTTAAAGGAAACTTTTTAACAAAGAAATAATTGATGTCGTTTATCATATCGTTTTAAAGGTAACTACTTTTTATTTTTACTGCAGCAAAATAAGCTCACTATCACGTAATTTTGTAACCGGGAAATGTTTCGAACCCTACAAAAAAAAAACTATAATCAAAGCTGTGATATTATTCGTGTTAGCTGACTAATTTTCAAAGGTTTCAAAATTGAAAAATGCAAAATGCAGTTGGGTCACAATTGCGCTCACGGCATTACATTTTTAGTTTCAAAAAGTTGTCAGTCATATTTTTTTTTTAAATTTTGTGGGTAAAGTCACAATTTTTTTTTTTTATCTATATAGGGTTTTTCAATAAGGGTTCAAAGATGATGAAAATGTCAATCGTGGCGTTTGCTGTGTGGCACGTAGCGCCGCGCCGTCCTGATGGAACCACATGTCATCTAAGTCCATATGGTTCAATTTGGGCCATAACAAATTAGATATCATCGTTATATAGCGCTCGATGTTGACAGTGATCGCCTCACTAACGTCATTTTCAAAAAAGTACGGATCAATTACGCTGCCGGCCCGGAATCCACACCAAACGGTAACTTTTTGAGGATGCATTATGACCTGGTGAACCTCGCCAAAATCTACCCGTGCCTATTTAAAAACCCTATAGTAGTAGTTTTTTTATGATTTTCAGTTCTATTATTTTAAATTGTATATAAATTTGTAATTTTGTTCCTGTCAAAGAAAAAATACTGAAGTGAAAAACAATAGCTTCAGAAATATCTGAAAAACAGTGTTGCTTCGAGTTGCCAGAGTAAGTCGATCAGTTTTGCTTTCTTTATCTACTAATTATATTTTTAAAAATACCAAAACAATTTTAAGTTAATAGTTAGTCAATAATTCCAAATATAAATACCCTAAAATCCTGTATTTTAGATACATTTTTGAATGCGAATGCAAACATTCCAACACTTTTGCTCGTCACCGTATATAAATAAGTATAAATAAGTGTGGATTGACTTGTTTCAAAAATGTCAGCGGAAAAGGACACTACATCGCTATTAGAGCGAGCAAGTTCCTAGATCTCAAAATAAATAACGAAGCAATCCCACTACGTCTAGAAACGAAGTATCTATAGGAATAAACTTCCAGAACCGATTTCAATTTAATAAACATGCTAGGACGGTACTAAAAAAAGCAAAAATGGCTACCGCATTATTAAAAGTGCTGTTTAATTCTAAGTTCCTTTTAGCAAAAACAAAAATTCTAATGTACAAGACACTCATTAGGCCGATTTTGGCTTACAGTTTTTGTACTTGGTCCACCATATCACCAACAGTTGCAAATGAGTTGGAAGTGTTTGAAAGAAAAACATTAAGATTTTGTTGTGGATTGTTCCGAAAGCCTGATAAAAAATGGTATACATTATGAGGCTACTACTACACTACACCTTTGATGAAATACCAAATAGATCTTCTAGTTAAAAAACTTTCAAAAATAAATTTGCATGCAAACCCATTGATAAGGTCCCTAATGGATTCTAATGCCAATGATAGTGTAGTTGACAAATATTATCTGTCACCATTTAATATCTTTAATGTTTTAAGACCAGATGTAAACGTTAACGAAATCCCTTTTTATGTAAAAGCTTCGCCTTCCAATTACAGAGGGTGCCCGAGTCGAAATTTTGGCCCTATTTTCGTCCCCAAAATTGAGGTTCTCTGAGGTTCAAAGAGATTCAAAAAAGGGATCACTTACTGTTAAAAGTTGCTCCTCATTTGAACCTAATAGTGGCAGTTATCGGACAAAATACAATGTTTAGGATCAAATGAGGACGACAGCTAAAAGCCTCAAATGAACCTCTTTCATCTTACCATAGCTTTTTTCTTTGTTCATTTACTCTCTCTCTTTCTTTCTCTTTCTCTGATACCACTTCATTATGCTCTCTCTCACTTTCTATCTTATTTTCTTTTCTCTCTCTCGCTCTCTCTCTCTTTCCTACTTGTTTTTCCCTTTCTGTCTCACTCTCTTTTATTTTATTAGTAATCTTTTTAAAATAAAATAATTTATATTTTAATTTTATCCTTTTTTTTTATTCATTAAACAAAACAGTTTTTATTAACATTAGTAATTAATTTAATTGTATAATAATTCTTCGTCGAAATCGTCTTGTTCGTCGTCGTTGTCGTCGTCTACGTCGTCGGAGTCGGCGTTCGTTGCTGTCCTCGTCGTTGGTGTCGTCGAATTTACTGGCTCCATTGCTACCATTTTCACTATCAGCTGACAACAACAAAAAAAAGCAGCTACACGACCAGGTAGGCTTATTAAGTATGAAAAGAGGACGATATCTATTTTCTATGTTGATAAACCTTCATTTAGGACGAAATGAGGTTCACAAAATATGCGTACAAAAACGGAATGAATTCTAAAGATTCATGTAGGACGAAATGAGGACGAAGTTAAGTTTAAGTTTTAAGTTTTAATTGACTCTTTATTTCATTTTAAGTACAAATTAACAATTTGTTATATATACAACAAAAGCTTATCTTAAGTCACAATGGTTTGGCCTATGGCCGTCTACCAGACTGACATTTTGAAATATACAAATAATATTTATAGTGGCAATGGTTAAAACAAAATTATAGTAAATAACAATTTTAGGGATCTAGAAATCTTCGTTTACTATACAATTTCTATATCGAAGCGCAGCAACAACATACGAGTAAAGTGCATCCCATCCAACGGATCCGTTTAGTATGTCAAGCAGCTCATTATCATTCAGACTTTGTTTACCGAAGTGTCTGATCCTAAACTCATTTAAAATTGGACAAATTGCGATGAAATGCTTTATGTCTTCACGTTCGTTGCGATTGCACAGACTGCAGAGTATTGGCAGGTCAGGACGGTGGGGAATAAAATTGAGAGGGAGAAGTTCTCCTCGTGTTTTGAAGATAATACTAATCTTATGTAATTGGTTCGAGTTGAGGAAATATGTATTGAGTCTATTGTCAAAAATGAGGACGATGAAAAATCGTTTAGGATGATATGAGGTTCATTTTGCTGTATGTAGGAGCAAATGAGGAGAAAAGATCCTTTTTAGGATCAGAATAGGGCCAAAATTTCGACTCGGGTGATATTGTTAAAATTGAAAAAATGTTTGTAAACATAAACGTTTGCAAATATCGGTAAAGTTCCCAATAATTATATATACATATGAAAATGTTATGTAAGGAGAATTTTTAACTTTAGTATCATTGTATTTTATTTTAGATCAAGTATAGTTTTAGTTTTATTTATAGTTTTTAGTGTTTAAGTTATATTTGCCAAAATAGAGCAATAATGATAATGTTAAAGTTAAAGCTTGTAAATAGATTATGATTATGAGATTATGTAAATAAATTATGTTTTTGAACATTTAGAATTTTGATTCAGTCAGACATATCTCTAAGTCGACCAACTAAAGTTTTTGAAATTTTGTTTTTATCAAATTGTACTGTTTTTAATTGTCTCAATAAAACTTGAACTTGAACTTAAATTCAGGAAACAATTTCTATGGAATCTTTTGAGAGGGGTCATTTTGATGTTTCATCATTTAGTCTCGATCCGTCATTTAAAAAAATGCCTTATATCACTTTTGAGCCATCAAGTGGAAACAATACAATGATGGTTCTTTCACAGGAAAACTGACGTTTTCCTTTTGGTTCTGTGTAAACAAAACTGAAAAAACTTAAAAAAAAATATATGTAAATAACTTTTCATGCTTTAAGTTCTTCTTAAAGGCCGTTTGCCTTGCTTTAATCAATAAACACATATTTCCATATTTCCATGACTTTTGTTCACTTATAACCACCCACGGAATATCCAAACAAAAGGTCTTAATCAATGAACACATTAATCTAACCGATAAGAAATCGCTTTGACATCACAATTTAATTTAATATACATAAACCTCTAAAGATCCATCTGCAAATATAAATTTTGTATACAAAAAATTAAACCCAACATACAATCTTGCTCTATCATCGCCATATTATGATTAGGCATGAGTTTGCCTTGCCGAACAAAACCTACAGACCATGCGGTTTTTAATGCAAAAACAAATCCAAGCACTTGTCATAATTCCCATATTCGATGTCGAACTCGATCCTAATCTTTCACCACGCTAATTTATCATCCCACTCCGATCTATACACAAATTTGTGACCCTCAGTATTTACCTAGTGCATCAGAGCAGCTAGAGCAGTCAAAGCGGCCTGCTCTTGCAGTCTTTGCGGCTGTCAAAAATCTTTATTAATGCACATTATAACTAAATTCTTTGACAAAACGAAGCGAACAAAAAAAAAAAGTGGTCCACTTGAGGGTTTCGCACTAAACACATAGATGTAGGTCCGCAACCGGTTGAGTGTTGAGTGAATTTAGTCCAATATTCTCCTCATCGTTTTCGTATCGCTGATGTTGACGCTGCCGCTGCCATTGCCATGTGGTGAAATTCACGAAGCTCTTAGGCGAGTACAAGCATCAACTACCAATAACTACCCTCACCCTGATGGAAATGCATAGGCAAGTAGCAAGGAAGTGCAAACTAAAATAGCAAGACATGATGGTGCCAATGCCAAGGCAATGAGAATTCGTCATGTGGTATACGCGTATTCCAAGCAAAAAGAAAGGTTTCCGTTGTCGTAATCCAGCAAACCCTTGTATTAGATGATTTGACATCCGTGACCAGATTTTGGTACTACACCAAAAATCCTACAGGCAAGAAGTTAATGGCATTGGAAAAGCATGCCATGGCCTGTCTATATAGGTTTTAGTAGGGTGGTTGATTTTTTTGTTGTTTGAATTTAAGAGGGGTTGATTGTTGTTGGTATTGGTTTGAGGAAACATCAGGAACCACGTGTGCAGGTGTTTCCATTGAAGCGTCATTGGAAAACCCATGTTAAAGTATTTTATTGTTTTCGGTTGTATGAATAGGATTTGATGGTAAAGGAGTTTATTAATCGATTTGTTTTTGAGGCGAGATCTGCTTAACAAAGAAATTTTAAATTTTGTTCATTGCAAAGACGTAGGTATATAGGATTATATTGAAAGGATACTTTTAATTTTACAACTGCACAAACAAAATTATCATATTCCAATATATATACTTAAGACTTTGCTAATGAAAAACTTTTAGGTATATACATTTTTTGCATGTTAATAAATGGCATTTTATAATGACAAATTGAAAAATTGAGAACTTAGCTATACATTAACAATTTTTAAGCATAATTTGTAATGTTAAAGATTATTACAACATGTCACTTGGAAAAAAAAGCATATACGAGTTGCAACCTCAGCTCTTTTGGTTGCTATTGCAGACAAATGACATTTTTGTATTTAAAGGGTGTTTTTTTAGACGTTTGGTTTT
Source organism: Eupeodes latifasciatus (assembly GCA_920104205.1). NCBI lineage: Eukaryota > Metazoa > Arthropoda > Insecta > Diptera > Syrphidae > Eupeodes > Eupeodes latifasciatus. The sequence continues at coordinate 130,089,160 of OV049926.1, read as the reverse complement.
CAAGAAGAGATCAAACGTATATAATTTAATATAATAGCGAATAAGCTTTATTATTGATAAGGATTTCTCATTATATTTTAAATATGATTTCGAGCAAGTGGCCACCACGACGACTGGCCGCAATAAATTTCAGCCTAGATGCCCAATTTTGAAACCACTTTTTGTATCAATTGGGCCGTATTATCTGTGTAGACAAGCGACGCAAAATAATTCAGCGGTATTAAATCGCACGATCTTGGCGACAACGCCACAGGCGTTAATTATTTGATTGTTTCGTTGGTTGGATGGCATGTACCGTTCGTCGTCTTGTTGGAACCAAAGGTCGTCAATTTTTTGGGAGATAAGTGATAATACGCACCATTATATCAAATTCAACCGTGTAGCACTTTTTTTTCAGCCCTGGGCAAAGGTGCCAGACTTATTTTAATAGATTTTAAAATGCGTTTTTCAACTTAAAACCCCAATAAAGAACAGTTCTTCTGATTAGAATGTGCATCTCAGACGATCTTAAGGGATAATACAAAATCTGCTAACAAATTCTTCTACTATCAAAATATCATCATCACTTATGTATGTAGGAAAACTTTCTGAAGTAAGAAAAGGCATTTTGAAACTTCACCGAAGCCTTAAGAATTTGAAAGGGTTTCACTTTTCCCTTCCTTAAAAAAACAACCATAAAAGCTGTTAAACGCTGGAAGTGGAGCACATAACATATTACGCAAACTAATAAGCATTTAATTTATGTGTATATATATATATACGGACCTTTAATACTCGTATATGGAAGTCTTTTGCAATGTTCATTTTATATGTACGTACATACCTAAAGTCTCTTCTAATTCTAACATGGAAGAAACAAGTGTCTGGAATAGTTTAAGGTTTTTTGGCCTAGAATTTGGAAATTAAGCCCCGAATAATTATAAAAACGTGATAAATTGTTTAATGAGTTGTTTGGTATTCGGAAAAGTGGGGAATTTTGTGTCTTTGAGAATTAAAAAGCTCTGAAAATTTGTTTGAAAAATAAAGAATTTATAAAGATCTAACAAAGGAGCTACGGATTCCTTTATATACTTCGTTGGGAGCCATCAAACTTTTTCCCCAACCGGAAGAAAGAGAGTCCCGCTGCTGCATGTTGAACACTGCACTGGTGAGTTCAATCACTCTCAATTTAACTTCTTGGTCTTTTATTGACATCTTAACAACTTTAAATAGCTCAAGCTTGAAGGAGTTAATTAATTTAATTGCCAAATTAACAAAATAATAATTTGAATTAAATAATTTGAAAACAAAACCAAATATTAAACACAAATTTAACACGAGCCAAACAAATCAAAACAAATCACTTCTCATTTGACATTAACTTGACATTTTACAACTCGACACTTGATCTTTCAGGTTATCAGGACATAAGAAAAGTTTTCTTACAAGTAAGCATTACGATAAACAACAGAAATTAACCCCTGCTTTAACCATGGACAATGAAACTGAAAAGAAATTAGACTCTATTCTTGGAGCTATACAAAACTTAAGAGTTGATCTAACTTCACAAATTAAAGAAGAAACAACTAAACTACAATCTAAACTAGACAAAATATCAGACAAACAAGATGAAATAGAGAACAAACAAAATGTATTAGAGGGAAAAATCAGTTATATAGAAAGAACTCTGAAGAGGAAGAACGTTGTAGTCTACAATATTGAAGAAACGGAGACAGACAACTCATCTTTGCAAGATTATGTTTTGAAATTCTTCAATGAAATAATGGAAATCGAAACTAACATACACGAAATTGACTTTGTTAGGAGAATAGGAAAGAAGGGAGTAAACACGAGACCACTGCTAGTTGGTTTTACAACACAAATCAAGAAAGAAATGATTATGAAGAATAAATCAAAATTAAAAGATTTTAAAGATGCAATTATTTATATAAAAGATGACCGAATAAAGGAAGATATTAACAAAGACAAGCAAACGAAGCAAAATCTTGAAAGACGACAACAAACTGACAATAGAAACATAGCTGCTCCTTCAAACTCTTACAAAAGGTCAATCAAAAACATCTTGCCACAAAATGATTTTTGACGTTCGGAGCAACAGCTTAACAACAAAAAACAAAAAAGATTTGAAACTCAATACACAGACAACACACCTCCAAAAAATCGAATTGACCAATTTTTCAAAACAACTCAAAACGAACAAACCATACAACAACAACCACAACAACAACATGCCAATAAGTAGCAACAATTGAATAGCAATCCGACATGTAATTATAATGGCAACAAAACGAAAAGCAAACTTGAAATTAATCCTTTCTCAAGCCGGCTAGCCACCGTGAGAAATGTAGGCTCAAACCCCTCAAATCAGTCACCGAAACCACTGACAAATATTATATCATCAAATAAAAACAATACTCTTAACATCTGTACATTTAACGTTAGAACTTTAATGACAGAAGAACGACAAGAGGAATTGAAACTTGGAATAAAAAACATAAACTGGGATATAATAGGACTATGCAAAACTAGATTGTTTGGACAGAAAATAATTGAATCTGACAACGGCATATTCTGTTATATTGGACAAACTAAAGGACTTTATGGAGTTGGATTTCTTGTAAGACAACATTTGAAGAAACATATTCTTGACATCAAACTATTTAACGAGAGAATTTGCTCAATAAGTCTTGACATACAAAATACAAAAATGACCATAATCCAAGTTTATGCACCAACAATGAATGCATCTGACGAAGAAATTGAATACTTTTACGAGAATTTAGAGAATGCCTTTAAAGAAACAAAGACAGAGGTTATGTATGTAATAGGCGATTTTAATGCAAAACTCGGGACAATGGAAGATGGAGAACAGCAGCTATTTGGACCTTTTGGATATGGACAAAGAAATATGCGTGGGAATAGGCTTATGACGTGGATGCAAGAAATTAACCTAGTTTTTGGAAACTCCTTTTTTAAGAAAAAAGATAAAAATAAATGGACACGGATAACACCTGATGGACAACATAAAAACGAATATGACCTCGCTCTTACAAATAAAATAACAACAGTGACAGATGTATCTGTAATAAATAACTTAAAATTTGAAAGCGACCATAGTATGGTAAGAATGAAAATAAAAATTGACCACAGCACATTAAGAAGAAACCACCAAAAATTATTCTTTCCCAACTCCATCTCTTCTTCATCCATCACATCCTATAATGAATCTTTGACAAGAAAAATAGAAGAAGCCATAAACTTGATGAACTTGGATGACGATCTCCTGAACATATACAACCAGCTTGAGCATATTATAAAAACCACAGCAAAAAACGAATTGATGAAACCAAAAACCAAACAAATAGACAAGCTTTCACTTGAAACCAAAGCACTTATCAACCAGAAAGAAATTCTGACACATAAGATGAATCCGACAGAAAATGACAAGGAAGAACTAAGAAATATCAGGAAAACTATAAAGAATAAAGCTAAAGACGATGTTCAAAAATATAACGAAACAAAAATCAAAGAGATTCTTAAGAACACCAAATCGATCAAAAAAACAAAAAACTTCATTAATAGTGAAAAAGAATGGATAGTCTCACTGAAACAAAGAAATAATAATATGACAAAAAGAAAAGATATTAACGAAACAGCAACAAGTTTCTTTGAATCATTGTTCAAATCAACCAAAGACATAGCTTTTGACACTGATTCGGACATTTCATTTGACAGCTCAGAGAATGACACTATATTTCTCCTCAATGAAACTGACGTATCATCAGCTATAGACAGTTTAAAAGCCGAAAAAAGTGCAGGTTGTGACGAAATTGAAGCCGAAATGCTGAAATATGGAAAAGACTCTCTGACACCAATCCTAACAAAAATCTTCAACGCAATTTTGACAACCCAACTGATTCCCAAACAATGGCAACAAAGTAAAATAATACTGCTACATAAGAAAGGAGACAAGGATAACATAAATAATTATAGACCGATAAGCCTGATTTCTACAATTTACAAGCTTTTCTCGAAGACAGTATATAATAGAACCAAAGAAGCACTTAACGACAAACAACCAAGAGAGCAAGCAGGATTTAGAGAAGGCTTCTCAACCACTGACCATCTTCAGACAATAAACCAGCTCATCGAAAAACATAACGAATACAAAAAACCACTTTACCTTTGTTTTATTGACTTCACAAAAGCTTTTGACACCGTGGAACACAGCAGTATAAGGACGGCACTAAGTAATCAAAACATTCATCCCACCCTTATCAAGACGTTTAGAAATATATACAAAAATAACACCGCCAAGGTAAAAACCGACAAGCTTGGAAGGGAATTCCATCTTAAAAGAGGAGTAAGACAGGGTGATCCTATGTCGCCGCCATTATTCTCCGCTGTCCTGGAGGACATCTTCGAAAGACTGAAATGGAGAAACAGGTATGGCATTCAAGCCTGGGGAGAATACCTAAATAACTTAAGGTTCGCAGATGATGTTGTTCTACTGTCGAACTCACCTACACAGATACAGACAATGTTGAATCAACTCTCAGCGGCCTGCAAAAAAGATGGACTATGTTTAAACTTGACAAAAACAAAAATAATGACCAACCACATAAAAGAAGACATATTCCTAGAAGATGATAAAATAGACTATGTTGAGGACTACGTGTACTTGGGACAAATAAAATCGTTTGAAAACAAGAAGATAAAGAAGTTAATAGAAGAATAACAAATGGATGGAAACAATACTGGAGTTTGAACGAAATATTAAAATCGAACATAAGCAGTGACACAAGAAAATACGTAATCGATTCGACAATTCTACCTGTTTTGATGTACGGGCTGCAAACCCTAGGACTAACTTCAAATCAACAAGAAAAACTGAGAATCTGCCAAGTAAAAATTGAAAGAAAACTTTTGAATATAAGACAAGTACAAAGAATATGCAACGAAGAAATAAGAAGAAGAACAAACATAGTTGACGTAATACAGCGAACGAAACAATTGAAATGGAGCTGGGCAGGACATATATCCAGAACAGAAGATCAGAGATGGACGAAAATCATAACTAAATGGACTTTATTTGACGAGAGAAGACCAAGAGGGCGTCCGAAAAAGAGATGGGTTGACGATTTGAACGAATACAACAACAACTGGTATAATGATGCCAAAAAACAGAGCTATATGGACAACAATGGGGGAGGCTTATGCCGGATAGAAAATAATCGAAATAAAACGAATATAAGAACAAATTAATTAAAACTTAAAAATATGTAAATTGAAAAATGTATTTTATTTAAATCTAAATATTCAAAATAAGTAGATTTTAATTATTAACATAAATTAGTGAATAAGTATTACCTACTTCTATTAATTTAAGAACACATTTGTAAAACTTCAAAATTGGCAAATAAAGCTTCAAATAATAATAATAATAATAACATACCTTAACGAGTTTTTATAAATGTTGCTATTTTTAGCCATACGTCAGCAAACAATAAAAAATTTTGTTTTAAATGAAACTTAAAGTTTCTTTTCACTGATAACAAGGTTAAATTTATCTTCACTCTATTTCTTGAAGGAACTATTTCTTAGACTTTTGATGAAGTTTGCTGGGTGCCTACCATTTCAATTAAACGCTGAATAAACTGCTTGATCATCTAAACTATTTCTTCTATCCCTTCCAATATTTTAAGTAGAAGGGGAAATAATTCGGTTAAAGATAAGAAGAATTTCTGTTTTCACTCATCCGACAAATCTTTTTTTAACTTCCTATACAAAGGAAGTTATTGTAATCGGTCCGATTTGTCGAATTGAACATTTTGACATTTCTCGACGTTTCAAGGTCGAAATAAAAGATTTTTAGAGAGATGTCTGTGCGTGTCGTGAGACTTGAATTTGACTGTTAACAGTCAAATATTTCTTTTTCAAAAAAGCCATATAGCACGGCAATAAATATAGCTACAATTTATCTTCTCTGAAGACTTGTAGCAACCATATAATTCGCAGTTGCTCTATGTAGCTCGGATTATATGGTATCTCAATTAATTCGGGAAGACAAGGTGTAATGGTCATCTTCTGATGAGCCCAACAATTACACTTGGGCGAGACGCATATATGAACACTTGCTGGTTTATATTTATTTTCATGATTTTAAATCATTTGTATTAAAAATTGATGTTCGGTTCTCGATATCTCGTAAACAATATATTGACTTCAAATTAATTTCATTCATCTACTTTGTATTTGCTTATATAAGAAATATTTTTTTTTTTAAGAAATGCTACTAAAATTGGTAAAAATTGGTTTTCGACTAAAAATCAACAAAAATAGATTTCGAAATCAAACTATTTCATTATATGCAAAATATTGTTGGTAATTTTTAAATTTTTAAGAATAATTCAACTGACAACTTTTTTAACAAAACACGAAAACCTACAAACTATTAAGCAAGACAAATCGACAGACGAAATGGGAAGTTATCAGTGTGGGTGGCATCTCAGTCTCTTTTTTTAAATTTCCATTGCAATTCCAACACAAGACGCAGGCATACTTCTCTTAGTTGGAGGAATGCTTTTTATGTTTAGAAAAGCAGATTTATTATTTTTAATTAGAAAAATTAAAAATTTAGAAAAGCAGATTTATTATTTTTAATCATCGATTCATCTAAGTGTCCAAAAGATTGAGGAACGGGAGTTATTTCTGGAATTTTTTTAACCTGCAACTGTTTTGGTATATCATTCTTTTGGTTAGGGTATAAGTTGAAAAATGCATTTGAAAAAGCTTAAAATGCGTCTGGCAAGCGGAAGGCTGAAAGTAAAACGTATTGGTCCCACTTTTTTGTAATCAGGAGATTTTCCTGATTTTTTTATGTGGTTTTCATTTCGACTGTACTGTAGTACCCGTAGCGTGATGGTTAGTGCGTTGGACTGTCATAAAAAAGGATATTGACATTAGTTTTTGCTAAATTTTCTAATGAATACACAAATAAATAAAATGAATTGAAGTTAAATAGATCTTAGGGCCGAAAGGCATTAGCATTAAGTATTATTGTTTAACTTAGAGTGTCCGTATGGGACCAGTAAGTTAGTTGTAAGTTATGGATAATTAGGCTAGTTTTATGAATTTTTGTCTAGCTTTAAGATAGTCTTAAGAATTAATTAATAAAAATGAATTTGGAAAAAAAAAAAAAAAAAAAAAAGTGCGTTGGACTGTCATGCAAGGGGTCTTGGGTTCAATCCCTGCCTGTGCCACCTAACTTTTTTCACGGATACTGCCTCTTGCAAGGAATTGACAAATTCTCCAAGAGTAATTCTTGTCATGAAAAGTGCTTTCTCAAATTAGCCGGTCGGATTCGGCATACACACTGTAGGTCCCTTCCATCTCTGACAACATTACTCGCACACAGGGATGGTTGAGAGTTGTAAGTCACTAGGCCCTGCTCCTTCATGGACTGTTGCGCCACCTAATTTATTTATTATTTCATTTCGACTTCAAAGTCCGAAAAAATACAATTTTTTAACGCTTAAATAAAACTTCCATGTAACTCAGGGCATCGAAAAAGTTGATAGTAACTTCACATTCATTTAGTTTCAGTAATTTTAATCTATATTCTATAATAACTTCACGCGTTCCACAAACCGAAAAATAAGAAATTCGTTAAAATTTAATTTTAAATTCAAAACTAAACATGCTGGAAACAGCACATGCGCATGAGCTGAAAATAACTTATTTGAGTCTTAATTCCTTTAAAAAGTTAAAAAAGATTTCCATCGATTGTGTCTTATATTTCAATAATTTAAATCGGTTGGAATTATCGGAGTGCGGGGAATTAAAACATTTTTTCCTTTTGCTATTCCAGTCATTATTATAGCTTTTATAATATTTCGTCCTAGGTGAGTAATCTGTAGCCGTGTACCATTACATAACTTTGATGCGTCAAGATTTCTCATTAACAGGACTGGAACACAACCATCAATCTCAACTTATGAGAAGGCACTCCTGATAATTCCAAAGAATTAAGAAACTCTATGGGGTATGATGTTACTTGCCCCGTGTCCATAACGTTGTCTACTGAGAGGTACTCGACGATATCTCCCTCCACGTCCGACATAATCTGTTCGTTTTTCTGGCTAACTATCTCATTAGTTGGAGCTAAAATTGCCCTCTCACACAACCACTCCCGATTGCCCATATTTATAGAGAGAGACATCTTTTGGCCTTGAGACTTATTGATAGACATTGCAAATGCTAATCTAATTGGAAATTGAAGGATATAATAGGACTTCGCGGTAATAATATATTTTCACTTCGGAATATGCCATTTACTATTATTGCTTCGATAACATTTTTCATTAATTTTTTAATTACTAATCGCGTGCCGTTGCACAACAGTGGTGGGTTCAAATTACGAAGCAAAATTACCGGAGATCCAACCTTCAGCTGAAAATTATGCGGTGGCATGCCTGGTAAATCAAATGATTTCAAAAACTCATTTTAATAATTTAAAGCTTCGATAGCATTACAAACTGTATCAACAGATTTGTATGGCACCAAGTCTCCTGGTAACAAATGCTGTATCTTGAGATTTAATTCGTAGACATCCACATTTTTTGCTGCTAAAATTGCATGGTTTGTAATTATATTGTCTCTGTACATCGGGAAATATCTGGTCAATGAGAGCATCTTGTGAATCAATAATCGTGCAGAAATCGACAGGTAATTTTATGCACCAAGTTTCATCTGTAGTAACTTTTCCGTCGCCTATATCTAACAGTTGTTTTGAGAATGTTTCAGCGGATGGATCTGAAGCATTTGAACATGCTTATTTACTTTTAGTTGTACTTTTTCAACATAACGCCACAGTGGCCATGATTTCAAGCACGCGTTGATCTCATAAGCGAACGTGGAACGCGATATAACGGGAACTGTTTGTCTGAAATCACCTGAAAAGAGTAACAGAGTGCCGCCAAATAGTCTGTCGTTGTTTTTTATATCTTTCAATGTCCTGTTCAACGCCTCATGCGATTGTTTGTGTGCCAAAGTGCATTCATCCCAGATGATAATTTTACACTGTTTCAGCACTGTGGCCATGGATGTTTGTTTTTTATATTGCAAACCGCGTCTGGGTTATTTTGAATATTTAGTGGCAGTTTAAATACTGAATGAGCTGTTCTGCCTCCATCCAATAAAGTAGCCGCAATTCCAGAAGATGAAATAGCCAATGTGATACCATTATTTGATGGTATTTCAGCAAGAATTAGCGAAATAAGGAATATTTTGCCAGTTCCACCTGGTGCATCCAAAAAAAAGAATCCACCTTGTCCTGCCGAAACTGCTAGCATGATGTGGTCATAAATGGTTCTTTGTTCTTCATTCATTAGTGGGACATTGCGACTGCGAGCAACAATCGCTGCCATTTCTACAGCATTGTATTGTAGTTCACGATTCAATTCAGTGTATATTCAATCAGATGCATTTCGATTTGGTGAATGCATACCGAAATGACTGAGTGGTAAGTTTGGCAATGATAATGCAAAGATCCTCAATAGCAATCAATGCTTCATTGTACATAGCGTTGAATACTATCGTAAGATCGTTGCACCGTGTACGATGTTGATGCAATTAAACCATAGCACTTAGGAATATAAAAAATAGATAAAAACTTATTCTCAGACCTACCGAATGTATATGCAAAATTTCATTGAAATTGGTTAAGACGTTTCGGAGGAGTATGGTAACTAACACTGTGACAGGAGAATTTTATATATTAGAAGTATGATTACAAAATTCACAGTTTGAGCTTTCAATAATAATGTATATTCGTGAAAATAGAAATATTTTCAATTTCATGTTAAAATATTGTTAATAGCGTATCCGAAACAAATTGATCATATATGCAAAAATAATCTTTTTTCTATTGTACCGTACTTGATCCAAGATGCAGTAAGGACACAAAAGTATTCTTTACTATCTATTTCAGTTCTTCATTACATATGCCATGCAATAGGTTTAAAGAACTCAAACGTTTCTTGCTTTTTAACTCGAGCTCCCAGCAAGTACCTAAAGATCAACCGGGATATGATCCTTGTCAACCTGGATATGATGGTTTACGAGCAAATTATACCAACAAAGTGTAGCTCATCGATGCCACAATATAATCCAAACCACACAAATGGGGGTATACAAATGTACTTAGCGGCAACTCTGGAATCTGCTATGACTTTGATATTTATCATGAAGCTTAAGGACCCCTGCAATGAAACAACAATTTACCCAAAATTAGCATATCCAGTGACGTTGTTGTGCGCTTAGAAAGAACCAATCCTAAAGTATAGAAATATAAACTCTTCTTTGATAATTGGTACGCCTCATTGATATACTTCTAAATTATACTTTAGCAAGATAGAAATTTTGCCGTTAAGTACGATAAAAGTCAATCGTATTTCTGGATACAAGGTACCCTAAATAAAATGGAAGGGGGACGACTTTGACAGTAGAAAAACTTACAACAACTGACAGTGATGGACATTTCCGAACTATGGATGCCTTTAGCTGATTTCAAGTGCACTTTAGCTGAAGACTTATGCCACGTCAACAAACCAATTTTAAGCGTGGACGACCCATGTTTTATGAAAAGCCTCATCCAAATATCAAGAAATCAAAATCTTATGTTGCAGTATTACCAACCCAGGACTGTAGGTCCTAGACAGCGACGTAAGTTTCCCGAATGCAATGAAAGATTTTTTGTAGAGTCTAGAAAATGCAAATTAAACCTCTGTCTCAATAATGAAAGAAACTATTTTACGTTATTTAATACCTTATGAATTTTAGAATAAAGAGATACATTAAATTTTGTACATATTGTTTGTTTGTTTTCTGCAAAATTTTGCTATTTTTAATAAATTTAAAGAACACTTGTCTTTTTTTATAAAATTTACTTCCACATATATATTTTGTAAAAAAGAAAAAAAAATGCAGTAAAGGGATGCAGTAATGATGGCTACCTTAAGTTAACGTAAGTTTGAATTCTTTATATTTCATTATAAAATTGAAGCTCATGGTCTTTAACCTAGCTCTAGATTTTTAAAACAATCCCTGGCCCAGTCTACATCTGTGTTCTTTACTAAAAAGACTATATTCAACTCAAGCTCATTTACTATTTATTTCATAATTTTCAACGCTGACTTTCACAGAGTTTGCGTCTTCTAACCGTATTAATAAGCTTGATGCATTATATACTTACGCAATTTTTATTTTCAATTATCTTTTACTTAGCCTCCATGCAAAGCACCATGAGTAAGGTATAACTTATGTAACTATGCTCTAAAGTGAGAAATTAATTTTCCAATTATTTTATGCTTATACCGTATGTACGCATCACTGGGGCATATTTATTGCCAGATGATTTCAATTTTCATCCGCATCTTGAGTTTCAATAAAAGGGAAATTGGTCTAATAACGGTTTCAGTTTATCGTGCTTTATTATACCAAGTGCAAGCAAATCTTACTGACGCTACATCAAAGCTATGAAAGTGGTTGGTTATACAAAGTTTGATTTTTTAAAGGAATATAATTGGACAAAGGATAAAATTGTGTTTTGAATTGTTGTTCTAGATATGGCTACTTATTTGTTACTTAGTAACTATTTATGCGGCAGGATACCCCCGTGGTGGTAATGGAAATGGTAAAAACGGTGGAGGAGGTCGCAATGGCGGTGGAAAAAATGGAGGAGGTGGTGGTGGTGGAGGAGGAGGTGGAGGTGGTGGTGGAGGTTATTCTTACTTACCCCCTGATGGAGGTGGTTTTGGTGAAGGAGGTGGTGGAGCAGGTGGAGGTGGAGCAGATGCCCCATCAGGTCCACCAATTCCAATTATAAAAATGGAATCAAAAATAAACGTTGACGGATCTTATAAGGTAAACTATAGATACAAAATTGATTAGCCCCGTTGCGTTGGGGATTCTTATTAATTTATCTATTTTAGTATGAATATGAAACTGGCAATGGTATCCAAGCTGAAGAATCTGGTTTTGTTAAGAATGCTGGAGTTGAAGGAGCTGAAGCTCTTAGTGCTGAAGGTTCGTTCTCGTATACAAGTCCAGAAGGTCAAGCCATTTCATTAACTTATATTGCCGATGAAAATGGATTTCAACCACAAGGTGATCATTTACCAACTCCTCCACCAATTCCACCAGAAATTCAAGAAGCATTGGAGAAAATTGCTGCTGGCGGTGGTCATCCCGATGATGGAAATGGAGGCGGCGGCGGTGGCGGCAACGGTGGTGGTGGTAATGGTGGAGGTGGTGGTAATGGGTATTTTTATAAATAGGTAAACTTCAAAATAAAAATATTTTATTATAAATTTTGTGAGTGAAAAGATAAAAATGAAAAAAGACAATAAATTATTACGAGTGTGTACCTAAACATATTATCATCAATTAGTATTGTAAATATATATATAAAATATTCAACGAATCATCAGTAACTCGTGTTTAAAGAAATGAGGTAATGTGTAAGTCCCTGAACACAATTGTGTCGTTTTAACGATGCCATTTTGTCCTACATAGCATAATTTTTCAATAGAGGTTTCATCATATACAATACTGCTGAACATTTTTAAAATATTTAATGCCGACACAGAGGTTTATCCAAGGATGGGAAAACTCAGGACAACTTATTTATTTTCATTTTTTTTGCATTAAAATTTCATTTTGACCAACTTTTGTTTTAAGGATATGAATAAAGTCGATAATTACTTAACTTCGGGTCAGTGTCGTTTTCCCCAAAATATATTCCCTAATCTAAAATTACAAAACCAAACCAAAATCTCTAAAGAGAAAAGGCCATGTCAAAAATCTACTACCCAAAATCTCCAAAACAACTATGTTAAAATAGTGAATTATGCAATTAAATCGCGCGATATTTGCTTTTTTAAAGCCAAATTATTCTAAAAGTAAATGACACACTTAAAATATTTGATCTCAATATAAAAGAATATAGTGCCGTTCGAAAAACTTTGGTCAAACTTTTTTTCGATTTTTTTTTTCGAATCTAGTCAAATGTGTTGAAATAACAAAATATTTTTTAACGAGGTTTTGTTTTTAGTTTTTACTTTTAGAAATAAAAAAAATCCAAATATTATTTTTAGTCCTAAAAGCTTTAGCTTTTTTTAAAGCTTAATATTAGTCAGTCATGGTAAAAATAAAAACAAGTTCATACTTACAACTTTGTCTGTATGACAAGGAGCATTGTCCTGTTGAAAAATGAAACTGCAAGTGTCCCTAAAAAGTTCTAGCTCCAAAACGTTTTCCAGGACTCGAAGGTAAACTTTTGCAATGACTTTTGATTTTAGAAAGCTCATTCTACCTTTTTCATCTCCAGAGAAGTATCCTCACACCATCACACCTTCAGTTTTGGGGGGCATCCGCAAAATTCAATTAGTGCTAAGTCTTTCTTTCGGTTCTCTTCGCGCAAGGATCCTCCCATCTCCAACATGGAGATTAAATTTTGATTCGGCCGAAAAGATGACATTGTTCCACATGTCTTGAGTCCAATTTAGGTGCTCCTGAGCCCAGAGCAATCGTTTTTCTTTGACTTTTTTTTTTTTGGAAATTCGGGCTTCAGTATCGGCTTGAGTGCTCTAAGTCCAGCTTTCACAAGCCTTTTTCTCACTGAGCTTGACGAAAATACTTTGACCGTAGCTCGATACAGTTCGTTTTTAAGGTCCACCGAAGTCTTAAACTGCTTCCGACGACTGTACAACACCAAAAAAACGATCTTTCACTGGGGCCGTCTTTTTTGGCCTCCCTGAGCCTTTTTTCCTGCTAGTAGTCCCAGTCTCACGATATTTTTTTTAAAATTCCATGCCACAGCTTGTTGAGCAATATTCAGTCTATTTGAAATTTTAAGTGTTGTGAAATTGCGACGTGACAGACAAAAAATATTGGCTTTATGTTCCGAACTGATTTATTCCATTAATTTCCACAAAATCACAATTCGGTTGGTATTGGACTACTATCACGAGCCAAATGCAGCTCTTATCGATATAATAACATCAACTTTTATACAGTGTTTGAATGACATGTTGTAAATTCCAAGAACTGATCTCGAAAAGGGTAATAAAATGTTTAAACAAAATTTTTTGAACAGCACTCTAGGTATTAAATATTTTGAAAATTGATTTTTTTAGGCCCCTTTCACACCAAACGAATCCGAATCAATCAGAATCACTCTGAATCAAGTTGAATCTGATTTGTCATCTCCACTCTTTCACACCAGCTGAATCAACCTGAATCATAAATCGCACTATTTTCTTTAACTTTTAAAATTAATAACTCCACGTTCATCTCGTATGGTTGTTGATTCAAGAATCAAGAATCAAGGAATCCGACAGGTTGAATCAAGTGCGACCTCGAATCAAACCTGATTGAACCAGATTCGTCCGGTCTGAAGGCGGGAAAAGAATCCTTTCACATTTAAACGGAGCGCTCGAAGCCGAATATTGGTCAATCAGATTCAACTTGATTCGGAGTGATTCTGATTGATTCGGATTCGTTTGGTGTGAAAGGGCCCAGCCTTCAAAAGCCAATGATTTTCTTTAAATTTTAAAACTAGCGTGATGAATCGATTTTAAAGTCGAATTTAAACAGAGGCCATCAATATAAACCTTGAGAAAAGTATGTATTTGATTGACACTTAAATGCCTTGCACATGAGAGCGAACAACGAATGAACGAATGGACGAACAAACGTGATTTTACATATTTCAAAAAGTCAATTCCAAACAAAAACACATTTAAACTATAAAAAACCAATTGACAATAATATATTATTATATATTATTATATATATATATATATATATTCGTGAAAATAGAAATATTTTCAATTTCATGTTAAAATATTGTTAATAGCGTATCCGAAACAAATTGATCATATATGCAAAAATAATCTTTTTTCTATTGTACCGTACTTGATCCAAGATGCAGTAAGGACACAAAAGTATTCTTTACTATCTATTTCAGTTCTTCATTACATATGCCATGCAATAGGTTTAAAGAACTCAAACGTTTCTTGCTTTTTAACTCGAGCTCCCAGCAAGTACCTAAAGATCAACCGGGATATGATCCTTGTCAACCTGGATATGATGGTTTACGAGCAAATTATACCAACAAAGTGTAGCTCATCGATGCCACAATATAATCCAAACCACACAAATGGGGGTATACAAATGTACTTAGCGGCAACTCTGGAATCTGCTATGACTTTGATATTTATCATGAAGCTTAAGGACCCCTGCAATGAAACAACAATTTACCCAAAATTAGCATATCCAGTGACGTTGTTGTGCGCTTAGAAAGAACCAATCCTAAAGTATAGAAATATAAACTCTTCTTTGATAATTGGTACGCCTCATTGATATACTTCTAAATTATACTTTAGCAAGATAGAAATTTTGCCGTTAAGTACGATAAAAGTCAATCGTATTTCTGGATACAAGGTACCCTAAATAAAATGGAAGGGGGACGACTTTGACAGTAGAAAAACTTACAACAACTGACAGTGATGGACATTTCCGAACTATGGATGCCTTTAGCTGATTTCAAGTGCACTTTAGCTGAAGACTTATGCCACGTCAACAAACCAATTTTAAGCGTGGACGACCCATGTTTTATGAAAAGCCTCATCCAAATATCAAGAAATCAAAATCTTATGTTGCAGTATTACCAACCCAGGACTGTAGGTCCTAGACAGCGACGTAAGTTTCCCGAATGCAATGAAAGATTTTTTGTAGAGTCTAGAAAATGCAAATTAAACCTCTGTCTCAATAATGAAAGAAACTATTTTACGTTATTTAATACCTTATGAATTTTAGAATAAAGAGATACATTAAATTTTGTACATATTGTTTGTTTGTTTTCTGCAAAATTTTGCTATTTTTAATAAATTTAAAGAACACTTGTCTTTTTTTATAAAATTTACTTCCACATATATATTTTGTAAAAAAGAAAAAAAAATGCAGTAAAGGGATGCAGTAATGATGGCTACCTTAAGTTAACGTAAGTTTGAATTCTTTATATTTCATTATAAAATTGAAGCTCATGGTCTTTAACCTAGCTCTAGATTTTTAAAACAATCCCTGGCCCAGTCTACATCTGTGTTCTTTACTAAAAAGACTATATTCAACTCAAGCTCATTTACTATTTATTTCATAATTTTCAACGCTGACTTTCACAGAGTTTGCGTCTTCTAACCGTATTAATAAGCTTGATGCATTATATACTTACGCAATTTTTATTTTCAATTATCTTTTACTTAGCCTCCATGCAAAGCACCATGAGTAAGGTATAACTTATGTAACTATGCTCTAAAGTGAGAAATTAATTTTCCAATTATTTTATGCTTATACCGTATGTACGCATCACTGGGGCATATTTATTGCCAGATGATTTCAATTTTCATCCGCATCTTGAGTTTCAATAAAAGGGAAATTGGTCTAATAACGGTTTCAGTTTATCGTGCTTTATTATACCAAGTGCAAGCAAATCTTACTGACGCTACATCAAAGCTATGAAAGTGGTTGGTTATACAAAGTTTGATTTTTTAAAGGAATATAATTGGACAAAGGATAAAATTGTGTTTTGAATTGTTGTTCTAGATATGGCTACTTATTTGTTACTTAGTAACTATTTATGCGGCAGGATACCCCCGTGGTGGTAATGGAAATGGTAAAAACGGTGGAGGAGGTCGCAATGGCGGTGGAAAAAATGGAGGAGGTGGTGGTGGTGGAGGAGGAGGTGGAGGTGGTGGTGGAGGTTATTCTTACTTACCCCCTGATGGAGGTGGTTTTGGTGAAGGAGGTGGTGGAGCAGGTGGAGGTGGAGCAGATGCCCCATCAGGTCCACCAATTCCAATTATAAAAATGGAATCAAAAATAAACGTTGACGGATCTTATAAGGTAAACTATAGATACAAAATTGATTAGCCCCGTTGCGTTGGGGATTCTTATTAATTTATCTATTTTAGTATGAATATGAAACTGGCAATGGTATCCAAGCTGAAGAATCTGGTTTTGTTAAGAATGCTGGAGTTGAAGGAGCTGAAGCTCTTAGTGCTGAAGGTTCGTTCTCGTATACAAGTCCAGAAGGTCAAGCCATTTCATTAACTTATATTGCCGATGAAAATGGATTTCAACCACAAGGTGATCATTTACCAACTCCTCCACCAATTCCACCAGAAATTCAAGAAGCATTGGAGAAAATTGCTGCTGGCGGTGGTCATCCCGATGATGGAAATGGAGGCGGCGGCGGTGGCGGCAACGGTGGTGGTGGTAATGGTGGAGGTGGTGGTAATGGGTATTTTTATAAATAGGTAAACTTCAAAATAAAAATATTTTATTATAAATTTTGTGAGTGAAAAGATAAAAATGAAAAAAGACAATAAATTATTACGAGTGTGTACCTAAACATATTATCATCAATTAGTATTGTAAATATATATATAAAATATTCAACGAATCATCAGTAACTCGTGTTTAAAGAAATGAGGTAATGTGTAAGTCCCTGAACACAATTGTGTCGTTTTAACGATGCCATTTTGTCCTACATAGCATAATTTTTCAATAGAGGTTTCATCATATACAATACTGCTGAACATTTTTAAAATATTTAATGCCGACACAGAGGTTTATCCAAGGATGGGAAAACTCAGGACAACTTATTTATTTTCATTTTTTTTGCATTAAAATTTCATTTTGACCAACTTTTGTTTTAAGGATATGAATAAAGTCGATAATTACTTAACTTCGGGTCAGTGTCGTTTTCCCCAAAATATATTCCCTAATCTAAAATTACAAAACCAAACCAAAATCTCTAAAGAGAAAAGGCCATGTCAAAAATCTACTACCCAAAATCTCCAAAACAACTATGTTAAAATAGTGAATTATGCAATTAAATCGCGCGATATTTGCTTTTTTAAAGCCAAATTATTCTAAAAGTAAATGACACACTTAAAATATTTGATCTCAATATAAAAGAATATAGTGCCGTTCGAAAAACTTTGGTCAAACTTTTTTTCGATTTTTTTTTTCGAATCTAGTCAAATGTGTTGAAATAACAAAATATTTTTTAACGAGGTTTTGTTTTTAGTTTTTACTTTTAGAAATAAAAAAAATCCAAATATTATTTTTAGTCCTAAAAGCTTTAGCTTTTTTTAAAGCTTAATATTAGTCAGTCATGGTAAAAATAAAAACAAGTTCATACTTACAACTTTGTCTGTATGACAAGGAGCATTGTCCTGTTGAAAAATGAAACTGCAAGTGTCCCTAAAAAGTTCTAGCTCCAAAACGTTTTCCAGGACTCGAAGGTAAACTTTTGCAATGACTTTTGATTTTAGAAAGCTCATTCTACCTTTTTCATCTCCAGAGAAGTATCCTCACACCATCACACCTTCAGTTTTGGGGGGCATCCGCAAAATTCAATTAGTGCTAAGTCTTTCTTTCGGTTCTCTTCGCGCAAGGATCCTCCCATCTCCAACATGGAGATTAAATTTTGATTCGGCCGAAAAGATGACATTGTTCCACATGTCTTGAGTCCAATTTAGGTGCTCCTGAGCCCAGAGCAATCGTTTTTCTTTGACTTTTTTTTTTTTGGAAATTCGGGCTTCAGTATCGGCTTGAGTGCTCTAAGTCCAGCTTTCACAAGCCTTTTTCTCACTGAGCTTGACGAAAATACTTTGACCGTAGCTCGATACAGTTCGTTTTTAAGGTCCACCGAAGTCTTAAACTGCTTCCGACGACTGTACAACACCAAAAAAACGATCTTTCACTGGGGCCGTCTTTTTTGGCCTCCCTGAGCCTTTTTTCCTGCTAGTAGTCCCAGTCTCACGATATTTTTTTTAAAATTCCATGCCACAGCTTGTTGAGCAATATTCAGTCTATTTGAAATTTTAAGTGTTGTGAAATTGCGACGTGACAGACAAAAAATATTGGCTTTATGTTCCGAACTGATTTATTCCATTAATTTCCACAAAATCACAATTCGGTTGGTATTGGACTACTATCACGAGCCAAATGCAGCTCTTATCGATATAATAACATCAACTTTTATACAGTGTTTGAATGACATGTTGTAAATTCCAAGAACTGATCTCGAAAAGGGTAATAAAATGTTTAAACAAAATTTTTTGAACAGCACTCTAGGTATTAAATATTTTGAAAATTGATTTTTTTAGGCCCCTTTCACACCAAACGAATCCGAATCAATCAGAATCACTCTGAATCAAGTTGAATCTGATTTGTCATCTCCACTCTTTCACACCAGCTGAATCAACCTGAATCATAAATCGCACTATTTTCTTTAACTTTTAAAATTAATAACTCCACGTTCATCTCGTATGGTTGTTGATTCAAGAATCAAGAATCAAGGAATCCGACAGGTTGAATCAAGTGCGACCTCGAATCAAACCTGATTGAACCAGATTCGTCCGGTCTGAAGGCGGGAAAAGAATCCTTTCACATTTAAACGGAGCGCTCGAAGCCGAATATTGGTCAATCAGATTCAACTTGATTCGGAGTGATTCTGATTGATTCGGATTCGTTTGGTGTGAAAGGGCCCAGCCTTCAAAAGCCAATGATTTTCTTTAAATTTTAAAACTAGCGTGATGAATCGATTTTAAAGTCGAATTTAAACAGAGGCCATCAATATAAACCTTGAGAAAAGTATGTATTTGATTGACACTTAAATGCCTTGCACATGAGAGCGAACAACGAATGAACGAATGGACGAACAAACGTGATTTTACATATTTCAAAAAGTCAATTCCAAACAAAAACACATTTAAACTATAAAAAACCAATTGACAATAATATTAGGATAATAAAATTTGCATTTTGTTCTATAAAACAAGACAATTTTGTAAAAACAATTTGTTAGTAACGAATTGCAGTGTGGTTGCTACGAACTATCAAACTCTATTCGCGTTCCACATACCATCCACACTGCAACGAATAAATTGTTCGCACTCAACTTAACCTCAAAATTATACCACTCTTGTTTTGTTTTTGTGTGAAAGATCATGGCTGAGGAAAATATGGAGAAAAGGGTTGACAATTCGTCGCTGTCTGCGCATAGAAATAAAGCTCACGTGAAAGAAAAGTAAAAATATGCGAATATCCACAGTTCGCAGTTCGCAGTTCGTACCTCATGTGCAAGATGCTTTACAAAACCTTGTTAACCAGGGTAATCGTTATTATGCTATCACGTGTTGGGGTATTTATTTTGAAATTTCCTTAATTGATTCTGTTCTAAATTGTGTTCTAAAAATTTTAACGGTAGGAAAATTCAAAGAGATTATGAAAGTTGGAGTATTTGATTATTGATAAGAACCAATAGAAAGTCACATGGATATTGATGGTAAAATTATTGTTTTTTTGTGATCAAACATTAAAAATACTAGGCAGGTTTTATCGTATAGAATACCGATGAAAATTTTAGAAATACTTAACTCCGACAAACGGGTTTAATCCTTTCGGGACGGGAGTGGGACGTTTACATATAAATATTCTTTGTTCTGTACCACTCTCGTACCGAAAGGGTTAAAGAGATAATTGTAAATTGGATTATTTTGTCTGGAAATTTTGTGTCAAATGGTGATTTAATTTTTTAGAGATTTTGTACGCCTCTTACTTCATTTTATGTCAGCATTTTGACTCAAGTCTAAATTGTGTCGATTTTACCTGCGAAAGTTTGTATTTTTTAACGGAAACAAAAAAATACAATTATGAGAAATAGAAAAAAATATTAAAAAAATAAAAAGTATTTAAAAACGAGCACAAATGTTATGTGTAAAAACAGAAGATTTGTAACACTGAAGCAATCTCAATTATAGTTTCAAAGTGTTCTCAATGCTGTAGTCAATACTTTGAGAATAGACATTTTGCGAACTTCTCACCCACATTAAAATAATAAGAAAACAAAAATATAAATTGTCACCGATTAGAAGTGTTCAGATTCACTGTTTTTAATAACAGAGAATTATATACAAAAAAAAAAACGAAAAAAAGGATTAGAATGTTGGAGTAGTAAAGTTTAAGCCCAATACAGCCAATATAATGTAACCCGCTCAAAATCTCGGTCCATAAAAATACAAAAATAAAGTAGGCCCGTTCAGAAGTAGGGCAAGTTATGTTGTCAGGATGAGGAGGCTTATAGTTTTTATGTCGAATCCGAACGACTCATTAGATAATTTTACGTCGTGAAATATATCATTAAGAAAACGTCAAAAAGCCCAAATAAAATGTCATATCACCCAAACCAACTTTAAATGCCGTAACGCCCAAATTTAGAAATGTCATAACACCAAAAATGTTGTATTTAGCAAACATTTTGGGTGGTTGGGCTTTGAGACGCTTATAAATACTGAGGTATGTATGAGGGGCATGCTGTCCCATTGCAACATTGATTTGTGGTAGGTGCAAAGTTTGGTGCATGCAAAGGTTAAAGAAACTTTGCATATAAACAACTTCACACCTACCCTAAATCCTATAATGAGGCCAATTATGGAGGTTGCAGTGGAGCAGCATGGCCCCCACACATTTCCACTGTTTACGGTTTGTGTTTCGTTTTATTTTAAGTTGAAAATTGGCCTTATTGTAATTGCTTAAAGTGAAATAAAGCCAAACATATTTGTTACGCTTTCGTAACGTTCCCAGTTTTTGGCGTTGACATTTTTTAAAACTTAAAATGTGGTAGTGCCTATAATACACACAAATTTAGTTTTGACCAAAAGTTTTGAATGCCCAAAAGTTTTAACACATGATATCTTTTGGGCGAAATGTCAATTTTATGATTGATTTGGGCCATATGACATTTTAATCTTTTGACGTGTGCAATAATACCGAACATTTCTTTTTATTTGGAATGTTGTAAAACCCAAAATCACCATTTTCGGGCGGTATGATATTTTTAATATTTTGACCATATTTAAGTGGTCAATAAGACCAAACGATTTTTTTTCAATTTGGGCGACATGGTTTTGGGCTAAAAGGCTTAACGCCGGACAGGCCGATGTAATCCTTATAACAAAAAACGATTCAAGCACTGAATGGCGTTTTTCTTCTTTAGTTCAGAGCAGAGCCTGAACTGTCAAACAAAAAATTGTATTTCTTTTTTACCTCTGAACGTTCAGAGCTTCATTTGTTTATTTTTCTTTTTTCGTTCTGATCGTGTTCTGAGCTTGTTCAGAGCGTGCTCTATGAGCTCAGAACAGAATAAAATAACTGAGCATACCGTGTAGCATGTTGAACACAAGCATTTGACAGTTAAAATTGAAGGAAATAGTCGGGCTAGTGCAGAAGGTAAGTTTATAATGGGTGATTTTTTAAGAGGTTGAGAACTTTTTTTAAAAAAAAACGCATAAAATTTGCAAAATCTCATCGATTCTTTATTTGAAACGTTAGATTGGTCCATGACATTTACTTTTTGAAGATAATTTCATTTAAATGTTGACCGCGGCTGCGTCTTAGGTGGTCCATTCGGAAAGTCCAATTTTGGGTAACTTTTTCGAGCATTTCGGCCGGAATAACCCGAATTTCTTCGGAAATGTTGTCTTCCAAAGCTGGAATAGTTGCTGGCTTATTTGTGTAGACTTTAGACTTGACGTAGCCCCACAAAAAATAGTCTAAAGGCGTCAAATCGCATGATCTTGGTGGCCAACTTACCGGTCCATTCCTTGAGATGAATTGTTCTCCGAAGTTTTCCCTCAAAATGGCCATAGAATCGCGAGCTGTGTGGCATGTAGCGCCATCTTGTTGAAACCACATGTCCACCAAGTTCAGTTCTTCCATTTTTGGCAACAAAAAGTTTGTTAGCATTGAACGATAGCGATCGCCATTCACCGTAACGTTGCGTCCAACAGCATCTTTGAAAAAATACGGTCCAATGATTCCACCAGCGTACAAACCACACCAAACAGTGCATTTTTCGGGATGCATGGGCAGTTCTTGAACGGCTTCTGGTTGCTCTTCACTCCAAATGCGGCAATTTTGCTTATTTACGTAGCCATTCAACCAGAAATGAGCCTCATCGCTGAACAAAATTTGTCGATAAAAAAGCGGATTTTCTGCCAACTTTTCTAGGGCCCATTCACTGAAAATTCGACGTTGTGGCAGATCGTTCGGCTTCAGTTCTTGCACGAGCTGTATTTTATACGGTTTTACACCAAGATCTTTGCGTAAAATCTTCCATGTGGTCGAATAACACAAACCCAATTGCTGCGAACGGCGACGAATCGACATTTCACGGTCTTCAGCAACACTCTCAGAAACAGACGCAATATTCTCTTCTGTACGCACTGTACGCATTCGTGTGGTTGGTTTAATGTCCAATAAAGTAAACTGAGTGCAAAACTTGGTCACAATCGCATTAATTGTTTGCTCACTTGGTCGATTATGTAGACCATAAATCGGACGTAAAGCGCGAAACACATTTCGAACCGAACACTGATTTTGGTAATAAAATTCAATGATTTGCAAGCGTTGCTCGTTAGTAAGTCTATTCATGATGAAATGTCAAAGCATACTGAGCATCTTTCTCTTTGACACCATGTCTGAAATCCCGCGTCAAATACTAATGCATGAAAATCCTAACCTCAAAAAAATCACCCATTATAAGAAACTAGCTTTTACCCGCGACTTCGTCCGCATTAGATATTTTTTTTTGGATAGTAGAATGAAAAAACCTGAGCTGTATCTGAATTGTGCCGAGATGGGATGAGGCCATACTAAGTGTGATTGCCATAAGTTAGGTTAGGTAAGGTTAATATATTTTAAGAAGAAGATAGGTTACTTCAATACATTTTTATATACGACGTTTTTTGTTTTTCCTTCCTTGGCCAGAACGTAAAGATTTTGTGGGTTTGAGACTCGTGAGCACGCTACATAAAATTGTCCATGAGAAAAACACTTTTTTCCAAATTTACACCTGCAACTTTCAGCGTTTGCCCTGAGCTTTATTTATTGTTATTGCAAATGCTGCTTTCAGAGGAAACTGCACTCTTTTAAACTGAAACGGCAAATCGGTTGGAATTATCGGAATGGGGGGAATTAAAACATTTTTTCCTTTTGCTATTCATGATTATAGTTTTTATAATATTTTATCTTAGGTAAGAAATCTGTAGCCTTGTACCATTACATAACTTTGGTCCGTCAAGATTTCTCATTAACAGGACTGGAACACCAACCTTCAATCTCAACTTATGAGAAGGCACCCCTGATAATTTCAAAGAATTGAGAAACTCTATGGGGTATGATGTTACTTGCTCCGTGTCCATAATGTTGTCTACTGAGAGGTACTCGACGATATCTCCCTCCACGTCCGACATAATTTGTTCGTTTATCAACTATCTCATTAGTTGGAGCTAAAATTGCCTTCTCACAAAACCACTCCTGATTGCCCATATTTAATGCAGGTTTGGATAGACATTACTTTTTAATTCATCTGTGCTACAGACAATTTGACAGAATTCATGACTCAACGTAATCGAACCGTTACAGTCTTTTGGCATACAATCTTCTCCGATTTTTAGAAGAGCAGCGGCATATTGTCCAGCTTGAGAATCATTGTGTAGCTGTACTCGCATATTCGTAGTCAGACAAAACTTTTTTACATGTACCCATAACACAGATGCTTTCAAAAATGCGTTTATTTCAACTGCCGGTGTACCTCTAGTAATTACCGGCAGGGTCTGTCTAAAGTCGCCAGCGACTTATTTCATAAGGGTTGGGAATGCGTTGTTTTCCCGCAATACTAATTTTATCCAAATATTATTAAAATTTTTGGTAATTTAGGAGTGAAAGCGATCAGATTCTCCGGAAAGGAATATTTCCCATGGGAATGCGTTGTTTTCCCGAGGTCAAAAGTAACTCATGTCCTTTCTTAAGTCTCAAACTATCTCCTTACCTAATTTCATTGAAATCTGTTCAAGAGGTTAGGCGTAAAAGCGATCGGCCCACCTGAATTTTCCCATGGGAATGCGTCATTTTCCCGGGGTAAAAAGTAGCCTATGTCCATTCTCGGGTATCAAAATATCTCCATACCAAATTTCATGCAAATTGGTTCAGTAGTTTAGGCGTGATTGAGTAACAGACAGACAGACAGAGTTCCTTTCGCATTTATAATATTAGTATAGATAAGAAATAACAAATAAAATATAATTTTTTAAGTCTTGGTTTTATTTCAGGAGGCTTGAAATGGACGAGAAATATGACTGTCCTTTTAATTTTTTTAGTATATACATACATATGTATATAATTAGTTCTTCCATTTTAATTTAAGCTTTGAATATTATTTCTTGTTTCTGAAGGAAATGACAAATAAATTGAAATGTCAATTAGTAACAGCTTGAGTCTTCAGGTGTGTTTCAAAAATAATTCTGAACACGCTTTGTTCAGAGGATGTTCAGAGCATGCTTGGACTCTTTTTAGAGCTCTATTTTGAGTTAAAAAAGAAAATCGCCTAATGCCTCATAACATCCAAGCATACAGCCCAAAACCATCAGCAAGGTTTAAAAAAATTAAACAAACCGTTTATCATCGTCGTATTCCATGTTCTTGCTTCTATTTATAAGGCCATAGTATACATGAAACAAATTACACAGTGTTCATTTTATTGCACTGAATATGCATATGAAGCTGTTTATAAACAAAAATGATTTTCTATAACTTCCTTTGAATATACTTTTCATACTGCAAAGGCTGCTAAAAATAATTTAACATTCAACTATTAAAATTCCTACAATGAATACAAATTTCGCTACGCCCCATCACGATCACCATTGTTTAGAATTCTCGTTTAAATGTTTCAAACCGACGCACGCGACGCGACCAGGCAAAAGAAGTCTAACTTCCTTGACATTCAAAGCAAAAATTGAATTTATGCTATTTCAACAATGTTATTTATAGGCATCTTTTAGTCTAAAGAATAAAAGGTGTCTTCAATATTAAGATTATTTGACCTGAAATAAGACTTATTCCTTGTAAGATATGACGTAATTTTATCTGCCTATAAATTAAAGAAAAAACAACATCAATTACAAGAAAAAAACAAACAAAAAACAATAATAAACAATAAGCTTGAAAGTCTTGTTAAATTGTGGGTTGGTCTTGGTCCCATAAGAAGAACATTCGATCTTTCACTTATATAACCGATTCGTTCAAAGCCGACAAGTCAATAGCTTCATAGTTCAGACGTGAGTGAGAAGTGTTCTAAGAGTAACTATCGTTTTTATATAGCAAATATTTTCACTCTCGGAAGCAAGAAAATGTGGTATTTAAAGGTAAGAACCGGGTTTTTAAACTCTAGGCTTATTAATTTCCGAAATTACTCTTAATCTAATTTACAGTATTTTGTGTGGGTTCTTGTTGTGGTTGCCTTCGCTGAAAGTGCTGACTTACCTGAGGTAATTACCGAGTTTCATATCGTTGTTTCTATTTATTTGATTGTTTGTTGATGAATTTTCAGGACGGCAGTGATCCATCGTTAACACCAAGTAGCTACGCTTTTTCGTAAGTTACATCTATTTACATTTCTTCATTAAATCTTTAATATATATACATTTACTTCTATGTATAGATTTGAAACTCAAAATGGCCAAGTGAGAGACGAAAGCATAGAAGTAGACCCTGACTCGAATCCAGGTTCAAAAGAACCGGAAGCTGATCTAAATGTCAAAGGAAGTTATAGTTTCATATCGGCTGATGGCTATGAATACAGCACTTATTACAAAGCTGGAAAAAATGGCTACCAGCCTTATGTGACAGCACATAAAATAAAGACGGATACAACGGAAAAGCCTAAGCTTTTAAAGCCTGCTGTTGACAAAGCTTAAAGTTGTTATTGTCTATTCTTTGATTTAAATAATTAAAAAATAATATTATGTATGGTAATATTAAGTATTGTGTGATTTTTTTCTTTTAATAGAAGAAAGCCTGAAATTGGAATAAATAATTTGTATCAATTTTATAATTTAAACGATGAAGTCATTTCTTGAGAACGCGTTGCGTATTTATATGGTGATTTTGTGTTCTTGTGTTTTTGTTAATTTCTTAGTGGATGTGTTTTAGTGATGGTGTTTTACTAGTTTTGTGAGAATTTTAGTGATGTTTTGTTTATTGCCAATAAAATACAAAAAACAAAACTTGTTTGAATCTAAATATTATAGTTTTAAGTTTAACAAGATTGTAAATTAAGATGCGGGATATCAATTTGTGTTCTTAAAAGGTTTTATAAAAGTGCCATAATCGTTTGTAAGATAATCAAACGTGAAAGATAATCATGAGAGAGAAGAAATAATAAAATAATAAAAATAAATTTAATTTCTGCACTTTATTTATTCCAGTGGCCACAAAATTAATAGAAATTAGTTCTACAAATAATGACTTATGCATAAATATTTGATAGTAAATAAATGAAGAACAATTTTTTTTTAATGATTTGAAACACAAGTTTGTTTCGAACCCTGACAAAAAAATCCAAATAAAGTAACTATTAACTCCCCATAGGAAGTTATTGTAATCGTTTCGATTTGTCGAATTGAAAATTTTGACATTTCCCTACGTGTCAAGGTCCCTAGAGTCTAAATAAAAGATTTTTAGAGAGAGTGAAAATGTCTCACGAACCAATCACGCTAACGACTTGAATTAAATTTTTTATTATATATTGTAACGCAGGGGCGAATGCAGAAGAAAATTTGGGGGGGGAGGGGGGTAGTTTCAAAAAATTAATATTATATTACATATTTTTTTATTTTAAATGTCAAGTGTTTTTTCTTTTTTGGCACTATTTTATATACATATGTAGGTACTAGGAAACATGTATGAATAAAAATTACATATATACACATAATACTTGCTTTAACGATTGACAAAACATTTTGACTTTGACTTCAAAGCTAAAACTTAATTTTTATATGCATTATGCATGTACATATAAGTTTGTATGCCTTATTTCCTAGTTTCCGTTGTCGATCCCATTATTCTTAGGCTGAACTCACACATGAATAAATGTGAGTTACAGAAACAAAGAGATGAGGTGAGATTTTTCTATTTTCACAGTTCTCTTTTGTTTGTTTTCACATATTCAAATTTACCGTAGATTGTTAGATTGAATTTTGAAATTGTCAAACACGTTTTTCTTAAATTCACCATGAAAATACTAGAAATAATGGTTTTGAATGCGTTCCGAATCTTTAGACCGAAGACATAGGGTCATATTCATAGTTCCTTGATAAGTTCTGATTTTGTCTTTGCTAAGTTAAACTTCAGTTTATGTTATTCATAGACAATTTAAACCCATTTTAAAACGATAATCTGGAGTCTGAAAATAAACACGACGGAACCTATGTTAAAGCTGTTTCTAAATCTATTAAACGTCAAAAATAAACAAACTGATTGAGTAAATTAAGTTACGAGACATTTTATTTGAAAATTTAAAATCAAAAATTAAAATGTCAAAAGACTTAAGCATATATGTATCAATATTTTGATATTTTGCTGGATATTGGAATGCTACAAACAAACCAAAAACGGAAGCTCTACTGAACCCGATTGAACCCCTTTGAAATAGATGAAGACGATTTGTATGAAAGGTATCGATTCGAGAAAAAAAATTGTCAAGTTTATGATTGACCTTCTAAATATTATAGATCGAAATTCAATGAAATGTTTGCTAATATCTGCGTGCTTCCAAGTCTAAAACCACCAGCCCGACTTCATAAAATTTCTTAACTAACAGCAAACAAAATAGTTTAAAAGTTTTCAAAGATTTTGGCTCTCCAGCTAACCCCCAAAACCCCTACCTCCGTTCGCCCCTGTTGTAACGTGATACCAAAGTATTATATTTTTGGATGAAAATCCAATTAACGGTTTTTTTTATAAATCAAAAAAACAGAAAAAAAAACAAAAACTGATTTTATCTTCAAAACAATTTTGTGCAATGGAGAAAAACGTTTTCGATAACTGGTTAAATTTTGAGAAACATCGAATAGACAGTTTTTTTTATAAAAAATAAAACCAAAAAAAAATATTACTAAGAGTTGGTAAAAATTGATTTTCGACTCAAATATTTTTTCAAAAATTTGAGATATTGGCTTCAAAATATGTAATTTTATATTTTAAAAAATATTGTTGTCAATATTCAGTAAAATTTTAAGAAGAATCGAATTGACAGTTTTTTTTTTTTTTACAAAAAATAAGAACCTAAAAAAACATTACTAAAAGTTGGTAAAAATTGATTTTCAACTCAAATGTCTTTTAAAAACTTTTGAGATATTGGCTTCAAACTAAAATTATTCTTATAAAAAATATAGTTGTCAAAATTCAGTAAAGTTTTGGGAAAAATCGAATTGACAGTTTTCTTTACAAAAAATAAAAACCTAGAAAAAAACAATACTAAACTTATCCTGTTTTACTTTGGATTCAAAGATTTTTTCAAAAACTAAAAATATTGGCTTCAAACAAATTTTATCTCACAGAAAGTATTGTTTTCAACATTCAGTAAGATTTTTGTATAAAAATCCAACAGTCAGTTTTTTCATAAAAATTATAATCTACAAAAAATAGATTTATTTATTACAATTTCGGATGAGAAGCGAGAGTTGTGATTTTTTTTTTTACAATTTTAATGATTTGAAACATTAATAAAAAAGTCAATTTTATGTAATGGTGATTTGAAACACGAAAAGTAATAATTTTAATGATTTAAAACAAAAAAGCATTGTAGAGCATACGTGTTATTTTAGAAACTAGAAACGGTACATTGGAGCATGTTTACAAAATTTGTACAATTTATACCAACCCCGAGCACCATTTAATATTTCGTGGAGACTATTGATAGACAAAAAACTTTGTTGGAAATACAATCGCCGAATTTCTTGCAAAATTGGGCACACAGCTATAAAATGGTAAACATATTCTAGTTCTCTTCTGTTACACAGGTTACAAATTTGCTGCAAATCAACTCTATGGGGAATGAAATTAAAGTTGAGAATTTCCACCCTTGCTTTAAAAACTGGACTTATTAAATCGGCTGAGTTTTTAACATTAAAATAACTTTCTTCCGCAGGTACGAGTATTCGGTAATTGAGTTTCCTATAAATATTTCTAGAAGAAGACGATGACGCTCTGGTTAAGTGTTGATCAAATATTGCGTCACCTATTCTTGAGATGATAGTCGCAGAAAAATCATGCCACTCGTTCAGTTATTGAAAACGCGATATCTTGAGATAGGGCCAGCTGGTTCCATTCTCTGAAAGGTGATGCATTTGTTTGCAATAGTCTAACCAATATCAATTTATGAAGACTGGTATCACTTCTTCTCATCACTCTCGTATAATAATCTGAAGTAGCCTTAAGGTTTCTTATATAGATTGGTGATAATCCTGTTTGAACAGGTTAGGTTGGCGTGGAATTTGGCAAACGAAAAATGCGTTTAAGAAAATGTCTTTGCACCAACTCAAACTCTTCGAACGGAGTAACCCCAAATACTTGTATCCCATAGTACATACAGGTGTTCACTGTAGCATTAAAAACCTTGAATTTTGACGAATTGTCACTGCTTTATTTTCTTGGCGTGCTTGGAAAAGTTTAAGTTATATGTAAACAGAACTCCTAGATACTTAAATTCACGTACACATTCAATCCGTTCGCTACCAAGTCTCCAGGCTTCTTCAGGAGCTCTTCTACATTGTCGGTTTTCAAATATCATTGCTTTTGTTTTTTGAACGTTAATTTTCAGATCCCATCTTTGACAGTACGACTGTAATTTATTAACTTGAAGTTGCAGTGAAAAAGGATTGTCGGCTGGTAATATTTAATCGTCAGCATACAGCAAAACTTTGATGAGAGCTCCCGTAAAGATTACGCCACCTGGTAGAATATCAGAAATATCATCAATAAACAGAGCGAATATCAGAGGGCTCAAAATGCATCCTAGTGGAACGCCTGCCGTTGTTTCGAACCACTCTGACAGTTTAGATCCATCCCATACAGCTGCGTTTGAAGATTTCAGAATTTGAAAATACAGCATCAAAAATTTTCGTGATACTCCCATATTTGAGAGCTTATAAAGCAAAGCCTGTCTGTTTATTGTGTCGAATGCAGCTTTGAAATCAACGAAACAGACATAAAGTTTTTTGTTTTTTTCAATCTGATTTCTAGCTAAGTGGAAGCCAGCTTGAAATATGCTTAGAAGATTAGTTCTTTCAGTCCAGCTAGATAATCTTTCATAAAGAATTCTAGCAACTATTTTTCTAAGCGAGTTGAGAATGGATAGTAGTAGTTCTCAGGATGATTAGGATCTCCTTTCTTAAATGTTGTGAAAATGAGGGCTTTTGTAAAATTTGAAGGAACACAAGCATTCTCATAGAGGCGGCTGAAGAAATCCAGAACGTAGGTCTTTAAGCTATTGTTCGAATTTTTGAAAAACTACTGGTATTCCATCGCTTCCAGGTGCTTTGTTGTTTTTCATTTTCGTGAGAGTCATTTCCAATTCATTTAACGATATTGAGCAGTCCAGGTCGGGAAACTACGACGATATAGGATTTTTTTGATAGTTTGAAATTTTACATCTAAATTGTATGTTAGGTCATGCATTTTTGGATCTCTCATAGATTTTTTACTTTTGCCACGCTGAACGTATAAAGTAGTGAATTCCTTAAGATATTTTTCTTTGAGCCTTAATTTGAGTATGTTCAAATTTTAACTGAAAGTATATTAATCATGTCCTCATTTCTTAAATTTTGCTTTACTCATTTAGTGACTTACGACTCTCAACCATTCCTGTGTGCGAGTAATGTTGTCAGGGATGTAGGGGACCTACAGTTTTAAGCCGAATCCGAACGGTTAATTTGAGAAAGCACTTTTCATGAAAAGTATTACTCTTGAAAAATTTGTCATTTCCTCGTAAGAGGCAGTACCCGTGAAAAAAACTTAAGATGGCAATTTTATGGTAAGTGCGTGATCCCCCTGACTAAAAGTCTGAATCCGCTCTTGTCTGTACCTCATTAGTGTTTCTGAAGTTATTATTAAAATTATGACAAACAGTAATTCACGACTAATTAAAGACAAATTAAAATCCGGTCAAGTATTAAAAAAAAGACGTTTAAAATCGTTTTCTGGGAGGTGCTTTGTTATGTTGACATCAAATAAGCAAAACCAAGAGAAAAAAATAGAACGACATAATCAAAATTAACACTACTAATTAACACGACAAATTAAATTTTGAAGCTCATGAGTTATTGATTTAGTATAATTTTATATGATAATTAAGTATATATTATAGTTGAAAATAAAAATCAAAGCAAAAACAGCAATGTATGGACAAGGGCGAAATAGTAAAACCAAATCGTAGAAAACTTTAAATCTGAGCAGTACATTTGTGCTTCAAGGCTTTAGTAATAATTTTTTGATTTTTTAAAACTAATGTTTGTCTGCGCTCATTTAAGTTTTCTGATTTACATTTTCTTTTTCAATAATAACCCCACAAAAAGAATAACAGAAGGACTAAGTTACAGAGAACAAGGTTTCCAATCAATATAACCATTTTTTGCTGCACAGGTCGATAGAAAAACTGCCTTGTTCCTTTGCCATTATTGAATATGATTTGGTAGGCAAACATCAAGGCTACCATATCCTATCATCGACTCTTAATGTTTCACAGTCTCTGAAGAAAATTGGTTAAATTTTTTCCTCAATGTACAGTGGTAATAATTTGACACCTTGTTGTAGTATGAGGCAATACAAGGTTTATAGTAAGTCGAACTTTTCACAATGAATGTTAATATGTACTTACCTACTTAAACGAAGGCGTATCGAATAGATCGTATGAAAAAGATCCGAAAATTAACGTAGGTCAGGTGGCTAGAAATTTGATGCCTTCACTCAAGAGATACAAACAAGATATCTTAACAAGAGGTACAAATGCATTAATAGGTTGAAAGGCCAGCTCCCAATGTTATTATTGCTTTCATCGGATCAAGTTTAAGTGACGAAATTCTTCGTCGATTAACAAACTGGATGTTTTGGAAAATTGAATCAGTTCAAATCAAGAAGCCATGAATGATATTTCTAAATGACTGAAACCATAAACCATTAAGAAATAATTTGAGGGCCTATGTATTAATGTCTAATGGTTTCTTTTATTACCTTAATACGAACATGATGTAAAAGTGTATTTTCCATTATGTAGTTTTTCATTAATACCTGGAAAACAGTTTTGAATGAAAAAAAAAACTAAACCATATAAAATTTGGAATTCGACCTGAAGAAATTAATTTAATTTGCCTATTGTCGGACATGAGAATAATAATACGAGTAAATAATATTCAGGTACATTTTTTATTTGTTAATTTCTATTGACTTGAATTTGAGGTCATTTTGGGTTTTCACCTTTGTGTCTTACCTACACCTAATAATGTACTTAATCTTTTCTATATGATAAGTTTATAAAATGGGCAACAATAACAAGTATTAAATGTTTTTAGTATATTTTAATGAGAGAATATTTTTACTTAAGTTTGAAATTAATCTAAGAAAGTCGTGTTAGTTACACTATTTATAACTCAAGAACGGCTGTACCGATATGGTTGAAAATTGGTGGGTAGGTAGCTTAGAGCCAGGAGACGTACAAAGGATACTGTTTATCCTGTTCGACAGCGTTCCCGTATGACTTGACATAAAACGCCAGTCACTATAAAACGTGGTATAACAAAAAAGAGTCAGACTTGAAATAACAAAACGCGCCTCTTGAACAGCTAAATAATTTTGTCTATGAATGAATTGTTTAAAAAATTGAGCTGTGACATAAGTTTTTAGGTGAATTGAAGTGAAGTTTAATTAACAATGCTGCGACCGAGACGATCGAATCTTTCCCGACAAAGCCGTAATGCAAGAAGAATGCAAAACACTGAAAATCAAGGGACTGAAGAAGAACAAGAAATCGCACGTGAACAGTACCGCGTTAGTATGGCTCGACTTCGCGCTTCTCAATCACAAGAGCAAAGTGAAGCAGCCCGTGAAACGTCTCGGTTGGCAATGCAAAATCGTCGAGCGAACAACAGAGGTTTATTTTATTAATCAGGTTAGGAATGCCAGCGCCAAATCGTAAAATGAATGACACATTCAATCGAGAATCGGAACGGCAACGTGAATATGATCACCAGGAATTAGATTTAGTAGTTGAAACAAATGTACCCCTGTTGAATTCCCAACAAAAGGAAGTTTATGATACTTTAATGAAGGCAATCGATGATGAAAATGGTGGATTATATTTCCTAGATGCCTCTGGTGGAACTAATAAGACATTCCTCAGTAGTCAGTAGTTTAAGCCACTGTTCATGCGAGATCCAACAAAGCGGTTGCAGTTGCTTCTTATGGAATAGCAGCCACATTGTTAGAAGGATGCTGTAAGGCTTATTCAGCATTAAAATTACAGTTAAATCTTCAAACTATCGAAAAAGAACTAATGTGTAATATTGCAAAACACTCAGCAATTGCCAAAGTTTTATCGGAATCGAAAATCATCACCTGGGACGAATGCACAATGGCGCATATACGTGCATTAGAAGCACTTAACCGAATATTTGTAAAAAATGTGCACAACACTACTTTCGTCAGTTCCTACGCTCGTTTCCAATGACACTCCTTTGTAAGCTCGATTGATAAAGCCAATTTGCTTGCAGCACAGTTTGCCGTTAATTCGATGCTGGCCAATGAGTGAAATGACTCCTCATGTACTTGAAAGCGTAAACGTTTCTATGGGACAAATCTTCTTTCGCACTCGTACAGTTGCTAGAGTACTAAAAGATCTTGACATTCACAAATCCGCTGGCCGGATAGTATCCCCGCTATTTTTCTGAAGAGATGTTCTTCAACGCTGGCAAAACCACTGCGTAAGTTTTTCCATCTGCCCTATTATACTGGTCTCTTTCCGAGGGGATGGAAAACTGCATTTGTCCAGCCTATTCCCAAAAAAGGCGAATCTTCCTCACCCTCTAATTACCGACCGATTGCACTTACGTCCCTTCTTTCCAAGGTCATGGACACGCTGATCAATTTTCAGCTTAAGAAATATCTTGAAGAACGGAAGCTTCTTAATGACCGGCAGTATGGCTTTCGTTGCAATGGATCCACTGGTGATCTCATGGCTTATCTCACCGAACAGTGGAACAAATCTTTACATCGTTTTGGAGAAAGTAAGATTATTTTCCTTGATATTTCAAAGGCATTTGATAGAGTTTAGCACCAATCTTTCTTATGCGTGAATTTGGTTGGTTGGGTTAGAAATTACCTTTCGGATCGTTCAATTCAAGTAGTATTGGACGGGTTCAAATCTGATATTCACAAAATAAACGCTGGTGTGCCCTAGTTTTTGGAATTCTTCCAAGATTTCCGTTTCGTCTTCGACGCTCTTCCTTATTTTTATAAATGATCTTTTGTCTGAAACTTCTAAACCACTAAATTGTTTCGCTGACGACAGTACCCTCAGCTTTTCATATTAGCTTTTAGATTCTCATCCTTGTTCTTCAGATGTGGATTACCAACGGCAACGTATGATAAGCTCATTCAATTCTGATCTTGACAGCATTGTTCAATGGGGAATCAAAAACCGTGTAGAATTTAATGCTTCGAAAACTCAATGCTGTCTACTGTCGCAAAAGCGTAACCCTCCCCCAATGCCACTTTCCATGAGTGGTACTTGCATCGAGCAGACTGAACAACTATCCTATGATTTTACTGTCTGGCGATTTCCGCGAAACACTGCCAAGATCTACGGCGGCGGCCGACGAAATAAAACGTTTGCCTCAAATCGTCGAATCTATCGCGCTATGAGAAGAAACTGCAGCTGACAAAAAACATGAGAGTTGCATTGCTAAATGATACATCTGCTGAAGATTTCTCTGAGCAATTACTGACTATCGGTAATGGTCAAGTACCTATCGATGAATCGAGCGGATTGATAACATTTCCAAATAAATTCTGTAATTTTGTCTCATCAAAAGACGAACTTATCGACAATGTATTTCCAAACATTATTTCTAACTACAAAAATAATGAATGGTTGAGTGAGCGAGCAACTTTAGGGGCTAAGAAAAAAGATATAGATGACCTGAACTAGATAATTTAAAATAAGATCATTGGAACAATGCATTCATTCAAATCTATTGATTGCGTCACAAACGAAGATGAAGCCACCAACTATCCAATTGAATTTTTAAACTCTTTGGATGTGCCTGGATTATCACCGCACAATTTACGCCTAAAGGTTGGCTCCGTAGTAATCATGCTTCGAAACATAAACCAACCAAAAAAAATGTAATTTACGCGACGATACTGAAAGGAAAACTCAAAGGTGAGGAAGTTCTCATTCCGAGGATCCCGATGATCCCAACCGACATGCCGTTTGAATTTAAAAGGCTTTAATTTATGATCCGTCTTGCATTTGTCATGACCATCAACAAATCACAAGGCAAATCCTTAAAAGTTTGTGGTTTGAATCTAGAACATCCATGTTTTCCCCATGGTCAATTATATGTGGCATATTCACGGGTCGGAAGATCATCTGCGTTGTTTGATTTCGCGCCTGATAATAAAACAAAAAATGTTGTGTATCACAAGGTAAAGGTACTAAAGTAAAGAGTATCCTATGTACTAAAATACAGATACAATAATGAATGATTAATGTAGGTACTTGTTTTTTGTTTGTATTTTCTAATAAAAAGAAAGATATAAAATTTGCTTATTTATTGCCTTTATTGGTAGTAATAAATAAAATAATACATTTTCGCTGTTTTTAATAATATCATTCATAAAAGTGCAAACTATGAACAAACACTTCACCCATTCATAAATTATCGTTGAAATGTAAACAAATTAACAAAACTACATTTGTGTTCGTATTATGGCTTTATTAATAAAAGCAAAACTTGTTTAAGAGGCTACCTCATCTGGCTTCGCAAGTATCGAATTCTATTATACTTCAATATTTTAACAAGAAACAGCTACCAGGCTCAAAATAAACTATGATTTAAAAAGAAACCACTAAATACATCACCCTGTAGTCCTTTTAATGTATAGGTGCAAAATCTGTATAATTTTTGGCTATAAAAAGAATATTAAAACAGTGGCACACTCGGCGAATACTCACTTTGTTCAAATCAAATGTTGTTCTTTTGTTGCTAGTGGATTTTCCTTTACTGAAGAGAGCAATGTTTGTGCTAAGGGCAACATCCAACCGGTAAACGTCTACTCGCCTATGGAAAAACCGATACCACATAACCCCTGCAAGCTGTAACGGACTACTTTAAATTTTAATAACCAAAGTTCAAGTTTTAAATAAAAATTTGCCTCAAATCCTGAATGGCAGCAAACTGTTTTATAATATGTACAAAAAATAAATTTATCATGCAACTACCCCACTCTCTTTTACTTAAAAAATTTCAAATGAAAATGCATGTTAATCAACCAATAGTGGTAGGGCAATTCTATCGCAACTTGTCGTGAGAAATCAAATATTCACACGTATATAAACACTTTTAAATTTGTTTTGGTGAAAACTGGCTTCTTAAGCTTTATATAA
This sequence comes from Eupeodes latifasciatus, assembly GCA_920104205.1. Lineage (NCBI taxonomy): Eukaryota > Metazoa > Arthropoda > Insecta > Diptera > Syrphidae > Eupeodes > Eupeodes latifasciatus. The sequence goes on along the minus strand of OV049926.1, from coordinate 130,051,524 downwards.
ACCGTATTTAGCCAAACCTTAGGCATCACTTAGATGTAGTAACTTCAAAATGAAAATTATAGAAAAACAGTTCAAAATTAACAAAGCACTTAAGCTAGTAGGTATCAACACTTCAAACTAATGTGTAGATAACCGCGACTCCGACAAACCGATACTCACGCGGCTTAACGAAAAGTAGGACTAAATTATAATGATATTCTCATTCATCGTTATATTTAATTAATAATAAGATTAAGTCTTCTCAATTATTTTCTACACGAAACCAAATTTTCACAAAAATACAAATTCAAAAATTGAAAGTAAAAGTTATAAATTCCAATGCAAAATAAAAATATAGCGTGATAATTCCCACAAAATATTACGTAACGAAAAAAAAAAAAACTGGGGGTCTGGGGAAAACCCTTCAAATTGTTGCTTATAAAAGCAATCAAAAGAAGATAGAAAGTTAATAGAATAATAAGTAGATAACATAGAACCCTGTGTCAAACCTGTTGAGTCTTCTAGTTCCTTATCCACTTTTGATTTAAAAAAAAAAGTCAATTAAGGAAGGGACGTCAATATGTCTAATATCAAATTATTCCAATTTTGAATTCAATAACACTCAGGTCACTGACATTGCTCTATAAAAGTTTATAGTAAAAGTTGCTCCACCAATATAATTTGAATTGACATGATAAATATAATAACATAATAAAATCAATTAAAAACAATCTTTAACGCCCATGGGGGCTATTGACGAAACATTTATATGATACTATTGTTTATTCAAACGCGATTGAAATATGTAATTAGGAAAACCACAGGGTCATTAGCTCATCGCCCTGATGAACTTTATTCTTCAAACTATGTATATGTAAATTCATCGATATCTAAAAAATCCGATGTGTAAAAAAAGTATAGAAAACAAACAAACTTGAATGGGCCTTCTTCGAGGGTCATAAAAGATTAGTGGACCACTTTTACAAAAATCAAATTTCATGCGTATTGAAATGACTTAACCAAATATCATTGCCAACAACTTTTGGGTCCATTGACAGAAGACGGAGATGGTGGCAGTAGTGATTTCGACGACCGACGACGGCAGCAGAGTATAGTCAAAGTTGAAAGTACACCTTTAACGTTCGTTGACGTTTTCTACGTCAACACGTCATACAAGATTTTTCAACAGGTCGTAGGATAAAGAGAGTTTAAGAGTACGTAGAGTACATAATCAATTTGAGTACCCGACATAAGAACGAACTTCCGGACTGCCTCCGGTTATTTTTATTATTATTGTCCGCAATTAGGTGTCTGTATTTGTATATTCGAGCAATTGTCATTACCCCCGCCAATGAGCGCTTCCGTGGTTGCACGAAAAGTTTAGATTCCAATTCAACATGCAGACTTAAAATCCGGTGGACCAAAGTTAATGTTTTCATTTTCAACATTGAAGCTGGACAACGTGCATCATCAGCAAGAAAATGACCGACCCTAGGAGGATGATGACGCTGACTATGACGGTGAGCTTGTTTCGTTGGTAGTTTCACTTTCACATGCTAATATATAATATACGCTTTGTATGTGTTATTTAATTTCACCTCACACAGGTTCTGATAGTTCTGATGATGGTAATGACTTTGTTCGAATCGGCTTCTTCTTCTTCGTCCTATTACACTTATGCGGGCAACTTTCCGGTTGTATTTTTCTCAGACTTCAAATATATTCCAACGGATTATGGATATAAACTTTCGTAAGTGTTTATTTCTTCTTATTGGATTTATTTAAAAATAATTGTTTTTCTATTTTTATTTCCGTTTTTGAAGTTATAGGACGCAGGCTGGTGTTATCCATGAGGAGCTTGGAATTGTCCCTGGAGTGCCACCGCTGAGAAATACAAATAACAATGATTTCAATTCAAATCCAGATACACTTGGTTCATCTAGAGGAGCTGGAGCGGGACGACGGCCAAAATCAGAGAGACTTCCAACTAAAACTCGTAAAGTCTCACCGAAGCTCTTAGCGAGTTTATCGGGCTGATGATGATGTAGAGTGTAGATTGGAAAATGGTATTAATTTAGTTTTGTAGGTTATTAATATTCGTTCAAGATATTGGTGTCATTTTTGTTTTGTTTTAATTTTGTCTTGTTTTATTTAAATTGTTTTTTTTTTTTTTGTAAATTATTATGTTAAATGTGTTTGGATCTGTTTTAAGGTCAACTTCTCTGAAATAATATATAAATAAAATATATAAATAATACATAATAAATAGATTTAAATATTTTAAAAGATTTACTGGTGTTTTGTTTGTAATTTGTTTGAATTTATGAGAATTTATTTTTGGAATTGTTTGTTATTTGAGTTAATGTTTTTTTTCGTCGGCTCTAGATGTTCAAGTTTTAATTTTTAAACTAGGTTGCTTGTTTAACCTGTTGGATGGCTGGTAATTAAAAATAGGCATGACATCTTTATGTTAAATGTCGTAGTGTTGGAATAGTGTCCGTAACAGTTAAGAATCTATAAGTATGCGTATAGATAAAATGTTTTATTGATGTTTTGTTTGACATTGTTACTGATTTGGCTAATTAAAATGTGAACGAATGTAGATTTTAGAAAAGAAAATATTATTGTTTTACGTAACTTTAAAATATATTATAATTACAAAGTAATATGAATATTTGTTGGTACTTATGAGTTCGAATCGAAAAATTAGGTACAAATGAAATTATCAAATATCCTAAATGTGGTATAACTTTTTTCAACTGAAAACAAAAGCTTTTATTAGGCCTCAATTTCAAACTTTGAATTCTTGGCTTCTTCACTTACAATCATGTTCAAAGCGTAATACAACTCAAATAAATGTAGTATACTATTTGATTAAGAACCACCTATTTGTGGCACTATTAAGTAGAAAAGGGGCATGGTTTCTAACATTTTGTAAAGTCTTGTAAATTGACTGCCATATTTTTGAGAGCTATAAAATATTGACTTAGTCTTTAACGAATAGTTCAATAGCCGTCGTCGTACGAATACCATTATTTTTAACTTCCCATAGGAAGTTATTGTAATGGGTCCGTTTTTTCGTCGTCCATAGCTCAAGAACTATCGACTTCAAATAAATACAGATAATAATGCAGAAAAATGCAGAAAGGGCTCTCAAGAAAATTGCGTGAGTGGATTTTTTTACCATACATTTTGTACCAAACAAGTATATTTTTGGAAACAAAATCCAACTAACGTTTTTTTTTAAATCAAAAAAACTGAAAAAAAAAATTGTCACCTCGAAAATTTTACGAATAAAAAATGGTTTTCTCCAAAACAATTTTGTGCAACGAAGAATAACGTTTTTGATATCAGGTAAGGTTTTGAGAAAAATCGAATTGACAGTTTTTTTTTTTATAAAAAATAAAAACCTAAAAAAACATTACTCAAAGTTGGTAAAAATTGAATTTTGACTCAAATATGTTTTTAAAAATTTCAGATTATGGCTTCCGAATAAAAACCTAAAAAAATTAATAAAAGTTGGTAAAAACAGATTTTCGACTCAATTATCTTTTCAAAAATTAAAAATATTAGCTTCAAACTAATTTTATCTTATAAGAAATATTGTTTTCACCATTCAGTAGTTTTTTTTTTATAAAAATCCAACAGTCCGTTTTTTTCTCATAAGAAAATAAGATCTACAAAAAAAAAAAAAAAAACAGTAAACAAAATTGTTAAAAAATTGATGTTCGGTTCTCGATATCTCGTGAACAATAGAAGATATTGACTTAAAATCAATTTCATTCATCCAATTTGTATTTGTTTATATAAGAAATAAAAAATTTTAAGAAATGCTACTAAAATTGGTAAAAATTGGTTTTCGGCTAAAAATCTCGTTAACAAAACTAGATTTTGAAATCAAACAATTTCATCATATTCAAAATATTGTTGGTTATTTTTAAATTTTTTAGAATAATTTAACTGATAACTTTTTAACAAAACACGAAATTCCTACAAACTTTTTAAGCAAGACAAATCGACAGACGGGATGGGAAGTTATCGGTGTGGGTCGCATCCCAACCTCTTTTTTTTAGTTTTTAGATTTATAAAAAAAAAGTTTATTGAATGTTTCTCAAAATTATACTAGTTTGGAATACCATGATAACCTTAATGACAGTCCATACAATGGAAATTTCCAGCAATTCTGTACCCTCTGGAAATTATTGTACTGTTTTTTAAATTCAATTTATAAGTATAGAAATCTACGAGTATTATTGAATGAATTTATTTAAATCAATTCATTTCAATTTTATTATATAAATTAAAATCGCTTTATATACTTTGCCAACTGAGCTGACGGCTATGCCAAAGCTTTATAAAATATTCGTTATGTTTATTCAAACTGTATTGAAATATTTATAAATAAATGAATTACTTACTTACTTATAACATACAATTTAATGGAAGGCGCTAGCGCTATTGGTTCGTGAGATATAACCAAGTTAAAACTACCAAAATAGTAGGCTTTTCAAAATTAATCTCTTATTGGAAAATTTCTTTGAGATTAACTTTTTTAGTGAAGAAGATTCTTGTTCACATCTTATTTTCCAGGAGTTATACAAAATTATATCCAAAAATCTTAAAACTGTGTGAAATGGCCACCCTTTTTGCGCTTAATGGTTCTCTTAATAATGAGGAACAATTTTTTCGAAGATCTTAGGCTGTCTTATAGTGTAAGGTATTAGGTGGCTAGAACAATTTTCAAGAGAAGCTAGGTGATATATGTAACTAAATTTAATGTTGGGAAATAACCTTGATTATTTTACTGTAACTTTTCTTTGAGCTAAAAAAAACTGTTTTTAATTATATTTTAAAATACAAATTACTAAAAACAATATTAAAAACAAGAAAACAAAGGTTTTTTTAACACAATTTTTGTCGAAGTTGTATTATTGTTATTTTTTTTACCATCCATGCTCCTATTAGTACTGTAGTTGACAAAATCACGTTTTTTTTCTGCTGCAATACTTTTTTAAAGGATTAAGATGTACTGAATTCGAATCCTTCCTTTAAATTTTTTATCACAAAAGTTTTTTAAAACATGCCTCTTTAAACATGTCCTAAAAATGTGACAAAAGTCTTCTAGATGCAGTTAAAATCATTTTAGTACCTTATTTAGCTTCTGGAAATTCTTATTAGTTATGAGTCTTTATTTGCTTTGAGCAAACCTTGAATTTCAATCCTGCTTTCAAATGCGAACTTTAATTTTACTTATCTGCTCAATTTTTAAAAATACACGCTTTCAAAATTATTTTTAAATTTTATAATGTATGTATTTCAAAAACTTGGTACAATAGAATTGTTTTGACAATGGATTCCTTTCAAGAATAAACATTTCTTTCAATCCGTTTTCCTTTTTCTGTTAAAAACTGTTTAAGTCAAAATGGTTCAGCGTTTTTTGCCGATTCGCGTAAGGAATTTTATTGATATTTTTTTAAACGGAAAATAACAGTAGTCTCATTAAAAATGTTTTGACCAAAAATTGAAAAATCGATTTTTTATTAAATTTTCTCTAAAAAAATGTTTTTTGTCTTCTTTCAGCAAAAAAAATATATATATTTTTGTATTGCTCCTGAAGTGTGCCCCAAATAGAACCGTTATTTTGTTTTTAAATTTTCTCAAGAACTCATAAACCGATTTCAATAAGTTTTTGAATACACAAGCTGTCTTAATAAAATTTGATGATCAAAGTTTCAACACATTTGTTTTGGATTTAAAAAAAAAATATTACTTTTTTTTTCAAAATTCTATATCTCAGAAGGGGGTCAATATTTTTTAACGAAATTAAAATATAATAAGCATTAAATAACTACATACCAACAATATTTTAAAGACAAAATTGAAAAATGTTATATGTACATACAAAATTTATTAAAAAGAAAGCTCTTACAATTTTCGAAAAAAACTTAATAAATCATTTTTTTATATTTTTGAAGAAAAACTTATGTTGTTGGTATATTTTCAAATCTTAAAATACAAATAAAAACATTGATTGAACTTGGTACACAGTTTTTTTTGTGTCTTCTTATAACTCAAATAGAAGAACTGCGAATTTGTATACAAATATTTTTTTTTTAATATTTAGGGATTTATGTTAAACTTCGTATATTTAATATTCAAACAAATTACCGAATACTGGTTTTCACCGACGACGACCGACGGTTTCAAAACCAGGTCTTAAAAGACTTGTAAATATTATAATTGCAAACCTGAATTATTATATTAATAAAGTCTATTCTAATCTAATTCTAATCTACTGGTTTTCAGGTTAAAAACAAAAAATGTAAAATTGTCTTATCTTGGATTGTATCTATCATTTTCTTAGTTAATTAAAAAGTTGGACTACAGTTTTGAAAAAAAACTCCTCTAAGAATTACTAACAAAGAGAATTAAAATTTAAAAATTTATTAAAACATTGGTGTGATGAAGTAAATCTGCCTTTTTTACTTTGTTTGATTTTAAGAATTCTAAAAATTCTTGAAAAGCAAAGAAATCAAGATTCACGACCCAGTTTCTTAATTGTATTTAAAACGAACCAATTTATCTTCATTATAAAAAATAGTACAAGGTCTTGATTTGTTTAAAAAAAATTTCTTAAAGGCTTAACTTTTTGAATTTCAATCAGTTTTAAAAGCATTAAACATTTTCCGGCGAGAAAAATCTGTCTAATTATTCATGACAAATACAAATATTACCATTGCTGAATCCACCGATTTTTCTTAAGAGACACACTCTACACCCGTCAGAAGAATATTTTTATTTTAAGGTGTAGAATTTGGTATCTCCAGACCTTTTACGTGGCAATCCTAAACACTTAACATTATTCTCCACAAGCTACTTACTACGCACACTTCATCATTAAGTTTCTGATAGTGACTATAAAGATGCAATCGACTCGCCCACAATGCACAAACTACAGACATTAAACATCAACCCACCGCTATTATATAACCAAAAATCTCAGCTCAAAGTCATCACTATATACAAAAATAAGTAACACGTTTCCTTCATTTCATTCCGAATAAACCTATCGCCATCACATCATCATCATCTTCAAATGCGCTCCAACTTATAAACATACAAATTTTATTTCAATCGGTCAAGTCAATAGAGCATCAAGCAGTGCAATTTCCATTTGCAATATTTGTATACTTTACTTACTTATTTAAATAACCGACAAGTACCATGTAGGTAAGGTACTTTATATTATAAGCTTACATACATTGCAGACATCCAGCATGCGCCATCATCGCATTTGCAAGTCTTTTAATTGCGGCAATAAAAACTCTTTGCAACCTCGCCATCGCCATCGCCATCGCTACCACCATCTCCATCGCTATCGCCTGGCCGTAAATTTCATTAGCATAGCAATACGAAAAAAAAAACTTCGAGGCGTTTGGTCGGCTGTTAAGCTGTATTGGATGGAAGATGGTGCTATGCGATTAAAACTCATCTTCCGAACGACTTGCAAACGACCTTGAAGAATAAACAAAATGTTAAAGACAAGTATCGAATCGAACCCGAACTCGAGCTCCCCCTTCTTCGACTTTTGTTAATCCACAAAACTAAAACCGATCAAACAGCTTTGCGGGAATAACAAGCGTGTCAACCGGCTTCTTGAAGTTTGATTTTGTATCCAGTGCTGGATTTAATCTTCCACAGTCTAAAATAATGCTAAAGACTCTAAAGATGTTGTAAACCAAGTGATTTTAAGGTTCAAAGCTTTGTAAATTCTTTAACAATGGAGACGCCTTATTGAGGGCTTTGCCCAGTTACAAAAAAAAAAGAAAGTTAGATAGTGAAAGCCTTAAGAATGTTCCATGGCATTCGGAGCCTAAAATTCAAATCACAAAGTGCGCCCCTGTCCAGTTTCACTATCAGTTGATATTTTTAACCCGTTTTGTAGAAGTACACCGTCCCTATATATATTTACACATATAGCTGATGGTCAGTGGTCCGGTTTTTGTTTTTGGAATCCGAGAAGACCATCTGATTAGCATTTAAATGATGCTCCACACTCCAAGTGGTTTGAAAAATACAGACTTTGGCAAGAGCTGGTTTGCAAATATTTCTCCAACATACTAAATAATTCGCATTTAACTCGATTGCTTTGACTGACTGTCTGACTAAATGACTGTCCAACGCCCCCAGAGACCACAACTAACCATCACAGAAACCGAACCACCACAGCAGTGCTTGATCCCCCCCCCAATCACCAAGTCTCCATCAAAATCATCGTTCCCTGAGAGATATGAAGGTAAATCTTAACAACAATGTCGCGCCGCGTCGCGTCGCTTGAGACCGTCTCTCTAAATGAAAACGAAATTATTGATGGGTTGTTGGAGTTGGTATACGAGTATAGTTAGATATGTACAATTGTACAACAACAATAAACTTGTTGTTAGTGGGTTGTTGCATCATAGGTCAATAGATTTCTTGTTTGGTATTAAATAACCCATAACTCAGCGTTGGTAGATGTTGCAGAGGGACGGAGGCGGCGATTCGGAGGGGAAGTGTAAAAAGGATGATGAAGATGGCAGAGATGAGGTGATGTGACAAACGGCATGCAGTGCGGCGGCCGGGCGGCGGCGGCGCGCGGACGTGTGGTTGTAGCACGGCAGCTGCTGTAGTACTTTTTGGCTTCAATGCTTGCCCGTGACATTCATAATTGCTTGCCATATGATGTATGGTGCTTTCTTTGGATGACCTCTCCTCACACTCAAAAGAACAGTTCTTTCGGCTTCTTTTGTGTTCAAGGCTTCAAGCATAGGTAACTCAATGTAGACTTGAAGTTCATTTGTTGAATTATTTTTTGTACATATTCTATTACTATGCCAGGTCCGTTTTGGAAAAGGTTAGTGGGTTTGATTTGCTGGCAATTAGTGGCGCTAGATGGAGAAGAACTTTATAATTTCATTCCCTAAATGGTCTGATATAAAATATACAATTTGGGCTTACATTAAATGCCAATAGATTTCTAGTTTGTGTGTTTAAAATATTTTATTGGTCTTTTGAAGAGTATAAATCTGGATTTATTCAATGACATTATTATTCGTTAATGTCTTTCAGAACAGGTTAATGTTAATTGAATTTAAAAGTTTTATGAGTGTTGTATTAATTGTTGTCAGTATTTTCTTAGCAACCTATAGGTATCTTCTGTTATTGTAACTTAATAGCCTGTGATTTACTTAATTATACATACATACATATGTTTGAAGACCTTAATTTATTCACGCTCTATTGATATTGAAAATTGTTTTAAAAATTGCAAATTTAAAAATGGAGAGTGATTGAAAGAAGTAGAGACAAGGAAAAGTATTTTGACGAGGCAACTAGCAAAACATTTAAGACGAGATAAGGATTTATTTCATTTAATTTATCGGGAGCATTGGTGGTCTAACTTGTACAGAAAGAAATTATTTAAACTGAATTTTATTCGAAATCATGTAGAACCAAGGGCGGATCCAGACTTTTAATCATGGGGGGGGGGGGGGTTCACACACTTAGATGAGTTTTTACTCACAGCTTAAAAATGTTCTTTAATGTTTTGTAAAAGAGGCTAACAAAATTTAAATAGCATAATGTTCATCTTAACCTTACGTTAACACATTTCAAGGGCTAAAGTGACAACTTTCAATAAATTGGGTGGCGCAACAATCCGTTGAGAACTAGGGCCCAGTGACTTACAACTCTCAACCATTCATGTGTGCGAGTACTGTTGTCAGGGATGGAGGGGACCTACAGTTTTAAGCCGAATTTGAGAAAGCACTTTTCATGACAAGAATTACTCTTGGAGAATTTGTCAATTCCTCGTAAGAGGCAGTACCCGCGTGAAAGAACTTTAGATGGAATTGGCAGGGATCGAACCCAAGACCACGGGTACAACAGTGACAACTTTAATTACCAAATTGTTATATAGAACACTGTTGTACAATGTACAGCAATTTATGATGACTCGCTACTATGAAAGCAATCCAAGATTCCAACAGTTTTCTAAATATACCATATTTAAGAGCTAAATCACAATAGCTTCGAAAGTTGTTGGTGCATTTCACGTAGAAATGTAAGAAATTGTTTGGAAAAGTAGCTTTTTTCCAAAAATAAAATATACTTTTCTTGTTTCCATTTCTATTAATGCGAAGAACGCTACACAACTTGAAAAATCCAGAAAATGAGAGAGGATCTGATATGAAGAATTGTCGGGCTTTTTTCTATTATTACTATCCCAATCAGTCTGTTTACTCGTATTTTGATCTTAGTCAACAGAACTTAAAAATTGTATAGAGAAAAATGTTTGGTTCTTGAACTTAGCCATTACTTTAACAAAACTGTCACTTTTGCAGTTTTGCAGTCTAGAGCATCCAAAGCAAATTCACTTCTAAAGTAGATTTATTTAATTTTTTAAGATCTTTTGTATTCAACAGAAAATCAATTTTGAACAAAATAAAATGCACGACTGGGTCTTTAGAACTTGCTTATTTCTTCCAAAAAGTCGGTTTAAAAATATATCCTATATTTTAAGATTTAAAAATGTACCTGCAAAATAAGTTTTTCTAAAAAATTTAACTGCCATTTCATTTCTCAAAAACTCTAGATTAACTTATTTTTTTTTTCGAAAATCATTTTAAATTTTAAATTTTGTCTTAAAAATATTTTTGGTAAGCGCTAAATAAAGTGCTTATAAATATATACATATTTAAATTTCGTTAAAAAATGTTGACCCCTTTCTGAGATATCGAGTTTTGTAAACAAAATTAATATTATTTTTTAAAATTTAAAAAAATGACATTTTTGATCATCAAAAATCATCATCAATTTGATCATCGACAAGAACTTGCACAAAAAGAGAAGAAAATTGAAATCGGTCCATTAGTTCTTGAAAAAACTTAAAAAAAAAAACTTAAAGGTTATGAGGGTTACCCTTCGGAAGCAATACCAAAAAATGTTTCTCTTGTACAGGGTGGGCCGTTAATAAGTGCACTTTTTGTCTCGCTCTAACTCCCGAACGAAATAACCGAGACGCGCGGGGATGGTATCTCCTTGCAGCTCGAGATCTGAATTTTTAGTTTTTAAAAATTAAATCATCCAAATATTGTCCATTTCGCCTACAGCACTCTTCCAATCTGACTCTGAGATTTTGGAACACTTTTGTCAAAAGTTGCGGAGTGATTAAGCGGATTTCTTCTTCAATGTTCGCTTTTAATTCAGCCGTTCGTTGAAGGATTATTAAAGTACACCTTACTCTTGAGGTAGCCCCATAAAAAGAAATCCGGTGGCGTTAAGTCAGGGCTCCTGGGTGGCCAAGCAATATCACCCCTCCTCGATATCAACCTTCGAGGAAACATTTCTCTAACGACCTCCAGAGAGTCGTTACTTGTATGGCAGGTAGCGCCATCTTGCTGGAACCAGGTGTGAATAGTGTAACCACTCGATTCTTGCAGTTTTGGAGCTAAAAAATCTCTAAGCATCGAAACATAACGCTCTGAATTAACAGTAACATTACGCCCGTATCGATCTTCATAAAAATACGGCCCTATGATCCCCCACTTGGCTATTCCGGCCCAAACGGTCACTTTCGGAGAGTCTAACGGTCGTCCATGTTTTAAGCGTGGATTTTCTGTTCCCCAGTATCGACAATTTTGTCGATTAACAAATCCGTTGACATGAAAATGAGCTTCGTCTGAGAAGATAATGTTATTGAAGTGAGGGAATCTCCGTAACATTTCTGTTGCGAAATTGAACCGTGAAACAAAATCGGATTCTTTCAAATCTTGGACAATCTGAAATTTGTAAGGGTATAACTTCAAATCATCCCGTAAAATGCGACGTAAAGTCGTTCTGGGTACTCCCAGGGCCGCAGCGCGTTTCCGTGTAGAGCTTCTTGGATCCTCGCGCACAGAAGCTTGTACGCGTTCAATTGTTTCTGCAGTCCGCCTGGAACGTGGGCGTCCTGTAGGTCGAAGTTTTTGCGTTGATCCCGTTGCCTCGAATGTTACGATCCATTTTTTGATTACATTCGTACTTGGACACTCGGTGATGTTGCGTAATCCAAACTTTACCCGAAAAAGCCGACGAACAGTCACGTATGAGCGATTGTTTTCATAAAAGGCGCGAACGCAGAAAGCGCGCTGCTCTCCCGTGAACGGACTCATTGAGACTAAAAATTTAGATCTCGAGCTGCAAGGAGATACCATCCCCGCGCGTCTCGGTTATTTCGTTCGGAAGTTAGAGCGAGACAAAAAGTGCACTTATTAACGGCCCACCCTGTAGAAAGAAGCCAAATTAAGAATACAAAATTTAGAGAAAGTTTTAAAAAAATCACATATTTTAACAAAAAATGGTTGCCTGTAAAGTCGGTTTTACGGGCGAAGATTTTACGTGACAACGTCTTTTTCTCGGTAGAATATTTATTGATATGAATATAATTAAATTGCACAATAGGAACAAGGAATTGAATGAAAATAAGAATTGCACAAATTTTAACTATAGAAATATATTTTGTTTACTAAAAAAATTTTTGCTAAATAAATTTGAAATTAATGAAAATTTGTAAAATAATAATTAATTAATTAATTAATTTTAAACTAATAATTTACTTAACACTATCAACATTTATCAATAGTATGACATAACCTATAAACTCAGTTTCTCAACTTTTGTGTCAATCTAACAATTAATCAATCAATCATAGTTTACGATAATGAAATATCAGTGTACAATTATTTACCTTTATTGTTGTAGTTGTTGTAAATGACGAATCTAAGCACTCCACATTTTCACTACAGACACAGCTGACGATACTTTAACCACACGTGTGAACTTGTATTATGACGCTTTCTTGTTTTTCCAACGCCAAGAACGTTCGAGAAAGACAAAGACAGAGACACAAGCATGCGCCGATTCAATGCGCCTAATTCTCTAGTGCTGCGCGCGCGGCAGACCGATCATAGTTGAGTGGGAGAGAGACGCAAGGCATTCGGCGGGCCTCTCTCTCGTTCGGTGACTCATCGTAACGTTACCGGGCGTTACACTTTTTCATAAGTGACTCCCAGCCGCAACCTAATTTAAGACGTTGTCACGTCAAAAAATTTGTATGGGAAGTCCTGTTATTTTTCGTATTAATAAAATGAAAAAAAAAAAACACCTTACGCTAATCGGCTGAAAACCTTAATTTCAATCAACATAATTGTTTGGATTGTAGGGGGCAGGACAGATAGACAGACGTACATAATCGGGGTACCCAATTTTTTCGACTTCTCTACCATCGTAATGTCATGTTTGATTAAAAGCTCTAGTTCGAATTTTTTAACTAATGCAAAACTTGCTACATAGTTCCTACATGTCGCAAGTAAAAATCACTTCAATGATCACTATGTGTGTCAAAAAATTTAATAATAAAATTAAAGGCTAGTTTTAGGAATTTAAAGGCAACTTAATATCAAACTGACGATCTCTTATTCAAGGTTTCTTCTTAAGAACCTGAATATTTGTTCTTTTTCTTAATAACAAATTTTATGAAAATAATTTAAAGCATGACTAAACTTTTTTCAAATTCTAAATTGAGTGAAAGCAATAATTTTAGTTGTTTTTGACAGCAAACCACTTTTTGGTTAATGTCGTTAAATTACTTACAAATTTTGAGATGAAATCTTTACTTATACAACTTAACTGTATAAGCTTTATGGCTCATATGACCCCCCCTGGATCGTCCATTGGTCAAAAGTTGATGAATTTGTGCTGTATTTAACAATAAATTGAGTAATGATCCTGAAAGATACAAATCTCTTTTCATTTATTTAAACATTTCAGTATTTTACTTAGTTTCTTTAAATTGATTTTAGTTATAAGGCTTTATTTGACTCTTTGTAAAGTTTTGAGAAAACGTTGCATTTGACAATTTCATTATTTAAAAAAATAATTTTTGGAGTTAATTTTTAGTGATACTGATTTTGAATCAAAACTTACATTTAAACTACTTGCTCAGGTTTTTAAAATACCCATTTTCAACATTATTTTTATATTTTTTAATATATTTAAAAAAACTTGACATAATAAAATTGTTTAGACAATTGATTCATTACGAGAACAAACCTAAAAATAAACGGTTTAGCGTTCCTTTCAGATTTTTGTAAGACAAGGTGGAATCTAAAAAATTATTAAGATTTCTCGAATATTATAAAAAATAGTATAAATATTGCAATAGCATATTGAAGAAAAGGATCAAAGATTTGGAAGCCCACCACGGATTTTATTTAAATAAAAAAAAAGCTACGCGTACTTCATAATTTTATATAGCCTCAAACAGCTTTATATTCATGTTTGTACGAATCTTTAAAAAGTAATATTCCAAAAACCTGACCTGATACATTGATTATAAAGTCGGTTTTGAATTAAGGCCATCAAAACCTTTTGGAAAATTGAAATTTTATTGCTATTACGAAATCCTTGACCAGTGTCATTGGCTATTAATAAGAGAGAATGTATTAAACTAGTTGTGTCTAGTTTCAAGCAAAGTTTTGAAAATATTGAATTGTCAAAATAAGACATTTTCAAAAATCTAAAATCTTGAAGATTCCCCAGATCTCAGCATAAAAATTATATTATTACAATTTTTGTTTTTATGGTAAGATCTCCAGAATCTTCAAATACAAAAATTTTCAAATACATTTTCAGTTTTTAAGATAAATAATCTTTACTACCCGAAAAAAGTAAAAAAACAAGCTAACTTCTGGATGAATTCAATTGAAGATTTTTGAATGCAACTATCTTAAGTATGGCATAATCAGAACTGTTATACTTATGTTTTGAAAACATTTTACATTTTCTCAATTTTTAAATTTTATTCCATTATTAAAAATGTAACGATTAAAAAAGTACAAAAGGCTAAAAATTCAAGATCTATTAAGATAAATATTCATTTTTTTTTTCAAAATGCACATACATTTTTTTTATTTCTAAAAAATTTTTAAAAGAAAATTTTAATAAAATCGATAAATTTAGTTATAGGCCAGTAACTTTGGCATTTTAATAGAAAGAAACCTTGCGTTAAATCTAATATTTCTGAATGTTGGTTACTCGCAACATGTCCAAAAATCAGAAAAACCGCGAAAATCTCGTATTTTTTACCCTTCAGCAGAATTGTTTCTAATACAATTATGTTCAACGATTTAAAGGCGAACAAATTAACTAAAATTTGAGCCTAAAGTTGTGTCCGTAGATGTAACGGTTTTCAGAATAAAGATGTTCAATATTAACTAAAATTCGTGTTTATTTTTTAAATCGACGAATTAATACTAAAATAACAAAAATAGACTATTTCCCGTGAGGTATAACTTTGGAGGGAGAAGATTAATCGAAAAGAAGAAATAAGTGGTATGAAATGAGGATTTATATCACTCCTTTTAGGCGGAAGGAGTCATTTTTCAGAGAAAAAAGTTGTCATACAAAATCGAAGATTGGAAAACAACGGCAACACCTACAATATTATGATATAACTTTTCTCAAAGAGCCAGAAATCCCTTTTTTGGAGTAAGTTTAACAAAAAAAATGTGCTTTGCCACAGTATCAGAAAAAAACTTGTAAGCCTCAAACAAATTTTCTGAACAAACATTTTTTTTTTTCAACTTTGTATGTTATTAGTACCTTTTTTCAGTAATCAATGTCCTAGTCAATTATTGATTAAACATCAAAAATCAAAATCTAAAAATACATTTTCGTCTATGAGAAAATAGGAAACAATAACATGTATTACAATATTCTTAAGTCAAGTAAGTTCTTTCTCTGGACAGAAAGAGCCGTTTCCGTACCGGAAGATCCAATTTTTCTAAATGTTTATGACGTTGATCTTTTAAATAATCATGGGTTTTTGACCTCGAGATCAGAAAACAACATGGCAAAAAATCGACGAAACCACGATAATTGTTAGTTTATTTTTCAGGTATTGCCGATTTTAACCCTAATGGACTAGTTTCTTCAACATAAGTACACTCTGCAATTCCAAGCTAATTGAATTTTTTTTTAAATTTTTATCCAAATCTCGTCTCTATGTATATGTATGTACCCTAATTTCTGATTTTTGAATATCTTGCTTTTTTCGCTCTATATCGGAAACTAGGATTATTAATAAAGTCAACATCATAAACAAATTACCAAGAAATCACAAATACTGGATTGAACGCATGATCTGATGTGTATAGTTACTTTACTATTATAGCAAACTAACAAATAAAAACCCATTAATTGATATAATTTTGGTGTAAGCAGGTTTTTGACAGAACATTAAAATACTAAGCACACTAAAAATAAATATTTGAAAGGTATTCCACCCTTTCTATAACGAATCTTTTGTATACACCGTTAATTTTAAACATACTCGATTCTTTAGCCCAAAAGCTCACGAAATTTCATATGCATCATTATGGTAACACAACTCTTTTTTAAATTTTACTTTTTTCTCTTTTTTTTATTTCAAAATAAATCCATGCAATAACATGTTCTGTTCAAAACTTGCCCTAAGGTTCCTACACCTAATGTCAATATAAAACTAATTATATAGTAAAAACGATTTTCTTATTACATAACAAGTCATGATACGTTGACAAAAATACTGCCATTGGAGAAATTTAATTTTAAAGTTCGTATGCATCAGCTCTTTTGTTTGTGTTACGTATGAGATTCCTTAGCATGAGAAAATGTATCTCCATAACTAAATTGTAATAAGCTTATTGAAAAATATAATGTAAGAAATCTGATTAAGGTATAGTGTGACCGTAAGCCCTATGAATGGTTATAATACGAAAATAATTGAATAGGCCTATAAAAACAATAATTACCTAAACTTTTGGTAGGTATGTAAAATCCGATTTAATTTTCATGCCATATGTTGACTGGTGTGTTCCAATATCTTATGTCATAAATTCAAGTGAGTTGATTAGCATTACATAAAAAACTTAATTTAAGAATCTCTCGTTTACATTCACGGTCAACAGAATTCCACATTTGGGTATTACCTACTTACTTTCACTCACATTGCATTTGGTCATCTGCTGCTCCTATGCCAATTATCAGATTAACACAGATTGGCATGTGACATCTTAATATAATAATACTGCAAAAAGTGTCAAAACCGGCTTAGCAAGCTATTTCAAAGGTCCATCAAAAGTTAGTTGTTATTCACATTGCACAACAACTATAACTGCTTAAGAACCAATTTATGCAGAGAAGATGTAAATGGCCAATAACGCATGATGCGTTCTTAAAGTCAAGTTTTTTTTTACTGTACCTACTATGTTAGATGCATTGTGCCATCATCATCACTACAACCATCTGATATAGAGACAAATGCCAAGAGACACATTGCAAGATGGTCGGAGGCCAGAGTGCGGAGGTGGTAATGGTTTTTCAATAAATTTGTAATGCTCGTTCATGATGCGATGACACTCTTGTTTTCTTATTGCAATTATTGCAATATATGTGCCCTCCTCAACCGCACGCGTATTTGCCTATAGACCATACTTCGAAATACCTATTAGATGGTCTATGCGATGTGTTGCATTTATGGAGGGGGTAATCTTATGGATGCACTTGCATCTTGTATAAAATGAAGTACATGGGCTGTAAGATTATTATTCTCAGTAAAGTTTTTACTACATAGAGTAAGCATTAGGATAATTCCATTTGTAACACCTTAAACATTTATCTTTAAATCATCTAAACATGAAATTGGTAAGAAATTTGAAAAACAAATTGGGTGTTCAACAGGTACATTAATGTAAGTGTGAATATACATTTCCTTCAGATACTAGTCCTTGTTGCATTCTGCGCCATAGCCTCTGCAGCTCCAGCTGACGATTCTAAGAATGCAGAAACTATTTCATACGAAAACGAAAATATTGGAATCGATGGATACAAATTCTCGTAAGTTCCTTTTTATCAAAATGATTGAATGAATTTTTACAATATTGTTATGTTTCTTTTGCAGTTTTGAAACAAGTGACGGCACAAAAAGGAGTGAAGAAGCAACGGTAAAGAATGCCGGTACTGAGAACGAAGCAATTTCAGTTCGAGGAACAATTTCTTGGATTGCACCTGATGGCGTTACTTACACAATCAATTTCCTTGCTGACGAGAATGGATTCCAGCCAGAGGGAGCTCATTTACCTAAGCGCCGATAAAATAATCATTTGTTGATGCATTGATGGATAAAGTTAAACAACGTTGACGAGACAGAATAAAGTGAAGAAAATGAAGAGTTTTGTAAATAGTTAAAAAAACAAAAATAATAATAGTAAAACGATGGTTCAAGTCAGTTTTGAAATAAAAATGTGTGTTTTTATGCAAAATATAAAAATTAAATATGTTGAATTTTATTATATTCTTAAGATTTAAATTGAAATCATTACAAACTAATCAAATAGCTTACTTTTTTGATTAATTTACAAAGCCAAACATAGATTTTATGACTCAATAACATGCTAAAAGTTGGTTGGTTGCTCCTCACAGAAAAATAATATTATTACAAAATTCAATTTTAAAGATCGTGCATCAACTCTTTTTGTTTTTACTTTAGTTATGATAGCTTAAAATCTGACAAAATAATGGCAACAAAAATAATGACAAAAGGCTTAGTATAATTAGGGTTCTTTTCTCTTGTATTTGAAATTATCATCTGATATATGATATTAGTAGTGGTTTAGTATCTCGGTGATCTAGATCAGATTGCGTTACATCAACAAATCCTGCTTTATGCTTGGGTCTATTTTAGGGTTCCAAAAGTTAGTTTCTCTATTTCATACCAGGTAATATTTCATTTTGTAAAGTTTGTTCTCACTTCCAACTATTTTAATAAAAAGATTGTTTCCGCGTTACTATTTTCATTTATCTGGAAGTTAAATATGTTTTAATTATAAATATAATGAAAAGCTTAATATTTACTTATTTTGAATTTAAAAAAGAACAAGCAAATAATCGCTGAGCAAAAGATATTGAAATCAAACTTAAATTAATTTTTTAGAAACATTAAATTTATGGGTAAAACACCGTTACTTCGATTTTTCTCAAATAGTTTACCAGATGTCAAAAACTTTATCCTTCGTTGCATTATATTGTTCTGGAGGAAATATCATTTTGTCCGTAAATTATTCGGTGCAGGGAATTAACTTCACGGGAACTACCTTCACATGGGAACTAACTTCACCACTAGTGGGAATTAATTTCACTTTTTTTTGGTGAAGTTATTTCCCACTGAAGGTGGGAGATAATTTCACTTTTTTGTGGGAATCAATTTCACTTTCATGTGAAGTTAACATAAGTTGAAGTTGAAAAATGACAGATACTTGTTGCTCGATTGAAATTGGAGCCTAAAACAAGTTTTTTTGAATTGATACCACGGCGTACTAACAGCTAGGTATGTAAGGGGGGGCATGCTGCCCCCCTGCAACCCCCCTGCTTGGGATCACTATAGGTTTTGGGGTGGGTGCGAGTTTGGGTATATGCAACGAACACGAATGCGTTGTGATTCTTTCATAACTGTGAGCCATACTTGCTTTTTTTTTTGTTGGGAATTTCTTTGATTTTAGTTCTCAAATGCAAAAGTTCTTTGCATATACCCAAACTCTCACCCACCCCAAATCCTATAGTGATCCCAAGCAGGGGGGTTGCAGGGGGGCAGCATGCCCCCCCTTACATACCTAGCTGTTAGTACGCCGCGCCGTGCTATCAATTCAAAAAAACTTTTTAGCAAAAGTAGCTATTCAAGACAATAAATCAACCATTTTTGCGTGTTTTGTATGTAAAAAAGTGAACTTTAAAAATTCGGCGTTGTTTGCATTATTTTGTTGGCCTTATTTCTTTTTATAAATCAAAATAAAGCCAAATTGGTTTTATTTCGTTTTGAACAACGAAATAAGGCCAAATTTGAAATTTGGTGTTATTTCATTTGGTACTATTTCACGTCACCAATTCAACGCTTGATATTTTTTCAGATATTTCAATCGTAGGTGGGAAGTTACTTCACACAATTTTCTGATGAAATTATTTCCCGCCTTCAGTGGGAAATAACTTCACCAAAAAAAAGTGAAATTAATTCCCACTAGTGGTGAAGTTAGTTCCCATGTGAAGGTAGTTCCCGTGAAGTTAATTCCCTGCACCAAATTATTCGAGGTGACATACATACATATTTTTTTTTTTGATTTTAAAATTTTGTGGATAATTTTTTTAAATTTTGATGCTAAGAATCAATTTTAAAAAACGAATCTGTGGAACATTTTAGAAGAGCTCCGGAACAATTGGGAACAAATTTTCAAATTTTGAATTTTATAAATTTAGGGACAGAACAAGGGTAACATGATATTTTAATTTTAATTGTATTTTCTGCTTAAAATATTAATTTTCAAAAGAATATTTGAATGAAAATTTGATTTGAGTGATCTTGGATTGGAAACAATTTTTAGATTTTAAATTTTTAGAAAAGTTGAGCCAAAATTAATTTTAAAAAAGAGGCTGGGATGCGACCCACAATGATAACTTCTCATCCCGTCTGTTGATTTGTCTTGCTTAAAAGTTTGTAGGTTTTCGTGTTTTTTTTAAAAAAGTTGTCAGTTAAATTATTTAAAAAAAAAATTAAATTACCAACAATATTTTGCATATTATGAAATAGTTGGTAGCGGTTCAAAATGCTGTATTTTAAAATATTGTATGGTACTGTACGATACTGTATGGTCATAATACTGTATAGTTAATATTCTGTATTTAAAAACACTGTACATTTAAAATACTGTGTCTCAAAATGCTGTATTGTCAAAATACTGTATCTCATAATCTATATATATAAAAATGAATTGCTGTTCGTTAGTCTCACTAAAACTCGAGAACGGCTGAACGGATTTATCTTATCTTAGTCTTGAAATGTTCGTGGAGGTCTAGGGAAGGTTTAAAAGGCGAGAAAAAATCGAATTATTTCCGGGAAAACCCTAAAAACAGCCCTTTTCTATTTCCCATACAAACGTTTTCTAGAGTCAATTTGAACTTTATTGCTATTCGATAAAGTTCATATTAAATTATAATCACTCACTGTTGTCTAAGCAATTGAGGTGTGTTCCTAACGTCAAAGAGTCAATTTGCAATTTATTACCGCTGCATAAAGTTCAAATTCAATCATATCTATGAAAATAGTCTTCGCGTGCACTTTGGAGGATCTAATGTCGCGTTCCGAAAATAAACAAAAGTGCATCGCGAACGCGACAAAAAATGTAATAAACTATTAGTAGTACTGATTTCCAATTAATTTGGTTGGCTTCACGAAACTTAATTTTAGCTAACTTCAGTTGTAACTCTTAAATCTTAAGTTTTGTCACAAATTAAGTTTCTGAACACAACCATAATATTTGACATTAGATTTGACAACCAATTGATTACCGCTACGTGCGTGAGAACTTTCTTTACTTTTGTGATCCTTTGTAATAGTGACATTCCAAGTAGTGTGCTCTTTTTTTGTTGATATTTCGTGATAGTGACACTTTACTGTTAAGTTACTATTAAGTGGGCGAGAATTTTTCTCACTTTGATTAATTACGTTACGATGCCGAGGAGAAGACGACCTGACTTAGGTCGTCGCAGTGAATCAAATGTGCGAAGAGCTACCTCACGTGCTAACCGCACTGATGACCAGAGAAAGACAGATCAAGAAAATTGTCGTATTTCTATGTCAGAATTGCGTTATTTAGTGAGTGACAATGAAGTGCATAGGCTTAGAATGCAACGAGTTCGTGCACATCAAACACAACAACAGCGAGCACGACATAATGAAATTGAGCGAATCCGCAGACGCAGTGCTCCTGTGATTCTTGAACGAGCTGCATTCCACTATGATCCGGCAATTGATTATTGTGCCGACAAATCGGTAACAATTGGGGAAATGAAAATAATTTGTAAATAATGTAAGGCGTTAAAATACACTGGTGAATATACTGGATTATGTTGTGCTGGAGGCAAAGTAAAATTGCCACAATTGGTCCCACCACCAAATCCTTTACACTCCTTAGTTTCTGGGATTGGAAATGATTCTAAGCACTTCTTGGCCAACATTCAGAAATATAGCAACTGTTTCCAGATGACATCATTTGGCGCTACACATATTATACACGACAATTTCATGCCCACTTTCAAGGTATTATACCAGAATATTTTTTTATAATATTCAAGTTTGTACTAAAATATATATACAGCGTGTAACGGAAGGGGGTATCAACCTTGAAGGAGGTGAATGTGCTCATGAAACTCAACAACTTTCCCCAAAGAACATAGGTCGAAATATGAAACAAAAATTTGGCCCTCACATAGTAAATCAATCAGCTGGAAGTCAGTTTTGTAAGGGAGGGCCAAATTTTTTTTTCATATTTTGACCTATGTATGTTCTTTGGGGAAAGTTGTTGAGTTTCATGAGCACATTCACCTCCTTCAGGGTTGATACCCCCCGTCCGTTACACGCTTTATATATAAAATAATGGACAAAATTTAAAATATTACAGATCGTTGTGCTCACAATCCAACAGTGAAGAGAACCATTGTCCAAGAATTACAAATGTTTCTTCATCAGAATAACAACTTAGTAAACATGTTCAAAAAAGCATTGGATCGGATGCCATCTGATAGCCATAATATTATCATTCGAGCTGACAAAACACCTGCCGGTGAACACACAAGGAGGTTTAATTCACCTACCATTGATGAAGTGGCTGTTGTCATTGGTGCAGGGAATTAACTTCACGGGAACTACCTTCACATGGGAACTAACTTCACCACTAGTGAGAATTAATTTCACTTTTTTTTGGTGAAGTTATTTCCCACTGAAGGCGGGAAATAATTTCATCAGAAAATTGTGTAAAGTAACTTCCCACCTACGATTGAAATATCTGAAAAAATATCAAGCGTTGAATTGGTGACGTGAAATAGTACCAAATGAAATAACACCAAATTTCAAATTTGGCCTTATTTCGTTGTTCAAAACGAAATAAAACCAATTTGGCTTTATTTTGATTTATAAAAAGAAATAAGGCCAAAAAAATAATGCAAACAACGCCGAATTTTTAAAGTTCACTTTTTTACATACAAAACACGCAAAAATGGTTGATTTATTGTCTAGAATAGCTACTTTTGCTAAAAAGTTTTTTTGAATTGATAGCATGGCGTACTAACAGCTAGGTATGTAAGGGGGGCATGCTGCCCCCCTGCAACCCCCCTGCTTGGGATCACTATAGGATTTGGGGTGGGTGCGAGTTTGGGTATATGCAAAGAACTTTTGCATTTGAGCACTAAAATCAAAGAAATTCCCAACAAAAAAAAAGCAAGTATGGCTCACAGTTATGAAAGAATCACAACGCATTCGTGTTCTTTGCATATACCCAAACTCGCACCCACCCCAAATCCTATAGTGATCCCAAGCAGGGGGGTTTCAGGGGGGCAGCATGCCCCCCCTTACATACCTAGCTGTTAGTACGCCGCCGTGCTATCAATTCAAAAAAACTTGTTTTAGGCTCCAATTTCAAAAATTTCAATCGAGCAACAAGTATCTGTCATTTTTCAACTTCAACTTATGTTACCTTCACATGAAAGTGAAATTGATTCCCACAAAAAAGTGAAATTATCTCCCACCTTCAGTGGGAAATAACTTCACCAAAAAAAGTGAAATTAATTCCCACTAGTGGTGAAGTTAGTTCCCATGTGAAGGTAGTTCTCGTGAAGTTAATTCCCTGCACCGTTGTCATTGTGGGAGAAAATTTACAATCTAGAGATATTGTGCTTCATCGTCGGAATAGTGATTTAAAACGTGTATCTAAAACACACAGGAGCTATGATGGATAAATGATGGAATATCCTTTGATCTTCTGGCAGGGGGAAGATGGATACCATTTAAATATCAAAATGGTAAATGAAGTAACAGGTAAATAAATTGAGCAGGATTAAATAATATTTTTAAATTCAATTCATCTAAGTAACATTTATCATTTTTGATTGCAGGTGCTGAAACCAACAACAAAGTTAGTGCTATGAATTTCTATTCATACAGACTCATGATCCGTCAAGGTGAAATAAATCATATTTTGATGTGTCAATGACTTTCTCATCAGTTTGCAGTTGACATGTATGTGAAAATTACAAAGGAGAGGACGTCTTGATCCCGCGAATACCGATGATTCCAACGGATTTACCATTCGATTTTAAACGCTTACAATTTCCAGTACGTCTGGCCTTTGCGATGACAATAAATAAATCGCAAGGACAGTCTTTAGAAGTTTACGGAATCAACTTGGAGTTTCCCTGTTTCGCGCATGGACAATTATACGTCGCGTATTCGCGCGTCGGAAAACCGTCTTCTTTGTTTATTTACGCACCACAAAACAAAACAAAAAATATAGTTTATGAGAAAGCTTTAAATTGATTAACAAACTGTATCATAACAGTGTGTGTCTGTTAATAAAAATTTAAACCTTATAAATCGCCAGTATTTCAGGAAAACTCTGTTTTTTTTAAGTATGTAAGCAACGTGATGTGTCGAAAATAATAATAAAACTTCATGCTTCATTAAAAAATGCTTTTTTATTCAATACGTTTTGTTTGTTTTGAAATTAATTTATATAAAAGTTAAGGTCTTTTATTTATCGATTGAGGAAGTACGAAGTCTGCCGGGTCAGCTAGTACTGTATAATACTGGAAGTTTTGACAGATCAATTAGTTTGGTGCAATTGTTGATTAGATAACAACAATTCAAGTAAAAATGTGAGAGAGAAACAAATAACTAAGTAGAAGAAAATGAGAAAGAGAAAATAAGAGGAAGATACCATTTATGTTGTTTTTGTTTTTATTATTTCAAGGACTTATGAATTATCATAGGTACATACATATGTTATTGTTCAAGGGAAGTATATTAGAACATTATGCTAATGAAAAATTATTAATTAATTATTAAAAAAAAGTATTCTGTTTTCAAAATTCTGTATTTCAAAATGCTGTAAATAAGGCTAAAAAATAAAAATGGTTTTGATAATGTAAAAAACTGCGCACATTTTTACATTGTTAAAACTAATTTTTATTTTTTAGCTTTATTTACAGCATTTTGAAATACAGTATTTTGATCCATACAGTATTTCGACCCCAACCGGAAATAGTTCGATTTCAAAATCTTTTTTAGTTAACGAGATTTTTAGCCGAAAACCAATTTTTACCAATTTTAGTAGCATTTCTTAAAAGTTTTTATTTCTTATATAAACAAATACAAATTGGATGAATTAATTTAAAGTCAATATCTGAGATATCGAGAACCGAACATTAATTTTTACCCAATTTGCGTACTATTTTTTGTAGATTTTATTTTTTTTTATGAAAAAACGGACTATTGGATTTTAATAAAAAAATTACTGAATGTAGAAAACAATATTTTGTATGAGATAAAATAAGTTTGAAGCCAATATTTTTAATTTTTGAAAAGATGTTTGAGTCGAAAATCAATTTTTACCAACTTTTATTAATTTTTGTTTAGGTTTTTAATTTTTTTTTGTAAAAAAAATGTCAATTCGATTTTTCTCAAAATGTTACTGAATGTTGAAAACAACATTTTTTAAAAGATAAAATTAGTTTAAAGGCAATATTTCAAATTTTTGAAAAGATATTTGAGTCGAAAATCAATTTTTACCAACTTTTTGTAATATTTTTTTTTAAAGGTTTTATTTTTTATAAAAAAAAACTGTCAATTCGATTTTTCTCAACATTTTACCAGATGTCAAAAACGTTATTTTTCGTTGCATAAAATTATTTTGGAGATAAAATCAGTTTTTGTTCGTAAAATATTCGAGGTCACAAATATTTTTTTTTTCAGTTTTTTTGATTTATGAAAAAAGTCGTTGATTGAATTTTTTTGCAAAAATATATTTGTTTGGTATCGCGTTAATACGAGTATAAAATTTAATTCAAGTTTTTAGCGTTATTGGTTGGTGAGATATTCATTTTCACTTTTTTTTTTAAATTTCTATGGTAAAAAATCCACCCACGCAATATTTTTGAGAGTCGTTTCTGCATTATTAACTGTACAACAAAATTTGTTTGAAGTCGATATCTCTTCTGGTTCTTGAGCTATGAACGACGAAAAAACGTCGTGAACGTACGGACATACGGATGTATGAACGTGCGTACACATGCACGCACAGACATCTCTCTAAAAATCTTTTATTTCGACTCTAGGACCTTGAAACGTCGAGAAATATCAAAATTGGGAAGATAAAAATTTAAAGTTCTACCATCACCATGTAAAGTAGTTTTTTGGCCAAGTGGTTAAATCTGCACATGTGTTTTTTTCACATTTTATTGAAATGTATGGTTTTGCATTTTGGAAAAAAAGAAGAAATTCTAAACCAATATTTTTTTTAGAAAATACATTTCAAAACTTTAAAACAATATAAAAAGTAAGAATTTGGAAAAAAGGGCTGCCAGAATTTTTTCGAATTTTTTTCATAAAATGCAAAACAAATCGTGAACAACCTGGAAGAACTTTCAAAAATAAGTAAATTGAAAAAAGGGGGACTAATTTCACAATCTCAGAGAACTAATGCTGCAACGTGTCATTTTAGCAACGTCTTTATTATCTGTAACGTGACGGTCGATTTTGTAAGGAGAGAAACAACCCAAGTGGCATCACTAGAGTTTACCCTTGAGCCCAATTTCGGACGACTATAAAGTACAGAGATTCTTTTTTTAGTCGCACTACACGAATGTGGAATGCTTTACCATACTTAATATTTCCCACTCATTACAATGTGCAGGCATTCAAAACCAATGTGCATCGGTATCTCCTTTCGAATCCTATCCTCCCTTCCTAATTACTCGCACTGTGTATAATCATTATAAGGGTATTCATATCCCCTTGAGTGCGCGTACAATATAAAAAAAAATATAATTATTTTAAGTTTTTGAAGTAAATTTGAACCAACAACGAGTTTAATCAGCAGAAATAACATAATGCAACAGATAACAGATTCAATGGAATCCTCAAGGTAGAAGGCGGTTTTTAAGGCCAAGAGAAACATGGAAATCATCTGTCATGAAGGAAGCTCGGTCCCAAAACTTGGAGACGTGGTCCCAGCTGAGGTATCGTGCTAGGAATAGAGAGCGATGGAAGAAACTGGTTGCCGCCCTATACTCCAGGAGGAGTTAAAGTGCTGCTACTAGCAGCCGGAAACGAAGAAGAAGACCAGATAACAGTGATTACTTTCTTTATTGTCTAAAGTTTTCCTAGATTTTGGTCGATTTAAAAAATGTTCATATTGCTAATAAACATCCACAAAGTAAACACATTTGTTTTTTTATTTTTTCAAAAAGGAAAGGAATATTATCGTAAAAGATTGAACTTGTTTAAAATTTGTAATTTAGAAAAAAAGGTAAAAATATGTTGAAATTATCAAAAATTAAAAAAAAAGTGCGTTACATTTTTAAAAGCTTTTTTTTAAATTTATAGCACACTTTTTGATTAAAAACAAGTTAATTACAAATACAAGCATTTCATATACATGGTGGGTTAGAAAAAGGGAAAAGATTTAAAAATATCATAACTCGATTTCTTACTGAGCTAGGAAAACGAATCTTGCTGCATTTAAAAAAAAAAACAAGTTTGTGACTTTTAAATCATTCAGATGCAGGCTTTTATGTTCCTTACATTGACGAAAACGAAATATAAAATTTTCTTAGACTTTTTCTAACATAACTATTGAAATGTTGGCAGAATTTTGTCAAATTGAAGCTTTCATCTCTTCCAAGTACTGCGGTTTATTTAAGTGCACTTTGGACTTAAAATAGCCCCATGCAAAAGCGCGATGACCATGCGATTTCTGCGCTACGTGAAATTTATTGGTTTGTCAAACATTTTGCGTAAACAAATCATGGTTTCGGCGGTGGTATGACACAATTGTTATGACAATTGGAATACCATTCGCCGTTAACAATTTCGTTAAAAAAATTAAGACCGATCACGATGAATGAAGAGGCTGCTCTTAAATCACGTAGAGGTTCTTCTCAAACTAGTTAACTAGATTTTTTTTATTCACGTCATCGTTCAGGTAAAAATGAACCTCATCTGTAATCATAATAACTATGGCGAAAGAAAAAGAAAAAAAAAAACTCAAAAAAAGATTATTTAAATAAAAAATATTGAAACAGCTAAAGAATAAATAATCAGCTTCTGTAATTTGAGTCCAACAAAAACGCTGAAACTTTTCAAAAATCAAATCATTAATTTTTCTAGAATTAAAGTTGCTTAAAGCATATTTATTAATTATAGATACAAAACGACTTATGTATGTCCAGTATCCATAACAAATGTACTTTACTATTATATTCAAAAAGATTGAATTGTTTGTTCATTAATCAACTACTGTCCCATTTGCATCTCAATTAATCAAGTATCATAAAAGTGCTCTTGAAAAGAAGACAAATAATTCAAAGAATTATTGTGAACATTTATATTGGTTAATAAATAACTAACATTAAATGTTCAATTATGTACCCATCATCGAATCCCCTCACCAAGCAATTTGACTTTAAAGAAAATGTCAAGAAATAAAATTCAATTGATTTATAAACTAACACACTTAATAACAAACAACAAGCCGGTAAGTTCTTCGGTGGTAGGATGGTAACATCAGCATCAACGAGAACGACAAAAACCATGTGAATTATTGTAATAATGTATCATTAACTGGTCAGCTTTCAAGTTGATGCTAATATAGAAATTATAACTATTTTCTTACTCGTTTAATTTTGAGTGTCTTAACTTTAACACTTTTTAAGGACAAGTTATGGGTTCATACAAAAAGCTAATTCAATTTTTTATAAGAGAGTTATTATAAAGGTGTTCACAAAATTAACGAAAGATTTGATTAAGCTGTAATTTTTAGTAAAGTGTTGCTATTTCTTAAAAAAATGACCCTCTGAGGGATGAGTTCAAAGTTTATGGTGAGAACTAAGAATAGCACGAGAAAACAATGTGTTTCGTATATTTCGGGTATTTTTAAGGTAGAATAACTTTTCATTTTTATCATCACTTTATGTCTTAGAACTGCTATGCTCTGAAACAGATCAATCTGGATCCAGGATTACCAAACTATCCGGACATTTTCTTTTTTTTTCGCAGGATCTCAACCCAATTTATTGGAATATGAAATCCTATCCAGATCATTTTCTCATGGTCCGGGTATAAGTCTTGCGCACTTTTTCGTACCACCCTAACCACCAGACTAAAATTACAATATCAGCAAATTTGTGCAACTTTATTCATCTTTTTTATTTCAAAACAAAATTTAAATTTAAACATGCGTTAGATGCGTTTGAATTATTTGAAATGACAAGTTTGATCTTTTAGGTGTGATAGTGGGAGGATCTCTTGGAGGAAAAAAGATCATATGCAGCAGGTAGTATAAAATGCATTGAAGTTTCTTTGAAATTATTATTAAAGAATCAGAGTTCAACTTGTTCAAAATACAGAATTTGTCCTAAACAAAAATAAACTGATCTCACTTTAAAAAAAAATTCACTATGAATTTGGTAATTTACTCAATATTGGTTGTTTTGTTTACCATTGAATTTACTTAACTTTTTTTTCTTCTTTTTCTTCTTTCATTAGGTAATTTTTATTGTACTGGCATTGTTTGCCATCAATATTTTAGCTGCTCCTTTAGATGATTCAAAAAATGCACAAATAATTTCTTATGAAAATGAAAATCTTGGAATTGATGGATACAAATTTTCGTAAGTTTCTTATAAAATATATTTAAGTTTTAAAATTAAATATTTCCTGTTTTATAAATTCAAGCTTTGAAACTAGCGATGGTACTAAAAGAAGTGAAGAAGCAATTCTTAAAAATATCGGTAAAGATAACGAAGCTATATCAGTTCGTGGAACAATTTCATGGCTTGGCGCTGATGGAATAACTTATACAATTAATTTTCTTGCTGATGAAAATGGTTATCAACCAGAAGGAGATCATATTCCTAAAGCATAGAGAAATACAAATTATAAATTGATTGAAACATAATTATCTCTTAATACAAATTATTTGGTCAAAAACAACTGAAGAATTAAAGATTATAAAAGTAGAATAAACAATGCATTAGATCAGTATTTTTCAACCTTTTACATGACACGGAACCTTTAGTACAAAGAAATATTTCGCGACCCCCCTATCCATTACTTTTTTTTGTCCCGTCGAACTTCGATAGCTCGAACTTCGATATCTTGAATTTTGTTTAATTAAAATAATGTAGCAACAGCCTTAAGAGCTTTTCTTTCATACATCTCAAACTTGTTTCCTTGTATAATTGTATGAAGGAATTCATAGGTCGAACAAACAAAATTCGACTTGCTTTGATTGTATAGACTCTTTTTGTATGGAATACCCATTTATAAAATGAAATACAAATCATATATGCATTGTGAAATTTTGAAATTCAAATTTTTGAAGGGAAATCTCAGCATGCGAGCTGAATGAATGAATGAACTAGCTGCGATTTGGGAGTGTCAGTCGGCTATTGTTTTTTGAGCTCCAGTCCGTTTTTTAAGTATTTTACTGAAGTGAATTGTAATTTAATATGGATACATTTCTAAAAAGACCAACTGAACCTACAACTTCTAGCGGGAGTGATGGAACAAAAATAAAGAAAAAACGTCTGTATGATGACAGTTATTTGAAATTCCGATTTACTATGATTGGGAATAAACCACAGTGTGTTATTTGCTTTGAAACTTTATCAAGAGAAGCATGAAGCCATCGAAGTTATTACGCCACCATAATACAAAGCATCCAAATGAAAAAAATAAACCTGTGGAATTTTTGAAAGAAAATTCAAAGTTCTTCAGCTTCAAAAAACTGCGATAGTACAGATGTCCAACGTAAATGAGAAAGCATTACTAGCTAGTTATCGAGTAGCTCTTCGTGTGGCTAAGGCAGGAAAACCTCATACTATTGCTGAAAATTTGATTCTACCAGCGGCTTTAGATATTGCGGAGATTATGTTTGGCAAAGAAGAGGTAAAAAAACTCAAAACTATACCTCTCTCTGACAATTCCATTCAACGCAGGATAAGCGATATGGCGGCTGATGTTCGTGATCAAGTCATAGATAAAATAAAAGAAAGTACTTTTGTGTCCTTGCAATTTGACGAATCTACGGATATTGCGGATTGTGCGCAGTTTGTGGCTTTTGTGCGATTTGAATCCAATGAAAAATTATTGGAAGAAATATTGTTTTGTAGAGCGCTTCCCACAAATACTACAGGCCAGTGCTTGCATAATATTATGTTCATTGAAGCTACGCAAAATATGAATATCCTTTGGCAAAAGAAATGCATTGCTATTTGTAGCGACGGAGCAAAAGCCATGACTGGTGCGAACAGTGGTTTTATTACCAGATTAAAAGAACAGATGCCAAACGCTTATTGGACGCATTGTTTTCTCCATCGCCAAGCTCTTGCGGCCAAAACCTTGCCGCATGAATACAGTCAAGTTCTAAATATTATTATAAAAATTGTGAATTCTATTAAAGGAAAAGCGTTGCAGACACGACTGTTTCGAAAAATGTGTGAAGATATGGGAGCACTCCACCAAAATTTACTTTACCATACTGAGGTTAGGTGGTTGTCGAGAGGCAAAGTATTAGCCAGAGTGTTGGAACTTCGCGCTGAACTTTTAATATATTTGCAGCAGGCCAAGTCAGAATACTCTAAATTTATTTCTGACCCGGAATTCTTTTTGAAATTGGCTTTTCTTTCTGACTTATTTGAACATTTAAATATCTTGAATAAAAGTCTTCAAGGGCGGGATGAAAATGTCATCACTGCTAAAGACAAAATCCATGGTTTTACAAACAAAATTGAATTTTGGTCATCGTCTCTTAATCAAAACCACTTAGATTCATTTTCCTCGACACAATCTTTTATTGAAGAAGTCGGATGTGAGATAAATATCAAGGAATTTATACCTGGTATGAAAATGGTGTTAGAAAAGTTGAAAGAAGAAATGTGTCATTACTTCTCAATGGAAGAGATTTCGAAGAATATTGGGCAAAGGTGGATCTTAAATCCGTTTTTAAATGCAGCTGTAAATGAGGCAAATTTGGCAACCAAACTCAAGGAAAGTCTCCTGGATCTATGTATGTATCTGCCGATGGGATACTGCAATTGGAATTCAAGTCTGTCAATTTGGATACCTTTTGGTTAAAAAGGAAATTAGAATACCCTGAATTAACATTAGAGGCTTTGAAGTGTTTGATTCCATTTGCCACCTCATACCTGTGCGAGTTGACATTTTCATCAATGGCTCAAATTAAAAGTAAGGAAAGAAATCGCTTACATTTGGAAAACGATTTAATTCTTAATATAGCAAAGACGGATCCAAGATGGGAGAAATTGATTTCTTAAAAACAAGCGCAACCCTCGCATTAAGAATAATTTTTTTGTTAATTATATCTTAGAGGTTATTTTTATTTTTCGTTTGTTTGACACTAATGAATATGTAATTTAATTATCATTTTTCGTAATAAATCTTTTTAAACTTTTTTAACTATAGTATTTTCTCAACCTTTTGGAATTCCTAGGGGGTCGCGACCCACACGTTGAAAAACACTGCATTAGATGATTTATTATAATTTGTGGTCAAGTCCTTATCCTGGAATTATCATTTTGCAGCTGGAGAAACTATTCGCTATACAAAACTTCATGAGGGCGTTCAAGTTACAATGAATATACGCTTGAATCAATCTTTTATTTGAATGAAATAAGTAAAAGCGAATTTTATTTTAAATAATCGCTTCGCATTACGGTGCTCTTCTTGGCCATTATTTTCTTTTTGTTTCAAAAACGAAAGTTTGTTGGGAATGTTAAAAACAAAATCGCCATATCTTAAGCCATTGACATCATTATTGAGTACTCAGCACGGCATGCATGTGAAAATAAATACAGTTTAAACGCATTTTCCACTAAACAAGTTGTATATGAGATATCAATAAGGTTTTATCTTTATTTGATGACCCTATCAGTGACACTTATTTAGACCCGCTCCCGTAAAAATTTTGTATTTTAAATTCTGTATGAAAAAATATCTACAACATTGTTGAAATTTTGTAGTACGAAATTCTGGTTGGTCAAAATTCTGTATTTAAAAATGCTGTAAGGCCGATTTTGTTCCAGTCAAAGTTGAACATAACTTTCGAATTTTTATTATGTCGTGAATTTGTTTTTATTCACTCAAAGTTGACGTTTTTTACTGCCGATTTCCAACTTTAGAGTTAATCAACCTTTATTTTTCATAATTCCCAAAAAATATGAAGCCAACTTGGCTCTTGACACTTGTTTTTTTTTTTTTTTTTTGTTTATTTTAAGTAAATAATAATAGAATTTGGTTTACACATGTCCGAAGAAAAGTTGGAGTTTTCTAATTTTAATTGATTGAAAAAAAAAACAATCCTTACTCAATTTTTAAAGTAGAATGACTAAAAAGGTAAACAAACATTTTGGAAACCCAAGGTTCTGTAATACTTTGGAAAGTGAAATTTGTTTCCCTTTGCCAAGTTTTTGCCCTTTGAACTGAATATAAAAGTCGTAGTATAAGTGGTTCCCAAAATGTTTATTTGGTTGCATAACTGTTAAAACAAAATAAACAAGTTTCACAAACAAAATTTTAAGATGAATTAAAAAATCAAGAAAATTTTGCAAATACAATGCATTCCTCATTGTTAATAAAACTTAATATGAAGTATGTGTTTTCAAAAAATTCTTTAGGAGGTTGCGCTATTGCAATGACAATTTTTCCTTAATTCTACTTTGAAAACATTTTTAGATAGCCATGAATAAAATTCCTTGAATAAACGTGAGTTTTGTGTGTTCCTTTAAAGTTGTGTGTTAAAAAGTTTTAAGTAACTTTTTTCATGAAAATAGATTATTTTGACTTTTTTCTTTAAGATAGTGTTTTTGAATTTATATAATAATTATTGCATGTATTAAATGTTTTATAGTATTTACTATCGTCTACATGCCTTTTGATTGAATTTTGATACAACATTTGTTCAGGTTTAAAAAAAAAAACAATACACTTCATCAAATGCTGGATTTTTTTTCTTCAGATATAATTAATAAACAGATTTAAAATACATTTTGTAAGGATACAGAATTTCGTTCTGAAATATGAAAAAAATGGAATGTCTTCAACTTTTTCTGAAATCTAAAAAAAATTGAATGCTTTACAGGAAAAAATATGAATTGGACATTCTGAAGTCGTGTCTACTCGATTCTACAAGACCAAGACTTTTCTATTGTTCAAGTTCTAGCAAGTGCATACGACCGTCACACAGTGTAAACAACTATTTTTATGTAAATTTGATTAATGCGTATTAGTATGGCATTTAAAATCGATTAATTTTATTCTAATTCTTTAAACGTGCACCATGCAATTTTTTAAATGATTAAGCATCATCCGACACGATTTTCATTCATTTTAGCATCACATTTTAACACGTTTTTTTTATTTTCGTTATTTTTCTAGCATTTTCATTCATAAGTCGAGGCTTGCTTTTTTGCTTGTTTTATGTTGCTTTGACTTTGACCCCCACGTACTCCAAGAGCAACTTGAGTTTATTGAAAAAAATCAAAGCAAATTTGACCTTTTAATGTTTGTTTTGTGTCTTGTAACCTTAAACTCGTTTGATTGTTTTTTCAATGAAAATAATATTATACAATAAGGAGAAGATGAATCTTGGTACAAAATATTGAAATAGATTTAAAGAACGTATTATACTTATATACGGTTTTCCAATAGGGCCGGGTTGATTTTGGCAGCTCGTGGCATTGTTTCTTATACTTTCTTTCAAAATAATCTTCTTTTAATCATCATGATAAGTTACAGCTTCGAATAACACGTATAAATGATAAAACTTTATTATCCAAATGAGGTTTCTCTGGTTTTTGAGTCGTAACTTGAGCCCGCTCCCATATAAAACCATTACCATCAACGCTGATCGCTATAGGTCGCTGATCACCAACTTCTTGTGGCCTGAATTGGATGATATGGAGACCAAAGACATATTGTTTCAAAAATTATTGTATTTTATAAAGTACAAAATGTCTGTAATGGAAAAGTCAGAGCTCAAAGGCGCCTTTTCATATAACTGTCCACTGCAATGTCAAAATATAGCAACGACTTGTAGTAAAATAGTTGAAGTTTTTAAACTGGTAGTTGGGGTTCATGTTGCTTTAATTTCAAATCAAATATTATTCCAACTACTTGCTCCTTCGAGGCTATACTCTTTATCCATTTTGTTAAGCCAGCAAATGTTTTTGGACATTTCGTAGATTATCCCGTGGGCGGGATATTAAGAAGAAAGGAATATTTTTACTTGAATATTTTTTTTTATATTTTTTTTCGCAATAATTAACAACAAACAATATCATCTTTACTTTAGGTCACATAAAAATTAGATCACTTAAGCAACTGGGGCAACGGGCAAATGAGCGGCGCTGGGTTGGAAACCGTTCTCATCGGCGATGTAGTTGACGGTGTAGGTGACACCATCGTCTCCGATGTAAGAGAAAGATCCCTTAACTGAGAGAGCTTCGGCTTCAGTTCCGATGTTCTTCAATTGACCTTGTTCTGAGTGAGCCTTACCGTCACTGGTCTCAACACTATTTTTTTGGAAAAAAGAAACATTTATTAATAATAAATTCAATTGAAACAAAATTTTCAATTATCTTACGCGAAATCGTATCCTTCAGCACCGACATTGCTGTCTGAGCGGACGATGGAAGCTTCTTGGGCTGGGGCGGCCAAAGCCAAACCGAAAAGGGCGACGAGAACAATAACGAATTTCATGATGATATTGGTTTTGTGTTGTTTTACTAGTTGTTAACTGTAAGAAAACTGAAAACTAAGTGGATGCTAACTCTTTGGATTCGTTACAATTTATAGCTGACCAAAATTTTGTTGTCAATCTATTAAAACCTGATTATATTTTAAATTCGTTCAGAATCTAAAAAAAACACAATATAAAATGCTAATAAGCCAAAAATTTTGTATTGATAGGTCTACGCAATTTTTTTTTAACCATAAACGTAAAAATCAAACGCACACGCACCCTATTGGTGTGCGTGGTGGTTTATTAAATGCGGCTAAAAGAAGATCAACTTCTATTGAACTTGTGTTGCTATTCGGAAAACCAGTGCGGGAACTGGTTAAGAATTTTATCGTCGTCTTTTTTAGGAAGTTAAGGTTTTTATTTGTTGTACCTTCAGTTTTTTAATTATTTTTATATTTAAGTGAACTTTAGATAAAATATGACAGAAAATTCTTTGATGTTCATCAAAATGAAAATTAAATGATTTCAAGAAAATACTGGCATTACTTACAAACATGAAAAGCTATTCAATTAAGGTTACTTTTAAAAAAGCAACAAGACTGATTTAAAATAGGTGATCAGACTTGTTGCTGCAGGCATCCTTGCTTTGATTTTGTATGAATATTAAAGGAAAAATAAGTACAGAAAATTAAATAGAAAAAGAATCATTAGGGCAATCCAAATTGTCCTACATTTATTAATAATTAAGATTGCTTTTACATTTAATGTAATATTGTGTAAAGTTAATAATTCAATTAAGTGTACACATTTAAATAATGTTACTTTTGTAGGGACGAGTTTTTAAATTTAATAATACATAACAAATAAAATTAAGTTTAAACAAAACAATTTAAAGTTTCCTTCTTCATAAAAATTCTTTTTGTCAGTTTTAACTTTATTAAACTTATCAGAAATATTTTTTTTTTCAACAAGGTAAAAATTATATTTACAACATGCATAATCAGTGTTGCCATTTTGTAATTCATCATTTTTTTATTGGCAATAGTTAAACCTTTTTAATTTAATTAAATTTTAAAAGAAAGATTGAATATATACAGGGTTATCCATTTTGCGGTTTCAAAAGTAAACGTAAATAAAACACTTTTTTTATGATATTTATTTTGTATTATAAAGTTTGAACGTTGACATTATTTGTGAAACACTACATCATTTAAAAGACAACCACACGAATTGTTGCAAGCATCGATTCGTTTGAGGTAATTTTCGACCACTTTTTGACACATATTGCCATTGGGCGGTATCACAGGGATACCGACATACTGTCCAAGTGCAAAATCTCCAAAAGCAAAATCCCCACACTTTTTAAAATCCACAAAATCGTTATCCCCAAGTACAAAATCTCCAAAAATAAAATCCCCAGGATCTAAATCCCAATGCCGATAATCCACAAACGAAATCCCGAAATCTATTTTTTTCAAATACGTCAATGCATGTTGGTTTTCATCATCTGAGTGAAATTTACTTCTGGTTCAAAAACCAATTTTATGGATGCATCAAAAAGAAAACATGAACCCGAGTTTAAGTCAGTTGCCGATTGTCTAAAAAATTATTTTCCTCGCACACAAAATACAGCGCAGCACGAATTTCGACACGCGTTTTTTTTATTTGATAGATAATAAAAAATAAATAATAATTATAGCAATTTTAGAACGAGGAAACATTTATTTCTATTTCAAATTAATTTTCAAAATTCACTTTTTCACATACAACACACGCTAAAATGGTTGATTTTGACATTTCTTGTCTGTTTTTTGTTCAGTGTTTCCATTTCTTTGATTTTAGTGCTCAAATGCAAAAAGTTCTGTGCGCATATACCAAAAATCGCACCCACCCCAAATCCTATAGTGATTCCAAGCAGGGGGGTTGCAGGCCGGCAGCATGCCCCTCCTTTACATACCTAGCTGTCAAAACTATCATGAACTATCAATTCAAAACATTACTATTGGAAAAACTTGGCATTGGGATAAATAATGATTGGAAACCATTACCTTGGGAATGACAAAAATTGAGACATTGCATTTTGGAAAAAATGGACATTGGGACACACGGATTCGGAATTTCGTCCTACAATAGGAAATGATAGATGTTGTTACCACAATTGAGAAAATAAGCAGCGGTGAAAAACGTCAATTGAAAAACATAGATAGTATTAATTTCTTATGTTTTTGTTGAATAAAAACATAAACACAACTTAACTTTGTTCTGAATTATTCCCAAAATCAAAGTGCTCAAGAGTTAAAGGTATATCTGCAATTCTGCATAAATACGGTCTCTCCTAGCCCCGTCCAGCTTTGTCAAATCGCATGATCTTGGTGGCCAGTTTATATCGCCACGACGAGAAATTACACGGCCAGGAAATGTCTCTTGAAATAAAGCCATATTCGCTCGAGTTGTGTGGCATGTGGCACCGTTTTGTTGAAAACACATATTCTCCAAGTCGTATTCTTCAATAGCAGGCAAAACGAGAGTCGTTTTCGAAAAAGTAATGTCCAATCACCAGTACCCGTGGCAGGATGGTTAGTGCGTTGGGCTGTTTAACTTAGAGTGTCCGTATGGGACCAGTAAGTTAGTTGTAAGTTATGGATAATTAGGCTAGTTTTATGAATTTTTGTCTAGCTTTAAGATAGTCTTAAGAATGAATTAATAAAAATGAATTGGAAAAAAAAAAAAAAAGTGCGTTGGGCTGTTATGCCAGAGGTCTTGGGTTCGATCCCTGCATATGCCATCTAAAGTTTTTTTTTCCACGGGTACTGCCTCTTGCGAGAAATTGAAAAATTCTCCAAGAGTATTTCTTGTCATGAAAAGTGCTTTCTCAAACTAGTCGTTCGGATTTGGTTTAAGAACTGTAGGTCCCCTCCATCCCTGACAACAGTACTCGCACACAGGAATGGATGAGAGTTGTAAGTCACAAGACCCTAGTTCTCAACGGACTGTTGGGCTACACAATTTATTTATTTTTAATGTCCAATCACACCTCCGGACCAAAGAGCGCACCGAACAGTGACTTTTTGTGGATGTAATGGCCTCTCTTCAATTAATTGAGGATTCTCAGAACCCCAAATACGACAATTTTGTTTATTAATATGTATGTATACCACCGGTTGAGAAATATGCTTCGTCGCTGAAGAAAATTTTATTCGAAAAATCGCCTTCCACCGGCTGTTGTTCAAGCATCCATTCGAAGTATCTACGACGCACGTTGTGAATGGTCAGCTGGCTTCAGTTGTTATGTGAGCTGGACTTAATATGGATGTAAGTGTAGATCCAAATGTAAAATACGCCATAATATGCAGTAAGACAGTTCTAATTCCTGAAACGACACATTCGGGTCGGTCTTCGGCAACACTTTCACTTACAGCAGAGATATTTTTAGTGGTACGAGCGAAACTATGATGCAGAGGCCTTACAATATCTGTAAGCAATTCAGTCTCTTCAAATTTCTTCACAATTTTGACGATTATATAAACCATAATCTTCTCTTAAAGCACGATACGTGGCTGTGCCAGAATCACCATTTTTGTAGTAGGTTTTTAACAATTTGTATACGTTGGCGATAGTTAAGCGATCCATTTTCGTAAATGCCAGACTTTCAACTAAAACAAAAATTGGTTTAACAACTTAGCTTGACAGATGTCGAATTCCAGCCCTATACTTTTGAAACCGCGAAATGGATAACCCGTTATTAGAAAAATTTGTAGTAGAAAATCGGCTGACAATTTCCTGCAACTTTTTCCTTCCAATTAGAAATTGTCTATTTACACGCTTTAAAGGCTTTAGAAAACAAACAAATTGGTAGAGTCATTGGAAGACAATTTTCTCGACAGATGACAGAGAACATGAACATTTATTTTAGAAGTGAAAACAACAGGTCGTGCAAAAATAATTTAAAAAAATATCGAATATAAAAACGACAGGCAATTGACTAAGTTGAAAAATTTGATCATGCGTCCAATCCATTCAGGGCCGTCTTTACCCTTTTGGGGCCTCTGGGCACTTTTCCAAAATGGGGCCCCTGTATGATTATATAAAAATGTTATGTTGTGTAATAAAGGTACATAGAAAATATCACATAACTTTGAATTGATATTTATTCTTTTAATTTTTTAAATAAATACATTTTTTTAATTCATTACAAAAATAAATAGTTATTGCAGCATTTAAAACATACACATAAACAATGTAAACATAAAAAAAAATAAATATGTCATATAAAATTCAAAAATAAACAAAATTTAAATAACAGACAATTAAATAAGTTATTGAGAATGTAATTTAAAGAACAATATAGTGACACAGACTATATTTTTTCAGGTAAAAGAAAGGAATATTTATTGAAGGGGTCTTTTTCTTGATATGAGATTAGTAAAATCATTGATCACATCTTCAAAATCGATCCCTCTGAGGATGTCGCTTTCGATTGACATCAGCGACAAACATGTCAATCTTTCTTGAATCATTGTAGTTCTGAGTTCGTTTTTGATTCTTTTTAACTTAGAGAAGGAACGTTCCCCACTGCAATTGGTCACCATCATACTTAAGAAAATTCTTAGTGCAATTTCAACATTTGGAAATTCATCTTCAATTTTATTAGTTTTTAAAAAATTATAAAGCTCTAGAATGTTGTCAGTTTTTTCATTTTCGTGTCGACTAATTTTCAAGTAGTCTTTTAAATTCAGGCATTCAGCATGTAGTTCATCTCCGTTCACATCTTCGGTGTAAAATTTAGCAAAAAATTTGCAGTTCTCTTTTAAGTCTTCTGAATTCAGATTTTTTAATCGAAAAAAAAAAAAACGTTGGCCAATCTTCGTATACGAACCTAGTCGCTGTTTCAAATGAACGCTTAGTGTGTCGACAATGGGCGTCAAAAAAAAGTCTGGGGTGAGCCAGGACCTTGGTTCCTTGTATTCGGAATCCGGATTTTTTTGTATGGCTGATGAATCAAAGTTATCAAAATTGTCCCTGAGCCCAATTATAAATTCATCTATTGCACTCAGCAAATTTATTGCAACATCCAGGGTAATATTTTGTTTTTGAAGTAAAGTACTTGTTTTATATTAATTCTTTGCAATACAGAGTTCCAAAGTTCTGTAAGTATGGTAAATTCAAGCTTGGACATTTGTTTGCAAAGACTAAATGCTTCCTCTCTGGCCTCTCGTGCCTGTCCTAAATCGTTCGTGATAGACATCAAATCTTCTTCAATTTCTTGAAGTGCATCAGCTCGCGCCGACCATCTTGTTTGAGAAAGACTTTTTTTGGACCTAAATGAGCAGTCAACACACTCCATCGATTAGAAGATACCGAAAAAAAGTTATACAATTTTTGAATAATGTCAACAAATTTGGTTGCTTCTAAAACACACCCAGCGGCATGCACTCCTACCAAGTTTAATGAGTGCCCTGCACAGCACATGGTACAAAAGTGGCAAATTTACATTTTTCTTTTATTCTTGCCTGCAGACCAAAAAACCTTCCTGACATATTTGCCGCGGTGTCGTAGATTTGGCCTCTGCAATCTGTTATCGAAATGTCATGATTCTCCAAAACCTTCAGTATGGTTTCCGCTAAATAATCAGATCTATGTTTGTTAATTGGAATAAAGTCCAAAAACCTTTCAACATCAGACTCGTGATTTTTTACGTAACGAATAATAAATGTTAGTTGATCAACATGAGACAGATCGGGTGTACTATCAACGCTTACTATTGACCTATAAAACAAATAGTGAGAAGTGTAATCTTTCAACTATCTCATTGAATGGCCAAAAACAAAAACTCTTTACCTCTTTACCTTGAAATCTTAAGAAATTGAGTGCCGTTCATCCGACGGATAGTTAAATTGCTATGTATGATTTACTGCGTTGATGCAAACTGTATGCGCGTTGCAAATATAGAAACACCATTATCTTTATTTTTTCATACAGATATAGGAAAGTACGAATTCTGATCATTCTTTATGCATCTAAAATTGTATCGAAATATTTTTTTCCTTGAAAATAGACCAATAGAGGTTAAGTGATGTTTCAACAATTTGGGGGCCCCTGGTGATTGCTGTGGGCCAGTGGGCCCAGTGGTAAAAAGGGGTCTGAATCCATTTCAACATTTCAACAAATAAATAAAAACTTATTCTTTTACGTTATTTTTTCAAATGGTGACTTCTTATTTATTTCAATATTCGTATTTTTCAAATTCTTTGAACATCTCGCAAACTTTGGTTGTTGTTTCCTGCTCAAAAACTTTCTACTAATTAAAAATTGGATGATGTTTTTTGAAAATACATCCAATTAATTGAAAATATGAAAGAAAATTGGGTGCTCAGGCGACTACAAACGATTGCAAGATGTTGGCAAATTTTTTGATAGAACATTTTTTGCATGTCTTTTTTGACACATAAAATTGAGTGTGTTGTTAGAAAACTGGTTTAAATATTTTGAGAAAAATCTGCCAATATTGGAAGACCTTCCAATTGTGTATACTAAGCTTAAAGCTTAAAAACTTATTTTTCTTTTTCACTGACTCCGAGGTTTGTCATCAAAAACTTATTTTTTAAACAAGACATGCAAAATTAAGAACTAATTAACGAGAAATTATCCTTTCACAGCTTTTCGAAAATGTTGAAGTTTGTAAAAGTAGTAAAAATTTATTTAGAATTAATTAAAAAAGTAGAACATTAATTCACAAAACAGTTTGTCAATGGGTATACAGTGGGTAAGTGGCATTAAATATAGAAATAAAATGTAGCGAAAAGTGTGGACGAACAAGAATTCTTCGTTTTCTAGTTCGTTTTCTTCAATTGAATTATCATTCAATTGATAAAATTGTATGCAGTAAAAAACTATTATTAAATTCACTTGGCGAAAATTTTAAAAATGTATTCAAAGAAGCTGATGCTTTGCCTCAAGGATGAGGAAGATAAAAAATCAACAAAAACATACATAGATACAAAAATGGGAAACAAAGAAACATGTCAGACATTTTTCTCAAAGCGTCCACACCAACAAATAAAAACGAATCAAATAAAATTTCT
Source organism: Eupeodes latifasciatus (assembly GCA_920104205.1). Lineage (NCBI taxonomy): Eukaryota > Metazoa > Arthropoda > Insecta > Diptera > Syrphidae > Eupeodes > Eupeodes latifasciatus. The sequence goes on along the minus strand of OV049926.1, from coordinate 130,008,545 downwards.
GAAATGTTTCTGTAAAGTTTTTATAATGTTTTTTAAACAAATGGAAAGCATTTCAGAAACGTTTTTTGTACAATGTTTATGTATCATGAAATGTTTCTTTGACGCGGACACAAATTTATGATTCTAAGAATATTGATACAGAAAAAATATCAAGACTTTTTCATTTCCAACGGAGAAGAATAAAGTCCTTGCAACGCAGGAACACTTGACACTTGACTTGACATCAGAATCCTGCCTAATTTCCACATTTCTTCTATCAAACTATGTAGTCCTCTGCACTATTTTAACATGTTTAAGTTATAAAACTAAGCTTAAAGAGAGGCTGGGATGTGACCAATACTGATAACTTCCCATTTGTGACCGTCTGTCGATATTTCTAAAAGTTTTACAAAATATTAAAAACAAGTAATTACAAGTCAATACCTTTCTTTGTTTTTAAGATACTTATAAGTCGAAAACTATTTTGATCAGTTTTTATTTGTTTTTGTAGGTTTCCTTTTTTTTTCTAAAAAAAATAGTTGTCAGTTGGATTTTGTTAAAACATTAAAAGTTAACAATATTTTACAAATAATGTTTTTTTGTCGAAATATAATGTTGAGTAGCAGTTTTTATTTCTTATAAAAATAATGATTATTGAATTTTTCTAAGAAAATTAGCTTATTGTATGGTATGAAATGATTTTGAAGTCAATAGGTATCTTCATTTATTCTCGAGATATAATTGAGTCGAAAAGCAGTTTTTACCAATTTGGTATTTGTTTAATATATTTTTTTTAATTTTACAAGAACAATGTTTTTATAAGATAAAATTAGTGTGAATGCAATATCTTTAATTGGTGTCTAGATATTTGCGTAGAAAATCAATTTTTACCAACTTTTAGTAGTATTTTTTTAGGTTTTTGTTTTTTGTAGCATTCATTTTTCAAAAGATTTTACCAGGATCCTATTTCAAAAAAATGACAGCTGAAATTCCTACAAATTTGTCACACTTGTCTGACAAATTTGTATTTTATAAAATATTGACTTGTAACAAGTTTCTCAGAAAAATACAATGACAAATTTGTCATGACAATACCGGCGACGTATTACACGAATCCCCAACTAAGAATCGTTATCTCATTCACTTGAAAATATGTATATCGTTTATCATTTTAGGTCTTTTCACTCTCAACGTATCTGAGTTTCCTGTCGCAATTGTCAAATAAATACTGACAAACTTGGAAATTTTAATTTATAATTCATTTAATATATCAGAACTGTCAGTACAAATTTGTCGTAAAATTGCTTAAATTTATGGAAAAATACTTGAAAATTCATTGTCAAGGTAATTTCTTTATGAAACGAAAAAAAGATGACAATTGTCGTTAATTTTACTAAAAGTATAGAAAATTGTAAGATTGTTTATGGAATAGATTTTGACTTAACAAATTGTCACCTGTCACAATTGTCAATGTTTATGAAATAGGTCCCAGGTGTCAAAAACGTTACTAATTTGGAGTGATTGAAACCCAAACTTATACTACGAAAGTATATATATATATATATACATACATACATATATATGTATATTGTATATACTATATATATTAACTTTGAAAGTCTCGGAAATTTACTTTCACTTTAAGAATATACCTAAGTTATATATTATTATTTTAGTCCACAAGCAAAACCAAATACAGTGCAAATAAAAAATTTATTTTGTTTGAGATTTTTTTTTTAATTAAACATATTAGTTAACATTTTTAACAACATCATTATCGTGTTTTTTTTTCAAAATTTAGAAATAGAACACAACAAACACAAATACACAGGCAGGCAGACTTTTATAGCTTTTCAAATTTTGAAAAAGTTATTTAGGCAACTGGGGCAACTGGCAAATGAGCGGCGCTGGGTTGGAAACCGTTCTCATCGGCGATGTAGTTGACGGTGTAGGTGACACCATCATCTCCGATGTAAGAGAAAGATCCCTTAACTGAGAGAGCTTCGGTTTCAGTTCCGATGTTCTTTAATTGACCTTGTTCAGAGTGAGCCTTACCGTCACTGGTCTCAACACTATTTTAGAAAAAAGAAAGAGGAAAGCAAAATTTATTAATAATAAATTCAATTGGAATTAAAAATTTCAATTATCTTACGCGAAATCGTATCCTTCAGCACCGACATTGCTGTCTGAGCGGACGATGGAAGCTTCTTGGGCTGGGGCGGCCAAAGCCAAACCGAAAAGGGCGACGAGAACAATGACGAATTTCATGTTGAGGGTGTTTGCTTGTTAACCGGAGGAAACGAAGTGGATGAAAATTGATCGGCGCCGAACTCATTTATAGGTGAAGAGGAATATCCAAAAATCGCAAAATCATCTAACGCATAATACCAATACAAGTATGAATAAAAAATGTAATATATTTAAAAAAGTTAATTTAATCTTCTCAACCGGTAGGGGATACGTATTTTAACTTTTTTTATTTCCACGCACTTTATAGATCAATAGAAGAACTTGTCGTGATACCAAAATCGCTTCAATCTAATTTTAGATAGTTTTGTACGTCAAACTTCTTGAGCCAATTAAAAGTGGTAGCCATTTGTTAAGAAAATCATAAACTAAACCAGTATCTGTATTATAATAAGGCCTCTATGATTTTGAATACCAAAAATCAAGAACACAAAAAAAGAATAAGTCGACTTATGTACTACTTGTCCCCTCACCCCGGCAAATTAAGTGAAATTGGACCTTACAGAATGGAAATACCGAGAAATATGTATTTATAATATTTAGGTATATGTATTTCAATACCACAAAGTTTCAGATTTAAAATATTTTATAGTACTTGTAAGATCTTGGTAATATTTAAATATAATTTTGTATTTTATTGTACATGAGAACTAAACTCTATAGGTCTTTTATTATATCTTGTGTCACTTACCAATTTTGTTATAGATTATCTTAACTAATCAATAAATATTTACTTAGTACCGGTTTAAGCTAAGCCGCTTTGCAAAATTGTCTAAAATTAGTAATGCAATATAATTTCCATATTTAAAGTTGTGTCTTGATCTAGATAACAGCCGATAACTTGATTGATCTAAAAAAGTGCGTGGAAAAGAGTAAAAATGCGTAAGTACCTACGGCCTACCGGTTGAATAGATTATATTAGCATTTTTAATATTGATCCATTTTATTCATCCATTAGGCTTTGCAATTTTGTTGTTATTTTTGTGAATTTGGGTATTCCTCTTCACCTATAAATGAGTTCGGCACCGATCACTTGTCATCCACTTCGTTTCCTCCGGTTAACAAGCAAACACCCTCAACATGAAATTCGTCATTGTTCTCGTCGCCCTTTTCGGTTTGGCTTTGGCCGCCCCAGCCCAAGAAGCTTCCATCGTCCGCTCAGACAGCAATGTCGGTGCTGAAGGATACGACTTCGCGTAAGATAATTGAAATTATTTTGTTTCAATTGAATTTATTATTAATACATTTTTATTTTTTTCAAAAAATAGTGTTGAGACCAGTGACGGTAAGGCTCACTCAGAACAAGGTCAATTGAAGAACATCGGAACTGAAGCCGAAGCTCTCTCAGTTAAGGGATCTTTCTCTTACATCGGAGACGATGGTGTCACCTACACCGTCAACTACATCGCCGATGAGAACGGTTTCCAACCCAGCGCCGCTCATTTGCCAGTTGCCCCAGTTGCCTAAGTAACTTTGTCATAATTTGCAAAGCTATAAAAGTCTGCCTGCTTGTGTATTTCTGTTAGTTGTGTTCAATTCCAAACTTTTGGAAGAAAAACACGACAAGAGCGTTGTTAACTAATGTTAAATAAAATTTAATTGTTCCAACTAAATAAGTTTGTTTGCGTATTGAATTCATGATTTTATATCTGGATAGCTGTATTTTATTTTGTTAAATCGGAACAAGAAGGGGTTTACATTATTTACTTAAGGTGGCGCTACAGTCCTGTGTGAACTAGTGACTCAACCAACAAACTTCTTCATCTAACTCTGTCCCTAGCTAGATGTCTCCAGTTTCACGCTCCAAGTTGGGTGCGGTCACTTTCCATTTGTGCGCGCCACCTGATCCGCGGTCTTCCTCTACTGCGCTGTCCTGTGGATGGGGATTCGAAGACTTTTTGGGGGGTTTCATATTGGACGATTAATTCAACAATTAAATAAATGATAGTTTTTATAACTATTAAAAATAAAAAGGCTTCACATTTTAAAAGCTTTCAACTTAAATTATTTTTCTTAAGAGTGACAATATACTTTTGAATTTTATCGCATGAGTGCGCAATTATGCGTTTTCTGCATCAGAATTGATTCTAGACGGATTAAGTTACAATTCTTAGTCAAGGCTTGAAAAACATTCTACAATGAATGCAAGTAATAATGGGAAATTATCAAATATTTTCCAAAGTTGCAATAAATACTCACGATTGTTACATATTTTTCGTCAGTGATTTTCTTTATTTGTTGAAAATATCAACCTCTTTCTCTCATTTTATGCAAGTGACATTTGCGAAAGAAAAGATAAAAGAAATTATTGATGTTATAATGGGTGATTTTTTTGAGGTTAGGATTTTCATGCATTAGTATTTGACAGATCACGCGGGATTTCAGACATGGTGTCAAAGAGAAAGATGCTCAGTATGCTTTGACATTTCATCATGAATAGACTTACTAACGAGCAACGCTTGCAAATCATTGAATTTTATTACCAAAATCAGTGTTCGGTTCGAAATGTGTTTCCGCTTTTTTATCGACAAATTTTGTTCAGCGATGAGGCTCATTTCTGGTTGAATGGCTACGTAAATAAGCAAAATTGCCGCATTTGGAGTGAAGAGCAACCAGAAGCCGTTCAAGAACTGCCCATGCATCCCGAAAAATTCACTGTTTGGTGTGGTTTGTACGCTGGTGGAATCATTGGACCGTATTTTTTCAAAGATGCTGTTGGACGCAACGTTACGGTGAATGGCGATCGCTATCGTTCAATGCTAACAAACTTTTTGTTGCCAAAAATGGAAGAACTGAACTTGGTTGACATGTGGTTTCAACAAGATGGCGCTACATGCCACACAGCTCGCGATTCTATGGCCATTTTGAGGGAAAACTTCGAAGAACAATTCATCTCAAGGAATGGACCGGTAAGTTGGCCACCAAGATTATGCGATTTGACGCCTTTAGACTATTTTTTGTGGGACTACGTCAAGTCTAAAGTCTACACAAATAAGCCAGCAACTATTCCAGCTTTGGAAGACAACATTTCCGAAGAAATTCGGGCTATTCCGGCCGAAATGCTCGAAAAAGTTACCCAAAATTGGACTTTCCGAATGGACCACCTAAGACGCAGCCGCGGTCAACATTTAAATGAAATTATCTTCAAAAAGTAAATGTCATGGACCAATCTAACGTTTCAAATAAAGAATCGATGAGATTTTGCAAATTTTATGCGTTTTTTTTTTAAAAAAAAGTTCTCAAGCTCTTAAAAAATCACCCGATATATTAGCTTAATTATTAAAATAATATAAATTTTAATTTAAATCAATTTCCTGTTTCATATAAACTGCTTTACATATGTATGTCATTTCAGTCAAATAAGTTTTCGTCCGGAGTTGCGATTTTATATTTGAGAGAAGTGTATACAAAATATTAAAATAAAATGATCTACTATTTTCACTTATTCAAGGCATTTCTCTTTAAAAAAAGAGGCTGGGATGCGACCCTCACTGATATGATAACTTCCCATCCCGTCTGTCGTCTTGCTTAAGAGATTTGTAGATTTTTGTTTTTTGTTCAAAAAGTTTTAAGTTGAATTATTCTAAACAAAATTTAAATTACCAACAATATTTTGCATACCTACGATGAAATAGTTTGATTGCAAAAGTTTTAGTAGCATTTCATAAAAGTTTTTATTTCTTATATAAACAAATACAAATTGAATGAACGAAATTAATTTGAAGTCAATATTTTCAATTGTTCACGAGATAACAAGAACCGAACATCAATTTTTACCAAATTTGCGTACTATTTTTTGTAGATTTTAATTAAAAAAAAAAAACGGACTGTTGGATTTTTATAAAAACTTACTGAATGTCGAAAACAATATATTAGTTTGAAGCCAATAGTTTAAATTTTCAAAAAGATATTTAAGTTAAAAGTGATTTTTTACCAACTTTTAGTAATGTAGTGTAAGAGATAATCTAGGAATAATGAAACCCGATCACCCTGTATATATTTCTAATTTTTAGTAAACAATTCATATTATTTATGTACACAACGTTCTCATAAAAATTCATCATATAATTATTACTGCTACTGTAAAATCGAATGATTTATGTCTCTCTCTTTGACAACTGTTAATATTTCGAATAAGAAAAGATCACTTGTAATAAAGCTTTTTCCAAGACAAGACGTGTCTTTTAATTTTTTCATGGAAACTTATTTTTAATTGTGCATGTTTATTTTTTTTTGTTTGCATGATAATTTATTTTGAGTAGGTACCTATGTATATTAGTCAGTTATAGTAGGTTTAGGTTTTTATTTTTTGTAAAAAAAAAACTGTCAATTCGATTTTTCTCAAAATTTTACTGAATTTTGAAAAACATTACTTTTTATTTGATAAAATTAATTTCAAGCCAATATCTCAAATTTTTGAAAAGATATTTGAGTCTAAAACCAATTTTTATCAACTTTTAGTAAGTGTTGTTTTTTTTTTGTAAGTTTTCATTTTTTTGTCAGAAAGGTGTCAATTTGATGTTGGAAACAATATTTTTTGATGAAATTTCGAGCCAATATCTCAAATTTTTGAAAAGATATTTGAATCTAAAATCAATTTTTACCAACTTTTAGTAATGTTTTTTATGTTTTTTTTTTTTTTGTAAAAAAACAGTCAAATCGATTTTTTTGAAAATTTTATCAGATATTAAAAACCTTATTTTTCGTTTCATAAAATTATTTTGAAGATAAAATCATTTTTTGTTTGTAAAATATTCGAGATGACCTTTATTTTTTTTTCAGTTTTTTTGATTGATAATAAAACCGTTTATTGAATTTTTTTACAAAAATATACTTGTTTGGTATTACGTTACAATATATAATATAAAATTTAATTCTAGTCTCTAGCGTTATTGATTCGTGTGATATTTTGGTTTTACCAAAATGTTCACCTTTTTTTTCAAATTGCTATGGTGAAAAAACCACAAACTCAATTTTCTTGAGAGTCCTTTTTACATCTTTCTGCGTTATTATCTGTATAACAAAATTTATTTAAAGTCGATATCTCTGGTTCTCTGGTTCTTGAGCTATGGACGACGAAAAACACGCACAGACATCTCTCTAAAAACCTTTCATTTAGACTCTAGGGACCTTGAAACGTCGAGAAATGTCAAAATGTTCAATTCGACAAATCGTACCAATTACAAAAACTTCCTGTGGGAAGTTAATAAAATAAAAAACAAGAGGTTCTCAGGGCACTACTTATGTGCATAGAGCTTAACGTTTTTTTTTATAGAATTTTGTGTTCTTTCCGACAAAAAATAATACTTTGGTTGTTTTCATAAACGTCTGCCTTACTTAGACCTGAGTTAGACATATTTACAAAGTCGAAAGTACATACACACATAAATGGTCATAAATGATATCACTTTTTGAGTTCGAAAAATATAAGATTTGTTTGATCTATTTTTTAAATATACATATTTCTTGTTTGCGAGTGGAATGTGGCTTAAATTGTTTTAAAGATGTTTCAAATCTAATTGAATTGAAACATCTTTAAAAGTACTCCATTGATAAGTTTGTAGCGACACCCAAATGAATCCAATTGGACGCACTAAAATAACCGCGCACCTGAACGCGAAACACAGCTGACTGCCTGTCACCTGCCATCTTTTTGACAGCCAACATCAATTCAAGAGCTTTTGAAGCTCTCTTCTGGTTTAAACCTGGTGGGTTCTGGTCGATCAGTGGATGAAATTTAATATTTTATAAGCGATTAGTTTTAGTATATTGGTTTAATAAATATTATAATTCTATTATTATAAAGTTGATGAATTTAGCGTTCCATTATAAGTTCTTAATCGATTTATTTTTAATGCTTACCACTTTTCAATCCGTTTTGACAAAAAATACAATACTTTAAAGGAAGACACACCACATTACCTTCTCCAAAGTAAAACTTAACTTCAAAATGCTCTTGTTCATGTATTAACAAATTTAAAAAAATTGAATGATTTACTGTCAGTTTCAAATTCGGTTTTGATTTTTCTTATTTTTATCAAGGTTTATACTCAAAGCCATACCATGGAAGAGCTTTAAAAGTTATTGTTTAATTTGCATTACAAATTTTAATGAATGACAAATTCTGTAATGAGCATGTTAAACGTTTATAGAACACTCGTTAACCAAACCAAAGCTTAACTAAATGTTGCACAAGTGAGTGCACCCTCTTCTCTACCTAACATCTTTCAACAATGAAACACTTTACAATTTTTTTCAACTTTTTAGAAGCTTAGAAAGTAATAGAAAATTATAAAATGAGAAGAAAAACATATTTTTTGTTTAACAATTTTGTTTGTTTATTTTAAAATATCAATTAGTTAACAACACTCAATTCATGTTTTTCCTTCGGCAGTTTAAAAGAAAACACAACATTCAGAAACACACAGACCATTCAGACTTATGTATGTAGATTTCCATAAAGTTCGTCAAAAGTTACTTAAGCAACTGGGGCAACTGGCAAATGAGCGGCGCTGGGTTGGAAACCGTTCTCATCGGCGATGTAGCTGACGGTATAAGTGACACCATCATCACCAATGTATTGGAATTGACCACGAACAACGAGAGCCTCGGCTTCAGTTCCAATGTTCTTCAATTGACCTTCCTCGTAATGTGACTTTCCATCACTGGTCTCAACACTATAATTGTGAAAAAATAAAAATATTTATTTAGATATTTAATTAAAATTGAAATGAATTTAATAAACTTACCCAAAGTTGTATCCTTCAGCTCCAACATTGGCGTCTTGACGGAGGACTTGAGCGTCCTGTGGAGATTGTGGTGGAGCAGCCAAAGCCAAACCGAAAAGGGCAACGAGAACAATGACGAATTTCATGTTGAGGTTGTTTGTTTGTTAAACTTTAAAAACAAAGTGGATACAAAACAGTCAGTGCATAGGCTTTTTATATCTACTTCATCGATGATTTTTAACCTCGAAAACCTATAAAGTAATCATCATGAATGACATCGAAATCTGTTACAAATCAGGAATGACCAATATCCATAAGTTAACAAAAAGAAAAAAAAATGATATCGATGCAAATTAGAAATTTTATTTCATCGAACCGGTACGCATCTTCTTCATCATAAAATTCGTTAACTATTTCACGCACACGCATCCACGCATCATTACTTCGACTTGAATTTTGGTTATAGGCGTTGGTTGGCAGTAATCAATAATTATAATACTGACTTGAATTGTGAGAAATAACTTACATATGTATGTATTTCGTTTGGCTATAATGTAAGATTAAATTGGTTTTCATTTTCATCAAAGTCAATCATTTGCATTTAAATTGTATGACAACAAGAAATGCTCTTTATTTTAAAAATCCATTTAGATTTACATTGCACAAACGTATTTGACATTACTGAAGAAAAAAAAAAAGGTGGTTAAAAAGTTGTTACCCTGAGACGCAAAGGTCATCACTGTATCGAAAGAGTGCTATAGTTTTTGCAAATAATGCAAAATGTCATCTCTACTTTGACATTTAGGATGTAGATAACGTCAACATGAAATTAATCCTAAAAAAATTATTCTACAAACAAGTAAGTAAAATTTTGTATGATTTATTGTTCATTTTATAATCCAAACCCATCTTCAAGGTATTTGAATAGCTTTTAGTTATTTGTCAGTGAAAGCCATATTGGAATCGGTTTAAATTAATGTACAGGAAAATTATCTTGAAATCGTTCTTAAGTCAGAATGTCATTTAGGTGATTTATGGTCAAGGCAAACTGTCATACATCAAAATATTTTGCAAAGAATGTTTGTTTGTAGTTTTAACTTTTAAGGAAGCATTCAAGTCAGTAACTTAAGCTTGAAGCTTTTGTGCTTTTCTTTAGTAAATGAAATTGACTGATGTGAATGGCCCACAGTGTAGTGGAGATCCGCCCTAGGCAGCATTATTTTATCTCCAATCTTTGTTGAGGATGTGTTCAATATATTTTGAAGTATCGGAGTTCAGAGTTCTATGTACCAAAAGAAAATCTATTAATAAATACCAAATTTCTCAATCCTTCATTTTCTTTCAATCATCTTGATTAAATTGTCAAGTCGTGGAAAAGAGACAGATCTGTCAACTAAATGTAAGAAAATTGTGGGATACGACCCACACTTATAACTTTTCATCCATGAACGTATGTCAATTTTTCTTAAACTTTGAAAAAAGTATTATTAAGTAGGTATTATTATTATTTATTTTGTGTGAGATAAATGAATTTGAAGTCAATATCTTTCTTTGTGTTCATAATACATGAGTCAAAAACAATTTCTTGTCAGTTTTTTGTTGGTTTTCGTGTTTTGTAAAAAAAACCGTTGTCAATTGAATTTTTCTAAAAATACTTAACGTTAGCAACAATATTTTGCATATGATAAAACAAGTTTGATTTCAATATCTGTTTTTGTTCTTTTTCGTTAACAACAAAATTTTGCATTGCATTAAATAATTTTAAAGTCAATACTTTTGTCTATTCTCGAGATTTTCGAACCATCAGTTTTTACTATTTTTTTTAGAGTTTTACTTTATGTAAACAAATACTGTCAATTGGATTTTTCTAAAAATGTTACCAAATGTTAAAAACAATATTTTCATACAAATAAATTAGTTTGAAGGCAATATATTATACTTTTGGCAAGATATTCGAGTTGAAAATCAATTTTTACAAACTTTAATGTTTTTTTTTCTAAAAAAATCCTTACAAAATTTTACCAAATGTGAAAAACGTTATTCTTCATATAACTATTCTGGAAGTAACACCATTTTTTGTTCCAAAAATATTCCAGGTGACAAATAATTTTTTCAGTTTTTTTTTTTTTAATTTATAAATTACTATCTGACCAGGCCCCGCGTTGCATTGTTGTTACATTGTTGTTAGCTCTTATTTATTTGAAGGGAAAGGACTTTGAATACAATTGATTAAAATTTTACTTATTTATAGACATGACACTTTTCCTTTAAACTATCCAAATTAAATGGTTGCTTCAAGAATATTCCCGGTGATCTTTTTGATGACCAAACGTGTACCGTTCCATAATTGATGTGGATTCAAATTACGCAGGAGCATTATAGTTGAACCAATCGTTAAACGAAGAATATATGGCGGCATTTCAGGTATACCTAGTGAATTTTAACAACAGCATCAATTGATTTAAAAGACATCAGATCACCTGTTAACAACTGTTGTATCTGAAAGTCAATTTCGTCAACATCAACATTTTTGGCTGCCAAAATAGCCCAGTCATCGGGCTATGATACCAGTTATGATTCTAGTAATTACTCTGTATATCCGGACAAATACTCTGATGCCCAATTTCATAAACAACTTTTATACATTTAACAGGATTTTAAACTGTAAAATGGGATATTTTGGTTTCACCAAGCGTTTTTAAAGTAAACAAGCTTTTAAACACCTTTTAAAACTAAATGCCCTCTTTTGGATCATTAAATTTTAAAAGTGTTATTAAAAAATGAATATGACAGATTAACCGCTGATGTTTTGTTTTGTAAAATTTGTATTCTCAATATTTGGAGATACAGAATGAATAGGTAAACAAATTCAACATTGCATTACTATTTATAATATCATTTTTATGATTTTAATATTTAAATAGAATATTAGATTGGTCATCTTCATCTGACGAAGAAGAACAACATATAGTTATTCGCCGTTCAAGAGTGTTTCGCGTTCACAAGAATCCATTTTCAGACTATAAAGATATTGACTTAAATCGTACGAAAAGTAACCCACCATATAGCATTAATGAGACCGCAATTTATTACACTTCCCACTGATCGTCATAATATAATGAACGTTCAAAATAAATTCTACGGCACACGATTACTCAAACGGTTTTTTTTTTTTTATTTTGAAGAAGTTTACACTGTTGTATTTTGCGATTCTTGTCATTTATTTCAACATATAATGATTTCTCATTTTTTCTCACACAAATCGCTTAATAGAAAGAAAAAAGGGGTTTTATTTTTACAGGGTTGTGAAGAGAACTCTATTTTAACAAAAATATCCCTGAAATTTCCCATTTTAAGCTTGGTGAAACTGAAGAAATTTAAAGGCCTGATAAAATTTAAAAACCTTTTAGATAAAAGTGCTTTTAGTGTTTGTTTATGAAATTGGACATAAATCAATTATTTTTTTCCTAAAGAACAGTGCAAAAATTGTCTGGCAGTTTAATACATTGCGTATTTGGGTATACTTGGTCAGTCTAAGTAACACGTGGCCGGCTATGCTAAAACGAAAAATTCAAAAAAAATGTATTTCGTCTACTACAAAATTAATTTGACCTATACTTTATCCTCAGCAACATGTGGTGGTTATGCTATTTAATTGTATAATTATATTATATAATTGCTATTAATATGAAACGTTTTTAAGTTTGGCAATTGAAAAATTACTTAATCCAGTCAACAGATGTCGCCATCTGTTAGAATCGCTTGGGGTAGATAATTGGAACTGTCAAGTTATAGACAAATAATGTTGCGATACAAATTTGATTGAAATCGGTTAAGTAGTTTAGGATTCCATCGCGGGCAAACATCGCATGAAACGTAATTTATATATATTTAGATTAATTTGGCACCACTTCATATTATATAAAATAAAATTGAATTAAAGCCGCTAGAGTTATTGGTTCGTCAGATGTTTGCGGTCAACCAAAATATTTCCTTTTTTTAAAAATTGCTTTAGTAAAAAAAAACATCCACTCGATTTTTTAAAAAGTCCTTACTGCATTTTTCGATGTTATTATCTGTAAGACTAAATTTATTTGAAATCTCTACTGGTTCCAAATATGAACGACAAAAAATAGTATTCTAAACGTACGGACGCACGAAAGTACAAACGTACGTCTACGCACACACAGACATCTCTGAAAAAATCTTTGATATAGATTCTAGAGACATTGAAACGTCGAGAAATGTAAACATTTTTAATTCGACAAGTCGGACCATTTACAATAACTTCCTATTGGAAGTTAATAAAAATAATGTCAAACCAAAATGATACTGACATTCCTCTATGTTCCGTTTCTTTTGTTAAAAATTGTTTAAAAAAGGAAGATATATATGCAGGCTGGGCAGGAAATGTAATATACATGCTTAAACCGCTTACTTACTTCTAGTTACTTTTGGATTTGATTACTTTTAGTTACTTTTGGATTTGATTAATTTTAGTTACTTTTGGATTTGATTAATTTTAGTTACTTTTGGATTTGATTTCTTTTAGTTACTTTTGGATTTGCATTTTAAAGATATTTTTGGATTTATTTTTTTTTGTTTTTGATACGAAATACATCTTAATGATACTGAAACTGATTATGATTTTAGAAATAATTGTATGGAAATAAAATATTGGAAAAGAGAGTGGAAGAGTTTCTGAATTTGTTGATACTGATAATATTTGTTGTATTTATTTATACAAAAATTAAGATTTGTACAAAAAAGATGTCGTCTTTCGTCTTTGGCTACATGACAATTTACAATAAATATAATTTACTTGTGGCCTGGCCTACAATTTTGGATCAAACTGATAAATATTCACAACGAAGGTTACTTATGTACCAAAACACAGAACAGGAAAATCTAAATCGAATTGGTGGCGCTGTAGTCTAACTTCTACATTTTAAGCTTAAATTGATCGATGTTTACAACAAAGGCTACTTATTTACCTACAAACAAAGTGGACAAATCTAAATCCGATAGGTGGCACTGTAATCTAACTTCTACGTTCTTCGATCAAACTAATTAATTTGTATAGTACAAAATATTGTTATTAAACTAAGAGTTATAAATATACACTCTGAGTGCAGGGCATTATAGTTGGAAAACTAAGTTTATAGAAAAAATTGTGAGTAAAGTAGTTGTATAATAAATTAAAAACAATATATTGCTATGAACTACTAGCTCGGTTAATCAAGCAATCATTATGCGTAAAATAAATCAATTTATTATTGATCCAAATCTATCAAAACAGAAATTTACTGTTTTTGAATTCTATGGGGAAATATAAATTGATTTATTTTTGATTTAAGATCTAGATTTTAAAGCAAATTTACCCCTTTTTGCACTAATACTAATGCAGCTATAAAAAAATGTTTAGCTGGAAATTTGACAGCTCTTTCCAGAAATATCTTAAAAATTTAAATCCAAAAGTAACTTAAAGTAATTAAATCCAAAAGTAACTTAAAGTAAATAAATCAAAGAGGAATGATATTGTAATAGTTTTAGATATCCGATTTATAATTGAGGTTCTTGAGATATGGCCGATGAAAAAATGTGTCCCAAACGTACGTGCAAACATACTTACACAAACCCAAAAAACCATTGATTTAGATTCCTTTTTCAGGTTTTATCAAAATCTCCCTATGATCTTGCCTCTTCGTGCCTAATATTCACGTATTTTTTTTTTAAAGTAATCACAAAGTAATCATTAAAAAGTAACGATTACTTTGGAAAAAGTAACTAAAGTAACGATTACCTAGAAGTAACTACTTTTCACATCACTAGTAATAGCAAACTAAAATGGGCATAAGTCATAAAACAGCTGTCAAAAAAAATCAACTCCGAAAAATGTTTTGCACGATAAAAACAACCCTTCAAAAAAACATATGTTATTGTTTTTTGATATCACATTTTAAATACATTTATTTTTGTTTTTGTAGGTATTGATTTTATTTAGTGTCTTTGTCATCACATAAGAAAACAATTGATTTTGCTTCGTAGCAATAGAATACCTATACATATATTAAAAGTGAAAACTGACATTCTAAAAGACCCAAATAAAAAATAAAAATTGATTTATTTTAGTTAATAACAAATGTTATATTATCCAAGATACACTGCTTCAAAATCAAAACTGTATAAAAACTAAATTAACTGACTTGGTTATGAAATGGGCAAAGAAAATCAAAAACTTGCTATCTTAATTAAAATAATTTGTTTGTTGACCTACTTATATCAGCTAGATTCTACATTTCACTTTCATTCGAAATTAAATTGAAATCGATTTCAAATACAGTTTGGAGTTCTGAAATTCACATTTACCGATATCGATTTCATTATTTTTGTCGAACTGAAAACGAAGTGAATTTCTGTGTTCTACATTTCGATATTTGCGATTTTCAAGTGATTTGAATTAGACCAGATCAAGTTGGTGTGATTTCAATTCTAAACTGAAACTATACTTTCCGACCGATTATCGGAAAGAACCTCAAATCTGCGTTCAAAAAACACTAATATTTATATTATATTTTATTAAAAAGCACAGAACATATTATATGTGTTTCATTTTCAAAAACAAACTATTCCGAAAAGAAAATTTCAAAATGCATCTATTCCATTCAATGAATTTCAAAACAACACTATTCCAAAATGCATTGTTAAATATTTCAAAGACGTTTGGACTGCCAAAGCCAAATGATAAGCAATAAGGATTGAAGATCTAAGCTGAAACATAAAAAGAAATCGATTTCTACTTTTACTAAGGCCTCGTCTCTACAAACGCTTTTTTTTCAATATCTCAAAACTAGAAAAAGTGGAATACGTCGATTTTGAATCTAGGAGACACAATATAAAGATGAGAAATTATACAAATAATGACTATGAACAAAATTGTATTTTGACTGATGTGATGATTTTGACTCGTTTGGGATTTGAAATATCGCTTTGTGAATATATACATACATATATGTATTTTTAAATATTGGTAGTTAATAAAATGAGAATGAGTACATGTGATAACTTGAATTAATATTATTTTTTTTGTACTTGCTCAGTGATTGCTCAGTGAGGTAAACAAGAAATGCCTATAATCTAGATCATAAGCATCTAGACACCAATTTAATAAAACATCAAAGTATAAGCTCTGATCCAGAACATTAATAGGGAGACAGATTTATTAATAGGGAGACACAGGGTCAGACTTATAGAACAACAAACACACTCAAAAAAAGGTTAACTTTAAGTACATATTTCATAAGGACCTCAAATACTTAAAACTTTCAAAGAATTCATAATTAAAATTCATGTATTTTTTTTAAATGCTTTCTATATTTTTTTTCTTTAACCTAACTAACAATATTTTCAAACTTAAGCTGATGGGGCAACTGGCAAATGAGCACCTTGGGGTTGGAAACCGTTCTCATCGGCGATGTAGCTGACAGAGTAGGTGACACCATCATCCCCGATGTATTGGTATTGTCCACGAACAACAATAGCTTCATCTTCAGCACCAATGTTCTTCAATTGTCCTTCTTCGGAGTGGGATTTGCCATCACTGGTTTCAACACTATTTTTGTAAAAAATATAAAATTATGTTAATTTGAATTAAATTATGACATTTTTTTTTTCAAATCTTACGCGTATTGGTATCCTTCAGGACCGACATTGCTGTCTGAGCGGACGATGGAAGCTTCTTCAGCAGCTGGGGCGGCCAAAGCCAAACCGAAAAGGGCGACGAGAACAATGACGAATTTCATGTTGATTTTCTTGTTAGTTTGTTGTTAACCGTAAGGAAACTGAAAACTTAGTGGATGCTTAGTGATCGGAGGCTTATCAATTTATAGTTAGAAAAAGTTATCATTGATACAAGACAAAAGACTATAGACATACAAAAGACCAGGAATAAAGTTGTCACATTTAAAATGCTAATTTATTTTGTAAAAAAGAAGATTCACGCATTTTGCGAATTTACTAATGTACACATATTATGTATGTTTGTACATACGCATGCGAAAAGAGACTTGATAGTTTTTGCAAATCTTTTAGTCTTTTGTCATGATTGAAATTTATTCAATCGATATGACTATAAATTGGTACAAAAGAATTAATGGATTTTGTTAAATCGAAAAAAATGCGTCTAGTTTTACTTGAAAACAAGAATGGAGAATTTGGTTTGATAATATCTTGGGTTGACGACAGTTCAAGTTTAGAATCAGGGCTAAGTTAAGGTTTAACTTCATTCAAAAGGTTTGCAAAAAGTACAAAAGTAAGGAATAAAAAAAAAATTAATTACACCTTTCTATCAACTTTCTTGACCAACATTTTGTAAATTTAACTGATCTTGAATCAGCTTACATAGGTGATCAATCAAGTAAAACCTTTTTTTATGAAAATAATAAACATTTAAGGGGTTCTACTAATCACAGGGGAATGAATTAGATCTGCATACTAAATTTCGTATATTATATGGGAAAATTTGTAAATTTCCTTCAATGAAAGACAACACATACACAATGTAATGCTTCTTCAAGCTTTAAAGGAGAAATTGAACTTATTCAACTCAAAAAATACCAAAGACATAAAAAAAGACTTTTGAAAGCATGATAACACCTTGCCTAGTGGCGATGAAAAGTTTCTTTTATTAGTTGTTGCCTGCAACACCAAGGACTTATATTTTCCAACATCTACATAAGTTGCTCAGTGGGTGGGCACTTATGATTACTTTTTCGTTATGATATTGACTTTAGTTGCTATTATAGTTGGGCCTTAAACCCTTTATTAATTAGAATTGGTTGCCAGTAATGAAAACTATCAACATTAAATGTTGATCGGAGAAAACTCCTATTTTAGTAACCGGTACAATACAGAGGTCATCTCCACTATTTTTCAAGCAAGGGGAGAGCTGCTGCGTCTGAACTTTGTTCCACATGGAGAAGACCTGCCACTGATTTGTAATCTCTGTAATGCGGGAGTGAGAGAAAATACAAACCATTTTCTAGGCGAATGTGCGATTTTGAGGGAAATAAGAAGGGTATATTGGAGAGTAAATTATCTCAACAGGTACGAGGTGCTGGAAATTTTAAACGGGAAGGACTGGATGAAATTATTCGAGTTCTGTAAGGAGCTGCTAAATTATCGCAAAAGAATCATCAACGAACTTTTCTAATTACTTAAGTACATATCAACTTTAATTTTGCGAATTTTTAATAATCAAATAGTTCTAAATACTCAAACTGTTTTTTTTTTCTTATTAAAATTATAATACAAAATATTGTTCACTCAGGCAGACGGCTTTAAGTCATTGCTAAAGAATTGTATGATTGTTAACAAAAGATATGTATATGTATAATGAATAAACTTACAATTTAAAACTGAACTGAACATTAAATGTATCTACATTCTACACAATCCTAATATTAACCTTATAATATTAAATTTAAGTAACCTTATCCCAAAGACTTTCGTTCGACATTCAAACTCATTGAACATGGAACAACAATTGGAGCCATAATGAGCACCAGACGAAATTTGTCCAGGAGTATAAAGTGCAAAATATATTCAAATTTTTTAAAAGAATGAATAAAAACAGTACTTTATTCAAAGCAAGGTGGGGTAAAATCATACCTAGAACCCGAGAGAAAAATTAAAAGAAAGAAGTAAGCCAAAATTAGTTCTAAGAAAAATAAGCAGTACATTTCGGATTCGGAGGGCCAGTACCTGTCAAATTGATTTTTAAAGTCTGTTTTTATCTTCCCATAGGAATTTATTGCAATCGGTCTGATTTGTCAAATCTCTAAATTCATGGGTTTTTAAAGCGGTGTTGGTGTATTTGTATGTACATCCGATTATAAGTTCTTACATAAGTCCATACATTCGGAATACTTATTTCGCCCTTCATGTCTCAAGACCCAGACTTCAAGTGAACACATAACAACAAAATGTTATTTGATCATAAATATCTCACGAACCAGTTATACTATCGAGTTCAATTAAATTTTGTTTTGTAATCAAAAAATAAAATTCACGGCAGGATCGCACGAACTTAATTATTTATTATTTAAAAATATACATACATACAAAATAAGTTTGTCTTCAAAAATATAAATGCCATTTGATTTTTCAAAAAACTATTAATTTTTCATTTTTCTTAAATCGTTATAAAAATTTTTAATTTTGTCGTAAAAAACTGTTGACCCGTTTTTGAGACATCGAAATTTGGAAAAACTTCCAAACAAAAATGTTTTGATCATCAAATATTATTTAGACAATATGAAAGCTTGTGCATACAAAAATTATTGAAAACTGAAAAACAAAATAATGGTACCCCCTTCTAGAGCAATACAAAAATATATTTTGTGTTATTGAAAGAAGCCAAGAGAAAAAAAAATTAGAGAAAATTTAATAAGAAATAGAATCTTCGATTTTTGACACAAAATTTCAATGGGGTCTATTGTCATTTTTTTTCTTTAAGAACAGAAAACTCCTAACGCGAATCTGCTTAAAAACTTATTTTCCAAGTTTGAACTCAATCGACTCAATGTTTTGGGCTGTAGGGGCACAGAACGACAGACAGACAGACAAACGGTAGGAATCGAGGGACAGACTTTTTCCGACTTCTCTACCATCGTAATGTCATGTTTGATTAAAATCTCGAGTTGGAGTTGCTATGAAGACGTTTTTAATGTGTTAAAATTTGTAGGAAAATCCAATTGACAGTTTTTTTTTTTGTTTTCAAAAAAAAGAAAAGAACAAAAATGTTGTAACAGATAATTTTAATCTCAAATATCATGCAAAAAAATAAAGACATCGATTCCAAGCTTATTTAATCTTAAACAAAATATTGTTGTAAATATTTTAAAATCCAGAAAAATAAAACCAAAATTAAAATCCAGAATTGGTTTAACGTCTTAGACATTTCGACAGAAAATAAATTTTGTATTGCATACTTTTTGAAATTCATTAAATTTCAAATGGGCTTATTACAAAAAATATCAGATATATTAGAACTTGCCTTATTGACAGTAAAATTAAGTTGGAACAGAAATCAACACCTAAATCTTTAAATGTGAACGTGACAGAGTTTTTGCTGTGATATACAATAATCAAATACACTACCGATTCGTTTTTTAGTAAAAGTTATCATCTAGCATTTTAAAAGGTTTGGGGTAAGGTTATTTTTTCCCACACCAAAATGTAAAACTATCAATGTCGGCTTGTAAGAGAATTCGATCATTGGTGGACTTTATTATTTTAAAAATCTTCCTGTCGTTAATAGACAGGATGATCAGGGATAAGATGGCTTCCCTTTT
The DNA here is from genome assembly GCA_920104205.1 of Eupeodes latifasciatus. Classification (NCBI taxonomy): domain Eukaryota; kingdom Metazoa; phylum Arthropoda; class Insecta; order Diptera; family Syrphidae; genus Eupeodes; species Eupeodes latifasciatus. The sequence continues at coordinate 129,988,237 of OV049926.1, read as the reverse complement.
GAACACCAAATTAAGCAACAAAAGCTTTTGAATGACAATTACTAAATATTACCTCATATGAACTGTTTTCAAGGTGATTTGATCCAAGCTAAGAAAAATGGTGGAAAAGCAAAAGCTTTAAGTTTAAATAGAATAATTCCGTGGCAAAGTTGGTCAAAAGCTTAAGAAAAGTCAGTGTATACACAGTCAACTTCATAACCTTGTTCTAAAGCGTTTGAACATATGTGAGGAGATTTGTAACGGTTGATATTTTTTTTCACAAAACCATGTTGCTGTTCAAAAATGAGATTCTTACTAAAAAATGCTACACTTTCACAAACAACTTGTTCAAACAATTTAGGGATGCAAGAAAGCTTTGCAATGGGCCTGTAATTTCTTATATCTGCTTCTTACCTTTCTTGAAAATTGGTATTAGAAATGACTTCTTCCATATACTGGGAAATTTGCCTGTTTTTAGAGAAAGTTTGAATAAGAACGTAAGGAGTTCAACTAAAGCATTACTAAACTTTTTTAATACTATCGGGGGAATACCATCGGGGCTGAGCAGTCATCATTCAACACGGATAAAAGATCAAGGACCGTACTCTGTAGCACAAAGGAATGAAGATTATGAAAATATACTTCATCAACTTCTTCAGGGCTATTAACAAATGACTCACGGAAATTTGTTGCGAAAGCGTTACAGATATCCACAGTTTTATCTTATGAAAGGTTCTTGTAATTGCAGTTAACTGTAAAGCCATCTGATTTTTTCTTTAAGTTTACAAGTTTCCAAATTTTTTTAGGATTCTCTTTCAAAGTGGGAACCTCTCTATCAGTACCATAACTAGCGTATACAAAATTAGAAAGAGACTTAAATTCATTAAAGAGTTCAACATTGAAAGAGAAGTTGATTGGAGACAGAGTTTTGAGGTAAGTTTTCCATGCCTTATTTCTTTTGCTAAGCAGTAAACGCAATTTCTTTATTTCTTTAAAGGTATATTTTTTTCCAAACAATAATTAAGGATTTTATAAAAAATTGAAACTGCTTCGTCAATATAAGAAAATGCTAATCTATCAGCAATTCCAGAAATGGTTAAATCTTCAGACAACAACTGGAAATTAGCTCTTCTGAAATCAAAATTATATAAGCAATCAAAATAATTACTGTGATCAGTAAGGTGATTACTTAAGTCAAGACAAATTTCCAAGGGGGCTGATATTTTTTTTCAATATTAGTAATTCCTGATCTAGATTCTAGAGCGAGAGTACTGATATCTTTAGATGAAAATACTTAATAGAGAATTCGATTTTTTGAGTTCTTAATACAGCTTGTTTGTTATAAGTCAGTAAGAAGGATTTATCGAGAAAAGATAGTTCCAATTGTAAAGAAGAGAGAGAGGCTTCAGGGCAGGATTCGTGTTCAGATGGAATCCAGTCAATGTGTGGTAAATTAAAATCACCTAGAAGTAAAATATTGGTACAGAGCACCAGAGCAGGACAAACTGATGTGACAAATGCTGATATCTTCGCATCAGTTTGTCCTGCTCTGACACATATATTTTACTTCTAGGTGATTTTAATTTACCATTTACTAGCCTCTTTTTCAAAACATCTCTCTTTCTCTGAGTGTGTAGTTAATACTTTTACCTTCTTACTTACTTTTTCAAAAAGGGTGAAAGTGAGCTTTACAAAAATGATATAAAACATAGAGATTCTTTTTTCAGTCGCACATCAAGAATTTGAAATGCTTTACACAGTTCAAAGCTTTTTCCTTTTTTAATCCTCTCTTTTTTCCTAACGCTTGCACTCTGTTTGAATATCTTAAGAGAAAAAATAACCTAGTCTAGTCTAGTTTTCTGAACTCAATTATTAAAATACAGTATTCAAGACTTTACCTGAAACCTTTAAAATAGTACCAATTAGACAGATTTTTACTGAAAGAGTAGTATGGAAGCGAAAATCAATTCAATTTGTAAGAAAAGTCAGGTTTTATTGAATGAAACTCTGGCCAATGATCATTTGGATTTTACATGGAATAAATATACGCTAGAATTCACATTGACTCAAAGCTTTTTATGTTCCCTTTGGAAAGCCCGTAAGCTGACCAAGAGCCAATAAACTGTAGAACTGTAGAAGAACTCAGAGCAAAACAAAGTACATGCTGTCGTCAAGAAAGGACCTACAACATCGACGTCTCGGTCAAAACGTCACCATCGACAGACGTAACTTTGAGAAAGTCAAGGACTTCGTCTACCTAAGCTCCACTATAAACGCAGAAAACAACACCAGCCAGCGCTGAGATCAAATGAAGAATAACTCTTGCTAACCGCTGTTTCTTTGGGCTAAGAAAGCAATTGAGCAAAGTCCTCTCTCGAGGGACCAAAGTGTCGCTATATAAGACCCTCATCATCCCCGTTCTGCTATACGGTGCTGAAACATGGACTATGACAAAAGCGGATGAAAGCACCTTGGGTCGTTTCGAGAGAAAAGTTCTTCGTGTGATCTACGGTCCCGTATGCATCCCGTATGAAGGGGAGTGAATGAGAAGATGGAACGACGAGCTGTACGGGCTGTACAGCGACGTAGATTTAGCCAGAAGGGTAAATGAACGACTAAGATGGCTGGGTCACGTAGAGTGCATGGAAACCAATGCTCCGGCCCGGAAAGTCTACGAATCCACACCCACAGGACAGCGCAGTAGAGGAAGACCGCGAATCAGGTGGCGCGCACAAGTCGAAAGTGACCTCACCCAACTTGGCGCGAAACTGAAGACATCTAGCTAGAGACCGAGATAGATGGAGTAGTTTGTTAGGTGAGGCCCTAGTTCACACAGGACTGTAGCGCCACCTTTATTAAGTAAGTAAGTAAGTAAGACTTGCACAGAAAACTCTAACATCTAAGTAGGTTCTAAAAAAGATTGACGTAACTCAGTCGGCAAGTGATACATTTGTGTTCATAACTTAGAGATATTATTGTATAAATTTTAAAGGAGTTATTGCGGATACAGATTTATGCAAATTAGATTTAATTAAAGACAAAATAGTTCTAATGGTAATTTGATCTGACCAATAAAATGTTATCAGTGTTCAATCGCACCATAGAGGAATTTTCCCTTTTATACTATTATTTAATTATAGAAAATACGATCTTTTGAAAATATAGGGTATTCTTTTAATGTCAAAATATCCCTAAACACCTGTCAATTGTTAAACAATGTAGTCAATTCCAAAACAAAATCAGTGCTTCCGAACCAATTTGGCCAATTTTTACTCTCACTTTATTCTCGAGATTATGTTAGATAGCCTTTCGTTTTTGGTTCTTGGAAAAATATGTTTTTATAATGTAATGTGAATAATAAAAACAAAATAAAATTTGATTTTTTAAATGATTTCTGTATTCTTTCTTAAACTAGTTAACAATATTTTTTTGTTTATCAACGGTTTTTTTTTTGTTTTTGGGGGAAGGGGATTTAGGATATAAACATAGGTAGGTAGGTAGGATCAATACAATTATTAAGATAGGTAGGTGGATGTTTTTAATTGACTGGATGTGGTCAACTTAAGCAACTGGCAAATGAGCACCTTGGGGTTGGAAACCGTTCTCATCGGCGATGTAGCTGACAGAGTAGGTGACACCATCATCTCCGATGTATTGGTATTGTCCACGAACAACAATAGCTTCATCTTCAGCACCAATGTTCTTCAATTGTCCTTCTTCGGAGTGGGATTTGCCATCACTGGTTTCAACACTATTTTTGTAAAAATATAAAATTATGATAATTTGAATTCAATTATGGAAAACATTTTTTTTTCCAAATCTTACGCGTATTGGTATCCTTCAGGACCGACATTGCTGTCTGAGCGGACGATGGAAGCTTCTTCAGCAGCTGGGGCGGCCAAAGCCAAACCGAAAAGGGCGACGAAAACAATGACGAATTTCATGTTGATATTGCTAGTTTGTTGTTAACCGTAAGGAAACTGAAAACTTAGTGGATGCTTAGTGATCGCCGTCTTGTCAATTTATACTTAATCAACATTTCGTTTCTGTCAAGATTCAAAGCCTTCCAGTAGAATTCCTTCAAGATCAGGAATATAATACTGATACTTGTCACATTTGAAATGCAAATTTTTCGGTATGTAAAAATAATAAGCTACGCATTTTTTTGACCAAACTCTAACGCACACAAAGGTCTTCTTTAATGTAGAGATCCAAACTTGCTTGATGGCTATTGTCTTGATAAATTTATGCAGACGATAAATAGGCTTGGGTTTTTTTTGTCGATTTTAATTTTACAATAATATCTATTGATAGAACGAATAAATTATGAAAATACGAATTCATTTTTCCTAAAACGCCAATGACCCATCTGCAATGGATGTGGACGAGGGACGACTGTACGACGAAGACGAGGCGACATAGGTACAGCGGAAGAGTTAGACCTTTGTTTTGTTAACCTTTGGCATCGATCGAAGTAACTATTGAAAGACAAAATTCATTGTTAAGTTAATAATTTCCGTCTAAACTTGAACTTCAAAAAACTTCTATTGGAAGACGTTACTATGTTTTTTTGTTGTTTCTGACACATGTGTGGTATATAAAATTTTAGTAGGTAACCTTGCCAAGGGGCGATCTCTATGGTCTGTTGAATTTTGTTTTATGAATAAATATCTATATAAATATATATGTACATACATATGTATATTTATCAAACCTTCAATATGCAATTGATGAGGTAGGTTTAATTTAAAGACATATTTTATGGTTCATAGGCCTGTTAGGCCGGTAAAAGTTAGACAAAAATTTGCATTAATTTGTATAAATAGTGATATATTTTATTTTTTACTAAAAGCGAAACTGTTGATAGCTTCTGATGCAATAGATATAAATATACAGGGTGTTAACCATTAATTTTTAAAGTAAGTGTTTTATTAGAGCTGATAAATAATTGATCTAATAAAAATAAATGTAATTTAAATGTATGATTGATTGACTACGCAATAAAGTAAGCGTTATAGTTAATACATCTCAATATTTTTCCAGAGAGGCTTATAGCTAAACCACAATCACGTGATCGGTCGTCCCGACTTTGAAATATTGAACAGAAAGAAATTGACTCTTATGAGGCAATCTGAAATGTTACCTCAAGCTTTGCGGTCGCTTTAGATCGTAAACGTCGAGCTCTATGCCCGAATAGATATATTTTCTATTTTGTCGAACTCTAACAGCTAACAAATGTATTGTCATATTTATAAGCTGACACAAATTGGTATATCTACAAAGTTCCTGAAAGTAATTAGGTACACAGGTACGAAGGCTGCTGTTTGGGATGGAGTGAGCTTTTCAGAATGGTTTAGCACCAGCACAGGAGTCAAACAAGGATGCCCACTTAGCGCTCTTTTGTTCTCGTTATTTATAAATGATATCGCGGATGAACTTCCTGGGGGAACAAGAATAGCTAGCTGCGATGTGATGACCTCGTTATACTTTCATAATCACCCGAAGGTTTGCAATTGATGATTAATCTGTTATCTGCATATTGTAACAGATGGGGACTTTCTATCAGCACTACAAAATCCAAAATAATGGTATTTGCCCGTACACAAAGCGCTTATAATGGAAGAAGCTGGAAATATAATGGTACACAACTGGAGGTAGCAAAAGAGATGAAATGTCTAGGCTTGAAATTGAATCCAACATTAAATTTCAAAATTCATTTATCAGAGAAAGCCCAAAGCTCACAAAGTTTAATAAATTTAACATGGACAAATATCTTCTCTAACAAACAAATTAATTTATCTACAAAATACAAAATATTTTATACTGTAGTGAAATCTATTCTCTTGTATGCTGCTCAGGTATGGGGATCAGAAGAATATGAAGAAATCGAAAAATTTTATATTAATTTTATAAAAAAACTTTTCAACCTACCTCTGAATACGCCTAGTTATGCCATATATTTAGAAACAGGACTTCCAAAACTTCTAACTTCACTGAAGTCGCAAACTGACTACAGCATCAAAGTCTGCAGCAACAATCAGAGCACAAGACTTTTGAAAAAACTTCTTTTAAATAAGCTGAGAAACAAGGACTGGTGGTTTGCAAGATGGCAATCTGTTGGCAATGAGTGTGGAGTGATATTGGATGATGATTTCAGCAATGTAAACAACGTGAAAGATTAAATGTACAGCATAATAGAGAAAAATGAGGACTTAATGAGGCATTCACTGATAGAAGAAGCTCAAGACTCATTCAGTAGATTAATCTACAGTCAGCTCAGCTATAATCTTGGTTCCAGAAATTATTTCAAGGATTCACTGAGTTATGAAGAGATATCTCTAATCTTTAAAGCAAGATGTGAAGTTCCCAACTTAAATGGAAGTCCTTTTAATGGTAGTTTTAATCAATTCTGTACGCGCGCTGTGCAACTTAAAATCAAAGGAAGATTGTCTACATTTCATTGGTATCTGCCCAATATTCAAAACTCAAAGACGCTACTTTTTCGGGAAAATACTCTTACCCTACAAGAGGCTATAAACATTCTTAACGAGCATGATTGGAAAACATTTACATTTACATTTTACATTTACATTTTTGAAAGATATTTACAAGTATAGATTGTTATTAATAACAGATTTCTATTAAATTCAAAACATACACAAATTTATATATTCTTAATTTTTTTGTCAACCTGGATGACGTCATAGCCATAGCATCTAAATTCAAAAATTGCATAAAATTTTGTAAATTAATGTAAATAAATGAATTACTTACTTACTTACTTACTGTATTGTCATATTCATTAATTAATTATATTTTATTTGTAGCCAAATTTTGTGTTTACATTTTTCATACTTAAACCTATAATATTGCACAATTTACAGAGATTGGTATATATGCTACCTTACTACTGCCAAGTATATATTTTGTAATCAATTATATAAAGCCATAAAATAAGAGACTTGAAGGAAAAGCTACTGTTAAAAACCTTCATTAAACATAAATAAAAAAAAACATAAATAAATAAATAATAAATAAATAAATAAATAAATAAATAATAAATCAAAACATTAAATAAATGAGTACAAAATAAACAGATACAGAAAAGTTAATAAATGTATAAACATATAATATTATTAAAAAAAAATTATAAAAAAAACCGTGAAATAAATAATTAATAGATACATATATAAGTTACATAAAAAATAACGTTGAAATACAAAAAAGATACTAAACAATAGAAAAATAAATAAATAGATAAGTAATAAATAATTGTATAATAATAATAACAATAAAATATTTATCAGTCTTCAATAAATAAATTAAATAAATTTGTTTATAATATAATAAACATATTATAATACTTAACAAAAATAATGTTTTATAACAAAGTTTAAGAAGCTAGATTTGAGATAAGGGAATTGTCGGAAGATAAACAAGAAATTATATATTTTTCACTTGATTTTGAAATTCTCATGGAAACCATTTCTATGTTGGCTAAGGCGAGCAATTCGATTGTTGAACAGCACCATGGAACATTTAGCATCATTTTCAGAAGCTTATTCTGACAAATTTGAAGTCTCCGTATGTGACTTTTTGCACAATTTCCCCAAACAGGGGAAAATTCTTGAAAAATCGCTTTATAGATTAGTAGTTTGTTGTCACTACTCAACTTTGATTTTCTGTTTATAAATGGGTACAGTATTTTGATTGTTAGGTTAATTTTTTTAAAAACTTCTTGTACGTGTGTACTAAACGTTAATCTCTTATCCAAATAAACCCCTAGATATTTAGCACTTGACTTCCAATCTGTTTCATAACCGTTAATAAGAATAAGATTGTTACTTGGTAAGAAACAGGGTTTTCTTTTTCGAGAGAAAAAGACCGCCTGAGTCTAAGCAGCATTTATCTTTATTTTCCAGTCACTAAAGTAATCTTGTATTATACACAGTGCAGATTGCAAGTTAGTTTCAATAGTGGAACCAATTGAATCTGAAGAATAAATACATGTGTCGTCAGCAAAGATAGCTGTTTCACAATTTTGAAGTCTTGGAAAGTCAGACGTAAACACATTGTAGAGAATTGGACCAAGTACAGATCCTTGGGGTACCCCTGCGACACAAATAAAGCTTTGGGAAAGACAATTGTTAACGGACACAACACACTTTCTTAAAGACAAATAAATGATTTTATAATTTTAATGAGGTATATAGGAAAATTGAAAATTAATAGCTTATGTAATAGCCCTTCATGCCAAACGGAATCAAAAGCTTTTTCAACGTCCAGCAACACCAAACCCGTTCTTTTTCCTACATTAAAGTTACTTTTTATGTGTTTTGTTATGCGATGAACCTGTTGCACAGTACTGTGACATGCACGGAATCCAAATTGCTCTAAAGGCTCTAAAGCTTCTTTTTAATGATTTTTTCAAAACATTTACCAAGAGAACTCAGCAAACTAATCGGTCTGTAGTTAACAGACAAGTTAGCTATCTTACCAGGTTTTAAAATTGGAATAACCTTTGCTTTTTTCCATTGATTTGGGAAATATCGCAATTTAAGGCAAGTATTAAAAAGTTTTTGTAAAAATTTAACTCCCAGCTTTGGCATATTTTTCAAATACATTTTTTTAATTTATCAAATCCAACAGAATTTCTTGTTTTCAAAGAATTAAGAACATCTTTGATGTCTTCAATGGTGATGAAGTAATTTTCATCATCACCCGTATCACAGTTAATTAATCTTATTGATTGAGAAACAACAGATTCAATGGTATTATTTGTAATGGCATTGCTAGCTAACAATAGTGCATCATAAAAAGTCGTTGCTAATGCTAATTCATCATTAAACTACTTCCTACCATTAAGGCAGGAATATGAGAATTTCGTTTTTTTATAACTTTAACTATATTCCAGAATGGTTTGCTTGCTTTATCCAACCCTAGCAACTTCTGATTCCAAGCTCTATTTCTGAAAACTGCTATACCTTCTTTTATTAAAGAGTTAAGAATATTCATTTCAGTGAAATAGAAGCTATTTCTAGTTCTTATCCACCTTGCTCGGTATCTGTTTCGCACCTTAATCAATTCGACTAAATTTGGTGGAAGGACATTTGTGCTTTTAATTTTGATTGCTTTTTTAGGTACAACCTGATCAACACTTTCGATTATTGCAGATGTAAATGAAGCAACGCAACGGTTTGATCAATTTTAAATTGATCTGTGTCCGATGTCAAATTATCTCCGAGATTTCTCAATTTCCTTTTTTAATTCTCTTTTATAAATACACAATTTAACATTTTTAAAATCAAAAGTTTCATTTTGTTGACTAAGAGGGGATATAAAAGTGTCAATGACCACAGTCTCTATCTAAACGATAACACACATAATCTCCATTAGATAACCTATCACCATAGCTAAGCCATGTTTCAGTTACTAATGCAATGTCTACTTTATGCTTGTTAAGAAAAGCAACAAATTCTACATATTTACATACATGTCATATTTTTGTCATATTCGTACATAAAAGCTATAGTATTATTATGGAGCTGTTTTTTTTCCGTTCACCGTAGCCTCAAGGTAACGTTGGAAGTTTTATATACAAAAGTTAAGTACAAAAAAACTGCGAAAGCTAATGGCCGTAGCCACTAGGTGCCGCCCCATTAAAGCCCACGATAATGTTACTAAAGGGTTTATCTATGAACGAATTTGTCATTGCAATTTTGTTTGTTTTATTTCAGAATAGCCAGGTTCAAACAATATAAGGGACTTCATTTGCTACTTTTTTAAGTGTCACAAATGTTTAACTCATCAGCCTGTACCTTCAGTTGAACGTGCAAAAATTACAAAAAACATTATTGTTTAGACACTCCTTAGGCAAGTTATAAGTCCATCTCGACTTGTATTTTGTAAGGTAAACAAATATTACTTATTCCTTTTCAGATTTGACAAGGAAATCTTTTACACTAAACATTACGTGGAAATGTAATTCTATGCTATCATGTTATCGCTATTAAGATGTGTTTTATTGATATTCTTAAAATCTCTAAACTGAACTCTAGAAATCACTTATTTTACACTCGAATTAAAATCATAAGTCAAAAGAATAAGATCATGTCTAGAAAAAACTGGAGTTTTGAGCTGATCATATAACACTTACATAGTAATGATCTAGTAGTGTAAAAGATGACTGGGAAAAATGGATTGGTTGAGTAATGTTGACTTATGTTTTCAATTAAATGGTCACAGTTAAAGTCACTGCATACGATAGTGTTTGAAGAGATAACAGTAATTTTTTCAATAACTCTATAAATAGTTCCAAAAAGAAGATTACCCTCACTGCCTTTAACCTCCAAAAACAAATACTCGCAAGAAGAGCCGGGTGACGAATAGTATAACTTCTTACAGATATGGTTTTCCTTGACATATTAAAGCGGTTGCACCCATCAGAACGGAAGATCCTATATCCACTAAGAGAGTATGTGGCATCTTTTACAGATGCAGAGAACCACGTTTCGGAAACACAGATCGCGTCCCAAAGCCTTAAAACATGTGCGTCGGAACTGACACTTCGTCATTGTCAGTTCCGACGCTCGTTTCCATTAACACTTAATTTGCTTGCAGCACAGTTTGCTGTTAATTCGATGCTGCCAATAAGTTACATGACTCCTCCTATACTTAAAAGTGTACAGGTTTCTATGGGACGTATCTTCTTTCGCACTCGTACAGTTGCTAGAGAACTTAAAAATCCTGACATTCAGAAAACCGCTGGGCTGAAAAGTATCTTCGCTATTGTTTTGAAGTATTGTTCTTCAACGCTGGCAAAACCACTGCGGAAGCTTTTCCATCTGTCCTATTGTACAAGTCTCTTACCGAGTGGATGGAAAACAGCATTTGTCCAGCCTTTACCTAAAAAAGGTGAATCCTCCTTACTTTCTAACTGAAGTTCAAGTGCACTTGCGTTCCCTCTTTCCAAGGTCATGAAAAAGCTGATTACATCGTTTTGGAGAAAGTAAGATTATGGCACTTGATATTTAAAAGGCATTTGATAGAGTTTGGCATCAATCTCTCTTATCGAAAATGCGTGCATTTGGTATTTAATTATTTGTTGCGTTAGGAATTATCTTTCTAACCGTTCAATTCAATAAGTATTGGGCGGGTTCAAATCTAAGGCCTCGGCCACGCAGTAAGCGGCTGAGCGGCAGCTCTAAGCGACGTATGGCCAGGCACTGAGCGACTGCTTTTGAGCGATTAGTAGTTAAAGTCGAGATTGCACACACGAAATTAACAACTCATCTCATCTCAACTCATCTTTACTTCTTGCCGCTCAGAACATTTCTAAAAATTAAAACAGGTTTGGTTGCTGAGCGGCGCCGCTCAGCCGCTTACTGCGTGGCCGCGGCCTAACATCCACAAAATAAACGCTGGTGTGCCCAAGGGCTCCGTTTAATAACTTTGAGTCAATACTTTCATTTATTCACGTGATATCGAGAATCGAACATTAATTTTTAATTGTGTGTAGGCTTTAATTTTTATGAAAAAAACTGATTATTGGATTTCTATAAAAATTTTACGGAATGTTAGAAACAATATTTTTTTAAGTGAAAATTACTTTTAAAACAAACCCTGTGTGGTTAAAGAATAGTTAGTGGGGGGTAAACTTCGGTATTATTGAATGTTCCAATTTCTCGGATTCCACTCACAAATGTAGTCTCCTAACTCACAAATCCCAAAAAAATTACAAACAAACTGTATTTATTCAAATATGTCTTCATTTATTTCGACATCGTTAAGTTATTGAATAAAGTTATATTTTACAACCTCCATGAACAATCTTTTTCAATGCCATTCTATCAATTTTAAAGCAAGTTGTCTTTGGTAAATTATCTATCACTTTGAAGTACTTGATTATTTTAAGTTGCTCCTTGGTTAGTTCTTTTCTCAAATAAGCTCTGAAATCATTCTCGAAATCAGTTGGATTAACAATAAAATCTTGGAGAACTACAAAAATTGTTCCACAATATTGTTTAGGATTTTCCGTACTAGTGTTTCCTACCAGTGCTGATGAACAAACACCATCAAAGTTATTTACGATGTCTTCAACTGTATCTGGAAAAATTATCTTGCCATCAGCATACCGTAAAATGTGTTTTTCTCTGGTGAAAATATTCAACAATTTATCCGAATCCACAACTCCTATGTCTCCTGTGTTGAACCAAACTCCTTCAATAAAAGATTCCTTGTTAGCCAGATCGTTTTTCAGATATCCCAAAAACGGGGTCGCTGTTTTGATACAAACTATTCCTATTTGATTTGGTCCAAGAGAGTTACCATCATCATCAATGAGTTTTATCATGAAGCCATTTTTTAAAACACCACCATTCACATATTTTTGGGTGATTATTTTTTCCGTTGAAGCAATTACGCCAGCCAGCTCCGTCATTCCATAGCACTTTACGACCTCACAATGAGGCGTTATTTTTGTAAAATATTTTTCCAATGGTTCTCCAAGGTTTTCCCCACCAGTATAAACGAGCTTTAGTGAAGAGAGGGTCGAAGGGTTCTTTTCCTTAGATTTTTCTGCTGCTTCGTATACACTTCTCATAAATCTGGGAACTGCAGAATAAATCGTAACCTTGTGTGTGTCAATCATTGTCCTCACACATTCACCAGTCAGTTCCATGTAAGGTGTTGAGCTGTAAATTCGCTTAATCCCAAGAAGACCAGGTTGAATCATAAAGATTTGCGGTCCAATCCAACGGATATCACTTAGAATTAGAGTCACAGTTTCTGGATTTATATATAAGTATTTGAGGACACTAATTCTGACCAAAGCATGAGAATTCATAACAATTTTTGGAAGACTAGTGGTTGCAGATGTAAATGTTAATAAAGCTGGTAGAGTCCTTGGATCTCCAATGTCAGGAGCTTGAAAGCTTTCAATATCAACAGTTGGTTCAAGGAGTAACTCATCAACAGAATTTTGTTCACCGTCCAAAGTGAGCACATGTCTCAGATTCGTTAGATTAAGATCTTTCAAACCTTCTGTGAGCATAAACTTGAATCCTTCTTCATAGAATATTACGGAAGGATCGAGAATTTCCAAATAAGCGGCAACATGTTCTGAAATGACAATTTCAAATTTGTTTAACTTCACATCTGAAATTGGGTGTTAGAGAGTCAAAACAAACTTTGTTGAAGATGTATTTCGAAGAAGCAGACTGGTGCACCAATTGTGTAGCAGGCATACGTAAGTGGTGTTATTTTCAAGTTTAAGTTTGTGAAGAACACAACTCTATCGTTCTTTTTCACACCCAAATTTAAGAGATTTTGAGCAACAGTTATTGTTTGATCGCGAATCTCCTTCACCGTGACATTTGTGCCACTTTCGTGATGCACTTCGAATATTTTATGTGGATCACTGTGCTTGAGTTTTTCCAAAATAGCTGCACCAAGGCTAGAACTCTCAACTTCTACCTCTGGAGCTCGCCAAATGTTCTCAGATTCAACGTAATCAATACTGTCCATTTTCCGCAGTTTTAAAAACTTATAACCTCACCTTTTTGATGTTTTCACTTACGATTAAAAAAACTAAGTGATCATATAGTTCTTAGAGGTACGTCTTTTATAGACCGAGATTATGTTCTAAACACTTAGTTTAAGGAAATAAAATGTTTTAAAAACAAATGTTGATGTTGTTTAATTTTATTAATTTAAACAAACTTTTCGTTTATTGTTTTATTTTTGAAATAAAAAATGATAAAAAATGCAAGCTACACTTTTTGAGCGTGGTGACCGGTAAGAAAACAATTTTTTTTCTTTTATTTAATAAATGAGAAGTTAATATTGTTTAAAATATTTTTAATATTTTACAATACATTGGGGTTTTATTTTGGTTATTCAGGAATATTTATCATGGAAACTATAGGTGTGTGATAACTGAAATAATTTTTTTCTTTTTAGCTCTTTACGCTTTTCTTCTCTATAAAACGAAAATATCTAGGTATAAATAATAGGTATAAATAATTGGGTATAAATAGTGTAATGACACACCAAAGCAATTATTCATTTTAAAAATTTGAACAAAAATAACGATATTAAGAAGTGATTATTGAATTTCGCGCGATGTACATTTATATAGATATAATATCGAAATTGGGAATCTAGGCAGATCTGACTTGTTGACTGGATTTTGATTATTTAAATCCAGTCAAAAAAAAAAAAAACAGTTAAACATAATTAAAAACAAAAAACAGTTAAAAATTCAGTCAAATAATAAAAACATTTTAACAAACAAATAACATATTTTATTCTGTTTTATAACAAAAACTATAATAGAAAAATTAACAAAAAATAACTTATTTTCTATAATTCACAGCGTATAATGTACTCATGTTACTAAATTTATGATAATAAGAATAATTCTTTTCAGGTAATTAAAATATGCGAATATACTACCACTTATTCCGAATCGGAACTCGAGGTATTGTTTTCCGTATCAATATTTTGGTAAATTACATTTGTTCCAATTTTTTTCGTAAATTCATTTGGAATGATGAAATTATGGCAACAGTTTACCCCTCGCAAATTGTTTCTTATAATTAAAATAGCATTTGTAGAAATTAAATGCAACCTGTTTCTTTGCTTGGTTCTACCTCAGCGTTTGATATTGGTAATACCAATATCGAAATAGCGAACTTTGCAAATTCTTTAAAAAGATTTTCTCCACTAGCATCTTTATAAGATGAAACTTCACACCAAAAAGGTACTGTTTCCTCTATGTTGTTCCCACGGTTGCCACTTAAAAAAAAATTGCATGACCAAAGCTGAAAATAAAAATGACCAATCGTACCAAAAAAGGACCAAAATAATTTGTGTCCGCAATGGCTTGTAACTTCCCATAAGAAGTTATTGTAATCGGTCCGATTTGTCGAATTGAAAATTTTGACATTTCTCGACGTTTCAAGGTTCCTAGAGTCTAAATGAAAGATTTTGAGAGAGATGTCTGTGCGTGCGTGTGTACGTACGTTCGGGAAGAATAACGTTTTTGGCATCTGGTAAAATTTTGAGAAAATCGAATTGACATTTTTTTACAAAAAATAAAAACCTTAAAAAACAATAGTAAAACTTGGTAAACATTTACTTTCGACTCAAGTATCTCTTCAAAAATTAAAAAAAATATTGGCTTTAAGCTAATTTTATCTCACAGAAAATGCTGTTTCCGACATTCCGTAAATTGTGCATACAAATCCAACAGTCAATTTTTTTTTTCATAAAAAATTAAAATCTACAAAAAATAGTACGCAAATGCTACGAAAATTTGGTAAAAATTAGTTTTCGACTAAAAATCTCGTTAACAAGAACATATATTGAAATCAAAATATTTCATCATACTCAAAATATTGTTGGTAATTTTTAATTTTTTTTAGAATAATTCAACTAATAACTAGCAAATCACGAAAGCCTACAAACCTTTTAAGCAAGACAAATCGGCAGACGGAATGTGAAGTTATCAGTGTGGGACGTACCCCAGCATCATTTTTTTTAAGATCACAATATGTTAACATTATGTCAGGAGATCGAATACTATCGCTAAATAAAATTCATATAAAATTAATTCAAAAAAATGTTTTTGCAGACCAAACGCTATGGTTATTTTTGTCATCTTGACGCTCTTTGGCCAGCATTATATTATTAATGGTACCCAAATTAAGTCTGCTTTTCGTTTTTATCAAAGTTAATTCAAAAAAATTCCTCTGAGCAGCAGCTGAGCTGTGAGGAAGTAACATCAATTTATAAACTAACTAACTTAAATTTTGAAATAACAATATTCATTTTAAGCGTTTTTATGATAATTGAACTTTTCCCAAAATTCTTTACGTATGTATTTTATTTTTGAGATTATAAAAGGAATAGAGTCGAGTTATTTTTTTCAATTTCTTAAAAAAGGGACCAAATGGAACAAAAAATGACCAAGCGACCAAGTGAGAAAATAATGACCAAATTTGGTCGTAAAAGACCAAACTGGCAACCGTGGTTGTTCCATCTTACAAAGTTTAGATTGTCCCACTGACTAGAAATTTTGTCAGCTAAAATCGCCTCGATATTCATTGCATTCAAAGCAGGCTGCAGTTGTAGGAAGGATTTATTTTGCGAAGGGCATTGCTTTAAAATGTTAAGATTTTTTGGCACTCTTTGCTGCAACTCTTTTACTAGCTTTATAATTAAATGTTTACAGTTTTGTCTAAACACATCAATATCTTTCTTGCTTACTTCTAAATTTAATTCTAATTCATTAAGTTTTTCTTCGCATTCGACTCCAATGTAAGGCTTTGTTTGTAGGCTTAAGCAACTTATGTCTAAATCAGGACTAAAATCATAATCACAGTTGGGCATAACTATTTTTTTGATAAGCATTAATATAAGAAGTTCCAAATCACCCGAAACATTAACAAGATCCCCTTTTTCACTTTCAAATATTTTGTTAACCCTTTGAAGTTCTTCTAAATAATTAAAGAAAGTGTTTAAAATTTTTGACTTGATTCCAGTCAAAAATAAATGTTGACTGGATCTGTATTTTATTTCCAGCTAACGAAGAAAAAATCCAGTCAAATCTGACTGGAAACAAGTCAAATTGGCAACAGTGCGTACAATACGTCTAGTTGCACGCACACAAACACCGTGTCGAAGACTACCGAACTGAAACGACGTCGGAGTGGGTGGCGTTAGTTTTTTTTTCGTTACGGAATTTCTGGATTCGGTCCCCGCGCTCAAGGCCCGCGATAAAATCTATGCAATAGCTTAACAAAACCTTTAAAAGAAACAAATAGTATAGTCGACATTCCAATTGTCATTTATTGGTGCTCTCTATAAACTGATACAGAAAAAAATAATGAAAAGATGGTTGGGCCTTTAATTGTAGGAACACTAGTAAAAATAAAATAAATAAATAAATTAGGTGGCGCAACAGTCCATGAAGAACCAGGGCCTAGTGACTTACAACTCTCAACCATTCCTGTGTGCGAGTAATGTTGTCAGAGATGGTAGGGACCTACAGTTTATATGCCGAATCCGAACGGCTAATTTGAGAAAGCACTTTTCATGACAAGAATTACTCTTGGAGGATTTGTCAATTCCTCGCAAGAGGCAGTACCCGTGAAAAAAGTTAGGTGACACAGGCACAGGCAGGGATTGAACCCAAGACCCCTTGCATGACAGTCCAACGCACTAACCATCACGCTACGGGTACTACAGGAACACTAGTACTCCAGTTATTAAAATGCCAGGCAGAGAAATGGCGGCCCAGCGGAGAAAGACTGCAAATCAGGACACTAGAAGAAACTTGTCTTTAATCCATTGAGAACAAATTCAAGATTACAATAGGCTCTTAACAGGATCAAAAAGAAAAGTTCTATTCTATAAAAATTGAAATGGGTAAAAAAATGCATTATACTGAGGTTGTCTTGAAAAAGTTATAAATTGTTCTTGTCAAAACTGTGGGCATGAAATTTTAATATTTCAAAATTTTAAATAATTGTATATTATCAAGACTAAATCACGTTGCGCGATTTTAAGGTCTAATTTGATTGGGCTATTGGCTTATTACCTGCTAACAATAATGAACGCCATTAAAGATTCGTTAAGAATCTTCGTATCTTATAAAATCAACAACACTGATTTTCTTTAAAATCTTGATACCTTTTATTTTTGATCAAGATTCAACCATAAAAATCAACCAAAGTGTCATTGACCAAAAGTTAACCTTGACAATTTTTTTTTCTTAATTCTACAAAAACTTGAAATGAAATTTTCTTTAAACTAATTATATTTGCATAAACAAAACATATTTTATGTGTGTGCGTTTTATTTTTAAATTAAAAATACGAAAACAAATTTTATTCAACCAATAAGTTAGTGTTACTTTGCTAAAATCTTTTTTTAAGTTCTATTTGCTCGTTCTTGATGTCTATTTTTGTTTAAATAAACATGAGCTACCTATAAAAGTAAAACTTTAAACTTGTTTTAAAATTATGTTAATAAAAATTCAACAAAAATATGTCTGTAGAACTCATCTCATAACAAAGGTAATCAATACACCTACCAAATCAAAGACACACTAATAATATTTTGTTTAATCAAATATTTTCACTTTTTTACAAGATTTTTTGGTTTTTTTAATTTCATCTTCTTCGGTTTTATTTTAGAATCATTAATATTCACAGTAATAATAATTAAATAAATAACTTATGAAAAAGTGAAACCAGTATTCAAAATATTGTGAATAGGTACATATGTAAAAATTGCGTGCGGAAACAGGTTAATTAAAATTTGTGAATACTTCTTAGCATAATGTTTAATTTATTTAAAATTGTGGGGTTTAATTAGCATAATTTATATGTTTGTTTAGTTTTGTATCACGCTTTAGGGGGATGATTTTATACAGATACCATTAGAAGACTTTATTGAATACTTAGCTTTTTGGCTATTCACATATAGGTTTTTGATTTTATAGGATATAGACACGTGGATTCCACAGGAAGATAGCATCCATAATAGAGGTATTTTTTCAAACGTTACTCTTTAATCTTAAGATTAGATTTTGATAGATAGCTCTGGAAATTCTGGACACAAAATAGGGTTTACAATTTTTAACTTAAATAAAATGAAATAAGGGCAAAACATGATAGAAATCCTGTATTGATTCAAAAAGCATACGAAGTTATCTGAATTTCGTCGCTTTTTTAAATTCTTAAAAGTTACAAACCTCTAAAAATTAAATAATATTTTAATCTTTAAAATATCAGATTTTTTAAAAATATTTATCTAGGGGAAAATTTAAATCACATTTTATTTATTTATAAAACATTATATTTCTTTAATAAATTAAATTTAGATATGTTTTTTTAAAAATTTAATTGACAACTTTTTTTTACAAAAAAGGAAACTTATAAACAACTAAACTGATGAAAAATGGCTTTCGACTCAAGTGTCTTGAGATTAAACATTTTTTATCTTACACAAAATATTGTTATTGATATTTGGTAAGAGTTTTAGAAATATTGACGGACTGCGAAGTATGTGGAGTTATCAGTGTGGATCGTATCACAGCCTTTCTTTCAATCATAGAATCATCAGAAACCCAGTATTATACCTTTGCGAAACGAAATGAGTAGTTTTACGCTAAAACAACGTCGCGTACACAAGTTTATACTAATAGTTTATGAGACTGCTTATACTCGTGTACAAAACTTATAGCCCGTCTACAAAAGGTGTGCATAGACGAACATGTGACTACTGTAGCCGAGAGTGTTAGATTCAATTCTAGAACATCAATTTGTAATCGATGTTAACAGCTCAACATTTCACGCACTACCCTGGGGAGAACTCTAAGCAAAGATTATTCGATTACAGGGTAACAATTTGCTCAGCAACTGAAGGTGCACGATCATCCTTGGAGTTATCGCTTCACAAATAAAGCCTCATAGCTGAAACACAAACACGCTTCAGCCTCGGCGTCGGCTTCGGCTTAGGCTTCGTCTGCGTTACGATGGGCCTGCTTCGAGGTTGCTTTGAATGACATTTCTAAAATGACACTTCTGTCATTAACAGCTGTTATTTTTTCTCAAAAGTGTTTTGATTTTTCGTGCAGTAAAAGATATGAATTTTGAAATCGAACAAATTGAATTTATCGCGGAAGTAGCTTACACAGCCTATCGTGGGTATGTTCAGCTCATGGAGCAAGAAGAATCGCAGACTGAGAGACGTTGGTGGGTCCGGGAGCTCAATCTACGAAATTCTTCAATCTATGGAAGTTCTTCGAAACATATTTTCTGTTCTACAAAAATAAAACGTTTTCAAGAAAAAATTGTATAGTTTTTCTATGTATGTTTCAATAACTTACCTTTTCATTTTTTCTAATAACCAATGGTTATCCCTCCAAAAGCAAATGTATTTTGTTTGTTGACTTTTTTTTACAATTGTTGAGCTGTCAGACAAAGCAAATGTTCAGCAAATTTGAACTAGAGCTTCCGTTTGGAGTCACATTACGTAACATTACGTTCCTTTCCTTACGATTGTCAAACGAAACGTAAGGTCAAAGCTTCATTGTGATAGCATGCATTGAATTCCTATGGCTGAACTCGTAAACGTCAGGCGAAGCCGATGTTGAAGCGTGTTTGTGTTTCAGCCATTAATTGGTATTACCAGCGTCGTTGCGTTGCGTTGTGGCGATGTCAATTGGCCTTCCCGGAGCTGTGATTTGACTTTTTTTTCGAATGACAGATGTTATGCAAACAAACTTAAGCAATCCTTAGTACTTGAGACCAATATCATCTGAGCAATCCGTGATGTACAGCCCGAAACCATCAACAAGGTCTTGGAAAATTGGAGTCACAGAATACACCACTCCGAAGTCAACCAAAATAAAGCTGTACAGGGAAAACATATCTATAGGCTGTTAAAGCTTAAGACGGAGTTACAGACACATTGATCTTCTGATCGTTCCATTTTTAGATCATGAGACAACTGGGTAGCTTTCAACTTACGGCAAAAGGTTAGAAGAAAGGTTTGATCTGTATTTAAACTTAGATCGGTTTTACATTAAAAAAAATATATAACCAAGCTGCCCCAACCCATCTGAAACTATTTGGACATCAGTTATTGTGTATTTAGCTTGTGGGTAAGTAAGAATGATTGTATTATTTTTAAATCATAATTTTTGTGTACTAAATATAATTACCAAATGATAATTTTAAATCGGTCTTTAATTTAAAAGAAATCAAAACTCAGGGTGAACATTTTCCAAACAAAAATCATAGGAAATATTAACATGATGATTTTTGATGGTTTTTAAAAGAGTAGGAGGAACAAATTAATTGCAATTAATTGTAATTGAAAATCCTTATTCTTTTTCAATTATTTTTAAATATAATTAAAGAATCATCAATTGCTAATTACAGGTAATTGAAAAGCTTCAATAAGTTGAAATTGAATTACATAAATGTAATTTATAACAAAAGTAATGATCAAAAAAGCAGTAAAGATTGCTCTTACCACAAAAATGTATTTAAATAAACATTATTTGTGTCAGTTCCATTTTAAAATAGTTTCCTGTAATGTAAAGTTCTTTTATGTGTTTTGCTTTAAATAATTAAAAAAATAAGACTAACTACCCTAACTGCAATTTTAAAGTGCTTTCCCTCAAGAACTTGAACAAACCTAGAACAACTTTCAATTACATGTAATTAGTAAGTTCATTAAGTGCATTTTTTCAATTACAATTAAAAGTAATTGAAATGATTATTGTTTCAATTACAATGTAAATTTTGTTCAATTATGTGTAATTGTGTTGGACAAAAGTCAATTACTAATTACTTGCAATTGAAATGAAAGTTGAAATCAATTACGAAAAGTAATCATTATTTCTTAACTCTATTTTTATTAATTACTTTTATATGTTAATGTGTATTTTAGGGCTCTAACTTACTTGACGATTTTAAACTAGCAGCTTCTATAAATTAATATTTGTACACATTGTAAGTACATTTTACATAAATATTTAAAATTCAGTTTCCTTTGGAACTACGAGTAGTATTAAACCTGGGTATAGGACCGAGTGACAATGGGATCTATAAACTATGTCAGAACATCAAAACCCAATGCTCCCCTAACATATTATGACTTTGTTTGTATGCATTTAATTTACATACACGAGCACCAATTGCATTAGACTACGAGTAGACCGGAAAGGTATGTATAATTTTTGAACAAAATGCAGGGCAGGTACTCACTAAAGAATGTCTCGAGAGTCAATGAAAATAATTTATAGAAAACTTGTTGGCTTATAAAGATACTTATACTATATTTATACCAACTATACATAATAACGTCTAATGGAACTGGTTCGGTTTATATACCTACCTAATATTATAAGCTTGTTCTGATTAAATATTTCTCATTTTAATTTACAGTTATCAAAACTTTTTTATCGATTTGAGGTCGTCAATTTGGCTTTGAGCATTTCTATATACCTAAGCATAAAATTTAATTGTTTATTTTTAACTCTGAAAATTTTGTTTATGACTTTGTTGATAAAAAAGTCGCTCTTTGGCAATATACACCGACCGCGACACCCTGTCTTTATTTACATTAGAAACATTTTCGAATAATAAAAACACAGAAAAACAGGAATTCCCTTCGCGACAACAACAACCAGCAGCGCCAGCGGAACAATGAAAAGATTAGAACCATTTTGCTGCAGATATTTGACGAGAACTCCAGTTTTGTAGACCGCAGAATTATTTCTACGAGTATATTCAAACAGAACTTCTTGGAGAGCAAATGTAGGTACCTATAGTTTCAGGTGGGTGGGACGCGACGCGACTCGAATGCCAAAAGAAAACGTGCGTCTTTCTATATATTTAGACAACCAGGACCATGTGATTTCTTATTTCTAGACGTGATCTCCTCCACTGAGCACACCCGCTCCCAGCTCCATCATCATCAACCACTGAACTAAAAACTTATACTGTCATGAAATTCTTTGCTGTTGTTGGTCTTATCGCTTTGCTAGCACTGACACTGACAGCTTCTGTCACCACCGCAGCACCCATTGACGATGCCAAGAGTGCGATAATCAATGAATATGACAACGACAACATCGGTGTGGATGGATACAAGTTCTCGTGAGTTGTTGTCCAAATTTATTATGCGTAAATACTTTTGATTTTGCATTTTAAAGTGTTTGTGTTTTTTTATAGATTCCTCACCAGCGATGGGACATCACGGAAGGAAACGGCCATCTTGAAAAACATCGGCACAGATCACGAATCAATTTCGGTTGAAGGATCTGTCAGCTGGGTTGCAGCCAATGGACAAGTTTACAAACTGACCTATAAGGCTGACGAAAATGGCTACCAACCGGAAGGAGATCATTTGCCAAAATTGGACGACTGATAGTATTTGTATATATATTAAGTTTTAAAAAATTGGAACTGTGGAGTGCGTGATTTGTTGTGTGAAGATAGATTTTGCAATGAGATTGAAAATAAAAACTGTTTAGAATTAAGTTGTTTTATTTATGTATGTATATTTGTGGAAAGGACCGAAGACAATTCGAAGGCACAGAGTTAACTCGAAGGCGGTTAATGGCAAATTAACCATGTTGGATTATTGCTGTTGTTTTTATAGACAAATTTGCAGAGGAAAGTTTATAAAGTATGGAGTACACTAACAAAATACAAATTCTCCGAAAATATGTATCCATTATGTTTCATATCTAAATTATTTATATCTAACGATAAATAAGGTGTTCACTTCACACACACACATAAATATAAAAAAAAGGAAAACTGTCTAAATGCACACCTCGTCTTCGTCTTACATAAAATTCAAGAATAAACATTTAAAGATTTAATTAAAGGGTGTTTTTTTCTGATTTACTTATTTCGGGAGCAGTTTTAAAGGATAGAGATGATTTTGTTTTATGCGCAGCTACTATGTTTGGCTATAGAAATAAGTCGAGAAAAATTTTAGCGGTCTTTCTTTACTTCTATCAACAACAGCAAAATTTTAGAAACACAAAATAATACTTCATTTTTCTTACATTTTTTTAGATTTAAGTTTATATTTTGTATTAAAGTTGTTTTTTGAATTTTTAACCGATTTCATTTCTCTAACTGTTAAGTTTCTTAGAAACAATTTTTACAGCAAAACTATATTTTAAGGGGGCTGCGCGCGCCGTCTACCTTCGCGGTTTGAAAAAATCGGTTTTTGTTTTTGCATATTTCTAATGTAGACATAACTAAAAACATGCTCTGTGAAGGATTTGATCGAAAGCAAGCTGTTTTACGAGATATCAAGACTCAAACCCGTCCTGCCTATTTAATTGTAACATTTATCTTTAAACGCGTTTTCCTAAAAGTTGTGTTTATCAAAACTGTTGGCACGATTTTGACGAAACTATAGAAGATATCCTAAATCTGCAAAGCGTTGCTTATTCACAAATCATCTCGCTAGGTCTAGACACAAGCTTTTTTAGATTAAAAACACGGTCAAAAAATGTAATTATTTTTCAAATCGCTGCCATTTTGTGAAATTTTCAAATATTCAAAAAACCTTATGTCTAGATCTTATCAAAGTTCCTTTTTGTGTTTTTCATTAAAGTTCAAGAATAGACTAATCAAATAAAAAAAAATTCTTTCATGTGCAGTTTTTTTGCAATCCATCCTTGAAAAATAGGCCCGAAATTTGAGCGCGAAAGTAGACGACCCCCTTAAAAGGATTTTCGAGGCTTAAGTTTATCACAAACTTGATTTAAATTTCACTATAATCAAAATAATGTTAAAATAATAATGATGATATTGGCATTCCCATTAACAAAATTAGGAAACAAAATTTTGCTGTACAACTTATTCTAGAGAAACTCAAAATAAGATAAGATTGAACCCATCAGAATGATATGAAACCAGGTTAAGTTACCATGTGTTAGGTTCAAACTTAACGTTAACTGAGCAAAAAGAATACAAATATCTTTAAAATTTTTCAACCAAAAACAATAGTAACAGACATTTTTTAATTTTAAATAAAATAAAAATGAATTATTAGTCCTGTAGTTTTTTCATTTGCTTAGAAGGAGTCCTTGTGTTAAATCCGGTATTTCAGATTTGTTGGTTACTTGTTTATGATGTTGGCCTAGTTAATAATCTAAGTTTCCGACATCGCATCAGAAAAATTGCGCTATTATTATTGGTATTTTTTACCCTATGATAGAGATTTTTTTAAATTTAATTATGTTCAAAGAGTTAAAGGCAAATAAGTTAACTACAACTTGACAATTTCAAAAATTAGATAAATTAAATTTTTTTACTAGAAAATCGAAGAATTAATACAATAATATTCAATTTGCCATAATGTATACCATAACTCTGGACTGTATGAGATGAGGGGTCTATACACCACCCTATCCCACCAGTTAAGAGAGAGGGGTTATTGAGTAATATTTTTTTCAATATTCAATGTCCTTGTAAATTATTGATTAAACAACAAAAAAGCCAAATTTAAAGATGTATTTTAGTTTTTGAGAAAATTGGAAACAAATTCATCTACTACACTATTTTTTAGTCAAGTAGAATTTTCTCTGGACAGAAAGATCGGTAGATCCAAATTGTTTTCTAGGTGTTTCTGACGTTGGTCTTATAAATTATCCAGGTTTTTGATATCGAGATCTAAACACAACATGGCAAAAACTGGGAAAAAAATCGTAAGTTTTTTTCAGGCATTGCCGATTTTACTCCTGATGGGCTTGTTTCTACCCCATAAAAACATAATAACATTTCAAGCTATGCCAATTTTGTTTATTTTGAGTGTCTATGTGTACCCCATCATTTCCGAAATAACAACCCGCCTAATAGGGCGAATATTGAACCCCTATCCCATACTATTGTTTTCTTCTTTTGACCCAATCTTCTCAATCCAGAGTTAGGCTTGTTTCACACTATACGGTTTTGACCGTACGGCAAAAAACCGGACGGCGACATTTTGTTAGAGGCCGTGACCGTATAATATGAAAGCGTATATGCTCTTCTTCGCGCCTCTAACAAAATGTCGCCGTCCGATTTTTTTGCCGTACGGTCAAAACCGTATATTGTGAAACAAGCCTTATGGTATACTTCATGGCAATTCGGATCATTAATTACAGGGCCGGCCTTAACCAGCTTGACGCCCCAGGCGAGTCAAATATTTAGCACTCTTCCATAATTAGAATCTCACTTATGAAATTGCAAGTTGATAAGAAAGTAGAATGTATGCTTAAAAGAAAAACTGTTCGTAATTCTCCAACCCTAATATTATAAACTAGCGGCCCGTCCCGGCTTCGCACGGGTAGACATAAATAGGTACAGATATTTAAGTTAGAAGCATGCTAATTAAAACGACCATAAATCACTAAATTAGAAAACATTTTGTTTGTCCTATCATTAATACTCTTCGCAGCGTATGCGATAAAAGACATTTTATGGCTAATTTTTTTACACCTTCGGTTGGTTTTAATAGGAATTTCTAAAGATTTCTATGGTAATCTAGTACCTACTAAATATAGCCTATGTTACTCAGTGATAATGTAGCTTTCTAATGAAAAAAGAATTATTAAAATCGGTCCAGTACTTTTTGAGTTTATTCGTTACATACAAAAATACAAATCTTTCCTCTTTATAATATTGGTGTAAATATTTCAAGTCACTAAGTTACACGTTAGCGGTACGTGCATTAAATTAATTTTTTTTAAATAATTCAGTTATAATAATTGTTTTTATTCTGTTCTGAAAGTTTATTTCACCATCGATCGAAACATTCAATCCTTTTATCCTTACTTTATTATAATAACAGATAAATCTAGAGAAATAATCTATCTTTCCTTTTTAATAGAAACTAAGATTCATATTTGATTGTAAAAAGAAAACACATTGCGCAAAATAGTGAAATAGATTTATGTTGCATTTAATTTTCTTTTTTATTTCGACGATTTTTCTCAATCAAAATCTATTTTATGTATTAACAAGAAAATAAGAGCAAAAAATTCAACTGCTAGAAATATTCTGGGTTTAGCGTATATATATGTATAATTTTGTATTTTTGATTTATTTTTTTTTATAAATATTTTATACGAATTCTTATTAACAAAACAATATTTACAAAAAATCAAGACTTTGCATTCTTTGCTTTTTTGTTAGCGAACTCACGGACTAGACTAGAGAAATCAATATTTTCTGCAATTTCATTTTCAATCGACAGCGAAGCCAAGCTTGTCAGCTTTTTTCGAGACATACTTGAACGCAAATAAGTTTTGATAAGTTTTAGTTTTGAGAAACTCCTTTCTATACTGGCCAGAGTCATTGGTTTGGTTAAAAGAATGCGAAGAGCAATCCAAATGTTTGGATATATTTCCTGGAAGTTGTGTTCCTTAATAAAATTAAAAAAAAAATTTGTTTTAGTATCTTCGATATGATGTTGAATACTTAAAATCTCACTGCCTAACAAATCTGCTTCTATATCTGACTTTGAGTTAACAATTGTTTTTTCAATAAGGCACAATGTTGAATTAGTTAATTATTATCTACATTTATTTTAATATTATGCAGAAAGTTTCATGTTTCCGAAAACTCTTTCATTTGCTGAAATCTTTCCTTCGTAGATACAAGAATAGTGTCTAGGAGAGCATTAAAAAATTCGACTTCAAACTTTTTTTTTTGATCTGTAATCTGTTCATCAACAGCATCTTCTCCCGGTTGGTGTTTAATTAGTCTTAGTCTTGGTTTAAAAATTGATTGCGTTCAACTGCCGATGCTAATTCTGTAGCTGTAACAAGAGCTTGAACAAAGCCTGACTGCCTGAATCGTATGGGCACGTGCAGGTTTTGTATCACGCACGTACCTGAATGTGAGATGGAGAAGAATTGTTTCAAGAGTTAACCGTAATATCCCAGCTTGTTACACCACAAAGCTCAAGTTTAGATGTGTTAAATTTTATTTTTAGTTTAAACCTTGAAGATTTTGCCCCGAATTTAGTAATTGCTCTCCAAATTCTTAATACAATCCCGGTCACGAGTCACGGTAGCTTCAGGAGAACGTAGTTTTTCTAAACTTAAAATTATTAAAAATTATCTTAGGACAACCATGACTCAAGAGAGATTGGTAGGTTTATAATGTCCATTGAAAAGAAATTATTAAATTCTTTAGACTTTGATGATCTCATTTCTGAATTTGCAAAATGTAAGGCCAGAAAAGTAAGTTTCCAATTTTAAAAGTTTCCCCTCTGCTCATTTCTTCGCTGCGTTTTAGTTTAATGGTTTAGGCCTCCTGGGGATACCTCAATAAAGGGAAAGGCTTATGCTTGTGTATCAGTTTATGTGTAAAAAAAATATAAAAAAGGGGCGCTTTCTACAAATCTTGCACAGGGCGCAAGTTTGGCTGGGGCCGGCGCTGCTGACTGCCTATATGTTTCGAAATAAGAACAATTGTTACTTAGCATTTTGGTGAACTGGAGAAAGCTTATTTTTGGTGGCTGACTTGCTTTGCTCACAATATTTAACTCAAGAAGAACGTGATACCAAACTACTAAGGATAAACAATAAAGCTGAAGTCTTTTATTTGTTCTGCCAAAGTGGTTGCTTCGTGTGAAGTCACAGCATCGATTTTGCAATTCTCTGCTAACGAAATAAAATCATCGTGTATTTCTAACTGTCTTGTTTTGTATTGTATTGTTAACTGTCTTGTTTTTGTTCATCTATGTGAGTGTTTGTTATGTTATGTTTGCTTACTAACAACTAACACTGCACTTAGTGATGAGCCGGTTGTATAACATACATAGTCTACTATGTTGGCAAACAATTGGTCGTAAGACTGTTGTCGAAGCTCTCTTCGACCAATTCTGATAGTGTAAAAAAAAAAATGGTTGCCTGTAAAGTCGGTTTTACGGGCGAAGATTTTACGTGACAACGTCTTTTTCTCGGTAGAATATTTATTGATATGAATATAATTAAATTGCACAATAGGAACAAGGAATTGAATGAAAATAAGAATTGCACAAATTTTTTAAACTAATAATTTACTTAACACTATCAACATTTATCAATAGTATGACATAACCTATAAACTCAGTTTCTCAACTTTTGTGTCAATCTAACAATTAATAAGATCATAGTTTACGATAATGAAATATCAGTGTACAATTATTTACCTTTATTGTTGTAGTTGTTGTAAATGACGAATCTAAGCACTCCACATTTTCACTACAGACACAGCTGACGATACTTTAACCACACGTGTGAACTTGTATTATGACGCTTTCTTGTTTTTCCAACGCCAAGAACGTTCGAGAAAGACAAAGACAGAGACACAAGCATGCGCCGATTCAATGCGCCTAATTCTCTAGTGCTGCGCGCGCGGCAGACCGATCATAGTTGAGTGGGAGAGAGACGCAAGGCATTCGGCGGGCCTCTCTCTCGTTCGGTGACTCATCGTAACGTTACTGGGCGTTACACTTTTTCATAAGTGACTCCCAGCCGCAACCTAATTTAAGACGTTGTCACGTCAAAAAAAATATGCTTGTGGACACAGCGCGGCGCGCCCCAGGTGACCGCCTGGGTCGCCATACCCTAAAGCCGGCTGTGATTAATTAGGCCAATATCGTAAACAAGTAACAACAAAATTAGAACTACAGAATTGAACGCATTGTCTGATGTATATAGACATTTCCACAGAATCTTTCATTTTCAACAATTGAACAACATTTTTTTTATTTTGAGGCACATCTACATATAAACAAACGTTTTCTTGATTTCTTATCATCTAAATAACAAGAAAATACTTGCGTGATTCATTTTGAAACATCGTTAATATCCTTCACGTAATATCCGGTACGTTAGATCAATGAAAAGCATTCAATGAAAAACCCTCATTTCATAATAAATTTTGATTTTGTACTGTCGTACAAACTTTGAAATTTCAAAATTTAGATCAACAGCTTTTTTTTACTATTGATTATTCGTAAAATTATCATTCACAATCATTTATTTAGCTGTAAGATCTTATCGATAGGTGTGCCGCTAAAAAAATCACATATTTTATACCAATCACGTTTTCAATCTTAAACTTTAAAATGGAATTATTTATTTTTAAATAGAAGCACATGATCCTATTAAATTTTAATTGATTTATTGATTGATAGAGAATAATTTAAGCCTATAAAATACTACTAAAATCGATCGTTGAGAAAGTTATATAGAGAAAAAGATCAGATTTTAATATTTGTAAAAACGGAGGTACTCTAATTTAATTGCTTTGTACTATTTTTTAAATGGTAGCACACCTTTCTTTCGAGGTTTTTCTAACAGTGTATATTATAAATAATTATAAATTAATGATGTTAAGTTGAAATGTTTTTTGTTTATAAGACTTAATAAATTTGCATCTGGTACGCTTGAAATTTGCAATATTTAGCTTATTTTTTTTATTAATTTTAATTAAAAAATTTAATCCAATCAAGTCACAAGTAGGTTACATAATTGAAATAAGTCATGATACGAAAATCTATCCACTTAGAAAGCGCCAATTTCATTTCTAAGGCTTAATATACTGTGGTAACATGAAAGTTAAAAATACTGTGGAAATGCCCATATATATAGTAATTTTAGTAAACGGCCTCTTCGAAATATAATCCCATTAAAATAAATCTCTAATCGAAAATTGAGTAACTCCTCAATTCGCCAAATTTTAACAATTTGAAACAAATTAATAATTAATGAAAAAAACCTGATTTAAAAGCCCCCACAAATGTAGTAATAGTCCTTGAAAATCTAAACTTTTATTCAATTAATTCTCAGAGAATAAGATGTAAGGTTTTTCTAAACTTTATAAAGAGTCAAATGAATAAGCTACTAAAACTTCAACAGTTATCAATAAAAAAAACATCCATACATCGGAAAATCGTTTTACCTAAGCCTTAAAAACGCCATATTATGGATTTGTTAACGTTTTTAAAACTTGTTTGTGCTGATGAAGAAAATGCAAGGTTAAATTAAAATTTAGGAAATTAAAATCCTTTGAAAAAGTATTATTTGATTTTTGCATCAGAAAAAATGTATAATTTTGAGTAATTCATATCATTTTCTTTCATTTTCGGTGTAAACTGGGCCTTAGAAAATCCCCGAGATTTTCTCTTATTCAGTTGTCTAATGTCCCAACTTATGAATAATCAGATGATTGAGTTCGTCTATACAAGTTTTATTGTCACAAAATGGATAAGCTCCTTAAATTAAATGTGTTTATCGGATTAGAATTTGCATTTTTAATCTTATTGCAATAAAAAAAATTCCATTCAAATGATTCACAAGAGCAATTGATAATAAATAAAAAGTTATAGTAGAATAATAACTTGTTTGATAAAAATACGATGAGTATATGTATTTTTAATTTCATTAACAGTATACCACCATTATTTTTGAGTTATTTTATTTTTTTTGAAGGAGATGCAATCTAAAATCAAAATGATTTTAAGAACCTTTAATCATCTTATAAATTTCTTTAATTAGAATCAAGTCTTGCAGCTTTTGTTTCTTATTGCACAAATACATAGTAATGTCTTGATTGGTGGAGAAAGTTTTAGATTTTTGTTTTTGAAATTTTGGATTTGTATATAAACAATTGAAAATTATAAAGAAAGTTATCAGTTTTGGTTGATTAATTCATCGAACAACAACACACATTTAACAATATGAAATTCGTTATTGTATTTGCTGCATTCTGCGCTACTGTCGTCTTGGCTGCACCCCTTGATAATGGTGTCCAAATTGTGAGATACGATAATGATAATATTGGTGTTGATGGATACAACTTTGCGTAAGTTAAAAGAATTTCCTTCTTCTCGTATTAGATTTTTTTTAAACTTCTTTGTTTATTCAAATTTCTTTAGCTATGAAACCAGCGATGGAGTTTCTCGTGAAGAGAGCGCCAAGTTAGACAAGGTTGGAACTGAGGGTGAATCAATTTCTGTTCGTGGATCCGTCACATGGACAGCCCCTGATGGTGTCCAATACTCTCTGCAATATATTGCTGATGAGAATGGATTCCAACCCCAAGGTGCTCATTTGCCTAAGTAAACAATAAAAATCATTAGATTTTTGTGTTGAAAGTCGAGGATTTTGTTATGCAATGATAAATATAAAAATTGTTATGCTTGAAATTGGAAGTGTTTTAAATTGAATGTAAATCTGTAGTAAGCAGCCCCCATAGTTGGAGCAGATAATTTTGAATATCTCCAGGAGTACACTTGATCCACAGTTTCTGAAAATTTCAAAATTCATCTAGATTGAACACAAATTATCTGATTTCTCATATGTAGTTCAATCCGAAGCACTGCCGCTATAGATTAAGTTGAATTGATACCTGTGTTTTTAATTCGGTAATATATGTATGTATATTGTATATGATCGTTTTTTGAACCTTGCCGTGGTGATTAGTCGAAAATGTTTTACTGTAGAAACCTTTCCGTCACAATGGGAAAACCCATTAACCTTCTGCATTTTTTTAAGAGACGATACATTTTGTGGATCCGATTCCTCAAAAAGCCAATTTGACATCTGTCCATTTTCATTATCTATAATTTTGTTTCTGGCAGGACTAAAATATCAAAATTAGAAAGATACTTGTCACTAAATGTCAAAATGGAAAAAACAGGGAACGGCTTATTCAATGATAAAACATCGGATCTTGTCAATCACCAAATTAAAGTACAAGTGATCGCCTTTATCAGAATGATATAGGACCATCTTAGGCCTACCAAAAGCTGTTGTTATGTGTTTCTTATGTTGTTCATTTTTCCTCCAAATGCAATGTTCATTGTCCATCTGTTTTGTATATAACTGTCTTGTGTTGTAGAACCTAGAAGTTTTATTGGGTTAAGTTCAATTTCCCGATTTTTATATTCCCGTTTTTTAAAATCCCGATTTTCAAATCCCATTTTTTACAATCCCGATTTTGTATAATCCCGCTTTTTGTAATCCTGTTTCTTATAATCCCGTTTTTTATGTTCCCGATTTTTCAATCAAAACTATTTGTTTAATTTTTAAAAATCGCGCGATTGAAAAATAGAAATTATAAAAATATTATTTATTTATATTAATAAAAATGAGAAATTTGTCTAAATTCATTTCATTGTAACCTTTAAAAAATGTAAGATATCAAAAATAATATTTTGAAGTAAAGTTAAAGAGCGGGATTTCGATACTCTTTTTAACTTAATATTCAAACCTTTGACTATTGTCATTTAGTTTAATGCACGTTGTAAAAAAAAAACGAGATTGTCGGGATTTGACGGGATTTTAAAAAATGGGATTCTATTTGATCGGGATTTTAAAAAAACGAAATTTTAAAAAATCGATATTTTAGAAGACGGGATTTTGAAACTTTTTTTTGGGATTTTTTAAAAACAGGATTTTAAAAAGCGGGATTGTTATACGTTAGCGTTTTAATTTATTTGGTAAGGTTCAGTTTCTCCCGCAAATTCTTGAAAAGGGTTTTTCAAAATATGAATTATGTATGTATGTTTCATTTCACTTCAGACTCAATGGAAAATCAGAAAAAAACATTACACAAAAGTTGGATTAAAGGTTTTTATAAAATTACCTTTTTTTGGTTTATCGTCGTTGTTTTATGGCTCAAGCAATTGCTTTTACGTTTCTGGCATAAATTTTATTTAATTTTTTTGATTTTGTCAAAGTTTTCCAAAATGATTTAATAATCTGTACCAAAAAACTAAGACAAATCAGTAAAAAATGTATTTTCAAAGTTTTTCTTTTAATGATTTGTGTTTCTAAATTATTAATACAGTCAAGTTTTCACTCAGTTTTATAAAAACTAATTAACAACGGTTTGAGGCGATTTAAAAAATGTCTATATATCTCCTCAAGCTGCAACTGGCAAATGAGCACCTTCGGGTTGGAAACCATTCTCATCGGCCAAATAATTCAAAGTGTATGTTTGCCCATCGGCAGCAACCCATGAAACTGTACCACGAACAGAAATGGCTTCATTTTCTGTTCCAGGATTCTTGAGTTGGGCACTTTCTTGACGAGAAACTCCATCACTTGTTTCATATCTGCATATTTATGTTAGAAAAAAAAAAAAAAAAATTAGAAATGTTAAAACAATTTTAGAACAAATCCAATTGCAATTGTATCCATCATAAAAATACGTACGCAAAGTTGTATCCATCAACACCAATATTGTTGCTTTCGTATCTCAAGATCTGGGCATTCCTTGAATCGTCGATGGGAACAGCCAAGCCCACAGCGATGAGAGCAGAGAAAACTAAGGCGAATTTCATTTTTAAAGGATTCTTATTTGTTGTGTTTATGAAGTGCAATGCGAACTGTATGACCGATATCGGAATTATGCGTATCAGTCAGCCGTGGATCATAGCTTTTATATACTCTGAAGAAAAACGCTTACACCAACTGCCTCCAGAAAGAAGAAGAAGAAGAAGAAGTAGATGCAAAACAAGACCCTCGTCTTGGATAAGCTGAGTCAGAGCTGACGTTTATTTTTCCTGCCCTACCTGATGGTACCAAAACCGATATTACAACATACATTACGCATCTCCATCATACATATGCTGCAGCTTAAGGTGGCTTCGTTTGTCTTTTTGTTGTTGATGGGTGGATTAACCTCCAAAAATCAGTTTTTGAAGAATTCATAGAGCGTTCAGCAAACTGGCGCAAGTGCAGGCCTGAGGCATTCACACGCTCCCATCGTCAGTCCGAGCACAGCACGAGAACAACGACGATGACGAAGACGAAGACTACGACGAACGACGGCGGCGGCGCAGACGATACTTTTGGGATTATTTAAATTAGCATGTCGATGTCGTGCGATGCTGATATAAAGCCGAAACGTATCACGCGTACTGGGATGACCTTAGCCAAGAAACAAGTCTCGCTGAGAGTGGTAAATGGATGCCAATGACGTTTTTGGCCATCATCATTGCCAGAGTGCTTTCGTTGAAGATAATAACTTGCACTAGAGCATCAGTCAATTTATGTGGGTTTGAATTCGACTTTTGTATGTTTTGTGGTAATGTCCCGACCCTCACCGATCGATGATGATGATGGTGGCATGCAAATTCATCTTTTTTGTCTCCGATGAAATCATACTCCCTGCTTTCTGATGTTGCTGGAGGTATCGGGTGGAACCGGCATCTTGCGTGCTTCTTTTTTTACACCTAACAGACATACATATTAACATTATAGCAGTTATTGGGAAACAAGACACAACATCAGACACCAAACTACCTCTTGAGATGACACATTGGTGTTATCTTAAGATTTTTTAACAAGTTTGCAGAACTTAATGATGCGTGAGGGAGGTTTTGTGATCTTTTTCCATCATGCATAAAGCATGAAGTAGTAACACTAACACCTTTTCAATGATTTGTTTAAACAAAATTTGCAACAATGAATTGAAATTGTTGGTTTCTGCCGAGGTTTTTGATTTAAGATATTTTTTTGTATTCGCTTGTCCAATAAATTACACAGAATCACAAGATTTCGAGATCAGGATGGGCCCAATTTCAGTAATCGTTTATTTGAAAATATCTATATTGAGATTTTGAAATTTAATGATAGACAAAAATGTTTCTACAAAATTGGGGGCTGTAGTGTGCAGAGACTTTAAGTTTAAATTTATGTTTGATGTTTTGAATGATGAAATAGAAATTCAAGAAGCCGATACGTTTTTTTTGCAATTTTGTTCGCTTAAAATGAAAAAGCACAAATACTAAAATGAAAGAGAGGATGTGATGTGACTCACATCTTCTTCTATAATATAAAAATAAATCGGGTTTTCCTTCCTGACGCAATAACTCCAGAACGCACGAACCGATTTCCACGGTTTTGCATTCGTTGGAAAGGTCTCGGGCTCCATGAGGTTTATAGCAGACAAAATTCAGGAAAAATTTCAACAGAAAAGCGGTGAACTCCATTTAGCTTCCCATAGAAAGCTATTGTAAAAGTTCCGATTTGTGGAATTGAAAATTTTAAAATTTTTTGACGTTTCAAGGGCCCTATATTCTAAACCAAAGCTTACTTTTGGGAACCTTTTTTAGTCAACCATATCTCTAAAAACGTCAGAGATATCGACTTCAAATAACGTTTGTTTTAAAGATAATAAGAAAAATTGCAAAAACGACTTTTAAAAAAATTTAGTGACTGTTTTTGTTTATCATAGCAGTTTAAGAAAAAAGTGAAAAATTTGGTTGACCCCAAATCCACTTATATAAAATTCTGTATTACACATTCTGAGCATATTTGGTATAATTTTGAAAAAATCAATTATCTTTTTTTTTTTTTAAATCAAAAAACTGAAACAAAATATTTGTCAGGTAGAATATTTGAGAACAAAAAATAGTATATAATATAAAATGCCCAGAGTACGACGTGCGAACATGCAAGTCATACAATGTAATTCCCCGTGGAACGCTTGCAGATGAATTGAATGCTTGCCTGAATGCATCGCTTTTATGGAATAACGTAAAAACATTATCGCTAACCACTAATATGAGAGTTCAACTTCAAAATGATCAAAGTGCTGCACAATTTTCTAAACAATTATTAGCTGTTGGAAATGGAAAAGTGCCAGTTGATGCGACAACTGGATTAATTACTCTTAATGTTTTCCCAAACATTAGTGAGAATTATCAGAATTATGCTTGGTTAAGTCAACGAGCAATTTTGGCCGCAAAGAATAATGATGTACACTCACTGAATTTCACTATTCAATCAAAAATCGCTGGCGATTTGGTGACATACAAATCCGTTGATTCCATAACAAATCCCGATGATGTAGTAAATTATCCAACGGAGTTTTTGAACTCTGGAGTTACCAGGATTTCCACCACATAACTTGCAACTTAAAGTTGTTTCAGTTATTATGACATTGCGTAATTTTAAACCACCGTGACTTTGCAACGGTACTCGACTTGCGGTGAAAAGACTTATGCCGAATTTGATTGAGGCAACCATTATTAAGGGAAAGTACGCAGGTGAAAATGTATGTATTCCTCGAATACCAATGATTCCGACTGATCTTCCGTTTGACTTCAAACGATTGCAATTTGCGGTTTGCCTTGCGTTCGCAATGACAATTAACAAGTCGCAAGGCCAATCGCTTAGTGCTTGCGGGATAAATTTAGAAAATCATTGTTTTTCACATGTGCAGCTAAACGTTGCGTGTACACTACACGAGTTGGGAAACCATCCGCTTTGTTTGTGTTAATGTCAGACCAACAAACAAAAAATGTGGTTTACCAAAGAGCACTTCAATGAAACGGATAATTTGCGGACAAGAATAACGTATTTACTTAGGATTTATTTTACTTTTTTACTTAGAGAAGTTCAACTAAATTACACTTCATTTTTGTAAACGAAATGAATTAATTCATTACTGTTGTGAAATGAAATAAAATGTTTCCTTTTCAAATATAAAACAAAAAAAATTATTTTTCGTCATCTTTAAATCCCCAAACGAAATTTTACAAAAAACGAAACCATCTGGTGGCAAAACGGAGTTCGCCGGGTTTGCTAGTTGGATATAAAATAGTCGATTCGAAATCAATTTTTCAGCAGTTTTTAGTTGTTTTTGTAGGTTTTTTTCTTTTGTAAACAAAGTTGATAATTGTATTTTTCTAAAAAATATTTAAAAACTAACATAAGTATTTTGTATATGATAAAGTAATTTGTTTTTCTTCCCAATATATTTTAGTCAAAAACCAATTTTACCAATTTTTAGTAGCATTTTTGAAGGTTCCTATTTTTTTTAATAAAATTGCAAACAAATTTGTAAATTTTGCAAAATGTACAGAACACTTTTTTTGTATAAAACAAATGGTGCCAAGATTTTGGAATCAAAAATTAAATTTCACCAACTTTTAGTAGATTTTTTAGGTTTTCATTTTGTGTAAAAAAAACAGGTCATCATTTTTTTACAAAATTGAAATGTAAAACGTATAATTATAAGTTCTAAATAACTGCATATAAAAAATATTTTTAAACTAAAATTGAAAAGTTTTATATTTAAAAAAATTATTAAAAAAAACCATTCTAACCATTTTCAAACAAAAACAAAAAAAATTATTTTTTTCACTTCCCATAGGAAGTTATTGTAATCGGTCCGATTTGTCGAATTGAAAATGTTGACATTTCTCGACGTTTCAAGGCCCCTAGAGTCGAAATAAAAGATTTTTAGAGAGATGTCTGTGCGACCGAATGTACGTACGTTCGTGCGTCCGTACGTCCGTAAGTTCGCAATATTTTTTGGTCGTCCATAGCTCAAGAACCAGTAGAGATATCGACTTCAAATAAATTTTGCTGTACAGATAATAATGTAGAAAGATGCAGAAAGTACTCATTGCGTGGGTGGTTTTTTATCATAGCAATTAAAAAAAAGGTGAACATTTTGTTTAACCCAAAATATCTCACGAACCAATTACGAATCAAATTTTATATTATATATTATGACGTGATACCAAACGAGTACATTTTTGGAAAAAATTCCAACTAACGGTTTTTTTATAAATCAAAAAAACTGAAAAAAAAATCTTTGTCACCTTGAATATTTTACGAAAAAAAATTATTTTATCTCCAAAAAAATTTTATGCAACTAAAAATAACGTTTTTGACATTTGGTAAAATTTTGAAAAAAATCGAATGCACAGTTTTTTTTTTTATAAAAAATTTAAAAAAAACTGTACTAATTTTGTCTTATAAGAAATATTGTTGACAGTTTTTTAACAAAAAATAAAAACCTAAAAAACAATTACGAAAAGTGTGTACAAATTTATTTTCGACTTAAATTTCTTTTTAAAAAATAAAAATATCAGTTTCAAACTAATTTTATTTCACAGAAAATATAGTTTTCGACATTTAATAGATTTCTTATAAAAATCCAACAGTCAGTTTTTTTCAAAAAAAAATTAAAATCTACAAAAAATAATACGCAAAATTGGTAAATATGTTGGGTTCTCGATATCTCGTGAACAATAGAAGATATTGACTTCAAATTAATTTCATTCATCCAATTTTTATTTGTTTATAAATAAAATAAAAACTCTTAAGAAATGCTACTAAAATTGGTTTTCGACTAAAAACCTGGTTAACAAAAATAGATTTTGAAATCAAACTATTTTATTATAGGCAAAACATTGTTGGTAGTTTTTAAATTTTTAATAATAATAACTTAAGTTATTCAAGTGACAACTTTTTTAACAGAACACGAAAACCTACAAACTCTTAAGCAAGACAAATCGACAGACGGGAGGGGAAGTTCCATCCAGGAAACTATTCAACTTTTAGTCCTCGGAATGTGTATCACAGATCAACTCTTATGGAATGATCACATATTCTAAATTTAGAAAGCTTGAAATTATCTCACATAATTGGGCAGGTGCCCCAAATTAAGTTTAAATCTCTTATATAGAATACAAAAAAGAGCTTTTGAAAATGATAGCTAACAGAACTATAACAAGAACATTTACATAGCTCGAACACCGCTGCAATGTTTAATGCCTTTGGTTGTTTTATAGATATTTTTACAAACAATGTTTTGTCGAATTAGCCCACCCCACTCCTTAAACAATTCAGTCGTTATACTCGCACTTCCAGGAATGCTCATCAGTTTACCCTTGAGCTCAATTCATGACGTACTGTCAAGTTTAAAGATTCTTTTTTAAACAGCACATCAAGAATGTAGAATGTTATGGCCAAATCTATTTTCCCTCCCATTTTGATATTCAGAATTTTAAGTATCTTCTCTTAAATGCTTCCCTATTTGCTAACACTCGCACTGGGTTTAAATATAAACGCATATAAAGGGTATACTAATAGCCTCCATCCCTGCAATTACTCGCACACAGGAATGGTTGAGAGTTGTAAGTCAATAGGCCCTGGTTCTTTACGGGCTGTTGCGCCACCTAAAAAAAAATAGCCCTTTGAGTGCCTGTAAATTATAAAATAAAATGATGTATATATTGTGGCTTTAATAGTAATTGAAAACATTTCCATTGCCAATTGACATTGGAAAACCGCCGCCGGCCGTATACACCGATTTGGGAATGTAATTTTCAAAGGATCAATTGTGGCTGAGCATGGCGCGGCGGGCGTAGCGCTCCAACCTGTGTGAACCAGAGGTCCTCCAAACGAATTTCTCTAATTTCAGTTAAGCAAAAGTCGGTCTGTAATGCCCACCGTTTTAACTTTCTATAAATTCTTTTAAAGGAAATACAATTTAAATGTCTGTAACTAATTCCTATATATGACTGACTTAGGAAAAAAAGACTGTTTTTCAATTAAAAAACGGATCTGCAGTTTTTTAACACTTGAAATTTAATCTTCTAATTTATTCTTTGAACAAAAATTTAAAATAACGTTGAGGTAATATAGTCTCAGAGTAATTTGCATTCAAAGAACAATGTTTATTGGAAATTTGTGGGTAAAGCCAAAACAATGCCGATAATATTAATGAGCAAACATTTTGAGTGAGCTTTAATGTATGAAAACAAAGAGTTTTAGATAATTAAACGTCCGATTTTGCATATGACTGTTAAAAACCACGACCAATGTTAAGTCACACGTGTAAAATGCGTGTCTAATAATTTCACTTTTAGTAAAGATTATATTATGGTCTTTGTATTATGCAAAGTTATATTTCTTGTTTAAATAAGTTAATAGGTTTAGGGAGATCCAAAAACTGGACTCCAAATTATGCTAAATTGTTTGCATATTTGAGATTTCAGATCAACATATTAGATCTAATCAAATACTATATGATATCAATCATACATACATTTGTACAAATTTAACGCTCACTATGTATTTATTTCCTCACCTTAAGCTGTCTGACATAAAGACATAAATATCTAAAAATAAAACTTATAGTGTAAAGTTGATGACCTCAAAGGTTTATGTGAGTACTAAATTGAATTTAGCATAACTAAAAGCCTATTTTGGCAAAGTGAAGATACTTTTATTTTTTTTTAATCTAAAAATAAACTGCTATAAATTTGAATATGGTATTTGGTACGTCCGCATTTATAAAGTTTTTTTTTTTATTTTTTTGACAAACCGACAAAAGTGCGTGAAGTACCGGTTCGATAGGATTCTCGAATTTAAAGTACCAAATTAGTTATAGTTATCCAGTTTAGGCTTATTTTCTCTATCATTTTTGGTGATTATAAATTGAGGCCTATTTGAAAATTGTAAGTCACTCAAGTCTTTGGTTTTCTCCAGCTCACAACAAGGTTCAAATCCAACCACCTACAATCTCAACATGAAATTCGCCATTGTTTTCGTCGCTCTTTTCGGTTTGGCTTTAGCCGCTCCTCCACAAAATTCATTGGAAGCTACTGTCCTCCGCTCTATTGTCGAAGTTGGACCACAAAGCTACCAATACGCGTAAGTTGAGCTCAAATTTACTAAATGAGTTAAAAAATAATTAATTTAAAAAAAAAATATCATTTTATTAACTTTTGTTCTATTTGTTTTATTATCAACAGTTCTGAAACCAGCGATGGCAAGTCTGCCAGCGAAGACGGTCATTTGGAGAACATTGGAACAGAAGAAGAAGCTCTTGTTGTTAAGGGTCAATACAGCTACATCGGAGACGATGGTATCACTTACTCTGTAAGCTACATTGCCGACAAGAACGGTTTCCAACCACAAGGAGCTCATTTGCCAGTTGCCCCATCTGCATAAGCTATACACTCCTGCCTATTTGTTTACCATCCTATCTACCTCTGTCTATATTTTTTATCGGTTTTTCTGTCAATCAACGAGAGAATTTTCAGTGATAAGAATGTTGTTAACTAGTCTAATACAAATACAAAAACAATTTTAGAAGAAAATCACTGAAGTTTAATTTCTTTTAAGATATAACACAAATGGTTATT
Organism: Eupeodes latifasciatus; assembly: GCA_920104205.1. Taxonomy (NCBI): domain Eukaryota; kingdom Metazoa; phylum Arthropoda; class Insecta; order Diptera; family Syrphidae; genus Eupeodes; species Eupeodes latifasciatus. The sequence continues at coordinate 129,946,774 of OV049926.1, read as the reverse complement.
CAAAACCTGTACATTCGAATACAGAGTGATTTGACCTCTATTATGTTTTCAGTTTTAGTTGTATTTAAATGTTTGGTTGAAGAATGGTGACAAAAGTAAGTTCAATTTCAGTCGTAATTCATGAGAAGCGAAGAAGCCAAAAATGCGAATTGTCTTTAATGTAATTCGGTTAGATGACCTTTGTGTTATGCAAATCAGGAGACAAGTGATTTATTAAATTAGGTAACGATTTTTCAATCGAATCATCTCTCAAAATTTAGAGATTAGTTTGCCACGAAGATCGTGATTTTCAAAGCGGAGTTTTTTTGTATTTCAAGATCTAAGTGAATAGGCCACAAACAATTATTAAGCCCAAGCCTGTTGTCAATAGCGTCATACTCATATCGATTTGATAGAGCCACACTTTCGTCAAAGATACGGGGCCGTATGTAGGTTATGTTATTTATATACACAATCGGAACTTGTCAACTTTAAAATAATGGAAAGAAAAATTTTCAGCAATGTCGTTTCATTTTGAGAGCTCGTTTGACAATTCCGTCAGGGTCGGCATAAGCCATTGAGAGTATATTTGCAGATCCTTAAGCTAAATTCAAAATACAAAAAAAAACCTATCATTTTTAGAGCTTGTAACAAAACGATAAGAGTCTTAGTATCTTCCCTTAAATCCAAGAAAATCGTCTAACGTCTAAGCGTTTCTGGCTGTTAAAGTTTTATCACAAAAAGTACCGTTAATTTAATATTCATTATTAAAATTTCTAATATTGATATATTTAAAATAGTGAGAAATTAATAAGAATGGGAATGTTTTTCAATTAAAATTGGTTGAAAACTGTCCGAACAAAGAATTTTGTTCTAAAACACCAAATACATTTCAGCTTTAAGTTATGTTAGTTCTTTAAATGAACAGTTTAGCTCCTGGGATAACATTTGAGACAATGGGCAGGTTCAGACGACACAAGGGACTTGAAAATAAGGCAAATTTCTAGCATCTGATTGGCCAACTGCCAACAAATTACCTTCCAATCAAGGCAACTTTATTGGAAAGTTGACTGGAAAGTTAGTCAAGAAAAATCTCCCTAACTATCAAGGCCAGAGTACTAGATAATGTCAAAATGACAGCTCATGAAGTTTTTCCATTCAACTGAAAGCTGAACTTTATTACTTACTTACTTAAGGTGGCGCTACAGTCCGGGGCGGACCTGGGCCTCAACCAACATGCGTCCCCAGCTAGCTGTCTCCAGTTTCGCACGCCAAGTTGGTTGAGGTCTTCACCCACCTGCGTGCGCCACCTGAGTCGCGGTCTTCCTCTACTGCGCCCCCCGTCCCACGGGATTGGATTCAAAGACCTTCCGGGCTGGAGCGTTGATGTTCGCTCTACATGACCCAGCCATCTAAGCCGTTGGACTTTTATTCTGCTAACTAGGTCAGTGTCGCTGTACAGCCCGTACAGTTCGTCGTTATATCTTCTCCCCCATTCTCCATCTATGCGTTAGGGACCAAAAATCACCCGAAGAATTTTTTCTCTCGAAGCATCCTACTAAGACGCCGGGATGATGAGTGTCTTATAGATGGTGATTTTAGATGCTCGATAGAGGACTTTACTACTCAATTGCCTTCTAAGTCCAAAGAAGTAGCGATTTGAAAGAGTTATTCTTCGTTTGATTTCAGCGCTAGTGTCGTTGTCTGTGTTTATAGCGGTGCCTAGGTAAACAAAGTCCTTAACTATCTCGAAGTTATAGCTGTCGACGGTGACGTTTTGTCCAAGACGTCGTTGTTCAATGTCTTTTATCGATGACAGAATATACTTGGTCTTGCCCTCATTGACCACTAAACCCATCTTCTTCGCTTCCGTCGCAATGCTCAAAAACGCTCCTCTGACTTCACGTTTTGATCTTCCAATTATGTCAATATCATCTGCGTATCTGAGTATTTGGATGGACCTTTGGATGATTGTGCCTCTAGTGTTGACGGTTGAGTTTTGCACAATTCTTTCCAGAACGATGTTGAAGAAGTCGCATGACAGTGCATCGTCTTGTCTAAAACCTTTTTTTGACATCAAATGCATCGGTGAGATCTTTTCCGACCTTGATAGAGCAGCGTGCATTCTCCATCGTCATTCTGCACAAACGTATAAGTTTGACAGGGATGCCAAAACTAGACATTGCTCTGTAGAGCTCTTCCCTATAGATGCTATCATACGCGGCTTTAAAATTGATAAAGAGAGGTGGGTATCGATTTGAAGTTCCTGGGTTTTTTCCAAGATCTGCCGTAGTGTGAATATTTGGTCGATAGTCGACTTTCCTGGTCTGAAGCCACACTGACAGGTTGTTGACGAACGGCTTCAGACGTTCACATAATACGGCAGAGAGGATCTTATATGGAATGTTAAGGAGACTGATGCCTCTGTAGTTGACGCAATTTAGAGGGTCTCCTTTCTTATGTATCGGGCACATATCCACTCATCGGATATGCTTTCTTCCGACCATATTTTGCAGATGAGTTAGTGCATGCTCCCTACCAAGTCATCGCCTGCTGCTTTGAATAGTTCGGCAGCGATGCCGTCAGGTTCAGCAGCTTTGTTTGACTTCAGTTTAGATATAGCTATCTTCACTTCGTCGAGGTCGGGTAGGCGGAATTGTTGATCTGCGTCGCCTAGGTTGAGTGGTTCTATCTCCCTTACAGCGGAATTCGGTTCGTCATCGCCGTTATATAATTTGGAGAAGTGGTCTTTCCATATTCTCAACATAGACTGCGGTTCCACTACGATTTTCCACTGATCATCTTTACAGGCTTCGGTTCGTGGCTTGTACCCTTGGAAGGTTTTTTTACCTTTTGGTAAAATTTACGAACCTCATTCCTGTTGTGACATCCCTCTATCTCCTCGATCGCGCGCTTCTCGTTCTCTCTTTTTTTCCATCTAAGAAGCCGGCGTTCCTCTCTCCTCTTCTGCTCGTAGAGCTCGCGAGCAGCTCTGGTCCTCCTGTGCAGCGCCGTTTTGTATGCCTGTTGTTTCGCTGCGTGCGCTTGCCGGCATTCGTCGTCAAACCAAGGGTTTCGCTGTGGTGGCCGTGTGAAACCTAGCACTTCAGAGGCGGCATCTATGATGGCTGCAAGGCAATGTTGCCACTGGTTTTCAATGCTTAATGCAGGCAGCATAGGACTCCTTAAGAGGTTATTAGAGAATCGATCGGAAAAGGACATGGCAGTCTCTTGCGATTGTAGCCGTCTAACGTCGAAACTTCTCACATTACTTCCTTGTTTTGGCTTGGATCGGAATATCCGTAGCCGTACCTTGGCTACAACGAGGTAGTGGTCCGAGTCAATGTTGGCCCCTCGGAATGTTCGGACATCCTGTATACAGGACAAGTGTCGTGCGTCGATCGCAATGTGGTCAATCTGGTTGACAGTTGATTGAACAGGAGATTTCCATTTCCCCTTGTGGATATTGAGAACGTCTCGCCCCGCAGCGAAATCGATCAGCGTGAATCCGTTGTCGGAGGTCGTGTCGTGCAGGCTGTATCTCCCGATTGTGCCACCAAAGATGTCTTCTCTTCCTAGCTTGGCGTTAAAATCTCCTAAGACAATTTCAATGTCATAGCCAGGGCACTGCTCATATGTCTTGTTCAAGAGCTCGAAGAATATGTCTTTGGTGTCCTCATCTTTCTCCTCTGTTGGGGCATGCGCGCATATTAGACTTATGTTGGCGAATTTAGCCTTGATGCGGATTGTCGTGATGCGCTCGCTCACACTCACTGTTAAAACTCAAGACTTTATGCCTGAGTATAGTTCCAACAACAAATTCACACCCAAATAGACGCTGTCTTTGTTCTCGGTAGCAGTCGCCGTAGTATATATCGCAGTCTTTTAGTTTGCGTTTGCCCGGTCCATCCCATCGCACTTCTTGGATGGCGGTAATATCTGCCTTGCAGCAGTTTAGGGCTTCCGCTAATTGGCTGCACGTGGTCCTTACATTCCACGTACAGATCCGAAGTTTGTTGTCCTTATTTCGTTTGTTTGGGTTGTCAACAATGAATCCGTCCGTATCCGAGGCTTGTTGGTGCTTCACAACTAGAAAGATTTTTACGTGGTCAGGAAGTCACTCCGACGGCACAACCCCCAACCTGGAGGGCCAGATCTTTATTATAACTCCAAGGACCGGGAGCCGGATTAACCGCTCCGTATAGGCCGTATAGGCCTAGAAGCCCTATAAGGTGTTCACTAAGTAGTTCAACCTTACTGGAACTGTAGACGCCACCGTTGATTCCATCCGCTGCCGTCTAGATAAGGAGAGGTGCCTTAGTGGAAATACCTCTCCCCCCTCTCTCGTTTGCTGCCACCAACAACTTTCCACTGGGGTTAGAACCCAATCTCCAGTTGAGGTACTAAGCACCCGATGTTCACCGCGGGGAGGTGAGAGTAGGAGTTGGTAGACAGAGGTGGGTTTTGAGAAAAACCTGTGGACGCTTGTGTCCTCTTGAATTCACATGTCTACCATTTTAACAACGCTGAACTTTTAGTACTATGTGATTTATTTATTTTCTACACAATTCTATTTGATGTTTTATAATTATAAAAGGCTTCCTTGTCAAATTAAGAAAGGAATTAGTAATGTTTTTTAAAAATAAAAAATACAGGTCGAAATGTTATTGTAGCTTTCCTGACACTTGACAAACTAACTAGTTGCCTTGGTTAAAATTTACGTTTAAAGAACGCAGTTGACTGCAAATGAAGTCCCTTATGTTGTCTGAGCCTGCCCAATATACATAGTAGTTTTTTCATTATTCAAGTCATGAACTGTCAAACTCAATTGAGCAGCTACATATGTAGGTACATAAAAACCATGAACAAATTTTCATTTTTATTCTTTTACTCAAGATTTTACTATAATTCGACCTTCAACACAATTTAAAAAGCGAAACCTAGACGAGACAAAACAGGCTAACAGTGAAACGATTTCCGAAATCAAGAAGATGCTGACATTATGGGTGTATTAGAAAAACGACTACATTACATTTGTTTATTTCATTGTATGAAGGACGATGTATCAGGGTTTTCAGTAAGAGCGCTACAAATGTTTTTTTTTAAATAAAACAAAAACGGTTTTGGATATCAATGAAATTCTTTATTCCTGTGAAAGTACGTTTGATGCCATTATGTATGAAGCTCGATTTCTTTTGCATGGCCACCAGGGCACGCTTGCAGAAGTCCAGACGCTGAACTCAATTTTCGATGGTTTTCGGCCGATACTGCTGCAATTTCAAGTTCGATCAATTGTCGCTGGCTTGTTGGCATAGGCTATAGATTTGACGTAGGAAATAGTCTAACGGCGTCAAATCGCACGACCGAGGCGGCCAAGCAACTGCACCATTTCGTGAGATAACACTTTCTCCAAACTTGGTTTCCATTAAGTTGATTGTGACATTCGCTGTGTGGCTTGTGGCACCGTCCTGTTCGAACCATATGTCCTCCAAGTCCATAACATTCAATTGGGGCCAAAAATATTCGGTTATCATTGAACGGTAGCGATCCCCATTCACAGTAAAGTGCTGGTCTTGATCATCACGGAAGAAGTACGGCCGAATGCCGCCGGCCCATAAACCACACCAAACCGTACCTGTGGATTGCTGCCTGACCAATACCGCATATTTTGTTTATTGACGAACCCATTCAGCCAGAAATGAGCCTCATCGCTAAAGATGAATATACGAATCATTTTCAAGTTGTTGCTCAGCCCAATTCACGAACATACGACGGTTCTGGTATCAACAGTTTCAGTTCTTGCGTCAATTTAATCATGTAAGGATGTAGGCCAAGATCTTTTCGCAAAATGCGCCACAACGACGATGCCCAACGCTTGAGAACGACGCACGTGTGAAAGAAACATTTATGCTTTCTGCAACTGAAGCCTTAGCGGCAGCAATATTCTCGACACTACGGGCACTTCTTTGTCTCACTGGCACGGAAACAATTTGTACTGTGCCTGTGGATTCAAATTTTTCCACTAGACGCTCAATTGCTGATCTGTTAGGACGATAATGACGATCATAAATTAAACGTAGCGCTGTTAACGTTGAGGCCACTGACTCCGAATTTCGGTAGTAAATTTTATTAATTTCGACTTTCCACCATGAAATTGCAAACTTTACTGAAGAGAAATGTCATACAAGAGCGGAAAGAACTATGGCGCCGTTTGCTGTCCCTGTTGCTCTACTTTTGTAGCGTTCCTGTTAAAAAACCCTTTACTATTTAAACTATGAAACGGAATCAGCAAAATGGCTGTCACGGTTACATAGCCAAAATGTCTGTATTATACATTTTTTTTTTCCGACCTCTGTTGTGAACAACACTCTTACTTTCATGGAAAAATGTTATTGTTACTGTTCTGATTTCAAAGTAACATCCTTTTAAATGAAAAACATCCCGCAGAAAAATAAGCTTGGTTAACAACTAACTTGGCGATTAGTGAAAAGCCTTATTTCATTGCCTGATTTAAAGTCTATGAAAATATGGAAGGAAGAATAAGGATAAAAAGAATAAGGAACAAAATTCTTACACCTCAATCAAAAGAAAAACAGGTAAAAGATGGCTTAAACATGTGCGGGGTTAACTTAGCTATTTAAATGGTAATTAAAATATTTGAATTACTATCGTAGAAATATTTGCATTAAGTTGACAATTTAAAAATACATCAAGCATCAATTCCGAATAACCTTATACAAATGATTCATGCATATTAATATAAGTTGTTTCTTTTGTTTTACCTATCCGTATACAAACATATTAACGTTAACAAAATATGCTTCTTTATTTGCGAAAATTATGCGTGCATAGTATCAACAAGCCAAAAATCAATAAGTTTCCGAAAAGATTATTAAAGCCTCATATATGTACTAAATTTTGCGATTTGCTTTAAACTTTTTTTCCGTTGCCGATTATAAATTGGTAAGCTATTGGGAGTTGTAAGTCATTCAAGTCTTTGTGTTTCTTCAGCTCGCATCCAGCTCCAAGCAAAACAACCAAAAAACCTCAACATGAAATTCGTCATTGTTTTCGTTGCTCTTTTCGGTTTGGCCTTAGCCGCTCCACCACAAAGCTCTGTCGATGCTATCGTCACCCGCTCTGAATCCGTTGTAGAGCCTCTGAGCTACAACTACGCGTAAGTTGTAAACTTTATTTTGTTGTTTTCCAAAAAAAAAATTATACTAACTTTATGTTTTTAATATCAATAGTGTTGAAACCAGCGATGGCAAGTCTGCCAGCGAAAATGGACACATTGAGAACCAAGGAACCGAGGATGAGGCTATTTCTGTCAAGGGACAATTCTCGTATGTTGGTGATGATGGTATCACTTACTCTGTTAGCTACATTGCCGACAAGAACGGTTTCCAACCACAAGGTGCTCATTTGCCAGTTGCTCCAGTCGCATAAGTTATAACGTTGTTGACTCCTTCTGATTTTTCCGTATCTTACGCCTAATTCTATCTATTTATTGTTATCCTTCTCCCAGCCAATGGGAGAGCTACAAATAATGATAAGAATTGTTAACTAGTCTTTACATAAGTGAAATAAAAAAAAACTATTTTTATACACACAAAATAAAGTTTTTGTTCTTTGACAAAGGACTTAATATAAGACATTGATATTACATCCTAAAAGGGGTCACAAAGACTATTTGGTTATGTATATGTATCTAAAAAGTTGCTCAAACGATTTTGTTAAAGCATGTTAAAAAATTATTTGGTTAATATTGTTTCATTAATTTAACAAATCAGCAAGAGCAAACTTTCTCAAAAAGACAACATCATTCAATGTGTATTCGAAAACTCTCAGAACATTTTGTTTTAAAAAAAAGATTAACAATCTCAAAAAGCATATTATTGACTCAACTATTGAACTCGGTGCATTGTTTTGATTGTATGTTTTTGTTTCCACACAATTGATGTTTTTTGTTTTGATTTTAGAAAAATGGTAGAAAATTAAGTCTTTAAATTGATATCATTCATTTTGTTAGACAAATTTTTAATATTTCCTTTTTCCTTGTGCAAGACGGAAAATAACATTTTTGCAGGTCAAAAATTCCAAAATTTTTTGTATTCTAAGTTTTTTGTCTGTTGAAAATGCGAATTTTCTCAGGTTCAATATAAAAAAAATATATTGCTCCAGAAATTTCTCATGAACTCATGAACCGATTCAAATATTTTGTTTTTGAACAAGCTCTTATACTGTTTAAAAAATGTATCACATATGTATTTCGAATTTTATTTATCAACATAATAAATAAACGGAATAAATTACATGCGAGCAATATTTTAAACAAAATATAAAAGTTTTATAAAACTTCTTCAAAAAAGAGGAAATTTATAAAAATAACATTTGGTGTAAGATAAAAAAGGTTTGATTTATTAGTTTTTTTTTTGTTCTTTTTGTAAATTTTTGTGTTTAGTGAAAAAAATTGTCAATTGAATTTTTCTAAAAAAAATAACTGAAACTTAGCAATAATATTTTACATATGATAAAATAAGTTTGATTTCCATATTTGCTTCTATACGCGACGTTTTTGGTCGAAAACCAATTTTTACCAATTTAAGCAGCATTTTTTGAAAGTTTTTATTTCTTATAAAATGAAACTCCTAGACTGGATATTTTTAAGAATATTATCATACGTTAACAACAAAATTTTGAATAGAATGAAATAATTTTGAAGTCAATTTCTTAATTGATTCTCGAAATATTCTAATCGAACACCATGTTTGATTCTTCTTAAAGTTTTAATAAATGTGTAAGACAATATTTTTGTATAAGATAAAGTTATTCAAATCGAAAATCAATTTTTACCAACTTTTAGTAGCAGTAATTTTTATTTTTTGTGAAAAAATCGTTGCTTCAACTTTTCTCAAAATGTTAAGAGATGTCAAAAACTTTATTTTGTACTGCATACAATAATTATTCTGTAGGTATAATATTATGTTTTGTTCGTAAAAAATTTGAGGCAATAAATATTTTTTTCCAAACTATACTAATTTGGTATCACGTCATATTTCATATAATATAACATTTTATTGAATTCACCAGGGGCCTTGGAACGTCGAGAAACATTTTCAATTCGTCAAATCGGATCGATTACAATAACTTCCTTAAAAAATAAACTCTTGTTATTTTCAATTCAATTTTTGAAGATTATCTTATTTTACAGGTATATTTTTAAATACAGTACGTTCTCGATTAACGAAACTCTCGATTCACGCAACTCCTCGATATTCGCAACAGCTGATTTTTTTATCATTATTGACACGGTAATCGGAACTCTTCAAAAAAAATTGACTCGATAAGTGCAACTTTTGTTTTTATATGCATATCCTTTTTTACACAGGATCTTTGCTATTTTTGTTTTTGCCTGTTGCATTACATTTTGTGTCGGCAGTTATTTTACAGCTACTTTTGAGTGATGGGTACGATGAAATTTTATGAATGTACATTGTACATTTATGTATCTATTCAATTCAAAATGTTCCTATTAGTTTTAATTATTTTTGTTTAGTGAGTCAAAGAAAGCAAAATGTGCCAATTTCGAGCGAGATCCTAAAAGCAAAGGCTCATTGCATGAAAAAATTAAAGAGAGGCCATGATCTTTTAATGCGAACAATGGTTGGATGACAAATTTTAAGGAAAGACGGAATTTGCCTGTTGAAAATTTGTGGAGAAAAACTTTCAAACAAACCGCAGCTTGTAGATCCATTCTTGATTAAATTTATGGAAAAAGTCAGAGAGCTCGATTTGACACCCAATCAAATTTGTATCGCCGATGAGTCTGGGTTATTCTACCGACTTATGCCCAACAAAACCCTTGTAGATTTCAAGGATTCGACAGCTCCTGGCCGAAAGACAAGCAAAGAAAGAATCTCATTTCTCGCCTGCACCAACGCATCCGGTTTACACAAAGTTAAGCTATTCGTCATAGGTAAATCTGTAAACCCACGATAATTTAAAAATTTTGACCACATGCCCGTTGTATACAAGGCAAATAAAAATGCTTGGATGACGTTAGCATTCTTTAAACAATTGCACTACAAAAAAAGTCTATTGGCGTTCTTAGTTGGATGTGAAGGATCAGACCTTGAATTAAAAATTAAAGCATTTAACCTTCGAAATGCAATTTGCCTTCTATCCAACGCATGGAATAGATTGCAGGCAGATCCAATAACAAAATGTTGGAATGTGTTGATGGCCTCTCATAATGATTGGGAAGATGAAGACGAGCTACCTTTGAGCACAGTTCGAGCTCAAATTATCAATGAACACGCGGTCGTAGAATCCATATCAACTCTCTTCAATGAAATTTCCGTCAACGAATCCATTTCGAATGAAGAAACGTATGATTGGGTACGCTAAACTATTTACAACAATGAGGAAGTCTACGAAGATAATGAAACAGGTGAAAGATGAAATAAAAGTGAGTCCGAGGTTGAGATTCCTGCTCCCAAAATAAAGGCTGAAACTGCAATACAAGCAATACAATACAATACATACAGCAATTAAATGGGCTGAACAGAATTCAGGTCCTATTGAACAAATTTCGAGTCTTCAAAAATATCCAACAAATCCAGACAAAAGTGTCCAATTTTTTCCAAAAAAAAAAATTTCGTAAACATTATGTATTTGTTTATCTACTTTTATATCTTAAAATGAATTAACTTATTTTAGTTTTGTTTCATGTTGCATTAAATAAGTGTTGGTTTTCTGATTTTCACTTTGCATCTCGAATCGAGCCTAGAAAAATATTTATTCGGTTAATGCAACAACCTTGGTCATTGCAACCACCCTTTTTTTAATTAGTTGCGATAATCGAGAACGTACTGTATTGTATAAAACTATAGGTAATTCGTTTTGATTCTCTTTCCATTACCGTTATATTAACCACATCTTCATATTTTATGTCAATATCTATATACAGGGAGTCCCGTGTTTTTGTAAACTGTTTTGAGCTTAAATACTCTCGGGATAGTTTAGGTATTAAGGCATTCTCGAAGATGGTCTAATTGACCGATAGCTGAGAGCTACCTTTTGGCTTGAAAGGAAACCAGTTGATATTAAAGTTGCAGGTAGTTTTAGAAATGGTGAAAACAGAAACGTTCGTCTGCCATCACCTAGTGGCAGCGTTTCCGAGAAGAAGTGCATCAAAAGTACAACTTTTCCGAAAATTGAAATAGGGAAGCCACTTCAAATGCATTGCATCTTCTAGCTTACGACTCGCTGATTTCAAATATGGTTTCGTCAGACAAGTAGAAAACTCGTTTTTTGAGATCTTTAGACTTTTAGGGAAGCATTCGAAATTGGTCTCATCCAAAGCCCTCGACTCCCTGATTGCGAATTTGTACATGACAGACGTCTAGGTGCTAACAGTTTCACGTCGGACGTCGACAAAAATACGTTTTTTGACTTTTGGTAAACCACTTAAGATTGGTCGCATTCGAAAGCCGTCGACTTCCTGATTCAAATATGTACATGACTGGGATGTAGGTGGCTGCATACTCTAGAGAGATGCGATTCAAATCGTGGGTTCTTCAACAAATCAATTTCAACAAATTTGGTCCAATAAAATATCAATTGAAAGCTCTTGGATACCAGAGTATAAACATATTTAAGAAAAATATGTTTGTAACATACTGAACAGCTGGGGAGTGCGATAAAAATGATTGCGAATTTTTTCAAATTAATTCTTAGTAATGGGATGTTGAGGAAAACCACTCGACGAAAATTTTTAATCCTAAAAAATTAAAGTTAAGCTAGCAGAAGCTTTAACCAAACCAAAATATAGTTTAAAGTATTTTATCAATTGTATTGCAAAGATATTGTCTGGAAATGTATGTATAAGTCACTCCTTAAAATGAAATTGTAACTGACAGACATTTAAATTTAAAACAAACTGCTTACTATCGCCATTTAAGTCGCGAATGCTAATTTGTATGTTATCAATTAATTTGTAGAGGAAATACCATAAGACTTACATATATATATGTAGATTTTTGATGAAAGCTATTAACTGTCAAAGTCTATTTAAAATAATTTACATTTCGCTTGAAATGTCAAATGAGTCTGTAACCTATCATTTACAAATCCGTCTGAAATGTCAAATTTATGCTTTTACATGGAATAGAGTCTTCTCAAAAGTTGAATAGACCAAATATTTCTGAGGAACAAAATTATAAGATTTACCCATGTTTTAATTACAGGCTTACATTTGGTAATTATTCAAAAAAGATTAGTACGAGTACCTACATATCTAAAAACCTCAATACTTCAAAAAAAAAACTTCAGTTGAATGAAAATTGAACTTTTCCAAGATTTCTACAGAAATTGACACTCGGAACCGCAAATTCCTCAGAAACATGCCTTTAAAACTCCTCACATAAAATTCGCGATCAGGAAATGTAAAATTTAAACTGGATTTACTCTAGCATGTGTCTTGTATGGCTTTTGTCTTTGACTTTAAAACATTGTCTTCTTCTTAATATGGCTCAGGTAGCTATCAAAAATTATAATCAATATCTCACGCATATTTTATTAATACTAAATATACTATGCGTGACACCTTACATTGAACCGAAAAAGAAAAAAACCTTTGCATACCGGTTCAATTAAGTTCCGAATTTGCATTTTTAATAAAGGTGATAATTTCTGTTTTTAGCCTATTCTCGCATACTTACATATACATGGAAAAAATCCACCAAAGACTTTTGGAAGACGCAAGGGACGGGTCATATCAATGATTTTTTTTTCTTTGCGACTATAAATTGATGCTGTATTAGAAGTTGTAAGTCATTCAGTCCTCAACTTTCAACGGTTAAGCACAAGCAAACAAACCAGCAATCTCAACATGAAATTCGTCATTGTTTTCGTAGCTCTTTTCGGTTTGGCTTTAGCCGCTCCACCACAAAGCTCTGTCGATGCTGTCATCACCCGCTCTGAATCCGTTGTAGAACCTTTAAGCTACAACTACGCGTAAGTTATAAACTAAATTTTATTGTTTTTAAAAAATATTTTACTAACTCTATGTTTTTAACATTAATATAGTGTTGAAACCAGCGATGGTAAGTCTGCCAGCGAAGATGGACACATTGAGAACCAAGGATCAGAAGATGAGGCTATTTCTGTCAAGGGTCAATTCTCCTACGTTGGTGATGATGGTGTCACTTACTCTGTTAGCTACATTGCCGACAAGAACGGTTTCCAACCACAAGGTGCTCATTTGCCAGTTGCCCCAGTCGCTTAAGTGATTTTCACTCTCAACTTTTGAACTTCGCCCCGCTATTGTTGTTACTTTCCCTCAAAATGGGGGATTAACCGATGATGAAATTGTTAACTAGTTTAAGAAAAATATTGAAATTAAAACAAAAAAAAAAACAAATATTTGTATTTTATTCCTCTAAGAAGAGAGTTGGTCATTTTTGAATGAGTCCCTGGGCTCGCGCCCAAAGTAATCTAAAATTTTTAAAAAATAGAGTTTGTCAAAAAACATAGGTCAGTTCCAACAAAAGTTTAATAGATAAAGTTGAAATTTTGTATTACTGTTGTGTTTTTGAGGTTTTAAGAATTTTGAACAACACAAACTATTTATATGAATCTGAGTAGCGAATATTTGGCTTTCAAAGTTAAAATTATCTTATCAATTGGACTTTAGTAAAGCTTGCTAGGGAGACCTCTTTTCCTTTACAAAATAAGGGTTCTTAAGATGGATGGATAACCAAAGAGTCTGTTTAAAAGTATTTCCTATATTTTAAGATTTGAAAATGTACTTATAAGATAAGTTTTTCTTTAAAAATTTTGTTGCCATTTAATCAAACAAAAATACCTTGATTTTTTTTAAATCTTTAGAGGGTTTTTTTAAAATAATTTTCGATGTATACAATTTTTCAATTTTGTCAAAAAAAAGTATTTCTGGTACGCAGTTATTTAGTGCTTAAAAATATACATCTTAGATTTGAATTTCATTAAAAAATGTTAACCCCTTGCTGAAATATTGAATTTTAAAACAAAAAATTCATGTTTTTTAAAACTCACAAAAAGATAATGAAATATTTGATGGACGGAATCAGGGGACCCACTCTTTTCACCCTCTCTACCATCGTAATGTCATGTTTGATTAAAATCTCGAGTTTGAAATTTTGTACAAAACTACGAATGCAATACTGACCGTATAGTTCCTATAGGTCGCTAGTAAAAAATAAAATAGTAATAAGACTTTAACAATAAAGGAAAGCGTAACACTCCTGTTACAATTGTAAAAGAAGCTATGGATGGTATAGGTAAAACTCAGCGTTTTAGCAAACAACCAATTCTTCAAGATCATATAACTTTAAAAAAAGACAGGTCATACGTATGGTCATCAAGTATTCAGAAAACTTAAACTTGATATGATAGACACAAGAATCATACTCTAAAATATTACTTACGAATAAAGGAACGACACTCTGTATAAGATCTGTTTTCATTTCTATAATGTAGGTAAAAGGTAATAATTTATTATTTTTAATTATTATATTTATATATTTTTATAGTCATAAATTAACTTTTAAATTTTTTGGCTGACCACAATTACTGAAATGCCTACAGTTGAATCTTATGAGAATTTATCGACCTTTTGGGATATGCATAATTTTTTTGAATACCTATCCTACAAATGAAGTATACGTACTTTAAATGCTTGATCACCTTGAAAAAATTTTAAATATTATTTTTGTTTGCAAAAGATCCCAAACATGTGTTAAAAATAATTTATTTTTACTTTATGACAAAAATGTTGTAATTTTGTACTAAATTGTACTTAATAGGTAAAAAACAGAATTACAAGTTTTGGAATTATTATTGGAAAAATTATAGTAAAAAATAAATTTTCCTACGGCAACGGCCTAGTCACTGATAAAGCATCGGTTCCCATCGATCACCGAAATGAAGCATCAGTGAGCGTGGTTAGTACTCAGATGGGTGACCGTCTCGAAACCTACCGCGTGCTGTTGTCATGTGTTCTTTCTTTCTGTTGTTCTTTCTCTTCTGTCCTTCTGTCTTGTATTAATGTCTTGTGTTGTTATCACCTTATATAGTCTAGTCGCTCAAGGTGCTGTGTTCTCTACTCTGTACATTTATGTGCTGAGTAGGTAGTGTGTAATGTAATGTAATGTAATAAATTTTCTGGCCTTACTCGTACAAGCTCTTGGAGCGTCGGGACCCAGTGTCTTCATTTATGTGAGGGAGTAATGTCAGAAATGGATGTTATTTACAGTTTGTATGCCGAATCGGAAAGGCTTATTTGAGAACCACTTTTCAGGATAAGCATAACTTTTTAAAGACTTTTCATTTAATCACAAAATGCAGTACTCAGACCTCTAGCAAGATAGTTTTACGGTGTTTCCATCACACCACGGATACTACATACAGGGCTATCCATTTTGCGGTTTCAAAAGTAAATGTAAAAAAGAGGCTGGGATGATAACTTCCCATCCCATCTGTCAATTTGTCTTGCTTAAAAGTTTGTCTATACCTATGTATAAATTTTTACCAAATTTGCGTACCATTTTTTGTATATTTTATTTTTAACTTCCCATAGGAAGTTATTGTAATGGGTCCGATTTGTCCGTATTCGCGACGTTTTTTTCGTCGTCAATAGCTCAAGAACCAGTAGAGATATCGACTTCAAATAAATTTTGTTATACAGATAATAAGGCAGAAAGATGCAGAAAGGGCTCTCAAAAAAATTGCGTGGGTGGTTTTTTTACCATAGCAGTTTAAAAAAAGGTAAACATTTTGGTTAACCCTAAATATCTTACGAACCAAAAACGCTAAAGACTTGAATTAAATTTTATATAATATAATGTAACGTGATACAAAACAAGTATATTTTTAGAAGAAAATCCAATTAACGTTTTTTTATAAATAAAAAAAAAACTGAAAAAAAAATTTGTCACCTCGAAAATTTTACGACTAAAATACGATTTCATCTCCAAATCAATTTTGTGCAACGAAGAATAATGTTTTTGACATCTGGTAAAATTTTGAGAAAAATCTAATTGACATTTTTGTTTATAAAAAATAAAAACCTAAAAAAAAACATTACTCAAAGTTGGTAAAAATAGAATTTCGACTCAAATATCTTTTCAAAAACTTGGGATTAAGGCTACAAACTTATTTTATCTTATAATAAATATTGTTGTCAACATTCTGAAACATTTTGAGAAAAATCGAATTGACAGTTTTTTTTACAAAAAATTAAAAACCTAAACAAAAGTTAGTAAAAATTGATTTTCGACTCAAATATCATTTCAAAACTTAAAACATTTGGCTTCAAACTTTCTTTATTTCACAGAAAATATTGTTTTCGATATTCAGTAATTTTTTTTATAAAAACCCAACAGTCCGTTTTTTCATATAAAATAAAATCTACAAAAAATAGTACGCAAATTTGGTAAAAATTGATACATATAGACAAACTTTTCAGCAAGACAAATCGACAGACGGGATGGGAAGTTATCAGTGTGAGTCGCATCCCAACTTCTTTTTTTATGAAAAAACGGATTGTTGGATTTATATAAAAAAATTACTGAATATCGAACAAAATATTTTCTGTGAAATATAATAAGTTTGAAGCCAATATTTGTAGTTTTTGAAAAGCTATTTGAGTCGAAAGTAAATTTCTACCAAGTTTTAGTAATGTTTTTTTTAGGTTTTTATTTTTTGTAAGAAAAACTGTCAAATCGATTTTTCTCAAAATTTTATCGAACGTCGAAAACAATATTTTTTATAAGTTAAAATTAGTAAGAAGCCATTATCTCCAATTTTTAAAAAATATTTGAGTCGAAAATCAATTTTTAACAACTTTTGTTAATTTTGTTTAGGTTTTTAATTTTTTGTACAAAAACTGTCTATTCGATTTTTTTTCAAAATTTTACTGAATGTTGACAACAATATTTTCTGAAAGATTAAAGTAGTTTAAAGCGAATATCTCAAAGTTTTGAAAAGATATTTGAGTCGAAAATCAATTTTTATCACGTTTTATACATTTTTGTTTGGGTTTATATTTTTTGGAAAAAAACTGTTAATTCGATTTTTTCAAAATTTTTCATAATGTTGAAAACAATATTTTTTATAAGTTAAAATTAGTTTGAAGCCATTATCTTAAATTTTTGAAAAGATATTAGAGTCGAAAATCAATTTTTACTAACTTTTGTTAATTTTTTTTTAGGTTTTTAATTTTTTGTGCAAAAACTGTCGATTCGATTTTTCTCAAAATTTTATCAGATGTCAAAAACATTATTCTTCGTTGCACAAAATTGTTTTGGAGATGAAATCATATTTTAGTCGTAAAATTTTCGAGGTGACAAATTTTTTTTCCAGTTTTTTTTGATTTATAAAAAAAAAACCGTTAATTGGATTTTTTCCAAAAATATACTTCTTTTGTATCACGTTACAATATATAATATAAAATTTAATTCAAGTCTCAAGCGTCATTGGTTCATGAGATATTTAGGTTTAACCAAAATTTTCACCTTTTTTTTAAACTGCTATGGTTAAAAAACCACCCACGCAATTTTGTTGAGAGGCCTTTCTGCACCTTTCTGCCTTATTATCTGTATAACAAAATTTATTTGAAGTCGATATCTCTTCTGGTTCTTGAGCTATGGACGACGAAAAAACTTCGCGCACGCACAGACATCTTTCTAAAAATCTTTTGTTTCGACTCTAGGGACCTTGAATCGTCGAGAAATGTCAAAATTTTCAATTCGACAAATCGGACCCATTACAATAACTTCCTATGGGAAGTTAATAAAACCCATATCAAATATTTTGTGCGTGATAGTTGACATTATGTGTAAAATACTACATCATTAAAATGACAACCCCGCGAATTGTTGCAAGTAATCTTATATTACCTCTTTTGTGGTAATTTTCGACCACTTTTTGACATATATTGGGTGGTATCTCAGCCATAACTTGACGAATGTTGGTTAAGTGCTCAAGAGTTAAAGGTTTATCTGCATAATCACGGTCTTTCGTGTAGCCCATCAAAAAATGTCCTAATGTGTCCTAAATGTGTCTAATAGCATGATCTTGGTGGCCAGTTGACATCGTTACGATGAGAAATGTCTCTTGCAATAAAGCCATATTCACTCGAGTTGTGTTTCATGTGGCACCGTTTTTTTGAAACCACAATATTCTCCAAGTCGTATTCGTTCATGGCAGGCAAAAAAAGTCGTTTATCATATATGAGGAAGAAGTAAGGTCCAATCACACCTCCGGACCAAAGAGCGCACCAAACACTGACTTTTTGTGGATGTAATGGCCTCTCTTCAATTACTTGAGGATTCTTAGAACCTCAAATATGACAATTTGTTAATGGTCAGCTGGGTTCAGTTGTTTTTTGAGCTGAACTTTATAAGGATGTAGGTGTAGATCCAAATGCCCATAATGTGCAGTAAGTCAGTCCTTATTTCTGAGAACGACAAGGAATCGACACATTCGTGTCTTCGGCAACACTTTCACTTACAGCAACGACATTTTCAGTGGTACGAACGAAATGATGATGCACAGACAGTGCAGAATCACCATTTTTGTAGTAGGTTTTAACAATTTGTATACGTTGTGCGAAAGTTAAGCGATCCATTTTCGTAAATGTCAGACTTTCAACTGAAAAAGAAAAATTGTTTTAAAAACTTAGTTTGACAGATGTCGATGGCCATTGTCCAGCCCTATACTTTTAAAACCGCAAAATGGATAACCCGTTGTATTGAAGATATTATATGATGTAGGACGATGTGCAACGTGATACCAAAATAATTGTCCAATTATATCAGTTATCGAAATGTTTCAATTAACAATTTTAGCAAAAGAGAAGTGCCAAAAAATTTCACACCTAATTCAAAGGTTTGACGTCAAAGTGACAGTTTGATGATTTGCGTTTAATTTGTTCGGCTTTCAATTTACAATTCAAAATAAAAATAAAATCATATCCTCGGGCAATAAAGTTGTATTTATTAACGTCTAAAGACAATTTTTATAAATTTCGGGATTTACACAGGACCGGATTCGTCTATTTTTCATTTAGAAATTACTATCAAAAAATTCATAGCACTGTTGTTTCAATTTTTGCCTAGGTCATAAAGTCACATATTTATTGCCTTCAAAGACCAAACCATGGCAAAATCTTTTATACTGATATTGCTGGTTGTAGTATTCTATGCAATGCACATGACTTCAAGCATATTTCTTACTTGCAAATCGAAGTTTTATAAACTTGAAATTCGAAACAAACAAAAAACAAAGATGACTAACAAATTTCAATTGGTTGACAATAAATAATTAAATTCATTGGCTATTTATTAAAATACAAATTTTTTCATAATTTTTTGTATAAATCTTCCTTTTAAGTTCTTTTTGTTGTTATTATTTGTCTTCAAACTTAAACATTTCCATTGTTATTTTAATTGTGTTAAAATGAAAAATGTAAACAAATTAATAAAGAAAAAAAAAATTATAATCCTATATAATATTTATTATTCTATAACTTTGACATTATTTGTGTTTGCATTCATCATTCCTAATGGTGATGATGTGATCGTGATGTTGATGAATTGAAAATTCATATAAATATCAGAAGAGTTGCGTGGTTAAAAACATATAGCATTCTTATTTCGAAACAAAATAATCTCAATATGAAATTCGTTATTGTTCTTGCTGCTTTGGTTGCTGTCTGCTCAGGAGCAGCTATTCCGTCAGGTGATTTGGAAGCAACAGTCCTTCGTGACAATCGTCACAATGATGGAATCAATGGTTATGAATTTGGGTAAGTTGGATCTCAATTTCTAGAAATAGATTTTGATTTAAATTTGTTGTCTTAGATATGAGACCAGCAATGGAATTACACGACAAGAAAATGGAGTCTTGAAGCCAGTTGGAGAAACTGCTGTTATTATTGTGTCTGGTGATGCTTCTTGGATTGCACCAGATGGTACTCCAGTGTCTCTAAAGTTCACCGCTGATGAAAATGGATACCATCCAGTTGTTTAAGTCCAACAAAAGTATTGTGATTAAAATCAATCTTATAAAATTTAATTAAATAAAAAGTACAATAAATTGCCTAGAGTGTGTTTTTAATTTCAAGATTTTAAGTTTTAGTCTCAAAATTTAGTTAATAGACGAAATGGCTACCTTTCGAAAAAAGTGTTAGAGTTAAGTTTTATTTTAATCGAAAAATTTGTGAATTTTTGAAAATTTTCCAAAATGTGTTACAAACTTGGGCACTCAATGTTTTTACATAATTATATAGAAGAATGGTCATAGTTTCGATTTTAATAATCGTGGATTTTAAAGCTTCAATGCAAACAAGTTTCTTTAACGTTTTAGCGTTTTGGCCCTCTAAATTAAATAACACTTCCCTCGGTTAAATAGAATTACAGATTATGGATAATAAAATTTATTAGAAGTGTGTCCAGGTTAAGAAATGGTCTAGAGAAAAATGATATACTCCAGAAAACATTGAGAGAGAGTTTTGTGACTTCTGCAACTCTCTTGATCCTAATGATCCCGGACCTTAACAAGACGGAGCTATAACTTGTTACTTTAAAAGGTTATCTGAATTGGTATTAATAATTTTATCCTCTAAATTTTGTCTATTATTTAAAAAGTCATTAAAGTAATTGCGAACGAACATCAAAAGAGAAAGAAATTCATATTAGCAAAATTCAATAAATGTGTTTTCAAACTTCTAAAAAACAAACTTCAGAATATATGTACAAATTGTATAAATTGGCCATAATTCTAATGGGTGTTTTTTTAGACTTTTTTGGAGTTGGTCTTTTGTTTTGTGCTCAAATTGGTTTGCCATTTTAAAACGAATGGACTAACTTCAAATCGTGCAAATTTATTGCTAAAATAATGGTTCGTTCACTTGACGCATTACGAGCTGTTTCGAACATTCGAGCAACTATGGGTCGGTTTCGCACCACGTTTAATTTAGGATAATGCGCATTCTCAGAGACGCCCGCCGTACAGTGAGCAACGAAGACGCTTATTGACTGTATTCAAGGTTTTAGGGAAGGTTCTTTGTTGCGAGCTTACAAAATTTGAGATGTGCAATAATTGAAGCCAAACTACCATCAAGCGCGTCGCACGTTCGGCGAATGGGCCCAAAATTTTGTTGAGAGATAAAGTTAATTTTTGTATTTGGAGTGAGCATTATCCACAAGCCATATTATTTCTTCAAAAATGAGTGCGGAAATAATGTTACAGTCGATGGGGAACGCTATAGAGCCATGATTAATACAAATTTAAAAAAAGAGGCTGGGATGCAACCCACACTGATAATTCCCATCCTGTCTGGTCTGTCGATTTGTCTTGCTTAAAAGGTTTGTTGTATTTCGTGTTTTGTTAAAAAAGTTGTCAGTTGAATTATTCTAAAAGATTTAAAAATTACCGACAATATTTTGCATTTGATGAAGTAGTTTGATTTCAAAATCTATTTTTGGTAACGAGATTTTTAATCGAAAACCAATACCAATTTTAATAGCATTTCTTAAAAGTTTTTATTTCTTATAAAGGGTGATTTTTTAGCTATTATCTTTTTGGCAACACTGGTTTAAATAGCTGACGCACGTTTCGTGTTTTGTTTTACTGTCAAACATCTTCAGCTTGGTCTATAATTTAACCATGAATCATCTTACAAACGAACAACGCTTGCAAATTATTGAATTTTATTATAAAAATGCGTGCTCTGTTAAGAAAGTTCATCGCGCGCTTCTTCCATCGAGCGACGAAGCTTATTTTTGGCTCAATGGGTACGTAAATAAGCAGAATTGTCGATTTTGGAGTGAATATCAGCCAGAAGCATTGCACGAGCTACCAATGCATCCACAAAAAGGCACAGTTTGATGCGGTGTATGGGCTGGTGGCATCATGGGACCGTACTTCTTCAAAGATGATGCTAAGGGCCCTTTCACACCAAACGAATCCGAATCAATCAGAATCACTCCGAATCAAGTTGAATCTGATTGACCAAGATTCAGCTTCGAGCGCTCCGTTTAAATGTGAAGGGATTCTTTTCCCGCCTTCAGACCGGACGAATCTGGTTCAATCAGGTTTGATTCGAGGTCGCACTTGATTCAACCTGTCAGATTCCTCGTCCGGTGAGTCTTGAATCAACAACCATACGAGATGGACGTGGAGTTATTAATTTTAAAAGTTAAAGAAAATAGTGCGATTTATGACGCCAGTGATAAAAATCACAGCAACAGAAATCTCATATGTTCTGTGTGGAGGAAAATTGGCGAAGAATTAAACATTCCAGGTAAGAATTATATTGTACTCAGTAATAATAATCATTATTTCTATGTTAGATCATATGCCCGTATTGATTGTATTTTGCAATATTTGAGTTGAGCCTCCTACGAAAAACTATTGCATTTAAAACAACTGCGTCCATGATGATAGCTCAAAAGCAACTAAAAGAAGGAAAACAAAAAAAAGATGAAAGGATTTTTATAGATTCAGGTTGATTCAGCTGGTGTGAAAGAGTGGAGATGACGAATCAGATTCAACTTGATTCGGAGTGATTCTGATTGATTCGCATTCGTTTGGTGTGAAAGGGCTTTAATCGTAACGTAATTGTGAATGGTGAGCGCTACCGTGTGATGATATCTAAATTTTGTTTGCCCAAAATACAAGAGCTTGACTTGCATGACATGTTGTTTCAACAAGACGGTACCACATGCTACATGCCACACAGCACGCGCAACAATGGACTTATTGAGAGGCGAGTTCGGTGAATATTTTATTTCCCCTTCGGGACCGGTCAATTGGCCGCATAGATCGTGCGATTTAACGTCTTAAGACTATTTTTTGTGGGACTAAGTTAAGACTCATATCTAAACAGACAAGCCCGCTTCAATTGGCGCATTGGAAGACAACATTGAAGCATTTGTTCGTGACATACCGGCCGAAATGTTGGAAAGAGTATGCCAAAATTGGACTAAGCGGATGGACCATTTGAGGCGCAGTCAAGGTCAACATTTGCATGAAATAATCATCAAACATAAAATTATATAGATTGTACTATCGATTCAAATAAAGACTTCATGCATTTTTTTGAATTTTATGTATTTTTTTTGAAAAACTTTCCTTTAAAACATCACCCTTTATAAACAAATACAAATTGGATGAATTAAATTAACTTGAAGTCAATATCTTCTGTTTATTATTTTGTTTTTGTATTGTTTATTATTTTTATAAAAAAATTTACGGAATGTTGAAAACAATATTTTCTGTGAGAAAGCCTAGTTTGAAGCCAATATTTTTAATTTTTTAAATTGATATTTGAGTCGAAAGTAAATTTGTACTAAGTTTTAGTATTGTTTTTTTTAAGGTTTTTATTTTTTGTAAAATAACTTTCAATTCGATTTTTCTCAAAATTTTACTGAGTCTTGAAAACAGTATTTTTTATAAGACAAAAAGTTTAAATTAGTCAAATTTTTGAAAAGATATTTGAGCCGAAAATCAATTTTTTCCAATTTTTTTTAGCGTTTTTATTTTTTGTAAAAACTTTCAATTCGATTGTTCTCAAAATTTGACCAGATGTTAAAAACGTTATTTTTCGTTGCACAAAATTATTTTGGAGATAAAATCATTTTTTGTTCGTAAAATATTCGCAATTTTTTTGAGAGTCCTTTCTGCATCTTTCTGCATTATTATCTGTATGACAAAATTTATTTGAAGTCGATATCTCTACTGGTGCTTGAGCTATGGACGACGAAAAAACATCGCGAACGTACAGACATACGGAACGTACGAACGTACGAACGTACGTACACATGCACACACAGACATCTCTCTAAAAATCTTTTATCTCGACTCTAGGGGCCTTGAAACGTCGAGAAATGTCAACATTTTCAATTCGACAAATCAGACCGATTACAATAACTTCCTATGGGAAGTCAAAAATTAAAAAAGAGGCTGGGATGCGACCCACACTGATAACTTCCCATCCCGTCTGTCGATTTGTCTTGCTTAAAAGTTTGTTACCAAATTTGGTACTATTTTTTGTAGATTTTATTTTTTTATGAAAAAACGGACTCTTGGATTTTTATAAAAAAAATTACTGAATACCAAAAACAATATTTTCTGTGAAATTAAATAAGTTTGAAGCCAATATTTTTAATTTTTGAAAACTATTTGAGTCGAAAGTAAATTTTAACAAGTTTTAGTATTGTTTTTTTTAGGTTTTTATTTTTTTTAAAAAAAACTGTCAATTCGATTTCTCTCAAAATTTTATAGAATTTTGAAAATAATATTTCTTATAAGATAAAATTAGTTAGAAGCCATTATCTCAAATTTTTGAACAGATATTTGAGTCGAAAATCAATTTTTAACAACTTTTGTTAAATTTTTTTTCGGTTTTTAAATGTTTGTAAAAAAAACTGTCTATTCGATTTTTCTCAAAATGTTTCCTAATGTTGAAAACAATATTTCTTATAAGTTTAAAGTAGTAAGAAGCTATTATCTCAAATTTTTGAAAAATATTTGAGTCGAAAATCAATTTTTACCAACTTTTATTAATTTTTTGTTTGGGTTTTATTTTTTGTAAAAAAAAACTGTCAATTCGATTTTTCTCAACATTTTTCAGAATGTTGAAAACGATATTTCTTATAAGATAACATAAGTTTGAAGCCTTAATCTTAAGTTAAGTCGTAAAATTTTCGAGGTGAAACATTTTTTGTTTCAGTTTTTTTGATTGATAAAAAACAGTGAATTGGATTTTTTTTTAAGAATATAAAGGGTGTCCCAAAATTAACGCAAGATTTGAATTTGCCGCCATTTGTGCAGTGAAGTGTTGGCAACCCTGAAAAAAAAGCAATTTGACAGCTAACAGTATAGGGTTATTAAAAATGGAGCGTTACACGATAGAACAACGTGTCTTCATTATTAAAGAATATTTCAAAAATAGTGAAAGCTTGGCGGCTGATTTTTCGAGCAAAATCATCCTAAGCGATGAAGCACATTTTCATCTTGATGGCTTTGTCAATCGCCAAAATTGCCGCATTTGGGGTTCGGAGAACCCACATGTGATTGTCGAAAAACAAATGCATCCACAACGCGTGACTGTATGGTTTGGATTTTGGGCTGGAGGCATAATTGGGCCATATTTTTTTGAAAATGATGCTGGTGAAGCAGTGACCGTTACTGGTGCTCGATATCGCGACATGATTACACAGTTCTTTCTGCCAAAATTGGATGATATTGATGTGTCCAATATGTGGTTTCAACAAGACGGTGCCACATGTCATACAGCCCGTGAAACAATTCAATTACTGCATGAGACATTTCCAGGTCGTGTACTCTCTCGTTTCGGTGATAAAAATTGGCCTCCTAGATCGTGTGATTTAACACCATTAGACTTCTTTTTATGGGGTTATTTGAAATCACAAGTCTATGTCAACAAGCCCACAACCACCCGTGCATTAAAGGAGGAGATTCAACGCTGCATCAACGAAATTCAGCCACATTTATGCAGAATGGTCATGGAAAATTTCAACAAAAGAGTGCGCATGTGCATGCAAAGCCGTGGAGGCCATTTGTCCGATGTGTTATTCCATACATAACCCTATCCTATGTACTTTACGAGTCAATAAAAATATAACTATCAAAAGACTAAAAACGGCGTTTTCTATTTAATTCAAATCTTGCGTTAATTTTGGGACACCCTTTACTTGTTTTGTATCACGTTACAATATATAATATAAAATTTAATTCAAGTCTCAAGCGTTATTGGTTCATGAGATATGAGACTGAAAAAAAAAATTTGTCACCTCAAAAATTTTACGACACAAATATGATTTCATCTCCAAAACAATTTTGTGCAACGAAGAATAATGTTTTTGACATCTGATAAAATTTTGAAAAAAATCGAATTGACAGTTTTTTTTATAAAAATAAAAATCTAAAAAAACATTACTCAAAGTTGGTAAAAACTGAATTTCGACTCAAATATCTTTTCAAAAACTTAAGATTAAGGCTTCAAACTTATTTTATCTTATAAAAAGTATTGTTTTCAACATTCTGAAAAATTTTGAGAAAAATCGAATTGACAGTTTTTGTTACAAAAAATAAAAATCTAAAAAAAAATTAATAAAAGTTGGTAAAAATTGATTTTCGGCTCAAATATCTTTTCAAAACTTTGAGATATTGGCTTTAAGCTACTTTTATCTTTCAAGAAATATTGTTTTCAACATTCAGTAAAATTTTGAAAAAAATCGAATTGACAGTTTTTGTACAAAAAATTGAAAACCTAAAAAAAAGAATTAACAAAAGTTGGTAAAAATTGATTTTCGACTCAAATATCTTTTCAAAAACTTGAGATTTTGGCTTTTAACTAATTTTATCTTTCAAGAAACATTGTTTTCAACATTCAGTAAAATTTTGAAAAAAATCGAATTGACAGTTTTTTTACAAAAAATTAAAAACCTAAAAAAGAGAATTAACAAAAGTTGGTAAAAATTGATTTTCGACTCAAAAATCTTTCCAAAAATTTGAGACTTTGGCTTAAAACTAATTTTGTCTTATAAGAAATATTGTTTTCAACATTCGGTTTTTTAAGAAAAAATAAAAACTTAAAAAAATACCAAAATTTCGTAAAATATGATTTTCGACTCAAATATCTTTTCAAAAATTTGAGATATTGGCTTAAAACTAATTTCGTCTTTGAAAAATACGTTTTCAACATACAGTAATATTTTGATAAAAATCGAATTGACATTTTTTTTTACAAGAAATAAAAACCTAAAAAAAAACAATATTAAAACTTAGTACAAATTCGCTTTCGACTCAATTATTTTTTCAAAAATTAAAAATATTGGCTTCAAACTAATTTTCTCCACAGAAAATATTGTTTTCGACATTCAGTAAAGTTTTTATAAAAATCAAAAAGTCTGTTTTTTTCATAACGAATTAAAATCTACAGAAATAGTACGCAACATTTTTAAATATTGATGTTCGGTTCTCGATATCTCGCGAACAATAAAAGATTTTGACTTTGAATTAGTTTCATTCAACCAATTTGTATTTGTTTATATGAGAAATAAAAACTTTAAAGAAATGTTTTTCAACTAAAAATCTCGTTTACAAAAATAGATTTTGGAATCAAACTATTTCATCCAATGCAAAATTTTGTTGGTAATTTTTAAATCTTTTAGAATAATGCAACTGACAACTTTTTTAACAAAACACGGAAACCTACAAACCTTTTAAGTAAGACAAATCGACAGAAAGGATGGGAAGTTATCAGTGTGGGTCGCATCCCAGCCTCTTTTTTAAACTGCTAATGGTTATAAACCACCCACGCAATTTTCTTGAGAGCCCTTTCTGCATCTTTAAGCCTTATTATCTGTATAAAAAAAATTATTTGAAGTCGATATCTCTTCTGGTTCTTGAGCTATGGAAGACGAAAAAAACGTCGCGAACGTACGGACGTACGGACGTACATACACTACACACGCACGCACAGACATCTTTCTAAAAATCTTTTAATTCCACTCTAGGGACCTTGAAACGTCGAGAAATGTCAAAATTTTCAATTCGACAAATCGGACCGATTACAATAACTTCCTATGGGAAGTTAAAAATTAAAAAATCATTTACATACATAATAATAAATTTAATTATTATGATACTTGTGTAGAGAAAAAAATCTAGGATACAAGCATCTTTATATACTCGTACATTAATTTCTAGGCAAGATTTTTAATATTGACAATTAGTCAATTGGGTTTTTCTTTTGTATGACTTGTTAAAAAACGTTTTTTTTCACTGATGTTTTTCGAGCTTTTAAATTGTTTTAAGATGGGGTGTTGACTTCTTGATTCAAAACATGTTCAAATAGTGGTCTCGATATATTTTCGCATGAGAGTAATATCCTTTAAAAGACTTCTAACCTTGGCTGCCACTGCCATTTAAAATATTGATACATTCATCTAATTATAGGAAACATTTGGGAAAATTGAGTCTTTGGATTTCCTGTAAGATCGGACATAACGCTTTAAAGTGTAAAATGTTTGATTTATGTTAGATCTATGAGGTCTACGATTTAATTTTAAAACTTTATTTCTTACTTAGTTATGTCGATAAATAATTCTAGAGGATGATTCAGAGCATCTTGCAAAACATTGCTAAAATAACGGGTCATCTATGCAGTCGTTAAACGACGTTTTTAATTCGTCCGTGTTATCAATTCGTAGTGAGAATACAAAATTGTGCGTCACCGCTAGATCGTACCAGTTTTTGATAGGGCTGTAACCCTTGTCAAAACAGATCTTGAAGACATTTTTTTGAAGATTTTGATCATTCCGACGAATTACCTTAGTTATGTAACCTGCATTTGCATGCAGGTTTTTTAAAAATATTTGTGGAAGGCCGGTTTCCATATGGTTCTCAAAAAGTACGGACTTTGATAATTTTGTTTTATATTTTGATTGTTTTCTTTTCTGAAAAATTGTATTCATATTTATTTAAGAGAACGTATATTGAGAACTAAGTATAAGAAGTCATCAGCACAAAAGAGGAACTTAGGTTCCTGAGTCTTGAGGTAATTTAAGTCAAACAACCTAAGAGATAATAGTTATAAAGGTTTTACATCTAATTTTGAATTATAACCATTTTCATATTTTTTGGCATTTTCTAAGGCGGTCACTTTTATTAAAATATCAATTAAATCAAAAACATTTCTTAAACATTATGAACTAAATTTAAATTAAACGATTGATGCTATCAAAATTATCTGTGATCACTCGTATAAGAATCAAAAATCTTAAATCTTCTTTGCAGAACAAGCTTCCCAATAATTGAATTAGTTCATTGACATTGTATCAATAATACGATACCCTAATTAACTAAATTTACATTTTTTCTCCGAAAATAATTTTCGCTATAATCATTTTTCATCATTCACGTATTATTTTGAAAAAGACCTTGCAGGTGAATTTCTTTTATAAATAAATCTCTTCATATGAATTAAAGATTTTATAGGCTTGATATTTTAAGGCATAAAAAAGAGTCTCATATACCTATGTAGAAGAGTGTATATTCCAACTGATGCAACATACAAGTATTTCTTTTTTTATTTTAAGTATCTTTTTTTCACCTTACATATAATCCATAATGACAATATATAAGTTGTACTGCACCACATGCGTTGCCCTTTGATCGAAACTGGTTTATAAACCAAAAATGAAAATCAATTGAAATACTCGTACCTTAATTTTATCATTGAGTTCCCACATAACCTTACCTCTTTGTATTTTTTATTTTTATTTTAGAGGAAAAATTGCTGATATTTTGTATATAAAATGCAGTGAAATTGCAAGTCCTACATTCAGTTCTTCTCTGTGCATTCCTCGTGTAAGGATCTTCCAGTTCAAACTTCATCGACTTTTAAACCTCTCAAAAAGCTTAAAAATGAAATTTGTTGTTGCATTCACTGTCTTTATGGTTACTCTGTGCGTAGTCAAAGCCGCACCTGCTGAAAGTGACAGATCAGCAGTAACGCTACGTGATATTCGCAACAGCAATGGCATTGATAACTACCAGTTTGAGTAAGTCTCTAATTCACATCATTCTGATAATTAATTGCAAATTTAATAAATTACTAAATAATTTTCAAGCTTTGAGACCAGCAATGGAATTCAACGCCAAGAAACAGGTGAATTGAAGCAAGTTGAAGAAAATTCTGCAATTGTTGTTCGTGGATCAGCATCTTGGACCTCACCTGAAGGTACACAGATCGAGCTTAAATATATTGCTGATGAAAATGGATATCATCCCATTGTTTAAGCAGATGTACATGTAGCATCGAAAGACTGATTGATTTTGGTTTAATCGAATTTTTATCGAACTTGTTCTTATTTTTTGTTTTATGTATTGTTTTATTCAACGAGTTTATTATTAATAAAATAAAAAGTATTATATTTTTATGTAAATTGTATACATTTTCCTTCTTTTGAAGTTAACCTAAATTGAAAATTAATCTTAAATGGTTTTCTGTTGGGAATCAGCGGTTGGATACAAATAAATTAATTATTCTTAGGCACAAAGAACTTGATAATCATGCAATATACAAAAACAGTTTCAAAGATTTTTTTCAAATTTGAATATTGTGTTTTTACTATAATAAGTTTTAGAAAGTTTTGTTTTTGTAAGAAAATGGAACTAGAGATTTTAATTTCACCTAACACTTCGATAACGAATGCTTAACAAGTACATTGGTTCTTCAAGCCTACTTAAACGATTTCTAGAAGGAAAATTTGTAGAATCGGTTAACGCAATGACTTTCTCACGTAAAAATGATATCAATGACGCTCACATTGAAACGCATTTTTGAGTCGTGGGCAATTTTCTGTGACCGTGTAATTTGTGAGACATGATGATTCGTTTTTGGGACAGGGCAGAATTTAATACGGAGTCAACGGATATTTTTAATAGAATGCTATGGTACCGTATACTATGGAAATTAAGTCGACAAATTGTTTTATAATTTAAATTTAAAATACAGGTGAGTTTTATTTTGTTTTTAAATTTTTTGATCAACAAGTCGAAAAAATTAAATTGTTTTTCTGTCACATAAACAAAAGAAACATTTTTGTAAAGGTTCAAGTTGTACTGAATTCGAATATAACCTTCAAAATAAAATCAGATAAGATGACAACTAAAAATAGCTAAGTTACAGCAAACATTCCCCTTAACTATAAATTATATGATGATATTGCAAATTGCAGATTTTTGTCTTCTAGATTTAGTTTAAATCATTTTAGTATCTTACTTTGTTTCTGAAAATTCTCATTAGTTATGAGTCTTTATTTGACTCAATATGAGCTTTTGAGCAAACCTCGAATTAAATGCTTTCACAGTTTTTGGAGTTAATTTTTAGTGCTGAATTCGAATTCGAACTTTGATTTTAATTATCTGCTCAAGTTTTGAAAACACCCGTCTTCAATATTATATTTATATTTTTTAATAATTTAAAAAACTTGATATGTATAATAGAATTGTTAAGAGGATGTATTCGTAACAAGAACCAAAATTACTTTTCTTTTTCAGATTTTTGTAAGACGTTGAAATCTAAAAATGAAGAATTTTCAAAAAATTTATGAAATACTATAAATAGTTCAACTAAATATTAAATATTAAATATTGTGTCTGGGTTCACGAATTTTCTCATGTATCGAAAGAGCTGTTTTCTCAAAAAAAAATATATTTGATTTATGTTTTATATTTGAACTAGCTTTTACCCTCGACTTCGTCCGCATTAGATATTTTTTTTTGGATAGTAGGATGAAAAAACCTGAGCTGTCCTTTTTTGTACGTATGTTTGAATTATGCCGAGATGGGATGAGGCCATACTAAGTGTGATTGTCATAGGTTAGGTTAGGTAAAGTTAATACATTTTGAGAAGAAAATAGGTTACTGCAATACATTTTTATATACGACGTTTTTTGTTTTTCCTTCCTTGGCCGGAACGTAAAGATTTTGTTGGTTTGAGACTCTAGAGCACGCTACATATAATTGTCCATGGGAAAAACAGTTTTTTTTCCAAATTTACACCTACAACTTTCAGCGTTTGCCCCTGAGCATTATTAATTGTTATTGCAAATGGTGCTTTTAGAGGAAACTGCACACTTTTAAACTGAAACGGCAAATCGGTTGAAATTATCGGAATGCGGGAAATTAAAACATTTTTTCCTTTGCTATCCAGTCATGATTATAGCTTTTATAATATTTCGTCCTAGGTGAGCAATCTGTAGCCGTGTACCATTACATAAATTTGATGCGTCAAGATTTCTCATTAACAGGACTGGAACACCAACCTTCAATCTGAACTTATGAGAAGGGTTGGGAATGCGTTCTTTTCCCGTTATACCAATTTCATCCAAATATAATATTATTCAAATATTTGGTAATTTAGGAGTGAAAGCGATCAGATTGCCCGGAAAGTAATTTTTCCCATGGGAATGCGTTGTTTTTCCAAAGTCAAAAGTAACTCATGTCCTTTCTTAAGTCTCAAACTATCTCTTACCAAATTTCATTTAAATCTGTTCAGGAGTTTAGGCGTAAAAGCGATCGGCCCACCTGAATTTTCCCATGGAAATGCTTCATTTTCCCGTAGCAAAAAGTAGCCTACGTCCTTTCTCGGGTATCAAAATATTCCCATACCAAATTTCATGCAAATTGGTTCAGTAGTTTAGGCGTGATTAAATAACAGACAGACAGACAGAGTTACTTTCGCATATAATATTGGTATAGATATCGTTAGAGCGTTTTTTTCTTAAATTAATTTTTATGTATATATTTTTTTTAATTTGAGTTAAATAAAGGGTGTCCCAAAATTAACGCAAGATTTGAATTAAATAGAAAACGCCGTTTTTAGTCTTTTGATAGTTATATTTTTATTGACTCGTAAAGTACATAGGATAGGGTTATGTATGGAATAACACATCGGACAAATGGCCTCCACGGCTTTGCATGCACATGCACACTCTTTTGTTGAAATTTTCCATGACCATTCTGCATAAATGTGGCTGAATTTCGTTGATGCAGCGTTGAATCTCCTCCTTTAATGCACGGGTGGTTGTGGGCTTGTTGACATGGACTTGTGATTTCAAATAACCCCATAAAAAGAAGTCTAACTAAAAAACAAGTTGGTACATTCTAAAATTTAAAAACTACACAAAACATAAACAATAAATAAAAATTACATCAACATAGGAAAAAGATATCCCTTTGAAGAATTTTTTTTTTCAAAATAACACAGACAATAGAAAAATTGACATAAATGATGAAATTCTTCTTAAAGTTCTTAAAAATAAAGCTTTGGCGATTAGGCCTTCGAAACGTCTTATACATCGAAAAGGAACGTTCTACGTCAATTGACGTAAGTGGTGCATTCTTAAAGGAAGAAATTTCATCGGTTGTAAAGTTTCTCAAATAATTTTCATTACTGCAATTCAATGTAAATGCCTTGCATTTTTCATTGTTGAAAACACTTCAATTTTTGCTAGAACATTATCAAGCTTATTTTGTATGGCTGGAGCAAGAGATCCTTAACAGCAGTTATTTTTACAACAGCATCTTCAACTAAATCAATTTGATTTTTTAATGAGTCCTTTCCCTCGAGCTTTGTTAGGGTATCACAAGGAAAACTGTAGTTAGAGTTAATGAATATTATTTGGCTTTTAAGTAAGATCTGGTTCAATATCTCTTTTGCAATATTAATTGCAACAGCATCAGATCATCGAAATTATTAACCACTTCTTAAAACACCTCATAGTGCTTTGCGTAATAGGCAACTGCTTGTAGCCAAGTTCCCCACCGGGTAACAATAGGCTGTGGTGGAAAAGGTGTTAAAGGGTACTTTTCTCTAAAAAGTTCCATGCGAGATGGTGCCTTTAAAAATATTTGTTTTCAGTTTGAAACCAATAAATCAACATTTTTAAAATAATTTCGTATATCCTCTGCAACTCGATATAGTGCATGATCTAAACACGTGACATGATTGTATCAACTTCGGATAAAAGAGTTTTAACCCTCTAGCTGCCTTAAACATGAATTGCGCCGCATCGGTTAAAAAGAGAAGAATTTGTTTGTATTTTCACCTAGTTCATTGATTCTAATTTTAATGGTTCTTTGAAACTGATGTTTTTTTAATTTTATGTCCATTTTTTTTAAATATAAACGAACAATATGCATTTATTATAAAAAATATGCAAAAATATGCAAAAATATGCAAAATATGCATTTATAGTTAAATATGCAAAAATATGCACTAACGACTGAATGCCATTTTAAAGGAAAATTAATGATTCTTAAAGATAATTTGTTCGCTTGCTTCTAAAGTTTGTCAAAGAAAATATGCATTTGCATGGAAATCCTAGCCCTAGTCATTAGGCGGTGCAGGGAATTAACTTCACGGGAACTACCTTCACATGGGAACTAACTTCACCACTAGTGGGAATTAATTTCACTTTTTTTTGGTGAAGTTATTTCCCACTGAAGGTGGGAGATAATTTCACTTTTTTGTGGGAATCAATTTCACTTTCATGTGAAGTTAACATAAATTGAAGTTGAAAAATGACAGATACTTGTTGCTCGATTGAAATTTTTGAAATTGGAGCCTAAAACAAGTTTTTTTGAATTGATACCACGGCCGGCGTACTAACAGCTAGGTATGTACCTGCAACCCCCCTGCTTGGGATCACTATAGGATTTGGGGTGGGTGCGAGTTTGGGTATATGCAACGAACACGAATGCGTTGTGATTCTTTCATAACTGTGAGCCATACTTGCTTTTTTTTTGTTGGGAATTTCTTTGATTTTAGTGCTCAAATGCAAAAGTTCTTTGCATATACCCAAACTCGCACCCACCCCAAATCCTATAGTGATCCCAAGCAGGGGGGTTGCAGGGGGGCAGCATGCCCCCCCTTACATACCTAGCTGTTAGTACGCCGTGCTATCAATTCAAAAAAACTTTTTAGCAAAAGTAGCTATTCTAGACAATAAATCAACCATTTTTGCGTGTTTTGTACGTTGTTTGCATTATTTTTTTGGCCTTATTTCTTTTTATAAATCAAAATAAAGCCAAATTGGTTTTATTTCGTTTTGAACAACGAAATAAGGCCAAATTTGAAATTTGGTGTTATTTCATTTGGTACTATTTCACGTCACCAATTCAACGCTTGATATTTTTTCAGATATTTCAATCGTAGGTGGGAAGTTACTTCACACAATTTTCTGATGAAATTATTTCCCGCCTTCAGTGGGAAATAACTTCACCAAAAAAAAGTGAAATTAATTCCCACTAGTGGTGAAGTTAGTTCCCATGTGAAGGTAGTTCCCGTGAAGTTAATTCCCTGCACCTCATTAGGCTTCAATTGTTGTGTTAATTGAATTTTGTAAGCATGAAGACACAGATCTTTGGTGAGTATACGCTGTAGAGAGGTTCTTGAAATTTGCAATTCTTGTCCACGACGTCGAATTGAGGTTCCTGGATTGTCAGCAACACTCTCACGCACTGCCTCGACATTCCCATTTGAACGGCTTGTTTTTGGACGACCAGTGTGTTTGGCGTCTCCAACGGATCCAGTCTCCATGAATTTTTCAATTAATCTCTTCACACACTATTCCGACCATATTTTGTATGAAATTTTCGAACTGCAGCCGCCAAGCTTTCACTATTTTTGAAATATTCTTTAATAATGGAGACACGTTTTTCTCTCGTGTAAAGCTCCATTTTTAATAACCCTATACTGTTAGCTGTCAAATTGCTTTTTTTTCAGGGTTGCCAACATTTCACTGCACAAATGGCGGCAAATTCAAACCTTGCGTTAATTTTGGGACACCCTTTATATTAAGTATGCAGTTATTTATGGAATAAAAGTTAATACTATAAACGCACACAAAGTAAGTTATGATCCTAATCTCATCAATAATTCCACTTTCGGGAGGTAGTTTCCGGCAGAAGTTTAACTCAAAAAACAACCTACTCCTCAGATATTTGTATACTCTTTTAATTCTTATTTCATGCGACATATTCTTAAAATTATTTTAGAGGTTTTCGATAGTATTTTACCTGTTACACTAAAAAACATTATTAGTTAATCAAAATGTTTATAACTTTTCTATGAATTTGCCTACCGTCAAGATGGTCTTAATTTAAAAAAAGAACATAATAGTTCGAAGCTGTAGAATATTTTGTAGGTATTGGCTATAAATTGTATCGTTTTATAATTCACCCATTTTGTTGAACTCATCACACGGAATATTGAACAAGAAACAGTGGTTTCCAGAGAAAAGGTATAAGTAGCGGAATTATGAAAAATTTAGGTTAACGAGTCAATCCATACAATCCATGGTTTACATCATAATATATTCAAACTACTGTGCATTCTACAGGGTATTTCAACAGGAACGCTTCAAAAATAGAGCAACAGGGACAGCAAACGACGCCATATTTCTTGCCACTCTTTTGACATTTCTCTTCAGCTTCAGTAAGGTTTGCCATTTCATGATGGAAAGATGTGCGAGCCAAACAACGAGTCGAAATTATTAAAATTTACTACCGAAATTCGGAGTCAGTGGCCTCAACGTTAAGAGTGCTACGTCCAATTTATGGTCGTCATAATCGTCTTAGCAGATCAACAATTGAGCGTCTAGTGGAAAAATTTGAATACAGTACAAAATGTTCCCGTGCCAGTAAGACAAAGAAGTGCCCGTAGTGTCGAGAATATTGCTGCCGCTGAGGCTTCAGTTGCAGAAAGCCCAAATGTGTCTCTCACTGTCTCACACGTCGTTCTCAAGCGTTAAACATCTCTGTGACGAGCGTCGTTGTGGCAAATCCTTACATCCTTACAACATTAAATTGACGCAAGAACTGAAGCAGCTTGACTACCAGAAGCGTCGTATATTCGTGAATTGCTGAGCAACAACTTGAAAATGATTCGGATTTTCATCAAAAAATCCTCTTCAGTGATGAGGCTCATTTCTGGCTGAATGGCTTTGTCAATAAACAAAATATGCGGTATTGGTCAGGCAGCAGTCCACGCGTACTCCATGAGTCATCATTGCATCCCGAAAAAAATTACGGTTTGGTGTGGTTTATGGGCCGTCCGCGTCGGCGTCATTGGGCCGTACATCTTCCGTGATGATTAAGACCGGCACGTTACTGTGAATGGGGATCGCTACCGTTCAATGACAACCGAATATTTTTAGCCCCAATCGGATGATATGGACTTGAAGGACATGTGGTTCCAACAGGACGGCACCGAATGTCACAATCAATTTATTGGAAACCAAGTTTGGAGAACGTGTTATCTCACTAAATGGTCCAGTCACTTGGCCGCCTCGGTCGTGTGATTTGACGCCATTAGACTATTTTCTGTGGGGATAGGCCAAGTCTTTGGTATGTATATGCCAACAAGCCAGTGCCGATTGAAGAACTTTGTATGAATATCGAACGTGAAATTGCAGCAGTATCGGTCGATTTATGCTTGAAAACCGTAGAAAATTGGGTTCAGCGTCTGGACTTCTGCAAGCGTGCCCGGGTGGCCATGCAAACTAAATCGAGTTTCATACATAATGGCATCAAACGTACTTTTACAGGAATAAAGAATTTTATTGATATCTAAAACCGTTGTTGGTTTATTTAAAAAAAACTTTTGTAGCGCTCTTATTGAAAAACCCGATACAACCATCTTAATTATGCTTATGTTTCGTTTAAACATAAAATTCCTATTAAAGAGTTTTAAATATTTCAATAGCGGTTTATTGAGAAAATAAATGTCAAGTTCTTATTCAAAAACCTATGTATAATATTTTAAGAAAGTAAAATTGGTATACTCGTATCAGTTGCTTATTTATTTTATTTTATTTTATTTTTCTTGGCTGTAATTTTTGGTCAACAATTGACCGAAATTATTTGAAAATTCAAAAAAGTGTTTTGTTTACTTCTTTTTTCAATTAGTGACTTTTCTTCGATGGGTTTTAATTTGAATTCTAAAATGTATTCTGCAAAATCATAAAAAAAATAATCTTTTCTTAACGGTCTTATAAGAAATATAAAATCTTATCGTACACAGATGATCTACAAAAATGCAGTCTAACCGAGGCAACCTCGGACGTCACATTCCATTGGAAATTAACAGGCATTAGAATATATTAAACAAAAAAAGTGTAATTAAAAAGAAACAATTCAATTATGATTCTTTTTTCAATTAGTGACTTTTCTTCGATGGGTTTTAATTTGAATTCTAAAATGTATTCTGCAAAATCATAAAAAAAATAATCTTTTCTTAACGGTCTTATAAGAAATATAAAATCTTATCGTACACAGATGATCTACAAAAATGCAGTCTAACCGAGGCAACCTCGGACGTCACATTCCATTGGAAATTAACAGGCATTAGAATATATTAAACAAAAAAAGTGTAATTAAAAAGAAACAATTCAATTATGATAATGTGAACAACGTTTATAATCAGATAATTAATTTAAAACCACAACAGTAGCCGAAGCAAGACAACTTCGGATAGTATTATCTAAAAAATTGAAGTTTAGTTTGAGTTAAAATTCTTTTGTTTGAACGGAAATATTTCCAGGTTTTTAGTATAAAACAAACATGTTTTTACCTTTAAGAAATTCATTATTTGTTTCTTATTGATTATATGACAAATAACAAATACATAGATAACAAATAGAAAATTTTGAAAAAAAAGCTTATTTTAACAAGAAAGTTTTTAAAAATACTTTTGTACCTTTTCTAAGCTAAATTTTCATCAAAGTAAAAATTCTTTACCTTTTCTAAGCTAAATTTTCATCAAAGTAAAAATCACAAATAAAAAAGACATTATAAAAATGATAAGGTATTGAACAATTACATTTTCAACAAATTTCGAGGAACTCCTATGCTACATATGTATGTAGTTGCAACACTTAAAGGGGATATTAAGCAGAAACTGCTAGAAAATTATGAATAACAGCTAAGTTTTCAAAATCGTGTGAAATAAAATCAAAATATAAATTATAAATCGAGTGAAATTGTTTTAAGGGTTCTATTATTCGATCGGTTTCATATATTCGATCACTTTTCGAAATCACTTTAAGCATTTTCATTTAAGCAGTTTTCAAATATTGGTTGGGAAAGACTCTGGTGTCGAAGTCTAGTTTTTGATTGTGTCTTGAAAGTGTTTGAAAGAACGTTGTTTTATTCGACATCATTTAAAATGGTTTGTCCGTTCCCTCAAATACAAAATAGAAGCTGCAACTTCTCAGGAATCAAGTGCATTATGTTATGCAAAAGTTATGGTTAATTTCCTTAAAGTGAATTTACTACTGTTCTTAAAAAATGTCCTAGTCTCAAATTAAAATCACACCAAGTGAATATGGTTGAAATCAAATCGCATTCACTTCGTTTTAAGTTGGAAAAAATAAATTCGATACTGATAAAAGTGAGTTTCAGAACTCCAATTTTAATTTTTTTTAATAGATTTCATTTCGAGTGAAAGTGATGTGTAGAACCTAGCTGTTGTAGTATTCAAGATTTCTTATGTTGATTTCCTTTCAATTTGAGTTAATTTGATTAAATCGGACTCTGGAGATCCTCAAGGTAGTCATCTAGGTTCACTACTTTTGATAATATCATCATTTCGTGTCTAAAAGAATGTAGAGGGCTCATCTTTGCTGATGTTTTAATTTATTTCAAAATTTGTATCACCATTTACAGACTTCCAATTGTTAGCAATTAACCTAGAGGATCTTTCTTGGATATAAATCATAAACTGAATAAGAAAGACTCAGAATAAGCTTGGGAATCAGTTTTTAAGCACAGCACTGTACTATACATCTTAATCAATATGTTTTATAGCTTTCACTTAAGAATAAAAAATAAGTTATAAATAAAACATCCATCTAGTTTTTATTTTTTCAAAAAAAAATTAAAATGAAAAAAAAACTTTTAACTTAACTGCCACCATAAAAATGCCTGAGAGTCAATTAACGCCTCTTCATCAGGACAGTATCTTCACACAAAAAAACATCCATTAGAATGTGCGCAGGCGAGTTGTTTTGACTGGTTCGACTTTAAAAGTTATTTTTTTTTCGAAACCAAAATATTTGGGGAATACAATAAAAGTCATTTACCCTTTCACTTAATTCGATTCTCAAAAAAAAAACAAAAATTATTTGAAACTTTGACATTTCTAATGTACTAACAAACTGATCCAATTAAGGATTTTTCAAATTGAAAGAAATGGAATTTATTTTGTTTTTATGACTGCGGCTTAGTAATCAAGACATCAAGAGTATAAATATACTGAGCAGAAG
Organism: Eupeodes latifasciatus; assembly: GCA_920104205.1. NCBI lineage: Eukaryota > Metazoa > Arthropoda > Insecta > Diptera > Syrphidae > Eupeodes > Eupeodes latifasciatus. Next base: position 129,906,881 of record OV049926.1, on the reverse strand, counting down.
TTAGGAATGCATTCAGTTCAAATCGTTGCATTACTCGCAAGAGGTTCTCATTTGTCAAGTTCGGTCGGAGCATCTTTAACTTAATTGCAATAATGAAATTCGTAATTGTTTTTGTTGCTTTGTTTGCTGTATGCGCTGCTGCCCCAGCTGGAAATGATGTTGCAGCAACAGCTGTACGCGATACAAGGGCTAATAATGGGCTCGATAAATACGATTTCGAGTAAGATAATTCTTCTATGGAAATTGAGAATAAGTTGAATTAATATAATTTTTGTTTATATTGAAACTTTTGCAGCTTTGAGACCAGCAGTGGTATTCAACGCCAGGAACATGGTGTTTTGCAAAAATTCGGTGAGAATTCTGCTATTGTTGTGAATGGAGTAGCATCTTGGACTTCACCGGAGGGAATCGTTGTCGAGATGAAATTCACTGCTGACGAAAATGGGTACCACCCAATTGCTTAAATTTAAAAACATATTAGAATAACTAAATTAGTTCAGTTAGATACAACAAATCTATAGTTTAAAAATGTATTAAATAATATAATGTCGAAAACTGCAACTTAGTGAACATTTTTTTTTTGAAATATTATTTTGCTCTTAATTTGGAAAACCAAGAAAAAAACCCTTTAAAAAATGATTTGATATTATCAAAATATTCAAACCATTTACGCATAACACATTTCCTTACCACTAGTATTAAAAAAAAAAACTTTACCCTAACTTTTAGCCCACACTTAACCTGAACTCTTTCGAGTAGAATCGAAACAAAAAACATTTGACTATAACTTATTTTTTTTCTTAAAAAAATACGAATACGCACTATTTCCTTTTAATATTGAATTTGTAACTTTTCAGTCTTCATTTCTAAACTTTTTCTACGGACATAACTAAGTGATTCTATTTTTAAGTGCATCTGTTTTTACAAAATAAAATTTATCAAAATTTTTCAGCAATTTAGGAACAGATTAATTTTTAGAGTTGAGTGCATATGGTTCCAATATTATTAAAAGGGCAAACAAGGTCATACAAATGAGCCCTAAGACTTATGTTTTTAGATAATTTTTCTACTTCATTTTTATTAATTTTCTTATTTAAAATTATAAGTAAGTGTGTTATTGCACTCAGACGTTTTTAGAAAGACGCAAATAAGTGCGAAAGACAAAGTAGGTGAAATAGAAATACTTTAAAAAGTCTCAACCCGAAGAGTTCTGGGTTCATTTGTCTTGGATGGTTTTTGACGTTTCTTTTTCTTGCTTTTCTTTATTTCTTGGTGTTGCTTTATCATTCTTTCTTGTGTTACCGAGTAAACAAGAAATATGCCAGCAGACAATTTCAAGTGGAACAAAGAACTTATGTATAAGCGAACTTATTTTGATTTTCGAAATGTATCCTATTTTGTACGATCCCCGCCATCCGGACTACATTAACAGGGTAAAAAGAGCGATGCATACGACAAAGTGTTGGAAGCTATGGCTTTGTTCAAACCAAACATAAGTTTGAATTATTTAAAAAAAAATGGCACACACTGTGAGGCCAATTCGCTAAAGAGTTTCGCGAAATTGAATCGTCAAAAAAAATTGGAGTGGACACGGATGACTTATACGAGACAAAGCTTTGGTATTTTGAACAAATGGTTTTTTTAAAAACCCACTGCAAAATTAGAAATTCTACTTCTAATATTGAAGAGGTAAGTTAAAGATTTTCAAACTCTGTTGTTACACATTGAAAACCATTTTCCTTTTTTAGAACGAACGAAAACGGATGAATCAGAGGAGGAATTCCATGTTACGCCAAAAAGAATAGTTAGTAAGTTTTGCAACAGAGATTTATTATTATTTTGCCAATCTACTTTTCCCTCCTGACAAAAATATTCTGCAAAACTGTGGCGTATTGTTTCTGCTGCTCCTTTTCGGCGGTTGTCAACTCCTTCACTTGGTGTTGTGTTTGATGATGGTCCTTGCAGAAAATAGTTTTCGTTTGGATTTGTGTTGTGTTTTATCAAAAAATTGTGTAAAACGCAACAAGCCTTTGTTACGTGTTCAACGTTTGCGACTCTTAAGTTCATTGGGGACTGGAGAATTTAAAATCTGTTAGACAGTATCCTCAACAACATGCCTGGCTCTACTTAGTCGAACGTTAAAAGTTCTTTTTTTTGCACATTTTAATCTAAATGGATAAGGCTTCATAATATGTTTTTGAAGGGGAAAAGCATCATCTCCAACAATCACATATGGAAGCACTCTTCCATTTTCTACAACCTTATCGCTCGGGAACTTATTAACCGCATCAAGGATAACATTTTGTAAGGAGCACTGCCGTAAAACACCTGCATCGTTTGTTCTTCCGTTACATTCTATATCAACGTAAATTAATTTGCAGTTTGCATCAGCTGGAGCCAATAAAATTATACTATTTGTTCCTTTGTAGTTATGATAATATGCACCATCTGTTTTCAAACTTCTAAAGGCAATATGTTTGCCGTCAAGCGCGCCAAGACAATTGGGAAACTGTCATCGTACTGCAAATTCATCGGCGATTCTTTCCCATTCCGATTTTGACTCTGGACACTAAAAATAATTTTTCAGTTTAAAATAAAGCAAAACATTTATAGGGTCAAAGGGGGTAATTGTAAACGATTTTGCATTTTTTTATTTTTGTTCACTTGTAATGCTTGTAACAGCTTAACCATGCAATGTCGAACATGTTTGTTTATGCTACTTAAGTTTGGATTGTATTATCTATCAAAGAGTACCTAGTAATCTTAATGGCGTTTGTTTATTAGTTTTCATTCATGTTTACATTTACCCCCCTAGTTTTTTAAGTAAACGAGAAAAATGGGGTAAATGAAAACGGTACCAGTCGTCCTACCATTGTGGAAAGGGTTAACCAAGTTCTCTGTCCTTATATATGTAGGTACCTACTAGACCAAGGAGATCATCCTTATCGCAAGGGTAACCAGCACGAGATCTGAAATAAGGCACCTTGCTATAGTGTCCTCCACGTCTGAAGAAAGTGCTGGTTTTCTGCCTCTAGATATAATGACAGTAGGATTTTTCCCTTCACCGATCCACTGACGTGTATGATGGAGCTGTGGTTTTTGGTTGATATGTACGTGGCATCTTTTTGATATAAAATATTGTTAGATCAACACCAAAGCCATTGAAAATGAATGTTTACAGTTACCCCAAATTGTTCACTTTTACCCCATTTCGGTGTTTACATTTACCCATGATAGGAACACAATGGGGTAATTGTAAACAGCCAATAACTTTTAAATTTTGTTATACAGACAAACAAAAACATATAGCATGCTATACTCATATTTCACTTTCTTAAAGATAAAATTTAACTTACTTCGATCGCCTTTCTTTGTTTTGCAACAATTTTAATTAGCACTGAAAAACTTAAAAACGCAGAAAAACGAAAGTCTCATGGAAACGAACAAAACATAAATAACCCTTTGACAGATAAGGCCTTCCACGCGTCAATATGATTTAAATATAATGTCTTTTCAAATAATTTCATGGCATGCTTCAAATTATAAACGGTTTTGAGAAAATTAAGTATGTTTACAATTACCCCTGTTCACAATTACCCCCCTTGAGATATCAAATCTGAAGCAGGTGTTGCAAACAAAAATAGAAAGCAAATCTCCATACTCCTGGCTAGGAAAACAAGTTGTTTTTGAACTAGACAGCATCCAAAATGAAGCGAAAAAGCGCAAAACTTCTTGGGGCATACAAAACATTCTTCGCGAAGGCGTCGAGGAGGATTTGCAGTTGAGAAAAAGCGAATCAACACACTCAGGATGCAGTTCTTTTTCTTTAAGGCACACCGCACAACATTATTCGTCTTCAAAAGAGTATTCGGAAAAAGTTCGGATCCTAAGTGTGGAAGAAATAAAGCCTGCTTCGTCACAATCCGATGTTGCAAGAACGTCTTTCACTCCAGACTTGTTAGAACAGTCAATGGCAGATGTTTTTGATGACGAAGATTTCATTTGAAAATTGTGTATACCTTGAAACATTAAATACATGCAAAATACCTTTAAATATTGTTTTTTTAAGTTCGTCCAAATTGCTTTGCAAACTTCAGGAACGGCTTTGCTGAGGAATGGTTGAGATAGTCTAGTTTGGTAGTTTAAGCTTTGTAATGTTTCACCCGTGGATAAATATCTCAAAGTGACAGCCAACTTTTCTGCTGGTGATATTGCGTCTCTCAAAATTGTATTTTTTCCCTTTATATCGATTTCAATGAACGACAAAAGCAGGTCAAAAGTTTCTTTATTCATCCTTATATAATTTAAAAACACGATGATTTATCATTTGATTTAAGTTCTTTTGTCAAGAAGTTGAAGGATTCGAAGTCAGATCTTATTTCTCTCCAAATTTGTATCAAATTTCTTTTTGTCTTTTGCTTGGAAATTTTCAAAACATCCTCACAAAGGTCTAACACATCTAACAACATTTCTTCGCATCGGTACTATTATCCGTATCCATGATGTCAATAATCATTGCTGCAGTATCTAATAAATTATTTATCACTTCAAATGGCATTTAACTTTTTATAAGTGTTTTCGTATTGAGTTTTATATTAATTATTTTAACACTTTGACTTTGTGGATGAGAACAAACAATGAAAGAGAAGTATCAAAAACATCCGAGTGTAATAATGCGAGGTTGACGGGATGAGTGTTCAAATGGAAATGTACGAAACACGCAGCATACAGAAAGTCTGAATTTAATAAAACACTAACTATTAAATGGCAGAAAGAGGTAAATAAAATACCTGTGTCCAATAACATCCTGAAATATAGGTATTACACGGGAAGAATTAAGCATCATCTTCCTATGTTATAGCTTCGTGTTTTTTAAATGTTCTACCAGCACTCAACATTTTGTAAGAATCTTATCAATATTCTTAACGACTTTAAGTCGCAGTAATACATTTTACTTCAATTTTCTTACCAAAGAAAACTCAAATTTTTCGAGCCAGTTTTACTTAATTTTTCAAGAAATTACAAAATTTCAATGCAAACAGCCAACAAGACAATTTTTAACACTTTAAATAAATTTTTAATAAATTTGCATTTCAAATTCGCTTATTACTGTTTTGAAATTCGGAAAATATTTATATCTAATTTTTGGACTTTATTTAACTTTTAACAATTTTTATTTGAAAATCGTTAGAGCGTTTTTTTTTCTAAATTCATTTTTTATATATACAATTTTTTAAGTTGAGTTTAAAAATATTTTATTTCGAGATTATTATTATACGTTTTACATTTCAATTTCGTAAGAAATGATGATCCAGTTTCGAGATAAAAACTATGACATTTTTATTCATCATTATTGGGGCTACCTTAATACAATAAAAAAAATATTTGTTTTTCATTGGAAGAAGACAAGTTTAGAAAAAACACTTAATAAAATTCTATCGTTTAGTTTTCAGAAAATTTAAATTTTCATGTTTTTACCCACAAATTTGTATAAGGGCTACTGTTATTTTTATTCTTAAAAAGAAATGAAAAAAATACCTAACGCGAATCGGCCCAAAACATTAATTTCCAAGTTCCAACTCAATTGTCCCAATGGCCGGGTTCCCACTTTTTTCGAATTCTCTATCATCGTAATGTTATGCTTGATTAAAACCTTGAGTAAGAATTTTCTTACGAATGCAAAACTTGCCATATAGGTACATAGTTCCTATTCCGTTTTTTGTTCCCGAAAGCCAATTTTTGTTCATTTTGGCAGCATTTTATACCGAGTGGATTTTTTTAGGAACATCTTATATTATGAACAAAATTTTGAGTTGAAAAAAAAATAATTTGAAGTCAATGGCGCAAAATTTTAAACAACCTATTATTAAGGCCTTAGCACAATACTAGTTAACAATTTACTATATACATAGTAATCTACTAACTTTTCCCTAATTTTAAACACTTTTTATTGTTTTGCTAAAACCATTCTATTAAAAAAAACATGAACACATCTAAATAATGACAGATTGTGGAGCAAACAAAACAAACATACCCTAATATCGTACTAAAAATGATTTAACATCGTACTAAATCGTGTAAAATTTTGCGCCAATACCTTTATATAGTTATCTCTCTAAAAATCATTGATTTAGATTTTAGATACTTTGAAACTTCAAAAAATGTCAACAATTTAATTTCGACAGTTCGGACCGATTACAATAACTTCCAATATCAAGATAAAATATTCATCAAGTTATTAAACTACAACATAAGTCACCGTTTTCAGTGAAAAATTAACTTTAGTTCACTGTTTTCAAAATTCTTTAAAAAAACCCATAAATATTGTCCTTTCATAATCCAATTAGAGTCCGTATTGATTTGACCTTTTGATTTTTGTAGAAAAAATTTGGTTGCGTCAAAAAAACAAATTTTGTCTAAAGTTAACTAGAGCTAGAGCAGTTCAGGGCGTTAAAAAATATTGCACTGTCTTACAATCGTATGGGCTTACATTTTTGGGTAACAATACTGTCAGAAACGTAACTGTCAGACGACATTTGATATAGTCAGATGACGTAGCTTAAGATATCAGAACATTTCTGAAACTTTTTTCATTGTCATACTACGTAATAGATTTTGTGCATGCATGCAAAATTGGATCAACATACCATTTGATATTAAAATTGCACGACTCGACTGTGTACAAAATCTGTCAAATCTGTCAACCATTTGATGATACAATTTTTCATTGAATGTAATTATGGCTTCTTTAGTTCATTTTCAACTTCTGTCAGAACACTAGATGATTTTAGAATATTGCAAGATTTGTGCTTAGCTTAAGTATTGTAATTTTAAAATGAACAATATTTTTCGCTATAATGATGTGGACTAAGATTTTAATAAGTTAAGTTAGCGTTGACACAATTGAGCACCTAATGATTTCAACAAGATTTTAAAGCTTTTATTTATAAGCATGGATTTTGGTCTGCTGGAATATGTCAATATATGTAGGTACTTAAAATAAATGCATTATGTACTGCTATTTTACCGGATGAACTAGATATCAACTGGAAATAGATATTTTAAGTATAAATATTTCTAAATACTAAAATGTGCTTAGTACCTTACCAAAGTAAATATGAAGTTAATTGGTATTATTTAAGATGCATTCCAATAACTGATTATATTATTATTTAAATTTATATTTTATGGAAGTATAAAATAATTGAAATAAAAAAGAAAACGTGTTTAGCACAATGTGCTTAAATGGTATGGAATGGGGTGTTGTATCTATCTCCACCATTTCTACAGTAATATGCTGAATAATTTATAATTATTAAAACATAGTCGCTGTTAAATATGACATCTGACTGTATGTTTTATAGAAAATGTTTGCTGTTTCCATCACTCTCATTATGAAGGCAAATTAAAGCTGAAAGTTAATTTGGAGTTGAGTCTTTCCACATGAACTTTTAAACAATATTACAATTATTTCAGAAACATAAAATCACTTTGAAAAAAAACAACAACAACAAAAAAATAAGTTTTTGAATAGACTATGACTAGGATTAGGATGGTCCAAGGTAACATTGATAACAGTTACAAAATGCAACAATATATTCCGTACTATGAAGTTTGTTTTGTTGTTTTTTCCCCCTTTTACCAACTAATTTTGAAAGAAAACAAACAAAAATACATATATGATTCAAGTATACGAATACAAATAAAACGTGTTTTCTTCGCTAATTATTTTTGAAATTTTAACGGAACATATATTTGGATAGATACACATATTTTGGTACTTTCTTAGCAATTTAAAAATAAAGACTGTTAATTTCAAAGTTTTATTTTTATTCTTTCAAGTACTTCTTGTTTTGTTATTAAGACTGGAAAGATATAACAGTACTTAGCTATTTTGGAATATTTTGAGTCAGCAAGCTTCTTAATATAAAACAAGGACCCAAATCTCTTAGAAATCATTCAGTAATCAGTTATCACAACGCTTACTTGCAACCAAATCTCAAAATGAAATTCATCATTGTTTTTGTAGCCCTCTTCTCTGTGGCCTTGGCTGCTTCTCCAATCTCCTCCGACCCAAAAAGTGCTGAAGTCCTCCGTTACGAGAACACCAACATTGGCGTTGAAGGATACAACTTTGCGTGAGTATACCTTACCTTTCTATCCTATAATAACTTCTTGACGTAACTTAATATATTTCTTTCCCGAAATATAGCCTTGAGACAAGTGATGGTAAATTAGTAAGCGAAGAAGCTGTCTTGAAGAATAATGGTAAGGATGGTGAATCTTTGTCTGTTCATGGAAAATACAGTTATGTTGGACCCGATGGTGTCACCTACGAAGTTGAATACACTGCTGATGAGAACGGTTACCAACCCCAAGGTGCTCATTTGCCAAAATTGTAAATAAATGATAACTGATGATGATGATAGCAACTCGAAAACTGTCGATTTTTGTTAAGCAATAGAAGAAAATATTAAAACTTAATTCTGTTTTATAATTTCTTCTATTGATTGTTGAAAATAAAAAAAATGCAAAATATTGAAAAAATGATTATTCTTTGAGGATTTATGTCAGTAAAATGACAATGAAATAGATTCCCTGAGACTAAAAACTTACTTAGAAAAATATGTAGATTTAGCACTTGAACTGTCACAAAAAGCTTTAAAAATGAAATTATCAATGTAGAAAATGATCTTGAGAAAAACTCAGTGGAACCGATTATAAAGAAGAGTCTTTTCAGTGTAAGTATTCTTCAAGTTGTCTGGAGATATTCAAATGTAAATCTTAAGAATGAACTCTGTTTATCTCTATTACACAGATGAACTTTAAGACTATTGAATTAGGGCTTGATTTGTATGATACTCTGTTGATTAGACATTTTCTTTGATATAAGCTAAGCCTTTCGACCCGGAAAACCTTCAAGACCCGCAACCTTACAAAAATGACTGATTATTTGCACCCATGGTCCCATTTCACCAAAAACTCTTCAATTACTTTCCATATTACGTTTCACTAAACTCAAATTCGAAAAGTCTTTTCTGAAAAGTAAAGTGTTTTATTGTTTAGTAAATCAAAAAACTGCAGATTTTGTTTAGAGTTTTGAAAAGCTCTTCAGTGAATAAAAGTAAATAATAGTAAACAAGGCAATAAAGTTAGGTTTTTTTTTTATTTTGACGAATTTACCAAAGAACGTGAATTTTGCATTTTAGGGCTAACGCGTTGATTTATCTCAATTTTAATTTCAACAATGTCTGATTTTGTAGACGTTTTTTAAATAAAATAAATAAATTGGGTGGCGCAACAGTCCGTTGAGAACTAGGGCCTAGTGACTTACAACTCTCAACCATTTCTTTGTGCGAGTACTGTTCTCAGGGATGCAGGGGACCTACAGTTTTAAGCCGAATCCGAACGGCTAATTTGAGAAAGCACTTTTCATAACAAGAATCACTCTTGGAGAATTTGTCAATTCCTCTCAAGGGCAGTACCCGTGAAAAAAACTTTAGATATCATAAGCAGGGATTGAACCCAAGACCTCTGGCATGACCGTCCAACGCACTAACCATCATGCCACGGGTAGAGGTTTTTTAATCCATAAAAATCGTAGCCATCCTTCAATGGAATTTGACAGTTGATAGCAAAACACTTTTATTTTGAAAAGCTGTTGGAAAATAATGTATACAAAAATTAATCGATCTGAAAAATATATTGAAAACGGAGAAGTTAATAAAAGTGACCAAAGAGTAGTGAAACGAAGAATTAATCTCGATTTTTAGAAACAAGAGAGCTTTAGGTTAACGAATAGTACCATATACAATTTATGCTGTCTAAAATTGGAAATAAACTAGAGAATTCAATAGCCAAAGGAATATGTGTTAAAGTCTTTTCCAACATCTTTTGTATACACTTCATTGAGCTGGAAATGGAGCCCAATATCACGGTGTTGCATTTATGCACGAAATAAGCAAAGAAAACGCCTGCAAAATAGTTAATCGAGTGTCGAATATTATTATTGACGAATTTCTCTCTAACACCATTTGCTGGGCACAAAATTGTTCAGACATAACCACGCAATTCTTTTCTCAAGGAGGATTTTCTTAGGTAGCTGGATGTGTTGACGGTACCATGATAGATATTGATTTAACTCAAGTGAGATATATGTGACCCAAAAGGGCTCTAAGGGGTAGACGTCAACGACTCCACAAAAAGATTTAAATAGTTCGGAATATCAATTTAATTTTAGTAGACTCATGCATTACCACCCTGCAGAACTGGATCAGTTTTATAAAGATTTCGAGTATGTCATTTTAAGAATAACGCTTTTAAGATCTTTTTTCAAATGTATACCAAGAATATCCGAAATTGTTTATATTTGAAATTAGATATTCGAAACCTTTGGATAGTGTCAGATATCCTTTGTTTTATTAAACTGTATCCAATGATCCACATAAATTTGACAATTCGTATTTTGTTTAAAGTTGCCTACTCTTTCCATGTATCAAACTAAAAAGCTTCATTCGATTAACTTAATTATATTGAATACCCGCTTTTGATAAGTATTAATTAAGGTCAATTTCTAGCACATCCGGTATGCGCCGAGTATCCACGAAACGGTTAGACCGGTTCTTTCAATTATACGTAGACTTCAACCGATACAAAAATGATGGCACTGTTTGTAAAATTTTACGATCAACACTCCTTAAAGTCTCTTTATGTCTTAAATTCTTGCCTAAAAGACCATCGAACCAGTTAATAAAAAAAAAAAACTTGTTAAGAAATGCATCAAGCCAAATTTTAAACGGTTAGCAACCGACGCACGGTTTATAGTGTTTAGTTTCGGTTCACACGTGTGAAAACTGATACCATATTCAACATGTTCTGAACGAAATTTTGAAGTCTAGGTTCTTAGATATTTTGCATAAGGTTGAAAAGAAATTATCATGACCATTATCATTCATAATGTTTTAGAATTTGAAAGCAAACTGGTTCTGCCTGCAACAAATTTAAGTCACTGTATTTTTGTTAACAATTATCTTCAAGATAAGCTCCGTGTCTCTTCAAAATCAATCTTAAATTCACGTTTTTCCGTTGAAAGGACACAAGCAAGTAGAAAAGGTAAAATTAAACAACACACATTTTTCACTTGGTCTTAAGGCATACAAAACTTTTATTGCTTTGGTTTTAAATCCAAGAAATCCCTAATTAAAAACTACTCAACATATCGTTTGAATACCAATCGATAAACTGATGAGTCAGCGAACTTCAACGACGACTACGAAAACGACGCCGACGCACCAGTTCTACCTTCCACTATAAGCGTTGGTCATTTAAAGGGTTGGGGCAACGGGCAAATGAGCACCTTGTGGTTGGAAACCGTTCTCATCGGCGATGTAGGTAACTTGGTATGTGACACCATCGGGTCCGATGTAGCTGAATTGTCCTTGGACGGAGATAGCCTCGTTTTCGGAACCAACATTCTTCAAGACTCCTTGTTCGCTGGCGGACTTGCCATCGCTGGTCTCAACACTACAATTAGAAAAACAAAAGTTTTATAGAAATTGCCATTTATGGATCTTGTGGTTAAGTTTAACTTACGCGTATTTGAATCCTTCAACTCCGATGTTGTCGTTCTCATAACGGAGGGTTTCAGCGTGAGCTGAGTCCAGAGGGGATGTAGCGGCCAAGGCAACGGCAAAAAGGGCGGTGAATACAATAACGAATTTCATCTTGAGATAAGGTTGTCTTTTAGTTGTCGTTGAGATAACTGAATGATACCAATATGAAAGCTTCAATCCAATTTATACAAGTAATTTTCGACAGAAGTTGGGCGAGTAAACCAGTTAGCTCATCATAATGTTCACTTAATAAAAACTGCAAAATGCAAAATAGTGTGCATTTGAATATTTAATCCCAAAATTGCTCTACTCGGACATCGTAGGCGACAGTGAATTTTCAAGCCAAATTTATAATTTTATTATTATGTATGGTTCAATATTAAATAAGAAGTCTAGCCTAATTTAGAATTAATTTTATTGACCAAAGATAACTTTGCATTGCGTTTTCCATTACCAACTTTAAAGTATAGTGATGTCCGGCATTGAAAGTACTCTAAGATCGTTTCATTTTTCATACTCAATCTTTTTGAAGTATTCCCTTGTACCCTAATTGTTCCATTTTCAGGACTACAAATATAGTGTCAATATATGAACATGAACTAATTCAATTCATTAAGTCATTACATCTTATACCTATATTCTTTTTATAATGTCTATAACTACATAATATTGGAAGTTTGAGCTTTCAGAATATTAGATAAAATCCTATAATATTTATAATTTAATTTTTGACTTGATTATTTTCATTTCAGATTTGAACATAAAGTGAATAATTTAATTGAATGTTAACGTGTCTTAATTTAGTCTGGTTTGCCGGTTTTATTAAGAGGTTCACCCTATTCGAATTAATGTGTGGGCGATTTATGCAAACTTATATTTAAATATAGATTTGTTTGTTAAAGTTCACATAAAAAAGTGAAATTCATAACCATGAATCAAAATGTGAATGATTAAAAAATGTCTTAAATTAGTGTTATATTTTTTATTAATTTATTTATTGTAATCGATCCAATTTTTCGAATTGAAAATGTTGTCACTTGAAGGCCCGTACGTCATGTCATTCGTCTGTACGTTCGGGAAGCATTTTTCGTCATCCATATCTCAAGAACCAGTGGAGATTTCGACCTCAAATACATTTTGTTATACAGATAATAATGCTGAAAAATGCAGAAAGTAAATTCAGTGGGAGTTTTTTTTACCATAGTAATTTAAAAAAAAAGGAAAATTTTCGTTAACACAAAATATCTCACGAACCAATAACGCTAGCGACTTGAATTAAAGTTTGTAGTATTATATTCTGAAGTGATATAATTTTGGAAAAAAATCAATTAACGGTTTTTTGCCTTAATAAAAAACCTAAACAAAATTATTATTTTAAGAACGAAAAATGATTTCATCTCCAAAAAAAGAGGGTGAGATGCGACCCACACTGATAACTTCCCATCCCGTCTGTCGATTTATCTTGCTTAAAAGTTTGTTTATATGTATCAATTTTCACCAAATTTGCGTACTATTTTTTGAAGATTTTATTTTTTTTTTATGAAAAAACGGACTGTTGGATTTTTATATCGATAGATATATAAATATCGAAAACAATATTTTCTGTGAAATAAAATAAGTTTGAAACCAATATTTGTAATTTTTGAAAAACTATTTGAGTCGAAAGTAAATTTTTACCAAAGTTTAGTATTGTTTTTATTTTTTGTAAAAAAACTGTCAATTCGATTTTTCTTAAAAAAACTCTCAATTCGATTTTTCTTAAAATTTTATCGAATGTTGAAAACAATATTTCTTATAAGTTAAAATTAGTTAGAAGCCATTATCTCAAAGTTTTGAAAAGATATTTGAGTCGAAAATCAATTTTTACCAACTTTTATTAATTTTTTTTTAGGTTTTTATTTTTTTTTAAACCGTCAATTCGATTTTTCTCAACATTTTTCAGAATGTTGAAAATAATATTTCTTATAAGATAAAAAAAGTTTGAAGCCTTAATCTTAAGTTTTTGAAAAGATATTTGAATCGAAATTCAAGTTTTACCAACTATGATTAATGTTTTTTTTTAGGATTTTATTTTTTATAAAAAAAACTGTCAATTAGATTTTTCTAAAAATTTTATCAGATGTCAAAAACATTATTTTTCGTTGCACAAAATTGTTTTGGAGATGAATTCATGTTTAAGTCGTAAAATTTTCGAGGTGAAACTGACATTTTTTTTTTCAGTTTTTTTGATTTATAAAAAAAACGTTAATTCGATTTTTTGGATAATATAAAATTTAATTCAAATCTCTAGCATCATTGGTTCATAAGATTTTTAGGTTAAACCAAAATTTTCACCTTTTTTAAACTGCTATGGCAAAAAAACCACCCACGCAATTTTCTTGAGAGCCCTTTCTGCATCTTTCTGCCTTATTAACTCTATAACAAAATTTATTTGAAGTCGATATCTCTCAAAACTTTCAATTTAACAAATCGGACCCATTACAATAACTTCCTATGGGAAGTTAATAATTTTATGCAACGAACATTAACGTTTTTGAAATCTGGTAAAATTTTGAGAAAAATCAGATGGACAGTTTTTTTATTTACAAAATATAAAAATTTTAAAAAACACATTACTAAAACTTGGTTAAAATTTATTTTCGACTCAAATATCTTTTTAAAAATTAATAATATTAGCTTCAAACGTCTAATAGAAAATCTTCGAAATTCAGCAATTTTTTTCGAATAAAAATTCAACAGTCAGTTTTTTTTCCATACAAATTAAAATCTGCAAAAAATAGTACGCAAAATAATATTTGAAGGAATTGACTTCAAAATGATTTCATTTTGTGTTAAATTTCCTTAGAAAAAAGCAGTATTAATTTGTTTATATGTAAAGGGTGGTTTTTTAAAAGCTATAGGAATGTTTTTCAAAAAAAAAAAACACATAAAATTCAGAAAAATGCATGAAATCTTTATTTAAATCGATAGTACGGTCCATATAATTTAATGTTTGAAGATTATTTCATGCAAATGTTGACCTTGACTGCGCCTCAAATGATCCATCCGCTTAGTCCAATTTTGGCTTGGCTTACTCTTTCCAACATTTCGACCGGTATCTCACGAATAAATGCTTCAATGTTGTCTTCCAATGCTTTAATTGAAGCTGGCTTGTCTGTATAGATATGAGCTTTAACATAGCCCCACAAAAAATAGTTAAAAGGCGTAAAATCGCACGATCTAGGCGGTCAATTGACCGGTCCCGAGCGTAAAATAAAATGTTCACCGAACTCTCCTCTCAATAAGTCCATTGCTGCGGGTGCTGTGTGACATTTGGCACCGTGTTTTTGAAACCAAATGTCATGCAAGTCAAGCTCTTGCGTTTGGATATCATCTCACGGTAGCGCTCACCATTCACAGTTACGTTACGATTCGCATCATCTTTGAAGAAGTTTACGGTTCAATGATGCCACCAGCCCATAAACCGCACCAAACTGTGACTTTTTCTGGATGCGTAGCTCTTGCAATGCTTTTGGCTGGTATTCACTCCAAAATCGACAATTCTGCTTATTTACGTACTCATTGATACAAAAATGAGCTTCGTTGCTAAACACAATTTTTCGGTAAAAAAGTGGATCATCGGCCAACTTTCCAAGAGCCCATTCACCGAAAATTTTACGTTGCAGTAGGTCGTTCGGTTTCAATTCTTGCACTAGCTGTATTTTGAAAGGCATCACATCTAAATCCTTCCGCAAAATTTTCCACGTTGTTGAGTAATAGAGGCCCAATTGCTACGAACGGCGACGAATCGATAATAATTGATGGTCATCATTAACACTGCCCGATACAGCTGCGATATTTTCTTCAGTTCGCACTCTACGTAAGCGTGTTGGTGGTTTAATGTCCAACAATGTAAATTTGGTGCGAAATTTAGTCACAATAGCCCGAATAGCAGCTTCAGTGGGTCGATTAAACTGACCATAGATAGATAGATAGATTTTTTTTATTAGAATATTATAAATACATTTTACAAATCATGTTTTTAAATATATACAAAAAAAATCATTATGACATGATATTTGCCGTCTGCCAGATTGACAATTAACATAAATTATACAAATATTGTAATAAGCTTTTATAATTATTTATGTGGATTTAAAAAAGAAGTTAATTTTTCAACTTTAAGTTTGAATTAATTTAAGTGGATTATTGTTTGATAAATCAGAAATCTTCGTTCATAATTCTAGATCTATAACTTAACGCGATTGTGCAATATTTGTACAAATTGCCGACATTCATCTCATTCAGCAAGGCAACAACTTGTTCATCCGATAGGAAGTCACTTCCAAAAAAGCTCCTTCTTGTTTCCTTTAAAGTAGGGTTTAAAGTAGGGCATTTTCTAACGAAATGAATAACGTCCTCTCTTTCTCTAAGATTGCACATACTGCACTCCAATGGTAATTCGGGTCTATGTGGTATGAAATTCAGGCTTATACTCGTAAGTTCGCTTCGGAGTCTAACCATTGTTGAAATCTCGTTCACACTATTTGCATCACTGAAGTAGTTTCTTTCAGCAAGATTGTGGTTCAGCCTTCTATAAATAGTTCTGAATAAGGACTCGGAAGCTTCAGCTACATAATCTTCTCTACATTTTTCATCTACTTTCGCAATCACATCATATAAGATATCCTTGCAACTTGATATGCTTCCAACGTTTAAATTGAACTCCACGTTAAATCCTTCGGCGAGGCAATTCCACTCCCTGTACCAGCTATTTTGATTTTGTACTGCTTTAAGAGCTACTTTCTTGACCAGCCGGGAATCAGGCATCTTGAAAACTTTCAGTAAATAGTCCGCTTGCAGTTTAAGGGTTTTGACGAATAGAGGTGGAAGTCCTGTCTCTAGCATAATAACATAGTTTGGTGTGTTCAATGGCAGACGAAATACTCTTTTCACGTAGCGAGTTAGTAGTTTCTCCACTGTGAGAAACTTTTTACATCCCCAAACTTGGGAGCGTGCCGTATAAAAGAATACTCTCCGCTGCAGCTTCAAATACTTTATATTTTATACTATGTGATATATTGACGTTCATAAAAACTCTTTTCCATGCTATATTTATAGCTGTTTTTGCTTTTTGCATTTTTTCCACTAGATGCTTTTCCATGTTTAAGTTGCTCGAAAAGATGACGCCTAGGTATTTGTACCTTGACGCATTCAATGTCTTCTCCGTTAAACTCCCACTTATCATTCGATGCGTTTCGTCCACCTCCTCTTTTAAAAATCATCACCTTGGATTTTTGAGTGTTGACAACCAAATTCCATAAACAACAGTAATTGTAAATCTTGTTTATCATAAGTTGGAGTGTTTCTGGGGAGTAAGCAAACAAGACTACATATATCATCCGCGAACATCAATGCTTTAATACGCTCTTTCGCAAAGTCAACTCCTCCAGGAAGGAAATCAATTAGATCATTTATGAAGAGCGAAAAGAGGGTAGGACTCAGTATGCATCCCTGCATCACTCCTGGCGAAGTTGCAAACCAATCCGAAAGTTCCGCTCCATTCCAAACTGCAGCCCGTGTTCCTCTGTACGACTCTTCGAGTATTAAGCCGAACTTCAACGAAAATCCCAGATTGTACAATTTGCAAAATAAGGCACCTCTATTGATCGTGTCAAAAGCTGCTTTGAAATCAATGAAAAATACATACAATTTTTTACCCTGCATGCAAAAGCTTTCAGCAAGGCTCCTTAGGACAAAGATATTGTCGATTGCAGAGTATCCTGATCTAAAACCAGCTTGACACTCGTTTACATTTTGCATTGTAATCCATCTTGTAAGTCGTTTCTGTAACATTGTTGTGAAGATCTTTTATGTTGCATTTAGAAAAGAGATTCCTCGATAGTTCGCTGCATCCAACAAGGATCCTTTTTTGTGTATCGGGAATATTACAGCACTCCTGAATTCATCTACCGGAAGATTCGCCTCTAAAACATTATTAAACAATGTTACCAGATGTTCTTTCAGTGTGACGCTTCCGTATTTGTAGAACTCTACTGGAATACCAATTGAACCTGCCGCTTTTCCATCTTTAAGTGTCCATAAAGTTTGTTCAAGTTCATGAATCTAAAGTTCTGGGTCTAAAATTTCGTTCTCAAATCGAGGAACTGCATAATGCCAGTTTGCTAATGTTGTTTCGGGATTTAGTAGATCTTTGAAGTGAAGGAAAAGTGAATTTGTACACAGTTTTTTGTGTATTACTGGTTGTTTTCCATTTAATTCCCAAGCCAGTTTGCAAAAGTCCCTAGCGTTTTTACAAGACAGCAATCTGCATGCTTGTTTTTCTTCACATTTCAACTTTTTAAACTGACCATAAAATGAAAAAAGCGCGCGATGAACTTTCTTAACAGAGCACCCATTTTGGTAATACAATTCAATAGTTTGCAAGCGTTGTTTGTTTGTAAGACGATTCATGGATAAATTATAGACCAAACTGAAGATGTTTGACAGTGAAACAAAACACGAAATGTCTGTTTACACCAGTGTTGCCAAAAAAATAAAAGCTAAAAAATCACCCTTTATTTTAATGTTATTATTTGACAAAAAAATTATCTGAAGACTGGTACTTAAGATATGGACGACCAAATCCCGAATGTATGGACATACGTCCACACGCACAAACAAGCATCTTTCTTTATATCTTTGATTTAGATTCTAGGTACCTTGAAACCTCAAGAAATGTAAAAATTTTAATTTCTACAAATTGGACCGATTTTTTCCAAAAATTGTACACCAACAAAAATTATCACAATTAAAATGTTGATTGTTTTGACCAAAAATTGCAGCTACAAAAAGGATTACAATTAATTTGATTTAATGTCTCGAATACTTCTATTAATGGCTTATTACAAAAAATATACTTGCTCCCATAGGTATTATTAAAGTGATCAGAGATTCTTACAATTTGATACAATGAATTGTCAGTGAAATTTTATTTATACACTAAACAACTTTTTATTTGCAAATTTCTTCAGCTTTCGTTGATTTGAATAAAGTTAAAAAAACTAGAATATTTCATGTTTCATAAAATTTCTTTTGACGCCTACACATTTCAATATTTATTTAATACATTAATGTCATGTCATAATTTATGTTAATCGATTAGAATTTATTTAACCAATTTGTATTTTTATGTTTTGCGGAAGAAGTAAAAAAAATAGTGTGCTACAGTTTTTAAAATTGCATTTACAAGTGATAATTATTATCACAACCGTTCAAGCATGTGTTAACAACTTTGACTAGCTGAGAGCATTAGTTTATGCCCGCTTCACTTATACCCCGCACTTTTACCCAGACAACCAGTTAGAAACAGCATTAACCCGGTTTCCTTCCCAAACTACCGGAACATCCAGCCGTCAGAATTTGATTTTAACAATTTCGTCGTTGCATTATTGGCTTAAACTATAGTCACGTTTATTTTATCACGCAAAAAACTCTACCAATAAAAGTCAAACCGGCTGATCTAACCATAATAACCAGATTTGTGTGTGAATTTTAAAACGCATTTTATCCTGACTAACTTGACCGATTTGAGAACCGCTTTTGGCACCGTAGACTAACCAGGTCAGATTTTAGTTAACACGCGTGTTTTACCCGGGTTCTATGACATTTATAATCCTAACAGGTTATTGTATAAAACGGACCAGTTACATAAAGGAGTACTATTATAGGCAAAAAGCGTTCTATGATGAGAATATTGTATTACTGAGCGGAGCTTTCAAAACTGGAAGAATGGAAGGCAATATCGTTGGAATTTTTATTTTTTTCTCAGGTTTGATAATCCTTGAAAATTGAATTTTGAAAATATGAGTCATTTTCCATTGCAAATTAACTGTTTTTTGGATTAGCTTTTCAAATAACCCTGTTAAATTTCTGACATCTAAGATTGAAAGCCTAAGAAGTTAATTATTATACATTTCCACGATTTTGCTAAGTCTTCAAACTTGACTTTGATACCATGCTTCTGTCAGTTCCATTTAGGTACAATAGCCTACAACTGGAACCACTGTATCAACAAACATTTTTGTCTTACAAGTTCCATTTTATAGATTAAAATCCGTGTCTCTACAAAATTCTTCATCCGTACTTTCTTTTTCTTTCGAAAGTAAACAGGTATAGTAGATAAATAGTTACAATTAAAAACAAACTTTTTTTTCACTTGGTCTTAAGCCATGCACAACTTTTATTGCTTTGGTTTTAAATCCAAGAAATCCTTAATTAAAAACTACTCAACATATCGTTTGAATACTAATCGATAAACTGATCAGTCAGTGAACTTCAACGACGACTACGAAAACGACGCCGACGCACAAGTTCTACCTTCCACTATAAGCGTTGGTCATTTAAAGGGTTGGGGCAACGGGCAAATGAGCACCTTGTGGTTGGAAACCGTTCTCATCGGCGATGTAGGTAACTTGGTATGTGACACCATCGGGTCCGATGTAGCTGAATTGTCCTTGGACGGAAATAGCCTCGTTTTCTGAACCAACATTCTTCAAGACTCCTTGTTCGCTGGCGGACTTGCCATCGCTGGTCTCAACACTACAATTAGAAAAACAAAAGTTTTATAGAAACTGCCATTTATGGATCTTGTGGTTAAGTTTAACTTACGCGTATTTGAATCCTTCAACTCCGATGTTGTCGTTGTCATAACGGAGGGTTTCAGCGTGAGCTGAGTCCAGAGGGGATGTAGCGGCCAAGGCAACGGCAAAAAGGGCGGTGAATACAATAACGAATTTCATCTTGAGATAAGGTTGTCTTTAAGTTGTCGTTGAGATAACTGAATGATACCAATATGAAAGCTTCAATCCAATTTATACAAGTAATTTTCGACAGAAGTTGGGCGAGTAAACCAGTTAGCTCATCATAATGTCCACTTAATAAAAACTGCAGAATGCAAAACAGCGTGCATTTGAATACTCGTACATAATCCAAAAATTGCTCTGCTCGTATTTTGCATAGCGACAGTGAATTATTAATATCTGTGGCACTGAATATTTAAGTAATATTTAGGTAGATAGTTAGTAGTCTAGCCTAATTTAGTATTAGTTTTATTGACTTGAAACTAAATTATGCATTACGTTTATCTTTTGTTCAAATGTGGTACCTAACATTTAATAAGATTTCATTTTCTTTTTTTATTTAATTGAATATGAACTCGTACTCGTACGGACAATGAACCTACAATCTGAGTCAAATTTAATTTTCTTTTTTTCATTTCAAATTGGATAGTATTTCTGTAACAATTCTCATTTTTAGTACACATGGTTTTCGGTCATGACTTCAGATTTCAGTATAAGTTTTAGGTATTTGGAACACTCCGTAATTCGAAGAAGTTATTTTATATTAAGTATCATGTAATTTGAACCCTTACGAAGTTTGGTTATCGGTCAGTCAAATTCGTCTATAAATTTTTGCCGGTTGCCTCTACAATTGAGAAGTAAAAAATATTGTCCTGTAGAGAATTATATTGAAAAGTATTTAAAATAAAAAGACGCGAAAGCAGTGGGTTTCATTTGCTTGAAAGTATAATTATATTAAAAATAGAGTTGAAGTATTACCTTCTGATTTCTAGTTAGTCAATATTTCTTTTTAAGAAGCAACCTGTATTTCATTTCGGCTTTTCTATCCAATAAATATGAAATTTTGTTCTATCAGCCGAAATATCGGCTTCAAAAATGGATAAAATTATTTGAACACCTCTGGACCTCAGATTGGGCTCTCTCTAGTTTCAATTACAAAGGAATAGAACTGTTAAAAATTAATATATGTATATTATTTCATAGTCTTTCTATTAGAACTCCTTTAGTCCATTTTTATGTTTTGAGATATTCGCATGTAAAGTTTGAAATCAATTTAAAAATTGAAAGGTTTGAAGAGTTTAATTTTTTTATAAATGAATAATAAAGGAATGTAGAGTTTATGGAGTTTTGAAAGAATATACATTTTATCACACTTGCATAAACTTGGTATTATATTTAATTTTGACTAAGAATGTACTTATGGAGTTTTTGTAGAACGACGAAGATTTAAATAATTTATTAGCACTTCCAATTAAAAATGTATATCATACAACATAATAAACATTTAGTTGGAAATTAATAAGGGCAGGACTGTCACATTCTTGACTTCAATTTACGCAGTTATTAAAATATTCTGCTCATGGAAATGACAACTAAAATTTGGAATCATTTTCCAAAAAGATATTGGGGTGCAACCCACACCGATAACTTTCCATCCCGTCTGTCGCTTTGTCTTGTTTAAAACTTTAACAAAATATTTATAACAATATTTTGTGTGAGTAAAATAATACTTTAGTCCGAAACCATTTCTTATCAGTGTTTTGTTGTTTTTGTATTTTTTCCCGTTTTTTTTTTTTTTTTTTTTTTAAGTTGTCACTTGAATTTTTCTAAAAGATTAACTAAAAATTGCCAATATTTTGCATATGATAATAGTTTGATTTCAAAATCTATTTTTGTGAACGGAGGTTTTAAGTAGAAAACCAATTTTTTTTTCAATTTAAGTAGTTTTTCTTGAAACATTTTATTTCTTATACATATAAACAAATACATATTGTTTTTTTTTTCTTAGAAAATTTAACACAAAATTCAATCATTTTGAATTCAATTCCTTCATTAATTCACGAGATATCAAGAATCGAATATTAATTTTTCGTACTATTTTTTGTAGATTTTAATTTTTATGAAAAAAAACACTGACTGTTGAATTTTTATAAAAAAAATACTGAATTTCGAAGTTTTTCTATTTGACGAAATTAGTTTGAAGCCACTATTTTTAATTTTTAAAAAGATATTTGAGTCGAAAATAAATTTCAACCAAGTTTTAGTAATGTGTTTTTAGGTTTTTATATTTTGTAAATAAAAAAACTGTCCATCTGATTTTTCTCAAAATTTTACTGAATGTTTAAAATAATATTTTTATAAGATGAAATCAGTTTAAAATTATTAATTTTAATTTATGAAAAGATATTTGAGTCGAAATTCACAAACTTTTCGTAATTTTGTTTAGGTTTTTATTTTTGGTTAGAAAACTGTCAATTCGATTTTTCTCAAAAGTTTACCAGATTTCAAAAACTCTATTGTTGGTTGCATAAAATTATTTTGGAGATGAAATCATTTTTCGTTCGTAAAATATTCGAAGTGGTAATTTTTTCAGTTTTTTTGATTTAGACAAAAAACCGTTAATTGATTTGTTTTCCAAAATTATCAGTTTGGTATCACGTGACAATATGTAGTACAAACTTTAACTTAAGTTGCTAGCGTTATTTTTCGTGGGATATGTAGGGTTAACCAAATCAATTTTTTGTCTGCATCTTTATGCATTATTATCTGTATAACAAAATTTATTTGAGGTCGAAATCTCCACTGGTTTTTGAGATATGGACGACGAAAAATGCTTCCCGAACGTACAGACGTATGACATGACGTACGGGCATACGAACGTACGTACACACGCACGATTCCAGGGACTTTCAAGTGACAACATTTTCAATTCGAAAAATTGGATCGATTACAATAAATTCCTATGGGAAATTAATAAAAAATATAACACTAATTTAAGACATTTTTTAATCATTCACATTTTGATTCATGGTTATGAATTTCACTTTTTTATGTGAACTTTAACAAATAAATCTATATTTAAATATAAGTTTGCATAAATCGCCCACACATTAATTCGAATAGGGTGAACCTCTTAATAAAACCGGCAAACCAGACTAAATTAAGACACATTAACATTCAATTAAATTATTCACTTTATGTTCAAATCTGAAATGAAAATAATCAAGTCAAAAATTAAATTATAAATATTATAGGATTTTATCTAATATTCTGAAAGCTCAAACTTCCAATATTATGTAGTTATCGACATTATAAAAAGAACATAGGTATAAGATGTAATGACTTAATTAATTAAATTAGTTCATGTTCATATATTGACACTATATTTGTAGTCCTGAAAATGGAACCATTAGGGTACAAGGGAATATGTACATCAAAAAGATTGAGTATGAAAAATGAAACGATCTTAGAGTACTTTCAATGCCGGACATCACTATACTTTAAAGTTGGTAATGGCAAACGCAATGCAAAGTTATCTTTGGTCAATAAAATTAATTCTAAATTAGGCTAGACTTCTTATTTAAAATTCAACCATAGATAATAATAAAATTATAAATTTGGCATGAAAATTCACTGTCGCCTACGATGTCCGAGTAGAGCAATTTTGGGATTAAATATTCAAATGCACACTATTTTGCATTTTGCAGTTTTTATTAAGTGAACATTATGATGAGCTAACTGGTTTACTCGCCCAACTTCTGTCGAAAATTAATTGTATAAATTGGATTGAAGCTTTCATATTGGTATCATTCAGTTATCTCAACGACAACTAAAAGACAACCTTATCTCAAGATGAAATTCGTTATTGTATTCACCGCCCTTTTTGCCGTTGCCTTGGCCGCTACATCCCCCTTGGACTCAGCTCACGCTGAAACCCTCCGTTATGAGAACGACAACATCGGAGTTGAAGGATTCAAATACGCGTAAGTTAAACTTAACCACAAGATCCATAAATGGCAGTTTCTATAAAACTTTTGTTTTTCTAATTGTAGTGTTGAGACCAGCGATGGCAAGTCCGCCAGCGAACAAGGAGTCTTGAAGAATGTTGGTTCCGAAAACGAGGCTATCTCCGTCCAAGGACAATTCAGCTACATCGGACCCGATGGTGTCACATACCAAGTTACCTACATCGCCGATGAGAACGGTTTCCAACCACAAGGTGCTCATTTGCCCGTTGCCCCAACCCTTTAAATGACCAACGCTTATAGTGGAAGGTAGAACTGGTGCGTCGGCGTCGTTTTCGTAGTCGTCGTTGAAGTTCACTGACTGATCAGTTTATCGATTGGTATTCAAACGATATGTTGAGTAGTTTTTAATTAAGGTTTTCTTGGATTTAAAACCAAAGCAATAAAAGTTGTGCATGGCTTAAGACCAAGTGAAAAAAAAGTTTGTTTTTAATTGTAACTATTTATCTACTATACCTGTTTACTTTCGAAAGAAAAAGAAAGTACGGATGAAGAATTTTGTAGAGACACGGATTTTAATCTATAAAATGGAACTTGTAAGACAAAAATGTTTGTTGATACAGTGGTTCCAGTTGTAGGCTATTGTACCTAAATGGTACTGACAGAAGCATGGTATCAAAGTCAAGTTTGAAGACTTAGCAAAATCGTGGAAATGTATAATAATTAACTTCTTAGGCTTTCAATCTTAGATGTCAGAAATTTAACAGGATTATTTGAAAAGCTAATCCAAAAAACAGTTAATTTGCAATGGAAAATGACACATATTTTCAATATTCAATTTTCAAGGATTAAAAAGGAGAAAAAAATAAAAATTCCAACGATATTGCCTTCCATTCTTCCAGTTTTGAAAGCTCCGCTCAGTAATACAATATTCTCACCATAGAACGCTTTTTGCCTATAATAGTACTCCTTTATGTAACTGGCCCGTTTTATACAATAACCTGTTAGGATTATAAATGTCATAGAACCCGGGTAAAACACGCGTGTTAACTAAAATCTGACCTGGTTAGTCTACGGTGCCAAAAGCGGTTCTCAAATCGGTCAAGTTAGTCAGGAAATGAAATGCGTTTTAAAATTCACACACAAATCTGGTTATTATGGTTAGATCGCACTCAGCGCTATTTCTACCTATGGTTAGATCAGCCGGTTTGACTTTTATTGGTAGAGTTTTTTGCGTGATAAAATAAACGTGACTATAGTTTAAGCCAATAATGCAACGACGAAATTGTTAAAATCAAATTCTGACGGCTGGATGTTCCGGTAGTTTGGGAAGGAAACCGGGTTAATGCTGTTTCTAACTGGTTGTCTGGGTAAAAGTGCGGGGTATAAGTGAAGCGGGCATAAACTAATGCTCTCAGCTAGTCAAAGTTGTTAACACATGCTTGAACGGTTGTGATAATAATTATCACTTGTAAATGCAATTTTAAAAACTGTAGCACACTATTTTTTTTACTTCTTCCGCAAAACATAAAAATACAAATTGGTTAAATAAATTCTAATCGATTAACATAAATTATGACATGACATTAATGTATTAAATAAATATTGAAATGTGTAGGCGTCAAAAGAAATTTTATGAAACATGAAATATTCTAGTTTTTTTAACTTTATTCAAATCAACGAAAGCGGAAGAAATTTGCAAATAAAAAGTTGTTTAGTGTATAAATAAAATTTCACTGACAATTCATTGTATCAAATTGTAAGAATCTCTGATCACTTTAATAATACCTATGGGAGCAAGTATATTTTTTGTAATAAGCCATTAATAGAAGTATTCGAGACATTAAATCAAATTAATTGTAATCCTATTTGTAGCTGCAGTTTTTGGTCAAAACAATTAGATCAACATTTTAATTGTGATCATTTTTGTTGGTGTACAATTTTTGGAAAAAATCGGTCCAATTTGTAGAAATTAAAATGTTTACATTTCTTGAGGTTTCAAGGTACCTAGAATCTAAATCAAAGACATTAAGAAAGATGCTTGTTTGTGCGTGTGGACGTACGTCCGTACATTCGGAATATCATTTTTCGTCGTTCATATCTTTAGTACCAGTATTCAGATACTTTTTTTTTCAGATAATATAACATTAAAAGATAAAGGACTTTTAAAAAAACTTAGGAAGGTGTTTTTTTTTTTACTAAAGCATTAAAATAAATAGCACGGTCGTACGAACTTTATCATGTATCCAAATAGTCCGTTTAAAAATATTTATAAATGTACTTGCAATAAAAATAAATTAAACACCATTGATTTATCAAAAAACCTTAATTTTTCAATTATTTTTTATTTATTTTTTATTTGAAAATCGTAAGAGCGATTTTTTAAAAATTAATTTTCGTATTTTTTCAAAAATCAAAACTAAAAACAAGGACATTTTTGATCATCAAATATTATTAAGACAGTTAGGAGCTTGCGCAGAAAAAAATCAATAAAATCGGTTTATTAGTTCTTGAGAAAACTTAAAAACAAAATAATGGTTCTATGATATATATATCACTAGCTTTTACCCGCGATTTCATCCGCATTAGATAGTTTTTTTGATAGTAGTATGAAAAAACCTGAGATGTTAATACATTTCAAGAAGAAGATAGGTTACTGCAAAACATTTTTATATACGACGTTTTTTGTTTTTCCTCCCTCGGCCAGAACGTAAAGATTTTGTGGGTTTGAGACTCGTGAGCACGTTATACATATAATTGTCCATGGGAAAAACATTTTTTTTTCCAAATTTATACCTGCAACTTTCAGCGTTTGCCCCTGAGCTTTATTTATTTTTATTGCAAATGCTGCTTTCAGAGGAAACTGTACTCTTTTAAACTGAAACGGCAAATCGGTTACAATTATCGGAATTCTAAAATTTTTTTCCTTTTGCTATTCCAGTCATGATAATAGCTTTTATAATATTTCGTCCTAGGTGAGTAATCTGTAGCCGTGTACCATTACATTAACATTACTTTGGTGCGTCAAGATTTCTCATTAACAGGACTGGAACACCAACCTTGAATCTCAACTTACGAGAAGGCACCCCTGATAATTCCAAAGAATTAAGAAACTCTATGGGGTAAGATGCTCCGGGTCCATAACGTGGTCTATACTGAGAGGTACTCGACGATATCTCCCTCCATGTCCGACATAATTTAATTTGTTCGTTTATCAGGCTAACTATCTCATTAGTTGGAGTTAAATTTCACTCTCACACATCCACTCCCGATTGCACATATTTAGATGCAGGTTTGGATAGACATTACTTTTTAATTCATCTGTGCTACAGACAATTTGACAGAATTCATGACTCAACGTAATCGAGGCGTTACAGTCTGTTGGCATACAATCTTCTCCGATTTTTAGAAGAACAGCGGCATATTGTACTGCTTGAGAATCATTGTGTAGCTGTACTCGCATATTCGTAGTCAGACAAAACTTTTTTACATGTACCCATAACAGAGATGATTTCAAACATGCGTTTATTTCATCTGCCGGAGTAGTTCTAGTAATTACCGTCTAAAGTCACCAGCGACTTATTTCATAAGGGTTGGGAATGCGTTGTTTTCCCGTAATACTAGTTTTATCCAAATATTATTCAAACCTTTGGTAATTTAAGAGTGAAAGCGATCATATTGCCCGGAAAGTAATTTTTCCCATGGGAATGCGTTGTTTTTCCAAAGTCAAAAGTAACTCATGTCCTTTCTTAAGTCTCAAACTATCTCTTAAGTCTCAAACTATCTCAAATTTCATTTAAATCTCTTCAGGAGTTTAGGCGTAAAAGCAATCGGCCCACCTGAATTTTCCCATGGGAATGCGTCATTTTCCCGGGGTAAAAAGTAGCCTATGTCCTTTCTCGGGTATCAAAATATCTCCATACCAAATTTCATGCAAATTGGTTCAGTAGTTTAGGCGTGACGAGTAACAGACAGACAGACAGAGTTACTTTCGCATTTATAACATTAGTAGAAATATATGTGCAAATGTATATAACTAAAAAAATGCCTGACGTGAATCGGCTCAAAACCTTAATTTCCAAATTTTAAGTCAATAGACCCAATGTTTTGGGCTGTTGGGGCCAGGACAGTCAGACATACAGACGGACGGAATCGGGGGACCCAAATTTTGAATTCACTACCACCGTAATGTCATGTTTGACTGCAATCTCGAGTTCGAAAGTTTTTACGAATACAAAACTTGCCATATAGTTTCTATATGTAGCAAGTAAAAATGTTCAAAAAATTTAAATCGCTTTTATACCTGCAAAAATGTCTGAACATCTTTAATACTAAATTCGTTTAAAGTTAAGATCTGAACTTGTTGTTGAGACACAGAGAAAGAAGAGTTATCCTGAATGTACAAAAAAAAACAACATTTTTTACTTTCGTATTGCATTCGTAAAAAATTTCGAACTCGAAATTTGTATCAAAAATTACAGTACGATGGTAGACGGTCCCTCGATCGTCTGTCTGTCTTTACCAGCTACATCCTAAACCATTAGGTCAATTGAATTCATACTTAGAAATTAAGTTTTTAAGCGGATTCGCGTTGAGCTTTTTTTTATTAACTTCCCATAGGAAGTTACTGTAATGGGCCCGATTTGTCAAATTGAAAATTTTGACATTTCTCGACGTTTCAAGGCCCCTAGAGTCGAAATAAAAGATTTTTAGAAAGATATATGTGCGTGCGTGTGTACGTACGTTCGTACGTCCGTACGTCTGTACGTTCGCGACATTTTTTCGTCTTCCATAGCTCAAGAACCAGAAGAGATATCGACTTCAAATAAATTTTGTTATACAGATAATAAGGCAGAAAGATGCAGAAAGGGCTCTCAAGAAAATTGCGTGGGTGATTTTTTTACCATAGCAGTTTAAAAAAAAGGTGAAAATTTTGGTTAACCCTAAATATCTCATGAACAAATGACGCTAGAGACTTGAATTAAATTTTATATTATATATTGTAACGTAATACAAAACAATAATTGGAAAAAAATCCAATTAACGGTTTTTTTATAAATCAAGACAACTGAAAAAAAAATTTGTCACCTCGAAAATTTTACGACCAAAATATGATTTCATCTCATAATTTTGTGCAACGAAGAATAATGTTTTTGACATCTGATACAATTTTGAGAAAAATCTAATTGACAGTTTTTTTTATAAAAAATAAAAACCTAAAAAAAAACTTTACTCAAAGTTGGGAAAAATTGAATTTCGACTTAAATAGCTTTTCAAAAATTACAAATATTGGCTTCAAACCTACTTTATTTCACAGAAAATATTGTTTTCGATATTCAGTAATTTTTTTTATAAAAATCCAACAGTCCGTTTTTTCATAAAAAAATAAAATCTACAACAAATAGTACGCAAATTTTGTAAAAATTGATACATATAGACAAACTTTTAAGCAAGACAAATCGACAGACGGGATGGGAAGTTATCAGTGTGGGTCGCAACCCAGCCTCTTTTTTTTTAAATCGAAAATTCGAATTTTCTCAAAAACACCCCGAGCCCGATATACTTTTATTTATTAATTTTCTCAACCTAAGGGTCGTTTCTCAATAAAGAAAAATACATTTTTTGTATTGCTATAAAAGGTTCCATCATACAACCGTTATTTTGTTTTTTTTTTTTTTTTTTTGTAGATTTCTGTGGTGTTCCAAAGATGCACCAATAATTAAAGATGGAATCTGATTGGCAACCCATATAAACAGGGATAACACTTAATTGAATGAGCTTTTAGCTTTTTAGCTTCATAATGTATTCAAAGATTGACTCTCCAGTTTTAAGATACAAGCATAGATGTTGGATAAGTGTTTTTTTCTTAAAATAAAAAAATATAAGAATCTGAAAAAAAAACAATTTTTACAATTTTTTTTATTTTGGAAATAGAAAAAAATATAAACATCTATATATTCGGATGTAGTTGATTCCACTTCAATATCAATTAACTGGTTAAAAATGTATTAAAAAACATAATTTCTTCGAATGCATGATACGCTGATTTAAATATTCCAAAGCAGCGTATCATTTATTTCCTCCTTAAAAGAAAAAAAAAATATAGCTTTGCATGAAGAATACCTTGCTAAAGTCAAGATGTGTTGCCAAGATCGAAAATTGTGTACCATTTAAACAACAAATTCTATTTTTGGGCGTTTTATGAATATACAAAATTGATATTATGCACAAAACATTTTTTACTGCAATTTAATAAGTTACTTTGAATAATCTTTTTCATTAAGGTATCTTATCTTTTTGGCACTCTTGTTGATTTGAATAAATTCATATTATATACCATTTTGTTGTTGAATAAAATTATTCTAAAGCCAAAAATAAATAAAAAAAAAATACTTTATATTCAAGATGATTATTATTTTATTTAAAAAAAAATATATATATATATTTAGATGCATTAATAATTAAAAGATTTTTGTTGTTTCTTATTTTTGCGGTCAAACTAAATTACTGGTTTTTCATCAAACTAGATTCCTAGATCTGCGATTATGCTAATCCTATTGACTGACAGTATAAAATGTAGCAATGCGATAGCTATTGTCATCATTCAGTTAACTCAACGAACGCTAACTACAATCTCAATATGAAATTCGTTATTGTCTTCTCCGCTCTTTTCGCTGTCGCCTTGGGCGCTTCTCTTGCTTCTGACTCAACTCACGCTGAGACCCTCCGTTATGAAAATGACAACATCGGAGTTGAAGGATACAAATACGCGTAAGTTAAGCTTAACCAAAATAGGTACCCTGGAAGAAATTTTCTATAACCATTTTTTTTGTATTGTAGTGTTGAGACCAGTGATGGTAAGTCTGCCAGCGAACAAGGTATTGTGAAGAACGTTGGTGCCGAAAACGAGGCTATCGCTGTCCAAGGACAATACAGCTACGTCGGACCCGATGGTGTCACCTACACTGTCAGCTACATCGCCGATGAGAACGGTTTCCAACCACAAGGTGCTCATTTGCCAGTTGCTCCTTCCCTTTAAATGATTTAAATATTTAAAGCTATGAAAGAGCGTCTGTTGAGGCCTGATTGATCATTTCAGTGATTGATTAGGTTTTTGACATTTGTGTTAACTAGTCTATCATGTTATGTGTATACTTAAGGATTAAAAAAAAATGTATGAGTAAAACTTTTTGTTTCTTTTATAATTCGTTTAAGCTGTTTGTGGTTTTTGAAAAGATTTGACATTAATGATGATAGCCCGAAGTCCAATGAAATAAGGCGAAAGAAATGAAATCGATTCACAAAATGTCTATCACACTTAACTGCTTCAAAGATAGATGGCAGAAAGAGTGCAGCGATCAACAATTTTTTAAATAAAATTGTCGGTGAAGAAGTTAAAGTTAATGAAAAGAAATATTTCGTCTTTGATATGCGTGTATCCAGTTAAAAGGTTGTCTATTTTTTCACTTATAAATAAAATAAATAAAGCAAAGTTAGGACATCATTTAAAACAACAAAAAAAAAAAAAACGGCTGGTTGTTCCAAACCGAATTCCAAAGCTTGAATCATATCTATTCTTACTAATCATCTATCAGAACATAAATTTGAGTCATTCAAGCTAGTGAAATAATCCATTTTGGACCAACCAGTTCATTACTGGGGTTCTATGTATATCATGTCCTTATCAATATTTATTATTAGTTTTTGAAAAAGAACCTATTAAAGATTTTGAAGAGAAAGTAATTTTTTATTACTAACATTATTATTTTCACTATTAATTTAACCTTAAAAAAAATTGTTGAGCCCTGAGCATATAAAAGAATAGTTTAGAAAAAAAGCGTAGCAAGCAATTTGTGTGCTTGATAATTTTCGTAAATATGTTAAACCCATATTGGAGCAATAGAAGCGGAGATAATTACGAAAAAGCTATTGTAGCGAACATTGGCGGTTCATAAAGATGCAGAAACGCGATTTTTCGAGACTTTTTACACAAAGCTTAGAACGCCAAAAAGGAAGTGTAAACAAATTTCCAGCTTACTATCTCTCATTCCGAAGTGTTACTCTTATTTTACTGGACCAGATGTATTTGGAGTAGGGCTCCTGCCAGTCATTAAAAATTATTACAAATGACAATATTTGTTAGAAAATATGGTTGAAGCCACGGCTTTGGCAATGAACAAATTAAGACCTGCAATTTTAACATTATAGTTATAAAAGGTCCGCAAAATAACTTCTTTTTTTTAAATGCTATAAAAACATCTAGTGCATCTTCGGCTGTGTGGCACGTAGCGCGCGCCGTCCTGTTGAAACCAAATGTTGCCAATATTCTCCTCTTCAATTTTTGTGAACAAGAATTCGTTCAGCATTGCCCGATAACGATCGCCATTGACTGTAACGGTGACTACTTGCTCATTTTCGAAGAAAAATGGCCCATTTATGCCTCTGGACCAAAATCCGCACAAAACAGTGACTCGTTTTGAGTGTATTGGCTTTTCAATGTATGCGTGCGGGTTTTCTTTGCCCCAAATGCGACAATTTTGCTTGTTTACATACCCGCCAAGATCAAAATGAGCTTAATCTGAAAAAATGATTTTTTTGGCAAAATTGACATCTTCTCTAAGCGTTGTTCCCAGCGTTGTTCAAGTGCATACACAACCATATTCGTTCAGTGGAAGGATAAAACTAATTACCTGTCAAATGAGACATGAGCTAAATGTTACCATTCACGAAATAAGCGCTAGTTGAAAAAAAAAACGTTAGATGGCGGACCCTATACTTAAAAGCTAACCGCCTTCACAAATTACAATATTTTATAGTAATAAATAGTAAGTCGTTTTGTTCAATTGAATTCCTTCGTATTAAAATTTTTGAAGAGACTCACCGATAAGCACTTCTGGTGTAAGTAATAAATTAACATGTGATACCCAAAAATCAAGTTAGTCCTGTAGACTTGCAAACCCAAGTTCCATTATAAGATTCACCAAATTAGCACAGAATTTGGTGAATCTTATAATGGAACTTGGGTTTGCAAGTCTACAGGAATAACTTGATTCTTGGGTATACATACTGGCATTAAAAGTTACAATACGTAATAATTAAAGCAAATAAGACAAAAAATACTAATAGTAATTCTGGTCAAAACTTTGAGCGCGTCTACAAAAGATTTATCAAGTAATTAAATAGGAAGTTTTAGCAGGGCCTTGCAACAAACGGTGGTAAAAAGCAAATGTCTTGTCTAGAAACATTTTTATTACACCTTGAAACGTGTCTGCTATACCACTTTGATACAGTCCAAATATTCTGTTTCTTCATTTTTTAATGCACATTGATCCAAAACTATCAACTTAAACATGTTTTGAGTTTCGTGTGGTCCCGAAGAAACATATAAATGCTCATCATTTACATATATTAAAAATTACAAGGATTTTCCTTTTTCTGTCCTCACCTGTTCATCTAATTAACTATCATGCCTGAAATTTATAATAAGTTAATTTCTTCACATATTTCAAGTTTTTTCTTTTGAAAGGCATAAAGACAAAAATTATAAAGAATTTCTTGAAAATTAACAACACTACTCCTCTTAACATCTTATTTGACCTAATTCTTTCCATTACCTTCTTTTTTTTCGCATTTTGGAATTTGGAACATTAACTTGCAAATGAATACATGTTTCAATGAGAAACAAACTTATAAAATTGCATAATGGCAAATTATTTCTTTTCCGTGTTTTAATAAATATTTAAATGTTTTTGATTTGGTATTCAAATTAAGAATTCTTGGAATACTTTTCCTTGTTTTTGTTGGTAAAGTATTGATTCACTTTTGTAAAACACAAATTTATATGATTTGTTTGTTCGAAAACATTTTTAATAGAAATAGATAACGACTAAACAACTCATAACTATAAACTTAAATTATTCCAATCAATAAAAATGATCAATTAGTGAGCTTCAACGAAGAACTTATTCTCAGAAAATCATTTAAAGGGTTGGGGCAACGGGCAAATGAGCACCTTGTGGTTGGAAACCGTTCTCATCGGCGATGTAGGTGACTGCGTATGTGACACCATCGGGTCCGACGTAGCTGAATTGTCCTTGGACGGAGATAGCCTCGTTTTCGGAACCAACATTCTTCAAGACTCCTTGTTCGCTGGCAGACTTGCCATCGCTGGTCTCAACACTACAATTAAAAAAACAAAAGTCTTATAGAAATTGCCATTTATGGATCTTGTGGTTAAGTTCAACTTACGCGTATTTGAATCCTTCAACTCCGAT
This sequence comes from Eupeodes latifasciatus, assembly GCA_920104205.1. NCBI lineage: Eukaryota > Metazoa > Arthropoda > Insecta > Diptera > Syrphidae > Eupeodes > Eupeodes latifasciatus. Next base: position 129,872,409 of record OV049926.1, on the reverse strand, counting down.
GTTGTCGTTGTCATAACGGAGGGTTTCAGCGTGAGCTGAATCCAGGGGAACTGAAGCGCTCAAAGCGACAGCGAAGAGGGCGGTGAATACAATAACGAATTTCATCTTGTGATTTGTATCGAAGTAAGCGAAAAAACTAACTGATGATATTGCGATGCTCTCGAAACACTTTATACAGTCGCATCTGATTGCGAACCGCAGCCGGTAAACCTGTTAAATTTTAATCAAAAAATTGCTTTGCATACAAAGTGCTTGGAGATAGATAAAAGTATTGAGAATTTGAATTTGTCATAAATTAATAGGTGACATAGAAGGAAATGCGTATAATTAAAAGTATAGTCAAAGGAAGAGTGCAATGTTAGCTGTTATGATCGTCAAAAAGGAAGGTGAAGTAGGACAAATTAATTTCGTGAATTGCCTTAATCCAAATCACTATAGTTTTGTCTTTTAAATAAAAACGATATAATTTGTAGCGTGACCAACGAGTAATTTCCTTAATAAAATGCACGATTGAACAAACATTAAGAATTATTGGAATAGTTTTTTAAAAATACTTTTCAAAAATTTTTAAAAGATTTTTAAATTTTGATTTGTTGTATTCCCTCAATTTTCAGCATTATTAAAACCGTTTATGTAACAATTTTGCGTCAACGTTTTTGAAAACATAAACAAAAAAAATTCTGGGACCCATACTGATAACTTGTGCCCGTCTATATATAATTTCTAATGATTTTACAAAATATTAATAACAATAACAAAAAAGTATCTTTGTACTCCAAATACTTAAGTCGAAACTATTTCTTATCAGTTTTAAGTCGTATTTGTAAATTCTAGTATTTTTCAAAAGAGGTCTGAAATGTAGAACTCCAAAAAAAAATGAATTAAACGTTAACGAAAATATTTCACATATGATAAAATATGTTATTTTTTTTACCAATCTGACACTCGGATATTTATTAAAATTAAGCAAATGTTAAAACCAAAATTTTCTTATAAGATGAATTAAGTTTGAGGTAATTCGAATCGAAAATCAATTTTAAATTTAAGCATTATTTTTGTTCAGGTTTTTATTTATTGTAAAAAAAACTGTTACTTTGATTTTTCTAAAAATAGCATCAAATTATTTTGAAGGCAATATAGTTATGTTCACAAAAGATTTGAGGTGACAAATATTTTGTTTCTGTTTTTCTTTTATTTATAAGAAACCGTTAGTTATTTTTTTTTTGGAATTTATACCAATTCGGTATCGCGTCACAATGTGTGATATACAATTTTATTTATGTCAATTGCTCTATTGCTTTGCTGAGAAAATTTTCCACTTTTTTATAATTTCTGTAGTCAATAAATGCAACCATTCAATTCAATTTGAAAATTCGATATCTTTGACGCTTCTTGAGATATGACTGACGATCCTGAATGTACGTACATTCACACACCCAAACATCGCTCTAGAAACCGTTTATTAAAGGGACCTTGAAACGTCAAGAAAAAGCCAAAATTTGTGATTCGAAAAAGTGGCCCGATTACAATAACTTCCTATGTAAAGTTAAAACTATGTATTGCCAGTTTCAGTTCCAAAGTTAAAAATGAGATAGATGTCCAAGACATTTAATACTAAACTTATGTGAGGATTGAAATCATGTCTAGAATTCCAAAAGTAAGAAATTGATGGTGAAAAGATATTGGGGAAAAATCTGTGGTCATTGGAAAAAATTGCTAATTGCTAAGACTACTGTACTAATTTTTTGAATAGCAGTTTTAAGTTTTTGAAAATGTCGTAAAATTAATAAAGAAGACTGTACACGTTTTTACTAACAAAATTATTAACACTTTAGTCGTTGCGGCTTTTTAAGTTTGACATTATAACAAATATCATCTGCAGATTAGTAGTTTTTCAATTGTAAAAAAAATGTGTGTTGTTTTGATTTAAAAATTTAAATAATCTAAGCCAAAAAAAGTGACAGTGTATATTTCAATGTATAAAATGAAATATATAAAATGGCTCCGTTTTTGTTTTGGTTCCTGTTTGGAAAACGCAATAGAAAAAATTACAAACAATTTTTGTTTCTTTAAAATAGTCAATGGGGCGTATTCATAGAGAACTACTAAAATCGTGATTTCTTGATCTATAGTTTAAGGCTTATTGGTTAAATAAACACAGCTCTTATTCATAGTCAATTTCCTAGCTGTGTTTAGTAAAACCCCAGGTTAAGGTTGTACTCTACTACAATTATACTTCAAATGACAAAAAATTTGTTTATTCCCAAATTTGTTATTTTGTGCTGTCGTTTCTCAAATTGGATGTCGAAAAAAGTAAGTAAAACAAAACTATTTAATAAAAAATCAAAAAAAGCAACTAACAACGTTTTATAATATTTTAGATCAACAGCAAAGCAAATATAAAACGCGGACGGCAGGAAAACTGGTCGCAATCAGAGAAATGATTCGCCGGCACATCAAAATTGTCGACAATAAGGGAAATGATATTACGATGATAATAAAAAAAGGATCTTGGTTCGATATGAGGGCCGCTGGCTATGATAGCTGCTGTTAAAACCTGGAGATTGCCAGAAACGTGTTATCCTCTTTAACTTCGTAGTTATCTAATAATAAGTGAATTTTTAATGAATGTGACTGTTTCTATGTATATCCAAACGATATCTTTTGTAAAAATCCTTGTCGCTTAATATAAATGGATTGAACCGTGTTTTTTATATTTTTCTTTTTCTTGGTGCCATATTTTGCAGATCACGACATACATAACTCAAAATTCTATAAGATATGTATCTATATATTCTTTAATTGCGGTATCAATCGATATTTTCCTGGACAGTAAGTTCTCGTTACATTTATTTGTGTTTTTTTTTTCAGCTTTTCAATTTACAAACAAAGATCAAATATGACATTTGGCTGTGATAATAACTACATACTTAAACACAGCATTTCCTATTTTTATAGTTAGACCACAGATTTAGCCCTAAACTTAGGTTTAAATTTATTAATAAATAGCCTAAACTCTGGACTTGCTTAGCAACATGTTAGCAAGAGTTTAGCAAACATCTATGAATATGACCCAATTTGTTTATAATCTGAAATATTTTTTTGGAACGAATTTATAGCCTACTAATTGTGTTTATGAACATTATGGACATGAAGTGTATACGTAAGTACTAAACAACTTAATTGAACTTTACCAAATGTCTCTTCAATGGTGGATCCAGGGGGGTCGTAGGGGGCATGAACCCCCCCCCCCCCTTGGGAGATAATTTGTTTGCTTTTTCGTAGGAATTCCCTTCAATTCAAAACTAATTGTATCGCGTGAATGGATATGACCCCCATTATATTTTGAATTATTTATTTTTTGTATATAAAAACAACTTTTGACCAATGGACGATCCAGGGGGGGGGGTCATATCAGCCATAAAGCTTATACAGTTAAGTTGTATAAGAAAAGATTTCATCTAAAGATTTATTAGTAATTTAACGACATTCACCAAAAAGTGTTTTTTTGTTTTTACTCAATTTAGAATTTGAAAAAAACTTAGTCATGCTTTAAATTATTTTCATAAAAATTGTTTCTAAGAAAAAGAGCAAACATTCAGGTTCTTAAGAAGAAACCTTGAATAAGAGATCATCAATTTTATATTAAGTTGCCTTTAAATTCCTTAAACTAGCCTTCAATTTTATGATTACATTTTTTTTGACACACATACATAAATAGTGATTATTGAAGTGATTTTTACTTGCGACATATAGTAGGAACTATATAGCAAGTTTTGCATTAGTAAACAATTTCAAATTGGAGCTTTTAATCAAAAATGAAATTACGACGGTAGAGAAGTCGAAAAAAGTGGGTACCCCGATTCCTTCCATCTGTCTGTCTTTCCTGGCCCCTACAGTCCAAACAATTGTGTTGATTGAAATTAAGATTTTCAGCCGATTAGTGTAAGGCGTTTTTTTCATTTTATTAATACGAAAAATAACAATAGTCCCCACACAAATTTTTTGGTTCAAACATGTGATTTTTCTAAAACTTTCTCTAAATTTTGTGTTCTTTCTACAAGAAAAACATATTTTGGTATTGCTCCAGAAGGGTACCCCTCAAAAAACCTTTATTTTGTTTTTAAGTTTTCTTAAGAACTAATGGACCGATTTCAACATTCTTCTCTTTCTGTCATCAAATTGATGATGTTTTTTATGATCAAACATTTTTTTTGATTTTTAAAAAAATACTAATTTCGTTTACAAAACTCGATATCTCAAAAAGGGGACAACATTTTTTGACGAAATTTAAAAGTAAAATGTTCATATATTTATAAGCTCTTTATTTAGTGCTTACCAAAAATATTTTTAAGACAAAATTTAAAATTTAAAATGATTTTCGAAAAAAATAAGTTAGTCTACATTTTTTGACAAATAAAATGACATTTAAATTTTGAAAAATAAAATAGCATTTTAATTTTTGAGAAAAACTTATTTTGCAGGTACATTTTTAAATCTTAAAATATAGAAAATATTTTTAAACAGACTTTTTGGAAGAAATTAGCAAGTTCAAGCGACCCAGTCGTGCATTTTATTTCTTTCAAAATTGGTTTTCTGTTGAATACAAAAAATCTTAAAGATCTTAAAAAATTAAATAAATCTACTTTTGAAGTGAATTTGCTTTGTATGCTATATAGAACTGAGATTTAAACACGAATTTCAATAATACAAATGTCCCAAAAAAATCAAGTAACACTTTTGTTAAACTAATGGTTAAGTGAAAAACATAATAAACGTTTCATATCTATTGATATAAAAGCTTTGAAACGTGTAATTTGTGAGTGCTACAAAAACTTTTCTTCTAAACTTATTTGTTTACCTACCTTATTTTGTTTTAATTTAATTTTTTAGAGAAATTATGTACTTAAATGCAACTATTTCCTTAAATTCAAGAACCAAACCTTTTTATCTCTACAATTTTTAAGTTTTGTTGAGTTCTTTAAGATAAAATTTTTTTCTAGCATCATATCAGTTCAAATCTACGAGTAAGCAGCCTTATAACGATAGTAATAATAGACTCTCGAAAATTGAGTTCGAAAAAACTACGTCAAAAAAAACCGACATTTCTACATATAAGATCCTCTCTCATTTTCTGGATTTTTGAAATTTTGCAGCGTTCTTCGCATTAATAGAAATGGAAACACGAAAAGTGTATTGTAACGTTTCGAAACAATTTCCTACATTTCTGCGCGAAATGTACCAAAAACATTCTTAACTATTGTATTTTAGCTCTTAAATATGGCATATTTAGAAAACTGTTGGAATCTTGGAATGCTTTCATATGTAGGGAGTCATCCAAATTAAATAGTTAGACCATACCTTGCTGGACAACAGTATCATAAAATATTTTGATAACTAAAGTTGTCATTTTAGCATTTATTAAATGTTGTTAGCCTTCTTTACAAAACATTAAAGAACATTTTTAAGCGGTGAGTAAAAACCCATCTAAGTGTGTGACCCCCCCTGATGAAAAGTCTGGATCCGCCCCTGTGTCTCTTATCTTTTACAGAGGAAAATCTCAATGGCCAATTAGTAGCTTAGACAATTTTCTACAAAAGCTATGAAACTTATTTTTAAAGAAATAATAGTTCTTAAAATAATTTGTCCCCTCAAAATGCTATATTCCAAAAAATAAATCCTTACATTTGTTGACAAACAAATAAATTCGTATTTTTACTTAATTTTTTTTTTAATTTATAAACCTTTAGTGTGTGAAAGTAGTGGAAAACATTATAACAAAATTGTATTTGAAATAAAAGACGAGTAGTGGAATTACTCTTCGTTGTTACCAATAAAAATATTAAGTATACCATAATTTTTTTAAATACTGTAAAGCACAATGTTCCTACATTCTACAAAAAATCAATTATTGCTCATTTTTAATGGCGAGATGTTACACACCTTTATGACACACCACAAACAGTTGATTGCCAAAAAAAGGTTCATATGCGGATTATCTATTAAAAACGAGTAAGGATTTTTTGAAAAATTTAAACAATTAATCAATTAAACCTGTTTCAATTTCTTACTAAATGGCATTTTATTTTTATATGACAAAAAAATAAAACGAAACCTGAACTGCCTCAAAAAATATGTTCTTAAGTTTTTTTAAATTTTTTGTTTAGCTTATGCAAAAACCTGAACCAGTTGTTTGTTGGAATACGAGTATAACTGTTAAATGAAATTATGAAAAAGAGTTGTTTTTTCTCACTGAAATCAAGGTATTGATTTGTGATGTGGTATTTTTTGAATATTTCTAATTTTAAATATACAAATATCAGGCAGCAACATCTAACAAAAATTATTCAAATGCATAGGTTATGACTTTTGCATTAAATCTAATTTTATGCAATGAATTTCATTAATTTTTCTTTATGTTTGGGGTTATTTTTAAAATGTCATTCAAATTTGCTCGAGTATAAATGGCTTGGAAACGATGGCAAAGTGATCAGTCAGTTTATTCGCTAACTTGAAAAATATCTCAAGATGAAATTCGTTATTGTATTCGCCGCCCTCTTCGCTGTCGCCTTGAGCGCTTCAGTTCCCCAGGACTCAGCTCACGCTGAAACCCTTCGTTATGAAAACGACAACATCGGAGTTGAAGGATTCAAATACGCGTAAGTTAAACTTAATCACAAGATTCATAAATGGCAATTTCTATAAAACTTTTGTTTTTTTTTTTAATTGTAGTGTTGAGACCAGCGATGGCAAGTCTGCCAGCGAACAAGGAGTCTTGAAGAATGTTGGTTCCGAAAACGAGGCTATCTCCGTCCAAGGACAATACAGCTACGTCGGACCCGATGGTGTCACATACCAAGTCACCTACATCGCCGATGAGAACGGTTTCCAACCACAAGGTGCTCATTTGCCCGTTGCCCCAACTCTTTAAATGACTCAATCGTCGAAATAAATATAGTGTGTCGGTGAAGAAGTTGCTGATTGATCATTTTTATCGATCAGTATTTCAACGATTCGTTAAATAATTTAGTTTTAGCTGTTAGAAGCAATAAAATGCGTTGATAAATGACTCTTATAAAACTCACAAATATTCTTTTTTTTTCGATCATGGTACGCTGGATGTATTATGGTTGACAGATTTGACTGAATTAATTTGTCAGAAAAGTAAAATTTTGATGGATAAATCATTTTCAGGATGTTCTTCAATCTTTTCTATCAATCTTTAGTCAAAACTGTCATTCATGATGTATATGTTCTCTCTTTTAAAATTTAAAAGAGTATACTGTTTCCATCAAGGTAAGGTAAGGTAAGGAATAGTTGGGACTAGACCTATACCATATTAGAGACGATTTATTCGGCGCCAAAAATGTATTCTAACACTTAACAAATCGTACTTCAGGTGGGCGAAAAACGAATTATTCAATAGTCACTTCAAATCTATTTGTAAACGTTGTTTTTATAGACACGAGTTCAATAATACACATAATTTAATGCTAGGGTTTGTCATTATGTTTTACACATACCTATATGCTTTTGGCAAGTGGCAGCTGGCTCGAATAAATTCCAGCCCAGAAGCCTTATTTCAACCACTTTTTGCAGCGATTGGGCCATATGTCTGCAATAACGCGCCGAACATTCTCTTCCAAGGCGTCAACCGTCTTGGACTTATCGCACGATCTATAAGGCCAAATAATATTGTTACCAAAAGTTGACTTCAATACATTGATTGTTTCATTGGCTGTAGGGCATGTCATTGCGATCCAAATCATTACTTTGGCAATACATTTGCAAGATTTGCAGACGCTGTTCACGGGTAGACATATTCACTATGCAAACGGAGCATAAGCCAACTGACAGCTGTCGAAAAGACCAACTTTTAAAAGAAATTATTGTCAGATTAAAAAATATACGTCTCTTTAAAATATGAATTCCTTCCAAATAACTTCAAGTAAGAAATGCGATAAAATGAGCTGAAAATTTGGAAAAGAAAGTTAAGACATTAAGATTTATAAATAGAGACTATTAGTTACATAGAACATAATATGTAGGTGTTCTATTTCAATGTGGATTTGCCTTGAACTTCAAAACTGAGGACAAATTAGCGACAATAAATTGTATTATGAATATATGCAAGTGATCACTCTTCCTCAAAACCAACGCGGTGGGACTACAAAATTGTGTGTAATTAATAAGAACCTGCGTTAATATAGGGATCTCTACTTGAAATAGGAATAAGTTAGTGGAGGAAACGCAGAAATGCATGCGAATTTTATGGTTGGATAAATATAACGAATTTGCCATAAACGTTGTATTAAGAAGTAGTTATTAGAGCTTAGAGATAAATTGATGCTGATATCAGATTCAACTCTGGACGATACCAATTTTATGACCAGTTCCTGTTATCCGATATTATTCCTGGGAAACAGAAGTACTTAATTTAAATTCAAATGAGAATTGAAACTTGTAGAAATTCTTCTAAACAACATCAGGAATATCAACAAGATGTTTTCTGAGAAGTTATGATTAAATTTTTTAAATCTTCCAACAGCAAGAAATCTGCAAGAAGACAATGTCTGCATAAATCGGTGTCATTTTACTAATTTATGATGGATAACGATTTTGAATGCACATTTTTCTCTACATATTTATAAACAAGAACTACACAAAGCAAATCTGAGATATAGAACAAGATACGGGGTTATCCGTTTTGCGGTTTCAAAAGTAAACGTAAAATAAAATAGTCCAGCGGTGTCAAATCGCATGATCTTGGCCAGTTGATATCGCCACAACGAGAAATTTTGCTGCCACGAAATGTCTCTCGCTCGAGATGTGTGGCATGTGGCACCGTCTTGTTGAAACCACATATTCTCCAAGTCGTATTCTTCAATAGCAGGCAAGAAAAGTCGGTTGTCATGTGACCATAACCCTCTGAATTAACGATGACAGTCGTTCCATCGTTGTTTTCGAAGAAGTAAGGTCCAAGCACACTGATTTTTTGTGGATGGAATGGCTTCTCTTCAATAACTCGAGGATTCTCAGAACCCCTAAATACGACAACTTTGTTTATTAACATACCCACCGATTAAGAAATGTGCTTCGTCGTTGAAAAAAATTTTGTTCGAAAAATAAATATCAATATCTGTAACCAATCCAGTCTCTTCAAATTTCTTCACAATTTTGCCAATTGCTTGCGTAGTTGGACGCTTATGTAAACCATAATCTCCTCCTAAAGCACGATATGTAGCTGTAGCAGAATCAGCAATTTTGTTTGGTTTTAACAATTTCCATACATTTTCGTTATTGTCAGACTTTCAATTGACAAAAAAACTTCGTTCGACAGATTTCGAATTCCAGCCCTATACTTTTGAAACCGCAAAATGGATAACCAGTTATAACCCCAAATGTTCATGTTGTACAAAGTTGATACACTCAAAGAATTCAAAACAAAACCTTATAAACCACAGACTAATATCGGTTTGTCATTTCAAGTTGTCCTAATCGTGAATCCTACTCCCAGCAGAAGACCGCTATTACTTGAAATCATATGCATCAGGAACAAAATGGCGGTGGACTGCAATCAAAATTGGTTAATAAAAGTGGCGACATCTAGAAAGAGTGATCAACTTGGCTAGAAGATGCTAATTGATTGAGAACGTGGTTTTCTCATCAAACTGCTTATGACGTTTAAATACGTTCCATTCTTAAGAATTTCAAAAAGAACGAAAAATAACAACAAAAATTTAGGGAAGGTTAAATCCTTTTATCAATGATAAATTATTCTGGGTCCTTTTTGTGGAGAAGTAAAAGAATTAATTTTTCTTGCAGTATGTTTTTTTATTTCGATTGTATCAAATCCTTAATCATTTTTTGTATTATCAAGCAACCAATTGACAAAAACTGATCAATCAGTAGACTTCAACGACAAACTTGTTCTACGTTGAAACGAAAAAGTCACTTATTGTGGGCCAACGGGCAAATGAGCTCCTTGGGGTTGGAAACCGTTCTCATCAGCGATGTAGGTGACGGTGTAGGTGTTACCATCGGGAGCAACATAGCTGAATTGACCACGGACAGCGATGGAGGCACCTTCCTTGCCAGAGTTGTTCAAGACTCCTTCTTCGCTAGCAGACTTGCCATCGCTGGTCTCAACACTGAAAAATTCAAATTTAGAAATGTTAGAAAATTCTTTTAAATTTTAAAGTCACACTTCACAAAAAATGATTATTATTAAACTTACGCGTATTTGTATCCTTCAACTCCGATGTTGTCGTTCTCGTAACGGAGGACTTCAGCGTGAGCTGAGTCGGTAGCCACGGAAGCGCTCATGGCAACGGCAAAGAGGGCGGAGAAAACAATAACGAATTTCATATTGAGATTGGTTTGTAGTTGTCGTTGAGATAACTGAATGATGACTTACTGATAGCAGCAATCCAATTTATACCTCTCAAATTTGATACAGATTTGGTAAATCAAAAGCTGAAACCTGTCACCAAATTCATTAGATCAAGTCCGTAATGCCAAAAGGTGTCCAGTTCTAACTTTGGAGGCAGTGTTATGCAAAGCAGATTAGGTTCAAGCTTAAAAGACAGTTATAAGTGAAAGCGTTTACCGGTTGTAGCAACTTTCTCGGGACTTGTTTTGAAATGATTATTTCTATAAACGTTTTTGTGCTAATTAAGAAGTTTTATGAGTTTTATATTTGGGTATATGACTTGTTCTGTTTGTCTGGATGTTGTTGCATTTAATTTCTGAATCAAAAATGTTGTTTAGAGAAGAATCAATGCTGCATCATTTGCTATACAGTCGAGTCACAATAGAACATTTTAAAGTACTTATACAAATCCATATAATTGTTAATATTCTTATTAGTGGCATAAAATGCGAGATATAATAACTCGAATTACCTTACCATTAATTCAAGAGTACTTCAATTTATCAGTAGAAAGATGCATTGAAGCTTAAAGGCACTGGAATCATGATACGTAAAGATTAGATTAGACTAGCGGGCGTCCTCTTGGATTTGATTTTTAAGTAAATAAGAACTTATGGACTTTAATTACAATTATAAAAATTATGTATTGGATTGAGTTTGTATTCATTAATTGTAAGATACTTCATCCCGCTAACATTTTAAGCGATCCTAAGTAGGGGTTTAACTGTACCTACTTATTTTTGTTCTTGAAACAACTTTGATCCAGCTTTAATAATTTATTGTTTACCTCATGAAGCCAGCTATAATCTCCAAAAAAAAAACATTAACATAAATAAAAAAGACTATCCCAACTTATAACTGTGCTTTATTAAGATTGCCGTTTTGTTTTGAACTCAAACTACTTTGCATAAAAACTGCATGGTTTGGTAGGTTCTACTTTTGGAATTACGGACTTGATCTAATGAATTTGGTGACAGGTTTCAGCTTTTGATCTGTATCAAATTTGAGAAGTATAAATTGGATTGCTGCTATCAGTAAGTCATCATTCAGTTATCTCAACGACAACTACAAAACCAATCTCAATATGAAATTCGTTATTGTTTTCTCCGCCCTCTTCGCCGTTGCCATGAGCGCTTCCGTGGCTACCGACTCAGCTCACGCTGAAGTCCTTCGTTACGAGAACGACAACATCGGAGTTGAAGGATACAAATACGCGTAAGTTTAATAATAATCACTTTTTTTGAAGTGTGACTTTAAATTTCAAAAGAATTTTCTAACATTTCTAAATTTGAATTTTTCAGTGTTGAGACCAGCGATGGCAAGTCTGCTAGCGAAGAAGGAGTCTTGAACAACTCTGGCAAGGAAGGTGCCTCCATCGCTGTCCGTGGTCAATTCAGCTATGTTGCTCCCGATGGTAACACCTACACCGTCACCTACATCGCTGATGAGAACGGTTTCCAACCCCAAGGAGCTCATTTGCCCGTTGGCCCACAATAAGTGACTTTTTCGTTTCAACGTAGAACAAGTTTGTCGTTGAAGTCTACTGATTGATCAGTTTTTGTCAATTGGTTGCTTGATAATACAAAAAATGATTAAGGATTTGATACGATCGAAATAAAAAAACATACTGCAAGATAAATTATTTCTTTTACTTCTCTGCGACGGAGGCCTAGAAATATAAGACATAGATAAAGAGATCTAACGAGCCCATTTTTAATTAACCTCAAATCAATTGTATTTCTCTTAATTCATCTTGTTTTTTTTTTCAAATTCTGAACATTTAAACATCCTCAGCATGTTGATGAAAAGCGGTGCAGACCAGGTTCTCAATCAACTAGTATCTTCCAGCATCCTAACATCCTGTCGCAACTTTTACTAACCAAGTGATTGCAGTGCACTGCCATTCCTTTCTGATGCATATGCTAAGAAAGTAATGTCCTTCTTCTACTAGGAGTTGGGCTCACGAATAGGACAACTTTAAATGACAAAGCGATATCAGTCAGTGGCTTATAAGGTTCTCTTTTCACATCGACTTTGTATACAATTTGACTTTTTGGGATTGTATCTTGTTCTTTATTACAGCTTTCTACGTAGTTCTTGTTTACCTCAAGTGAAAAATGTGCATTTTTCATCGTCAGAAAATGAAATGACACCGAAACTGGATACTTTTGACTTCCTTACAGCTGATGTATGCAGTTATGGTCTTCTAGCAGAGTTCTTGTTGTTGGAAAACTATTCTAGGAAGATCACACTTTTATTAACTTTTCTGGTTGTTTAAGACAGAATTTAATCATAAAACGTCAGAAAATATCTTGAATTTGTTCACAATGTTCGTAAGACGAAGTTTAGAGGGTCTTCGGCCTACAAGCTTCAAGTCTCTTTCGATCTTAAATAAAATATTTCTGTTGTCCAGGAATAATAATATCGGGTGAAAGGCATTGATCATAAGATTCGTATATCTTCCAGGTTTTATTAAAGTTGATTCTGTTATCAGCATACATTTTTATCAACTTCAGTAGACACTAACAGCTACCTCTTACTTAAAATCTTAGACCAAATTCCTATTGCAACACTTTTATTTATACATGCATTTACATGCAGTGCTTCTTTTTGCGCCACATGACCGGATCTTTTCTGCAAATAGAGTAGCAAGTAGAGATTCAATAAGTTCTACATTTCTTAAACGACATTACCTTTAAAAGAAAAGACACTCCCTTGGAAAATGTTGCGTGGACCACTTGAATATATTTATAATGAAAATTATTATCACCGTTTTTCGTGTATAGTTTTGAAGTTCAAGACAAATTCACACTGAAATAAAGGCCTTATTATATTCGATGCCATTAAACGTCCCTTATTTTATGTTATGAAAAATAATTTCTTAACTCTTTTGTTCCTTTCCAAAAGCTGGTCCATTCGATGGCATTTCTTCTACTATGTATTTAGTTAGAATGAATTGGGCTCAATACAAAATCTGTACCCATAGATATGAAGTTTGCTTTGTATTTCTTCGTCCTCTCTGTTTGTGTCAACCTGAAGTTCTATATATATATATATATTAAGCGTTAGTGTGAAAGTGTCGGTTCTCCAAAAATTAACTCTAATGGTATAAACCTTGTTAAATAAAGAAAGCGATTCCTGAATTTAGAGCATAATTCTTCACTTATCATTAGAATAGCTAATCTACGTGGCAACATCTTATATGTACCTTGTTGCTGGTAGCTACATAGCCTTTAAGAAGTTAAACTTTAAGAGAGTGAACATATTGCAAGTCTTTTGCTACTTATGCTACCTGCAGCACAATATCACTCATTATTGGTAGCCTTAGCGGAGGATTGATAAATTGGAGTATCCTGAACCATTACTTATTGGCATGACTCAACACAGTCATCCTTTAGAAATTATCGAAAATAAAAGAATAATTTTTGAGTTTTATAATTGTCTTTGATCGACACATTTTATTGCTTCATTCAACACCTAACACTTAAAATTAAATTATTTAACCAATCGTTGCGAAATACTGATCGATAAAAATGATCAAGCAGTGATTTTCTTCAACGACGCTCTATAATTATTTTGACGTTTAAATCATTTAAAGGGTGGGGGCAACGGGCAAATGAGCACCTTGTGGTTGGAAACCGTTCTCATCGGCGATGTAGGTGACTGCGTATGTGACACCATCGGGTCCGACGTAGCTGAATTGTCCTTGGACAGAGATAGCCTCGTTTTCGGAACCAACATTCTTCAAGACTCCTTGTTCGCTGGCAGACTTGCCATCGCTGGTCTCAACACTACAATTATGTAGAAAAAAAAAGTATTATAGAAAATGTCATTTATGGATATTGTGCTTAATTGCAACTTACGCGTATTTGAATCCTTCAACTCCGATGTTGTCGTTTTCATAACGAAGGGTTTCAGCGTGAGCTGAGTCCAGGGGAACTGAAGCGCTCAAGGCGACGGCGAAAAGGGCGGCGAAAACAATAACGAATTTCATCTTGAGATTGATATCAAAGTAAGTGGAATAACTAACTGATGATATTGAGAACGCGTCAAATCAATTTATACTATCGCATTTGATAGCATATTGGGATGTGCAAAACCTGTTAATAGAAAAACAAACTTTAAACTTTTTAGCATAGCAACTTAGTAATGCAAAAATGGTGATGCATTTAAATGAGAGCTACTAACGACTTCAAGTTGGAACACATTTTTTAGCATTATGCATAGAATATCATATCCGTATCTAATAAATTATAAATTTATTTGGCAAAAGTAGGAGATACTCCTATTTTTGATTTTTGGAAAATAAAACAAAACTTAGCATGCTTAGATTCAAATTTGGATATGTTATAAATTTTTCTCACAAATTTATGCAAATTTAAGTATACATTTAAAATAGGTGTAGAAAGTTGTAGCTGCCTGTAAATTTATCAGTTCGAAATAAGATGGTTTAAATAAAAGTTGAAGTAGTGCAGAGAAACAAATACCGAGAAGTATGAGTTTTGATATGGATATAAGATTGCCAGGAAGGATAATTTGGAAACGATAATGACGTCAGTGTTAAGGACAGTTAATTTCAACTATTTTTGTTTTCTTTAGCGTTATCTTCGAAAAGTTCGGTTTTTGGTTTTGATGTGGAGTAGTTTACTGAATTGGATCTTAAATTCCTTTTGAAATATTTCATATGGTATGCATAAATTTTGTTCGCTTCTTAAACTTTCTTTGGAGATAGGAGATCAATTGTTTGCCTATAGAGCTTCTACAAGTTGTGTAAGCTGTCAAAATTAAATGTTTCAGGAATTAAAAGTGGCTGTTCAAGTTCAACAACCAACAACGGAAAAAACTTAACAGGAACAAAATAAATTTAACTATTACATTTAGGGCACACTTTCCAATTTTAATTAATGGTGAAATCTTAATAACAATAAAACTGTTAACGATTTAGTACATGAACTAATAATATTTTATAAAAAGAAGCTGGGATGCGACCCATACACTGATAACTTTCCATCCCGTCTGCCGATTTGTCTTGCTTAAAATGTTTCTAGGTTTTTGTGTTTTGTTAAAAAAATTGTTAGTTGAATTATTCTAAAAAAAAATTAAAATTACCAACAATATTTTGCATATGATGAAATAGTTTGATTTCAAAATCTATTTTTGTAGCGAACTATTTTTTGTAGATTTTCATTTTTATGAAAAAACTGACTGTTTGATTTTTATAAAAAAAATTACTGAATGTCGAAAACAATATTTTCAGTTTGATAAAATTAGTGTGAATCCAATATTTAAATTTTTGAAAAGATATTTGAGTCGAAAGCAAATTTTTACTAAGATTTAGTATTGTTTTTTTAGGTTTTTATTTTTTGTAAAAAAAAACTGTCAATTGGATTCCTCTCAAAATTTTTCGGAATGTTCAGAACACCATTTTTAATAAAACCAAAATTAGTTTGAAGTCATAACCCCAAATTTTTGAAAAGATATTTTCTCTTTAGGGTTTTTATTTTTTGTTTAAAAACTGTCAATTCGATTTTTCTCAAAATTTTGACGAATGTTCAAAACAATATTTCTTTTAAGACAAAATTAAATTGAAGCCATAATCTTAAGTTTTGGAAAAGATATTTGAGTCAAAAATCAATATTTACGAACTTTTAGTCATGTTTTTTGTAGGTTTTTATTTTTTATTAAAAAAACTGTCAATTGGATTTTTCTCAAAATTTAACGAGATATCAAAAACATTATTCCTCGTTGCACAAAATTATTTTGGAGATAAAATCAGTTTTTGTTCGTAAAATATCCGAGGTGACAAATTTTTTTTCCAGCTTTTTTGATTTATAAAAAACCGTTAATTGGATTTTTTTCCAAAAATATACTAGTTTGGTATTACGTTACAATATATAATTTAAAACTTAATTCAAGTCTCTAGCATTATTGGTTCGTGAGATATTTTGGGTATTTTGGGTTTTTGAGAATCTTTTCTGCATTATTCTTTAATATTTGAAGTCGATATCTCTACTGGTTCTTGAGCTATGGACGACGAAAAAAACGTCAAGAACGTACGTATACACACGCACTCACAGACACATCTTTAAAAATCTTTTATTTCGACTCTAGGGACCTTAAAACGTCGAGAAATGTCAAAATTTTCAATTTGACAAATCGGACCGATTACAATAACTTCCTATGTTAAGTTAAAAATGGTATTCACACAACGTGGTATGTTTACAAATTGTGTAAAATGATAAGTTTTCACAAAAATTATGGTTTTTGTATTTTAAAGGCACTATGGAGTTTGATTAAGATTACCAGATAAGTTTGGATAGTTTTGCCTACCAAAATAATTGGATAATTTTAACCAAATTGTGTAAATCATTTTTCGAACAAAATTTTACAAAAAGAAGCATTTGACTGTTAACAGCCGAATTGCCCTTTCCTGAACACTGTTTTTTTTAACAAATATGATTCAAAAACATTAAAAATATAAACCAGCAAGTGTTCAAATATGCGTTTCGCCCCGATGCAATGGTTGGGCTCATCAGTAGATGACCATTACACCTTGTCTTGACGCATGTTTTACCGAATCAATCGAGACTCCATATAATCCGAGCTACATAAAGCAACTGAGAATTACATAGTTGCTACAAGTCTTCAGAGAAGACAAACTGTAGCTATTTTTATTTCCGTGCTATAGGACTTTTTTGAAAAAGAAGCATTTGACTTTTAACAGTGCATCGGGGCGAAACGCATATATGAACACTTGCTGGTTTATATTTTTCATGATGTTGAATCATATTTATTAAAATTTAACAATTTATTTACCAAATGGTAAACTAATCCAGTGGTTTACATCATTGGGTGAGAACTTTTAATATCAGTTGGTATTTATTTAATTTATTTTGTTTCATTTAACACAAAATTTATTTGCAAAGAGGTTAATTTTTTAAGAACCAAATGAAAACAGACTTTTTTTTGGGAATTTTCTTATGTTCCGTATTACTCGAAAATCGTTACAACTCGGTTCACACAAGTTACTGAATGCAGTTAGATCATGACTTAAACTTTCACCATATTTTCTCTGGGACACTAAGTATAAAATTTTGATTATGTACATTGTAGGGAAGTTTTGGTTTTAATCCCTGTCTTTTCCATCTACAGTTTTTTTCAGGGATACTTCCTCTAGCAAATCTTCCAAGAGTAATTCTTATCATAAAAAGTGCTTTCTCAAATTGGCCGTTTGGATTCGGTATATAAACTGTAGGTCCCCAACATCCATGACATTACTCGCACACAGGAATGGTTTAGAGTTGTAAGTCACTGAGCTTGGTTTTCTAAATGCTCAATCTAATTTATTTATGATTGTTTGAAGGGAAGCAGTACTTGAGACAGTTTTTAATGGTGTGCATGGGGAAAAGTGATTATAAAAAATTAAGTTTAATTAGTTTTGTCGTTGATTAATGTAATTATGTAGTTTTCGTATAAAATATATGTACATACTTCATAATTTCTTCATTTCCTTGTTTTAAGTTTAAGGGATGAATTTTGAGTTAAAAACCGTCGTTATCAGCGTTAAAAGTTGACATAGCAGAGGTATCACCATTGGGTCCAACATTCGATTTATTTCGAATTTCATTTGAATTTTTAGATTGAAGATAAGATAAGATAACGATTTTATTGAATTCGTTTAATTTGTATTATCTAGGTTGTTGCTTACGACTTGAAGAAATGTTGTCAAACTCGTTAATACTAATTCGGTCAAGTTTAAAGAATATTTGAATTATTTTTTGAAGCAGCATATGTGTGCTTTTCAGGTTTTTAAGGAGATCACCTTTTATTTCAAGCCACAAAAGTAAAGTAGAGACGTGTTTGGATTTTTGGATAAATATTTCATAAGGCGATTCCTGCATCATCTTAATTTAGAAGAAATCTCGTATTTGTCGAGAGCCATTGGCAATATGAACATAACATTATGCACGACTATATTTGATTTGAGACCTTTTTCAAATCAGATTGTTAAAAAGAAATACATTTTTTTAGAACGGATGTTATGATTCATTGATGATTGATGTATAGGACTGTATACTTGCCCGTTTAAATTTGAAAAGGTTGTTAGTTTAAAATCGAAGTTTATATAAATTTAAAAAAATATCGTTTAAATGTTAGCTTTTTGTTTTATTAAAATCATCATATCCTTAACTACACAGGTAAACAGTGTTTTCAAAAAACCGATTGACTACAACATGATCAATCAGTGAACTTTAACGACGACGCCGACGGTTCTTAGTTGTTTCATTTATTGAGCACCATTTGGTAAATGAGCACCTTGGGGTTGGAAACCGTTCTCATCAGCAATATAGGTTACAGTGTAAGTGACACCATCGGGGCCAACATAACTGTATTGTCCATGGACTGAAAGACCTTCACCTTCCTTGCCAAGATTTGTCAAGACTCCTTCTTCGCTGCGAGATGAACCATCGCTGGTCTCAACACTAAAAGAGAATTTTTAATTAATCAGTTATTTAAAAAAAAGGAAAATCTTTGAATTTAAACTTAAGAAAACTTACGCGTATTTGTATCCTTCAACTCCGATGTTGTCGTTTTCATAACGGATGATTCCGGCGTTAAGGGAAGAGTCCTGTAGGGAAGCGGCAAAAGCAACTGCGAACAGAGCTGAGAAGACAATAACGAATTTCATTTTAAGTTTGAATCGTTGAGATAACTGAATGATAACGTTTTGATTGAAATCGTTCAATTTATATTATCAACGCTGAATGGAATATGATTTTATGAATTTTTTTTTAAACCTGTTAATCAAAATATACCGTAAGAACTACTTCATCACAAACAATTTTAAAATATTTGTTTGCTTGTTATTTTTTAAGTAACTCATAAAATTGGTGAAACATGAAGGAATGTTTCAGGTTTTTAAGAAGATTCAATTTTAATTTAACGGCTTAAAAATAAACAATTTTTTTATATAGTGTACAAGTGAAATTATAACCAATATAGTCCACGAGGTAGCGCTGTGTTTGCATTTATAAAAGAGGATTTGGTGGTTGAACTTTTTTAATAAATAATAATACATATTTTATCATAAAAAAGTGAAAATTTCCTTAAAAAAGAAAAAAAAATGTTTTATTCTATTTCAAAAGCAATCTGTTTGTGTTCAAAAAATATTTAAATGTTATTCCACAATAAGTTAAGATTCTTTGAAGATAAGACAAGATAAAATAAGATTTACTGCATTGAAATGGAAAATCTGCATAAAAGGGTTGTCGTGAAATTAGGCCAAGTTAAATAAGGAAAACATTTAAAAATTGGCCATGCTGCAATTTAAAAAAGTGAAATAAGACCAATTTTCAACAGTTGGTCATGTTGCACTTTGACAAATTGAAATATGGCCAAATTATTTTAAGAAATATGACCAACTTTTATTTACGGTGAAGTATGTAAGCTGGGACATGCTGCGTATTAAACTTAACAAAAGGCCTTATTTCACTTGTCTTCATTTCACGGCACCAAAAATGGGAAAACTTTAAAATTATTTTATGTTACAAAATAAATTAGTTTTTTTGTAATCACTGGTAACATTTTAAAGGAGGACTTTTTTTCAAAAAATACAGAATAATTAGTTTTACATCTCGAATATTTTAACAGCAGACAGCTTCAAAATCAAAGCATACGTTTCTATGGGAATAATTCAGAGTTGACTGATATTTAATTTATTTGAAAGGAAAAAACATGGGTTGGAAACTTGATTGTTTAACTTCAAAAACTACATTGAAATGCTCTAAATCATATCATCACCATAGCAATTCTTATTATGGGATCCTTAAATATATTTGGGGCCTGAATAACAGTTACTAGGACTGAGATCCTTGATTGAATTTTTGGAAAATATGGCTCAAGGATATGAAACAGGCTTAATGTCTATGGGTAGTATGTCTTTGCGACTAAGTGTCAGCCGTAAAATTAATGATATTTAAAAGATTGAAAAGTTCAATATGTGTAAACGTTTAATAACAAAACAATGTAAGAGTAGGCTCATATGATTAAACTGTTTAAGGATTTCTAAGCTCATTTAGTTAGAAGTAAATTAGTAGTACAGTATAGACTCTCTAACATGAACATTATGGTAACCTCAAAAATCGAGTAACTTGAACACGTTGTTTTTCGTTTTATGTATTCTGAAGCTTAAAAAGGAAATTTTTAAGAATCTTTACCTTGAACTTTTTAATTGCTGCCTCTATAAGTTGGCAAGCAAGGTCATCTTCATAAAATTATCCAGTAATTTTTGTTGTAGGAGGGCCTTTTTTTAAAGTTCAAAATGGGTTTAAAAAAAAGGAAACACAAATTAGAATATTGACATTTAAACAAAAGGCAGCAATTATTAATCAAATAAAGAAATGTTAAGGCGGTACGGTTTGTTCAAAAGCAATATAAAGCTTAATGAAAAACAAATCACAGCAAGGATCTCGTATTTTTGTCTGGACTAGGGAAAATGCACTTTACTTATGGTTTTTCCATCAATTCAAAAGAAATGTTAAATGTTCCGATAAGCCTATAAATATTTTAAGAGAGCAAGCCAAACACTTATTCATAAAGTAAAAGAGTCAAGAAGGTAGCACCTTCATGGCTGAAACACAAACACGCTTCAGCTTCGCCTGACGTTTACGAGTTCAGCCATAGGAATTCAATGCATGCTATCACAATGAAGCTTTGACCTCACGTTTCGTTTTCGTAATTAAAAGAACGTAATGTTACCTAATGTGACTCCAAACGGAAGCTCTAGTTCAAATTTGCTGAACATTTGCTTTGTCTGACAGCTCAACAGCTGTAAGAAAAGTCAACAAACAAAATACATTTGCTTTTGGAAGGATAACCATTGCTTATAGTTAAAAGGTATGTTATTGAAATATCCATAGAATAACTATACAATAATTATTTCTTGAAAATGTTTTATTTTTAAAGAACAGAAAATGAGTTTCGAAGAACTCCTCATAGATTGAAGAACTTCGTAGGTTGAGCTCCCGGATCCACCAACGCAACGTCTCTCAGTCTGCGCTTCTTTTTGCTCATTAAGC
This sequence comes from Eupeodes latifasciatus, assembly GCA_920104205.1. Classification (NCBI taxonomy): domain Eukaryota; kingdom Metazoa; phylum Arthropoda; class Insecta; order Diptera; family Syrphidae; genus Eupeodes; species Eupeodes latifasciatus. The sequence continues at coordinate 129,850,899 of OV049926.1, read as the reverse complement.
TGAACATACCCACGATAGGCTGTGTAAGCTACTTCCGCGATAAATTCAATTTGTTCGATTTCAAAATTCATATCTCTTATCTGCACGAAAAATCAAAACAAGCTTTTGAGAAAAAATAACAGCTGCTAATGACAGAAGTGTCATTTTGGAAATGTCACATTAGAAATGTCATTCAAAGCAATCTCAAAGCGGCCCATCGTAAGGCAGACTAAGCCGAAGCTGAAGCGTGTTTGTGTTTCAGCCATCAATGCTAGTTCTGGTGGATTCAGAAATGGAAAAGAAGATTTGGTATCTGATTGTTAAATTACAGTGGAGAACCTATTGAGCCATTCAAGAAAATAACTTGAATATAAAATCGCTGCTCTTCAACTTACAGCGCAACAAATAAACAACATGGATGAAACTGCACTGTTTTGGAAGTTGTTGCTTTTGGAGGAAAAATGAAAACAAAAAAGAGGCTGGGATGCGACCCACACTGATAACTTCCCATCCCGTCTATCGATTTGTCTTGCTTAAAAGTTTGTCTAAATGTATCAATTCTTACCAAATTTGCGTTCTATTTTTTGTAGATTTTATTTTTTTTATGAAATAACGGACTGTTGGATTTTTATAAAAAAAATATTGAATATAAAAAACAATATTTTCTGTGAAATAAAATAGGTTTGAAGCCAATATTTTTAATTTTTGAAAAGCTATTTGAGCCGAAAATCAATTTTTACCAACTTTTATTAATTTTTTTGTTTAGGTTTTTATTTTTTGTAAAAAAACTGTCAATTCGATTTTTCTCAAAATTTTTCCTAACGTTGAAAACAATATTTCTTATAAGTTAAAATTAGTTAGAAGCCATAATCTCAAATTTTTGAAAAGATATTTAAGTCGAAAATCAATTTTTACCAACTTTTGTTAAATTTTTTTTTCGGTTTTTAATTTTTTGTAAAAAAACTGTCAATTCTATTTTTTTCAAAATTTTACTGAATGTTGAAAACAATATTTTTTGAAAGATAAAAGTAGTTTAAAGCCAATATCTCAAAGTCTTGAAAAGATATTTGAGTCAAAACTCAATTTTTACCAACTTTTTTTTTTATTTTTTTTTAGGTTATTATTTTTTGTAAAAAAAACTGTCAATTCGATTTTTCTCAAAATTTTATCAGATGTCAAAACCATTATTCTTCGTTGCACAAAATTGTTTTGGAGATGAAATCATATTTTAGTCGTAAAATTTTCGAAGTGACAAATTTTTTTTTTCAGTTTTTTTGATTTATAAAAAAAACCGTTAATTGAATTTTTTTCCAAAAATATAATTGTTTTGTATCACGTTACAATATATAACATAAAATTTAATTCAAGTCTCTAGCGTCATTGGTTCATGAGATATTTAGGGTTAACCAAAATTTTCACCTTTTTTTTAAACTGCTATGGTAAAAAAACCACCTACGCAATTTTCTTGAGAGCCCTTTCTGCATCTTTCTGCCTTATTATCTGTATAACAAAATTTATTTGAAGTCGATATCTCTTCTGGTTCTTGAGCTATGGACGACGAAAATGTACATGAATGATCGTATCCTCAGACTTCAAAGTTCTCTAAAACCTAAGTTTGTCAGAAAACTAATCAAGATAAAATAAGGAACTTTTTTCAAACGTTGCGTTGGTTTTAATACAATTGTGTTTTGTCGTGTAGTTCTGTTGAAGCGCCCAACCCGTCTGATGTACGCAACTTTGTGAAAAAAAGTACCGGGGACTACTATACTAATGGAAACACTCGAATGGTACACACAGATGAAAATGTGGCTACTGAATCCGAAATCTTGCATTATTCGCTTACATAGCCGAATGGACTCAGCTTAGCAGTTTGGATATAAGAGAAACTTAAATTGGACAAAAATATTGTGGTGAAAAATCATCTTTTTTGACAAACTGAATTTGCGCAGAGAGTAGCATCTTTGTGATTGTTGATTTTCATCCAAGCAATCTTTAAGAAATCATCAACGAGGCCTTTTGGAAAATACGATTGATAAAATCCGGTCTTTAAAATGACATTGTTTTTCCATAATTAATAGGACTATTTGCTGTTATTAAAAAAGCCATAATAAGAAATTTAATTTTGTTAATTTTATTGCATTTTAAAGAAAAAAGTTGTATTTGGCCTACCCTTTACTCAAAAAGAAATAATTAATATTGCACAAAATAGAATAATATCGAACAAAAAATAAATTAAACAGGGATAAAATACTAAATTCATAAAAATATCTATGCAAATTTATAACTATTTCACGGTATATTTATGCGTTATATTACCACTCTCCACAGTAGTTTCGAAGCAAAATATTCCTGACATTTAAACAGAAAGCAGTTATATTAGAAATTAAATATAAATAATTAGTTTAAATTTCAGGTTCATACTTGAGTCTAGAAAATCAAGAAAATGAATAAAGTAATAGATTTTAATAATATTCGTTAAAAGTGTTGCCATATTTTTTTTTTATTTTAATTTAAGTACTTTTTAACAGAAAATGATCTTCTCCCACGTCTTAGGGAATTGTGTCTTGACCTAATTTCCATACATTTTATAGCATTGAATCTCCCTAAATGTATATAATAAACAGGTTTTTAACAGCAACAAAAATTATAACCATATATACATACCAAGATTTATTAAAGTTTCGAATATATTTTTGGGTGGCCCTTTTATCGAATCGAATCAATAAATCAACTCCAAATTCAAATTCTCTTACCCATAAATCAACGACATCACAGCCAAGCCATAATGTTGTGATTCATAGCCATTTCCGTATAATATTTTAAACAAACTTTTTCGATAGGTAGGTGAGTACGAATATACTTTAAAAAAGCAAAAGTAAGAATTTATATTAAGGTAAAGCCCGCCATCATGATCATCATCATCATCATATCGCGCAGCCCATCACCATGTGAGTAAATATATGGAACGCATGGGTTAAGTTAGTTTAGTAAGCTAATGTGTCTCTTCGGCTTATGTTAATTTGTTTTTTTTTTTGTGTGCTTTTTAATCTTCTTCTGCCACATCTTCTTCATTTTTTTTTCACGGCCACCATCATATCGTGCAGCAGCGCACAGGAAAGCAAGCTGCAGAATTAAATTGAAAATTATTTAACAGGTTTTATTGGGACTTTTTGTTTGTTTGTCTTGAAATTTCTTTATTTTTTGTATTAATTTAAAATTATGTAATTTTTTAGTGGCAGCAGTGGCGCAGCGGAGCAGCAGTCGTTGTCGTCTCCATTTCGTTCAGTTCTCGCATTTTTAATCAGCATTGATAAATCAAGGTCATTAACAAAGATCAACCCACATTGTATAGTTTTTTTTTTTTGTGTTTTGTTTAAATGAATTTTATTGCTTAGGATTTGTTGTATTTTATTTTTAAATCAAACAATGTTTTTGCGGATGCATGCATTTTTTGGTTTGTGTTGAAAAAGGGTAAAGTTATTTGGGTAGGTACATAGTTTTCTTCTCTTAAGAACAAACAAAATACCTTTAACAAATTGCTGTATAATTACTGTGCAAGATTAATTCGCTGATTAATACCAATCCTCAATATTATGTTATTTTGCTACCTCTACTTATCAGAGAGGAAATGATGAATGATGAGCTTTAATCACAATGTCAAGCTATTGATGCATATGCGGAGCTACATAGGTAAATGACAATGATTTGTATCTTTTACACATTCGGGGGACAAGAAATAAAGAAGTATCGCAAGTTTTTTTTTTTTTTTTCATTCACCATGAAATTCCATATTTATTTAATTCGCACACATAAAAAAAAAAACAAGATGTGGGATGGGATTTACCATTTAGGAAATTGCAAGGTAGTTGTTGTGCAGCGTTTTAACCAGAAATCCATTTTTTTTAATTCACGTTAACTTGTATAGTTTTTATTCAAGACAAATGGATGACTGTCACGAAGGATTTTTGGTTATTTTATCGAAGAATAAATAAGGTTTTAATAAAATATATTTGTACTCTGGAATAATTATACAAGAAGGTCTTTCTTGCGTGAGAACTGTGAACTACAAGAGATATTATGAAGATACAAAATAATTCGAGTTCGCTGTTCAGCTCTTTTGTTTTGGTATATTTAGAGTAAAAATTATTTTTGAATTTATTGAATTATAACTTGTTACTGATAATGTATAACAATTTATAGAGAAACTAGCTGACCCGGCCACGCGTTGCTGTTTTTTTTCATATAACATTGTTGTAAACTATTTAAGGGGAACGATAGGAGAACATTAGACATGGGCACCACCAAGCTTTCTTACATAGATGTCATTAAAAAAAAAAAACATGGCGACCTTCATGACTGATTTTCATCTACCGTTACTCCTTTTTACAATTGATTTATTATTTATCAAGGGAGAAGGAAACGTTAAAGCTCGTATACAAATTTACTGGATTAAGTATTTGAAATGGAAGGACTTTAAACACAATTGATACAAATTTTCGTACAGTTGATGTAAAACAAAAATCAATACAAAATAATTAAATTTAAAATTTATTATTATTTTTATTCAAATTTGTAATAAATGAGTATATTATAAAGTTTTTAATAAATAACATGATACAGTTAAACTTATAAATTGAGTAGGTAGGGCGAGTAGTTATAAATCTGCTAATAATAATATTTAATATTTTGAACTATAAATACTTTTAATTTCAATTTAATTTAGCACTAATCGGTGCACAATATTTTTGGTTAAACTGTTTTTAGCTAACGCAAATAGGTTCAATGGTTTTCCTATACGTGAGCATGCAACATACAGCTGCCCATGAGAAAAACATGTATATTTCAAATCTAGACCACAAATGGACATTGTTTGGCGTCGAGACTTATTTATAGACATGACATAAGCTAAACGAATTAGAAACTGTAACCTTCTGAAGGGTATGGTAGAACCTGACGGTATCATTGGAATACGTGGCAACAGGATAACTTTTTCTTTAAACTTTCCAGTCGAAATGGTTGCTTCAAAAATATTTCCGGTGTATTGTTTGATGACTAAATGTGTAGCGTTGCAAAATTCAGCTGCATTCAAATTACGCTGAAGAATAATAGATGAACCATTCTTTATTTGAAAATTATGTGGTGGCATTCCAGGTATATCTAGTGAATTTAAAACTTCAATTGGAAAATTTACACTATCATTTTCATTAACAACAGTATCGATCGATTTAAAATCATCAGATCGCCTGGTAATAATAACTGTTGTATCTGGAAGTTAATTTTGTCAACATCAACATTTTTGGCTGCTTAAATAGCCCGATGACTGAGCCAGTTATGATTCAAGTAATTACTCTGTATATCCGTAATCTGAATCAATTCATTTTTTTTTTTTCTTGAAGAACAGTGCAGAAATTGTCTGGCAGTTTGATGCATTGCGTTGCAGTTCTATTTTATCGTTCCCAATATCTAGTAATTACAAACTTAAAAACGATCAGTATGTCTTATTCTAAGATTCACTGCTGTACACATAGACAAAAAATCAGACCTTAGTGGTTTAAAAAATATTTCTTTTTTAATTGTGAACATTCTAGACTGTTGTAATTCAAAACCAAAAGAAATCTACAAGATAGGCTATAATAATAGAAAAAACATTTTTGTAATTAATCTAAAAATTATACATGAAATTAATTATGTATCCCTTTTTCGTTTTTGCAAATAAATATAGTTTTGTTGAACCTTCTCAGAATAGAAGTTTACCTTAAAAAAGGTCCCAAAAACCTATTTTATGGTACTCTTTTATTTCTCAGTCATAAACATTATGAGCTGAATAAGATAAGTGAATAAATTTAAACTTAATTTTAACAGGTTAATTTGAAACAAAAAAAGAGGCTGGGATGCGACCCACACTGATAACTTCCCATCCCGTCTATCGATTTATCTTGCTTAAAAGTTTGTCTAAATGTATCAATTCTTACCAAATTTGCGTTCTATTTTTTGTAGATTTTATTTTTTTTTATGAAAAAACGGACTGTTGGATTTTTATAAAAAAATTACTGAATATAAAAAACAATATTTTCTGTGAAATAAAATAAGTTTGAAGCCAATATTTTTAATTTTTGAAAAGCTATTTGAGCCGAAAATCAATTTTTACCAACTTTTATTAATTTTTTTGTTTAGGTTTTTATTTTTTGTAAAAAAACTGTCAATTCGATTTTTCTCAAAATTTGTCCTAATGTTGAAAACAATATTTCTTATAAGTTAAAATTAGTTAGAAGCCATAATCTCAAATTTTTGAAAAGATATTTAAGTCGAAAATCAATTTTTACCAACTTTTGTTAAATTTTTTTTTCGGTTTTTAATTTTTTGTAAAAAAACTGTCAATTCTATTTTTTTCAAAATATTACTGAATGTTGAAAACAATATTTTTTGAAAGATAAAAGTAGTTTAAAGCCAATATCTCAAAGTCTTGAAAAGATATTTGAGTCAAAACTCAATTTTTACCAACTTTTTTTTTATTTTTTTTTAGGTTATTATTTTTTGTAAAAAAACTGTCAATTCGATTTTTCTCAAAATTTTTCCTACTGTTCAAAACAATATTTCTTATAAGATAAAATTAGTTAGAAGCCATAAACTCAAATTTTTGAAAAGATATTTAAGTCGAAAATCAATTTTTACCAACTTTTGTTAATTTTTTTTTTCGGTTTTTAATTTTTTGTAAAAAAACTGTCAATTCTATTTTTTTCAAAATTTTACTGAATGTTGAAAACAATATTTTTTGAAAGATAAAAGTAGTTTAAAGCCAATATCTCAAAGTTTTGAAAAGATATTTGAGTCAAAACTCAATTTTTACCAACTTTTTTTTATTTTTTTTTTTAGGTTTTTATTTTTTGTAAAAAAACTGTCAATTCGATTTTTCTCAAAATTTTATCAGATGTCAAAAACATTATTCTTCGTTGCACAAAATTGTTTTGGAGATGAAATCATATTTTAGTCGTAAAATTTTCGAAGTGACAAATTTTTTTTTTCAGTTTTTTTGATTTATAAAAAAACCGTTAATTGAATTTTTTTCCAAAAATATAATTGTTTTGTATCACGTTACAATATATAATACAAAATTTAATTCAAGTCTCTAGCGTCATTGGTTCATGAGATATTTAGGGTTAACCAAAATTTTCACCTTTTTTTTAAACTGCTATGGTAAAAAAACCACCCACGCAATTTTCTTGAGAGCCCTTTCTGCATCTTTCTGCCTTATTATCTGTATAACAAAATTTATTTGAAGTCGATATCTCTTCTGGTTCTTGAGCTATGGACGACGAAAAAACGTCGCGAACGTACGGACGTACGGACGTACGGACGTACGGACGTACGTACACACGCACGCACAGACATCTTTCTAAAAATCTTTTATTTCGACTCTAGGGACCTTGAAACGTCGAGAAATGTCAAAATTTTCAATTTGTCAAATCGGACCCATTACAATAACTTCCTATGGGAAGTTAAAAAAGAGGCTGGGATGCGACCCACACTGATAACTTCCCATCCCGTCTGTCGATTTGTCTTACTTAAAAGTTTGTCTATATGTATCAATTTTTACCAAATTTGCGTACTATTTTTTGTAGATTTAATTTTTTATGAAAAAATGAACTGTTGGATTTTTATAAAAAAAAATACTGAATATCGAAAACAATATTTTCTGCGAAATTAAGAAGAAGTGTGAAGACAATATTTTTAATTTTTGAAAAGCTATTTGAGTCGAAAGTAAATTTTTACCAAGTTTTAGTATTGTTTTTTTTTTTAGGTTTTTATTTTTTTGTAAAAAAACTGTCAATTCGATTTTTCTCAAAATTTTTCCTAATGTTGAAAACAAAATTTTTTATAAGTTAAAATTAGTTAGAAGAAATTATCTCAAATTTTTGAAAAGATATTTGAGTCGAAAACCAATATATAAATATATTAGTGTGCTATCACGTTACAATATATTATATAAAACTTAATTCAAGTCTCTAGCGTTTTTGGTTCATGAGATATTTAGGGTTAACCAAAATGTTCACCTTTTTTTTAAACTGCTATCGTAAAAAAAACACCCACGCAATTTTTTTGAAAGCCCTTTCTGCATCTTTCTGCCTTATTATCTGTATAACAAAATTTATTTGAAGTCGATATCTCTTCTGGTTCTTGAGCTATGGACGACGAAAAAAGGTCGCGAACGTACGAACGTACAGACATCTTTCTAAAAATCTTTTATTTCGACTCTAGGGACCTTGAAACGTCGTGAAAAGTCAAAATTTTCAATTCGACAAATCGGACCGATTACAATAACTTCCTATGGGAAGTTAACAAAGTCATTAGGAATAAACAGACAAGATTGGGGCTTCAAAATGTGGTTGATTAAAGCCATGTATGTATGTATGTTTTTAATAAAATTAAACAAAATAGACCCCTTAAAAACATAAAGAAAAAAATGATTTGTATAAACATAATAGAAATAAAGTGTACGACTGGGTGGCACTGTATGCGAACAATCTGTTAAAAAATAGTACTTACATATGTAGATATATTTTAAGATTTTAAAATAAACATGCAAAATAGGTTTGTTTTTCTTCAAAAATTTAAATGTCGTGTTTTGAATAATAGAAAACCTTTATTTACTTTTCTGATTTTTGAACATCATATATTATTTAGACATTTAAATCGCCCCATTCTGGAGCAATACAATTCAATATTAATATTATTTTGTATGAAGCCAAGGTGTGAAAAAATGTTGTGAAGAAAGTTTAATAAAAATCGAAAATTCGATTTTTCTGAAAATGGTCCGATAGATTTATATTAAACTTTCGTAGTTAAAAAAAAAACATGATAAGAACGCCTAGCTAAAAACCTTTATTTTCAAGTTTAAACTCAATTGACTCAATGGATTAGGCTCTAGGGGTAAGGGCAGACAGGCGTACGGAATCGCATTTCGCACGTTTTTCGACTTTTATACTATCGTAATGTCATGTTTGATTAAAATCTACGAGTAAGAGTTCAAATTTTGTACGGGATTAAGACTTGCCAAATAGTTCATATACGTCGCCAGTAAAAGGAAACAATATTAAAGATAGAGTCTTAAGTGTTTGTTTTAATATTTTATATAATCATATAATTATGCCACTTAAAAAAGCTTTATTTCTAAAAAAAAGTGTAAGTTATTGCCAACAGATTTAGAGGAGTTACTGATATTATTTCCTGTTTTAGTTTTGTATGTTATTAGAAACGATAATTTTGCATTTTGAACTCTTGTATTACTACTAATATTGAATATAAATAATAAAATATTCATTGAATCTTCTTCTAACATCAATAATAAAATCCCACAAACTTAATAATCACTAGATTATCATCATGATTTTAATTTAACAAAAAAGATCTTATTTATGCAATACTTTTTTGTTGCTTGCATTATTTTTGAAAAGTCTTTATGAAATTTATTTGAAGTAGTTTGAAATTGTATTGTTTTGACAATTTTTAATAAAGAGTTTTTCAATAGAGATAAGTTGATTTTGAAAGCTCATTGCAGCATATTGTTTTTGTAAGTTTTATTATACTATTAAATAGTTTATTTTAATTTGTTTTGTTTTCAAAATGGGTGTTCTCTTGTAGTAACGATTCACGCTTTATGCCCTTTCTATGGGGTACATGGTGGTCCTTCAAAGTTGGCTATTCAACGCTTGGGTGGCCACATTTGAGTCTACCGGCTCAGTAAACAATCAGCTAACACCCGTAATTCTACAAAACGCAAGATCTGCCGAAAACATCGATGATTTTTGTGAAATTGTGCAGCAGAATCCGACGCAGTTAATTCCGCGTCGCTCACAAGAACTTATCCTGTCGCAGACCGGTCGTCATTTGGTACAGCACCCATAAAAAACTCAAAGGACTATACGCAGTGTCGTGATCTCAATTTTGGTCAAAAATCATATTTGGCGATAAGACCCATTTGCGGATGATTGAATAAGCAAAATTGCCGGATTTGAGACGACATCAATCAACGTGAGATTCACTAGGTGCCAATGCATCCAAATAAAGTTACTTTTTGGTGTGGATTTTGGGCTCAAAGCGTCATCAGATCGTATTCTTCACCATCACTTCTTTTGGCCTGAATTAAATAATATGGACACCAAAGACATATAGTTTCAACAGAATGCCTCTTTGTAATGTAAAACAATGTCGTAGCTTGAAAAAATAAAAGTTGGCCAAATTAGTACGGAAGAAGCAAATCAAACTGTTTCAATACTTTTGTCTATAGCAATTAAGTATTGTGCCGTTGACGAAGAAGTATAATCTTTATTACCAGTATAGGTTTCCATTTGCATTTTTAAGATTAATATCAACATAATATGAAGTATATAAAATGTATATTTGCACAAAGCTAAAAGATGAGAGATTCTGTAAAAAGGAGACCCTTTAAACTGCACCAACTATAGAGGAATCAGTCTACTTAACATCGCTTACAAAATCTCTTCTGCCGTAATATGTGAACGTCTAAAGCCCATCGTCAACAACCTGATAGGTCCTTATCAGTATAGTTTTAGACCAGGAAAGTCCACAGTCGATTAAATATTCATATTACGGCAGATCCTGGAAAAAAACCCAGAACATCAAATCGGCACCTATTTTTCATCGATTTCAAGGCCGCATATGACAGCATCTACAGGGACGGGCTGTATAGAGCCATGTCTAGTTTTGGCAGCCCTGCCAAAATCGTCCATGTGCGCAGGATTACCATGGAGAATTTCAGCTGCTCCATAAAGGTTGGAAACAACTTAACAGAACTTTTCGATGTCAAAAAAAAGTTTTAGACAAGGTGATGCGCTATCATGCGATTTTTTTAACATCGTACTTGAAAGAATAGTGCAGAGTTCACACGTCAACACTAGAGGCACTATCTGCTGATGACATTGACATAATCGGAAGAACTCAGCGTGATGTCAATGGGGCTTTTGTGAGTATTGAGGCAGAAGCGTCAATGGGCTTAACGGTTAATGAGGGCAAAACTAAGTAAATGCTGTCGTCAAAAAAGGACATACAACACCGACGTCTTGGTCAAAACGTCACCAACGACAGACGTAACTTTGAGGTAGTCAAGGACTTCGTCTACCTAGGCTCCGCTGTACACGCAGAAAACAACACCAGCGCTGAGATCAAACGAAGAATAATTCTTGCTAACCGCTGTTTCTTTAGGCTAAGAAAGCAATTGAGTGGAAAAGTCCTCTCTCCAAGGACCAAAGTGTCGCTATATAAGACCCTTATCATCCCCGTCCTGCTATACGGTGCAGAAGCATGGACTATGACAAAAGCGGATTAAAGCACCTTGGGTCGTTTCGAGAGAAAAAATCTTCGTGTGATCTACGGTCCCGTATGAATCGAGAAGATGGAACGACGAGCTGTACGGGATGTACAGTGACGTAGACTTAGCCAGAAGGGTAAAAGTCCAACGACTAAGATGGCTGGGTCACGTAGAGTGCATGGAAATGAATGCTCCGGCCCGTAAACTCTTCGAATCCACAACCAGAGGACAGCGCAGTAGTGGAAGACCACGAATCAGGTGGCCCGCACAAGTGGAAAGTGACCTCTCCAAACTTGGAGCGCGAAACTGGATACATCTAGGGACCAAGCTAGATGGAGAAATTTTTTAGGTAAGGCCCTAGTTTACACAGGACTATAGCGCCACCTTAAGTAAGTAAAGGATGAGTCAGATACAATTTTCGTTTTAAAAATACAAATCCGCGAAAAATTCAAGTAACATATACTGTGTCCCAAAATTAACGCAAGATTTGAATTAAATAGAAAACGCCGTTTTTAGTCTTTTGATAGTTATATTTTTATTGACTCGTAAAGTACATAGGATAGGGTTATGTATGGAATAACACATCGGACAAATGGCCTCCACGGCTTTGCATGCACATGCGCACTCTTTTGTTGAAATTTTCCATGACCATTCTGCATAAATGTGGCTTAATTTCGTTGATGCAGCGTTGAATCTCCTCCTTTAATGCACGGGTGGTTGTGGGCTTGTTGACATAGACTTGTGATTTCAAATAACCCCATAAAAAGAAGTCTAATGGTGTTAAATCACACGATATAGGAGGCCAATTTTGATCACCGAAACGAGAAAGTACACGACCTGGAAATGTCTCATGCAGTAATTGAATTGTTTCACGGGCTGTATGACATGTGGCACCGTCTTGTTGAAACCACATATTGGACACATCAATATCATCCAATTTTGGCAGAAAGAACTGTGTAATCATGTCGCGATATCGAGCACCAGTAACAGTCACTGCTTGACCAGCATCATTTTCAAAAAAATATGGCCCAATTATGCCTCCAGCCCAAAATCCACACCATACAGTCACGCGTTGTGGATGCATTTGTTTTTCGACAATCACATGTGGGTTCTCCGAACCCCAAATGCGGCAATTTTGGCGATTGACAAAGCCATCAAGATGAAAATGTGCTTCATCGCTTAGGATGATTTTGCTCGAAAAATCAGGGTCCATTTGTTGATGTTCAATAATCCATTCAACGAACTCTCTTCTCTGTCCATGGTCATTAGGCTTCAATTGTTGTGTTAATTGAATTTTGTAAGCATGAAGACACAGATCTTTGGTGAGTATACGTTGTAGAGAGGTTCTTGAAATTTGCAATTCTTGTCCACGACGTCGAATTGAGGTTCCTGGATTGTCAGCAACACTTTCACGCACTGCTTCGACATTCACATTTGAACGGCTTGTTTTTGGACGACCAGTGTGTTTGGCGTCTCCAACGGATCCAGTCTCCATGAATTTTTCAATTAATCTCTTCACAGTTGACGAAGTTAAAACACTATTCCCACCATATTTTGTATGAAATTTTCGAACTGCAGCCGCCAAGCTTTTACTATTTTTGAAATATTCTTTAATAATGAAGACACGTTGTTCTCTCGTGTAACGCTTCATTTTTAATAACCCTATACTGTTAGCTGTCAAATTGCTTTTTTTTCAGGGTTGCCAACACTTCACTACACAAATGGCGGCAAATTCAAATCTTGCGTTAATTTTGGGACACCCTTACTATTTTATTAGTTTTGAAAAAATTAAAAGGAAATAATGAAAAAATTCCTTTACAATTCCTCAAAATCGATCAAAATTCGATTTACTTTTTGAAATTTTAAACTAAAGAAGCTTAGCTTCAAACGTATGCAGAAGGATCTATATAAATATCCTAATTATCTTTAACGCATGTCTTTGTGTTATACTATATAAAGTGTCAACGCATAGACTTGAGGGTGTGGATAAAGGAGGAAGCACTCAATCCACTAGTGGATTGCCTACAAATTTCAAATGTGTTTTTGAATCCCTCCCCCTGACGGCACCTACATATGTACGTATGTATGTTTGATTATAACACTACCATCTGTAAGTTAACTTATGAATTTAAATTTTATAGATTCATATCTTTAATAAATATAATTTAGGTACTAATCAATAAAAACAAAAAATAAATACAGATCTGACCCATTTCTTGGTTCATAATCATAGTCTCCAAAATCATTTGATTGATATGCGTCAGAGAAAAAAAAAATCTAATTAACACATTCCACGAAATCCAATTGAAAAATATGAATAATGGTCAGTCCCATCAATCATCACTCTGCATTTAACTTTATACAAATACCTACTACTTTCCAATTATTGTGTTAGCGCAAATATTGGGCAAAAGCCCCAAGCAGTCTTTGGAACTATATGTATATTGGTTCATACTACTAACTTCTTTTAACTAAACAAGTGAACATCAACAATCAACCTTCATCCAACAAGTAATATGCAGATATGCAAATTTGTTGTATGTGTACCTACATATATGTATAATTGTAGTGTAGGTACGTAAGCGAACATGTTAAATATATGGTAGCATCATGGCATATCACATCATTGTTATAGGCCAAGTTATTTAATCCTATATATAAAATTTTATATTCTTCTTTTTAAATAAATCCCAGAGAATACTAATTTATTTATTAGCAAAACTATTATAAAGTTTGAACCGTGAGTTGAAGGTTACTTTAATAAGAAAAAAATTAAAGCTATAAAGTATTTTTTGTCAATCGAATAGGTAAATAAAAGAAAATTAGATGCATGAAGGGGTTGGATGTAGGTGCTTTTGAAATGTTTTACTACCCGTTGTGTAATTTTTGGAAAATGTACAAACATTGTATGAATGAATGGAATGAAGACCTAAATGTTAAATAATAAAGGATATGGAGCAACTCAATGTGAAATTATTTCAATCACACGCATAGAAAAGTTTCGTGCACAAACCAAAGAAGAGGAATATTTTTTAAATACTACAAAATATGAAAAGTAAGTATACGCCCAAGTGAACATTGATATTTTCTTCGTTAAAGACAAGAAAGGTCTAGAACTGACACATGTGATGATTGGAACTTTTTCCTAAGTTATATGTAGCGTAACACGCTTATAATGCTATTTAAAGCGCAGCTCGCTGATAATATTATATAAATATATTATTATATTTATATAATATAAGTGGCAAAAGGTGCCTATATGAATGACTCAAGTCAACTTGTAAAGTATGATCAAGAATGATTTTATTATTCAAAATTCACAACTATTTATACTTAAAAATTATCGATATATTCTTACAAATTATTGGGGACAATTCTATTACTCATTATAATTTGTTTTCTGGAGTAGTGTAGTAAAATACATTCTGTGTCATTCATAGTGCATCGTCATCAAAGCGACGTCAATGCTCTCAGCTTCGTTGGTCAAAGGGGACAACGAAAATAGGTGTTATGTATCAATGCAATTGGTTGTATTGCAGAATTTATTATATTGTGTGGATTTGTTTACATGATTATTTTTGTTTACGTTTGAATGAATTAATTAATGACTGGTTATTCTTATTACACTACACACATAAGCATTTTCTAATATTGACGAAGCAGTTTCAAATTTTTATAAGATCCTTAATAACTGTTTAGAAAAAAATCTACCTTTAAAAAAATCAAGAAATACAAACTTTAGCCATCCTTGGTACCTACACGAAAGAATTGCGTTTACTGCGTAACAAAAGAAATAAGGCATGAAAAACTTACCTCAAAACTCTGTCTCCAATCAACTTCTCTTAATATTTTGAACTCTTTAATGAATTGAAGATTTTTTTTTTATATTGTGCGCGCACTAAAGGGGTTATGAATACCCTTATAATGATTAAACACAGTGCGAGCAATTAGGAAAGGGAGATAGGATTAGAAAGGAGAACCCGATGCATATTGATTTTGAGTGTCTGCACATGTAATGAGTGGGAAATATTGAGTCAGGTAAAGCATTCCAAATTCGCGTAGTGCGGCTAAAGAAAGAATCTCTGTACTTAACAATACGTCTGAAATTGGGCTCAAGGGTAAATTGATGGGCATTCCTAGCAGTACGGGTATTACGGTTGAATTGCTTAAGGGGAGGAATGCAACTGGCATTGTATGAGAGTTATACTCTAGTTCAAAGCTTTGTTAATTATAGCCAGATCAGAAGGGGTAAAAAACTTCTTGCATCGTCGGAGAAAACCTAAACACTTAGCAGCATTTTTGGCGATGCCAAATATGTGTAGTACCCGTGGCATAATGGTTAGTGTGTTGGACAGTCATGCCAGAGGTCTTGGGTTCGATCCCTGCCTATGTCATCTAAAGTTTTTTTCACGGGTACTGCCTCTTGCGAGGAATTGACAAATTCTCCAAGAGTAATTCTTGTCATGAAAAGTGCTTTCTCAAATTAGCTGTTCGGATTCGGCTTGAAACTGTAGGTCCCCTCCATCCCTGACAACAATACTCGCACACGTGAATGGTTGAAATTGTAAGTCACTAGGCCCTAGTTCTCAACGGACTGTTGCGCCACCCAATTTATTTTTATAAATATGTGATCACTCCACAACAAGTGGTTTGTGATGCACATACCTAGGACTGAAAGTTGTTCAATCTCCTCGATGCAAGTACCACCCATGGATAGTGGCATTGGGGAAGGGTTACGCTTTATGACAGTAGACAGCATTGAGTTTTCGAATCATTCTACACGGTTTTTGAATCCCCATTGAACAATGCTGTCAAGATCAGAATTGAATGAGCTTATCATACGCTGCCGTTGGTATTACCAACATGAAAAAATCATATGGCTTTCCGGTTAGATAAAACTGTTGATATCATTTGTTAATAGCCCTGAATAAGTTCATGAAGTATATTTTTATATTCCTTACTCCTTTTAGCAAACTAGCTGTCATCACATCCCTGTGCTACAGAGTACGGTCCTTGATCTTTTATCCGTGTTGAATGATGGCTGCTCAGCCGGTCCCGATGGTATTATATCAGGAACAAGTCATTTCTAATACAAATTTTCAAGAAAGGTAACAAGGCGGATATAACAAACTACAGGCCCATTGCAAGGCTTTCTTGCATTCCTAAAGTGTTTAAACAATTTGTTTGTGAAAGTGTAGCATTATTTAGTAAGAATCTCATTTGCGAACAGCAACATGTTTTTGTGAAAAAAAGACCAACCGTTACTAATCTCCTCACATTCTCAAACATATGTTCAAACGCTTTAGAACAAGGTCATGAAGTTGACTGTGTATACACTGACTTTTCTAAAGCTTTTGACCAACTTTACCACGGAATTATTTTATTTAAACTTAAAGCTCTTGGTTTCCCACCACTTTTCTTAGCTTGGATCAAATTATACCTTGAAAACAGATCCTATGAGGTAAAATTTTGAAATTATCATTCATAACCTTTTGTTGCTCAATCTGGTGTTCCCCAGGGAAGCCATCTTGGCCCTATTCTGTTCATCCTGTCTATTAACGACGTATCGTCATGTCTACGCTCAAGTGAAGTTCTCATTTTTGCTGACGACATGAAGATTTTTAAAATAATAAAGTCCACATATCGTCGCCGCCGTTGTATTAAAACTCCCTTATTTTGGAGTTTGAGTTCTTTATAATTTCAAAATGGTGCATCGTAGACCTTAGGGAGTTTCGAGAAAACATAAATTTTGTAATTTGCATGAACTTGGTGTATTTATTTCATTTTTTCGGAAAATGGACTTAGGGAGTTTTCAAAGAACGACCACGATATGATCATTGATCGTATTCTTTCGCAAGCTGAAACTGATAGTTTCAAATTTTGGTGTGGGAAAAATAGCCTTGCCCTCACCCCTTTAAAATGCCAACGATAACTTTTACTAAAAAACGAATCGGTAGTGTATTTGATTATTGTTTATCACAGCAGAAACTCTGTGGGGTCTTCACATTTAAAGATTTAGGTGTTCAATTCTGTTCCAACTTAGAATTTACACATCACTTTAATTGTATTGTTAATAAAGCAGGTTCTATGCTTGGTTTTTTTAAAACGCTGTGCAAAGGATTTCACTGATCCCTATGTTACACTTTCTTTGTACAAGTACCATGTTCGTCCTCATCTTGAATATGCTTCGCATGTATGGACTCCCTATATCGAAATTCATAGAAAACGTATTGAATCAATTCAACACAATTTCATTCGCTTCGCCCTAAAGGGTCTTCCTTGGGATGATCCTTACGATCTGCCTCCCTATGAACATCGTATTCAGCTTCTTTAAATGCAATCTCTTCATCAAAGGCGTATTAATAATGGCTTAATATTTCTTCATCAACTTATTAATGGTGAAATTGATGCACCTTGTTTGCTATCTTGTGTACATTTGAATTACTGAGGCGGAACTCATCACCTGCGTTCATTTGATTTTATATATATTGACTCCCATTAGAACAAACTATGAAAAGACTGAAGCTTTAAGTCGAATGAGTATTTTATATAACTTAAAGTGTTCATAGATAGATTTAAATCTAAATAAGGTGGGATTAAAATCATTGTTTACAACCAGTGCTCCACTATTTTACGTCTATAATAGTTTATATTAAATGTTAATAATGTTTTGTATTTTGTGCGTATGTTAGGCTATAATTGTATTATGTTCTTACTAACAACTAACACATGCACTTATGAATTATGATGAGCCTCTGATCGTAGTTTGACGCTTGCTATAAGCTAACTACTTTCTGAAAATTCTGAAGTGTAAAAAATGAAAGAACATTTAGGTTTCGTTTTGTAATGTAATTTTTGCCTATACAGTGATTGGAATAACACCAAAAGTTCCCTCTGATTGGTTAATTTGGCCGACACATAACAAGCATAAAGAACTTACTAATATGGATTTGTATATAATTTGAGATGTAATTAAGGCTATTTTGTATAAGCATTAACATGAAAACTAAAGGAGTGCAAATGACACGTTTAACAAACGAGGATTTGTAATCCAATCAACTCTTCAGATGAGTCACCCAGTTTAAGAAAGCTAAAGTCGTCGTTTCTTTAAAACTATTCCCAAAGAATTTTAGAAGAATATTTCAATTTAGCGAAGACTCTGAGAATAGTAGCAAAATTAATATTCATTACGTTTTATATTTTTCCCCAGACCAATACATTACCTTAAGCTATTTTTGAGATCATCAAATAAATAAATTAAACTATATACAAAAGATTAATAAACATCGGGAAACGATAAGATTCAAAATACATATGAGAAAAAAAAAACTCTAAAATATATGACACACTTTATTTGGTAATTTTTGGACAATGAGACCGCAAGCAATATCTTCTTTTATAGTTTTTCTTTTATTTCTTTTTTGTTTATTGTTTTTGCAATGTACACCGTACACCCTAAAATCAATAATTAAAAAAGAAAAACATAAAGATATGAATCGCAATCTTGTTTCCCGGTTATTTTGTTGTGAACATTGGCATCTTCTTCTTTTATAGTATTTTTTATTTTTACCCCCACAATTGCTGGCTTGAATCGTTGGCTTACATCGTTCGTGTGATTTGGGATAACTTTGGTATAAATTAAGAAGATGCGAATGTCTACACATCATTCAGCAATTACTTACTTGCAAGTTAAGTCTTTACTTACGAACTTAAAAAATCAAAACCAACAAATTCAGAATGAAATTCGTCATTGTTTTCGTTGCTTTCGTTGCTGTTGCTTTGGCTGCTCCTTTGGACAATCCTCAGGATGCTCAGATCCTTCGTTATGACAACGATAATATTGGAGTCGATGGATACAATTATGCGTAAGTTTTCAAGATATTTTGTCAAGTGTATCAAGTTAATGTTATGATTTACTTCTTTTACAGTTATGAGACCAGCGATGGTAAATCTGTTAGCGAACAAGGACAATTGAAGAATGTTGGAACCGAACAAGAAGCCATCTCAGTTCGCGGGCAATTCAGCTATGTCGGTGATGATGGTGCCACTTACACTGTTAACTATATCGCTGATGAGAACGGTTTCCAGCCCAGCGGTGCCCATATTCCACAGGCAGCTTAAATGAGAACGGTTATTTGTTTTGATTGAGTGAATAGATAGTCAGATGTCTAAAAAAAAAAAAAAAGAAATAGTATTGCCTCACCACATTGACCAAACAATTTTTTAACATAGACTGATTTATTGGTCATAAAGTTGAAGCTCTGTTGAATAGTTTAAGTATTTTTTTTTTTAAAGCAAAAAAAGAAAAGTAAAAATGTGTTAAATTTTAAAGAAATGTTTTTTTGTATTTTTATTTTGATTATTTTGGAATCTATACTTTGATGGGTTTTTTCCTTTTTGTTGATTGGACGAATAATATAATCCAATTCTATTTAACTTCGAAAAGCTTAGGAAGCACAAACAAATCTTCATTTTCTATGAAAAGATAAGTTGTGATGAAAGTGAAAGAGACTTTGAAAATAGGTTGCTAACCCCAAATAGATTTATGATTAGAAGTTAAAGAATACACTATTTTCAATAACAATTACTCCGTATTAATCTTGATTTTAGAAAAATTATGTAGTTACACTACGTGTCACATGGATAGGGACAAGTTTTTTTCGTTTTTTATTTGACGACCCTTCAAAGTAAGGAAAATTGCAACAAATTTTATGGTTTAGATAAATACTGGTTTTATTGAATAGATTAAAATAATTTTTAGTAAAATGTGCTGCCTCCTGATATTTGAATTACTTCAAGTAACCTGTGGTGTATGGATTCGTAGAGTGCTGTCAGATAATTGAGCGAAATTCGGGCTTAGGACCAGTTTATAGATTCAATAATCTCTTCCGTGTTTTGGTATTGACATCCTCCTTCGTAGACTTTTCTTGAAAGCCATCCCCACACGGGTTCTATAAAGTTCAGGCCAGGAGAATATGTGGGCCATGGTAATAAGTTCACATTTTGTCCTGAATCTAGGTTTTTGTTGTACGTGCGGTATGAATTAGTGCATTATCTTATTCAAAAGTTTATCGTTGTCCACCAAACATTTCAGAAAACTGCTCGTTCCAGAATCGATTTGTAAGTGATTGCCGTCATTTTAGAGCTGTCCCGTAATAGGTGATTGCTCCCAATACCATTACACCGTCTCCTTTGTTGTGCCGTTTTTCAAGATAGATGTATTCCTTTATTAAATCATGGAAATAGCTATATCCATCAGGTCCCACCAAATTTTTTTTTTTTTTTTATCAGAAAAGACGAACATAAGTATGCCAAGCTCGATTCCGTTTACTGTGATTTGTTGCAAAATTGCGTTCAGCATTCTATGGTAGGTTTTTCTTCATTTTTTGGTGCCGTATATAGTCTGCCTTCTGTATCACCGAGCAACAATCGATCTATTAGCATTTACCCCAGCTTCTGCCTTGAATTTACTAATGGGAAAGCCTTGAATTTGAAGCAGCTCTCACTATCACCCGCCTTTCCTGAAATGATGTGACTTTCTTGACTCTTCCATTGTGGTTTTTTCCATACATATCTAGGTCCTTGATGTAGTTCTATACAAAATTTGAACTTCTACTAATTCTGCTGGCTATAAAACGGATGGTTTTGCCGAAATCCCGGTAAGCTCGAATTTGTCCCATTTCCTTCTTGGTTATCGTTATTTCTACCCATACTTCTTGATTCTAGCAAATTAATACTCGTAGTAAGATCCCAAACAATCAGGGTATCCTTTTATCTGATTTAAAACACGCTAATAAAGTACATAAAGTTAGATTTTGCACTTATTCATGTGACACAAAAAACAGGTACTTTTTTCAACCTTCATAAAACTTGATTTTATCAACTTAATCCAAAATGTTTGTTTGCAATATAAACTTATTACATACCTTATTCATTCCACATTTGGGCTTTGCCAGAAAAAAAACCCAAGGGTTTAAAAATTATCGTCAAATTAAAACCAAAAAAAGCGTGTACCTATTCATGTGACACGAAGTGTACTACAGAATGAGGTTCAGAATTGTTGACTATTGACAGACTTCATAGTCTTTGCCTTTTAGTGGATTTTAGAAAAAAATCACAGGATTAATTTGCTGATAATACACCAGTGTTTGGTTTAACCCATTGCTTGGCTTTTCAGTGAAACCGTTTATATTTATTCGATGTATTCCTTACGTTTTCATGACGAAACCAATTGTATTTTTATAAACTATAAAAGACACCTCTCGAGAACAAAGGGTTTATGTCGTTTGTGGAGTACCTAATTTAAAAGACCTATACGCCTAAGCTACTGAAACAATTTGAATGAAATTTGGTATGGAGATATTTTGATACCCGAGAAAGGACATAGGCTACTTTTTACCCCGGGAAAATTACGCATTCCCATGGGAAAATTCAGGTGGGCCGATCGCTTTTACGCATTTACTACTGAACAGATTTAAATGAAATTTGGTAAGGAGATAGTTTGAGACTTAAGAAAGGACATGAGTTACTTTTGACCTCGGAAAAAACAACGTATTCCGTTTCCTCTGTAAGCAGCATTTGCAATAACAATAAATAAAGCTCAGAGGCAAACGCTGAAAGTTGCAGGTGTAAATTTGGAAAAAAAACTATTTTTCCCATGGACAATTATATGTAGCGTGCTCACGAGTCTCAAACCCACACAATCGTTACGTTCTGGCCAAGGAAGGAAGAAAAACAAAAAACGTCGTATATAGAAATGTATTGCAATAACCTATCTTCTTCTTAAAATGTATTAACCTAACCTAACCCAACATATGACAATCACATGGGAGCGGGTCGAAATGCTGTATTTTAAAATACTGTATGGTCAAAATTCTGTATGATACTGTACGATACTGTATGGTCATAATACTGTATAGTTAATATTCTGTATTTCAAAATACTGTACATTTAAAATACTGTGTTTCAAAATGCTGTATTGTCAAAATACTGTATCTCATAATACTGTATAATACTGGAAGTTTTGACAGATCAATTAGTTTGGTGCAATTGTTGTTTATAATAGGAACAATTCATGTAAAAATGTGAGAGAGATACAAAAAACTAAGAAGAAGAAAATGAGAAAGAGAAAATATAAAGAAGATACCATTTATATTATATTTGTTTTTATTATTTCAGAGATTTATGAATTTATCAAAGGTACCTACATATGTATGTTATTGTTCAAGGGAGTATATTAGAACATTATGCTAATGAAAAATGATTATGATGTTTTCTTAAAAAAGTATTCTGTTTTTAGAATTTTGAGATATAGCATTTTGATCATGCAGTATTTTGTACATACAGTATTTTGAAATACAGTGTTTTGAGATACAGTATTTTAAATACAGTATTTTGATCCACACAGTATTTCGACCCCAACCCCAATGAACATACGTACAAAAGAGTACAGCTCAGGTTTTTTCATACTACTATCCAAAAAAACTATCTAATGCGGAAGAAGTCGCGGGTAAAAGCTAGTTCAACTATATTTTAAAAGGTAAGGTTCAAAAATCATAAGATGTAGTAAAAAGTCATAGTAGTTTTTCAAAAATGTTTAATGTCGAACACAAAACTAAAATATTAATGTTTTTAACTTTTTTTTTGGTTTCATTTTCAAACTCAAGATTTAAGAAAAAACTTCAGATTTGATATAATTAAATTTGTGTTGTGAATAGATTTGTTTCTGCAGTTTGCATTATCAAAATAATGTTTATATTTGCTCAGGTTCGTCAACTTGTGCAGATATTTTGTGATGTGAATATGAAAATCTGTAAAAAAAATTTTGACATTAACTTTAACATTGATTTTGCGGACTTTTTTTTTAAATAATATTGAATGAAGAACAAAAACATTGGGGTGAATGCTGAATTTTTAGAGCTCTACAGGGAACATCTGGATCTTTGGAAACTAAAGAATCCTGATTATAGCAGCAGGATTATGATAAATCAAGGATACGACCGTTTAAATCACAAATTTAAAGAAAAATATCCAAATGCCAACCGTGCCGACAACTGTAAAAAAGATAAATAATTTCCGGACAAATTACCGAAAAGCGGTCAGAAGTCAGGTGCTGGAGCGGATGATATTTATGAACCGTCGTTATGGTATTTTTTAACGCTTTCCTGTGTTTTCATGACTATTTTACCAATTCCTTGCGGATAAATACATAGCTGTAAAACATTTTTTCTGCTGGCCAAAAACCTTAAAGTAGAGGATAAGCGATGATAGATGGTTGTTGCTTTTCTAATAATAGTATGTTTTTTTTCGATTAATGGTGTCACTTTAAACAGATTTTTTTGAAAAGCACATTTCCCCATGCTTACATAATTTTAAAAATCTTTTTCAAGTGTTAATTCTAATTCCCTCAACCATTTTGTTCGGTCAAGTTTTTTTTTTTTTTTTTAATACATGATCTTAGTCCACATATGTACTTTTCTTTTGAATAGCACGAAATATGTATGCACATATGTACATATATAGAGAGCGATTTTATTTTTCGAAATGTTCTCTGAAACAAAACTTTTATACCTAGAACTAAAAACTGTACAGTTAACTTGTATCGTACAAAAATAAAAATAAAAAAAATGGAGAATCTTGAAGTTCAAGCCAGAAAAAGGGAATCTGACGCAAGAAATCTATCTATTTCAGATTTTATTGCTATCTATTTTACATTTTGACTTTAAAAATCCTAAGCCGAATAAATTTTCATCAGTCCAAACACAAAATTTATTTTATCTTCTTTATTTTAACTAATCGATCAACTCAAGTAATTTTATTTTTCATGCATATTTCTTGTCAAACATTTTAACTTAGGCCTAAGAAGTTACTGAAAACACTTTTACTGTATATAACCCTAAAAGTATACTAAAATAACAAGTAGAGGAGTTTTATGACCTTTATATTATAGTGAAACCTTAGGAGGAAAGTTAATTGCTGTGTTAGTGTATACTTTTAGGATGTAATGTAGTGTACAGTGATTCAACGATTTACTTTGAAAAGCAGCATGTACATACACTATACACATACATAACAAATTAATCTTGAATCAATGTTAAAAATTAAAGAAGTTTTGATAATTAATTGAGAAAACAGTTGTTCGAAACAAAAGATGTAAGGGTTAGAAAAAATAACTACATAACTAACTTAGTTAAATAAAACAAAAACAATTTTAAACAAAGTTGGCTAACAATTATGAAAACCATATTAAAAGAAAGAAGGGAACATTTCTTTATGAGTTTTAAAAATTACTTCATTAACTCATGCATTTCTTCTGTGCTGATATGACCTCAATACAAAAATAGGCAACTGTTTTATATGCTCTCAGGTATTGAATCGGAAAAGTGTCAAGTGATTTTCAATTTCCGTTTTTCAAAAGTCATCACAAAAATATTTTTTGAATTTTGTATATTTTATATTTACGTTCTACTAATAACAATTCGTATTTTAATAAAAAAAAATCAATTCAGTTAAAAATTAACAGATTATTGTAGAAAACAATACAAATCACCAAAGACGTATCTTCGCTGGTAGGATCCTTAAAAATCTACAGGGCAGAATTCAATACCGATTCAAAACGCATATATTTAATAAAATTCGATAGAAACGTACAATATGAAAATTAACTTATTAGGTTGTTTTATAAATAAATTTTAAAGTACAGGGATTTTTTTTTCTTATCTTGTTTTGTTTCATGCATTAATAATAATTGTTATCAGAACCATAAATCTTAAAAGAGCGATTAGCAATTTAGTGGTATAGCTAATCACAAGAGAAGCAAAAATTAAAAAAACTAAAAGAGGCTGGGATGCGACCAACACTGATAACTTCCCACTCCGTCTGTCGATTTGTCTTGCTTAAAAGGTTTGTAGATTTTCGGGTTTTGTTAAAAAAGTTATCAGTTAAATTATCTAAAAAATTACCAACAATATTTTGCATAAAACAGTTTGATTTCAAAATCTGTTTTGGTTAACGAATTTTTTTTTTTTCGAAAACCAATTTTTACCAATTTTAGTTGCATTTCTTAAAAGTTTTTATTTCTTATAGATATAAACAAATACAAATTAGATGAATGAAATTAATTTGAAGCCAATGTTTTCTATTATTCACGAGATATCGAGAACCGAACATCAATTTTTACCAATTTTGTGGATTTTAATTTTTTATGAAAAAACTGACTATTGGATTCTTATAAAAATTAATTACTAAAAGTTGAAAACAAAATTTTTTATAAAATAAAATTAATTTGAAGCCAATATCTTAATTTTTGAAAAGATATTTGAGTCGAAAATGATTTTTTACGAACTTTTATTAATTTTTGTAGGTATTTATTTTTTGTTTAAAAACTTTCAATTCGATTTTTCTCAAAATTTGATCGAATGTTCAAAAAAATATTTCTCATAAGATAAAATTAGTTTAAAGTCAATATCTCAGTTTTGGGTTTTTAATTTTTTGTAAAAAAAACTGTCTATTCGATTTTTCTCAAAATGTTACCAGATATCAACAACGTTATTCTTCGTTGCACAAAATTGTTTTGGTAGTTAAAACCATTTTTTATTTTTATTTGTCAGCCTATTTACAGCATTTTGAAATACAGAATTTTAAAAACAGATTACTTTTATAAAGAATACATCATAATATTTTTTCATTGGAATAATGTTCTAATATACTTTCCTTGAACAATAACATATGATAAGGGAGCGGGTCGAAATGCTGTATTTTAAAATACTGTATGGTTAAAATTCTGTATCATACTGTATGATACTGTATATTCATAATACTGTTTCGTTAATATACTGTATCTCAAAATGCTGTGTTGTCAAAATACTGTATCTGATAATACTGTATCTCAAAATTCTTCTCAAAATGCTGCATGAGCAAAACATTATCTAAAAATACTGCATTTTTGCAAAATTCCGCTCTTAAGCTTCCATTATAGATACGGTGACCATCCGTTCATTATTATAATGAACAGTTCATTATTTTCGAAATTGCTCATTATTTGTTCATTATTTTATGATTTTTTTCTTTGAGGAAAGCCTAATCATAATTCGATGTCTTTCTTTTTCGGAACACTTCCTAATCTCACAATTACAAAAATCAGATCATATTATATATCCTAACATACAGGGGAAGTTAAACTAATACGCTTACCCTTGCGCACAGGATATGACTTTCACCACTGGAAATTAATTTTACAATTGAGTTTTACTGACCATGACAATGGTAAAAATAACTTTCAGTGAATGTGAACGAAACTCATCTTTTTTCCATTTGGACTAGTTATGGCATTTTCCATAAGTAATTTTGAGAGTGCACTGCGACTGTTGGAATTATTGCATTGTTGAAAAACCCTTCACTCCAAAAATAAATTAAGAGTAAGAATTACACTCCTTCCTGGGACAAAGTGGAGTTGAGTTTAATGTATATTATGAAAAAGAGGAGCAATATTTCAATTATTAATGACACTGATGTTTTCGACGAGTTTTCATGTGTAAAAAAATATGTTTCTTCATTTGGAGAGCCAAATGAGTGCTGGAGATAGGTGGGTTGAAATTTTCAAGTTTTTCAATGAAAAAATGATACAGTATGAAAACATTTCAAAAATCGTAGAGTTTTGTTTATGCCTTCCTGGGTCTAATGCCCCTATAGGGAGAGTTTTCTCAATTTCAAACAATGTATGGACAAACAAAAAAAAAAAACAATATGAAAATTGAAACAATCAGGTCCATTTTAATTTGCAAATGCAATTATGAATTAAATTGCATCGAATTTAAGAATTATTAAAAAGGAAAGCCAGAATTAGTTAAAAAAATGTATTCTTCCGAAAAGTACTTATTTTAACAATATTAATATATTCTAATTCAATGTCAAACTTGTTTTATTAGCCAATATGATATAAAAGAGTTTAAGGTTTTGTTTATTTTTTTTACTCAATGAAATACAAAAAAAAATCTTGAAAACTGGTCAACATTTTTCATTTCTTGGGTACTGTTCATTATTTTGTCTGCGCACTTTTTTACAGTATCAAAGCGATTTTTATTTGTCAGCCTATTTACAGCATTTTGAAATACAGAATTTTGGTATACAGAATTTTAAGATACAGAATTTTGAGCTACAGTATTTTGATCATACAGTATTTTGTACATACAGTATTTTGAAATACAGTATTTTGATCATACAGTATTTTGTACATACAGTATTTTGAAATAGAGTATTTTGAGATACAGCATTTTAAATACAGTATTATGATCCATACAGGATTTCGAACCAACCCATATGATAATTCATAAGTCTTTGAATTAATAAAAAAAAAACAAAAAAGAGGCTGGGATGCGACCCACACTGATAACTTCCCATCCCGTCTGTCGATTTGTCTTGCTTAAAAGTTTGTAGGGTTGGGTTAAAAAAGTTGTTAGTTGAATTATTCTTAAAAATTTTAAAATTACCAACAATATTTTTCATAAAGTAGATTTTTACCAAGTTTTAGTATTGTTTTTTTGTTAAGTTTTTATTTTTTGTACAAAAACTGTCAATTCGATTTTTCTCAAAATCTTATAAAATGTTAAAAACGTTATTTGTCGTTGTACAAAATTGTTTTGGAAATACAATCATTTTGTATTCGTAAAATTTTCGAGGTGACAATTTATAAAAAAAACCGTTAACTGTATTTGTTTTCAAAAAATATATTTCTTTGGTATCACGTTACAATATATTATATAAAATTTAATTTAAGTCTCAAGCGTTTTTGGTTCATGAGATATTTAGGGTTAACCAAAATGTTCACCTTTTTTTTAAACTGCTATGGTAAAAAAACAACCCACGCAATTTTCTTGAGAGCCCTTTCTACATCTTTCTGCCTTATTATCTGTATAACAAAATTAATTTGATGTCGATATCTCTTCTGGTTCTTGAGCTATGGACGACGAAAAAACGTCGCGAACGTACGGACGTATACGGACGTATACGAACGTACGTACACACGCACGCACAGACATCTTTCTAAAAATCTTTTATTTCGACTCTAGGGACCTTGAAACGTCGAGAAATGTCAAAATTTTAAATTTGACAAATCGGACCCATTACAATAACTTCCTATAGAATTATAAGAAATGGTTTTCGACTCAAGTATTATGAGAACAATGAAAAATATCGACTTCAAATTTTTGTATCTCATACAAATTATTGTTATTAATATTTTGTTGAAGCTTTAGAAAAATCGAAAGACGGGTTACGGATGGAAAGTTATCAGTATGAGTCGCATCCTAGCCCTCTTTTTATTTGAAAGTTAAAATGATCATATTTTTATTTTGACTGTAAAACAAATTTGTACATTTTGTAATTACTTCAAATTGTATTTAATAGGCTTACTTCTCTCACAAGTAACAATAATTCTTTCTTTCAAATCTAGACCTACCCAAGAAAATGAAAAAAATCGAAATACATATTTGGACAAGTGCTTATTTTACACACATACATATATAAGTCTACTTTACTAAACTGGACAAAAGATAAAAACTTTAAAATGAAAGGAAATAAAATAGTAAAACGAATGTATTGCTTCTCTTGAAATTGAAAAACGTGATGCTGTTTAATCTCAACCTTTCGAATCGCTACTTTAACAAACATTGGTCTATTAAAATAGATTGCTGCATTTTGACCTTGTAACAGTTTAATCGCAATGCTTTTAAATCATCGAAAATACATAGTTTTGTTTTTTGAAATATTATTTTAAACGTTCGAATAAGTACAAATTTTAATTTTAATTGTAGGCAGGGGGCAAGAAAAGGCCGTTTGAAAAACTAGGTGTTCAATTTATTTTTTGATTAACTGGAACCATATTAGCAGTTGTAATTTAAAAATAATTTGTATTTTAGTTCTCTATGTTTTCAAAGAATTAATCAACACCCGTGTGTAGGCGTTTGCACGTACATATTAACAAAAATGAGGAAATACATTGCAAAATTACTATTTAATGGTTTAGTCTGTCTGTTGTCTACCTCTACTTCCTGTTTTCTGACTTTTTTTTAGATTATTGTCCACACAAATCTTATAGCAACTCGTCATCATCATTGCTATAAAATGATTAATATTGAATTATCTAATTAACAAATGCATTAAGTAAACAATTCAAATGTCTACAATACATATTACACAGAATATACACAATCGATACCCCTACGATGATAATTCAATAAATCATGCCACAGGTTCTAATAAAAACATATAAATTATTTTCAAGTATGTTAACATTTATCTATCGGCAGCGGCGCACCATGTTAATCGCGAATAAAATTTACAAAAATCATCACATCGCGATTGACAGCAAACATTTTGTTCATATATGTACGAATTTTTTTCGAATCTGACATACAAGTTCTCCTTCATCTCAACCATTAAAGAAGAAGTTAAACAAAACAGAAAACAACAAAACAAAACAAAAATAAAATACAAAATGACACTGCGTAAATTATAAAAATAACGTCCCTTGAGATTGGCATCGGAATGCATCTGAACTTTTTGTCATCTCCATTTAACAATTCTGTGATGTCACTGTTGATTGTCTTGTATCCCGCAAAGTTTAAATACACAACTCATATCATCACTTCGAGTTCAAGAGTTGTCTAGGAAGTACACAGCACACAACATTAACGAATATACAATCTGCAAAATTTATGCAAATCATATAAATGCTTATTCTAATAAATTCCAATAAATCATTTAACTTATTTGACACATAATTCTATTCCATCTCTATTAACTGAGATAATCTCTAATTAAAATAATTTACAATTACACAATTGAATTCAACTTTAAAGGTGTTAGATACGTTTGTCTTGAGATGCACCTCCGTATTTAGCGATGTCACTTTAGATACCAAAAGTTCAAATGCCACTCATGCTTGGTTATTCTCAATATTGTTTTTTTTTTTCCTTAAGAACACCAACACACTTAATCATCACACCGCGGTTAACCATAGAGTGTGACAGATGAAAAGTATCTTTTCTGTGAGCTGTTTGTAGATATTTCCACACCACAGCACACGGCACCGACCGTGCCATTGTGAGAATTGAATTGGTGGTAATTATACAGCAGCGATTTGAAGCCAAACACGAACGCTCTTAGCATTGTGTCAATGCTAAGAATGTTTAACATAAAAATGTTGTTGCTTCTCGTGCGTTATTTGCTCGGCAGCTCATTGAGTGGATAAGGTCCGGAAAAGTCTCTAATCAATATGCAAAAATGCTTCACCCCCTCCCCTATTTGTACACCAGGCATTGTAATCAAGTTGGCCCCAGGAAAAGCCGTTTTGATTGGTTTGATTGGTATATGACTATGACTATAGTTAATCCATCTTTGTCATTCGATTGATCTACCCTCATCAGCCTTTACTAACGAGTATTTCTCAATCAACGCAAGTCAGTTTATCTTTATGGATAAAGATGATGAAGAAGATAAAAATCTTCTGGCTATTTTTTGTTGTTGTTGTTTTTGTTGTTATTTTTGTGAAGATTCTTCCATCTGTTTGTGCCTGCCTTTATAATATTTTTGGTTATGTTGCCAATGTTTGTCTATTTATTATTGATGCGAACATCAGGTGTGTTGCAGGTGTGGTGGACTAAAGTGCAATTTTCTCAATTCGCCGCGGAATTATTGTAGCTAAATTTATTTGAGTTTATTACAAATTAGCACGGATTTTCCTATTTGTTTATTTAACTTTTTTTTTTAATTTAATTGTGTGTTAAGAGCTTTAAAAATATTCTGTGCTCATAAAATGTGGATTATTTATTTAGAGTAAATATTCATAAAATTTAGTGAGTAATTTTTGTTGCAGTATTTTTGATTTTCTAAGCATCCGTACGAGTTCCTTTCAAAATATACAAAAACGAAAATAAAAAATAATTATAATGTCTTGGCGGTTGTGTTTGATTTTATTTATTGTAAGTAGTTAACACACCGTGTTAAAGAGGTCATATATGTATATATGTGATAATATTGATTTATGAAAAAATAGAAAAAAGAACTTAGTTAAAAGAAAATATGCATGTGTGAAATGTTTGCAGGGAATTCTTTTGGAATGGAAATTAACACTAAGTGCACCAGCTGAAACTGGAAAAACGAAAGAAAAAGGTCGTCCGTATGAATTTGGATTTAGCATCGAAGAACAACAACATCGTCATGAGAAAAAAGGTAATAGTTCAATATTTAAATTATTAGTTAATTTGTTTGTGCGTGTCTATCGTTTGAAAGGAATTGCAATGCAATTTTCCAAATAATTTATGTTTGTATGGGAAACTTGAATCGTAAAATCGAGTTTAGTGGTCAACTCTTTTATTTGGAGTTTGGTTATAAATTTATTTTGACATATTTCGTGAAAGGAAGTTTTATTTTAGTTTTAGTAGATATGTAAAATGTATTTTAACAAAACGGTGTTTGCATATTTTTAAAGGGATTTCTTTCTGTAAAGACAGTTAATTATTGTGATTGTCTGTTAAATGCTTCTGTAGTGTTAAGACCCACAATTTCTGACCATTTTAATATCCATGAAGTAGTATCTAAATACACCCTGATGTGTACATTGAGGCATCAGAAAAATGTTGCACTTTAAAACTTACATAATTAATTATTTGGTTGGAGTTTCTTAAGAGGTCTGCAGATACTAATAAAAAATGATAAATAAATACGTACGTACGATGTGCAAGAATATGGCATTGGCCTACATTTTCTTCCGGACAAATATACAAATTAAAAAAAGGAAACATTTTTTATAAAACAGAGACTTAAAAGGAATGAATTAACTTTTAACCAAAAGATTTATTTTTTCTAAGAACTAAAATGGTATATCGTTAAAAAAGATGGTAAATATATCATATAGATCAACATATGTAAAATGTATGTCAATTAAATAATTAAGTTCTTGGATGTTTAATAAAAAATAAAATTAATTCAAATCAATCAATATGCGAATCTCATCGTTTTCGTGGTAAAAAGGTAGCAAAAACTTAGTTCTTTCAAGACATTTGAATTGGTGCGCATCTAGAATTCTTTGCTTTGAGAAAACGATTACAATATTTAAATTTGAATCATATTTATATGGTCTTTCATTGGCTATACAAATTAGTATCCTTTATGCTATTCATCGAATGTTATGAATTTGGAACAAATTCCCAACAACGATTTTGAAAGTATTTTCCATTGATTATTCAGCCCAACATCGTTTGAAAGGAATTGCAATGAAAAACTTCTAGTAGACAACCATTCGCAGAAGGAATAATTATTATGATCCAAAATAGTTCATGTCGTTTTTAAGTTTAAGTACTTAATCCACTGATTCCACAGCTAAAAACATTTGTTTTCTTTATATTTCCTACATTTAAAATGTATGTTATTTAATGGTCCTTAGTTGTATCTTTGTTTTCCCTCGTTAGCTGTGTTATGAATCTATTTAACACAAATTAAAGAAAAAACTTGGCCTAAGGGAATTTTTGATTTGTGTTGTTAAAAACGCTTCATTAAAACTAATGATTAATTTGTTAATGTTAATTGACGTGATTTTGCTTACCAATTAATTTTTGAATTTTTTTTTGTTGAATAGCCTCCAAGGAATACATTAGCATACAGTTTTTTTTTCACTTTTTATACATATGATATATATATGTATATGTATGTTTAATCTTCAATAGTTGTGTGCATTTTGTGATTTTATTTATGAAAAGTCAGTTTGGATGAAAATTTCGACACTGTCTCTTTGATTTTACATTAAAGCCTTCAGGTTAAATTTGATGCCTACCAATAACATTGGATTTTTAAAAATATTAATTTATTTTATTCGATTCCTCTTAAAAAAGATTTAAGTAAATTTGATTTTGAAAATAGGGACTAAGTAATAATTTATTAAACTGTTGCAATAGTAAAAGTTCAAAGTCATCTATGAATAAATATTTTTTTTTGGCTATTATGCGTTTTTACTAAATAAAGTAATTATAATGACATGATTAATGACATATCAAAAAATGTTTATGATCCTGCAAATGATAAATTGACAAATTAATTAATCTTAAAAAAAAACATTGATCCAAACAAAAAAAGTCTTATGTTTTCCCATAAAATAACCTTCAATTTCTCACCATTTATGTCACTTCCTTCCATATTGTTGTTCAAGTTAAAAAATATGTGTCTAGATATCTATTTATGTAACATATAACGTATATGATATGGTTATTTTATTATCTTTGTATATTTATTATGTTAACTCATTAGTCGTTGAGCTTATATTTTTGTATTCTTATTACTTCAATAATTACAAAAAATAGGTGGGAGAACCAGGGACTGGTTACTTACAACTCTCAATAATTCCTGAGTACGAGTAATGTGAGGGATGATTTGTATTTATTTATTTTTTATAAGTCCAAATATTCGATACATTTTTAAAGAAATATATTAAAATCTTTGGTAAAGTTGACCAGATTATTATAGATTTGAGTGGTTGCAAATTTGAGAGTCATATGAATAAGTAAGCACATTTGAGAAAATTTGTAATGCCTTGATATCCTAAACTTCAACAAAATTAATTTTGTATGTTGCCAAAATGGTATTTTATAAAAATGTATCGGCAGTCTGCCCGTGGCGTGATGGTTAGTGCGTAGGACTGTCATCCTAGAGGTCTTTATTTTCCGGGAACTGCCTCTAGCGAGTAATTGACAAATCCTCTACGAGTAATTCTTGTAATGAATTGTGCTTTCTCAAATTATATTTTTGGATTCGGTATACAAATTTTAGGTCTACTTTATTTGTGACATTACTCCAACACAGGAATGGTTGAGAGTCGTATAAGTCACTAGGTCCCGATTCTCTATTATCTGTTGCGCCATCTAATTTGTTTATTTATTTATCGATTAGATTACATAGTCAATAAATACATATTTTTAATTTTCATTCATAAATCTGACATCGGACTCTTAAGTGTCAAATGTGTACAATGCGATTTAAACTATTTTTTATTCAGCTATAATTTCCATTTTAGGGTGTAATTATTTTTAACTATTCCGGAGATGATAAATGCTTAATTCCTTATAATGTTAAAAAAGATTTTGAAATTTTATTTATTGATTCGATATAGTCTCTTAACTTAATTCAAGTAAATTGTATAAGCAATTCCATGCAAAGATATCTGGATTTACTCTTTTTGTATGATAACCTAGCTTATGAAGTTAAAGAATCTTTATTTCCAATTGTAAAAAACACTATTCATCATAAAGCGATATGCTTAAGTTTAAAAATGTATAATAATGATGTTTCTAGTTCAACTAAACAATTCCGTTGTAATGATTTCAATTTTTAAAAAGGAGAATATGATAACTTGAATGATTACTTTTTTAACTTCCCATAGGAAGTTATTGTAATGGGTCCGATTTGACAAATTGAAAATTTTGACATTTCTCGACGTTTCAAGGTCCCTAGAGTCGAAATAAAAGATTTTTAGAAAGATGTCTGTGCGTGCGTGTGTACGTACGTCCGTACGTCCGTACGTTCGCGACGTTTTTTTCGTCGTCCATAGCTCAAGAACCAGAAGAGATATCGACTTCAAATAAATTTTGTTATACAGATAATAAGGCAGAAAGATGCAGAAAGGGCTCTCAAGAAAATTGCGTGGGTGGTTTTTTTACCATAGCAGTTTAAAAAAAAGGTGAAAATTTTGGTTAACCCTAAATATCTCATGAACCAATGACGTTAGAGACTTGAATTAAATTTTGTATTATATATTGTAACGTGATACAAAACAATTATATTTTTGGAAAAAAATTCAATTAACGGTTTTTTTTATAAATCAAAAAAACTGAAAAAAAAATTTGTCACTTCGAAAATTTTACGACTAAAATATGATTTCATCTCCAAAACAATTTTGTGCAACGAAGAATAATGTTTTTGACATCTGATAAAATTTTGAAAAAAATCGAATTGACAGTTTTTTTACAAAAAATAAAAACCTAAAAAAAAAATAAAAAAAAGTTGGTAAAAATTGAGTTTTGACTCAAATATCTTTTCAAAACTTTGAGATATTGGCTTTAAACTACTTTTATCTTTCAAAAAATATTGGTTTCAACATTCAGTAAAATTTTGAAAAAAATAGAATTGACAGTTTTTTTACAAAAAATTAAAAACCGAAAAAAAAAATTAACAAAAGTTGGTAAAAATTGATTTTCGACTTAAATATCTTTTCAAAAATTTGAGATTATGGCTTCTTACTAATTTTATCTTATAAGAAATATTGTTTTCAACAGTAGGAAAAATTTTGAGAAAAATCGAATTGACAGTTTTCTTACAAAAAATAATAACCTAAAAAAAAATAAAAAAAAAAGTTGGTAAAAATTGAGTTTTGACTCAAATATCTTTTCAAGACTTTGAGATATTGGCTTTAAACTACTTTTATCTTTCAAAAAATATTGTTTTCAACATTCAGTATTATTTTGAAAAAAATAGAATTGACAGTTTTTTACAAAAAATTAAAAACCGAAAAAAAAATTTAACAAAAGTTGGTAAAAATTGATTTTCGACTTAAATATCTTTTCAAAAATTTGAGATTATGGCTTCTAACTAATTTTAACTTATAAGAAATATTGTTTTCAACATTAGGACAAATTTTGAGAAAAATCGAATTGACAGTTTTTTTACAAAAAATAAAAACCTAAACAAAAAAATTAATAAAAGTTGGTAAAAATTGATTTTCGGCTCAAATAGCTTTTCAAAAATTAAAAATATTGGCTTCAAACTTATTTTATTTCACAGAAAATATTGTTATTTATATTCAGTAATTTTTTTATAAAAATCCAACAGTCCGTTTTTTCATAAAAAAAAAAATTAAATCTACAAAAAATAGAACGCAAATTTGGTAAGAATTGATACATTTAGACAAACTTTTAAGCAAGACAAATCGATAGACGGGATGGGAAGTTATCAGTGTGGGTCGAATCCCAGCCTCTTTTTTTTTTGTATCAATAGAGTGGTCATTATATCTTTTTGGAACAAATTTGGATGATATTTATACAAAATTTTTAGAATGTCTATTTGATGGTTTTTATCGATTTATTCCAAAAAACAAAAATAGATGTAATTCAAAATTGCGTTGGAGTAACAAAAGACTCCATAATGTTAAAAATATAAAAAATAAAGCTTTTAAAAAGTTTAAGAAAACCAAGTCTGACATTGATAGAGATCGATACTGTCAGATGCGACGTGAGTACGATTTCTTAAATAAATTTTTATACAGACAATATATCTTGGATATTCAATCAAAGATAAATTCTAAGAAGCAGAACTCGGTTATTTTCAATAATATGGAGTATAATGATCAATATTCTTCAGATTTAAATGCAACATGTGATTTATTCGCGTCATTTTTTGAGAATGTTTATGTGAATCATTCACCTGTAATTATTTCAGACAGTTTAAATTATCCGTTATCTGCTTCCAACTTGGAGTTAGGGCACCTTTTTTTGTCATTAGACGACGTTAAGGAAGGGATTTTTAATGTTAATTCAAGTCTAACTCCAGGTCCTGATGGTATTCTATCCTATTTAATTAAAAAATGTTTGTCTTTAGTTGAACCTCTTCAAATTATTTACAATTTGTCTCTTTCAAAAGGAGTTTTTTTTAGATGACTGGAAGTTTTCGTTTATAAATCCCATTTCTAAATCAGGTCAAAAACATAAAATTGAGAATTATCGTGCAATCACCAAACTTTCTGCTATACCGAAGCTTTTTGAGTTGATTGTAAAAAACAAAATTTATTTTCATGTTAAAGAATTTATTTCTCCATGTCAACATGGATTCGTGAGTGGTAGAACTGCTACAACTAATTTGTCGCTTTTTACTCAACATTTGTCAAATGCCCTGGAATCTGGTTTTCAGGTTGATGAAATTTATACTGATTTTCGGAAAGCGTTTGATAGTATTTGTATAGCACTTCTTGTTCAAAAACTCAATAGATTCGGTTTCCATTCAACTTTTCTCAAGTGGATTTCAAGCTATTTGGTTAATAGAAAACAAGTTCTGAAAATTTTTACTCGCTGTCAACAAAAACAATATATGTATGTACCATCTGGTGTTCCACAAGGAAGCCATCTTGGTCCATTGTTGTTTTTAATTTTCATAAATGAATTACCATTATACTTCAATTTTACAAATGGTCTATTATTTGCCGATGATTTTAAAATATTTGCAACTGTTAAGAGTATCAATGATTGTATATTAATACAGAATGATATTGATACTATAAACGATTGGTGTAAAAGTAATCATCTTTCGCTTAACATCAATAAATGTAGTTGTATGTCTTTTTCTCTATGTCATGCCATTATTAATTATAATTATAATATTTCAAACGTCGTCTTATGTAGATTTTTGGAGATTAAGGACCTCGGTGTAATATTCAATGACAAATTAAATTGCTCTGGGCATATGAATTATGTTATTGCTAAAGCGAATTCAATGTTGGGTTTTCTTAAAAGAAATTGTGCCGAATTTTCGAATCCATATGCATTTGGAATATGCTTCAGTTGTATGGGATCCTCATTACACAGTTTCAAAAAATCGTATTGAGAAAGTTCAAAAGTCTTTTACAAAATTCAATGCCTTGTTATTCTACAAGATGCGCTTTCATTGGTCTGAACTCTTTAGAAAATCGGCGAATTGTTAATTGTGTAATGTTTGTTCATGATATAATGCTCTGATTTACTTAATCTATTTAATTTGTATGTTCCTCAAAGATATATAAGATCAAGAAAATTGTTTTATATACCATATCATAGATTTAATTATGGTTTAAATGAACCAATTTGAAGATGCATGAAATCATTTAATGAATTTGAATTATATTTAGATATAAGCCTAGAAAGGAATGTTATTAAACAATATTTAAATGATAAATTAATTAATTAGTATGTAGTTAAAAGCAATCTGTGAGAGTTATTTCGATAGATGAAGTAAATAAATAAATAAATAATTTGATTATGTTCTTCCAATTATTGAAGCTGCAACCACTTATTCACTCTTGGTCGTTTGGATATTTTTTAAAAATGAAAATCGTAATAATAAATTAAATTACTAAATATTTTGAACTTCTATATGTAAATATAGGCATATACAGCTTGTAGTTATATTTAAATTTAATTTGTATTTTCTTCTTTTGAGGGTATAGTTTTAATAGTTTTGTACCTTAAAGAATGGTAAAATTACTTTTACTCCTTAAATAAATCTACACCTATTATTATAAAGCATATTTATTAAGAACTTGTAATGTTTTGGAAAACAGACTCAACATTGAATCAATACTTCACTCACACAAGATAGAATTTTCATCTTATTTTTATCTGATTTCCATCATTCATTATACAAAATCAAGTTTTCTTCCCAGCTCTTTTATTTACTCGTGCGTATAAAAATTCATCTTTGTGAGTAAAACAAAAATATCCACCCCCTGTCATTGAAAAACAACCAAGCTGACAACTGTGTTGCTAGTTATTACCATTTTGCACATCATGATGTAATCGACAAAAAAACTTGCGCTACAACTTATTTAGTTGTTGTACAGAAATAAAATTGTCTCTTTTTTATGAATTGTAATGGTTTAATGGATTTCAATTGTGCTTAATTATTACGAAAAAAACCACCCGTAGAGTTTTAAATGTGTCTAATCAAAAAGACTTCACTCAGAAGCAGATGCATATGGACATTCATTGATTTGTCAGCTTAATAGTATAATATCTTTCATATTAGTGTTTGCTTTAATGTTTCAAATGTCAAATTTTATGAGAAGTTGAGGAGAGTTTTGTAATAAATTGTTTGCTTTGTAGGTGGTGATGTGAATGTACAAGATTAAAATTCAAGAAATTGACATATTAAGTGTGTAGACGAGTATAAGATTTCACTTTTAGTTGGTCATTTGTAGAAATAAAATTAATATATTTTGTTTGCAAATGAGTCATAAATTATGATTTTGTGTAATTTTAAGAATACATATTAGGGACAGTATTGGAAATGTTTTAATACCCGTATGTTATATATTAGTGCAATTAATCTGCAAAGTTATATTTAGACTTTTCAAGAACTTCCGAAGTATTTATGTACCGCTCTTTTATTATCATTCATACTCACAATTATGGCATTAAAGTGTTCTTTCTGATAAATTGCTTAACTACTTAACTCCTATTCATCCTATAGTCTCTAACCATGAGAACAAACTCGTAAGATATCTTACTCTATTTTTTTTACTTCCCATAGGAAGTTATTGTAATGGGTCCGATTTGTCAAATTGAAAATTTTGGCATTTTTTTTTATTTATTTTTATTTTCTTCTTATTAACAAAATAGAATATATATTATATAATACATTTCTGTGCGTGTGTGTGTACGTACGTTCGCGACGTTTTTTTCGTCGTCCATAGCTCAAGAACCAGAAGAGATATCGACTTCAAATAAATTTTGTTATACAGATAATAAGGCAGAAAGATGCAGAAAGGGCTCTCAAGAAAATTGCGTGGGTGTTTTTTTACCATAGCAGTTTAAAAAAAAGATGAACATTTTTGTTAACCCTAAATATCTCATGAACCATTAATGCTAGAAACTTGAATTAAATTTTATATTATATATTGTAACGTGATACAAAACAATTATATTTTTGGAAAAAAATCCAATTAACAGTTTTTTTATAAATCAAAAAAACTGAAAAAAAATTTGTCCCTCGAAAATTTTACGAATAAAATATGATTTCATCTCTAAAACAATTTTGTGCAACGAAGAATAATGTTTTTGACATCTGATAAAATTTTGAGAAAAATCGAATTGACAGTTTCTTTTTTATAAAAAATACATTACTTAAAGTTGGTAAAAATTGAATTTCGACTCAAATATCTTTTCAAACTGATAATAGAGGAATCGTTATCTAAAATGCTGGATGTTAAACTAAAAGACATGCCAACTAAAGCAGACTTTCAATTCATCAGCACCGAATTGAAGAATCTGCAAAGAAAAAATGATGAGCTGCAGGTTCAAGTTGAGCATTTTGATGCGCGCTGTGTAACATTGGAGCGCCAGGTCGAAATGTTACAAATCAAGGCCAATGAACATAATGTCTTTGTTCACCTACCCATACAAAATGGAGAAGATGCTGGTGAACGGGCGAAGGATTGTTGCGTAAATCTGTTGCAAGCAAACGAGAACATAGTTGCAACAACGAAAGTTTTGAGGTCCAGCAATAACAACAAGGCAAACGTCATCGTCAAAATGCGCAACATTGAAGATGTAGGACGAATCTTGAAAGCTTCATCAAAATTAAAAAACACTGGTATTCATTTACACCGAGATCTTCCAGCTTCGGTTCGTTCAAGAAGGAAAAAACTTAATGATTTAAAAAACGAAATTCTACAGAAAAATAAATTTATAAAAACACAGTTTCGCGGACAAACATTAATTGTAGGAAATAAAGCCTTCTATTTTGACAACCATAACAATTTGATGTGTGAGGGAGAATGCGGAAAATCGTTGTTACGTCAAATTATAGATGTCAGCTGTAATGGGCGCATTCAAGGTGAAGGAAATAGTTTGGGTATAACTGCCAGTGATGCCAGTGGTTCTCAAACTATTGGAGATCAAAGAAATTTGTTTTAATAATAATGCCGTCTGCCATTTAAAATATTTAAAAAGTTTAAATGTTAATGTTGCAAATAATTGTAAAATTTTGTCTTATAATATTTCGGGACTTAGTAATAAGAGTTTATATACCAATTTTTTTGAATTTATAAATAATTTTGACCTTATATTTTTATATGAAACATTTATGAGTGAAACAAGTCTTATAAACTATGAAAACAAATTTAAAAATTACGAGCTTAAAATAGTTCCTGCTATAAGACAGCATGCTAGAGGAAGAGCGAGTGGAGGTTGCATATTCGGAGTAAAGAAAGAATTAAAAAGATGCAGTTACGTTTTTTCAACTTTAAATGATATAACCTGTTTAGATTTAAGAATGGATGGAGAACTTTTTCGTATTATACCCTGCTATATCAACTGCAACAATTGGGATGTAGTTGGGATGTAGATTTCAACAAGATGAAAGAAGCAATAATGTGTGGAACAGGTGCAAATTTGCTTATAATAGGAGATCTGAATGCAAGAATGGGTACAACAGATGGTGAAGAGAACGAGAGAAGAGGACTGATTAGACAATTTAAAGATTTGGTGAGAAATAATAAGGGGAATCAATTGCTTGATCTCTGCAACTCTTTTGGATTCCGAATTCTGAATGGTACGAGTGATGGAGATGAATTTGGTGAATATACGTTTGTTGGAAAACAAGGTAGTTCTGTCATTGATTATGGACTTGCTGGAGAGAAATGGAATTCTGCGATTACTGATTTCGAGGTGGAGCAAGTACCTTTTTCGGATCATATGCCAATTGTCATCCATTTTAGCATTGAGGGAACGTATAATGAGGAAAACAGGAACCTAAAATTGATGCCCAAACTACATTGGAATCATTCAAATGCAATTACATACAAAAATCGGTTAGATATAAATCTGATGTCAGACGAAAATTGTAATTTGAAAAAAATTGAAGATTGCATTAAGAAAGCGGTTCCAATAACAAAGAAGTATGATAGAAGGAGAATATTTAAACAACCTTGGTTTGATTTGGAGTGCATGTCGGCAAGAACATTAGCTTATACTTGGCTAAATAGCTATAGAAGAGACAACAATGCGGCTACTAGACTACGCTACCTCCAACTAAACAGAAATTGGAAAGTATTATGTAAAGAGAAAAAAATAACCTACTATGAAAACGAGGCAAAAAGTTTAGTGAGTTGTAAGAGTACGAGTGATTTTTGGAAAAAAATACATAAAATAAATGGCAAGGTATATGTTATTAATAATAATCTTCATTGTGAGGAGTTAAGAATACACTTTACCGAACTTCTAAATCATTTACCTACCGCCACTGATATGATGCAATTTGCGCAGCCAGCTTTTAGTGATGAGATCTTAGAAGGCATAATACAGAAGGAGGAAATATATGCAGCTCTCAATGGACTCAAGGATGGAAAGGCCGCTGGATCAGATAGAATACCTTCAGAATTCTATAAATATGGAACAGAGAATATGGTAAACAAAATAATGGTAATCTACAATAACATCATGGATACAGGCCTTATACCGCAAGAATTCAAAGAAGCGCTTATTTTTCCAATCCACAAAAAAGGAAATACAATGGACCCTGCAAACTATAGAGGAATTTCTTTCTTAAATACATCCTACAAAATATTTACATCAATTTTGCATTGTAGACTTAAAATGTGGATAGACGAACACAAGCTATTGAAGGAATTTCAAGCTGGCTTCAGACAAGGATATTCCACCATTGATAACATCTTTGTACTACGAAGTATCGCTGACTTCTATTTGGAAAGAAACAAAAAGCTGTATGTTTTCTTCGTCGATTTTAAGGCAGCTTTCGATACTATTGACCGTAATGCATTGATGTACAAAATGTTTGGATTAGGAATGACATACAAGTTCGGACGGGTACTTCAGAATCTTTATCTGGAAACAAAGGCTGCAGTATGGGATGGAGAAAATATTTCGACATGGTTTGAAACGAAGACGGGGGTAAGGCAAGGTTGTATGCTGAGTCCAAGCTTATTTGCTCTCTTTATTGATGATATAACGGATTGTCTTCCAGGAGGAGTAGAATATGCTGGTATTCTCATCAAGGCTCTCCTTTTTGCGGATGACCTAGTGTTGTTTGCGTACTCACCAGAATCGCTACAACTCATGATCAATAAACTAGGTATCTACTGTAAGACCTGGAGATTAGTGGTTAGTCTTGAGAAGTCGAAGATAATGATTTTTCGAAAAGGTGGAGGAAGAGTAAGCAGTCATGAACGGTGGACTTACAATAATGAAAGAATTGAGGTTGTTAAAGAATATAAATATCTTGGTATCAATATAAACAATATAAACAGCATCGAAAAACATCTTGCCGATAAATTGCAAAAAGCGAAAACAACTATGAATATTGCATGGAAAAACATCTTCAGTAACAAGCATATAGCTCACAGCAGCAAATACAAAGTATTTGAATCGTTAGCGGAGTCAACATTAATGTATGCAGCTCAAGTGTGGGGTAGCAAAAAATATGAAACGGTTGAAAAATTGCTCCGATTTTATATAAAAAGGATATTTCGATTACCACCGAATGCACCGAACTACATGCTAATACTGGAAACAGGAATCTCTCCATTGTTTATTAAAACTCTAAAATTGAATGTGGACTACATATGTAAGGTCCTTCTGATGTCAGACGAGCGTCTCCCGAAAATAGCAGCACTGCAGGTGATACAGAGAAAATCAGGTTGGTTCAGAGATTGGCTAGAGCTAGCTGAAGTAGAAGGTATAAATCTGGCACCTGAAGACTATCTTAACTGGAAACCCCTTCTGTACCAATTAATTGCTGCAGTAGACGATCGATATAGACTGAGATACACATCCGAAGCAAAAGAATCCATCTACAGAATGTCTTACAGCAAGCTGGACTACAATCTTAATCAAAAGAATTACTTCCGAGATGACCTAACAACGGATCAAATATCTATGATATTTAGACTTAGAGGAGAACTGCTCAATCTAAATTTCATTCCCCATAGAGATGATTTACCTTTGGTGTGTGAATTATGCAATATGGGTGAGAGAGAGAACATTTTTCATTTCATGGGTAGATGTCCAGTGTTACGAGAAACAAGAGGACATGTATTTGGAAGCGATGTTTTATCGGAAGAGCTGATCACTCATCATCTAAATGAAGTAGATGCTTCAATGTTATATAAATATTGTAAAATCGCATTAGAATATAGAAACAGAATTATTAATGAAAATTTTTAAACATTGTTAAATGACATAATACATATGTTTATAGAATAAAATGTTGTCAATCTGGCAGACGGCAAACAGCCATGCTATATATATGTGTAATAGTTATGTATGAACATTAAACATTGAAAAAAATAAAAATCTAATCTAAAATAAAAAATAAATCTTTTCAAAAATTTGAGATAATGGCTTCTAACTAATTTCAACTTATAAGAAATATTGTTTTCAATATTAGGAGAAATTTTGAAAAAAATCGAATTGACAGTTTTTTTACAAAAAATAAAAATCTAAAAAAAATGTATAAAAGTTGGTAAAAATTGTTTTTCGACGTAAATATCTTTTCAAAAATTTCAGACATTGGCTTCAAACTAATTTTATCTTATAAGAAATTAAAATTTGAGAGAAATCGAATTGACAGGTTTTTTTTTACAAAAAATAAAAACCTAATAAAAAACAATACTAAAACTTGGTAAAAATTTACTTTCGACTCAAATAGCTTTTCAAAAATTAAAAATATTGACTTCAAACTTATTTTATTTCACAGAAAATATTGTTTTCGA
Source organism: Eupeodes latifasciatus (assembly GCA_920104205.1). Classification (NCBI taxonomy): domain Eukaryota; kingdom Metazoa; phylum Arthropoda; class Insecta; order Diptera; family Syrphidae; genus Eupeodes; species Eupeodes latifasciatus. The sequence goes on along the minus strand of OV049926.1, from coordinate 129,806,077 downwards.
TATTCAGTAATTTTTCTATAAAAATCCAACAGTCCGTTTTTTCATAAAAAAATAAAATCTACAAAAAATAGTACTCAAATTTGGTAAAAATTGATACATATAGACAAACTTTTAAGCAAGACAAATGGACAGACGGGATGGGAAGTTATCAGTGTGGGTCACATCCCAGCCTCTTTTTTTTATATTTTTCGTATAATTTTTGTTGCATTTACTTCCCGCATAGAAATCGATATTAAAAAAGGAAATTCATAACATTCCACACAAATAATAAAAACTTAAATATTTTATTTAAATTTTATGTAGAATTTCAATAAACTTTGGCTTAGTGTGATTAGAGCATATTAAGATCAACTTAATAGTCTATAAAACGCGAAAAAAAGATAATCGAACAATGGTAAAGACCGATGAAATAATCTACTTCCTTAAACATTATTATTAGTCATTTAAATTTATATTTAATATACAAACACGAGTTCAGTTTATTCGGAAGAGAGAATTCAATGACGATAATTATTTCTTTGAAATAATAATATCATACAATAAATTTTACGTCTAGACTAGATACAGGGGGAGAGTCAAAACCTGAACTACGAATAGATAAAATATATTTTTATGCTATCAGTCACACCCTATTTTGGGGTGATAACTATCACTTAATTATTTTATTTCAACGCAAATATAGTTGTATTTTTATAAATAACAAATACATTAATTATTTATTAAAAACAAACAAAAACTTTTATCGATAATCAATTTTTTCTTTTTGAACAAGTTATGCTTATGATTTTTGGCAATAGCAAATTTGTGCGTTGTAGTCGTCGTCATGCTAATTTAAAAAAAGTTAACATTTTGTCATATATAATTAATAAAAATTAAACATTTTTATGGCAGCAACTATATCAAATCGAACAGTTTGTATTTTTGAGTCTTCTATCAATGATTCGTAATGTCTTTCACTAAATATTGCGATAAATAAAAAGTTGATTTGCAACCGTATTACAAAAACAAAAGCCAATAGGAAGCTTATTGATTTAATTTTAAGATGGGATAATCTAGGTTTTTTTATTGTTTTTTAAAAAGAATAATTATTACTTTTTAAGTTTGGCATCGGTAGAAGATTTTCTAAATTTATTTATTTATTGGTATGTAAACATATGTATGTATATGGTAGGTGCAGGTTTAACTTGTTGAGGCAAGCATATAATATGTACAAATTATAAAAATATAATTTTTGATTGCATGGTACATGTTAGTGTCAAATTTGTATGATGGGTTTCTATACCCACTTTAATTTTTATTTGCAGTACCTCAGGGCTGAAAAAGATAGGATATGATAACCAACTAATTAGGTCATTGTGTTTTGCAATTGGAATCGTTTATAGTCTTATACCCCGAAGTCTTATCCAATGTCTACATAGGCTTTTAAAAAAGGCGGTAGAATGGGTCGAAACAATACTTAGAACGATATTTTTTCATTTCATTGTATATAAGCTGATAATGTTGTAAAATTTCTTTCAAATATCTTCTCCAAATCCTCCTTATTATTCGTTAATTATGAGATTGTTTATCTGTAAAAATAAAAAAAATTATATTTGAAAAAGAGTTTTAAACAGTTTATATATTTTTTTAATTGTTGATCTTTATTTTGTAATGTTTAAATATTCAAAAAGCTATTCAATTAAAGTTATAAAGTTGCTAGTTATTCAAAGTTTATTATAATCGAAAATGATGTAATAAATGACCGATATCTTTTAAAGTCATAAAAAAAAACCAAATAACATGAATTTGTAGGAGAACAAATGCTTAGTCCATGTAATTGAATACATTTTTAAATAAATAATTAACAAAAAAAACTTGAATTTTTGAAGACATTATAACAATAGAAAAAACTAGGAATTTTGCTCAAATCTCTAACTTTAAAAGAAACGCACCCATAAATTTAATGTCAGGAATTTTTTGGAAAGCTCATTTCGAATCGTTTGAAAAAGTTCGCAACATTAATTTTTATACAATGGGTTCTTAGCTTAGGAAAAAGAAGCAACGTTAATAGTTTTCATCCGATTTTAACGGAAAAAAGATGGACGCCTTAAACGATATTTAACTAGTATTCTAAAAATTTAAATTTTAGAAAAATTATTGTTTCATAAAATTATAACGAAATTAAAAACAAATTGTCTTGAACCAAATGAAATACAAGCTATGTTGTCAACACTAAAAACTAGAAAGGCAATAGGATTTGACAATCTTAGAAATATATATTTAAAAAATCTTCCAAAATCTGGCATAGTATTTTTAACAAAATTGTTTAATTGTTGTTTTAAACGAGGATATTTCCCATCACAATGGAAAACTGCAAAAGTAATACCTATCCTAAAGCCAGGTAAACAAGCCAGTGATTCACTTAATTATAGGCCAATTGGTATCCTTAGTTCACTAAGCAAATACTTTGAAAACATTATTAAAATAAAATTGCTATCTCATATCAACCAAAACAGCTTTGGGTTCAGAGCTTTTCACAGTACTGTACATCAAGTTCACAGAATAACGAAAGAAGTAAAAAGTAATTTAGCGATAGAAAGAAGTACTGGAATGGTCCTACTAGGCATTTGATACTGTTTGGCATAATGGCCTTATACACAAATTATTAATATTTATTTATTTAATTCGTTAAACAAACTAACGTTAGAACTTAAGACTAATATTACATTTATTCTTAGATTTATAGATTTACAATGCAAAAACAAAAACAAACAAAAAAAAAGAAAAAAAAATGCTAAACTGAAGTATTGAAAAAATTTACTTTAAATGTTTTACTTTTAAAATTATCGCTTACGGAATATACCAAAAAGTAATACTTGTTGTAAACTGAAATCAATTGGTTGAGGGGACTGTTTTTACCATAGTTTGATCTGCTTGATATAGGACGTAAAGGAACTTGTCTTCTAATGCTTGAACGGCTATAAATAAAGTTTAATTGTTCCAAACTTGATGGTGATATGACTGACCCATTGATTAATTTTATAATAAAGCACAGCTGAATGTACTCTCTGTGTTTAGAAAGCGATGGAAGATCTATGAGCGTGAGCCTATGATTGTAAGGTGGAAGTTCGAGCCTATTGGACCATGGGAAGAAACGGAGGCAGAAGCGCATGAATCTTCTTTGTACTCCTTCTATTCTGTTTATATGGACTGAATAAAAGGGAGCCCATATTATGCAGCCATATTCCAATATTGGTCTTACAAATGATATATAAAGAATTTTAAGAATATAGGGGTCGCGAAAATCATGTGAAAACCGTTTTATAAATCCGAGTGTCTTATTTGCTTTTTTAATAATATAGTCATAATGATTTGTAAAAGTTAATTTTGAGTCAAGAATAATACCTAAGTCAGAGAAAGTAGAGAGTTTAGTCAAATAAGAAGAGTCTAATTGATAATTGAAAGTCAAAACATTTTGTTTGCGTGTAAAACACATTGATTTACATTTGTCTGTGTTTAGTAAAAGCTTATTTATTAAACACCATTCGCGAAAACTATTTAGATCATCTTGTAGGAGTAAACAGTCGTCAAGTGAGTCAATACGTTTGAAAATTTTAATGTCATCAGCGTAAATTAAAACAGATGAGTGTTTTATAATAGAAGGTAAGTCGTTAACGTACAATATAAACAGTAAAGGTCCTAAGTGGCTACCTTGTGGTACGCCAGAGTTGGTATAAAAATATGATGACCGCTCATTCCTAAAAACTACGCTGTATGATCTATTATATAAGTACGACGAAACCCAACTAACAAATTTATCGTTAAAGCCTTGGGATTTAAGTTTGGAAGTTAATGTTTTATGGCACAATTTATCAAAGGCCTTACTGAAGTCTGTGAAGACACAGTCAACTTGTTTCCGTTTTTCAAACGAATCTAAACAAAAAGAACTGAAATGAAAGAGGTTAGTAACTGTTGACTTATTTTGAACAAAACCATGTTGACTGTCACAAATTATAGACTTACAATTAAACGATATGACTTTACAAATAATGGACTCAAATAACTTAGGGATGACGGACAGTTTTGCAATGGGACGATAATTTTTTATTTCATTTTTACTACCCTTTTTATGTATCGGTGTTATGTATGAACTCTTCCAAATTTCAGGAAAAACTGAAGATTTGAGCGATTCATTAAAAAGAATATGAAGAGGATAGGATAAATAGGATGCGCATTTTTTCAAAATATAAGAAGGTACACCATCTGGACCAGGGCTATAACAAATGTCAAGTTCTGAAGCTTTGCGAACGATTTCATCTTCAGAGATCCAAAGACTAATTGAATTCAAATGAGGGAAATTTTGTGAGAGGGCCAATAACTCAGGCATTTGACAGGAGTTCGCTACTTCGAAAGCATCTTTGAAAAAATTTGCAAACATATTTGAAATTTTTTCAGAGTCATGGCTAAGTTCGTTGTTGAAAGACATGCAGTTTGGATACCCGTCAGTATTTCTCTTACTATTAACATAGCTCCAAAAGTTTTTTGGGTTGTTTTTTATGTCGGTTTCGGTATTTAAAATAAAGTCATTATAAAGAATATCTGAATAGTCAATAAACATATTTCTTAGCTCATTGTATATTACCAAGTCATTATCAGCTTTTGTTTTATTATATTTAATCCAGGCCTTGTTTCTTTTATTTTTTAAGTTTTTTAGGCAAGAGTCAAACCATGGAGGAGATTTAGAAATATTGCGCGGTTTTCGCAATGGTGTGGTCTCATAAAAAAAGTTAAAGAGAACACAGTAGAATTTAGAGCACATAACATTAATGTCACAGTTCTCAAACAAATGATTCCAGTTAACATTACATAACAGGTTGAAAAGTTCATTAAGTCTGCATTTTTTAAAGTTAAATTCAAGATTTTCTTTGGAGCAATTAGGAACATTACATACATTTAAATTAAAAGATAGGTCTAATGCTGGGTGATGTCGGTCTTCTTCGACAAGTAGGGTATTGGCTGAATTTACAGCAATATCAACATTGAGTGTGTCAGAGAAGAATACAAGGTCCAATATTTTGTTGAAGTTGTTGGCAATCCCATTAAATTGGCTTAGTCCACATGAGGAAAGACCGTCAAATGTCAAGAATTCTTTGGTAGAGGAGATGTTAATAGGAGATAGATAGCTCTCATTCGTCTGTTTAGTCCAGATCAAGTTTGGAAGATTGAAATCTCCTAAGACTAGTAACTCGTCTTGTGGCTCAATTTGATCGTTTATTTTGTCTATGCAATTAATAAAGTTTTCATAAACGTTGTTAGGAGAGCTTGGAGGTATATATGTGGCGATAATGTATAGCAGTCCTGTCGCAGTTTTAACTTTTATGCAAATTATTTCAACATCAGATTGATGAAAGTCGTCAACCAAAGTGCATATCAAGCAATTTTTTACGGCAAGCAAAAGTCCACCTCCTACAGTGCTGATGTCATTTAAGCAGTGTCTATCACGTCTGTACACTTGATAATTCGAATCGAAGAGTTCCGTATCCAAGAATGTATTGTTTAGCCAAGTTTCAGTCAAAATGATTATGTCGTGTGGTAGAATGGTTACATTTTTGTAGACCTTATTGATCTTTGTCCGTAGTCCGTTGACATTTTGGTAATAGATTAGAATTTTTTGAAGCTGCTTCTTTGATGATTTGGCATTGTCTGGATATTGCGAAAATGGTTAGAAGATGATATTCTTGTGCTGATTTGCTTATTTTCAAATTCGTGGACTATTATACCACTAGGCCACATTGAAACGGAGTTGAGAAGTTCAAAGATAGAGTCGGGCATTCTTAGTTTGAAAGATGCATATTTCGAATAGTTGCGGTGGATCAATTTCTCTACTTTCATGGTTGTTGAGAAACCAAACTTTTTTTTAATATAATTCTTAATGTCAAGAGCATTAGTTGAAGGGTCGAGTTTTGATATGAATAGAGTACGGTGACCTTCGACTACTTTTAAACCACTAGATATAGGAGATATATTTCGAACTCCCTGTCCATTTGTATTAAACGTAGGAATTAATGGTGCTGGTAACGTACCTATAGATGGCGTAGTGAAAGGAAGATGAGGGCATGATGATCGCGATGATGTAAGAGCGTCTGTTAAAGGAGATTCAGTCGGTGTTGTCATAGGTTGTTGAGAGGTTGGTGAAGGGTGTATCAACACTATTTCTTCGGATGTTGGCTGCTGTACGGATTCAGTTGGCTGAGTCGATAAAGATGAGGATTCTGGTTGAGTAGAGTTTGTAGCAAGTTTTTTTGTCAAGGGATTATCTTCGGAATCGATGTCGTTGATCTTACGTTTCAAACAAGCAGACTCATTTGGAATATTCGATATTTCTACTTCTTTGTTATTAACTGCGTCATTAGTATACATGGAATTTAAATTGTCCACCTTTTCTGATAGTCTTAGTACATGCGAATGTAATTTGTCAAGATTCAATTTATTCTGTAGTACATCACGAACAATGTTTGTGTATGCGAACGGGTCACAGTCGTCGCAGAAAAAGTAGAAAGATTTTCTCTTTTTGAAGAGTTTTATTGTACTATATGGTGCGTCAATACATGCCATATGAAATAATTTTCTACAATTTCCATGGCAAATTACGGAGTCAATCAAATAATCGGCAACTTTATCGCAGTTTGAGCACATAGACATATTGTTTTGATTTTATTTTTCCTTTTTAGACAATGTTGATTTTTACTTTTTAATTTAAATGATGTTGGTAAATTAATTGTTTAAAAATTTAAATAAGTAATGTTGGTTCTTAGTGTACTTTGAAAATTTGTATTCCAGTTATCAAATATACAAACCAATATGTAGATGAATAGTCGGTAATGTAGTCGATGACAGATGACAGATGGTCTTGATTGATGACAGAAACAAGTACAGATGTAAAAATATGATGACAGGTAGTTTATGATGTGTTGTATTTGTTGTAATCCAGCAGGGAAATAACAAAATAAAAACACAAAGAGTTCAAGCTTGAGCGAAAATAAGGAAATCGCCAAGAGTATCAAATTTAAAATGAGCACTTTATACGCGCAAGCAAATAAATAGCAATAATCAAATAAACAGTCAATATGAACACAAATAAATGAATCAAAACGACTATTGGGGTTGCAACTTTAATTTTTAACACAATTTAGATTTTTCAAATGATGAAAACTTAAGTAAAAACGATAAAAATTACGAGCTTATTTATTCACGACTCAAGCAAAGCACAGCGTTGCCGTCAAAAAATATTGAACTTTCCAATTTATCTTATTAAGATAATAAAGTCTTTTCTTAGTTCAAGGAAATTCAAAGATTTATTATTTTTTATCAAATTTTGCGTACTATTTCTTGTAGATTTTAATTTTTATTAAAAAAACTAACTGTTGGATTTTTACAAAAAATGTACTGAATATCGAAAACAATATTTTCTATCAAAAAAAAAAATTCGTTTGAAGCCAATATTTTTAATTTTTAAAAATATATTTAAGTCGAAAATCAATTTTAACAAGTTTTTGTTATATTTTATAAGGTTTTTATTTTTTGTAAAAAAACTGTCCATTCGATTTGTCTCAAAATTTTACCAGAAGTCAAAAACGTTATTTTTCGTCGCATAAAATTATTTTGGAGATAAAATCATTTTTTTTGTAAAGGGTGACAATTATTTTTTTTTCAGTTTTTTTGATTTATAAAAAAACCGTAAATTGATTTTTTTCCAAAAATACACAATATATAATATAAAATTTAATTCGAGTCGCTAGACTTATTGGTTCGTGAGATATTTAGGTTAACCAAAATGTTCACTTTTTTAAATTGGTAAAAAAAACCACTAAATTTCTTGAGAGTCCTTTCTGCACCGATTACTATATTTTTCTATGAGAAGTTAATAATTGTACATGAGATGTTCGCGAATTTCTCAATATTTGTTTATAATGAATTTTTCAACCCCGGTTCTAATTTGTATGGCTTATTTTAACCAGACTAGTTCCAATTCATTATCTCAAATATAATATGAAAAAATTAGGCCTTATGTATTCATTAAAATTAGTCTTTTTTGTCAAATTCACTACCTTTTAAAGCCACTATAAGCAAAAGTTCATATGAGCTCAGTTCATAACTTTGTTGAGGGTTGATATGCATTGAGAAACTTTCTCCTTTTTATTTGTAATACCAATAGGAACACATATCTCTGTGTTCCCAGCTTATGTGATAAAGAAAAGAGCAAACAAAAAATCGCGCCAAAATAGTACTACCAGTTTTACTTAAACCTTTTTTTAAGTTTATTTTTTAACAAGCTTTAAATCAAAAAATCATGCATTTTGTCCTTACTCTAATTATTTAAAATGCAAACATTTTGTTTAACGTATCCTCATAAACCAGTTTACTTTCACTTTTTATTGTTTTAAAAAATAAAAACTATTAATATTGCAATTTAGTTGAATAACGTATTTAATAATTCATTATTATTTTAAAATACGTATGTACTTTATGTGTATTTTATGTATATTTGCAGATGAAAATGGTATCGTGATGGGTGAATTTGGCTTTATAACTGCTGATGGTATTTATCACGTAACAGTTTATGCAACTGACGAGAATGGTAAATTCAAGATAATTTCAATGAAGAATTATCCTTATGGAAATCCGGAAAGTAAGTTATTTTTGCCATTTTTTTATGAATTTCAATTACAACATTATTCTATACATATGTTAACAAGAATAATTTGAATTCTGTAATTATCATATAATCATCTAAAGACTCACATAAACTACACTTAATCATATCTTTATAGTGATGTTCATTATATGGGCATTTAGAATAAATTTAATCGACAACCATGTCGACATGAATTTACATAATGAATTAATTAGTCACTCTTTACCTATTGACAGGACAAATGAATGCGAGAGTTAATAAATTGCTATTATTTATCATGACACTTTTCCTTCTTTTTTTGTTTGTTTTGTTTTTAAATTTAGAGAAGGTTATGATTGCGACGATACCTATGGCTAAAATGCCGGTAGTAACACCAACCGTGATTAAGGCCATGAAACCAGACGGTAAATCTTGTGGTGGTTGTGTGCTACCAAAGAAGATGAATCTATTACCAGCTGATGTCATGGGGAAGAAACCAGATGATCAGAAAGCAGTCTTCAGGCCTTTATCAAAAGACTTAAATGATGTGTCTACTAAAGGAAAGCCAAATGGAGAAGCTGCAACAGCGGGCAAGAATACTCCCACAAATCAGTCTAAGTCCACTGGCTCCCTTAAACCTAGCGTAGGGGCAAATGGAAATGAATCTTCTTCAAAGAAACCATTGCCACAGGTTCCTGGATCGAAGCCTTTAGTTCCACCAGGTATTTCAACGTCTCAGGCTGTAGCCACTTCATCGAAATCACAACCCAAAACTCCTGCGACACCAAATAATGGTAACAAATATCAGTTAACAAATTTTAACACACAAAAAACACAAACACCTACACACACTGTTACACAAATGTTTGGAGCCAATGCACCTAACACACAATTTGGACAATCAAGTCGAGTTTCCTTCACAAACTTTAACAAGCAACCTATAAAACAAATAACAAACCCTTCAACTTATAACACATACGCTACACCTTCAAATACAACACCAAGCCTTTCGCAATTCCTTTTAAGTCAACAAACACGACGTCCAGAAAGCTTAGAAAATTCAGCGCAAACTAACAAAGGGTCCAGATTATCAAGTCAAAGTACTGCATTCACAGCTAAAGCCGGAAGAAAGCCTTCATCAGTTGAAGATTCTGAGGAAAGAAAGTTGTTAAATACTTCCAAAATGTCAGGGTTCCCGGTGAAACCAAGTTTCCCAGTCGATTCAAGATTTCCCACTCAAGAGAAGCCATCTGGAAGGATATCACCATCATCATTTGGGAATACCCAATCAATTTACAACACTAATTCTTTGACAACAAAAAGTCCAACTCACAACACAAACACAATACCACAACACTTTATTAATGCACCAAAAGCAACAAAATACACACAGTTCAATAGCAAGCCTCTTATTTCCAATTATCAACCTGAAATTGATACTCGATTTGGATTTTCAAATCGGAACTCAAAGTTCCCAAATCCCTTATTAACCACTGCTAAAACATTAGCTATTCCAACAGTCCCAAGTTCCTTCATCTCTCCATCATTATCATTTAATCCAACTAGATCATTTGCAATTCCAGCTTACAATAATGGCAAACTGCCATCCCAAGGACCCTCCACCAAAACAAATACACAAAGCGTTGTCAAACAACAAAAACCATTCCAAACACTCAGTAAAGCCTTACCAGATCCAACAAATGGTTCCAAACAAAATGGAGTACCAAACAGTCAAATTAAACCAACACAAACGTTCACATCGATTCCAAGAAACACAGTTTTACAAAAACCATCTTCAGGACAATTTCCTTCACAAGTAACACCAGCTAAACCACAAGCGATTGGTACAAACACTTTAACACAATCACCACTTACTACAAATGCTTTAAAACCAAAAATACTGCAACAAAACACAAATGGTAATTAGCACAAATTAAAAATACAAATAATACAATTGTCCTTAGATTTAAGAAAAAAAAGTTGAGGGTTCATACTTAAGGAAAAATTTTAAAACTATTTTCTATGCTTCTCTTAACTTTTGAAAAAAAAGACAAGATAGGAAAATTTAAGAGCAAAAACATTAAATATTTGATACTTAAGCAGCTTTAGTTAATTTTATGTGGTTTTTTACACAGACATTTTGAAAAATATGTTCAAAACGTTTGTGAGCTATTAATACCTTTTTGGGAACAAATTTAAATTTAGGTATGAACGCACAAAAAACAGTTAATTCAAATAAACATGTTATCATTCCATCTATCTTCTTTCAAATATTAAGCGATATATATGTATAATTAATCACTTCTAAGAAAACAAAAAGCTTTTGAAGTATGAGTTTTTTTTTTTAAGTTAGACAGCCAAACACTCTAAAACCCTTTAATAATTTAATATTTCTTCTGGACTTCTGGAACAGTTTTAAGAACCACTTTTTTTTGTCATCTAGTTCAATTAATACTCGAATTCCCACTAAAATAAGATAAATATATAATTTTATCTTATTTTTAATCTAATTTAACATTTTTTGACTATAGGAAGGCGATTACGCCCCACAATAGTGAACATTACTGCTTATTTATTTATATTTTTAAGCCGAGTTCTTGATAAATGCATATATTTTCTTGTCTTTTCCCTTTTTTCACCAAACCAGCCTTCAACCCTTCAATAAATAATAAATGCAAACTAGCTATGTAACTTAATCTTACATTTGAAGTGAGCTTCAAAAGAATGAGATAATAATTCAAAATACTTTACTTCGTATATATGCCAATTTATATGCCGAACAATTTAAGGCCTGAACAATTCTTTAAAATATAATGTTATGTGTCAAATCTCAAATAAAATAAATGCTTTTATAATACATAACAGTTTGTATGCATTTCACACATAACACATACATTTTTATAATAAACTTTTAAAATCAAACGAAAGAGTTGGTGCAAAAACTTGTTTTCAAAGGTTTATTAAAAGTACATAGTTTTAAATAATTTATAGCAACATATATGTATAGGTGAAACTTATTATGCGACGAAATTTTACTACATTTCTACGAAGGAAAGCATTTGAAAATTCATTTGCAGTTGAAGCTTGAGACATCTAGTTTCCAATAATTTTGCCAGTTGGAAAAAACGCTTTTTGTATTGATTTATTTCCACCTTTGTCTTTGTATATGAAAACAACTATATATACAAAGCATTTGATTATGAAAACATATAAAAAGTTCATATACAAAGTTTCCACAAGTTTCTTGTCAGAATTTTTAAATTAGCTTAGTTCCAAACCAATTTTAACAAACTTTTCCAAAAAAAAATAATAATTTCAAAAATCGAAATCAAAAGTATTTATCAAAATTATAGCAAAACGTGTCCTTTGAAATAAACACTATAAACCTTTCGTTTAATATTTTCAGGAGCAAAGACATCAACCACTAACACTCAATCCACAAATAAACAGACGCCTAGTACGCCATCTGCACAAGGGAATGGTAAAACCATAGCATCCAATAATGCCGGTGGTGTTGGTGGTGCGTCTAGTAGTGGTAAAGCTATTGGCAGTGGCAGTGTTGGTGGTGGTGCTAAAAGTGATGGTGGAGGTCCTTTGTACCGATTCAAATATGTACTCGACTATAACAGCCATCGTGAAGAAGGACGCAGCGATGGTTCCAAGGAGGGGAAATACAATACAATTGACGACGATGGCATTCGCAGGATTATCGATTACATAGCAAATGAAAATGGCTACCAGCCTCATATTAAAATAGAACGTCTACCACCCAATGAGCTGCCCACCGGTGAAAATAAACTCAAAGAATATGAATTTTTGTGGTTTAACTAGGACATCAAGAAAAAACAAAAAAAAGACAAAAACAGAGAGCATTTTTTGGTTCAATTTTTAAATTGCATTTTTCATTTTTTTAATCACACTTAATTAGTTTTTTGTTTTGTTTTTCTTTACACATATTTTTTTGTTGTTTTCTTTTTGGTTTTGTTTTTGGTTTCAAATTAAATTGATAATTTTACAGTTATTGTACACATCGATAACTGGATTTTATTTTAAAATTACTATTATTTAAACAATTATTAATTAAGATCGTGTTTTATTTATTTTTTATATTTTATTTTGTTTTCTTATTTAAACATTGTTATTAATTTTTTATTTTATTTTGTTTTTTTTTTTTTAATAAATATGAGTACCTAGTGTACATAAGAATTTTTTAATTTATTTTGTTTGTTTTTTTATTTCTCATTTGATTTTTCTTAATTTTAACATTTACATCAACTTTAAATCTAATTTTATAATAATTTATTTAATTTTTTTTCTTGTTTCTTACTTGGAATCTGATTAATAAATAATTTTAAACTAATTACTAGGTTTAGGTTATATTCGATAATAATAATTACTTTTTTTGGTTTACTTAAGAAAAGTACAACTGTACAGCTATCACAGTCTTCCATATATTTTTATTTGGTTTTATTTCTATTTTAATTTAAAACAAAAATAAATAAAAAAAAAACACAAATTTTAAAAACCAAGAATAAGTTAACAGAAATTATATTTTTGATTCGTGCTTAGAAGTCCTAAACAAGGTTAACATAAATACGAGTGTGTGTGTGTTTTCTTTTTCTCGTGAACGCTTCCACGTTGTCTGCCATTTGGTATATTTTGTTTTTTATGGAAAATAAATCAAAATTTAGTGATTCAAAATTATTGGAAATTATTAATTCATATTAGCCATTCATAATTTTTTAACACTTTTATGATCCATCAACATTTTTAATTGTTCTTATTCAAATCAACCGCTTTTGGCTATTTTCTGTTTTTGATTTTTTTTTTCAAGAAGGAGGAACTTAATGACGGGATTAGTTTTGATTTTTTATGTGGATTGATAATTTTAATATTTGGTTTCGAACACGATTATAAATATGTTAATGATGGTGATGGTATTATTTAGGCTTGTAAAGATAAGACAATAAATTTGTAAGGCTTCCTACTTTTGGTGGTGGTTTTATTTCCATTTCATTAATATTTTTATTATTATTTTGTTTGTTTTATTTTTGTATGATTTCTGACCATTTTTGATGTTTTAACACAGTTTTGCTCGTTAAACGACATTAACATTAGTGGTGCACATCAACTTAAAAATGTAAAACCGTAAGAAAAGTGAGATTTTTTTTTAAATATTTTGTTATGAATAAAAACAGTTATAGCTTTTAGGAAGGGAGGACAGGATTAGAAAGGAGATACCGATGTATATTAGTTTTCAATGTCTCCACATTCTAATGATTGGGAAAGATTAAGACTGGTAAAGCATTCCACATTCGTGTAGTGCGGCTAAAGAAAACATCCCTAACTTAACAGTACGTCAGAAATTGGGCTCAAGGGTAAACTGATGAGCATTCCTTGAAGTACAGATACTGCTGTTGAATTGTTGGAGGGGAGGAATACAATTGGCTATTTCACCAGAGCATTGTTTGTGAAAATATCGATAAAAATTTCGATTAACAAATATGCTTTTTATTGGCTTGTATTTAATATTTAAATAGAAAAAGGCATTTTTCAAGAATTTTGTCTGTGTTATTTCAAAAAAATACTTAGAATTAGAAATACATTGCTTACAGACAATATTTATTAATTATTTTAATTCGAATCATGCTTTATAGTTTCTTCATTGTGTCAGGTTTTTGAAATATACCCTTTTCAGTTCATATTTGAGATCTTAGGAAAAAGATATGCGGAAGTTTAAATATTAAATGGCTTCAATTTTAACATAAAACCAAACTTTTTAGATTGTTGACAAGAAAAAAAATAATTTTTAGCACCATTGTGTATGTTTTTTAACAACAATATATGTAAAAAGCAAATACTTTTTCAACTCAAAAACGAGAGCTCAGAGAGACATTACATTGTATTTTGCATAACGACTTAGCTTTTATGGTTGTTAAATTGAATGCAAAATCTAAGCCAATTGACCACTAGTAACGTGCGTCGTGTTTCTGATGATTTGAAATGCATACAAATTATTAGCACTTTCATAGAAATATCATCTTCAGTGATAACCACTTTAGATGTCACTTTAATAAACAACATTTTAGGCAAACTTCGGAAAATCAACGAATGATAGTTGAAAAGTCTGTTAACTCTTGATGTGTTACTGTTTGGTTTGATTTGTTTTATGTTTATTTATTTTGTATGGCCAGAATGTTAAAATTTGAATGTGGTAAACCACAAGCACCGACAAAATAGCAATTTTCGAAGAAAATTTTCCTGACCGTGTTATTTATCAAAGAAGTGATCGCAATTATCAACCAAGATCTCTTAGTTTTCCACCTTTAGACTTAAGTGCAATATCTGTTGGAATGCTTGAAGTTATCTAAAACAAACGGTAAATAATGTGGATTAAACATGAAAAGGATGAAAGGCAGCCAATTGGCTCATATCGTTTTCCTTTCTTTTACAACGCAATAAACATCAAATGATTTCTTTAAAGAAATACAGTTCTTTTACGGCCAATTTTTTGACAAAGTTCTAGTCTTTAAAAATCGGTTTATGAATAAACTAGAACTCGGTTGAGGTCTTAATCGTTTTTTCATGAAGTTCTCAAGCGTTAGAACTTTGATTTAAATATTAGTTTCAGATAGAACTTCGATTTATTAGGCCCTCAAATTTGGGGGTCTAGGATTTTACTTCTTCCAAATCCTAATTTTTCGATTCATTCCGGTTTTGGGTTAAACTTCAGACCACAAGGACATTTTATGTGCAATAATAAAATATTTTTAGAAAATACATAAGCATGGACGGTTTGCCAAAAAGTCTAAATAGAAGCTGCATAATGTAATACTTTGTAGACGCTGACAGTTTTATAGATAGAAGGTACAATTCAGAAAAGCATTTAAACCCATTAACCTATTTACTTTTCGAGCGGATTATTTTAATTTTATACATGTTATTTTTAACATCATAGGGTGGAAGCGCATTACATGCACATATTAGCGTTTAAAGTGACCTCGACTATTGAGTCTGCACACTTAGACATAAAGATCAATTTTAAATTATGTCGAGAAATAACATCAAATCTTGAATTATCAATATTTCTATGGACAACATGAGCAGATAAATGTTTAGATAAATCTGTTTATAGAAAACAAGACACCATGTTTTGACATTATGTGCATCTGAAGAAATATTTAAAAATACTAAACTTTTATCAATATTGTTGCATTTTTCATATTGACAATAATCTTCTGGCTAAATTTACTAAACACACGATTTCTTGAAACTTTCCATATAATATTTTCTATCATTTAAAATGTTATGCATCATTTTTGGAGATTGTAGGACTCAAAACCAATATCTTTTGGTCTTTATTCGAGAAAGATGTTCAGTGCAACACGAATATGTATGTATGAACATGTGAACATTTATCAATATCAATTTTGAATAACACAAATCTTAAACGAAATCCAATATCTACAATACGCAAACACAATTTTATTTCGAAAAAAAAGTGAGAATATCAAAACCAAATAATAAAATAAATGTCCACTTCAACCAAAATTGACTTATTTCTTTTGATTTTGTTCGTAAACTGTCAGAATTTTAAGTCAGAAAACAGAACTATCTGCGGGATGCTACAAAAATAGCTAAAAATACGTTAGAACTCAGTTCCATTCAACCGAGATCTAAAACTTCTAGAACTCAAAAATGATTTTAAACCGAGTTCTGCAAATATAATTAGATGTGAAGGAATGCTTGAGTTCTAAATATGTTTCTAAATTACGCTTCATACATACACCGAGAATTACAAGATCGAGTTTTCATTTTAATTTAGAACTTCGTCAAGAAATTGGCCGTTATAATATCAAAATGGCTAACTCTATAGCTATGACAACTTAACCAAAAGCAAAGCCTGCATATGAAAACATTTCGTTATGGAAACCAAAATATAAACTTTAACCAATTCAATGTGATACCAAAACCATTATGACCATGAACATTGATACATTTTCAAATCTAAGTAAAAATTGATTGATTCTTTTCCCAAAAGGCAGATATTCGAAATCATATAAAAAGTTAATATTTTTGAAAATTTAAACATTTAACTAACAAAATTGAATTAAGATTTAAATTTTTTTTTTGAATAATTTCCAACAACAAGATCTATTTTGGATTTTGTTTTTGTTTTGAAAATTATGATTCTTTTGTCACTGTATTTTATTCTATAGAGAAAAGAAATAGTTTGGATTGAAATATCTAAATATTTATGTACATTTTATCGTATTTTTACACATTGTTCTTATTTTTTTAATATTCACCAGTTTTTTATTTTGTAAACCTTATTTTATTCGTAAGTTGTAAGAAATAACTTGGTATGAGAATGGCTGATGTGTTTTGTGCAATTTACGAACATTTATTGATTTTTCTCATTTTGTTTTTCCTTTGGTTTTTATTAAAGAATTATTTACGAAGAATAAATATAAGACGTTCGTGGATTAGATAAAACTTTGTTTTTGATTTAAATATCTTAAATATCTAATTTATATATGCATCATCTACTAAAATATTGCTAAAATACACTGAGAATTATATTTGTTCACATTAATTTATTTTGTTTTTGTTTTTTGTTTGTTATTTAATATACGACACGATTAAATTGTTTTACATACACATTCATTAAACATTTATTTAAATATACATACTATATAATATAAATTTAAATATTAATATAGCTACATATATTGTATACATAATAATATATATTTATATATAGAAAGATATTTTATATATAAAATTTTCTGTTTTATATTCACAATTAAAATACAGGTAATATTATCTACGGTACTTCTATGTCCCTTTTACAGTAAAAGTGTCTGTATCTGTATATGTATGTATAGGAGTGGTGGTATCTATGTACAAAAATCAATTCGTAGGGGTTCGCTTTTCTCATTTTACAGGTTTTGGACGCCATTGATGCGACACAACCGGCGGCAGAGGCAGCGTCGGCGGCGTCGGCAGGAATGGTGGCTTTTGAGGATGGGGAAGGGATGGTGTTGTGGGGCAACTGTGGAACAGAGAATGGAGGGAATTATTTTTTCCGCTTTTTTGTTATAAAATCATTTTTGAAAAGATTCTTTTTTCGCTCGTCCATTTTTGTGAAAAACAATAATTAAAGTAGAGCACAGAATGGCGCGTCGAACTTGTTATGTTTGCGGCCCGGCGGCGTTGGGTGATTGGGGTGGTTAAGGTATATAATGGGGGATTGAGATTGGTGATTGTGTGAATCCTTCGAGCGGTGACGGTGATGGTGACTATGATGGAAAGCGATTCGGGGGAGGTAACAGTAACAACAACAACAACATCGACTGTGATTATATTCTATGTAGATTGTAGACACATTGAATACTGTATAGCGCATCCCTTTTGAATACACTGAATGTTTTTGGGGGGGTTTAAGTTGGATGAGGTGGTTGGATGATGCTCTATGTCATTTCAAGTAAGTGGTGTTGTGGTGCCATCATCAGTGTATGTGTTTGAATGGTGATGGTGTTGGTGTTGGTGGTGGTGTTTTTGATGGTGAAAATGATGACTTTAAAATCCACCCCCCGACGATGATGGTCATGCATAGTGCGGATAGGAGCTCAAATGGGGTGCCACATGTGATGGGCCGACATGACTCATTGAATGGGGCTGATATAGATTCGTTGCTGGATTGCCCCAGTTGCCCCATGATGCTGCCGATGGAAATATTGAAGCTACATTCATTAAAACAGAACAAAAAGAAAAGAAGAGAAAATATTTTTAATTAAATTTCTTAATTATATTTTCAAAAACTTTATGTGAAGTAATGTATGTACATATGTAAGGAAGAATCTTTTTTTAATTGATAGATATCTACCTGAGGACGATGTCATACCGTGATGCGGGCTCATAAATGAACTCAGCTTTGCACTATGGTGATATGGAGTCATAAACAAATCACTTTGGTATTTGTACGTTGGATCACTTGCAGCTGGTTGTGTCGCTGCTGCCAATCCTTGGAAATCGAATTTATATGCATAACGCTTTCCATGGACTTTTGTCATGATATTCTTATCATAATAATACCTGAAAGTAAAAAAAGAAGCTTTTACAATAATTCTGAGCGGAAGGCATTTATAAAAAATTGGAGTTGGAATGGGAAAGACATTTGCTAAGAAATTAAAATTACTATGAAGTTGTTTTTTCAAGGCAGGTCCTTTTTTTAAAAACTAAAGGCTTTTTTAGAAACTTTAAATTTGTTGGTAAGTTGCTGACAGTTCCGCCAAGAATAAAGTTCAAATTTCTTGACAGACAACATTAAAAGTACAATTAATAAGTTTTGAGAAACTAAGGGCTATTTTAAAATCTTTAATGGTTAGTTTCTGACAATTACACCAAGAATGTTTATGTAGATATGAAGAGTGTTATCTTAAGTTTAAAATAAAAACATTAAAAGTTAACCTAAAAATAACTTTACTATAAGCGCAAGATTTTAAACAACCTATTGTTAAGAGTTTAACAATTTACTAGTTAGCAATTTGCTAAATATTTAGGAATTTATAAAGGGAGTCCAACATTTTTAACCTTTGCTAACTAGTAAATTGCTAATTGCCTTTTATTAAAAAACGAGAATCTAAACTTGTCTAAAATGTGAAAATATACAAAACAAATACGCTTAAACCGATCTATCAATTTGAATTCGCAACTTTTGACCGGACCACTGCAAATGTACAGATGTTATATGGATTTAGCAAATTTCTAAAAGTTAAAGAAGCCGTGATTTTACCTTTAGCCAATAGTTAAGTTAAGAGATATTAAGATTAAAATTAGGTTAATTATCTTTTAAGCTTAGTATGTTGCTAAATATGGCTTTAAGATTTTACTTAATAGTTAAAAATGTTGCGCCATAATTTTTAATAGTGATTCTTACAATTTGTATTAATTGTTAACACTGCACTTAAGATTTAAGATCTCTGGCTTAATTTGGTGAATAAAATAATCAGCCTCTAATCAGCTCAAAAATTACTTTGGAAATAATCAAAGAAGAAGTGTTTTGGTGTAGAAATTTTTCTCTAAGCACATAATGAGGACAACGTAGTTAAATCCATAACTCTAGGAATTATCTATTCTGAGAAAATGATGAGTTCCAAAATTTGAATCAAATTATGAAGACTTTGAAGCCGAACTCTCATCCGCTCATAGTCTATTATTTATATTAGTTTAGAATTTCAATAAAATGGAAAACTGTTTTCATAATTTCTAACAAAAACTAACCAATCTAATTATACAAAATAATTTTTGGTTTTAGGAACCAATAATAAAAAGTTCTAAAATAGAATTTGAATCTCCAATACAAGACTGAGATTTAAAAAATATGTTTCAAGTTATTTTTCTTGGTTCATTGTTTCGATATTTTACTGTATCAAGAACAGTAGACCCAATGTCTTGAGACTATAAATTGATGGTTGATTAGAAGTAAGAAGTCACTCTTACTCAGTCTATAAGTCTTAAAACAGTTTAAGAGGACAACTAAAACGAAAATCTCAACATGAAGTTTTTTACTATTTTTTATTTTGATTGCCTTCTTCTGTTTAACTATGGCCAAACCACAATATCATAATGATCAAAATCCTTGAGAACAAGGGTTAGATGAATTGAACAGGTAAGTCAATCTTGATTCATAGTCAGTTTAAAAAAAAAAAATATCCTATTTTTGTTTCAGTTCAAACAGATATAAGCCAATCATTGCTCGCGATGGTTTACCAGATTTAAGTCAAACATTCACTGAAAATATTGGAGGTTAAATCGAATACGCATAATAGATTTAAACTCTCATATAATAAATATTAAGATAAAAAAGAACGAAATAAAATTAAAAAAAAAAAATATATCAAACAAATATTTACCTAACTTATTTGAAAACACAATTTTTTTTAATGCCAACGTAAAAGCACAAGAAAACTGTGTTTCCATCATTAACGCTTGGAAAGAAGTAAGAAAGCCCAAATAGATTTTAAAATCATTTTTTTTTGCGAATTCATAACACATTATAATGTAAAAGCAACAAAACAAAAATGAGTGCTTGATGTTGTCGTTCTATAATTTTTCTATTTAATTAAATTTGTTGAAAACACCCCCAAGAAAATCTGTAAAAACTTTTTATAATAAATGACTTATTATTAAATAATTTGTATGTAAGTAATCATGAATGGATTCGTGAAATAACTCCCGAAGAAATTACCCCCAACATTGTGAAATTAATACCCAAATTCGAAAATACAATAAATTCCCAAAAAGGCAATGCAAAAAAATTGAAAAGGAGCTTATTAAAAAAATTAAAAATTACAAACAATATTTTGCATATGATGAAAAAATTTAATTCCGAAATCTATTTTTGTTAACGAGATTTTTAGTCCAAAACCAATTTTTACCAATTTTAGTAGCATTTCCTAAAAGTTTTTATTTCTCATATAAACGAATACGAATTGGATGAATTAAATTAATTTGAAGTCAATATCTTCTATTGTTCACGATATCGAGATCCGAACATCAATTTACCAAATTTGCGTACTATTTTTTGTAGATTTTATTTTTTTATGAAAAGCAGACTACTGAATTTTTATAAAAAAATTACTGAATGTCGAAAACAATATTTTCTGTGAGATAAAATAAGTTTGAAGCCAATATTTTTAATTTAGATATTTGAGTCGAAAGTAAATTTTTACCAACTTTTATTCATTTTTTTTAGGTTTTTAATTGTTTGTTAGAAAACTGTCAATTAAATTTTTCTCAAAATTTTACTGAATGTTAAAAAAAATATTTTTTAAAAGAAACAATTATTTTAAAACCAATATCTTAAAGTCTTGAAAAAATATTAGAGTTGAAATTCAATACTTTTTTTTAGGTTTTTATTTTTTGTAAAAAATACTGTGAATTCGATTTTTCTCAAAATTTTACCAGATATTAAAAACGTTATTCATCGTTGCACAAAAGTGTTTTGGAGATAAAATCATTTTTTGTTCGTAAGATTTTCGCGGTGACAAATTTTTGTTTCAGTTTTTTTGATTTATAAAAAAAAACCGTTAGTTGGAATTTTTTCCAAAATTATATTTGTTTGGTATCACGATACAATATATTGTAATATACAATTTAATTAATTTCTCAAGCGTTATTGGTTCGTGAGATATTTAGGGTTAACCAAATTTTCACCTTTTTTAAATTGCTATAGTAAAAAAACCACCCACGCAATTTGTTTGAGAGCCCTTTCTCCATCTTTCTGCATTATTATGCGTATAACAAAATTCATTTAAAGTCGATATCTCTACTGGTTCCTGAGCTATGGACGACGAAAAAATCGTCGCGAACGTACGGACGTACCAACGTACGTACACACGCACGCACAGACATCTCTCCAAGAATCTTTTATTTCGACTCTAGGGACCTTGAAACGTCGAGAAATGTCAAAATTTTCAATTCGACAAATAGGACCGATTATAATAATTTCATATGGGAAGTTAATGAATTCCCAAAAAGGCAGGAAATAAGTCACCAAAAAAAGATTGAAATAACTCCCCAACTTTAAGTATTGTCTTACCATTTTATTTCTTTACATAAGTGGAAATAACGCTAATTTTCAAAAGTTGTTGTTTTTTAATGTTATTTGAGCCTTATGTAGTCTTATTTGGGAACTTATCAAAATGTCCCCAAAAACTCAGTAAACAAAATTTAAATTCTATGAATTAAGCTCCAGTTAATTAAACGCTTACTAGATATATGTGGTTACATATTCTCTATGTTCTTTCCGCTACGAAATAACGCCTTCAGAAAGGTATGTTCGATGTTGGTTTCGTTTGATTCAGCTTGAAAACAGATTTAAAATCATGTGTAATATAAATATGTATAGAGGTTTTGTCATCATCGATTTTTATTAAATCATAGGTTATTATAGTACTGGCAGCTTTTTCTGCTTAAGGACGTCACAAAAAGTCAATATCAGAAATTCCCTAAAGTAAACATTATACATAAAAATCATCAGTTTTCCTTTAAAGCTTTTACAAGAGTTCGAATTCAAAAACATAGAATCCCAACGGTATGTATTTTGTTTTTGGCTTTTACGTATATGTATATAGCCAAAACTGTTCCTTTTACAAAAAGAATTTAAATTATTCTCCAAAAACCATTAAAACTATTGTTAATCAAACTAATACATACACAATTGTACATATTTCAACGATTTTAAGCCATGAAAACGGTGTTATTTGATTCTTTTAGAAAGTTGAAAATAGGATATTTTATAAAATCCAGTAATTTTTTCCTTCTAAAAATTAAAGCTCAATCAGATTAAAAGTTCTAAATAAGATGTTAGATAGTATTTTTTAATAATCTACTGTATTTCGAGTCTATTTCAGTCTTGAATTAAATGTTAATTGATTTTTAAGGCGGTTTACTATACCTCTGGCAATTTTCACCAAAAATTCCAAAATTAAATTCGTTATTCTTTTCTTTTTGAAGACAATGCCAATCTTCAATCAATCTTCCGATGAATCAGGGCTTTTAAAATTATTTGTTTTCGAAGTAGCCGGGGCTTAAAACATCGCGTTAGTAAAGCTTGATCCTTTGTCTTTCAACAAAAATCTACTAAATTATTATTTATGCTACTATTTGATGAAACAGTGATATTAGTACGAGTGCTATAGTGGCACCAACATGCCTCATTGTTTGGATTTTGTTTACGCTACCGTTGCAAGTCATTCTATACATAACATATTTAAAGTGATCTTACTATTATTATAAGAAAATGTTAAAATTATAATCCCTCAGAGATAAAAGTTAAATAATATTTTCTTTTTAATTATTTTGATTTTCTAATTTATCCTTACAAAATGTAACTTACAAAAGAAATTAATTAATTATTGACACTAATAGAGAACAAAAACATGAAAACAAATAACATGAATAAAGATTAACACGAGTACAAAGAATAAAAACTAATTTATTATCTCCTTAAACAAACCAAAAACAAAAAAAAAAAAAGACAATATAAAACACATTTAAATGTAATCAAGAACAAAAGACAACAGCATTTGTATATAAACAATGAGGCGATAAACATAAAAATAAAGAACTAATAATCAGAGAAAAGTCAGAAAACATCCCTCATTAGTGCAGGAGGTGCAATAAAAAGCAATTTCTTTTATATGCGTAACTCGATTACTGTCTATCGTGGCTAATTTCATACACAAAAGGGACGAAAAGTAAACGATTGAATGTAATAATGCCGCCTGCCAGGAGAGATTCATATACACACAAAAAACATCTCCCACACAGAGATAAAATGTACAATAGGTAAACGTATATCCCCTATAGAATTTCCTAAAGTAAATGGTCCATTGGGAATACACCGTGACCGTCACGTCCGTCGTGTCGGTCGGTCGGCTGTCACCATAATTTCATTGCACCCTGATGCCCCTGTTGAATATGATGACAGATTTGAGTTGGTATAATAGTGGTGGTAGCGACGGCCGGCGCGCAGCGCCGACGACGATGACAACGACAGCGCTGTGTGACTAAAGAAAATCCTGAAAGGATGATTTTGAATCAAAGAGATAAATACAGCACATCCGTTCTAATGGAATGTCAGTGATTTTGTTTCATATACAGTGGGAAGAAATTTACACGACATTGGAAATAAATCAAAAACTAAAATGGAAAAATTACTTAACTTGCGAATATTTAAGTAATTTTTTCTATTTAAATTTATTAATTTATATCCAGTGACTTGTGAAAAAGATCTTCCTTTAAGAAAACCATGTTGAGCGGGGGAGAATAAGGGCTTGCAATGGAAATAAATGGAATCATAAACTAAGCTTTCGAAAAGTTTTGGGATGCATGAAAGTTTTGCAAGAAAAATCGAAATAAACATGAATGTTTTAGCTGATCACTTCGAAAATCTTCTAAACTCAAGGACAAATCCAAACACCATGTTATACGCTACCCCTTACATAGAAAACGAAAGTCTGGACCAACATTTTTCTACGCAAGAAGTCATCGAGGTAATACATAGATGCAAATACAACGCCACCGAAAACTTTTTTGAAAAACTAACGACTGCTTTGAACTATATATTGAACGACGGTGTCATTCCCGAAAGCTTCCGCAAAACCATCATTTTCCCTTTATTCAAAAAAGGTGACGTAAATGACCCTAATAACTATCGAGGTATATCGTTTATCAACACCATAACGAAAATCTTCACCGAAGTTATTCTTGACCGACTTTTGAACTGGACACAACAAAACAAACTACTCAGCGAGTTCCAAGCAGGCTTCAGGAAAGAATACTTTACTGTTGATCATATTTTCACACTAACCTGCATTGCTAGATCCTATGTAGAGAAGAGAAAGAAGCTGTACGCATTTTTCGTTGATTTCTAAGCGGCTTTTGATTCAATCGATAGAGACGCCCTTTTTACAAGCTTAGCTGCCTTGGAATCTCCCATAAAATGTTGACAGTACTAAGACGGCTCTATGAAAACAATATGACAGCGATATGGAACGGTAACGAAGGATCCAATTGGTTTAAAACATCGACTGGAATCAAGCAAGGATGCCTCCTAAGCCCAATCCTTCTCTTTTTTTTTTAGATGACATCACATCATCGGCTCTTCCCGGAGGAATAATGTTTGCTGGTATCAACATCAAAGCACTTATGTATGCGGACGATATTGTAATTTTAGCGGAATCACCTCAAATGTTGCAAATGATGATAAATAAGCTTAAAATATATTGTGACCTCTGGAACCTCACAATCAATACCGACCAATCAAAAATTTTGATATTTCGAAATGGATCTGGTAGATACGCCAGAGAAGAGAGATGGACCTGGAATAATGTTGCACTGGGTTTGGTTAAGGAGTATAAGTACCTTGGAGTTATAATTACCCCAAATCTTTCATTCAAGAAGCACCTGCAGGCAAAACTAATAGAATCGAAACAAGCCATCAACTGCAACTGGAAGGGAGTGCTGGGGAAAAAATATGTAGCACCAAGTGCAAAATATAAACTTTTCGAAGCGGTGATGAGGTCGATGAGCATGAGCATACACCTACGTATATGCTGCACTTAGAGACCGGAGTCCCGCAACTATATATTTTCACGCTGAAGATACATCTAAACTATATTAAAAAAGTGTTGGCGCTTCCAAATCATCGACTACCTAATGCCATTGTGAGACAGCTGCTCCGAGAGAGGTCACAGTTCTTCGTAGAATGGTCTCGTTTGGATGTGCTACATAATGTTCAGCTAGTGGATAGCGATTGGAGAAACTGGGGCCCGACCTTCCAAATATTGTTGGAAAGAATTGATGCCAAAATTTTCAAGAACTTTATGGAAAGAGCTGAAGGCAGTGAATCTCGTAATTTGCATAAGGCCTTGCAGCACAACCTCGGTGAAAACAACTATTTCCATGACAAGTATCCGCTAAAGAACATTTCAACCATCTTTAAAACCAGAGGAGAGCTGATACGGTTAAACTACCGACCATATGGCCCTGAAGAAAACACGGAGTGTACTCTTTGCAACCATAGAACAGTGGAAAACGTACTCCACTTCATAGGGATTTGCCCTGTTTTGTCACCAATCCGTTATGCGCATTGGGGAAAAAGCGTTCTTAACCAAAATGAAACTCTCGAAGTGCTTAATGGATCAAACTGGAATGTTCTAAGTAGTTTTGTCTTAACTGCACAAAGATATAGAAACCAAATTCTGAATGAAGCTTTCTTATTTTGTATACACTAACTTTAAATTCAATCATAAGATATTGATAACACTTTTTTCAATTTATTTTAATTAAATCAATGAAGCCTTTTTATTTTTAAAATATACTCGTATGTAAATTTAAACTTTGTTTAGATAATACTCTCTTTTACGGGCTGACGGCACAGTCCAATGCTCTAATATTGTGAAAAATGTAAAACAAAGACAAATTATTATTGTTAAATAAAATTACATACATACGAGTACTACTACTACTACTACTAATACTACTACTTGAAAGTTTAGCAATAGATCTATAAATGTTAATTTCAGTTTTATTGCCTTGTTTATGAATCGGAAATATAAATGAATCTTTCCATATATAAGGAAACACACCTTGGGAAAGAGAGAGTTTAAAGAGTGCAGTTAGAGGCTTTGACAGAGAATGCGTACATTTTTTAGAACAACTGATGGGACGCCCGCCGCGCCATCCATCGGGACGAGGGCTAAAGTTTTCTTTGAGGCTTACGATTTTACATGAGGATCAGGATCATGAGGATGTTCAGTATAAGACTTGCTAAAGTATTTAGCAAATAGATTTGTTATAGTTGTTGAATCTCAGGAGATTATGTTGGAGAAACTCATTGAAGGTGGAAACCCATCAGATTTTCGTTTGACATTTATAAACTTAAAAAATCTCCTTGCATCAGAAAGAAGGATATTTTCCATTTGGTTGAGGTATTGGTTATAAAGGCATTCCCATAATTCGGAGAAAGAATTAAAGGCGAGAAGGTAGTTGTTGTGGCCGGTATCAGATTTGTACTGTAAACAAATCTTACATAGCTTGTTACGGGTATTTCTTAGGCTACGGAGCTCTATGTTGTACAAGGGGGAGAAGAGGTGAAATCTTTTTTACGAGAGAACGTTACTGATTCTTCAATACAGTATGAGAGAATCAAATAAAACCAATTTGTAAGGGACTCTACTGTTGAGTGGAGGGTTACTTAATTCAAAGTCGGCTTATCTAAGAAGATTGTTGAGTTTAGAGAAATCAGTCCTACGAAAATCATAACAGTAATTCTCCATTTCAAAGCAATTGTTTTCAAAAACACTGCACAAATTTGGTTATATGTAAATGGGAAAAAAAGATGAGCTGTACCAATATAATAAAAACGGGCGCCGTTTTATTTTCCCCGTGGTGCAGATCAAATCATCTATTTATTTGCGTTACAACAATAAAGCGGAATTCTGCTTTATGCTTTGATCTATTTCTGTGATCCAAAAATTAGTTTTTCTTTTTAAAACCAGGTAACTATCTTGTGAAGTTTGGTATCACTTCCAATTTTTTAAATAAAAAACAGTGTTTCCAGATTACCATTTTCATTTAGTATTTAGAAATCAAATGTTTTTTTAACTACAAAACGGAGAGATTAATATTTGTTTATGTTCTACATATGTAATCGATAAACAAATGGAAAATTTTAACAAAACAAAACATAAATTCGTGAAATTAAAACGAATAAGTGCAAAAAATTTGTATTTGACAAAATAGATAAGTACTCGTATCATTTTTCCAGAACGAAAACATCGTCGTTATACAAAATGATCGCTGGGCAACTCCGCTCTAAACGTCAAATAATAAAATTTAAATATGATGATCCGATCTATTTTATTTTCTTGGTCTAATCTAGATTCGATCATTGATAATATAACGGGGCTAATATCATCTATGAATTTATCAAAAATCAAGTAAATTTTTGAAATTCCTTTCAAGTTTCTCTAAGAATTATTTCACAGTACAGCAACATGTTACGTAAAAGCGAAAATCATCGGAAAGGAATTGCTTTTGTTTCATCTTTTTAGACCTTTTATTGTATAAAAGAAGGGAGGCAAACAACTCAATTGTGTATGGTGTCTTTCATATCGCATGAGTCTTCTTCTACTACAAATATAAATCTCTATATACTCGTACATCAGCTAAAAGGGTTTTTGAATCAAAAGCTTTTGAATTCGCGCATCAATCTTACTTCGCTTTAACTCTTCACATCCATAGCACATTTAGCAAAACAACACCAACAACCAAAGTCATAAATGTGTATTTTATTATAGAACTGCAAACAGCCAAAAGGGTGCTAAATTAAGCTCATGTTCCTCTGCAAATATCTGCAAGATAAAGATGATGATGCTGATGGTGATGATATTGATGGTGATGATGGCTGAACACTAAAGGCCCATTAGGAATGCCAATACTTGTTTGGCACTTCAAAGTGACAATCAAGTCAACAGCTTTGCTCTGATGTTTGTTATCCCTTAAATGCTAATCCCTCGGTTATAAAGACTATCTTCAGCTTCACCACTTATGCATCATCATCACATGAAGAAGCCCAAGGCATATGAAGATAGTATATGCAGAGAGCCAAAGGGGTTGATGATTGTGTTGAGTTGAATATACCAAATCTCAGACCCAAACCCAAACCCAGACCCAGAGACTATGTTTCCTTACCACATGTTTTCTTTTATTTTGTTCTCCTCTTTATATTGAGTTCTTTATCTGTGGGTGGTGTAAAGAAGAAAAACAGTTGTCTTTTTGGGCAAAATTGGGTGTGGAAAACATCAGAAGATAAAAGTGTGAATCCTTTTTTTGCTACTATTATTTTGCTTGCTTGCGGATGATTTCACAATCCTTTTTTCCTTTGATTACACTTGATCGGGCAATTGCAAGTGACAGAATCTTGATTTGAACGTTTTGGATTTTTATGTTTTTGTTGTTGTACCCATTTTATGTGATTTGTTTATTTGCTTGGAAAAAGGGTTACAACAAAGGTTTTTTTCTTGTTGTGAGATGTATGCTACTATGTGGAAATAGGATAATTTTTGTTGACATAAATGGAAGTGATGATTAGCTTAGGTGTTAGCTTATTTAAAGTGATGTCTCTTTAGTTGTATAAAGTTGTTTCTTAAAATTTAAAGATTCCGAAGCATTTTTAAGTTTCCATACCTGCAAGGATTTCCTCATTTTTTTAAAAGTTACCATTTAAAAATTTGCGAGCATTACAAATTGAAAGAACATATGTTTCAAAAAATGCTTGGATTAACAAGCAGAGAAGACACATTTTGACGGAAGACCCTAAGTTACTGATGCTATAACTCAAAGACAGCTTTTGTATCAGACTAACTGCTGCAAATTTAAAGTAATGAAAGAAAGAAAGTAAACGAACAAAATTGAGCTTGTTTGATACAATTGGTTTTATAAATACATAGGTTTCCTTAATTGGTTTTTAAATGGTTTTGAAAAAAAACTTGAAAACTTTGCTTAAGTCCAGAATTTATAATTCTTTCTAGTATATAATATCAAACGTTTGGGAAACAGAAAATGTTAACAAAACCAAATTTTTGAAGTACAAAAACGCTAGATTTCTGTTTCTACTACGTTATAATAATTCATTAAACAGCAGCTCAACTATTTTCATGTTAAAACTACATTTCAATACATTTATTAATTTGTTTGTTTTAAGAAGAAAAATAGAGAAAACATTGGATTAGGGTAAGTTACATTTAGGCAGCAAATATTTAAAAAAATGTAAAAAAGTTAAATATTTTGATGGGGCATTTTTTAATAGTCCTGTTAAGAATATGTTTTCTATTTATTTATTAATTCGACAAATACTGACGGTACCTACATATTTTTTAAAATGTAACCAAGGAAATGGCAAGGTAATTCGATTCGACCACGATAGAAATCTTAGGCGAAAGATCATAAATCGTTTTTGAACGGACTTCAACCTATTTACGTATAAATATATGGAGCCATATGTACACATAATCATACTCTAAGATGTATCTTACGAATGAGACTTAAAGAGTTATTGGAACATAAGAATCACGAAATTTTCTAGAGAAAATATTTTAATAAAACCAAAAGTCTTGTTAGCATTTTTAATATATAGTCAAAAGGGTCAATAGAAGTTATTTTTGAGTCCAACTCTATCTCAGAGTTAATAAAACTTGCTAAGATTACAAGAAGGTGACAAACTATTCGCATAGATGTAGACAATAATATTTTTTACACATTATTTAAAACTAAACCATTAATATTGCAAAATTCCCAGAAACTTTGTAAGAAATAAAATTTGGCTACAATTTACAATCTTTTTTTACATCATCATCATATAACTCTAAGATACAAAAAATGAACTTGGACGACGGAAGTTCGTTAATAAATATCAAACATAATAAGGAACCAAGGTAGCTACCCTGAGGTATACCAGAGTAAACAGTAAAACATTTACAATGTTCATTCTTAAAAACAACATTAATCATCTTTGAGACAAGATATAACTATAAGTTTTATAGGTGTTACCGAGGAAGGATATGCCACTATCACGAAAATAAAATGTTTCTTTAATAACTTCCGAAATGTTTTATTTCCACAAGGCTTTTAGAAAGCACAGTTATGATGAACTGGAAACTGTGGGAAACAGGTTGATTAAAATGGCTTGATATTAGGGGCCAGTTATAGCTATCATTGAAATCTATCCAGACAAATTTTTGAATCGATATTTGACGGTGTTTCCCTTTGATTAAAAATAAAAATTATATACTAATCGATCGGAAATCACACAAAGAATTTTATTTTCCGGACGGAAATTCATTTTCCTGAACAGCTGATTTGTGTTGCAATTTCACACAATTCCAATGATAGATTCTGTCAGTAAAAATTTGTCAGTGGATTCTAACCACAATTTTTTCAATGACAGAAATTTTTAAGGATAGCTATGTAAAAACGACCTGTCAAAAAAATTCCATTGTTTGTTTTGAATGATGGAAACCAATTATAGCTATAGCTGGCGCCTTAGAGGGACTTTCTCCAAGCTTACTCTCAGACTAACAAAGACAATTCTGAGCCAACATTTCATTTAAATTCACCACTAGTTAAACCGCCTTAAAACGAATTTATTGCATTCTCAGGTTGGATATATTATGTTCACTTAAAGCTTTAACAAATTTTAACCACTTCATTCTAGCCAGAGTCAGTGATGGTTGGACCCTTGACACACATTTTCCATAAATATACGAATTTCAATTAAATGATTTTTTTCTTTGTTGATCTTTATTCTCCATTTATTGCTTTTATGCAATTATATCTGTGAAATTGTTTTTCATTTGTCAACCTTGCGGGTGGTTCTTATATTCAGTTTGATATTATAACATTCATACATACATACATACAATATGTTTGTATCTATGTTTATTCGTTTTTGACAATTTATTTACTTATTTAGTTTTCTCATCATCAATTTCTACGTCCTCATCGTCGTCGTTCGCTTTGGCCGTCTTTGTCTGCATAGCACATCAAGGTCTCTCGTTCAATTTCATTTTCATTTCATTTCAGAGTTTATAGATATTTATTATCACATTAAGTTGGGTTGGCCTTCAACAATCCAGACGCATAGCATATGACATATGCGCCAATATATATTCCTTCGTATCTTTATTTGCCAAATATAGAAAACATTCCAAAATCCCAAATAGGGTTGGAGGTTGTGAAAAAAAACAACAAAAATCCACCCCTGATGTTGACTACATATACCGACTTTGTGGTGCTACCGGAAGAATATCAAAAATAACAAACAAACGACTTTTGGTCCCGAGAAAAAAAAACCTAAAATAAATAGAATTTTATTGACTTCAGACTCGCATAGTTACAGTTCATCGATTGTCAATCCGAGATATCCTTTTTTCTTGATATTGCAGCCAAATGGCAAAAAAAAATAATCCGAAGGTTTTGGTTTTCTTCAATTTTCATCTATAATTTTTTTTTTTTGATTTAGTATTCCGATCACATCAGCTACAAACGGCCCTAATCAATTGCTAATCAAGTGGCGAATTGAGGCCATTATGAAGGATATATCTGTAGATATTCCAATTTCCAACCCCTCGTCCTCTATTGAATTTTATATGAGAATTAAGGAAAGAGGATGCAAGTAGGTATATTGAAATGGCAATCAATTATTAGGATTTATTAGGCTTTTTTTCTTCTCTTTGATAATGATGTAGGAATTATATTAAGAGTGCAATTAGACATTCGGGTATTGTTCTTACCTTAGAGCTCTACTCAGCTTATCGTAATTCATGTTGGGCTTTGATTTCCTCTCACCCCATCGTCTTGCCACTTCGTCGGGATCTGTTAATTTAAATTCACCATTGGTACCCTCCCATGTGATGCAGCCCGCATTACTTGAATCACTTAATAGTTCAAGGAGGAATTGCCACAGTTGAATTTGTCCAGATCCTGTAAAGATATAAACAGAAAAAAAGAGAAATTATAAAAATGAATTCGATGTTTATGTAACTTTTAAAAATTCGATGTTAAATGATGTAGAGCATGAACCTGGTGATTTATTATTTTATAAGGTGTTGATACTTTAGTGACAATATTGGTAAGTTCGATAAAATCCGACTTTTATCTTTAAGATTTAAAGGATAGGTCAAAGTTGGCGTTTTAAAAGTATTTTATGTACTGTAAGTCCCAAAAACTAAGTAATTCAGTACTTACATATTTCTGGACAAAAGTTTTATTTCTATTTTATCATTAATGAATTAAATTTATTTTTTAACAAAACTAATGGTAAGCAATGTTGAATCACTTCTTCTTTCTGCATACTTATGAATTACCCCAACTTACAGCTGAATGGAAAATAATACAAAGAATCTTAGTCACAAGTCACAACTGAAAACTTAAAATTAAATACGTTGTGACAGCTAAAATGAAAAAATTACCTATTCATTTCCATCTCATAATTTTTCTGTCAAAAATTAATTACACGCACTTAGTTGCAATAAAGTGCATTTTTAACACACAAAACTACAACTTCCTCTTGCATATTTCTTTGTTTTTTCTTGTGCTAAAGAAAATGTTTAACACAAAAATTCAAAAACAAAACAAAAATTGGTTGTCAAGAATTCAGCCAGAGTACTTCCTTCACTCCATACTATTTCCGTTTCTTTGACTTGTTCCCTAATTACCATTTAATTTAAAACTTGCTTTATGAGTTTATGAATTGAAATAAAAAAGAAACATTCTTCTTTTATATAAGCGATGGTTGATGCTTCAGGAATTAGGCCAATTTCCCACCTCACTTCCGGCTGACAATACTCATTCTTATTATATTTTAATTAACGACATGCAATTAAAGGTGTGCACACCATAAAATGAAACAGCAAAATATGTACATATATATTATGAAGAGGATAAAAGGTGTTTCAAAGTGTGACCTTTCTTACAACACTCCGCAGATTCCGTGTTTTCCATCAGCCATCAGAGCAGCGCACAAAACCGTAGCAATGTTAATTTAATAAAAAAGAAAAAAATCTACAAAATCCGGAAATAATTAATTCCTTAATCTCATTTTGATGTTTTGGCTCCTACACCAACTTATTACCAACCTTCCTAACTAAAGACTATTCTGAGACTATTCTGTGGAAGGGCTATTGTGGTTCCCGCCCGCAAGTTACTAATGGCATTCAGCCGCCCTTAATTTAGCACTATAAAGAACTTGGAGGTGGGTGTGGGTGGCTTCGTCACTTTTGGACTCCTCCTGCACCCCATCAACATTAAAACTATATATGGCATGCGTTCATAACTGTACGTACAGCCGACTCCGGTAGTTGGCTCTTAATTTTTTGTATGCATCCCCACATACACTGATATATAAAAAGTGCCTGGAGCTACGAAGAAGGTCGTCGAACAAAGCGGTTTCCTTGTCGAAAGGAAACTATAATTAATCAAAAACAGCATTTTTGCCACCATCTTTGGCCACGGGCCACCCACTCTGGCCCACCCTACTAAGCCTACAGTGTAATTCAAAACCGAGTAGAAAAATAAAATAAAAATGCGAGGGCCTTATACCAGGAGCGGCATTGCTTCGTCGTCGTCATCGCAATCGTCGCCGCCGTAGTCGTAATCGTCAGAGAAGTATAATGAAACGAAATACCCCTCCTGGAAAAACGAAGGCGATTGTGTTTTATGCTAATTTCTCTCAGACTCCCACAGCCCCAGCTTCAGCTTCAGCTTTAGCTCCAGCCCTTTCAGCCACTCTTAGGGTCATTTCCAACAGGGAAACGGTTTTTGAATTTGGAATCGTTGCATGCAGCGCCATTAGCCGCCATCTATTGGTGGTGTTGGTTTGATGGTGACTCGCTTCTATACACAAACAGACCCAAGGAACAAGGAAATGTACTAAGGGGGGCACTTCATTTTTATGTTTCGTAATTTTTTGGGGTGGTGGAACGAAAACATGGCCTGAACAATAAAACTCTGACCACACGATGCTATAAAACATGACCGAAACTGTGAGTTAAGCTGTGTCCAATTCCAAATATAGAGGTTCTACGTCTCCATGTTCTAGTATGGTGGTGATATACATATATGAGTGTATAGCTAACTTGGGTTCGTGTTAAGTCCTCATAAATTCAACACAGCATATGCTTTTGCTTTCTGATTTCCAGAATTGGAATTGCTCAAGCGGACGTAGCCCGGATCAATCCATTTAGAGGTTTTGTTGGTGTTAACTTAAATTGAAATATCTGGAGCGCCTCGCCTCGCCTGATGTTGTTGTTGTTGTTATTGCATTATATAAAGTGGTAGTGGCGTGGTAGAAATCGTGTATGGTATTTTTTTAAACGAACAAAAAGAAAATTCTTCTATTTTATTGTTTTTGTAGAAGTCACAACTGGGTTGAGGTTCTTTTCGGAGAAAATTCAATGTTGTGTTTTTAATTAGCAATAATTTTAAAGTTGATGTTAAACGTTGGAAAAAGTTATGTATAGCGTTTTGTTTTTTTTTTTTTTTTAATTTATAACGTTGACCAAGCTTTTAACGATGAAGCGGTACATGTATACCTGAACTTTAACTTTTTCTGCCTTTTCATTGTGTATGAATTTGTCATAAAAAAAATCTTTATTGACCTCTTTTTATTTCCTTCAGAATGTTAAAGGTAAGATTTAATAAAGACAAAATAAGTTTCCAAGCTAAAAAATATGTTTTGGTAGTTAACTTCTTGTCATAAATGAAAGAAAACATGAATTCGGTTGAATAGTTCTCAATTTTATCTTCTTAATATTTATAATTAATTGTGTAATTTTGATATTTCAGGAGTACTAACACTGACCGACAAGTTTTTATCCTGAACCATTTATGCTATAAAGCGGTTTTTAACTGAAACATGTAAAACGGAAGAAATATAACAATAATGATTAAAAGGGTTATTTTTTGTTTGATATCTGAATTCGAATAAGGACCAAAAATAAATTCCAAACCGTGCTTAATAGTTTTACCATGATATAATTAAATTTAAGGTCTCTGAAAACTTCATTTAAAGCAAATGAAAACTTATAAATCATAATCATAACTGGAAATAGAAAATGCTAAAATGATTTAAACTGTCTAGAAAACAAAGATATGAAATTTGCAAAAGTATCATGAAATATATTGTTAGCCTAAAAAAACTGTTTTTTTTTGTCTTTTGACATTTTTAAAAGATCATATCTTGAAAAACTGATGTGATAAAAAGTTATAAGGCCAGATTCAAATTGGGGCTAACTTAATCCTTAAAAAATGTATTTTATTTTTTGTGGAACAGGAAAAACTATTATTTTATCCACCATTGTCGACAACTGGCCAGGTCGCCAGTCGTTAATAACCTGATAGGTCCTTATCAGTGTGGTTTAAGACCAGGAAAGTCCACAGTCGATGAAAGATTCACAATACGGCAGATCCTGGAAAAAACACAGGAACATCAAATCGACACCCACCACTTTTTCATCGATTTCAAGGCCGCATATGACAGTATCTACAGGGATGAGCTGTATAGAGCCATGTCTAGTTTTGGCATCCCTGCCGAACTCGTCCGTTTGTGCAGAATGACCATGGAGAATTCACGCTGATCCATAATGGTTGGAAAAAACTTAACTGAACCTTTCGGTGTCAAAAAAAGGCTTTAGAAAAGGTGATGCTCTGCCATGCGATTTTTTTAACATCGTACTTGAAAGAATAGTGCAGAGCTCTCACTTCAACACTAGAGGCACTATTTTTCAAAAGTCTGTTCAATTACTAGCATATGCTGATGACATTGACATAATCGGAAGAACTAAGCGTGATGGCTATGGGGCTTTTGTGAGTATTGAGGCAGAGGTGGTAAAAATCGGTTTAACGGTTGATGAGGGTAAAACAAAGTACATGCTGTCGTCAAGAAAGAACTTACAACACCAACCGACGACCGCAACGTCACCATCGACAGACGTAACTTTGAGGTAATTAAGGACTTCGTCTACCTAGGCTCCGCTATATGAACGCTGAAAACAATACCAGCGCTGAGATCAAACGAAGAATAACTCTTGCTAACCGCCGCTGTTTATGTGGGCTAAGAAAGCAATTGAGTAGCAAAGCCCTGTCTCGAGGGACCAAAGTGTAGCTATATAAGACCCTTATCATCCCCGTCCTGCTATACGGTCAAGACGCATGAACTATGACAAAAGCAAATGAAAGCACCTTTTGGGTCGTTTGGAGAGAAAAGTGCGATCTACGGTCCAGTATGCATAAAAGGGGAGCGGAATAGAAGATGGGACGACTAGCTGTACGGGCTGTATAGTAACGTAGGCTTGGCCAGGAGGATAAAAGTCCAACGACTAAGATGGCTGGGTCACGTAGAGTGCATGGAAACCAATTCTCCGGCCCGGAAAGTCTTCTTCAGGACAGCGCAGTAGAAGAAGACCGCGGATTAGGTGGAGCGCATAAGTGTAAAGTGACCTCACCCAACTTGAATCCCGAAATTGGAGACATCTAGCTAGGGACCAAGCTAGATGGAGAAGTTTGTTGGATGAGTCCCTACAGTTCACACAGGACTGTAGCGCCACCTTAAGTAAGTAAGATGTAGTGGTGTAGTAGGCGTATGCGTTTTTTTTTTATTGAATTATTAAAAAAATATAATAATTTACAATGAGAAGTTTAATCTTGACATTCTAAAGTAACGAGTATATTTAAAGAGAAATTAATTGATGTTTATTAAATTGTTAAGACGAAGGTATGTAAACAAAAACCATCATTCCTGAAATTTCCAAGCCCCAATCAACAATAATTCTAAATTTCAATTCCATTCCATTCCTTAGTAACGCGTATTTTTTTTTATTGTGGCAGGTGCCCAAGAGCTAATTTAGAAAGGAGTCGAACCGAAAATTTTTCGTATCCTGCAAAATATGTAGAATGATATTACTGTATACATTATAGAACGGAAGATATTGGTCCAATATTTCATACGACACGTAGAGTAACGCAGGGAGACCCACTTTCACCGTAAGTTGAAATGGGAAAATATTGGTTTGAAAATAAATGGCAAGTTCTTATAAAATCTATCATTTGCAGAAGATATTGAATTAATCGCCACAAACAAAAATGAACTACAAACTATGCTAAACGAACTTTGTTTGGAATTTAAAAATCGGCTTATCCACTAATCACTTTAGATTATGTGGAAGACTATAACTACGAGT
Organism: Eupeodes latifasciatus; assembly: GCA_920104205.1. Lineage (NCBI taxonomy): Eukaryota > Metazoa > Arthropoda > Insecta > Diptera > Syrphidae > Eupeodes > Eupeodes latifasciatus. The sequence goes on along the minus strand of OV049926.1, from coordinate 129,768,112 downwards.
ATTTGAGCCAAATAATATCATTCACCGATAAAGATATAAAAAATGTTAACCAAAAAATAATAAACACTTGGTGACAATTTGGAATGTGAAGAATCTGCTGGATCTAAATATTTCGACAAGGAAATGCGTTTTTGAGTCGACGATTCTTCCAGTCATAACATACGGCTATCAAATATGCAAACTAGGAAAAAAAACTTCAATACTTTTAAAGAGGGATAGAAAGATCGATTCTCAAGGTTAGATTATCTAAACGTATTAACCACTAAAATTCTTCACAGAACGAGAAAACTTAAATGGGTTTGAGCTGGGTTCATATTTCGGACATCAGATGATCGATGGATCAAAATAACAACAGAGGTGACTACACTAGACAAGAAAAGAAGTGTAGGAATACAATTCAAGAGATGGAGAGACAATCTTTTTGTCGAAATTACTGGAGCAAATGTTTAGACCGAAAATAAGATGGAAGACGAAGGGAGAAGCTTATTCTCATAAAACGTCTTAATTAAGTTTACATATTATAAACAAAAAAAAAAACATTATACATTTTTAAGAGTGAATAAAGCTTAAATAATAATAAAAATAAAATTACATACAAAATATTTATAACAGAAGTCACGGTAGAACCATTTTTATTAATTTTTAATTTTCTTGGAATCAGCCTACCTGCAATATTTTCTCCTATGTATCAGACATTTTCATGTTTGAAAGACTTAGAACTAGTAGATGAGTTCTAAGCCCAGTATAAACTTCGTTCTGCTTTTTTCCAACTTTTAAATTCTAATAAGTTACGCCCAAGTTAGTCATTCAATTCTTCTAAAGACTAAAGTGCTTCACCCTCTTTCAAAAGTATATAAAGACATAAACAAAAGTCATTGTGGCCATTTTTTCTACATTTTTGTTTTTGTTTTGACCAAAAGAATCCCCCCAAACCAACCCAAAGATTATATACAAGTGCAAAAAAGAATTTAACTTTAACAGCTCAAAAGAAAATGAAGTAATATTGAAGTTTCAACCGTAACCGAACCGAACCAGCCCTAATCGTCTATTGGCATGCAATCTAGCAATAAGTCTTTAAATAAATGTATACATAGCATACTTCTATAAATGTAAGATATACATAAGTAGAGTATGTCCCCCCCAAAGAACTATAGGTTAGTTAGAAACCCCCATTTTGTTTTTATTTTATTCTGGGTTCGTCCACCCACAATCATTTCTTTTCAAGGATAGAAAAGAATCACCTGAGCATGAAATTGCTTGAATTTATATTAATACTCCAAGAGCTAAAACTTATTCCCCTATAGATATATCGTCGTCGTCGTCGTTGTCGGAGTTATTGTTGTTGTTGTCTCTGTCGTTGTTGGCAAGGAACCACCAATCACAAGTCAAATGTTTTCACAAAAGTAAGAATTTCAAAAAATATCTGTTAGTTTCCTAAAACGAAGACAAAAATTCATCAAAAGTGACGTTAACTTTAAGTTAAATTTAATTGGACAATAAATCCGTCGACAAAAGTTGAGGGAGTTAATCGACCAAAAGGTTGGGATTATCTTATGGTACCCCGCTGGGGGTATGGTGTGTTTCTGAAAACTCGAAAAGTCATATGGGTACGCTTTCGTTTCGCATAAATGTTAGACACAATACTGCTTTTGCTTTTATTTATACATCAAGGCAATACGTACTATAGATACAATAGGAATGTATATAAAAATGTATATTTTGTTATGTCAATCGAGTGGAAAATCGCAAAAGGTCTTTTTCCATCCTCATCATCTTTTCACATATACCTACACATCTATGAACGATCAACGAATAAAGCTACGAGAGTATAGCTGGAGCCATAGTTCGTGTCCTATGTGGCTCTGGAGGGTAGTTTAATGTTCCCTTGATGAATGGATTGGAATATTCCTTTTTAAGCGGAAATAATGCGAGGGGTTGATGCGCTCGTCATGCCTTTCATGGGAACATCATAAATCGCTTAATCATTTGGCAATTAGGCTCTTATAGTGTATTGTTGTGTGCTGTTTTCTGTCTACCATTTACAGTTAGAAGTTACATAATTCTCTGACTGACTTGTTCAAGAATAGGGCATGTTTTCTATTTTCTTTATTTTTCTTTGTATTTTGTTGTTGTTGCTATAAAGTTGTGGGGGAGGTTTTCTATAGGTACTATATGATTGTATTCGGCTTTTTAACACCACTCATGTGTGAGATCATCATGAATATTACGTTAATTGCAAATCATGGCATTTTGAATGCGGCAACAATAAAAGCTTAAGGGCTGGTTCTAACAGTATACGAGTATGTACACACAAAGAATCATCAATGAAACACGCTCTATCCATCATTAGGTTTCTGGGAAACAATAATTCTTTTTTATATTCAGCTTTAAGGTTAAGGGCGCTAAAGGTGGGTGTATAGATAATGTTAAGTGATGGGCTAAGTAAATGAATCAGAACGGCAACTGATGACAGTAACGAATATAAATTGATTTTTGATTTCTTGTTATAAAATTTTACTGCACAGTTTATTAGCCATAGTTAATTTTTAAAAATTAGCTTGTTGAAAAAGCTTATTAATAGAATAGAATAGAGATTGTGTCACAATTTAATAGTCTTGAGCGGGTCAGTATTTCTTGTCTGTAGTAAAAACTTGCAGATTTTTGAATGATTGGTTTAAAAAATATGCCGGGATTTCGTCTCCTTACACCACATATATTTTCAAAAAGATTGTCCGAACTTAGCTTAAGCGATTTAGAAATTCAGTTCAAATTTCTGACAAAAAGAACTTTTGTGAAGAGCTTCATTCATAGACATAAATTGTGGACGAAATACAGGTTTCTTCTTAAAAGTCCAGTCAAATGAACCGAATTAAATTTTGTCCATTTAAGTAGCTGCCCTGATGAAAGAGATAACGAAGCGGATTTGAATATTTATTTTGATGACAAACAAATCTAGAAATCTTGCTCTATAATAATTGACCTAACAAGAATTTGCTTAGATATGTATTTGGTAAAACGTCTTTAAATTTTTTCGAACAAAATGAAGTTGCAATTTGGGTCCAGAAACAATATCTGCATATTCCAAAAAAGATCTGAGAAGAGATGAGAACAACGATAAAAGCGTAAATTGATCTCGAAAATCTGTACCGTTTCGTTTAAAAAAAAAGCCTACCAACGAGTTTACCTTTGGGACAACATAGTCGAAATTGATTTAAAAAAAAGATGAATCAAGCATAAAACCTAAATTTTTAATGACTGAACTATAGTTTGGGATTCAATTGCGTGATTGAATAGCAGACTAGTTAATAATCTGAAAAACGACATTGCGTTAACCTTTTTAATATTAAGTTTAAGGCGTTTAACCTGACACTAAGTTGAGAGATAATCAAGATCTGACTTTGAATGTATTCACAATCAACCGTACTCTTCACTTTCCAAAATAATTTCAGGTCATCAGCATATAAATAAAAAACAATTCACTATATTTAATGACTGAGATTTTGTCGTCAATGAAAATAAAAAAAAGGAGCGGACCAACATTACTACCTTGTGGGACCCGAGACGTGCAATGAATTTTTCTTGTACATGTAACACCGATTTCAACTTTCTGTTTCCTTCCAGGTATAGGTTGGAGTTATCCAAGAAAAAATTCAAGAATGAAAACCGAAAATCTGAAGTTTCTTTAGAAGTTTTTCAAATTTTTGCAGAAATCCTTGTAAACTGCGAGGTGAAAAGGTACAGATTACTATTAGTACTGTAGAGCGACCTAAAACAAAACCATTTTGTTATTCTGATGAATATTAACTTGAAGGAATTCAATCTTATTTTTAATCAAGCTTTGAAATAACTTGGAAATTGCAAAAAGTTTAGAAATACCTGACTTATAAATAGTAAGTTCGAAGTTTTCGATTCTTCTATAAAAATCGGCCTCATGGAGAGATTTATTAAATACTTTGAGTAAAGGAGTGCAAATTGATCTGGACCACAGAACTATAATAAGATTGATGTGATATCAAAATCGAGAAAATTTCTTTAGAACTTAGTACAATAGATCCAATATCAATTCTTCTTATTAAATTTATCACGAAACTGTTGTTAAACACTAAACTGAATTAAGTAGATTCAAAAAAGTCTCCAAATAATTCAACAGCATCCTTAGTTCGATGATTCAACCCCTTTGAAAAATATCGTATTTAGAATCCCTACTGATTGATTGACCAGAATGATTTCAAATTTTTCTTAATACTCGTATTACATTCCATATTCAAGATATATTCTTTAAGTAGAAACTTAATTGAAACCACAAATTCTATCTGTAATTTACTTAACTGATCATAATCCCATTGACATTTTGATGTGATGAAAATCGAATAAGCTTGTCGCTTCTTTCGTTTCAAGTTGTAAAGGTTTTTTTTTTTTAATCCGAGGTATATCCATAGTTTTTGCTAGAAGAACAAAGGAAATCCATAGTAACCAATTCTTGCATTTTCAATGAATGAATATTTTCTAAGTCAGAAATTTAAAAATATTTTGGAAATTAATATTATGGAAGTAAGTATAAATAAAAATAAATAAATTAGGGGGCGCAAAAGTCCGTAAAGAACCAGGGCCTAGTGACTTAAAACTTTCAACAATTCCTGTGTGCGAGTAATTGCAGGAATGCAGAGGACCTACAGTTTATATGCCGAATCCGAACGGCTAGATTGAGAAATCACTTTTCATGACAAGAATTACTCTTGGAGAATTTGAAAAAAACTTTAGGTGTCACAGGCAGGGATCGAACCCAAGACCTCTCGCATGACAGTCCAATGCACTAACCATCATGCCACGGAAGTAAGTATACAATTCAGAAAACTATAGCTTTGGACAAATTATACAAATAAACATCTTACTATATGGCTTTGTTTCAAATTCGACGGTTTATAGTCCCTATAGTTAAAACCCATAGAATCACAACGCCTATCAGCTACAACAGCTTCTCGCCATTGCGCCCCGTACGAAATGTCGGGGACCCTTGAGCGTTGTCCACTAGCAAAAACCTTTTGAACAAACTTTCGTTCAGCAGACATGGTAAGTGCTTCATTTCGATCAGAACTTTCATAAGAAAAACTTTTAATAAATCGTAATAAATTTCCATAAAAATTAAAACGGACCCTTGCAATAATTATTAAACTCTTATCCATTGAAATTTATTGCCTCATCACCCTTTGTTAAAGTCTGTCTGTCAGTTATATTCTATTTATTCATAATAAAATTATTTAACTTGTTAACATATGTAGGTAGAGTGCAAGTCATGTTAAACACATCATTATCCTTACCCTTCCTTGAAATATTCAACACTCAATTCGAAAAAAAGAGCAGCACATTTTTGTATTGAATACATCAATATTATGTATGCATACCACACCCACGCACACTTCCCACAAAATTTTCTCACCAAGAACGAATAAGTTTAACATCACGCTCCTTATAAAGGTTATAATTTCATATATTTTGACTTTATTGGCCCTGTTTTCTTCCGTCAGAAAACTAATGAATATGATGTATCGTTTTTCAACCCCTTCCTCGGATAACGAAAAACGAACAACGGTGAACAGGCCAAGTCAAAATTGTGCGTCAATTGTTAACATTGATCACGTGTCGATATAACATAGGTACACAAGAATGTGAGGGTCTATAATGTTAAACCAAAATAAACCTGACTTGGATTTTTTATTTGCTGAAAAAATAAAAATTACCACTTTGTTGGCACACCCTTTGAAACACGCAACATTATACCTACTCGTACCTTCATACATAAATCTTATTTGAGGAAAAGGTTTTGGTCTAAATATTCGAGAATGTGGGCTACAATATTCAAACCGTGTATAATTTTTCGCGCACGAAATAATTTGTATGCCCAAATTGAAAGGTGTTCCAGTTGTGTGTTTTTTTTTGGGCTTTTTTGTTGTTCTTGTTCTGCCCAGGATTCTACGGTTCGTGGGGTTTTAGGTAATTCAGAGTCAGAGCGTGTCAAAATATAAAAAAAATACCCCAACCCTTCATTCGAAAAGCGCTCTGTAACGATCTATAATGTAATACAATGAATTAAGTGATAAAATCAGTGTTCACGCACTCTTAACCTGAAACAGGGTTTTTTTTTTGTTCATAATATTTTACCGTCGTTCCTTGTCGCCGTCGTCTTTATAATAGAAGGGTTTGGGGTTGGAATTGAATTTGTAAGCGGTACTGGTTACAATGGAAAAATGATATGATAACACAATGAATTTAAATCGGTTAACACCGTAAGGGTTGGTTGGTTTGGTGTACGGTACAGCACTATATTGATGATGATTTGGGGTAGGGGGTAGGTGTTACAGCAAGGATTCAGTTTTTTGTTGGTATCTAGTATGCCTGTCCATGTCCACCCACCCGCGAGATGAATATATTATCTCCAGACAAGATATATACGTCAGGCTTCAGACTTCTGGCACCACACACTGTTATGGTGCTTGACTGACTTTTGAAAAGAATTGATGGGGCACGTGCCTTAAACAAGTTAATGATTGCTATCTTTGCACCTGAGTTAAAAAGAACTGTTTTTTTTAGAAATGGGTAGATTTTAAAAAGTGACTTTCAAAAGAACTTTTAAGGATTACTCACCAGAACTTGCAAGTCTACTGCTAGTCGGACCGAACATTTGATATGGATCTGAAAATAAATTAAAATAAGAATAAATTAGTTGATTCTTTGTTTCAAAAGTACACACCTGTCTGTCGTGGGTTATAAATGATTTATTATAAAAGAATACAGATTACCTATATACTCATAGTCATATACATAATTATTTAAAACAATGCAGCAGAAAGGTTAAGTTCCTATACTAAGTCAAGAACTTGGTTTAATTAAAATTTCAGATATTAAAAACAAAATTAAAAAAAAAAAACATCGGTAAAAATTATGAATATTCCTTTTAATGAACTGAAAATACAGAATGGGTCATATGGTGGTTTCTTGTTATGTAAATCATGCGTTTTTTAGACACACCGATATCTGTTTCCGCTTGAAATCTTAAGGCCGCGTTTCCATTTGCAAGAGAAAACTTGCAGAAGTTTTCTTGTAAATAACGTTAGAAAATATGTGTTGAAAACTTCTTTCCAAAGAGAGTGCTGTAAAATTCAATTTCTCAAAAATGAGCATTTTCATCTCGGTGGTTACGTTAACAAATAAAATTGAGGCAATTGGAAACAAATGAAACAAGGTGTTGAAAAAATTAAGCTATGAGTGTGGTACTTCTTACAAATGTATAAAAGAAAACATTATATTTTGTTAAATTTAATTTATTGATTTAAAAAAAAAAATTATTTGGCCTGCTCTTTATTTATTTTGTTTGGTCAAAAACTTCATTGATATATTGCTACAAGTTGAATCTTATGTCGTTTTATTGAAACAACTACAATAAGACCCATTTTAGAATATTATAATTGAATATTTCTGTTCTAAGCAAAATTTAAAATCTTTATGGTAAACTAACTTTAGCCAACAGAAACCAACTTCTATTAGTACTCGTAATTTCCTATAGGAAGTCACTGTAAAGGGTCCGATGTGTCAAATTGACATACATATCTCTACGTTTAAAGATCCCTAGAATTTAAATCAAAGATTTTAAGATACACTTCGTGTCACATGGATTAGGAACAAGGTTTTTTTCGATTTTTTTTTCCCGTTTTTTTTTTCTTAGGTTTTTTGGAAAACCCCAAATGTGAAATGAATGATGTTTGTATTAAGTTTATATTGCAAGCAATTTCTGGATTAAGTTGATAAATACAAGTTTTATGACGGTTTCTCCAAAGAAGGTCATAAAAAGTACAAGATACAAAATTTACCTATTATCGTGTTTTAAATCAGATAAATGGATACTCTGATTATTTCGGAGCTTAGTACGAGTATATTAACTTGATAGAGTCAAGAGGTATGGGTAGCGGTAAGGGTCTAATGAAGGAGGAAATAGGCCAAATTCGATCTTACCGGCATCTTGGCAAAATCATCCGTTTTATAGCCAGCAAAATTAGAAGAAGTTCAAATGTTGTATACAACTACCTCAAGGACCCAGAGATGTATGGAAAAAACCACAAAGGAAGAGTCAAGAAAGCCACATCATTTCAGAAAAAGCGGGCGATAGTGAGGCCTGCTTCAAATTCAAGGCTTTCCAATAATAAATTCAAGGCAGAAGCTATCGTAAATGCTAGTATATCGACTGTTGCTTGGGTGATACAGAAGGCAGATCACATACGACACCAAAAAATGAAGAAAAAACCACCATAGAATGCTGCACGCATGAGCCAACGCCTGAATTTTGCAAAAAATCATCGAAAGTGGAATCGAGCTTGGCATACCGTCGTCTTTTCTGACGAAAAAAAAAAATAATTTGAACGAATCTGATGGATGGATAGCGGCTAATTTCATGATTTGAGAAAGAAATAAATCTATCTTGAAAAACGGCACAGCAAAGAAGAAGGTGTAATGGTATGTGGACCAATCACCTATTACCGGACAGTGGAGCCGGATTTTCAAAGACACAATCCTGAAAACCCTAATCCCAAAAACCTTAACCAAAATCCCGAAAAGGCGAAATGCCGAAAAATAATATAAAATGAAAAGTGTGCGCAAATTTTGAGTTAGACAAGTGAAATCTCAGATACTGTCTATTTTTGGTAAAAACTTTTTGGAAAAGCTTCTAGTTTCCGCAAAATTAGTAAAAAAAGCATTAGGATAATATTTAAATGAAATTTAAATGAAAAAATGAGTAGTAAAAATATTATTTATGATATTTACATAGAAGTATTTATGTATGTTTATAAAAATAAACTTTATAATTAAGATAAGTATGTCAAACGTGTATAGTAACCAAAAGATTATGGAATTTTCTTGATTTTGGACTTTCGGGAATTATGTTTTTTGGCATTTTGGTTTTCGATAATAAAAGGAACCAATAACACTAGCAACTTCAATTACATTTTATATTGCATAATGTGACTAGAAAAACATTGTTTTTAACAACTGGTACAATTTTTAGGAAATGGAATTGATAGTTTTATACAAAAAATAAAACCAAAAAACATTATAAAAAGTTGCTAAAAATTGATTTTCGACTCAAATATTTTGGCAAAAAATAAGCCTTCAAACTATTTTCATCTAATAAAAAATATTGTTTCAACATTCAGTAAAATTTTTATGAAAATACAAAAGTTATTTTTTCCATAAGAATAAAATCTAATTGGCAACTTTTTTTTACAAAACTCGAAATCCTACAAAAACAACACGGTTTTCGACTCAAGTCTTAATATTAATAAAAAAAAGGTATTGACTTCAATTTTTTTATCTCAAAATTTAAAAACAATCGACTGATGGAATGGGAAGTTATCAGTGAAAGTCAGATCTCAGCCTCTTTTTATTTTTAATTTAATATCGTCAGTTTTCGAGTAACATTAAACATTTTAAAAAATTCAAAAAGTAACTAAACTTACAAATTTGATAAACAATTTTATTGACCTTTGTCCTATTTCTATTTGATTGAAATTATAATTTACTAGCGGCCCGTCCCGGCTTCGCACGGGTAGACATAAATAGGTACAGATATTTAAGTTATAAGCATGCTAATTAAAACGACCATGAATCACTAAATTAGAAAAAAATTGTTTGTCCTATCATTAATACTCTTCGCAGCGTATGCGATGAAAGACATTTTAATAGGAATTTCTAAGGATTTCTATAGTAATCTAGTTCTAAATATAGCCTATGTTACTCAGTGATAATGTAGCTTTCTAATGAAAAAAGAATTATTAAAATCGGTCCAGTACTTTTTGAGTTTATTCGTTACTTACAAAAATACAAATCTTTCCTCTTTATAATATTAGTGTAGATATCGATCTCGTTATTTCTTATTCCCAGGATCATTCAACAAATATTGAATAAGCTTCTTAGATTTTATTAGCATTGTTGATTTAAATGCCTTGAACACCCTCACCCTTTGATTTTTAATACAAATCCATAATTTTCTTTCTTCTCTAAATCCTTCCGTCCTTTCCTGGTCAACATACACATTATCCTAATATGTAACAACTTGATTGAATGCTAAGTGTAAACAACCAAATAAACTGTTACATCCAGTCCCTATTTAGATAAATATATAATATATGTCCAGTCCAGTTTTGTTTAAATTTGTTCAAATAGAAGTATTACTCCAATCTAAATACTTCTGGTTCATTTAGTACTTTTTTTTAGAGGAGAAAAATAACAAATGGAAAAAGGATATTTGCATTTCCCTTCCACTTCCATCATATCCAGGTGGTTTAGATGGTTTCAGGAGCTTGGTGGTGGTATGATATGACGTGTAGGTGGTGTTACCTCTTATTCTATTCTTCGAAGTATCGTTGGTTGGTGAGTGGTCCTCATCCAAAAGAAAAAGGGTTGTTTGCAAATGTGTCCACGAGGACGAGTGTGTATAGCAGTATACCGGCACTAAACAACTAGAACCAGCCAGCTCATATGGCACTCGCAAGGAGTCTGGAATGGAATAAATGCATTTAAAGTACATTTGTTTGTTGAGGACACTTCAAGTTGCTATAATATATATATTTAGGTATAATGCTTTCGTGTACATATACTCTCACTTACAAGCTCTCCTGATGCATGCCGTTCTTCAGTTTATTATTAAGGATTATTCGTTCCTCCTGTTATTGTTGTTGTTGTTGTTTTTTTTCCTTATTTTATTTATACACAATTTAGGCATTCTTCTCTCTGGCCATCAGGCCTTTTCAAACTTTACACTTTAAAAGGTTACAATCGGCTGATTTTTTCTATTGTTCAAACAATCTCGTACGCAGCTACCCGACTTTATTTGTATACATTATTTTGTTATTTTGGAGTTTCAGTTGAATTCGAAGAAATACACATAAAAAGACTTTTTGAGTTTTTTGGGATACAATTCGAATTTACGATATTTCAATTTCAAGTTGACAAACATTCGAAAGGGAGTTTGGAATACAGTGGTTTTGAATTCTGTGTGCCACGCGCACACTTTTTTTTCTCAAGTGGTTTAAAAACAAACCCTTCACTCTATTTTGTATATTATTTATAATATATGTATGTAGGTAGGTTTACGAGTATTTGGATCTTTTGTTAGCTTTTGTATTTTACTTACATATATTTTGCATGAATTATTCTGCTTTAAGCGGTTTGAAGTGGTAAATTTAAGATCGATTTGCGACAGTTTCAGTTTCATTTACCGCTTTTAAAGGAGGGTCTTAAGTGGAAATGCGGGTTATTTACGTATCCTATAAAAAGTAGGTATGTATGTCTGTGCTTACATACTTTAAAGTATAATAATGAAAGTTTGAGCTGTTTAATTGAGTTTTTGAAGGTTGAAGTTTTTAATAGATTTCTATTCGATTTTTTTGTATAATATGTATAGAATTTAAGTTTTCATTGTTTTTTTTTATGGTAACAATAAAACACAAAATAAAACCATTTGAAAACATTCAATTGATCTTGATGAATCAAAAAAGGATATGAGTATTCAGTTATATAAAAAGTGTAAAAGCCATTTCGGTTAGCTAAATAAAGTGAAACTACCACTTTTTTCATAAGTTAAATGTATGCCCGTCTCCGAATTCAATCTACAACTTACCATTAATCATCGAACTACGGATAGCCCTAAAATCTTTCTTTTAAACAAACCTTTAAAAATGTTTACAATTAAAAAAAAAAAAAACATTAATTAAACCTAATAATTCATGGGTTAATTTAATTAACAATTAATTCCATTGTAAGGGCTTTTGATGGATACTTGAATTGCTATGCTTACCGCTTCCGATCGCCCTCACAGTGTAGAAACTAGTAAAGCTTACACAATATTCATGACATAAAAGAACTCGATGATGAATTATAATATATTTTAAAAATATTGGACCAGTTTTAAAGTTGATAAATTTACTAAAGGAATCGAAATCAATTTATGAATGTTGATGTCATTATAAGAATAAAAACTGAACTATCAAAATGAAACTCGTTGAAATAAATCATTAAGCCCAACCCGCAATAAAAATTAAATTTGAATATTTGAATGAATATTTTGGTTAAGTTGTTTTAATCATATAAATCATGTTTTTCCTTGATAGAGTGAAGCAAAAGTTAGCATCATTTTGAAACAACAAATGATTAAAAATAAATATTTTTTTTTGATTTTTTAAAACAAATGACTACTAAATTCTTGAATATTTCGTAAGACGAGCCATTTTTTGTGAAAACGTCTAAAAACACTGAAAAGAAGTGACTTTGTAATAACTTTTTTTTACATCGAAGTTATATTTTGGAGTTTAAATTTTTCTTGGTATTTCAAAATAAAAATGTTCAATAATTCCTGATAAATACTGCTTTAAAATCATTGCACATAAATATGATAAAAAGTGTTGATTATTGAAGATATTATCATATTAATGCATTATCGTTCAAAAATACTGCGGGTGCAAGTGGTGCTGTTCTTAAACTAGAATCTATCAATTTCCCGTCCTTCTCTGCAATTCAATAAAAATGGTCAACAAGCCACACAACACCACCAAGTATGTCTTTAATACGTGAGAAGTTTTTTTCACGTTATTTTGTCCACCAGGATCATGCTATTTGACACTGTTTGACTTTTTGTTGTAGTGGTATGAAATAGGATGTGTCTACACAAATACTTTCTAAACTCTGGCACTTTAAGAACCAACATTTCTCCGAGATTCTTAATGAAAAAAATTAAAAATTGCCTCAAAAGGATAGAACGATGTGAATCTTTTAGCGACGGCTATTTGAATGATATTATTGTTGACACTTGATGAAATTTCAAACTTTATAATGAATTAAAATGATCATTTAATATGTATGGTATTGTGTGTTTTATTAAGCTGTACTTTCGAAACCGAAAAATGTATGACCCGTTTCATCATTTGTAAGTTGTATTTTTTTGATAACTCAGGCTTAAGGTGTTTTTGAATTTCCGAATATTACTAACGTAAATAAATTTATCAATTTGTTAGCTTCTATTTTTTGTACGGTGTTTAAGTGCATAGACCTTATTGATTTTGAATTTTTTCCAAACACAAAGCTAACTCCTTAGCTTACATAAGAAGGCTCAATAGTAAAATGTTAATGTTTTCACTTTTTAATTCTTTCACCATCCGTTCGAAGAAAAGTATTAAATTAAACATAAACAAGGAATCAATGTAGACAGTAGGAGTCTAGCAAAGAAGTAACATACTTGTTCAAAAAATAAAGGCTTCTTTTTCACCTTTTATTTTAGTCTTCATCAAGTAGTCCTTTTAACGGGTCATCCATTTTGCGGTTTCAAAAGTATTAGGCTGGAATTCGACATCTGTCAAATTAAGTTGTTATACCATTTTTTTTTAGTTGAAAGTCTGATGTTCACGAAAATGGATCGCTTAACTATAGCACAACGCACACAAATTGTTAAAACCTACTACAAAAATGGTAATTTTGCCACAGCCGTATTTCATGCTTTTAGAGGAGATTATGGTTTATATAATCGTCCAACTACGCAACCAATTGGCAAAATTGTGAATCATCATCATCGTTTCGCTCGTACCACTGAAAATATCGCTGCTGTAAGTAATAGTGTTGCCGAAGACCCGAATGTGGCGATACCTCGTCATTCTCAGGAATTATGGCTTATTTTGCATTTGGATCTACACCTACATCCATATAAAGTCCAACTCACACAACAACTGAAGCCAGCTGACCATTCACAACGTCGTAGATACGTCGAATGGGTGATTGAACGACAGGCGGTGGACGGCTATTTTTCGAACAATATTTTCTTAAGCCACGAAGCATATTTCTCACTCGGTGGGTTTAATAATAAACGAAATTGTCGTATTTGAGTTTCTACGAATCCTCAAGTAATTAAAGAAAGGCCATTACATCCACAAAAATTCACTGTTTGGTGCGCTCTTTGGTCCGGAGGTGTGATTGGACCTTCTTCTTCGAAAACGACGATGGAACGACTGTCACCGTCAATTCGGAGCGTCATGGTCATGTTATTATAACTGACTTGCTTTTGCCTGCTATTGAAGAATACGACTTGGAGAATATGTGGTTTCAACAAGACGGTGCATATGCCACACAACTCGAGCGAATATGGCTTTATTGCAAGAGACATTTCCTGGCCGCATAATTTCTCGTCGTGGCTACAGCAACTGGCCACCAAGATCATGCGATTTGACACAGCTGGACTTTTTTTGGAGGGCCTATGTGAAAGGCCGTGTTTATACAGATAAACCTTAAACTTTTGAGCACTTAAAAACCAACATTCGTCAAGTTGTGGCTGATACACCGCCCAATATGTGTCAAAAGGTAATCCAAAATTACCTCAAAAGAATCGAGGCTTACAAAAATTTCCGTGGTGATCATTTAAAAATGATGTAGTATTGCACACATAATGTAAACGTTCAAACTTTATAATGAAAAAGAAATATTATGAAAAAAAATATTTTGTATGTATTTTATTTACGTTTACTTTTGAAACCGCAAAATGGATAACCCTTTACTGAAGTTAATTTACTCAACTTAAGTTGATGTACTCAAAATGTGTTTATAGATTGCTTAGATTATAACAAAAGAAAAATGAAACATTAGATAATGTTGAAGTTCGAGAAGAATTAGATTTCAGCGATTGTGTTCCGTCAAAAAAGAAACAAGTAAAATTCGACGTTGTTTTTTCATAATTTTATAACAAAAGTCTACTAATTAATTTTTCTGGGAAATAATTTAATCGTAGATGAAAATATTATTTCGCTTTTATAGTTAGTTATAGAAAATATAAAATTTACTCACCGGGCTGTCTTAAATGCGTATGTGGGTCCAGCGTTGATTTGTTAACACCAACACAGCTCAGTCCATTTGAGCTATATCCTAAAACAAAACAAAATAAATGCATGCTTATATTATATTTAACCATTAAAGCTTTGAAAACAAAAAAAGTTTATTTAATTAATTATTTGATTTTTCTTTATCTTGCTAATAATTGCGAAACCCACTTGTCATTACGGTTAAACTGTCAAATAGAAACAACAAACGAATGTCATCGTACATAGACAAAAGTTTTGAAGTTTTGATTACCTAACTAGCCTTGGAGCAAAACAAAGAACACCCAAGCCAAAAAAAAAATAAACCCATCCAAAAGAAAAGTTAAGTATACTCAAAAAAAAAAAAAAATATATATAAAACGAAATGAAAATAGCAAAAACGACAAAACACCTCAAGGCTATTTTTGTATAAATAGATTGTGTGTGATTACAAAGGAACGAAAACAATGCTCCAGGACATTCAATTTAAAATTTTTCACCCGAAAGTTGGTTTGGTTGGTGCTACAAATTACACCCCCTGGGGTTCGATAAAATCATTATACTCTTAGTGGATGGATGGTGTTGGGTTCATGCAGTTTATAAATGTATCTAGAGTGTCTGTGCGTTTTCGAGAGTCCTTTGTGGTGCTCCAGTCGAGTGAAAACTGAAAAGTGAACACAAAAAGCCAAACACGAGTAAAGATGCATCCAAGCTGAACGATTCTTTGGAGAGAGTTTTCATTTGAGATTTTTTTGATATTTCAGTTTTTGAGTTTGTGGATGGTGCGGAGTGCAAAAGAAAGTTCACTGTTTCCATTCACTAAATTGGTTGGGAATCACATCCAGAGACAATGATGGAAACTGCTAACAACAACAACAATAACAACTTCTCTATACTCTATACTCGCTATCCTTGTTTCTGTCTTTTGTATTTCATTTTTGGAACTTTTGTTAAGAGTAAGGGAAACTTTGTGACAAACTAGTACGGGAAAGTTTTTTTTCACAGCTTCGTTTGTTCAAAAATTGACAACAGAACTGCTGCGTGGCAAAGTGAAAATCCCCTCAGGGAGGTTTAACACATATATGTATAACAACACACTCTAGCACCCTTAATTTTTTCGAAACCCTGATGATTCAAAAAGGGGTAGGTAGCGCAGTGTTGAGTTTGTAAAATAATATTTTCGTTCGTTCTTTGATTTTTCACTGATTTTGATTTTTCGCCTAAGGATATTTTCTTGTTGTTGATTTGATTTGGTTGACTTGGTTTTTCTGTGCAGCTTCTCAAGAGTTATGAAATGATGCTCTTTTTGCAGTTCGTTGTTTGAAAATCAAGAAATACGAAGACAAAGGAATGGGATTTTTCAATGAGCAAATACTTTCGAAGGCGGTTTTAAAGGTAGTTTCAAGACACATCTTAGAAGAAATCAAGGAAAGAAGCTTCTATACATAGTATTTTAGTTTTGGTCAATGTTGAAGTTCATTCATCTTATTTTTGATTCGATGATACTCGTATCAGTTTCTCTATAGTTAAAAGTAATGCCTTTCTCTTTGCTTTTGCTTCAGTAAGTTGCATGGGTAATACTTATTTACCTGGAATGGTTTTTCGAAAGGAAGATATTGTCTATCATTTCATTTTCAGCTCAATGACTTTGACTATAACATGAGTGAAAATTTGAATGAATAAAAGCCAAAGAATAAAGAGATTGTGTTTCGATGTGAAAACCACACCACCAAACATACATTAGATTTACTTTTAAGATTGAAATGTCAACACTATATGACATCTGAAAATAGATAATTGGTAATTTTGGTGATTTTGTAGTCTTAAAACATTAAACTCCAATTTATTAAAGGATTCTTTACTTTTACGTGTACAAATTTTTTGTATGAACTTTAAATTTCCAGACCCCAAGTCTAATCGGATTTTTTAATTTTACCTATTCCCAAACACAATATGAAATTTCTTCTTGTTTATTTTGAATCTACTTGAAATAAATTAAAACAAAAAACAGTGACTAAAACAAGGTTTCTTTGAAGTTTGGTTAGATTAAGTTCCGGAGTTTTCTAAGAAGTCTCAACACATAAGCACAAGTGCATCGGATAATTCAAAAATCAGCTGAAATCACTGAAGCTATTTTTGTAAACGTTTTACTCCAAGAGTGATAAAAGCACAAAGACAAATCTTAAACGCTAGATTTGTAAAACTTAATTTGGGATAAAACAAAATAACGTAAAATAACGTTGAAATGGCATTATTTTAAATATTTCTTTTTTAGGTGAAAACTGGATTCAAGATATTAAAATGATGTCATTAATAGAAAATGTTTAGTAGGCACATTAAGTAATTTTCAAAACTTGTATTCCAAAAATATTTGTCAAGCTTGCCGATTTTTCACTCCTGCAATCTAAAAGGCTATTCATGTATCAAAAACTTGAGTTTAGTTTACAAATTCGGTCAGAATACAAAAAATATTTTTGAAATGAACTCGGAAACATCACTTAAACACTGCATCTACGTAATGTTTAGTCACCCTTCAAACAATGATCAGTTTTCCCTTGAGCTCAATTTTGGACGTACTGTCAAGTATAGAGATTTGTATCGCCCGCACATCAAGAATGTGCAATGTTTTACCCGAATCTTTGTTCGCCCATTGTTTTATTTAAACTTTAAAACCCATTTACAAAAGTCGTAATAAAAATATTTTACTCGCAACAATAGTCAATTTTTTTGAACATTTAAATTTGTGCCAAAGAGAGCTAATATTTGTAACCAAGTCATTAAAAATGTTCAATAATATTACAAAATGTTTATTATTATTGCAAAATTAAAGAAGTCAAAACACAACTTAGTCATCATTAAGCTAGAAGTAAGTTTTTCACGAACTGAACATGTTTTTAAGACACAAAAACCTCTAAACAAAACCCACACCTAATAAATTTTAGAATGAATTTGTATCAATGAAAACAAAAATTGAAATAATTTTATTAAATGCGTTGAAATAAATTCTATAAGGTCGACATACTTGTATATTTATACAAAAAAAATATGTTAAAACGATTAGTTATTGTTATTAGTTTATAATGAAAACAATAAATTATAAGGGGATGTTTATTAATATAGCATGTTCCACTTAAAATTTTTGAGGTGGTTTAAACATGTCAAGCCATTATTAATTATAATTTATTTAATCTTTTTGCATTCGGGGTTTAGGTTTAAATTTAAAACCCAAAAACATTAAATCAGTCGAACACACCTGACACATGCGGAAATATAGTTTTTAACTTTTTTTTAAAATGTTTGCATGTGATTTTGTAGGTACGTTGAAATAAATTCAATCTACCTCATCGAAGAAATATTTAATAGTTTTTATTTAGAATGAATAGAGGTTTGCAAATATTTATGTCGTCAATCCGAAAGATAAAACTCAATATTTGTCCAATTTTTATTATTTTCATAAGAAGCTTGTATTGAAAATATTCCTTCAATTCCAGTTACGGTGTTTCTCAAGAAACTAAACTATGACCCCTTCTTTTTGTTTGATGCATTCAAATTTTTTGCAAATAAGGCTTTGAAAGGCTAAAGACTAAGATTAACTAAAAACTTGATTTTAAACTATTCAAAATGCTGGTTAAAATGCCCTAATAAACATATTTTCTAGTTTTCGATTAAATTTTTAAAATATCAAAACTAAGAAATCTGGTTGCTTCCTTTTCTTAATTAAACCAAATGTAATGTTTAATAGATTTCTGCGAACAATAAATCTTAGCTATATACACATGTCACATTTTAAATATGTATTTTTAAAAGTCACAAAATTAATTGCAATCAAGTTTTTTTGGTTGTTTTTAAAAATTAACTTCTTAATTATTGGGTAAACATTTAATTTTGTATCCTTCAAAAATAATTATGTTGAAACGCAAACATTTTAATAAACCAGCTTAAACGTGAATTAAGACTTGCAAGTGATTTATTTTCACTTTATGTTAAATAGTCGTTTGAATAGCCAAAAATACATATGAAACTCAGAAGATCATCTTTATTAAACTTTTGTTTTAAATCATTTAATTTAAAAAAAAAACACAACTAGATGTTTTTGAATATACTACCTATACATAATTTTTAATGGCAAACATTAATTTAACTTTAGAATTATATTTGTTTTTTATTTTGTTAAAACAATCGAGTTTAATTATATTCGAATGTCGCATCAAGATCAAGATTAAAACAAAAAATTGTTTTGTTTATTTTGTATTTCTGGTAGCCACAAAAATATGCCTCAAGCAATGACCTTCTTGTCAACAGATAACTTAATTTTTCTTTACAATTTAAACTGAATAGAATAAGTCACCTTAAGAGATGATGATTTTTTGAAATTTTTCATTTCATCTTATTCTAAGGGTTTATTATTATTTATCCAATCAAAGATTTATTCATCAAAATTGATTGATTAAAATAATTATTTAAAATAAATTTGTTTCTTTTGATAGCTACCAATTTAATTTTTAAAATAAACTGCATCTAGACTTGATTGAAATCTAAGGTAAACAAAGTATTGAAATGATTTATTTTATAAACGGACACAACAAAAGTCTAGTTTGTTTGTAAAATAATAGAAGTTATACAATTTTGTACTTGGTAACCTTTAAACTTACCTTGTGATTGAGATGTACTATGTGATCCCCACGATGATTTGTATGATGAATCTGCAAACAAAGATATTTCTTATTTTATAACAATTGCAATAGAGCTTTTTAAAAGTAAAATATTTAGAATAAACAATGAGGATTTTAAAAAGGTTACTATAATGGAACTAGAAGAGAAAAATTATTCTTTTTTTAATTGTCTTTCAATTATTAAGAATTGATAAACTGCAGTTTATTGTTTTCATTGTAAGAACTAACAAAACATTTTGGATTACATGAAATAACCAATCTTGTAAATAAATACAAAATATTCTTCTAGATGAGTAAATAACTTTTAACTATAGATTGACTACATTTGCGTTCATTTAAATTTGGGAAACACTCTAGATTATCGTAATAAAAAGTTGAAGAAGTGTGACTCATTTTACATTTTTTGTATGTAGGTATATATTATGCGTGCACTCAAGGGGATATGAATACCCTTATAATGTTTAAACACAGTGCGAGCAATTAGGAAGGGAGGATAGGATTAAAAAGGAGATACCGATGCACATTGGTTTTGAATGTCTGCACATTGTAATGAGTGGGAAATATTGAGTCTAGTAAAGCATTTCATATTCGTGTAGTGCGCCTAAAGAAAGAATCTCTGTACTTTACAGTACGTCCGAAACTGGGCTCAGGGGTAAA
The DNA here is from genome assembly GCA_920104205.1 of Eupeodes latifasciatus. Lineage (NCBI taxonomy): Eukaryota > Metazoa > Arthropoda > Insecta > Diptera > Syrphidae > Eupeodes > Eupeodes latifasciatus. The sequence continues at coordinate 129,747,900 of OV049926.1, read as the reverse complement.
CCGATGGGCATTTCTCGAAGAACGGGTATTGCGGTTGAATTCTTTGAGGGGAGGATTGCAACTGGCTATTTCATTAGAGCATTGTTTATGAAAGTAGATTAGGTGGCGCAACAGTCCGTAGAGAACCAGGGCCTAGTGACTTACAACTCTCAACCATTCCTGTGTGCGAGTAATTGCAGGGATGGAGGGGACCTGCAGTTTATATGCCGAATCCGAACGGCTAATGAGAAAGCACTTTTTCATGACAAGAATTACTCTTGGAGAATTTGTCAATTCCTCGCAAGAGGCAGTACCCGTGAAAAAAACTTTAGGTGGTACAGGCAGGGATCGAACCCAAGACCTCTCGCATGACAGTCCAACGCACTAACCATCATGCCACGGGTACTACTGTTTATAAAAGTAGCGATAAAATAATGACAGGCATAAAACCTTACGACGGTGCTCGAGAGATACAAAAGTTTCAGTGAGGCAATGCTCGCCTATCACTTTTAGGGCCCTTTTTTGAATTCTGTCTAAGAGACTCAAGTGAGTAATAGGAACACCTGCCCAGATATGGGAATTGTACTAGAGTCTCGGAAGAATATAACCTTATAGATTATAGCCAGAAATACATAATAATGGTATTGACGCAACGTATGGTGCGTGAACGCGAATCAGCTGTTCGTTAAACGTCAAATATTAAACATAAATTGTTTTTTGCGCTCACAGAAATTATTTCGTACAATTTTTTTAAAATTTAATATTGAAAGATGACGAAAAATAAGCAACAAAAAGAAATTTATTCAATTATTATATGAACGATTTGCTTTTAATTTTAATGATTTACTTATTTTAGAACTACATACATTTTTCGAAAACATGATGTTTTGTGTATTTTCTTTAACGAAAGTTACATTCTTGTAATTAATAGTCAAAATTACGTTCGGTTAAGTTTACCTGAAAAATTTGAATACCAAATAATATAAACCAAATTATGTAAACCATTTCTCATACAAAATTTGACAGTTTATTTAACAAGTATTAAACTTAACAAAATGGTAAACTTATTCAATGTTTTATACATCAATTCGAGAACACCCTTAAAAAAGGACTTAATAGCAAACGGAAAAATTCAAAGCTGAAATGTTGGAATGATCAAAATGTTAAAATAGTAAATCATTACAATGTAAATAATTTTCCTAGAAACATACAAATTTTGTTTATTTTAAAAAATTGGACAAACCTAGTTTAAGTGTAATATTATATTTTTAAATAATAAAAATATTGTTAGTTATATGAACAAAATCGTTTAAAAGGATGTACGGAATGTTATATAGTTTTTGGACTTTTACAACAAAAAAAAAACGAATAAGAAGATTTTTAAACTTTCTTCACAATAATAACAAATAATGTAATTCAAAAGTATTTAAGGCATATAGTTTTAAACGTATTTTAAAAGACAAAAATTAAAAAATACTTATGTTATTTCACGCAAGAAAATTTAAAATCGCCACATGATTTTCATCAAGCTTCACACTTTTATTTCATAAAATTTAGTACATTTTTGAACCATATTTATTTACGGAATACTTTTTACCTTTTTTACTTTAACTTTAACTTTGTATGTTTAATCAAAGAGGGCTTTTGGAGTTTAGGTTTAAAAATGTTCAGTAACTTACTTATTTTTTAAAAAATCCTCATTAGTTGTAAATCTCCACCTATCATAGAATATCCTTAAAAGAACGCTAAAGAATGTACATATGCTAATATGGTTCTTAACAGAAAAACGTTAAATCTTTTTACAAATTCGTAGCCTTAAGATTAACATCATGTTTTTGAAATATTTTCAAGAAAATATAAAAATTATGTTGAAAACGGGTATTTCTGAGTTAGAGTATATAGCTAAAATCGAAGTTTGGATTCGGAATCAGCAATAAAAATTAACTCTAATACGAATTATTCGAAAACATAGAGGAATTCAAACTTTCGATAAAGTAAAATGAAGACCCATAAAAAGTCATCTCATAATTATTAAGAAAATGTGAAAACTAATTGAGATACTAAAATGATTTAAAATGTTTCTAGAAGAAATGATTTGTACTTTGTAAAATCATCATACAATTTATTGTTAAGGGATATGTTGCATTTTAACTTAACCTTAAAATCTCCGTTTTTGTTTTTTTTTAGCGTTTTTAGAATGGCATGTTTTTAAAAGCTGACTTGGTAGACAAATTATGGGTGAGATTCGAAAGCCAGAAATCTTAATCCTTTAAAAAAGTATTGTTTTGTTTGTGCACCATTAAAATAACTTATTTTTGTCGATCAGTGATTTCAGCTTGGCTTAAGTATATTGGAGAACCTTTGAAGTGATTGTGTATGATTGAAGTACAAGACATAGTGCTAACTATACAACAACAGATTTGACATTTTTGTATTATATATCTAACATGCAAATAATTTAATTCAGTTCTTATCAACTTAAAAAAAATGCTTGACAAAATATTTCGTAGTTTAAAGCACTTTGCATTCCACTTATAAGTTGTTTAAGGTTTGATTAGTTACTTTTCAATTGAACTTTTTATTAGTTTATACATCAACTTATATTTTTTTTAAATATATATAAAATTGGACCACTAATATGTTTTTGTGATAGCTGATTAAATAGTTTACTGATATTTTTAGTCTAACTTGTTCACAAGTTGCTTATGCATGGAAATACAGCGACGGAGTACGGTATTGGTTCGAAAAAAACATTGTATAATTAACCTTCAAGTTGTCAATAAACGAAACTGTCGCATTCAAAGAGATGATAATCCACAATGGAAACATCATAATGGTAGAAATAAGGGTACCTAAGCGATGTAGAAACATAACTTAACTGTAAACGTTTTATAACTCAATTTCAAAACATTAATGTTTCAACACAATGGCGACGGAAGCCATTAGCGAAGCAATTAATTTACAAAAATACCGAAACAAAATTTGACCATCAATTTGATTTTTCATTGAATTTACATTAATGCCACATTTCTACGCCAAGAAATACAGCTGGGATCTGAATAACTTTGAAGTATCAAAAATGGACTTTTAGATAGTTTTAGCTAGATGTCTGAAATCATAATCATTATTTTTAAATATAATGCTCTGTGCATTTAATTTGTTACTGAAATTGTTTGAAACAAACGAAATTAGAAGCGATATTTGAAAATACAAAGAAATTTATTGCAAGAGCATATTGAAAAAACTCTTTGATTACTGCTACCAAAGCAAAGGTTAAAGATATATCTTAAACACTATTGAAAACTTACAGAGCTCATAATAAAATGTTTATTTATTTATTATTATTGTAGTTTGATAATATTTTACATTTGCATATATGTTTACTTAAGAGATATAGAAAATTAAATTCTTTACAGCTTCAATATAGATACTCAATACTAATATAAAAATAATTTAACTGAGAAACAATTATTCTTAAGGGAAAACCTACAAGAAAAAACCCTTATATGATACCTAAAAACTAAAAATTGCACATGAACCCAAAGGCGATATAAATAAGATATCTAATTTAAGAGATTAAGAATTAGATTATTATCAGAATAAGAACATCTTCTAAAAAAATTGTCTTGCAAATTATAAATAACAAGCTTGAGTTGTTTAACATTAGCCTTATCATGAAGCCTGACTGTAGAATAATGCCTTGGCAAATTTAGCATTAATTTTAATATTTTGTTTTGCACTCTTTGAAGCTTTTTTAAGTAGGTTTCAGCGCAGTCAAACCACACTGGAGCACCATAAGTAAGTATAGGCTGGAAAATAGTTTTGAATATCAAAATTTTATTATGCATACCAAGACCTGATTTGCGGTTTATGAACGGGTACAAAATCCGTATTAAGAGATAAGTTTTGTTAATGGTGTTGGCGATATGTTTGTCAAAAGTCAGTTTCTTGTCAAGTGTTACCCCTAGGTATTTGCAGTTCTCAGACCAAGTGATATCGACAGAGTTTAGCTGTAACGAAGTTTGTGGCAAAAAATCAGATTTTCTTCGCCGAGAAAACCATATAGCTTGCGATTTTTGAGCATTGACCTTAATTTTCCACTTATGAAAATAGTTTTGTAGGGTATTAAGTGAGCATTGTAGACTACTGAGTGCACATTGAGGCAATAGGCTAGACGAAAAAAGTGCTGTGTCGTCAGCAAACATAGCAAATTTAGTGTTTGCATCCAAAGATGGCAGGTCGGACACATAAACGTTGAAAAGTATGGGTCCCAGCACTGATCCCTGTGGAACTCCACTAACTATATCGTAAAATAAAGAGTTAACACTGCCTTCGTATACAGCAAATTTTCTGTTTTGTAAAAAACTTTTTATTAATTTAATAAGATACGTCGGAAAACCAAACATCATAAGTTTGTAAACTAAGCCGTCGTGCCAAACAGTGTCAAAGGCTTTTTCAATGTCCAAGAGTACCAGACCAGTCGATAATTTTGAATTAAGGTTACTTTTGACGTGATTTTTAATTCTTAAAATTTGATGACTTGTGGAGTGACTAGCTCTAAAGCCAAACTGCTCATTAGGGTATATGTTTGCAACCTCGATATGGTTTAGTAATCGTCGATTAATTAGCTTTTCAAACAGTTTGCCAACCGTACTTAATAAACTAATAGGCATATAACTATTAGGATTATTTTTTGTTTTACTAGGTTTGCAGATAGCTATAACTTTTGCTTTCTTCCAATCATTCGGGAAATACGAAAGAATCATACAACAATTGAAAACCATTGTAAGATACTTGGTGGCTGTTGATGGTAAGGCTTTAAGTAATATATTATCTTATTAGTTAAAATTTGTAGTCAATTTATTCAGTATCTCACAAAATATGGACATGTTTGTATATATTGACAGTCATTTTTGACAGAGTCCTGCGCAAAATTAAGAATTCTATAAAGATTAAAGCCACATTTCCAGAATGTGATAATAATGTTTTATCTATAGGATTGCTTAAAATGTTTGTGAACTATTCTTTATTCTGTTATCAGTCGAAAAGAAAACTGCATGACAATCTGAAGAACTTGACTTCTGAAGTCGTTATCCATTCAGTTACTGACGATCATATAAATAAACAAAAGCAATCACTTAACAGGAACCTTGTAATAACTAATTGTATGCCAAATCCATAGGAAGAAGAACTGATTGTTAAAAAATTTACTTTTTAAAGAGTAGTCAATTCTTCACAACGAGCAATCGGGTATCTGGAATATGGTTTCGAGATCTTAACTGTATCTGAGTACAAACTAATTGCCAGACTTTGCAACAATTGTAAAATTTTCTTAAAATTCTACTTTCCAGTTAAAGTTTGATCAAAAAATTACATCAAAACCCATTATTACTCAATTTCAGGATACAAAATGTTAATCAGTAAGCTTTTCAGAATATAGAGTTGACTTAAGCTTATTGAAATGCATGATAGACTTCCATTGCTAAAAAAGGTAACCTAATTCCTTAAATAAAATACTTTATTGTTAAAATTTTTACAATACAAATATGTTTACATACCTGCGAACAACATTGAAAAGTTGCTAAAACTTCCTGCCGAGCGAGACAAATAATCAGCTGATGTTTTAATATCAAGCATGGTGAAACAAACGTTTCTATTAAAATTGTTTTTCTTTTTGTTTCTTGCTTATTTTTGTTATCTTATATTGTCTCTCTGTTATAAATTATTAACAATTAATAAACTATACGTCGTCCTTTGTATGTAGGTAACTAGTTCGAAATAGTTTTCCTCAAAAATCTCACTTTTATCATCACCCAATTGATATCACAGTTCCCATTATTTATTTTTATAAATTCACAATAACACAACGACAACAACAATTCGGAAAAAGTACCAAAACACTAAAACAATTTAATAATAGAAAAAAGAAAAGAAAAATCTAAATTGTCAACAACCAACAACAATTAGTCACAAATCAATATAGAATATCCTTTATTTTATTCCTAGACGCACATGAGTGTATAGAGTATGTTTAAACGTATATGAGTAGATAGATGTATGTGCGAATAACTGTGAATAGTCTAAAACTGTATATTTGTTGTTATTGTTTAATATAAAATATTGTCACACTTTTGTCACGGACTCTCGCACAAACAAACGCAACAGCGAAAAAATCGTCGTTGTCGTTTTCGAAGTCGTAGTCGTCCTTGTGCCTTGTCGTTGGAATATTGTTGATTGTATAATAGCGACGGCGGCAGTGACGGCAGCGGCGACAATGGCGGAACAGGAAAAGGAACGGGAAAAGCGACGATCGGAACCGGTTACCGTTACCGGACACCTTCACTTCCGGGCACAACTTTTATTTGTATTATATGGGATATCCTGCGGAGTGCTCCTTCGACATGTATGTTTGTTCTCTCGCTCTCCGTTTGTGACACACTGACAGCAGCAGCACCAGCAGCAGCTCCACTCTCTCAATTATTATTTTTGGTCTGCCGTACGAAGTACTATGGTCAAAAGTGTAAAAAGGGTTTTTCGTTTCAAGAAAATATTCTCTCAACACGCCGCTATATGAGCTGTGACTAGCTCAATTTTTTAAAAATGTACCGAAGTAATTTTTTTAAAAACGAAATACAATATTCGGACGATAACAACAACCGATCTGTGGCGCGGTAGATTTACAATTGAATCCTTTACCGGGAATCCCACAAATGACATCCTCTCTCGGGAGTCCTATGCTTGTACCGAGCTCGCATTTCATATGAAATATAGGGGTGTACTTGGGTGAGGGTGTATAGTACATAATACTACCCTCAGAATGGAAGTCGAAAGCACTGTCAGACATTAGAGAGGGTGCGGAATGATGTTTGGATTCCTGCTGCTTTCTTCCTTCCCGAAAACTGATATAATCCGCACTCTAAGCGCCCTTCCGATTCTCTGCCAATCAGAGACGAGCCAAGGTGTGGCTTACTTGAGGGTTAAATGCGCGCACACATGCACATGGGGAGGAAATTTTTCCGAAATTTATTGTCTCACAACTACTTTGGCAATTGGGGGTGTTCAGAAACGGGGGATGGTGGCTTTTGTGTTCTTCTCCCGTCGTAGAACACAATTGGGTGTGGTGCTCGTTCTGTATGGAGCTATTTATGCCTTTAAGTCCCAAACAGTAGTTAACGGAACGACGACGACTATCCTGGCTGAAACCGGGCATCGGGGGGTGTTGGTCGGTTGGGGTTGTTATAGTTGCTGGTTGCTGATGGTTGTTGCTGGCACGACGACGGTGGCGGCGGCGATGCGCGGTGCGGTGCGTCGTTCGTCGTTCGTCGGGCGGAAGGTTTGGTTAACAGTGGATGATGGCTGGGATATAGCTGCATGGGCTTCAATGATGATGGGTGACACGAAGCAACAAGGACGGATGTATTATCCACTTCCTTTTTCCTTCCACCAAACACAAGGATATTACCGTTTCGTCGTTTTCATCGGCGAGCTCTCGTTGGGCTTTTCGCAATAGGTACAGCACATATACCACGGTGCGCGACCGGAGAGACAGGGGGGCAATTGGTGTAGCTACACCTACTACTACTGCTCACTCTCGCACTTTAGATATGCGATGGGGGAGCTTATTTGTTCGAGGGATTCAAACCCCCCATTTTGAAATTCAAATGAATGAAGCCCAAGATAGCTAGCGCACCTCCAAGCCTTCTTATGCGGTTGTCTGATGGGGGAATTGTTAAGTGGTGATTTCAACCTTCCCACACTCTCTGCCAACTTCAACCCCATCGCCATCAACCCCTCTACAGCTCTTATATAGCAATGGAGGAATCTCTATTTTGTATAGTCTAGCGATGGAATTATAGTGTGCGAATTTGAGGGAATGTGAGTGCTTAATTAATTTTAAGATCAACTTCTTGTCGTTGGATATTATGTCTTCTATTTCTTTTTTTTTTTTTCATTTTGCATTCAAATGAACACAGGCTGTTTCTAGTTATAGAGAAGGAAGCCATCAGGGACAGCAGTGAGGACGGGTGTGCGATATGCGTATGGAAGCATTTCATATTTTCGTTCCATTGTTCTGCTTTTCAGTTTTAATTAAGTGTGAAAGAAACACGAAACACGAATAAGTAATTTTCGAGATAGAAAAGAAGAATGGCTGGAGGGTGTAATATAAAGGAGTATACCTACCTACCTATGTATGTACCTATATAAATAGTGGGAGCATAACAAACATAAGGTACAAAGGCATTCTCTTAGGGATGGAAAATCTTGAGGTGCTGCAGAAAATTAATTAAATGTTTTGAGATTTTATTGAAGAGAATTCATTTACATTGAAATAGGTAGATATGTATATACATTATACATAAGTAGGTAAACATAAATACCTTTACCTTTCAAGCATGATACAAAACTTTATAGTTGCTTTCTATGTAAGACGCATTTAAGTCTTTTTTCCTCACAATTTAATGGCAGATATAAACACTTACCTATAAATCAACTGATAAATCAAAATTTTTAATATCAACTTCAATTACTTGGTGTTCTTGCTTTTTTAAAAATTAATAACATCAAACTTAAAGTAGGTACGGTGCTTAAGTGATAGCTGAACTATTTGAATGTACGATCTTTTAAACAAGGTAAAGGTAAAGGGCTGTGTACCTACTGTTTAATAAATTGTCGATCTTTTCTAAATCATAAGATAAAAATGAGGTTAATTTTACATTTTTTTGTATGCAAAAATAGGGTGTCCCTAAATTAACGCAAGATTTCTTGCGTTAATTTTAGGTGTCCCAAAATTAACGCAAGATTTCTTGCGTTAATTTTGGGACACCCTTTATAAAGACAAGTATTTTTTTAAACACTTAATCAATCCAAAAAGGTTACCATTTGATGAGATTTCGTTTCTAAATAAATATGTATATCAACTTGTTTGAAATTAACGCAAGATTTCTTGCGTTAATTTTGGGACACCCATAATAAAAATAATTTTAATCATATTAAGACTTGATATATTTTTGTATTTCGGATGAAAATTATGAAAAAAAAGTTTTGTATCTAATTTATTTATGATGTACAAGGCGTCTCGTTGCGTCTTATGTTACAATATTATACCGTTCCCCATTTTGAAATTCTGCTGACATTGATGCAATATCAATTAATTCGTCATTATGATTTTTATCATTGAAACCAATCATTGAAAATTTCTGTCATTTAAAAAAAATTCCTGATTGAAACCAAGAGATAAGAGTTGACCATTTAAAGTAAAACTGAATAGTGAAATCAAAAGTCAACTTTTCATTGGAAAATCAATATTGAACTTAAAGAAAAGTTCTGTGTTGAAGAATGTTTACTTTTTAGTAGGAAAAATCTACAACTGATCAGTTTCATTTTGACACCAAACATAACAAATTTTACTCCCTTAATCGCTTTTAGATCTCAACCGAAAAATTTCAATGATGAAACCCAATGATATCTATGACTGCACTGGACACTGATTTTGATTTGCGTTTTCCTTTTTTCTTCTTTTTGATTTATTTTCATGTTCCGCTAATGGGTCCAATTTTGTATTGAAGTGCCATGCTTTCTTTTTTTACATAGCTCGAATTCTATTTCTTAGCTTTCTTAACACTTGTTATAATTGACTTTTAGATACTTTTTGTAGGATTATTATGTTGAACTCTTAAAGGGAATAAAACTCGATTAAAATTTGAAAATATAGGGTCCGCCAAATACCTTTTTTTTTGAAAATCGTAGAAAAATATCGAGTGTAGCTTCGGCTGTGTGGCACGTAGCGCCGTCCTGTTGAAACCAAATGTTGCCAATATCCTCCTCCTCCTTTTGTGAACGAAAATTCGTTCAACATGGCCCGATAACGATCGCCATTAAATGGCCCATCAATTATGCCTCTGGACCAAAATCCGCACCAAACAGTGACTCGTTTTGGGTGTATCGGCTTTCCAATGTATGTGTGCGAGTTTTCTGTGCCCTAAAGCGACAATTTTCCTTGTTTACATACCCGCCAAGATCAAAATGAGCTTCATCTGAAAGATGATTTTTTTTGGCAAAATCGGCATCTTCTCTAAGCGTTGTTTCCAGCGTTGTTCAAGCACATACACAGCCATATTCGTTCAGCGGAAGGATAAAACTAATTATCTGTCAAATCAGACATGAGCTAAGTGTTACCATTCACGAAACGTTTAGCGGACCCTATATATTGCACCGGTAGTCCGTCATGTCTTTTAATCTAGTTTTGGTACTTTTTCTTTTTAAAACAGTGTTGGTAAATAAACTTAATTATAATATCTGACCTTTTACAGTAAAAGCAAATGTTTGTATTTACATACTCTTACGTATGATATTGGGAAACAAAGAAAGTATTTGGCTCTGCATCGGGCTGTACTTCGACCAGTAGCATGAAAAACACTCTAGCAACGAACACTTTTATACACAAGTTAATATAATGACGCTGATTTCTTCAAACAGTCTATAGTGAGGAACCTTATCAACTTATGAGAAGTATGGATACATGAACAACGAATTATAATTTGTTGAACCGCATTTTTTCGCAAAAATTAGAAAAGAACAAACTCATATTAATTGAATTTACTATAAAATTGGTCACAAGTTAGGAACTTTTGGGTCTCCGCAAAGCATCTTTCCGCCGGAAATAATAAAAATGGTTGAAGAGCTTTTGAAACAAGTTAGTGATATTCATGTGAAGTCAAAACTGTGTTCGTTGCTCAAGAACAAACAGAGATAAGTGTAAACCTCAGATTTGTTAATTCCTCGTCGATCTTTGGAATTAAGTACTCAAATGGCATTATACCTTACTTTGCACAAGGTCTTAAGTCAAGACCAATGGTCCAGGGGGGGGGGGTTCGTAGGGGTCATGACAACCCCCCCCCCTTTTTTTTTTTTCTTTTTTCTTAGGAATTCCCTTCAATTCAAAACTAATCGTATTGCGTTAATGGATATGACCGCCATTATATTTTGAATTATTTATTTTTTGTATATGAAAACAACATTTGTATTTTACTTCCTTAAACTTTGTTACTAAAAGTACTACTTTTAACTGAGGACTGGACCAATAACATAATATGAATCGGAAATTCAGCCTTTTCCAAAAACGCAGCACAAATTCATCAACTTTTGACCAACTGACGATCCAGGTGGGGGTCATATGAGCCATAAAGCTTATACAGTTAAGTTGTAAAAGTAATAATTTCATCTAAAGATTTATTAGTAATTTAACGACATTCACCAAAAAGTGGTTTGCTGTCAAAAACAACTAAAATTTTTGTTTTCACTCAATTTAGAATTTGAAAAAAACTTTAGTAATGCTTTAAAATATTTTCATGAAAATTGTTTTTAAGAAAAAGAGCAAATATTCAGGTTCTTAAGAAGAAACCCTGAATAAGAGATCATCAATTTTATATTAAGTTGCCTTTAAATTCCTTAAACTAGCTTTCAATTTTATGATTACATTTTTTTGACACACATAAATAGTGAACATGAAGGTTTTTAATCCTAGCTTTTCCTTCAATTATATTTGTATTTGTAAAAAACTACTTATTAAAAAAACTCATCATTTGGCAGTAGTAAGATAGCGTATGTCAATCTCTGTAAATTGTGCAATATTGCAATTTTGGCTACAATAAAAACTATATGTATATACTGAAGTGATTTTTACTTGCGACATATAGGAACTACCTATATGGTAAGTTTTGCATTAGTAAACAATTTCGAACTAGAGCTTGTAATCAAATATGACATTACGACGGTAGAGAAGTCGAAAAAAGTGGAAACCCCGATTCCGTCCGTCTGTCTGTCTTTCCTGGCTCCTACAGTCCAAACAATTGTGTTGATTGAAATAAAGGTTTTCAGCCGATTAGCGTAAGGCGTTTTTTTGTTTCATTTTATTAACACGAAAAATAACAGCAGTCCCCATAAAAATATTTTGGTTAAAACATGTGATTTTTCTAAAAATTTCTCTAAATTTTGTGTTCTTAATTTGACTTCTTTCTACAAGAAAAACATATTTTGGTATTGCTCCAGAAGGGTACCCCTCAAAAACCTTTATTTTGTTTTTAAGTTTTCTCAAGAACTAATGGACCGATTTCAATAATCTTCTCTTTATGTGCAAGCTCTTTTTGATGATCAAATGATCAAATTGATGATGATTTTTTATGATCAAAAATGTATTTTTTTTTTGATTTTTAAAAAAATATTAATTTTGTTTACAAAACTCGATATCTCAGAAAGGGATCAACATTTTTTGACGAAACTTAAATGTAAAATGTACATATATTTATAACCTGTTTATTTAGTGCTTACCAAAAATATTTTCATTTAATTTTTCATTTAATTTCATTTAATTTATTCGTGAATACTTATAATAACTTTGTTTTAAGATTACTCTTTTCGGCTGTTTTGGTCATAATAATTTATTAATGAAACAAAATCATTATTTTTCCCGACGTTTCGACTAAATTTTTAGTCTTCTTCAGGGGCACTTTATTAAACATTAGAATAAATACAATTATAATTAGTTCGTAATTACATACATTATTTAAGAAGAAACTTACTTTACGTTAACTTGAGTTACATTAAACAATTAACAAAAATAAAAAAGATGAAACTTCTTTTTTTTTTTTTGTTTTTAATTTTTTTTATTTTTGTTAATTTTTTATTTTTGTTAATTGTTTAATGTAACTCAAGTTAACGTAAAGTAAGTTTCTTCTTAAATAATGTATGTAATTACGAACTAATTATAATTGTATTTATTCTAATGTTTAATAAAGTGCCCCTGAAGAAGACTAAAAACTTAGTCGAAACGTCGGGAAAAATAATGATTTTGTTTCATTAATAAATTATTATGACCAAAACAGCCGAAAAGAGTAATCTTAAAACAAAGAATAACATACAAATTGGTCAAAACAAACCCCTGGTAAAATACTTATAATAACTGTAAGATACAATATCTTATAAAATAGTTACAAGCTAATAATACAAATTGATAGAGCAAGCTAATAATTCAGTATCTAATATTATAATACACGGTTGAAACTAAGTAATGCGAAAAAAGAAAAAAGAACAAGTTAGAGTATCAGAAATATACATTTGCAAAAAATAATTCAAGTATTTAAATGCTATGTGAAAAATGATCTTTAAGAGCCTTTTTAATTCTTGTTGGGTTTTGGTTTTCCGTAATAGCGCGAGGAAGAGAGTTCCAGAGTCGGACTGAGTTTATAAAGAATTGACGTTCGGATGTTAAACATGTGAAGCGAGGATGAATCAATTGACGAGATCTACTAGAGGTAGGGAAATTTATCTTGTCTTGGTGTGTAAGCAGTACATCAGCGAATAGCAACAAACTACGAAGTTTAAGGTAGTTATCAAAGGTCATATCAAGCAGCAGGGTAGCAAAATTGGATCATATCTTCGTAAGCCAAAGACAAAGCGAACAATATTGTTAAAAGTGACATTAAGTTTACGTTTACTTTCATAACAACAATTGCAATATAGTTCACAACCATAAATTAAAATTGGTAATAACAAGGTCTTGGCAAGCAGCATGCGTGTGTTTACTGGTGTAAAATACTGGGTTACCCATAAAGTACGTAGGGCATCATAAACTTTGCCTATAATTCCATTTATATGGTTGTCCCAAGTTATCGAGCGATTAAAGTTAACACCAAGATTTTTGTCAGTTTCAACATATTCAATGGGGGCATTACTTAACAAAATCGAAAGAAAGTAAGAGAGATCAAGAATCTTTTTGAAGATTACTATGCATTTAGATTTCTTAGGGTTCAAAAAAAGACCATTTAAGTGAGACCAGTTTGAAATATCGGGTGATTTTTTTGAGGTTAGGATTTTCATGCATTAGTATTTGACAGATCACGCGGGATTTCAGACATGGTGTCAAAGAGAAAGATGCTCAGTATGCTTTGACATTTCATCATGAATAGACTTACTAACGAGCAACGCTTGCAAATCATCTGCCACAACGTCGAATTTTCAGTGAATGGGCCCTAGAAAAGTTGGCAGAAAATCCGCTTTTTTATCGACAAATTTTGTTCAGCGATGAGGCTCATTTCTGGTTGAATGGCTACGTAAATAAGCAAAATTGCCGCATTTGGAGTGAAGAGCAACCAGAAGCCGTTCAAGAACTGCCCATGCATCCCGAAAAATGCACTGTTTGGTGTGGTTTGTACGCTGGTGGAATCATTGGACCGTATTTTTTCAAAGATGCTGTTGGACGCAACGTTACGGTGAATGGCGATCGCTATCGTTCAATGCTAACAAACTTTTTGTTGCCAAAAATGGAAGAACTGAACTTGGTTGACATGTGGTTTCAACAAGATGGCGCTACATGCCACACAGCTCGCGATTCTATGACCATTTTGAGGGAAAACTTCAGAGAACAATTCATCTCAAGGAATGGACCGGTAAGCTGGCCACCAAGATCATGCGAAGACTATTTTTTGTGGGGCTACGTCAAGTCTAAAGTCTACACAAATAAGCCAGCAACTATTCCAGCTTTGGAAGACAACATTTCCGAAGAAATTCGGGCTATTCCGGCCGAAATGCTCGAAAAAGTTACCCAAAATTGGACTTTCCGAATGGACCACCTAAGACGCAGCCGCGGTCAACATTTAAATGAAATTATCTTCAAAAAGTAAATGTCATGGACCAATCTAACGTTTCAAATAAAGAATTGATGAGATTTTGCGTTTTTTTTTTTTTAAAAAGTTCTCAAGCTCTTAAAAAATCACCCGATAGTATCAAGATCCTCATTGATATTAGTGGCGCCATGCTCAATAAGTCGCAGGGGACAACTGAAATAAAGTTGAAAGTCGTCGGCGGCGTACAGATGACAGGAACAGTTTTTGATTAGACCTGGAAGTTCATTTACATAGATACAGAATAGTAGAGGACCCAAAATCGACCCTTGAGGAACACCGGACAAAATAGGTAAAAAACTAGACAAACAGTAGACAAAATTTAAAATCTAAAATGATTTTCGAAAAAAAAAAGTTAATCTAGATTTTCTGAAGAATAAAATGGCATTTAAATTTTTGAGAAAAACTTATTTTGCAGGTACATTTTAAAATCTTAAAATATAGGAAATATTTTTAAAAAGACTTTTTGGAAGAAATTAGCAAGTTCTTGCGACCCAGTCGTGCATTTTATTTCTTTCATAATTGATTTTCTGTTGAATACAAAAGATCTTAAAAGATCTTAAGAAATTAAACAAATCTACTTTTGAAGTAAATTTGCTTTGGATGCTGTAGAATTGAGATTTAAACACGAATTGCAATAATATAAATGTCCCAAAAACAACAAAGGAGATACTGTTGTTAAACTAATGGCTAATTGAAAAACAATAAAAGTTTCATGTTTATTGATCTTAAAGCTTTGAATCTCTTGAGATTTGAAGTGAAAAGAGATTCTGAAACGTGTAATTTGTGAGTTTCGTTTTATTCCCAACTTATTATGTACTTAAATGCACCTATATCCTCAAATTCAAGAACCAAGCATTTTTTTCTCTAAAATTTTTAAGATTTGTTGACTCCTTTAAGGTCAAAATACGAGTAAGCAGACTGTTAGCGATAGTAATAATAGACTCCCGAAAATTGAGTTCGATAAAACTTCGTCAAAAAAGCCCGACATTTCTTCATATCAGATCCTCTCTCATTTTCTGGATTTTTGAATTCTTTAGCATTCTTAACATAAATAGAAATGGATACAAGAAAAGTATATTTTATTTTTGGAAAAAAAGCTACGTTTCAAAACAATTTCTTACATTTCTGCGTGAAATGCAGCAAAAACACTCTAAACCATTGTTTTTTAGCTCTAAAATATGGCACATTTATAAAACTTTTGGAATCTAGGAATGCTTTCATATGTAGGGAGTCATACAAATTAAATAGTTAAACCATACTTTGCTGGACAACAGTGTTCTAAAATAATTTGATAACTAAAGTTGTCATTTAAGAAATTGAAATGTGTAAGGGTTAGGTTAATATACTCGTACACATTATGTTATTTAAATTTTGTTAGCCTCCCTTACAAAAATTAAAGAACATTTTTAAACGGTGAGTAAAAACTCATCTAAGTGTGTGACCCACCCCTGATGAAAAGTCTGGATCCGCCCTTGGTCAAGACGGTCAATGACCAGCTACATGTGTCGTATATTCGCTGATTGGGTTCTTGAAATGCATTAATATGATCTGGAACTTCATCGAAAATGATATTGGTTAACAAAATTAAGTTTTTTTTGTATTGTGGTTTCCACAATACGGATTTAGTTGTCCTGAATTAGAATCTTACTTTATAGTTTTTCTATAAGATCGAAATTTGTAAACATACCTCTCTGAAAATCCAAGAAAAAACGCATAACACTCTGTTTCTAACGCTAGTTTAAGTCACTTTTGTATCATATTTAGTTTTCGTTATTTCTCATAAGTTATGAAATGACTTAACGGTCTTCATTGGACTCTATCTGAAATTTTCAAAAACCTTAAATGTAATTCCTTTATATAATTTTGAACAGTTCGTTTTGGATTTTATTGTAAGTGATGATTCCGAATCCGAACTCAGATTTTACCTAAATACACACATTTGTTCAAACTCAGAAATACCTATTTTCAACATAATTTGTTTTCAATATATTCCAAAAACTTGATGTAGTAACCTAATACTCAGAATTCGTAAGAAGATCAAAAATTGCTTTGATTCCGTTGTACGTTTGTCTGTTTTAGCATAAATGTTTCAGAGTCTTTTAAGTCTTTAGTATGTATGATAGGTACTTACAACAAATGAAATTGTTTGACAGATAAATGAGATACTAAAAATATTTAAACAGAATATTGAAGAAAGTGATTGTACCTACAGGGTTATCTATTTTGCGGTTTCAAAAGTAAACGTAAATAAAACACATTATTTCTTTTTTATTATAAAGTTTGAACGTTGACATTATGCGTGAAACAAACACTACATCATTGAAATGACCATGACGCGAATTGTCTCGTTTCTTTTGAGATAATTTTCAACCACTTTTTGGCGCATATTGGTATCTCAGTCATAACTTGACGAATATTGGTTTTTAAGTGCTCAAGAGTTAAAGGTTTATCTGCATAAACACGGTCTTTTGCGTAGCCCCACAGAAAAATTCCAGTTGACAGTGACAGTCCTTCCATCGTCGTTTTCGAAGAAGTAAGGTCCACATCCGGGCCAAAGAGCGCAACAACCAGTGACTTTTTGTGGATGTAATGGCCTCTCTTAAATTACTTGAGGATTCTCAGAACCCCAAATATGACAATTCTTTTTATTAACATACCCACCGAGTGAGAAATGTGAATCGTCGCCTGTTGTTCAAGCACCTATTCGACGTATCTACGACGTTGTGAATGGTCAGATGTCGAATTCCAGCCCTATATACTTTTGAAACCGCAAAATGGATAACCAGTTATTAATGGTTATTAAAGCTATATGAATACTTTAGGATTCGTCTATTTTGAGAAAATGATGAGTAAATTTCGTTATTTTTTTTCCAAAATCTTAGTGTATTTTATAAGTTTAGCATTTTAAAGACCCAAGACCGCATAATTTCAAAGTCTGAATTTCTTTAATTTATTTTAATTTTATTAGACTACCTACTCATTAAATTAATTCTTATATAAGAAAAGTACACCAGATACCAGTTAAATTTGCACTAGTTTTATAGACTTGTATAATTTATTCATTAAATTAGTTTGACTTTATTTGCCAAACAACTATGAAACTTCAATAAATTGGACAGCTGTTCCAATATTTTCGAAAAAAAAAACTCACTTATCTTTTAAAATAGAAAACAAATATTTGGTGTTAGAAAATATGAAAATTACACTTAAAACATATGAATTTTAGTAAATTTTTACAAAGTTTCTGAGTTTTGAAAACGAATATGCTTTTATTGAAATAAATTTACTTCGATCAGTACAGGACTGAGATCTAAAAAAAAATTTTTCAGGAGTTTAAAACTATTTTTTTTGGTTCATTGTTTTGATATTTTACTGTATCAATAAAAGTTGGCCCGTTGTCTTGGGACTATAAATTGAAGTGTGATTAGAAGTGAGGAACCATTCTTATACTCAGTCTAAAGATTGAAACGGTTTATCAGTGCAACTAATTGTAAAACTTTTGTTTTTTCAACATGAAGTTTTTTATTATTTTTATCTTCATTGCCTTCTTCTGTTTGACTACGGCTAATCCACAATATTATAATGAAGAAGTGGTAAATGAATTCAACAAGTAAGTCAGTCTTGATTCTTTTTCAGTTTAAAACAATTATTCTATTGTTTTTTTTTTTTTTTTAAACAGTTATAAGACCATCAATTCTCGCGATGTTTTCCCAAACCGACAACCTAATCAAAAATTACAACATATTGAAGGAGATGAATCTTTCGCATAAGAGATCTAAACTATTCTAAGATGAAAAAGAGAATTTTTAAAATAAGAACGAAATAAGAAAATACGCAACGAAATTTTAACGGTGTTTGAAAATATCATAATTGAAAATGAGACGTGAATTTTCGTATTTATAGAATTTGTTTAATATATGGTTTCCCAATAAGAGTTTTTATTTTGAATAACCCACTTACTGTGCAGTTTTCACTTTAGAAGCGGTAATCTTTTGATGTTCGATAAGTTAAATTACGTCATTACTAGAAATGGACCGATATACGCTTTCATAAAGCCTTGAAATTTGTAAACGTTTAGCAGTTCAAATTCCCAGTTCCTAGTTCGCAGTTTTGAAAGAAACGTGTAAATCATCAACGTTCAGGAAAGCAGTTGGAGAACCCCAAAAGATTTTAAAATTCTTTTTTCGACACTTTCTTAATACTATCTTGGAAAACCATGTGGAACAACTGAGCAGTCATCATTCAATACGGATAGAAGATCAAGGACCGTACTCTGTAGCACAGGGGTATGATTGCAGCTAGTTTGCGAAAAGGAGTGAAGATTAGGAAAAAATACATTATCAACTACTTGAGGGCAGTTCAAATGACTCACGGAAATTGGTAACGAAAGCGTTACATACATATATCAACCGTTTCATCTAATGAAAAGTTCTTGTAAGTGAAGTTAACTGAAAAGCCATCTGATTTTGACAAGTTGACAAGTTTTCAAAATTCTTCGAGATTCTCTTTCAAAGAGGTGCTTAAATCAAAAATTATACAAAATTAGAAAGAGACTTAATACGGTTTAGCTGACAATTCCAAAGAAAGCTAGGAACTGGTCATAATTTTTATAAGTACCTACAATAATAGTAAATAATAATTTTCTTCTTCTACGTTTAAAAAAAAGGACAAAAGACCCTTGAATACTTTACGAGAGGGTATTAATAGAGTAGAAATTATGGGGGACTCCTCCCTATGAATCACATGGCTCAAATCAAAACAATATGTTTCTTGAATATTGTCGAGATTTAATTGAATATAGTAATTTTTTTCTCCCGTTTCACATTCAATGAAGTTGGCTTTTTAGCCAACGGCACTATATGAACAAGGAACACATTAATTCGACAACAAAGGGCGCGGGCAGGGCCGACTTGCTATACATTACATAGCTAACACTTAGTAAAAATATTCATTCAAAATCCATATCGCTTGTCGAAACGAGCATCGAACGATATAGAAACATTGGACCTTCAACGAAATGCAATGACGATGTTGGCATTGGCACGTGCAATTCGCGTGTTACATCATTCATACGTCATTAATGGCCACGTGCAGTCTTATAGTCGGGGTAAACACGAACAACTATAATATTACACTCTGGCTTTTTTTGAGGAACTGGGATACTGCCGGGATACCCTGCCTGGTCCTGGTACAACAAATAACTAAATTGTCGTCTTATCGTACATACATACGTTTACAGATGGAAAGCTTTTGGGCATTTTTGTTATTGTTTGACTTCTTAAAGAAAACAATGAGCGTATATATAGCGGCAGAGAGATTGTGTTCAGCGAAGTCGACAGATAGACAGACAGAATTAGATGAGGCTGACAGTTGATTTAATGCGTACGTATCATGATACAGAGCTTGAGGAATTGTGTGCACTTTGGTGACCACTAACACGACCATCAACCAATATAGCACCCACCCACCACCGCCCGCTACCGTCACTGCGTCGACAAAGTATCTTCAGAATACATTTTTGTCACTTTGTCACATCACCACATTGTTGATACAATTGATGGTTTTTGGCTAGAAGGGATATTGTGGGAGGTTATATCATTTAAGAGCATTTAAAGTTTTTAACTTTTAGACTGTTGATTCAAAGACGATACAGAAGGGGGAGATTTTTTCAAAGTTTTAAACCGAAGAGTTTTTAATGGGTTTATAAGAATTTTTTAAAATGCTTATTTATGAAAACGCATTGATTTAAATTGATTCCTTAAAATCCCGAAAGTCCTATTAAAACGAATTATAATTAAAAATTTATTTAAAAGCCTTTTTTAAATTATAGATCATCTCAAGAGATTTAGAGAAGATTTTTTAACAAGAAGTATAACCAACAGCAAAAAAAAACTTAGGTAACAACCACATATTTTAGTTCATTAATTGCTCGAGGTTGTTCAAATGGTAGAAATGTGCATTCAAGAGCACACAAGCGTCCACAGGTTTTTCTCAAACCCCACCTCTGTCTATCAACTCCTACTCTCACCTCCCCGCGGTGAACATCGGGTGCCTAGTACCTCAACTGGAGATTGGGTTCTAACCCCAGTGGAAAATTGTTACCTTAGTTGCGAAGCACCAACAAGCCTCGGATACGGACGGATTCACTGTTGATAACCCAAGCAAACGAAATAAGGACAACGAACTTCGTATCTGTAAGTGGAATGTTAGGTCCCTTAACAGACCACGTGCAGCCGAACAATTAGCGGAAGCCCTAAACTGCTGCAAGTCAGACATCACCGCCATCCAGGAAATACGATGGGATGGACCGGGCAAACGCAAACTAAGAGACTGCGATATATACTACGGCGACTGCTACCGAGAACAAACCGAGACGTTCTGGTAGCCAGTACGCAGTTCACACATCTCAATATCCACAAGGTGACATGGAAATCTCCTGATCAATTAACTGTCAACCAGATTGACCACATTGCGATCGACGCACGACACTTCTCCAGTATACAGGATGTCCGAACATTCCGAGGGGCCAACATTGACTCGGACCACTACCTCGTTGTAGCCAAGGTACAGCTACGGATATCCCGGTCCAAGCCAAAACAAGGAAGTACTGTGAGAAGTTTCGACGTTAGACGGCTACAATCTTGCGATTGCGATCGAGTCTCTAATAACCTCTTAAGGAGTCCTATGCTGCCTGCATTAAGCATTGAAAACCAGTGGCAACATTGCCTTGCAGCCATCATAGATGCCGCCTCTGAAGTGCTAGGTTTCACACGGCCACCACAGCGAAACCCCTGGTTTGACGAAGAATGCCGGCAAGCGCACGCAGCGAAACAACAGGCATACAAAACGGCCGGCGCTGCACAGGAGGACCAGAGCTGCTCGCGAGCTCTACGAGCAGAAGAGGAAAGAGGAACACCGGCTTCTTAGATGGAAAAAAAGAGAGCACGAGAAGGGCGCGATCGAAAAGATAGAGGGATGTCACAACAGGAATGAGGTTCGTAAATTTTACCAAAAGGTAAAAAAAACCTCCCAAGGGTACCAGCCACGAACCGAAGCCTGTAAAGACGATCAGGGGAACATCGTAGTAGAACCACAGTCTATGTTGAGAATATGGAAAGACCATTTCTCCAAATTATATAACGGCGATGGCGAACGAATTCCGCTGTAAGGGAGATAGAACCACTCAACCTAGGCGACGCAGATCAACAATTCCGCCTACCCGACCTAGACGAAGTGAAGATAGCTATATCTAAACTGAAGTCAAACAAAGCTGCTGGAGCTGACGGCATCGCTGCCGAACTATTTAAAGCAGCAGGCGATGACTTGGTAGGGAGCATGCACCAACTCATCTGCAAAATATGGTCGGAAGAAAGCATGCCCGATGAGTGGAATCTCAGCATAGTTTGCCCGATACATAAAAAAGGAGACCCTCTAAATTGCGCCAACTACAAAGGCGTCACTCTCCTTAACATTGCATATAAGATCCTTTCTGCCGTATTATGTGAACGTCTGAAGCCATTCGTCAACAACCTGATAGGTTCTTATCAGTGTGGCTTCAGACCAGGAAAGTCCACTATCGACCAAATTTTCACACTACGGCAGATCTTGGAAAAAACCCAGGAGCTTCAAATCGATACCCACCATCTCTTTATCGATTTAACCCTTTCGGTACGAGAGTGGTACAGAACAAAGAATATTTATATGTAAACGTCCCACTCCCGTCCCGAAAGGAGTAAAAGCCGCGTATGACAGCATCCATAGGGAAGAGCTCTACGGAGCAATGTCTAGTTTTGGCATCCCTGTCAAACTTATCCGTTTGTGCAGAATGACGATGGAGAATTTACGCTGCTCCATTAAGGTCGGAAAAGATCTCACCGATGCATTTGATGTCAAAAAAGGTTTTAGACAAGGCGCAATCCTCCAAAGGTCCATCCAATTACTCGGATACGCAGATGATATTGACATAATTGGAAGATCAAAGCGTGAGCATTGCGACGGAAGCGAAGAAGATGGGTCTAGTGGTCAATGAGGGCAAGACCAAGTATATGCTGTCATCAAAAAAGGACATTGAACAACGTAGTCTTGGACAAAACGTCACCATGGCCAGCTATAACTTCGAGGTAGTTAAGGACTTTGTCTACCTAGGCACCGCTATAAACACAGACAACGACACCAGCGCTGAAATCAAACGAAGAATAACTCTTGCAAATCGCTGCTTCTTTGGACTTAAAAGGCAATTGAGAAGTACAGTCCTCTCTCGAGCATCTAAAATCACCATCTATAAGACACCCATTATCCCGGTTCTCGTTTATGGCACTGAGGCCTGGCCCTGGACCCTGTCAAAGAAAGATGAGAACGTCTTAGGATGCTTCGAGAGAAAAATTCTTCGGGTGATTTTTGGTCCCGTACGCATAGATGGAGAATGGAGGAGAAGATATATAACGACGAACTGTACGGGCTGTACAGCGACACTGACCCAGTTAGCAGAATAAAAGTCCAACGGCTTAGATGGCTGGGTAATGTAGAGCGAATGGACATCAACGCTCTAGCCCGGAAGGTCTTCGAATCCAATCCCAAGGGACGGCGCATTAGAGAAAGACCGCGACTCAGGTGGCGCACACCTGGTTGAAGACCTCAACCAACTTGGCGTGCGAAACTGGAGACAGCTAGCTAGGGACCGAGCTGGCTGGAGACGCATGTTGGTTGAGGCCCAGATCCGCCCCGGACTGTAACGACACCTTAAGTATGAAATACTTTTATCAAACATATTTTTATTATTAGGGATGTTTTTAGTTATTTTTCACAATAATAATATACTTTTACTAACATAATCAGTTTGATTATACCAACAATGATGCAGTTTTACGTAATAAAGCTACGCTTTAAAAAAGTTCTTGAGTAATTGTTGTAATACTATTTAGTTTCCAAGCTAAACTGATAAGGGTTTGTCTGAGGAATGTTAATGTGGATAATTTTGTTGAGGGTTATTTTAAGTTTCATCGGCTTTTTAGAACCTTATTGACTTTTAATCTGTAGACAAAATATTTATTGCAGAATTTTTCAAAATCGTTTAAAGTTAAGGTCTAATAGCAAAATTGTGCCATTTTTTTTTATTGAAGCTTAATAGTTTTAAAAAAGGACGCCATTATTAAAAATAATAATTAAAACACTATTAAAAATAAAATGACAACAATTTATGCCAACATTTAAACCATCACTGCACGGTTTCAAATGTGTTTAAATTGTATTTGCTCTTATCTGTGGTAAAATTCAAACCTTTTTAGAGGGTTTAACAAAAAAATGAAATAAAAAATCAATATCAAGTCACACAAATTTTTATCAGAATAACTTTTTTGAGAATTGAGTTTAATTTAAATCGCTTAGTATGCATTAATTTATTTGCGAAACATGCTTCCAGTTAATCAGATTAAAATAAATTTAGGATGATTTTAATATGAACAATGTAGGAACTTATTATTACTTGATCAATTAAAATGGAAACTAAACCAAACAGTTATATAAATTGGCTTACAAGTGAGAGAAGATGTATTTCACTTCATGGGTAAATGTCCAATTCTTAAAGACATCAGGAGAAATGTTCTTGGAACGGGTTTTTTGAATGAAAATGAAATTGTATCATTGTTGAACGAGATCGACGTTAAAAAACTGTATATGTACTGTAAACTGGCTCTAAATTATGGGGGGAGAATTGTTAATGAGAGTTTCTGAAGATAATATTTAATTTCAATTTTAATTTAAAAAAAAAAAACTTTTTAATTCATGTACCTACCTAATTTGTTTATTTATAAATTACTAGCCGACCCGTGCTCGCGTTGCTTCGCAAATTGAAACCACGAACATTTTTTGAATATTAGTATTAAATTTTTGTCTATTTTCTTCTTGTCTTTCTTTTATTCATACCTAGAAACGTGTTTTTGCAACCGAAAAATATAGTTTGCGGTAAAAAAAAAAAACAAATTTTTGTTTTTAATGTTCTCATACATCTATAGGTATGCGTGTGTAAATATCCATAGACACATTTTTTTATTCATCTGCTCATGTTCAGTACAGTGCAACTGACTTAACCTACCCACATTTGTGTGCTCTTTTTATCAACAACATTGTAATAAATTATATTTCATAAAAAATAAGTTTCCAATTTATGTTTTGTCAACTAGGCAGACGGCAGAATGCCATGCTTTTTTTTTGATTTTTGTAAACAACTGTAAATTATTTTAGACGAGCAATAAAAAATCTATCTAATCTAAAAAAAAAATTAAATTGGCTTTGAAAATCATAAAAACTTGTCTACTTTTTAAAGATAATACAACTAAAAATAAAGAACTTCAATATCAAAAAAGCGGTATCTCATATAAAAGGATATCTTTTCAAGTTAAATATTATGTTTCGTTCCAAAATTGAAGATAAAAGAATTCCAAAAGTTTGTCTTTCCAACCAAAGTCCTTAAATATGAATTTTCCCTGCACGAAAATTAGATTGAAACATAAAAGTATAATAATTAGTTAGTTAAATTAATGGAAATTTAACTATTCTGTCGTAGAACATAATAGTCAATCCCTTGAGAGAATGTGTATTGTTGTAAAATGCATTAGAATTTAGCAAAAAAACTAAAGTCTTACATTGTACATAATTAGAGATTTTCGAATCCGATATTGATACTTATGCGTATGTAGTGTAATGCTTGTATTTTTTAATTATACCATCACAAAAACAATTATTATCGACACTAAACTTAAAACACAGATGTGCTGTAAAGGGCATTGCTCATTTCTGGTCAAGATGTACAAACAAGAAATTGGTTGGTTGGTTGGCTGACGTTTAGCTTGTAATATGAGAGGCTAAATGCTCGAAATCGAAAATGGGAAAGCTGAGATATGTATATAAACTTTGAATTTAGTTGTAGTTGAGAGAATTTTTGTTTTTCGATGAAATAACTGTTTACATCTTAAAAAAAAGATACAAAAATTAAAAGATACAAAAATTAAGACAATAATTTTTGTAAGCCTTAAAATAAAAAATAGTTACTGTTATCCAGGGTACATATTTTTAGACATAAGGGTTTTAGTTCTTTAAAAACCGTATTTTTATTTCACCGTTTGTAGGTAAATATCTTTAAAAAAATGAGTGATGACATTTTTTTTGTTTTGCACTAAAATTTAGCTTATTTGAACTGGTTATATACGCTTTAACTTTAAAAAATTCCACTTACGAACAAAATGCATGTGACAAACCGAAGCGCATGAAGATTATCCTCAGAAATAATATCTAAAGAAATAGCACAAAAATAGTATACTTTTTTGGTTCCATGAATAGCCGAAAGGAAAGAGATCTCAAAATACAGCGAATAATCCCTCGTTATACTGTGAAGACGGGTATATTATATGCAAAGCAAACATTTTATTTTGATTCTATTTCTTATATTATTGAATATATTGAGTCAATATACTCTATCAAGGGTATTATAGCTTCTGCAGAATACAGCATCGTTCTCAACTAAGCCCGTAATATTGGTATTCCGACGTAAGATAATCACCTAAACCATACCTCATAACTCAAAAATAAAATGATTTAAAGAAGTGGAAGTTTTCAAGTGACCTTCTCAATCTCATGACCTTAATTTCATTGAGGATCTATGGACAGTTTTCAGAGACAATTGACACTCTTTAATAATATACTATTTAAAAAAAAACATTAATAACACTGTTCGACAAAAGTGCGTTTTTTTTCTGTCTGACAAACAAATCAATATTTTTTTAAAGGTTTAAGTTTTCCTGAATTCCAATTTTGCCTCAAAATTTTTCTATCACATCAAGTTTTTAAAATATGGAACTTTAAAAAAATGCAAAAGTCCACCAATAACTGTATTTTTAAGGCTAAGTTAAGGCACAACATAAATTGTCTGATATTTTTACAAAGTACAAATCTTTGACTTCTAGTTACTGTAACTTCTTAAATCCTTTCAGTATCTTACTTTTTGTTCTGGAAATTTTCATTAGCTATTAGTCTTTTTTAAACTCGATGTAAAGTTTTAAACAAATTTTGAATTGAATGCTTTCAAAGTTTTTAAAAACACGTTTCGGAGTTAATTTTAGTGTTGATTTTGAATCTAATTCATCACTTTTTAAAAATACTTGTTTTCCATATTGCTTTTATATTTTTTAATATATTTATTTCAAAAATTTGGTATAATAGGTTCGAAACAAGAACAAACATTACTTAAAATCCGTTATGCCTTTTTCTGCTGAGAACCGTTTAAGCACAAATGGTTCAGCGTTTCTTCAAGATTAACAACTTATGAAGATGAAAAAAGAAAAGTTGTTTTATGAATTTAGATGAGCTTAAAAGCCGTTTGTATGTATTTTTTTCAAATTGTTCAAAAGCATTACGTGATGGAGTGTTTTTGAAGACGCATTTGAATTAAAGCCAACAAATACCATACAAATATCGACCACTGTAATTAAATAAAATTAACACACAATTGTTTTTTTTTTGGCGGTGGCAATAAGGTGGCAGCCATTTTGTTTTGGTGATATCTGTCAAATCTTTTGCTTATTATTCAGTTGTTTATGCCAAATCATATTATGGCAAGTTAGACGATTGAACGGCACGTTCAAATGATAAAACTTTATTATCAAAATGAGTGTTCGTTAACGCAAACATTGCGCGCATTGCGCCCATTTTACGGTAGACGTGGTGGCCCTTCACAGTCGACTCTTCAACATTTGGTGGCCAAATTTGAGACGACCGGTTCAGTAAACAATCAGCCAACACTCGTACGTTCAAGAAACGCTACATTTCACATCCGTGAAAGTGTACAGCAGAACCCGAGGCAGTCTATTCCTTGCCTTGCACAAGAAGTCGGCCTTTTGCAGACTTCGACTTGGCGAATTTTTGCGTCAGGACTGGGACTTACACACGTACAAGATCCAACTGACCCAGGAGCTCAAAGTTCATGACCATACCCAACGCCGCCGCGCCCGCCGTTTGTTCGCTGACTGGGCTTCGAATCGTTTGGAAGAGGCTCCCAATTTTGGCCGAAAAATCATATTTAGTAAAGAGGCGCATTTTTGAATGAATGGCTGTGTTATCAAGCAAAATTGCCGTATATGGGACTATACCAACTCACGCGAGGTTCACTCCTCAAAAAGCTACCGTTTTTGTGTGGATTTTGGGCCGGCCGGCGGCGGCGCGCGGCGTAATTGGTCCTTACTTTTTTGAAAACGACTTTAGACGGCGCGGCGGTCACCGTCAACAGCGAGCGCTACATAACGATGATAAATAATTTCTTAAGGCCCAAATTGAACCATATGGACCTAGACGACATGTGTTTCCAGCAGAACGGCCGGCGCAACGTGCCACACAGCAAACGCCACAACATCTACACACAACATCTACCCGCCCTTATAAAAAAAAAACCCTATATTATGTTTTTTTGATGCTTGTTTCGTGAACAATCTTATCATATTAGCGAATATCATTCCATAACTTTTTTTTAAATAAACGGCTTGCATTTCCTAAGATGCTTAACTAAGAACAGTATAATTTGGGGTACATCGCATGGTATGGTTACCCTGATGCCTTAAATAAGTAATTAATAAATTTAGTTTGTAAGTTACTTCAATAAATAAATAAATAATAAATAATAATTTGGGGTAAATTTAAATTCCTATAATAACTTCGGTAATTAATTTGTTTTGGAAGCACTGCTATTTTTGTAAACAAAACTGTACATTTAATTTGGGCTTTTCTAACAACAGATTTGCAACTCAACATTATTTCCAAAACTTCGAATTTTTTATGAAAGCCATTTTAAAAATTCAAAAACTAAAAATTGCAGAAATAGGCCACGTTATGTAACATTTATATGATGTTTGAGTTTTTTTAAACTAGTTCTTTTAGTTTCACCATGTGGTGAGTTGTAATTCGTACTATTTGTAATTTATTTTGAAATGCAAAACAGTTGTATCCCTTATTCAATCTGTACGCATATATATTTATAATATATTTTACGTGTACCCAAGTATATATTTTGTTAATCAAATATTCCGACAGAGTAACATATAATTATAAATGTGACGCAGAGTGGAAACGAACGGAATAAAAGCCAACGCGTCAATCCGCGAAAAAAGTTAAAATCTCCATATACCTACCCCACCATATCCACGACACCACCACTACCTATCCCCATCGAAACAAGGGACTCGTTCTCTAGGGCGAACATCATTGTAACAGACGGTGCCATAAAAGGTACAACCAACAGTCACCCCTGCCTCCAGAATAAACCCATCAAATGCAAAAGGAGGGAGGCAATGCTCTAGATGCGATGATAGTTACTCTTTTGGAACAGATTACAGCAATGATAATATGCTCTGTTATGTGCATGGATATGTATATTCTGATGGTGATGATGATGATAATGATGTCTCCTTGATGAAGACCATTAAGAGCTATATATACAACGAGGAATTCTTATAGAGCATCAAAACTCTTGATGGCACGAAACAACTTAACAAATATACGCACCAGTTCTATATGCATAGCTCTAAAGTTATAGTCCTTTCCGGAAATTAAGTTATGTGGGTGGATTGCGAGATTGTTCGCGATTTGGAATATAAGGATACGAAGATACATTCAAGTGTGCGGGGATGAGATTCATCCTTCTAGAATCAGCTTTGCAAATGCACTCACAGTCACAGCAGGCGTCAAATTTTCTCATTTCGCATCAAACTATGGACAGAATTTAATTTCTTTTAATAAAACAAGGGCTGTTGCGTGTGTTGTTGCACAAGTATATGCAAAACGAAACAGATGCTTTGAGTCCTTGATTGAGAGGTGGAGGCGATGACGGAGGAGTTAAAATTATAAACTCTCCTACTGCGTATAACATCATTTTATTTATGAATTGAATTTCTAACTCCGACGAAATCGTTTCCTAATAATCAACTTTCGGTCAGAAATCATAACAGAAAACATCACAGTTTCTGAAGAGGGTTGAAAAAGTCAAATCAAATGTCAAATTGTTTACACCCTTGGGGTTGCATAAACTACCATCACTTTGATTGTCCACACCACACCACCGTACCTCTCCTCACAATATGTGTACAGTGTACACTAGGAAAAGACAATATTGCGCTTCAGCTTTGTACCTATACTCGTACTGCTGTTCTCTACTCTACAGATAGATAGTTTATAGGGAGGGTTGGTTTGCATGTAAAGCATAAAGCATATTGTCATTGTCACTGTCCTCTCAATAAAAGATACACGACTCGATTGAGAGAGATACATTGGGTTAAAGGGCCGTGGGAAGTTAGTTCCGATTTCTAAAGTGTGCTCGTAATTTTAGACAAAAGTCAATTTAACGAGCGACCAGTTATTTATAGCTTGACACGTGAACTTTGTATTCCATTCCGCGACGATTCGGTTTCACTTTGGTTTTGGTTGCAATTCAGTTATACTCTGTTACAGTTCCTGGGCCTAAGCTAGCCTGACCTGGCCTTACCTACATATATAGATAGATAGCTCGTGACTCGGTTTTTGGTTCGACACTCTTCTTTGGTAGAATATGCGGCTTGGGTGCGATCATTGAGAGATGATAACCTGGATATTGCTTTACATCAGTAGCTCTCCGTTGAGTTGAGTGTGTTAATTGTTTGTTTGTTGTCCTGTAAAAGTTAAGTGCTGGGGTGGGTTTGAAATAGGGTTTTCTTTTTTCTTTCTTTATTAAGTCTATACCCTACATAGATTTTGAGCTATGGGAAAAAAGTTATAGTTATGGAGAAAAATATTGACTCCGGAACCTTATTGCTCACTTCAGTCGCACGATGGTAATTGTAGATTTTGAAATAGAATTATGACACTATTGTTTGTTGCACGAGATCAAAGCAATAAAATGTTTAGCATATGTTTTTTTTATGGCGAAGGTGATTATGTGATTGTATATTTTTTATGTGGAGAGCTACCTTATGTAAATAGTGGGAATTTAGGGAAATTATGGACATTTTTGGGTATTTTTGGTGGGAAGGTGAACGTAATAAATAATCAACATGAGATAGAGCCTTTGTTGAGACATTTGTGCTGCAAGGTTTCTTTTTTTAAAAATTCAATAAAATGACTTTATTAGTAAAAGCAAACATTCGTATTGACTTCTGGAGCACAACGTAGTCCTGCAAGTGTCTTCCCTGACAGGCTTCGGAGTAGCGCTCTCTAATTTTCCAAGATCTTATTGATTTCATCAATAGCTCTTGAAATACTTAAATGCTTTTGGTCCTAAGTATCTTCCGAATTCTTAGCATAAATTTGGTCTTGAGTCTCTGGTCTCTGAGCCGGCTAATTGAAATCACAAAGATAACGCCAAGAAGATCGGTTGTGCCATATGGTATGTCATTGTGAAGTTTCGCACCATACTGCATTGATAACTAACTTCTAGTACTTGCATTGACTACATATTCTCGCGTTTTAGTAGGAATAATATCTAAGTTTTTGTGGAAGTATTCTAGATTATAAAATCACTGATCACAAAATGATAGTTTTAAAAAGCAATTATCAACGATAATTTAGGAAAGAAAACGAACTCTAACGCAAAAAGAACTATTGTTGCAAACTACGAGTATATTCCACTATGCGATTCAAATAAATTCAATGAATATTTTACGGAAATCTCGGATACATTAAAGCCGAACCTAACGGCTTTGCTTTCGATGCTATTTCCTCTTTTGAAACTTCAAAAATTATTTTATCATTGGAAAACAAAAACGTTTATACTTCATATGGAATATCTAGTATAACTTACTTAAAAAATTGCTTTATGCGTCTCAGATGTGTTAAGTTATATTTTTAACTTTAGTGTTGATAAACTGACTATGGCTCTTTATATTGATATGACTAAAGCCTTTGACATGGTTGATCATGATTTACTGCTTAGAAAATTATATAATGCAGGATTTAGAGACGTTGCTTTTCAATGGCTGAAGTCATATTTAAAAGAAAGAGTTCAAAAATTAGTAATATGTTTGGTGTAATGAGTGAAGCTCGATATCTTAAATCTGGGGTACCTCAGGGCTCCGTACTCGATCCCTTGTTTTTTCTAATTTATATTAACTCTCTCTTTAGGTTGCAGTTGAATGGGCTACCTACGGCTTTAGCGGATGATATATCGTTTACCTACCAGTCAAATTCAGAACATAATTGTAACATTATAATTGAAGAAGATCTCGAAATTCTTAGAACTTGGATCTCTGTTCTTAAGTTAATCCTTAGTGAAAAAACTAAAATAATGTCATTCAAAACTTCTAGTTTCATCAGCTTTATATTTCATGGGTCGAATTGTAGACAATCCACCCTTCCTTTACATGGTTGTGGGAGGCCTAATTTTAAAGTTGTTGGTTTTTGTTCCGATTCTTGTATCAAAATTGACAAAGTCTACAATTTTAAATATCTAGGAGTTACAATTAATTTCAACCTTAACTGGAAAGATCAAATTTACAACATACAAAATTATTTGATGCTCATTACTAGAAAAATGTATCTGTTAAAACCATTCTGCTCAAAAAGAGTTTTAACTTCAATATATTACGGGCATGCACACTCTAAAATACAATATGATTTATCTAGCTGGGGTGGTTCATATGCTAGTATACTTTAAGACTCTTATTGATTGCTCAAAAACATCACTTTTACATTTTTAAAGTACTGAAAGAATTTTTCAAGCAAAGTGGTAACATTCCAAGTATGAACTCGCAGTTATATGAGGCATTGAGAGCAGTAGTGGCGTAACTCTTATTTTTCCAATATTGAGTTTATTACACTAACATGACCAAAATTAAATTTTGTTTCGATGCACAAGTGGCGTATAGGTCATATTTGTTCATAAACCTACACAAAATTGTTGAAACATTGCTTCTGCACGCAAAACATACGCCATTTTTGCACCAAAATTGTACATTAATCTAAATCAATCATAAACTTTTAGAACATGATGATTCCGACGAGGAAGATTTTCAAGATTCAGGTTCCGAATATGACTCCACGCAAGGTAATTCCAATGTCAATATTTCAAGACCCTCAAGTGCACTTAGTGTAGAAGAGAGTGTTGTTCCCGAAGAAAATCATATCGTTCCTCAAGAGCAAGTTATGGTTCCTCAAGAGGATATTCCAAACAAAAGTAAAAAACGCCAACGCAACGAGGCCAGCTAAAAACGAAATATCAGAAAATTAAAAAGAGCAAAAAGAGACGAATACATAAACGAAACCGGGAATACTGTGCTAGCAAAGAATATACGAGTAATATGCAAATATTTGTTCATGCAAAAACAATTGCACTCAAAAAATTTCAGTTGACCAACACATTACCAGCTTTAACAATTAGTTTGGATTATCTTCATTTGACCTTCAGAATTCGTATTTATTATCATTGATTTTGACATATTGTTTCGAAGGCAAGGGCTTACACAAATACTGAGAACTCAAGAAGGAAAAGAAGTTGCTTATATTTTGTGCCTGATAAAGAAGGTCAGAAGTTAAAAGTTTGTAAGAGTTTTTTCTTAAAAACATATCAAGTATCTGATGGGAGAATATGCAGACTTATAGAAAAAAAAGCTTCAACACAAACTCCACCTCTAGACCAGCGCGGCAAAGCTGAACCAAGAAATAAAACTAGTGTACTAAAATTGCAAGAACTTAAAGAATTCATAAACAATTTCCCTTCATATAAATCACATTACACCCGTCACAAGTCCGAAAAAAAATTCTTATCCCCTGATCTTAACATCTTAACTTCTACCCGAGCGTCGAACTTGTCGAGTTGTAGAAGCTGAGTAAGGACAATGATTCTCGGGAATTATTTCTCCAGAAGAGTCCTGAAACCAAAGGTCACTCGCCCCTCCCCTTCCCAATCCTTTACCCCCTCCTCCGTCAGCTCTGTGCTATTATGCTGGCTGATGTCTCCTTATCCCCTGACTGTATGGTGTATAACTGTCTGTCATGCCTAGTTTCCTTCCTGAGACGCTTATGGCTTAATTGCTGTTCGTCTCTCCTTTCTCAAAACATATCCTTCCCTTAAACTTCCCAAACTTCCCAATTGGGCTGGATCTAAGGTGTTATACGACCCGTGCCGATGATCAGCCAGGCTGAGGGCCCAATTAAAAAACTAGCTCAGTCGCGAACGGAGTATCCGGATACCTGGCGACCTCCGGATTAACCAGCCTTATCTGTATACACGGATCTCTGTACAGATGGACCACCCCTTATCCGCTACTCGTGGGATTTTCTATGAACTTTTTAAAAAAAACAAAACAAAATAAAAAAACCGTATCGGCCAGCAGTACGACGGCAAAGTTGTCTGCTGTACCGGCCAGCAGTACGACGGCAAAGTTGTCTGCTGTTCATCCCTCTTCCACTGGTGCTGATATGGCTGTGGACACTCACAGCCCTGTTGTCGCCAGTGGAATATCGGATAATCAGGTAAAATTACCTTCTTCCTGTAGTGAGGCAGTTGTGAAGAACGGCTCCTCTACTACCACTGAGAGTAAACCTCTCACCTCGTCAACACCTCGAGTCGGAGGTAGTAGGGCTGTGATGCCAGGTCCTTCTACCTCCAAAACAAAGGATCCTAAAGAAGGTCCTGGGAGAGATGGGCGTAAGCTCAGACCCTCCAAGGCCTACTACAGGAACATACGAAATGCTAAGAGGATTCTCCAGACGTTTGGTGAACAACTAGGCGCTGGAGGAAACTCTCAGCATGACGCCAAAATAAATTGGGCCAAGAACTTCCTCGCCAAAAATAATTTAAAGACCAGCCAAGACTCAACGTCGAAGCGACAAAGGTCTATGGAAGGTAGTGTTTCACTACCTAAACGCCCCAAAGTGCTAAACACCAGCACTCCTCGTGACCCTCGCAAGGATAAAATGTCCTTCAGCGACGTTTTAAGGGACAAGAAGGTAGTCGCGATTATCGACAGAAGCGATGTGGATGGCACGATCTCTGCCGAAAACTGGACATTGGCCAAAGGACAGCTGGCCTTCAGTTTTGTCGAGATAATGTCCGACAATCCGGGACCACCGCCCATCACAAAAGATGGCGGTTGGCATCAGGGACACATCAAGTTGATGGTCTGTGATGATCAGAGGTCGTGCGACCTACTGACGCTGGCGGTCAGCCGACTTGGAGAGGTCTGGCCTGGTGCTAAGCTTGAGGTTGTAGCAAAGGAGGACATTCCTTGCAGACCAAGAGCTCGCATCACGGTTCCGGCCATATTCAAGGAAGCTGACCACGTTCTGAAGATAATCCAGCTCTCCAATCCAACCCTTCCTACTCACAACTGGAAGGTTGCGAAACTAGAGGATCCAAAGGGACCCTATAAGGGTGCAATTGTGATCATCAATGCAGAATCCCTTTCTCCTCTGGCGCAATCAAAAGGTGTGATTAGGTTCGGGTTCGATGAAATTACGCTGAGGGTCTATAAAAAAGATGGGGCTGAGGCACAAACCCTTCCCCCTTCCCCACCCACACAAGCGGAAACGGTTGCTGAGGTACCTGGCGCATCGGTCACACTTCCTTCATTGGAAGACGATGCATCTCAGGTACCCCCAGTAGCAGTGGAAGCACCTAACACCGACCAAGGTTTTTCCGCAATGGAGGCCGAGGTCTACGACAGCGGAGATGAGGACATTCTTTTAGAATCGTCCTCTGATATGGATGACTCCGACATTACTGTGTTGGAGGCTGATCGGGAGTGCAGTAGCAAAAATGCTGCGGTTACTCCAGATTAACCTCCAACACTCCATAAAGGCTTCGGCCTCCCTTCTTCTTCGCCTATCCAGCAGCGATGAAGATATTGTCCTGATTCAAGAACCCTAGATTGTTAAATCCATTGTTCGAGGAATCAGGACTCCCAAATACTGCGTGCTGTATGCATCAGGTGAGGATGAACCCAGATCTTGCATATTAGTAAAACGCAGCCTAAATGTATATTTACTCCCTAATTTCAGCGATCGAGATACCACCGCCGCAAGTCTGGAAACAGCCAGAGGAACATTCTGGCTGGCGTCGGCGTATCTTGGCCACGACCATCTTGGCCCTCTCCCGGGAGATACTCTGGAGAGTCTGATAACTGAAGCACAAAGGCTCAACATTGGCCTCATCATCGGTAGTGACGCTAACGCCCACCATACAGTATGGGGTAGCACGGATATAAACGACAGAGGTGAGTCTCTTTTCGACTATATTCTTAACACTAACCTACTCGTAAGTAACGTTGGTAATGAGCCAACCTTTATTACTAAAAATCGACAAGAAGTTTTAGATATAACTCTTGTCTCCGAATTCATTAATAATAATATTTTGAACTGGAAGGTATCTAAAGATCACTCTTTTTCTGATCATAGATACATCCAGTTTGACTTTATAAATGAACCACCTTGCCAACCGATCTTTCGAAATCTGAAAAGAACAAATTGGCCAAAATATAAGAGAACGTTAAATAGTTTAATAAAACCTGAACTTTTTAATACTCCCTCCAACATCGAAGATCTTGACGACAAAGTCAATAATCTAACATTAGCCCTAAACAAAGCTCTAGATACTGCATGCCCTCTTATACAAGTAAGAGGTAAAAAGAAGCCACACTGGTGGAACTCAGGGCTGGATCCACTTCGAAAAGAATGCAGAAAACTCTTTAACAGAGCCAAAGCTTCTAGAGACATGTCTGACTGGGATTCATATAAAGAATCACTGAAAACCAAACGATCATCTTGGAGAAACTTCTGTAGTAACGTTGAAGATTGCTCCGAAGCATCCAGGCTGCGCAAAATCCTCTCCAAAAATCCAATCATGCCAAGTTGCTTGAAAAACGCCTCTGGCCTCTGGACCAATTCAAGCGAAGAATCGCTCAACTTGCTACTAGACGTCCACTTTCCTGGTAGCTCTAATATTATTAATAACGTTGCACTTAATAATGGTGACAATACTTTACAACCCCCACAAGGTCTAGTCACTAGGGAAAAACTCAATTGGGCTATTAACAGCTTTAAACCATACAAATCTGCTGGTCCGGATGGTGTAATTCCAGCCGAACTGCAAGAAAATGCAAGTTTTCTAATACCCATCCTAGAAAACATCTTCAAGGGTTGCCTTAATTTGGCATACATCCCGATGTCTTGGAGACAAGTTAAAGTTGTTTTTATTCCAAAAGCTGGAAAATCCAGTCATGTAAACCCTAAAGACTTAAGACCTATCAGCTTATCATCATTCCTTCTCAAAACTTTTGAGCGTTTGATCGATATTCACTTAAGGGCAAGTATTGATAAGTCCCTCCTTTCAAAGGCTCAACATGCCTACCACAAAGGGAAATCAGTTGAAACGGCTCTACACAGTATAGTACGTACAATCGAATATTCCCTCCATCATAAAGAGTACACCTTAGTTGCCTTCTTAGACATAGAAGGTGCATTTAACAATGTCGACACATCTGCAATTGCACGTGTATTGGCATCTCTGAAGGTAGATAAGTCGATCAGCGAATTGATTAATCAGATGCTGATAAGCAGGATTATCAATTCAAAACTGGGCGATTTTACTACACAAAGGGGTGTCAGCAGAGGTGGTGTCCTATCCCCTCTCCTCTGGAACTTAGTAATAAATGAATTACTAACTACTCTAGAAAGAGAGGGATACAGAGTGTTTGCCTATGCGGACGATGTTGCTATTGCAGTAACGGGTAAACATCCCAATATACTAAAAGAACTCTTACAAAACGCTTTAAATAAGCTCACCAGATGGGCTAATCGGTGTGGACTAGGCGTTAACCCACAAAAAACCGACCTTGTCCTCTTCACAAGGAAATACAAAGTTCCATACATTGACCCTCCCCTCATAAACGGTGTACCACTTAAATTCTCTGATCAAGCAAAATACTTGGGTCTCATTTTAGACAAGAAATTAAGTTGGAAACCTAATATTCAGGAGAGAATAAACAAGGCCACAGTAGCCCTGTTCTCCTGTAAAAAGGCCATTGGTAATAAATGGGGCCTACAGCCCCGCATTACACACTGGCTATACACGTCGGTCATAAGACCGATCCTTACTTATGGAGTAGCGGTATGGTGGACGGCGCTAGATACAGCGACAAATCGCGATAAACTCAGCAAAGTCCAACGAACAGCCTGCCTGTGTATGGGAGGAGCACTTCGCTCCACCCCCTCCGCTTCACTAGATGTTCTGTTCCATCTAATACCGCTGGACTTTTTCAGCAAGCAAACGGCCGCTAACACTGCCATACGGCTTCAAGCCTCCTCTCTGTGGATCAATAATGGAATTGGCCACACCACTATTTTGAACTCGTTCAGAACTATAAGTAGTAATATTGACTACACCATATCCCATCCTCAGTTTAATAACTATAGCTTCAAGGTGACTATACCTCCCAGATCCTCTTGGGAGAATACATCATTTTTGAACGATGGTCCTATAAACTTTTATACAGACGGATCAAAAACGGAGGATGGGGTTGGTGGTGGCGTATACTCAGATAGATTTAACTTAAGTCTCTCCTTTCGTCTACCCGATCATTGTAGCGTGTTCCAAGCTGAAATCCTGGCTATAAAAGAAGTCCTATCCTGGCTTAGAGAAAACGTTATATCAACTAATGATATACGCATCTTCTCGGATAGCCAAGCTGCGTTAAAATCCTTAGACTCTGTCTCTACAAATTCACTAACAGCCCTAAATTGTCGATCATCTCTTACGGAGATGGCTACACAGTTCAAAATTCACCTTTTCTGGGTGCCGGGCCATAGAGACATTCCAGGAAATTGCAAAGCTGACGAACTTGCAAAAAGCGGAACAACTTTACCTCTGCTGGCTCATAATGCTAGCGTAGGTATCCCCTTAGCTACATGTAAACTCATGCTAAAGCAAGATACCATAGAGAAAACAAACTTCAGGTGGAATAACACCACCACCTGTGTAGCGACTAAACGAATTTGGCCTAATCTTAGCACCAAGCGCTCAAAACAATTAATCTCTCTGAGTAGATTGCACATTAGCTACGTTATAGGTGTCCTGACTGGGCACTGCTTAATAGGAAGGCATGCTATTCGACTTGGCCCTGCAAATGATTTTTGTAGGAGTTGCATGGACGAGGAAGAAGAGGAGACAATCTCTCATCTTCTGTGCACATGCCCTGCCTTATCACAAAGACGTAGAATCCACCTTGGAGACTACTACTTTAACGATACCAGCGATCTAAAAAATTCAGACATTAGTTGTCTCCTACGCTTCATTCGAAGCTCCAATTGGTTCAACGAGTTAAGCTGATTAACTGATCCATGTGGTATCACAACGGACCATACTTTGGTCTAAGTGTGTTGGTCGTCCCAAACCAACAGCCACTTTAACCTAACCTAACCTAACCTATCTTAACATTTCAAAAATGTATAATTTGTACAAAGATTCTCACACCGGTCCGGTATCAGAGCATGTATACCGAAAGACTTTTAATTATGACTTTAACCTATCATTTCATGCTCCAATAAAAGATTCTTGCAAGAAATGTGACTTTCTTAACAAGAAGCCTCAAATACAAATTGAACATGAACTGCATCTTTGAAAAGTGGAGTCGGCTAGAAATGGCATGAGAGGTGTGTGCTGTTATAAGAGGGAACTTTGGACATATTGTCTAGGTATCCATGAAATGGTAAAGAACAAAGCTTACATTATTAAATAATGGGCATCTTTTAAATATACCTCATTTCTATAACTTATATACTGTCGCAGTGCCCAATTCATTTAATAACTTACCAACATCTATCAGAACATCTAAAAATTTAAAACCTTGACTTATTTCATCACTTGGCTTAAACAATTTAGTATTATTGCATCAGTGATTGTCACCCCACATCAGTTTTTAATTCATGTAAATTTAAATTTGTTATGTATCATTCAACACCAGCTTTAAAGCTAAAGAATGATAACTATTATTTATTCTTTATTCATTGTAATAATTTTATTTACTAATTGTAAAATAAAAATGAATGAATAAAATGTATTTCTAATTCTAAAAAAAAAAAGTACCCGTGGCATGATGGTTAGTGCGTTGGACTGTCATGCGAGAGGTCTTGGGTTCGATCCCTGCCTGTGCCATCTAAAGTTTTTTTCACGGGTACTGCCTCTTGCGAGGAATTGACAAATTCTCCAAGAGTAATTCTTGTCATGAAAAGTGCTTTCTCGAATTAGCCGTTTGGAATCGGCATATAAACTGTAGGTCCCCTTCATCCCTGCAATTACTCGCACACAGGAATGGTTGAGAGTTGTAAGTCACTAGGCCCTGGTTCTTCATGGACTGTTGCGCCACCTAATTTATTTATTTAATTCTAAAAAAAGGCCGTCCAAATCCATTTCTTTAATTTCAGTAAAACAAAAAGTCGGTTAACAAGCCTCATGTTCAGCCTCATTTTCGGAACAAAATATCCAAAAGTGCCACCATTTCTACAACCGCAACAAAATTTCACTTTCTGTGGTTGCATTGGCTTTTCATATATTTCATGTGCCTTAAATTGCTGAGTAAATTGGATCTTGTAATTCGAAGGGGACCATAAGTGTTATTCCACAAGCAGACCAGTCTAACGAACTTTTGTACAAACCTCCGTTCAGCAGAGGTGTGACACTGAATTTTTGTCGAGCCCAAAACTGATGTATTATTATCAAAATATTCTATTGTTTAAAAAGAAACCACTTGATAGTCTACTATACAGGGACTTTTTAACGTTTAAATCGATATTATTCAATTCTCTAATACTTATTAAGCACCAATGTTATAACTTATAAGTTTCAAATGAACTGCCTTTATACCTATAGTCAAATGGCTTGTAAAACCTTGAATCAGCTAAATTGTATAATTAAAGATTTCATCTAAAGATTTTTTAGTTATTTAACGATATTTACCAAAAAGTGGTTTGTTGTATTTTCATAAAATTTGTTTCTAAGAAAAAGAACAAATATTAAGGTCCTTAAAAAGAAACCTTAAATAAGAAATCGTCAATTTGATATTAAGTTGCCTTTAAATTTCTGAAACTCGCCTTAAATTCCGTCTTATTTTTTTTGAAGCACATAAATAGTGTGATTTTTACTTACGACATATAGGAACTATATGGCAAGTATTGCATTCGTAAAAACATTCGAACTCAAGCTTTTATTCAAACATGACATTAAGATGGTAGAAAAGTCGAAAAAAGTGGGTCCTCCGATTCCAACCGTCTGTCTGTCCTGGCTCCTACATCTCACACCCTTGTGTCATTTAAGTTCAAACTGGGAAATTAGCGTTTTTTTTTTCATTTTCTAATACGAAAAATAAATTCTTAAATATGGCATATTTAGAAAACTGTTGGAATCTTGGAATGCTTTCATATTTAGGGAGTCGATCAAGTTAAAAAGTTAGACCATACCTTGCTGGACAACAGTGTCCTAAAATAATATTGTCACTTTATATATTGAAATATGTAAATGTAAGGTTAAGATGCGCATTATTTAAAATTTGTCAGCCTCCTTTAAATAACATTAAAGAACATTTTTAAGCGGTAAGTAAAAACTCCTCTATATGCAGGTTGCGGCAGAGCCCACTGACGAATTTTGATAGGCTATAAATAACGAACAGTAAAACTTAGAGAAAACATTTTTTTTATTTAAATCAGTATTCAATCTTATTTTTATAAATTATTTTTTTTTAAAAATTACATCTCCAAGATGGCGTCCGTAAGCATTGATACACTGTTGTAGACGATCTCTGAAGCTTTCACATGATTTTTGGCACATTTCGATTGGTATGGCCTCGATTTCCGCGGTGATTTTCTGTTTAATTTCTTCTATGGTATGTGGGCGATGTCTGAAAATATCTGGATGGAATGATAAATCTCCGTGAAGAATTCTCCTCAAAGAA
Source organism: Eupeodes latifasciatus (assembly GCA_920104205.1). Classification (NCBI taxonomy): domain Eukaryota; kingdom Metazoa; phylum Arthropoda; class Insecta; order Diptera; family Syrphidae; genus Eupeodes; species Eupeodes latifasciatus. The sequence goes on along the minus strand of OV049926.1, from coordinate 129,706,292 downwards.
CGGTCTGAGATTCCCAGAGCTACCGCGTGTTTCCGGGCTGACCGTCTTGGTGACTGCTCAATTGACTCTCTAACCAACTGCACATTTTCGGGGGTTCTTACCGTTCTGGGTGCTCCGTGTACAAGTCTACTTAGGGTACTTCGAGTTTCTTCCAAATTCCGTATCCACAATTTGATAGTGTTTGCAGAAGGAACAGATTCAGCACGTGGAATGCCGAAGTGTATACGAAAAGCCCTTTGTGTAGCGATCACAGAATGATTATTTTCGTAATATGCACGCACGACGAAACCACGATGTACACCTGTCCAGACCATGATTCTACAAATAAAAACGGCATTACCGTACAATTCAAAATATACCACTTATTAAGGCCTACTCTTATCTTATCACAGGCTAATGACCTCATTTAAGTCGTCAGTCGGCTCTACGCACCTTGTATTAAATTCCAGCGTACATAGCTATCATTGATTTTCATTATTGAAAATAATGTTTCGAGATTTAAAAGCAATTAGAAACTTTAGCTTTGTTATGTTTGGCATTAAAATGAAGCTATTAAGTTGTAGACTTTGTTTACTAAACAAAATACTTTATTTAGAGAGAACTTTTATTTTCCTTAATTTTAAAATTTTTCAATTATTTTCAATGATTATTGAGTTTATAATTCAGAACAAAATCGCCCCACTTTTCTAAATAATGACAGAAATTTTCAATGATGGTGAAAAAAATTCAAACGACTGATTTCAATAATGAAAACCAATGATAGCTATAACTTGTCCCCAACTGGAAGATACTGATGCATTGAAAAAAAATACTGTAATAAAAATACAAAACGTATTTAATATTTAGAAACTTGCTTAATAAAACTATCATTAATAACATCTTCACCTTCTTGGTTCAAAGCGTAAAATAATATCTAAGCTTTTTAATATATCTGGCGGAAAACAATTAGCCTGACAAGATTATTATTCCCGCTGACACAAATTTTTGTATTTTTATTTTCAAATATGTTATACTATATCGCATCAAATACGGTCAAACTAAAACATTTAGTTCGGACAAAATAGTTGACCCTAATTTATCGACCATGACAATGGGATCTTCTATCTACGCATATAGCCCCTCTGCCCAGGGTTTTAGTTAAAGTTTTTGGCTCACACACTTTTCCCCAAATGGATAAGAGGACACTGTACAAATAAAACATCAAAATTCACAGTCAATGAATTTGTGTGTAAATATTTTGGAGTCACGGTCCTTTGCAGCTCATTTCACTTCTTTTAGTCATCCTAGTCACAGTCGTAGTCGTCGTGGTTGGTCTTGATACTCTTGGTCCACACTCTACATGAACTTAGCTGCGTCATAAATCAAGTTGTCGATTGAATCAGTGATCAGCGTAATAACGAAATGACTAGCTAGCGTGTGCCATATCGACATGGTGCCGGAAGTTGTGCACCATAAAAATTCGACCCCTTCAAGTCACCCTTCTGAGCTGGTTGTTGAGCTATTGGATAGTGGTGGTGCTGCTTTTGCTTCTGTTCTGTGCTGGCCCATTGACTATGATAGTTAATTTAAGTTTTATTCATATTGTAGATTTTTCTCCCATCGCATAAACCCTCTATAGAAATCTAGAAATAGCTACGCGTACAAAGTTGTTGTCTTTCGAAAATGGATTTAGGTACATTTTTTTCAGCGTTACTACGAGTATTTTATTAATTGTCAGTGCCTCATGGGAAAGTTCTGTGAATCAAAAACGCGGCGGCGCGGCGGCGGCGGTGGGTGAGGGGTTGAGATTTTGAAGCTGCTTTATACGTCGATTAGCGTCATTGTATTCATTTATATGTGCTACAAGTTTTGACGATGATCCTGAAGAATCTCTCTCTATAGACACGACGACGACAAAAAATTATGAAGGGTAGCAAAAAGGACATCATCCCATCGAGACACACACACATAATAGGATTAACTTTCGAGTACTTAATAGTATAATGAAAATCTCTGATGTTGTTTTGAAAACATTGAAGGGGTTGTTGGGAGGGGTTGTTTGCGATGTTTGTTGCGTTTGGTTCATCATCAGCATCATCATCATCATACACGCTATTTCATTTCAAAAAGGTAATTTATTGTTTACACAATTTCCCACTGAAGTGGCTTTGGTATTGTATTAATATCATAGAAATCGCAGATATACGAGTAGATACTCGTAGTTTCGCCAATGTTTTGTATAAAGGTGATTAGAGATTAGCTCTTGTTAAGTATTCTTGAGAGGAACACTATATTTATATGGTATTGCAGAGGGGGAAAAGTGATGATACAAGAGTATAGATGAATTTATATCTTTCATTCCAAAGCGGACTTCCGTATTATCGAGGATTTATTACTCGCTCTTAAATTCATGTGATCTCATGAGAATTTTTTGATGTTTTTGGTGTGAGGAGTAGGAGGTTCGTTAATTGATTTGTTGCATTGATTGATGATTTGGATAAGTATAAATATGTATAATGCATAGAAGGGTGTTACGGTTTGATGAACGCTCATAATTATTATCTTCCACTTACTTAAATGTTTCATATCACTTGAATTGATGTGTTGATTTTGATTGACTCTTAACTTTTTTTGGACCATATTTTCCCAAGCATTGTAAACGTACCAATAAAGAAAGCAACAAATTAAGAACTGTTTATTGAGCTTGTAGTTGAAACAGTAACTTATTACTATATCTCTTCTATCGATGATTATTCGTACACTGTGGCGTATATGCACTTTTTTATTGCATTCAATTTATAGGGTCCGTCAAATAACTTCTTTTTTGAAACAGGGCGCAAAACATCGAGTGTAGCTTCGGCTGTGTGGCACGTAGCACCGTCCTGTTGAACCTAAATGTTGCCAATAACCTCCTCTTCAATTTTTGTGAACAAAAATTCGTTCAACATGGCCCGATAACAATCGTCATTGACTGTAACGGGCACTCCTTTCTCATTTTCGAAAAATGGTCCAACATTGACTCGTTTTGGGTATCGGCTTTTCAATGTATGCGTGCGGGTTTTCTGTACCCCAAATGCGACAATTTTGCTGGTTTACATACCCGCCAAGATCAAACTGAGCTTCATCTAAAAAAATAATTTGTTTGGCAAAATCGGCATCATCTCTAAGTCGATCGCAGGCAATATTTCCCAGCATTGGGAAAATATAAATAAAATATAAAAACCATATTCGTTCATCGGAAAGATAAAACTAATTATCTTTCAAATCAGACATGAGCTAAGTGTTACCATTCATGAAATAAACACTAGTTGAAAAAAAAAAAAACGTTAGATGGCGGACACTTTACAACATTTATTTTTCTCGAATGTATAATTCGTCTTAAAAATGGGAACAAGAAAAACTAAGGCCTCTTAAATACTGTTTTGTAAAGTTATACATTAAAAATATAAATTCAGAGCTAAATGTTCAAAACAGTGTTTATTGTACCTGGGTGCACTTGTACTTTGTTAAAGGATACATTGAAAAATTTCTAAGCAAAAGGAAGGGTTTGAGGTGGCCAATATATTTGTATTGTACTTAAACTTCTGTGGCGTGGTGGTTAGTGCGTAAGACTATCACGCCAAAGGTCTAAAGCTGAATCCCTGACTGTGAGATCTAATGTTTGTTTTCAGGGGTACTGCCTCTTGCGAGGAATTAACAAATCCTCCAAGAATAAATCTTGTCATGAAAAGTGCTTTCTCAAATTTGGATTTGGCTTAAAACTGTAGGTCCCCTCTATCCCTGACAACATTACTCGCACACAAGAATGGTTGAGAGTTGTAAGTGTTAAAGATAACATCAAACTACTTGTGTATAAAACACTTTGTTCAATTAAATTACATTAGCTTTTGTTCAATTGTTTATATTTTAAGTTTTTTCTAAATTACATATATTCATTCAATAAATTTCACTCAATAAGTTCGGAGCTATATTTGTTTATATTATTTCCCACTGCAATAGGTTATGGGCCCAGAGCAGGATGGATTTTCTGAAAACATCTTTTACTAAGCTAAATGCAGAAAACTACCAATTGTGGAAATATAAGCTTGAACTGATATTGAGGAGGCAAGGAGCATGGGAATGTGTTTCTAAGCCTGTACCGGAAACCCCAGGCGATGCCTGGAAGAAGCTTGACGATGAGGCGACTGTGATCATTGGATTGTCTGTGGAAGATAGTCAACTCATGCTGATCAAGAAGTCCAAAACAGCACATGAGTCATGGGATGCTTTACGCAGTCACCATGAGAAGAATACTTTGGGAAGCAGCGTACGTCTTATGAGGAGTATCTGTGGAATGAAATTTTCCATGGATCGCAGCATTGCAGAGCACATTATGGAAATGAAGCTATTGTTCGAGAAGTTGGAAGCTATAGGTGAGCAATTTTCTGAGCGTTGGCTCGTGGCTATGTTACTATGCAGTCTCCCCTCCTCCTTCGGTACGTTGGTGACGGCCTTGGAAGCTCGTAAGATGGAAGAATGGACACTTAAGGTTGTCGAAGCTAGCCTAATCGATGAATACCAGCGTCAATCACACCAATTTTCAGAAAATAATTCAGCTTTGAAGTCGTCTGCAAGTCCAGAAGAACGCAACAGAAAGGTTTGTCATCATTGTAAGGCTAAAGGACATATCAAGAAGGATTGCTGGAAGCTGAAGAAGTTGAGGCAAAACAACCAAGTTAAACAAGCTCAAGAAAACAATGTAGTCAAAATTGGTAACTATTGCTTTTCTTCGGCTAACGATAAGAACTTTTGGGTTGTTGATTCCGGAGCCACCTGTCACATCAGCGCACGAGAATCCGATTTTGCCATCATAGATAAGTCCGTTTGTGAAAAAGTGACAGTGGCAAATGGACAATCTGTTGTTTCCAGCGGCAAAGGACTTTGTCGTTTAACTATTTTCAACAGCAAAGGTGAAAAGGCGATCGTCAACGTGAAGGATGTATTATTCATTCCTTCGTTTCATGGAAATCTTCTTTCTGTCACAAAAATGCTAAAGATGGAATTCAAACTACTATTCTCTGACGCAAGTTGCAGTATCCAGATATTGACCGGAAAAGAAATTGGGGTAGCTGATGCATCCAATGGGCTGTTCCGACTACGTCAACCTTCCAATGCAAAGGCCCTGTTTGTGGAATGTATATCACAGAATTGTCAGCACTATTGGCACAAAATCTTTGGTCATCGGGATATTGATGCAGTGAAAAAGATGCAACATGAAAAGACGGTAAGCGATTTTCATATTACTGATGGTGTAAGAAAAAATTGCAAGATTTGCATTCAATGTAAAATGAGTAGGAAGCCGTTTAACAAACAGTCTGAATCAAAATCCAAGCGTGTGTTAGATTTAGTTCACACGGACATTTGCGGTCCTATGCAAACGATGACACCAGGTAAAAAACGATATTTTCTTACCTTCATAGACGATTATAGCCGTTTCACAGTAGTGTATCTACTTCACGATAAATCCGAAGTTTTTGACAAACTCAAAATTTATCTCGAGCTAGTCAAAAACAAGTTCTGTAGATATCCTTCTACTATTCGTTCTGATAATGGCGGGGAATACACCTCGACAAATCTCAAACATTATCTTGAGATCAAAGGGATTCGTCATCAGTACACAGTACCCTATTCTCCACAACAAAACGGTGTCGCCGAGAGGAAAAATAGGTCGCTTGTGGAAATGGCTCGTTGTTTGTTGGCTGAAGCAAAAATGACAAATGTGTTTTGGGGAGAAGCGCTTATGACAGCGAATTATTTACAAAATGTCTTGGTATCCAGTTCAATTCCCTCTACTCCATTCGAACTTTGGGAAGGTAGAAAACCAAACATAAGCCATCTACAAATTTTTGGTTCAAAAGCTTACTGTTTGATTCCTAAAGAGACCCGTAGAAAGCTAGATTCAAAAGCCCAAGTCTTAACGTTTGTTGGGTATGATGAAAATTCGAAGGGATATCGTTTAGTGGACATACAAACAAAGAGAATAACAATAAGCAGAGACGTTAAATTTATAAAAGACACTGAAATGACTAACAAGATTGAGCCAGAGGTATATCAACATTCTGATATAGATTTTGAATTTCTTCGTCGCAAGAAATCTTCAAATGACCATGACGATAAATACAATAACACGCAAGAACAAGAACTAGTTTTAGAAGACGATACTTCATTCCATAGTCTAGATTTAGATGCCAACATAGACTCTGACAGTTCCGGGAACACAACAGAAATACCAAATCTAGAGGATAAGCGTCTTGTTCGTAGGTTAGAAAGGTCAAACAAAGGCCACCCCCCCCCCCCCCGATCTACTAGGATTTAAAGCTTCAACATCAGATTCATCCACAGTAGAACCTAAATCTTACAACGAAGCGATTGTATGCGACCAACGAAGTGAGTGGACAATTGCTATGAAAGAGGAAATAAATGCTTTGAAGAAAAATGGCACTTGGGATTTGACTATTCCTCCAGAAGGTGTCAACATTGTTGGTTGTAAGTGGACTTACAAAATCAAGCATGATGTTAAGGGTTTTGTCCAAAAATATAAAGCTCGTTTGGTCGCCCGTGGGTTTAGTCAGAAGTACGGATACGACTATGATGAGGTATTCGCTCCTGTTGTTCGACAAACTACTCTACGAACATTATTGTCCATAGCTGGTTCTAAGGGTATGAAAGTTAGCCATATGGATATTAAGTCAGCGTTCCTCAACTCAGATTTAAATGAAACCATTTATATGAAACAACCTCCTGGTTTTGAGGAAGGGAACACTAAGTACGTTTGCAAACTAAAAAAAAGCTTGTATGGATTGAAACAGGCAGCCCATGTTTGGAATAAAACACTACATAATGTCATCGTAAATGGGGGTTTTATTCAAAGCAAAGCAGAACCATGCCTTTACGTAAAATGCTCGAACGAGGAAGGGCAGACATATGTATTAATTTACGTCGATGACATTTTAGTTGTAAGTTCTAATCAAACCAAAATTGATGAAGTTGAGAGTTTACTCAAAACAAAGTTTGAAGTAAGCAACCTTGGAGGAGTTCATTGTTATTTAGGCATGGAAGTCTTTCAAGACCAAAATTTAAATTTTAACATTCGGCAAAGTCAATACATTAAAAATGTATTACAAGATTTTGGATTGGATAATTCAAAGATATCTAAATTCCCTCTCGACCCTGGATATGGAAAAACTCAATCAGAGAATCTTTTGAATAATACAAATTACCAAAAATTAATAGGTTCTCTCTTATATTTGAGTGTGAATTCAAGACCTGATATTGCAGCTTCCGTTTCTATTTTGGCAAGAAAAGTAAGCTGCCCTAACCAAGAAGATTGGACTGAAATTAAACGTGTCTTAAAATACTTAAAAGGTACTATAGATTTTTCTTTAAAATTAAGTAATATGTCAGCAAAAGACAAAAACTTGATAGGTTACGCCGATGCGAATTGGGCAGAAGATAGGCTAGATAGAAAATCTAATTCTGGTTATATCTTTCAGATCAATGGTGGAACCATAAGTTGGAGTTGCAAAAAGCAAACATGTGTGTCACTTTCCTCCACAGAAGCCGAGTTTATTGCATTATCCGATGCATGCAGAGAAGCTATCTGGATTCGTGAGCTACTCGATGATATGAAATTTCGACAAACTTCACCAACCGTCATATTTGAAGATAACCAGAGTTGTCTACGTTTAATAAAAGAGCAGAAACTAAGCAACAGGACCAAGCATATCGACACTAAAATTCATTTCGTCAAGGACCACGTTGATAAAAATCATATTATATGCACTTACTGTCCCAGTGAAGAAATGATAGCCGATATGTTTACCAAGCCACTGTCTTCTTCAAAAATCGAGAAATTCAGAACAAAAGCTGGAGTACAATCCGTTTGAGGAAGGGTGTTAAAGTTAACATCAAACTACTTGTGTATAAAACACTTTGTTCAATTAAATTACATTAGCTTTTGTTCAATTGTTTATATTTTAAGTTTTTTCTAAATTACATATATTCATTCAATAAATTTCACTCAATAAGTTCGGAGCTATATTTGTTTAAATTATTTCCCACTGCAATAGTAAGTCACTAGGCCCTAGTTCTCAAAGAAATGTTGCACCACCTAATGGTTTATTTAACTCTTAGTAATTTGCTTTATTTGTGTTTTTGTTTTTGTTTTTTTTTAATAAACTGTGTTCCTGTTCAAAAAACCCATTCAAGTAAAAGTTTTAATAAAAGGAGCTTAATATTTTATTAGTTAGCAGATGATCACAATTTTAGAATAGTAACTATAATTTCACGAATTTTATCTTTTGTGGATCATTGGCATAGACCTTATTTTTAAAGTTGGCTCAATAATAAAAATGTAAGTTGATCAATTTAAAGATATCAGTGGCCAATTGTGATCCTCTGGGAAATTTCGTTTTTGTCTGTCACGTTTTATGTGATGATATGTTAATTAGATTTCAAAAGCCTCAAGAGATACATATTTATAGAAATGTTGTGCAATATTATCTGTGGAATGTCTTATTCCAAAGATCGACAAGGATTCGACAAACTTGGATGTTAAACTACATGACTCAGTCATTCTTGAGCGACGCACACCATTTTGATTCTTTAAATCACTAACTTGTCCCAACAATTGAAACTTTTCGTGCAATTTCCAAGTGATTCACGACCACCTAAAAGTACTGTAACTTTAGTGAATTTTAACAATTCTATATTGATTTCTTGAAGAGTGTATCTGTATCATCGTTCTAATTCTAGCAATGACGTAATTTTTAAATATAAGGTGCCAAAAGATGACAGCTTCAAAAGTGACAACAAAAATTCCGACCGAGTCAAAATTCTTTGGTGATGATAAACTTTTGAAGTTGTATTTTTTTAAATGTTTCCTAAAGTTTTACAAATACAAAATAGCTTGGGCCTTATAAGTAATAAAGATTTCACAATTTAATTTATTTACTATTAATAATATTTTCAAAAAGATTTTTAAAAACATTATTATAGTACAAATTTTGACATTAAAAATTCATATTTTCAAAAACTGTTTCTCCTAATTTTAAAAGTCAAAACAATAACGTACTCGAACTTCTTAAAAATCAAATAGATTTTAAATGTTAACATATTTTTCCTATTGACAGAAAGAATTGTAAAAACTAAAGTTTCAACCACACATCTCTTCTAAAAGTTAACTGTTTCAACAAATTTCAAATAATTCGTGCGTTTTTAATAAATCGTCGCCTGGATAAAATATTGTCAATTTCTTACATACTTTTGCGAAACCATATTTTAAGTTTAAAAAATTATTCTATCAAAAACTACCTAAACTAATTTTTTCTTAACTCTTTTGGTTGAAATATCTGACAATTCAAAAACGTAAAAATAAATATAACAAATGTTAGCTAAATATGTCATATGTGACGGTCAAACCAAAAACTGCTTGTTAACAAAACACAGACTTCCTTTACAATTTCCAATATCTGCCTTAGTTTTCAGGATAATATCGTTAAGCGTTAAAGTTTGTTTTACATGCAAGATTACCTACATTAAAGTATCAAGGTTATATGAGTTATCCATTTTACGGTTTCTAAAGTATAGGGCTGGAATTTCACATCTGTCAAACTTCGTTCTTAAAGCAATTTTTGTTTTGAGTTGAAAGTCCGAAATTTACGAAATTGGATCGCTTAACTATTGGCAAAATTGTGAAGAAATTTGAAGAGACTGGATTTGATTACAGATATTGTTTTTGTACCATGTTTCGCTCGTACCACTCAAAATATCGCTACTGTAAGTAAAAGTGTTGCCGAAGACCCGAATGTGTCGATTCCTCGTCGTTTTCAGGAATTATGGCTTATTTTGCATTTGGATCTACACCTACATCCATATAAAGTCCACATCACACAACAACTGAAGCCAGCTGACCATTCACATTCGTAGATACGACGAATGGGTGCTTGAACAACAGGCGGTGGACGGCAATTTTTTCAACAAAATGTTCTTAAGCGACAAAGCACATTTCTCACTCGGTGGATATGTTAATAAACAAAATTGTCGTATTTGGGTTTCTGAGAATCCTCAAGTAATTGAAGAGAGGTCATTACATCCACAAAAAGTCACTGTTTTTGGTGCGTTCTTTGGTCCAGAGGTGTGATTGGACCTTACTTCTTCGAAAACGACGATGGAACAACTGTCATATGATAACCGACTTTTTTTTGCCTGCTATTGAAGAATACTAGGAGAATATGTGTTTTCAACAACACGGTACCACATGCCACACAACTCGAGCGAATATTGTTTTATTGCAAAATACAATTCCTGGACGCGTAATTTCTCGTTGTGGCGATATCAACTGGCCACTAAGATCATGGGATTTGAAACCCCTGAATTTTGTTGGGGCTTTGCGAAAGACCACGTTTATGCAGATAAATCTTTAACTTTTGAGCACTTTAAAACCAACTTTCTTCAAGTTATGGCTGAGATACCGTGTCAAAAAGTTGTCGAAAATTACCTCAACAAAGAATCGATGCTTGCAACAATTCGCGTGGTGGCCATTTTCCGTGCTGGCATGTACGTAGTCTATAATGTTGAGGTCCCAATTTCGACTACTTTTTTCGACATTTGTGAACATATAGCCGTAATAACGTGGTGCATGTGGTTTTTTAAGTGGTCAATTGTTTCGGGCTTATCAGCGAAGAATAGTAACTTTCAATATGAATATGTTAGCACTGCTAGAAACCTAGGAGTAGTATTCAATCGCACACTCACTTGGGATGACCACCTTAATAGTGCCATTGGTAAAGTCTATGGAAGTCTCCGCCTTCTTCAAGTCACTCGAAATTTCATCCCGATCAAAACTAAACTGCTACTTGCTATACTACCAATTGTGCTTTATGGGTGTGAAATCTTTTGTAAACTAGACTGTGTGACTAGCCGCAAATTGAATGTTGCTTATAACAATATTGCCCGCTATATTTATAATCTACGTCGTTACGATCACATATCCATTTTTGCGGTACGGATTTCTGGTTGTAGCCTAGACACCTTAATAAACTTTCGCTCTCTGAGTTACCTGCATGAAATCATCCAAACACAACAACCTGATTATCTATACGGTAAGCTGAATTTCCCTCATTCAACAAGGTCCTTTGCTTTAATATTACCCCGATACAATTTTCTAAATACTGAGCGTCAATTTTTTATTAATATTGTACGCCTTTGGAACTCTCTGCCCAGTGCCCATCGCTATGAGAAGAATAAGAAGCATAAGTAGATTTAAATTTTTACTTTTCAACTATTTGGCAAATAATTGATGTTAAATTTCCTTTTCTTTATATAAATATGTAAATAGATGCTAAATTTCCTTTTCTTTATAAATAAATATGTAAAAAGTAGGTATATAATTTTTATTCAAATTCTAAATTAATGTAAAGGCTTGCAACATTTTATAAGACTCATGTCCTACCTTGTAAGCGATTTTTGAAATAAATAAAATACAAATACAATAAATCAATTGTAGTGTGAGCTGTGTGACATATTGTCACCGTCTTGTTGAAACCATAGCTGTTGCATATCATGGTTGTTCAATTAATGGACGAAAAAAATACGGCTCTATAGCGATCACCATTGATTGTAACGTTTTGGCCATCATCGTTTTTAAAGAAGTACGCACCAATTATTCCACCAACACATAAAAAACATTTCGTTATTGTTGATGTAACGGTGTCTTAACATGCACTTGAGGGTTATCATCACTGCAGTTTTATTTATTAACGTATCCATTCAATCAAAAGTGAATTTGATAGGTAAAAAAAAATTGATCGATGCGTATATTTCGAACAGAACCATGGTTTTCAAAATTAATTTTCACAGTTTGGAAGCATTGTTCAGTCGTCAATCTATTCATATTAAAATGCTAAACCTTGCTTAAAATAAATCATTTGACAACTGACAAAATGGACACCAGTTAAAATAGTGTTGCCAACTAACAGTTCTACACTCAACAGTTATAAATCTCAAAACGCCAATTTTTAACATACGAAATTTGGTATCCAGGCATTTTATGTAACTATTATTATAAACTTTTAATTTCACATAATTTCATCCATAAAAAGTTTTTCCAAACCCAAACAACCCATTAAAATATCTCGGTAGCTACTCTCCACATTCCACAAAATAAAATTAAAATGGGTACATTAACTTTTTCCTCCCACTAAGCATGACTGGTTGCCATTAATATTGATTTTTCATCTTTATTTTCTATTATTCGAATATTTCCCATTAAAGGATTTTCCTAAATCGACAGCAGCACACATTCTCCCATTCGAATGATTTATGAACAAAATTTGTTTCGACAACGACGACGAGGGTGAGTGTCCTCGATGGTGATGGTGATTTTCAACACACAAAAGCTATAAAATGGTTTTGTTCTCGGAATAAAAAATAAGCACACACAAAAGCAATGGCTTTTTTGTGTTAAAGCACAAAAGGATTTAAATTCAGACAGTTAATAAAGGATTTAAAAAGGATTTTTTTTTCGGTAGGTACACAATTAAATTTAAAAAATGACAACAAGAACAAAACTCACCTGATATACATTTACTCGAACTTCTATCTGAAGAACCATGAGTAGTCGAACATCCCGACGAGGACTTTTCTGTTGAAAAATAAATGTGTAAATGATTTTTGTTTTCTTATTTTGTTTAATTAATGATTTAAATTTTGTTTTTATTTCAATACAGAATAATGGCAGTAGCATCAGGATGACACACACACACTTCCCGTTTCGATGCGGTTTTTCATCACGATAGTACTTTTCCCATATAGCTACTCGGGCGATATCTGATGGTAATTATCGTAGCGAACATTGTCATTGTCATCATCGTTGCAATTATTTCTGGTAACCAATTCTGGTATCAGACGATCTTCCGAAGGACAGTTGGCAAAAAAAAACAGAAAATCCCACAACCACCAACCATCAAAAGTCAAATAATGGGACAATTTTTGGATGCGCTACCAAAAACTTTTTCGATTGCAAGGGTTGATTCGATTGTAATTTTTTGATAAATGGTAATGGGAAGGGAGGCGACCTCTTTTTGTTCTGGTTGTTGTTTGTTCAAGGATTCTTAATTGGCGTAAATTTTTGTTTTCGAGTAAACACTCTCGAAACATTCAATTAAACGTGGATATTGAGATGTTTCGGTTTCGACATGCGGCATAACAATAGTGACAGCCGTCAATGTTGCGTTGAGTAAAAAAGAGGAACCGAGTCCTTTTTGTAGAGCTGCACGCGCTGTGCGAACTTTTTTTTGCGATGCATTTCCTGATACCAGATTTGTAAACATAAGTGAATTTATGGATAATGATTACAATTACAGTAACAGTTACAGTTACGGGGCATGGACAATATACACAGTAAATTAAGTTCAGAGAACAAAACTCCATGTTACGCATCTATAAATAGGCAAGGATTTCACTTCCGTTCCAGGACAGTCTTGCCATATTCATGAAGAGATGGTATGAAAAATATTCAAAGAGATAAAAACTTGGTCCTTTCGCTTGAATATTCATTCATATTCACTTTTGACATTAGGTCGTCGAAATAAGAAGAACAAGAAGAAAACGAATAAGAACCATGAAGCTATGAAGCTATGAGCTGAGCATCATGAGGACAGAAATAAGGATGACTTTAGGTATACCTACTGGTGTACAGTATATTATACGAGCACCGGAAATGCACGGTCGATTCTTTGACACAAAAGGCAGAAAAGTCAAAACTGTGTATATGAATAAAAAGTTAAAGGAATAAGGACACGACCATCGTCATGAGATTTTTGTTTTGTTTGTATTTCTTCTTTTTTTTGAGAGAGATGAATGTTTCTTTCTCTTGAGGATAACAAAAGATATAGAGAAATGTTTTATAATGATGCACGCATGGAAGAATCCTTTGAGCATATAATTGTAGGCGGGGGTATTTTTTGATGTGAAAATATATGTATATGGGTGGAGTAAAGAAAACCTTACCAGCAGTATCATCATCATCACAATTATCATGGTTTCTTCGTTTTATCCATTTCCAGGACAAAGCACAAGAGTTAACAAACCGAAAATGTAAAATTGTTTCGCTTTTTTTGTTGCTTATTTTCTTTGGAAAAAATAAAATACCCAGAAGCTTAGGAAAAATGTTTTACTTAACTTTTTAAAACAAAGGTACATATTTAGCTACGTAATTGCTTTTTCTTGAAAAAAAAAATTGTATTTATTTTTCAAATCGTTAAAATGCATCAACGAAACAGTTTTAGCCAAGGTTCTTTGCAGAAGTTGTGAATTTTTGAATAAAAGATTATGAACACAAATTGGAGTAGAAGACGAGAATTTTCTTCACGATATCAGCGATATTTTCAAAATAGTTAAAACAAAGTCAAAGTCCCAAAATCTTTTTACTATAGGAATTATTAAAATATCAAAATAATTTACGAAAATGGTTGAATTTACAGAGATTTCCCAAAACTTTCAACTAACGTCACACACGTTTAAACTTATTTATGCTAATTGATGTCTACTAAAAATCAGAAAGACATTAAGCAATAGAAGAAAAGTTTGGTAAAAATAGTGGGAATATATTATATTCAAACATAGAAAAAAAATTAATTAAAAATAGTGATAACCATTCTGATAACTTATGTGTATTGGAAAAATTAGGTTTTCCTTCGGCTTTTTTGGTCACTTTGATCGTTGCAATGAAACAAGGTTGTTACATTAGCTTTTCCCGACGTTTCGGCAGGGTTTGCTGCCTTCCTCAGGAGAACTTTATTACACATGAAATATAAAACACATAGTACAATATTGTGGACAACAAGAATAAGAAAAAACTTACAATTTAACAATTAAATTTTAAACACTGTAAAAAAAATTGGCATTGGCGGCCCATTCAATAGACAAAGGTCATTCTCCGGATTTCGATGGTGTTAAACGGAAAAACATACCTCTTCAAACGGAAAAACATACCTCTAAGCGATATACGCTCGAAACGCTCCACATCCTGAATAATATGAATCGCAAGCAAGACACACAGAGTATATCATCTGTATACTGCTCACTTGTTTCCTCATAAAAGGTTTTCTCTTTGTTTTTTGTAGTTATAGACTGAACTTCTTAATTAGAAGTGTTTCTTTTTTTTTACACTGTTTAAAATTTAATTGTTAAATTGTAAGTTTTTTCTTATTCTTGTTGTTCACAATATTGTACTATGTGTTTTATATTTCATGTGTAATAAAGTTCCCCTGAGGAAGGCAGCAACCCCTGCCGAAACGTCGGGAAAAGCTAATGTAACAACCTTGTTTCATTGCAACGATCAATGTGACCAAAAAAGCCGAAGGAAAACCTAATTTTTCCAATACACATAAGTATATATTCGTTGGTCAATACATTATCTTTTAATTTCATTCTGATAACTTTCCATTATAAAATAAAAAAAATATCTCAATGTTCTAAACAATATTATATTATCATGATATGATAAAATAAGTTTGATTCAATATCTGTTTTTGTTTTCGTTATTTTTAGTTGAAAACCATTTTAAATTAAATTTTTATAAGAACAATAATTTACGTTAACAACAAAATTTTGCAAAGAATGAAATAATTTTGAAGTCAATACCTTAATCTATTCTCAAAATATTCGAATCGATCACCAATACTGGCTGTTTGATTTTTTTACATATGTTAGAAAATATTAATAACAATATTTTTCATAAGATACAATTAGTCTGAAGTAATATCTTTAATTTTTATCAAGGTATTCGAGTGGAAAATCAATTTTTACAAATATTTAGTAGTGTTTTTTAGGTTTTTATTAAAAAAAAATTATTTCCCTTTTTTTAATTGCTACAGTAAAAAAAAACTCAAGTTTTTTGAAAGACTTTCTGCATCTTTCGATGTTATTATCTTTAAAACAAATTTATTTGAAGTCGATATCTCTACTGGTTCTTGAGATATGCACGACGAAAAATGGTATCCCGAACGTACGAACTTACGTACACACGCACACACAGACAAAGCTCTAAAAATCTTTGATTTAGATTCTAGGGACCTTGAAATGTCGAGAAATGTCTATATTTGACAAATCGGACCGATTACAAAATATTTCTTTGGGAAGTTAATAATACATTTTGTTGTATTAAATTTTGGTTTCCAATTTTAAATTTAATTATGTAATACAATTTATTCCTTTTCAAAGTAATAAATAAAGGGTGTCCCAAAATTAACGCAAGATTTGAATTAAATAGAAAACGCCGTTTTTAGTCTTTTGATAGTTATATTTTTATTGACTCGTAAAGTACATAGGATAGGATATAAATAGGATTATAAAGCAAAATAATTAGGTTATTTTTAAGAAACCTAAAAGGGAGATAACATAAAAACAAACAAATTTTTTCTTTTATAAATTGAAAAAATTGCCTTGTCCTGTTAAATGTAACAAATTCCCCGTGTTTTGTTGGAAAATCTATCAATAGTATAGTAGAGTTGTACACGAATAACAAAAACAATATCCGTAGTATGAATACTACCGATAAAAGTTAAAGTAGAATCTTACTACGGATGGGTTTTTGACATTTATACAAGTCTCGTATGGATCTTATGTGATTTCGATCTCAAATGTTGGTACGATTGATATTGCATTTGTATCTCGATGGCTGTGTTTGTTGAGTAGTTGTGCATTTGGAATCATGTGTTTTCCATTTTGGAAAAAAATCAATCTATTACTGTTGATATTATTTAGTTTTGTTAGTGAAAATGGATTCAGATCTATCCCAGATCGCTTAGACTATACCATCCCAAAAATGGTATTCGGTAAAAGCTTCCATGTGTCCATCCCTTCAAGATCCTCCTGGGAAGAAAGGAGACCCCTGGAAGACAATGCGGTACACTTCTATACAGACGGTTCAAAGACCGATTACGGAGTTGGAAGTGGTATCTATCCGGAACAACTGAATCTCAGTCTATCATAAGACTTCCCAATCAATGTAGTGTATTTCAGGCAGAAGTAATGGCGATTAAAGAGGCATTATCCTGGCTCAAAGAAAACGTTATATCTTGCAAGGATATACGAATCTTCTCGGACAGCCAAGCCGCTCTTAAATCTCTCGCGTCTGTCTCCACAAACTCTCTAATAGTCCACGACTGTCAATCATCTCTGAATGAGATGACGGAACAGTTTAATATTCACCTCATTTGGGTGCCGGGCCACAGAGACATTCCGGGAAATTGCAAAGCCGATGAGCTCGCCAAAAACGGAACACTTCTGCCTAATGTTAGACAAAAACATAACATAGGAACACCACTTGCTACATGCAAATATCTTCTAAAACAATACGCTCTAGAATCAACAAATGCTAGATGGTCACAGAGTACCACCTGCCTAGCAACCAAGCAAATATGGCCAAGCATAGACTTAAAACGGTCAAAAGGCTTGATATCCCTGAGCAGACAAACTATAAGCTCTACAATTGGAGTAATAACAGGACACTGCCTCATAGGAAGACATGCTCTGAGGCTAGGGGTCTACTCAAATGACTTCTGTAGAAGCTGCATGGACGAGGAGTAAGAGGAAACAGTCCAACACCTTCTATGTACATGTCCAGCACTCTCCATTAGAAGGAATAACTTCCTCGGTAATCCCTTCTTCGATGATACCAGTGAACTGGCAACGATTGACACAAAATGTCTCTCTAACTTTATTAAAAGTACAAAATGGTTTGTTTAAGTTCATTACTCTCCCATGAGTAACCTCATTAGTGGTATCACAATGGACCCTTGAGGTCTAGGTGAGTCAATGACATCTGGACAGCCACTCCAACCTAACCTAATCTAACCTAGTGAAAATGGACTAACTGGGCTTATTTTACAAGAGAAAACAATAGAAAAGATATTTATGTTTTGCTATGTTTCCACCAAAGGTTTATCTCAGTTTAGATTAAATAAATCTTTTTGATGTTTCCACCGCACAAGAAGATTTAAAAATGAATAAGTTTGACAGCACTGTTTCGATGTTTCTTATGAAGTGCAAGTGAGATAGTTTGATTCGTGTTAAACAATGAAAAACTGAATAGTTCAGCACCATATAAGAATATGCTACCTACTCCATGTGCAATTTTTTTTTTAATTTGATTTAAACAAAACTATATTTTTTGTACACAAACATGCAAATAAACAGACCATAACGCATTATCTGTAAAACCAACTCCTCCACATAGGTTTTTCTTCACAAATTTTGACTCGACTCCGATCCCCGACCGGAAACGAGGCAAATAAAGCTCATTTCAACTCGATTCAATATATCGGGTGATTTTTTTGAGGTTAGGATTTTCATGCATTAGTATTTGACAGATTACGCGGGATTTCAGACATGGTGTCAAAGAGAAAGATGCTCAGTATGCTTTGACATTTCATCATGAATAGACTTACTAACGAGCAACGCTTGCAAATCATTGAATTTTATTACCAAAATCAGTGTTCGGTTCGAAATGTGTTTCGCGCTTTACGCAAATTTTATGCGTTTTTTTTTTTTTAAAAAGTTCTCAAGCTCTTAAAAAATCACCCATTATATTAAACAATGTCCTCTTTTCAATGGAGGACAATAAATACATAATGGGTGATTTTTTAAGAGCTTGAGAACTCTAGACTAGTTAAAAGAGTTTGAAAGATTTTTTTTTTGAAGAATGAAAACAGGCAAATCGTATCTCATAGAATCTATATTTTGTTTATTTTTAAGAAAATGGCAGCCCATTACATTTTAGAATGAACTTTTAGAAAGAACTTTTGGCAAAACCAAACAGAAACGGGCAAACCACACACAGTGTTGTGGCCAAGCAAATTTCTGTATGACAATTTGTTTCTTTATGACGTTTTTTCCTAATTAAAGCAACATTTAAAAAAAATGTATAGTTTAATAATATTTGGTCTTTTAAATTTAAAGTAATGTAACTTTTGATATATCTAGACACTTAGTGTAATGCTTGAAACAACGACCAAAAGGTTGAAAATTATATTTGACCTTAATCAGTGACTGGCACACAGCTTTTTTTAAAGAAATTAAAACTTAACAATAACTACTAAAAATTGGTTAAAATTGATTGATCTTGGTAAAAACAAAAAAGATATTGGCTTCAAAATAGTTTTTTTTGGGAGCGGATCGAAATGCTGTATTTTAAAATACTGTGGTCAAATTTCTGTGTAATGGTCATAATACTGTATAGTTTTAAATATTCTGTATTTCAAAATAATGTAAATTTAAAATCCTGTATCACAAAATGCTGTATCGTCAAAATGCTGTATGTTATAAAACTATATAATACTGGGAGTTTTGACAGATCAATTAGCTTGGTGCAATTGTTGATTATGGTAGGAAAAATTCAAAAAAGTGGGCACTTTTTTACATTATTAAAATAATTTTTATTTTTCAGCTTAATTTACAGCATTGTGAAATACATAATTATCAAATACAGAATTTTGAAATACAGTTTTTTGATCATACAGATTAATTTACAGCATTTTTAAATACAGAATTTTGATGTACAGAATTTTCAAATACAAAATTTTGAGATACAGTGTACTGTATAATCAGTACAAAACAGTATTTTGAATTACATTATTTTGAGATACAGTATTTTAAATACACTATCATGATCCATACAGTATTTTGACCCCAACCCGGTTTTGTCTTATAAAAGACATTGTTGCTAACATTGATAAATTTGAAAAAAAGCCAATTGACAAAAATAAAAACCTTTAAAAATACTACACAAAACTGACAATTTTGTTTATAAAAAAAAATCGAAAGCCTTTAAAAAATAACTAAGAACTGGTAAAAATTGATTTTCAACTCAAATCTCTAGAGAACAAAAAAAGACTATTAAATTCAAATGTTCATAATCTTATACAAAGTTTTTTTTATTAATATTTTTGAGAATGAAAAAAGATACTGACTTCCACGTTGTTTCAAGACAGTATGTTTTGAGAATGAAAAAAGATACTGACTTCCACGTTGTTTCAAGACAATATGTTTTCCTACATAAATGCATCAATTTAAATCCTCCAAAGCATCTTTACATAAAACAGCTTAAACTTTTGTTTTGTTTTGTATTTTACTCTTTTAATAATTTATCTTAATTATATAATTGACTTGTTACAAAAAGTAATATTTGAAAATTTGTAAGCTGCTGCCAATGGGAAGTTGTTATCTGTGTGGGTCAAATCTAAGCCTCTTTCTTTATTCTAATTAAAACCTATTCTTTAATTCTGAATTTTAAAAACTCTTGTCCTGAGATATTTGAGAGAAGTTTTCTAAGGATTTTTGTCTTACCTTAGGACTTAAAAGAACATAAATTCATGAGATAAGATTTACATCATTGATAACATTAGAACTATTATTTAATACGACAGCAACAAATAAAATTGAGATCCTATAACGGGTTATCCAATTTGCGGTTTCAAAAGTATAGGGCTGGAATTCGACATCTGTCAAACTATGTAAGTCGTTAAACCATTTTTTTTTTTCAGTTGAAAGTCTGACATTTTCGAAAATGGATCGCTTAATTATCGCACAACGCATAGAAAAGAGCATAATGTGTGGATTTCCTCGTCGTCACTGTTTGGTCCGGAGGTGTGATTGGACCTTACGACTGTCATCGTCAATTCAGAGCGTTATGGTCACATGATAACCGACTTTTTTGTTGCCTGCTATTGAAGAATACGACTTGGAGACTTGTTTGTGGGGCTACGCGAAAGACCGTGTTTATGCAGTTAAACCTTTAACACTTGAGTACCTTAAAACCAAAACTCGTTAAGTTATGGCTGAGATACCGCCCAATATGTGTCAAAAAGTGTTCAAAAATTATCTAAAAAGAATCAATGCTTGCAACAATTCGGGTGGTGGTTATTTAAATGATCTAGTATTTCACACATAATTTTAACGTTCAAACTTTATAATGAAAAAGAAATACCTACCATGAAAAAAAAATATTTTATATGTGTTTTATTTAAGTTTACTTTTGAAACCGCAAAATGGATAAACAATAAAATATTTTAAACTACATAATGTACATACGTTAATTTTCAATTTGCATGTTTCTAACCAAAAGTCAGGTAAAACTTAGTAACATGATGGGCCGTCTAAAAGAGTTACCTGAAGTAAAACCTTTGTTTCAATAAATAAAAAGTATGTCTATAACCGTTTTCGGAAAAACTGTCAAACTGTCCTTTTGGTTAAAACTTTATCGAACATCCGAATTCTATTTTAATTTAAAAGCAATTTTTTTTTAACACTCAAACCAACTTGAATAGATTTCTATTTAAAAATTTTAAGCCTACAAAAAAAATGTATTAGCTTTCATCCATTGAAACATTTATTCCCTTAAAATAAACAGACAAAAAATATATAAATCTCGTGAATATAAAATACCTGTCATTTGTGTTGCAATAACAAAACATGTCAACCCATTTACTGAATCGAATCTAGACAGTTCTAGTTTCAAAAAAGCAACAACAACAACACCACCAACATAATAATAAACAAACAAACCCAAAACGAAAAAAAAACTAGAATCGAACGATGAATCTTTTCGTGGCGGAAAAACAAATCTTTTACATCCGGCTGGCTGGCGGGAATTTTGGCCAGCTTTTGCCAAACCAAAATATAAGGCTTACCAGTATCCTTTTTTTTGGTTTGTAGTTGGTATAGGCAATTTTAAATAGTCCATTTTTAGAAAGTACCTTCTTCTATATATAGGTAGAGGACGAAAGATGGGGTAGGTATAATATGTTTGTAATATTTTATATGCATTAAGGACTAGGAAGGTAACTTAAATAATGACGGCACGACAAAAGTACTAAATTGATTTTTTATTTTGGTTGCATAAAATTTAAACAATTTACATAGACATTTGCACGAATATCAAAATATCCTTGTAATATAACCAACCGTGGTCAGCGGCCGTGCTGCCGATGACGACGACGACACATATCACAACCACCACCATTTTATATCCTCTAGAGTGATTATAAAATTTTACTATAGTCTGATATGGTGGTGGCTTGGACTTTTACAATACCCAAATGAACATTCCATCCAAGGTCTTGGGTGGTTTTTTAAAGTTTTTTGGGAAACTAAAATAAAATGCAACAAGCACTCGTTAAAGTGATGAAAAAAATTCTTAAGAAGAAATTTATGAATTCATTAACATGAATTAGAGTTAAGGCCGATGGGGACAGCATAAGAATACCAGTTGGAGGCATATTGGTTATGTTTTTCGGTATAATTGGATGTTTATCATGACATGAGAAGGTAAAATAATTTTAAACTGTTGGTATTTGTTAAAAATGAATGAACTATTTGTATATCCATGATGGTTAAAATTATATAAATGATTTTGTAATTATATGAAGTTTCAAGGTTATAAAAAGCAGAACTATTATTTAAAAATCAAAAAAGTATTTTTTCTATCGGGAGCTGGTCGAAATACAGTTTTTTTCAGAATTCTGTATAATACAAATTCTGTTGCTGTTTTTCTTGAATTCTGTATTTCAAAACACTGTAAACATAGAATACTGTAAACCAAAATGCTGTACGAACAATACTGTAATAATACTGTTTTTACTATTTACAAAATATTAAAATACAGAATTTTGTATGATAGAATTTTGGAAAATCAGTATTTTAAATACAGTATTATGACCAGTACAGCATTTCAAGTCCAACCCTTTTGTAATGGGTGATTTTTTTGAGGTTAGGATTTTCATGCATTAGTATTTGACAGATCACGCGGGATTTCGGACATGGTGTCAAAGAGAAAGATGCTCAGTATGCTTTGAAATTTCATCATGAATAGACTTACTAACGAGCAACGCTTGCAAATCATTGAATTTTATTACCAAAATCAGTGTTCGGTTCGAAATGTGTTTCGCGCTTTACGTCCGATTTATGGTCTACATAATCGACCAAGTGAGCAAGCAATTAATGCGATTGTGACCAAGTTTCGCACTCAGTTTACTTTATTGTGCGTACAGAAGAGAATATTGTGCGTACAGAAGAGAATATTGCGTCTGTTTCTGAGAGTGTTGCTGAAGACCGTGAAATGTCGATTCGTCGCCGTTCGCAGCAATTGGGTTTGTGTTATTCGACCACATAAAAGATTTTACGCAAAGATCTTGGTGTAAAACCGTATAAAATACAGCTCGTGCAAGAACTGAAGCCGAACGATCTGCCACAACGTCGAATTTTCAGTGAATGGGCCCTAGAAAAGTTGGCAGAAAATCCGCTTTTTTATCGACAAATTTTGTTCAGCGATGAGGCTCATTTCTGGTTGAATGGCTACGTAAATAAGCAAAATTGCCGCATTTGGAGTGAAGAGCAACCAGAAGCCGTTCAAGAACTGCCCATGCATCCCGAAAAATGCACTGTTTGGTGTGGTTTGTACGCTGGTGGAATCATTGGACCGTATTTTTTCAAAGATGCTGTTGGACGCAACGTTACGGTGAATGGCGATCGCTATCGTTCAATGCTAACAAACTTTTTGTTGCCAAAAATGGAAGAACTGAACTTGGTTGACATGTGGTTTCAACAAGATGGCGCTACATGCCACACAGCTCGCGATTCTATGGCCATTTTGAGGGAAAACTTGGGAGAACAATTCATCTCAAGGAATGGACCGGTAAGTTGGCCACCAAGATCATGTGATTTGACGCCTTTAGACTATTTTTGTGGGGCTACGTCAAGTCTAAAGTCTGCACAAATAAGCCAGCAACTATTCCAGCTTTGGAAGACAACATTTCCAAAGAAATTCGGGCTATTCCGGCCGAAATGCTCGAAAAAGTTACCCAAAATTGGACTTTCCGAATGGACCACCTAAGACGCAGCCGCGGTCAATATTTAAATGAAATTATCTTCAAAAAGTAAATGTGATGGACCAATCTAACGTTTCAAATAAAGAATCGATGAGATTTTGCAAATTTTATGCGTTTTTTTTTTAAAAAAAGTTCTCAAGCTCTTAAAAAATCACCCGATATATCATTGAATTTTAGGTTATGGAAAAATGAATAAAGAGTGGACCATATATGTATAAGTCTCTTTTGAAAATGAAATAAAATGGGCAACATCAACGTTTGTCCATGTATCATCGAACATTTCAATTGAATAACCTTGTTGATGGTGTAGCTCACGGATTGTTTAAATGATGTTAGCCCCTAGTACTTAAACAATTTCTAGCTTGTTGGCATAACATTGGTTCTTAACAATTTAACATATACGAACTTCAAAGGATTATCGCTGATCAGGTGGTGTCAATTGACATCTCCAAGACGGCTGATAGCATGATTTGGGAATTTCGGTGCTTAAAAGATCGATCGATCGGTAAAGGGCAAAGGTAGAACCAACCCATATCTTCAACAGGAGCAGGTCGAAATGCTGTACACACTGTATGGTCAAAATTCTGTACAATAGTGTATGCTCATAATACTGTATGGCTAATATTATATATATCAAAATACTGTAAACTTTAAATACTGTATCTCAAAATGCTGTATTGTCAAAATACTGAATCTCATAATACTGTATCTACATACATAATACTCGTGGAAGTTTTGACAAGTCAATTAGTTTAGTGGAATTGTTTATGCAAATGTTGATTAAGATAAGAACAATTCATGTAAAAATGTGAGAGAGATACGAGCAATTAAAAAGAAGATACCATTTATTTTGTTTTTATTAATTCAATGACTTATGAATTACTACAGGTATTAGTAGCAGGAAGTAGAACATTATGCTAATGAAAAATTATTATAATGTATTTTATTTTTTAAAAAGTATTCTGTTTTCAAAATTCCGTTCAAAATGCTGTAATAGGTTGAAAAATAATAATAGTTTTAATAATGTAAAAAAGTGCACACTTTTTTCATCCTGTTTACAGCAATTTGAAATACAGAATTTTAAAATACAAAATTTTGAGTTAAGGTATTTTAATCATACATTTGTTTGTATGTACACTATTTTGAAATACAGTATTTTGCGATACAATATTTTAAGTAAGGTATTATGACCCATACAGCATTTTGACCCCAACCCATCTTCAATCTTACCGTACAAAAACTTCGGTTATCATGTATCTGATGTAACGCCCACCGTTGAACGAAAAATTATTCCCAGTATCCTCTCTGTGTTAATGTTATGGCTTCTAAGGAATAACAATCGGATTTTTTGGCCCCAGAAGCGAAAATTTCGTTTGTTATTGTAGCCACCGAGATAAATATACGCCTCATCAGAAAACATGATTTTTCGCCAAAAATCGTTGTACAATTCTAGATGATGAAGGCTCAAACACAGAAACGACTACTCTTCACTTCAGTGCCCATAGTGCGACAACGAGAACCATTAGTGTTATCCTTTAGCATACAGTAGGCGTGGTCAAGTTTCGGCCATAACTTTTTTTTTTAAAACGCACAGCTTAAGCTATAGAAAGCACTCACTTTTTTCAATATTTCTTAACGTGGTTTAAGTACAAAGTGACTCATTTCGTTCTTCTGAAGTATCATGTGGACTTTCTATCAAGATTTTGAGCGCAAAATATCTGTCAATGTCAAAATAATCTTTTTAAAAGAACATTTAAGAAAATAGCTATCATGCACCTTAAATTTATTTAAGGAATTTTAAATTTTGGTAGAGACACAACCTCCATTTATTCGATTTATTTGAAGCTATGAACTTAATCTAACTAAAAAACTAATTTACTTATAGCTTTGGATGAAGCTAGTGAAAGCGACAGTTTTGAAGACGAAGTTTTAATCAAAAAGTGTTTACATTGAAATCGAAAAAGTTTTGATTCAGATTAACATCCCGTAGAGTGCGAATAAATGGTTTATTCGAGCCAGTAGTATTTCTCAAATTGTGGGAGTTAGTGGATGGAGTTATAAAAATTAGTACAGTTAATATAGCTACTAAGTAGACGATGGATAATCAAGACGTCAGATATCTGTCTATATTCTTTCAAAGTGTTGACATTAATTAATTAATTGAATACTTTTAATTCTAGAAATATGTGCTTTGGTCAGGTTACCATACTGAAGTGTATTCAAAGAGGCGACGGACAATTCCAACGTCTTACAAAGCAGAGTGCAGAGTTAGTTTTCAGTATTATATCATCCATTTAAGCATGGAAATTTAGATCTCACTCACATAAGATCACAAGATAGCAAAAAACCTCAATAGAAGGAATAAGTTGGTTATTGAGAAAGTATTGAAATTTCTGGTTTTCGCAAAAGAGACATTGAATGACATCATTTGTTTATAATAAAATCTAAGCAGTTTTTTTTACACCACCAGACTGAGAAACTTTCCAGGTCTAGTTGAATGAGGTAAGAATCATGCATCGACGTAATGAACTTGAAAAATGTTGTGTCTTTAGCATAGAATGAAATATTGGAATATTTAGAAACCAACTCCATTTCATTGATGGTGAGAATAATAAAGGAGAGGACCTTAATAACTACCTTGTGGTACGCTAGATATAGTAAGAAAAGAGTAATAGAGAGCTCATCTGAATCAAACATTGTATACTCGGCTTTCTAAGTTAGAAGAATTCCATTGCAAAAAAATCGGTTCAAAGCATTTGCTTAAGTGGAGATTACGTAAACTTCGTTTCCTTTTTCAACAAGTTTGGTAACAAGAAAAAAATTGTATTTCAGTTTCTCTCAGTGATAATTATTGAAGTGAGGAATACCTCAAAAGTCTATGTAAGAAACACTTGTTTGTCTTAGACCTATTATCATCGAAATATTTCTGAATACCAAATTTTCATTTTCAGTGAATCAGCAAAAATAAAAGTACTTTATGATTGTCATTTCTCGAAACACGGCTCTAGAAAAAAAAGAACAATTTTCATTCTTCTTTTCAGGTTGCTAAAATTTTCCTTAAAGCACTTTTTTAGAACTCAAGTAAAGTAACATCTTGTGTTCCACCATCAGTGTTCCATTTTTTATATCATGAAGATGTCAATGTCAGTGTCTTGACGGTAACAATGAAATCATATTTTTTCAAACATCGCATCACTCACAAAAAAAGCCAATAACATTTCTGCACGAAGTTTTTTCCCAAAAATCTAACTTTGGAATTATAGTCACTGTTTTTTTCAAAAAAAAATCATAGCTTATTAGTCTTCTAAGCTGTCTCAACCCATCAGAAGCGTTGCCAAAAACAAAAACAATCTTCCCTATGTAACATTGACCCCATATATCAAAATTGTACACATACAATGTTCATATATCGTATAAAAAGCCATAAAATACACTCACCTGTTCTTGACTTTGTCTCGGTTGGTCCTTCTAATGCAGAAACTGCTGCCAACGCCGAAGACGACGGCGGCACTGGACCGGAAGCTATTGAATTTGTTGATGGCGAACATCCAGCTGGTTGTGTGACTGGATCCAGACGATATCGTTGAACTGTCGCTGCTGATGATGTTGTCGTACAATTGCCGCCGCCACCATTTAAAGCTAAACTTGTTGAACTAACTGCATTATTGACGGAAGATCCTATACAACTTGTACTACTACTATTATTAACATTTGATGCAGCGGCAGATGATTCTATTGAATCTGTCAGTCGTTGAGTTGAATAGATGTCACTGCCAAAAAAAAAAAAAAAAAACGAATTAAAACATGCGGAAAGCCCAAAAAGAAATACTTTTTCTTACCTGAAAGCACTAGACGCTCCAAAGAAGCTCGTTCTGTCTTGCAAGGCGGCTTTCGCCTTTTCTACACTTTGCTTCAGTTGCTCGAATGTGGACTGATGGAATCGATATGACGTCCAATCCGGGGAACATTGACCCAATCCAAAACAATCTTCAGTCTTCACTTGTGCTAAGCTTGGCGAGATACGTTTCAAATCCAGTGCCGTCTGGTAGGAACAAGAGTTCTCGTACATCGTAACTGATGTCGTAGAATTATTGCCACTTGTCCACTTGAGTCTGCAAAAGTTATGAAATTCAAAGAAGAAATTTGTTTTTTTTAGAATAAGGATTGTCCGAAATATGTACATATACTGGGAAAATATAGAATTCATAAATAATGACATGCTTCACCTCATTTCACCCCCATAAGCCGATGAACGGAAACTTTGGACGCAGTGCAGTATCTAAATGCAGCTGTGCAGTGGATTTCACCGAAGTTCTTCTGCCATAACTTGCGCTAATTGTACTCGTTCTATGTTCTATGGAATGCTACCTATAAATAGTACTCGTAGCTACAGCTAATTGCAATCTAAAACAATACATAATTGAGTGCGAGGGTAATTAAATAAATTTATGAGAGTCCTCCTTTGATGTTTAGTCGAAATATATGTAAAAGTATCGCTTTAGGTGAAATAACCCGCAACCGCAAGGAACGGAATGAAAAGCTACCGTAACGTGTGTTCTCGTCGATAACCCGCTATCTCTACAAATACCTATGTGTAATGGAGATTTCTAAAGGTAGCGGCGGCGCGCCGCTTGGCGTATTGCTGGTGCGCTGGTGCTGGGTCGTATCCGTAGCGCAAATAGATATAGAAAACATGAAAACATCCCTTCTCGTTCGCATGAATATTCATTCAAATTCGGGTTGTCATCGGAAGTAGTGCGATTTGATTTATGCAATTCTCTAACCCTCAGCCTCACCCATCAGCATTGCCCAAAAAACACCCGCCTAATAATGGAGCCCTTTATCCAACAAAATTCCACTACGACAACGCCGACGATGTTAGATCCTTCTGTCTGATAGAATCGCATCTACATTTATATCTCTTCTCCCTGAAACTGATATCCCCGAAACATCGCTAAAAGGACACCCCACAAAAAAACATCATACACATTAAAACCCTCCCCCATTGTAATCCCAAATTCACAACCCGTTTATTTGGGTTGGAAAAAGTCCGTTGAAATGTAAAATTGAATATTCCTGCAGTGATTTTGGTGGTAAATACAAGAAGTATCCATATCTACGGCCTCATAGCTGTCTGGATTCCTTTTCATATCCTATTTCTTTTTATTCACTATGCTTCTTTTCTTCTATGTAAATGATGCATGCTGCGTAACATTTATAGGATCAGATTCACAGAAATGGGTGATTATGATCCGCCCACGTAACAAATAATTCTGTTGTTGTTGTTATGTATAATAAAGTGACTGGTGTAGTGTGTACAGAGCACACGCCCGCTTTATTATCGCTACATTGAATTTGCCCCAAAAAAGATTGTATACGTTACGTACAAATTTAGAAGCAAATTCAGCCTTTAGAATAGCATCAAAATAAACAAAGCAGTATCAGAACAGGAGTTAGAGGAAGTCCTTGCTTAGATAGGCCATAGAATATATAGATATAGGCACTTCATAAGCGTAGTTCGACGCTCGTCGTCGTCGTCGTTAAGTTGTATTATACAATGATACTCGTATATGTATACGCTGATTGCGAGCAAGATTAATAACTTTAGATAAAAGGAGATGACATTTCTATACAACGCTCAGCAACGTTCTTCATTCATATATGTATATGTACATAGTTAAAGTGGGCGAGTCACGTGTTTGCTAAGTACGAAGATTTGTGTGACGTTTATTGTTGATGTTTCTAAATGCGTTTAATTAATGGAGATTACAAGATTTTGAAATGTTTAATTAAATAAGCCCAAGTCAAAGAGGGTAGAGCACACAAAACAAGCCGAAAGAAGTTTATAAATTAGGTGATAAAAGTGGTGGATTATGGAGGATTATGTTTATTTTCATAGGCATTTATTTTATAGTATCACATTGCTGGTAGACGTGATTTCAAAAATGTTGTTATTTTAAGCTGATAACTATCTTGAATGAATAGAACTTTACATAGGTATGTAAAAATTAAAAGCAAAGTTGTGTATGGGTGTACTCAATATATATGTACATCATCAGAAACAGTTTTTATAAAGACTTTGAGGCCTTGTATTAAATAGAAAAAAAAAACAATTTTTTAAAAAAGCCAAAAATAAAATATATTTAAGATCACCAATGGCGTTTTTACCAGTAATTTGTGAAAATATTAGGGAACATAATAAAAGTTGGTCTCTTAAATGTAGACGCCGAAAGGAGGAGTCAGTTTCACTTGTTTCGATTCTTGCTCGCTTTTACAATTTTCAACTTGTTTCTTAAAAATTTGAAATTAAATTTCTTACACGGTCAAATAAAAACTGTTTTTAAAAACCATCTTATATTAGACACTTTCATGAAAAATAAGCACGACAGATAGAACACAACTAAAATAACGAATTTAATGTTAGGTCATAAATAGCTTGGGATTTCTTTTAAGCATAATTGTTTATATTTTATGAATTGAATTTTATGTGTTTTTATTAAGAAGTTATTGTAATCGGTCCGATTTGTCGAATTGAAATTTTGACATTTATCGACGTTTCAAGGTTGTTAGAGTCGAAATGAAAGATTTTTAGAGAGATGTCTGTGCGTGCGTCTTGTACGTACGTTCGCGAAGTTTTTTTCGTCGTCCATAGCTCAAGAACCAGTAGAGATATCGACTTCAAGTACATTTTTTTATACAGATAATAATGCAGAAAGATGCAGAAAGGACTCTCAAAAAAGTTGAGTGGGTGGTTTTTTTACCAAAGCAATTTAAAAAAAGGTGGAAATTTTGGTTCACCCTAAATATCTCACGAACCAATAATGCTAGCGAGTTGAATTAGATTTCATATTATATATTTTGACGTGATACCAAACAAGTATAATATTTTTGGAAAAAATTCCAACTAACGGTTTTTTTATAAATCAAAAAAACTAAAAAAAAATATTTGTCAACTCGAATATTTTACAAACAAAAAATGATTTTATCTCTAAAATAATTTTGTGCAGTAAAGAATATTGTTTTTGACATCAGGTAAAATTTTGAGAAAAATCGAAGTGACAGTTTTTTTTATAAAAAATAAAAACCTAAAAAAAACATTACTCAAAGTTTGTAAAAATTGATTTTCGACTCAATTATCTTTTCAATTTACGGCTTCAAACTAATTTTGTCTTATAAGAAATATTGTTTTCAACATTCCATAAAATTCGAAGAAAAATAAAAATCTAAGAAAAACATTACAAACAGTTCTTAAAAAATGATTTTTTACCCAAATGTCTTTTCAAAAATTTGAGATTATGGCTTCAAACTAATTTTTTCTTACAAAAAATACTGTTTCCAACATTCAGTAAAAATTTGAAAAAAAATCGAATTGACAGTTTTTTTACAAAAAATAAAAACCTAAAAAAAACAATACTAACGCCCATGTTCCGAATATCGATCGAAAGTAATTTAAAATCACTTTTCAATTTCACGTGAAATAAAATTGCATGTTCTTCAATTCGATCGATTTCGAAATTGCTTCGAACTGTCAGAACTGAAGAATCGTCCATTTTTATTTTGTTTCTGAAGTAAAATTTTTGCTGTTTTGAAGAGAATTCCTTCTCTGACCACAAATACATTCAGTTTGAGCTCAGAGATGTGGCAAACATATCTACGGGTTTTCGCAATCACCGTAATACAAACTGGGAACGATATAGGAAGGTACTAACACAATCACTTGATTACAACCTTCTTAAAAGCTCCTCCAGTAAAGATGAACTAGACTTTTCTGTGAATCATCTCACTGAAGCCTTCAATGAATCAATGAGAATTTCATGCCCTGTAACCATTTTAAAGGTTAAAAAGAAACCTTATTGGTGGCGTAAAGAACTAGAACCATTCAGAAAGAGTTGTCGCAAACTCTTCAATAGATCTAAGTACACTAGATCTCCTTCTGACTGGGACTTATACAAACAAGCTCTAAAGCAATATAAAAAAGAATTAGGGAAGAGTAAGAGGTCTTCTTGGAGAAACTTCTGTGGCAAAATAGAAAATACTTCAGAAGCCTCAAGACTCAGGAAAATTCTCTCAAAAAGTCCAACAATACCCAGTGCTTTAAAGACAGAAGCAGGCACATGGACTATCACAGATGAAGAATCTCTTAATCTATTATTAGACACCCACTTTCCAGGTAGCTCTAACATACTTAACGACTTAACATCAGAGTCTCAAGCTTCTACAAGCGATTTAGTTGATCTAATAACGCGGGAAAAACTGCAATGGGCCATAGATAGCTTTGACCCATATAAATCTCCAGGACCAGACGGAATAATTCCGGCCGAACTACAAAAATGCTCAGACATGATCATTCCACCATTGGAAATCATTCTGACAAGCTGTTTAAGGCTGAGATATATTCCCAAAGCCTGGAGAATGGCAAAAGTAGTCATCATTCCTAAAGCAGGGAAACCCTCCCACGTTAACCCTAAAGATCTACGACCAATCAGCATATCATCCTTCCTTCTTAAAACCTTGGAAAGATTGATTGAAATTTACATCAGACATAACTTACAACCATGTCTCATTTCCACAGCTCAACATGCTTACTCTAAGGGAAAATCAGTAGAAACAGCACTTCATTCGCTGGTACGTAGTATTGAATATTCCCTCGAATACAAAGAATATAACCTAGTAGCTTTCCTAGATATTGAAGGAGCTTTTAACAACGTCAGTTACCAGGCGATCACGACAGCATTGGATAAGCTGCAATTAGAGAAACCACTCATAGATCTTATTAGTCTCATGCTCAAAAGCAGGACAATAACTTCTAGCATGAGAAGTTTTACTACCACCAGATCGGTGAATCGAGGTACCCCCAAGGTGGGGTCCTTTCGCCTCTCTTATGGAACATGGTAGTTAACGACCTTCTAACATCATTGGAAGCAGAGGGTTTCAGGGTGATTGCCTATGCTGACGACGTTGCAATATCTGTATCTGGAAAACACTCCCAAGTTCTCTCGGAACTCCTACAAAATGCCTTGAATAGGCTAACAAAATGGGCTAAGCAATGTGGCTTGGGCGTCAATCCACATAAAACAGAACTAGTACTCTTTTCGAGAAGGTACAAAATTCCTCAGATCAGCCCACCCAAGATTAAAGGAATACCATTAAGGTTTTCCGACCAAGCTAAATATTTAGGCCTCATTTTAGACAAAAAACTAAATTGGAAGGCAAATATTGATGAAAGAGTAAAAAAGGCTACTGTAGCTCTTTTTACTTGTAAAAAGGCCATAGGATCAAAATGGGGCTTCTCCCCAAAAATAACCCACTGGCTATACACTTCGGTAATTAGACCGATACTCATTTATGGAGTTGTCGTATGGTGGACCGCACTGGACAAGATGGTAAATGGTCAGCAGGTATGTGCATCACAGGAGCACTTCGCTCAACACCAACCGCAGCCCTAGATGTGCTTTTAAACCTAACACCTCTTGACATCTTCTCCAAAATGGTGGCAGCCAACTCATGTGTGAGGCTTAGAGCCACCTCTCAATGGAACAGTAACAATACTGGACATACTACCATTCTAGACAATTTCAGATCTATCCCAGATCGCTTAGACTATACCACCCCTAAAATGGTATTCAGTAAAAGCTTAAATGTGTCCATCCCTTCAAGATCCTCCTGGCAAGAGGAGAGACCCCTGGAAGACAATGCGATACACTTCTATACAGACGGTTCAAAGACCGATTACGGAGTTGGAAGTGGTATCTATTCGGAACAACTAAATTTCAGTCTATCATACAGACTTCCCAATCAATTTAGTGTATTCCAGGCAGAAGTAATGGCGATTAAAGAGGCATTATCCTGGCTCAAAGAAAACGTTATATCTTGCAAGGATATACGAATCTTCTCGGACAGCCAAGCCGCTCTTAAATCTCTCGCGTCTGTCTCCACAAACTCTCTAATAGTCCACGACTGTCAATCATCTCTGAATGAGATGACGGAACAGTTTAATATTCACCTCATTTGGGTGCCGGGCCACAGAGACATTCCGGGAAATTGCAAAGCCGATGAGCTCGCCAAAAACGGAACACTTCTGCCTAATGTTAGACAAAAACATAACATAGGAACACCACTTGCTACATGCAAATATCTTCTAAAACAATACGCTCTAGAATCAACAAATGCTAGATGGTCACAGAGTACCACCTGCCTAGCAACCAAGCAAATATGGCCAAGCATAGACTTAAATCGGTCAAAAGGCTTGATATCCTTGAACAGACAAAATAAAAGCTCTACAATTGGAGTAATAACAGGACACTGCCTCATAGGAAGACATGCTCTGAGGCTAGGGGTCTACACAAATGACTTCTGTAGAAGCTGCATGGACGAGGAGGAAGAGAAAACAGTCCAACACCTTCTATGTACATGTCCAGCACTCTCCATTAGAAGGAATAACTTCCTCGGTAATCCCTTCTTCGACAATACCAGTGAAATGGCAACGATTGACACAAAGTGTCTCTCTAACTTGATTAAAAGCACAAAATGGTTTGTTTAATTTTCATTACTCTCCCATGAGTAACCTCATTAGTGGTATCACAATGGACCCTTGAAATCTAATTGAGTCAATGACATCTGGACAGCCACTCCAACCTAACCTAACCTAACCACATATCTTTTCAAAAAAAATTTTTTCGACATTCATTAAATTTTTATAAAAATCCAACAGTCGGTTTTTTCATAAAAAATTAAAATCTACAAAAAATAGTACGCAAATTTGTTAAAAATTGATGTTCGGTTCTCAATATCTCGTGAGTAATAAAAGATATTGACTTCAAAGTAATTGCATTCATGCAATTTGAATTTGTTTGTATAAGAAATAAAAACTTTTAAGAAATGCTACTAATATTTGTAAAAATTGGTTCTCGTCTAAAAATCTCGTTAACAAAAATAGATTTTAAAATCAAACTATTTCATTATATATTTTTAAGAATAATTCAAGTGAAAACTTTTTAACAAAACACGAAAACCTACAAACTTTAAAGCAAGAAAAATCGTATGGGAAGTTACCAGTGTGGGTCGCATCCCAGCCTCTTTTTAATTTTAAAATTTATAAAATCCATCCAACTTTACATACAACTGTTTCGTACTTTATTTAAGACTTTGCCATTTCGAAAGAAAGTAAACTTTGAAAATTAAGAGACACATTTTATTTAAATTTAAAATTAATTTGGAAGGGAATAAAAATTGGACAATTAAAGCACATAGTTTTAGTGTAACCTAATTTAAATTATAACATAGCTATAGGTGTACGTAGGGTTTTCCAATAAGAGGATTCCTTATGAACAGCAGATTTTTGGAAGCTCTTATCTTCCGACATTTGACAAATAAAAACCACACCATTTATTAAAATTAAGCACTTCTAAAATGCACGGAAAATTTTCAAAATCACTACAAAAGTGTGATACGAGTCAAGGAAGCAACAAAACTATATCGATTTTGCAAAGAAAAATTGGTGTTGTTTCTGGAAGAGAACACTATTTTTCTTTGGATATGGTCTATGCTAGTGCTCCATAATCGATTCAAGATCTTGAATATGAAATTCGTGGGCTCATCGAAAACGTATGAATTATTATTCATGGAAATTTCCATAAAAACAGAGAGAGAAACAGACTGTCGAAATAAATGTTGACAAAATAAATCTTATTAAAGGACGCTTCCAAAACACGAATGTAGCGTACGAAATTATGAAATACTCGTTATATATTTTTTGTATTAAATTTCGGTTTCCATTTTTAACTCTTTGTTTCAAAATATAAATAAATAAAGTTGAGTGAATGATGATTTCTTATCGTAATTAATTTCAATTTTTTTTTTCATTTAAAAGTAATTAGTAATTTACCTTTCTTCCATTACAATTACGTATAAATAGTAATTGAAAGAAACATACATTTCAATTACTTGTAATTGAAATTGATAAAATGCACTCACTAATTACGTGTAATTGAAAATTGTAAAAAGTTTGTTCAAGTTATTAAGGGAAAGTTATTAATTCAAAGCAATATACACAAAAAAACTTAGGATTTCAGGAAATTATAAATGTAATATCGCGTAAAATTTAACTGACGATAATACTATTTAATTAAATTTGTGTGTAATGATTACTGGAAAAAGCAAATAAATACTGCTTTTTGATGATTGCTGCTGTTTTCAAT
Organism: Eupeodes latifasciatus; assembly: GCA_920104205.1. NCBI lineage: Eukaryota > Metazoa > Arthropoda > Insecta > Diptera > Syrphidae > Eupeodes > Eupeodes latifasciatus. The sequence goes on along the minus strand of OV049926.1, from coordinate 129,670,189 downwards.
AACATTTTTATAATTGAATGGCAATTATTTGGAGCATTTCAATTAAATGTAATAACTAATTAAAATACTTCAGTTAAATTTTATAGTAACTGAAAAAGTGTTTTGAATACAAGTACCTACCAAATTGTAATTGAATTTTTTGTAATTATTTTTTCTCAACTCTGATTCAAAAGTACAAATATAGTACACAAAAATAAAGGTTATGATAAAATTTTCAAAACGAAATAATTCATAAATCTAAACTTTATCAGTCTATTTAATAAAACACACCTATTTTACCTTTAATCCATGGATTAACTAAACTACGGAAGCTAGAATACATTATTTGGTAGATTGAAGTGTTCACTAAGTTTCGAAAATTAAAATTTAATTTCACCTTACCAAACGCATCTTCAAATTTTTTTTAACCAGCATTATTGCTGATTGTCCAATAATTATTACAAACAATTTAAGAATTATTTGATAAATTTATTATCTACTATCCTAATTGAAATTTGCAATCCTCATTTACATATGTACATATGTATGTAATTATTTTATTTTCATAAAGAACTGTCACATTCTTGCCTGTTTGGTTTTTTGTTATATAGGTAACATTTTCTAATTAGTCCAAGGAACCATTGCTATTATTATGATTCCTTGTCATTTTATCCCTGTGTAAAATAGAACTATTCATTCATTAATAAATCAATCAAAAGCTAAGTATTCACGATTGGAAGATCTCCCAATATTGGTAGATTTCTTGCAAATCATTTCAACCTATTGTCAAAAGTGGCAGACAAAAATTGGCCGTCAATGGTTCTTTCAGTTCTTTCCAAACAACATCATCCAATTTGTAATTATCAGAAAGTTTTTGAACAGGAAACAGAAACAACAATAAACGTTTTAAGGATTTTGAAAATTTTGAGAGAGTTTCAAAACTACGAAAATCGAAAGAAATATGAAGGCAAAATAACGAAAAAAAAAGTTATACCAACAAATATTGAAAACTATTGGAATCATGAACAAGTTTTACAAGATAGTCGTTATTGCCTGCTTCATTATTGTTTCACTTATTTTATATATTATTTTGAATGTTCTTGCAAGATCTGTTGTTTTCACTTCTAAAATGAATTTTCAGCTGATTTTCTACCAAAAAACTGCCTTATAAAGGGTTTTTCAATTGGCGCAGGTAGATTTTGACGCCCCGTGGCTGCCCTTTTGTTTTGGTGACATTTGTCAAATCTTTTGTTGATTGTTCAGTTGTTTATGCCAAATCATCATGGCAAGTTACACGATTGAACAGCACGTTCAAATGATAAAACTTTATTATCGAAATGAGTGTTCGTTAACGCAAACGTTGCGAGCATTGCACCCATTTTACGGTAGACGTGGTGGGGTGGCGCTTCACAGTCGACTCTTCAACGTTTGGTGGCCAAATTTGAGACGACCGGTTCAGTAAACAATCAGCAAACACCCGTACGTTCAAGGAACGCAAGATCGGCCGAGAACATAGCCGCGGTCCGTGAAAGTGTACAACAGAACCAGAGGCAGTCCATTCCTCGCGGTGCACAAGAACTCGGCCTTTCGCAGACTTCAACTTGGCGAATTTTGCGTCGGGACTTGGGCCTACACCCGTACAAGATCCAACTAATCCAGGAGCTCAAAGTTCATGACCGTAGACAACGCCGTTTTTTCGCTGACTGGGCTTCGAATCGTTTGGAGGAGGACCCCAATTTTGGGCGAAAAATCATCTTTAGTGACGAGGCGCCTTTTTTGTGTTAACAAGTAAAATGGCGGTGTATGGGACGACACCAACTCACCCGAGGTTCACCAGGCATCCTCAAAAAGTTACCGTTTGGTGTGGATTTTGGGCCGGCGGCGGCGTAATTCGTCCGTACTTTTTTGAAAACGACGTTAGTGAGGCGGTCACCGTCAACAGCGTGTGCTTCATAACGATGATAACTTATTTCTTACGGCCCAAATTGAACCATATGGACTTAGATGACACGTGGTTCCAGCAAGACGGCGCTACGTGTCACACAGCAAACGCCACAATTTACATTTTGCTAGACTTTTTCCTGTAGGGTTTCTTGAAGTCGCAGGTCTATGCAAATAAACAACAATCGACCGATGTCCTAAAGGTGAACATAACACAGGCCATAGCTCAACTTCACCAAGATCTATTCGGAAGAGTCATCGAAAATTGGACCATTTGGATCCGTGCCACCGCACCATAAGCCGAGGAGGGCATTTAAATGATGCCATATTCCACATTTAATGGCAAATGTACTGTACATGCGCCTTTCAAATAATTAAAAAAATACTTTTATTAATACCTCACACACAGCATTTCAACATCTACCCGTCCCTTTTGAAAAACCTTTTATTTGGCTAAAATCAACCAACCGCTTAAACGAACAATATTCACTTGACAGAAAATTGGCAATTGTCATCTTATTGGATGTTATTGGAAGACTTTTGACAGTTCGACCAATATTGGAAATTTTCCCAATTGTGTACACTTACTTAGCTTAAGTGTAATCTATTGTTTAACATGATAAAAATTAAATCGAGGATCAATTACGCAAGTGTAAACAGCATTTCGATTCCGAAAGTGTGAACAGTTTTTCGATCAAGCTTTGTATTTACTCTTAAAATATCCATAAGTAAATTGCATGTATATGTATACCGATGGGTATACACAGGAGTGTGTTCAATTTTCGAGTGTGGCACTATTTGAATTGAATATTATTTTGTTGACTTTAGAATAGCGAAGAAATTCTATAATTCGTAGACCTCTTCCACTACTGCTTAACGGTCACAAGCTGTTTTGTTATCAAAATGAATTCAATAATTCAGGGTATCACAATAGATCTAAATTTTGATCAAAGTGTCATGAAATCTTCGCCAATCACTAACTAATTAACTAAAAATCAACCTAACCTAGACCTCTTCCACGAAACAAAACATATCCTTATAGTGCTAGACTTAGAGTTGTTACAGCCTAAATGTTCTCGTATCTAAGAGGGTTTCTTAACTGTTATCATTAGCTATGCGTTCTCGCTATTCACTATATTTAAATCAGTTCTAATCAGACATATCTGGCTAAAACCTAGAATCATTGCAATGGCAATTCCATCATTATTACCATTTAAGTGTATACAATGGATTAATAACCTAGATAGTGTTTTATCCAAATACAACTAAATTACGTATAGTTTTGTCTTCATACAATTACGTTATTTTGTTTGCATCACAATCATTATTATTCTTTAATAAACATTATACACAAACGAAAGAAAGAATAGTTAAAGATTGATGAGTTATTGACATTTTGACATTTGCATAAAGTTCATTGATCGCATCGTTTTCATGTGATTAATTTTATCTGGTGGTACCTCTAAATGTCAGACGTTCACAAATCATTGGCCTTATATAATTTTTAATTATTATTCACTAAAAAAGACAAATTAAACATAGAAAATACTTTGAGACACTGTCACTTTTCCTGTTGTATCTGACGCAACAATTTAACCGCCAACAAAATAAAATTATTCATTAACGGTCATACTTTTTGCATCGTTTTTAAAGACTCGAATATTTGAGCTAAATTAACATTTTTGTATGTTAACACACTTTTTTAATTTATTTAATTTGTTTATGCACTTAAATGCATTTAAATATACATTTGTATGTATAAAAATATAAATTATGGTGATATCACAGTTTAAGAAGAATTATTAAGTTATCCACCGCACTTCTCATTTATTCGTTATAATTTTGATTTTAAAAGAAACGAAAAAACACATTATCACTTCAAAATCACTCGGTAATCATATAAAATGTTGCTACTTAACACGTCGATGAAACATTTTATTTTAAATTTTGTATCATTATTTAAAATGATAATAATTTAAAGAAGAAGCTACCGCAAAAAAGTAACAGAAACTCACGTCAAAGTGCGAAGAATAGTTTGAACAACAAATTTTCATTTCAAACTAAACTTCCACTGTCTATTTTGATGGCGTAGGTGGTAGGTATAATACTTCACCTGGGTCTATGTGTAGCACATTTTAAAAAGAAGAACATATATATATTATTACTTTGAAAAAAATAAATATAAGTCTGTGGTTTTTAAATTGGATTATAGGTCATTATTTTAAAGATTTTACTTATTAATGAAGTTACAACTTCAGATGGGATGTGACCCACACTAATAACTTCCCATCCGTGCCCGTCTGTCGATTTTTCTTAAACTTTAACAAAATATTACTAACAATATTTTGTGTGAGATACAAAATTTGAAGTCAATATCTTTCTGTGTTCTCATAATACTTGAGTAGAATATCATTTCTTATCAATTGAAAGTTTCGAAGGATCGACAAGGATCGGGCATTGCCAATATCTTCTGTCAGCTCATCGATAAAAGTTCACGATGAAAGGGTAGTAGTTGACCCAACATTGCTCTTTCAGCTGATATGTATAAGCAAACGATCAGATGAGGATTTGATGACGTATTTTGAGTATGAGTTGGCCCCATTTCCCTTAGCACTGTTCAACGAAAGTGGCATGAGAAAGACAAACAAATCAGTTCTGTACAACTTGTTTGAGCCAACTAAGAAATATATTCTTCTGCCTCAAATGAACATTGTAGTCGATGGAGGATTTCTACTCCACAGAGTTATTTGGCCAAAAGATGCATCGGTTGTGACTATTTGCAATAGTTATATCACCTACGTCGACCACCATTATCCTGCGACTACTCTGGTGTTTGATGGGTACGCAAACACAGCCAATAGCACTAAATCACAAGAACAAATGCGTCGTTATAGACTAAAAAGGTCAGCCGACATCAATTTGACATGGGACACACAAAACAAAATACACGAACAAAGGTTGTGGGTTAAGAATACATATGATATACTCGTACAAACTAATTTTCTGAAAATTGCAAAATGCTATACAAGTTTTAAAATAGCTGTAACTTTAGGCGGGTTGGACATTAATCAGCATATGTATATATATTCTAAAAGGGAATTTAAAAATCTACAACTTCTTTCCTATTCATACTTTTCGTTTATGGATAAGTTTAGACAATATGATGCAATGTTTATGAATATTTTGACGTAAATTGATTTTTTTTGTAAATTTCAACTTTTTCCGAGGGTATAGCTCGAAAACGGTTAGGAATTAGAAAAAAAAAACATATGATATAAAAGTTTAAGATAATTTTAAGAACTCCATTTTATTATCTAAAAATATTTCTCTCCGATGCACCATTTTCGAGATATAAGCGAAAAACCCAAAATTCGTACCTTTACCCCCCCCTCCTCCCCCCGCTCATCACCTAGGAGTCAGGACTTTTGGTATGTTAACAACCTAAGCCCCCCAAACAAGTTTCTGAAAGAATCGCTTAGTTACCTGCTCACGCACTCTACACCTCATTTTGGGTCATTTATTGACTGGACTAATGTTAAAAATAATATTTTGTATAAGATAAAATAAGTTCGAAGGCAATATTTTTTATTTTTAAAAAGATATTCTAGTCGAAAACCAAGTTTTAATAATTGTCAGTATAGGTAGTGTTTTTTTTAAGTTTTTATTTTTGTAATAAATAGTTACTTCGATGTGTTTAAAAATTTTACCAGATGTCAAAAACAGTATTCTTCGTCGCATACAATTATTCTAGAGGAAATATTATTTTTGGTCCGTAAAATATTCGAGGTGACGAATATTTTTTTCAGTTTTTATTTATATAGGTAAAAACAAACGGACGTACGGGCTTATGAACGTACGTACACACACACACAGGCATATCTTTAAAAAATTTTAGTTTACCTTTACATTCTAAGAACCCTGAAATGTCGAGAAATGTTAAAATGTTCAATTCGACAAATCGGACCAATTAATATAACTTCTTATGGGAAGTTTAAATATGTTAGAAGTATACATTACATACATGTATATGTACATATTGAGAAAAGGAAATGTGTTTAGCGTTAATTGGACCACTTTCTAAAAAAATATATTATAAATATATATATAAAATATATTTCTCAAAATGTAAATGAAAGTATTTTTACTTCTCTTTTTCTAAAGCATTTTTTCTGAATAAAAAATCCATTAAATGCCTCAAATACTTTACATTTCGACCTTTAACTTATAGCTGTATTCGAAATACTATAGGCATTAAATTCTACTATTTTCTATTTTTACTTTCATTTCAATCCACAAAAAAAAGGTATTTTTATTATAAATATGAAATAATCTACACAACAACCCCTAGATCCGTTCACTTTTCATTCATACGATCGCTGTTTACATTTTACATAGAAGCTCATAAATTGACCCCTTCCGGTACCGGACATGGGCCGCACAGTACAATTAAAAACAAACACTGAGAGAACTGATGGTCGCCGTGAATACACAAGTAGTAAAGTAGATGACGATTTGTGGTTCGATTGGTCTAAGGGTAGAGTTTGACCTAGTGTCGTCGTCGGTCGTCTCGTTATGCTCTTATATCATTAGTTAGTTATAGTTATTATACCCCTAACCTACGTACTTCTGCATCGTCTTGACGATTTTATTGCATATGCATTATGCATATTTACGACATAAATTCAAATTGACAAACTGTCGTCTTCGTTTTTTGTTTGTAATTTAAAGAAATTAACTGAAATTAGTCAAGATATTTGCACGAGCATTTCTTCTTCATTTAGTAATCAAGAATGGCGAGGCGAGGTGTTGAGCGTGTATCATTGAGCGTTTAGCGTTTAACCACTCAAAAGGGGGGGATTCGTTAAAAAGTAAACAAAAATGCAGACAATGTAGCGAAGAAAATGTAAATATTATGCAAACGTCTTGTGGAAAATGCGAGTGCTATGCCTTTTACTTCAAAAATAAAAATAATATTGAAATTTATTAAAATTTTAGAGACGTGTTTTCCGGTTAAACGCGCTTATTTAAACAGTTGATAAGAATTTATAATTATTACGCGATGACAGGGGCAATAGCTGTTGAATGGATGGCGTGGTGAAACAGCCGACGGCGCAGCGGGTTGCGGCAGCGACGCGACGGCGATATGTCTGGTAAATTTGTTAACATGATTCCTATACCTATAGCAGGTGACGAGGATCTTATTAATCATAGATTTTAATGTGAAAGTGATTAAGGTGGACTGCCTTTGTGCATTAATGACGTTAACTGCTTTATGTGATTAATAAAATAACCTTTTATCGGTTTGATGTCCATATATTATAATGGGTGTTTTATTAAGAGGTACAGAACATTAAGTTGGTAACGCTAATTTAACTGGTTGACATTTTTACAGTGATTTTTTGTTTGGTTTGGTTTGGCATTTCAACAAATTTATTTTGAAAATCATGGTTCTGTTTGAGAGATCAGTTTTGGTATTTGGAGTGTTGACAATCCAAAAGTGTATGTTAAGACACCGTTACATCCACAAAGTCAATATTTGGTGAAATTTATGGTTTTAAGAAGTAATTGGTCCGTATTTAGAAAAAAACTGATTATAGGTACTGACTTTAAAATTCATCAATTAAACAACAATGATGTACATCAGGAGCTGTAATTTCAGCAAGACATCGTTGTCACACAGTTCGTGCCACAATTATTTAATTGCAGGAAACGTTTGGTAACCAGATAGTTTCAAGCTATGGATCCATGAATTGGCTTCCAAGATCAAGTGATTTAACGATACTTGACTATTTTTGGTGGGAATATGAGAAACCTACAGTCTACGAGCATAAGACCGAAACGATTGACCAACAACATTTATCAATTTCTTGCCGATATATGGCCACAAATATTCCAAAAAGTAATCAAAAATTGGACCTTCAGATCAAACTTCGTCTAACTCAGAAATCATATTTACACTGCCGATGCCGGTCATAAGGTTAGAAGCAACCATTTTCGAGAATTAAAATTGATACTCATATATCTCCCGTTAAATGATGAATTAGAAAAAAACAACTATGGTAAATGAGGGACTATTTTGTTTACAACAAAATATAAAATTTGGGTGTAGAAGAGATTTAGCTTGCGGAACTTTTATGACAAATTGTTAAATGAGTCAAGAATATGCAACAATAAATCGGGTCATTAGATAAGAAGCAATGAATAAATCAACGTTGTTTTGTGAAGTGCATACATTTTTTTCGGAAAAATGGTACAATTTATAAATTAATTGTTCTTTATTGAGTGTTAACAGAAATGGGCAACAAGAAATGTTTGACAGTGGAGGAAAATGCAATAATGTTTATTGATCTAAAGGTCTTTAATGTTTTGCTATGGCCCGAAAAATAAATCGAAGTGATCATTGTGTCAGCAATTATTTAAAAAACCATCGTCTTATTAAAAAAATATTCAAAAAAAACACTTCCCCTCCCTTAAGACTTCGCGAAACACGAAGTATCCTAAGAATAGCGTCAAATTCAGCTTCATCGGCAGCTAAAATCAGGGAGAAAGCTAATGTTAAGGCCAGCTTATCTACTGTTAAATGCACTTTTCTCCATGCTGAGCACTTATATATATCGCCTGAAGCTTAAGAAAAACCACCACTAAATGACGCAAGGAAGAAGCAACGCTTGTGTTTCGCGAAAGATCACATGAGCTGGGATGTGCAAAATGGAATGACCGCAAATGATTGGCGGAAGGTTATTTTTTCCGGGCGAAAAAATTTAACCTAGATGGGCCAGTTATTATAATTATTATTTCCATGACCTGAGGAGAGAATAGTGATTTTTAAACCGTCACCATAGCAAAGAAGGAGGCGTTATCGTCTGGGGCTCAATTTTATTATATGGCGCTCTTTATAAATCCTTAAAAGATAGGATTTTTGAAGTTATTATGAAGGTTGGTGGTAGCACACATTATTAAAAACCTAATGAAATCTAAAAAACGTAACAAAATACAAATATACTTGCATTTTATTTCCATTAATTTGATCTGCTTCTAATCTAATGATCCGATTTATTTTCGCATATTCTTGACTCAATCAACAATTTGCAATCAAAGTTCCGTAAGCTAAATCTCTCCTTTACCCAAATCTTACATTTTGTTGTTAACAAAATAGTCCCTCATTTACGATAGTTGTTTTTTTTCGAATCCATCGTGTAACGGGAGAAATATCAATTTTAATTCTCGAAAACGGCTGCTTCTAACCTTATGACCGGCAGTGTAAGTCAAATCAAAACACCTTTAAAAATACAACCATTTTATATTGATAACTTGGTTCCTACTCATTCTAATTAAGAAACATCATTTTCAAGCTGGAAGGAATTATTTCTTCAATAACTTTCCGTCCTTACATTCAAACTTTGACACCCCTAACACGAATGTTAACTTTAAAACTAAAGTTCATCAATATCAAAGTTTAAGTCAGTTGATAAGAATTTTGATAATTAAAAATATTGCAGACATTTCTGAATAAGAAGACAATGTATAATTGCCAATTATATGTACATAAGTCATTATCGCAGTCATTATTTTTACTCAAAAAATCAAAAATCCGGTGGAACTTGTTACATACATACATACATAGTTCTCATCCTTTTTGCATGGAAACTAATAAAGTGTCAAATTCCGAGTAGCGCAGATGAACAGTATAGGAAATACTATATACATAGTTCAATAATTTCTTTCGTATTTCAACTTTTTTCGTATATTTTGAAGTCAATGACAGGTTTAAGGGTCTTTTGCTAATTGCTAGATATTAACTACTGGCTCCAGAGAGCCTCGTCGAGAGGGGGGGGGAGGAGGGGAAATACCTCAGGTCCGGGATTTTCTAGGAGCCCGTAAAATTGAAAGTAATGAGAAGTGTTTTTTTTTTCAATATGCATACTCTATATTCATCATCAACATACCTATTCCCACTTATTTTTAGGGGCCCGAAAAATTAAATTCATTCATGCTTCCGCAATCGGGCCCTATTTTGCATGTTATCTACCAATCTATCCGTCACAAGCTTGCCGAACTCTGAACTATTGAAAGAAACTTATAAAAAATTGTTTCGCTTTTCTTATTTAATTTAACATAAATTTCGGTTGATTCGGTTTCGGGGGACCGGAAAATCCCACGCAAACGTTTTTCAATTGTGGTTTCCGTAATATTAAATAATTAATATTTTGAATAAGTTGTTTACTGAAGATTTGAAGGATATCAAATCACTTCAAAGTGTGTATATAGCGAAATGTTGCATTTGCCAATCATCTGAAAAACCTTAGAACATCATTAGAAGCCTTAAGTGATATTAATTTAACTGCTGAAGCTCGAAGAGATGTAAATGGCGTTTTAAAATATATGCATAAATTTGAATGCGTCCTGATGTCTTCGCTTTGGTCCAAGGTTCTTAGCGCTATAAATGAAAGAAGTTTCCTTCTTCGAGCCAGAAACAGTACTATAGACGTTGAAATTCAAGATCTCGACAACTTGATCTTCGATTTGAACATTATTCGAAAGGGATGAGATCAATTTTTATCTGAATGCAAAGCAGTTGCTACTGGATTGGGGGATGTTCCAGAATCGTTCCCATTGAACCGAAAAAGGCAATTAAAGAGACATTTTGAAGAAAACCGAGGAGCTGGAAAGCAAATTGAAACAGACGAAGAAATAAATTCCAAGCGAAACACCTTTTACGTCATAGTTGATTCAATTATATGTGGAATTTCTCGTCGGTTCGATACGATGAAAAATTTGAATGCTACATTTTCATTTTTATGACAGTTTCCAACAATGGCAGAACTTGAGATTAAAAACTCCGCTACAAGGTTCATCCAAAAGTATAACTCGCATGTGTCTCAAGAGTTGAAAGAAGAAATAATTCATCACACATTTATGAAGCCAATTTTAAAGCAGAACCATTGAGTTTTCTCAATGCTATTTATTCCCAGAACTTGGAGACGATTTTCCCCAACATTTGTGTTGCTCTCCGTGTGTGTTCTACATACCTGTAACCGTAGCTAGTGCCGCTTTCATTTAGCGTACTTGCCAGAACAAAGAAGTTTCATTGTTCGTGCTCATCACAAGATCGTGTTTCCAGACTTGCTACACTATGCATCGAAGCACCTTTGGCAAGGAAATTGAATTTCGACGCAATTATAAGTTGTTTTGCTGCTCAGAAAGCTAGGAAAGCTCGTTTGCCAAAAGAAAATATTTCATTGAATGCAAACTCACTCTAATAAAACATTGTAATAATATTTTAATATAAAGAAAAACAATAAAGAGTATTTAATGTAAAACTTTTAAAATACTTACTAAGTTTTTTTTAAAGACAAATTTCAAATATACTTTTACTTCGCTCTATTTTATTTTCAAGTAGGTAATAGATCTTCATGCTATTTTTTTAATAGTTAATCGACCGTATTATCAGTTACTAACATATCGTTGGCAATAACGAATTGAATGTATAATTCTGTTCGGAATCTGATCTACTCGCATGTAGAATTATTTTCTATCCATCATCCATTTCAACTAAACTGGACGATACCCGTGAGATTGATTTGATTTGATGGTTAACACTTTTTTTCGGTTCACTTTGCAAACAAAAACATATTTTTCCGTTAATTCCATCCAATTTCATGCTATTCGTAATTGAAATTAGAATATCAGTAGGCATGAACTTTGAAAAAAATGGTAAATATGGGGAGGGTGAGATTTTTCCGTCCCGGGCCCGAAATTCCTCTCAACGGCCCTGGCTTCAGAAATATGAGAAAAGGCCACGGCCTTGGGCCAGGACATAAGACTTAAGAATTTATTTCTATATCTGCTGTTCAGAGAATGTTCCTTCTTCGAGGACCTCAGAGTGTTCAAAGAATCAAAGAATTTAAATTTCGCTTATTTATATATCTTAATATCAGAACTTATTGAATAAAAGTTTAACAAGCATGTGTGTGATTACTTGGGTGATATTGTCACTTAAATCAATTGACATCCTCAAGACCACTGATAACAGCACTTGGAAATTTGGTGCGCAAAAGATCGATGCTACCATGGGATGTTTGACAAGAGGCACTCCATCTTCCATGAAGCAGAGGTCGTCAAATACATTACTTCAATTATATCTCTCTGTAAACGCTCAAGTTCAAGCTGCTCTAAGATCCGAACTGCGAAGCTACTGAGTCACTAATAAATTGTAAAAGAATAATCCGAGATCATCGTACAGAATTCGCACTCTTTGGATTATACAGCACTCACTTTAGAAATAAGTTTTAACTTAGAAACTGACGCTATGGATCCACTGCTCATTCTGAAACTCTAAAAACTCTTTGATATCTTACAAGATGTATGACTTTTATGCCGAACATAAAAACATAAATATGTCAAAGTCAATGAACCAAATATATACCAAAGCCAGAACCTTTGACATTCTATTGAATAATTCTTACGGATAACGGTGATCGAAAACGACAAATACAATTGTTTTCCTTTGACAGAAGTTTTATTTGTGATTATTTGCACTTCAATATTGGATCGATCCGGTTTGGGGCTTTTTGGAAGTGGATTATTTCCAATATTGAATAAATATCAACATTTTAAAAATCGTAAGAGGCCAAACTAATTGGAAAACGTATGTTTTCAATAATATTCTATCAAAATGTTTTAAGTTCGTGTCCTAATGGAAGAAGTCTAAAATACGACCGTTAACAGGTATAAATGCCATGTTTGGATCTTTAAGCACGTTTTTCTCGCAATGAGATTGTTCCATTTTGCTGACATTCTAACTCGCTAAAAGCAAATATAAAACGGACATGAAATTGGAACCGAATACTCTGGAATATATTTAATCTACGGCGAGATAGAATTGGATGAAAATTGTCTATTTGGCTTTCTAAATACGACAATTTTAAAATCAATAAAACAGATTTTTTATGACGACGCCAAGCCATGTTTTATAAGTTAGTTTTATATACAAAACGGCATAGCTCCTTAATAAACTAAAGAAATTGAATTAAAAACTATAGGATTGCTTTCATAAGTAAGAGGTTTTCGAACTTTTTAAACCATGCCTTACTGGAAAACAGTTATCAAAGAAGAAACTAAAACTGCCACTGTTAAGCTTTTAAAAATTGTAATAGGTAATTTACCACTAGTTAATTTTGCTGTTCAAATGGTGGAAATTTGTTAAAAAGGTAAAACAAAACGATTCCCGGAAAATTTGAGATAGTACGATATTATGTAATTCTAATTTTTTGGAATTATATCGGAAATTAGCTGACGCACGGAAAATTGGGTGAAACAATTTTATGGGAAATTCAAGTTAATTTTTAAAAAAGTTTTCGGCTATCACCGCTATGACTTATAGTTTTCGAAGTATTGAGTAGCATTGAACTTCCATACATTTATCAACCAAATTTTAGAAAATATCATAAACTTTAACGACTATAATATCTCGAAAACTATTGATTTAAGCAATATTGTGCCCAAGACATTTTTGTAGAAAATTAAATTTGCTGTAAAGTTTTGTCTTGCCGTTTGTGAGATAATTGTAGAAAAATTAAAATTGTATACAAAAGTAAAAATAATCAATTTTGATCCTCAGAAACTTAAACAAAATGTCATATTTTTACATTCCTATCAAAATATTTTGCATCACCCAAACAATTGTTTCAAGTTTTTAAAAGATATCTTTTAAATTTTTCATAAGGAAAAGTCTTAGAGGTAGAAGTCACTAAGCAATAAGACTGTAACAGATATTTTGAAACTGAAAAGCCACATTTTAATGATATTGAATGCCTGCACAAATATCTTACGAAACAGCCTTTGGGTCGAATACATATGTGCGTGCATACATTCCTCAATTGATGAATTAAATCCAGTTATGCTTTAATATCTATATTTTATTTTTCAATTTCAAGAAACTGGAAACGTATTTAGTGAACGTTTACAAATTTTAAAGATATCCATAATGAAAACCACTGCACTCGCTGCTTTGAACTGCACTAATTTCTGTTTCATTCAACAAATATGACTTACCAACTTTTTGAAATCACGGATTATGCTGTTACCTTATTTGTTATCCTTTTAATACACTTTCAAAACTATTACACTAATACAATTTTAATCCTTATCATACAAAAATTAATCCTTATTTTTTGATATTCGTTCTTTTATTTCAAACACCACTTCCTTATTGTAACTTTGTGTTTTTTTTACTTTCTTTTTCTTCTTCTGTTTTATTCATAAAACATAAATTAACATAGGTTTATTTTAAAATCACAACCGGAAACAACACATTGCCACCTTTTTACCGGTCACTCTTCAAAGAATTCCGCCACACTTGAGGTTTACATTTGCTTCCGTCACAGACAAACAGACAAACATACAGACAAACAATCTTTTGCTATCCTGGTCGGCTGGGATATTGATAAAGTATGATGCGGGGAAAGTGTAATAGTTCAGTCAAATATTTTGTTAACTGCCAATAAAACCGTTAGCAGACATTTTTGTCCTGTCTTGAGCAACAAGCACTTCTCGCACACAAGGTAGATGATGAAGTATATACGGTCTCCGTTTTTAGTTCCGAAATCGCCCGGGGAAATCCGACAATGATTTTCCTTGTTGTTGCGGGTCACTGAGAATAACGCTTCCACATTTCCACAAGTAGAAGAGTGACTATGCCAAATTGTGTCCGATGTGCATTCCGTCAATAACGAGAACGTCGTCGAGAGTAGTTTTGGTCTAAACCACAAAACGGATAAACCATTGCGCCTCACAGACACATATTTGAATTGCAGATACAGTTACAGACACACGCGACGGGCAGAGTAGCACAGTTAATAAAGCAGATCATCCCTTTTAATGAGGACACCGTTTGGTGCGATTATTGTGTATGGTGAGGGTGTAGCCCTGGGGTGAAAATTGGTCTTCGCAACAGCCAGCGCAGCGACGACGACGACGACGGCAGGCACAAGGCACATCCTCCCTTGATCTGTTTCTGTACCTCAAGGAATGCTGCTGGTTCGCACAGATAAAATGGTAGATTATCGACTTGCAAGCCGATTTCTATGGCTCATCCTTGAGGATGTCAACCCCCGTTAATGCGGTTGCTATTGGTACATCGGCACAAGGATACCCATACTTGGTCGGAATTTTCGAAATGGGCATGCGTGGTGCAGTGCATGATTCCCGACTCACGAATTCCGAGTTCTTATCTATTCTCTTCTGATGGGGGAGGAGTCATCGAAGATGATGATGATAATGATGTTGAATTTAGATCCTGTGTGTACGGTGGGTTCGGTGGTGTACCTCTGGCATATCCTCGCATCGAAAGGAACACACAAACCGCATTGGCCGGGTGATGGATAAAAGCACTGATGCGACGCACGAGCGCGGCGGCGGCGGTGGAGCAAGAGATGTAGCACCTTCGTCCTCGGATATGCGTACCGTTGGAACTGGAGATTTCAACAATGGCGGTTTAATGTTCCCGTCAGCAGCGTCCGCGATTCCATCCTCTCTCTCTCTCTCTCTCTCTCTCTTTCTCTTCTCCCCACCATCCGCCTCCACATGATGATTCCCTTTTTTATTTTTGGGCCAGAGCGGAGAGGATGTGTGTGTGCCAAAGACGTATCTTTTCTTATCTGTTGTTCACGCAAAATGCATTCGTTGGATTTGTATAAAGTAAATACATATGTATATAAGATATATCTTTAAAAAGGTATATACACCTGTTTTTTAGATTATAAAAACTACTTTTTTAGTATTTCACGTATAGAACCGTTCTTTTGTACCTATATCTATATCTTGGGTTTATTATTTTTAAGTGGGGCGAAAGGAGTTAAGATGTTACGAGTTCTGTAAAAATATAACAAAAAAAAAATACACTCTAATGTGAAAAATTCAGGATTTTCAGTTTAAGATTTGAGACTTTAATGGCGGTGTTTAAGAGGGCGTTATCTAAATTATTACCAGATTGAGATACGGATGAATCGCTCCACTTCGTAAATAAGTTTTCTCTCTTAAAAAATAGGTTTAGAGCATTTAGGTTTATACAAAAATACATATCTAAATATATGTAAGAAAAGAAGAAGAATAGGTTATTTTTTTAGTATTCTTGGGATAAATTGTCTTTTGTTGTTTGAAGCGATTTATGAGTATGTAGCCACGTGTAACGACGAGATAAGTCGTTTTTATTTAAATAGAGACTTTTAAAAGATTTTAGAAAGTACCTATGTATATGTTCTTTTCTTTTGAATTGTTCCAGAGAAACGACTTTTTTGAAAGCAATTCAACTGAAATTAATCAATTCCTTTTACGAAGAAAAGAAATACGTGGTCGTTTAGAATTTATTTTTGAATTAAACATTTCTGTTTTAAATATAAGTTAGCCGATTTTTCTATATTTTGTTTTAAATCAGTTATTTTTTGAAAGACTTTTTAATAAAATTTGTCCTTATTGGAGTTTAAATAACTGTGTATACCGTTTTACTTAAAATAATAAACAGATTTCTTAAGAATTGAAACTTATATGTTATCATTAAACCTCAAACATTCTGGTTTGGATTAATTTAATTTTCTGAGGGAACCTACAATTTTCTGTCAAACTCAAATGACACACATCCTTTTTTGGTATTGAAAAGATAAATACACTACCTGCCTTCATCGTAAAAACTATGACTTTATACACAGTCAAAGGTCCAAGTTTAGTATTCAGACTCGAGATATGTTCATATGTTCAAGTTAAGAAATTTACATTTAATACTTTTCTCATCAATTGTTGGATTTAAGACAAGATTAAGACAAAATAAAGTCGATACTAAATTCTTTGACGTAAGCAAAAAGAATTAAAATCAGAAACTGGTCGCACAAAGACTTAAATGACTTAAATTTATTATCTAAATACTTAATTAATACCATAGTTAGCAGTTTTTTTAGACTCAATTAGTTAGGGAAAACAATCATTTAAACTAAATCCAAACCTAAAATGTAATTTTCTTACTTAAGACCTTTTTTACCTAACGGCAAAGAATAAAACCATTAAAAAAGCGTGGTTATGTTCTGCGAAAATTGAAACACAACAAATTGCAAGTTTAGAAAAATAATACACACATTTGTGTAATGTTGGTCCGATCTAAAGTCCAATTAAATTAGAGTTGCACTACGAAAACATTTTCTTTTGGTGACCTTAATTTTGTGTGATAAATCTCACATTTCTCACTTTCTATATCTACTCTTTTTTTTCAAGCATACGATTGTTGAGACTTCGAATCATAAGGAAGTTCCAATTTTAAAAAGTAACATTACTTATACCTACTTTTTCGATGAAAATGTCTTATATCGTAAAATCATCATAGTTTTTTCGTTAAATCACAAACTGACAGAAAATAAAGTCTAGCTGGAATTATACTGAAAGTACATAAAATATAATTAGCCAGAAAAATGTCTCATAAAGACTTTATGTCTCTTTATGATGGGCCATATATCTACATATACTGTTTTTTTTTAATCATAACTTATTTTGACACTGACAGCTGTTTCCCACTTGAAATTTTGACAGAAAATCATTTGGCCAGTTCATATTTCTATGATTTCAGACAATTCTGCATTCTCAGTAGTATGAATATAGTTCTCAATAGTTCTCAGAATTTTGATTTGACAGCAAAAACGAACATCTCTTTTGAGACATGTTCGTTTTTGCTGTCAAAACTCTGAGAACTTTTGTGATTCTATTTCTTAAGAATTCTGTATTGTACAATTTAAAAGGAAGACAAGAAACGCAAAGCTTATGTTATTGCTAGATGAGAATGAATGGTGAATCCAGTTTATAATTCACTCTTCTGCTTTGTCAATCTGACTGAGAAAACTCTCAGAAATCTTAGAAATATAAACCATCCAATTATCATACCTTCTCGGAAAGAAATAAGTCGTTTTTAAGCTTAAACAACGTTAGGAAATATTGAAAACTTATTTTCAAAAACAGTGTTGAGTACCTCAAAAAAAGAAATTTTTTGCCGAAATGAAGCACCCTATTCGTGAGACAGGTATCCTTATAGGTAACATTCATGGTATGAAAAGCGAGACTGTAGCTAATGAGGTCAAGAGAGTTAGACGCATACGCACTAGCCTGAGAAAAATTCTACAAAAAGATCACGAATTATTTGCTTATACCTACCTATGTATGTACTAGCTCCAATTAACTCAGTTTAAGTTGAAGTTTCGTAGTTTTTTTAAGAAGCACATTTTCATCTTAAAGGCTACGTTAACAAATAAAATTGTAGCATCTGGGGCTAAAAAGACCCGCATGTTATTACCGAGAAGCCACTGTATCCACATTGAGTCTTATCAGCCATCTTGGCGATTAAATAATTCACTATTTATTCGGAAATTTAAGATTTTATAGCACCTTTTTTGTTTCTTAGCAATTATAATTGGTATAAGTATTTTATACAATAACGCATTCAACATGTTCTCTTTTAAAAGAAAAACCTATATCAGGTGATTCTTCGATTCTTCTCTGTTATGTTGTGTTAAATTAAAAAAAAAAAACACTAATGAACACAGTTCTATTGAAAAATAGAGCTCATCCGCCACCGGTGCAATTTATACAACTTTTTCAATAGAATAAAAATCTCATTCAAAAATTGTCAAACCAACTTCTGACATGATATTATACAGTGGAAGACTACAAGAACTCAACCAGAAATATACTTAATCACATTTGTAGGAAAACAAATCTGTTTTTGCATTAAAAATATGTACATAGTAGTACTAATACTGATAGGTAAGGCAATTATAAAGTATTCATTTTATTGTTGTCAGTTTTCTCAAAAACTAAAACATATATTCAGAACATTTTAAAAATTCCATTGAGCATTGAGCAATAAAACAAAAATTGAAACAAAATACGAAAAATATTTTTTTTTATTAAAATTATTATTAAAAATTAAATTTTTCAAAAACTTTACAAACAAAACTTAACTTTGTCATATAATCCAAGAGTTTCCCACAGTTTATTCACTTCCCATAGAAAGTTATTGTAATCGGTCCGATTTGTTGAATTGAAAATTTTGACATTTCTCGACGTTTCAAGGTCCCTAGCGTCGAAATAAAAGATTTTTAGAGAGATGTCTGTGCCTGCGTCTGTACGTACGTTCGTACGTTCGTTGTTTTCGTCGTCCATAGCTCAAGAACCAGTAGAGATATCGACTTTTAATAAATTTTTGTATACAGATAATAATGCAGAAAGATGCAGAAAGCGCTCTCAAGAAAATTGAGTAGGTGGTTTTTTTACCATAGCAATTTAAAAAACAGGTGAAAATTTTGGTTAACCCAAATTATCTCACGAACCAATAATGCTAGCGACTTGAATTAAATGTTATATTATATATTGTAACGTGTTACCAAATAAGCTGATTTTATCTCCAAAATAATTGTGTGCAACGAAAAATAACGTTTTTGACATCTGGTAAAATTTTGAGAAAAATCGAATTACCTAACTGTTTTTTATAAAAAATAAAAACCTAAAAAAAACATTACTAAAAGTTGGTAAAAATTGACTTTCGACTCAAATATCTTTTCAAAAATTAAAAAAATTGAATTCAAACTAATTTTATCTAAAAAGAAAATATTGTTTTCGACATTCGGTGATTTTTTAATAAAAATCCAACAGTTTTCTATAAAAAATTAAAATCTACAAAAAATAGTACGCAAAAAACTATCCTCGTGAATAATAGAAGATATTTATAGAAGAAATACAATATTTTTTTAAGAAATGCTACTAAAATTGATAAAAATTGGTTTTCGAAAAACAATCTCGTTAACCAAAATAGATTTTTAAATCAAACTCTTTTATCATATGCAAAATATTGTTGGTAATTTTTATTTTTTTTAGAACAATTCAACTTACGACTTTTTAACAAAACTCAATAACTTTTAAGCAAGACAAATCGACAGACGGGATGGGATGGGATCAGTGTAAGTAGCATCCCAGCCTCTTTTTTATATTTTAATTAACTTTTTTTGAAGTTGCCCCTCCTACTTAGGGTGTGAAATATAGACATCTATAAATCCAATACAATTTTTCTACTTCTAGATCAACCCGTACGTTTCATGAACTGTAATAATAATACACCTTCTGAAAAACTTCCAGTTTTTGTGTTTTTTTTTTAAATATCAAAGGCTCTGATGCATTTCACTTTTACTCTAAATGAAATTGAAATCCATTTAAGATCAAAATTGGATTTCCCGAAATTCACTTTATATCGATTTCTTTTTTTTTTATGGAGTGTATTTCCGTCTTCTAGATTTCGATTTTTGCGAATTCGACAACAGGACATTGTTTTAAAACAGAAGTATTTCCAGTAATAGAAAATGAAGATTAATTAAGTTTAAAGTAGACTTGGTTCTTGGAAGGTTGCATCTTCTAATTCATTTTTGAGAAAACGGACTAAGCATTTAAAAAAGAGGTTTTGCACGAAATATGTAAGTATTCTTCTTTCCTATAACAATTTTGAATAAAACAATGTTGCTTAAAAACACTTTTTCGACTGTGCTTCGACCATACCATACCAACATTAACTTTTGTGTGTATTTTTTTTTATTGAAAAGCACAAAACAAGTAAAAACATAAGAAAATATACAAATTATGACAATCACCAAAATTATTTACTAACTGATGTGAAATATGGCAGCTGCTTTATTTCACTTGAAATATTTTCAAAAAGTATAAGCTAAGTTTACACTATTGAAAGATCTTCCAATACAGGCCGAACTGTCAAAAGTCTTCCAATAGCATCCAATTAGGTGACAATTACCAATATTCAATCAAGTGCTTGGTTAATTTCATTCAAATATAAGACAATTTTTTGGCAGAGAATCGGCTGAAAATTACCGACAATTTAATATCTTCCAATTAATAATAATTGTCTGTTTATACGGTTGGAAGACTTGAGAAAACAAAAAACTGGTAGGCTCATTGAAAAACAATTTTCTAGGCAGTTTACAGAAAATATGGAAATATGTTTTAGAAGTGAAAACAACAGGTCGTGCAAAAACTTTTAGAAAAATATAAAACATGAAAAACAAGTAAAAAAATATCGAAGCAGGCAATAATTACTTACTAGTAAAGTTTGTTCATGCGGCCAATAATTTTCTAATGTTTTGTTTTGATGACTTATTTAAATGAGTATTATTTAGAAATGTTGTTTAGAAATAACATCATTCAATATCCAATTAGTTAACGACCGTGCAAAATACCAAAACTTTTGTGTTTATACGTGTTCAAACACTGACAAATAGTCAGCCAATTTTTAATAGAAAATTGCCTGACTATTGGATTCCAATTTTTTTTTCTGTCACTTTTGACAGATAAAATGGGCTGTTAAAAGCAGGTTCAGACAACATAAGGGACTTCATTTGCAGTCAACTTCATTCTTTGAACGTAAATTTTGACCAAGGCAGCTAGTTAATTTTTCAAGTGTCATGAATTTCAAATTCAGAACTTTACTTCACAAACCTCTAACTTCAAGTTCATAGTACAAACATTACCAAAATCATTATTGTCTACAAACAATTCCCCAGGCAAGCTAAAAGTCCATCACGATTTGTTTTTTTGTATTGTAAAGAAATATTACTTGTTTCTTTTCCAAATGTACATGGAACCTTTTAACAGAAAGCATTAAATTGAGTTGTGCAGAAAATAAATAAATCATTGCGTAATAAAGTTCAGCTTTTAGTTGAATGTTTTTTCATTCAACGGAAAGCTGAACTTTATGACTATGATTTATTTATTTTCTGCACAACTTTATTTAATGCTTTCTGTAAAAAGGTTTCTTGTAAATTTGGAAAAGAAATAAGTAAAATTTATTTAAAATACAAAATACAAATCGTGGTGGACTTGTAGCTTGCCTGAGGTGAGGAATGTTTTGTAGGCAATAATGTTTTTGGTAATTTTTGTACTGTGAACTTAGAGTAGAGGTTTGTGAAGTGAAATTCTGAAATTGAAATACATGACACTTGAAAAACTAACTAGTTTCCAAAAAATGATTGTCATTTTAATCATGCCCACCTAAAAAGGTAACAAATAATCAAGCTTTCTAAAAGATTATGCAAAATTGGATTTGACTTGTTTTCAAATTTTTTAAATGTTGAGACAACAATAACAGCGTATTTTTAAACGACTTTCTAAGCCTTAACGATTAAAAGGCAACCCTCTGAATCACTAGAAGCAAAATATCCCAGAATTACTTATAGCAGAAAAGTTTTGAATTAATTGTTGTATACTCTTAAAGGGATTTGCAACTGCTAAAGATGTGAGAAATATTCTTCCTCTCAAACTCGAATTTCCTTGAAAGTCGCCAGGATAGTATTTTAATGTTCTTCCACAACTCACAACAGGTATGCCTACAATTTCAAACAAATAAGAAATATTTTTGTACAAAATTGCTTCCAAACCAAAACTCAATTAAATCATTAGCAGTCATTTATTTACAAGCAAGTGTGATATTTAAAATGTTTAAATATGGTATAGCTAACACATAATCCAACGCCAAGCCTAATGTACCTATGTACATATTTACATTTAGGATAAACTACATGCATTAGTGCAAGGAATTCTATATTTTTATATATTTGTGTTTATTTATTTACACAAATTTTACTTTGAATTTACTAGCTTTAAATATTAAGGGCCTTGTATTTTATTAAATTAAATTCTTTTTCAAAATTATGAAAAATAATTGGTTTTTGATTGTAGCAAAACCCATTAGAATTAAGCCTTAAAAATGTATTTTAAAATTTTAAGCTGATGATAGCAGGCATAGTAAATAACATAATAAATATGTAACACTTATTTGTAATGTATGTACGTATTAGTTTTAGCTATACCCACTTTTCTAGTACAGTCTGAGATTTTTCACATTGCTATGAATAATATTTAGCTTACTACTGAACTGGAAAACTTCATATGTAAAACACAAAATAAAATAAAGAACTTAAAAGCTTTGGGAGCACCCCCCATCTCAGCCCCCTATCACTTGAATATACACCCACTTAAAAAAATACCATAATCTTTGTTCATTCAATTAATAAGTGCAGTTGGAGTGTGTTATGCATTTACTGTATTGCTTATCTAATTGCTGCTTTTTTTCACTTCCAACGCCAATTTCAAGTTTGTACCTAACTCTGGGACAATGAATGTGGTTCAAAAGGAAAAATATAACGCCTTGTTTAGCAAACAACTAACCAAATACCAGATCAAAACCAAACAAACCGGCTTTTACATCTAATTGTCGTCGACAGCTAACTCGACTTTTGTTTGTCTTTGAAATATCCACAAAACTTTTTATTCTTAGCCAAATAAAAATACAAATAAATAAAAGACAAGATTATTAAAGTAACATGCCATAAGTCATTTGGAATTATACTAGGTATAATTTATTTCGTCACATTCATGGCTAGCTCTGGGTGCAGAAAAAACAAAAGTTTTCTCTCCTCTCTTTATATTAATTTGAAAAAATATCTTAAAGATTTAAAATCTTCTCTGTGTTAGCTTAATATTGAAAGAATTGTAAAAAAGGAATGAAATTTAAATAAAATGCTTTCAGTACTTTTAGATGCGGCTTCTTGAAGAACCCGACTTAATATCAAACAATTTCTTCACAAAGTAAACCTGAAACAGACAAAAAAATGAAGGTACAATTTGTTTTCCTTTGATTATTGTTAGTGGATGAATGTGTCTCACCTGAACTGAGCAAGTTGCAAGTATCACGAGAATTTGGCTGACGGAGAAAGTTTGAACGTATTGGTTGTTGTCCAATAAGAGAGCATAGTCGCGGGCCTCTCGGTTTTTACTGAACGATTGATAAGACAACATGTCGTTGATGTTCCTCTCCACGAGACCAATGGTTTGCTATAAAACACAAACTTATTTAAAAACTTCAAGATAAACAAGGATGCTTCAAATTACCGTAAAGTTCTGCATATTCAATTGTAAGGCTTCGATTTCCTTGGCGTATTTGTCCCAGGCGTCGTACTTAACCACAGTTATGTAGATGTTAACGAGCTTGCTGGCAAACCTAGAGAACTGGTTATCGATGCACACCCCATAGTAGCCGCCTGGTGAGGTTTGATCTGTGTAATCCGCTGTGGGCAGCCACTCATACGGCTTTACTATGACTCCTGCTGGATTCCGAACAGCAAATCCGGCCATTCCATCGCCACCACGTACAACCTGGTTAATATTATTATCGGTTTTTAAATTACAAATCAATCAACAAGTGGTAAATTCTGGTTGGCTTTCATCCAAGCAGAACGGCGGCGGTGGCAACAACAACAAAAACTCTGTTTATGAATAGAAAAAGATACTTACACTGAAAGATACATAGAAAGTTGCTCCGGGCTGGACATATTGATGATAGCAATCCTCTTTTCCTGCGTCCAGATGGACCTTGTAGTCCATTGCAACAGCTGGCAGATTTTCATACCATGGCTTGTGAATCTCCTGGGCGGTGGTTTTTATTGATAAATTTGAAAATAAGCAAAAAGTCGCAAGAATAACTAGACTAACATGCCACGTCAAAAATTTCATATTTGCGATTTGTTTTGACTTGACTCTGCGGTCTGTTGAAATATGGATGGAGAGATGGTGGAGGTTTGACAGTTTTGTGTTTTTAACAGGGATGACAAAGAGGTACTCAGATGTTTAAAAATAAAAAAAAAAACATTGTAGGAATTTTTTGAAGTGAAAGTTTTTGATAGAAAAAGCTTTAAGTTTGCTAAAGCTGTTACGAGCTTTTTTTATGATAGTGATGAGATAAGATAAAAGAAAATAAACAATATTTTTATTGCACTTGGATAAAAATTATTTGTTATAAATATTTTATTACTTTTTGCAACAACTGCTAAAGTGAAGAGTAATAAAAGATGGTAATTCGTAATTTTCTTGAAGTGGTGAATGCTATAAAACCATAAAACACAAGGTTTGTCAGTTTTTATGGAAGAGTCAGTTTAAACTTTTTGACTCTTGGCAACAATTTATATTTTTATTTCAAAAGGTGGTCAATGTAGTTAAAAGCCTCAATGTCAAGTTATTCTTCAACATGTTTAAAATATTCAATATTTATTTTTTGACAAATTTGTACCGAGAATAAGTAAAAGTTATTAAAGTTATTTATTTACCAACATTATATTAAAATACAAAATTTAAATACAAAGAAATTTCTATACATATTTTGTAAGAATTTAGTTTGGTATAAGACAACTTAAAGTTGGTTAACGCTGCAACTTTAAGTTGCTCACACTGTTGAATACCATTGGTCTCATAAGTTTCTGTCAACTTTGTATAATCATGGAGCTGTTTTTTTACGTTCGCCGAAGCATCAAGATGGCGTTGCAAGCTTTATAGAAAAAGGTTATGTACAAAACTGCAATAGCTAATATCGCCGTAGTCACTAGGTGTCACCCCCTGTATTTATGAAATACACTGGAGAACTGAATTGTCAATAGTTTTGGAATCTGAAATCTGGGGTGCCAGCACGTAACTTGATACAATCGAGGATTGTCAATCGTTGATCAACTCGAAACAAATTATTTTTGATAGCACGTAATTTGAGACGAGTTCCATTGTGACTTTTACTTAAAAAAGTCATTGTGAACTATAAAATGAAATGTCAAAAGAGTTTTCTTTGAAATTATTTCATTCTAGTTTCAATTTTAAGTTTTTTTCGAAATGTTTTTCTTTGATTGATTGATTTGGAGAGTGAATGTGAAGGCGAAGAAGTGTCCTGTGCTAAAATCAAAAGAAGATATGTGAGAGATAATAGTAACCCATTCGAATTGAGTGAAAATGAGTAAATATTCAAAAAGAAAAGAAAGATCATGTAGGTATAACATTTGTAAAACAATTTTTTTTTAGCTTTGTGTAGCAGTTTAGAGTCAACAAGGAATGTTTTCACACGATACTCAGCTCGTTAGATCTTCCAGAAGACAGAAGAGAACATCAGTTCCACCAGTTCTAAAGCATATGTATATACATAATATTTAACATCAACCTACTTTTTTCCAATCTTTAAGATCTTTTTGTGTAGGACCCTCTGTGTTTAGGGATTCAATCAGTTTTCCCCACAGCATATTGCTATTTTTTCCTCCCTTGGGCAGTTTTAAAAATTCCCCTCGCTAAATCAAGGTGAGAACTCATAAAATTGGTCAAAAATCTCAGTCTGTTTTTTTATTTATTGACATATTATTTTGTTTTTCCATTTTTCTCATACAAAAATCGATGCCGACGATAACTAATTTCTGTCGAGTGAAAACTTTTGTTTCAAACGTCAATTTGAAGTTTGTGTGCTGCCGAATCTGGCGAAACAATCGAGGACACTCGATTGAACCAAAATGTGTGCTGCCAATGCTCGATTGTATCGACTAAACTCGGTTGTATCAAGTTACGTGCTGGCACCCCTGTCTCTTGCAAAATATACGAAACAAACGTGAAATCAGCCACGCTCAGCCTTATTCCTCCAATAACTCTGTAATTTTCTTTCGAGCTCATAGAGCGCGCTCTTATTGAAATGAGAAACACAAACCGAGTGCTCTGATTGATAGGTCTAAGCTAAAAAAGAAGCACATATCTTTCTTTGGCAGCTCACTTCTCTGCTCTGAGCTTAAAAAGAAAAACACCTAAAGCGGAAATTTTACTCTATGCATAATAATGCATAATGCAGACAATTGGAGGGAGGCCGTTATATTTCACGATCAAAAAGTGGGAGAGAACACACCAGTGGCAATTCTTTTTATTTCCTATAAAATACTTTGCATTAGTGTTGCCGAAAGCCTTAACGAAAGCGTAATGAAAAAAATAAAATAATAAATAAAGGCTAACAAAAAATGAAAAAAAGTTTGAACAACCAAAAAACATTGCTTTAAAAGGTGGCTATAATTAGATACACAGTGTTTTTCCATATTCTTAAAATGAGAGTTACAACGTACTTTGAATTTTTCATATAGTAAAAATGCTGCAATTAGTTCGCTATAATTTTCATCCGATTTCCTATAATTTGCATTTTTGAAGACATCCGCATTTTGATCTGTCTCTATTAAACCAGTGTGGTTTCATTATTTTGCATCATTTTTGTCTGCAGACTTTGAAGTGGAAATACGTGTAAATCCACCATAAATAAAATTATTATGCACTCTCAAATTTATAGGGTCATTAGTTTTGGTTTTCAAAATTTAAAAAATTCAATTCAATTCAATTTTTCTCTATTCTTATTATTATAAATTAGGTTTTACAAAAGTAATCTTAAATAACTAACAAAATAAGATTTATAAATATAATAAGAATGGTTAGTGTCATCTTTTATTGAAGAAGAAAATATAAGTGATGAAATGGTGACAAAATAAATATAATTAAAAAGAAAAATGAAACTAAAAAGGTATTAAAACTTAAAGAACTTGAAAGAAGAAAAAAGTTAATTCAAAAAAAGCTAATTTTTCAGTATAACAAATCGTGTAGTTATGTATATTAACAACAATTTAGTTTTTTATATTTTAGTACGGTTATCAAAACCTCGATTTCTTGATGATCCAAATCAAGAAGCCACACTTTTACTGCTCTTATAAAACCGATGAAATTTCTTAAGTTACGAATTTCTAATGGGAACGTTTTGAAAAGTTTACAAGAAATAATAGAGTATGAGTTTCTATAGTTTGTTGCGAGAAAAAAGGGAATATTTTTACTAAGCAAGCGGAATTTCTACGTAGGTTTATCATGTCCGAAATCGGGCTTTGCAAGTAACCGGCTTTCTTGAATAACTTTCAAGACTTTAAAATAATATCTATCGGGTGATTTTTTTGAGGTTAGGATTTTCATGCATTATTATTTGACAGATCACGCGGGATTTCAGACATGGTGTCAAAGAGAAAGATGGTCAGTATGCTTTGACATTTCATCATGAATAGACTTACTAACGAACAACGCTTGCAAATCATTGAATTTTATTACCAAAATCAGTGTTCGGTTCGAAATGTGTTTCGCGCTTGACGCAAATTTTATGCGTTTTTTTTTTTTAAAAAGTTCTCAAGCTCTTAAAAAATCACCCATTATGTATTTATTGTCCTCCATTGAAAAGAGGACAGTGTTTAATATAATGGGTGATTTTTTAAGAGCTTGAGAACTTTAAAAAAAAAAAAAAACGCATAAAATTTGAGTAAAGCGCGAAACACATTTCGAACCGAACACTGATTTTGGTAATAAAATTCAATGATTTGCAAGCGTTGCTCGTTAGTAAGTCTATTCATGATGAAATGTCAAAGCATACTGAGCATCTTTCTCTTTGACACCATGTCTGAAATCCCGCGTGATCTGTCAAATACTAATGCATGAAAATCCTAACCTCAAAAAAATCACCCGATATAAATGACGAAATTGCAAATATCGAAACAATTCTACTGAGTGCCTTGAGCGATGAGTTTTAAAAACATATCTTATGGATAATTTTTGAATAATAGTGTGCTGTTGAAGATGGTTGACATATCCTACACCACCAAAAATATGAGTATTTAAGAAAAATCAATGAATGACAAGGTCAGGAAACATTTCTTAAAAATTTGTGAACTATGGGCTGTGGCCGCCAAATGTTGACCATTTTTTAAGAGAATTTTAACAATTTTAAACCGTTCGTTAGTGAGATTGACACTGTTTACTTTTCAGTAATGTCATTGTTTTTTCTTCTCTAGTGTCAAAAGATGACAGCTTCAAAAGTGACGATTACCTAAATTGCGTTCTTTTTAAATGAAACCGCTTATTGGTAGGTTTTGTATATAGCAATCGTAAAATTTGGTGCGTACACAGATGACTAGGGCCATGAAAAAGTTCAATATCTAAATGAAAATTGTGGGGCGACTTTCCATTACCGCAGCACGAATTTCTTCTGATTTTTTTTTTTACAGTTAGGTAGGGCGAGAAAACACCTTTAAGTCATAAAAAAAATATTTTCTTTATCGGACTTAACCCTACTTTTTTTGTATTTTGTGTTTTGAGTCTAAAACAAGTATAGTATATATAGTAGGTATGCAACCCCCCTGCTTGGGGTCACTATAAGATACTTTTTGCATTTGAGCACTAAAATCAAAGAAATCCCCAATAAAAATAAATCAAGTATGGCAATACTGGACAAAAAACAGGGAAGAAATGTCAAAATCATGTAATTATTATTTATTTGCACATATCTATCAAATAAAAAAACCGGGTGCTGCGGTAATGGAAAGTTGAGCCAAAAATGATAATGTTATTTCCAGCTTTGTCCAATCCGAGCGATAAACTGAAACTGAAAATCATTTTGCTTTCACAACCATGGTTACCAACTGGTTGTTTTTTATTTTCATTCTATATGAATTATGTTTATGAGACTTCCACAATGCAATTTTACAAAACAAAATATTCTATATGATATTTAAGTAAGTTTTTGTATATTTTTGTTTTGTTTGAATATTTAACAGAATTCAATCGTTTTCAGGACAAAAATGTTCATACAAAATGCAGTGTATCCCCTAAAAAAGTAAGTAAATCTCTATCAGTGGGTGTAATAAAATTTTTTTTTTTAATAGTCTACTAAGTGTTTTTGGATGTTGCTTGTTCGTTAGCCATGAAAGAAGTCGGCTTTAGATTTACAGCTTGGTTCAGCAAATCCGATTAATACCAAAGCCAAAAGTTAGTAATACATAACTCTGAGGAATGTCATTTGCATGTAATGAAGAAACCTGGCAACAGATGTGATATTCTTTAATAGACAAAACGTCAAATTAACCATAAAAGCATTCATGAGTAAAAGTATTTAAAAAATAAATAATCTCACGACCGAGTGGCACTATAATATAAAACGCCAAAAACAGAAAGATCGGCCTTTGCATTACTAATTAAGCACCCTGTAAGCAAAATAAGCCACATTTCAAACTACCTTACCTGCTCTGGAGGTAAACCGTCCAGAGGTTAACTGGCAGAGGTAAACCGGCGGAGGTAAACAGTCACGTAAAAAAAAATTACCAACATAATTCAAGTCCGAAAAATTTGTAAACTCAGATTAATGAATTCATTCATTCATAATTTAAGAAAATCCAGACACTAACAGTCTTATTAAAAAACGCTGTATAGAGCCTACATAAAGTTATGTAATCTCTATAATGCCTCTAAACGCAAAAATGCTATTTATAAAAATTATGCAAGGGTGCATAGTCCTATAATAAGCTAAACGCGTTTTGAGGTTGAATAAAGCCTACATAAGGAAATTATTGTTATTATTATTTCGTAAAAGTCATTTTGATTTCTCTCCATTTTTGAAATTAAAATAAAAACAATAATGCCTCTCCAGTTTAGCTCGTTTATTAATGATTTAAAGAATTTAAATCGCGTTTTACCGACTCCAAGAAGGCGGAAAGTTTATAAAAAAAGGATCAACCCAATGAGCCTAAGAAACGAAGAATTTAAAAAAAATATAGATTTTCGAAAGAGAATCTCATAAAAATAATTGGAATTATTTTTTTATATTTTATTTCTTATGACCAACAGCTGATTTGATAGACAGATAAATGGAATAGATTGCTCCATTTTGGTACTTTTTTGATATATAAGCATTGTATAACTAAAATTTAAAGCAAAATTTTTTATAAATAGGAATTTTATATATACATTTTAAATACATAAATCCTTATGCACTGTATAACTATTCATCTGTTTAGCGAATTCTATTAAATAAGACTGTAAGACTATTTTGTTATTTTGAAGCCATTTGCCCAGCACGCTATTAAAATTAAGTCTATTTATTTATCTATTTATTTATTTATTTATTTATTTATTTATTCATCTTAATACAAGCTATAACTTAACACTAACCTAACAATTTTTTTTTTGTTCTTGTTATCAGTTTTCAACATTAATTCATGTGGGCCCTAAGGCCCACATAAAAGCTCTTTAATGTACAAGAACTAACAATTTTGATTTTATTAGACTTAAAATTAAAAGGGACGAGGAATGCGGACTCAAAAAAGGAAAAAGTAAGGTATCTTTCAGTTGGGATTTGGAAATGTTAAAGTCGAAGTCTAGCATAGCAGCGTTGCAGTGACGAAGAATTCTGGTCATTGGTTCAAAGTGCCCGTAATTAGTGCGGTGATGAGGGATATAGAAAAGAGAGACAGATAGCAGATTTCGAGGGTTAATGTTAAGATGAATTTCACTCACGAGTGCCGGGGAATCTATATTTTTTAATCGATCGGCATATTAAGGAGGCAAGTTGGATGTATCATCCCAGGGAAGGCCACGTAAGGCAAATCGAACAAAACGTCTTTGAACATTTTCAATTCTAGGTGAATAGTTTTCATAAAAGTACTTGGCATGCATATTCAAGATGAGGACGGACTAGGGAAATGTAAAGCTCTTTAGTTACATAGGGGTTGGAAAATTCTTTTGACCATTTCTTAATAAAACCGAGAGATCTATTAGCTTTATTAATAATTTGGTCAAAATGGGAATGGAAATTGAGGTGTTTGTCACACATAATACCAAGATCTCTAATAGAATCGACTACGTTGACGGCGTCATTAAGGAAGTAGTATACTCTATGAGATGGGATTTGTTTGCGCGAAAAGGTCATTTGTTTACATTTACCCACATTTAACTCTAGGAAATTATGCATGCACCAAACAAAAAAGACATTAAGATCATTTTGTAAAAGTAAGGAATCAGATGGAGTTGAGATAATCTTAAACATTTTCTTATCATCCGCAAACATTAGGATATCTGAGTTTTTTAATTTAAGACAGACATTGTTAACGGATAAGACGAAGAGAAGGGGGCCAAGGTGACTACCTTGTGGGACGCCAGAAGTTGCATGTATGGGACTGGAAACTGAGTTACGGAAGAGGACTCTATAAGTTCTATTGGCAAGGTAGGAGCCTATCCAGTTTATAAACATAGATGGAAAGCCTAGGGCTCTAAGTTTGAGATAAATTATCTTATGGGATATTTTATCAAAGGCTTTGCTGTAGTCAGTGTATACAACATCAACTTTTCATTACCATTCTCAAGGGCTGACAAAACTTTTGACATAAACTCAATTAAGTTAGTCGTAGTGGATCTACCTTTAAGAAAACCCTGTTGAAATAAACGGAATCAAAAACTAGGCTTTCAAAAAGTTTTGGGATGCACGAAAGTTTCGCAATAGGTCTATAATTGTTTTATTGCCTTGTTTATGAATGGGAAATATAAATGAATCTTTCAATATATGAGGAAACACACCTTGGGAAAAAGAGATTTCAAAGAGTGCAGTTAGAGGCTTTGACAAAGAATGCATACATTTTTTTAGAACAACTGATGGGACGCCATCAGGGGACCAGGGCTAAAGTTTTCTTTGAGGCTTACGATTTTGGCAAGTACCATTTCTTCAGTTATTGTAAAAGATGAAAGAGAGGTTTGAGTGCAGCCATTTAAATAACTAAAGTAGTGTGGATCACGATCATGAAGATGTTCAGTATACGATTAATTCCAAAAATTAAAAAAAAAAACTGACTCCTCCCCAAAATCCGCAGTGTCAATTTTATCGTCGATTGTGTTTTTTGAAAATCTAGGCATCGTCCACTCCATTTCTTCATCTTTCGAATCACCCTGAACCAGGTTAAAAAAAAATCAATTAAAGATGATATTGAATTTTCGAAATCCGACAAAAAACTGCTTAGAGTTTTTTTGGATACATTTCTTAAATCATTATTACTAAGGTCAAATTTAAATAACTAGTAGTCGTTTTAAAAATTCTAAATAAAAATGTAAAGCGTTTGTTTTTACAATAATTTTATTAAAAGTAGTGAGTTTTGATTTTGAGAATTTGTACGGCTTGTGTAATGCGTAGATATGTAATTCTCTCTGTTCCCTAAGTCCAATTCAAATCAAGAGTTTATATTTTTATTAAAGTTATTAGGTATTTACACAAAGTTGCTTAAATGAGTTTAATCGTTGTTTCTGTTTAGCCAAGTGAGTACCTATGTTAAAAGAACGTTTTCGTTACTCAAATCTTCGAACATCTTTTTTCGTTTCCGAAAAATATGACCAAATGGAATAAAAAATGACCATTTGACCAAGTAAAATTTGGTCACAGATGACCAATATGGCAATCGTGTTCACAACTCTATAAACAAAATAAATTTATTGTTTTCTGGTTCAGTTTTGCCACCGTTCTCTAAATTAATATGTTTCCCACTTAAGTTGTTAAGAATATGCGATGTTTTTTCATCGAAAAATGAATGCATCCTACAAAAATCTAGTTGAAGACTGACAAACAAATTCATTGCATACTTTTTGGCAACAGTTCCGTTATTTATAAAATTGTGGATATCAAATTCAAACGTAAATATTGAATTTTCAAGTTCATTCATGTTTATTTTCACATAAATTTAGTTTTTTTGAAAGTGAATTAAATCTTTTAAAAAAAGTGACTTCTTCTTGTTGATGTGTGTTGAAAAATAAATAATTTTGGAAGATTGGATAATGGCTTTCTCATTTCAAGGTATGTAATCCCTTCCATTTCTCTATTGTGTCAAATTTGCTCATGACTCCAATAAGTGTATTTTTGGGAATTCTATGATAGTTTTAAGTCCTTTGGAAACCTTCCTTCATAAATAACCAAATTAATATAAAACAAATAAGAAAAATACCATCGTTTTACCATTAACGTGTCCAATCCAATCCTTAAATCAAGAATTGTTTCCTTATTTATTGCTTCACAATCATTTTTCTTGATTCTTGACGATTCACATTTTAAAGAACACGTTACATTAATTGCATGATAATATACTAGTTAGATAAAAGCCTTACAACTAAGCGAAGTAACAAAAAAAAGAGCAGAGAAATCCCAGTCTATGTTCATCGTATCTTTGTGATCATCCCAGCGGCAATAGTCACCCCACCCACTCGCAACATTACCCTCCCCAATTCCTTAAAATCTGCATAATTCTCAACACAAATTGGCCTCGTTGTCTCAATTTCCACCACTGCACACGAATCGTTGCCCAAGCAACGAGGTTTCTTCTTGATTACCTCTCCGGTTCCCTTGTGGATCTGTGAATTCAGTTTGATAATTGTGGCAGGTTCAATGAGCGACTGGTGGTGCATAATAACTGGGAACCCGATTGTAATGGGAACCTTGACGTTGAACACCAAGATGCGGCACTGAAAACGAGAAGTAACCGGAATTGGGTTCTGTGGATCGCAAATGATGCATCCCACATTGATTGTATTGATGTCGACTCCAGCTAGAGTCACAGACACTTGGTCACCGGCGAAAACGGTGAGTTTTGAAGCCTCATCGATTGAAAGGCCCTTAACTTGAGCCTGTTCACGACTCGGACCGACCAGGACCTTGTCGTTGACACACAGCACGCCCGTCTCAATGCGGCCGGAGATGCACAGTCCAGATCCGGTGCCTTTGAATATATCCGAGACGGACATGCGGAACGGACGGTCAATAGCTCTTTCGGGGATCTTGAATTTGTCAATGACATCGAGAAGGTACTGACCGGTGTACCATGACACCAGTTCAGGGTCAGTAGCGGGCTTTGTGAGATTCTCACCAGTGAGCCCTGAGCAAGGGATAAATGTTACATCTGAGACTCGGAATCCAGCTCTTTTTAAGAAGCCCGACAATTTGCCGACGATTTCGTCAAAGCGCTCCTTGGCCCAGTTTACCGTGTCCATTTTATTGATCACCACGGCGAGTTGGCTCACTCCAAGTGACCGGACTAATAACGCATGCTCCCGGGTCTGTCCTCCTTGTTCAAATCCAGTCTCGAATTCTCCACGAGTCGCATCCACAACGAGAAGGGCGACATCAGCTTGAGTAGCTCCGGAAATCATGTTCGGGATGAAATCCTTGTGGCCTGGAGCATCTAGAAGAGTGACAACTCTGTTTGGTGTCTCAATGCGTGAGCTTCCAACATCCATCGTGATTCCTGCAATGAAAATTGATACAAAATAATTCCCACCAATGATTCTAAATACTTACCTCTTGCTCTTTCCTCGCCAGTCTCATCGAGAACCCATGCGTACATGAAGCTCTGCTTGCCCATTTTCTTGCTCTCCTGCTCGTGTTTGTGCATCACCCTCTGAGACACGTTACCAGTGTCGAACAGGATGTGACCCATAAGAGTACTTTTGCCAGCGTCCACATGACCAATGACAATCATATGGAAGTGAGGCTTCTCGTCAGCTCTTTCCTTGGTGTACAATTGTTGGGCATTCCTCTGAGATTGTTCCTTGGACACTTTGAAGACTCCAGCTCCGCGGGCACCATCTGTCTCTCCATTATTTGGTTCTGGAGTGTTTCTTCCTGAAACAGCTGGCGACTGGAACTGGGGTGAATTAATTTCAAACCCACGGCGAATATCCTTCTCGGGAACTTGAAGAACAGTCACGGCCACAGTTGGCACTGGCTCTGGTCTTTTTTCCAACACCACTCCACTGGGTTTGGCCGCCGTCTTCGATGAAACACTGGGAGTGATCTTTTCCTTCTTGGCAGCTGGTTTCTCACTTTCTTCACTCAGAATCTCATCGAGGATCTTTGTGATGTCATAGGCAAACCTCATCGACGACTCAACGATTCTTCTCTCCGAGACAGCGTCACCGACCACACTTCGTACTTCGTCAATGCACGAAACTAGCTTAGCTTGTTCGATATCATTTAGCACAGGCATCTGGAAGCTTTCCGAGTCCCTTCTAGATTTCTCGTACATTTCTTCGTCGTCTTGTCCACCTTCGTCTTCCTCGGCGATATCCCGATTATTGGCTATGAAAGCCGACATACTCTGCTGTCCACGAGCGCGATCGAATAACCATTGTGATGCATCTGTTGGCGATATGCAGGTGTCGTCGTCGACAGAATGGCCATAGACATCGTCGTAGCCATCGTATTCGTCGTTGAAGTCCATCGTGCGGACTATTCTGTGTCGTGACATTTTTATATCGTTTTATCTCTAATTGTGATTCCCTGAAAGAGTTCAAATATATTTTTGTGAAATTTTTGGAAATTTATTTCAAAAAATGTTGAAATTTTACTTTGAATAATATTTTTTATCAATTTGCTTTTGCTGAATTCTTTTTTAACTGATGAATCAAAAAGAAAAGTAAAGTAAAACCAACAAAAACATGTGAAGTGTCAAGTCAAATGTCAGAAAATTGATGTTTTGATTGTCAGTGATGCCAAATTATCTGTAAATAAGTTGAATGATTTGTTTTGTGTTGATTTCCATTCTGCAAATAAAATTGATTCTTGATTTTTTTCGGATTCTTTTTTTTTTGGAAATTAAAAGTAACCCAAGAAACGAACAAAATCCCTAGCCATTTTTTCTTTATAAATTTTTGCTTTTCTAAAAATCCCAAAGACTTGGCCCAGCAACGTATACTTCAGCTTTTTCTTTTCAGTTGAATTTTCAACAAATTAAAATAGATGCGGATAGCTTAACCCTTAAACCAGCCAGCGGTCAGCAACAGGCGGACTGCGGTCCGTTTCGTTTAAAGGTCAAACTGCGGACCGCGGAACCACGAAATGTCAAACTTAGCCATACTACCGATTCAATTTAATAACATTTATGTATGTAAATTTAAACAAAATTAAAAAATGGTTTACTAACACACAAGCAAGTGTGTTTGCAACTCCTGGTCCTGTACGCAATTTCAAATATGGCGGCTAAGCACGTAATTACAGACAAATAAATTAAATTGACATACAAAATGTAAACAATCGCTTTTTTTGTAAGTAAAATTTTCTCTGCAGTCGAATCGGAGCTTTCGTTCGATATCGATTGTTTTATAATTTTTCGTGTTTTAAAACGTTTCGTACCAATAATATTAATCCTAAAAAGCGAAAAGTGGACAGTGAAAATAGGAAGTTTTTGACCGAGTGGACGGAACAATATTGTTTTACGCTGGGCGTACTTACTGCAACACAAAAATATTCGTTGGCTAAGTAAAGGTCATGTTATTGAACGTTTCTGGATGATTAAAGAGCAAGTTATATTCTTGCAAAACTTGAATACGACGGAAGCAAGGAAGCACTTGGAGTTCATAACAAAAGAGCGCAATGTACTAGCTTTGGCTTTTCTAAAAGATGTTCTGAAATATTTAAATGAGCTTAACAACCAGTTACAAGAAAATGGGAAATTAAAATGTGATTTAATGCAAAGCGTGTCCGCTTTTCGTCGTAAGCTGGATATTTTCGAAAAAAAGATATTGCTAAAAAAGAATTTATTCATTTCTCAACAATTCTTGAATATTAAAAGAAGAACCTTGTTCTGTAACTAAAGCCTCCACTCCGGCGAAAAATATTAAAATTTGGATCAAAACTCATTTCATCGCATTATCGAGGTCCTGTAACTTTGACAATCGATAATTTTATTGTATGAACGAAATTGAATGACAATCACTGGAAAGCTCGATAGAATTACTGAGTTAAATCTCGTGTTGGATAGGGTATCCTGGATAGGCACATTTTTATATACCTTACTGAAAGAGTTGGATATTTTAACTGAGATAGCTGGTAAAAAATAAAAAGCAACTTTCAGCTGTTCACTAAAAGCAGACAAACATTTTGATTTCGAGTTCCAAAACTATTGTAAAATAAAGTTTTAAATAATTCACTGATTTTTTTTTAAAACGTAAAAATCAAATTTCAGACTCCTTCAAATTCTGCCATATGTTAAATCAGCTGTTTTGTTAGATAGCCACATTTATCAGAAATTCTCGGATACCTCAAGATCCCTTTTTAAACATCCCAGCTGTTTGGAACAGCTGTTCTTTAAACACGTAAAGCTTTAACAAAAAGGTATCCGGATACCCTATCTGTCTGATATTGAACGCAGCCAATGGTGTTTTATAAGCTTGAAAGGTTATATGTAGGAACTTTAAAATTTCTTCTTTGTTTTTGATTTTTTTGTGACAGAAGATTCAATCCCTGTCTGTGCCATCTTAAGGTTTTTTTCACGGGTACTGCCTCTTGCGAGGAATTGACAAATCCTCTAAGAGTAATTCTTGTCATAAAAGTGCTTTCTCAAATTAGCCGTTCGGATTCGATTTAAAACTATAGGTTCCCTCCATTCCTGACAACAGTACTCGCACACAGGAATGGTTTAAAAGTTGTAAGTCAATAGGCCCTAGTTCTCAACGGACTGTTGCGCCATTTAATTTATTTTTGTTAGTGTTGTTTTATTTTTTTAACAATGCCTGAGTTACAGAACATCTTCAAAACCTTAACTTTGTGGGAGAATATAGAAATGACATTGTCCAACATTTTCAGACGATGTGACGTTTAAAATTGTCAACTGTCGTTGATTAAAGAAGCTGATAATGAGCAGGTTCAGGCAACATAAGGGACTTTATTTGCAGTCAACTTCATTCTTTGAACGTACATTTTGACCAAGGCAACTAATTAGTTTTTCAAGTGTCATGAATTTTAAATTCAGAACTTTACTTCGCAAACCTCTACTTTAAGTTCATAGCACAAAAAGTACCAACAAATTATTGTCTACAAAACACTCCTCAGATAAGTAATTCCGTCATGATTTGTATTTTGTATTGTAAAGAAATATTACTTATTTCTTTTCCACTTTGAAAAGAAACCCTTTTACACAAAACATTTATAAATGGAATTGTGCAGAAAATAAATAAATCATAGACTAATAAAGTTCAGATTGCAGTTGAATGAAAAAACATGATCAACTGTCATTTTGATAGAAGTAGACTTGACTTAATAGTTAGGGAGATTTTTCTTGACTAAGTTTCCGGTCAACTTTCCATTAAATTTGCCTTAATTGGAAGGTAATTTTTTGGCATCTGGCCAATCAGATACTAGAAACTTGCCTAACTTTCAAGTTCCTTATGTCGTCTGAACCTGCCCAAAAATGGGCGGGTTCAAACAATATAAGGGACTTCATTTGCTTTCTTTCAACGTACATTTTGACCAAGGCAACTAGTTAGTTTTTCAACTGTAATACATTTCAATCTCGGAACTTCCAAGAACATTATTGTCTACAAAACGAGAGTGGGTCGAAAAGTTGTATTTTAAAATATTGTATGGTCAAAATTCTGTATGATACTGTATGGTCATAATACTGTATGGTTAATATTCTTTGTTTCAAAATACTGTAAATTTAAAATACTGTATTTTAAAATGCTGTATTGTCAAAATACTGTATCTCATAATAAAAATGAGAGAGAGATACAAGTAATTAAGATGATGAAAATGAGAAAGAGAAAATAAGAAGATTGGATTTATTTAGTTTTTGTTTTTATTAATTCAAGGACTTTATCATAGGTACATACATTATGTATGTTATAGTTCAAGGAAAGTACACTTCGTGTCACATGGATAGGGACAAGCTTTTTGCGTTTTTTATTTGACGTTATTTATTAAGTTTGTATTGCAAAAAATATGTTGGATTAAGTTGATAAATACAAGTTTCATAACGGTATTTCCGAAGAAGGTCATAAAAAGTACCTGTTCTTTATTTGTGTCACATGAATTGGGACAAGATTTAAATTTACCTATTAGCGTGTTAGATAAAGAATAATCTGACTGTTAGGGAGCTTAGTACGAGTATTTATTTGATAGAATCAAGAAGTATAAGGAGAGGTAAGGGTCTAAGCAAGGAGGAAATAAACCAAATTCGAGCTTACCAGAATCTTGGCAAAACCATCCATTTTAAAGCCAGCAAAATTAGGAGAAGTTCAAATGTTGTATACAATGATGTACCTCAAGGACCCAGAGAGGTATGGACAAAATCAAGAAGAAAGAGTCAAGAAAGCCACATCATTTTAGGAAAGGCGGGTGATAGTGAGAGCTGCTTTAAATTCAAGGCTTTCCATTAGTAAAATGAAGGCAGAAGCTGGGGTAAATGCTAGTAGATCGACTGTTGCTTGGGTGATACAGAAGGCAGACCATATACGACACTAACAAATGAAGAAAAAACCAGCATAGAATGCTGCACGCATGAGCCAACGGCTTAATTTTGCATAAAACCACCGTAAGTGGAATCGAGCTTGGCATACCGTCGTCTTTTCCGATGAAAAAAAAAATTTTAATTTGGACAGGCCTAATGGATATAACTGCTATTTCTATGATTTAAGAAAGGAATAATTCTACCTTGAAAAAAATCACAGCAAAGGAGTTGGTGTAACGGTATGAGGAGCAATCCGGGACCGTGGAGCTGGATTTTCAAAGCTCTAAAATGAAGGCAATCACTTACAAATCAATTCTGAATTATTTGGTGGACAACGATGGACTTTCCAACAAGATAATGCACCAACACATAACGCACGGACAACAAAAGCCTGCATTCAGGGCAAAATGTGAACCTATTACCATGGCCCCATATTCTCCTGGCTTGAACTTCATGGAAAACGTGTGGGGATGGCTTTCAAGAAAAGTCTACGAAGGAGGATGGCAATACCAAAAAACCGAAAAGATTATTGAAGCCATAACATGGTGCTGGACCCAAATTTCGCTCAATTTTCTGACAGCACTCTATGAATCCATACACCACATGTTACTTGAAGTAATTCAGAAACCAGGAGGCAGCACACTTTACTAAAAATTATTTAAATCCATTCAATAAAACCAGTATTTACCTAAACCCTAAGATTGTTTGTTATTTTCTTTACTTTAAAGGGTCGTACAGGTAAATTTAGATCTTGTCCCTATTCATGTGACACAAAAAAATGGGTACTTTTTATGACCTTCTTCGGAAAAACCGCCATAAAACAACTAAAACCAACATATTTTTTGCAATACAAACTTAACACATACCTTATTCATTCCACATTTGTGTTTTTTCCAAAAAACCCTAAGGATTTAAAAAACACGTCAAACAAAAAACGCAAAAATCTTGTCCCTATCCATGTGACACGAAGTGTATATTAGAGCATTATGCTAATGAAAAATTATTATGATGTTTTCTTTAAAAAAAAGTATTCTGTTTTCAAAATTCTGCAATTCAAAATGCTGTCAAAACGATTTTTATTTTTCAGCCTTATTTACAGCATTTTGAAATACAGAATTTTGATATACAGAATTGAGATGCAGTATTTTGATCATACAATATTTTGTCAATGCAGTATTTTCAAATGCAATATTTTGAGATACAGTATTTTAAACACTGTATTATAAACCTGCATACTTCGCCTGGTTATCGCTTTTTTTTTTGCGCTTGCCCAAGCCCAATGTTTCAAGATAGATAAGGTATTGTATGAGAGTTGTATTGCATAAAATGAAAATTATTTGTTGAAAAGTCACTTTGATTGCAAGTTATGTAACTACAACCGAATTTTTTAACATATTGGTTGACTGTTGAGTTGGTTAGTAATTCAATTACCAAATAATATTCATATTACAAAATAAGATTAATTCTAAAATTCTTGGTTTAGCGCCGCTAAACCTGCTGACTATGAGGAATCGCCCCTGTAAGGCAAGCTAGAAGTCCATCACGACAAGTATTTTTTATTGTAAAGAAATATTAGTTATTTCTTTTCCAGCCCGACAAGAAACAAACATTTAAATGGAATTGGGCAGAAAATAAATATATTACAGAGTTTTAAAGTTCAGATTTCAGTTGAATAAAGAAACATGATCAGTTGTCATTTTGTCATAAGTGCACTTGACTTGATAGTTAAGGAGATTTTTCTTGGCTAACTTTCCAGTCAACTTTCCAATACAGTTGCTTTAATTGGAAAGCAATCTTTTGACAGCTGGCCAATCAGATATTAGAAACTTACTATAACTATACCCAATATCAACTACATAAAGTAATTTGTGATCTAAATCCTCTATTTTCAAACAGAAACCAAATTGGCTCTGAAAAACAAGAATTGCCAATAGAACGCTATAAACAGATCGTTCACTTGCAAATGGCGAGTTTCTAAATACTTGGAAACGTTCAACAATCACACATATTTACAAATCGGGTGGGAGGCAAGATGTTTCAAACTATCGTCCAATTTGTAAAATTGGCTACGATTCCCAAATTTTTTGAAAAGTTAGTCTATGACCAATTAACTCCATCTCTTAAAGCAATGATTTCACCATACCAACATGGTTTTGTAGCTGTTAGATCCACTGCGACTAACCTCACTATTTTTAGTAATTTAGTCTTGAATGCACTTGGGAAAGGTTATCATTATGATGTTGTCTTTACTGACTTTTCTAAAGCTTTTGACAGAGTCAATCATGATGCTTTACTTATGAAGATAAATAAAGTAGGTTTTCACTCAAACTTTTTAAAATGGCGTACTGAATACGATCCCTTAAGTATGAATTTATACTTAAGGGATCGTATTCAGTACGTTCGTATAAATAACATTATTTCTGCACGGGTTATGCGTCGGGTGTCCCGCAAGGAAGCCATCTTGGTCCTCTTCTTTTTTTGTTGTTTATAAACGACATTCCTGATATGTTTTTAAATTCAAAGTGCTTGATGTACGCAGATGATTTTAAAGTATTTCGTTGTATAAAATCTGAACATGATTCTTTTGTTCTGCAACAAGATCTTGATCTTTTGTCGGACTGGTGTTTAGCTAACTGTTTACATTTGAACATTTCCAAATGCCAAAGCCTAACGTTTTCTCAAAACCGTTGTTCAATTAATTTTATCAATAAAATCAATCATATGCCATTATCCGTCCGTTATAACCTTTAAAAAAATTCTTGGTGTGATTTTTGTCAAAAAAACTTGACTTTGTTAGTTGCTAAAGGCAGTTCAATGTTAGGTTTCATATTGCGAAACTCAAAGGAGTTTTCCGATCCACACACCTTATAGTGTTTATATTTTGCGTTTGTAAGGTCTAATCTTAAATACTGCAGTGTAATCTGGAATCCTTCATATTTTGCTTCGAAACCAACCGTTTTTTAATGTTCCATATCATAGAACTGTCTATGCTTCCAATGAACCAATATCCTGGTGTTAAGGAGAAATAAATACTGTTTGCGACATGATTGATTTCAATGGTAGTAGATATTTATTTAAATCAAATTTTTTGTTAATTCTAAATAACTTTGCCGGTGGTAATGTTTAAAATTTTAAATTGTATGTATTATATTATCTAATAATCACTAAAGTACCTATTGTAACTTTGTTTGATGAATAAACTAGACTAAATTACATAATCAATGTAAATGAACGGTCTTCCATCCTTTTTTAAAGTTAATAGCACAAAACTTGAATTAAATAATCAGTGCAAAGGAAGTTTAAAATTGGATAGTTCATTGTTTTGACAGCAGCAAATCTCTATTTTACCATTTGTCAAGAAATGTACAAAATTGAAATCGCTAATAATATCCTTTATTGCATGAACCCTTACCAAAATGTAAGCCTTTTGTAAAGAACCTATAGTGCATGAACCCTTACCAAAATGTAGGCCTTTTGTAAAGAACCTATAGTACTATCATTGGAGCAACTTCCTCCAAGGCCCCATTGCGAACCAAGGCTACAAAATATGTGTTTATTTACGTCACATATAACCGTAAAATGAAGATAATTTTATTAAAATGTAAAATAATTGCATGCCAATTAATTAGAAAAGTTATTTATCATTTTTATTTATTTCTACTACCAGTGAGCATTTAATCTAGTAACAACTTGCTTAACAATATCTAAATGATTTGCATGTAACTTAAGATCTCTGCTAACATCCATCCATTTAACATTTGCGGCATCATCACCGGCGGACAGCTGAAGTTTACCCACTTGTTTTCCAGTT
The DNA here is from genome assembly GCA_920104205.1 of Eupeodes latifasciatus. NCBI lineage: Eukaryota > Metazoa > Arthropoda > Insecta > Diptera > Syrphidae > Eupeodes > Eupeodes latifasciatus. Next base: position 129,626,476 of record OV049926.1, on the reverse strand, counting down.
CCATCGTGAAAACTATAAGCAACAGTTTCCATCCAAGCGTTATCGGTATTTCGAAAATCATCAACATATCCTTTATAGATTTCAATGCCTTCGGCAAAGAATTCATCAATCATTCTCTTGTTATCTTAAACGAAATGAATTTTAATTTCTCTTTAACTTGAACTTGATAAAATTCAAAAAACAATACCAAAACTATCTAGAGCTTCCTCCATGAATTCTCTCTTGAGTGTGGCACTAACTCTTTCGCCTGGATCAACCATTCCACCTGGAATGGCCCACATTTGATTGTCGTGTCTTTGAATGGCAACCATCTGAAGAATTCGTCTAAAAACAAGATTCTAAATAAGTACAAGTATACGTGGTGTGAGAGATGTAGAAATATCTTACTTTTCACCATTGATCAATGCATTACCGAGGGAATCCCTTCGCCACCGAGTCACCACAGGATCTGCTGCATGATTCGGCCCCCATCGACCCAATAGTCCTCGACCTTTTATACCAGTCCGTCCGATTGGATTCCTCGGCACACCATCCACCACTTTATACTCCCCATTGAACGAGACACGATTTATCTTACCATCTAGACTATTCCATTTAGGATGAAATGTGCTATCGTTGATATCTGGATCTGCCCACACTTGGCCATTTATATGTGGGGCAGTGTAATCATAAGGTGTATACGATGGAAAATCCTCGGACCAATACACAAACTCATCGGATACGGGGAAACGAGTAATGCTACTCTTTGGATAAATTGAGTTGCGGCAAGTTATATGTTTAAATGATCCAGGTTTTAGGACTGCAGTAAACATAATTATGGCTAAAACTAATAAAAACTTAATAAAGTAGCCGGCCAGCCACAGTAAAAATGTAAACAAAACCTTCGCGGAACACAGAATTTTCGAAAGTGATGCCAGTTTTATTCTATTGTGACAGACAAGCAAGTTTTCTTCTCTCTACAACAGGGATGGTAGTGAGGGTACTATTTAAATTTTAAATGAGATTCTAAATTATAACAGTTTGAAGATGAGATTGTGTGGCATCTTTTAAGAGGACTTGATGATTATTTTGTAAGAAACAATAGGCTTGTTTTTTTTTGGAAAAGTTGATGTAGAAGTTTTTATGAATAACAAATGCAACATCCGCAGTAGAACCACTGCCGATAAAAGGTAAAGTGAAACCCTGCTGTCGATAGAGATTTGACTATTATTGGAGTATCGGATGTAAATTGTGAGGTTTTCACTTTTGAACATTTGGCTAGTTTATATTTCTAACATTTCTGAGAATTTTTTCAGAAAGAAAAAGAGCAGGAGAATGAAATATAAACACAATTCAATATTCAATATCACCTAGCAATCAAATAAGCTTTGTATTACTTTTCTTCCTTGTTTTCTTTTTTATAATTAATTGTAAAATTAAATAGACCATGGTTAATATTTATAAACTGAATTGACACAGTTTTTTTTTAATCTGTATGGTAATAGGCATAAGTTCAGTCAAAAATTAATACGCAAGTAATAGACAAAAAAATAGCGCCATCTGTTGTACTTGAAGATCTGCAAATTATAAAGACCATAATAAACGAACGAACTCTTTTCATCTGTTATGAATTTATTTGATTTAAATTTACAAAATGGAAAAGACAAGAGGATAAAAGTAAACAAATTAAATATAAAATATTTCTGATATCTTTTTAAAATATTCTTCCACTACTATTCCATTTCACACAGTTAAAATTATGTACATACATAATATATAGTTCTCGTCTGAATTTCGATTTTTTTTGTGAACATAAAATAAATGTGCGAAAGAAAAGGTCATCTGTATTGCCTTATTTACTGTCAATTAATCTATTTTGATGTTGTTATAATAGGGTTTCCATTGGTTGAATAAATCAATTTTTTTGCTTGAATTTCAATCTGTCAAATTTTCAAATTTTGTCCTTTTCGCATTCAATTAGGTAATATAAAATGATTAGATTTTGGTTTCAGATCTAAATTTCAAATTTTAAGATACAAATACAGTTTCCATGTCCCAGTTTGCCTAATGGGTTTTCTAATTTGTCGATTGTGAAAACTTCTCAAGACATTTCTTCTTTTGAAATATATTTGAATGTAAATTTTATAATGAAATAGAGCAATTACAGTCCTAAGGGCTTCTATATTATGTTCCGAGAGTAAAAAAGGACTAAAAACCTAAAACTTAACATTTTTCTGTAAACATTCTGAGAATGTTTTAAGATTATCTTCCATAAACAAATTTAAAAAGGAAGAAAAGAAATACAGAGCGAATTTGATTCCTAGGTGAGAATGAATTGCTATAGGGGTTTTGTTTTGGTGACATCTGTCAAATCTTTTGTTTATTATTAAGTTGTTTATGCTAAATCAAAATGGCAAGTTACACGATTGAACAGCACGTTCAAATAAAACTTTATTATAAAAACAAAATATCGTTAACGCAAACGTTGCGCCCATTTTACGGGAGACATGTTGACCCTTCACAGTCGACTCTTCAACGTTTGCTGGCCAAATTTGAGACGACCGAAACAATCAGCCAACACCCGTACGTTCAAGGAACACAAGATCGGCCGAGAACATCGCCGTGGTCCGTGAAAATGTACAGCAGAACCCGATGTAGTCCATTCCTTCCGAATTTTGCGTCGGGATTTGGGCCTAGTAGTACCCGTGGCATGATGGTTAGTGCGTTGGACTGTCATGCGAGAGGTCTTGGGTTCAATCCCTGCCTGTGCCACCTTAATTAAAAAAAAAGAGTTTTCACGGGTACTGCCTCTTGCGAGGAATGGACAAATTCTCCAAGAGTAATTCTTGTCATGAAAAAGTGCTTTCTCAAAATTAGCCGTTCGGATTCGGCATATAAATTGTAGGTCCCCTCCATCCCTGACAACATTACTCGCACACAGGAATGGTTGAGAGTAGTAAGTCAATAGGCCCTGGTTCTCTACAGACTGTTGCGCCACCTAATTTATTTTATTTTATTTGGGCTACACCCGTACAAGATACAACTGACCCAGGAGCTCAAAGTTCATGACCAAATACAACGCCGTTTGTTCGCTGACTGGGCTTCGAAGAGGATCCCACTAATTTTTTGAAAACGACGTTAGTGAGGCGGTCACCATCAACAGCTAGCACTACATAACGATGGTAACTAATTTCTTATGGCGACTTCGCAAAAAACGTTTCCTTCAATAAATCAGTTGTGGCACGAATTGTGGGACATGTTGTGCCATTGTTGAAACAACATAATAGTTGTTCAATTAATGAACGAAAAGGTCAGTAATCATGACTCCATGGCGGTCACCATTAACAATCTAACAATCTTGCCAGCATCGTTTTAAAAGAACTAATGACCAATTATTCAACCAACTTAAAAAGCACATCAAAAAGTCAGTTTTTCTAATGGTGTCTCAACATACCCATTCGAGCTTCATCGAAATACAAAACTCTCCCGATTTGCATAGAAGCACTGTTCAGGCGTAAGTCTTTTCATGTTAAAATGCCAAACCAAAGTTAAAACAAATCAATTTACAAATGACAAGATGGCCACCAGTTTAAATATTTGCCAACTTATACCTCTAAAAAATACCCTTTATTTTATTATTCTCATAAATCTTAGTTATATGAACTGGACAATTATTGGGCAGGTTCAGACGACATAAGGGACTTGAAAGTTAGGCAAGTTACTGGTATCTGATTGGCCAGATGCCAAAAAATTACCTTCCAATTAAGGCAACTTTAATGGAAAGTTGACTGGAAAGTTAGTCAAGAAAATTCTCCCTAACTATCAAGTTAAGTCTACTTCTGTCAAAATGACAGTTGATCAAGTTTTTGTATTCAATTGCAAGCTGAACTTTATTACTTTATGATTTATTTATTTACTCCACAATTCCATTTAATGTTTTGTGTAAAAGGGGGTTCTTTTCAAAGTGGAAAAGAAATAAGTAATATTTCTTTACAATACAAAATACAAATCGTGATGGTCTTGTAGCTTATCTGAGGAGTGTTTTGTAGACAATAATGTTTTTGATAGTTTTTGTTCGATGAAGTAAATGTAGAAGTTAGTGAAGTAAAGTTCCGAGTCTGAAATGTATGACACTTGAAAAACTAACTAATTGGTCAAATTGGTTGACTGCTAAAGAAGTTTCTTATGTTGTCTGAACCAGCTCAACGAATACTCGGACTTTCCAACTTAAGTTATGTACTTAAATTTTAACTTTATTTTGATTTCTTCATTTGATTTGATAGAATTCATCAGAAATAATTCGAAAAGCGAAATACTCATCCCTAAAAGAAAAAGTATTAAGTACTTCTATTTTGTTGGGTTCCAATGGCTTCTTACAGTGTACGAAATCAATGGTAAAGCGAAAACTCTTTTCGAATAGTATTGATTTTCGAAACGAAATACAGAGTTCTGAAAAGAATATAAAAGTATTCAATTTTTAAATCAGAATCGAAATTTGAAGCACTCAAAACTCACATACTCAAATTCGGAAGTTGCCATTTCTGTGTCATTTTTCTGCAAATTGATTTGCTTTCGCCAGAACTGTTTTTTATTTTGAAGTAGATGAAAACATGCTTAACAGTCTTGCAAATTTATGCATGTACACCAAAGTTCAGAATCAGAAAAGTGTTGAGGTGGTCACTAAATAAGAGCAAAATTAGTTCGAAGGAATGTCAGTTTCAGGTCCACTTTCAAAACCTAAAGTTGACAGAACTTCGTTCTGAAACTAACAGAAAATTACAAAAGCTTATGTACCCCTCATTGTTTTCTAAAAAATAAGTCCGAAATTCTGTCAATTTGTTTTCGTACTTGAACTTGACAAGATCCTGATCTTGGGATATTTTTTGGTTAAAAAGAGACCAAAACTGAGCAACAGCTAAATATAATAATGATACGTCAAAATGAGTTGCATTAATAGTACCTACTGTCAAATTAGTTAACACGAATTAAATTGACTGAAAATAACCAACATTTTGTATAAAGGAGCAAACTTAACCTTTTCTGTTTTCAAATTCAGCAATTTTGTGTGATCATTCTCAAAAAAGTGCATGATTAAATTTTAAAATAAATTTATTTTAAGTTTGGAAAACAAAAGTTGAAAAAACTTAAATTCCGCTGACCTTTTTTATTAGTTTTAAAAAAATCTTCCTTCCTTTCGCTACTTACAAAAAATTAATCAATCACATTTCACAAACATTCATACACTCAAGTAATTAACATAAAACTTCTGCCAAATATTTTGATTTAACGACCTTAATTCTTTAGTTCGAAAATGCAGTCACCAGTTGGTGTCGTAGCCACATTCGAATTCCAGAAAACTCATCTCTTCCAATTAAATTTATAAACTCCCCTGAATCAATTCGATGATCATACATTTCTTCACCGTAGATCTGAGTCCAATCTTGAAAAAAAAGTAGATACTAGTGGATGCAAGTTTCTAGTGAAAAAAGCTTACCCTTTGTAAAATTTCCAGGATGAAACTTCACCCACAGGGTGTATCGAAAGTTATCTGTTCTCATAGAATATCCCATAACTTTTATGTTCTTCAAACGTGGCTTATCACTGTTCGGGTGCTTTGTAGGTTCCCATCCAGGTCGTGGATATTGACTTAGAGCATGCATCATCAAATCACTACCATCAGGGTCCAAAAGATAATGATAGAGACTTTTTCCTTCACTACACAAGATCTCGTCGCTTTTGTCTTGACACTTAGGGACTGGAGGCAGCTTTGCAAGATCAACGAGGGTCGGAAAAATATCCACTAATTCTACAATGGATTTGATACGTTTGCTCTTGGTCAATGCAAATTCAGGGCTTTGAATGATCAATGGAACTCGAACTGCAACTTCGAAATTACTGTACTTGGCCCATTCACCGTGTTCGCCAAGTGACCAACCATGGTCGCCTGTGACTAAGACTATGGTATTACTGCGATTGACACTTTCCATAAACTTCCCAAAAAGATCATCGACGTAGGCTACAGAAGCGTAGTACGCCTGCCTAATGGTAGATCTCTGAACACTCGGAATCGGCCCGTAAGGAAATGAGATATTCCTACGCTTGAAGTCATCACGAGAACGCACATCGGTAAAAGGGTTCCAGGCGACATTGGGCATTCCATCAGGCTTGTAGGAATCCTCGGTGTAGTTTTTGAAATCTTCCAAACGGAACTCATTGAGAAACTCTTTGGGAAAGCGAAAGTTAATATGTGGCTTATGGAATCCCAGAGCTAGGAAGAAAGGCTTCTTTGCCTCCGAACTCAGGAATCGTTTGGCTTCCTTGACCGACTCGATGTCTGGTAGAGTCTTTAATGGCTGCGACTCTAGCAGAACAGGACAAATGAGGTTCTTTTTAAGTACACCACTGCCATCCAGACAAACAGGGGAGTTCATAAACTTTTCTGTCTGCGGATGAAACGCGGGTCGACTCCAACTCAACGGATAGTCATCGTTGTTGTTCGATGAGACACCTGGATGAAAGATTTTACCAACTGAATAAGTTGTGTAACCATTCTCTTTGAAGTACTGTGGCAGAGTTGTGTAGTTGCCGACGTTGGTTCGCCAATAGCTGTAGAAATCATAGAGTCTCAAGGTATCTGGTCTTCGTCCAGTAAGAAATGAGTTCCGACTTGGTGCACAAAGTGCTTGCTGATGAAACAGAAATGCACATTAGGATCTTGAAATCAAAATTGTAATGATTTAGCTCACCTGACTATAAGCTCTGGTAAAATAGAAACTATTCTTCATAAAGTTATCAATATTGGGAGTTTTGGCTAACACATCACCATATCCTGATATCACTGGACGAAAATCATCAATAACAACTAAAATTACATTATATCTTGAACTTGAAGCACTGATTGCGGTTCCCGCCAAAATAAAACACAAAGTAATTTTGAACATCTTTCAACCACTGCTGACCGGTAGTTAATGCGATATGAACGAATAATGTTTCTTTAAGATCACAAAATCAAGATCGTATATCGACCGTACCGTACCGACGGACGTGGCGAGGCGGCGCGCGGGGCAGCTCCAGCTATTATACTTGAGGCTTGAGCGTTCAACTGGCTATTCTGATGATGGTAGGTACATAGTATATGGTGGCCGGATGTCTGAAAAGATTTTTTTCTCTGACGAAAGTTTAATTGAAAACTGCATTGTTCACTTGTTTAGCGGAATGATGCAACTTCATTTAAGTACATATGTGACGGAACGGACCAGGAACATGTGGGTACAATTATGGTGACCATATATTATCCTTGCCAAAATTATTTAAAATTTAATTTTGAATCAACACAAAACATAAACTTATTTTTTCGGAGCTCTACAGGACTCATTTCCCAAAATTAAAGGAACAAAAAGATTCCTTCTTATTACCATGTTTACATACAAAGCCATATTGTACACCAATTGTTTGTCATAGTCTTGATTTTGATATAATCATTGGTATTAAATGACAGAAAAAAAACAAACAAAGTTTTGACAGCTATATAAATTGAAATAGAAAGTTTTAATTAATTTTTCACTGAATGTTATAAACTCATCTTAAACATTAGGAAAGTGAAGAAATCAAAATTTCCATGTGAATATTCATAATATTAAAATAAATAACCTATCAATATTTTATTGGCACATGAAAAAGAATAAAAACGGTCACCTTAGTTATAGTGAAAGTTGAACGGACAAAGTACATATGTACACAATGTGGGGTACATTTAATTTCAATTATAATTTAAAACAAAATCGTATAAAACATAGTGAATTTGACCTTGGCATTCTAGTTTTAGGGTGCATAAATAAAATAATTTCATTTGATAAAAGTATTGAGAGCTCTATTACTTCAAATCATAGATGCCAGCTGGGCCGGTTGACCTTATCGCGAATAAAATATTCCTTGAGAATGTTTCCGTCCTTTTAATTTTCTCATAAAAGTTATCGTGAATAAATATTTTTGTATAGTAATGTTTTCTTTTACTCGTAAAAGTTGCTGATGGGAGCGGGTCGAAATGCTGTATTTTAAAATACTGTAAGGTCGAAATTCTGTATAATACTGTATGATCATAATACTGTAAAAAAAATAAAAATCACGATTTTCATTTTTCAGCATTTTGAAATACAGAATTTTGATAAACAGAATTTTGAAATACAGAATTTTGAGATACAGCATTTTGATCATGCATTATTTTGTACATACAGTATTTTGAAATACAGTATTTTGAGATACAATTTTTTAAATACAGTATTATGATCCATACAGTATTTTGACCCCAACCCGTTGCTAATGTGAATAATTTTTGAACTTGATATTTATTGAAAAACTTGTATCTAGCTGCGATTTTATTCGAATTTTGTTCATGAAAAATTTATTTCAAGGGAGATTCTCAATATCACACCCATTTTCGAGGGCAAATACGGTTTTAAAGCAAAATATATTCTATTTCTATTTATATGTATATGAAAGTTATGTCCTTTGACACATACGCATCCTTTTTATGTAACTCAGTAAAATAGAAAAATTGTACGTAATTTTTCGCTACTTGGGGTGGCTCCAACACCAATAAGGAACACAAGTTAAACTAAGTATACACGATTGGAAGATCTTCCAATATTGTCCCAACTGCCAAAAGTCTTCTAATATAGGGTTTTTCAATAGGAACGCGACAGGAAACAAAAGTAGAGCGGCAGGGACAGCAAACGACGCCATATTTCTTGCCGCTCTTTTGACATTTCTCTTCAGTAAGATTTGCCATTTCATGATGGAAAGATAAACGAGCCAACAACGAGTCGAAATTATTAAAATTTACTACCGAAATTCGCAGTCAGTGGCCTCAACGTTAAGAGCGCTACTTCCAATTTATGGTCGTCATAATCGTCCTAGCAGATCAACAGTTGAGCGTCTAGTGAAAAAATTTTAATCCACAGCCACAGTACAAAATGTTCCCTTGCCAGTGAGACAAAGAAGTGCCTGTTGTGTCGAGAATATTGCTACCACTGAGGCTTCAGTTGCAGGAAGCCCAAATGCTTCTCTCACACGTCGTTCTCAAGCGTTGGGCATCTCTGTGACGTCTTTGTGGCGAATTTTGCGAAAAGATCTTGGCCTACATCCTTACAAGATTAAATTAGCGATGAGGCTCATTTCTGGCTTCGTCAATAAACAAAATATGCATTATTGGTCAGGCAGCAATCCACACGTTCTCCATGATTCATCATTGCATCCCGAAAAAATTACCGTTTGGTGTGGTTTATGGGCCGGCGCACAGTGGCCCGTTTATGCAAAACTGCTTGCAATATTCATTTTTCGAGTGGGTCAATAATGCAAAACTTTTTAGTTCACTGGATTACCAAATATTTGAAGCTCGAGTAATCGAAAAAATTATTCAATTTGGGTTATTGGTGTGCCTTATAGAGCAGGCCAAAGTTAAAGATTTTTTATGATGATCATTTTTTTTTATTTTTTTTCTTAACTTTGAATGTAAAAACTAGAAAAAGGGCTTCGAAACGCTTTTCGACTTTGTTTTTATAATATGCTTTGCCATTATTTAGATCGATAGTTAAAACAAAAAAAAAATATTTTTTAATTGTTTACCTAATTTAATGTTTTTGGAAGCACTACTTTTTGCACATTTTTTCGACTTCAAATTGGATAGAAAAAAAAGATTCAACGAGTGGTGCTAAGATCTCAACTGATTCAGAATCCTTATATATTCCTTTACATAAATCCAAAAGATCAACTGCGTCATTTTGAATCGAACTGAGCTAGGAAGATTTGAAGTGATGAAGTCAGTCATTTTTTCTCCTCTTTTTTTTGGAACATTTTTTTTATGGATTTCTTTGTTTTGTTTGTGGTGGATTTAAACAAGATGATTGGGGAGAGTACGATAACTTTGGCGACAAAGTTTAATGACGGATTTGTATAGACCAGTTAAAAACAAGCATTGTTTACTATGGGAGGGGGGTCTATCTCCCCCCGTTTAGGCAGTAGGGGCAATTTAAAAAAATATGTACATTAAATGGAAAACAATTAATTAAAAAATAACGGTAATACTTATAATTAAGTATTATACCTTTTTTTAAAGCCAACACTTTTGTCTATTAGCTTGTTTTTAAATCAAGTCAAAACTAGGCGTACTTTTTGAAAAAAATTGTTTTAAACTCAAAATTTGGTCAAAAAAAAGTTAAAAATATGGTTTAAAGTGTAATTTTTCAAAACTTTCAGATTATCTACTATTTTTTTTTAGAATTCATTGCTCTTATTTGTTTTGATCAAAAACTGAAAACTAGATGACTTTATGTCTTCTAGTTCTTGAGAAAATTGAAAATTACCAAAAAAAATATTTTAATTAAATTACTTTTTCCTTGCTTGTTGGCTTTAAAAAAATGTATACAACTTAATTGTAAGTATCACCGTTATTTTTTAATTATTTTTTTCCATTTTAAAAAATAATTTTTTTAAATTGCCCCTCCCGCCTAAACGGGGGGAGATAGACCCCCCTCCCATAGTAAAAAATGCTTTTATTAAGCCCCTCTACCAAAAACCGTTATTATATCTTGGCGCCAGATGATTTTATTTAAAAAAGGTAAATCATTTTTATTTTTTGTTTATTACCTAAGATTTTCAAGAATTTTAGAGCTAATTTGTTTAATCCTGTAATAAAAATTACTCACACATACTCTACACAAAATATTGGTTCATAGTCAAAATATCATTGAATATCAATCACTAACTAACTAACTATATATAGGTAACCAAAATACATTATGTACTCTTGAATACTGGAAAATAAAAAAAAAATTTCTTAAAATTAAAAAAAAAAAAATACTTTTTTCCCCACTGTTTCACTCGAATTGGTCCTTTTTCTTTTTGCTCCACTGTTTCAATTCACTTAGATTACTTAAAAAATTGATTTTGACGATTGCATATTAAAATACCTCTATGTTTATCACCTTTGTTAAAACTTCTTACTTTAACACAAATTTCTGAAACACCCTGTAAACAGTTTTTTTTGAAAGTCACAATTTTTATAGCCTTGGAAATTTCCTTGAAGATAAAAAAAAAATTTAAGCAATATCTTTATTCGTTTAGGAGATATGATTTTTGCAACCAAAAAAGTCAAAACGGGCCACTGTGCGGCGGCGCACAGTGGTTTCCCCAGTAGGCCAAGAGGTGAAATCTCAAGGTTAAAATTATTTATTTTTTTTGAATGGAAATGTTATCTCTAATAACGGGAAAAATAAATCTCAGCCATCTTTTTGGTCTACATTGTTTTCATTATGGTAAGATCGATCATGCAAGTTGTGTGTTTTTCAATTTTAGCAAAGCTAACATTTTTCATTTTTTTGATGTACAATCACGTTAAATACATTAGTTTTTAATAACTTCTTTTAAAATTTGAGTTATGGAATTCAGAGTACAAGGTATGTAGATAATTTATTTATATTTTTTAGTATAAAATAAGCCAGGTTTTTATGTGAAAACCGTTACTCAATTGAAGTGTAATATGATTTTTGTGTTTTTTTTTTGATGACTTTCAAAAGTGCATAACTTCTGTGCCCCCTACTTGCCCCTAACAAAAGTTACATATTTATTTAGGCTATATTATCACCTTTCAAGACATATCAGTCATTTTTTGCGAAAATATGCTAAAGTTTAAAAAATCGAACTTTAATTGGACTAAGAAATGTGTTTTTATTCACTTTTAGAATCCACAAAAGTCTTTACACGGCTTAATGTATTTAACATTTGGCGTAAGGTGAGGAAGGGTGGAGATGCTTCTAAGCATAAAGAAACTGTAAAAATGTTTTTAGAAGTCTATAACTTAGAAATTTGTGATGATCCAGTTAGAAAGATTAATGCTCTATGCAAGTCCTTTTTAAAAAGATGGAACAAAGTTTCCAGGAATGAGATTTTTTTCTTAACAAAAAACGATGACTGGCTTAAGGCCACAGAAGACTTCAGGTATGAAATTAATGATCCATGTTCAAGTATGTCACAAGGCAGGCCAAATAAAGCATTTTTAGAATGCTCTTCCAGAACAAAAAGGAGACGTATTGCAAGCATTGCTTCAATAGACCCCGATATAGGCTCCGCTTTGAAAAATTGCCAAGACACAAGCATTTCGCACAGAAAAATGCTAAACGTTAATGATGCTCTTAAAATTTTGGTAGAGACTAAGTTGTCTAAAAATCAATACCAAGTAATTAGGAGTGTGGTGAATGAATCTACGGGTGTAGATTTATTCAAATGCTATGCAAAAGTTTTAAAAGCAAAACAAGACTGCTATCCGGATCCGGAAACAATAACGGTAAGTGATTCATTGGCTGAGGTTACTCTTCAAGGGCTTTCGAATCATACAGCAAAACGGATTATCGAATCGCAAGGAGAGGCATTAAAAGATTTTCAAGGAGATTCCTGTAATTTAACGCTGATTGGAGTTGGATTGGGGTTTTGATGGTAGCAGCGGACAATCAGAATACAAACAACGAATCACGGCTGAATTTAATGATAGTGATATGTTCATAACATCGTATGTCCCCCTTCAACTTTTTACACAGTTAAATCCTGACGTACCCAAACAAATTGTATGGCAGAATCCTCGCCCTGGATCGACCAGGTACTGTAGACCTGTGCGTTTTCAACTTAAAAAGGAAACTGAAGAAATGAGCAGAGAAGAACAAAAATACATTCAAGATCAAATCGAGAAATTGTCGAGTACTATTGTTACTGCTTTCGATCGTAACATGTTGGTAAAACAAGACCTTAAACTAACAATGGTGGATGGAAAGGTGTGTAATGCCTTGACACATACCCATCACAACAGATCTGCTACATTTGTGGAGCCAAACCGTCTGCCATGAACGATATTGAAAATTCCTTGAAAAGAAACATAAATATCGAAAGTTTGGACTTTGGTATATCACCACTACATGCGTGGATACGTTTTTTTGAATTTTGTATCCATTTAGCGTATAGGCTCGAATTCAAAAAATGTCGAACGGGCAAAGTTGAAAAACCTCTTTATGAAAGCCAGAAATAACGCATTCAGAAAGAGTTCAGGGGAAAAACTGGTCTCATTATTGACAAGCCTAAGCAAGGTGGGGGGAACTCGAACGATGGAAATACGGCCCGGAGATTTTTTGCAAACTCTCCCTTTCTTCGGAGATAACTGGAGTGAAACAATCGTTAATAGAGAGATGTGCAGTTATTCTAAAAACTTTGGCCTGTTGCTTTGCCATAAACGCCAGTACTTTTGAAAAGTATACTATGGAAACCGCCAAGGAAATTCTTTTTGAATATCCATGGTATCGTATGCCAGCTTCTGTACATAAGGTACTTATTCATGGGGGACAAATTGTCCAACACGCAATTTTACCCATAGGGCAGCTAACTGAAGAAGCTGCTGAGGCTAAAAATAAAGAGGTTAAAACGTTTAGGGAAAAAAATACGCTGAAAATTTCAAGAGATAGATTGTTCCTTTCTTCCGACCCACTTCTTTGAAACGCACGTGTTCTTGAAAAAACTGAAAAATCAAGTTTACCCAAAGAGGTTTTAGACTTATTGTACTAATTACTTTAATAAAAATATTAAAAAAATAACGACTTTATTTATATATATTCAGTGTTATTTGTCATTAAATATGTGATTATTAATTTTGACCGCTCTTCCCATATAACCGAAACCACCTCGCGGCGGAGTCATTGGGCCGAACTTATTCCGTGATGATCAAGACCGGCACGTTACTGTGAATGGGGATCGCTAACGTTTAATGATAATCGAATATTTTTGGCCCCAATTAGATGATATCGACTTGGAGGACATGGTTTCAACAGGACGGCGCGCCACAAGCCACACAGCGATTGTCACAATCAGTTTATTGGAAACCAAGTTTGGAGAAAGTGTTATCTCACGAAATGGTCCAGTCGCATATATCGAACGTGAAATTGCAGCAGTATCGGCCGATTTATGCTTGAAAACCGTCGAAAATCGGGATATCCAAAACTGTATTTCTACAATAAGAGTAGAGAGATGATAACGAACTTTTTTTGGATCGAATCGGATGACATGGATGTGGACGATATGTGGTTTCAACAGAACGGTTCCACTTGCCACACAGCTAACGAAACAATGTTTTTTTTTGCGCAACGTGGTGACAATGTCAATTATCCGCCAAAATCATGTGATTTGACACCGTTGGAGGTCTTTCTTTGGGGTTATTTGAAAGAAAATGTGTTCGTCGATAAGCCAACAACATTTCAAGAGCTAAAGGATGAGATAATTCGGCACATTAACGGCATAGAACCTCAATTATGCCTCAGTGTCATCAAAAATTTGGACCATAATTGAACCATACCACTATTATCATAATAAAAGAAATGACAATAATTTCTTAAATAATTTGTGTTTGTAGTACCCGTGGCATGATGGTTAGTGCGTTGGAGAGTCATGCCAGAGGTCTTGGTTTCGATCCCTGCCTATGCCATCTAAAGTTTTTTTTCACGGGTACTGCCTCTTGCGAGGAATTGACAAATTCTCCAAGAGTAATTCTTGTTATAAAAGTGGTGTCTTAAATTGGACGTTCGGATTCGGCTTAAAAACTGTAGGTCCCCCCCATCCCTGACAACATTTCTCGCACACAGGAATGGTTGAGAGTGGCCCTAGTTCTCAACGGACTGTTGCTCCACACAATTTATTTTTTTTTTTTTTTGAGTTTGTGTTTTATTCAAAATCAAACATAATCCCTTAAAATTTAACCACCCTTGATTACTCTTATAGGATTCAATCGTCAATTCTTCGAAAGATGCAATACCCGTACAAAAATTTTAGAAGACACAGGCAGGGATTCAACCCAAGACCTCTGGCCCAAAAGACGCGCCCAAAAATTATTGACGATGATTACCATCACGCTGTCAAATCAGAGTTCAAACCTAGAAATTTCCTTCAAATCTTTCCTATACAAAATTAAGTGGGTTGCATTTTCCCTTACCGTAAAACAGTCTAAATTTTCAATTTTTCGTTTTTTCGTATACTAATTGTATAATAAACTAAATTATACTTTGAGTAAACAAAAAAATTTAAAATGGCGGCAATATCGATCGACACACACTCAGCATTATAAAAAATGCATTAATTTAACATTATATTCACAATTTTTGTTCCGAAAACTAACCTAATGTGACTTAGAAGAGATGAAGGCTTCAATTCGAGCGCACATCGAATTCAAATAGGAATTCATGGTTATTTTTATTTTTAATAATACGAGTATTAATAACTGCGGTGTGTGGTGTCGACTATGTTGATGTGGAGGAGTAAGCCTATAATATGCATACGTAATATAAACTGATATTCTGACATCAAACTTTTTGATAAAGACCCAATCATATGCGTTGTCATAAGGTTATTTTATTTTTTTTTCTGTTGTCTCTAGATATGCTTGAGGCTTGTTTTTGATACTCATAAAGCCTACATTATGGGCGTGGGTAGGTGCCAGTTAAGCTTATTTGTCACACTGAAGCTGATGGCGATTAGTGGAGATCGTCAATCGGCTGGAATGGAATGTCGAACACGGCTATGCTAATTGGCTCTAAGTTTCTATTTATGCCAATTCAAGGTTACATTGTGGTGGGCCAATTAATTAGAATTGTCTTATTATTTTTGTATCTTTTTCTCAGAGGGATACCTAAATACACACATTGCTTTGAGTTTATTTTTTCTTAGAATTAAGTCAATAGATTAGGAAGATATTTATATGGGAGACAAATTTTGAAAAAAAAAAAAATAACATGAAGACTTCACTGATGGAATCGGAATGGCTATATAAGATGATAGGCATAAGTTATGTGACAAGATTTTATGTTGGGTGTTTTGGCACTCCTTCAAAAGACGATACCAATTTTAGGGGATATAAATGCACACAAGGAATAACAATATGTTTGATAAATTCCATTGGATTGCTATTGTAAATTATCCTTCTGTAGAGAACTGCCTAGAAGTTTATCCAGGTTTGATTTATGGGTACCTTTTTCTATTTCTATTTTCTATTTTATTTAATGTTTCTCCCAAAAATCATTCCCGAACTCATAAATTGTTCAAATTTGTTCTCCAAAAATTAAAGCTAAGTACAGACGACGAGTGTCAAATTTGGAAACACTGCAATCAACCCGTGTTGTAATAATAGCTGACAATAGCCAAATACCTGACATATTATTTTCAAAAGCCTAAACAATTGACAAGTTCAGCAAAATGTCAATATGACAACAAAAGCTTGCAGTGCGTGTCTCTCAAGTTATGAAGTTCGGAATATAGTCCAATAACAGTGTCATTTGAATAGGAGAAGATCTTAATCCGATACATTGACGGAGATTTTTCTTTAATACAATCATGTTCTACGATTTCAAGGCAGATAAATTAACTACTATTTGAGTCTAAATTTGTAACTGTAGGTATAACGGCTTTCAGAATACGGTTGTTGACAAATTAACTACAAAAAATGGACCAAAAGCGACAAAAATTTTATAATTGGAGGTTCATCTACCTCCATTTATGAGGGAGGGGTGAATTTTTAGAAAAGTGAGTTGACGAAAATACGAACAACAAAAATCAACAGTATAAACAATAAAAATCTAATTGAATTGAAAAACAAAATAAAAACCATTTTTAATGCTTGTATTGCGTGCATTGAAACGAGATTCGGCTTAAAATGAAGAAAATTCATTTAGTTTGAAATCGTAGAGTGTATAGGTATTTATGGGAAAGACACTAGCCCATCAGGGTTGAAATCGGCAATGTTACGTTTAATCTACAAGGTCGAAAACCTTGATTCTTTATAATACCAACGTCAAAACCACCTAGAAAAAATATTGGATCTACCGGATTAACGGAAACGGACCACTTGACTAAAAAATAGTATATAGATGTAATTGTTTCCAATTTTCTTTGGCTTTTTAGTGTTTTATCAATAATTGACAATGACATTGGTTACTGGAAAAATATCTAATATCTAATTTTCAATAAAATACAAAAATTGAGAAAACAAAATTGGCTGTTGTTTTTAGCTTTGAGAGTTATGGTTTACCTTATGGCAAAATTAATATTTTTGTAATTTTAGTATTAATATGTCGATTGTTTGTAAAAATAAACTACGTATTTTAGCTCATTTTTGAGCTACTGTATTATGAAAATCGTAACATCTATCGACGCAACTTTAGGCTAAAATTGTATTTATTTTTCTTGCCTTAATATCGTAGAACATGATTATACAGGAATATCTATTCTGCGGTTTTGAAAGTAAACGTAAATAAATTATGTACGTACACATAAAATATTTTGTTCATGATATTTCTTTTTAATTATAAAGTTATGTTTGAAACACTACATCATTTAAATGACCACCACGCGAATTGTGGCAAGTATCAATTCTTTTGAGGTAATTTTCGCCCCCTTTTTAACACATATTGAGCGTAATCTCAACCATAACTTGACGGATGTTGGTTTTTAAGTGCTCAAGAGTTAAAAGTTTATATGCATAAGCACGGCCTTTTACAAAGCCCCACAAAAACAAGTCCAGCGGTGTCAAATCTCATGATCTTGGTGGCCAGTTGATATCTATTTATTTATTTACGTCTATAAGTATGATAACTCTCCTA
This sequence comes from Eupeodes latifasciatus, assembly GCA_920104205.1. Taxonomy (NCBI): domain Eukaryota; kingdom Metazoa; phylum Arthropoda; class Insecta; order Diptera; family Syrphidae; genus Eupeodes; species Eupeodes latifasciatus. Next base: position 129,608,819 of record OV049926.1, on the reverse strand, counting down.
GACTAAGTACATAATTCTTAAAAACTAGTATAATGAAAAATAGCTTTATACAATGTTTTCCATAATAATGGATTTGAAAATATTTCTATTTTGATCAACTTCGATAACATTTGCATATTGATTAAAATTTATGAAAGCATTAGTGATTGGCTCATTTTGACCATAGTTAGTTGCATGTCGAGAAATATACAAAAAACCATTACCTCTAGGTCTTAAGGTTCTAGAAGGCGCATATATACCGAACAAAGCTAGAAGAGGGGGACAGTCTGTATGACCCGTTATAATATCTCTCGCGAATGCTATCGAAAAGTAAGTTCTTCTACAAGATAAAGGCTTTATGCCTACTATTATACGATGGCAAGCAAGCAGACCAATTCAGTCTTCTAATCGCATATTTAGTAAATCTTTTTTGAATTTTCTCAATACGAGTCAAATCTTTTTTAAAAAGAGGAGACCATACAATAGAACAATATTCCACAATTAGACGAACTAATGCTACGAAAAGGGATTTCAACGTATAAGGATCCCTAAATTCTTGGGAGTTCCTAAATACAAATCCAGACATAGCGTTAGCTCTCGATATAACATAATCAATATGTACATTAAAAGAAAGTTGTGAATCAAAGATAACTCCCAAATCCTTTTGACTTGCAACTTTTTGCAATGCAGTATCTACCATCTTGTACTCAAAATATATTGGCACAGTGGATCTTGAAAAAGACATAACTGAGCATTTATTTATGTTTAAGTTTAAAGCATTCAAACAACACCATTCATTCAATGCATCGATATCTTTTTGTAAGTCTAAGCTATCAGCAATTGACTTAAAGATTTTCACATCATCCGCAAACATCAGACATTTTGAAAAATTAATCACCGTGGGTGAGTCATTAATGAAAAGTAGAAACAACAAGGGTCCAAGGTGACTGCCCTGAGGCATACCAAAGAAATTTCTAATTTTGACAGATAATTTAGATCCAATTTTAACAAACTGTGAGCGATTGGATAAGTAATTGCTCATCCATTTAAGAAGTGTTGAGTGAAAACCTAAGAATGACAGTTTTTTCAATAAAATTCGATGGCTAACCCTATCGAATGCCTTTGATTTGGCATTTGTTTTCCATGATTTTTAGGCAAAAGTTTACAAAAAGAGTCAAATTAGTCGCAGTCGATCGACGTTGGACAAAACCATGCTGGTAAACAGGTATATGATTCTTAACCACTTCATGGATTTTATTCTTCACAATCGATTCAAAGATCTTAGGAATCATTTGCAATTTGGCAATGGCCCGATAATTCTCCACATCGTGCTTTGAACCAGATTTATAAATTGGAGTAATATATGAAAATTTCCAAGCATCTAAAAACTCACCACTTTGAAGAGATAAGTTGAATATGTAATACAGAGGTTTCGCCAAATTAGACGCACATTCTTTTAAAAATTTTGCAGGAATATTATCAGGTCCAAGGCTTAGATTATTACTATCTAAACTTAAAAGTTCATTATAAACCTCTTCTTCAGATATAAATATTGAACCCATATCGATTATTTCAGAGTGATTCATCAAAATATCATTAATTGAAGTATCAACCATAAAGTTTGATTGAAAAAAAGTTGCAAACATATTACATATTTCATTAATATCACTACTTACATTACCATTGTAATTCATGTTTGAGGGAATTCCTACCGATTTCCTTTTTTCATTATAAAATTTCCAAAAGGATTTAGAATCATCTTTGATCCTTGATTCAATGGACCATAAATAATTTTTATATAAAAACTTTTTTAAATAGTTATATTCCCTAAGCAGGCGACAATAATTGCCTCGAAGATTTGAATTGATCTTGCTTCTTTTTTGAGCCTTAAGTAAAGCATTTTTTAAACGATGTAAGCCTTTAGAAAACCATACCGGCTTTTTAGATACCCGTCTTACAGCTTTCTTAGGTATAAACTTATCAAAAAAATCTTGAACTAGATTTATAAAACCAGAGAAACATGAAGACAATGCAGATCGATCCAAAAATGAATACCAATCTATATTTTGAATATAATTATTAATGCAAATGTAATCGGCCCTGTTGAAATCATATTTTAAACCTACAATAGTTAATGGATCTGATAAAGATCTAAAAACTGATAAGTTAAATTCTATGCTTAACAACGGATTATCATCTTCAATAACTAAAACATCAAATTCATTTTGAATATAAACCAAATCTAAAATTCTTCCTATTTCATTTTCAACATTGTTAACTTGAGATAAATTTAAAGCAGAAAATGAATCAGTTACAACGGCCTCAAAATCTGTTTGAACATTTTTTGGAAATAAACATTTATCATCTTCAGAATAAAGCCATTTAATATTACAAAGATTAAAATCTCCTACAACAATAGCAAAAGAAGTTTGATCAAAATTGGAAAAAACATTTTTAATATTATTCACGTGTGCATTATAAATATTTAATTCAGAATTAGGAGGTATATATGAAGCAAATACAAATATTTTTATCTTATTTAAACTTGTATCATGAGATCTAATTGATACTCGTAATTCAAAATATCAATAAATAATAAATAAAATACTGATATCGCCACGACGACGACGAGAAATTACGCGACCAGGAAATTTCTCTTGCAATAAAACCATGTTCGTTCGAGTTGTGAGGCATGTAGCACCGTCTTGTTGAAACAACATATTTTCCAAGTCGTATTTTACAATAGCAATGCCCCGATATGACGGTGACAGTCGTTCCATCGTCGTTTTCGAAAAAAGTAAGGTCCAATCACTCCTCTGGGCCAAAGAGCCCACCAAACAGTGACTTTTTGTGGATGTAATGGCCTCTCTTCAATTACTTGAGGTTTCTTTAAACCCCAAATACGAAAATTTTGTTTATTAACATACCCACCGAGTGATAAATGTGCATCGTCGCTGAAGAAAATTTTGTTAGAAAAATCCGTACCGTAAGACAGTCCTAATTCCTGAGAACGATGAGAAATCGACACATTCGGGTCTTCGGCAACACTTTCACTTACAGCAGCGATATTTTCAGTGTTACAAGCGAAACGAAAGACCTTACAATATTTGTAACCAATCCAGTCTTTTTGAATTTCTTCACAATTTTGCCAAATACTTGCGTAGTTGGACGAATATGTAAACCATACTCTCCTCTTAAAGGACGATATGTGGCTATGGCAGAATCACCATTTTTGTAGTAGGTTTAAACAACGATAGTTAAGCGATCAATTTACGGAAATATCAGACTTTCAACTGAAAAAAAAAAAAATAAAATTGTTTTAACAACATAGTTTGACAGATGTCGAATTCCAGCCCTATACCTTTGAAACCGCAAAATGGATACTAAACTAGCGGATTTAACGCATGGTATATTGTATATAAATACTGAACTAATAGAGTAATTTTGAATAAGTTTGTATTTATTTTTCGTCATTTTGTTAATTTTAAGGGAATTTGATCATTACTTCAAAACTAGCTTGTCCCAAATTCAAGATTCTTAAATAATATTTTTTGATTAACGTCGGCGCTATTTAAGAAAGAACTATATTTAAGCAATAAATTAATCTCTTCGATAGAAAATATGTCCCTCTTGTAATGACGCATTACAAACCTTTTTCTTTCACTACACCGAGCATTGAGTTCACACTCAGTTCAACTTGGCCAAAACTCGGTGACATTAATTTGTAAAGGTGATTTTGTCATTCGCAAAAATATAATTCACACTAGGTTGTTACCAAAAGGTTGCCTAGTAGAACCGAACGAGACCAACAAGATGATTCAAACAAAGGAGTGAATGAAGAAGAAAGACAAGAAAGTTCAACGTTAAGCGAGGATTAGAGGTAAGTAGTTTGGATATACACAGAGGCTTCCCCCCACCAGAGGTAAGGGGCTTTTGTGAAATATTCAAGTTTAATTAATTTACCAGTTCAACGGTAAGCAAGTATTAGTGGTAAGTAGTTTTGAATATAAACAGAGGCTTCCCCCCACCAGAGGTAAGGGGCTTCTTGTGTAATATTCAAGTTTAATTAAGCTACCAGCTTCGGCTGTGTGTTACCGGTTTCGGCCGTGTGTTACCAGCTTCGGCTGTGTGTTACCGGCTTAGGCCGTGTCTTACCGCTTTCGGCCTTGTGTTACCAGCTTCGGCTTTGTGTTACCAGCTTCGGCTGTGTGTTACCGGCTTAGGCCGTGTGTTACCGGTTTCGGCCGTGTGTTACCAGCTTCGGCTGTGTGTTACCAGCTGCGGCTGTGTGTTACCGGTTTCGGCCGTGTGTTACCAGCTTCGGCTGTGTGTTACCGGTTTCGGCCGTGTGTTACCAGCTTCGGCTGTGTGTTACCGGCTTAGGCCGTGTCTTACCGCTTTCGGCCTTGTGTTACCAGCTTCGGCTGTGTGTTACCGGTTTCGGCCGTGTGTTACCAGCTTCGGCTGTGTGTTACCAGCTTCGGCTGTGTGTTACCGGCTTAGGCCGTGTGTTACCGGTTTCGGCCGTGTGTTACCGGTTTCGGCCGTGTGTTACCAGCTTCGGCTGTGTGTTACCAGCTTCGGCTGTGTGTTACCGGCTTAGGCCGTGTGTTACCGGTTCCGGCCGTGTGTTACCAGCTTCGGCTGTGTGTTACCGGTTTAGGCCGTGTGTTACTAGTTACGGCAGTGCGTTACATACGATAAGAGGCTTTTTACCCGCGCAACGACGACAACCCCAGTTCGGACCGAATTGACGGAAGAGACGAACCCCGCGCCGCCTGCTGACCGACACCTACCGCGGAGACTACTTTGGACCAATGAAACAACCCGAGATCCAGATGAGAAGAAGTATTATTACTAGAAATCTGAATTAAACAAAAAAATGTTAACCGACTAATGAAATAAACCCAAGATTATATAAAGTTAATTAGAAATAAAGACAAGGACCTATTGATGTTAAATTTCGGTGTTTTATTTAACTAACCCTGGACACCGTGAGCATACCCCAGCTGAGAAAATTTAAAACACCCTCACACTCTTTTTTCTGTAACAAAAGATAAATCCTAATCTAAAATAATTGATCTTTGCTTGAATAAATCGCACCCTTAGATTGAAAGTGACCTTACTCAAAAATTGCAACTTGTGTGAAATGAGCAATAAATTCTTCAAGAAAGTATAGTTTTGAGTAATTTTGACATGTTTCTCATGTATCTATCTTGAAGAGTTAGGTCACTTTTATTCTAAGGGTGCGATAATGTTCTTTTCAGTTTTAAAATACTGTCTAATATCATTATCTCAGTTTTCTAATCCATGATGCTGAGTTTGTCGAAATTGAAATTGTCCGAAATCTAGCTGACAGCTCGGTATGTCATGCGGAGAACACTGAACCCCATTTTTTGGCTTTTGATTTCTAGATAATTTTTTTTTTATGCTTTATTATAGCTTTATTATAATTTTTATTTCTCAACTTAAAATTCGGATTACAAAATACAAATCTCCTCACTGAATATAAATGTGTTTTTCACACATTACCTTAATAAATCTTCACAATATTTTGTTTTTAAATATTTTAAATTGTAATAACAAATTTTCTCATTCGAGCCTAAATAGTAGTTTCATTAACAGAAATTACATTATTTTATCTTTTAACTATTTTGAACACATTTAAACAAAATTAAATAGAATTGAAGAAAAAATATATAATTCAATGATTTTATAATTTGCGAGCTTTGTTGTTTTCTATTTGTCTTAAAACTAAACTAAAATTACTAAATTAAAACATACTTTGTTTTTAAGAGAAACTTTTACAATTTTTATCCGAATTTTTCATTCAAGTTAAAATGATTGCATGTTGTGTAAATAAAATTCAAAAAATTGCTATAATTTTCATAATATATAGATAATCTTATTTTACATCTTTTATGATTGTACTAAAAATGTACTAGAACCAAATGATAGTTTGACATGCATAATTGGTAGTAAAGTTTTGTTGGTAAACTTTTTTAAAGCACGTTTTGATTTCGATCAATTTCTATGAAACTTAAGCTAAGTTAAGTATACAGGATTGAAAGATCTTCTAATAATGGCAGAACCAATTTTCCATCATCCATGCAAACACCCAATTATTAACTTCCCATAGGAAGTTATTCTAATGGGTCCGATTTGTCAAATTGAAAATTTTGACATTTCCCGACGTTTCGAGGTCCCTAGAGTCGAAATGAAAGATTTTTAGAAAGATGTCTGTGCGTGCGTGTGTACGTACGTCCGTATACGTCCGTACGTTCGCGACGATTTTTAAGTCGTCCATAGCTCAAGAACCAGTTGAGATATCGACTTCAAATAAATTTTGTTATACAGATAATAAGGCAGAAAGATGCAGAAAGGGCTCTCAAGAAAATTGGGTGGGTGGTTTTTTTAGCATAGCAGTTTAAAAAAAAGGTGAACATTTTGGTTAAACCTAAATATCTCATGAACCAATGACGCTAGCGACTTGAATTAAATTTTATATTATAGATTATTATAGATTGATAGTGATACAAAACAATTATATTTTTGGAAACAATCTAATTAACAGTTTTTTTATAAATCAAAAAAACTGAAAACAAAAAAATTTGTCACCTCGAAAATTTTACGACTAAAATATGATTTCATCTCCAGAACAATTTTGTGCAACGAAGAATAATGTTTTTGACATCTGATAAAATTTTGAGAAAAATCAAATTGACATTTTTTTTATAAAAAATATCTAAAAACGTAAAAAAAACATTACTCAATGTTGGTAAAAATTGAATTTCGACTCAAACATCTTTTCAAAAACTTGAGATTAAGGCCTCAAACTTATTTTATCTTATAAAAAATATTGTTTTCAACATTCTGAAAAATGTTGAGAAAAATCGAATCGAAAACTTTTAAGCAAGACAAATCGACAGACGGGATGGGAAGTTATCAGTGTGGGTCGCATCCCAGCCTCTTTTTTTTTTTTTCAAATAATTGGACGATTGTCCACTGATTGTATATTGAATGATATCCTTCCAGACAACAGGAAACAACAACAGGATTTTGAAATAATTTGCAAACTACACAAATAGAAAGAAATAATAAGTCACCGTTTTGCAAAATAACGAAAAAAAGTTTGAAATGGATTGGACGCATGGAAAAAGTTTACCAAATAGTAGTTATTGCCTACTTCAATATTGCTGCACTTTTTTTATATTTTATATTTTTTTAAATGTTTTTGCACGACCTGTTGTTTTTACTTCTAAAATAAATTTACATACATTTTCTCTCAAGAGAATTGTCTTCCAATGATACTACCAATTTTATTGTTTTCTATAGTCTTCCAACCGTTTATACAACATTGCCGGCACTTATCAGCCAATTTTCTACCAAAAAATTGTCTAATATTTAGAAAAAAACAACTAACCTTGATAGAAAAATGGCAATTGCCACCTAATTGGATGCTATCGTTTTTTTCAATAAGAGCGCTACAAAAGCTTTTTTTAAATTAAACAAAAACGGTTTTGGATATCAATGAAATTCTTTATTCCTGTGAAAGAACGTTTGATGCCATTATTTACGGAACTCGATTTCTTTTGCATGGCCACCACGGGCACTCTTGCAGAAGTCCAGACGCTGAACCCAATTTTCGACGGTTTTCAAGCATTAATCAGCCGATACTGCTGCAATTTCACGTTCGCTAATCGTACGAAGTTCATCAATCATCGCTGGCTTGTTGGCCTACATAGATCATATACTTGACGTAGGCCCACAGGGAATAGTCTAACGGCTGCGGCGTCAAATCGCACGACCGAGGCGGCCAAGCGACTGGACCATTTCGTGAGATAACACGTTCTCCAAACTTGGTTTCCAATAAATTGATTGTGACATTTGCTGTGTGGCTTGTGGCACCGTCTTTTTGGAACCACATGTCCTCCTAGTCCATATCATACAAGTGAGGCCAAAAATATTCGGTTATCATTGAACGGTAGCGATCCCCCTTCACAGTAACGTGCCGGTCTTGATCATCACGGAAGAATTACGGCACAATGACGCCGCCGGCCCATAAACCACACCAAACCGTAATTTTTTCGGGATGCAATGATGACTCATGGAGAACGTGTGGATTGCTGCCTGACAAATAACGCATATTTTGTTTATTGACGAAGCCATTCAGCCAGAAATGAGCCTCATCGCTGAAGATGATTTTTCGATGAAAATCCGAATCATTTTCAAGTTGTTGCTCAGCCCAATTCACGAACATACGACGCTTTTGGTGGTCAAGCGGATTCAGTTCTTGCGTCAATTTAATCTTGTAAGGATGTAGGCCAAGATCTTTTCGCAAAATTCGCCACAAAAACGTCACAGAGATGCCCAACGTTTGAGAACGACGTGTGAGAGACACATTTCAGCTATCTGCAACTGAAGCCTCAGCGGCAGCAATATTCTCGACACTATGGACACTTCTTTGTATCACTGGCACGGGAACATTTTGTACTGTGCCTGTGGATTAAAATTTTGTCACTAGACGCTCAACTGTTGATCTGCTAGGACAATTATGACGACCATAAATTGGAAGTAGCGCTCTTAACGTTGAGGCCACTGACTCCGAATTTCGGTAGTAAATTTTAATAATTTCGACTCGTTGTTGTCCCGCATATCTTTCCATCATGAAAATGAAATGGCAAACCTTACTGAAGAGAAATGTCATAAGAGTGGCAAGAAATATGGCGTCGTTTGCTGTCCATGTCGCTCTACTTTTGTAACGTCCCTGTTGCAAAACCCTGTACAAGAAAAAAGAGGAAAGTAACCAAATTTGTTCTATCCACAGAGACATTTTAGAAGATGTCATATTTGAGGTTATATTGATCTTCCTTAAGTTTTGTGTTTGTTTATGGAATGAGCTCAAAAGCCAACATGTGTATAGAATATGGCTAAAAGGATATTCGTGTAGTAGTTGTTAAAAACATGTTGGCAGCGTATTCATGTGTATTATTAAGTTTGATTCATGTTGCCAGAACTCAAAGATGTTCAGGATGAGAATTTCAAAAGGTAAGACGGGAATAATCGACTTATATGAACGCTTATTTTAATATATCTAGTTAAAAAAACGCGAAAAGGGATTAAAGTTTGGAATAGCTAGTAAATGTCTAGTGTTTGTAAAATTGTTACCTAGCAAAATGGTAAGTCTATAGGTTGTTTAAAATTGTACTATAATATATATTATATGTTTCCTCCGAGCACTCGAGTTACAGCAAGAGATTTACATTTTTCCCGCTACACTATAGATCACTTCCATGTTAGTTTTCATTAAAAAACGAAATTTTTTAAAGATCCTTACTGCTTTTACTTTCCATCTTGACTTTATTAACGGACGCTTTTAACGAAAACTACGCTTCCGAAGTTTTCAATTCATTTACCAACCTTTTTCTTAGAGGTTTAAACAAATCTAAACACAATTTGAATATAATTACATAGCTCATCTTGATATAACACCCCCTTTTCTCTAATCAAGACGAATCAACATTCAATTCCTATTGCCAATAGTTTTTAGAAACAGGAAATGTACCGTCTTTTTCAAGTGAGTGGGCGTTTTTAGAATCATGATAATGCCTCATCAAAAGTTCAAATCTTATCCTCTTCGATTTACTTTCCGGTTGTATTTTATAACTTCTCATTCAACAAACTTGAAAACAACAACATGAATATGTTAAAATGTATTTAAGAAAAAATCGTCATTTGTTGACGTCGTCGTTTATCGTCGTCGCGTATTGAAACAACTCATATAACCACTTCATGTAGGACATCACCCGGTCTGACGGGTTAACATCGTCGCTCTTGGCCACAAGAACCAACCGAAAAAAAAGATCAGTAACTGAGATTTTTTCTCTCAACGGCTGCCCCATCAGCGGAGGCCGCCGCCGCCGCAGCCGAGCACATGTTTGCGTTTTTTCAAGAATGAACTTCATCGAAATAAAATTCGGATGTCCCTCTTCTTCGTCTCATTCTTCATCATCTTCTTTTTCTTCTTAAAAAAAAGAACAATTAAGAAGAAAATCTTTAACTATAAAGCTGAAGGTAGAAGTTCGGGGCGCACCTACAAAATCCACCTGGTCAGCCTCAAAAGTATATAATCACTTGGTTACTTATACCTGAGTTACCTTCTTCTTTTTAGTCTCCTTTATAATATTTTGTTGTTGTTGTTGTTTTATTCTTCTTTATCCATAACTCTTCGAGTTAATTTGAATTATTTCACCGTAAATAACTCCAGCGGGCATTTAAAGGTTCTTGCTATCAGTGATGCCACTTTATTATAATTGTTTTGGGTGTTTTTAAATTTTGAATATTTTGAAATATTTTTAAGGTCAAAGCCAATTGTGTGTTTAACTTGTTTTTCTTTAAAAAATCATTAAAATGTTTCATTCAGTTAACAAATTTGTGTTTCTATCTATAGCTCATTAGTTTTGTATTAAATTCCTCGAACTTTTTTTAAATATGTTTTTTTTTTTTAAATTTAGTTCTAAACAAATAAAAATTCTGAATCCATCCGCAAAATTCAAAATAAAGTCCTTCGTGGAATAATTAATGCCTTTTTGTATATAAAAAATAGTGATCTACATCTTGACCTTCAAATTGAAATGGTTACAGAATTTGTAAAAAAAAACAGCTGTATCATACAATCAGCTACTGCAAATCCATTCACCTCCGAAATGGAGGTCATCTTAAATATACGAGACAACGTTCGGAGATCAAGAAGAACCAAGCCTCATGTGCTGATGGTTCAAAAGCTATGGGAAAGTATTACAACTCTAACCTTCCCATAAAGTGAATTATAAATTAAGAAAGAAAAGTCATTTGTCGATCTTTGATACATTGGCCTTGATTAACCGGTGGCTTACATAAGTGCGGCAAGAGACTCGGTACCGATCCTTACAGCTTTTGAAGATTTCCATCGAATAGAAACAAATTGTACTAAAAACCTCTTGCTTTAGTCAATGAATTTAAATTCTCCACCATAAGTGGCAACACTTGAATGGGCATAATTTTTAAAATTTGTTATTATTCAAGACATTTTTTTGTTCTACTGGTCGTTTGTACTTTAGTGTCCAATATATCGCGTGCTGCTGACCCACCCTCCTATTTATGGATCGATCCATCCATCCATCCATTCGTCTCTCTCGGGACGAACTACGACGACGATGAGACGGACGGCCCGGTCCAGTGCCAGTCCATTTGGCCTGAGGTGATTCTGTGCGTGGGCTCATTGTGAATTTCTTGAAAGAAGTTTTTTTTTTGTTTTGGATCTTGTTCCAATTCATAATCCAAAAACAACAACAAGCACAAAAAAACCCAAAATATAAAGAATTTCTCGACAGATCGGGCCAAGAAGGAAAAAAATAATTTATCTCCAACCAACAACAACATCGTCGTCGTCGTCGTCTTCATCGGTCGTTGTAAGGTCTTGACCGTGGGTTGTCTTTGGCAAATTTTACACTGTTGCTCTCCGATGTCGCACACCCAAGATCTCTGCACACGATCACATTGCGTTTGGGCAGTAGATCGATGGCTACATATACGAGTACCGCCATGCAGTGTTGACCTCTGATCGAAATCTTACATTCAGCAATCCAGAAATCCATATGGACATTATCATAATTTTATATGATGACGCGTCCGTATAGTACTTATAAGAAGGCTTTAGTTTGTATAAAAAAGCAAAAGATGGCTGACTTGTGGTGGATCACATTTTATAAATAAAAAAAAAATTAATAATCGATCAGCAGGAGCATAAAGGGGCGCAGCAGCACAGGCGCGCGCATAATAATTAATGGCCGATGCATGGTATATTAGAACATAGGGATTGATTTATTGGCTTTAAGTCTTTTCACTTCGGTGAATGTTAATTTTGCTTTTCGATAAAATACTATACCTAGTTGGACTTAGGCTTTTGGTATTTTGATTTATAAATTCAAGGTGTAAGGCTATCCAAATTGAACAGAGTAACGAGGGGTTTAGAGATTTACATTTTTTTTCCGGACAACTTTGTTTTTATCAAAAGATAAAGATGAGCATTTGAATGATCACAAATTTAATTTAATGGTTCAAGAAAAAATTCAAGAAATTCCAATTAATTAACTAATTGGTTGAACTCTTAACATGTATAACAGTTGGGTTGGGGCTAAAGTTGTCAAACAGAAACCACCGCGCAGAGTGGAACGACTCATGTGTTCCATTTGATTCACAAATGTCAAATTAACTTTGACTTGGCTGTCACTTAATTGAATGATAACATCTTCAAATACTGTGATGATTTTTATAAATCCTTAAGAAAATGGCAAATGGAATTTTCTACCATGATTTTTTTGTTTTATAATAAGCGCACACTCAAGGGGATATTACTACCCTTATTATGTAGACACAATGTGAACACTAGGAAAGGGAGAGAGGGTTTGAAAGGAGGTGTCGGTGCACATTGGTTTTGAATTCCTGAATATTGCAATGACTGGAAAAGACAGAGTGTGGTAAGACATTCCACATTCGCGTAGTACGGCTAAAGAACGAATCTCTGTACTTGACAGTACGACCGAAGTTGGGATCGAGGGTATACTGATGAGCATTTCTAGAAGCGGGAGTATTACGGTTGAACCGGAGGAAGGGAAGGGAAGGAATGAAGCTGGCTATTTCTCTTGGGCTTAAACCGTTAAGATACATAACGGTAAAAGAGGGTGAGTCGAGAAACTTTACGACGGTGTTCAAGCGACGTATGATGGTATGATGATATTATCACCAATCAATCTAAAAGCTCTTCGTTCAATACTGTCCAAGAGGCTTAAGTAAGTTGCAGGAGCACCAGCCCAGATATGGGAGTTATACTCAAGCTTTGGACGTATATAGATGACAGCCAGATCAGAAGGGGAGAAAAACTTCTTGCATAGCCTTAGAAAACCCAAACATCTTACGGCAGTTTTGGCGACATCGCTTTTCTGATCCTTTCACAAGAGGTGGTTGGTGGTACATATACAGTGAATTTCGAGATGTTCAGTCTCTTCGATGCAAGTGCCATCCATGGATAATGTCAAGGTGGGAGACAGCATTGGGTTTTCGAAGCATTAAATTCCACTCAGTTTTTTATTCCCTATTGTACAATGCTGTTTAGGTGGGCATTTATTGAGGTTATCATATTTTGTGGTTGCAGTTCCACATTCGAAGAAGAGGGATGTGATTCTGAAAACGAATATGAAAAGCTAAGAGTAAGTAAGTAAGTAAGTAAGTAAGTAAGAGTCAGCGAAACAATGTATTGGATTAAAACTTGCAGACGAAGATCATTAATAAAAATGAGAAAGAGTGTTGGAGATAAAACGGAGCCCTGGGGCACACCAGCATTTATTTTGTGGTTTTGAGACTTGAACCCATCCAATACTACTTGTATTGAACGATCCGAAAGGTAATTACCAATCCAATGAAGGAGGGAATAGTGAAAACCGAAAGCACGCATTTTCGAGAAAAGAGCCTGATGCCAGACCCTACCAAATGCTTTTGAAATATCAAGTGCAATAATCTTACTTTCTCTAAAACAATGTAAAGATTTGCTTCACACCGTTCGGTGAGATGAAACATGAGATCACCAGTGGACCTATTGCTGCGAAAGCCGTATTGTCGGTCATTAAGAAGCTTTTGATCTTCAATATATTTCTTGAGCTGATAATTGATTAGTGTTTCCATGACCTTGGGACGTGAAAAGGGACGTAAGTGCAATCGGTCGGTAATTAGAGGGTAAAGAAGATTCGACTTTTTTGCTGTTTTCTATCCGCTCAGAACGAGACCTGAGGAGTAGGACAGATGAAAAGGCTTACGCAATGGTTTTGCCAGCGTTGAAAAACAATAGCGGGGATACTATCCGGACCAGCGGATTTATGTATGTTAAAATCTTTTAGGACTCTCGCCACATGATCTCATGTACAAACTGATATACTTACCTCTTATTCGTCCTCGAAATAACTGCACTAAATTTCTACAAGTAAACTGTTTGGAATTGTGAAAATGGAGGACGTGCAGTTTTCTTTAAATAACTGACGTCTATTCTAGATACGTTTATATTGGGCCTTAGAAGAATTTTAAGTTGATTTCAATCACTCATACAATTTTATTAGATTAATTTTCACCTACCTGAGCAACTTTAAGTAGCTATCGTTTCAATGCAATTGATTTATTAGTTGTCGGTAATAGAGATTCTAGAGAAGCTCTCCGGTAACTGAGCAGCTATTGCATCACGAGGGAATTTTTGCCACTTTTTGAAAAGAAATTTGAATATTACATTACCATTTGCGATGGCAAATGAAGTTGGTTGCCAAAAGGTTTTTTTTAACAGTTATCATGTGGTTTTAATTTGTTTATTGGTATGATTTTTTTTGTCGAAATAAAGAACCTGATTTTGAAAATTAGAAAAGCTCAAAGGAAACTACAAGCTAAGACATTTTCACATTATAAGACAGTCTATACCCGTTCAAAAAAGAATCAATGAGTTTACAAATGAGTTTACAAATGATGGTTGGCAACTCTGGCTGATAAGTGAAAGTTTGTGAAAATTAAAGCTCCGCAAAAAGAATATTTTATTTAAATAAAAAAGAAAGACATTTTAGTTTAAAAATACAGTTTTTATAATAAATTAAAATAACATTTCACCACAAAATAAAAAAATATAAAAACTACTGGTGAGTTTTGTTAAAAATATAAGAAAAAAAAATGCCCCTATCGCGATCTCCAACTGGGAAAGACCAAAATCCAGCAAAAAGAACTTATATGGAAATGACACCACCTAAAGCATCTAATTCAAAGGTAAACATAAACCCAGTTGGCAATATGGCGATCAGCGAATTAGACAAAATGCTGCAAAATTCTTTGGGTAATTTGTTGGATATAAAGCTGAAAGACGTAGCGACTAAATCCGACATTGAAGGAATAAGTGCTGAAATTTCTATATTGAAACAAAGCAACGCTGAAGTAAAGACTCAACTGAACAAAATGGAGTCCCGATGTGTTTTGTTGGAGAAACAAGTGGAGTTGCTTGAAAAAAAATCAAACGAAAAGAATGTTGTCGTTCATTTGCACCCTACTAATAGCCAAAACGCAGTCGAGAAAGCGAAAGAAATCTGTCTTGATTTATTGCAAACAAACAACTCGGATAAAATAACTACAGCAAAACAAATCGGAAGATCAGCGACAAATGTAATAGTTGAAATGGCGAACAGAGAAGATGTTTTTCGGATTCTTCGAGCAAAGAATAAGCTACAAAACACCGGCACAACAATTCACAAGGACTATCCAGCAGCGGCGAGAGAACGAAGAAAAAGATTAAACAATCTGAGAAGAAACATCACTTCAAATAATAGGGGCATTAAGTGTCAAATTAAAGGAGAAACCCTTTTGATTGACGAAAAAAATTTTTTTTTTGATAAAAGTGGCAAGATAATTTCGGACGCAGAAGATGGTTTGTTTACACTTAAACAGCTGGTTGGTGACACATTTGATCTGACAGCGCTAGAAGACTGGAATAATGAGAAGTCAACAGAAGACGACATCAGAGCTTCTCAAACTTCAAGTGGTGTTCACACGAGACATGTTTGATTGTAATGCCGTCTGCCATAAAAATAGTTTAATTAAAATTAGAAAAAATGAAAATGCTTTAGAATCTTTTAATTATACAATTCTTTCTTATAATGTTGCAGGATTAACCAATAAGACTTTGTTTGTAGATTTTTATGAATTTGTTAATCAATTTGATTTTGTTTTTTTATATGAGACATTTATTATGGAAAATAATTTTACGAATTTTGAAAGTAAATTTAGGAATTTTGAATTTAAATTAGTACCAGCTGTAAGAACACAATCAAGGGGAAGAGCTAGTGGAGGTTGCTTTTTCGGATTAAAAAAAAATCTTAAAAATATGTGTTGCGAATTTAAAGTATATGAAGGCGTTATTTTTGTTGAACTGTTTTACAAAGAAAAATGTTTCCGAATCCTGCCGACTTATATCAACTGCAATCAATGGAATAACGATTTTGAAAAACTAGAAGGTGTAATAACTTGAGGTAAAACATCTAACTTGCTGGTGGTGGGTGATATGAATGCGAGGACAGGAAGACAAGCGGGAAATGAAAATGAGATCCTGGGAATTGAACGAAATTCGAAGGACATTACTGTTAATGCAAGAGGACTGAAGCTTATTGAACTATGCGATACATACGGTTTAAGAATTCAAAATGGAACTAGCTTATCGGATACGAACGGAGAATTTACTTTTGTTGGAGGACAAGGTAGCTCGGTGATTGATTATAGTTTGTTAGGTAGTGAATGGAATGAACTCATTGTTGATTTGGAAATCCATAATGTACCTTACTCTGACCACTTTCCAATCGCCGTAAACTTCAAACTTAATACCAGAGAAGCACAGGAATCGAGAATTATGAATACCTTACCGAAAATAAAATGGAAATTGAAACACAAGTCAGAGTATCAATTGAACCCCATCCCGACTACCCACTATCAAGTGCCGATTGAAGCCACCAAAACTGGTTCTCCTGCTTCACCCTATCAGTTCGGTCCCGTTCGGACACAGCCCTACTGAACCGAAGGAGCTCTGCTCCGCCTTGTGCCATGACGTCCCGATTGTACCGGAGTCGTCTATCCACATTTTGTCGTCTGACGTGGTAGATTAGCGGAACTGCCAATCTATCCTGTATCAGACCGCATCTATCTAAAAATAGGAATGCCTCTGGTGGAATGAAGGCGCTAAAGCGTGCACTTTCAAATTACTCGTCTTTCGGAAAGAACGCCCCGAAAATTAAATTGTTGGTCGAAGACATAGCTCTTGCAATGTGACCTCGAACGAGTTTTATCACTAAATTGTCAATTCTGTTGATTCGAGCCCCGTTGTATTGGACCTCGTTGGAATAGTAATGCACGTAAGAAGATTCGGCTGTTCGATATAAGCCGGTACAGCGTCGTAACCACTGCCGCTCGAACACCCGAAACTTCTCCATCTGAGAAGGGGCAACGTTGAACCACACAGGACAACCATAAACGATCATCGGCCGTATGAGGGCCATGTAGCAAATTACCTTCATTCTGGGGTCAAGCCGACTGCTAAAAAACAGCCGTTTCGTCAGAGCGAAGGCTCCTCTGGCCCTGGTCAGAGCAACATTTATATGTCTGTCGAAATATAAATACTGATCTAACCAGATACCGAGGTACTTCACTACACTTTTGCTCGCTAATGGCTGCCCGTGAAGATCAACGATGACCATCTTGCGCCAATTCTTGCACGTATCCCTCGTCGCCTAGCCAATGGAGTCCGGAACAGAATTGTCTCCGACTTCTGGACATTTATTTTCAGTTTCCAGTCGTCGCAATATCGCTGAATCTTGTCGAAATCACTCTGCAAGAGAATTCTAATAACTTCAACCTTTCGGGCCGTTCTGTACGCAATACGATCGTCGGCGTACGCAATTGCCTTTGTTAGACTACCTATCAGATCGCTGGTGTAAATGCTGAAGAGAATCGACGTATTCACCGCTCCCTGTTGAAGACCATTTTTAATTAAGAATGTTGTGGTAGAAGTTACATTGCCACTTTTGACAACAAACTTTCTACCGTTAAGCATATCATAAAGTATATACAACAATGGCTTGCTTATGCCAAGCCTGCTCAGTTTTAGGTAAAGACCCTCTAACCATACGGTGTCAAAGGCCTTTTCCAAATCAACGAGAAAAGCACCTGTGCATTGTTGTTTTGATTTATTCCATTGGATATCAGGAACGAGTTTAGACGTAGCATGAATTGTATCATGACCCGCCTTGAACCCGAACTGTTTATCCGGAATTATTTTGTTGTCCGCAGCCCACTTAGTCAGAGCCCTATTGATGATCTTTTCGAAAACTTTGCTGATGCTCGGAAGAAGACTTATCGACCGAAGATTTGACGGGACAGTCCAACGCATAACATAACATTATTGGAAAATTGCAGAAGCCATTGTTATACCTTAACAAGGTAAGCCACCAACAGGAGTTACATCTTACAATATAATATCGCTTACACCATTAATGGCGAAAGTTTTGGGAAAACTGTAACTGAAAAGATTCAGCAAAATAATAGAAGAAAGAAGACTTATTCCGACCAATCGGTTTGGATTTTCAAATAAATATAGCATGATATACCAAGTACATCAAGTTACGGATGTGGTGGCAAAGTCAGTTGAAGAAAAAAAGTATGCTAGGCTATATTCTTAAATCTTGCTCAAGCCTTTGACAAAGTTTGTCATTTTTGACTTAAGTGCAAACTGCAGAGAGACCTTTCCAGACAGTGCTACGAAATATTGAAATCTCATGTTACAAATCGACTCTTTAGTACGGTACGGCCACAATTACTCGGAACTAAAGAAAATTGAGGCCGGTGTACCACAAGGAAGTGTCATAGGGCCCACCTTGTTTATATACAAGGAATATTCCAGTGGAAATTAACGCTACCTTTGCTGGTGGTATTGCAATATTGGTGCCAAGTGGATTTGCTGCAAGGGCAACACAAACATTTCAAAATACAAGTGTTTGGATTCAAAAATGGCGTATCCTTGAAAAGACTGTAGATGCAAAGCTTAAATAGAAAGAGAAATCAAAACGAAAAGAGAAGAGCTAATGTTCTGGTTAATGGAAAATAATACTGAAAATAATACTGACCAGGCCTAGTGAATTACTACTCTCAACCATTCCTGTGAGGATGTATTGTCAGGGATTTACGTGAAATCCAAAAGGCTTATTTCAGAAAGTATGACCATTTAGGGTTTGTTAATTCTCTTGATTGCCGTACTGGCAGTGTTAAAGATTAACCGATTATGCTTAAACTAAAGAATTTTATCTTATTCCACGTATGTAAAGCACATTGACAGTTTTTTTTTGTTTGTAGTTTTCACTGCAATTTTTTCAGACGCCGCCGCCGCGTGTGACATATAAAATTATTATCAATAAATCTACCTACAACTAATTTTATTAATTTTCGTGGATCCCCCTGATTTCCTCACACATTTTTGTTCAAATGTATTTAAAGAGCTTTAAATGAAAAAAAAAAATTGAAAATTCTAACATTCATCGTACACTTACCTACATCATTTTTCTTATGTTTAATAAATCAGTCAATCGACATCATCCTTTTAACATAAGTGATGACTTCTCGAGACCACTAGTTGATGGCGTTGCTGGCTGCCGCTCTGGTGCTGGCGCCATTAACTTATAGTCTCCACAATAATTCGTCGTCGCTCGTCGTCATCGTGCGAAGGTGATGTAAAAACGTCACACAAATTGGCGTGATCATCTCCAGGATCAAAAGTGCTCTCTCTGTGATATTCTCTCAGCCAGATTCAGTAATTCATTTTGTTGCACAATGACCTCTTGTCTGCCCCTTGACAACGACGACGACGACGACGAACGCATAAACTACCAAGAATCGTCTACATTCGTCAACATTTAAAGTGAATCCAGGTTATGGCCTGCGTACAAGTATCATTACGGTGGCGCCACTGTACATGACAGCGGCCACATCTCTATAGATACTTTTCAGCAGCTACTTAGTATAGAATTCTCCTTTGCTGCTTTGTCCCCGCGCAATGTAAAATGCAGTGGCCGCCGCCGCCGCTGCCGCCACCGATACTCTGTACTGTCTCTAGTATTTCTGTCAATGGCTGACCGACAATTCGGTCGGTGAGGATTGCTGGAGGAGGTTGGGGTGGCATAAGTCGAAATATACATTCTTATTTAATGTTGAAACCTATTTAAGTCCATGTTTTGTAATGGCTTTTTTCTTTTGTTTACCCTTACTTAAGTTATGGCACTCCAAAGTTCTTGGGAATAACTATCTAGTGCCATCATAGCATGCGGCATCAGGGGCAGAAGCAGAATCAGCAGCTGCCGCAACACACGCTACAGATCCATCGCCGACAAGCTTCTGGAAAATCCAACTATTCGATTAGAGTTCTTGAAGATTTTTCCTTTTGTTCTTTGAAAGACTTCAACGAAAATAAACGAATGTATGTATGTACGTAATGATTAGTTCTGACGTAATTGTCTCCCTGTTACTGCCACACCGCGCGCTGTTTGCTTGGCCTATAAGTTTGATGCTTTTTTGTTGTTTTTAGTGTACCTATGATGAAGCTATTTTCTTTTACCTGGGTTCTGTATTACGCGATGCTTCTTCAATAAAATTGTTTATGTGGCACAACCACTGTCAGCTCATAGAAAACTAAGCGTTTATCATTTGACGGCTGCATCAGGCTGTATTGAAGCAGTGGCGGCGGCGGCGGCGGCGGTGGTGATGACGATGGTGGTGAATATTATTGTACGCCGAGCCGGCCGCTATTTTTCTTTTTGCAAAGCGAGAGCTCCGCGCGAATTCGAGCGCCAGGTTGTTATTTTTTGTTTCTTTTAATAGTGGCGCACACACGATGGCACCATTCCATCATCTACGTTCTTCACGATGATGATGATGCTGGCCACGGGAAACACTTCTGTAAACAAAGACTATTTTAAGTTGATGATGATAGTGGATATTATAGATAGGAAGGTGCTGCTGCTTCTTCTGTTATTTTAGTTTGGAAAATTACGATATTCTAAAATGATAATAATCATTTTTCAGTCTAATAATAATTAAGTCAAAAAGTTTATAAAAATATTCGAAAATAAGAATGAGTCTTATAATATGAAGGTAGTGTTAAGCTTATGTCTTAATTATTCAGTTAACACGCAGACTTTGTCAAAATATGGGGCCAAAAAGCGGTGAAATTTTTGTATACAATTTTTCCCACAAGTAGGTATTGCCAAGAACAAAAAATAAAACTGTTTCCTGAATTGTGTTCAACGTCAAAACCTCCGCCTAACATGAATCGAGCTTGAGGTTTGTCTATTATTCCGTACAACTTGCCCAATCGGAAAACGTACGTCGCTTGAAATTCTTGAGTAAGCTTGATCTTGTATTAGTGTTTACCAAGATCCTTAAGCAAAATACGCCATACTGTGTTCTGACCGATGCCCAATTCTTGAGAACGCCGAGGAATTGACTGATTTAGATCGTTTGCTTTGAACGGCAGCGATATTTTCGAAACTTCGACCAACCCGTTGTCTCACTGGCACAGCAACATCACACAACGAATATGTAAACTCAAAATTTTGCACTGAACTTTTTATTGCTTGTCTCCTAAGGTAACAATTACGACCGAAAATATTTGAGTTAACGCTCTTAAAATTTCAGTCCCCAACTCCGAATCTCGGTAGAACATTTATATAATTTGCAGACGTTGCTCGTTCGTGTACTTTACCTTGTTTTGTTTACTGAATAAATAGACAATAAGAGTTTGATGATTAGTGAAAGGGAGCGTTCAAACATTAAATTAAAAGTTGTCAAATCCCTATTGGAAAAGCCGATATTTTTAAGACCTCCGTTGTATACTGCTATTCTTTCAATCTGATTTCTCTCCCCCTATATTTCTCTCAGCATTCACTTATTTAAAAAAAAAAAGTGTCCATGCGCTCTACGTGACCCAGCCATCTTAGTCGTTAAACTTTTACCCTTCTGGCTAAGTCTACGTTGTCGTCGCTGTACAGCCCGTATAGCTCATCGTGCCTACGGGACCGTAGATGACGCGATGAACTTTTCTCTCGAAACGACCCAAGGTGTTTTCACCCGCTTTTGTAATAGTCCATGCTTCTTCACCGTATAGCTGGACAGGGATGATGAGGGTTTTATATAGCGACACTTTGGTCCCTCGAGAGAGGGCTTTCCCACTCAATTGCTTTCTTAGCCCAAAGAAAGAGCGGTTAGCAAGAGTTATTCTTCGTTTGATCTCAGCGCTGGTGTTGTTTTCTGCGTTCATAGCGGAGCCTAGGTAGACGAAGTCCTTAACTACCTCAAAGTTACGTCTGTCGATGGTAACGTTTTGACCGAGACTTCGGTGTTGTAAGTCCTTTTTTGATGACAGCATGTACTTTGTTTTGCCCTCATTAACCGTTAAACACATTTTTGCCGCCTCTGCCTCAATACTCACAAAAGCCCCATTGACATCACGCTGAGTTCTTCCGATTATGTCAATGTCATCAGCATATGCTAGTAATTGGACAGACTTTGAAAGATAGTGCCTCTAGTGTTGACGTGTGAGCTCTGCACTATTCTTTCAAGTACGCTGTAAAAAAAATCGCATGACAGCGCATCACCTTGTCTAAAACCTTTTTTGACATCGAAAGGTTCTGTTAAGTTGTTTTCAACCTTTATCGAGCAGCGTGAATTCTCCATAGTTATCCTACACAAACGGACGAGTTTGGCAGGGATGCCAAAACTAGACATGGCTCTATACAGCTCGTCCCTGTAGATGTTGTCATATGCGGCCTTGAAATCGATGAAAAGATGGTGGGTGTCGATTTGATGTTCTTGGCGTTTTTTCCAGGATCTGCTGCAATGTGAATATTTGATCGACTGTGGACTTTCCTGCTCTAAAACCACACTGAAGAGGACCTATCAGGTTGTTAACGATGGGCTTTAGACGTTCACATATTACGGCAGAGAAGATTTTGTAAGCGATGTTAAGTAGACTGATGCCTCTATAGCTGGTGCAGTTTAGAGGGTCTCCTTTTTTCAAAATCGGGCAAACAATACTAAGGTTCCATTCATCGGGCATGCTTTCTTCCCACCATGCTTACAGATGAGTTGGAGCATACTAACCAAATCATCTCCAGCTGTCATGTCAAGTCATCTGCTCCAGCGGCTTTGTTAGACTTCAGCTTAAATATGGGAATGTTTACTTCGTCTAAGTCGGGAAGACGGGATTGTTGGCTTGTTGAATAGATCATCCTGCCTGACAGCGGAATTCAGTTCGTCGTCGACGTTATACAGTCTGCAGAAGTGGTCCTTCCATATCCTCAGCATTGACTGCGGTTCCACTATGATGTTTCCACTTTCGTCTTAGCATCTTGTCTAGCGTCGATCGCAATATGGTCAATCTGGTTGACGGTACATTGATCTGGAGAACTTCAAGTTCCTTTGTGGATGTTATTGTAATTCTATTTCGGTTATCCGTATTTTTTAAGCATTAACTCAAAAATGTTTTTGAGCCTTGTACAAAAGCATTAATATTCACCACCCTCTCAACCTTCAGCCCTGTATTCATATTCATCTATTGAAGACGATATGATCTAATTTGGATAGCCAGTGATAGCTGATGATAGCTGGCGAAAGCCGTTAATAGCTAGTACAAACCTTTCGTAGCCGGTGTAAGCCGTTGATAGCCAGCGAAAGTTTTTGATAACCAGTGAAATAGTCAAAGGTCCAGGAAAACCGAAGAATATCAGTGGAAGTTCTTGGCAAGATCAGTTACTGAAATGCAATTTGAATCCAGCTAACAAGAAGACAGTAGTGCCCGTGGCATGATGGTTAGTGCGTTGGACTGTCATGCCAGAGGTCTTGGGTTCAATCCCTGCCTGTGCCACCTTAATTAAAAAAAAGAGTTTTCACGGGTACTGCCTCTTGCGAGGAATTGACAAATTCTCCAAGAGTAATTCTTGTCATGAAAAAGTGCATTCTCAAATTAGCCGTTCGGATTCGGCATATAAATTGTAGGTCCCCTCCATCCCTGACAACATTACTCGCACACAGGAATGGTTGAGAGTTGTAAGTCACTAGACCCTGGTTCTCTACGGACTGTTGCGCCACCTAATTTATTTATTTATTTAACAAGAAGACAAACATCGAACTTGAAAGAGGACTTACCTTCGACGGAGAGGCCTATGAACCCAAGTTTTTTTCAAATAACCGTAAATTGTCTAGACAAAAGTTTCGGTACTTACTTTTGTTTTTACTCTGTAGACCAGCAATCGAAATTTGAGCTTTGGACAATTAATTACATTACAGATTGGAGAAGAGAATGGGAAAAATTTTCTATTTTGTTCCGAATTCAAAAAAGGTTAGGTAAGGTAGTCACTTTTTGAACAAGGGTGCAGTATTTGTCAGTAAATTTATATGCAATTATAATAAATTATCAAAAAAATTCACTATAATCTTGTCTTGCAAAATTTTGAAATTTTCGATGCCTACAAAACAGCACATTTCTTAAAAATAAAAAAATGTGCTTTAATTTTTTATCAGATTACAATAATTCGATAAGAAAAATAATCTTGGGCAAACATTCAAATCTGCCTAAATCTTTAAACGAAAACAACAAGAAAAAAAAAATACTTAAAAAAGATAAACGGTAAAGAAGAAGAGAAAATTCGAATAAAAATACAAATAAAAATAAAATAAAATAATAATAATAACCTTAAACAATACTCTAACAACATTGAATGCCTTTACCTCTCTAAACCTTATAGTGGTGATGTTGCCCATTTACTCGTCTTACTGGTATAGTCTGGTGGCTTGGTGATGGCTACCGTGATACGCAAAGTATTGCGGCCGCACGCGCCCTTCCGGCGCGCATCTTGAAACAAACTTTTAATTTTATGATGCTTTTTATTTTTTTTTTAATTTTTAGCTTGTATTGCTGCTCCGCTTTTTCTTGAGATCATTTTTACTGTGTGGAATATAAAAGCAGGGTTCGGAGAAAAAATCGCATGTTCAAAATTGATAGTTTTGGGTTTTCTTATGTAAAATATTTTCTCAATTTTGATCAAGATGAAGAGTTTCAGTAAAGCTACAATTTGTAGACTAGCACTTAATGTAAGTAGTCGAATGAAATTACTCGAATACTTGAATATGCTGTGTCTATAGAAGTCAATTGCAGCACTGACGTTTGTTGTAGTAGAAATGAAAATAAAGCAGTATTATAAGATAATCGTTCCTAACGTCTTGCCATTGTGTGAACCACAATATTCCCAGAAACGTCATTACCTGCCATTGAAGTTTGATATTCTCAGATGTCTTTGGTTAAAACATCCGACAGTTGCTAATAAAAAATTGATCTTCTTTGCGAGCTAAAATTGGAATCAACTAGCCATCTGACAGTTAAACTGTTATTTTTTGGAAAAAAATGGTAGCCATATGAATAGACTTTGGAAGTTGTCAGAGTAGAAACTGACATATTCTATACTTAGCTTAAAGAGGTACATGATTTATTTCACTTTACTGCAGTATGGACGATTTTTTTTTATAAAGTTATAACATTGATTTTAACACTTGTTTATGAAAAATTCCTCATTTTGACTTCATGTTATTTGTGATGATTGAACATTTTTGTTTTTTAATTTTCAATTTTTGTATCGGCATTCAAGTTCATTTACTCCTATAATACAGAATAGTCCGATCCCTGTTTAAATGACCAACATTCTTCATGGTGATGTTAAGTATTTAAGTTGTTTTCATTTCTTATAAGTAGGTATGCTGATATTATTGTTTTTGAGTAGTTTTATTGGTTCTGTTTTTTGTTCAATAATATTACCATCAAGAGCATTCCAAGATTCCAACAGTTTTCTAAATATGCCATATTTAAGAGCAAAACACAATACTTTAGAGAGTTTTTGTTGCTTTCACGCAGAAATGTAAGAAATTCTTTTGAAACGTAGCTTTTTTCCAAAAAGAATATATTCTTTTTTGTTGCCATTTTCATTAATGCGAAAAACGCTACAAAAATTTAAAAACCCAGAAAATGAGAAAGAATCTGATATCAAGAACTTTCTGGTTTTTTTTGACGTAGTTTATTCGGCTTCAATTTTCGGGAGTCTATTATTACTATCGCTATCAGTCTGCTTACTCATAGATTGGAGCTGATGCTCGAAAACATTTTGATCTTAAAGGAGTCGACAAAACATAAAAATTGTGGAGAGAAAAATGTAAGTTAGTTATAGTTTAACAAAAGTGTCTCTTTTGCTGTTTTTGAGACAATAATATTCTTGAAATTTGTGTTTAAATCTCAGTTCTAGAATATCTAAAGCAAATTCACTTTAAAAAGTAGATTTCTTTAATTTTTTAAGATCTTAACAGAAAATCAATTTTGAAGCAAATACAGGGTGGAGCGTGGCTACTTCCTTATCTGAAACTCTCGCAACTGAGCGGCTATTAATAGTAGAGCGTTGGTTTATGGCTTGTTCGAAAGCACGTTATCTAAGGTTTTTGTTATGACTAGTTCAGTGTCAGCAATGCAGTGGACAAAGCAAGAGCACGCGTTCGCCGTGGAGGCCTACTTTTCTTTCAGCCGTTCGATCACCGCAATTCAGCGTGCTTTCAGAAACCATTTCAATATCGCACCTGCAGGTCTTGTGCCTGATAGGAAATCGATTTGTTTGTAGGCGGACACGTTCAGGGATACCGGTAGTGTGCAGAAGAAACATAATGGACCTTCCAGAACCAGGACGCCAGAAAACATCAAAAGGGGAAGGGTGGCGATTTTGAAATCCCCTAGGCGATCTGCACACAAACATTCGGCTGCTGTAGGGATTTCTAGTCGCACAGTGAGACGAAAACCTGCCTCAGGACGCCCTTGTTTTCTTTAGAGATGAGACACATTTCAATATTTCAGGATGTGTGAACAAACAAAACATGCGATATTGGAGCCCCACTTACCCGAGAGAACTTCATGAGCAGCCTCTGCATACTGAACGTGTGACTGTTTGGTGTGCAATATCCAGAATCGGCATTATTGGCCCATGAACGTTATGTCAGCATGATTGTGGATTTTTTCTGCCCAAACTTACAGAAATGAATGTAGGGGAAGTGTGGTTTCAACAGGATGGCGCCACAGCTCACACGGCAAGAAGGTCAATGAATATTTTGCGAGAACACTTCCCCGAACGGCTCATCTCTCTAAGAGGCAATCTTCAGTGGCCAGCACGACCACCAGATTTAGCCCCATGTGATTTTTTCCTGTGGGGCTACCTTAAATCGTTGGTATACACTGATCATCCAAGGACCCTTCGTAATCTTAAAGGAAGGAAAGGAATTAACCACGCCCCACCCTGTATAATGTACGACTGGGTTGCTAGAACTTACTAATTTCTTCAAAAAAGGCTGTTTGAAAATATTTCTTATATTTTAAGATTTAAAAATTTACCTGCAAAATAAATAAGTTTTTCTCAAAAATTTAAATGCTCAAAAAACCTAGGTTAACTTCATTTTGTTTTCGAAAATCAGTAGAGCGGGTTTTTTTTTAAATTAATTTTTATACATACAATTTTTAAATGTTGTCTTTAAAATATTTTTGATATGCAGTTTTTTAGTGCTTATGAATATACATGTTCACTCCTTTCTGAGTATCAAGATCACCAAAAATCATCATCAATTTGAAAATTTGATCATGAACAAGAGCTTGCACTGAAAGAAAAGATTATTGAAATTGGTCGATTAGTTCTTGAGAAAACTTAAAAACGAAATAACGGTTTTATGAGGGGTACTCTTCTGGATCAATACCAAAAAATGTTTTTCTTGTAGTAAGAAGCCGAATTAAGAAAACAAAATTTTAGAAAGTTTTAAAAAAATCTATCGGTTCGATTCTAAATTATTTATTATTATTTTTGGTATTAAAAAAATGAAAAAAAACGCCGTAAGCTACTCGGCTGAAAACCTTAATTTCAATCGGCACAATGGTTTAGTTTAGACTATAGGGGCCAGGACAGACACACAGACGGACGAAATCGGAGGGAACCACTTTTTTCGACTTTTCTACCATCATCGTAATGTTATGTTTGATTCGAATTTTTTTACGAATACAATACTTGCCATATAGTTGTCTACTAAAAATAACTTCAATGTACAATATTTATGTGCATCAAAAAAATAAGGTGGAATTGAAGGCTAGTGTCAGGAATTCAAAGTCAACTTAATATAAAATTGACGATCTCTTATTCAAGGTTTCTTCTTAAAAACCTAAATATTTGCTCTTTTTCTTAGAAACAAATTTTATAAAAATAATTTAAAGCATTACTAAAGTTACAAAAATTGCAGTTGCTTCTGACAGCAAACCACTTTTTGTTGAATGGCGTAAGTTACTAAAAAATCTTAAGATGAAATCTTTACTTATACAACTGAACTGTATAAGCTTTATGGCTCCCAAACCCCCGCCTGGATCATCCATCGGTCAAAATTTTGATGAAATTGGTTTTTGGAATAGGGCTGAATTTCCTATTCATATTATGTTCTTGGTCCAGTTCTCAGTTAAAAGTGGTACTTTTGGCAACAAAGTTTTAGGAAGTAAAATACAAATTTTGTTTTCTTACACAAAAAATAAATAATTCAAAATTTAATGGTGGTCATATCCATTAACTCAATACGATTAGTTTTGAATTGAAGGGAATTCCTACAAAAATACAAAAAAAAATATCTCCCAGGGTTGATCATGAACTCTACGCCACCTCCCCCCCCCCCTGGGTCCGCCATTGGTTACCATATTCATTGAATTAGGTTTTTCTTATGTAGTTTTTGTATCATCAATCCTACGGAAAATTATTCAAGCCTACTACAAAATCCGTTTGTACTGCAAAGTTGTTTAAAATTTTCTTTTACGAATGTATTTGCCAATACTTTTTTCGGTATTCGTAAAAGTTTAATATTACAATGGAATTCGTGATAGAGCTGAATATTTCTTTTATAATTGCTTTTTTTAAAAACATCCAAAACATGATGTGATGATTTTCAATGTATTTAAGCAATTTTAAACCTTTCTCATATAAATTGACAACTCTAGGAAATATCTTAAGCTCAACTAATTGTTGCTCAATGTGCGTTGCTAAAGTTTAAATTTCAATCATAAATATCAATTTAAATAATACAATAATGTGGTAGATCCAAAGCTTCTTTAGGAATACTGTTGCGTTTCAGCCATGTAGAAACATATAAGAAAAAAATAAGTCTAGATAAGATTTCACTAAGCATTACCTGATTTTTACATTTTT
This sequence comes from Eupeodes latifasciatus, assembly GCA_920104205.1. NCBI lineage: Eukaryota > Metazoa > Arthropoda > Insecta > Diptera > Syrphidae > Eupeodes > Eupeodes latifasciatus. The sequence goes on along the minus strand of OV049926.1, from coordinate 129,579,939 downwards.
TGGCAGCCATATTTTTTTTTTGGTTACGTTTGTTAAATCTGCGTTTTATTATTATTATACTCCTACTATAAGTCAGTAATGGAGATGCCAAATTTGATTTTCTGAATTCTGGTTGTCTTTGATCGACCGAGATCAACGTTGCTACTGGTTCTTCTATGATTATAAAGATGTTTTATAGACTTCAATAACGGTACTTTTTTAGTTTAATCTGGGGCTAAACTCGTACAATATTTAACAAACTCAAGTACTCAAGCTGCTTTTAACCATAGATACCGTCCTTTCTATATAGTACATAACAACAACTAACTTAAAACAAACTTACTTCCCAGGTCGCTCATACATTATAAGGGACTCTGATCTTCCAGATCACAGATCGTTACTTCTCTCTGTCATCCAAGACAAGCTTTTTGGTGTCCGTAACAACAACTTGGTTGTCTTAACGTAGTTGCTGAAATTTAAAGATTCTCTTGGCCAACATTGTCGGCCAACAACAAAGAAATTGTTTTTCAATAAGCGGAAGTTATGAATTTTCAACTGATAATTTTGGTCACTACATCCATCCAATGCACAAGAGTGTACTTCCCGAAAAAATCACAATATTTTTATTTTAATATTTTGTACTGCACACAACCTTTCTGCTGCTGTTGCTGTTTGCTGCTGCTGTTCGAATTTACACTACTCATTATGTAATCCCACGGTTGTCGTTCAATATTGATTTGCATATTAATATTCCAAAAATGGACACATGGAAGCCCTCTTGCAGCAGTCCCTAAACATCACGCCATCCAACAAACTTTTACACCATCTCTTTCTTCCTCAATAACTTGCTTTTCTGTCTTCACTCTTGACAGCAAATCGTGATTTGAGTGATTCATTAGCCATTCCCAAAACCAATGGAACACATCACTCGAGTTGACAAAATCAACACGTTGCGGTAGCGATCCCACCATATCAACTATCAAAAACAACAATAAAAACGAACAAGCAAAGACGACGACGACGATGGACGGCTACGACGCACGACGCCACTATGAATATTATAAATATGAGGACGCACTGAATTATATGGAAATCCAAGCCCATCACCAAAGATACTAATTAGGAATTTTATTGTTAAAAACTCATATCTTTATAACCTCAAATGCTTTCCGGTGCGGGGACACCAAATCCAAATCCAAACCTAAACCCAAACCAAACCCAACAGAAAAAAGAAAAAACAAAACAAAACTCTTTTCTAAAGAAGTTTTTCCGAAGTGAGAATTAACTGCCGATTTATTGTTCTAGGCAGCTCAGGCACACTGCACACACACAGCACAACACAGCACAGCGGGGCGGATGTGTCCATTCTAAGATTCTTAACTCAAGGTACTTTGAATGCAAAGTACAAAACTAACCCCCATCCTTCCCACTAAATCTTCAGCAGTCAGCCAGCCAGCACACTCTTTGGCCTCGTACCATACACCGTATAGACCAAGTCAAACTGTATATAAGTGGTTGCTGGGCTGGAAGTAGTTTCAATTTCGATTTCCTTTCCCCGGCAATGTTAGAAAGAGAAACGACTCAGCCAGCAGCAAGATTATGTGATGTGAGTTTAAAATTGATGTTTCAACGTCCATCCGTTTGGTAGTGCTCGTCGAAGTCTTCGTCTTCTTCGTCGTCGTTGTCGACATTGACGTCGTCATCTCTGTCCACCCACAACCAACTCAGCGGGTTGTACAGTATACACAGAGATACACAGAGTACCACAGTTCACATTCTGTACTCTATACTACACACTCTTCATTCAAGTTCCTGTGCATGACATTGCATAAGATGCAAACCTCTCCTCTATGTACATCTCGGCTACAACGAGGAACGAGGAAACTTGAAACCAATAAAAGACGAACAAGAAGAGAGAAACTCAAGTTTGAACCCAAAACTGAACTTTGTAGGTTAGATATAAGCTTAAGCGCTGTTATGGAGCATTTGGTGCAGTTGCAGATAGATAGCTATTTGGTAAATCACATAAAGCAGCAAATAGCAAACCAAAATAAAGTGGATAAACTGGGACGTACATACAAACTGGGCTGTTTTGTGTTTCTTTTTGGTCAGGACGACCCACTACAGAAAAACTATTTCTATCCGTTTCTTAAGCATTAAAAAAATACTAATTGTTTTAATGTTGTGCATCCATCAACAATAAAACCCTGCTCTGAGCATTTAAGTCCCAATAATAATTCACAAAAACTATGACACTAGTTGGAATTCCTGTCAAATTTTGAAAAACCACAAATTTTACTTTTCGAACACTATTGAGAGTAGCTGAAATTCTAACCCGCATAACTTGGCCAAATTCTAACTTTAGCATACAAAATTTTGGACTTTTGAATCCGAGAATATGCTACACTCATGACAAGGCTATATTTGGATTAAAATGATCTTTAAACTCTGAGCACGCACAAAAAAACACTTGTACGAAACTTTTTGACAATTATTACAACTTTAGTTCCGATTCTATTTTATTCAGGTAGCATTCGTTACTTTGACCGTAAATGCCAAAACTCGAACGTCAAAGAAACGTCAAATTAGCCGTTGAGATCGACCTTCATCACAAACTATAACCTTGGAGCTGCGGGTTCATGTCAATAAGGTGCATGAAAGTTGATTACCAAATCGGATTTTCAGTTCAGGCCACTTGGGCGTATACGTAATTTTTTGGTATATTTTATTAAATTAAAACAAATTGCCTGAACTACGAGTAAGTTTATTTTTGTGAATCCTAGAATTTGTCTTTATAGAAGTTTTATTGCTAAAAGAACGACTTTTTTTTTGTTTTAGGAAAGTTGGTAAGTTCAAAAACCTTCCTGGTTTGCACTGCTTCCCTCGCCTTCATCGCATCAAATCAAAAACCATATGCACCTTCCTACGTTGCAGGTTCTTTTTCTTTAACGCGCGATCATTCTCTGAGCTGCGCGTTTCTAATTAAAGTGCTGTGCATATTCTGCCACTTATTTTTTCGACGTCGCGTCGTCAGTCGTAACCGCAAATTCACACAAACATCATAACACACCTGTACAGTACAGTTCAGTACTGTACACATTACCTTTCTGAGTGTTACCTATTGAAATTATTTCAGTTGCTTATCCACGCTTCGTCCTTTAAGGTCATTAAACGTTGACGCCTCCATTCATTTGATTGTTTGCTTTGGGTAAAAGTAGCAGCAGCGGTAGAAGAACAAGAAGAAGCAGAAGCATCAAGCTGTAGCACATATTCATCGTGCGTCGCGACGTTCTCGTTGTCGTTGTCGACGTTGCTTGTTGGAGACATTCTTCGCTCCTCTTCATTGCACTTAACAAAAAATAAAACACAAAAAAAGAAGAGTCAAAAAATAAAAAGAAATACAAAAACAAAAAAAAAGTCCGAGTACTATCAGAAACCACCTCTTCTCCCTCCCATTCCACTTATGGCACCTCTTTGTAAGTTTTTTTCTTTTTTCTTTACAAGTGTTGACGGACGGTTGGTTTATTTGATGGAGCGAGGTATTTTGGGGGTATGCAAGAGGACAGTTTAACATGCAACCAAGTTTCCAGAACGTCTACTCTTAGTCTTCCAAGTTTTATATAGAGTTAGAAAAGATTGCTTATATTTGGTCGTTTGTGTGTCGTTGTCGTTGTTGCCTGCTTGCTCTGGTGGCTGATGTTGTTACAATCTTCTTTTTTTTTCAGTGTTACAGTGTTGATAGAGTTGCCATTTTACAGTTTTTGAAGATATACAATAAGAACTAATTTCTTACAGTTTTTTAAAGTTAACATGGAAACGGTTGAAATACTTTTCTTTAGAATTCTGTATGATACTGTTCGGTCATAACTCTGTCTGTCTAAAATTCTGCATTTCAAAACACTGTAAAATTAGAATACTGTATACCAAATTGTGTAAAAATACAGTTTTATACTGTTTCTCCAAATTTCTTATCACAAAATACTGATTTCTTAAAAAGTGCGTGTTCGAAAGTTCTGTTTTTTTTTGAAAACCGCTTATTTCGTGAATGGTAACACTTAGTTCATGTCTTTGTCTGATTTGACAGATAATTAGTTTTATCCTTCCGCTGAATGAATATGGTTGTGTATACACTTGAACAACGCTTAAAGAAGATGCCGATTTTGCAAAAAAAAAAATATCTTTTCAGATGAAGCTCATTTTGATCTTGGCGGGTATGTAAACAAGCAAAATTGTCGCATTTGGGGCACAGAAAACCCGCACGCATACATTGAAAAGCCGATACACCCAAAACGAGTCACTGTTTGGTGCGGATTTTGGTCCAGAGGCATAATTGGGCCATTTTTCTTCGAAAATGAGCAAGGAGTTGCCGTTACAGTCAATGGCGATCGTTATCGGGTCATGTTAAACGAATTTTTGTCCACAAAAAGAGGAGGAGGATATTGGCAACATTTGGTTTCAACAGGACGGCACTACGTGCCACACAGCCGAAACTACACTCGATGTTTTCATATCATTTTCAGAAAAAAAAGTTATTTGGTGGACCCTATATTTTATCAGATTTTAATAAATAAGCTTATATATAAATGATAAATTAAAAAAAGCATTAAATTCATGTTACTGTTAATATAAAACTGTAATGATACCTTATTCTTAAAAATATTTAGCTTTTAAAATAATTTGAAAAGTGCGTAGATATTTACATCATCAACTTAACTTTCAAACATTCAGCATTTTAAAAACAGAATTTTGAACAAAAGGAATTTTGAAATACAGAATTTTGACCACACAGAAATTCGTTCATTCAGAATTTAGTGATACATAATTTCGACCGTATTTTGTTTACGGTATTATGTCCCATACAGTATTTTGACCCAAATCCAGTTTAAAATCTTCCTTTTTTACATTTTAAAAATATTTAAAAGTAGTTTTATATTTTAGATATTAAAACATACTCGTAATGAATGTTTTTTTAAATAATGAAGTTTTTCATTAGTTTTTTGATATAATGTGGTGTCAAAAAATGACCAGTTAAAATAATTAAGTATCCTATTTAGTTTCTGAGAATTATCTCTACTCTACTCTACTTTCATATTTTTGAAAAATACGTTTTTATGATTATTTTCAGAGCTTATTTCGAATCCGAACTTCGATTTTAAGTATCTACTCAATGTTATATTTGTATTTTTGCAATGTATTTCAAAAAACCTGATGTTGTAGCCTTGCTTAAAGGATAGATTCGTTAAAAAAAAAAAAAAATACTTTCAAAACGTTATGTTTCAGCCTTAATGGTACAGCGTTCCTTTAAGATGCGAGGCAGGGGAAATCTAACAACTTTAGAAGATTTTTCGAAAATTTTGTGATGTTAACTTCGGCATACATTTTTAGCCTGAGACCTTTGTTTTTACACTCGTCTATAAATCACATTATGTTAAACATTAAATGTTGGCAACCCTTTTATTCAATGTTGACTTCTAAGTTCGTTTGTTTTTTGTTTTTTTTTTTCTCAAGGCATGAAGTTTGCTGCTTCTGTAAGTAAATCCGCTGTTTGCTGCACTTTTCTTTGCTGCCTGCTGCAGGTATGCTCACCACATTCTCTTGTTCAGTTCGTTTTTAAAATATATATATTTTGTTTACAAATATTATTTTGTACGCAGTTAAAGCAACACAAGGAGGAAAAAATAAAAAGTACACAAAGTAGATTACTTCGGGTGATGGAGGATAAAATGAATAGTAGATTGCGGAGGGAGAGAGAGCATTATTATGTATAGATAGATGTTTGAAATTAAAAACAATATTTAACATAAGATTAACGACTGAGAGAGCAAAAAAAAAAGAATTATGGTACAAAACAAACTGGAAATACTTGTACACACCCCATTATACCTATGCGATGCCTTTCAATGTCGATATGGACGGATATTGTATGAAGGTAAGGTGTTAAAGGCCTATCCAATCAATTAAATTGCACTACACTTGAAATGTTTTAGTTTTTTTTTCTAAGGATAATCTAAAATAAAAAAGAAGTAGATGAGCTTGAAGGGCCGAAAGCAATTAGCTCCCAGTTTATATTCCTAAGCTTACTTTAATTGTGTCATCTTTTTGACCTTTGATAGAAGTAGACCATCACATACTGTAGCTATGCCACCGAGGAAAAAATGTAAGTTTTTTGCGATGAGAAAATCAAATGAAATCACTTGGAAACGAAGAAAGTATTTTACCTTAACCATTCAAAGCTTCTATCTTCTTTTGAAGTGTTTTTTTTGTTTAATAATTCAAAGACTGTAATGATACAAAAACTAAAACGATGGGAAAAAAGTGCTTCATTTTATGTGATATCGACTACCGATATACGCATCTTCACAGATCTTCTCAGATAGTCAAGCTGTCATAAAATCATTGGACTCTGTCTCAATAATCTAACTAACAGTCCAAAAATGCGGATCATCTCTTGTGAAGATGGTGGAGCAGTTTAAAATTCACCTTATATGGGTGGCGAGCCATAGAGACATACTCGTACCATCAGGAAACTGCAAAGACAACGAACTTGCAAAACAAATCGGTATACCTCTAGCTACTTGTAAACTTATGCTAAGGCATGGTACCATAAAGAAAGCAAACCATAGATGGTCTAATACAACCACTTGTTGGTGAACTAAATTAATTTGGTCAATGCTTGATGCTTAACGCTCTTAGTAACTAATTTCGGTTGGTAGGACATTGCTTAATGGGTAGGCATGCGTTTCGACTTGGAGCTCCTGCAAACGATTTTTGCAGAAGCTGCATGGATAAAGAAGAAGAGGGAAACAGTGTCTCAATTTCTATGTTTATGTCCTGCCTTATCACAAACACGAAGACTTCACCTTGGAGACTTTTACTACAATAATCCTAGTGATGTAAGAAAATTGTCTCAAACGCTTCATAGCTATCTCTTACTGGCTCAATGAGTAAGGTAGATCTTAAAATCCATGTCCAACACTTTAACCTTACCTAATCTAACTTATGTATTTTAAAAGTTAATATCAATTGAAGTTTTAAAAACTCTTAATCTGGTTTTAATGTTTGATGATTAGTGTACAAGGGCGGTTCAATAACTCCGTGATTTTTTTTAATTGAATTAAAAACATTGCTACTGTCACGAGGCAGCTGTCAGTTGGTTCCTGTCAAAATTTGAACAATTACTGTCATTTGCTTTATTTTTGGTAGCCGTTCTTGCAGACTAAAAAAAAGAACCTCACTCAAACAAATGCAAAGCTTGATAAATGTAATTTAAGACGATCGGAAATTTAAAGTATTAGAAATTGTAAAATCCATTGGCATCTCACATGGTTCAGTAGATTCAATTTTGAATAATCACTTGGGTACGTAGAAGCTTTCCGCAAGGTAGTTGCTGCGTTTGTTTACAGTGTAATTTTCCATGACAAAAATGTATGAATTGGGCTACGAATTGCTCCCTCATCCGTTCCAGATTTAGTCCCGAGAGACTACTTCTTTTTCCCAAACTTGAAGATTTTACTTCAATGACGAAATCTCACAAACAAATGCCTAATGCCTATTGAGATGACCTTAACAAATCATATTTTTTGAAATTTCGGAAAGATGTTGGACTAAGTTTGTACAAGTCAAAGGAGACTATGTTGATAAATAAAATAACTTTTAATGTGAAAACTGTGTTTCATTTAAATAGTCACAAATTTACTGACCCGCCTTTGTATATGTATAACTTTGAAATTATAGACTGTAAACTCGAAACTTAAACAGTTAAGATATTAAGTATTATTTTAGGTAATTTGTATATCTATAGTCTGAATGGTTCAGAAATAAACATCATAATTAAAAAAATGTACAGTGTTTTCAATTAGTTTATTTTTTTATAAATAACTTAGCGGGTTAATTTTTCATAGAATTTTTCAATAATTTTTTTTTAACAATTTGGTTAATACAATCAATATGATGCATGGCATTGCCGTCTGCCTGATTGACAACTAAAAGTAAAGCTTTATATATGTAGATTAAAAAAAGAAAGTGCAGTTTAAGAAACGCTTTATTTAAAATTTGATGTCTATATTTAAGTGCTGTTTTGCAATAATCATTTAACTTTGTGACATCCATTTCCTATAAAAGGCTTATGATTTCAGTATTTGAAAGAAATTCACTGCCTAGGATAAATCTTCTTATTTTTTTTAGTATCGCACATCGTCCAACAAGTTGCATAAAATCGATAAGTCATCGGGGTGAGGATTGTAGTTCAGATTAAGGAGTTCTCCTCTTAGCCGGAACATGAAGGAAATTTGTTCGATGGTATATTTGTCGTGCAAGTAGTTTCTTTCCCGGAGATCGTAGTCTAGTCTACTGTTAATCATGCGGTGGAGTGAGCTTTTGGCTTGCTCCGTGTATTGTTCTCTTGAGGCTTCATCCAGACGAGCTATTAGGCGATATAAAGTATAATTACATATTTTATTTTAATAATTATTTTATTGCAAAAAGGAAAGCATCCCATTAACAAAGAACAACTATACCAACCAAGTGGCCAATATGGCTACGGTTGCGGCACCATATTTTTTTAATTGAATTTCTTATTGACAAATTTCCACATTTTCTGTTTGTCCTCGATAACTTCAATAATTCTATCTCTAAGGTTTTGAATCAATTTGTAGGGCATTAGCATAAGCCTTATTTTCCACGTGGTCCCAAACAAAAAAGTTTAAAGTATTAGAATCACAAGATCTCAGTGGCCAATTATTCGAAAATTCATGCGATCAGAAAACTTTTTTTTTTTTTTGAATTGCGATTATTCCGTTGCTTTTGTTAAAAATAACCTCCCGCCGCAGCCGCGCCGCGTCGTCCACATTAATATCAAATTCCGGAAAAGCGTTAAGTCGTGTTTAAAGTGTATTTAATTAAAAATAAATATTGCAGGAAAGCACAATCGACTCTTTTATCGATATCTAAAGTAAAAATTTTCCTAAGCACAACAAGAATGTTCAAGGACTAATTTATTATTAGACACACTTGTTTCACTTTTCGAAACAAATTTTTAAAAAAGAGGCTGGGATGCGACCCACACTCATAACTTCCCATCCCGTCTTTCGATTGTTTTGTCTTGCTTAAAAGGTTTGTAGGTTTTCGTGTTTTGTTAAAAAAATTGTCAGTTGCATTATTCTAAAAAATAAAAAATACCAACAATACAAATGTAGTTTGATTTTAAAATCTATTTTTGTTAACGAGATTTTTAGTCGAAAACCAATTTTTACCAATTTTAGAAGCATTTCTTAAAAGTTTTTGTTTCTAATATAAACAAATACAAATTGGATGAATGAAACTAATTTAAAGTCAATATCTTCTATTGTTCACGAGATATCGAGAATCGAACAAAAAGTTTTAACAATTTTGTTTACTATTTTTTTGAAGATTTTATTTTTTTATGAAAAAAATTACTGTTGGATTCTTATAAAAAATTTACTGAATGTCGGAAACAATATTTTCTGTGAGTTCAATTTGGGTTGAAGCCAATGTTTTTAATTTTTGAAAAGATATTTAAATCGGAAATTAATTTTTTACGAACTTTTAGTAATGTTTTATATTTGAGTCAAAAGTAAATTTGTACTAAGTTTTAGTATTGTTTTTAAGGTTTTTAATTTTTTGTAAAGAAATTGTCAAATCGATTTCTCTCAAAATTTTACCGAATGTTGAAAACAATATTTTTTTTTTAAAGATACGATTAGTTTAAAGTCATAATCCCAAATTTTTGAAAAGATATTTGAGCCCAAAATCAATTTTTACCAACTTTTAGTAATGTTTTTTTATTTGATTATAAAAAATACTGTTAATTCGATTTTTCTCAAAATTTTACCAGATATCAAAAACGTTATTTCTCGTTGCATATAATTATTTTAAAGATAAAATCATTTTTTTTTTCGTAAAATATTCGAGGTGACCAATATTTTTTTTCAGTTTTTTTGATTTATGAAAAAAATAACGGTTAATCGGATTTTTTTTCAAAAATATATTTGTTTGGTACCACGTTACAATACATAATTTAAAATTTAATTCAAGTCTCTAGCGTTATTGGTTCGTGAGATCTTTAGGGTTAACCAAAATTTTCACCTTTTTTTTTAAAACGCTATGTTAAAAAAACGACCCACTTAATTTTGTTGAGAGTCCTTTCTGAATCTTTCTGCATTATTATCTGTACAACAAAATTTATTTGAAGTCGATATCTCTACTGGTTCTTGAGCTATGGACGACGAAAAAAACCTCGCGAACGTACGCACGTACGAACGTACATACGTACACACGCACGCACAGACATCTCTCTAAAAATCTTTTATTTCGACTCTAGGGACCTTGAAACGTCGAGAAATGTCAAAATTTTCAATTCGAAAAATCGGACCTATTACAATCACTTCCTATGGGAAGTTAATAAGCGGATACAAATGAAATTTTAATATGCAAAAAATTAAAATTTTAAGTCTTTGTTTTCAAATAGAAATGATTTTAGGAAAATGAAAATGAAATTCAAAATTCCAATTAACCCATTGGTACAAATAAAAAGTCTATAATTGTTCTTAATGCATAGAGATATAAAAGAAAGAAGAATATTGTCATTATTGTGAAATGATCTTAATTCTCCAGAAAAGAATCTTTCATAAAACAATCTGGTCCATCAGAAATACAAATTCAAAAACCGCATTATAACTTTTTTCAAACGCTTCTTTTGGTACAGTACAACTTCAAGACTACACATACAATCAATACATCCCTTAAATAAAATATGTACATAGGTATACAACATAAGAACAAACCACCGCACTTCCTTTCCCAGGATATGATTAACCCTTTAAGCTGTTCCGGTTGACTTTCAATTTCTTCAAACCAAAAATAAGCAACAACAAAAAAAAAATATCGAAACAAAACAAAAGGAAGAAATATATTTTTATTAAACCAATTCATCACTTCCTTTAATTTTGTACATAATAACACATATTCAGTGTGTGAGAAAGGATATACATAAATACAGAAACAATGGATTAAACAACAAATTGCCAGAAACAGAAAAACAAACTGGATTCTTCTTTTTTCGTTGGTACTTTTTTATTTACAATCGAATGAGAATGAAACAAGTTGTAAGGGTTAAAACGAGTGTTTCTAGCAACAGCAGCAGCAGCAGCGGTTATGGCAAAACAAATAATTTCCGTTTCCTGGCGATCACCACAATTCGTTTGCAAAAAGGGTACAAATTTTAGGTAGCTAGGTACTACTACCATAAGAGTGTCAAATCCGAAAGTCCTTATTTTGTTGCCATATATCTACATGTATAGGTAAGTTTATGATTGTGGCATTTGGTTGAACAAGTTTGTAAAAGTTGCGTGCGTAAGATAGCGTTGGGGAAGTAAACGTCTTGCACTTCCTTATGTGGATTGCGGTAATCCTGTGGTATTTTCAAAATTGGTGGGAATACTTTCTAAGTTGTTCCTGTCAAAAAATAAAAAAACAAGAAAAAGCTTCGAGTTAAGACTCTTTGATTGTTCTTCACAACAACTGTGTGTTGCTAGATTCACTTTAAGTGAGCAATAGAAGGTGTTTGTACGTTATCGAGGTGTTTCCAAATATTGGGGCTATGCGAAAAGGATAACGATCACTTATGCACAATCATGGTAAGAGAATTGGTCTGTGAAATAACAATTTTTTGTTCTCACATATTTCGATGAAGTAAGATAAATTTTGTTGCCACCGCTTCGTTAACATTACTTTACAGGGTTATCCATTTTGCGGTTTCAACAGAAACGTAAAGAAAACACATTATAAAGTTTGTAATACCTTGGCATGGTGGATAGTGCGTTAGACTGTCATGCCAGAGGTCTTGGGTTCAATCCCTCTGCCTCTTGCGAGGAATTGACAAATCCTCCAAGAATAATTCTTGTCATTCGGTTCCCATCGATCAACCGAAATCAGTGAGCGTGGTTAGTAGAAAGATGGGTGACCGCCTCGAAACCTACCGCGTGCTGTTGTCATGTGTTCTTTCTGTATGTTGTTCTTTCTCCTCTGTCCTTCTGTCTTGTATTAATGTCTTGTGTTGTTATCACCTAATATAGTCTAGTCGCTCAAGGTGCTGTGTTCTCTACTCTGTACATTTATGTGCTGAGTAGTGTGAAATGTAATGTAATGTATTGTAATTCTTGTCATGAAAAGTGCTATCTCAAACTAGCCGTTCGGATTCGAATAAAAACTGTAGGTCCCCTCCATCCCTGATAACATTACTCGCAAAGAGGAATGGTTGAGAGTTGTAAGTCACTAGGCCCTAGTTCTCAACGGACTGTTGCACAACCTAATTTATTTATGTATAAAGTTTGAACGTTGACATTATGTGTGAAACACTACATTATTTAAATAACCACCGCGCGAATTGTGCAAGCATCTATTCTTTTGAGGTAATTTTCGACCACTTTTTGACACATATTGGGGGCGGTATCTCAGCCATATCCGTATCTGGACGAATGTTGGTTTTTAAGTGCTCAAGAGTTAAAGGTTTATCTGCATAAACACGGTCTTCGGCGTAGCCCCACAAAAAGAAGTCCAGAGGTATTAAATCGCATGATCTTGGTGGCAAGTTGATAACGCCACGACGAGAAATTACGCGATCAGGCTTGCAATAAAGCCATATTCGCTCGAGTTGTGTGGCATGTGGCACCGTTCTTGTTGAAACCACATATTCTCCAAGTCGTATTCTTCAATAACAGGCAAACAAAAGTGGGTTATGATATGACCATAACGCTACGAATTGACGGTGACAGTCGTTCCATCGCCGGCCGTTTTTGAAGAAATAGGTTCAACCACACCTCCGGACCAAAGAGCGCACCAAACAGTAACTTTTTGTGGATGTTAAGTTACTATGTTAATATATAATGGGCATGTTACCACCGAGTGAGAAATGTGCTTCGTGAAATCGCCGTCCACCGCCTGTTGTTCAAGCACCCATTCGACGTATCTACGACGCACGTTGTGAATGGTCTGCTGGCTTCAGTTGTTGTGTCAGCTGGACTTTATATGGAGAATGCATTATCACCTGGTGAATCTCGCGTGGGTAGGTGTCGTCCCATATATGGCAATTTTGCTTGTTAACACAGCCATTCATCCAAAAATGCGCCTCGTCACTAAAGATGATTTTTCGGCCAAAATTGGGCTCCTGTTTCAAACGATTCGAAGCCCAGTCAGCGAAAAAATGGCGTTGTCTGTGGCTGTGAACTTTGAGCTCCGTGATCAGTTAGATCTTGTACAGGTGTAGGCCCAAGTCCCGACGCGAGATTCGCCAAGTTGAAGTCTGTGAAAGGCCGAGTTCTTGTGCACACCGAGGAATAGACTGTCTCGGGTTCTGCTGTATTCTTTCACGGACCGCGGCGATGTTCTCGGCCAATCTTGCGTTCCTTGAACGTACGGATGTTAACTGATTGTGTACTGAACCGGTCGTCTCAAATTTAGCTACCAAACGTTGAAGAGACACACGTCTACCGTAAAATGGGCGCAACGCGCGCAACGTTTGCGTTAACGAACATTCATTTTAATAAAAAAGTTTTATCATTTGAACGTGCTGTTCAATCGTGTAACTTGCCATGATGATTTGGCATAAACAACTGAAAAATAAACAAAGAATTTGACAGATGTCACCAAAACAAAGTGGCCGCTACGGGGCATCAAAATCTACCCGCGCCAATTAAAAAACCCTTTACTTAAACTTGTAATGGGGATCATAGTCACTTCATATAAAGAAAATACTTAATATTGTATACTCAGGCGTATACGTACTTTCTAACAATTTTAACTCACTTAACATTTAAATGTTAGACTTAAAATTGATTTTGGCATGAAAACAGTTTGCAACCCTCTTTGTTAAAGAACAGAAAAGTACAACTCATTTTTAAATAAGTTTTAATGTGTCGAATCAGCCCTCATAAAACAAACAGGAATAATCCTCTAAAAATCTTAAAAAAAATCACTAAGTACCAAAATTAAAACCTTTAGGCACGAAACATGTTCGAAGTTATTGGTCAAATAATGAAAATATGGAAAAATGCAAAATAATAATTTTTTAAATGATCATATTGTAAAGTATGTTGATGGTAAGAAATAGAAATTATTTGTTTCTTTAAGAAAAAAGTTAGAACTAAAAAAACTAATTTTATGTCGAAAATTTCGGCATTAAAAAAAAGCTTTTTCGATTTTTGGACCAAATTTGGTGACAAATTAGTACCACTAAATAACAACAAAGAACGTAGATTTATAAATATAGTCTAAAAAAACTGACTGGACAAAATTTGTATGAAGAAAACAATTATGAAGTTTTGTACGAAAAAATAATATTTTCGAAATTTCTCTTAGATAAAATGCTGTTACTTTTACACTACTCGTACTTCATGATCTACAAGGTCTAGCTGGAAAACTTTTTTTGTAGCATTTACCGTTCAAAAAGGAAATTTTCGAAAAAAAAAACACCTTAATAACTTTTAAAACTCGTCAGATTTTTGAGGACTTTTTGTCACTTGTTAATAGCCTCAATTTCTCAGTGTTTGTACTTATTTTTTATCGATATGCGAATTATTCCAAAGTGAAGTGTTTATTTTGATTGGCTTGCAAAACTTGGTCTACTTTTGCAATCTCACTTTTGGATGTGTCTATTGTTGTATAATCTCATACTTTACTCTCTTGTTGACATTTCTTCAAGTTTTCCTAGTATTTTGACAAATTTAATTGTAAATTCTTATTAATCTAAGTTCATTGAATGACACATATTTTTACTGAATATTTTGACAAAATATCAGCTGTTAATAAAATATAGCCTTTTCATGATGTGTTAGCTTTATTTAAGTGAAAGGAGAAACAGTTAGAATGAAAAGTAAGAAATGTTACTAGAACTCACAGAAATTATTTAATGGCTTAAGCTTAGATTAGCTAATCAACCGAATTTTTCGAAAATGTTTATCCAAATGAGCAATCTACATAACAGTTCTTCTCGCCATGTACGCCCTTTTTAATTCCAGTTATATTTATTTTCTTTTTAATGAAAGATAATAAAATACACTTTAAACTTCGGCGTATGCATACAATGTACCCTTATTCAACCACAAGTACTTCTAGGTACCTATACCCGTTGCGTGTCACCGGACAGGGCATTGGAAAACCATGGGTTCAGTAAAAGCACAAATTGTATAGATACCCACATGTGCATTCAATTTTTTTGGTTTCAAATGCGTATCCGGTAATTACACACTGATTAAAATGCGTCGACTTTATAGCATAAATTTTGCGTTGCGCTTGTTCTTTGGTGTGTGCACAGCTACGCACATGAATACATATATGTGTGTTAGATCCATCAAAATGCAATGCAATGATCGCGGGGGGTGCACATAGTACATGGGGCGGACGGATGCGTGTGTAGACGAAGCACCACAACTTGTTCCAATATCTAAAGGAATATCCATGGGTGCACAGCACAGGCCTTATGATGCACACACATCTATTCGCACTCACCTATCTATCTGAACCAACCCACCGCCTGCCGCCGCCGCCGCCTTGCCAACGACTGATCGACGACGACGTTGCGCAGCCCCACCAGCCGCCCTCCGTTGTTGGACGGACATGTGGGGAACCTATATGTTTACAGTTAATGAACATACGCGCAAACGAATAAACGAACGATCTTTGTGATGGCGGAACGGACGGACGTGCGGATGGATAACGTATCGTATTGCATCGCGCACAAGGTATACAACTCAGTCAGTCATCCAGCCAGGCGAAGTTGAGTGTGCCTATGCCTATATGCCTGTGCCTCCAAAAAGAGCCTATATAGGCTCCATCGTCATCACCGTGCGTCGCTCGTCGTAGTCATCGACGTTGTTGTCGTCTTCGTACAAACTATACCGAGCGGGTGAATAGATATTGAAGATAGATAGAAAGAAGTTGGTGTGCGCGCGATCATCATCGGACGCGAGGGAAAAGTCAACGACCCGGAAATTGTCTAAAAAACTGACGATGACGACGACTACGACGTCGACAACAACGACGACGATGACTTCGACAGAGGCAATAGCCGAAAAAGGAGAAGAGTCGGTCGACGACGAAGAAGACGATCGACGAACGACGACGGTAATACCATCAGGGAATAGACGATCAACTAAATGATGACTATTTCCATGGTTGCCAACGGATTTATTTAAATTCCCAAGAATTCATTACAACATAAGATTCTCTGTAATCCAAATTTAATTCGTTTTGCTGGAAAGGGGTGACAAACTATTCAACTTTTATCTTTTGAAACCTTCGACCATTCGCCTATTCGACAATTCAATCTACCAACTTTTTAAACTACTCATTTTAAACTTTGAATAAAATTTAAAAAAATTCAAACTTTCAATTCAACTAATAAACTATTCAACCAATATAACCATCCATTCGACCACCCAATTAACCAACCAACCAAAGCTTAAAATCGATCTAAATGGCTAATGGCTAATGGGTAAATCAACTAACTTCAAACCCTTAACTACTCGACAAAGGTTACAAATTTGTTGGTTTGAAATTAATTGTCAAATCACCCGCTATAGTCAATCTTCAAATCTTCAACTAATAGACTATTCTAACTTGTGACCATTTTAAAATATATAATAGACTACTTCCATCTAGCAAGGTAAAATTATATTCTGTCAACAATTCTGACAGTTCCTTCAAATTAATACAAAAGATCAAAAATTTAAACCAGAGTGAATTGACAGATTGACAAAGTTAAGAAGTTGGTGCCTAACATTTAGTTTTTATTTATAATAAGCACAGACTCAAGGGGATATTACTACCCTTATAATACAGACACAGTGTGAGCACTAGGAAGAGGAGAGAGGGTTTGAAAGGAGATGTCGGTGCACATTGGTTTCGAAGTCCTGAATATTGCAATGACTAGGAAAACAGAGTGTGGTAAGGCATTCCACATTCGCGTAGTACGACTAAAGAACGAATCTCTGTATTTGACAATACGGCCGAAGTTGGACTCGAGGGTGTACTGATGAGCACTCCTAGAAGCGCAAGTATTACAGTTGAACTGTTTAAGGGGAGGAATGCAGCTGGCTATATTTCACTAGAGCATAAACCGTTAAAATAACTGTAAAAAAGGGTCAGACAAGAAACCTTACGACGATGTTCAAGCGAAGTAAATGAACTTTTGATGATATTATCATCTATCAATTTAAATGCTCTACGTTCAATACTTTCCAAGAGGCTTAAGTAAGTTGTAGGAGCACCAGCCCAGAAA
This sequence comes from Eupeodes latifasciatus, assembly GCA_920104205.1. NCBI lineage: Eukaryota > Metazoa > Arthropoda > Insecta > Diptera > Syrphidae > Eupeodes > Eupeodes latifasciatus. The sequence goes on along the minus strand of OV049926.1, from coordinate 129,562,667 downwards.
TGGGAGTTATACTCAAACTTTGGAAGTATATAAGTCTTCTAGATACAAGCCAGATCAGAAAGAACATTTCTTGCATCGCCTAAGGAAACCCAAACAACTTGCGGTATTTTTGGCGACATCGAGTATGTGATCATCCCACAAGAGGTGGTTGGTGACACACATACCGAGAATATCGAGATGTTCAGTCTCATTCGAGTGCCATCCATGGATAATGGCAAGGGGGGTATATCTCACTTTGAAGATACAAGATAGCATTGGGCTTTCGAAGCATTAAATTCCACGCGATTTTTTAATGCCCATTGTACAATGCTGTTGGTCGTCATTTAATGAGCCTATCAAATTTTGTCGTTGCAGTTCCACATCCGAAGAAGAGGGATGTGAGTCTGAAAGCGAATATGAAAAGCTAAGAGTACTATCGTCAGCGAAACAATGTATTGGATTAGATGTTGCAGACAGAAGATCATTAATAAAAATGAGAAAGAGTGTTGGAGATAGAACAAAGCCCTGAGGCACACCAGCATTAATTTTATGGTTTTTAGACTTGCATCCATCCAATACTACTTGTATTGAACGATCCGAAAGGTAATTACTAATCCAATGAAGCAGGGATTAATGAAAACCAAAAGCACGCATTTTCGATAAGAGAGCCTGATGCCAAACCCTATCAAATGCTTTTGAAATGTCAAGTGCAATAATCTTACCTTCTGCAAAGCGATGTAAAGATTTGCTCCACTGTTCGGTGAGATGAACCATGAGATCACCGTACTGACGGTCATTAAGAAGCTTTCGATCTTCAATATATTTCTTGAGATGATAATTGATTAGTGTTTCCATGACCTTGGAGAGAATGGACGTAAATGCAATCGGTCGATAATAAGGAGGTGAGGAAGATTCGGCTTTTTTGGGGATGGGCTGGAAAAATGCAGTTTTCCATCCTCTCGGAACGAGACCTGAGGAGTAGGAGAGATGAAAAAGCTTACGCAGTGGTTTTGCCGGCGTTGAAGAACACCTCTTCACAACAATAGCGGGGGTACCATACTGACCAGCGGATTTATGTGTGCTTAGATCTCTAAGGACTCTTGCCACAGTACGAGTGCGAAAAAAGATTGGTCCCATAGAAACACTTTGATGCCTAATGGATGCATTTAAGGCGGGAAAGAACTTAATTAATTTGTTTATTCATAAAAAACCGTATGGTTTGGAACCATTGACAATATTCAATTTAAATCTGTTGGAACTGTTTGAGTTAGTTGGCAATAGTGTCTCCACAGCCAGTTCGAGTTCTCCCGGTGGCGGCGGCGCGGCGCGGTGCGGCGCAACAACTTTGCTGATATGTTCAATTTGATTCCGTTCTGACGCGACTCACGGTACGGGATAGCAGCGGAGCAAGAGACTAGGTATGGTGCTCCCTATAGGTTCACTTCTAGTTCTAGTTCTCCTAGTTTTTTTTTCATATTCTGCTGGTATTGGTGATGTTGATGGTTTGAATGCGGGTTCTTGTTCTGGATCTGGTCCATTGGGGGACTAAAACTGTTGCTTCTTCTATGATTCTTCTTGTTATGATTCTTTCGAACTCTTTTTTTTGCTTTTATTTTTATACTCTGTTCTTTTTCTATAGTTCCATGCCCTTCCGAATGTGGCACGGCTGGCGGCGTGGCGGATGCAGCAAGTCGGGATGAAGGTTCTTCTAGATTCGTGTTTTTTGTACTTTTATTTCTTTCTTGTTTCAACAATTTTAATGAATCGAATGTATAAAAATGGTGAAGGTATATCTAGAGAAGAGAAGTTGCTGGGCACATATGGATGCACATCAGGAATATTGTTATCCGGTATATGGTTTAAATGTGCGCTTGGTCGTGTTTATGTTTATATCATTCTGATTCCAGTCGTAGTCGTAAACATATAGTCTTGGTTGTTGTAGCTCGTCTCCTCTTGACCAGGCAGATAAATGGAGCATTACTATATACCTCAAGCTCCATCAAGAGTCACAAACTCTGAAGCTGTACAAACAAAAGGGGATAAGGGAGCGAGCCTTTTCTCTCTCTTCTACTGGGCTGGCTGATGACTGAAACTGAATAAAATGTCGTAATGGATTATCCATTCATAGAATTAGCATTCGGATAAGATTTTCTGCAATGAATTTATGTTGTTGAGATTGTTTTGACTCACAGTGTACTCATATACTATCGGTCCTCGCTTATTCTTAACCATATGAAGAAGGAAACAGGCAGGCTAGGAGGTGTGCATAGTGCATAGTAAAGGGTATATTTTGTTTTGATTTCAAGAAGAATGTTGACAGAACACATAAATATTGAAGAGCATTATGATAAGCTGAATGCTCATTAGTTGCTTAATGGTCTTTTAGTTTAGATTCTTTTTGTTTTTGTTGTTAAAGTGTAAGGCCAAACTCTGGAATGGTTTGTTAAATTATTCTATCATAAAGAAGCTTTTAGATTATTTTAAGAAGAATGAAATGTGTTAAATTTATGAAAAATAAAAGTCATCGTATTAAAAGATTAATAAAATTCATGAATTTTATTCCATTAACCCTTTGAAAGTAATTTTGGAGCTAATTTGGTTTTTGGTTAACAGAAATAAATTTGATTTGAAGTGTTCAGGATTTTACCGTCTTGATAAGGAGAATGTTAAAGTGTATCAACGGGTTTGAACAGAAGCATAAAGAAAACTAACTTTGAAAACTTAATATTTCAAAAACGGGTAAAACGGTCCTAATTTTTTTGATCTTTCTGGGTAATTAAGAAATCATACATTGCTATCGATTAATTTCATGAATGTGTATAAAGAGTTATTTCAGGATTGATCAGGGGTGTTTAGGAACTGTTTTCAGTGTTCTACTCTAAAATTAGAAATTTTTTTATTTATTTATTCATCAAGCAGAGACACAGCTCTTAAAGACTACTTAGAACAATAGTAAGTTTATATAAATAATAATAAATAAAACAAAAAATAGAATGTACAATTAACACTAACCACCGAAGTTTATTATTAATAACAATTTTTTTTTAAAACAGTCCCTACTTAAATATAAATTAAAATCAATAGCATTACAAACAGAATTAGCTTGTCTTAAACAGTGAGTTAAGGGTTCATTGATTCCATAATTGACCCTATGAAAGTGTACACAAAATAAACGATTAATTCACGACAAGGAACACAAGCCAATCAACGAAAGCAAGTGAGGGCAATTGATTTTATAATTTATTAAATCTCTGACAAGCATTACATCGAAATAAATACGTCGTGATTCTAGGGATTGAATACCCAACAACAAACACCTGGTGTTATGTGAAGGCATATCCGTGTTCCAACGCAATATCCGAATTGCAATTCTAGTAAAGCGTTTCTGAATTCGTTCAATTCTCACCGAATAAGTTATATACATACATAGGATTCCAGGTAGATGAGCAGTATTCTAAAATTGAGCGAACATATGAAAAATATAAGGCTCTAAGAGTATATGGATCAAAAAAGTCTTTAGCGTTCCTGGAAATAAATCCAAGCATAGAACTGGCCTTAGAAATAATATAGTCAATGTCAAATCAAAGATTACACCCAAATCTTTTTTCTCAGTGACTTGTCTTAAGGTTGACCCAAGTAAACTGTAAGAAAACATAATTGGAGAGGTGCCGCGACAGAATAACATACTATGACATTTAGAAACATTTAAATGAAGATCGTTGTTAGAACACCAAACGGAAAGATTGTTAAGATCATTCTGCAGCTTTATACAATCGGAAATAGAATTAATGCGCAGGAATAATTTAAGGTCGTCAGCATACATCAAGAAGAACAATTTTTTAGACAAATGGGAATATCATTGATAAACAAGAGAAAGAGGAGAGGACCCAAATGACTTCCCTGTGGGACACCGGAAGTAACAAAAACAGGGTTGGAAGTAACATTATTAATACGAACATATTGAATTCTGCCAGTAAGGTAAGATTTAAACCATGTCAATAAATTGGAATGAAAACCGATGTTATGCAATTTGGAAATCAATATTGAGTGATCAACTCTGTCGAACGCTTTCGAAATATCATGGTTAGTCAAAAGTGAACTGTCAAATGACTCTAGTGAGATATCCGCAAAGGAATTATAATAATTGCACAATTTTTGACTAGCTTATATTTCTTTAATGTGTCCAGAAAGGCAACAATGATAAACCTTATTTTCCCTGTCAGAAGTAAAATAAAAATACCAACAAATTTCGAAATCTACATCCAAGTGACTGCCTCATAAAGCCACATTGGATGGACCAAAAACGCAAAAGAAGTTTGGTTTGTGGTTTTAGCCTATACTGAAAATATTTTTAAGCTCACAATTGATTTTTAGCTTTAACACTATGAACTAAAAACCCGTTTTGGACTATTGACGCTAGATTTTTGACCTCAATTCTAATTTACTATGTATCCGATTTTTAAAATAAATATTAGAAGTAGAACACCGAGCTTTAAGTCATCTATACACATATCAACTACATAAGGTCTAAGACGGTTCTTGCAATATTAATCGTCGCGTGTTGTCGGCTGTTATAGTTGTCGGTCGGCCAGTCTTAAATAAATAAGTTTATTTTTGCCCTAATGAGAATCAATTGACACACCCCATGTAGCCAAAGCAAGCAAGAGTAGAGTATGCACCATCAGCTCTGTAAGTGCAACAATAATTCCTAACCCATAAGTTAATGACAATTAAAGTTTTTCTAGTCAGTGTATACACATAAAGGGTGTTTTTTTTTTTTCAAAAAGATAAATAAAACTAGAACAAGCAAATGGAATAAAATAGAAATGATTTTTTAAATTAAATTATTTTCATTAAAAAAAAATAAATTGGCAATTAATTTACTTTATTCGAAAGACAATCTTCTGGCATTATAATTTAAGTATGATTTCTGGCATATTACCACCACGGCTGGCTCAGACGTAGTTTAGTCTGGAGGTCCAATTTTCGTAATTTTTTTTCAACACTTTTAGCTGTAGATACATTAGCAATAACATAGCAAATATTGTTCTATTAGTGATCATTCGTTGCGTTGCGGGCTTATAGGCGTAGACTTCACATATATCCACAGAGTAAAAATCCAGTGGCGTTAAATCACACGGTCTTGGAGGTCAATTCATGGGTCCGCAACGTGAAACTATGTTAAGACTACAGCTCCTGCACATCACAGTTCTTCAAGTGATGAACGAAAAAGTCTGTAATTATAGCTCTATAATGGACACTACTGTCTGTAACGTTCTAGCCAGCATTGTTTTTAAAGAAGCACTGATCGATTATTGCAACCCATAAAAAAGCGGCGCAGGGACATAAGGCCCAGGGACATAACGCCCAAATTTTTTTTTTTTGGGACTTATGTCCCACCCGAGTGGGACATAAAGCCGAAATTTAATTTGGGCCCTAAGTCCCACCCAAGTAAGACGTAAGTCCCAAATTTGTTTGTTAAAAATGGGACATTGTCCCCAAATTTTTGCAGAGCCAAACATGAATATAAAGTTTTTGTATTTCAATACAATGAACAATAATTTTTTGATACGGTGATAATACAAAAATTAGGAAAAACAAAAAAGTTTATTTTCAACATTATTTGCGGGATCTCAGGATTTTAACTCCCTTTTTCGGGGTTACACCCGCTCACGCAACTCCGTTGCTCCGCTTAGGGTTTGTAAAGTCGCCAGGCAGGCGCCTATATCAACAACTTCTTGCAATAAAAGCACCTGAGGGTGGCCCGCTTCGCGGGTTCTCAGGATTTTAATTCCCTTTTTCGGGGTCACACCCGCTCACGCAACTCCGTTGCTCCGCTTAGGGTATGTAAAGTCGCCAGGCAGGCGCCTATATCAACAACTTAAAATGTAAAGCACTGCTAAATTATATGAGTTAATAAAAACAAAAGGTAACAAAGTCTTGTGGTATTGAAGTGCTCCAAGTTTTGTCATTTGGTGATTCTTGTTAAGTGGGACATTAGCCCCAACATTTTTATTTGGGGCTTATGTCCCACCCGAGTGGGACTTAGGGCCCAAACTAAATTTCGGCTTTATGTCCCACTCGGGTGGGACATAAGCCCCAAATAAAAATGTTGGGCGTTATGTCCCTGGGCCTTATGTCCCTGCGCCTAAAAAAGCTTCATCGCTAAACAAAATTTTCGTATGGAAAAAAAGAAGCATGATTTTTAAAATTTGCACAATTTTGAAGCATTTTGTTCTGGTGTAAGTCTATATTTATGTTGACACGCCAAACCAAGCTTAAAATAAATCACTTGACATCTGACAAAATGGGCTTCAGTTAAAATAGTGTTGTCAACTTTAGGTTCTATAACTCTAAAAAAACGCCCTAAAAACTATACATACAGGGTGATTCGTCTTATTTTTTAACACAATAAATTTATAAGTACTCAAAAGGGGCTCATTTATGAATATTGCCTTCTCCCAATAAAAGACTTAAGCTCTTCTTCGTTGTCCAAGAACATAAATCTTGATAATAACAAGGCTTCTAATTAAAAAAAAAAAAAAACTCAAAAAGTATGCAAACCACCCTGTGGCATATTTATATTTGATAACATATATCTATAGAACTCTACATAAATTGAATGTGCCGCATTAGAAAATTTGCAAGGTGGCCAATGTGCTATTTTTACAACAACTGGAGGAAGAAAAATAATCGTTACATCATCAGAATACTCATTTATCTGAGTTGTGTAGGTTCTACCTAGAGTTAAGCGATATGCTAACAGTCTGTGTCACTTGCTATAGAGATACATGTGCGAGTATGCCTGATGGTTTAGCTAATACACAGCACGCCTTGAGAGTCCGTCTAAAGGCTAGCTGATGGCTAGTCTCGTTTTGTTTGGTTTGTAACAATGGTGAGGCTATCGTAGTGAAGTCGGCCTTTTTCACTGTCCGAAGTATCGTCTCCACTTCACAGCTGACCACTTCCACCGCACCGTTCTGTCGTCTTGATAGCTCTTCAATTAGTTCGGGGGGGGAGGAATATTATTATACAGATATTGAAGCGCAACAAACATATCTGAATAATATTAATAAACGAATTCTACTTATTCACGGAGAAATTAATTCCGTGGGGGGCACATTAAAAAAATGTGGCATACACTCATAGTCACAAGGTCCCTGCATGCGGTATAGCTGAGCCGACACGACGAGACGACGACCAACGGGCAACGACACAACGTTGCCGCTTTGTGATCCATATGCAAAAACAAGCAAAAGGTTGTTGGAGGAAAAGTCACACGATGCAATTGATTTAATAATCATTTCGATAACTTAATGAGATGCATTATATAGAACACCTCTTGACCTTTTGTTTAACTTTGTTATTCAAGTTCAAATTAGGATCCCATTAAATTCAATAAAACTTAGTTAATAGTGGAAAATAAATAGTATTTTACACAGTTTATATCCCATCAGGAGAAAAGTGGAAACTGTAACAGGTTTTTAAGAAACTTCCTTATGAAAGTCAAAATTTCGGAAGTACTTCCAAAAACAAGACATAACATTTGACAAGTAAAAACTACGTCACTATTTAGTATGGATACAGGCTTCAATTGTAAAAATTCACTACAAATATTTTGGACAATTTTTACTCACAGTTCTAAAGTTAATTCTGGGTCATCATGATGATCACCTTTTTGGCCGCGAATAGGGAATCGGTTGGGAAAAATTGAAACGTGTGGATAAGTTAGTGATGTGAAGAATCGCAACCATTTCCGACTTTAAGAATGACTATAATTATTGCTGTTGTAGCCCGTAAGAATGACAAAATCCCAGGTTTCTTTGAATTTAGAAATTTCACAAAAAACATTACCACCGATTTAGCAGAAACACTTAGACCTTCGAGTTTTGAAATTTCATTTAACACACGATTTCAATGCGGTCGATCACCTGCGGCGATGTTATATCTTCGCTGATTGTATCCTCAAAATACATCAAAATGATCCGGAATCATCTTAAGGGATTAGGTATATTTTCACCATGGAAGCTCAGTTAATAAGCTGAATTGTTGCATTTGTGGGTTCAGAAAATCACAGAAATATTGTTGTAAAGTCTGTCCATCTTCAACATGGCACTCATTGGAGCGGATTTTGGACTAGTCAAGCGGTGCGATTGGACCTTTCTCATTTTGGAAAATTCGCAGCCCTATTATGGCTATCAACTATCAATTATTTGATAACTGATAACTTCTATCAATTTATTGATAATTTGGTATTATGAGTATCAAATGATAATTTTTCACCCATTGTGAATACTAATCAATATACGATTGTGAATAGGTTTTGTTTGGTGTTTGACGTTTATCATTTGTGTTGAGTTCTTGTGTTTTGGTCTATAAATAATTTCGGCAGAATAATGTAAGTTGTTTTCATTAAATACATTTCTCTTTTTTCTTAATAATATTTTGTTTATTTAGGAGTAGAATAGTTAGCAACAGAAAACAAATAGAAAGGCTTGCACGATAAACCTTCGTTCCTCAGTACAATTGCCTTCAAAAAACAATTCTAGTGAAGGCATTTCGTTCTTCAATTTGTATATTCAATAAAAACTACAAAAAAACTTTTATAAATCGTATTTAAATTACAATTCTTTACCATTTACGAATATTTGATACATATGTCAACGAAGATTTTGTAGCTGATAGAATATTTGATGGGTATCAATATGTTTGATAGTCGTAATATCGAGTTTATCAATAAAGCTATTCACAATAGATCTTTTAATTCACTATTTATCAAAACTATTGACAATTGATCACCATAATACCGATTTATTAATTTTGTTGATAATAATCAACTATTATTAAATATCATGTTGATATTTGATAACCATAATAGGGCTGTCAGTCTGATACAACTGTTACGGTGAATAGATTGCTCCACTGAGCTATCATTAACGATGTTTTGTATGATTGAAATTTGAAGAAAATTCTCCTAACCGTGTTATTTCTCGAATTGTAATCATTAATTGACCACCTAGATCCTAGTGATTTGTTAACGTTTTAGATGAAGTCTATGGTTATTCAAGACCATAAAGATGAAATTTGTGAATTTATTGAGGATAGGTCATTCTTCAAAATTACTTGGAACTAAGGAAAATTGAGGCCGATGTACCGCAAGGAAGTGTCCTAGGACCAACCTTGTATCGTTTATATAAAAGGAATATTCTAGTGGATACCAACACTATCATGGTCACCTTTGGTGATGATACTGCAATATTGGTGCCAAATAGATCCTATGGTAGGGTTACACAAAAATTGAACAATTCAGTCGATGAAGTTAGTGTTAGGATGGCATGTCAAACTTAATGAAACAAAACTGAAGAATAAAGATAGATAGATAGATACATACATAATTTTAGTTTCAAAAAGATTTTACAAAAAAACGAGTAATGCTGGTTTAAAATAAGTTTTGACAATAACTTTAAGTTGCATGTCAGGTTAAAAAGGAGATTTAAAAATATATGTATATAAGCTTAGTAAGTAGATTAAGTTACATAATATATAAGTAATATAAGTTTGAGTACCAGTAGCCATTAAGAACGTTGAGAAGTTGATAATAAAAAAGCATGCCGCTGCCAAAAAATTTTCTTCTGTGCGTTTGAAATACTGGGCAGGTTCCAATTATGTGCATATGTATATATTACACAATGTACAATGTACATATTCTATCTGTATCTCTTGAGAAGGCTCTTCCATTGATATAAAGGAGCCCGCAGCGAGCTTTAAAAATGATGGAAATCATATCACGTGAATTGGAGTCATCAAAGTAGTTCGGTATGCCAGAGTACATCGAGTTACAATATTCATCATGAAATTGAGACTGTGTCGCACTAACTATAAATAGTTGGTTCATGTCAAAGGAAAAATCCAACAAACATCCATCAAAAAGATCTAACCATTCCTTGGCCCAGAAGATTTTGTTGTTTATAATGGCTTTCGATAAAATGTTGGGTAATCTGTTATTAGGAAGATTTAGATTTCGTCTTATGAAAGAATTTTTCAGAATTATTGTAAAACCATTTTTCGCAAGCGGCTCTTCTTCCACCATTGCGAAATATTACTATTTCTGACTTATCAAGATTTATTTAAAGATTCCATTGAATGCAGTTAGTCTTAAAACCCTCAATTAGCTGTTGCAAATTGAAAGGATTATCTGACAACAGTACAATATCGTCCGCATATAAGAGGGCATTCATTCGAAGATCATATAAAACAATACCGATTTGAAGTTCCGCATGAGGATCATTTAAAAACAGAAGGAAAAGAAGAGAGCTTAGCACACATCCTTGACGAACAACTTTCTTAGTGGGGAAGAAGTCTGACAAACACGAATCATCCTAAACAGCTGCAGCAGTATCATTATTAAAAGACTTTATAGTAGCCAGTATCTTCGAAGATATTCCCAGAGTCGATAGCTTATAAATAAGAGCATTCCTGTCAATGCTATCAAAAGCAGCCTTAAGATCGATGAAAAAAGCGTAGAGTTTTTTCTTTTGGCAGAGTTGAAGTTGAATTATGCATGAGCGTTTATAAACTTGGTCCACAGGAGAATAGTTGGTTCTATATACAGCTTGAAGTTCATTGATGATGTTGTTTTTTTCTAGCCAAGCTGACAGTCTGTTCAAGAGAACTGTAGTAAACAGCTTATAGAGCGTATCAAGAAACGAAAGTCCTCGATAGTTTGACACAAAATTTTTATCTCTTTTCTTGAACAGTGGGTATATAATGGATTTTCTGAAAGATGATGGTAGCGTTGCAGTTTCAAGAATCTCAGTGAATAACTTCCGTATTTCTACAATAAGAGATGGACATGCATTTTTATAAAATTCATACGGTATTCCATCAAAACCAGGAGTTTTCAGATCTTTTGATGAAGATATAGCAGAATATATCTCGTGCAGCTCAATGGGGTAATCTAACTCTGGAACATGTTGCTGAAGAATATAAATTTTAAAAACAAAAACATAAATAATGTTCCAATTTGTATAACAACACAGAAGTACATTACTCCAATAATTCCAAGTATGCCTTGGAATGAATGAGTTTGGCTGCAAAGCTTAAATGAAAAGAGCACGTATACAAGGCTTTTTGAGGCTATATCTAAATTTTTGAAGTAGCTGTTTTCAATAAAATTGGTGATGGCTTTCCAAATCTATGATCCTTTTCTTCAATTTAGTTTAAATATTTATATTATTTCTAATAATATTAGTAAACTCTTTATAAGTTGTTAGGTTTCACCTGCCAAAATTTGAAAGAAACGCTAAACCATTTATGCTAAAACGGGTTTCAACGATTTTTGTTGTCTAAGCAATTCAAATACATAAAGTTTTTAAAATATATTAAAAAATACAAAAATAATGTTGCAAATGGGTATTTTAAAAACTTTAGCAAATTTGTAAATTTAAATCTTGGATTCGAAAACACAAAACAGTATTTTTCAAAAAAAACTATGAAAGTATTGTATTCAAGGTTTGGTCAAAACCTCATATAGAGTCAAGTAAAGACTAAGCAACTAAGTAAGATACTAAAATGATTAAAATTGTATCTAGAAGTGAAAGAATTGTACTTAGTGAAATCATCATACTATTAATTGTTAACAAATATTTTGAGTTTAACTTAAAAAAAAACGTTTTTGATTGTTTTTAGTATTTTTAAGAGGCATATAGAAAAATTTAAAGGTGATATTTGAATTTATGACATCTTAATCTTTAAACGAGGATTGTTTTGTTTGTGGGATAGTAAAAAAAACGTAGTTTTGTCCACCAATGTTATAATTGAAAAAATATACCTTTCGATTACTTGTATTGTAATTGAAAAAAAGTCACTTATTGGGTGTAATATGAAAGTGTCTTTTTAAAGATTTTTCGAACATTATTACCATACCATCCTTAATAATTTAATGCCAATTTATCTCTATAGTTAACCAACTATTTTTATTTTTGTTTTTTTTAAATTTCCTAAATGATTCAAATTTCATTGCAAAATTCTTAAATCATTCCGTGGGAAATTCTTGAATCACAATTGATGACACCGACAAAAGTTTAAGCTTCAGATGAATTAAGTTGAGATGAGATGAGACCCTATGAACCATAAACTGTACTTTCAATATAACAGACAATAAAAAACAATAAAAACAAAAAAAAAATATATATTTGACAAACATAAGGCTATCGACCACAAGCACATCATCGAGTAAGAGGAAAAATGGTTTATTTGGTCGGTCGTGAGTTGACTTTAGTACTTGTACGTTTATAGTTATTAACGATATAAACATCATCAACATCATCATGATCATCATCATCATCATTGCTAATGCACTGTGTTCGGAGGGCACAAGGGGCACATATTCACTCACATAAGAGATCACCCATTTATTTTCGCATTTAATGCAATTAACCCCAAACTAGGGCCAATCTATCTAATTTGGCTTAATTAAACGTATTTCAATGGGGTGGATCCGAGGCAATAAAATAAAATTGAAAAAAGAACCACGACAATCATGATGATGATGATTATTGTTTTTACTTTTACTTTCGAAATAGAAATGGCAATGTTGTCGTTCTAGAAATTTCGTCTTTTAGCTGAGGGGAGACAGTTGATATTTTTGTTTTGATAAAATAATAATATTATTTGTGATCTGATCACTCAAATTTTTGTTGAAATAAAGAAAAACAGAAAAATAATAGCCAAATTTCCCAGAATTTTACCTTAGTGATAGGTTAGGTTTGGTTCAGGTGGCTGTTGATGGGAAAACCAAGACACTTAGACCAATGGTTTGTTCGTTGTGATACCACATGGATCTTAAGATTTACCTTACTCGTTGCACCAGTTAAGGCAAGCTATGAAGCGTTTGAGCCGGCATTTCTTATATTACTTGGATCATTTTAGTAAAAGTCTCCAGGGAGGAGTCTTCGTCTTTGTGATGGGGCAGGGTATAAAATTAGTAAGTTTCTTCATCCATGCAGCTTCTGCAAGTCGTTACACCGTTACAGGCAGTGCTTTGTAACGACTCTAATCCAACAAGTGGTTGTATTAGACCATCTATGGTTTGTTTTCTTTATGTTATCATGCTTTAGCAGAAACTTACAAGTAGCTAGAGGTATGCCTACCGATTTTGTTTTTTTTTTGCCCATCAAAGCTAAAGCTGTTTCATTTTTGTCGAGTCGGACAGCTTTGCAATTTCATGGAATGTCTTTATGACCCAGCACCCAAATGAGGTGAATTTTGAACTGCTCCACCATCTCCACAAGAGATGATCGGCAGTTTGGGGCTGTTAGTAAGTTTATCAAAACAGAGTCCAATGATTTTACGGCAGCATGACTGTCTGAGAAGATGCGTATATCGATAGTCGATATCACGTTTTCTCTGAGCCAAGAAAGCTTTTTCGATGGCCAGAAGATTTGCCTGGAACACGCTACACTGCTACAGTGATTGGGAAGATGAAATGAGAGACATAGATTTAGTCCGTCATAGCACACGCCTCCACCAACCCCGGCATCGGTTTTGAATTCTTCTGGTATAAAAGTCAATTGTTTCATCTGTCAGAAATGAATTATTCTCCCAGTTAGACCTGGAATCGATGGACACTTGGAAGTTTTTCCTTAGAAATATATTTCAGAACAAAAAATATCTCGCACTAAACTCTCGATGACAATTGCGCTGTCAATTTCTTCTTAAAAACTAAACGTCTAAAAAAACACCCGTTAGTATAAAAATAAATTTAAAAAAAAAACAAACTTTGTGTTGCAGTTTTGTAATATGCCTTTCATTATTTATAGACAGGTAAGTGCATAAATATGTATATCGAATTTTGTAAGTAACTTTGACATTGTTAACGGTTTGTTGAAGACGAAAAAAATTGATTAGCATAGATCGATCATTTAACGAATCTTTTTATAGGAGTAGTAATAATAACACGATCAAAACAGTCAGAAAAGGACGTGTTGTGCAGATATCCGAAAAGAATTAACTTGGTAATTCTTTTCGGTTATCTGCGACCAACGACCAAACTCTATGAGTTCTTTACAATGACTAAAAGCTTTATTAAAAGAAGTGAATATTCAAAAGGTACAAGTAAGTATAACAGTTTTGAAAATAAGAATAAGTGTAAAAAAAGAAGTACTAATAATTATAAACTGCTCAACACTCCCACTTTTATAAGTATTTCAATATCAATTGTTTCATTAAAAAAAAATAACTCCAAAACAAATTAAATACAAAATGGAAGTTAAGTAATGTACCATAAATTCAAAAAAAAAAAAAAATAACAATGAATAAGAAAATTAATTTATAAATACCAACAAAATTTATGTTAGTTCATTTTCTTTTAAGTTAGTTATATTCATCAAATATCTAAGGCGATAAAAACTTTCTTTATTTAATGGCTTAGTAAATATGTCGCTTATTTGTTTGCTGGTATGAACGTATTCCAATTCAAACATACCACAAGAGAACTTTTCTCTAATGAAATGGAATCGAACATCTAGTATATGTTTCGTCCTCTTATGAAATTCGGGATTTTTGAATAAACGAATAGCTCCTTGGTTGTCGAGATATAGCATAACTCGAATATTTTTCATTGGCAGTAAGTCTTCCAGAAGTTGTTTCAACCAGACAAGCTGCTTAACCGTTTCGCACGCTGCGACATACTCCGACTCGGTTGTAGAAAGGGAGACACACTTCTGCCTTTGAGATGCCCATGTGATGCACGATGTGTCATTTCTGCTCCATTGATTGAGGGATCAGCAGGAGTAGACACCACAGACGCATCCGTCATGTTGAATTTATGTACGATCCTTTCTGCAAACATTGACTAACTGAGATGAATAGAACTGGAAAAACTTTTATTTCAAATTTACTTTTTAAGTAATCACAAAACCTGACTATATCTTTCTTGTCTGCTGCTGCCATTATGCCATCATCGATGTAAATCGCTAGAATGATCTTCTTATCGTTCTTATGGCTTGAGAAAACAGAAGAATCAGCATCAATTTGTTTTAAACCAAAGTCTCGTAACAATTTCGTAAAAGTCTGATTCCAGCAACGGGACGATTGCTTGAGTCCATATAGACTTTTTTGAAGTTTACATACTCGCCCACTTCTGTCAGCATATCCCCTAGCTTGTTTCACGTAGATCTCCTCGTCAATCGTTCCATTTAAGAAGGCCGTTTTTACGTCAAATTACCTGATATGTAAATTCTCTGCTGCTGTGATGCTTAATAAAACCCTTACTGAAGAAAATTTGGCTACAGGACTAAATTTTTCCAAGTAATCAATCCCATATTGCTGACTAAACCCACGAGCAACGAGCCTTGCTTTAAATTGGACATCTTCACTAGCTGTGGCACACTTTTTCTGAAAGACCCACTTCGTATCTACCAACTTTCGCTTTTCAGGTAGTTTCACGAGCTTCCACGTAAAATTTTTCTCTAGGGAAGAAATTTCCTCATCCATAGCTGCTTTCCACTTACTTGAATCAGGGCAGGACAAAGCGTATTTGTAGCTCAGCTGGAGCAAAGCTAAGCTTTCTGTAACAGTAAAATTCATGTTGTTCCTGCACGCTTCTTGCTTCTTAGTCTGTCTTTGAGACCAATTGATGTAGAAACCACTGGAGATTCTTCAGATTCTGATGGTTCATAGGATGGATCCAAAGCATCTGAGTAATCTTTATTATCATCATCTTCCTCATCATCATCATCATCATTAGCATCGTCAGCTTCAACATCTACCCCACAACTCGGTTCCAAACCATCGCAAGTTAGCCCATCATCATCACCATCACATACTTTTAACGTGGTTTCGTCATGTTCTTCACTTGAATCTACATCAGTTCGTTTAAAAGAAACTATATTTTGGTTTGTAACTGAAGTATTCTTATCAGAAGGATAATTCTTGAAAACGACATTGCATGATATTTCAATTTTATTTCTATCCGGAATATAAACCCTAAATCCCTTCACACCTTCCTGATAACCAACAAAGTATCCTTTTTTTGATTTTTCGTCAAGCTTACGCCTCTTTTGATCAGGTATGTGTACAAAAACTTCCGTACCAAAAATTTAAAAATATTTTATATTGGGCTTTGTATTAAACCACAGCTTGAATGGAGTTTTTCCTTGTACACTACTTGTGCCTGTCCTAATCAAAATATGAACAGCAGTATTTACTGCCTCAGCCCAGAATTTATGACCAAGATTCTTGGAGTGAATCATAGACCTAACGGCTTCCATGATTGTCCGCATCTCCCTCTCCGCGGAACCATTTTGTTCCGGAGTATAAGGAACAGCCATCTAATGTTTAATGCACTTTGAAAGTAATAAATTGTGAACATCTTGGTTCATAAACTCAAGCCCATTATCACTCCTCAACATTTTAATACGATTGCATGTCTCAACTTCAACTTCTTGCAAATAAATTCGAAGAAATTTTGACACCTCAGATTTTTCTTTCATGAAGTAGACCTTTCTAAAGTGTGAAAAACTATCTTTGAATAAAAGAAAATATCGGGAGCCTCCAACAGACTGCTCTTGACCACAAACATCTACGCTGACAAGCTCTAAAATTTTTGTTGTTTTGTTTTGGCTGCTTTTAAAAGATTTTCGATGCTGCTTGCCGTAAAATGCAGCCTTCACAAAAGAATTCTGTTTTGTAGTCAAACGGTATTTGAAGATCTCTTAAAATATGACGCACTTGAGTGATGTTTTGATGCGCAAGCTTTTCATGCCAAAATTGTAACGTATCATTCTTATTTTCAATATTATCAATATTTCTGGAGCCTGATTATGAGGATCGTGTCGGATCGTATTCAATTCGACCTTTCCAATTTGACTCGCTTCGTATTTCCTTAGTAACGAATTCGTGGCGAAGCGATAATAGTTCTTCCTATATTCCAGTGATTTGACACTATTCGTTTGAATTTTTCTTCCTGTATTCCAGTGATTTGACACTTTTGGTTTGAAGCAAATAATTATTCTAATATTTTAAAACAGATAAGAAATCGAATAAAAGATAGCTTGTAAATTGAAAGTATTTGTTTATTAATACAAACAAAAAATCACATTCGATATTTTAAATGATGTATGGTTATGGTATCCTCATTAAAAATAATAATAAAAATCAAAACGCAATTCAATTGCTAAAAAAAACTTCCATTTAACAAACGAAACAAAAAATTGCTATGGAAATAATGTAAATAAATAATATGTATGTAGGTATTTAGGCTTTGATTCTTTGATTTAAAAAGGAACAAAATCAAATTATTGGCTCAGATCCCTTTGCAGTCTCTCAAGTTCTTGTTTTTTAATTTCCACTTCTAAAAGTCGTACTTTATTGTTCTCAACTGTCTCTTCTTTTAATATTTCGATTTTTCTCTTTCTTTCTTTTCTCTTCTTTCGTTTATTTTCTTTTCTTTCCAGTTTCAGTTGTAGTTCCAGCATTTTGGCTTGATATTGTTTCTGCTGCTGCTTGTTTTTCCAGCAATTTCTTGGCTGTTATTAAAGATGTTTTTGAAAAAGGTTGTGAAATCTGTGTCGAAGGCACGAATGTTTCAAAATCCCGCGATTGCTGAGGTTCTGAGTATTCTGGTTGTTCATCACTTTTTACATTTTGACTAGATGTGCTTCGATTAGGGATTGAATTCTGATTCGAGTGATATGCACTCGTGTCCATTTGTTCGGGACGATTTTCCTCCTGGCACCCATATGAAGACACATTCATCCCAGTCTCACATGCCTTCAAATCAAGATGCTCTATTATGTCTTTTTCTAGTGAAGAAAACGCGTATTAAGTATTTGGCCCACCACCTGTGCATCCACGGATGCATTTGGTGTTGTGACAAAGTTTTTTTCTTATGTTGTATTTCAAATCCTTCCAAACCTTAGAAAAATCATAGCCTGATAGGGTTAAAAGAACTAGATGTATGCATACTTTTATCCAGCTTTCAAAATTCAAAACGAAGAAGGCGAGAGCGAAAGCAATAATTCAAAAATGGCAAACTCGCTAGCAAAACGATTGGCCGCGAACCTCATAGTCAGGCCCCTGTTTATCGATTTGTTGGAACCACATTATCATTTCAAGTCCTTAAAATTGACAGAGGAACAACGTGTCGTTGTGCTCATCTTTGATTTTAAAGCGACAAAAATAATAACATCAATTATAAAGAGGTGGGTTGATCAACCAAAAGTTTGACCTAACTGACACTAATGTGCACTGACTTATCTACTTTGTCAACTTCACCAAAATGCAAACATTTTTGATGTTAAAGTTGTGGAATTCTAATCGGAGAATGTGTTCTTTTTCATACAACTTTTCAACTTGAACTTGATCTCTGTTTAACAGTTGTATTTTCGTTAAGTTGATATACTTTCACCCTTTCAGTGATACATTCATTTTTTCTCAGAAGCTCTAATTGAAGCTTCCCTTCTCTTTTTGTTCCATTCTTCCGATCCTAGAATAACTCAAAAATTCTAACCGGAAATTAAAATTTGCAATTTCCAACTGTATGTAATACATACAACTTTGTTCGCATCGCCATCACATAACTCTCATAGATTAAGGTACTTAATTTCACTTCCTCAGGAAGTACCATCCCTTGTAAATATTTCACTTAAATTCTTAAACAAAAAAAAAACTTGTCGGTTTGTCGGGGATGACATTGCGAACCTTAAATTCAATTTCAAAATACAAAAAGGAAAAAAGAAAACACATAATACGTCAAATTTTCCCACGATCACGCGCCAGTCGTATCGTTCGTAGAGCAAGTGTAGCCGCATCGTCTCGTCACCGTCTCACCATTACCATCACTATCACCGCCACCAAAGACCAAACAGGAGTAACTTTACTCTCTATCAGTCTTACAGACCCCGCTTATGTGATATAGCTTCATTACCGAGGGGTGAACGACGCGACGTGAATGACATGATTTTTTATATATCCCGAACCACAGAAAGTTTTAGTACACGCTTGAGATTGGGAATCGGGATATTCCTTGTAAAATCATACTTTCCATCCTCATCTAGACACAACACGATTAAAAAACAACAATTTTGGAAACCACCATATCCGCAAGGTTATTGAGACGCACTTGTACCTCTCTGCCAACTATAACACAATGTATACCGGCAGGCAGGGAGTGATATGTGATTTTTGTTTACCCCTGATGTTCCTTCCCTGTGTCAATGTCTGGAAGAGAAACGAAAAATAAAAATAATAAAACACGAACACGTACATTTTTATGGTGGAAGAGAATACGCCCTCTTCCGTTCGGGCATGTGATTTTATCGGTCGTTTCCCTTCGGCGTATTTTGTTAGGATCAATGTTTGTATGCACATCACAATCTATGGAATCCGGAGGAGACGCATCGTATCGCAGCACAACCAAAATCAAAACCAACACGGAACAACACGGTAGCAGCTCGCTCGCTACTTACTGCTCAGCTCAGGTTCAGGCTCATCGTCAGGCTGACAACATTTTGCCATATGCCTTTCTTATTTAAATTTCGAAAGATCCTGTTTACCACCGTTTTTCAGAGACTTGTGAGTATCTTCAATATTTTGGAATGTAAATTTTGAAATTTTCGTCCATGTCAAATGCTGGATGCTGCTTATGACGTTCTTTTCGATGGAACCCGCATCTTTGCTGTGATTTAAGAATTCTATTCGTCATTCGTCTTTCATGAGCATATTCGAATATTTTTTCTTGGAACATAAGACATGAGGAAGCAATAATGAAGTGCCTGTACCTAGAGACCTCTACAACTACTACGTATGTACGTCGCGTCGTCGTCGAACATGCTTAGAATCTACCCTAAGTAGTAAGTGGTGTTCAATTTAAATACAACAGGTTCTTTCTTTCAAGAGGAGTTTTTCGCTCTATAGCTCTGTGCCACTTCATTTCCTGAATAGGGATGAACATTTTGAACAAAATTTTATTAATGATTATAAAGAGAGTTCCTTTTTTTGTAGTTCTCAAGTGGTCCATCTTTTTAGCACTTAGAGAAGGTACATAACCTACATATTTTTTGTTTTGTTTTGCTTTCAAAAACCACTCCACTCCAAGAAAATTATTGGAGTACCTACATTCCTGGGAAATAGCATTCACAATGAAATTTATGTGAAACTAAATGTAGGTCGATAACGAGGTCGAGGTATATTTTACTTTCATTTCCAATTTTTTGATTTTTTAGGCAAAGGTTTTTTGTGTGAAAATAAATCAATAAATTTGGAAATTAGATCTAATATTTGAGAAAAGTTCTTATTTTTGGTTTTTAGTTATGTTTGAAATAAAAAAAAATGTACACGTTTTTTCCTTTAAAATGATTCTTTTCGATGCTCCGCGAAATGACTTCCCAACAAATAACATTCAAAATAAAAATGAAAAAAGATGCTGGGATGCGGCCCACATTGATAACTTCCCACCCCGTCTGTCGATTTGTTTGTAGGCTTACGTGTTTTGTTAAAAAAGTTGTCAGTTGAATTATTCTAAAAATTTTAAAATTTCCAACAATATTTTGCATAATATGATGAAATGTTTGATTTCAAAATCTATTTTTTTTAACGAGATTTTTAGTCGAAAACAAATTTTTACCAATTTTAGTAGTAATTCTTAAAAGTTTTTATTTCTAATATAAACAAATACAATTTGGATGAATGAAACTAATTTGAAGTCAATATCTTCTATTGTTCACGAGATATCGAGAACCAAACATCAATTTTTAACAATTTTGCGTACTGTTTTTTGTAGATCTTATTTTTTTATGAAAAAAGCGGAATGTTGTATTTTTATAAAAAAATTAATGAATGTTGAAAACAATATTTTCTGTGAGATTAAATTAGGTTAAAGCCATAAACTCTAATTTTTGAAAAGATATTTGAGTCGAAAATCAATTTTTACCAACTTTTAGTATAATGTTTTTTTTATGATTTTATTTTTTGTAAAAAAATCAATTCGATTCCCAAAATTTTACCAGATGTCAAAAACGTTATTCTTCGTTACATAAAACTATTTTGGATGGTGAAACACCTTTTTTTTCGTAAAATATTCGAGGTGACAATTATTTTTGTTTCAGTTTTTTTTTGATATATAAAAAAGACCGTTAATTGGATTTTTTTCAAAAATATACTTGTTTGGTATCACGTTACAATATATATACATATTACAAAATTTAATTCAAGTCGCTAGCGTTATTAGTTCGGATATTTTGGGTAAACCAAAATTTGCATTTTTTTAAAATTGCTATGGTAAAAAAATACCCATTTAACTTTTTCAGAGTCCTTTCTGAATATTTCTGCATCATTATCTGTATAACAAAATTTATTTGACGTCGTCGGTATCTCTACCGGTTCTTGAGATATGGACGACGAAAAAAGCTTCCCGAACGTACAGACGTACGATCGTACGCACGCACAGACATCTCTCTAAAAATCTTTTATTAAGACTCTAGGGACCTTGTAACGTCGATAAATGTCAAAATTTTCAATTCGACAATTAGGACCTATTACAATAACAAAAATATAAATTGGAAACTCATTTTTTATGAAATATAATTTATAAATAAACGAATTAGTTACCTACATGATTTAAAAAGTTTTTTTTTTTTTGAATAGTTTACTATTGAAATTAAATATTATCTTCAGAAACTCTCATTAACAACTCTCCCCCTATAATTTAGAGACAGTTTGCAGTACATATACAGTTTTTTAACGTCGACTTCGTTCAACAATGATACAATTTCATTTTCGTTCAAAAAATCCGTTCCAAGAACATTTCTCCTGATGTCTTTGAGAATTGGACATTTACCCATGAAGTGAAATATATCTTCTCTCACTTGTAGATTACATAAGGAGCATAATATTGGTAAATCCTCCCTATGTGGAATGAAGTTAAGAGGTACGAGTTCACCACGCAGCTTAACCATCATTGAAATCTCATCTACACTGTATTCATCCCGGAAATAGTTCTTCGTCTCCAAATTGTGATTGAGTTGACTGTAAATTGCTCTGTGCAGAGACCCAGTTGCTTCATTAAGGCATTTTTCCCATAACATATCATCCACTTTTGCAATTAGGTGGTACAGTGATTCTTTCCATTGATTGAAATCAAAGTTATCTATGTTAAGGTCCATGTCACTCTCCCTAGCAAGTTTCATCCATTCTGCATACCATCCCGACCTCTCTCGAATAGTCTGAAGTGCCACTATCTTCGGTAACCGGTAATTATCCATATTCATGATTTTGAGCACATAATCAATCTGTATTCGAAGTGTTCGTACAAAGAGTGGCTGCAGTCCCGTTTCCAACATAACTATATGCATAGTTATATATATATATATAGTTCGGCGTATTTGGTGGCAGCCGGAAGATCCTTTTAACGTAGAAGCGTAACAATTTTTCCACATCTTCATATTGCTTCGCTCCCCATACTTGAGCTGCATAGAACAAGATTGATTCTGCTACTGCCTTAAAAACAGTGTACTTACTGCTGTGTGCGATATTTTTGTTTGAGAAACACCTACTCCAAGATGCGCTGATGGCGGCTTTTGAACTTGTAAGCTTTTCTCTCAGATGCTTTTCCATATTTAAATTTTTTGTCAAAATCACTCCAAGGTATTGGAACTCTTTGACAATCTCTATATTTTCACCATTGTAGTTCCATTCTACCTCCTCCGTTCTTGAAAATCATGATCTTGGACTTTTCCATGTTTACTATTAGGTTCCATATTTTACAATACTCAAAAATCCGGTTTATCATAAGCTGTAGTGATTCTGGAGATGACGCGAGAACCACAATATCATCCGCAAACAAGAGTGCTTTAATTAAATTTCCCGCGTGTTCGATACCAGCAGGTAAGAAATCGACTAAGTCTTCGATAAATAGAGCGAATAGGCTTGGACTCATCGTACAACCTTGTCTAACGTCTTATGCAGTTCTAAACCAATCCGACCTTTCTGTACCATTCCAAACAATTTTTAAAAATGGTCTACCAAAAGCAAGTGAAAAAAGGCCATATTATTTTGAGCAATAAGACCAACTTACTTTACCATATTCGGGGTATGCTGCCCCCTTGGAACCCCTCTTTAATCATATTATAGGATTTGGGGTAGGTGCGAGGTAAAAGACTTAATATGTCCATACATTTTTTGGGGGGGTTATTTCATATTTTCTTTGGGGGGTTATTTCTGGGGAGATATTTCACGAAGCTCAAATTAAATTCGTTTTATATTATTACCTTCCGAATTGAAAATTTTGAAACTTCTCGACGCGACGTTTAAAGGTTCCTAGAGTCAAATTTTTTTTATGATTATCGCATACTCAAAAAAGACTTTGAATACCTTTAATATGCCAGAGACAGGGTGTGAGCATTAGGAAAAGAAGGAGGAGTTGGAAAGGGGATGCCAAACGTCGACAACATCTCAAGAACCAGTGGATTTATGGATTTCAAAAGAATTTCGTTTCACAGATTATAACAATAAAAGACACATAAATGACTTTTGAAAAATTGAGAACTTGTTTACTTTTTTTTAAGGTGAAAAATTTGGTTGTTCCGAAATATCTCTCGAATCAATAACTGGCTTCAATTGAATTTTATATTATACATTGGGACATGTTTCCGAATTATAATAAACTCAAAACAAAAATCAACTTAAAATTTCTTATAAATAACAAAACTACCTCGACAAATATCAAAATATCAAATAACTAGTACATTTTTTTTAAAGAAATTGTAATGACAGTTTTTCCCAAACAATAAAAATTTAAAAATGTACTACTAAAAGTTGGTAAACGCAGGTTTTCGACTCGAATATTTTGGCAACAATTAAAGAAATTGGTTTCAAACTAACTTTATCTTATAAAAAATATAGTTTTTAACATCTGGTAAAATGTTTGAAAAAACTCAATTGACATTTGTTTATAATACGAAAATAAAAATCAACAAAAAATATTACACACAATTATTAAATACTGATTTTCAACTCCAATATCTCGAGAAAAAATTAAGGTATTAACTTCAAAATTATTTCATTACATATAATGTACAAAATAATGTTGTTAACATAAGATCAGTTTTAAAAAAAATAAAAGCATGATACAGATCTGTTGTAACTCAAAAACCTGACGTGACATATTGATTTCGAAGTCAGATTCAATCTTACTTACTTACTTAAGGTGGCGCTACAGTCCTGTGTGAACTAGGGTCTCACCCAACAAACTTCTCCATCTAGCTCGGTCCCTAGCTAGATGTCTCCAGTTTCACGCTCCGAGTTGAGTGAGGTCACCTTCCACTTGCGCGCGCCACCTGATTCGCTGTGTTCCTCTACTGCGCTGTCCTATGGGTGTGGATTCGAAGACTTTCCGGGCCGGAGCATTGGTTTCCATGCGCTCTACGTGACCCAGCCATCTTAGTCGTTGGACTTTTACCCTTCTGGCTAAGTCTACGTCGCTGTACAGCCCGTACAGCTCGTCGTTCCATCTTCTCCTACACTCCCCTTGGATGCATACGGGACCGTAGATCACACGAAGAATCTTTCTCTCGAAACGACCCAAGGTGCTTTCATCCGCTTTTGTCATAGTCCATGCTTCTGTACCGTATAGCAGGACGGGGATGATAAGGGTATTATATAGCGACACTTTGGTCATTCGAGAGAGGATTTTTCCACTCAATTGCTTTCTTAACCCAAAGAAACAGCGGTTAGCAAGAGTTATTCTTCGTTTGATCTCAGCGCTGGTGTTGTTTTCTGCGTTTACAGCGGAGCCTAGGTAGACGAAGTCCTTGACTACCTCAAAGTTACGTCTGTCGATGGTGACGTTTTGACCAAGACGTCGTCGGTGTTGTAGGTCCTTTCTTGATGACAGCATGTACTTTGCTTTGCCCTCATTAACCGTTAAATCCATTTTTGCCGCCTCTGCCTCGATACTCACAAAAGCCCCCTGACATCACGCTGAGTTCTTCCGATTATGTCAATGTCATCAGCATATGCTAGTAATTGGACAGACTTTTGAAAGATAGTGCCTCTAGTGTTGACGTGTGAGCTTTCCACTATTCTTTCAAGTACGATGTTAAAAAAATCACATGACAGCGCATCACCGTGTCTAAAACCTTTTTTGACATCGAAAGGTTCTGTTAAGTTTTTTCCAACCTTTATGGAGCAGCGTGAATTCTCCATGGTCATCCTGCACAAACGGACGAGTTTGGCAGGGATGCCAAAACTAGACATTGCTCTATACAGTTCGTCCCTGTAGATACTGTCATATGCGGCCTTGAAATCGATGAAAAGATGGTGGGTGTCGATTTGGTGTTCTTGGTTTTTTTTCCAGGATCGGCCGTAATGTGAATATTTGATCGACTGTGGACTTTCCTGATCTAAAACCACACTGATAAGGACCTACCAGGTTGTCGACGATGGGCTTTAGACGTTCACATATTACGGCAGAGAAGATTTTATAAGCGATGTTAAGTAGGCTGATTCCTCTATAATTGGTGCAGTTTAGAGGGTCTCCTTTTTTCAGGATCGGGCAAACAATACTGAGGTTCCATTCATCGGGCATGCTTTCTTCCAACCATATCTTACAGATAAGTTGGTGCATGCTCCTAACCAACTTATCTCCAGCTGCTTTAAAGAGCTCGGCATTCAAGCCTTCCGGTCCAGCGGCTTTGTAAGACTTCAGCTTAGATATAGCAATCTTTACTTCGTCTAAGTCGAGAGGACGGGATTGTTGGCTTTCGTCGTCTATGTTGAATGGATCATCCTGCCTGACAGCGGAATTCGGTTCGTCGTCGCCGTTATACAGTCTGCAGAAGTGATCCTTCCATATCCTCAGCATTGACTGCGGTTCCACTATGATGTTTCCACTTTCGTCTTTGCAGCCTTCGGTTCTAGGTTTATGTACTTGTAAATTTCGTTTCACCTGTTCATAAAACTTTCGAACCTCATTCCTGCTTTTAAACCTCTCAACATCTTCGACCGCACGCTTCTCATGCCTTCTCTTTTTCCTTCTGAGAAGTCGGTGTTCCTCTCGCTTCTTCTGCTCATAGAGCTCATGAGCAGCTCTCGTCCTTTTACGCAGCACCGCTTTGCGTGCCTGTTGTTTGGCTGCATTTGCCTGCCGACATTCCTCATCAAACCAGGGGTTCCTTGTTGGTGGTTTCTTGAAACCCAGTACGTCAGAGGCGGCTTCTCTGAGTGCGTCTTGGCAATGTTGCAAATGGTTTTCTATACATTGTGTTGGCGGCACAGAACTTCGAGAGAGGTTACTTGTAACTCGGTCGGAGAAGGAGTTGGTGATCTCTTGCGATTGTAGCCGTTAGACGTTGTACCTTCTCCCAGCATCTCCCTGTTTTGCCTTGGGCCTGGAAACCCGAAATGCTACCTTAGCTACAACAAGGTACTAGGTTAGGGTTAGGTTATAGTGGCTGTCCAAGATGGAAACGGACACACTTAGGCCAGTTTAATGGCCCATTGTGATACCACATGAATCTTGAGGTTACTTCCTAAGCTCAATGGAACCAGTTTGAGTCTCTTACGAAACGTGAGAGGCTGATTATGCCGATATGATTTAGATCGTTTAGATCGTTGAAGAAGAATTCTCCTAGGTAATTCTTGCGCTTTCGAGCCAGAGCAGGGCATGTGCAGAGAAGATGAAGAATTGTTTCTTCCTCTTCCTCGTCCATACAGCTTCTGCAGAAATCATTTGAGAATACGCCTAATCTCGTGGCGTGCTTTCCTATTAGACAGTGTCCGGTTATGACACCTATTATCGAGCTTATATGCGATCTGCTTAGAGAGAGCAAGCACCTTGAACGTTTTAAATCCAGTGTTGGCCAGATGTTTTTTGTGACTTGACACGTGGTGATGTTGTTCCACCTGGTGCCTGCCCTCCTCACAGCGTCTTGCATTAGCAAAAGTTTACAAGTAGCGATTGGTATGCCAGTACGTGCCAAACGTGGTAGGATGGGCTGTACTGTGCCGTTCCTGGCGAGTTCATCTGCCTTACAGTTACCTGGAATGTCTCTATGGCCCGGCACCCAGCAAAGGTGAATATTAAACTGTTGTGCCATCTCCATTAGAGATGATCGACAGATATGGACTGTTATAGAGTTTGTAGAGACAGAATCCAGAGATTTGATAGCGGCCTGACTATCTGAGAAAATACGGATATCAGATGTTGATATCACGTTTTCTTTAAGCCAGGACAAGACTTCTTTTATCGCCAAAAGTTCCGCCTGGAACACGCTACAATGATTGGGAAGGCGGAAAGAGAGACTTAATTTCAGTCGTTCAGAGTACACACCTCCACCAACCCCTTCTTTTGTTTTTGACCCATCTGTATAGAAATGGATCGACTCATCTTCCAGGAATGTCCTATCCTCCCAAAAAGATCTGGGAGGTATAGAAATCTGGAAATTTCTGTCGAATTGCAGTTGGGGGATGGTGTAGTCTGTGTGCTTTGGAATTGATTCTAAATAACTAAGAATTACGGAGTGGCCAATGTTGTTGTTAGTCCACTGCGACGAAGCTTTGAGGCGAATAGCAGAGCTTGCAGCTATTTGTTTGCTAAAAATGTCAAGAGGTGTTAGGTAGAGTAAGGTGTCCAGTGCCGCAGATGGGGTCGTGCGAAGCGATCCACTTATACATAGGCAAGCTGAACGTTGGACTTTATTTAATTTATCTCGGTTTATACCTTTTTCTAAAGCAGTCCACCATACTGCCACACCTTATATTAAAATCGGTCTTATTACCGATGTGTATAGCCAATGCGTGATTCTGGGTTGTAAGCCCCATTTATTACCGATGGCTTTTTTGCAAGAAAAGAGAGCTACAGTAGCTTTTTTGACTCTTTCCTCTACGTTGCGTTTCCAATTTAGTTTTTTATCTAAGACAAGACCCAGGTATTTAGCCTCGTCTGAGAATTTTAATTCCTTTAATATGGGGAGGGTTGACAAATGGAATTTTGTATCTCCTCGAAAATAAGACCAAATCGGTTTTGTGTGGGTTAACACCCAGTCCACACCGATCAGCCCAAAGTATTAGTCTGTCTAAGGCATTTTGTAAGAGTTCTTTTAACGTGTTAAGATGCTTTCCTGAAACTGCTATAGCAACGTCGTCTGCATAGGCTATCACTCTGAAACCCTCCGTATCCAGACTAGTTAGGATTTCATTCACCACTAGGTTCCAGAGGAGAGGGGATAGAACACCACCTTGCGGTGTCCCTCTACTAACGAATCGTCTGCCAGAAGAGTTGCCCAGTTTTGAGTTAATTATCCTGCTAGTAAGCATTAAATGAATTAACTCCCGAAGCGAACTCTCTACATTTAGAGATGTTAGTGCAGATGTGATTGCAGATGTGTCCACGTTGTTAAAGGCACCTTCGATGTCAAGGAAAGCAACCATAGTGAACTCTTTATGATGGAGGGAATATTCGACGGTGCGTACTAAGGTGTGTAACGCTGTTTCCACCGATTTACCTTTACAGTAGGCATGTTGAGACGAAGACAGAAGTCTTGTATCAATACTTGCCCTTAAATGGATATCAATCAATCTTTCCAAGGTCTTAAGAAGGAATGATGATAGACTTATAGGTCGTAGATCTTTAGGATTAACTTGCGAGCATTTACCTGCCTTGGGTATAAAAACAACTTTAACTTCTCGCCATGCCGAGGGAACATGGACCAGGTAAAGACAGCTGGTAAAAATTGCCTCAAGGATTGGTGCAATTATGTCAGAAGTCTTTTGTAGCTCGGCTGGTATTATTCCATCTGGTCCTGCAGATTTAAATGGTTTGAAGCTGTTGAGAGCCCATTGTAGCTTGTCCCTTGTGATCAGACCTTGTGGATATGTTGTATTGGGACTTGAACGTATATAACCGTTGCAAGTCTCGGTAAGAGAACTTCCAGGAAAATGAGTATCCAGTAGTAAGTTCAGCGATTCATTACTTGAATTTTATCCAGGAGCCGTCTGCATTTTTCAAGCAGCTTGGCATCGCTGGATTAGTTGAAAGAATTTTCCGTAACCTAGAGGCTTCAGAAGTTTCTTCTATCGTGCCACAGAAGGATCGCCAAGAAGATCGTTTAGATTTCCTTAGTGCCTTCTTGTAAATTCTTAGGGATTCTTTGTAAGAATCCCAGTGAGAGGCTAGTCTTGCGGCTTTGGCTCGGTTGAAAAGTTTCCTGCATTCTTTCCTGAGCGAGTCAAGCTCTGAGGCCCACCATTGTGGTTTCCTCTTTCCTCTTATGTGTATAAGTGGACAAGCAATTTCTAGCGATCTGTTCATAGCTGAGGTAAGTTCATTGACTTTGTTGTCAAGTTCATTAGCGTTAGAGGAAGGACAAGATAGTCCAGGTTTTAGTAAACTCTGTAATGAGTTCCTGTATGAAGCCCAATCAGTTTTCCGATAATTTCGAAAAGTCAATGGACTCGGGTTATCATCCACATTGATATTGAACTGGATATATCTATGATCAGAGAACGAGTGTTCTTTGGATACTTTCCAGTCCAAGATCATATGGTGTATAGTATCTGAGACAAGAGTTATGTCTAAGACTTCTTGTCGAGTTTTAGTTATGAAGGTTGGTTCATTTCCAACATTACTTACTAAGAGGTTAGTACCAAGAATATAATCAAAAAGAGACTCACCTCTGTCGTTGATATTGGTACTTCCCCATACCGTATGATGAGATGAACGTTAGCATCGCTCCCAATAATTAGGCGGATCCTTTGCCTTTCCGCTTCAGCGACGACTTTCTCCAGAGTTTTTCCAGGGAGAGGGCCAAGGTGGTCATGGCCAAGATACGCCGACACTAGCCAGAAACTTCCTTTGGTTGTTTCCAGCCTAGCTACGGTGGTATCTTTGTCACTGAAATGATGGAGTAAAAATACATTAATGCTACGTTTCACTAGTATGCAAGATCTAGGTTCACCTTTATCTGTCACACACAGTGTGTAGTACCCAGGAGTCCTGAGTCCTCGAACAACGGATCTCACAATCCATGGCTCTTGGATCAGGATAATGTCTTCCCCGTTTCTTGCCAGCCGGAGAAGAAGTGAGGCCGAGGCCTTTACGGAGTGCTGGAGATTAATCTGTACTAACTGCAGCATTTTGGCTACAATTAGGCAGATCAACCTCCACCACGGTTTTGTTCTGATCCTCTGAGTCTGAGGATGAACCCAAGAGTTCGTCCTCGCTCAAAAGGATCATGTTGAGGTCGTCCTCAGTCTCCATTAAGGATGGACTGTCTACGACTTTTGTAGAGGGTGAAGTCGCTATTGGAGAGGGCATGGGTGCATCGACACCCTCTGTTAAGAGAGAAGACGATGTCCCAGGTCCACCAACCGCTAGTTCACCTTCGATTGTTTTTGGAGGCCCGCTTTCCGCGTTAACCTCATCTTTTTTATAGACTCGAATTTTTATTGTTTCGAAGCCATAGTTTATGGAGCCCTCGTTTATGGCTAGAGGAGCCAAAGATTCCTTATTGAGTACCAAAATGGCGCTCCTATAAAGATTCTTCACCTCCTCTAGCTTGGCTATCTTCCAGTTATGAGTCGGAAGGGACGGGTTACAAACTCTGATCATCTCGAGAATGTCCTCGATACCAGCAGGTTCCATTGGGATCCAAATGCGGGCTCTAGGTCTGCTAGGAATGTCTTCCTTAGCGACAACCTCGAGCTTCGCACCTGGCCAAACTTCACCTAACCGGCTGACAGCGAGCTTGTATAAGTCACAAGACCTCTGATCACCACAAACCATGAGTTTGATATGGCCTTGATGCCAACCCCCATCGCTTATGGAAGGAAGTGGTCCTGGAAGCTCCCTCAAAATGCTTAAAAAGCCACCCGAGAGCTTAACCTTGACCAACTGCCAACGATCAGCCGATATTGTTCCATCATCATCGCTCCTGTTAATGACCGCAACCACGACTTTGCCCTTCGCGACGTCACTGAAACTGGCTTTCTTGATGGGATTGAGGAGAGTGCTGGTGTTGTGCACCCGAGGCCGTTTTGGTGTCGGTACGGCCCCCTCACGAGACCTTTCCCGTTTGGATGTAGAGTCCTTATTGGTCTTTGTTGTAGCAAGTATGCTTTTAGCCCATTCGACGCTAGCGGTTTGCTGCGGTGTCCTTTCAGCCCCCGATGATGCACCAGAGGCCTTTAGGATTTTCGCCGCTTGCCGCCTTTGTCTATATTGGCTTTTAGAGAGTTTCCCCTTTCTCTCATTAGTAGTGGTAGGGCCATTTTTCACAACCCTGCCACTACTGAAATTAGGTATCGCTACCTTCTTATCCTCGTTGCTACCAACTGCAGAGGAGGGTCCATGGTTAGCCACTACTCCCTTCTCTGTGTTGGCCGCAAGAGATACGGCAACAGGCTTTGACGCCAAACTGCCGCCCGGTCCTGAAGAGATACCGGTCTCATTATCCTTTAAATTTTTATTTTTTGTATTCATCTTAATCCCACGAGTTGCGAAGAAAAGAGGTCCGTCTGCACAGAGATTCGCATGTACAGATAAGGCTAGTTAATCTGGAGGTCGCCAGGTACTCCGTTAGAGACTGGGCTATTTTTGAATTGGGCCCCCAGCCAGGCTGATCATCGGCACGGGTCGTTTAACACCTTGGATCCAGCCCAATAAAGATGAGAGGTGGTAGGGAAGGAAGAGATAGGGTGAGGAATCAGTTGATGTTAATTCATCATTCTGATATGTGAGGAAAAGATTGGGATTCGGTAACAGCAATTCAGCTTATTTACCTAGAGTGAGAAGGAGCATAGGAGATAGGAGCGCTGTCTAGCTTTTTCGCCATTACAACGTGGGAGGTGGGATGGGAGTTGGTGACATAAACGTAGGTTGGTATGCCTTGTTTATGTGGGAGTGGATGATGATTCTGGGAAGGTAGAGGGATAAGAACGTCCTTTAGTTTCAGGACTCATCTGGAGAAAATTCTCGAGAATCATTGACCTTACTCAGCTTCTACAACTCGACAAGTTCGACGTTCAGAGTAGAAGACAACAAGGTACTGGTCCGAGTCGATGTTAACTCCTCGGAAAGTTCGGACATCCATGATGTTGGAAGCGTGTCTGGCGTCGATCGCAATATGGTCTATCTGGTTGACGGTAGATTGATCTGGAGATCTCCAAGTTCCTTTGTGGATGTTGAGGTGTGGAAAACGCGTACTGGCTACCATGACGTTTCGCCCCGCAGCAAAATCTATGAGCCTGAATCCGTTGTCGGAAGTGTTGTCGTGCAGGCTGTTTTCCCGATTATTCCACCAAAGATGTCTTCCCTTCCTAGCTTGGCATTAAAATCGCCCAGGACAATTTTAATATCGTAGCTAGGACACTGCTCGTATGTATGTTTTGTCTAAAAGCTCGAAGAACATATCTTTGGTGTTGTCATCCTTTTCATCTGTGGGGGCGTGCGCGCATATCAGGCTAATGTTGCCGAATTTAGCCTTGATGCGGATGGTCATGAGGCGCTCGTGCTCGTTGATGCACCTATAGCTCAAGACTTGTTACCTAAGTCTGGCTCCAATGACAGAGCCGCATCCAAATAAGCGCTGTTGGTTTTCTTGGTAGCAGTCACCATAGTAAATATCGCAGTTTTTCATCCTCTTTTTGCCCGGCCCATCCCATCATATTTGCTGGATGGCGGTGATGTCTGTTTTATAGCAGTCTAGGGCCTCCGCTAATTCTTCGGCTGCACGTGGTCTGTTAAGGGTCCTAACATTCCACGTGCATATCCGAAGTTCGTTGTCCTTAATTCGTTTGCTTAGGTTGTCAACAGTAAATCCGTCCGTATCCGAGGCTTGTTGGTGCTTCGCAACTATGAGATTTTTAAGTCACCCTGACGGCACAACCCCCAACCTGGAGGGCCAGATCCTTAGTATAACTCCAAGGACGGGGAGCCGGATAAACCGCTCCTTATAGGCCTGGGCTCCGAATAAGTCGTAGAAGCCCTATAAGGTGTTCACTAAGTAGTTCAGCCTTACTGGAACTGTAGACGCCACCGTTGATTCCATCTCGGAAATTCCTCCGCTGCCCTCTGGATAAGGAGAGGTGCCTTAGTGGACGCACCTCTCCCCCCCTCTCTTGTTTGCTGCCCCCAACAACTTTCCACTGGGGTTGGAACCCAATCTCCAGTTGATGTACTAGGCACCCGATGTTCAGATTCAATCTAAGGCCATTAAAATCCTAAGAAAAAGAATAATGTTATTCCCAGCTAAATAACATTTTTAAGCAGTGATATCACTCACAAAATCAAATCTATATTTTGATTAAGTGTTCGAAATGTGTTTCTTAATTATTGAAGATTAATTACATTTTTAACAATGAAAAGAAAGTACTGATTATTTAAGTCAAAATTTTAATTCCTTACACTTAATGTCACTTCCTTAGAACCTCTACGATCTTTATG
Organism: Eupeodes latifasciatus; assembly: GCA_920104205.1. NCBI lineage: Eukaryota > Metazoa > Arthropoda > Insecta > Diptera > Syrphidae > Eupeodes > Eupeodes latifasciatus. The sequence continues at coordinate 129,529,249 of OV049926.1, read as the reverse complement.
GATTTTTGATCTAAAGAAAACGTAAGTAGGTAAACTACAACGAACATTTTATTTTTATAATTATGGTAACATTGATACAACTGTTTCTGAAATAATACCTACATTTCCAAGCTAAGTTGTTATTTTTGTAAGCAGTTTGCTTTATTTCAATGCACAATATATAGTTGGAGAAAGAAAATCCCACAGAGCTTTTGGATAGTTCAATGATAATGATTGTATTTATGATCCTATGTAAAGTGAATGATGATTTCATAATTTTTCAATTTCGCCATACAAATTTATTAAGTAATTGTAGCAAATTAATAAAAGGCTTAAGCCGACCTACTCTTTAACACATTTAAATCTTGTGAAAATGTGTTGAAATATTTTTTTTTTTAATATTCCAAAACGTCAGCGTTAATTTATGCATAAAGTAGTTAGGTATGTTTGTTTACAAAGTAAATTCAATGCGTTACGAAGGTGGCATTACGAGGCTTAATAGTAAAAAATGCATCTTCATGATTAAACAAAATATTTCAAAATCATTAAAAAGAATCTTTACATTCCGTTCTTATGTTTTCTCGACAAAAATAACACACACAAAATTTATTTAAATACATACTGAAAACTTTAATTTAAATTGAAACAAATTTGCAACCTCGAAGTTGCAAGCTCAACTTCATAAATCTTAAGCGGCACTCATTTACGTAGGTTGGTATATTGATGTTGAATAGTTATAGTGTCGTCATCTAGTAGGTTGATACACTCCGAGTTAGTTGATTTGGGTCTTCATTTTTTTTTCAAAAGCGGTGATTAATAATCAAATTTTGTTTTCATTTAACGTATATTAATATTCTATTCTCGCCTATTCAGTTCTGAAAATATTGCAATAATAAAAAGTCCCTCCGAAAACATTAAAATTGTAAATTTTGTACAAAAGTAAAATGATTTAATATTTCGTTAATTTTTCACGCAATGCCAATTTGATATAAATGCCTTTGAAAAGTAACAATGTGATAGTAAAGATTGATCAAATATTTTCCTTTTATTAGTTGTTTTTTCTCTTTTTCTATTTTATTCTGAAATTGTATTCGGTCTTCAATCTAAATTTAAGTTCATGCTACTGAACTGTTTCGTAGTACCCATGGCATGATGGTTAGTGCAAAGGAATGTCCTGATTGGGTTCAAACCCTGTTTGTGTCATCTAAAGTTTTTACTTACAGGTATTGCCTCTTACGAGGACTTGACAAATCCTCCAAGAGTAATTTCTTTCACGAAAAGTGCTTTCTCAAATAAGCTGTTCGTATTCGTCATGAAAACTGTAGGTTCCCTTCGTCGCTAATTTTTGATTTTGTCAAATCTAAAATTTAGAGGCATTTTGATTGCCAATACTCTTTTTTTTGATTACCAATACTCTGAATAAGACAGTTTGTCGAATACGTAAAGCTCAATCATGTCTCGTTACTAAATTGAATCAATTTTACGAACACAAAACAATGCTGAAGATTTCCTATTCAAGTCATAAACTCCTTAATTAAGTTTCAAAAATATAATTTGTTTCTTTTTTTAATCTTATCTACATATGTATATTAATAATATAAATGTCTCAGGTAAAATTGTTACTGTTTTCTAGGAAGGTGAAAAAATACGTTCTGAAAATAAGATGTTGAGTGTGTTTTTTAGACGTGCGGTTTACAAGGAGAAATGCATATATTTTAAGGTTATAGCCAAGAATTTACCTTTATTGTAAAATTAAGGGTTTGCTATTATGTTTAAAAAATAATTTTGGGCAAGTGGCTGCCGTGGCTAGCTCGGTTAAATTCCAGCTATGAGGCACTTTTTGCCTTACATTGGGGCCGTACGCCAGCGATAACACGCGGATTATTCTCTTCCAAGGCGTCAATTGTCTCAGGTTTATCTGAGTAGACAAGCGACACATAACCCAAAAAAAAAAATAGTCCATAGGTGTTGAATTGCATGATTTTGGAGGCGAGATAATGTGCTCAACAAAAGTTTCCTTCAATAAATTGATGCGTTGGGCGAACCGAACCAATATTTTGTTAATAAATTTACACGCTTTACAAGCGTTGTTCAAGAGTAATTCTATTTAAACAAACCAAACTGAACATAAATCAAGTGATAGCTGTCAAAAAGACCAGCTCTGAAAAAGTATTGCCAGATTGATTGACAAAAATACACGTGTTAAAAACACTTTATACTATTCTTTTTGACAGGTTGTGCAACACGTACTTTATTGTTTAAGTAAAATAAACATATTTATGTTGTAACGTAAATTTTCTGTGACTCAACCTACTAACGCAAAGTGTAGTTGTTAGATATTTTCTTCTCTTAAGACATGGGTATCACATGTTTTAGATAGTGGGAAGTTAATTTCATAAATAAAAATTTGCATTTTAATTAATATATTCACGATTGAAACAGAATTAAAAACAAATATATATTAATCCACTAGCAAGAAAAAGAGAGACACACCAAGCAAAACACGATAATACCGCACCTTAAGGCCCATCTCACATGGACTTTATAGAAAAAGGTCTTAAGTTTTTAGATTTGCGATGGAGGACGGCGGCGCGGCGGTTGGTGGTGCGGTGATCGGTAGTTAGTTGGTGGTGGTATAACACCATCAGAGTAAGCAAATCCGCTGCAATATAATTTTTAGACTTCACTGACAGCCAGAATAGTGACAATAAGCTGCGGCAGCGCGATGGCGTGGTATAGCAACCATGTTACAACGTTTTGCGCGCCTTTTTACTCTCTAACGCTTCTATGATTTGCTTGAATTTGAATTTACCTTACCTACTCAAATCTAACACCACACTCGCTGGCAGTTTGCACACTGATGTTTACCACATCGATAGGTATTGTGACGAGGAGAACCAAAACCTCAACTTCAAGACTCAACTATAGGTACACATACTATAGGTATAACCAAACCACATGGCACAAAAGGGAACCCGATCGTGTAATGTTATTTTGTCGTTAACCAGCATGAGCAATAGCAGCTTCTATAATATGCAACAACTTGCACGATAGCGCAATCGCTGCAGCTTTGAATGGTTAATTGTATTCTCTTGATTTCATACACCTTTTATACATTTATAGCTTATAGGTATGTATATAGCAAACTACGGAGTGTTTCTTCTATAATATTAATAATATGGTTAAGTCGATGTCGAAGTCATAATTTACCTTACCTATTTGCTTTTGAATTCATTGGAAGTTTTGATTTAGCAATAAATTTAAGGCACTTAACTTACATTAGGTGGGCAAGTTGGCAGTTCACTGGATAATTGTGCTTGTTTTAAAATATAAGTTCAAGTTAATAATACATTTTCAAATAACAGGTCCTTGTGACAAATTCTAGGAAATTAGAAACAGATATTGTACAAAACTTAGCTACAACTTTAAATTTAAAACAACCTTTTAAATAACGTAGATTGTCAGAAATTGTTTTGTAGTAACTGCTAAAGAGACTTAAAGCCATGTCATGTCTTTGTAACTATAGATCCCCCGATGATTTGATGGTTTATCTAAGCGAATAGTGGAACAAATATTATTGTGAAGAATGACATTGGGAAATATTGCAAACTTATTTCCAGGCTGAGTACTGTGTAGCCTAAACATTGCTTTTTTTCAGAAAATAAATTTTGGACATTTGATTCAATTTTTAAAAAGAGGCTGGGATACGACCCGCACTGATAACTTCCCATCCCGTCTGTCGATTTGTCTTGCTTAAATGGTTCATAGGTTGTCGTGTTTTGTCAAAAAAGTTGTCAGTTAAATTATTCTTAAAAATTTTTAAATTAAAAAAAAAAACAATATTTTGCATATGATGATAGTTTGATTTCAAAATCTATTTTTGCTAACGAGATTTTTAGTCGAAAACCAATTTTTACCAATTTTAGTAGCATTTCTTAAAAGTCTTTATTTTTTATATAAGCAAATACAAATTGGATGAATGAAACTAATTTAAAGTCAATATCTTCTATTGTTCACGAGATATCCAGAACCGAACATCAAACTTTACCAAATTTGCGTACTAGTTTTTGTAGATTTTATTTTTTATGAAAAAACGGACTGTTGGATTTTTGTAAAAAAAATTACTGAATGTCGAAAACAATATTTTCTGTGAGATACAAAAAAATTTGAAGCCAATATTTTTAATTTTTGAGAAGACATTTGAGTCGAAAATCAATTTTTACCAAGTTTTAGTAATGTTTTCTTTAGATTTGTATGTTTTGTAAAAAAATGTCAATTCAATTTTTCTCAAAATTTTGAGGAATGTTGAAATAAATATGTTTAAAATATGTTATAAATATAAATATGTTTAAAAATAAAATTAATTTGAAGCCTATATCTCAAAGTTTTGAAAAGATATTTGAGTAATTTTTTTTTAGGTTTTTATTTTTTGTTATAAAACTGTCAATTCGATTTTTCTCAAAATTGTATCTAATGTTGAAAACAACATTTCTTTTAAGATAAAATTAGTTTGAAGCCAATATTTTTTTATTTTTGAAAAGATATTTGAGTCAAAAATCAATTTTAAACAACTTTTATCAATTTTAGTTTAGATTTTTATTGTTTGTAAAAAAATGTCAATTCGATTTTTCTCAAAATGTTACTGAATGTTGCCAACAATATTTTATAAAAGATAAAATTAGTTTAAAGCCCATATTTCAAAGTTATGAAAAGATATTTGAGTTGAAAATCAATTTTTACCAACTTTTGTTAAGTTTTTTTTTCTTAAAATGTTTCTCAAATGTTAATTCGATTTTTCTTAAAATTTTACTGAATGTTGACAACAATATTTTCAAAAGAAAAAAATTAATTTAAAGCCAATATCTCAAAGTTTTGAAAAGATAATTGAGTCCAAAATCAATTTTTACCAACTTTTGTTAATTTTTCTTAGTTTTTTCTTAAAAAAAAACTGTCAATTCGTTTTTTCTCAACATTTTACCAGATGTTAAAAATGTCTTTTGAAGATAAAATCATTTTTTGTTCGTAAAGTTTTCGAGGTGACAAATATTTTTTGTTCAGTTTTTTGATCGTTAATTGGAATTTTTCCAAAAATATATTTGTTTGGTATCACGTTACAATTTATGATATGAAATTTTATTCAAGTCTCTAGCGTTATTGGTTCGAGAGATATTTAGGGTTAACCCAAATTTTCACATTTTTTTAAATTTAAAAAAAATTGTTATGGTAAAAAATCACCTACTCAAATTTATTGAGAGTCCTTTTTGCATCTTTCTGCATTATTATCTGTATAACAAAATGTATTTGAAGTCGATATCTCTACTGGTTCTTGAGCTATGGACGACTTAAAAATCGTCGCGAACGTGCGGACGTATGAACGTCTTTTATTTTGACTCTAGTGACCTTGAAATGTCGAGAAATGTCAAAATTTTCAATTCGACAAATCAGACCGATTACAATAACTATGGGAAGTTAAAAAGGAACTTGAATTTGGCCCAATCTTTATACATTCAAAAGCATTAGATACATTTAGGTGTTATGATATTGGTATCGATGAATTTCTTCTTTCTTGTAGGAAAATTGACTCCTCTAACTGTTCACTTCTCATCAGTTGGTCATATCTCACTTTGGCAAAGTTGGAGATTAGATTTAATACTCTCAACAAAAGTGAAATAACGCCAATTAACTATTACAGATATTGTTTTCTTAGCCGCACATGAAGAATGTGAAATACTTAACCTAAAATGTTTAATCCTTAACCATGTATGCAAATGTAACCAAAATGTATGCAAATCCTCTTAAGAACAAAACTTAGAGAGTTGAGCTAAAACAACATGGATGCATTTACCGAAATAACCGTTTAGGAAGACTAAGATTCAAATTTAATACTTGTTCTGATATCACAAATATAATTCGCTGAAGATACATTATTGTGTTCAGCTATTTATACTATACGTATATTTTTTTTTGTTGATAACTTGAGGTTTCCTAGCATTAAACGCCAAGCTTGAATTGAATGCCAAAGAAAAAACTAAATGTCAAAACTAGCCTCAGTTTCCTTTAATAAAAAAGCAATAGGTACTTATTAAGTAGCTGTTTTTTTTAAGAAACTAGTAATTCTTTGTAGTCCGGGAAATACAAGACTTAAATGAAAACAATTTATTTACTCAACTTTAAACACTGTACCTGGTCCCGACGGCGTCCCATCAGTTGTTCTAAAAAAATGTATGCATTCTTTGTCAAAGCCTCTAACTGCACTCTTTGAACTTTCTCTTTCCCAAGGTGTGTTTCCTCATATATGGAAAGATTCATTTATATTTCCCATTCATAAACAAGGCAATAAAACTGAAATTAACAATTATAGACCTATTGCGAAACTTTCATGCATCCCAAAACTTTTTGAAAGCCTAGTTTATGATTCCGTTTATTTCCATTGCAAGCCCTTATTCTCCCCCGCTCAACATGGTTTTCTTAAATGTAGATCCACTACGACTAACTTAATTGAGTTTATATCAAAAGTTTTGTCAGCCCTTGAGAATGGTAATGAAGTTGATGTTGTATACACTGATTACAGTAAAGCCTTTGATAAAATATCCCATAAAATAATTTATCTCAAACTTAGAGCCCTAGGCTTTCCATCTATGTTTATAAACTGGATAGGCTCCTACCTTGCCAATAGAACTTATAGAGTCCTCTTCCGTAACTCAGTTTCCAGTCCCATACATGCAACTTCTGGCGTCCCACAAGGTAGTCACCTTGGCCCCCTTCTCTTCGTCTTATCTGTTAACGATGTCTGTCTTAAATTAAAAAACTCAGATATCCTAATGTTTGCGGATGATAAAAAAATTTTTAAGATTATCTCAACTCCATCTGATTCCTTACTTTTACAAAATGATCTTAATATCTTTTTTGTTTGGTGCATGCATAATTTCCTAGAGTTAAATGTAGGTAAATGTAAACAAATGACCTTTTCGCGCAAACAAATCCCATCTCATAGAGTATACTTCTTCCTTAATGACGCCGTCAACGAAGTCGATTCTATTAGAGATCTTGGTATTATGTGTGACAAACACCTCAATTTCCATTCCCATTTTGACCAAATTATTAATAAAGCTAATAGATCTCTCGGTTTTATTAAGAGATGGTCAAAAGAATTTTCCAACCCCTATGTAACTAAAGCGCTTTACATTTCCCTAGTCCGTCCTCATCTTGAATATGCATGCCAAGTATGGTCTCCCTTTTATGAAAACCATTCCCTCAGAATTGAAAATGTTCAAAGACGTTTCGTTCGATTTGCCTTACGTGGCCTCCCCTGGGATGATACATCCAACTTGCCTCCTTATGCCGATCGACTAAAACTGATAGGTTTGCAACCCTTATATATTAGACGCAAAAACGCTGATATATTATTTGCTCACCAATTGTTAATGGGCAATATAGATTCCCGGGCACTCCTGAGTAATATTCATCTTAACACCAACCCTCGAAATCTGCGATCTGTCTCCCTTTTCTATATCCCTCATCACCGCACTAATTACGGGCACTTTGAACCAATGTCCAGAATTCTTCGTCACTGCAACGCTGCTATGCTAGTCTTCGACTTTAACATTTCCAAATCCCATCTGAGAGATACCCTTTACTTTTTCCCATTTTGAGTCCGAATTCCTCGTCCCTTTTAATTTTAAGTCTAATAAAATCAAAATTGTTAGTTCTTGTACATTAAAGAGCTTTTATGTGGGCCTTAGGGCCCACATTAATTAATGTTGAAAACTGATAACAAAAACAAGAACAAAAAAAAAAAAAAAAAAAAAAAAAAAAATATAGTGTTAAGTTAAGTTAAGTTAAGTTAAGTTAAGTTAAGTTAAGTTAAGTTAAGTTAAGTTAAGTTAAGTTAAGTTAAGTTAAGTTAAGTTAAGTTAAGTTAAGTTAAGTTAAGTTAAGTTATGTTAAGTTATAGCTTGTATTAAGCTGAATAAATAAAATAAAAAATAAAATAAAAATAAAAGTTGTAGAAACTTCCGTTTATAGAAAATGTACGCCTCGGTTGTTGTTCCAACAAAAACAAAATGCAATATATATAAAATTTGCTTCAAACGACTAAACCCTTAAACTTAGAAGAAAACCTTCGTGTTTAAAATTTTCCGGAATAATTTAAAGACGTGAATAATGTCAAAAAGTGTTCCACTGAATTTTTGTTCTTTTTCGTTATCCTTTCAATAAATATAATTTGAAAACTCGCGAACCTTTTTCGAATTTCTTCGATAAGCAACATTTTTTGAGAAATTTTATATACAATATCCCTCTTTCTAAGTTCTAAAAATCAATTTTTGAGATCAAGATAGCTATGAAACGCAAATCAGCGATTTTGGACACTACAAATACTTCCAACTGAATTTTCCAGACTATAAGCAAACTGTTCTAGTTTGAGGCACCCACTCATAATAGCAGCAAGACAAGTGCATTTTCCTATTTTTGAATTTTTATTACTGATTTTTTTTCGTGAGCGTGTAATACTAAGCATTAGCATCTCTCAGTTATCTCGTCCGCCCATGGAAATAGATTCTAATAAAAACAAAATTAAATACAAAAAGAAGATGTGCATATAAAATGCAGAGGGTGCATCCTAAGCCTAATAGCTGGAGGGGACACTAAAAACAAGAATCAAACTAAAAACTCGCGCAATGAAAGCCAACAAACAGATCGCGATCGCGAGCACAGCGACAGCAGCGCCCAACATTAAAAAAATAAAACCCTCTCCGTTCCTTAAAAACTATAGGAGAACTTCATTGGGGGCAGCGAACATAGAAACAGAACTACAGAACAGCTAAAGCCGCATATTCATAGGCAGGGCATGAATGACGAACCGACCGAACAGACTCCGATTGAGATTCAAAATACAAAACGATAGACGGGACGGATAGACCCACACAATCATGAATTGAAAACCTCTAAATTATATACATATGTATGTAATTATAGGACGGCGACGGATAGGTACCTGCTCACTCAAACGGAAGGGAGAGAGCGAGACAGGAGAAATAATAAAATGGAATAAAAATAAAATAACGAAACAAAACTAAAGCAGCTGCTTCCGGTGTTTGATTGATAGCGAACTGGCAGTTTGTTTATCTCTCCCTCTATCGAGAGAAAAATAAAACGATGAATTTAAAAAAATACGTTTTTCCTTCCCTGCTGCCGGTCCGGTCCGGTACTGTTGCTGCTGATGCTGCTTCTACTGCTGGTGCTGGTGATGCTCCTCTCTAGAGCGGTCTTCTGTTCGGTCTAGCATGCTGCTAATGGTGGCGGCGGCTGGCCGGATCAACCACCGCGCTATCGTCGCCACACCACTGCACCGTGCCGCGCCGCCGCCGCCGCTCCGCACCGAGTCGCCATGCCGCACCACACCGACCGACGACGACTACGACAAACCGGGAGATTGATGAAAGTGTAGAAACGAAGAAGTGCTAGGGATGTATATTTGTTAATGTAAGGTGGATTTTTCTTCAGTTGTGGGATACGGATACGGATAGATCCATTCTAGATATACTTAAGTATACATAGTTGTAGTGGTCATTCTTTTTGTTAGTGGTACTTTTTTCTTATTTATAAATATGGCCTTGGCTATTGGATTCGGGTATATCCTTGACAAAACACTTTGGAAAGCCGATTTCTGGAAATCTGAAATGGAATAAATATGTAAAGAACCTAGTTCACCAGCTAAAAACGACGGAACAATGCTTTAAAAATTATATTTGTCCATAGTGAAAAGGTCTACATCTTGAAACTTCTCTCTGAAAAATATTGGCAACATTCAGGAGCCTTAAGAACAACAAAATAGAAATTATAAAATTGGAAGCAGGCTATGTTTGAATCCTTTCTGATCCAGGGAGTCTTCTCTTCAAGTGTGCTGAAGAAGGTTTTAACACGAAAACAACTTTAAAATATTTATATTAGCGCCTATAATATATTACAATTCAAAGAGAAAAATACTAGTGACGAAATATTTAGAATGCTTCACAAAGTTCTTTCCACAACTAATTTTAAACAAAAAAAGCTACAGTTACAGTTACAAAAGCATCGTTACATTTTCAAATATCATTGTTTTATGCCTGGACTCACCGTGTCAAGTTAGCACTACATACCCATTTTTTTTAATCTATGTTTGGAATTGTTTTTATTTTCATAACTATTTTACAACAAATTGCATACCTTACTTAGTTTCCCCAATTTCACAAAGTGTAGTGCTTAGTGCTAACTTGATATCAACCTAACGCTACATACCAGATTTTTTAAACGGTTGAGCAACACATTTATTTTCCACAACTAATTTACAACAAAAAAGCTACTGTCCTACTCAGTTTTTTAAATTTCGAAAAATGAAGTGCTAACTTAAAATCGTAGAATCTGTAGACAGCTATAAAATATGTTGCTCAAAAATAACCCTATCAATGGTTGATTGCGACCAATAATAGTCTTAATAGTATTGTCAAGGGTTTTAAAAATGAGACAAATAAATGCCCTTCTTTGGAGCTTAAAAGAAGATGTTTATACCACAATCAGAATATTATGTTTGCGTGTTACCTGGAACCTCCAGATTCAGTGGAAATAAGGCTGCAGATCTTATTGAAAGAGCTGCTATCAATTTTAAAATCATTGTAGGGTATTCTAAGTTTTACCAGCTTCTACACAAATATTTTATTCAGGACTATAAAAAAGAGCTTTATGAAAGTTGGAAAAATTCGGACACATTTACAAAGAAAAGGTCTCTTACCAGAGAAAACAGTACAAAACTTTTTCGAATTATGGTTGGAGAAACTCTTTGCAACACTCAACACTTTGTTATGCTAGGGGTTTCTGAGCAATGTTCGAATTGTCGAACGCTAATCCCTGTTTGACATATCTTTGTCGAATATCCTATTTCTCGCCAAGTTGAAGTATTGTCAGTCAACCTAACTAAAAACATTGCTGACATTTTGAATCCATCAGATGTATGATGCATTCAATACTTACATTAAAGTTGCCACATCCGTTCACAAAACATTTTATGAAATATAATTTTGTTGTTTCGTCTTTCTTAATGAATAAAACCTAATTTTTATTTGTTCTCTGATTTTGTTAATTCTAAAAACTACTGAACGGTTTAAGTAAATACAATTTTTAAGACGGTTTATATGGCTACCCCGATGCCTTTAGAAAAAAAATGTGTAAATTATTATTGTAAATTACTTCAATAAATAAATACAAAATATGCTTTAACTCAAAAAAACCTTTTAAGTAAGCAATAGCAGTTTAAGGAACTTAAAATATTAATAACTTTTTGAATCCCTTACAAAACTTGTGACTATGATTAGTTCGTTGATAAATGCGTAATTTCACCTGTGTCAAACTTTTTTAAGTTGAAATTTTATGTAATTCATATACCTAAAGATATTGTACATATCCTGTTTATATTAAAATAAAAGTATAACACAAGTTTACTCGATTTGACATTTGACAAGTTAAAAACTCTGTCATTAACTAAAAATGCAACAAAAAACGCTTCGAAAGAAAATGTTAACATTTACTACAGAGCCATTAGCCTCCGCAGATATGCTATGTAAAAATTAGATTATCCTGTAATTTAAATTACAGGTTAATAAATAAATAAATAAATAAATAAATAAATAAATAAATAAATAAATAAATAAATAAATAAATTAGTTGGCGCAACAGTCCGTTGAGAACTAGGGCCTAGTGACCTACAACTCTCCACCATTCCTATGTGCAATACAAAGATGTAGGGGACCTACAGTTTTATGCCGAATCCAAACGGATAATTTGAGAAAGCACTTTGCATAACAAGAATTACTATTGGAGTATTTGTCAATTCCTCACAAGAGGCAGTACTCTTGAAAAAACCTCTTGGTGGCACAGGCAAAGATTGAACCCAAGACATAGCTAACGGTTTTACGCACTTAAATTGGCAACAATAATAGTTAACATTTTGCAGTCACAGTTCGCAGTTTTACAAGGCATATTCCTTTTCCGTTTCCCGAAGAGTTAATTTCAATTGGTGATTATGTAAAACTTGTGATTTCACACCTTTAAGCTTTTGTCTTTGAGACAACGTGAAAGATAAGGTTTTTGCCAATGCTCAACAAATGATTTAGGAGCTTAAAGAGGAAATTCATGTAGTTATCTTGGTAATACGAAATTGTTTATGGAAACTTTCATGAAAAGTATGGGTGTATTCATTAACACAGAAAATCTGCGCTAGTACAATCGCATTTTTTTTTTCTGATGCATTTGTGAACGCACTTCCAATGCAGAATGTCTGCAGTAAACAAAAAGGTCTGACTTAGTCCGATTTGTATGTAAACAGAGTTCATAAACGTCAGAGAAAAATGGCTGCCACCACAATGTAATTTTTTTCTTCTTTCCAGCATTGAATTCCATTTCCATGCTGGAAATTTGTAATTAAAAGTTTAATGTGGTTAGTTGTCCACACAGTACCTACAGTACTTTCATCATCCCTTTACAAACAATAATTTAAATTATTTTTATCAAAAAATTAACAAAATATTTGCCATTACTTACATTCTTTACGAGTCAGTGCGCTTCGTTCTTCTTGTTGTTGTAAAAATTATTTTAATAATTCCCGCAATTTCTGCAGCCAAACAATCTACCCGAACGTCGCGACGCACGTTGACAACAGTCTGACGTTTATGAACGGTAGGTACTGCAGTTCGACTAGGTTAGTTCGATCGAAAATCTGACTATGAATGCAGATAACGCAGTTCTTAGTTAGGCTGACGTTTATGAATGCACCCTATATATTCCTGCGACCAACGCACGTTTAGAATCATTTTGTACATGTTTTGAAACCGTTGTCATTGAAACAACTGCCTATATAGAAGATTTAGACCGTTTTCATTGGACCATTAAAATATTTAACGTTTCCTTCTCCGTTCACCCCATGTTTGAACTGTTAAAATTCTTTGGAGTAGTACATTTCAAGATGTTTACCGTTGCCAAGCCGACATGTTGTTTATTTTTTTCTTGAAGTGTTCAAATCTTGAAGACGTCAAAGTGACAACTATTTCTATTCTGAAACTGTCAAATGTATAAAGGACCAGTCAAAGCTATCATTGGGTTTCATTGTTAAAAATATTTTGTTCCGAGATTTAAAAGTAAGTAATAAAGACAAATTTTTGTTATGTTTGGTGTCAATCTGCTAATAAGTTGTAGATTTTTTCCAAATGGGTTTTTAATTGGCGCGGGTAGATTTTGGCGCCCCTTGGCGGCCATTTTGTTTTGGTGACATCTGGATGAATGGCTGCTACACAGCAAGCGCCACGATTGACATTTTGCATGAACGATTTGTGGGTAAGGTTATCTCGCATGATGTCATATTCCACACTTAATGTTGTACATGCGCCTTTCAAATAAAAAAATAAATTTGTTAATACCTCACACACAGCTTGTTTTATTCCATTTCAAAATCTACCAGCCGTTATTAAAAAACCCTTTACTAAAAAAAAATACATTATTTTACCAAGAACTTTTCTTTTGGTTCATCTTGAATTTCTTAAAAATGAAATCGTTTTCATTGAAAGCATTCCATTTTCTTTGTCCTGTCAGTTTTACTTTCAATGATCAACTCTAACCTCAAATGATTAATTCCAATGAGGAAATGCTTGATTCCAATCATTTAATTTGTTTCCAATGGCAGACATTTCAATAAAAGTTATAGCCATTTTTGCAAAAAAGAAATTCCCATGATTGGTTTCAATGATGAAAATCAATGATAGCTATAAAAGATTCCTGTAGGTAATTGATGGAAAATATGCTTTTTGTAATTTTAGAAGACATTTTTCCACCATTTTTTTCCCACCAATGATCAAAAATCTCCCCCAAATTCTTTTGTACAAAGTGTCAAAATTTATTCTTTTTAAACTACTATCTGCGATCAAGACAAAATTTCTTTAACGGAGATCAAAAATTCTTCAGCAAACACGCACACGATGAACATGACGTGTGTTAAGTCGTAAAATAAAGGCACTTTTACTTTTGTTCGTGGGCTTACATGTCGTTATAGTTGACATTAACGCCTGCACGGTTCAGCAACTATGAAACTCCATACCATGGTGTCATTGGCACGCGGTCAGTTCTATTTTGCCCTAACAGAAAACAAAAGACAAGCCTAAGTCACGCTTCGTTTGTTTTTCTCAACAGCTTTATAATATTACATTGAAAACAACTTGCGGTAAGATATCATGCGTTAGTGATCACTGTGGGTTTTTTTTGGCGATATTTTTTAATGATGATGTTTTGAAAAGAGTGACCCATGTCTAAGAGGGAATCTGTCAGAATCAGAGTGACACATAGGAGTGACGTAGGTATATGAACCCAAGAACTCAAGAAAACCATAAAGAATCATAAACAAAGCTTATTTATAGATGACACAAAACTATGACTTTCTAAAATAGATTTTAACAATATTAATAATTGACCTCGGATTTCGTTGTGAGTTGTACTTGTTCGTGCACTTGATCATGTGATTTTTATTTTACATTGACCTTTCCTCGGGGAAATATGGGTTTCTAAGCTAGTTGGAAAATCATTTATAAATATGCTTAAACATTCCAGCACTCAATTTACAATAATAATTCCGGTTTAACAAGTATCCACTTGTTCATGGATTTTTCTGTGAATATGTAGATAATTGTCACCGCAAAAATGCGTGACTTTAAGTAACTTTGTATGCGGAAATGGTGTTTTTCTTAATGAGTAATAAATTCTAGTCAATTTATTAACAAACAAAATGCAGTTTTCAGTCTATTCACTTACTCAAGCTCTAATCTTTCTCTTAGAGGGTGTTTTAGTGACCTAAAATAGTTTAATACTTATGTATGAGATGGATTATAGCAGTTTCATCGGAATTCCTGATGATATTTAATTATATCTTCAACACTGGTTCCTTAATAGTTTTATATTTACCAAGTCTCCATTTCTCGTTGATTGAAAACCTAACATACTTCTTTTAGTGTCGAGGTATGCAAATTATTAAGAATCAGTACTATCAACAGTGTCATCAACTTGCTTATTTCTTGTAATTCATTTTATAATCCTTCAACTGTTAGAAGATTTTTAGGTCTTCGAATCACCCCATGTCTATTAAAGAAAAATTATTATGTGAGCTTATAAATATAAGCTGGTAGGTTGTATTTTATGCTCATCATATTACTCCTGAAACCATCATGAACCTGTTGACGTGTTATCACAACGCAATATCACAATGATAAATCTATAATAAGATTGAATTTCATCGTCATCTGCCCATGAGTGTGTAAAAGTATGTAAATACATATGTATATGTAGAAAATACATACTTACATATAGATTGTCATTCATCATTTGAAAGTATCTTTTTTTTAAGTTGAAAGAGTTAAAGCGGCTTTCGATAAAAATATTGATGTAATGTGTCCCATTTGTGGTTTTGGTTATCGATCTACTTTATTATTAATAAACATTTATATAAATTACGTTGATACGTAGGTTTATTTTAGTGCTGGTGTCAACCATTTTAATTTATAAAAATGCAAGCCTAATTTTCTTTTAAACAATTTATAAATGTTTAAAAGAGCCTTTAAGTTAAATTTTAGTTGAAATGAAGGGTATGCCAACAAGAGGTTTCATTTTGAATAGCACACGTTTAAGTCAGCTGTTAAATTTAACAATGAAAACTGCAAACATCTTATTTAGCTAAACTAAAGCACTTTTGGGTTTTCTTGAAACACCTTTTCGAGTGTTAGTAGCAAAGTTAGTGAAAAAATTTGAACATGAACATGAAAAGTTTTGTGACCATTGTATTTCTTAAAGATCACAATTTCCATTCTTTGGGTGCACCATAATCGATTGAAGACCTTAATGGCTGCAATACAAACACGCTTCAGCTTTGGCTTCGTCTGACGTTTACGAGTTCAGCCATAGGAATTCAATGCATGCTATCACAATGAAGCTTAGACCTCACATTTAGTTTGAAATTCGTAAGGAAAAGAACGTAATGTAACGTAATATGACTCCAAACGGAAGCTCTAGTTCAAATTTTCTGAACATTTGCTTTGTCTGACAGATCAACAGCTGTAAAAAAAGTCAACAAACAAAATACATTTGCTTTTGGAGGGATAACCATTGGTTATTAGATAAAGTTGAATGGTAAGTTATTGAAATATACATAGAATAACTATACAATATTTTTTTCTTGAAAACGTTTTATTTTTGTAGAAAAAAAAATGAGTTTCGAAGAATTCCTCATAGATTGAAGAACTTCGTAGATTGAGCTCCCGGACCCACCAACGTCTCTCATTTTGCGCTTCTTATTGCTCCATGAGCTAAACATACCCACGATAGGCTGTGTAAGCTACTTCCGCGATAAATTCAATTTTTTCGATTTCAAAATTCATATCTTTTACTGCACGAAAAATCAAAACAAACTTTTGAGAAAAAAATAACAGTTGCTAATGACAGAAGTGTCATTTTAGAAATGTCATTCAAAGCAACCTAACGCAGACGAATCCGAAGCTGAAGCGTATTTGTGTTTCAACCATAAAGAGGGAATTCGTGAAGTTGTCGAGGGCATACAGCCGCAAATATGCACATTTTCATGGACGATTTCATAAAAAAATAAAATTTAACTGATAGCGTTTTGGATTGCGATTGTGAATGTCAAACCTTCTTCCTTAGACAGTGAAGTATACAACCATTCATTTTTCTTTTTTATATATCAAAATAAAACTCTGTATTTAGAAACTTTTTTTAACTGATATAAGTAAGAAATGTTTAAATGTTCGAACGTGGTACAGTTCCCCATATTTATATTCGTTCCTTTGCCTTGTCCATTCACTTGGCGACTTCCAACTCATTTAATTCATATAGGACTTGCTTATCTGATAGTATGCTGCTTCTAAATACACATCTTCTAGTTTCGCTAAATACTGGGCACTTTCAAACTAAGTAAATAATATCTTCTCGTTCTCTTAAGCTGTTATATTCTAGGTCTATGTGGAGAAAAATATAAACTGGACATTTCACTTTTAAGCTTGAACATTATAGAAATCAGTTGAATGCTATTTAAATCGCAGAAGTATTTATTTCCTGGAAGATAAGGAGAAAGTCAGCTCTACACAGTACAACAAACTTAGAGATAATTTTGTAAAAATCACCATCACCATTCAAATCCAATGTCTTCTGCGTACCAACTACTATGGTCTTGATTAGTTTTGACACCTAATTTTTTTACCAACCGAAATACATGCGTCATCAGAACTTTAAGCAAATAGTCCGTTTGAAGCTTTAGAGTTTTTATAAACAGAGGCGAGATTTCCTATTTCAACATGACAGCGTAGTTTGAAATGCTTGATGGAAGCTGAAACATTCTTTTCACAAAATAGATAAAGAGTTTTTCAACGGAGTCGAATGTCTTACATCCCCAAGCTTCGGCACCGTACAGAATTATTGTATCCTATACTAACTCAAAAATCTTATATTAACTGCTGTGCGATATGTTGATGTTACTGAAGCAACTCTTCCAAGTGATTTTAGTTTATTGCTGTCTTAGCCTTTTGCAGGTTACATTCTCCATGTTTATGCTACTCGTAAATATTAAACCAAGATATTTAAACTCCTTGACTACTTCTATAGATTCTCCATTGAAGATCCATCTTTCATTGGCAGCTTGTCTTCCATCTCCTCTTTCATCCAAGAGGAATGGAAATAAGCTAGTAGTCAGAGTACAGCCCTGTCTTACTCCTGAAGTGGTTGCGAACCAATCCGATCAGTTGCGTTTCTCACTGCAGCCCATGAACTTCTTAAGCATTGTCCAGTACACTTCCAAATTACTGTGACATTCTAAGACTATACATTTTAAAAAACAAGGTCATGGAGTTTTTAACCTTGCGACAAGAAGCCTTCTACAATTTTTTTTTTCAGGACGAAAATATTGTCTATAGTTGAATAACCCTTCCGAAAGCCCGGTTAAAACTCTTGTAGTAAGCTAATTTAAGTATTTCAGTCTATAAAACGCTTCTGAGTGACTATTAAGAAAATTTTATACGAGGCGTTCAGGAACTAATATTTACTTATGAGTGGTACCAGTGGCTTGATGGTTAGTGCGTGGGACTGTCATGCCAGAAGCTATAGGTCTTGGGTTAGATCCCTGCATGTGACATCTAAAAAAAAGTTTTTTTTCACGGGTACTGCCTCTTGCGAGGAATTGACAAATCCTCCAAGAGTAATTCATGTCATGAAAAGTGCTTTCTCAAATTGGCCGTTCGGATTCGGCTTAAAACTGTAGGTCTCCTCCATCCCTGACAACAGTACTCGCACACAGGAATGGTTGAGAGTTCTAAGTCACTAGGCCCTAGTTCTCAACGGATTGTTGCGCCACCTAATTTATTTTTATTTTATTTATAATATTTACTACTGATGATAAAAAAATTGTCAACAAATGCCATATGTACTTAAAAACGACAATAGCCGAAAATGTCAGGAAAAAATTGCAAACAAAGTTGGCCACCTTGTTCAACTCGGTCATCAACACCGTTGCGTTGTGTGTATAACCTTAAATGTTTGTATATTCAATATTTTGACAGCAGTCAGTGGCAACTGCAATTTTAGTTGCAACTCCTTCTCAGTGTTTACACATTTCTGTAAATGATATAAAATTCAATGGAAATTGTTCTAGAAGTTCTACCAAACAATAATGTTTCTTGGACTTGTTCAGATGATTTTGCTTACATCTTTTTATTCCAATTTGTCCATAGGTATTTAATTTATGAACAATTATATTCCCCATTTATTTTCCAGCCATAAAAACAAAATATCACTTGCTACTTTGACTACGTGACCAAAATCATGATTTCGTTCTAATTAGATATGTATCTCACTCACGGGGAAGACGAGTGTAGTTACTCCTGGGCTGGACACGTGTCAGTTTGTCATATTCTTAACCCTGTACATTTAAATAAAGATATGTACTGTACGTATGTTAATTATTGTAAATGTCATGTTTTTTTTTTCCAAAAAAAACTTCTTTCGTACAGGTCATGAAAAATGATCTTTTTCGTGTTACATCAATTGTATATTGATCTTGTAGGCCAACAACTACAATACTTAGTGAAAATGTTCTTTATAGTTTGACACATAAATCATTAACGACGAAAGAAAAAAAAATTGTTATCGCATAAAGTGTCAAGCCTAGCTTTTGTGGACAACGTAGTGACGGTCGACTTCACAGTAGAAATCAGAGTGAAAAAGTTTATGAAGGAACAACAATAACAAAAACCATTGAATATTTGACAAGGAAGACCTTTGACCACAAGCGATGTTGATAATCTTGAATATGAATGAAGCACAATCGTAATAAATAAATAAGTCATTAATTCACATTATCGTCGAACATATTCGTTGACAGGTAATTTTTTTTTTTTTTTTTTACTTCACTTGAAATATTCATGCAATCGGCTAATTTCATTCTCTATGATAGCCATAGGATTATGTATTAAGTTTGTGATCAGTCGATGATTTAAAAGGTCAAAAAATTGCTGCCAACAGTTTTGCAGGTGGCTTAGGTTTGAAGATATCGACCATTATGACGTTTTTATGATGAAATAGCATTTCTTACATTCAGACAACTTGTCAGAGACTTATCATTAACTAAACACAGACAAAAAGTAAATATTACAAATTGGACAATCAAGGTCAGATTGCAATACGAACATAAACATTTGAATAAAAATAACAACAACAACCTGAAATGATTCGTTCGTTGGTTCGATTGTGAATACAATTTTCATTCAAGTTGTATATTGTGCAAATGTAATTTCATTCACAATAGCAGCAGCTTTATAATCAGATGCTGCTATTTTATAAAGAGCAAGAAGGTTCCTCTGTGCTTATGATTGCTCATTAAGCTCGAGATAGAGCTATTTTGAAGCTATGAAGTTTAATCATCGCTTGATTCGACACACCCACAAAGCAAACAAAACCTTATTCAAGCTATCATCACAGTGCACTTGATAGGTTTTGGTGTGTTTTTTTTTTTTTTGTTTTTTTTTTTGATTTCCGTTTTTGTTTTTTTCGCTGTTTGCAGTCGCATCAAAAAGGTTATCAAAGTCGTTGTTATTGAACTCACAACAATGTTTCAATATTAAAATAGCTTGCGTATTTTGAAATAGGCCTCTATTTTGATCAATGATAATTTTTATTATCTGTTATCAGTCTAGGTTTTGAGTGTCGGATGTAACTCGAAGTATCAAGGTCAATTTTAATTTGTTTGTTTTTGCATTGAAAGGCATTGTTAAAGGCGTTTAATGAAATGAATGCATTTGATTCAGAAAATACTAAATGAACTTATACAAATCGGGTTAAAAGAGCGATTTCTTATCGCTCAAACCTTTGGAAGCCATTGTCTTACCATAGACTATATATACTAACGTGCACAATAAATAACGGACGAAATAACTTTTTCAGTTTTCAAAATAATAGCTTCCTATTTTAAGTGTCAATTATTAATTGATAATTCAAAAATATTAAAATACAAAGCCTTTTAACCCTTTGTTCCTGAAGGTGTCAATTACCTCTAGAAACATATCAGAAAAGTATCAATTTTGTGGTTCCACAGCGAAACCACTAGGGAACTTTCATTAAAACAGTCCGAAACATTCTTAATAATCAAAACTCTTAAATTAAATCTTATGGTAATTGTTCTCAATTATAGTCTAAAGACCGTTAAAGAAAATGACTGAAAAATTCTATCTATTACTACTGATTTTTTAAGAGCTATCGGAAATTGAAAAAAAAAATACAATTCGCTATGCATGAAATCTTTATTTGAAACCAATTTTTCGAACGGAGTCGAATTAATAATGCTTGGTCATCACTAACGCTGACCGATACAGCTGTGATATTTTCCTCAGTTTTGGTGGTTTACGTAAATTTGTTGCGAAATTTAGTCATAATATCCTGAATATTGGGCTACGTTGGTCGATTAAACCGACCATAAAATGGAAGAACCGCGCGATGAACGTTTTAACTGAACACGCTTTTTGATAATACAATTAAATTATTTGCAAGCGTTGTTCGTTTGTCAGATGATTCATGATTAGATCAAACTTAAGGTGTTTTTGACATGACAGTGACAAAAAATGCGAAAAGTACGTTAGCTGTCAAAACCATTGTTGACAAAAAAAAAATAGCAAACAAATCACCCAATATTACCTAAATTTTTGAATATGAAATGAAGAATTGTCTAGAGTGGCCTAGTAGTTCACAATTTTTGTTCGCTAGACCTTCGACCTCTTAATTTAACAACAACAAAACTTTGGTACAAATTGACGTAATCACTTTAAGTGGGTGTGGTTGATTAGTTTGACAAATCTTGCGTAACTTGGAAATCTAAATAATAAATAAAGGTCGTTATTATCTTGATTGTCATTTCCAACGTACATATGTATGTATATGCTGAATATATCTTTCCATTCGAAATTTATCAAAAAAAACTCACACATTTCATCTGAATAGAAAATGTAGAGTTGTAACAGCTGAGCACAATTGATGTTTTTCGAAATTAATTCTCTTGACATTGGCTTTTAAACAAGTGGTATTTAATTTTGTTTTAATTATCATCTCAAGGTACATATACGAGTATCAACAATTGATAATTTAAATATTCCGAAAAACAAGCGTTTTTCTACTCACAATACACTTTTGCTTCGCTACTTTTATCATGCCCTTTTAAAAAACTACAATTGCTAATATTTATGTCTTGAATCACGACAATGATAATTACCAAAAACACTCGATATGATTATACTAATCCTCGGTAGTCATATTGTGTGCTGATGTGGTGCGTTGAAAACTGAGGATTTGATTCTACGTATGCGTAAAAACACGTCAAAAATTATTGTTTGAATTTACATCTTCTTATTAAAATTACAGCAACTTATATTGTAATTTCAAATTCAAATTGAAAACAATAACCTTATATTTTTGCTGTGATACTTTTCACATGTGATAACCTCACCTCAAATTCAAAATATTTTGTTCTGCTTGTCATGTATAACAAGATATCTTAGCTGTGTTCTTTCCTGGTATGATTGTTGACAAAAATTGTCGTTTTATTTTGATATTTATATTTGTTTAAATTCTGCATGATTTCTTCAAATTTCTAGCAGAAGGTGTGACCATTTTGTTCAAATTAAATTTTTTAAAAGTAAGCTGTAGCTTCCTTATTTCACTTTTTACACCTAATATACATGTCCCATTTAACGCCTTAAGTAGGGTGAGAATATAAGCAAATTCAACCTCTTGTTTCATGGGACTAAGATTGAATCTTCCTATTTAATAATTTTTGCCCAATTAATCTTTAAAAATCTTCCTAGGCCTTGCTAATTTACCTCAAAACATCAAAGCCAATTCTTTATTTTCCAAACTGAATGACTGCTGCCCGTTTTCAGTTATTTCTATTCCGTTGAATCCGATTCCAATCTCAGCAAAGCTGAGAAGTTTCCAAATTAGCTTCCCAGTTGAATTTCAATATACTCGTAATTCAAATACAAACTCGAACTCCATCCCAAACACCTTCCGTCAATAACAAACAACTCAAAACTGTTTTTTTTTTTTTTAAATAATTATTTTGCGTTTATTTTTTTGTGTATTTTTTTTTGTTTGTTTGTTTTGTTTTTAAATAATCGAAATTATTTTGTGTTAAAAATCAACAGAATCATTTTTAATAAAATTGTTAGGATTTTCTTGTTTGTTTGTTCTATTTTGTTTTAATAATTATTGTTATTTTATTACAAGATATATACTTTTTTTCTTTCTTTTTAATTTGTTTTTTTTTTTTTATTTTTTTCATTCTATAAATATGTTTTTGCTTTTGTTTTGTTCATTTTTCCATTTCTTTGATTTTAAAAATTCATTCCACTGATTTTTGTTTATTTATGTATTTACAATTTTTTTTTAATTTAATTAAGTTTGTTTTTCAAATACTAATAGAAAAAGAAGATATAAAGAAAACAACAAAAAGAAAATTAATAAACAAAATTAAGAGAGAAAAATAATAAAACAAAAAATTATTTAAAACTATTGCTTTGTATTTTGTATAATAAATGGAATTTCTTGTAGATAAGTATGTTTTTATTGTTTTACGGAAAACTTTGTTTTTTTTTTATTTTTTAATTGTATTTGTAAAGAAGAAAAAAGAAAAAAAAAACAGAATTAAACGAATAAATAAATTAACTTGTACATTTCACAACTATTTTTTAGAGTTATTATATTTTTGATTATATAATAAAACTACGTTCGCAAATAAATACCAAAAAATAATATATATGATTTTTTTGTATAGTGCTTTTAATTTTTGTTTTTCTTTATTTTTATTTTAAAGCTTTCTTTTTTACAGAAAAAAATTAATTAAATATAATAGTCGTGGAATATACACATGGTTGATGTAAGAATGATATACAAAAACATCAAAAATAAAATTTACAAAACAAAAATAAGAAAAAGAAAAAATAAACGGAACATTACATACATTCTATACATAAAAATAAAATAAATATTTTGTTATTAATTGATTTTGTTTTATACACATGTTTTTTTATTTTTGTTTATTTATTCCAAAGAAACTGAGTTTGGTTTTGTAATTTTGTTTTATTTAGTTTTACCATTACATATTGTAAGTAGTTGATTTTGTTTAGATTTAAATATATACTTATAGTTTTGTATGTAGGAATTGTTTTATTATTTACATTTGTGTAGTAAAATTGTTTCCCTTTTTTGAATAATATTTTCTTTTACTCGTATTTTTCGGTATGTCGGTCTTCAAACATCTACTTACATTTATTTAATGTTTTTTTTTTGAGTTATTTTTGTTTTACTTCAAATTGTTACAAAATTACACGGAAGTATTATATATGTATTTCATTTATATATTTATTTTGACTATGGATTGGAATTTTTTATTTAATTTGCTTTTAAGGATATTTCATGTTTCTTTTTCTTTTTTTTAAGTTACAAAAAAATAGTTTTGTTATATTTTCAAGAAGAAATATCCAGTCAATTTTTATAAGCGCACAGAATTTACTTCGAAATCAAAAAATAAACAGACATAAAAATTATAATTAAAAATAAAATTAATAATAATAACATTTCTAATATTTAATAATTATCTGTTGCAGTCTTTGGTTATATTCATATTTTTTTATTATTATGTTTTTTTTAGTTTTAATTTTATTTAAATTTACATTTAAAAAGTTTTATAATTTTTTTTGTTGCTTTACAAACAATGTTTTTTAATAATTCACATAATGCAGTTCTGTTGATAATTTTATTTAAATTTTTTATTTTTGTTTGTTTGTCATTGTATAGCAAATGTGTTATACAGAAATGACAAATAATTTCGAATGATTCTTTTTGCTGAATAGAAGAAGAAGAAGAAGGGAATATATGTACGTTATATAAATCGATAAATAGTAGGTGAGTAAGAGGAGGGGTGGGGGAGGGTAGGAAAGATAGGAAAGCAAAGTTCAAACAAATATTTTGGATTATTATTTAAAATAATAATACAATATTTTTGAACTCTGATGTTTTTGTGTGGTTTTGTTTAGCTTTTTCTTTTGCGGGGGAGGGAAATAAGAGGTGAACGAATATAGTCATCAATTTGTTTTTTGTTTAAATAATTTAATAAATTTGTTTGATTCCTATAAGTGTGATAACCTAGGCTTACACAATAGTTTTGTTTTATATTTATTTTTATCTCTTGAATTACTTGTGTATTCATTCATTTTTGTTTTTTTTTTTAATAAATGTAATGTTAATTTTGTATTTTTATTTTTAATAATTTTTTTGTTGCATACTTATGATGTAAATAATATATATATATATTTATTTTGAATTTACAGAATATATTTATTATTATTAATATAAAGTTTAGAGTTAGTATTCAGGACTTGAGTCGAGCAATCTTTTCTCGGGCGTGATGTCACACTTGCGTAGTATTCGGGCGGCACTGATGTCACTGCCACCATTGTTGCCGCCTCCGCCACCGCCTCCATGATGATGGTGATGATGGTGGTGGCCATTGCCACTTCCGCTAATACCGCTATGAACTCCTCCACTGATTCCCGATGACTTAGTGCCACCAATTGTGGCGTTGGCGCCCCCCGTCCCACTTCGGCCGATATTAACAATGGGTAGCATGCTGCTCGTCGAGCCGATGGCTTGACACCGGCAGCCATGGCCAGCGTGCCGTGCATAGCACTTCTCGCATATCGCGACACATCCGCGCATTGGCCAGTAACACCAAAGGCATGGCAAAACGAGGGAAAGTGCTCCGAGCCAGCCCCAGCGTTGGGTGCGCTTGTTGGGCAGGCACGAGCAAGGATCGTCCACGCAGAGTGTGCTATCGCCATCGTCGCATTCCATATCTTGATCGCGGGCGCAATGGTAGAAGAGCGCCTTGACACAGCACAAGCACGAGGCGTAGTCAATGATAGTCTCGGCACTGCAGAGACAGGTTTTGTTGCACACCCAGGTCTGTGGCAGCTGCCTTGGACTTTGGCATTGCTCACAGCGACAGCGTTCGCAGCGAGGGCAGGTGATGGGGTTGATTGCACCATCGCCGAGAATGATACCTCCGATAGGGGAGCCCAAACTGCCGCTTCCCATGCTACCAGCACTAGCGCCGCCACCTCCGATGTGATGCAGGTCGAGCGGCTCTTCGTGAAACATGGATTCAGATAGATCCTTCTTGAATGTGGTTGTTGAGGCGGGTTGTTTAGTGATAGGCTGGGTGATGGGCAGCGCATTAGGTCGATGGTGCTGTTGAAGGCGGGTGATTGTGGGTGGTGAGGTTGCCAGAGTCGCGTTCGCCGACGCCGGCGTCGTCGACGTCGCATGTGACGCCCCAAATCCCGGCGTCGTGCCCGTGCCTCCTGTCGCGTCTCCCTTAAGGCTACGTGAATTCGAATGTATTGATGCTGCCGTAGCAGCACTGACGACGCAGGTGCCGACGACATTACTATGGCTACCACTAGATTGATGATGACTTGAATGATGCTGCTGTTGCTGTTGGTTATGCTGCTGCTGCTGCCGCTGACTTTGTTGCAGCAACAGTAGATTGTGTTGAGTTGTGGTTTGGCCATGGATGTGCTGACCCGCCGGATGTTGATTGCGTGACGCCTGCTGTAATTGCTGCGCCGTCCGAAACGGTGTGTCCACATACTCATTGGTGAGCCGCTCCGATTCAGGTCGCGGTGCCGCCAGCGTGACAGGCGATACTGGTACTGGTTCGATACTATTAATATTTATATTATTATTTAATAAATTTAGATTAAGACTTGCTCCAAGTAACGGTAGTATGGGTGATGATGATGGAGCAGTTAGCGTCAACGCTGCCAGTGGTGGCGGTGGGGGTCTTCTTCGTGTGAAACTGTTCACCGACGACACTGTGGTCGACACTGATGACGTGGATGAGGCGCTACTTAAATTGCTATTGTTGCGATTTAAACTAACTGTTGTATGAGGATGTTGCTGTTGCTGTTGCTGATGGTGATGCAGTTGCAGTAGCGGTGTCGTTAGATGCGTAGTGTTACTACCGCTGCTGTTATTATTATTATTACTGTTTCGACTGCTAGCGATTGTATTGTTCAATCGATTGTTGCTACTACTATTACTATTAATGCTATTACTGCTGTTGGTGTGGTTGCTGTTGTTGTTGTTGCTTCTACTACTCGAATGATTGTTTGTACATAATTGTTGTTGCTGCTGTTGATGCTGGTGTTGCACTTGTGTTGGCGGTGCACTCATCATCGGTGGCTCCGCAGCCCTTGGACGATGGACACGAGGTAATAGTTTAGGGGGCCGGGGAGGCGCCAAAGGATCGCCGCCATTTCTGCGATCCATGTATCGATTAAAATTAAGGGTTTAATAACACCTAATGCCCTCGGTATAAGAGCCGAAGACTGTTGGTTTCCTTCTTCATTCTTTTGCTATAGGAATTTTTGTTAGTGTTTTGTTTTTGTAACAACAACTTTGTTGAGATTTAACTATAATCTCTCGCTTTTTATCTCTATCCCTTTGTTTTTACTCTTGCCGTCTATTTGATTAAGATTCTTGGACTGCTTTCTGTAATGAGAAAGAAGAAAAATATTTAATTTAATTAACTTGTTGGTATTTTTTTTTTAATTTTATTAAAATACTTTTGTTTGAAAAATCAAATTTTTAACGAATAACGAAACTCATATCAAAAAAGCTTACACAAAACTAATCGAAAATTTAATTTCAAATAATGTAAACTTGTAAACTTTGGAATGTATTACAAACTTTTTTGCAAAGACAAAGTATACATTTAACCCTTTTTTGTCTAAATATCACAACCTAATTGTCATGAAACACACAAACCATGAAGGTTTTAACTTCTGACAATTTTCGTTAAGTCAGTAAAGAAGAAATGAGTATTGATTTAACGTTTCTTAAAAGTTAGTTGTATTTTTTGTAAGTGATTATAATTCTTTATGATTTTTAAATTATAATACCTATTTCGTTAAGTTTCATATTTTTTAAGTCAAAAAAGGAGATGACCACTTTTAACAAAAATAATACAGTTGGTAGTATAACAAGTTTCGTTAAGTTTGTTAATTTAAAAACAAATGTTATTGATGATTCACTTAAATTAGAAATTTATTAAAATATGAGCTGAAAATGATGTCAGTGCGCAATCAAATCTTTCGTTAAGTTTTACATTTTTTTTTTACACAAAAGAATCTACGCCAGACTGACGATCAATTATTTTACTTAATCGAATCAATTCAAACCAATTCCCAAAATAAAAATCATCCCTTAACACCTGCTTCATTGTAATTTCATTGATTGAAAATTGATCGTTTTGTGGCCCTAACTTGCATCGAGTCCTCTCTTCTGACAAATCTTTTTGATTGATGTCTTAAATTTCTTTCTTTCGAATTCACATCTATGGTTTCTCATTAAGATTTTGTCCAGTCTTTCTGATATTTTATTATTTTTGTTTTTTTTTTTGTCCAAAAGAACATGAATAGAAACTAAAAAAAAATATGATGATGATGATGATGATGATGATGACGATGACGGACACAACAACTGATCGTTTAGTACGATTACGCTGATGACGATCGCGCTTTTCATGTCCATCTTCTCGTCGTCGTCGTCGAAGTCTTGGTTTTCGTTTTCGTCTTTGTCGTCGTCGTCTTGTCGATGTCGTGTCGTCTTCTTCAGGTAGAAGAAAAGTCAGCAAAATATAATTTCTTTTAGTTTGTCGTCGTCGTGTGTTGCACACGTGAGCGTCGTCGTTCTTCGTCGTCATCGTCTTCTCTTCAAAGTCGCCTTTGTCTGAAAGTTGTTGTATATTTTGTTTTGTCCATCATCAGTTACCACCATCTTATCTTCTTGTTGTTGTATTCTTTTTTATTTATTTTCTATGTTTGTATATATTTATATATTCCTTCCCAGTATTCCTTGTTTTTCCAGTTCTTTCCCTATTTAGGAACCACTCTTGTCGACCACCACCTGATAAAATGATGAATAAAAGTGGAAAAAGGTGATCGTTCTTAAGTACCCTGCTACTCGCTTGTCCTTGTGGTTTCTTAGTTTGCTGCTTTCGTTAGGTATAGATTATATAAAAAAGTATATGGATGTATTACATTTGGTTTGGTCTGTCTTCATCTTCCATCATCTCGCTCTTGGAGTTTTTTTTTTGTTAAGGGTAAAAAACAAACATTTTATACAATGGCCATCAGGGCTTCTTTTCATCAATGATAACTTCTATCTTAAGAGACACAGGAACCTTATAAGCGTTATTATTATACTCGTAGGTATAGATTTTTCTGCAATATTAGGTATTTCAAAGAACTTCTTTAAAAATGAAAATAAAAAACAAGTTTGTTGCTCAAGTCTTTTTAGTATTTCACTGGTTTTTGTTGTTGAATTGTTTTGTTTTTCTTAGTTTTGCTGTTGTCAATTCGACAGAAGAATTGTGATACGCACGCGTTTGTCACTCGTCTTTCTTAAAGTTTCTTGAATTTCTTTTGAAATGCAATTGAAGCATTTGAAGAGATTCAAAGGAAAGAAAGAAGAATATCCATCAAGAAGATAAAGACAAAATGTGAAGACCCGTATTTCTGAAGCTCCTGCTTTCAGGATTTCATATTCGTTTTTGAAATGTTCCAGAGAGTTAAAACGAATATTTTATGACGTGTTTTTGTGTTAAAACTGACTTTTAGGCAACTGTTTTTCAGAACTAGTTGGTTGGGAAATCATGTTATTTTAATGTAGCTTGATCTAGGGCTGCTTTTTAAACAGTCAAAGATCAAGGTTTTTGTGTTTTTTTTTTTGAAAACAAGTGTTTTTTAATCATGTTAATTCTCAAAAACAATCAAAACTACATTTTTAAAAAAAAAAAAAAAGGAACAGAATTGATTAAAGTTGGTATACTTAAATGTTTCAATCAAATAGCAATTTCGAACATCATAAAACTATTTAATTTTCAAAAGTAAAGCATAAGTCTATTGTGATGATAAACCAAAACCTCATGCTTACGAAAACTCAAAACATAAAAATAAATCAATTGATTATTTTTATTATTATTATTGCAAAATTAATTTACAGCTTTGAAAAAGTAAAATTTATAAAACTATACAAAAAAAAAACATAGACATGCCTTTAAAAAAATATACATAACTATACCAAGAAGAGCATGAAAACAAAACGCATGGGGCAAGTGAATGACTGACTCGCCAATTAATTGCATTGGCGCGCAATGAGTACCTACTTCTGTAAATGAAACATTTTCATTTTGAATTTATATGATTTTATATAAATGTATGTTTTCGTTTAAAAATAGAAATTTTACTGACAAAAAAAAAAATATAATTTCTTCAAGCAATGTATAGAATAAATTTTGCTTCCTCTTCTTAAATACTCGAGTATATACATATATAAATTTGTCATATGAAATGCATGTTTCTACACTTTGAATATACATATGTATGTATATATCTATAAGTATGCTTGTACGTTGTTAGTCGTCGAAGAATTTTCTATATGCGGCTATGTCTATTTGTTATAATTTTTTTTTAGAATTGTGTAGAATTGTAAGTACTCCCGATTAATCCATTCTTATAAAAATAAATAAAGACAGAACAACAACAACAACAACAAAAAAAGGACGTATGTACATAAAAATAAAGAATTAAATTAAATGGTTTTGACGTAAAGTATTTTTGTTGAGGCTTATTTTTGTATGTTTATTTTTAAACAAGGGCATGTTTACGGATATTTTTAAGAATAAAATAATTCAAGCATTACTTTAATATAAAACGTAGATGTTGAAATTACTTTTGTTAAAATTTATTTTTAAAAAATAGAAGATATGTTTTTGAAGACAAATAATGATATTTATGAAAATAAAAATAAATATAAAGTATAAAAATACGTATGCGTCAAGATTTGAATATATCTAAAATATTTCACGTAAATTGTATTTTTACCTCTTTAAATTTATAATTAATTTTAGTAAATCTGAAGAATGTGAAAAATTTAATGTAGAAAACGATTTCTTATGTTCGTTTTTTTTTTTTTTAAGCAGACCACTTCACGGTAGTACCCGTGGCGTGATGGTTAGTGCTTTGGACTGTCATGCCAGAGGTCTAGGGTTCAATCCCTGCTTATGCCATCTAAAGTTCTTTTTCACGGGTACTGCCTCTTGCGAAGAATTGAGAAATCCTCCAAAAGTAATTCTTGTCATGAAAAGCGCTTTCTCAAATAAGCCGTTCGGATTCGGCTTAAAACTTACTACTCGCACACAAGAATGGTTGAGAGTTGTAAGTCACTAGGCCCTAGTTCTCCACGGACTGTTGCACCACCTAATTTAATATTTAGACCATTTCACGTGGGCTCCAAAACAATTCTTAAAGCTTTACACCTAAAGATCTCTATTACTTATTCTCATCAGCATTTTAAAAAATAATTGGGTCAGGAAACTTTCCTTTCAAAACTGCTAACTGTGACTACAAATTTGGTATCGACTTTGATGCGAAGTTTAACGTGTATCGTTTAATTTTTAGTAATAAAGTTAAAAAAAACATTTTTAAACTTTAAAAGTTGTTCCCTTACTCTAAAATTTAGTTTTTCTTAAATTTGTGTTTCGTAAAGGAGTATTTCTATTTCTTACAACAGCTTATCTTTTTTATATAAATTTGAAGGCTTTATATGAAAAAGTTTGATATACGCAGACAATTTCTTGAATATTTTAGGCTTGAATATTTTAGGTACCTGCTCTGTAAGAACACATCTTTTTTCTTGTCTAGCCTTCTTACAAAAAGGAAAGATAAGTAATAGTAAAAAAAATTTCATGGTTAATTGGTATGACAACTGGGTTGGGTCGAAATACTGTATGGATCATAATACTGTATATAAAATACTGTATCTCAAAATAATGTATTTCAAAATGCTGTAAATAAGGCTAAAAAATAAAAATCGTTTTGACAATGTAAAAAAGTGCACACTTTTTAACATTATCAAAACGATTTTTATTTTTTTAGCCTTATTAACAGCATTCTGAAATTTTTGAAAAAAAAATACATACTCTTTTTTTAAGAAAACATCATGATAATTTTTAATTAGCATAATGTTCTAATATATAGGTTTCGGAAAAATTCGTCAAAAAGTAAAATTACAGAATTTCGAACCAGTTCATCACAAATTGCCTTTCGGTTGGTCTATTGCCTCAACCAAGCCTACAAACAAGATGCGGTTTTCACTATAATACAGATCATCGACCCACCTGTCAATTGATACATAAATCTCGAAAATGTTTTTTTTTTTCAGTTTTTCGAAAAAATCGTGGGCTAACGCCTTGTCGAAAAAAAGGAGTATTTTCAAAACTATTTCCTACCTAATCGAGATACACATCAAAAGAAAGGTATTTTGATGCTCTACCCCTAACTGCAAACCAAAAGGTTCTTCGAGCCCATCACAAATTGTCTTTCGATTGGTCTATTTCCTCAACCAAGACTCCAAACAAGATGCGGTTTTTACTATAATACAGAGCAGCAACCCACCTATCAATTGCACCAAACGAATTGTTCTGTCAAAACTTCTAGTATTATAAAGTATTTTGACAATACAGCATTTTCAGACACAGTATTTTAAATTTACAGTATTTTGAAATACAGAATATTAACCATACAGTATCGTATGTACATAGTATCGTACAGTATCATACAGAATTTTCACCATACAGTATTTTAAAATACAGCATTTCGACCTGCTCCCATGACAACTACTTCATTTTGACATCAAGTTGACACATAAAATGTTCCTAAAAATGCCTAATGCAAATTTAAGCTTTGGTGGTTTTCTATCAAAAGAAAGGTAAATCAACGAATTCACGGTTTTCTACTTGAGATTCGAGTTCCGAACTGCGAATGTTATAAGAAAAGTGAAAAACAAAACATTTTTCATAAAAGTAAAGTAAACACTTTTTTTTATAAATTGAAGGCATTCCAAAAAGCTCACGCAATACAAAAGAATTACATGAATAAGTAGTAGGCAGGTATGCGGATAAACAGGTCTACCCGGCCTATGTATACTTCGTTCAAAATAAATACTTCAAACATATTTTTTGTTTTTAAATCGCAGTCTTCATTCTTATATGTTTCTTTACACACCTTATTTTCGCTTAGCAGTTTGTTCTTAAAATTCCATATCCCCAAATAAAAATATCACATTATCTCTTTTTTTATGTTAACTATATTAATTTATTAATAACAATAAAAAACAGGAATATTTTTTTTATCTTTATCTGTAATTTATTCCACTCTTTAAAAAAAAAAAAGTCTAAAAATTGTAAAAGAATGCATACCGTATACATACATATACTGTTATATACCCGAGAAGGTATCTATCTCGTTAAACATCTTTAAAATTAATTGCCGGCATTAAAGCTCTTCATTAACATAATACACAGTATTTGCTTGCAAAATAGCAAACAAAATAAAATTGAGAAAAAAAATCTAAAACTAAAATTGTTTAAAATAGAAGAAGCATTGATTTTATATTTTGGTATTGCAAAGAGTAATTTAGATTATGTATATTTTTTTTATAAGTCTAGAAACATTTTCGAAATAATAAATTTTTGTTTTTTTTTTTTGTTTAGTTTTTGTTTACTTTGAACAAAAATGTTTAAATAAATTAAATTTACCTTGAATTCCATTCATACGAAATAAACATTCAAACATATAAGAACAAAATTGAAAATTTCTGTAGTTTAACAAATAATTTTACAGTCTTTGCCACTAATTATTGGACATTAGAATGTTTTTTAGAATCATTATCAAATGGGCTCCAAAGTCTCAAAATCAAGAGATTTCTTGACATCAAAATCGAATAATGATATTCCTAAAATCTATGTCTAACCACTATTTTCATGTCAAAAATAATCCCAGTTTAGTTGTGTAAACCCAAATAATATTTTTCTTTTCTGTATAAATAATTTTCGCATAGACTGTTATTAGACTTGAATTTGTTTTCTCTATAATTTTTGGCACCTTTAAAAAAATGAAAAAAAAAAATAATGTTTCAGTTCTACATCTCGCTTCGAATCTTATTATTGTGTTAATTTTAGCATACCTAACTATTTTTCTCCAAGTTATTTATTTTTTTTTTCTCTTCTTTATATTTTCGATTTCTATTTGCTATATTCCTCTTCTTTTGGTTTTCTTTTTTATTTTTGTATATTTTGTATGTGCTCTCGACTTTAACTGGCGCCAACATGCTTATTTGATTAACAATATTTTTTTGAATTTAATTAAAATTTTTAGCCATAAGCAAAGAGCGTGAAGATGATCTTGAAGAATCGTGGAAAATTGAAATTGAAAAAGAAAAAAAATCGATGAATAGAAAAATATTTGTATATTTATTTGAATTGACGATTGATCGAATACATTTGGTCAATATTTGATTGGAAAACAAAACGTGAAAATCATCTGGCCGACGACTATGATGCGAAACAACAGGGAAGGGGCACTTTTTTTTTTTGATGATGTGCATTTGTTTGAAAGGTTACATATTGAGTTTTATTTATATGTATATATATATTTCAGTTATAAAATAGGACTTTTGTCAAATGTCATGTTTCACAAGTTCTAATAATAAAAGTTTTTCCACTAAGAAGTTTCATTTTAATATTGAAAAATGTGAGTTTTTTCTAAGAGAAATCAATTAATGTATATTTCATTGGAAAGAAAAAAATGGAAAACTTTAAAAATTCCAACTTTAAGGTCTTGAATCCAGCAGAATTGGCATAGACCTTATGTGTCAACAAAAAATACCTAAAAATGGTAAATCACAAGATGGAGATTGTCAGCTGGAATCAATTCTTTGAGATATAACACGGTCAGGAAAATTTTCATGCATAACTGCAAATCGCTAACTGTAACTTCAAAATTTTCATTATATTTGTAGCAATTTGAGGGGTGTGATATTTGCTTTGTGAAAGAATGAAAGCTTCAAAAGTGACAGCTCTGCAAATATAGGGCTATTTAAAATAAAACCACTTTTTGAAAAAAACATTATTTTCGAAAACTCAAAATCAATATCAATTAGATTTGTTGATCGTCATTTATTGACGCACTTTCGAAATGAATTTAATTTTTTTGCAAACAATTGCAATTGCCTGCCATTGAAGATAGACAATAGTAACCTGTGACTGTGGTCAATGACTTGAACTAGAACTTAACAATTCCAATCAAAAAGATGAAATTCGGTTTATAATGTAGAATATTTAGTGAAATATTTAAAAAAACAAAACAAGACAGTATTAACTTTTCTGTATTAACGTCAATAAATACTTTTGAAAGCTTATAACAACCCTGTGCAGTGTTCATATACAGTCAAACTTCCCTATAACGAACTTCTACATAACGAAAATCTCTCTATTACGAATTGATTTTGAGTACACATCTTTTTGGTTACTTTTTTGGTGTGTTTTGATCTCCTTATAACGAATTTCCATAAAGCGAATTTTTTTCTACAACGAACAAATTTGTTGCTGGAAATCCAAATCTCATACGTTTTTGTTTCCACATAACGAATTTTTTCAAATAATTTTCTGTTAAAAACAACAGCATGTAGAGGGAAAAAAACCTTATAAGGGGATTTCCCCAAGATTTAAAATGCAAGCATTCTATGTTCAGGCTTCAGTGAATATAATTAAAAATGTCTCGAAGTAGCATTTCTCTTGAGAAAAAGTTGTGGATAATTAATAAAGTTGAAGAAGGATTGACTAAAAAACAGATATTGCTAATCAATTTGGAATTCCTCCCAGCAGCTTATCAACAATTTAAAAAAAAAGCAGCGATTTTAAGAAATGTAGAAGACGAGGAATTAAGCACTAAAAGCAAAACACTTCGAAAATGTCTTTTCGAGGATATTGATAAAGCAATGCTGAAATGGACTAATTTATTTGAATCTCTCAATTTATTAGACGATTTTGTTGAAAAAGAAAAATGGAAGAATGTAATCCAAACTAAAATCACTGACTTCCTTAAATAAAAGTAAAAACAAAACATTTCTGTATAACGAATTTTCTATATAACGAAATAATTTTCTGGTCGCGTTCAAATTCGCTATAGGGAATTTTGACTGTATCTGTTTTCAGGAGTTGGTAGAGAATTCGATAACGCGTGTTCAGCGTGATATATTTCCACCTGCTTCCGACAAAATTTAATTCGTTTTCTTTAAAAACCACCAGATGTTATATTTATGTTGTTAAAATTACAAAATTTATGCTTATGAAACTATTTAAATTTCTGAACTTGAGGAATCTGTAAAGCTAAATCACTGTAAAACAAAAAAAAAAAATGATTTATTACGTTCATATGGATCTTATTTTTTTCGTTTGAAATACTCATGACATTGAATAACCAAAAATACAAAAACAAAATTTTAAATATTATAATTTATATGTAGGTCTTAACAAACATTACTACACAAAACCAAGTCTATAAATTAAATACTAAAATACATCCACTCCACACGCATACTATCTTCTCACGAACGCAAAAGGGGATTGTTAATGAAACCAAAAACGTCACATGATTGTCAACGTGTCATCGTGGGAGTGTGACATTTTTTTTAATGAATATTGTTTTTTATTTCTTCTTATTTTTTCAAAATTTTGTTTTGCTATCTATCATTTTCTTTGTGAAAATTTACAAAAACAAAAGATGTGTATGTTAAATCAATATCGTTGTTCATAAAAATGTTCATAACATTGCTCTATTAGTTTATAGTTTGGGATGTTATGTGAGAAATTTGTCAATTTTTGTACTAAACTATTAAGAAATTTGTTTAAAAAAAAAGGAAATATTAAAATAGGTAAATTAATAATTCCACATTTGTGAAGTATGGCTACATAATAATATCACTAATAAATAATTCTTCAAACTGCTTCTAATTATTTTTGTATCGAAAAAATATACCCGTAAAAATGTAACTTAACCTCCTATACTATAATTATTGAATGAGTTTACAAAAAAAAAACACTTATCTGTTGTAGAAAGAATTAAAACATAATTTTGTTACATATTTAATGTGTGCGTTTTATTTCAACATAATTTTTTAATTAAATATTTAATTTATGTAGGAAAATGTTCAAAAATTTTCAAAAAAAAAAAAAAAAAAATGTCTTATAGTAACTTCCGTGAGTAGTGGTTTAACAAGGCATGATGTCAAGTTGTAAGCTAGCGTGTGTTGTTTTGTTGATAATTTCTTTCATAAAATAAATGGAACTTAACGATTCTGCGATGCTAAAGAGGATATAATCGGAAAATAAAACGAACATAATTATGAAGGTTGATCTTAAATTTATCCTCATACATTTTGTTTTAATTTCATTCATCTCTGACACGCCCTTATTATAAATATAAATATATATGTGCGTGTGTATTATTGTTTATTAATTCATATTTCTAGATCAAAGTAGACAATTTATGTATAAATTTAATTGAAATTTTGGTTATAAAAATTAATATAAAGATTTACACATTAGGTCGTATGGGAACTTATACATTTGACACGTTTTTAATGACGTCAATGTGTGTTTTTATAAAGGAGTTCTTTTTATAAGAATTTCATCATTCAGCAGTCTAAAAGAAATGAAGTATGAAGGTGTGGAAGTAGAAGCAAAAATAAAAGAATTCTTTTGTATATTTCATTTTTCTATTTATAGGTTCTTCACTTCTTTTTCCTTCTTATAAGTTATTTTTTCTTCAAAATCATGGGAGTCACATCATAGAAAACACAATTTTTGTTGTTATCCTTGTTGGAGTCCTTTCAAAATTTATTATGCCATGTTTGTAAAGGTTATATGTATCTTTGCTGTTGTTGTTTTTGTTTTCGTTTTAATTTTTTTTAAGCAAAAATTCAAATGAAAGGAAATTTCCACATACGTACATACATTATGTATACATATCTACCTGCATATTGCAAAATTGGCATTCAATGTGGGTGGATTTCATATTGATATAAGCTTTTTTCTTAGGTACATATACTTATGTACCTACACATATATGTATTTACTATAAATATTATTATTTTGAATATATATTTATACACATACATATATATGAATGCGATAGGCTTGTTGTAGGTGTCAATGACGATATATAAAATGTATGTAGTTATGTATGAAAGTTATGAATGGCAAATAGTTGGAAATTGTGTGTTTGTCGTCATCGAGTTCAGATGTTGTAGGTGTTAAGGCTTTTAATTTAAGTTGATTTCTTATTTTGAGTATGAAGTATATCTTTAGTAAAAATTTAATAAATTCAGTTTTTGTATAAGAGCATATTTATGGAGCCTTCTATAGAGATATCTGTCTAATAATGTCACGGAAGTAGGTTTATCCCTTTTAAGTTTTGAAATTAATTTTGTTCTACTCATTTCGTATTGAAATCGAATTTTATGTAAAAGCTTATTTTAAGACCCATTTTCCAAAAATCAAATCTTCAGTTAATTTTTAGACACCCTATAGATCAAGTAGCATTAAGCCAATATTGAAGTGATGTTTGGATAACCTTTTGTTTAATAGGTGGCGTATATAGTAAACACCACATTTCAGTGAATTTATTTTATTTTTTAACGAAGCATTCATTGAGACAAGAAATTGTTTGTTTGTTCAATGAATTTATTGTATTGAATAATGCAATATTCGTTAATCTAACAAAAAACATACAAAGCTAGTTCATATATTTTTTTGTTTAATGAATTTATTTATTTCCCTAACAAAATTCATCATAATTTCTGTTATTATCAAAATTAAAAATCATAAGTATTATGAAAATTATATGATAATATCAGTTTCTATATTAATATTTAGACTTTCCAAGGGCCTAGAGCTTTGATTTTGTAATGCTTAATGCGGGTCTGATCCAGGTTCAAAACACAACAACAGAAAATAAAAACACAAAGAAGATGCCTTCAAGCCGTGTATTCTTTTTCCTGATGTTGTTGTTGTTGTTTTGTTAATACTTTTATAATGTTGTGTCACTGGTTTGGTTTAGGTTACCTTAGATTTTATTGCAGATGTCTGTCTATGAATCTTTTTTCTTTGAACCTAAATGCAGTTTGTTTCTTGAGAATACAATATTCCTTTCCTTGTGTGTTGTTTTGTAATTGTGGATGTATATGTACATTTAGAGGAAACATCTGTTCTGGTTTGATTTTCCTATCATTTGGACTTAAGGGGAAACTCTAGATTATACCTGTTTCTATTAAGTAAAGAAAAATATACCTTCATAAAGAGAGGAACAAAACAAAACGATAAAAATGAAGAACAAAGGTGTATTTCTTCTGTATAAAAACTCTGCACACAACATCTCTTATAAGAGAGAAAGGTCGATCACTTGATTTTTAAGTTGATATTAGTAGAATGTTTAGGTATATCTTTGGACATAAATTATGTGGCATTACTTTAAACTTGAATGAAAAAATATCAAAGAACAGATTTCTTAATGGAATAAAATGATGAAATGAAAAAAAATCCCAAAGATCGAAATGTTAAGAAGAAAATCCCAGCCAGACAGCATTCACACAACGGCTGTGGAGCGGCGGCCGGCGCGGCGTCAACTGTAACACGTTGTTGTCTCCTTAAATCTTAAAGAAGAATCTCTAAACAGAATATACTTTACCTACCTAACCTAGCAGCAGTAGTTGTGAAGTCAAAACCATTCAGAATATTTTTGTATTTACATATAGGTATGTAGTTAAATTTCAGTGAGGTAATCAAGCAAACAAATAATAATATAATATCTGATAATTCTGGAATTTCCAATTTGAATTTGCATTTTAAGTTGAAATTTGATTTGTCTGTTGTTTTCATTCAGAAGTGTCTTTTTAACATCTAATGAAATATTTTATCAATATTAAGTTGATAATATGTAGAATGATAAAAAAAAAAAAAAACAGTTTAATATAATTCAAAACACCTGTCTTTTATGCCAAAATATTTGCTTGTAGGCTTTAAAAGAATAGTTTAATATATATTTTTTTTGTTTCGTATAGATCAACCAACCCAACAGGTGCTTAAAAGATTATTTTGTTTTTTAGATTTTGTTAATTTATCATTTTTAATTGACTCTAAAACGGATAGCCTTATAAATAATTTTGAATTAAATATAGCATTGGAAAAATCTTATTTCTAAAAATAAAAAAAAGTATGATGAAATTATTATCGATGCTTGGTCATTCTTCTTTTAAAGATTAGGTTTGGTCTTTGGGCAGAAGCGTTCTTAATTTTAAAATCTCTGCATACCTATCAATTTTGACAAAATATACTTTATTATCGCATGTCTTATTTTAAATGTTATATTTTGCAGGAAGTGATGAGCATAACAATGTTTTCTTTTGAATTTTGGTTCCTTAAATTAAAATATATGTATTCCACATTGCGCACTTCAATTAAGTATTGTAACAATAAGGCTGAGTTAAAGTATTAATATTATAGTTAAATATCTACAATTTAAGACTGTTTTGTGTGACTCATGTAGATAAGTTTGATCTGCAAAAATCCAAAGGAATGAAGAGCATTCACAAATGAAGTAAAAGTTAAAGGAATATAACTATTCGAGCTTTCAAATCAAGATCGTTGAGCATTGAACAAACAGTGTGATTAAAAACAAAGAAGCTAACATTGAACCTGTTATATACACACTATTTAATCTAAACATTCTAAGTATCTATTGATCATAGTTTTATAAAGATATTTTAAGTGGATTCAGAGTGTACTATCTACATTGTATACATAATACACTACACAACACACCCCTTTTTACATGGTCGCCATCGTCGTTGTTTATACTCGTTGTTGTTGTCATCATCGACGTCGTCGCCGTGTCGTCGTTGTAACAAAGTAAATACTTCGTTCAAAATTCTGCACTCGACACACAACTGTCTTTGTTTATAAACAACAAGTATAAAAAACTAAACGACTGCAAAACTACTTAATGAAGTCTTTTTCTTTATTTTTGCTACCTCTATTTTTCTTTTTCTTAAATATTTTTTTTTTTTTATTTTCTTGTTTACCGTGAATTAAAAAAAATGATAAACAACGACATTTTACAGGCAGACTTCTAACACAGTAGCTAAGTTGAGATGTAATGTTTGTTTAATGTTTCATAGCCTTCATTTTTTTATTTAAGGGGGCAAAATAACTAAAAACAACGAGTTAAATTTCAAAAAATATGATTAATGTTTTGTAAAACTAATTGAGGTATTAAGAAAATGTTTTTCAGATGTCTCAAGTCTCTAAAATCAAAATTTATTGATATTAATCAATCTTACACCAGAATGTCGAACATAAATGAATTTCACTTAACAGAGTGAGAATCAACAAGAACAAATATTTTTCACAAGGTTCTTCTCAATATTCTTTTTTAGTTCATATTCAAAGTGAAGTAATATTTTAAAATGAAATATAAACTACAATACATAAAAAAAACAGCAAATAACGGAAATTTGTACGTTCAGAACAATAATTTTGTTTTTTAACTATAAAAATGACTCCATTAAAACATTTTGGGGTACATTTTTTCAATGAATTTATTTTTTTGTATTGTAAACATTGAGTGTGCGATAATGAGAAGGGATATCCGGTGACATTCAATTAGCAAACATAGCAAAATAAACAAATAAATTTAAATACTTACAAAACACATACATATTCACACACATACACATGCTCGGATGTGGTCATATACCGATAAAAATATGTAGTGTAGATGTAGTGTCGCCAACCAAATGGTACAGATACTTATAATTTTTGTTTTTGGATTTATAAAAGCAAAATAACAATACATTTATAGCTTAAAAAAGGAACGAGCTTGAGGCGCGTTATGCTATGACTGTAATGTATGTCGCGCCCAAAAGGCTTTAATCGCGTAAATAGGCCGCATCTGAACTGCTGAATGCCATTCGCGCATATACACAATCTATCTTTGCACATGTTATCTCTTTGGCTGCGCGTTTATTTTCTTTCATTGTATATATAGTTTTTGTTGTTGTTATATTTCAGTTTTCTTTTTTTTTAATTTTCTGTTGTTCCATGTGCGAGCGGGCATAAAAGTAGAATTCATTTTTATGCGGATATCCGTTCTGTTTTTTTTTTTTTTTTTATTATTATCATTATTTTTGAAGCGATGCGATATTTATTTTTGTACTATTCTGAATGGGTAACATATTTCGTTTAAATTCTTACACTAACCCAAAGTGGGAATTTGAGAAGGTAAATTAAATTTTAGGATTTTTTTTGTTTGATTCATTTTGGAAGCCAAACACTTTGAACCAAATTCAACTTATTTTGGAATGACGTAACGAGGCATATTTTTTTAATGTCATTTTTATTGCTTAGTTTTACTTGCGGAAGTGGAAATAAAAAAAATAGTATATAGGCATTTAGAAAAAGAGAGTTTAAGGAAATATGTATCATAATAGACTTATTCAAAACCATCCCAGTTTTGGAGTTTAATTCAAGTTATTCCTTCGAATTTGAAAAGCTAAATAAGAGTCTTACTTTAATTTCGAAAACAAAAACTAGATCCAAAAAAACAATGATCTGCGTTCTTCTAACTAAAGAGCAACAAGCCATGTTTAGTAAATAGTTTTTTTTATACAATTGTGGATTCAATGAAAGTACAAATTTGCTAAAGTTAAATTATTCGACAGAAAAAATTACAGTGGGTTTTAATACGAAAGTAGGACGTAAATATCATACTTTTATAATATTATCAAGACAACACAGAAAATAGTTTTAGTTTAAAGCTAGAATATAAAATACACGCAAGTTTTTGAAGGTCAAAACATCCACGATAAAATACGCATTTGCCTAAACTGTTTAAATGCTTTAAAATAATATATTTTCTAAACTGTCTTAAGCTGTCATGATACTATTTTTTTAATTAATTAATTTGATGAAATGCTGAGTCAAAACAGTATTGAGTTGAGTCTCAATATGTTAAAAAAAAAAAACAAACTACTCTATAATTCATAAAAAAAACATCTTCCACTATCAAAGCAGACAAAATGTATTATTTTTTATGATACATTTTTTTCTTTTACTAAAAATAGATTAATTAAATTTTCAAATCCTTAATATATACTTCTCACCAGTAAAAGTTTCCTCCATATAAAAAACACCCACATACAAAATACACTCTCTTTGTCTAATACGGCACGTGCTGTCGACCTGTCAACAATATCCTCAAAATAATAATTTTATTCCCATAGCTTGGCTAATAAATAAAAAAAGGTGTATACAAATATACCTACTCAAATTTTGTGTTGAAATTAAATTCACCTATCACAATCGATATTCATGAAGAAAAAAATTAAATAAAATACATTTTTACCTTGCAACACGTCAACCTATCCTATATTCGTACACTTATGTATTTAATTTAATTTTTGTCTATAATTTTGTCTTTCAAAAATGAAATAAAATAAAAATACACCAACGTCAATGCAACTCAACTTGCATTGATGATGACATCAACACAAAACACCAATGACAACGATAAACGACCAATAACAATCTACAACAAACCATCCTA
This sequence comes from Eupeodes latifasciatus, assembly GCA_920104205.1. Taxonomy (NCBI): domain Eukaryota; kingdom Metazoa; phylum Arthropoda; class Insecta; order Diptera; family Syrphidae; genus Eupeodes; species Eupeodes latifasciatus. Next base: position 129,486,092 of record OV049926.1, on the reverse strand, counting down.
ATCTTTCAAAAATCGTAAACGTTTTTCAAGACAAAAATGACGCGTTGTATGGTGAATCGTGTATGGTGTGTGATGTTTGGTGGCGGACCGTGTGGTTGATAGAAAAATCACATGAATTCTAAAATTTAAATGAAAATATTTCATTTGTTTTCACTTTATTTTGATGGGTTGATAAATTCTAATAATATTAGTTTGACTTTTTTTCATTTGAATACAAAATATCCGATTGGTAACTACTTGCGCACAATAATAAGTTATTCAATAAAGATTATTTAAGATAATAATGTGTCTTAAGTGTTAAGTACGAAAGTCGCCAGTTTTTGGACTAAATTTTTTTTTTAATTAAACATAAAATAAAAGAAATAATGACTTGCCGGCACTTAAAATAAAATACCAATTGAGAAAAAAAAGATACATAAGCAACATCACAAAGACGACAAAAAACAGTGTTGGAATATCGATTCCAAAACGAATGTCTATAATTAGTTATTCAAAAGAGGAATTAGTATATTAATTTTATTTGGCTACCTGAATAAATTATTGAAAATTCAATTTCAATCAGATATTTATCTCCTGTTTTCAATCCCCAAACAAGATAGAAAAAGAAAAGAAAAGAGAAAAAACAAAACAAAAATATAGACTCAGACGAAAACTATAATTTTGAAGAAATTTATTTTATGTACATCATTATTTTGAAACGGAAAACGCATATCTGTTTTGCATATTTATAGGAATGATAATATTATAGTAATTTAAGCTAATAAACACATGTAGATATGCCTTCTCTTTTTATTATTTTATCACATTGTTTTTAATCTAATTCAATTAAATAGTTTTACGTTAAGGATTTGAAATAAAGAATTCGAGGATTTTGTCCTAATATTAATATTTGCATCAAATTTTGTTGTAGGAAAAATCTGAAGATGTTAAATCACAATATTTCTGTGGCTAACTGTGATCACTTCTTGGAGAAATAACATGTAGGTACTTGAAATGTTCACCATATTTTGTAAAAGGTTTTAAAAATGTCAATGCTTTGTTGATGTTGGTTCCATTTTAAAGGAATGGCGTGCGTCGTTTTAACTTTTCAAATGTCAAAAGATGAATACTTCAAAAGTGCCCAAATATTATGATTGAAGGTTTCGATTTGATACTTTTGGGAGTATAATTTGATTATACATATAAGACAATGAAATACTTAAATGTTGACGACTTTTTACATAATACGATAAATTTTGACGATATTATTTGCTAGGTTATAAAGAAAAATTAAATGAAAGATTCAAATTATAAACATTTACAATATGATATTTTATCCAAACGCTATGTTTAAAATTCTTTTTTTTAGATGTTAAAAATTAAGTGGTGCAACAGTCCGTTAAGAACTAGGGCCTAGTGACTTACAACTCTCAATCATTCCTGTGTGCGAGTAATGTTTTCAGGGATGTTTTTTAGATGCTAGTCGAATAAAATTTTTAAATTAAACATTTTTCGAATATACAGAAAAAACGTCAAAACAATGTCAAAAGATTTTTTTTTGACGTTAACGCATAATGTTTAGTAAATACATTAAAACAAACGTATTGAAAATGCCATTTTATTAAGTTAAAAGTACTTCAAGGACAAGTCGTTTAAATGTCTATAGTTTTTAAAAGAGAAAGTAAAATAAATAATAAGAATTAAAAGAAAAACCTACTTCGTTGTTCCTCCAACTTTAAGATTAAAGAAATTAATTTTTATTAAGTTATTAAAGACAACAAATAGTTCATAAGTAATCCTACCACTACCTGTTTCGTTTATACTTTTTAATATAGTGTTTTCTTCTTTTTTTTTCAGAATTGTTTGCAATGCAAGAAACATTAAATCTAAATAGAAGAACCAACGAACGCTCATATTACACAACAGGGTAGCAAAATTATACAGCAAAAAGTGAGTATCCAAATTCATTTCGTTTTTAAATCTTTTTCAGTTTGCAAATGAAGATTTTAGAGAAGACCCTAAAATGACTAAATCGAATTTGTTGAATTTTCCATTCTGCCTTAAAACTAGCCAACTGACTGATTTTTAAGGGAACTTTGAAAAGGTAGAACAGAATTTAGTTGCGGGTACATATGTATATGTATGTAAGTATTTTCCAAGAATCTATCATCAATCTAATTTATTTAAAATGCAATATAAAACAACAAGTTATTTTCTTTAATTTGATTTCTTGGAATTTTAAAAAAATCTAAAATCTCAAACTTTTAAATCCTTCGAATCTATTAATACAACACATTTTCAATGATTGTGTAAAAACAAAGATAATCTAAGGTATATTTGTTAACCCGTTATTACCAAAAGTCTACGCAGAGCTAATTTAGTTAAATTGAGACTATTAACACACTTATTAAAATGTATTAATGTTTCTCAATAATTTTTGAAAAATAGTAAAAACATCAATAAAATTATACATTTTAATTTTTCTTAAAATAAAAAAATAAAAAACCAAGTTTCATAAAACTTTGTATTCAATCTTCTTTTATTTTTTTGAACATTCATTCATTAAATTGAAAACCCAAAAAAAATATATATACCCTCGAACATCATTTTATGATTAAATAATTTCAATGCTCTCTAATCTATAGGTATACGCATACGCATACCTACAGATTCATATAAAATAGCAACATTTCATTGAGGAAATTATCTGTCAAATAGTTAAACAAACAAAACAATTTAAAAGTATAATAAAGTATATTTAATATACATTTTGATACCATCGCATCGCTCCGCTCTCTTGCTCTCACATTTATAAAACAAAAAATATTCTTACACATATGTATGTACGTACATACATCTAAATAATAAATAAATAAATTCAATCCTTTTTCAAATTACATATATTTTATTTTGTTTTTATTGTGTATTTCCTCAGCAATAAATAACTATACCTATAATTTGTATTTCACATACAAATAAAACAAAAAAAAACACAACAACAACAACATATATATTAACACAGATACTTTATAGAATAAATACATTTATGTAGATATAGATACATTTTAAAGAGTATAAAATATCTCTGGGCCATTGGGTTGTTTGCGGTGTATAAAACAAAATGCCAATCGTATTTGTATACATTGTAGCCATAGGAAATTCTAATTAGAAATTAAATTTATTGTCAAGACTGCTAGCTCGAGTTGGGTTATTGTATCATGGGGATCTAAATTCTAGATTCTAGAGTCACAGCGAGAGCACAGCAGAACAACCTAAACTAGGTTCTATTTGAATGAATTTAAAACCATAAAACCATACCACAACATCATATAGCATAGGAAAGAAAAAAAATTCGTACAAAATAAAAATTAAATAAAAAAAATCATTAAAAAAGTATCTATGGCACATTAGATGGGTCGAAAACCGGATTATTATTGCCGCGTTAGGGTGTGTTATTTAAGAGCCAGATACACTGTATCTCATTTATGTGGGTACATATTTATTCCTCCTCTCGTAAAATATATTTTGAGAGAATTAAAATTATTCTATGTTATACTAGCCTCTTCCTGTTATTGTTTAACATATTCTAGAACAAACTAAATAAAAGTAAACGTTTTTGTCCCAAGTAATTAAAAAAAAAAGATTATTATTGGAAACCGGAAAATGCATGCTTAAGCATTTGGGAGACGACGACTACGACTACGACAACAACCAAGTCATGACAGACAGACATCCAGACAGACAGACTAAGTAGCTTTCTTGAGATACATGTTTGCTTATTTTATTTTTATTTGTAGATACTTTTTTCTTCGCTATTCATTCGAAAAGAGTGCTCGCGCTCTGTGCTCGTAGTATGTAAAGTTGCTTTTAATTAAGAAGAGATACTCTTTATTTTGTATGATTGCTGCAGTAGCAAAAAGTATATTATACAAAAATATCTTTTGTCGCGTTCTAGAGATTGTTTTTTTTTTTTAATTTTTATTTTTTGCGAGAGAAGCTATGAATATACACGATACACAAGACACAACAACGTCGACGTCGTCGTCGCTCGTCGTCGATGGTCACATGCAAAAATAAATTAAGTCACACATCCAACCCAAACCAACAAAACCTACTAAAAGAGGGAAAAAAATAAATAAAAGTGGACTGAAATAAAAAATAAAATATATAAAAATAAGCAGATTATTTAAGAAAACCAAGGAAAAAATCAAATACAAATTAAAAACAACTACAACAACGACGACGATTCAACATTTCAACTTCATTCAGTAAATCAGTTTTGTTGCGCTATTTTACAAACATATAGTAGATTGATTTGTTGGCTATAGGAAACGACCGACAATCTTAATATACAATTAAGGTACAATTTATTTTTGTTGTTTTCTTTTTTTGTTGAATTTTTGTTCCCTGTTAAAATTTTAGTTGCATTTAACTGCTGCAATACTGATATCCAATTTGTTTTAAACATTTTGTTGATAAAGCTTTTACAAAAGTGATAATGAAAGCAAGTATTTAACGTTGTATATACAAAATTTATAACTAAACAATAATTTATCTAAAGGGGTTATTACTTCCTTGTTTAAAAAAAAAACAGCTTAAACGTTAGGTAAGGGAAGAAGTTAAAAGGAGATTCCTGTTGTCTCAGGGTTTAAAATATTAAAATGTGAAAGAAAAACAATGTTGGATAAAGTATTCCACATTCTTGATGTGCTGCTGGCGAAATAAACGCAAAAGTTTATAAATCTATTTGGAGACTTATAAACTTAATAATAAAAATTCAAAAACACAAACTAAAAGAACAAATATTTTGCATTTTATTCATTCCATTAAAAAAATACCTAGTAAACGAATATGTTTCGTTAAATTTGGAAGTTGATTTTTTCTCATACCTTTATTAAAAGGCATCTTGATTGATCCTTTGACTAATGCTTAATCTTAACAACGGAAATATTTTGTGTCATATTTTGATGTGATCGTCAAAGCATGACGAACTCAACTCAAATTATATACACTAAATAAATTACTCATTATTTAATGAATTTATCGTTAAATGACAAAAATAAAAACTGAATATTTTTAATAACAATTAATGGATTTAAAAAGAAAATCATTGCAAAAATGTGAATGCTATAGCTTGTTAAGCATCTTTTTCAGAATCACAATATTGAAAAATAATTTATAATCAACAATAATTTTTTAAAGGAAGGTGTATTTCTTATTAAAATTTATTTTTGTAGGATAATTTAAAGTTCAATTATTGTTTCCAATAGTGTTCTTGAAAATTTGAAGTATAAAACTTTTTCCTTGAAGATTTTTGTACTGACTTACTGCCAATTTCTAGAAAGAGTTCTTAAGGCATTTCAGAATTATTATTTCTGTTGTATCAAAGAACGATATTTAAGTCTTAGTTAAGAATTTTGGCATGGAATTGGCCGTCGTTGTATCATTTAATGATTATTTGGTTATGTTAGTGAATTTTCTGAGATCTGTCTTAATTCTATACACAGGAAGCATGAAGGAAAAAAAACAGTATTGTGTTGTTTTTGGCTATAACCGTCTTTATATATAATTAATGGGGAATATAACTAAAAGTTTTAACATTTCAAAGCATATAGAAATTTTCTCGAAATTTAAAATGGCTCAGAGAGGTTAGCATCTACTTATTCTTCTCCTAAGTATACGTTTTTCTAACTACTACAGAGCACTATAAATTGATATCCGACGTAATCTTTCAAGAACTTTTTAGTAGACTCAGTTTTCTGTTTGTTAAACTTTGTAACTTAAACATTTTAACATGTACATAAGGTTGATTTAGCATTTATTTTAGGTTCAATAAAATGTCCATAATATGTACTGTAGATACATATGTATATACAATTCAGAAACCACTTGTTTATAAAACTCCTTCAAACCATTTAAATGTGTAGGGTTTCCAATAAAAAGTTTAATTTTGAATAGCCGGCTATGAAGGCATCTACCAATTTTGAAGCTACCATTTTCGACATTTGTCAGGTAAATACTAAGCTAACACTAAAAATAATACAATACACTCTTCAACAATGCATTGAAATTGTTAACATTCACAACCGAAATGGTGAAAATCAGAATATGATAAATCTAAGCTAAAACTAGAATTCAGAATGTTAGAAGAAATGGAAAGAGCTTTATTTTAATAACATTTTTCACACAATCGATCTTTTATTTGTGTCCACAGAAGTTAAACAAAAATGTTATTAATTCCTTGAAACAGCCATTCAAATATGATTTCTATTTAATGATTTCCTACTACTTTTCTAATGACATATTTCAAGCAATTGTAACTAAAAGCCTTTTTAAATATCATTTAAAGATAGTTTACTTTTTTGTTGCAAATTTCCTAACTATACTTTTGATTTTGTAAATGTATTGAAATACTATTCAAAATTGGCTCTTCCATTTTATTTTCAAACAAAATAAAGTTCTTCAATATTAATTGAATACAAATTAATTTAAGATACTTCGTTTTTTTCTTCATACACTGAATAGAATAATTATGGAAGAAAATACTTTTCATTGTGCATAAGACTCGCTAATTAGTTCTTCATCGTTGAATATTTATAACAAAGCTCGAATCAATCACGATTCACACATTTCAATTTCAAATCACTTCCGGTGAAAGAGGAAAATATAAAGTATGTGTATAATATAGGCTACCAAAGTAGTTATGTAAAATCAATAACTTACATTATTTTACAAAGCAATCAAAGAAAGTTTTCACGGTTAACTCCTTTGTATTTGCATAGAAAATATAATCCCAAAAATGTCAGTCTCTCTAAAAAAACTGGCTCTGCAACAAAATTTGATTTCGCCGTAAATCTGTTCTTATTTTAATGATGATCGTGATGAATTTAAATTTTGTACTATTTTTTTGTTTTCTAAATTATGATTTTGTTTTCTTGAATGAATATTAAATCCAATAAGCTTCAGCAGGTGCAAAGTAATCCACAAACAAATTATAGACAGAAAGATCACTCTTTTTTTTCTTTTCTTCACTTAGCTCAATATTTTTTTCGCCTTTTTTGCATTTATAAATTATTTTGTAACGTGTGCTTTAATTGAGCTACTTTATACATACATATATATAGATATAATTATAAATTCGCTTTTATATGTGAATTTGAATTTGTGTAAGCGAACTAAAATCATTAATCACGGTTTTCGTTACAAAAAATAAGAGGCAGCACATCACAAACACTTAATTTATTTTGTTGCTTTTTTAAAAAAAAAATCAATTTTCTTTTTTCATTATTTGTATTTCAGTGCGCGCACTATAACTCTCGTTGAGCTATTTTTAATTTTTGATTTATTAAAGGGGAAAGCAACGAAAGCAAAAACCAAATAACAAGAAAAAATTCATTCATTCATTAGATTTGCACGATTGAAGATGAAAGATTAACGATTTTCTTTCTTTCTTTCGTTTTCTGATATTTTTTTGAAAATATTATTTCGGTGTATGAATTTAGACTTTTACTCGTACTACTCCGCAATTTCACTTGAATTTTTATTTACTTTTTTTTTGTTAATATTTTGTTTAAAGACACATACAACTAATAATCGCGTCTTAGATACAATATCTTTTAATTTTTAGATATTTATAAAAATTTCTCTAAGATTGTATCTATTAAATTCGTTTTATATATTTCGAAATCGAATCGAGATGGTTGGTGGTGGTGTTTGGTTGGTTTTGGATAAAGATGATGTGAGATTTGTAATAAATATATTTTATTTTTTTTTCAGGATGTTTTAAGTGTGTAAAATAAGTATCCAAAAATTTTATACTACAAAAAAGCGCACGCACAATAGACAAGTACTCTATACAACTGGATGTAAAAGATACAAATTTAAATACAAAAATTCAATCTTTTTGTGCTTTATTTTGCTGCTCTCCACAACACGATCAATTCGGGAGGTTTGTTCTCATATCATTTTATTTTTCATGAAATTATAAATCTACACTTTATGTTGTATTTATGGTTTCCTTTATGTAGTTTTATGAAGGCACAATTTATATTCATTTATTTATACAATTTACAAAAAAAGAAAAACTCCTTATTTTATTTTTTATAAATTTATAATTATTGTATTTTTTGAATGAAATAAAAATATTATTCGTTCGTCTTTCATATCATAAAACAACCGACAACCGACGATCGCGATCGCTGTTTTTCAGAGGGCTGAAGTTTTAAAGCAAAATGTAACGAATGCTGTGGCAACCACATTAGGAGGTCGAATTCAATCCGTTTCTCTACTACACCAAGATATCACTACCACATATCATGGTATCTTTGTATCTATAGTATGTATGTACTCGTATGTTTTGAATATATACAAATACAAAATTTAAGATCGCATTGAATGTGCACGTGTGTGTGTGCGTGTTCGATTGGGTGTATTTGTGTGTGGGAAAGGTAGTAGGCCTAAAAGGTGTAGAGTGAGCGAAGTGATTTCCTGTGCTGGCTGTTGCTGCTGCTTCTGCTTCTGCTGTAGCTGCGGCGAACTAATATTCAACACGATCAATACCGACAATCGACCGAAAACGTACAACGACGACGACGTGCAAGCAAAGTAGACACATTAGACACAAAACAACGGAAAACGGCAACGGCACGGGCAATTGCAAGCGGTAGCAAAGCTATTCCTTTATAATAGATAGACAAGGCGAATTTATCTTTTCTTAGTTCTTTTTTTAAAAATATATTTTTCACACTGGATTGAAGATCGCCGGTACACGACGAGAGATATTTTCGCCGTGATTCTTTTACTTTTTTTTCTGTCTGCCGTTCGTCCAACGAAACAACAAAATGTATCTACACCAGTTGTTAACTCGCAAATTTTGAGTAGAAAATGTTAAATTATTTAACCCATTTAATAAGTGAATATAAAACTGAGATATTTTCGCCCGTTAGAAGTTTGAATTTTGCGGTGTGTTTGCTATTTCTTTGCTTATTTTAGTGTCTTTTGCGTGAGAGATAAGCTTAAATGACAACACTACAGTCTACTCCATGCGGAATATCTCAAACGACTGATAAATATACACACGAATAGTTTTCACTCTACTCGATTATGTGTGTGGACACATGGGGTGAGTGTGTGCGTGCGGCATACACCCACAGATAATCCCACACAGCTGAATGAGGATGAGTATCTACGAGTATGTGTGTGGTAGAGAACCTGTTTTTGTTGACGTTAAAATCGAAGCGAACGACATACGATGATGACGAGAACGGTGGGTGATGGCGGGGGCGACCGGACGCGACTCTACACAATGAAACACACGCAGAACAAACAAGACTGACAAATACACTTTCGAATAAGTCGTCTCGCTCTCGCTTGCAACGGTAGAAGATTATTATTTCTACATCTGTTCAGAAGTGAGGGTGTGAGCATAATAAACGGAAATTGAAACTAACACTAACTTACAAGAGTTCATATATCTCGATATTCACACAGATACAGATACCAACACATGCACAATATTCGTTCAGTGTTCACGTTCAGTCAAAATCATTTGAAGAATGAAAACTTCTTTGAATAGGAGACGGAGAGGACCAGAGCCATAGGCAGCAAAGTGAACCTAACCCCGAACAAAATGTTTTCCTAGCCACCATTCATTTAAAATATAAATCAGGCAATACGAGTTTTGGTTGTTGTTGTTGTTGCTTTGGTTGAGTATTGGTAGTGGTGTAGTATCTGTGTGAAAATGTTTAGTGTGTATTTGTGTTTCATTAATGAAAGAAAAACACAAAACGAACAGACCAAAACCTTCAATTCAACTTTGGGGGGTATCGCTGTATCTGTTTTTTTTTGTTGTTTTTGTATCATGTTGGTGTTGGTTTTCTTGATGGCGATTTCATTCATATATTGTGTGGATGATTTTTGTTTTGCAAAGCAAGCAGAGAGACCAGCTTTTGCTTTTGCTTTTCCTATTGCCTTTAGTGTTAGCTGCTGCTGCTGCGGCAGTTTCTGCTTCTGCTGTTGTTTCCTTTCAAAGAACAAAAAAAAACCAACAAAAATGTTAGGTAGGTAAGTGTATATTCTCTTCTATGAATGCATCCGTTCCGTTGAGGAACAGAACACAGAACGCTATACATACAACAGTTTTCTCAACTTAACGTTAACATCCTTCATTCAACTTTGTATATTGTATATTCTGTTCTGTTATTTGTTGGTGTTATTTTGTGACTTGCTTAAATGCGCACGCGGAGTCCTTCGTTCATCTTTTTCATAATAAAGTCATTGATGATGATTTTGTAGAAGTTTTTAGCCTTCAAATTGAAAGAATATCAAACAAATAATCATTTTTATTCTGTTCCTTCATGATGGGTCTCTACCTACCTTAATACCTACATTTTTGTTTATATGTATGTATATATCTAGAAGGAATAAAACTAATATTAGTTCAATACCAAGAAAATCTACGCCAAATAAAAATTAGTTTTTCAAAGAACTTACTACCTATGATTAAATGGAGACAAATATTATGAGAAACAATTATTTTTCCTACCTTTTTTTTAATTAAAGGTAAAATTATTATTTTTTTTATCATTACTATGATTATTGAGACGACTTGATTCAACTTTGAAAACGCACATTTTATACCGGGATTGGATAATAATAAAGGGGGTTATTGAAAATAGAATAAATAATCAAATTGGGCCTATTATGGTGGAGTTTGTATGTATTGAGTACTGCAATGTGCTAAAAGAGTTGCCAAATAAGCAAGTTGTTTAAACCAAGAGGTTTTGAACTGTAATAGAATACCTACCTTCTTTCTATTGACCAAGTTGATTCTATACCTATAAATTATTTAAACTTTGGAAAGTTCTTGAAATTAAAGGGTCCAATTTTGTTGGATTCTGTTTTAGCACAATAACATGGAATTAACAGAAATATGAAAAATCAAATGGTAATTTTCTAAATAAGATCACTGATTTCTGCTGCCCTAGTAGAAGAAAGTAGTGGCAGTGTGCAGCTAACCTTAACCTTAAGAGTAAACGGAGTATTTGAAAAGTTTTTGCTGTCATCATTTTTCGTAATGATGACAACTTTAAAGGGTTACTCCACTTAAGGAGGAACAGCGTAGACAATCTACTGGTTTCTTTTTTAATCATATGTTTGGACTATGACAGCCTTTTCTGCATTTAAAACTTTTAACATTAACTCTATTTCCGAAGTTCAATGAACTAAGAATCTGTGCGATATTGGTGAAAAGCCAGTGCATTCGGAGTAGTCCTTTATTAGATTATTTTTTTTTTTTGAAAATGAAGCTAGAAACAATGTTTCTTCATCGTCACGATTTACAAAGAAAAACAAACGAATTTACTGTAATTAAAAAAAAGAGGCTGGGATGCGACCCACACTGATAACTTCCCATCGCGTCTGTTGAGTTTTCTTGCTTAAAAGGACTATAGGTTATCGAGTTTTGTTAAAAAAGTTGTTGGTTGAATTATTCTAAAGAATTTAAAATTACCAATAATATTTTGCATATCATGAAAAAGTTTGATGTCAAAATCTATTTTTGTTAAGGAGATTTTTAGTCGAAAATCATTTTTTACCAATTTTAGTAGCATTTCTTGAAAATTTGTAAGTATTTCTTATATAAAAAAATACAAATTTGATGAATGAAATTAATTTGAAGTCAATATCTTCTATTGTTCACGAGATATCGAAAGCCAAACATCAATTTTTACCAATGTTGCGTACTATTTTTTGTAGATTTTAATTTTTTTCTAAAAAAACTAGCTGTTGGATTTTTAAAAAAAAAAATTACTGAATGTCGAAAACAATATTTTCTGTGCGATAATATTAGTTTGAATCCAATATATAAAATTTTTATAAAGATATTTAAGTCGAAAGTAAATTTTTACTAACTTTTAGTAATGTTTTAGGTTTTTCTTAGGTTTTTATTTTTTGTAAAAAAAAACTTTCGATTGGATTTTTCTCAAAATTTTGCGGAATGTTTAACACAATATTTTTTATAAGATAACATTAATTTAAAGCCAATATCTCAAAATTTTGAAATGATATTTGAGTCGAAAATTAATTTTTACCAACCTGAGTAATGTTTTTTTAGGTTTAAAAAAAAAAAAAATGTCAATTCAATTTTCCAGATATCAAAAACGTTATTGTACGTTCCATAAAATTATTTTGGAGAATCATTTTTTGTTGTAAAATATTCGAGGTGACAATTATTTTTGTTCAGTTTTTTTATTTATCAAAAAAAATCGTTAATTGGAATTTTTCCAAAAATATACTTGTTTGGTATCACGTTACAATATGTATTATAAAATTTAATTCAAGTCGCTAGCGTTATTGGTTCGTGAGATATTGTGGTTTAACCAAAATTTTCACGTTTTTTTTAAATTACTATGGTAAAAAAACCACCCATTCAATTAATTAGAGAGTCCTTTTTACATCTTTCTGCATTATTATCTGTATAACAAAAGTTATTTGAAGTCGATATCTCTACTGGTTCTTGAGCTATGGATGACGAAAAATACTTCCCGAACGTACGGACTTACGGATGTACGAACGTACGTACACTTGCAGGCAGATACATTTCTATAAAAATGTTTTATTTTGACACTAGGGACCTTGAAACGTCGAGAAATGTCAAAATTTTCAATTCGACAAATCGGACCGATTACAATAACTTCGTATGGGAACTTAACAAGCTACAATTTAACCTTTGCACACCAAATTCATAAATTCGGTTAAATTACTTAAAGTTAATTTATCCGTAAACAACGACATGGCCATGGAAAATTAGATTGACAGATACTTTTTCAGTCGGGACATTCACTTGAAAGATGTAGTGTTCCATAGTTTTCACAAATTAATAAATACGTATTGGCCACCAAAAATGATAAAACTGTTAGGTGGGGTATATGTAAATAAATATTTTAGATATTATTTAAAAATTCATCAAAACCAATATTGACTGAATATTGAAAACAATGACTCCTCAATGTAAAATTGAAAATTTCAGAAATTTTTGCTAAAAAGCCTAAATCTTTTGAAATTTTATCTTTCCTTTGTATTTTAGAAACAAAAATAAATATTATTCTAAGAAATTTACTTTAAATTTGGTCTGAAACTTATTCTAAATAAAGATGTAGACAGAAATAAAACAGGTATCCTAAATTCTCTAGACAAAAAGTCACTTATATGCAATATACTCCTTAAAAAAAATATATTCAATATTAATTTAGGAAATAAAGCAACAAAGCAAGGTTTGTCGAAATGCGGATAATATTTTAAAGTTTATGTTTTTTATTAAAGTTTGGCAACCCTGTGTCTGTATAGTAAAAGTGATATAGTCGTATTTTCAAGGTATGTAGATTTTACTAAGCTTTAAATAAACTAAACTAAACTATAAAGTGTCCCTTTGATAATGTTCGACAATATGATAAATGACAGTGCCTTGAAGTAAACATTGTGATCTTGTAAAAGGGCAATAATGTACTTCTGCTTGGGCACACTATTGGATCTCGGCGGGGGTTGGTGTATGCAAAGTTTCTTTTGCATTTATCGCAAGATTATATTGTTGAAAGTAAAATAAAAACAATTTGGCTTTCTTTCACCTGAGTGTTATAAGACTAATTGCTAAAAATTGGGCCTATTGAAATAAATCCAATTCTTGTACAAAAATTTTAAAGACATAAAGAAGGTTTATTTAGCATTTAAGAAAAAGAACGAAATTACCGTTAACAAATGCTTTTCTTAAATTCCCGATAAATTATATTAATATTTCAAACCTTTTCTGAATAAATCCAAACAATTTTTTTGAAAAATTAGGGCACACCCATTAAGTTATTTCAATTTAAACAAAATAAAAACCATCCTCTGTATGGTTTTTAAGAGGTATATCCGATAACAGCTTCTAAAAAATAAAATAGATCATCGAAAGATTTTGTTGGTGGATAGACCTTTAAAAGCAAGAAATCAAATTTCTTGTCGCTCTTTTGCTTAGTTTAATTAAATTGTTTAATAATATCAAGTTAAAAAGAGGAAATGGCAACAATATCTATGCTTTCGCACACCATTCTGGATTAGCTATTAAAGTTGGCTATAGTTGACGTTGTTGTTGCCGTATTCGAATGTTCTCTCAGTCTCAGTTTAGCAGTCTTTTTCGATTTTAGTTACTCGTATTGTACTCTACTCTCATTCTATGGATACCTAGTCGTTGGCGTAGTCGTCGTAGTTGTGGTTATTCGCAAAACGTTGGCACCCAGGATATTATTATTGGGTCTAATGATTAGAATATTTTCCAAACATTTTCTGGACTTCTAGTTTGTTTAAAGTTTGAAGTTCTAACCTATTCTAAGTCTTTTTTTTTTCTGTTGGTTTTTCCGGAATGTTCCCGGAGCTCTCGTAAAAGTATTGGACATTTGATAAGCTTCTGCTTTTTCTGGAATATACCTAGAAATATCTACTAGCTTAAGGACATACTGGTGGGATTGGGACGTCAAGGACACGACCATAATATTTATTCTGTTTGGTTATCTTTTGTTTTTTCTCCTCTTTGGAAGAAATATAAAACACAGACAAAAATGCTTCGACTCGTTTTGAGGTATCCATAGTGATGGTGCTGCTCCTTTTATATCGCTCACAGATACTTGAGCTATATATTTATTAGTCTCTCTACTTTACTCCCATCCAACGCGATCAACTTTTGGTTGTGTTATTTTTTTCTCTGCTTCTTGAATTTTTGCGCATTTTTGGGTTTCACTACCTACGAATGTAGTATGTATTTAGTTTGCTCGTTTCGAGTTGAGATACTTTCGCAAAGTAGGTATCCGCCATATGTAGCATTGGATTTTTGGCGTGTGTGTTTGTGTTGAGCGCGGGGGAGGGGGCGGGTGATCTTTCTACGTTGGAAACGATGACGACTACGCGACGGAGATGGAGACGGACGACGTCGTCGTGGACACAACGACACAAACAAAACGATGGGGACGACAGAAAGAAGACGGTTTTTATGAATGAAGCGGCCATCATAATGAATGGAGGTCTCTCTACGTGCATGCAAACACAATTTCAATATAAGTATCCGCCTATACAAGTAGTTACCTCTAAGTATGTCTATAGATACTCAGTCTCGGTCTTAGCTCAGTATGTATTCAGATACAATTATTATTATTATAATATATGTAAGTACATAGGTATCTCACGTATGTTTGTGGAAAAAGTGTCGCTTTTTCAGATACAAAATTCACCTACCTACATTGATGGTAGGTTTAGTTCATATATTATGTATGTATGTACATGTAGGTACAAAATTTTACTATAAATTTGTATATAGATACGAATTATTGTGCGCGGATGTTCAGCTGAAAGCTATACAAGTATTTTAGCATAAATTTATTGCCAACAGACATTTTTTTTTTTGTAAATTTTTGTATCTTTGGTGGGCTTTTTTTATTTTTTGTTAAATATGGATGTTTGGTTGGAAAGCTAGTTTAGGCCAAGCCGGGTGGGTTTTTTTCGTAATTTTATTTTGTAAATTTGTGTGTATTTATCATTTGGAGTGCCTATAGATAGGTATAGGCCTTAGTTCAAAAATGTTAAAATTTAAAGAAAATTTAATCAAAAATAGGTTTTGTAAGCCTATGTAAGCAAAGCAGTTGAAAAATTCAGATTCAAAAACAACTTAATACGCTTTTTTTTCTTCTTAGTATTTATTTGAGGTTATTTTCAGTCAGTCAGTGCTTACATGATATAAACGAGAACGGAAGAGACAGCTTACCTAGCTTTATATACATATGTATACTTTATTATGATAATCATGGCGGTGTTGTTGGGTCGGAATCGGGCGTTAATGGGGAGCAAAGGGTACCAATGTGTGACTGCGCACAGCGGACGTTGACGTTAGTTGATGGTATAAGTTGAATGGGGAATTTAAATGGTGGTGGCGATCTGTCTAGTTTAAATGCAAAGATAGAAATTTTATCTATCCATACCTATGAATGTTTGTTGGAAAAGATGTAGGTAGGTTTAAAATGAGTATATTTTTTTTCATTTTTGCATTTTCGAACTTTTTTCTGCCATTGATTTTCATTAAATATTTATGTGCTTTTGAATTTGAATTAGAACAAAAAAAAATGAACGTTATATTATTTTTTTCGGTAGATACCTTAATTTTGTATCGAGATATTGAAAAGACGTTATGCCAGGCGCAGTTTAAAAACCTATGAGATGAGGTGTTACAAAAATTGCTCTTCGGTTTGTAATAAAATTTGGATCTGGTTGTGGTCATTTCTGTTATTAGTTAAAAGTAGTCATGGAAAGAGCCAATTAAAAAAGAAGGTTAGTTCTTGAAAGTTGATCTTATTTCACACAATTTCATTTGCCGGTACTTTTTAAAAACACTTGCATCTACTTTAAGTCGAAAAACAGAAAACAGATTCCTTGATGTTATATGAGCCAATAATGTTTTTTTAATAGTGAAAATTCTATGTCGGCTTTGGTAGCCTTAATTTTAGGCTAAAATGAGTGTGTGTTGGTATGTTTTATGTTTTGAGCTAGATTGAAATAATTAAACTAATACATAACGCTTTTGTACTTTAAAACTTTTAATATTGTGTTTGAAGTACATATAAGGTAAACCTTAAAAATTTTGTTGCTCTGGGTTGATTCGGAGTTTTAAAAACGATCTGATGATTACTTCATTTTTCTAAAGGCTTTTATTACCTTGTTTTACTACATTATGTCAGGTTTTTGAAGTATATTGGTGTTTTTTTAAGGTGAAGTAAAATCGTGAAGTACTCGGAGTTTCTTACAACAAAATATTTGGTACTAATCTTATATTTCCAATATTGTCGTGCATATTTTGAACAAAATCAAATGCTTGGCAACCACAGATGGAAAAAAGTGGTGTTTCTGCACTTATACCAAAATTCTCGTCTCGGACGTCTTTAAGATAGTATCAGAGATTGGCGTTAAAGTAATTTTATGAAGTGATTTTTGTTTCGTGTTGTTTAAAGGGATAGAGAAGATACATAAGTCACAAAAGGAAGGATCAAGAATTAATGAATAAATCATTCAATTTCAAAAAAAACAAAAATGGAGGTCAGGGTCTTAATCCCGCAAAGCGTGAATTATTTTTCTTGAAAGTTTTGTATCCACTTTCTAATATTTGTCAAAAATTTGTCGGTCTGTTGACACGTTTTCTATCATCTATAAGAAAATTAGTTCTTTACTCTTGAGAAATCACAAAATTCTCTCGGGTTTTTGTGAACTTACATAAAACTCAAGTTCATAGAGTTGGGTACCAAAAAACTCCCAGGAAAAGGGTGTTATACAGAAATTCCGAAGTGTGGTAATTTACGATTCCTCAACAATAAAGTACAATTTGCATACTTAACAGTTCCACTCTACAAAGATGTTAAGTTTCAAGTATCAAATAATCTTACAATACAATCATATGTATCTTTATTAAACTGCTTTCTTCCTTTTTGAATGATATAAAGCAATATAGATGATAATCTCCGATTTTCTCCCAGTTAAACAAGGAGTTCCTCAAGGATCAATTTTATTCCCCCTTCTTTTTTTTATTAAATGTGAATGAAATCGGTTTCATTATAAATGAAGGATCAAAACATTTTTATGCCGATGACGCATTCAAATTTACAAAAGCTAGCCTTTGGGTTTAATTGACGACTGCGTTTTTACCCTGAACCATGAACTAGAAATCATATCCTACCGGGCGTGTTGCAATGGGTTGATTCTCAACGCAAGCAAATGCAAATGGCTGGTTATATCAAGAAAAGAATTCGTACGTTTCAGTAAAAATCTAGGTGTAATCTTCCACCCAAAACATTACTCCATTTAAAACCAGATTAATGCTAGCAAGGACCTTACTAATACCTGTTCTCACTCAGAGATGCGAAATTTTTTACAACTGCGATTCCATCGGCAAAAATAAATTAAACATAGCCTTTCAATAGTATCGTTCGATACATCCTTGGGTTAAGAATTTACGACCATGTTTCACATTTGCAAGAGATTCTCCTTAATATGCCTTTAAATGACTTGATGAAGCTTCAAACATTTATACTGTTTTTTAAAATATTGAAAACACGTCAACCAGCTTATATCTTTGAAAAAATTAGAACATCGAACAAATTGACATCGGTAATTTTGACATGCTTTTCGTGTTTGACCTTGGAAATGCTATTATTCATCGCTGCATGTCGCCTATGGAACTCACTTCCCACTCATCAGCGGGATATACATACTAAGTGATATGTACATCTTCCAAAAAAAAGTATTAAAATCTTCATTTCGAACAAAAGCAACTAACTTAACTTAGCTTATCTTCTCTTCTTAACTCGAACTATCTTTTTCTCTTTTTTTTCCTTCTTCTATTTCTATCATTTCTATCATTCCCTTGTTTTCCAAATCAAATAATATTTTATCGATGAATTATTTGTTTTTTTTTTATTTTATTTTATTTTTTTTATTTTTAAAATTTTAAATTATTATCTAAAGTTAAGTCATAGGATCTCACAAATTTATTAGATATCTATTATCTTACTGTCTAAGCTTCATAAATAAATAAACTGAAACTGAAATCAAATTTGAACGAAAAAATTAATTCAGTCCCGAAACTTTATAATAACTGCTAAAAGCCCATCCAACTGTTAACCGCGAGTTGATGTTGGTAGTTTGTGGTTGCCATTATGTTTTACATACATATGTGCGCTACAGATACAAAATGGCCATGTCAAATTACATAATTGAGCAGCAAGTTCGATTGACCCGTATTCGAATTCGGCCGGATCTATGTGGCTTTGGAATTGAAAATTTGAGTTCCCGGATAGCTAATACTTCATGCCTTTGAAATATACCTCCCATTAATCAATAAACTTAGTACCTAACATAGCTTAATTCGTGTTAAAAATCTCCACAACTTTATTAAGAACTTTTTAATTATCATTCTAAATAGTTTATCTCTGAAATATAAGTTTTATTGATGAAAAATTCCAATTTTAATGGGAAATTTAATTTCGTGTTTTTTGACAAATCTGACGTATTGGATTTTCTCTTTGCATACATCGCACATAAAATATGTTGACAAATTCTTTTACGCACTATAAAGATACGTATCTAACATTAAAATAATAATAAAATAAATTAAATATATTAAGTTTCCGGTGTGGTAACATTTTTTAGATTCTCTTTTTTATTCCACGAGTATATCACCGCAACAATCGTTATGTGCGATAAAAATCAAAATATCAAACATTTTAATACGAACTTTATTGATCTCTAAATTTTAAAATCAAATATAAAAAAAAGAAGAAACAAATCTTTAATAATATTAAAATGCCTATATGATATTCTTATTCACACACATTTTATTTCTACATCCATAAAATACGCCACACACAGTCTAAAAAATTCATTCAGTTGTCAAAGATACTTTTGTATATCTGTAGATACATATATTCTTTAAACTTACAATGTTGTATATAATATCTTATCTAAACTTTTTCTCTATATATAGATAGATAGATACATTTTTTCATTCACATACACCACCTATGTGTATCACCTTGGCAATACTTGAATTATAACGTATTTTCGCACGATTTTCTCAATGAAGAGTCAACGCTTAAGCGTACTTAAGCAGTGTTCTGCTAGCTATTATCGCTGAGGGGTGCTAGCGATAGCGATTTGAAATTATTCGAATAGGTTGGGCATAGTTTTTCTATCTTTGTACCGAGTGTACCTTAGCTTAGGATAGAAATAGTCGCCCGTATGGGAAGAATCTATATACATTTCTG
The DNA here is from genome assembly GCA_920104205.1 of Eupeodes latifasciatus. Classification (NCBI taxonomy): domain Eukaryota; kingdom Metazoa; phylum Arthropoda; class Insecta; order Diptera; family Syrphidae; genus Eupeodes; species Eupeodes latifasciatus. The sequence continues at coordinate 129,466,284 of OV049926.1, read as the reverse complement.
TATATATGTAAATGTGATGTTTAAAAATAGGTGTAAGGTTAATTTTCTTTGATGAAAATTCACTCATTCATTAATGATTCGAGAGAGGAGCTAGGAGAAGAAATCGATTCTTTCATTCTTTTTTTTTTTCATTGAGTTTGTTTTTGTTCAATTAGGCGATATATTTGATTCAAAGTGGAGTAAAGGGGGAAAAAATGAATTAATTGATGAATTCTCTGCAGAAATACAAATATCTGAGTATAGGTATAAACCTTTTAGTTGTGAAAAAATTGTATGTGGTTGATTTGAGCAGATAGCCATCTATAAAAATTGCTATCCAAAATATCCAAGAGTTTAACAAGCAATACATTTAATATTGTTTTGCCGCTGTCACTATTTTGTTTGTTGATAAGATTAATTTCGGATACAGACTTCAGTAATTTGAAGAATAATCTTATGTCATATTGAGTTACCCCTTTGGAAAGGTTATGTTTTATTATTTTTATATAAAAGATTTTATATTGTAACTTAAAAACTGGGTAATTCTATCACCTACGAAACTATACAACCATATAATCTCACAAAGCAAAGGTCCTAAATCCAGATAGAAGCTTCTGAGTTATCCTTATATTATCTGCACCAAGTTTGCATTGGAAAACCGTTCTTGAAAAATGAATCATAACTCAAAACGCGTAGGTATATTTAAAACTTCTACGTCCCTGAATTTTGTTATCTTCATATACAATGGAAGCTCTATTAACCGACACCTCTCACAGGCAAACGATCCTTTTGAGCGTACGATTTCTCACGACCGTTTATCTGAAGTGAAAGTCCATACATTTTACAGTACCAATAAGCGGATACTTCCTTCCTTACTGCCACTTTGTAAATTTAATTCTATTAGATAGACAAACCAGTTTTTTAAAAACCTTCTCTGTCCCTTATTTCTTACGACATGCCAAACACTAGGATTAACCATCTAACTCTACAAAGAAAACTTAAAAATTAGCATAGTATCGTAAGGAAGTGCAAGTTCAAAACGCCCTTGACATCGGCAGTAGTTCTGAAGCTGAGGAAGCTAAAGAAGTTCTAAAAGTATCTCTTCCAAAAGGTGGTTTACCTTTTTGACTCTCAGCTGAGCAGAAATCAGGTTGGTCGAATCTCTGAGATAGTTTGAGTTAGAAGCTTTAAACATTAAAATTTCAATAAAAAAAAATGAAACAAAACTTGAGCATTCTGGCTGTGTAGACAGCCAAACTTTTTTTAACCCCACTTATTTTTTGTCCAATGGTTTAAGACACTGATTTTAATGACATCTAGTTCTAGTTCTGTTCAATAGAGGTAAAGTTTCGCTTCGCAAGTAATTTTTAAGGATTTGAGTTTTAACTTAAGTTAAATAGGGTACAAATTGGGAGGAAAATGCATTAAGGTATGGAGCTTTGTTTTTACTTGGGACATTTAGGAACTATATGACTAGTTTTGCATTGGTAAAAAATTTCGAACTCGAGATTTAAATCAAACACTATATTAATATTGTAGTACCCGTAGCGTGATGGTTAGTGCGTTGGACTGTCATGCAAGGGGTCTTGGGTTCAATCCCTACCTGTGCCACCTAACTTTTTTCACGGGTACTGCCTCTTGCGAGGAATTGACAAATTCTCCAAGAGTAATTCTTGTCATGAAAGGTGCTTTCTCAAATTAGCCGTTCGGATTCGGCATATAAACTGTAGGTCCCTTCCATTTCTGACAACATTACTCGCACACAGGAATGGTTGAGAGTTGTAAGTCACTAGGCCCTGGTTCTTCATGGACTGTTGCGCCACCTAATTTATTTTTTATTTATATTAGTATTGTAGAGAAGTCGAAAAAAATGCGTCCCACGATTCCGTCTAATCCATTGGGTCGATTGAGTTTAAACTCGGAAGTTAAAGGGTAAGGCAGATTCGCGTTAGGCGTTTTTCGTTTTTGTTTTAATATCAAAAATAAATTTAGTCCCCTTACAAATTTGTTGGTATAAAATTGAAAATATGAATTAACTCAAACACAAACTGATAGATTTGTATGAAATTATCTTCAAATTTTCATTAACTTGGCTTCTTTCAATAAAAAAAAATATGTTTTTGTTTTGATCCAAAAGGGTACCCCCTCATAGAATTGTTATTTTGTTTTTAAATGTTCCCAGGAACTCATGAATCGATTTCAGTATTTTTATTTTGCAAAACAAGAGCTTATCTTGGATTGTCGTAGTAATATTTGATCATCAAAATTGTAAAACATTTTTTTTTGGGTTGTCGAAAAATATTAATTTTTTTCAAAATATTTTCAAAACGGGTCAACATTTTTAAAATGTATATTAATATTTTCTAAATAACTGCGTACTAAACAAAAAATTAATTTAAAAAAAACGCTCTAACGCACAGTGCGTTGACCAGTGGACAAAAATAAAAAAATAAAAAATGCAATTTTGTTCTACTAGGCTTTGATTCGGGTCTAGCACATGTTGAATAACTATTAATTATAGTTTTTTTGTTGTTTGCTTTTTTTATATGATAGATAAGCGGACTTGTTTAAGACATAATAAGGTAATTATAGTCAGTCTTGTTGTGAAACGCGATTTTGTGCAAAGTGATTTAGCTGGTGAAAGAAAAGTAATAGAAGACAATTTTTTTTGGACAGTGGTTATTAATAAGGGATTCATTTAGAGCTGGTATGACTAATTATATTTGGTTTTTGAAATAATTTGTAAGTTAGATGAATTATTGAAAAAAAAGGTTATTTTTAAGGCATTTTTTCACTTTGGTTAAGCTTTTAAAAAGACTGTAGCAAGCTGTAGCAGAATGTTTAGTGTCATTGCATTGTCCTATTATTCTTCTTTGCAAAAATGCAAAAGCTTTTTGCTAATCTTTGCTAACCTTTAAAATATTCAACTTTTTGAATGTCAAAGTCCAACCATTAAAAATTAACAAATGTATGAAAAATGGATTTCTTTCGTTAAAAAATCGAGAATTGAAAATATTTTAACTTCAATTTTGACTAAATAAAAAATAATTTAAGGTCCAAAATTAAAAACTTTGATAGAAACTTGGAACGGAAATGGAAGCTATGTTCAAGGAATCATACTCTTTTCAAGAAGCGACACGAGGCTTGGTTTAATAACAATTTTACACTTCCTGTCAGCATTTTAAATCACTTACAGAGTACATCGTCTAATGATGGACCATAAACTAGTCGGGGCAGACCTCAAGCTCCATTTTAAGATGCGTTAATAAAGATGAAAAAAAGAAGAATTGTGAATCTTTTAGTCTCCAATTCATCTGAAGAGCTGAGATTCACTGCGGAAGTTTCCGAACATTCCTCTGGTATTGGAGTTGATTCTTGTAAGATGGAAAAAAACATTATCACTTAAAGATATGTTAGCGCTATACTTAGATCTTGATCTTTCCGAAAAAAATATAATATATTGAGACCTGTAGTTAAAGATTTTCATAAGGATTTATTTCCTAGTTTATATAGTAAGTTGAGAAATTTCAAAAAGCAAATGCTTTCGAAAAAAAGAGAAGTTTCGGAAACCACTGCCTCTGTTGACCTTCAGGAACTTCTCGAAAAAACTGTTGAAAGTATTGCCGATATTTCTGAAGTAAAGGGCGACACACATGCCATTCTCACATCTAAATGGGGCTTTGACGGAAGTTCCGGTCATAGCCAATATAAACAAGTTTTTTCCGATTCGAAAAACACGGATGAGGATCTTTTTTTGATAGCATTATCACCTTTAAAATTGGTTGAAGAAACTACCGGTGTTGAGTTATGGAAAAATCTTAGATGTTCTTCTACTATGTTTTGCCGTCCGATTAAGTTCATAATCATTAAGAAATGCCCAGAACTTGTAAGAAATGAGGAAACATGTAGCAAAGATATTTTATTTTTTTTTCCTTTTTATAGAACAACCCACTCCCAAGACCATAACCAAAAACGGCTAAAGTTTAAACATTTCATTTAAGTTGATATTTGCAATGGTCGATGGGAGCATATGTAACATTTTATCAAACACCAATTGTGCATCAAAATTTTTTCTTTGTGGAGCAACTCCTAAGGAAATGAATTTGGTGCAAGCGCATGAAAAACCAGTAATTGAAGAAAATTTCCGATTTGGTTTATTCACTCTTCATTCAGTGCTTCGAATGCTTGTCGAGTTGAAAAAGACTCCGAAAACAAGAAAGTGTTTGATGCAAAAAAAAAAAAATTCAAAGCATGTTAAAAACACAGTTGTGTCTTAATATCGTCAAGCCTAAGTCTGGTTTCGGTTCGATAAATGATGGCAATACAGCAAGGAGATTTTTCAAGAACTCACAGTTAACAGCGGAAATTATATGAATTGATGAACGGCTTACATACAAATTTTCAATAGTCTTGAGAGTTTTGGCTTCAGGACTAACTGTTGATATACATAAGTCAATTATTTGTATTACTCGCTGAAGTAAGGGAATTATATTTAGAGCTTTACAGTTGGTACTACATGCCAATAAGTGTGCATAAACTTTTAATTTATGGGCCAGACATTATATCGTCTTTCGAAATTTCAATTGGTTTACTGTCCGAAGAAGCGCTTGAAGCAACACGTAAAGAATTCCAAAAAAATCGGCTTGGTCACGCAAGAAAGTCATCCCGTGTTAACACTAACCAGAACATTTTGACGATCTTGCTTCTCAAGTCCGATCCTTTAATTTCTAATCTTAGAAAAAAGAGCTGAGATTATGTAAGAAATGTCAAGAAGATATTGATCTTGAGATATAATCGATATTCAGAAGTGGGCGTGGCAGGGGGCGTAAATATGACACGAATTTTGGAGAAACTCATTGATTATTGCATTTAAAATAATTTTGCTACTAAAAATCAACTTAACTACGGAAAATAGAATTTCGTCCACTTTCCCCATACGATCGACGCGCTGTGTAACGGTTTAAAAAAAAAATCAAATAGGAGTTTTTTTTTGACAAATAAAATATGATCTACATCTTTGAAGACCAACTCATTCCTTAGGCATATACATATTTTAATATTAAATTATAGCAATAGCGTTTTAAACAGTCTAGTCTCTTTGGGCACAGGGTTTGTCATCAGGCTCTCTTATCGAAAATGCGTGCTTTCGGTTTTCATGAATCCCTGCTTCATTGGATTAGTAATTACCTTTCGGATCGTTCAATTAAAGTAGTATTTGATGGATTCAAGTCTGAAAACCATAAAATAAATGCTGGTGTGCCCAGGGCTCTGTTCTATCTCCAACCCCCTTTCTCATTGTTATTAATGATCTCCTGTCTGTAACATCTTATCCAATACATTGTTTCGCTGACGATAGTACTCTTAGCTTTTCATATTCGTTTTCAGACTCACATCCCTCTTCTTCGGATGTGGAACTGCAACGACAAAATATGATAAGCTCATTAAATTTCGACCTAAACAGCATTGTTCAATAGGGATTAAAAAACCGTGTGGAATTTAATGCTTCGAAAACGGAATGCTGTCTTGTATCGTTAAAGCGAGATATAACCCCATTGCCATTATCCATGGATGGCACTTGCATCAATGAGGCTGAATACCTCGATATTCTCGGTATGTGTGTCACCAACCACCTCTGGAACAATTACATACGCGATGTCGCCAAAAATGGATTCGTGATATTGATCATAGAAACAGTTTTTTTATAAAGTCGACAAGCTCTTATTCGAAAACCAATAAATGTTCAATCCTGAAACGCTTACTGTAGAATTCGAAGAATAAGTAACGGGTGTATTCGGACTGAGTTTTTGACATTTTTCTTCCTTTGACTGTACACTGTTAGGAACGAAGGAGATGTTTTTGGTTGATATTGCTTTTCGTAGTCATTGATTCAAAATTATTCACTACATTGCAAATAGTCTTTTGGTATATGAATTTTGGTGACTGTGTGATGGTTGAAGCGCTCGGGTCATTACCTGAAGGGAACATCCATTTTGATAATACAATTATCATCTTCACGGGTTGTTGGAAAGCTATCAAGGTTATTTGGAAAAACAGACAAAATAAATGATAGCCACTTTGACAGGTGTTTCAATAATAAGGTCAATATCAACGTCAAGTTCCGAAGTCCCTATATGAAAACCCTTAACATGGATCTTCTGCTGTCTTATCAGGATTTGTACTCTCCCAATTAATATGTCGATAACCCTGTCACACTTAAATTGAGTTGGCGTATAATATGCATACGAAGGGTTCCTTGTAGATAAATACAACAGGGAATGCTTCATGTTCAAGTTCTGCCTGTACACTTCCAGTATGCTCGTTTTGGTTCACGTTCAGCCTCCTAATGTTTGTGCAGTAAGGAAACGAAAAACAATAGATTTTAGTTTCGGGTGTCGAATTTAACACGAAACAAGTTGAACTAACAACTCAACCTGCCTTCAAACCAACCACATAACATACATGCTCCATTTCCAACATACATAAAATTCTTATGAAAAAAAACAACAAAAGGTCACCTTAAGTCTTCATTTTTACCTACATCAAGAGTGAGAAAATGGCTTAAAGGAAATTAACATTTTCTATACATACAGTTGACTGTAAACTTTAACATTCCAAGAACGAAAAGAGTCCAATTCAAACAATATTAATAATTTTCCTTTGTAGGTTTGATATGTAAACATAATGCTTGCGCGAAGTGTTTGCGTGGAAAATTCAAAAAAATGCAACGAGGAGTGGAACATTTTATCTTATTATATGCGTGGTATTTACGAACATACTCGAACACACACACATTTATAAAACTATCTTGCCTTACCAAATTTTGCGTTGAACTTGTTTCTTATGATGTTTTTATATCTTTTTTATTTTGACCATATGGTTTTTGGTTATGACAGCATTACAGCGATAAAGTTGATGGACAACAGATTGGACTAGACTATGTGCAGTGCAGTGCAGTGCAGTTTTTTGTTTATGGGGTCATTCACACGGAAAAAGTCTAATATGGTATTATTTTTCTGTGTACTTTCCTACCTTGTCTAAAATAAATATGATGATGTAAGGTTACAAAGTGTGTTCAGAAACCATCAGCTACTCGTAAATTATTCCTTTATTTGTTCACACAACAGAAACATAACCAAACTTTAAATGTATAATATAATCGGTCAATTCTAAATCCCCTTATCTTATTTCGTTGACGTAATTTATGCTAGGGTAAGGTTTATGTTAAATACAGGTAGCGATGAACCTTAAATATATGATAGATTAGAAAAATTTGTCAACAAAGATTTTACGATATCGCATATGGCCCTGGAAGATAAAAAGTTAAAAAGTGCCTAAAAATATAAAGTTTTATGGTTTTACTACAAAAAAAAAACAACAAATTTCTTTAAATTGTGTTATCAAGAAATTTGATTAATGAGAAATCAATATGCGTTCTAATTTTTTTTTTGTGACTAAAATCTTCCAGTCTGTCTTAAAGTAATTTGTATAAAAAGACTTTGATTAGAAATAATGGCATTAAATAATCTTTAGTACACATTTCACATAATTAACCGATAAATCTCACTGAGACTGGAGTTCTTGAGCTTACAAACGAGGAAATGAGAATTGTCTTTAATTTTGTATTTATATTCTCAGGTTCCAACACCTTCACTTTTTCTCTGATATTTTAATTGAACTATTGAATGGTTCTTAGCATATTGTTAAACTACTTTTGGCTACTTTACGCTTTGAAGCCGTTGAATTAGAAGAATGGACAATACAGTTTAAATCTTTAAGACAAAAAGCCATGTTGTGGGTTTTGGAGAATAATAGTGAGGTAGACTATGAGTCTTGTGATCAAATTAATACCTTAAGGACTTTTGTTAACAAAAACGGTAGTCAGTAGTCAGTAATCAGTAGTCACTAGTCAGTAGTCAGTAGTCAGTAGTCAGTAGTCAGTAGTCAGTAGTCAGTAGTCAGTAGTCAGTAGTCAGTAGTCAGTAGTCAGTAGTCAGTAGTCAGAAGTCAGTAGTCAGTAGTCAGTAGTCAGTAGTCAGTAGTCAGTAGTCAGTTGTCAGTTGTCAGTAGTCAGTAGTCAGTAGTCAGTAGTCAGTAGTCAGTAGTCAGTAGTCAGTAGTCAGTAGTCAGTAGTCAGTAGTCAGTAGTCAGTAGTCAGTAGTCAGTAGTCAGTAGTCAGTAGTCAGTAGTCAGTAGTCAGTAGTCAGTAGTCAGTAGTCAGTAGTCAGTAGTCAGTAGTCAGTAGTCAGTAGTCAGTAGTCAGTAGTCAGTAGTGAGTAGACAGTAGTCAGTAGTCAATAGTCAGTAGTCAGTAGTCAGTATTCAGTGAACATTGATAAAGGAAAGCACGAGTTGTAGTAAAAAATTGCCAGATTATTTGTTTCAAACTTTTTCAAAACCTGATATCGTTTCTCAATGTATATTTTTCCGGCCTAGCAATGATAACACAATAACTTTCTGTTTTAAATGATTTTATTATTTTTTAAAATTTTCTCTGAGGCACTCAATATTATGTATTTTCCATCTGTTTGACCCAGTAATGAAATCATTACATGAGGACTTTAAAATGGTACAGAAAATAGTCCTTATAACTAAACATGGACTTAAACTGGTAAATGCATTCTTGTTATCCTTTTAAAAATTAAAAAAATCATTCTAAGCACATAAATACGGGATGATTCCATTTATTTTTATATTTTTTACATTTATTTTAACAAAAGTTTGAACTTGTTGTTAGCAAAATAAATCGATTCTTAATGCCAAAACGATCCAGAGAAAAAAATTCTTAGAAATGACTAACTTTCCAAGGGATATGTCAAAAAAAAAACTTAATTGTTTATAAACAAACTTAAAATGTTTTAAATAACTTACAAAAGAAATCAATGTTTAGAATTTAATGTTTTACTAAAAAATAAATTAGAGTTTTGTTTTTTTATTAAATATATGTTTATACTTTTTCATGATTGTTTTTTTTTTCAAAACAGTTTTAAAGTGCTTTTTAAAGCCCGTTTTTATTGTATCGGCTAAGCTTACCACCGATAACGTTATTTATCGAAATGTTCATTCTCATTTCTATTTATAACCGTAACAAGCATTCTTTAAAAAGACTATCTCAGTTATTGATTTCCAATGCCTCTTTAATCAAAAACGGTGCAAAAACCGACTAAGACTAAGATTATTTCTACCTTCTCTTCCTCATACAAGTAGGTATAACAGTTAGACTATAATTGAATTCCATATCGTTGGATGAAAAAGCAGAGAGAAAATACATTGCAAACAAAAATGATGATAATAATTATAATAATAAAATCAAATCAAGAAAAAAAAATTACGTATTCGCCCGAGTGGCCCACGTGAACTTTGAATGATTGCAAATTTCCTCCTTATGCTTTTTCTGAAGTCTTATTTCTCTCAATTCAATATATATTGTAACTGTATGAGTGTGTTGTGTACACTGCGCACCTATCTACACATATTATTTTGTTGTCGATAAAGTCTTCTGCTCCATTTTATGAATGAATTTTATTAAAAAGTTAAATTATTATTATTTTATTTCACATTCAAAGGAAGACTTTATTATGATGCCCACGTTTGATTTTGATTGAATTCAAGAGACACTTCTACGCATCGCCATATCTCATTCCTAATAAAACTAACTACATATGTATATCTTTTCGGTTTTAAATGAGAGTGCAGAGAAACCAAAAACAACAACTTCATATATTTCAACCAAAAAGCTTTCTAATTTTCATCTCCCAGAAGATGAAGACAAAATTATTTTTAAAAAACCATCCACCTCTAAAGGTGGGTTATGTCTTCGTATACTTAGTGTGAAGTATGCCTCAAACTCTCGAACAACGCCCCCGTTTCTTCAGCTTAGAGTTTCCTGCTTTGGAGTGGCTGCACTACCAGCACGTGGGCTTTTTCTATACCTCATAACAACTTAACATACACAAATATATCTGCATCTACATCTTGCATGCAATGATTCCCACGTTCATAGTTTATTGACTGCTCGGTGTTGTTGTTGTTGTTGTTTTTGTTGGTTAGTTGGTTGGTTGATGTTGCATTCATTAGAAAAATAATAATAATAATAAAAAAATAAACCTTAATATGATAAATATACAAAATAGTGTCGAAGTTTTCTGTGCAGTTCAGTGCAACGCAATGATAAATTTTTGTGTTGGTGGCAATCACCTTTCAATCAGGTCTCCTTGTTGTTCAAGCTTCAAGCTGCTTATAGTTCGGTTAAAGAAAAAATGCTTGTTGGTGGTTCTGGTTGTTAATGCAGTTTTTTGTGTTTTTGTAGAAATGAATATAATATGCTTAGAGATTGACGAGTAGGTGTTAGGCGTTTAAGAAAAACAGAAAATTTGAGTATCAAAGACTTAACTTTGATGTACATTGTCGTCCCAAAAGTGTAGGAGTCTCAAAAAATGAGAAAATTTAATAAAATTTGAATATCAATCATTATTTCTGGGCAAAAAATAAGATAGTCTGTCTTAATACCTCAAAATTTTGTTTAAAAAATCCATCAAATTATCAAAAAATTAAGGCAAAACACGTCTAAGCCATTACACTAACAGTCTTAACCGAAGATCATTGACCCAATCTTATTGACATATTGCACTCTCTGCACACAATACCACTGAACTATAAAATTAAGTTGCAACACGCATAACCGGTGGTGGTTGTGATTGTGATAAACCAACCAAAACAAAAATCCCAAGGAACTCTCATTTGAACAAAAAGAAAGAGCAACAACAAAAGTAACGAACATTAAACAATAACAGCAACTGAAAGGAAAAGTTCAAGGATGCACATTAAAATCCAAGATCGTTCTGCTTATTTTTCCGTCCTCAAACGAACGGCGAGTTGTACATTCACTCGCAGTTGGACTTCTATTTGGTTTGCTTGCCCTTAACGTCCGGGCTGTGTCAGGCCTCAGGCATTAAGAAGTCATGATCGGAATGAATAAATTGTTACGAGTTGGTTGCTCATCTGTTTCTTTTTATCCATCTATCTTTCTCTCTCTATCTCTTTTAGATAATTAATTCAAATTTAAGCTCAACTCGTATGTTGGTTTCTATGGTTTTATGCATCTATCTGTGTGTCGTTTGATTGTCCCTTTTATCCATCCCCATCCCCCACCCCTTCCCCACCTCAACCCATCCCATTTAATGTTCCTTTTTACTCGTTCGCGGACACATTTTCCAAAGAAATTGTGCTGAGGATCCATTATGCATGTAAATTTTCTATCTTTTTTCATTTTTATCCACACAAACAATCCGCGTAGATTTATAGATAGATAAGATACCTTACCTACTGCCATCAACATTTATGCTTGTACACATGAATGTATACAAGAATATACAACTCGTGGATTTTTGTCCGATCAGATAGTTTCTTTTGCTGTTCTTTGGTATTAAACGTGTTGCAATATAGACAAGGCAAGGCATTCGCTCAGGTAAAAATCATTCTAACTCATATCGAATCGGCAATGTGTTCAAATCGCCGGATATCCGTTTTGGGTAAAATGGAAGTAATTTTACGTATAATCGAAATGGAAGGAAGTTGAACGTGTTTTTTTGAATATTATGTTCGCTTAAAGGAGGGTTGTTTGGATTCAAATGAAAAAAAAAGGATGGACAGGATTTACAAAGAAACTTGCTAAATTGATTCATGGTGGATTCGGTAAATTCGGTAATGGCTATGAGCTTTCCGCCTTTGTTACTTGAATCCACCTAATTGAACTAATTTTCTTTGGAAATTGTCAAAATAATATATAGCTCAATATAATATAACTCATAAAGTTCAAAATGTTTAGGAAAATTAACTGTCAATTTATTACAGTCACAGCTATGAATTTAATTGTAATTGAGGTACTTAAAGAAAATTATGATGTAGTGAAAATTACACTGATTTAAAGTAAAAAGTAAAATTACTTTTGCCACACGCTTTCAAACTTAGTAAAAGAAGTTTTTGCAAAATTTGTACCTTTATTATTAATATTTGCTCTTTATTTATTTCTATTTTCCACATAAATAACATGCATATCTAAATATTGTAGGCCATCTAGTGGTTTCTTCTTAAACCATATTTTTTGTACACTAAAAACTGTGCCGCGATACGAAATTAATCTTTTAAAGCTTAAACAACGTTGGTAAATATTGAAATCGTATTTCCAAAGCGAGTGTTGTGAAGTCCGTTTTTGAAAATTAGTTTTGACCGAAATGAAACATCCATCACGTCTGCTGTAGACAAGTTTGTGCAACTTATGTACTAGTGAACAATACTTATATGTTCTCTACGTCCTTCGTTAAGGAATTTCACATTCGCGTAGTATGGCTAAAGAACGAATCTCTGTATTTGACACCACGAACGAAGTAAGGCTCAAGGGTATGCTGATAGACATTCCTAGAAGTGCGACTATTCCGATTGAACTGTTTAATGGCAGGAATGCAGCTGGCTATTTTTCTCAAGCATAAACCGATAAAATAACGATACAAAAGGGTGAGAAAAGAAATTTTACAATGATGTTCAATCGACGTAAAAGAACCAATGATGATATAATCACCAATCAATTTAAATGCTTTACGTTCAATACTGTCCAAAAGGCTTAGGTGAATTGCTAGTTCACCTGCCCAAAGATGGGAGTTATACTTAACGTATATATGTAAGTCTTGTAAATAACAGCCAGATAAGAGGGGGAGAAAAACTACAATTTTGCTTATGCCGGAATTTAATGAGCTTATCATATTTTGTCGTTGCAATTCCACATCCGAAGAAGAGAGATGTGAATCTGAGAAGAAATAGTAAAAAGAGGAGAGTGCTACCGCCAGCGAAACAATTAATTAGATTACAAGTTGCAGGCAAGAGATCATTGATGAAAAAATGAAAGAGTGTCGGAGACAAAACAGGACCCTCGTTCACACCAGCGTTTATTTTGTGGTTTTTGAACCCCTTCAATACTTCTTGTATTGAACGTTTCGAAAGGTGATTTCTAATCAAACGAAGGAGGGGTTTCGTCTGAACCAAAGGCACGCAATTTCGATGTGAAACTCGATCCAAGAATATCATTCAATTCGTCATTGATTTCAAAAGCTGAAATTAATGAAATTTGTATTATTGGCTAACAATGTCCAGTTGACGCATGAATATCTATGTACTTATTAAAGAATTGACAGCTTAAGTAGCTTAAATTGGACCATTATTTCGGGCAACAAATTCTGAAGAGGTTCATGTTACTGCCAAGAAACCGATGCGACCACAGAGAGTAACAGTTTGGTGTGGGTTGTGAGGTAGTGATTGTTGGACCATAATGCTTCGAACATAACATAAGGTTATAAATAACTTTTCGTTCAACGGTGGTTGTTACAAAGCTATGATAACTGATTGTTGTATATACATGTGAACGACTTCTGTGGATGTTTACTATTACATACTAATAAAGTTATAGTTTTTGGAACAAAATTAGTTTTGTTCATTGTATTTCAAAAAGAAACTTGTGCTTGGACCACCCTTTATGGTAACGTTTTGTGTTTTTGCTCTTTATTTATTTTTATATTTTATGGATCACCAATTATAAAGGGTGGTTACATTTCAAGGGCCAATGTTAATTTTTATTTAGTACATTTTCGCTTCCAAAGAAAAAAGTGTAATCACATAATTTTGGCGATAAATTGACATCGCCACCACGTGAGTTAACATGACTATTGGTTTTTTCTAATATCACTCTTGCATTATCATTCACCTAAATGCGGCAATTCTGCTTAGAGAAAATGTGCCCCATCACTCAAGATGATTTACTTGGAAAATTGCCATTTTCTGCCACCATTCTGACCATTCATTGACGACGCAACGCTTGAAATGGTAAAGAGGCTTTAGTTCTTGGGTTAATTGCACCTTGTGAGCGTATAAATGCAAATTTTTATGCATACCTAATGTTAATCAACGACGGGCGTGAGAGGAGCAATTGTTGAACACCCCGACGAGTTTAGCTAGACGGCTCTTAAGCCACACTATTTGCTGCAGGACGAGCTGTACGAGCATGCACTGGTGTTTTTACATCTCCTCCATGGTTGGGTGTCAAATCGCCCAAAACCGAATCGCCCAAAATTTAAAAATGTCACATCGCCCAAAAATTTTGGGCGATTTGACATTATGTTGAATCGCCCAAAAAAACAAAAATGTCAAATCGCCCAAAAAGAGTGGGCGTTTTGTCATAATGCAAAAATAGCCATGTGTCAGATCGCCCAAAACCAAAACTCCCAAATTGCAAAAATGAAGAAACATGCCAAAAATTATTTTTGGGCGATTTAACATTTTTCATTTTTGGGCGATTTAGCATAATGCCAAATCGCCCAAGAAGAATTGTAACAGTTACATTAACGGGCACATCGGAATGTTGGTTCTTCTCCACATGAATGAGTTATGATTAGAGAAATATTTGCCATTACCTGATAAGACAGTGTAAAAACGGTGCAGGGAATTAACTTCACGGGAACTACCTTCACATGGGAACTAACTTCACCACTAGTGGGAATTAATTTAACCTTTTTTTGGTGAAGTTTTTTGTGGGAATCAATTTCACTTTCATGTGAAGTTAACATTTGAAGTTGAAAAATGACAGATACTTGTTGCTCGATTGAAATTTTTGAAATTGGAGCCTAAAACAAGTTTTTTTGAATTGATACCACGGCGGCGTACTAACAGCTAGGTATGTAAGGGGGGGCATGCTGCCCCCCTGCAACCCCCCTGCTTGGGATCACTATAGGATTTGGAGTGGGTGCGAGTTTGGGTATATGCAAAGAACACGAATGCGTTGTGATTCTTTCATAACTGTGAGCCATACTTGCTTTTTTTTTTTTTGGGAATTTCTTTGATTTTAGTGCTCAAATGCAAAAGTTCTTTGCATATACCCAAACTCGCACCCAACCCAAATCCTATAGTGATCTCAAGCAGGGGGGTTGCAGGGGGGCAGCATGCCCCCCCTTACATACCTAGCTGTTAGTACGCCGTGCTATCAATTCAAAAAAAAACTTTTTAGCAAAAGTAGCTATTCTAGACAATAAATCAACCATTTTTGCGTGTTTTGTATGTAAAAAAGTGAACTTTAAAAATTCGGCGTTGTTTCCATTATTTTTTTTGGCCTTATTTCTTTTTATAAATCAAAATAAAGCCAAATTGGTTTTATTTCGTTTTGAACAACGAAATAAGGCCAAATTTGAAATTTGGTGTTATTTCATTTGGTACTATTTCACGTCACCAATTCAACGGTTGATATTTTTTTCAGATATTTCAATCGTAGGTGGGAAGTTACTTCACACAATTTTCTGTTGAAATTATCTCCCGCCTTCAGTGGGAGATAACTTCACAAAAAAAAAGTGAAATTAATTCCCACTAGTGATGAAGTTAGTTCCCATGTGAAGGTAGTTCCCGTGAAGTTAATTCCCTGCACCGTAAAAACACTACTCGAAGTGGTAACAGGTTGGTGAATTATCCTCGTAAAATAATGTTTTTTTTTTTGCATTTCCTCGAAATGAGAAGTTTTGGATACGAAAGGTATGTAAATGAATATAAATTTACTTAAATAATCATGTTTGTGAATGTTTGTGAAAGGTAATACTATGAAACCACCGCGGGAAGGGGGGCGGCGCGACGCGCTTTACGGTCGGGTGGCGGCGCGTCGCGTTTTGCGGTTGGGTGGCGGGCGGCGCGTCACCCGTCCGCGACGCGCCGCGCCGCAACGCGCGCCGCGCACGCGCCCCGTTTTGCCCTCGCGCGCATACAACAAAAACTAAGTCCAAACGATAACAAAACACATTTAAATACTTCATTTCCGTTCAAAGTGTTTTTTTTTTCCATTACTTACTTTTAGATCGGGCCACTACAGTTCTCAGTTTTTAAAAAGGTAACAAAGACAACATCCGATATTGAAGGCTACAATAGTATACTTGGACGAATGTTGACCAAAAAGGGCAATTTCTTTAAATTTGTTAAAGTCCTTCAAGAAGAGGAATTTATGAAAAGCCGTAATTTCTCTATGCTTATAGAAAGTGGTGGCAATACTGGTACCAAATCAAGGAAAAAAATCGATATAGGGAGAAACAAAAATATAATGGAGGCTTCTGCGCTTCTTGAAAACGGTGCCATTAATATAATGAGATTTTTAGATCGAATGGTTTATGTTAAAAATAACATTTGTACTGGTATGGAACCTTACGAAGATATGTTTGAAGAATATCCTGTTGGAAGTAGTGAAGATGAGGAAGAAGAAGCAGATGATAAAGAAAAAGAAGAAGGGACGAATGAAGCTATGAATGTATGCATAATCTGTTACGTTTTGAAACCTAACATTGTTTTATTACCATGCAAACATTTGCAAATTTGCAATGAGTGCGATTTGAAACTACAGGCGCAATCTATTGCAGAGTCCCAATCATTTTACTGCTGTCCTGTATGCAGAAAGCAAGTTGAGATTTCGAAGCAAGTTTACACAAATTAAACATTAAGAAAAACATGTAAATATGAAATATTTGAGTTCTCATATGTAGACATAAACTCGTATGTACCTATATATAAAAAGTTGGTAATACTCGTACATGTAATATGTACAATGTACATACATATCTGTATGCAGACATATGTATAAAGAAAAAAATAAAAAAGAAAAAAATAAAATAGGAACTGACGCAAATACTGAAAAAATTTGTTTTTTTTATATTTTGGTCTAATTGCAATAAATATTTTGGGCGATTTGTTAAAAGAACCCTAAATGTTAGTATTTTTGGATTGCGACATAACGTCCATTTCTACTTTGGGCGATTTGACATTTTTCTTTTTTGGGCGATTTGTCATAGTGTCAAATCGCCAAAAAATTTTGGGCGATGCGACATTTTTCAGATTTGGGCGGTTTGGTTTTGGGCGATTTGACACAGGGCCAACTAAAATTGCCGAAACACCAAATCGCCCAAAATTATTTTTTTGGGCATTTTGACATTATGTCAAATCGCCCAAAAAATTGAAATGTCAAATCGCCCAAAAAAGTTTTTGGGTGATTTGACATTTTTTCGTTTTTTTGCATTTTGGGCGATTCGGTTTTGGGCGATTTGACACCCAACCCTCCTCCATACCCGATTTTCTCAAATTTGTGTACGATATTTTCGGATTGTACGCACATTTTGACGATTGAATTGACCTAAAAAATCACGAAGTGCACGATATGCACTTTTATTCTAACGCCCATTTTCATAAGCCTGAATAACTTTAACGCGTTGCTTGATTGTGTAGCTTTCCATGGTTCAAATTGAATTAGTCTTAAATTGAGAAAAGTCAAATAAAATGCAGAAATGCAGACATCGGCCCTTAAAATTTAACCACCCCTTACAATATAATTTTTAAAAGTTCGGAGTAACAGGTGAACAATCTTTTCCTAAAACAAAATTTAAAAAAAAAATATAAAATAACGCTCAAAAATTCTAAGCAAAGGTCCTTGAACTATTTCCTGAAGAGTAAATATGAAAAAACTGCCATTTAAATCACTATTAGACTCACTGGAAGAATTCTAAACTTTCCACCTTTAAGAGCATCATAAATCTTATTTTGTTAGTTCATGTGTCCCACTGATTATTGTTATACGTAGATACAAGATTATCTTCTTCCACATCAACACAATTTTAGGGTTCTGGACGAAAATAAAACAAAAATTAAATAAATAAGAAACCCTTCACCATCAAAAGTACAAGTTAGTTTACTTCTGCTGCCTATGTCTATACAATTTCTAGAACTGGCACGTTTTAAATCCAAGAATCAAGAACATTATTTTGTTATTGGAATCACACTTTTTTTAAGATACAAAGTTTACATAGAAATCCCATTCTCAACGGACCGTGTAGCGATCATCAGCTTCTGGTTTTACCCAGAGTGACGGTAACTAATGGTCACCCGACCGACAACTTGGTTCGGTGGTGTTGTTTGGTTTTGTTAGTGTACTTTACTCATGCTCGATCTCTCATCCTCATTTGTCTACGTGTTTGCTTTTTTAGATACTTTGTTGTTTCTTCTTCTCTATCTAATGTTTACCTTTGCGCCCTTTTTTATCTAACTTTTATGGAGTTTCAGTTTGCATAGGTTCATTTGAGTATCTCTTAAATATTGAAGACAAAATTGAAATACATACAAAAACGAAAAACAACTCAAATCATCTGGTTTTTAAGTTTTAATCGCAAGAAAGAGAAGTTAAAGGAAGAATTGATAACTAATTATAGTCTAGGTACGTATTGTTTCAAAATCGACATTTTTATTCCAAAGTATTTTTTTTTTTTTGGTGAAATCAGACTTCTTGAGATTGTTACCGTTCGCTTAGTTATTCCATTCGAAACCCACAAATATAATAAACCTGAAGTCTTAAAATTCTTGTAATATTATTAAGTCTACAGGGTTGTCAGGCTTTTCCAATTTGCAACTCCTTGATTGAACCCATCATTCATTCAAGAGGTTCCAAAATTACGATCAATGAAAACTGGATAACACTATTTCTCGGACTAAAAGCCAAACTTAAATTCGGGGTTTTCTTACCTCATTCAACCTTGACCAGAGATTATTTGATCTTGTTTCTCTGTATAGCAGCATACTCGAATTATACAGATGCAAGGCTCGTCTGGGTAATTTCTTATTTTAATCGGTCTGGCGACGAAGCACGATTGGCGTGTTGGTGTGGATGGACTTCAATGATGACGACACTTAAGGAATTAGAGTTATTTCCGTTCTGCGAAGAATTTTTTTAGAGACATAATTCAACGACTTTTTGGAGCCATTTCAATCATAAGGAATTGTTATTTGTTTTTTGTTTTATTAAATTCGCATTTTTTTTTTATTACGGAAATACTTTTAAAACAATATGACGCTGCAATCGAGAAAAAATCTGACATTAAGTATGATCACAATGGTGCGACTACATTTAATTTTATCAACCTTCAAGGACAAAAATTTGCTCTTATGCAAAAATAAGTGAACAAGCTAAACACTAAAAATATATGTTTCTTTAAATACAGCTCTTTAAAATTATTTATCTATAGGGTGATTTTTTTGAGGTTAGGATTTTCATGCATTAGTATTTGACAGATCACGCGGGATTTCAGACATGGTGTCAAAGAGAAAGATGCTCAGTATGCTTTGACATTTCATCATGAATAGACTTACTAACGAGCAACGCTTGCAAATCATTGAATTTTATTACCAAAATCAGTGTTCGGTTCGAAACGTGTTTCGCGACAAATTTTGTTCAGCGATGAGGCTCATTTCTGGTTGAATGGCTACGTAAATAAGCAAAATTGCCGCATTTGGAGTGAAGAGCAACCAGAAGCCGTTCAAGAACTGCCCATGCATCCCGAAAAATGCACTGTTTGGTGTGGTTTGTACGCTGGTGGAATCATTGGACCGTATTTTTTCAAAGATGCTGTTGGACGCAACGTTACGGTGAATGGCGATCGCTATCGTTCAATGCTAACAAACTTTTTGTTGCCAAAAATGGAAGAACTGAACTTGGTTGACATGTGGTTTCAACAAGATGGCGCTACATGCCACACAGCTCGCGATTCTATGGCTATTTTGAGGGAAAACTTCGAAGAACAATTCATCTCAAGGAATGGACCGGTAAGTTGGCCACCAAGATCATGCGATTTGACGCCTTTAGACTATTTTTTGCGGGGCTACGTCAAGTCTAAAGTCTACACAAATAAGCCAGCAACTATTCCAGCTTTGGAAGACAACATTTCCGAAGAAATTCGGGCTATTCCGGCCGAAATGCTCGAAAAAGCTACCCAAAATTGGACTTTCCGAATGGACCACCTAAGACGCAGCCGCGGTCAACATTTAAATGAAATTATCTTCAAAAAGTAAATGTCATGGACCAATCTAACGTTTTAACAATTTGAACAATTTGAAATAAAGAATCGATGAGATCTTGCAAATTTTATGCGTTTTTTTTTTAAAAAAGTTCTCAAGCTCTTAAAAAATCACCCGATATATAAACTTGTTAACTTGTTGTTTTGGTTTCCGATGGATTTTCTAAAATGATGCGTTTATTTTTATAACCAATAATTAAATATCAAGAATATTCATTGCTAAATTTTTGTTTTGAATACAATTATTATCAATCTCTTATAGAGATGCTTAGTCTACTGTGAGTTATGTGAATGATTTTCAAGAGCTCATTATTAAAATATCGAAATCAGAAATATGAGGTAGTAAGGCGATATGAATGCAGCTGAAAAAGTACAAATCTATTGACTTTTTTTTATTTAATAGGGAATAAATAAGATTCCAACACCAAAGATAACCAGTGAGAAGCGAGCATGTGAATAGTTCAAATCTCAAGTTATTCAAAATTACTTGCATTACACTGGTGGACAAACTTACGTATTTTATCGGGGGCACAAACAAAACTATACTTTTTCAACAGGTTAAGATCCTAAATTTCTATCACATCAAGTTTTTTAAATATGTATGTTCTTTCAAAACTGCTAGAAACAATGAAAAACGGTATTTTTAAGGCTAAGTTAAAACTCGAAATATTTCTTAACTATAAATGGTCCCTTCATCCCTGACAACAGCACTCGCATGCAGGAATGGTTGAGAGTTGTAAGTCACTAGACCCTAGTTCTCAACAGACTGTTACGCCACCTAATTTATTTTTTAATAAATTGTATGATTTTGAAAAGTACAAATCTTTCTCTTCCAGATACAATTTTAATCATTTTAGTTTCTTACTCATTTTCTGGAAATTCTCATTATTTATTAATCTATATTTGACTCTATATAAAGTTTTTAGCAAACCTTGAGTTTAATACACTTCCAGTTCTGAAAAATTAGTTGTGCGCTTAATTGTTACTGCTGATTTTGAATAAAAAAATAACTATTTGCTCAAGTGTAAAAAATACCGTCTTCAACATTTTTTTGTATTTTTTAATATATTTCAAAACCTTATAAAGGGTGATTTTTAAAAGCTATAGAAAAGTTTAAAAAAAAAACACATACAATTCAGAAAAATGCATGAAATATTTATTTGAATCGATAGAACGGTCCATATAATTTAATTTTTGAAGATTATTTCATGCAAATGTTAACATTGACTGCGCCTCAAATGGTCCATCCGCTTAGTAAAATTTTGGCATACTCTTTCCAACATTTCGGCCGGTATCTCACTAATAAATGCTTCAATGATGTCTTCCAATGCGTCAATTTAAGCGGGTTTGTCTGTATAGACATGAGCTTAAACATAGCCCCACAAAAAATAGTCTAAAGGCGTTAAATCGTTCGATCTAGGTCGCCAATTGACCGGTGCCGAACGTGAAATAAAATGTTCACCGAAATCGCCTCTCAATAAGTCAATTGTTGCGTGTGCTGTGTGGTATGTAGCATGTGGCACCGCTGGCTGATATTCACTCCAAAATCGAAATTTCTTCTTATTTACGTACCCATTGAGACAAAAATGAGCTTCGTCGCTGAACACAATTTTTCGGTAAAAAAGTGGATCTTCGGCCAACTTTCCAAAAGTCCATTCACCAAAAATTTTACGTTGCAGTAGGTCGTTCGGCTTCAATTCTTGCACCAGCTGTATTTTGAAAGGCATCACTCCTAAATCCTTCCGCAAAATTTTCCACGTTGTTGTGTAACAGAGGCCCAATTGCTGCGAACGGCGAAAAATCGTTAATTGATGGTCATCATTAACACTGGCCGATACAGGTGCGATAATTTCTTCAGTTCCCACTCTCCGTAAATTTGGTGCGAAATTTAGTCACACTAGCCCGAAAATCTGCTTCAGTGGGTCGATTAAACTGACAATAAATTGGAAGAAGCGCGCGATGAACTTTCGTAACAGAGCACGCATTTTGATAATAACATTCAATAATTTGCAAGCATTGTTCATGGTTAAATTATAGACCAAACTGAAGATGTTTGACAGTGAAACAAAACACGATAAATATAACAACTTTAAAATTTGATATGTATTGAAGTGGAGCTTTCAAAATTAAGTGAAAATACATGGTCACTAAATATGACGAACCATTTTTGATGTATATTAAAAAAATTCACAAAACTTTATCAGTATTTCTTAGTTAATAATTTAAAATAACTAAGCATGTTGTAGAGTACCTTTTAATGAAAAATATAAAAACGGAGTATGTACAATTGTACAATAGTCAAGAGTGAAAACTAAACTTTGGATTTTAATATTGTGTGAACCAATCCCAGAAAAACGTATGCCTACCAGCCCTCCTATCCTAAATGACAAAGTGGTAATAAAGTACGTATACCAAATAACTTAAAAAATAAACTTCTTTTTTCTTGCAGCCGTTTTCATTACATGTAATGAGAAATTAAACTTGAAACCTAATGATTATAGCTAAAGAAAAACGACTTCTGTTACCAGAAAACACAATTCTTTCTTTAAAGTCTAACTAACTTTTGCTAGCCAATTAAGATCTTTTCAAATATTTCTAATAAACTGGAAAAAACTCAAAAACGTTAGCAAACAAAAAAACAAGCTATTCCCAATATGTTTAATGTAAGTGCAGCTTCTTACTTCTTTTGGATTCTCAATTCTGCATCACTCATGATCGTAATTCAGTTTTAAAGCCTTGTTCTGCGTATACCACTAAAACGTCAAAGTTGCCAATCCATTGTATAAGAGGATTTGTGCTATAGAGTCCCGCTGAATACCACTTCTTCCCAACCCTACTCCTCCATCTTTTCCTCCTCCTTAAACCACATCCTTGGAGAATATTAATGCATCAACGTGTCTGCACTCAAATGAACTTCGCAGTATTATACAAAAAATTGAAAGAAATACAAAAACATCAAATTTAGATTCCAGTAGCCAGAATCCATAAGATTGAGAAACTCATTTCAAGGCTTAAGCACATTATCGTTATTATTTTCGCGGTCAATTAGTGACCGTGCGCATCTTACCGCGCGGGTTCGAAAGCCACATAGCAGCTACCGTGTTGGATGATGGGTCTTACTTCGTTTTCTTGATATTTTGTTGATGTTTTTTTGGTTTTTGAACAATAAATCTTTACACCACCACCACCGACATTGTGGGGATTGGCTACTGTTCATGCGGTGCTATTCGGAAAGATGCTACTGGTTTTTATTTTTTAGTTGTTGTTGTTGTTTTTTGATGATACGACATAAGAGTCGTATTTTGCATTGTTGTTAAACCATGAAAAGATGGAAAGAAATTAGCCAAGAAGCTTGGAAAAGATTTCTTTTATTTACACTCCTCTTGATGTATGCTAAAAAATCATGAAAGTCTTACAGTGGGACTAAAAGGCCTATAAAATTGGGAACAAAATGCCTTAAAAATCTCAATAACTTCGAAAGTCCATCCAAAGATGTTTTCGAAATACACCAACCAACCCCCTAGCTCATAACCTGAAGCCTTCTTAAACACAGTAAAATCCACATTTGGTGTTTATAAAATAAGAAAGTGATGTGTTTTTAAGTTTAAATCAAAAGTTTATCTCTATAATAGATTCCTTTTTTCAAATTGTGTCTATCGAAATCATATTCTTGACCTACTGTATGACGGTTAAAGTTAAAGTTATACACGTCTGCGATTCCGCCGACCCGACCGCTATACGCCTTCCATCATATATAACCACAGAGAAAATTGCAATTTATAAAAGGAATGAAGGGTTTATATTTATGATGGATAATAATTTTCATAAGTTTCTTTTTTTGTTCTTTTACTTATTTCATAATTCACTCGGTAGTCGGTTTAAAATTAACAAAAGCGTGAAGAAACGCCAGCCGACGGGATTATTGATTGTATTATTTGTTCGTATGTTTAAAAAAAGAGAAAGAAATTTAAAAAAATATTAAACTTAAGAAAATCAATATAACAAAATCAATATCAGTTCAATTTCAAAAATTCAGTGTCAAGGTCAAAGTTTGTATTCGTTCAAGGCCAAACAGTTTGAGCACCTGCGACATGTTTTGTGAATTAATCATTTTCCCAGAAAAATATCCGCTGCACTGTTTTTGATGTATTCGAAAATATTTTAACCGGAAACGGGTTAAAATACTGTATTTAAAAGTTTTCTATGGACAGGTTTTTCGAAATTAATTTCGTTTTTTCAGCCTGAACTGAAGTACAAAATTTTTACTGGCTCAAAATGTTTTGAAGGTACAGAATTTTTCAAAACAAACTTTTGACATACTATATTTTAAATACAATGTTTTGACTAACCTATCTTAGCCACCTCAGTTTCATGCACAGATTCGATTGTAAAATTTGAAGGAATCAAGATATTTGAATCACTTCTTCAAATTTTGAAGAGCATATGTCTCTGAAAAACATTTATCAAATAACAATCAAAAGTGGAGAGAAAAATCTTTTCAAGAAAATCAAAAATTTTCCTCAGCATCATGATTACCTTTTGTTCTTTTGCTCATATTAAAAGTTTGCAGAGCTACAAGTATGAATTTCGACCCAAAGAAATTTCTTGAAAACTGCTCTGTTGATGATATTTTTATTTGAAAATCTCTCTCGATCCGGAAATCTGACTGAACATTTTTTTTGACGGTTCTGAATTTGGATGTGAAACTTATGAGCATGTTTTAAATATTAGACAATCCAAAATCAAAAATGATGTCTTTTTTTTTTAAAGTCATACTTCGCCTAATAAAGATACAAAATTTGGCAGCTGCCAAGTTTGACGTTTGCATATAAAAATGGTTAAGTGCTACTGATTTCTGATTTCAAATCCATAAGCAAATGTTTCTTTTTTTCAAAACCAGTACATGTTCTTAACTATCGCCTAAATACAATTTTTCGAGCAACATTGAAATTTAGAACAAAAGTCATTTGATCGGATCATCGGGGTTCAAAAACTTTGACAGTCGATAATTTTATCGAACGGAACAATATGGAATGAAAATACATTGAAAATGTGATAAAATATTGTTCTGTAAGCTGTGTTGGCAAGAGATTGATACTGTGTTCAATTGGATATTGCAGCCAGAATAGTTTAGAAATTGAAAACTTATCGCGTTCTCAGTTACAGAACACCGAATTTTTTCAGAGGATATAACTGAGGAATGGATTGTGCTATTTTTTAACGATGTGAAAAGTTATCGCACGAGTTACATACATACATACATAACATATTTTCAACAATTTAAAAGCTCACTGTGCTACTTTTTCCGGACATCGCGAATCGCCTCCTTTCCTTAAAATATGATATTTCTGGCGTTTTGCAATTATTTTGTTTGTAGATTTTGAAATTTCGTTCAATTTTGGTTGACACTTTATTTTCACATGTTTCTAGAGTTTAAATAAATCAAATCAAAGTCAAGTCTTCAAAAGAATTATCTTCTTTTAAATGTTTATTTCAAGTACCTAATACAAATTCGGATTTTTTGCCAGTTAATATTTCTAAGATTTTTTTTTTATTTTAAGTTTTTTTAATTTTTAAATATATTAAACAATATAAAACTAATGCTGAAAACGGTTATTTTTAAAATCGAAATTCCGATTCGAAATCAGTACTAAAAATATTATTTTAAACTATGAAATCATTAAATTCAAGGTTTACCGAAAACTTCATATAGAATCAAAGAAAGATTTAGTTACAGATAAATCAGAATTTTAGAATATATCTAGAAGACAAAGTCTTGTACTTTGTAAAATGATCATACAATGTATTGTTAAGGCATGTTTTGTGTTGCAAATTGCCTTAAAAAACTACTTTTTGGTTTTCTTAACCAAGAGATATATTTTAAAGTCTTGATGTTATAGACAAATTTTAAAAAATAAATAAATTAGGTGGCGCAACAGTCCATTGAGAACAAGGACCTCTGGCGTGACAGCCCTACACACTAACCCCCACGCCACGGGTACTACAAATTTTAAGAAAATAATTTATTTAAGGACAACTTAATCCTCTATAAAAGTAGTGTTTTGCTTTTGTGACCGAAAAATTCCCTTAAAATTTTACCGACGGAATTGTTTTTTATAATTACAAATTAATTTTTTCTCAGCTGTCTTCATTTCCTTATCAAATGTCGCTAGATTCTTGTTTAGCGCTTATAATTTACGCAAATGGCATCTAATACTCTTTCTTATTAAATCTTATGATTAAGCTTCTATCGCTGGTTGACTTTTTGCGTACTGTGTTCAATTGATGGGTTTCTCTATCTCTTTGCTTGGGAAATAGTTCTTACAGATTCTGGTAACTTCAAGTTAGCTAAGAAGTTCAACGCTGTAAGTTTTTTGTTTTTAGAAACTAGTTAAAATTACCTTCTTATAAAGGGTGTCCCAAAATTAACGCAAGATTTGAATTAAATAGAAAACGCCGTTTTAAGTCTTTCGATAGTTATATTTTTATTGACTCGTAAAGTACATAGGATAGGGTTATGTATGGAATAACACATCGGACAAATGGCCTCCACGGCTTTGCATGCACATGCGCACTCTTTTGTTGAAATTTTCCATGACCATTCTGCATAAATGTGGCTGAATTTCGTTGATGCAGCGTTGAATCTTCTCCTTTAATGCACGGGTGGTTGTGGGCTTGTTGACATAGACTTGTGATTTCAAATAACCCCATAAAAAGAAGTCTAATGGTGTTAAATCACACGATCTAGAAGGCCAATTTTGATCACCGAAACGAGAGAGTACACGACCTGGAAATGTCTCATGCAGTAATTGAATTGTTTCACGGGCTGTATGACATGTGGCACCGTCTTGTTGAAACCACATATTGGACACATCAATATCATCCAATTTTGGCAGAAAGAACTGTGTAATCATGTCGCGATATCGAGCACCAGTAACAGTCACTGCTTGACCAGCATCATTTTCAAAAAAATATGGCCCAATTATGCCTCCAGCCCAAAATCCACACCATACAGTCACGCGTTGTGGATGCATTTGTTTTTCGACAATCACATGTGGGTTCTCCGAACCCCAAATGCGGCAATTTTGGCGATTGACAAAGCCATCAAAATGAAAATGTGCTTCATCGCTTAGGATGATTTTGCTCGAAAAATCAGGGTCCATTTGTTGATGTTCAATAATCCATTCAACGAACTCTCTTCTCTGTCCATGGTCATTAGGCTTCAATTGTGTTAATTGAATTTTGTAAGCATGAAGATACAGATCTTTGGTGAGTATACGCTGTAGAGAGGTTCTTGAAATTTGCAATTCTTGTCCACGACGTCGAATTGAGGTTCCTGGATTGTCAGCAACACTCACGCACTGCTTCGACATTCACATTTGAACGGCTTGTTTTTGGACGACCAGTGTGTTTGGCGTCTCCAACGGATCCAGTCTCCATGAATTTTTCAATTAATCTCTTCACAGTTGACGAAGTTAAAACACTATTCCGATCATATTTTGTATGAAATTTTCGAACTGCAGCCGCCAAGCTTTCACTATTTTTGAAATATTCTTTAAAAATGAAGACACGTTGTTCTCTCGTGTAACGCTCCATTTTTAATAACCCTATACTGTTAGCTGTCAAATTGCTTTTTTTCAGGGTTGCCAACACTTCACTGCACAAATGTCGGCAAATTCAAATCTTGCGTTAATTTTGGGACACCCTTTATTATTATTATTACCGAAATGATGTCTTATCACGTTTAACAATCATTTAAATAAGACAAAAATGGTCTTATCATAAGTATCTCTTGAAGCGTATGATTTTGACATTTGATTTCGTTATCAGTTCTGTTTTAAGAAACTTAAAATTTCTTGCTAAACTTACTTCCAATTGGAAAAAATGATGCTTCGTAGATGAAATTCGAATTCAAAGTTATTAAGAAGAGCTGCCTTTTACGTCTCACTTTCTCCATTCTTATTGACAGTGTACGCTATACTAAATTTCTAAGAAGACAAACGCTCTACATTTTTGTTTAAGTCTATTATAAATATTTTACAAGAATTTCAGTGAATTTGTTACCGACTTGAAGGAGGCACATCACAAGTTTGGCAAGTATGTTAAAACTCTAGCTCTGCTTTCAGATCGTATAAAAATTATGGTTTTTGGCTACCAATTTGTAAAGAATTTGGGTCGTGTTAGTTCCAACTGTTGGTATTACAATGTTGGCTTAACTAAGTTGTTATTTAGGAATTTAGTATTTCTATTTTGAAGACAGTTAAATCTTTAATAAAATTATTTATTTATTTATTAATTTTTAATAAAATTATTTAAGTCGTTTTTGATAATATTGAAACAAATAAAAAGGAAAACAGCCTGACATCTTTTTTCTGAATGTTTTTTTTTTAATCCTTTTACAACTTAGAATAATTTACAATTTCTTTGGTGTAAAACAGTGAAATTTACAACAAGACTGGATGAATTTCACAACCCAAAAACTAATTCCCAACAACAATTACTCAAAATAAATTCATTCATGATTTCCATTACTATGTAAACATTGTTTTTGCATACCAAGAGTTTCTTCTTTTTTTTCAAGAACAACCCACTCATATAAAGTTAATAATTCTTCGTTAAATATTTCCAGAAGTCCTTAAATTTTTATTAAGGTCGAGCCAATAGTAAATCTGTTCCTATTCCGCCCCCAAACAATTAGTTCATTCAAGAAATTAGTAACATTTCCTCGAAGTCTCTTGGCCACCCACATTAAAAACTCAAAATTGCATTCAAATAAAATTTTAAATTATAACCGACAAAAAAAAAGAAAACAGAAAAACAAATATTCAAAAACCCATTATCCACGTATTGTAAATAATCATTCCGATAAATACTCACAACCGAAAGACAAATAGATTTTCACAGCTTCCAATGCTTCAAATCATTCTTTAAAAAAATATTTTGGAATATTTTACTGAAAATTAAACAAAACATACAACAAAAAAACATGAACTTATTCTATTTTATTGACGGAAACCACCAAGAGTGTTTTGTTTTTCTTAAAAATGAAGAAAAAAAAATAATTCTGGAAATTTCATTTGAATGGTACTTAAATTAAATTTTTATCAAAACACACTAACACAATAATTAAGCGTGAACGAAAATGTTATATCTAAGTGAATAAAATTTCATCTACGTGTAAGGCTATTATTGTTTTTTTAAGCAGCCAGCGCCAGCGCAGCGGTGGTATTTCGTGACGTCATTACTAATATTAATTATTTCGTGTGCCAATAAACATATTTGGAGCAAGTGGATAAAATATATTTTACTTTTCTTTCTGACGTCATTTGAGGGTGCGTTTATGTGGCATTGTTAAGATTAATTGGATTTTGTTTGTCGAGTAATTTGTTGTTATATTGAATTGGAGAAACAATTTTCAACATATTTGATTTTTTAGTAAAATTTGTTAAACTTTAAGTTCAATTCAATGAAATTGTCAACTTTCATATTCTTAAAATGAAAACAAATAAATAGTCACTTAGGCGTATACTTATTTTAAAAGGCCTTAGAAACGCCTTTTAAAATACGTACAATAGTCGGAAAAAGTATTTTGACAATACTATTTGTAATGCTAGACCACTTGATATGGTACACTGAGAAATGTAACGCGAATCCTTTGCTACTCAAAACCAAAAACAAAGTACCTAGACAACGGTTAAATCCATAAATAGTTTATTTTTCTCATGCATTCTTTTTGGGACCCTTTTAATGAATACACTGAGCCATAACTAACTGGAAAAAGTATTTTGACATAGTAATCTTTGCAGTTTATTTCGTATCGCGTGTTATCAGAGTTGAGATTTCCTATTTATATTGTCTCTTTTTAATTAAATTTATTAACTTCGACGACATTTACAAACAATTAGTTGATAGTAATGGGTAAAACGTCGGATATTAGTCAAGATTTAAGAATTGAGATGGTGACCAAGTATTATGCGGGTATTTCGGTGGAAAAGTTAAGCAAACTATATAAAGTTCCTCGTCAAACCGTCTATTACCAAATAAAAAAGCAGAAAAAAAAACCAAATCCACGCGAAATCTTCCACGATCAGGGCGACCACCCAAGACTTCCAAGAAAGAGGACAGTTTAATAGTCAGAAAGTTTAAAGAAAATGTGCTGAACACCCCAAAATCTGCAGCAATTGAAATAAAAAAGAAATTTCAGAAAAAAACGGTAAGAAATCGTTTGGAGGAGGCTGACCTTGCAACTTACATAGCCAGAACAATACCGAAAATATCCCAACAAAATAAGCTTAACCGCCTGCAGTTTGCCAAAGAATTTTTACACAAGCCTTCATCATTTTGGGAAAAAGTATTGTGGACTGATAAAAGCTGTTTTGAGTACCACGGATCAAAAAAGCAAACTTTTTGCAGAATCCCTAGGAAAATGCGAAGCAAAGTAGCATCTGTGTGTAAACGAATACCCCATGCAAGACAACGCACCTTGTCACAAAGCCAAGATAATAACTAATTTTCTAAAGGAAGTGTGTCTAAATACTCTAGATTGGCCACCTTAAAGCCCCGACTTAAATATAATAGAAAATGTGTGGGCCTATATAAAGCGAAAAAGAAGTAAATGCTTGACAAGAACGCGCAAAGAGACAATCGCTGAGGTCGACCGCCTTTGAAAGAAAATTTTTCCGCAAACTCTTCAAAATTTGGTAAAATCTATACCAGGCCGATTGCAGAAAGTCATTAATAGCAACGGAAATTTCATTTTCTATTAAATTATGTTTTAATTTTTGTTTAATTTTCTTTTCAAACTCATTTTTTCCTCAAAATATATTTTGTCAAAATACTTTTTCCACCACATATTTCTGAAAAATAATTTTCAGTTGCAGAACTATAACATTGAATTTAATTAAATAAAGTTATTTTGAAATCAAAGATTTGATCTCCTTTCTAAACGCAACAAAGTGGATTTGAGGCGTATTTTTTCTTTATAATCCCCCTTTTATCTTTATAGGTCAAGCGAGTATTTTATGGTATCAAAACGGCGCAAATCAGCGCTAATTGTGTCACCAAGCTAGACTGCTCGTGGCGACCTTTTCTACTACTACTACTACTACTACTATGATTTTAAAAATAAATTTAAACAATTTGGAAGCGTAGTTCAGTCGTCAGTATATCCAATGCCAAGCTAAACTAAGAAAAAATCATTTGACAGTTGACTAAATGGATCCTGGATAAAAAAGTGTTGCCATCTTATTATTATATAATGGGTGATTTTTTTGAGGTTAGGATTTTCATGCATTAGTATTTGACAGATCACGCGGGATTTCAGACATGGTGTCAAAGAGAAAGATGCTCAGTATGCTTTGACATTTCATCATGAATAGACTTACTAACGAGCAACGCTTGCAAATTATTGAATTTTATTACCAAAATCAGTGTTCGGTTCGAAATGTTCGAAAATGACAAATTTTGTTCAGCGATGAGGCTCATTTCTGGTTGAATGGCTACGTAAATAAGCAAAATTGCCGCATTTGGAGTGAAGAGCAACCAGAAGCCGTTCAAGAACTGCCCATGCATCCCGAAAAATGCACTGTTTGGTGAGGTTTGTACGCTGGTGGAATCATTGGACCGTATTTTTTCAAAGATGCTGTTGGACGCAACGTTACGGTGAATGGCGATCGCTATCGTTCAATGCTAACAAACTTTTTGTTGCCAAAAATGGAAGAACTGAACTTGGTTGACATGTGGTTTCAACAAGATGGCGCTACATGCCACACAGCTCGCGATTCTATGGCCATTTTGAGGGAAAACTTCGGAGAACAATTCATCTCAAGGAATGGACCGGTAAGTTGGCCACCAAGATCATGCGATTTGACGCCTTTAGACTATTTTTTGTGGGGCTACGTCAAGTCTAAAGTCTACACAAATAAGCCAGCAACTATTCCAGCTTTGGAAGACAACATTTCCGAAGAAATTCGGGCTATTCCGGCCGAAATGCTCGAAAAAGTTACCCAAAATTGGACTTTCCGAATGGACCACCTAAGACGCAGCCGCGGTCAACATTTAAATGAAATTATCTTCAAAAAGTAAATGTCATGGACCAATCTAACGTTTCAAATAAAGAATCGATGAGATTTTGCAAATTTTATGCGTTTTTTTTTTTAAAAAAAGTTTTCAAGCTCTTAAAAAATCATCCAATACTTTTAAAAAAGAACACCCTTTACTAATTTTATTGATGTTTTGTAAAATTTTAGTGAATCATTCGTTTGCCTTATTTTTTAAATCAGTCATTTCGTTTATCTTGGTTGTATGTTCAATTCGAAAGGTAACACCAAAGTTTGGCAAAGGAGATTAAACGTTTAAATAAGTCGTCGAAGGTCACCATTCTAAGTATAACTACACTTTAAATGTACAAAACTATAGTTTCGAGTCGAATTTGCATTTATCTGAAAAATCGAAATATATATTTTTGGAAAATGACTAAAATTAAAATTCGTTTTCAAGATTGAAAAATGAAATCTTCGAGAAAACAGTCAAATTTTACTAAAAAATACAAAATTTAACCAAATCCTGTTCGCGTACTCAAAAATTTCGTAGTTTTTCGTAGAAGAGAGCGCTCACGAGAGAGTAAAATATTTCCCCAACCTACGAATTTTAGCCCAAGAAATTTCTTTGGGCTGACTGTGAAAATTTCAAATTTGATAGAAATTCAAATAAATTGCTCGCTTTTGCTCTCAGTTATAAAATTTAAAAACAAATTTTCAAAGAACAGCAAATAGACAGTAATATTGTGTGAACAATTTGTTGTTTTCCCGTTTGCTTACTTCTTTGTAGTTTTTTTTTGGTGAGAGAATTTTACCCCCACTCTTTAAAATATTTCGTTTTACGAATTTTAGTGCAGAAAGTACGCGAACGGACCTAATATGTTCTTTACATGAGTGAAGAAAATTAAGAGCAAATTTGAAATTTATTGTTTTTAGTTTGACATACATAACAATCATATGTTTTGAACTGGTTGTCGTTTATTTATAAAAAGTTTGTTCTGCAAAAAAATTAAAACAAAAAACAATCCATAATCATATTTTTCATTATGGACGGATTGTTAAAGTATGACGTTCCAAAAATATTCTCTCAAAACTGTATGTACGGACATTTTAGCTCCTTAAAAACTGAGAAACTTTAAAATTTCACTGTGTTTTTCTCAAAGCAGTTTTTTTTTTTAAATTCGGTGATCACAATTTTATCAAATCAGATTTTCTTAAATTCGGTGACCACGATATCTAAAAACTTGAAAGTTTTCTTTTTTCATATCAAAATGCAGTCCTTTATCGAAGGATTTTCTAGGGAAATCAAGTGTTTTTTGACCGGAATCTACGCTATCATTTTCCATTGTCGACTATTTTCTAAAATCTCGAATACTTCGATTAAAGACTAGATAGGTTCAGATTATTGGTGGAAAGTTAAAAAAATGTTCACCGCGGAAGGATGTATGTATGTATATTATGTCTGCTATATTTGTGACTTTTTTACAAAAAGATATTATGAAACCAAACCACAAAAAACCCTTAAACAATTCGAAAGTTGACATCATTTTTCCAAAAAAAGGTGGTTTATTCGGTTGCTGTAACTTCTAAATACATAGGATTTTCAAAAAAGTTGCTTCATATTGAATAGACCGATATTTTTGACTATATGACCATTACTAAAAGAGAAGCAATAAACATTTAACAACATATTTAAATTTTCAAAATTTGCTACGAAAATTTTTAAAATATTGTAGTAATAGTTTGCAGTTTTGTAAGAAAACTTTTCTAACCGTGTACTTTCTCAAAGAGGTGATCACAATTGGCCACCAAAACCTTGTGATTAAAACTTTAAACTATTTCTTTGACACCAAGTGAGAACGATAAACTCCATCAATGCTCCTAACCGATTCAAAACATTTAAGATGAAATTCGTGAAGCTATCGAGGGCATAAAACTGCAAAAATACGTTTTTTGATATCGAAATTTCAATCACAATGTAGTCCATCTTGTCAAAAAGTGAAACTAAAGCATTTATTTAATTAAAGAAGTACAAATTTTACTGTTTAATCGATAGTATCCTTTCACAAAGGAGAGTAAGACTTTCTTGTATTAAAGAATTTTAACAAAATATTCCGAGCGTTCACATTGGCTTCCCTGAGTTGCTGTCCTACTGAATTTATAATATTTGCCAAGATTATTTTCTTTTATCTAAAATATGGGTAAATTGCATTTTATCTTAATTAAGTGATTAAAGAATATCCAAAATTTACGGTATGGCCGTGTTCTCTTGGTAATTTCAAAGAATCAAGTATTAAAAATTATGCTAAGAAATTCAAAAAACATTCTATAAATTAAAAACGTCTTGAAATGTAATTGTTAGTAGTAAATACCAAAAATCAAAAATTACCAATTATAAGTTGAAAAAAAATTTGTTTATAAGAAATTTAAGAAAAATGTTCAGCTAAAAATGAAGAAAATGCTCAATTCTAGGACAAGGTTTACTATATCTTTTCATAGAAATAAGTTTTAATATATTTAAAAAAAAAATATTATTAACACTCTTTTGCACTCATTATTATGTTTACACAATCCGTTTTTCGTTCTAAAAAAATAAGCATAAAAAAAAGAAATACTAATACACAGTTTCGCAGAAAAGTATTTGAAGTTTGAAAAAGTAATTATACCTACTTAAAAAATCATTGCCAAGAAAACTGTAATGTTAAACATAAGGCAAATGTTATAAAATACCATTGTTAAAATCTAACAATAAACATTCAAGTATAAGTCTAAAGCAGCTCATTTTAAAGAAGCCAATGTACAATTCAATTCCTGTTTAGATCATGTGCTCAAAAGCTGCTGTTTTAAATTAAGTTAAATTTAATATTCTACTTCAGCTTAAACCAACGAATCCTTAAGAGGGTAGCGGAAATTTATTGGTACTTCCAATTATTGTTGATTGACTAAGGACTAAATCATTATTGAAAAACTCTCCACCCATAACGCGGTTTTTCTTAAACTTCAAAATTATTTTTTGTAGATTTTCTCCAATGCGTACATTTTTTTCTTAAACTAAAAGATTGTAAGATACCATTAAATTGCTGGCTGCAAACAAATTTGGATTTTGAAAAACTAAGTGTTTTGTGAATATTGATGCTTTCGAAAAAGAAGATCACTTCCAACACTGATGTGAACGTCTAAAAAGAAGTTTTTGTAGTGAAATCGCATGTTGCGTCCAGAATATTTAAAATAATTAAACTTTTGTTATCGATAAAAAAAAAGTATTTTCGTTGGCAAACTTAAGTGAAGATAACTTTTGGCAATGCTTATGGAATGAATAGGCAGTTATAATTTTGTTAGTGCAATTTAGCTGACATGTTATTTTTTGATTTGAGAAGCCACCTACTGTTGGTTCTTAATATTGTTTTCCCTTTCCCATACACGATCGCTCAAAAATTTTACTCCTATATTTTTCGTATTAACTTCAGAACATTATTCGACTTGAAACTTCAGGTAACACAAAGTGCTATCGTGTTTATGAAGATAACTTTAAGTCGATCCTGCAGTTAGCTCAAATAACACGTTTTATGTGTAGACTTATCTTATTATATAGGGTAAATTGGGATACAAAAAAAAATATTCTCTGTTTGTTTTGTGTTTTAAAGAATTCACAAGAAGGATTGCTACATGGCTTAATATTATTTGAAATATCGCTAATGATAGGGTGAAACAAGAAAAAATATTACAATTTAGTATCACTGTTCTTAAAATTGAATTTGTTGAAGGATTAAATCAAAG
This sequence comes from Eupeodes latifasciatus, assembly GCA_920104205.1. Taxonomy (NCBI): domain Eukaryota; kingdom Metazoa; phylum Arthropoda; class Insecta; order Diptera; family Syrphidae; genus Eupeodes; species Eupeodes latifasciatus. Next base: position 129,430,586 of record OV049926.1, on the reverse strand, counting down.
TAATTTTGATTATATTAATGAATGGTAAGATTTACGTTTTAATACCGTATTAACAGCAATTGATATTTTAAATTTCCTAAAAAAAATGTAGAAAAAATTCAGTCTTATCTAATTGTAATGTAACTATCAATAACCTCTGAAATATATATGTTAAAATAATGTATGTGCAAAAAAAATTCTGGTAAATGTATTACCTCTTAAGCAATGCATTCAAAATAGTTAACTAGGGCGTATACGCACTTTTTTTTTGATTTTTTAACAAATTCTCTTTTACTTTACGGTAATCATGTACCTTAATATGATTTATAAAAGATCGAAAGCAATATTGTCAACGGGTAAATAATGTACAAAGTATTTGCATACCACCATTTTTAGGGCTATATAGCCGAATTTCTGTAATGTGCAAGTCGATTTCCAGTTTGTACCAAACAAATTCAGATATATTAAATATAAAATAGTTTCATCAAATTGGACGAAAATAAAAATTTCGATGGACACAAAAATTAAATTGTTTGCTAAAACTTACACTTTTTCTCAAGAGCAAGTTCGTGCTATCTAGTCAAGCATTTTACTTAAATTTGTGGTACTAAAAAAATGTTTAAAGGCAAATGTAAGTATACTTAAAATTGACACTCACCTTTTGTCTTGTGTTTTTTTTTTTGTTTAAGATTTCAAGTTCTTATATGATGTGGTTGGTCGTCGTGTTGGAAGGATGATCTTTGTCAGTCTTCAACTTTAACACAAACACTTTTTTTCGACAAAGATACTTATGCCTATATTTTTGTGCGAAGTCCTTTTTGTTATATTTTTTCTTTCTTTTATTTAAGAAAAATAATTTCACTTCCTGTAGAAACTTTTCTTCTATTCTCTTACGGTCTGTTATTTTGTTTTTTCCTTATTTTTTGTTTTAAGTGTTTTGGGTTTAGCTGTTTTATTTGTGTGTGTTTTGTATCAAAGAACAAAACACCACTTCTCTAGCACTTAACACTCAGGTATTCAAGAATTCAGAAATCCAGCTTGCGATTCTAGAGCGTACTTAGCGAATTTCACTATACTCAGAGCTGCATGCAGAAGGAAAATAAATTACCAACCGTTAAAAAAGACGACAACGATGACGACGGTAGTAGCGTTGTACTTGACTAGAGGATGCAATCCAGAACGGAGGTACATTGAAGAGTTCGAGTCTGAATAACTCAGCAAATTCAAGACTTATTCGCGCGCGTTAAATGTACGAACAACAACAACAACAAAAAATACAAAACTTCTTCACTTCTTCACTTCTCCAGTCGGAAGACGAACAAATTTGTTCACAACTTTCTCACGCGCCTTTAACAATAACCAAAATTGGACGCAAGAAATAAGTATCAAACTGCTTGTATTTTTATAAGGACTCCGTGGTGCCTGTGCTAGGATACACTCGGCAGTAGGCTGGTGAGTGAGTAAACCTTCTGTTCTTTGGATAGAATAGCTGGAAACTTGCTGCTGACTGGCTGTGTGCTTTTTAAAGTGAAAATAGAAATGCAATTTCCGCACCTGCGCCAGAGATGGGGAAGTTCCCAATGGGCTGGGTAGGGTAGGTAAGGTAAGGTGGAATAAGGATATTTTTGTTGGAGCAAACCAGGAAGCAATGGAGGGCAAAGCTCACGTATACAGAAACATCAGGAAAAAAGCAAAGTATATCCATACACATGAACTGCAATACATCGGGATGGTACTGCTACTGATGGCTCATAATGACCCAGAAAGCTATCTTAAGTTTTGTGTGTGTGAGTGTATGTGATTGTGTGTGTTTTCAGGTTGTATTGCAAGTAGGCAAACTTTTCATTCACAGGATATGAGTTTTGCAAGACCCAAATGCATGAATGAACGGCAGCCCTTATTTTTCAACAACAGGACATGAATGAATTTGTATTTAATATTTGTTTTGTATCCATTCAAAGTATATGCAACGCACTTATGATGGTTTCTCTTTTCCTTTTCATTTCCTGTTAAAGGATATCAAGAAATGTTTTATCCATTTTCTGACAGTAATTCACTAAACGTTGGCTAAGGTTGATTCGATGGCAAAGGCATGACTAGGACTAAAATGTATCAAAACCCAAAGTAATATTGTACGTCTAATTTTCTTATACATACAATAATTCCATGATAAATTTCTGCAATTTAGGGAACATATCGAAAAATCTATTGAACCTTTACATTTTCTTGAAGAAGAGCGCTTTTCATGTATTGCATATTTATGTATGTAGTACGAGTATTAGAAAAACGATACGACTTTTGCAGGACATGAATCTAAAAGTCATTGAATTTTAAATCAGTCAATCAAGCAAATATACTATATGGAAATACTTACAGTATGTATCTTTTAACATTTAAAGTAAAAGTTCTTGGACATTCGGGTCCAAAAGAAAAAGTGTCATGACTCAAAAAAATGTTACGAGTATATTTCAGGTTACTATGTAATTTTTACAACGAAACAGTAACAACAAATGAAAATTTAAATACTTAAGTTTAGAATTGGAAATTTAACAGTATGATGAAAGTTCCTTGTTAACTTTGATTTTATGCTACATTTGCACTTTAACTGGTTCAAGTAGATATGATTTTCAATCCGACAGTTTAAGTGTGTTTTCTGCTGGCATATAAAAATCATTGCGGTCGTCATTAGTATCTCTTTCAAAATGGATGATTTTAGTTGAAAATTATCAACAAATTTGGTAGCATGACACAAAATATATTTTTCCGAGAACTCTTTCAAATTTGGACTTAAAAAACAACTACTGAATTAATCAAAACTCTTATTTATTACTTTAAATTAACACACGCTGTATGTCAATATCTGTTGACAATTAATTTTTTCTTAACTTTTTTAGTTGATTTTTTTAAAGATTCGAACACGCTAAATCGTGTGTTTAAGATTTTTAACATTTTTAAACACAGTGGGAACATTAGGAAAATAAGAAAGACTCTAATTAGAAATACTAGTATTTATTGGTTTTTTTGAATATCAAAAATGGAAGGGAAAAAGTTAACAACAATATTTTGCATGCAATAAAATAAGTTTGATTTGAGGCATTGAGAGAAGTAGTGGCGTAACCCTCATTTTTTCAATTTTGAGTTTATTACACTAACATGACCAAAATTAAATTTTCTTTCTATGCAGAAGTGGCGTAGCTCATATTTGTTCATGAACCTACAAAAAATTGTTGAAACATTGTTTCTGCGCGCAATTTTTCGTAGGCAGAAATGGCGTAACCCGCTTACGCCACTTCTGCATTATGCATTTTTTTAAATTAATCAATTCCAAACACATACGCCATTTCTGCACCAAAATTGTACAGTAAGCTAAATCAAACATGAACTGCATCTTAGAAAAGCAGAGAAATGGGATTAGAGATGATGCGGCAAAAGCAAAGAAATCTAATGACACTTTCGTAATTGCATTTAATCTTATGAAAACCTTACCAACTCCAGTAATATCAAAGGGTGTGTGCTATTATAAGAGGCAGCTTTGGACAAATTGTCAAGGTATCCATGACATGATAAAGAACGAAGCTTACTTGTATATTTGGGATGATGGGATTGGCATCACTGTTCTTTTCATAGTAAAGTTGTCTTTTAGAAGTGCTCCGAGAAAATATTTAATTTAAATAAAAAAAAAAGTGACAATAACTAAACTTTTGTATTTTGAAACTAAATATAAGTATCTAAACACGCAACACATTGAAATTCTGAGTAAGTCCTAGAGCACTAAGCACCAAACTGAAAGCAAAATTTAACTTTAGTTAACCTAACTAAATGAACAAAAGGGTGTTACAAGAAACCTCTCCAGAACATTTTAATTGTGAGAAGCGGCGAACCAACAACAACTCCAACGATATGTCATCGGACAACATAACTGGCATCACAATAGACAAACTAAAGGAGATTCTTGAAGAAAAGAATAGGGAACTTGCAAAAGAACTTGTCTCAAAATCCGACTTTCAACAGCTTTATTCTGAGCTGTCAGGAATCAAAATAAAACAAGATGTGATTTCAGCAAAGGTTGTGGAGTTGGAAAATCGCAACAAGCTTCTGGAAGAGCAAATGGACAAACTAATGATGAAAAGCACCGAAACTAATGTTGTGGTACGCTTCCCTTCAGAAAACGTCAGCGATCCCACAGAAAAGGCAAAATCTGTATGTGTTGGCTTGCTGGCAGAAGGCGAAACAAGTACTGCTGTTGAATCTGCCTACAAGATAAATACCCGGGACGAGAGAACAGCTACAATAATCGTCAAAATGAAATCTCGAGACACAGCTATCAATGTTCTACGCAAAACAAACAAACTAAGAAACACAAATATCAGCATCCGTAAGGATTTACCGCCTAACGTTCGTCAAAGAAGGGCAAAGCTAATCCCTTTAATGATTGAGTTGCGCGAGAAGTTTTCGAAGCCACAAATGAAAATAGCTTTGAGAGACGACAAGTTGCATGTAGGGGGGAAAATATTCACTTGGGATTCATCAGAGGGACTAAAATGTGGTAGAGAAAACGGTGTGAAAATAATCCATGAAGTTTTTGGAGCGATACCGGCATCCTTAAAAAAAATTAATGGTGAATTACAAAATCATAACAAATCACAAAACAACACAAATGTGCACAAAACGTCAATGTCAACGTCATCTGGATTTGACAGTACAAGAAGTCAACCAGCAAGAGCACCTAAAGGCGTAAGCTCACCAAGAACAACCGCTGTAATCAATTTAGGCGCACACACAAGTGGGAGTTTACACGAGCCATCTTTTTGAGATAAATCCGTTTACCAGAAAAACAATTATAATCTATTAAATTTAAGAATATTAAGTTATAATGTATCAGGGCTAAAAAATAAACAGTTATTTGTAGAATTTTTCAATTATGTTAAAGAATTTGATATTTTGTTATTATTTGAAACACATTTACTAGATAATGAAGATGTAATAGTTAAGAATATTTTCAAGAATTATGAATTAAAATTTATACCTGCAATAAAAACAAGCGTGTATGGAAGAGGAAGCGGTGGTGAACTATACGGAATCCGTAAACAGATAGAAGGAGCAAAAATTAGCTTTAAAAACATTGAAGAATCGTACGTAATTGAACTGAAAACGGACTTAAACACCTCTCACATCGTGCCGATATATTTAAACTGCAATCACTGGGCGCGTGACTACAACAAAATAAACGACCTACTGAACGCATTAGATTCGGTGAATTTAGTACTTATCGGCGATTTTAATGGAAGGATAGGCATGTCGCAAAATAACTTTGTCAGTGAATTGGGTACATCCTTGATAAATACAGAACGCGACTCTAAGGACGAGATCTGTGATGCCAAAGGTGGTGCGATTCTGGAATTAATGGATGCATTTGATTGCCGAGTACTGAATGGAAGCTGTGAGGGAGATTCGCGTGGGGAGTTCACATTTCTACGTGGGACAGCATGTTCTGTCATAGATTACTGTTTTATAACCGAAAACTTGTGCTCATTTCTTAAGGAATTCAAGGTAGGAACAAAGACATATTCTGACCACATGCCTCTTGAAGTTACGTTATACTTGCACGAAAACCCACTAATTAGCAGCATAACACAGTTGAGCCTCCTACCAAAACTACTATGGAGAGATAGTTTTCGAAGATCGTATCAAATAAACCTCAACAAAGAACTCGTAGCTCTGACAAATGTTAATGCGCCACCAAATATTGAAAGCCTTACAGAAATAATGAAAAAAGCCGTACCCAAAATAACACCATTAAAAAATGCCAAAGGTAGGAGCAAACAAAAATGGTTTGATATAGACTGCAAGCGAGCTAGAGATGCATCTTTTGCATTTCTCAAGCTTGTTAGAAAGAACAACAACAATACGTTAAAAACACTTTATGCAGAAGCAAATAAGCATTTCAAAAACGTATGCCTTTCTAAAAAACAAACGTTTAACGAGGAAAATATTGCCCTTTTAAACAAAGCAAAATGCCCAGCAGAGTTTTGGAAAGCTGTTAAGCATGTCAATGGTAGAAAAAACAATATCGCGCTAAGCTTGCAAGCGGAACAACTTAAAGATCACTTTAAAAACTTGCTCAACACAACACAAATCTCCCAGCCATTTCAATATGCAGCACCGTGGATTGTTGATGAATTCCTAGATTCACCGATAACTCCAGATGAGGTTCAAAATGTAATCTTTAACTCTAAAAATAACAAAGCCCCAGGAGACGACCGCATTTCATTTGAATTTTATAAGAACTGTACGAGTGAATTCCTTTCAGCGCTTGTATTTGAATTCAATCGCATTTTTGAAAACGCTGATATACCAGGGAGTTTTTTGAAATCAATAATATTTCCACTGCACAAGAAGGGTGATTGTAATGACCCGACAAACTATAGAGGAATATCTTTTTTAAATACTTCAACCAAGCTTTTTGGTGCAGTGCTTTTTAACAGACTTATTCAATGGGTAGATAAGAAGAAAATCATTCATGAATTTCAAGCGGGCTTCAGGAAGAACTATTCCACAATCGACCAAATATTTACGCTAACTAACATCGTTGAAATCTACAAGAGGAACCACAAAAAACTTTACGCATTTTTTATAGATTTTCGAGCAGCATTCGACTCTGTTTCTAGAGAGGCGCTTTTCTATAAGCTTTATGGATATGGAATATCGACAAAAGTAATAAACGTTTTGCGAGCAATGTATACAAATAATATAGCTTCCGTTTGGGATGGAAACTTCTTGTCCGAAGGTTTTGAGACTACAATGGGTGTGAAGCAAGGCTGTGTATTGAGCACATTACTCTTTATACTATATATAAACGACATAACGAAGACCGTAAGAGGTGGGATTGAGATAGACCGAACAAGTGTTCCAACGCTTATGTTTGCAGATGACATCGTTTTTCTTGCAGATACTGTAGAATGTATGCAGCTTATGATAAACCGGCTTGATGGGTACTGCAACACTTGGAATCTCTCTGTAAACCTAACAAAATCCAAAATGATGATATTTAGAAATGGTGGCGGAAGATACAGTCGAAATGAAAAGTGGACTTTGCAAGATAAACCCATTGAAATTGTTCGAGAATACAAGTACCTTGGAGTTCTTATCACCCCTAATGTTAGCTTAAACAAACATCTTAAAAGCAAGTTATCTGAAGCTAAACGCGCGATATGTTCAGTTTGGGGCAAATGCATAAGTAATAGACATGTAAGTCACAGTGCTAAGCAACAGCTATTCCAATCGACAGCATCCACAATTCTTTTATATGGAGCCCAAGTGTGGGGATACTGTTCATTTGAAGCAGTTGAAAAATTTCTGCGCTACTTTCTTAAGCGAATATTTAGATTACCAAGTAGTACACCCAACTACATGCTACATTTAGAAACGGGAACGGCTCCTATGTTTTTGAACACATTAAAAATGCATTTCAATTACATGATAAAAGTGATTGCGATGGAGGAAGAGAGGTTACCTAAAAAAGTCCTTAAGCATGTTATAAGAACAAAAGGAAATCTAATGCAAGAATGGGAGCGTCTAGCTTCTGAATGTAGAGTAGCCCTTGACATTACGCCAGATCTTAATTCTGAATCTCTAAGAAGACAGTTTGATAACTTATTAGAAAAAACTAGCAACACTGTATATCAAAAATATGTCAATGAAGCCCAAGCTTTCCAATACAGGGTGTACTATAGCAAACTTAAATACAATCTAGAAGAACAAACATATCTTTTAAACTGCTATACAACTGATAAAATAAGCACTATTCTTAAAATGAGAGGAGAATTAGTTAATTTGAATTACATCCCACACCGACCAGAACTACCTATATTATGCAACATATGTAATATGAAAGCTAGGGAAGACGTTTTACACTTTCTAGCAATATGTCCAATTTTAAAGGTAATTCGAAAACAATTTTTCGGTTCATATGTTCTGAATGACGTTGCTGCCATCGATATTTTAAACGGAGAACAAGGCTGGGACATATTATACAACTACACCGTAAGCGCACTTCACTACAGAAAACGCATAATTGAGGGTGACTTCTAATCCATCCGCATAAATTAAAATAATATAAATATAAATTATAGACTTAACTTTTTATTTAAATCAATGCCAATCTGGTAGACGGCCTTGGGCCAAACCAAAATAGACTTAGAAAACAAAAATTGTTTGTAATTTTTATATTGAAATAAAGTCATTATTACTACTACTACTACTATTTGGGATGAATCGGTTGGATCAAGAGGTCCCCAAGAAATTGGCAGCTGCTTATTGCATTATATTAAACATTTTGTGAGTACCTCAAATTTAATTATGTACACTGACCAGTGTGGTGGGCAAAATAGGAATATTAAGATGTCCGTTTTGTGCCAATATATTGTTTCGCATAGTGACTATCTTGTTAAAAAAATTGATCACAAATTTCTATTGTTTCTATTATTCTACTCTTACTTACCTTGTGATCAAGACTTTGGTCTTATCGAAAAACAAAAGAAGTATTTAAAAGACATTTTTGGCCCTATGGAATGGTATAGCAGCGCCAGCGGCAAGAAAGAAGGATCCATTTAAAATTATGGATGGATCTGTGATGTTTTCGACGAAAAAATTGGAAAAATATAACAAACCCAAAGATTAATGTTAATAAAGGGAAAGTGGAATAGCTTAAGATTCAATGGCTTCAATTTTTGAAAGAGACCCCCTTCAATATTTCTTACAAGTACAGCAATAACGAAGACGTGCTGTTTGAAACTGTGGTATTAAAAAAAAGAACATCTGCATTAATCACAGTTCACAGATCTCGAATTACTGTTTCCAAAAGGAAATGCCGTAAGTGAAGCGAAAAAAAAAGATGTACTCGACTTACTAAATTCTATTCCCCCGAGTTACCAGGACTTTTATAAGAAATTGACAACTGTTTCTACAGACAGAGACGTTGGCTTAGCCAACGTTTCATAGCACTCCTAACTCATAACTTGTAACTATTTTGTACTTAGAAAGTCATAACAGAAAAAAACTTAATAACTTGTGTTTTTAATTATTGGTGTAACCAACTTACTTATTTAAAATTATTTCTGTATCCAGAAAGCAGAAGTGGTGTAAGCCACATAAAATCCAGTAAATCACACATTTACAGATAAGATTAAGCTCTAAAATAGAAGACATTCCACCAGATATGACATACATAGCTGAAGTTTATTAGCCATTATTTTAAATAGGAAACCAATAATAAACAAATGTTTTTCTTTATTTTTTTTAACCGTAATTTTCTCGATTATTGCAATTTGGGGTAACGCCACTTCTGCTCTCAACGCCTCATTTTAAAAATCTGTTTTTGTTCCCGACATTTTTAGGAACCAATTTTTATCAATTTTAGCAGCGTTTTTTTTTTTTAATTTGTATTTCTTATGAAAAAAATATACCACTTGGATTTTTCTATGAACATTACTAAATTTTTTCTATGAACAAAACTAAATTTTATATAGAATGAAATAATTTTAAAATCAATACCTTTTCTATTCACGAGATATTCGAATTGAACAACAGTTTTTACAGCTGTTTATGTTTTGTAAAAAACCGGTAAAGTGTTGTCAAAAACGTTTTTGTTCCTTGTACATAATTATTCTGGTGTTAATAAAGTTTTAGTTCGAAAAATGTTCGAGGTGACAAATAATTTTTTAATTGGTTTGTATAAATAAAAAAATATTTTTTTTCCAAATTATACTAATTTGGTATCACGTAACAATACATAATAGCGACCCTATCCGACTTTTCAAGGTCCCTAGCTTCTAAATAAAAGACTGTAAGAGAGATGTCTGTGTGAGCGTGTATATGTACGTTCGTACATCAGTACGTCTGTACGTTCGGGATTTTTTGTCGGCCATATCTCAGAAACGGTAAAAATATCGACATCAATTTACTTTTGTTTTAGAGATGAAAATATCGTAAAATGCAGAAGAAATTTCAAAAAAATTAAGTGGGTTGTTTTTTTTATAGCTATAGCTACATAAACTATAGCAATTCTTATTTGTAAGATATGGTCGGAAGAAAGCATGCCCGATAAATGGAACCTCAGTATTGTTTGCCTGATTCTGAAAAAATAATACCCTCTAAACTGCATCAGTCTACAAAATCTTCTCTACCGTAATATTTGAACGTCTAAAGCCCATCGTCAACAACCTGATAGGTCCTTATGAGTGTGGTTCTAGACCAGAAAAGTCCACAATCGATCAAATATTCACATTACGACAGATCCTGGAAGCAAACCCAAGAACAACAAACTGACACCCACCATCTTTTCATCGATTTCAATGCTGCATCTGACAGCATCTACAGGGACGAGCTGTATAGAGCCCTGTCTAGTTTTGGCATCCCTGCCAAACTAGTCCGTTTGTGCAGGATGACCATGGAGAATTCACGCTGATCCATAAAGGTTGGGAACAACTTAACAGAACCTTTCGATGTCAAATAAGGCTTTTGACAAGGTGATGCGCTGCCATGCTATTTTGTTAATATCGTACTTGAAAGAATAGTGCAGAGCTCCCACTTCAACACTAGAGGCACTATCTTTCAAAAGTATGTATTTGAGGTAGTTAAGGACTTCGTCTACCTAGGCTCCGCTATGAACGCAGAAAACAACAATAACGCTGAGATCAAACGAAGAATAACTCTTGCTAACCGCTGTTTCTTTGGGCTAAGAAAGCACTGAACAACGCAGTAAAAGAAGACCGCGTATCAGGTGGCACGCAAAAGTGGAAAGTGACCTCACCCAACTTGGAGCGCAAAACTGGAGACATCTAGGGACTGACCTATAGATGGAGAAGTTTGTTAGGTGAAACCCTAGTTCACACAGGACTGTAGACCTTAAGTAAGTAAGTAATTCAAAAGAAATTAAAATTTCGGTTGTACTCGATTATCTCACGAACCAATAACTCTGTCGACTTCAATTAAATTTTATATTAATAAGGTGACCTGTACCATATTAGTAGAATTGTGAAAAGGATTCACTTAACTTTTTTTGTATATATCAAACAAAATCCAGAAAAACATATTTGTCACCTCGAATATTTACGCACAAAAAACGATATTAAATCCGGAATAATTATATACAATATAGAATGTTTGAGAAAAATGGAAGTATAGTTTCTTACAATAAATAAATACCTAAAAAAATCACTAATAACAGATATTGAAATCAAACTAATATTATTAAATCTTTTTTTAATTGACTAGTTTTAAGTATAATGAAAGAAAAGAAAGATATTAACAATAAGATTGCATACTTCAGGAAAATATTGTTATTAATAATTTGTTAAGCTTTTAGAACACAGATTGACACGGATGGGAAGTTAACAGTGTGTGTCACAGTCTTGCCTCTTTTTAAGGATTTGCTTTCTGTTTTAAACAATTTTATATCGCTAATCTATGCAAATAATGTTAAAATATTTCGAAATATTAAATCCATCAAGGACTTTAAAGAGGTATAAGAAGATCTAAATCAATTTTGGAATAGTGTACTAAAATTCGTTTGATTTTAAATGTTGATAAATGTAAGACAAAGTGTCTTGCACTCAAACGAAATATAATAAGTTATGACTTTCTGTTTATGGTTTAAAAGGAGATGTCGGTGCACATTGGTTTTGAATTCCTGAATATTGCAATGACTAGCAAAGACAGAGTTTGGTAAGGCATTCCACATTCTCGTAGTACGGCTAAAGAACGAATCTCTATATTTGACAGTACGGCCGAAGTTGGACTCGAGGGTATACTGATGAGCATTCCTAGAAGCGCGAGTATTACGGTGGAGCTGTTTAAGGGGAGAAATGCAGCAGGCTATTTCACTAGAGCATAAACCGTTAAAATAACGGTAAAAAAGGGTGAGACAAGAAACCTTACGACGATGTTCAAGCGAAGTAAATGAAATTATGATGATGTTATCATCTATCAATTTAAATGCTCTACGTTCAATACTATCCAAGAGGCTTAAGTAAGTTGCAGGAGCACCAGCCCAGAGATGGGAGTTATACTCAAGCTTTGGACGTATATAAGTTTTGTAGTTAACAGCCAGATCAAAAGTTGTGAAACATTTCTTGCATCGCTTAAGGAAACCCAAACACCTTGCGGCATTTTTGGCGACATCGCGTATATGATCGTTTCACAAGAGGTGGTTGGTGATACACATACCGAGAATATCGAGATGTTCAGTCTCCTCGATGCAAGTGCCATCCATGGATAATGGCAAGGGGGGTATATCTCGCTTTAACGATACAAGACAGCATTGGCTTTTCGAAGCATTAAATTCCACGCGGTTTTTTAATCCCCATTGTACAATGCTGTTTAAGTCGGAATTTAATAAGCTTGTCATATTTTGTCGTTGCAGTTCCACATCCGAAGAAGAGGGATGTGAGTCTGAAAACGAATATGAAAAGCTAAGAGTACTATCGTCAGCGAAACAGTGTATTGGATTAGAAGTTGCAGACAGGAGATCATTAATAAAAATGAGAAAGGGGGTTGGAGATAGAACAGAGCCCTGGGGCACACCAGCATTTATTTTATGGATTTTTTTCATAAGAGAGCCTGATTCCAAACCCTATCAAATGCCTTTGAAATATCTAGTGCAATAATCTTACTTTCTCCAAAGCGATGTAAATATTTGCTCCACTGTTCGGTGAGATGAACCATGAGATCACCAGTGGACCTATTGCTTCGAAAGCCGTACTGACGGTCATTAAGAAGCTTTCGATCTTCAAGATATTTCTTGAGCTGATAATTAATCAGCGTTTCCATGACTTTGGAAATAACTACATTTTAAAATAAGCTAACAAAACACTTGGTTTCGTAAAAAGATTTTCCCGAGATTTCCGTGATCTACTCGTATATGTTAATAAAATTCCATGTTCCATGTTTCCTTTGTTAGGTCAGTTCTTGAATATGCTTGCTTGGTCGTGAAAAGAAAGCATTCGACTTAGATTTTTAAGATTTTGTCTTCGTTTTTCCCCTGGCCTGATAGACTTTTACTAACTCCATACATTCAAAGGCTTCCCTTTATAAATCTCCAATCTCTTTTTGTTCAAACAGAGTATTTTCAGTTCTACTTTATAGCTACCGATTTTAAGTCCATCTTTTATCGAGTGTATTATAATCAGAGTCAGAGCTAGTTTAAGAAAAAATGTACCCCTTAGAACGTTGCACATCGAACTATGGCGCTAATAGTTTACTCAATCAATTAATCAGTAAATTAAACAAATTCTCTATACTTTTTGACCTTTATGAAAATCTCAAATCTGCAAGCTTTAAACTGTATTTGTTTGCTATATGTATGTAAGTTTTAAATTAAAATCTAAGTAAATATTGTAATCTTAACGTAAGTATTTAATGTATTGAATAAATATAACCCTAGTAATATTTTAACGCAAGCTATTTCATAACCAATGCTCTTTTTTTAAACCAGGTTATTTTAAAACTTGGTTTATTTCCTTACTCAGGTTATTTGTATTACATAATATTATTTAATACTGGTAATGTTTTAACGAATATTACTTATAAACCTTTTAGTTTGTTCACTATTTTAATTTTTGAACTGAGGCTATATTTCACCCAGGATAACCCTGGATACTTTATGACCAAGTTTATTTTGTAGCCCAGGCTATTTTGTAACCCACAATTCACTTTCTGCAAAATTATCCTAAACTATTAAAACGGGTTGATTTTTTTTATTTATATGTACCCATATAAATAATGGCAAGAGTAATTCTTGCCATGAAAAGTGCTTTCTCAAGTTAGCTGTTTGGATTTGGCTTAAAACTGTGTGTGGTCCCCTCTATCCAGGGCCGTCGAGAGGAATTCCGGGCCCGGGACGGAAAAATCTCTTTACCATTTTTTTTTTAAATTTCATGCCTACTGATATGGTACGTTCTAATTTCAATTACGAATAGCGAAATTGGTTCGAATTAATGGAAATAATCATTTTTTGTTTGCAAAGTGAACCGAAAAAAGTGTTAATCATCAAATCAATCTTACGGGTTTAGTTGAAATTGAGGATGGATAGAAAATAATTCTAGATGCGATTAGATCAGAATCCGAACAGAATCATACATTCAATTCGATATTGCCAACGACATGTTAGTAACTGATAATACGGTCGATTAACTATTAAAAAAAAATTAGCATGTAGATCTATTACCTACTATGAAAATAAAATAGAGCTAAGTAAAAGTATTTGAAATTTGTCTTTAAAAAAAAAACTTAGTATTTTAAAAGTTTTACATTAAATACTCTTTATTGTTTTTCTTTATATTTAAATATTATTACAATGTTTTATTAGAGTGAGTTTGCATTCAATGAAATATTTTCTTTTGGCAAACGAGCTTTCATAGCTTTCTGAGCAGCAAAACAACTTATAATTTCGTCGAAATTCAATTTCCTTGCCAAAGGTGCTTCGATGCATAGTGTAGCAAGTCTGGAAACACAATCTTGGGATGAGCACGAACGATGAAACTTCTTTGTTCTGGCAAGTACGCTAAATGAACGTTCGGCACTAGCTACGGTTACAGGTATGTAGAACACACATGGAGAGCAACACAAATGTTGGGGAAAATCGTATCCAAGTTCTGGGAATTAATAGCATTGAGAAAACTCAATGGCGGAAGTACTGCTTTAAAATTGGCTTCATAAATGTGTGATGAATTATTTCTTCTTTCAACTCTTGAGACACATGCGAGTTATACTTTTGGATGAACCTTGTAGCGGAGTTTTTAATCTCAAGTTCGTTCATTGTTGGAAACTGTCATAAAAATGAAAATGTAGCATTTAAATTTTTCATCGTATCGAACCGACACGAGAAATTCCACATAATGGGTGATTTTTTTGAGGTTATGATTTTCATGCATTAGTATTTGACAGATCACGCGGGATTTCAGACATGGTGTCAAAGAGAAAGATGCTCAGTATGCTTTGAAATTTCATCATGAATAGACTTACTAACGAGCAACGCTTGCAAATCATTGAATTTTATTACCAAAATCAGTGTTCGGTTCGAAATGTTCGAAAATGACAAATTTTGTTCAGCGATGAGGCTCATTTCTGGTTGAATGGCTACGTAAATAAGCAAAATTGCCGCATTTGGAGTGAAGAGCAACCAGAAGCCGTTCAAGAACTACCCATGCATCCCGAAAAATGCACTGTTTGGTGTGGTTTGTACGCTGGTGGAATCATTGGACCGTATTTTTTCAAAGATGCTGTTGGACGCAACGTTACGGTGAATGGCGATCGCTATCGTTCAATGCTAACAAACTTTTTGTTGCCAAAAATGGAAGAACTGAACTTGGTTGACATGTGGTTTCAACAAGATGGCGCTATATGCCACACAGCTCGCGATTCTATGGCCATTTTGAGGGAAAACTTCGGAGAACAATTCATCTCAAGGAATGGACCGGTAAGTTGGCCACCAAGATCATGCGATTTGACGCCTTTAGACTATTTTTTGTGGGGCTACGTCAAGTCTAAAGTCTACACAAATAAGCCAGCAACTATTCCAGCTTTGGAAGACAACATTTCCGAAGAAATTCGGGCTATTCCGGCCGAAATGCTCGAAAAAGTTACCCAAAATTGGACTTTCCGAATGGACCACCTAAGACGCAGCCGCGGTCAACATTTAAATGAAATTATCTTCAAAAAGTAAATGTCATGGACCAATCTAACGTTTCAAATAAAGAATCGATGAGATTTTGCAAATTTTATGCGTTTTTTTTTTAAAAAAAGTTCTCAAGCTCTTAAGAAATCACCCGATATAATTGAATCAACTATGACGTAAAAGGTGTTTCTCTTGGAATTTATTTCTTTGTCTGTTTCAATTTGCTCTCCGGCTCTTCGGTTCATCAGGACGCATTCAAATTTGTGCATGTATTTTAAAACGACATTTACATCTCTTCGAGCTTCAGCAGTTAAATTAATATCACTTAAGGCTTCTAATGATGTTCTAAGGTTTTTCAGATGATTTGCAAATGGTTTTACTGCCTCAATTCTAGTTTACCATCTTGTATCGGAAAGTTTGTAAAGCGATCCGGGCGCATTTTTCTTAAGAATTTCCCAACGTTGAGCAATGCTGCTAAACAAGTTGAAACACTTTTGAACAACACCAAAAAATATTATTGCCGCAGTACAACATCTCGCTTAATCGACTACACGCAAGTTAAGGCTGTGGGCTGTGGTGAATATCGCAGATATCGCAAAATAAATGCGTTTTGTTCCACATCACTTGAATCGGGTGTTGCATCGACAATTATAGCGAAGTATTTGGCATTTTCTCTCTCCTTCAAAATAGCTGAATTCACATGTTGGGCACAAATTTTAATGAACTTATTTTGAATCTCAACGGAAAGGTAGTGGACTTGGAAACGTTTGTGCTCTTGTTGTGAAATTCTTACTTTTTCCAAGTGCTCCTGACGTAAGGGGTCATAATGACTAATTAATTTCAAAATGCCCAAAAAATGTCCGTTATTTGGCTCTCCGATTAGATTGCTATCGCCTCGTAGCCCTAGTCCTCTTTCGCCATGGAAGAAAATGGTGTCCAATATTCTATAAAGAATTCCTTGCTATTTTTGTATGGCTGGTTTAATATACACACTTTGAAGTGACTTGATATCCTTCAAATATTCAGTAAACAATTTATTCAAAATATTAATTAATTAATATTACGGAAACCATAATTGAAAAACTTTTGGGTAGGATTTTCCGGTCCCCCGAAACCGAATCAAAAATTTCGTTCCCAGCAAAAACAACAATAGAAGAAAAGAAACTTTATAAAAACAGAAACCGAATTAAATATTTGTGTTTTGTTTTAAGTTGCCGGACCCCTTATTTTGATTTTAAAAATTTTCAAAATAAAATAAATTTGAAATTTACGTTAAATTAAGTGAGAAAAGTTAAACAATTTATTATAACTTTCTTTCAATAGTTCAGAGTTGCCCAATTTTTCATTAAATATAAACAAAAATGTATACGCCAATAATAATCAGGGGCCCAGATCGGCAAGCTTGTGACTGAAAGATTGGTACATAACATGCAAACAGGGGCCCGAATGCGAAAGCACGAATGATTTTAGATTTTCGGGCCCTAAAAATAAGTGGGATGATGAATTTAGACTACCTATATTAAAAAAAAACACTCCTCATTGCTTTCAATTTTACGGGCCCTAGAAAATCCCGGGCCCGGAATTTTCCCCCCATTCCCCCCCCCTTCTCGACGGGGCTGCCTCTATCCCTGAGACAACAGTTCTCCACACAGGAATGGTTGAGAGTTGTAAGTCACTAGGCCCTGTTCTCAACGGACTGCTAATTTATTTACTTATTATGAGGTGTCCCTGAGGTACGGTTTATCCCCTGACTAAGCTTATCCTAGGAGACGCACTTAACGTAATAAATAGCTCGTCCAAAAATATATGAAATACCGAGAAATAACATTATTGATATAATTTGTTTGTGCATTCGATTAGTTCGTTCAAATTTAAAAAAAACACTTCATTTGATATAGTTAAAAAGTTAAGTACAATTCGCAATATTTGTTAAAATTGGTTCAGTGTGAAAACCAAAGAAGGGAAACTTACCAACGAAATAATATTATAACGAACTTTATATGAAATTTCTTGAAGTGAAAATGAAAATTAAAGTAATGTTTTTGGAAGTTTGCTTTTGTCCAAGAACAACATAATTCAGATATTCTATTTTGTAAAAAAATCAAAACTGGATTTTGTGGATCAAGCCGACTCCATGGGTTGTTTTTTTTTTCTTGAATTTACAAATACATAAGTAGTATATTTTGTATTTAAAATTGTAAAAATTAATCTCTCCATCAAAAGCTTCTAGTAAAATTTGCCACTCACTCTGTAGACACCTTTTGGTTAAAAAGTAATAAATACATACCTACATCTGACTTTGAAAAGCTAACTATTTTAATTTATCTCTTGGCATTTGACAAATAAACCGGCAGCAACTACACACTCAAATTACTAGGCGGTCGCAACGTACCAATTTAACGTTTATTGAAGACAGTAAAAAGCATAAATGCAAAATGCATGTTTTAGAATTATTTTATCTCAGTTCTTTTAATACAAATAATAAACTTGGGGAATAGGTGCTGGAGCTCGAACTGGAGTCGAAAATACCACAGACGCTGGTGATGATGGCGTAAGAATACGACCTAAACCTGATGTTATTCCTCCAATAGCTTCAGATAATTCACTTGGAATAATACTTCTAATTAAATCAGGTAGAACTTGTTCAATATCGGTGGTTGATGGTGACGGTTCTGGGACATAAATAGTCCTACGAACAACTGGACGGATTGTTCTGTGAATGATTTGATGTTGAGGTGGATATTGATAAAGGGTAACAGTTGGTGTAATTTCAGCACTAAGAGATGTCTGTTCATTTAAATTTGATGTTCTGCTTCCTCCTAAACTTAATCCTTGTGTCATTGTAGCAACCATAAGTATGACCATCTATAAATAAATTCAATGTTAAAGTTTAAAAATAAGACAGAAATTAAACTTTTGTTTGAGTATATTTACCGATAAAGCAAATTGGAATTTCATCTTGTTTTTTTTTTTTTTTAATTTGCAATCAAAATACACTCGAGATATTCACTGATTGTCGATTATTGATTAACTGATACCATACTGTACTTTGTTCCTTACTTTTATATCTGAACTCTCATTAAAAGTTTATGGATATCTTAACTGCAATTGTCATTTGTTAAATTCTCGTTTTTACCTATTAAGTGAATGTAATTGGAAAAGTTTTTGAATGTAAAACACGTTTTTCAAGTGATGTAAATGGTGTAAGATTATTTTAGAAATTAGTTTGACAACATTTTTTGAGTTTTGGAAAGTTTAATATATGTATGTTGCAACACACTTATAGTGCTTGGGGTTGTTTTGGAACAAATTCATAGAAAAGTCATTAAGATACTTGCGCATAGTTGAAATATATAATTTTGCGATTAATTTTTTTGTTTTTAAACTCGATATTGAAAAATAAGAATACGTAGAATCAAATACAAGCTATTCATATTGCAAGTTTAATAAGTGTGTTTTGAAAAATTAGTCTTAGACGGTTAAACACAAAAGAAGACAGCAACTGGAGCTTGTAGTGTCAAAAATGTCGTATCTCGTATTTTAAATTAATACGTTAATATAAAGTCCAAAATAATCTTGAAGCCCCTTTTTATTTTTACTCTACAAAAACTCGCAACGAGCTCTAGATTTCCTTGAAGCAGTTATTAGTTGGGGAGAATGAACTCGCAATACTGAAAATTGCTGCCTTAAAAAATAAAAAAAATGTCTAAAACCTCCAAACTGCAGTTCTGATTTTGTGTGTTCCATATCTGCTCTAGTAAATACGGCAGTCTCCTTGAAATGACTGTTAAATTGTTTGTATGTTACTCACGTATCTTAAATGTATTTGTAAATCCAAAAATAGTGAAATTTCATGTTTTCAATTTTGTTTAAATGTTTAAATATGTACATTTCGAAGCTTATCAGCCAAGCTAAGCTTTTTTCAAAAGACTTTTATAGATATTTGTGCTGATCAAGGCATTATCATTTTTAAGGAGTTGTGTGGCACAATACAATTTGTTTATAAAATTGAATCAAAATTTTTTTATAAAACTCAATTCAAATTATGTTAACATTTTTTCAAGTAACAAAATTTGTTAAAAACTTTCTATATTATATATTTTTGTAATATGTAAAATCTGTATCAGTTTATTCTGAAAAAAGTTATCAAGCATTGAAAAATTAGTTGAAGCTTCACCCGACTTGACATTTTTTAGTCTTAGTCAAAATTTTAGCCTTGGCTCTATATAGGCTACTATATCTCGGTCCACATTTGTTTTAGTATATTCTTTGCCTCTCTTTCTCTTTGTGTGGGAGAATCAAATCAACCTCGGACTTCAATGTGGCATTTTCTAGGTCGCTTTTTTTCGGCGGTCCCATGCTTGAAATTGATTTGATATCTCAAAAAAAAAAAAAACAACTCCCTGAAAATTTTAGCTTGCCGAATTTTATACTATAAACTGGCCCAATGAAATTTTTTTCTCTGAAATGAACACTCTTTAAAAGTATGAATATGTGTGTATTCTTAAAGCTCACCAACCCGCTAAACCGTTTTTTTTTCAGAAAAGAAGTGCGTAACAATTTTATCGGAAATGTAGTTTGCGCTAATATTGATAGTTTTCGAGATATTGGTCATGATCATGCGCTTCGTTATCGCTTCGCAGTTTTTTCCTTAGAGCACCTTGATAACGAATCTCAGAAAGGGACTCGGAAAATTCGATAGTCGAAAAGACAATGCATCAACTCGGAGTGTCTTCGAAAATAATTCTGAAAACAACGTTACCGTTAACGACTTGCGTTACAAACCAATCTTGACCAATTTTTTCATTTACTGAAATAAAAGATGTGGACATGGATGAGCTCAGGTTTATGAATGATAATGCACCATGCCACACTGCCCATATTAGCCGCGTTTTATTATCACCATGATCTGATCCGGATCAGATCATGATAATAAAACAGCATTAGATCATCATATTTTTTATTATTTAAAGTTTGGTAGCAGTGTCAAATTCGTTCTTTCAAAAGTGACATTTCGAAGCAAAAAAAAACAAACACATACCAAAAATGGAAGCTCCACAACTTTTGAAAATGTTTCTGCAAATCACCATTGCACTCTCAAACTCAAAGCATCCAGGAACGCTTTGGTCTCACATGTAATCCAGATTCTTTTTGACCTTTTAATGAATGTGACACTTAAATAATTTAATTTAGAGATTACGTACAATTTGTTTGAACATCTTTTCTCCCATTTGTGCTGCAGCTTTCTCGCAGGGTTGCCCAAAGAACATTTTGCTCGATGATTTTTTTTGTCCCTTTTTTTTGGGGAAAATAATAATAATAATTTTTTGGACTTAATTATTTTAATTTCACCAATTAATATCTAGTTTTGTTAAAATATCTAATTATTTCATGGATTATATACCAAATAAATAAGTATAAAGCTTCTCGCTTTCTATTTAAAAAATATTTTATTTCAGTCAAATGGAAATGTTTATATGTCAATACAGGTTTTATTTAATTTGTTTGCAATAAAGCGCTCCTTGTTTTGAAAAAAAGAATTAAATTTTGGATCTCAAATTGACATCCATACACAAAGCAGGATCTTGTGTTGTTGTTGTAATGCATGTAAATTCAAGATCCGGATCAGATCATGGTGATAATTGATAATAAAACACGGCTATTATAATCGGTCTTTTGAGCACCAATTTTTAAATTGTATTTTCAACCGTCTTTGCGATTTCAATAGGTCGGTGGCCTCGAAGCTACGATTTGGCCTTGATAGACATTTTTTTCTGTATGAAACCATGAATGAGCGATGTCATTCAAACATCCAAGCAATTCGTAAGGAACAGCCCGAAACCACTAAGAACTTATGGAAAATTGGAGTGATAGATAAAAATTAATTAATTATTAATTCAAATTTAATTTTGTTAATTTCATTGCATTTTTAAAAACAAAGTAAAAAAAACAACAAATTTAATAAAATTTTGTGTATGTAACTTTAAATAAGAATAATGTGACATATCCTAAAAAAATGTAACATTTTGTAGAATAGATTTTCCACAAGGAAAGCATATAGTACCACTGCTATTTTTTTGATCTCCGTAATTTTCAAAGACCTTCAGGCACTAGATTGTTTCTACTAATTAAAGTGAATTTCTGTAGGACTGCTTGTAAAACAAGCAAAACAAATTGAATTGAATATCTAAAATGAAAACACCTTAAAAAATAAAAACCATAAAAAAAGCAAGTCATTGAGGTAAATTTTCCAATAGAATTTGTTGATTTGAAAATTACAAAACTAATTTACGAGTATTTTATCAAGTACCTATAACAATTTATTTGAAACGAACAAATTACTTTAAAAATTATATTTGAAATTTTTTTCTTAATTTCCAATAATTTCTTGGCTTTACTAAATATATATAAATATCATCAAGATTACCACTCAATTCTATTTAAAAAGTATGTAAAATACATTTAATTAATTGAGTGATCTTTAAACACATTTTTAACATTTAATAATACGGAGGGTATGAAACATATGTTGTTACGGTAGGACTTGCAGGTCTTGGTGCCTGTATAGGTTGTTGTAGAGGTGCTGCTAATGCAGCCAGTGTTCTACTGGCAACGTTCTTAATGCTTTGGAGTCCCGAAAGATTCGAAACACCGAGGATATTGGGAATATTCGACGCCCCGGGTGTACTCGAAGAACCACCATTTCCAGAAAGTGTTTCTACATTATCATTGTTTGTTGATGAATCTTCAACATATTCGTAAACTGTCCGTCTAACAACTGGTCGAACTGCTCTATAGTAAACTGTTGGAGTTCGATATTCTGGAGCATACGAACTATAAACTGCCACTGATGCTGGAACAGGATGAACCTCTTCGACTAGTGAAGATTCGTCAATTAAATTCGATTGCTGTGGAATTATTTGTCCAAATGAATTATCTGCTTGCGGTGCTATCAATTCGTTGTAACTTCCTCTGTGGCCACCACTTCCATTTCCAGAGCCATGTTTATGTTTGGCTGCTGCCAAAATTGGAATTAAAGCTAGCTTCTTTTTTAGTAACTTTTTCAAGATTTTTCCTTGTGTATTCATAACAAGAACACTTAACAGTGTGAACTAGAAAGTAATGTCAATTTAATAGTTTAATCAGATAAGTTTATTGAAAATTTAAATAATTTATTTGTTATTACCACCAGAACAGCTTGAAGTTTCATTTTTACTTGCTAGAAGTTTGAAAGCAGATGATTGTTTGATAATTTTAATTCTTAAACGCTCGAATTTATACTCTGTACCTTCTTAGATTATTAAGAAACAAATAATGCTTTATGCGACAATCAAGTTTATATTTCTTAATTGCAACACACATCAAACGCGTTTTTTGATTTAAATGTTCCCTATAAAGTGGGGACAAGATAGTTTTAGTCTAATAATTAAAACTGATGTAAATAACTTGACCTAATTAATTTTAAAATTCATTAAGTAGATTTCTTCTATTTCAGAATTTGCTGAACTTGAATTATTAGTTTCCAAATACTGTTTGGAGCTTAAGCATGAGCACTTCAAAGTTTTGTGTATGTTTTAAATAATTTACAAACCAAAATTAATAAAAAAAAATAAAATACAACACGTTCTTCATATTTTAAAAATTATCATCGAATCGTTATTATTATGAACTTGGTGATATTGTAAATAAATAATTAATTTAGTACAAATATGTATCAAATGTAAAAAGAGATGGTTTAGGTACATTAAAAGGTATCGGTCTCGCCTTAAGTTATTAACTACTATATGAAATTGCCCTGATATTTTGGTAATATACGAAATTGGATGAAAAATCAATCTTATTTGCGAATTAATCTTTGATTACTGAAATCGGGAATTGACTATTTAAAGCCTCGTAAAACCTCTTCTCGTGGTAAGTTCTATTTAAATGCATTAAATAAGTACTGACAAAATTAATAAATTTTAACATAACAATTTTGTAAAATGTGTGTTCGACTGTTTGGTTACCTATAGATAAATCCTAAATTTGTATATACTTTTAAGCTGTATTACTCG
Organism: Eupeodes latifasciatus; assembly: GCA_920104205.1. Lineage (NCBI taxonomy): Eukaryota > Metazoa > Arthropoda > Insecta > Diptera > Syrphidae > Eupeodes > Eupeodes latifasciatus. The sequence continues at coordinate 129,406,880 of OV049926.1, read as the reverse complement.
TTAACCATCAACCACATCGTGTGGAACAATCACATATTTGAGATCTTGGATTTTCCTGAGACAATGCAAAAAGTTTTTCTCTCCCTCTGATCTGGATACTATCTGTCTATCTATGAAACTTATATACATACGTTTAAAGCTTGAGCATAACTCACATCTGTAGAACATTGCTCTAGCAGCTTACTTAGGCCTCTTTGAAAGTATTTAAAAAGGAGCGTTCAAAATTATGACAAATCAAAAAATTTAAAATCAAACAAAATTAGAAATCACTCCAAAAATAATTCAAACAAAGCTGTTATTTGGTGGAGAACTTCATGTGTACGTAATTAACATTTCTCTTATTTTGGACCGGAGTAAAATAATTCAGTAAAGGTGAAAGAGGATCAAGTACACTTTCTTGCAAGATTTTCCAAATTAAAGGTTTTTTTGAAGCTAATGTTTTTAATCACAGAAAAAAACATTTATATTTGCAGATTTACTGCAACAAAACAAAGTATAAATAAGATTTTTGTATAGATAATCGTTTTGTCTGCAGGATATTCTCAGATCATTTTGCAAAAACATGAGCTTCTTAATAGTTATTAAAGAAAATGCCAACAAAATATACTTGATAACTGCCTTTCTCAGTGACTAAGAATTTTGTTTGTATGTAATATTAATTTCCATAACAACGGGTTATCGATTTTGCGGTTTTAAAAGTATAGGTCTGGAATTCGACATCTCAATCAAACTGAGTTGTTAAACCATTTTTTTTTGGTTGAAAGTCTGACATTTACGAAAATGCATCGCTTAACTATGGCACAACGCGTGCAAATTGTTAAAACCTATTACAAAAATTGTGATTTTACTACAGCCACATATCGTGCTTTAAGAGGAGATTTTGATTTACATAATCGACCAACTACGCAAGCAATTGGCAAAATTGTGAAGAAATTTGAAGAGATTTAATTGTTTACAGATATTTTAAGGCATGTGCATCATCGTTTCGCTCGTAGTAAAGGAAATTTTCATACTCTAAGTGGAAGTGTTGCCGAAGACCCGAATGTGTCGATTCCTCATCGTTCTCAGGAATTAAGACTGTTTTACGGCATGTTATGGCGTATTTTGGTGGACGGTGATTTTTCAATCAAAATTTTCTTCAGTGACGAAGCACATTTCTCACTTGGTGGGTATGTTACTAAACAAAACTATCGTATTTGGAGTTCTGAGAATCCTCAAGTAATTGAAGAGAGGACATTACATCCACAAAAATCACTGTTTTTGGTGCGCTCTTTGGTCCAGAGGTGTGATTGGACCTTATTTCTTCGAAAACGACGATGGAACGACTGTCACCGTCAATTTAGAGCATTATGGTCACATGATAACCGACTTTTTTCCCTGCTATTGAAGAATACGGCTTGGAGAATATGTGGACTCAACAAGACGGTGCCACATGCCACACAACTCGAGTGAATATGGCTTTATTGCAAGAGACATTTCCTGGCCGCTTAATTGCTCGTCATTGCGATATCAACTGGCCACCAAGATCATGTGATTTGACACCGCTGGACTTTTTTCAGATTAAGATAAACCCTTAACTCTTGAGCACAATTAATTCCCTTGGATATTTTCGACAATAATAACATCGGAAGGAACTTTCTGCTCTAAGGATCAATTAACAATGTTTATAATGTAATGAGGGTATTATATCTTTTTTTGACTTCCGAATCAAAATTTTCAAAACATAAAAATAGATATGCCAAACGATATGAAGCAACTGACGAGGAAAAAGCAAGGCGGATACCGAGGCAAGACTCAGTTATACCAGACCGAGAAGAGACTGACAATCTTTGATTTGTATTTTTCATCCAGAGTTTGAAAGTATTCTTCTCAAACAAAAAATATTAATTATAAAAGTTGGCAAGTTACACGTGCTAATGATAAAAGTTTATTGTAACGATGGGCTCGTTGCACTCTTTTTACGGGGTTGGCCTTTAAAATTTCGTCGACTATTCAAAGTTTCGTGGTAAAATTGACTCAGTGAACAATCAGCTAACACCTAAACGTCAACAAAACGCAAGATCTACCGAAAATATCTTCGCTGTTCGTAAAAGTGTGCAGAAGAATCCGAAGCGAAGAACTTAGCCTGTCGCAGACAACAACTTGGACAATTTTGGGTTGAAACCAAACGACTGTATGCACAGTCGTGCGTTCGTTAATTGAATTTTGGAGCAGTTTAAAATTGATCCCAATTTTTGCCAAAAGATCGTTATTAGTGATAAGACCCATTTTTTAATGAATGGTGAATAAGCAAAATCGTCGGATCTGTTACTGTTTGGAGTGGATTTTGGACTATAGACGTACTTCTTCGAAAATGATGCTGGTCAGACCAACACCGTTAACGGCGATCGCTGTAGGTAGATGATAATCAACTTCTTGTGGCTTGAATTTGATAATATAAACATATGGACATTTGTACCCGTGGCATGTAAGTGCGTTGGACTGTCATGCCAGAAGTCTTGGGTTCGATCCCTTCCTATGCCATCATTGTTTTTTTCACGGGTACTGCCTCTTGCGAGGAATTGACAAATTCTCCAATTCTGCTTTCTCAAATAAGCCGTTCGGATTCGGCTTAAATCTTTACATCCCCTCCATCCCTGAAAACAGAACTCGCACACAGGAATGGTTGAGAGTTGTAAGTCACTAGGCCCTAGTTCTCAACGGACTGTTGTGCCACCCAATTCATTTATTTTTTAGACAAGCACAAGACCCAATCGATATTCTATGCGAGCGGTTTCATGGCATGGTTATCTCAAGCCGATGCAACCTAAATTGACCACCAAGATCATTTGATTTGACCCCTTTAGACGTTTTCTTGTGGGGCTTTCTTAAGTTGCAGGCTTATGCGAATAAGTTGCAAGCCAATGCGACTTTCAAAGACGACATTATCAATGCAATCGCTCAAATTCAGCCTGATTTATGCGCTAAAATCATCAAAAACTGGACCTTTCTAAAGCACTTCACCCAGCAAAGCCGCTGCGGCAGCTTAATTAATGTTATATTTCACACATAATTTAATTGATAAGGCTCCCAAATAACGATAAAATCTCATTGTTATCTCACATTTGTTTTATTCAATTTTAAAATCGACCCGCCTTTGTAGATTTTGTCCCACAATATTTATAAATTTTTCTCAGTTGATAATAGTTTTCTTCCAACTAAATATTTGTTCATAAAATTTGTTTCAATATTTATCGTGGGAAGGTTCCTTTTTCGCTAAAATACAATAAGTATTGTAAACAACAGCCCAACCTAATCATATTTTTCGTTTCGGTTTATTAGCCACTCAAAAGATTGCCAATGCAAACCCAAAGAAAGAAAACAAAATTCAAAAATAATTAACACCCGCTTTCTTTAACAATACGTACACCTATCAAATCCATACATTTTATATACACATGCTTTGAAGGTCATTTGGAAAAATGGACTTATTTACCGACATCCGCCATTTCTTCTATATTTTTGAAATAACCAATCAAGGGCTTGCTTTCAAAGTCGAATGAACAAAAAAAAAACAAATGGGAAATAAAACAAAACTAAGAATAACAAATTACGGTAGTACCGACCCTCAAAATGGGAAGAACCAATTTAGAACGTAACGTAGGGTATACCCGATACCGTCGACCATCATAGAATTGAGCCCCCGCATAATCCAAAAGCCTCAATGCATCACCTACGCAAATTTGGCTATTTCTTCCACTGACGAAAACAAGCTTTCCCGCCAAGATTCATAAATGCACTTCCGGCTTTGCCGCAATGCCCGCCATGTCATTTAAGGCCAAAGGAACGAGGAACAAGTTATATGAACATTGAAACTATATTAGTCCTGTTTTATGTCAGCTTGCTTCTGGATGTTTCTTGTTGGTGGTTTATTACCAAAAGCAGGCGTGACCTAGACATTGGCATTGAATAAGAGTGGGATGAAGAAGAAATTGAACACATATACAATAACAAAAACAACAAGGCAAATATCCTTCATTCCGGTGGGAAGCGTTATACAAAGAGGCTCCACCTCAGACACCTACGCACTATTTCCATTTTCCATTTCTCCCATATTTTGCTTCAAAATCAATTTTTATTTTTCCTCCTTTTTTCTAAATTTATTGCGAGTAACAATGTTGATGAGGATGTGATGTGTTTTAGTTGGAACTGGAAGTCTTCAAGAGAAGGACACAGACATCAACGGCAGGAGTCGCTTTAGATCTTCAAAACAAACGATGAGCAGCAGGACGAGAACGTGAAGCTATGAATCCAATGCAAAAACGATAATCAGTATCGCTAAGCACGATAGGGAAGTGCACAAGCTGAAGGAGGTTGCATATTCCGGGCATGCAATTGTGGTGTATTGGAGATGTTCAAGGAAGTGTCATGGTGGTGATTTTATATCAATGAGCAAAATACAAAATGAACAATATACATATATTATTGTAGGTGTGTGTGGTTGGGTTTGTTTGTGTTTGTGCGAATGTTTGAATGAGTAAGTGAGAGAGTTTAAAACTATGAAATTTTAAAGGTCAAGGACAACCGTGAAAACTTATTCTCTGGTGAAATTTAAAGAAAGCCAAAAGCAAAAGCTATCAGAAATTATTTAGTTGGTCCTTAGCCTTCGATTGGAAAAAAGGATGCGCTTCGATTTAAATGAAATAAAAAAAAAGATTTGTAGGTAAGTTCACTTCGATACAAATTATTTGAATACTTTTTTAAATGAAGGACTAGCCAAAACCACAGAGGCTATATTTTTCACACACTCAAAGTTGAGCAACAAGTTATCAGCCATTTTTCAACAGGGACGCTACAAAAGTAGAGCGACAGCGACAGTAAACGACGCCATATTTATTGCCGCTCTTTTGACATTTCCCTTCAGTAAGGTTTGCCATTTCATGATGGAAAGATATACGAGCCAACAACGAGTCGAAATTATTGAAATTTAGGTACTACCGAAATTCGGAGTCAGTGGCCTCAACGGTAAGAGCGCTACGTCCAATTTATGGTCGTCATAATCGTCCTAGCAGACCAACAATTGAGAGTCTAGTGGAAAAATTTGGGTGTCGTATTGAATCCCCAAAAAAAAGAATCCCCAAGGGATAATATCCCCAAACAAATTTAATCCATTTTGATAATATCCCCAGAGACGTAAGACAAATGGACAAAATCCTCAACTAAATAATTTATTTTGCCAAAATCCCCACGAAATCTCCAAATCCCCAGTATCCGTGCATATCTTCATTTATGCATTTTATTTTTGGAAAAACTCTCATGAAATTCTCTTATTGTGATATTAATAAATGATAATGATAAACAGTTTCCAAACAAAAATTCACTATGAAGGCATGCACTTCTCAATCTGACTTTAGTATTCATAGAGAATCTTTGTAAAGGGTGTCCCAAAATTAACGCAAGATTTGAATTAAATAGAAAACGCCGTTTTTAGTCTTTTGATAGTTATATTTTTATTGACTCGTAAAGTACATAGGATAGGGTTATGTATGGAATAACACATCGGACAAATGGCCTCCACGGCTTTGCATGCACATGCGCACTCTTTTGTTGAAATTTTCCATGACCATTCTGCATAAATGTGGCTGAATTTCGTTGATGCAGCGTTGAATCTCCTCCTTAAATGCACGGGTGGTTGTGGGCTTGTTGACATAGACTTGTGATTTCAAATAACCCCATAAAAATAAGTCCAATGGTGTTAAATCACACGATCTAGGAGGCCAATTTTGATCACCGAAACGAGAGAGTACACGACCTGGAAATGTCTCATGCAGTAATTGAATTGTTTCACGGGCTGTATGACATGTGGCACCGTCTTGTTGAAACCACATATTGGACACATCAATATCATCCAATTTTGGCAGAAAGAACTGTGTAATCATGTCGCGATATCGAGCACCAGTAACAGTCACTGCTTGACCAGCATCATTTTCAAAAAAATATGGCCCAATTATGCCTCCAGCCCAAAATCCACACCATACAGTCACGCGTTGTGGATGCATTTGTTTTTCGACAATCACATGTGGGTTCTCCGAACCCCAAATGCGGCAATTTTGGCGATTGGCAAAGCCATTAAGATGAAAATGTGCTTCATCGCTTAGGATGATTTTGCTCGAAAAATCAGCCGCCAAGCTTTCACTATTTTTGAAATATTCTTAAATAATGAAGACACGTTGTTCTATCGTGTAACGCTCCATTTTTAATAACCCTATACTGTTAGCTGTCAAATTGCTTTTTTTCAGGGTTGCCAACACTTCACTGCACAAATGGCGGCAAATTTAAATCTTGCGTTAATTTTGGGACACCCTTTACATATTTGTAGTGCTTGCTTAGTGATGTCTAAGTTTTGTTTTGTAGTGCCAAGTATTTCTTTTGTTTTGGAATAATTATAATGTTATTGTTTTCAAATCTTTGGATTGCATTTCATGCAATATAAATGAAATTTAATATATTACAAACAATTTTGTTTAGGTAGTGAATCATACGATTAAATTGCGCGCGCGATTTAATCGCATGATTCACTACTTGAACTTAATTGTTTTGGGGATTTTCGCCTTGGGTATTCTCTCTTTGGGTATTTCGATGCTGGGGATTTAGTTTTTGGGATTATGGATTTGGGGATTTTCCTTTGGGATTACATCTTGGGGGAAATTATCACCAACCCGATATTGCTGCTGCTGAGGCTTCAGTTGTAGAAAGCCCAAATGTGTCACTCACACGTCGTTCTCAAGCTTCTCTGTGACGTCGTTGTGGCGGAAATTGCGAAAAGATCTTGGCTTACATCCTTACAAGATTAAATTGACGCAAGAACTGAAGCCTTTTGACCACCAGAAGAAACTTGAAAATGATTCGGATTTTCATCGAAAAATCATCTTCAGCGATGAGGTTCATTTCTGGCTGAATGGCTTCGTCAATAAACAAAATATGCGGTATTGGTCAGGCAGCAGTCCACGCGTACTCCATGAGTCATCATTGCATCCCGAAAAAATTACGGTTTGGTTTGGTTTATGAGCCGACAGCGCGGCGGCGTCATTGGGCCGTACTTCTTCCGTAATGATCAAGACCGGCACGTTACTGTGAATGGGGATCGCTACCGCTACCAATGATAACCGAATATTTTTGGCCCCAATTGGATGATATGCGGACTTAAAGGACATGTGGTTCCAACAGGACGGCGCGGCGCGGCGCCAAAAGCCACACAGCGAATGTCACAATCCATTCCATATCTCACGAAATGGTCTATCCGCTTCGGTCGTGCGATTTGTGCTAACAAGCCAGCGACGATTGATAAACTTCGTACGAATATCGAACTTGAAATTGCAGCAGTATCGGGCGATTTATACTTGAAACCCGTCGAAAATTAGGTTCAGCGTCTGGACTTCTGTATAAGCGTGCCCGTGGGGGACATGCAAAAGAAATCGAGTTCCATACATAATGGCATCGAACGTTCTTTCACAGGAATTAAGAATTTCATTGATATCCAAAACCGTTTTTGTTTTATTTAAAAAAAACTTTTGTAGCCCTCTTATTGAAAAACCCGATAAATATAAATTTGGTCAAAAATCGAAAATTCTAATTTTCTGAGAAACAAACCGAAAAATGTTTGTTTTCATTTTCTCTAAAAATTGTTTTCTAAATTTGGCTGCTTTCAATAAAAAAATATTTTTGTTTTTGTTTTTAAGTTTCTTTCAAGAATTAATCAGGTTAAAATAATTTTTTTCTGTCTCAATAATATTTGATGATACAAAATGTCATTGTTTTCATTTTTGATTTCAATTTTTTTTTTGATTTTGATTTCAAAAAAATATTAAACATTAAATCTTGATCATTTGTAATTATTTTTTACGAAATTGAAATGAAAAACTTAAAAAAAAATGTACTATACATTTACAAAATTAATTAAAAATAACAACGCTCTAACGATTTTCAAATAATTTTATTTTTAAATTAATGTTTTTTTGAGCAATCAAATGGCATTTAATTTTTTGAAACACACACTTTTTTGCAGGTACATTTTCAAATTTTAATATACAGGAAATATTTTTAAACAGACTCTTTATATATATATTATATTATCGTATTACTCCAAAAGGTATCCTCCAAAGAACCTTTACTTTGTTTTTAAATTTTCTCAGGAACTCATGAGCCGATGTCATTTTTTTTCTCTAAAAAGTCTTAATAATATTTGATTATCAAAAATGTCAAACATTTAGTTTTTGGATTTTTTAAAAAATATATTTTTTTTTTCAAAATTCGATATCCAAAAAATTGACCAACATTTCGACCACAACTTTTTTTAGCTTTATTCTCCAATTTTATAGAAAATATGTTAAGAAAATATCAGCAATAATTTGTTGGCGTTAGGTAAAAGGTCTTAAGTCAAAAAATGCAGTTTAGGTTTTTGATTTGGTATATCGGATTTTTTATCTCTTTTGTTAAATACTAACAACTTCAGTCTAGAACAACTGCTTAACATCGTATTAATTTAGTCTTTAGACATTAAGACAGGAAAATTCATATTTAATGTGATATTAACGTCATGAGTTAATTGAGTCTGTAGTAAAAGAAAGTACATCTACATATATAATTTGTTTTCAATTTTTCCATTTTGTAATTTAAATTTGAATGAAATATGAACTGAAGAAAAAGGGTTCGTTCGTAGATAATGGTCTTAGAATATAAATAAAATGGTTCTTCGCGTGCACTAGATGGCGCTATTGTTAATTGTTTTTTTGTTGATATAACCTTTTGCAGAATAACATACAATATTACAGCTAATCGTTTAGTTAAGTTAGTTAGTCGAGTCGTACCTACATTTTTATTTTTGTCTACAATTAATACTAAAAAATAACACAAGGAAGCGTATGGAAATAAAAGATCGATTTTAGGCTGAGCAACGTTAAAAACCAGAATAAGAAGTATCATTGGATTTTTTTTAGCAAGATACTTTTTGATCTAATTCAGATAGGTTGGTTTGTTTCAATAATCTGTACGGAATCGCCCCAAAATTTTGTAGGACTAATAAGAATCGAAATCATGCATATACAAAAACTATTAGACACAAGATGATAAGTCAGCTGATTGAAAAAAAACACACAAAAATTAAATTAACAAAAAATTTGTTGAAATAAATTGAAAATAAGTTCTACTGAAAAATCAACGTTCATCTTGAGTGACGTCAACGTGTTTTGTGTGTATGACAATACTCTACGATCACAGCCATCAAACTAAGTGTCGAAAATTAATTTCGATACTTGACATTTTTTATCAAATAAAAAAAAAAAAAAAAAACCTGCGTAGAATAGGTCTGCTAAGTTTTTATTTCGACAAAAACTTCTTTTCAAAAAAGGCAGTTTGGATCACACAGCATTCACTTTGAACACAAGTTTTCACTTTTTCCCAAAGTTGTCAAGCCTAAAGAGACTGAGTTCTGCGACATTTCAATATCAGAATTTAGGTTAATTTATAAGCCGATACCTAATTATTTCTCGCCCCCTCATTAGATTGTTTCAAATTTCAAATATTTCGACAGATTTTAATTATTTTCTTTCTTTTTTTTTCGGTAATAATTATTTCGCCATTACAAAGCAACGAACCTGACTTCCGTTGCAAGTTAAGTTAGTTGGTATATTATGTATGTCATTCTGTGTCCAAAATTGGCAATCTTATTGAACACCCTCCCACCAATTTTATGGGCGAGCAGTACGCCTTTTAGAAACAAAAATAAAAACTCGTCGACCACGACAATCATCAGCAGCCATCAGCAAGTTGAACGACGACGATGACGATCAATAAAAATTTATTTTACTACAGGGTGCTCTGCTCACAAATTTGTCACTGGAATTTCTCGTTTGACCAACTACGGCTGGTAAGGTTGCTCAAATCGGTTTTAGTTAATTGTTTTTAAACGACCAAGACGACGACGGCGACGATCGACGTTCGACGATGATGGCGAGCCGTGATCAGAGAGCTGAGGAGCCATAGGCAACGAGCATCCTAAATAAACGTTCATACCACAAACTTTGTATTTATGTACGACGACGCGACGTACATAACTACAACAGGTAGGTATGCGCTGCATGAATAGAAAGAAATACTAAAGCTATTTCAAACCTGTGTCATGAACAAGCAATGTGTTGTCGCCTTAAGCGGACAACGAGTATCACAACAACGAGCGGGCGATCGCGACGCGACACGACGACCACTACACGATGGATGCCGCACCAGCACCGATCAGCATTTTGTCATTCGGCACATCCGGTCGTAATCACTTATAAGCACTTGCTGCTAAATTTAGTCGCCATAATTATTTTAATTTTTATTTCGTTTTATTTTTGGCAAGCCGTTAAGGTAAAACGTTGTTTTTGTTTTTGTTGTTTCTTAAGTTTGTCAATGAAAGTTGGCTAGGCGGCAATTTTCAGGTGTGCGATGCACGGCTCGACATCGACATCGGCATCGGCATCGGCACATCACGTCACGGCCACAACCACGCTGCTGGCTGCGCTGTTACCTACCGCGCACCACCGATTTTTTCAAATCAAATGAATTTCGTTCGATTTTCGAAATGAAAAGAAACAACACCCCAACACATTAGTTTGGGAATGGGAATTTTCAATACAGTGGGACGAATATGGATGCCAAAATCAAAACGAAACCTCAATAAAGTTTAAAGTTTATTAATCAAGTGGTTGGCGGACGTTTGCCGGCCATCAACACAGCCTACCCATTATGTTGCATTAAATAATTGAATTGGACAATTGAAATAAAATCGATATTAGATGATTTATTTGAAGAAAAAAGAACACACGTTTATGTTCATGGATCAGAGCTGCTTGAATTTGAAAAGAATATTGAGTTAATATTTTAGAACATGGTGTAAAACATAAAATAAATAGATCAAGTACCTATACGGTTTTTTTTAAAGAAATTTCATACTTAAGCATACAAATACAAAAATAACATGACGAAATGTGACATTTTAGTGGATAGCTGTACTGGATTTCTTAGTACAATTCTCCACTCTTTTCGTTCTCAATTTAATTGCCCAGCACATTAATTGCTTGCGAAATTTTGACGTTTAATGTTTTTATTGAAAAACAAAATTGTTTACTCGTGACTTTCGGTGTTTTGACTTTGCTTTATATTTGATTTAAAATAAAATGGATTTGTCTAATGTGTTCCAACATTGCATTTCTGAATCGGAAACTCAGGATGTTATTGGTGATGTGTAGACCTCGGATTTTGCATATTTGCATATTTTTCATCTGATTGATACCAAACTTTATATTTAGACGTTTTATCGTTTAAATATAACAAATTGTAATGCATATCGAAAATATGCAAATTATATGCAAAAAATATGCAATAAAATATGCCAAAAATATGCAAAATATATGCAACATATGCAAAAAATATGCAAAATATGCAAAATATATGCAAACGAATTTCATGGAAAAATGTAATTCCACTCGTTAAATATTAAAGTTAAAGCAATACAGAAGATTATTTTCTTAGTTTAAAAGTAATCAACATATTATTGTATTGTTCAAGCAAATAAATAAAAAAAAAGAAATTAGGTGGCGCAACAGTCCATGAAGAACCAGGGCCTAGTGACTTACAACTCTCAACCATTCCTGTTTGCGAGTAATTGCAGGGATGGAGGGGACCTACAGTTTATATGCCGATTCCGAACGGCTAATTCGAGAAAGCACTTTTCATGACAAGAATTACTCTTGGAGAATTTGTCAATTCCTCGCAAGAGGCAGTACCCGTGAAAAAAACAATGATGGCACAGGCAGGGATCGAACCCAAGAACTCTCGCATGACAGTCCAACGCACTAACCGTCATGCCACGGGTACCACGTATTGTTCAAGCAAGCCCGACTTGAAACCAGGGCAAAGCTTTTGTTGTTGTAACGCAAAGCAAAGCGCACCCAAAAAAGTGGGTCATCGGACAATTTAAAAATTTTCTATTCCATATAGTAAGAATCCCTTTTATGCCACAACTATTCCTTTGAAAAGTTTTTACTGGTGAATATATGTTAGAATATTTGAAATTAAAAAAAAATCAATCTGGTTTTTTTTCCCAAAAAAAAATCAAAATTTGTATAATGCTGTAGAATATTGGTATATTTATAGAGGGTTGTCTACCTTTGACTTAATCTTCCAAACCATACGTTCGAAAAGGCTTTTTCTGTCACATAATGTGGTGTAGGACTCACTTTTGGCTCTCCTCTTATTAAGCATCCGATAACCCATTATTTTTGTACAACGACGATATGCATTTACTTAAGTTTAGTAAGGAACACAATTCTTAATTTGTATTTTAGGTTCTTGAAACACTGAATCCAGAAGATGCTGAATGAATAAGGCTGGCAAAAGAGCTGATAAAAAATCCCCAGCTATATCGGGATTTTATCTATATAAAATCGAATTTCGAGATCATAACTTCTTTGGAAGCAAAGGGTCTACCATTAGCAAAGTCAATACATTTATTTAAAGAAGCTGAAAATATTATTCATAACATAACTGGTGATTTGGAAGAAGATTTAAAAGAGAAATTTAAAGCCATTTTGCAAGAAATCCAGATTTTAATATCATTTCAAAAATAAATAATATTTTGAATCTCAATACTGAAGATTTGTCTGGAATTGAATCCGTCACAAATGAAAATATAATTAAATATAAAAATTGTGGTTATATATTGAAATACCAATTATCTTGAATAATGTTTAAACCGATAAAATATTGTATGTATTAAGTACCTATCAGTTGCTCTTTTTTAATATCTGACAATAATAAATAAAATTTCAATTTGTATGTATGTCCATATATGTATATATGTATAACCCTCTGAATCGCTTTTATATTGTTTTTTGATTTGTTTAACACAGGAAATGTTTGCATATTTAGCATATATTTTGCATGTTTTGCATATTTTTTGCATATGTTGCATATATTTTGCATATTTTTGGCATATGCATTTCATGCAAATATGCAAAAAAAATTAAAATATGCATTCCGTTTTCAACTCTATTTTCAACGAAACGAACTTTGGTGTCATCAGAATTTAGCTATCTTAATCCTTCAAAAATATGCAAATATGCTAAATCCGAGGTCTAGTGATGTGCAAGAAGTGATAAAGACAAGCAGTGAAATTCAACTTCCAGACAAAACTCTCCACAAATATTGTTCCGCTGTGGTTTTCGTTTTAATTTCGCTCTGCACTTGGAGACCGCCGAAAAATTTTGTTTCGCATCAGCAGCGTACTGGGCTTTAATAAAAACATACTTCTCAAGAGCAAAAAAAAGGGATGACATATGGTGACAGGGATGTCAATTAAAACGTCAGATCTGACATTTAAGTAATTAATAATAATTAATTTGTATTCCCTGTTGGAGTTCAGCAAAATGTGTACGTAATTTAATCAATAAAATCTGCTCCTTAAAGACATGAGTTTCCCCGTAGCCCGATTGTCATCATGGCAAGTATCACGCAATATTTCACACCTTGTAAAAGTTGGGGAGAAAGATATAGTCTAAGATATGTGTATAAATGATGATAAATGAAGCTGGCAATGCTAGTTAAATTTGTTAAATAATATAAGAACCAAAAGACCCTATAAAAGTAACTGATCTGAGAGGGGGTTATTTACAGCATTAAGGAAAGCTGTTAAGCCCCGGAAAACACCTTCCCAAAAATGGTATGCGGTTTGAGGGTTTTTTTAAAGAAAAATTTAGTACTGAGAATTAAGTCATTTTAACTCTGTTATTCTTTTAATTCTATTTTTCCTTTAGAGCAAAGGTATTTTTATCTCCCTATTCCAATGTAATCAAAATTAAGACTCAACTTATCCAGTAAGAATAATTATAGTCCATTTAATCCTTTTATTGAAACATGACAGATTTAATGTCAAATTTGAACATGTTTTGGACCGGAAGGTCACATTTTTAAGAATAAATCGATTTTAGGTCAGTTCCTATTGCGAAAAATGTATTAATTTATCAACATATCCAAGTTATGAATTATTAAACATCGGACCTAAATCCATTAAAATAAGTTCCCATATTTCCCAATTTTTAAGGTATTAAATTGATGCAGGAATGACGGGCTTGTTTTGTGCTAATTTAGTACTCCTATTCCGACTTAGCAGAAAAATTACTTCTTCGTCCTTGTCGTGATCCCAGCTCGACGTAACATCAAGCCGAAAACACCTAATCTTAAAATTCAAAGATTTTTTTAAAATTAAGGAGAAATTTAGTGCTATTTTTGTGATCGGCATTAAGTTGATAATTAATTCGAGAACCTCAAACTTATGGAGATATTTGAGCGCTAGTGCTATAGAACTCAATCTTGATTTTCGCCAATAAGAAATAGAAGAAAAAAATAGTACTAAAATCTCTCATTAATGTTTTTTTTTTAATTTACTTGATAAAAAAATCAACAAAACTTTAAGTTTTTCGACTTTAATTTTAAGGTCAAATCCTAGGTTACAAATTTGTTCCCACTCTAAATTATGAGAAGATAGTTCTGAATTCTCCCATTACTAGTTTATACAAATTTTTAGTCTGAGGGTTTGTAGTAGAATATTTTGACAAATTGAATAGAATTCTAAGCCATTCTGAGAACAAAATCCTTCGGCAGTAAGGTCCTATTTCCAATTAAAATATAATTTAAAAAGAATTTAAGGAAAAGCTTACTTTTTTGTACTATTACTAGCGTTGTCAAATTTCAAACATAAACTAAAGCATCCCACCGGGATGAGTAATGTCCTAATATTTTAATAGTTTGAGAAAAATATTCAGTGTAAACATTTCTTAAATGTCCGATTTTCCCATAGAGACTTGACTACTTTTCACTAATCATCAGACTGTCATTGTGAATTTTTTCAGAAAACTCAACATTTTCATTATGGTAAATTACACGAACGAGCAACGTCTACAAAAATTAACTACAGAAATTCGAAGTCAGTGGCTACAACTTCAAGAAATTTAACGCTAAGTGCACATGTTTGATTCTACATATTTGATATTGCATCGTCATTAAAACAACAGATTGGTCGAAGTTTAAAAAATATCACCGCCTTTCAAGAATTGGGAATGGCTCAGACCACATTGTGTCGTACTTTGCACAAGGATCTTGATTTACAACCATACGAGATCAATTTGACTGAAGATCGTAACGTACGTTCTCTGATTAGAAAAACTGTCAAGTCCTTATTGGAAAACCCTTTAATTATTTTCATGGATACAAACGAAAGATATAAATATTTTGCTCTTTATTTAGTTTTAAATATGTCGCGGACAATAAATGTAATTCCAATAGTCTTTCTTCGTTGGATTAAAAATTACCTTTCTAACCGTTCAATACAAGTTGTATTGGATGATTTCAAGTCTAAAATGTATAAAATAAATGCTGGTGTCCCCAAGGGCTCCGTTTTGCCTCCGACTCTCTTCCTTATATTCATAAATGATCTTTTGTCTGCCACTTCTAATCCATTAAACTGTTTCGCCGACGACAGTACCCTCAGCTTTTCATATTCGTTTCTAGATTAACATCCTTGTCCTTCGGATGTAGAACTTCAACGGCAGCGTATGATAAGCTCATTAAATTCTGATCTTGATCTGATTCTCTGATGTGTAGAATTTAATGCTTCGAAAACTCAATGCTGTCTCCTGTCGTTAAAGCGCAACACACCCCCGATGCCGCTACCTATGAGTGGCACTTGCATCCAGGAAACTAATCAGCTATCAGTACTCGGTATGTGTATTACAGATCACCTCTTATGGAATGATCACATATTCGATATCACCAAAAACGCTGGATTCCTCCGACACGGTGCAAGAAATTGTTCACCCCTTCTGATCTGGCTGTAATTTACAAAGCCTTCATCCGTCCAAAACTTGAATATAATTCACATATCTGGGCAGGTGCCCCTAAAAAAGTTAGATAGAACTATAATCGAAACATTTACAGCGCTAAAACACCGCCGCAATGTTTCATGCCAAACAAGGTTCTGTCGAATTAGCCAGTTGCATTCCACCCCTTAAACGATTCAGCCGTAATACTCGCACTTCCAGGAATGCTCATCAGTTTACCCTTGAGCTCAATTTCGGGCGTACTGTCAAGTATAGAGATTCTTTCTAAAAACGCAAATCGAGAATGTGGAATGCTTTGGCCAACTCTGCTTTTCACTCCCATTTTGATGTTCAGAACTTTAAGACCAATGTGCACCGGTATCTCCTCTTAAATCCTTCCCTATTTTCCTAACGCTCTATGATTTGATTTGATTTAATTTGATTTATTGATAAGAAAACAGCTGTACATTAAGAATAACTTATAAATAGTACAGGATGTATTACAAAAGATTAACAAGGATATGCAAGAATGTATTATATCAAATAACAATTATAGCAAAATTAAATAACAATTATAACAAAATATTACTAGTTAATTTTACAAAAGTAAATTTAAGCTTAATAAAGGTTTAAAAAAAAAGGTTTAAAAATTCATTTATTAAATGAATTTAATAAATTTTAAAGCAAAGTCGCAAAAGAAGATAAATAATAAATAATAAAAAAGTCATCTCAGTTCATGTTAGAGAAATATTCAAAGATAAGTTCATTAAACTTTTTGTTTTCGATTCCAGACCTCATGTGACTGGGAACATTATTCCACAGTCTGACAGCATAAACGAAAAATTGTCTACAGGAGCGCAATAGAATGGAACGATTTGAAGAACAGAAATTAAGTTTGGAAAATAGATAGTTCGGAGTCTTATTAACAATTAATTTGAAGAGAAACAAACAACACCGATACATAAAGAAAGCTTCCAATTTGCAACCCAAAAGTTGACGAGCCTGAAGCGAAATGTGATCAAACCTTCGAAGGTTGAAAACGTAACGGGCAATAGCATTGAAAGCAACCTTTAACTTTTGAAGTGAATGAAAATCAGGATCTGCGAACAACTCACACCCATATGATAATATGGGTAGTACAAACGATCTTACAAGCTTCAATTTGACTTGAGTAGAGAGTATTGTTTTTGTTACAGATAATCCTCTAAGTGAATCATATATCTTGGCAATTATAGAATCAATATAAGTGTCCCATGTTAGTTTATTGTTGAAGATTATACCTAGGTTTTTTACATTGGTGACACATTCAATTTCGCATGTATTTAAAAGGAGGCGAGGAAGGTTTTGAAGGTTTTGAAGGTGAGGATTATTTTTGGATATAGGGATAGCTTTCGTTTTCTCTGGATTAAGTTTAAGTCCATTGCGGTTAGACCGTCATATATTGAGCTTAAATCAATGTTTATGCTAGATATAGCATCTTCAACCATCCCAATGGGAAAACTAATGTATAACTGCACATCATCCGAGTAGATATGAAACTGACAGTAAAATAAAACAGATGGCAAATCATTAATGAACATAGAGAACAGTAAAGGCCCAAGGATAGATCCTTGAGGAACACCAGAACTAACAGGAAGAAACGAGGACAGCTTACCATTGCACGTTACAGCTTTCATACGATTGGTCAAGTAGGAATGAATAAGATTTTTTGTTGTGTCAGAGAAATTGAAATAGGTCGTCAGTTTATCACGGAGAATATTAGAGTTAACGCAATCAAATGCTTTTGAGAAGTCAAGTAAAGTTATCAGAGCTATATAATATTTGTCTAATGCCTGTCTAATATCATCAGACACTTTAAGAAGGGCTGAAATGCAACTATGTCCAGGTCGGGAACCAGTTTGCAGAGCGTGAAGGAGATGTTTTTGTTCAATATAACTGTTTATCTGGTTGCTTATTATATTTTCAAAAACCTTAGATAGAAAAGCAAGGATAGCTATGGGTCTGTATTCTTTTTTTTTTTTTCCTTGTTTAGGGATAGGGATAATTTTTGATTGTTTCCAGGAAGTGGGATAGGTTGAGGTCATTATTATAGTGTTGAAAATGTGAGTTCTATGAGGAAGTATGAAAGGAAGAAGGATTTTTATAAAATCGGGATGATTCTTGTCGAGACCAGTAGATTTGGATTTTATTGAGAAAATTGCTTTTCCTACTTGATATTCATAAACAGCACACACAGAAAATGCATCAGCTCTATCGTTCTCAGGAAGTCCGGAGACCATATTGTTGAGTTGGGTTTGAGGAGTAGAGAAATTACGATTCAGTTCCTCTAAATGAATGCTCTCATCGTAAACACAGGTATCTTGTTTTAAACCAACACTTTTTACTTCTTTCCAAAAGAACTTGAAGAAAAGATCTGTGTTGAACCTGTCATTATAATAATTGTATTTGGCTGTTTTTATTAACCTTGTTACCAGATTACGGGATGTTTTAAATAGTCGAAGCATTTCTACACAGCCAAATCGTTTCCAGCGGCGATATGAGACATCTCTTGCTTTAATTGCATTAAGAATTTCATGAGAAAGCCAAGGACAGCTACGTGATTTAATAAATCGAGTCTTTAAGGGAACATATTTATTAAAAAGATAGTCAATAGCTACATTAAGGTGTTCAATTTGGCTATTAACGTTAGATGTAGTGAAAATTGGGTGTAAATCAATGGACGAACAATCACTAAATAAATATTCAACTTTGACATTACGAAAATCACGAAACTGAAATGATTTCGTCGATTTCCTCGCACTGTGTTTAAATACAAACATATAAAGGGTACTTATAGCCCCTTGAGTGCCTGTAAATTATAAAAAAAAAGCTTCGAAAAAATCTGCCAACTAAAACCTTTTCCCATAATATTGATACAAATGATGTCATTTTTTGGTTGGCGTAAGCGTTTACAGGCATTTGGTTCATTACGCAGATTCTATGCAGCGTTTAAAAATGCGTCTGTGACTCTACAAAAAACAGTTAGCAGGAAGTCACCCCTTGTCGTATAAATTGGGTGTGTAGTGTATTTTTTGTGTAATGAATCTATAATATTGTTTATTCAAAACTGTTGACAACTTCAAAATCATAGAAATATTTTCCTACTTTTATCGCATAGATAAAGATCACATCCGTTCTAAATATTATAATGATTTCATTATTCGCGATCTATTTGATGAGAATCTATACTATTTGCTATTAAACTATTTTATAGATAGCGTAGACACACTCTTTCTCAAGCACTTAAGGATCTTTGTATTTTTGTATTTGCAAAAATATTTACATATTTCAGTTCTATGTTTACCTTTCTCATAGAACTCGCGCTAGATAAAAACTGCCTACTTATATCACCTTTAATGCAAAGAAACAACAATTCCCCTTGATAACACAGGGCGCTTCTTCAAGTTCTATATAATGTATGTTATACATATACCGTATATGATAAAAGAGTCTAAACAAATATTTTGTATCTTTCGTTATTTGTTTAAACTTGTACATATAATTGCATGAATAGTATAATATTTTATTTTTGCTTAAATTACCAAATCAAAATATAAAAATGTACTCCTCGTATACCTCAGATCTCGGTCTTAAATGTAAATATTATGACTTTTTCGGCGTCGCGTCGTTACTTTTTGTTGTTGGTTGCAATCATATTTTGTGTTCATATGAAGTTATCCCGATTTGCCTTCTGCTTAGAGCCAAGCAAATATTTTTGTGCCTGATTAAAATTTTAGCAACAAAGACTCGATTCATTGCGTATTATAACACGCGCAGCACAGTGCCATAGTCGGCAATGTTTACAAAGTTTGTTGTTGTACAAATAAACAAATCAAGGGTTGCCATGTTTAGGTTTGCAAGAAAATTGAAAACAAGTACGTAATCGGCATCTTTATTTTATACTCATATTCAATCGATCATAAATTTTACTTCTTTAAAATTGTTAAAAATGTTTCACAGTTCCATTGGCAAAAACTATCCTTTCGAGAATTTTACAATTTTTCTGATTTTCGATCATATTGCATCAGCGCACCCTTGGTAAAACATTGATTTATCAATTTCCTAGAAAACTACTCTCCGTTTTATTCACAAAACTCCTTAACATTTTCAAATAATTGCTAAAAAAAGTCTACAACTTAAAAACCTAACTATAGCAAAATTGTAGCTGCTTAAGAAAAGTTTAAAGAAATTTTTTATAACTTTTGGGTATTTCTGTTTTCAGAAACAATTTCAAAAACAATATTTTAACATTATTTAATGATAATAAAATGATTTAAATTCATGAAAATCATGAAAATAAAATAAATATGATCCAGCAATTAGTGTTCATATATGCGTATCTCGATTTATTCGAGAAAATATGCGTCACGACAAGGTGTAATGGTCATCTTCTGATGAGCCCAACCATTGCACCGGGGCGAAACGCATATATGAACACTAATTGCTGGATCATATTTATTTTATTTTCATGAATTTAAATCATTTTATTATAAATAACAGTGTTCAGAAAAAAACTATTTGACTTTTAACAGTCAAATATTTCTTTTTCAAATTATTTAATGATCTTTGAATACCCGTGGCATGATGGTTAGTGCGTTGGACTGTTCAGCGAGCAATAGTCTAGTGAAGTATCTCGGTATCTGGTTAGATCAGTATTTATATTTCGACAGACATATAAATGCTGCTCTGACCAGGGCTAGAGAGTAGCCTTCGCTCTGACGAAAAGGCTGTTTTACAGCAGTCGGCTTTACCCCAGAGTGAAGGCAATTTTCTACATGGCCCTCATACAGCCGATGATCGTTTATGGTTGTGCCGTGTGGTTCAACGTTGCCCCTTCCCAGATGGAGAAGTTTCGGGTGTTCGAGCGGCAGTGTTTACGGCGCTGTACCGGCTTATATCGAACAGCCGAATCTTCTTACGTGCATTACTATTCCAACGAGGTCCTATACAACGGGGCTCGAATTAACAGAATTGACAATTTCGTGATAAAACTCGTTCGAGGTCACATTGCAAGAGCTATGTGTTTGACCAACAATTTAATTTTTGGGACGTTCTATCCGAACGACGAGTATTTTGAGAATGCACGCTTGAGCGGCTTCATTCCACCAGAGGCATTCCTCTTTTTAGACAGATGCGGTCTGATACAGGATAGATTGGCAGTTCCGCTAATCTACCACGTCAGACGTAGAACCGTGGATAGGCGACTCCTGTACAATCGGGACGTCATGGCACAATACGGAGCAGAACTCCTTCGGTTCAGTAGGGCTGTGTCCGAACGACCAAACTGATAGGGTGAAGCAGGAGAACCAGTTTTGGTGGCTTCAATCGGCACTTGATAGTAGGTAGTCGGGATGGGGTTTTATAGTTTTAGGGTTTAGTTTTAAGTAGAATAGGCATGGTGGCACAAACAAAAAAAATATATATAAAAAAAAAAATATAATTCAAAAAAAAAAAAAAAAGACAACAAAATATGGAAAACAAAAAATGTTAGATAGTTAAATTTGCTGCTGTGGTTGTTCTAGTTTTAAGTAGTTTATAGGTAGAATAGGTAGTTTAAGTAAGTTTTAAGTTTTATTTAAGGACCTAATTTTAAGTAGTTTTTAAGTAAAAATAAAAAAAGATATTGTTATTAGTTTTTTTTAATTTTTTAATGAATACAAAAATAAATAAAATTGAATTGAAGTTAAATAGATCTTAGGGCCGAAAGGCATTAGAATTAAGTATTATTGTTCAACTTAGAGTGTCCGTATGGGACCAGTAAGTTAGTTGTAAGTTTTGGATAATTAGGCTAGTTTTATGAATTTTTGTCTAGCTTTAAGATAGTTTTAGGAAATAATGAATAAAAAAGAATTAAAAAACAAGTGCGTTGGACTGTCATGCGAGAGGTCTTGGGTTCAATCCCTGCCTCTGCCATCTAAAGTTTTTGCACGGGTACTGCCTCTGGCGAGCAATTTAAAAATCCTCCAAGAGTAATTCTTGTCATGAAAAGTGCTTTCTCAAAATAGCCGTTCAGATTCGGCTTAAAACTGTTGGTCCCCTCCATCCATGAAAACAGTACTCGCACACAGGAATGTTTATGAGAGTTGTAAGACACTAGGCCCTAGTTCCCAACGGACTGTTGCGCCACCTAATTTATTTATTTTTTTAATGATCTCCGAAAACAACGAGATTTAGTCAAATAAACCCTTTTTGGTAACCCTGTTCATTGTGCCACCAAGTTGCCACTGCTCTTACGCAAAACAACAACCCGCATCAAAAAAAAAAAAACAAAAAAAGGTTAATGTTTTCATAAAACCTAATTGTTTACACTGAGTACATAATAAAGGTTAGCTAAAGTACCTAACACTACCTCTATACAATTGGTAAGGGGGAATACTTTTCAACTCTTTAAGGTACCAAGAGAATGTTGTGCAAATGAAAAAAAAAAATAGATTTTTATCCGTTTTAGATCTTAAAAATATTATTGGACCTTAAACTAAGTATCTACTCTACGAGGTAAGCCATCTTTTTAAACAGTGGGTTATTTTTACACTGTCGCCTGTAACCGAATGTGTGTGTCTGAACTTGCAAATTGGCCTCGGTAGAATCCTGAACAAAAATATTAGATTATAAATAAAATAAATTAGGTGGCGCAACAGTCCGTAGAGAACCAGGGCCTAGTGACTTACAACTCTCAACCATTCCTGTGTGCGAGTAATGTTGTCAGGGATGGAGGGGACCTACAATTTATATGCCGAATCCGAACGGCTAATTTTGAGAAAGCACTTTTTCATGACAAGAATTACTCTTGGAGAATTTGTCAATTACTCGCAAGAGGCAGTACCCGTGAAAACTCTTTTTTTTTTTAATTAAGGTGGCACAGGCAGGGATTGAACCCAAGACCTCTCGCATGACAGTCCAACGCACTAACCATCATGCCACGGGTACTACAAAAAAATATTAGATTATTCGCTTATAAAGTCGCATTAACTCAGCAATTGAAAGGGCAAGCAACGTTGGACTTTCGAGGAGCTTAAAATGGATAACGAATTTGGTTTAAAATCATGTTTTCTGGCGAGAGCATTTTTATTTCGGAAACTTCACACGATATTTTTTAAAAGTCAAAGCTTTCACAGAGATTGTGAGGTGAGGATTTCTGAGTGGTGATATTATTGGAAAATTTATCCTCAAAAATGAACCTGGAAACAAAGGTTTGGTCAGCGGTCGGTGACGGGGTTACATGTTAACCGACTGAAATTTAAGACATGGATTTGGACGACATTTAGTTCATGCAGGATGTTATACAATACCACTATCAATATTTTATTCAGCAAATTTCCAATCCATGTTATCAGCCTTCCGTCAATGTTAATTCTTGGCAACATCAATTTTCCGCCTATGAGTTGCGATTTGACCCCTTTGGACTTTTTATGGTAGACTTATAACAGGTGTCTTGCGTTTTTCAAAGGCATATAATTTAAAGTTATGACAAAGAATTTAGCTTTATTATAAATATTAGTTTTCTATTACGTTTAAAAAATGATTTCGGTTAAGTGGTTTGTGGATTATGATCACTCCAAATAGGACAATTTTTCTTATTAACGAAAAATGGGCTTCATCGATGAACAAAATTTTCTTGTGAAAATCGGGATCGATGGTGGCCATCTCGTTCTATTCAATTCACCGAACGTGCTAGGCAATTGATGGTGATGGGTTTTGTAAGCCCTTAAACCAAGATACTTCCACAAATACTTTTATAAAACGGATGGACGAAGCTTCAATTGGACGCATCCCACAAACAAAACTGAGCTTAAAAAGTGACAGCTGTCAAAAAGATCAACTTTCAAAAATAAGAAGTGCTAGATTGAAAACCACACGTCTAAGTAACTCCTGTTACTATGCCATTAACTCAAAAACGTTGCGAACACCTTAAGTCAATATCATCTAAGCAGCCCTGAGTTACAATCCCAAACCATTAAAAATGTGTAAGAAAATTGGAGTTGCAGAATGCGTTACTAAGAAACCAAGCAAAGCATCCACTTAAAAGTGTCGTTGGATTCCATCACAGATGGAAATTACTAAATACATAAATTAGGTGACTTACAACTCTCAGCCATTCCTGTGTGCGATTACTATTGTCAGGGATGGAGGGGACCTATAGTTTAAAGCCGAATCCGAACGGCTGATTTGAGAAAACACTTTTCATGACAAGAATTACTCTTGTAGAATTTGTCAATTCCTCGCAAGATTCAGTACCCGTGAAAAAAACTTTAGATGGCATAGCTAGGGATCGAACCCAAGACCTCTGGCATGACAGTCCAACGCACTAACTATCATGCCACGGGTACTAAATAGAAATTACTGCTCTTACTAAAAAAGCCATATTACATGGCAAATTTATTATAAATTTTATTGATTTGTATTGTGGAAATTCGAGGGTGCAGGATAATGAAGCAATATGGACGTAGATTCCTTATTAAAAAGTCAAGTAACCAGCGCAGTTGCAGAGAACTTTAAGGGTAGGTTTAGTAGTTAACGTGATTAAAAACAAGATCAAATCTGATGAGAAGGCGAAAATACTACGTTACAGTGTTACAGTAACTACGTTAAATCAATAACATTTAATTTGACCTCATAAATACCATACATGAAAATAAAATCAACATCTTGTTCGCCACTAAACTGATTGTCGTTTATTTTCAAAACAATCAAACACACTTTTCTAACACTTCATATCTTTTGCCTAAGTTCCGTCCCTGAAGCCTTAATCAACCAAACCATTATAATTACCAATAACTACCAATAAATTGAGTGTAAACTAATTAAGCAACGTAAAACTTCTAAAGCTAATTAACCTTTTGAAATTACAATTAATGAAATTATCAGTTTGTAACTTCATTAATTTCACACTTTCCGTTCACATAAGTATTTTTCAAAAAATCTCATTTCTATTTATATCTAAAATGACTTTGGATATTAAAAGAGGCCGCGTGTTTCAAAAATATAAAAAAACACAAAAAATAAGAATTTCCAAAGTGAAGGGAATTATATCCTTCCCAACCAAATCCGACACTCCCTATCGCCATACCCTCCCCCTTTTCTTTCCAAACATCATCACATTTCTTGAAACAAACACTTGAAATATAAAACTCTATCCTGAATCCCTTTCGAAAATAGACACCAACATTCAAAAGAACGAGAGGATACCAATAATAAAAAGAAGGAATCTTTCCCTAACAATCTAAGCACATCGCTCTAATAAATGCTGATGATTTTGCTATTCTAGTCCTTGAATGTAGATTTTCAAGATGGCAAAGGTAGAGAACTAAAATGAGCTTAAAATAGATTTTATTTTATTGTTGTAAGGATAGGAACTTTTTTTATTAAGTTCTTTCCAACTTAAAACTCAATGGATGCTGGAGTGTTGCTTGGCAATGCGGTGGTGGATGGTGCTAATACTGGGGCTCATATCCGGGATGAGTTGCTGGCATTGCCTTCTCTGTAATACCTATTTGGATGTGCCACAAGTCACGTACACCCATCGAAGAACGAAGCGAACAGCCAGGATGAAGCTCCTGTTTTCATTCACTATATCGCACCGAAGACGAAGGATGGGGAATCGGCGGCGAAGGCGGTATCTGGGGTGGTGGCGACAACAGCCAGCCAGCCAGCCAACCATCCAGCCAGCCAGCCACCACCCTCATTCTGTGACCTAGTTTAGTTTCTGTTGCCAATGACGTCATAGCCGCTGCATTTTTGCCTGGCATCGAACTGAATTCGGATCAAACATTATTCTGCTTCCACTTGAGGTGGCGATAAGACGAGCGGCGGCGGCGGCGGCGGCGGCTTCTTTCTCCCTGGATCCAGTCGCCATCACACCCTTATTTACCATCAGTTTCAGTAGGTATACCTTTATGTGCGAGCCGAGTACCTACAAAACTTACCCCTCTTGGGAGGGCATTTATATTGAGATTGAGAGTGTATTCATTCATTCATTCATTCATTTCGTTTCGTTTAAATGTGTGTGGAATGCGAAAGTTCGTTTGGGGCATATACACCAGTTTTATGCTATGTACAACATCGGCGAGGTCATGTACCCCATGTAAACGCTGCACAAACATGCCATCCCTGACCCACATTTTCCTGCAGAGAGATAAAATAACTGAGTGCTGAGGGCTGGTTGAGGGTATGAACACAGGGGATGGTTCCTTTTTAGGGAGTTCGATTTCATCAGCCCCGTGCCACTCGCGCTCCACCGATAGGGATGGATTTCTATTTTTAGAACTACATTTCGTCGTCGCTTGGTGGGATGGTATATTTTTGGATCGATGAGGATAAAATGGAGAAAGGTAAGGATATAGAACTCCCCCCCGGCAAGGATACATTTACACAAGGATATTCTAAAAATAGCTTCAAAGAAAATAACGTCTCCGGACTTGGCGAACAATGATGACAGAAAGGCTTCAACATTTTAAAAATATCTTTCTTCTCAAGCTTTTAACGGAACACAAGGATATTTTTATGTACCTAACCTATACCTTTTATAGAGTATATAATGTTCACATAGCTATCTATAGAAATGGGAGATGAAGACCTGGAAAAATGTTTGATGTTTAAATTGTGGACTAATTGATTTTGTGTAAAGAATTAAATTGTTAATGTTGTCATTTAACTAGAAGTGAGAGAGAGAGAGAAAGATAGAGAAGCAATGGAGGCAACCTTATTTTAGAATTTTGGGTGAGTTGGCATTGGTCTTCGAATGAGGGTTGAGGGTGGTTGTGTAAAAATTCAATTTAGGTAATAAAATGTTTTTTGAATTCTTTGCTCTGACGTCATTGGGACAATCCAGCAGGTTGATATCCTAGAGAGAAACTCTTTTTTATCACTGGTATAGATGTTTGGATGATCTGACTGAAATCTTGTTAGTCTTATCTAAGCTATCTCTTTCTATATGTATAATATATTTTAGGTTGAGGTATCCTTAAATAATTTTATTGATTTTTATATTAAACCATACATCCTGATTTATCTATTCTTAGTTTTAGATACTTGGTATGAAATGAGGGTAATAAGTTCATGTAAGTACAATTGTAATGATATGTTTTCCTGGGAATGTGCGTTAACTTTTCTAAGTATATTATTTGGTGTCATTTGTTTTCTTTTCAGGGTATAATATGTAATTGAGAAAAAATTCTCCTTTAATACTTAAGTTATGAACAAAATATCGACGAATGTAGTCGATTTGACTTGATGTGATTTGATATGTTTTTTAAGTTAAGGCTTACTTAGTTACACTGTCAGTTTGTATACAATTACATTGGGTCTAAGTTCTTTGGGACGTCGTAATATAGTGTAATTAATTTCGTGGTTTGGAGTTGGTAACACTGGCATTTGACATTTTTCAAACTGAGCTGTCATTTGAAGTGACATAGTATTAATTAAATATATGCCATTTGTCACAATGGATCGCTTAACAATCGAAAGCCACTTTCTTTTGCATTAAGCGATAACTGTACGGTCGTGATAATCGACGCATTTAAAAAAAAGATATCGACAAAATTGTGAAGAAATTTGAAGAGATTGAAAGCGTCGTTACATCAACGTTACGCACGCTCCGTTGAAATATTACTGCTACGACCACAAGTGTTGCTGATGATAAGATTTTATTAATTTCCCTGCGGTCTCACCAGTTAAATGTTTTATTTACCTCATTTTTGGTCATCGATTGAATTTCTTGACTCTGAGAGCCAAAATATAAATTATGGTATTATTTTCTGTAAAGGTACCCAAAAGACCGTGTCTATGCAAATAGAATCTAGAATTATAAAACCAACATTATTCAAGTTATACCCGATATACCACACGAAAAAGGTGTTTAAAATTCCCCAGGAAATCATATAAGAGGTATTGTTTTTCACACTTAATTATAAAACTCCCAACTTTATAATGAAATAAATTTTGTATAAAAAAAGTATTTTAAATCGAAAAAAAAACAACCCTGTATATTAAGTCGAAGTTTCATCAAGATTCACTAATTTGTTTTCAGATATATAGGCGTCCTGGGGTAAGGATCAGGACATACTGCTTTTTTTAAATTTAAGTAAAAAGTAAGTAAGTAAAAAAGTAAGTAAGTGTGATTTTTATTTACATTTATAAGAAGTAATTACATAGTTTGGTAGTTATCACAAAAGAGCATTGGCATGTGCCGTCAGCCGAAAAGAGAGCAATAATATTTCTTAATACAAAGTATGAATTAATTTAACGCAAAGTTTACATTAATAACAAATAGATAAACTAATACAATAAATATAAAAAAGAATTATTTGATTATAAAATTAAAGGCAGAATCAAAAAGATTCGTTTATGATTTGATTTCGATATTTATAGGCAGTTTTGATGTAGAAGTAAAGAAGTGTCCAATTATCGCCATTAAGAATACCCTGAATTTCATCTCCATTAAGAGTATTTTTTCTCCAGATTGATCTTCTGATTGAGTTTAAAATAGGACATATGCCAATGAAATGACATATGTCTTCACTATTTCTCATATTGCACAAGGTGCATTCCGTATTTTGCTCGCTTATGTAGGGTACGTAATTAAGCCTGAGGAGTTCGCCTCTCGCTTTAAAGATAGTACTGATAACATCTAGACTATTCTGGTCATTAAAGTAATTGTTTTCTCCCAGGAAATGGTTTAAAAGCTTATACGAGCTTCTTGTTTGACTTTGTTGACAATGTTCGATGAAAGCATTTCTAGTTGAGTCTTCAATTTTACTTAAAAGGGTTTACAGGTTTATTCTTAAATAATCTTCATTTTCTAGTTGGAGTGGAACATCATGCTCTAGGCTCAGTCTTCTCCATTCCGAAAAATTGTTCATTTCTGTTTTTGAGATGCAAAGCGATTTTATTTGTGAGGCGATGATTAGGGTGTTTCAAGGTCTTTATTATATATGAAAAGTGTAAATCAAGAGTGTACAAATACAGTGGAGGTACACCAGTTTCGAGGTGCAACATGTACGTTGGTGAATTTTCTGGAAGTCTAAATATTCTTTTTAAGAAAAAACGTAAGAGTTTTTCTACTTCTTCAAACTCGAGAATACCTCAAACTTGTGCCGCATAACACATAATTGATCTGACTACTGCATCAACAATTCTGTATTTTGCACTTGAAGCTATATTTCGATTGCAGAATACTGTTTTCCAATTACAGTTTATCGCGCGTTTGGATTCTTTAAGTTTTTCTTGTAAATGCTTTTTGAATGATAGCGTTTGAGTAATCCAAACACCGAGGTATTTATATTCCTTAACAGTTTCCAGTTTGTCATTTCCCCAAGTCCAACTTTCATTCCTTGCAAGACGACCCGCTCCGTTTCGAAACACCATTACTTTTGATTTAGCTGTATTTATTTTAAGGTTCCACAGTTTGCAGTAACAATAAAGTTAATTTATCATGATCTTGAGCATGTTGGGAGATTCAGAAAGAAGCAATATTTTTAAGGACATTCCATCAAAAAGAACTCCTCCCGGAAGAACCGTTACTAGATCGTCTAAATAAATTGAGAAGAGGAGTGGACTCAAGAGACATCCCTGCTTTACGCCAGTTGTTGGTTCGAACCAATTTGGAGGAATATTTCCATCCCAAACAGCCGAATTATTTTCTTCGTAGAGCTTTTGAAAGATTCTTAACATTTTTGTTGAAACTCCAAGGTTGCTTAGTTTGAGAAATAGAGATCTTCTGTCTATGCAATCGAAAGCTGCCTTGAAGTCTACGAAGAATGTATACATTTTTTTTCCTTTTTCCACATACATACGAGCAATACTTATTAGAGAGAAGACATTATCTACTGTTGAGTACCCCTTGCGGAAGCCGGCTTGCAATTCGCTTAACAGGTCATTTTCGTTTATCCAGTCTGTTAAACGTTGAAGTAAGATGCCTGTGAAGATTTTCATGACAGTGTTTAAAAACGATATACCTCTGTAGTTACTGGGATTTTTTGGATCTCCTTTTTTTAAAATCGGTAGTATTACACTTTTCTTAAAACTATCAGGGACTTCTCCCGTGGACCAAATAAAATTGAATGTCGATGTTAGTTTTACTAAAAAATCTGTTGAAGCGTTCTTGAAGAACTCATACGATATGCGATCTTCACCAGGGGCTTTATTCAATCCACATCGGTGTATGACACTTGCAACATCTTCGAACAATATAGATCGGTCTAAGAAAATGTGCTGTTGATATGGGAATGCATATTCCATGGGGTTGGGATTTGGTGGCGGATTTAGTAGTTTTTTGAAATGTGTAGCTAACTCTCGAGCTTCCACTTTGATATTTTGCGAGAACAGGACTCCATTTAGCACTTTGGCAGTTTTTCCAGAAGGAACGACTGTCTTTGATGTTTACCAGGGCTGAAGATAAACTTTGTGAATATTGCTTTTGTTTTTGAGCGCATAAAATTTTGTATTGTTTGTTAGCCTCGCGATACATGATTTTAGCGTAATTAGAATTGCATCTTCTTAACAGGAGGAGAAAGGCAAATGATTTTTTCCTTGCAGATTCGCATTCCCAATCATACCATGGTTGCTTGCCTATGTTAACTGTTTTTTTCTGCAAAGGCTTCGCTGATTCCATAATACACGAAGTAAGAATATCTGCGCCCCATATAGACTGAAGGTCAGTTTCGTTTATAAGGCTAACATTGTGGTTTAGATTCGCTGTATACTTCTGTAAATCTCTTTCATACCACCGTAGTTTAGGTAATAAATACTGTTGTTTAGGCTGAGAATCCTGCTGAAGCTTAATATCAACTTGAATAGATATGGGTAAATGGTCTGAGTAGGTAAGCTCATTCACTATGAAGTCGGCAATATATTTTAGCCATATTCGCATTGCAAGACAATAATCTATCGTTGAGCAAGCAGTACCCCTGATAAATGTGAAATTACCATTTGTATCGCCGTATGTTCGTCCATTTAGTAACGTTAAGCCGATGGATTCACACATTTCAACTAGTTTCTTTCCATTGCCATCCAAGACTTCATCTGTTGCACTTCTTACATTTTTTATTGAATCAGTCAAAAATTCCGGCTCTTCATTCAGTATTTGTGAATTTCCAACTCTCCCGTTAAAATCGCCAATGATCATTATGTCTTCTTTTTTGAATTCTAAGAGAAAATTGTATTAGCTGCTAAAGTCTTGCGCCCATTTGTTGCAGTTTATATAGACTGGTGTTATATATATTTTCGTCTGTTCGACAGTTATTTCTATCAAATATCTTTGAAGTATTTGGACATAACTACAATCAATGCCTAAATTTAAGTATAACTTAGGAATTTTTGGAAATATGACTGTTATTATCTACCTATTCTAACGCGCGCCGCTTCTTCCTCCAAGCCAGCTTTTAGTAATCACCATTTAATAATAAAATAGTACACATACGCCCAAGAGCACAATTAAGTTTGTTTTTGGTATACAAGGAAAGTTTTTCAAAAAACAAAAAAACACATACAATTCAGAAAAATGCATGAAATCTTTATTTGAATCGATAGTACGGTTCATATAATTTAAGATTTGAAGATTATTTCATGCAAATGTTGACCTTAACTGCGCCTCAAATATTCCATCCGCTTAATCCAATTTTGGCCTACTCTTTCCAACATTTCGACCGGTATCTCACGAATAAATGCTTCAATGTTGTCTTCCAACACGTCAATTGAAGCGAGCTTGTCTGTATGGACATGAGCTTTAACATAGCCCCACAAAAAATAGTCTAAAAGCGTTAAATCGCACGCCCAATTGACCGGTCCCGAACGTGAAATAAAATGTTAACCGAACTCGCCTCTCAATAAATTCATTGTTGTGCGTGCTGTGTGGCGTGTGGCGTGTGGCACCGTCTTGTTGAAACCACATGTGATGCAAGTCAAGCTCTTGCATTTTTTGCCAAAAAAAAGTTGGATATCATCTCACGGTATCGCCAAACTGTGACTTTTTCTGGATGCATTGGTAGCTCTTGCAATTCTTCTGCCTGATACTCACTCCAAAATCGACAATTCTACATATTTACGTACCCATTGAGCCAAAAATGAGCTTCGTCGCTGAACACAATTTTTCGGTAAAAAAGTGGATCTTCGGCCAATTTTCCAAGAGCCCATTTACCAAAAATTTTACGTTGCAATAGGTCGTTCGGCTTCAATTCTTGCACCAGCTGTATTTTGAAAGGCATCACACCTAATTTTTTCCGAAAAATTTTCCACGTTGTTGAGTAACAGAGGCCCAGTTGCTGCGAACGGCGACGAATCGATAATTGATGGTCATCATTGACACTGGCCGATACAGCTGCGATATTTTCTTCAGTTCGCACTCTACGTAAGCGTGTTGGTGGTTTAATGTCCAACAATGTAAATTTGGTGCGAAATTAAGTCACACTAGCCTGAATAGCCGCTTCAGTGGGTCGCTTAAACTGACCATAAAATGGAAGAAGCGCGCGATGAACTTCCTTAACAGATAATAAAATTCAATAATATGCAAGCGTTGTTCGTTTGTGAGACGATTCATGGTTAAATTATAGACCAAACTGAAAATGTTTGTTAGTGAAATCAAATCTATCGTCAGCTGTTTAAACCAGTGTTGCCAAAAAGATAATAGCTAAAAATTTTTCAATATTTTTAAAGCGTGTTACATCTACGTAAATCTTTGGGTAAGACGTGTTAAATAATGCTATGGTAGGAATGACGTGAAATACATTCATTGAAAAAAGGGAGATATAGATTAACAATATGATGCTCCTACTGAAAGAATTTTTCGGTAGAGGCTCAGGTGGAAACAAAATCTCTCCAAATTTGAACCATCTCCGAAAATTGAAAAATGTAAGCATTAACACTTCTTTGTATTATCGCTTAGAAACTTCCAAAAAATACAGATCGCGATCCGAAGCCTGCAAAGGCTATCAAAAGAACATTGTAGAAGAGCCGGAACTTCTCCTCCAAGGTGTAAATTCGCGATGACAATCGTGGTATCGAATATTAGGACCAACAATCGCAGCTGGAACTGGAATTTGTGAGGTCTGTGCAGTAACACTGACATTGTCAAAAGGACTTAGATGGGTAAAACAAAATTTAATTAAATTTTAATGCACGAATATAAAAGTAGGAAAATATTAATGTTTTAAATATTCTCCAGTTCTTCTCAATTTAAAGAGCTTCCTCATTGCAAAATATCTCAAAAACATTTGAAGATGCTATTTATTTGTTCATTTCAAGCACTTTCATTATTAAAGCCTTGACTTGAAAGTGGCAGTTGTTATTTAACTCCTTTTCAAAGACCATTTGCTCCTTGTTCTTCTTAATACAAAAAACCGCATCAAACTATAAGGATCCTTGAAATATTAACAAATATGTAGATAATACTATAAATGTTTGCATAACATTTCCATACATTATCCAAGTCCATAGTCATATTTGTTATGCCATACCACATATCCTTTATACTTTGCTATTTTGAATAATTAATTGAATCCAAAAATATCCTTGCATCCTCGAACAAACCACCTCTCCAACCCACCGCATAAAACATGTCTGCATGCATATCGAAGCGTGGTGAGGCGAGGCTCTTTATGGTTCGATTTGGTTTAATTTGGTTTGTCTGACAACAAGGACACTATATTCGTATACTATTCATAATTTTCTGAAAATCTAGGCTAAAAGTTCAAGAGGAGTATAGGTACTGCCGGACGCGCCATTCCTTGATTCCATTTAATTTCCATTCATATAATATCCCCCAGCTGCATCGTTTGCGTTGCTCCTTATCGGGGTTGTGAATTGAATTTGGGCTCCGGTTTGGCTTCGTTTCCATTGATAATCTTTTGCGTCATTCATAGAAACTCGGTGCTTTTTCTGCTAGGTACCTCTATACCTAGATAAGGTAATATGTGTGCCCATGTTTCATCAGTTATGTTTTATCCTGAGTGCAATCCTTGAACACTATAAATAACTATATGGATGTTTTTGGTATCAAAGTTTCCCAACAGTTGCCAACCCAACCCAATTCAACACCCTCTCTCTAACAACTTGCATTCTCTTCTTCTACTACGAGCTGCTTGCTAACGCTGGCGCTGGGCTGGTAAAAGCACAACTTTTTTGCGGGTTCAATGAATTCATGTTGACCCAGTTCAGTATGGGGACTCGACGTCGGCGCCAACACCATTGCACCCGGTGAAGCAAGGTGTGTACATAATGTGTGCAACATAGTCGTCCATCGTTTTGATATATACATCAGCGCATCAGCAGGCAGGGAGGCAGGAAGGCAGACTCTTATATTCAGCACAAGGATACTGAAATTCAGTGTATCGATTTTTGTCGTCACCAGTTTTTAGCATTTTATGAATGGAGGCAAAATTTCTATCAAATGCGCAGGACTTTTGGGTCAACATCCTTGAAAACAGAAAATCTATACATCTAACTATGTACAGTTGTTGCTTGGTTTGGAACAAGCTAATAAATTTTATTTCAACTATTTCTTTTTATAAACAATACGACTAACGCTGAATGTTTTTCTTGACTTCTTCATCGCTGAACGAATAAAGTACGTTTCTAGTCGAGGATAGCAATGGCGTCACTAAATGGCTTAAATAGATTGAATTTTTTTTTTGAGTGTTGGGACGACAAATTAAGGACCTTTTTTGCTGAAAAGGTTGCAGTTTTGAAACTTTAGTTAGGAAGGTTTATTTATAGCATGAAAATAGGATTGGATTTTTTTAAACGGATTATACTTTTCAAAGTTTAACTTGGTGTATCATTATCCAAGTCCCAAAATGAAAATAAAAGTTTATAAAAACACACAATCCAGCACAATTAATTTGTTCTCTATTGTATACACGTAATGCCATTTTCTATGCAAAGCCCTCGACGCAGGGCCGTCGAGAGGAATTCCGGGCCCGGGACGAAAAAATCTCGCCCCCCCCCATATTTACCTTTTTTTTTAAAGTTCATGCCTACGGATATGGTACGTTAATTCAATTACGAATAGCATGAAATTGATTGGAATTAACGGAAATAATAATTTTTTGTTTGCAAAATGAACCGAAAAAGTGTTTATTATCAAATCAATCTTACGGGTATCGTCCAGTTTAGTTGAAATGGAGGATGGATAGAAAATTATTCTACATGCGAGTAGATCAGTTTCCGAACAGAATCATGCATTCAATTCGATATTGCCAACGACATGTTAGTAACTGATAATACAGTCGATTAACTATTAAAAAAAAAATTAGCATGTAGAAATGAAAATAAAATAAAAAAATTAATATTATTACAATGTTTTATTAGAGTGAGTTTGCATTCAATGAAATATTTTCTTTTGGCAAACGAGCTTTCATAGCTTTCTGAGCAGCAAAACAACTTATAATTTCGTCGAAATTCAATTTCCTTGCCAAAGGTGCTTCGATGCATAGTGTAGCAAGTCTGGAAACACAATCTTGGGATGAGCACGAACGATGAAACTTCTTTGTTCTGGCAAGGACGCTTAATGAACGTTCGGCACAAGCTACGGTTACAGGTATGGTGGAAAACACACAGAGAGCAACACAAATGTTGGGAAAAATCGTCTCCAAGTTCTGGGAATAAATATCTAGAATTGAACAAACTCAATGGCGGAAGTTCTGCTTCAAAATTTTGCTTCATAAATGTGTTTCAGATGAATTATTTCTTTTTTTAGTTTTTAATCTCTATTTTTTCCATTGTTGAAAACTGCCATAAGAATGAAAATGTAGCATTCAAATTTTTCATCGTATCGAACCGACGAGAAATTTCGAGATATGACTATGACGTAAAAGGTGTTTCTCTTGAAATTTATTTCTGCGTCTGTTTCAATTTGCATTCCGGCTCCTCGATGTTCTACAAAATGTCTCTTTAATTTCCTTTTCAGTTCGATGGAAATGATTCTGGAAGATCCTCCAATCCAGTAGCAACTGCTTTGCATTCAGATAAAATTTGATCCCATCCGTTTCGAATAATGTTCAAATCGGAGATCAAGTTGTCGAGATTTCGAATTTCAACGTCAATAGTCTTGTTTCTGGCTTGAAGAATGATACTTCTTTCATTTATAGCGCTAAGACCTAAGAACCTTGCACAAAATCGAAGACATCAGGACGCATTCAAATGTGTGCATATATTTTAAAACGCCATTTACATCTCTTCGAGCTTCAGCAGTTAAATTAATATCACTTAAGGCTTCTAATGATGTTCTAAGGTTTTTCAGATGATTTGCAAATGGTTTCACTGCCTCAATTCTAGGTGACCATCTTGTATCGGAAAGTGTGTGAAAGGATCCGGCTACATTTTTCTTAAGATTTTCCCAACGTTGTGCACTGCTGCTTAACAAGTTGAAACACTTTTGAACATCACCAAAGAATGTGATTGCGGCAGTACAACATTTCGTTATATACACACTTTGAAGTGATTTGACATCCTTCAAATCTTCAGTAAACAACTTATTCAAAATATTAATTAATTAATATTACGAAAACCATAATTGAAAAACGTTTGCGTGCGATTTTCCGGTCCCCCGGAACCGAGTCAAAAATTTCGTTCCCAGCAGAAACAAAAATAGAAGAAAAGAAATTTTATAAAAACAGAAACCGAAATAAATATTTGTGTTTTGTTTTAATTTGCCGGGCCCCTTATTTTGACTTTAAAAATTTTTAAAATAACATAAATTTTAAATTTACGTTAAATTAAATAAGAAAAGCGAAATAATTTATTATAACTTTCTTTTAATAGTTCAGAGTTGCCCAATTTTGCATTATAATCAGGGGCCCAGATCGGCAATCTTGTGACTGATAGATTGGTAGATAACATGCAAACAGGGGCCCAGTTGCGGAAGCATGAATGATTTTAAATTTTCGGGCCCCTAAAAATAAGTGGGAATACGTATGTTGATAATGAATATAGAGTATATTAAAAAAAATAAACTCTCTTCATTGCTTTCAATTTTACGGCCCCTAGAAAATCCCGGGCTCGGTGGGTAACTGTGACTGAAATTTTTACCATTTTTGTAGTGAATTTCAACAATGCGTCGTTGAAGGGCGCATAATTTTATTTGTATTAATGGTTTATTCGAATGTTAAATGACTACAGCTTCAAAAGTGACAGCTGCCAAACAGGGGTGGAATCGCGTAAGGCGATAGTTGATTGTCACTGTTTTGATAATCAATTTTGATCATCAGCTTTTCTTCGTTCTGTGTAAAGTGATTGCTAAAACTTTACTATTTGCTGGCAGCACTTATCCAAGTTTGGGAAACTTGGTACAAATTGCAACAGGCATAAATGTCATTTCGATCAGCTGTTGGGTTTATTGTGTTGAATTTTCAATTTGCAAAGTTTTGTTTCTACGATATAAGTATAGGGTGTAATCATAAGCCTAACTAAGAACTGCGTTATCTGCATTCATAATGTCAGATTTTCGATCGAACTAACCTATTCGAACTGCAGTACCTACCGTTCATAAACGTCAGACTGTATGTCGTCAGCGTCGGGCAGATTGTGCAGCTGAATTTGTTTGGCTGCAGAAAGAGCGGGAATTATTAAAATAATTTTTACAGCAACAAGAAGGACGAAGCGGAACTGACTCGTAAAGAATGTAAGTAATGGCAAATATTTTGTTAATTTTTTGGTAAAAACAATTTAAATTATTGTTTTTAAAGGTTCTGCATTGGGAGTGCGTTCACAAATGCATTAGAAAAGAAATGCGATACACCCATGTCCCATATCTATAACTATACTTAATAATAGTTATAAATCAATAAAAATGTTTGTTATATTTTTCAAAAAAATATTCTTTCAAGAAAATTTAAATTTGCAGCCAATTGAAGGATAGGATAGGAATGGTAAATCGAGCAACCGCAAAACAGACACAAACGTTTCTTAGTTCAATAGAAAATTTTTCAAGAATCTGAAATAAATAATTTATTTGTAGGTACATACATTATGTTGTAAATAACTTATTTATAAGTATTCATAGAAAGTTTCATAGTTGCATTGGATTAGGAAGTTCCAAAATATTCTTTATTCCTTAAGTTGATTCTCAGCAATTGAACTTTTTTGTAGTCATTTCTCGTTCTGGTGCTCTGATAGCAAATTTTCATTGAAGTATACATTACTGTTCACTTATTTTTATTTTAACTTTGATATCTTTTCACTTTTTTCACTAAATTTTAAATTTATAGTGGAACTGAAGTTCACACAAATTATTATCTTTCTCACAAAAAAAATAATCAAAATATTCAAAATATATGAAAGTGACACCTAAATAGCTGTCACTAACAAACCATTGCCAAAAAGTGATAGTCAATTTGATAATCACCTTACGTGGAGCAAAATCATCCATTTTGATGGTCAACAATCAACCATCACCTTACGCGATTCCACCCCAGTTATTTATTCAAAATGAAACCTCTTAATGGAAAACCCTATATAATGTTCTTTCTCATAACTCAAGACTCACTGTAATTGTACAAGTAGATGCCTTGTAAGCATCACATCCGAACAGATCACTTATTATTAAGGTAAAGGTCTTCATAAACCCTTGCAGTTTTTAATTTGATGTTTAAATGAATTCCCTCATAACAGGTAAACATTTTTACATCATATTACAACACATGTCTTAATTAAAAAAAAAAAAGACCTTATTGATACAGCTTAGTGGTTTTCTATTAATTTGCTAAAAATATGCAATCAAAAATAAGAAAGGGATAATCTTTAGACTGGAACAGATCAAACTTGGGGAGACAAAAAAATTGTAATTTCTTGGAAAAAAGTTTTAATATTTTTTATTTCTCAAGAACTAAGATACACTTCAGCATCCGGTTTTCTGGTTTTTATTTAAAAATAATAAGAACATTTATTTTTGAAAACAAAAATTATACTCAGTCAAGTAGAATTTTGAAACAAGATTAGTTTCGACACTTTTGTCTAATTTTTTCTTTTGATTTTGAGTTTAAAAATTAATTTTTCAAAAACTATTGACTCAAACAACTTTATTTAAAAACAAAGTCAAGGAATGGGTTTCTGGCTTTTGAAAATGCTTTAGCATGACTCTTAATGTGTTGCCGTTATTTCTTAATATTTTTTAGTCTCTTTAAAGTATTTTTTTAGAAAATTATCCCTACCGCCTAAAGGGGGGAAAATTGACCACCCGTCCCGTACGATTTTATTCTTGTCTAAACCGAACCTCTTTGCTCTAGCCTTTTGGTGAACTTTATACCAATCACCCTGTAAAAAAAATACATAATATTTTACATGTGAATGCAAGGAAAATGACAAACTTTTCGATTGAGCGAAACAAAACCGTCTATAACTTAAAAAATACTGAACCGATTTTAAAAAATGTGGCATCTTTAGAAAGCTTTATTTGTGACGAGTGTTATGAAACCAAAAAATTACGCCGATCAGGCGAATTAAATTATTTGGACGGTATAATGTAAAAAAAGTATATTTTTTTATAAAATGTGTCATATCTTTTTTATTTTCCAACCAATTTTCAAAATGTAATTTGATCATAATCTAAACCAACACACGATCATTTTGACATATAAAACATTTAGATACACCAACCACAAGCTTCAAAAAAGTGTTTTAAATATTGTGTGAAGTAAATTCAAACAAATTTCTAGGCATTTGGTCGTTCCGATTTGCGTGTAAATAAATTTGGGCAAAATTTTTGGAAAATAGTTTTTTAATTCCGCAATTCTTATCCGATTTTTACAAAAGATGCCTCAAATGAAAGCTAATGAAAAATAGATTGTTTTAAACCAAAACGAAAAGGCAATCTGATTCCCAACTTTATCAGGTACCAGGGTCTTGTTTTGGTGTATGTATCCATAAAGCGATATCAGATTGGTTGAACCTGGAACTATGAAGCCGGCTTTAAGGCAAGAATGAATGGTGTAAGCCAAGAAATATAAAGCAAACGATACTTACCAATACTAAATTTAAGACCCAATAAAAAACTATTTTGCATTTAAATTGTTTTAAAAATATTTATTTTTTATTTAAAAAATCATTTTTAGTTAAAACATTGAATTGGTAGTTTAAGATCAAGTTAATTTATTCAATTTCACTTTTTTTCCAATAATATTCAAACATTCAGTTTTTGTTTAACTTTTTAAGTTTGCATTGTTGTATATCTATTTATTTTGTATTTAAGATAAACCTACATATATAAATTGTGAAATTAAATGAGTGCCTTAGCATTTGTTTGTTTTTTTTTTTTATTTTAATTTCTTAAAGTACGAAATAGTCGAGTCAAAACCTAATTTAATACAAAAAGAAAACAAATAATAATTTAAAGAATTAAAAAATTAAAACCACTATAGTATAAATATAAAAGATTATTTTTTTTTGTTTTATTCAAAAATATAAATTTAAATAAAAAAAAAGATGTTTAAAAATCAAACAAAAATATCTTAGAAATAAAATAATTAGATACACTCGTACTTGTTGACTTCTTAACATTAAAATATAAACTTTTTAATTCGTCCATTTTGTTTTTTTTTTTTTTTTAATTTTATAAGTTGGCCTTGATTTTAAAAGAAATACAAATACAAATCTTTAAAATTCTAAATTTTCATTAAATTATTTTTTTTTTTTTTTCATAAACTTGTAAATTGTTGTTCTCATTCATGTTTTTTCTAGTTAATTTTAGGTTGTTTGTTGTTGTTATTGTTATTGTTTTTTTTTTTTTTTAATTTTATTTTATTTACAAAATTTCAAAAGTTTTCTTCAACTCAAGCAT
Source organism: Eupeodes latifasciatus (assembly GCA_920104205.1). Taxonomy (NCBI): domain Eukaryota; kingdom Metazoa; phylum Arthropoda; class Insecta; order Diptera; family Syrphidae; genus Eupeodes; species Eupeodes latifasciatus. The sequence goes on along the minus strand of OV049926.1, from coordinate 129,366,185 downwards.
CAGAGCCCAATCAGCCTTAATTAAGTCATCACGGAAATAGTTTTTGCATGCATCAATACTTTGGCGGGTAATCTGAAAAGAAATTAATACAAGGAAATTAGTTAAACTGCACTTGAGTAATTTGTTTTTTTATTATAAAATATTCATATTTATTATGTTTGCAGAAATACTAATTGAAATCAACGCAATTCTGAGTTTTATTCAAAAAAAAAAATGTATATACACTCCGCTTCAACTGTATGGGCACAAACTTTTTTGGAAACACTTTTCACATTTTTTCAAAATATTGATGGTTATTGTGCCCACTGTTGAAGCTACTACTACTACTCCCTGAAGATGTTAAGAAAAGAAAAAAAAACAAAGCTTTCTAAAGGGTGTCCCAAAATTAACGCAAGATTTGAATTTGCCGCCATTTGTGCAGTGAAGTGTTGGCAACCCTGAAAAAAAAGCAATTTGACAGCTAACAGTATAGGGTTATTAAAAATGGAGCGTTACACAAGAGAACAACGTGTCTTCATTATTAAAGAATATTTCAAAAATAGTGAAAGCTTGGCGGCTGCAGTTCGAAAATTTCATACAAAATATGGTCGGAATAGTGTTTTAACTTCGTCAACTGTGAAGAGATTAATTGAAAAATTCATGGAGACTGTATCCGTTGGAGACGCCAAACACACTGGTCGTCCAAAAACAAGCCGTTCAAATGTAAATGTCGAAGCAGTGCGTGAGAGTGTTGCTGACAATCCAGGAACCTCAATTCGACGTCGTGGACAAGAATTGCAAATTTCAAGAACCTCTCTACAGCGTATACTCACCAAAGATCTGTGTCTTCATGCTTACAAAATTCAATTAACACAACAATTGAAGCCTAATGAATGACCATGGACAGAGAAGAGAGTTCGTTGAATGGATTATTGAACATCAACAAATGGACCCTGATTTTTCGAGCAAAATCATCCTAAGCGATGAAGCACATTTTCATCTTGATGGCTTTGTCAATGGTCAAAATTGCCGCATTTGGGGTTCGGAGAACCCACATGTGATTGTCGAAAAACAAATGCATCCACAACGCGTGACTGTATGGTGTGGATTTTGGACTGGAGGCATAATTGGGCCATATTTTTTTGAAAATGATGCTGGTCAAGCAGTGTCTGTTACTGGTGCTCGATATCGCGACATGATTACACAGTTCTTTCTGCCAAAATTGGATGATATTGATGTGTCCAATATGTGGTTTCAACAAGACGGTGCCACATGTCATACAGCCCGTGAAACAATTCAATTACTGCATGAGACATTTCCAGGTCGTGTACTCTCTCGTTTCGGTGATCAAAATTGGCCTCCTAGATCGTGTGATTTAACACCATTAGACTTCTTTTTATGGGGTTATTTGAAATCACAAGTCTATGTCAACAAGCCCACAACCACCCGTGCATTAAAGGAGGAGATTCAACGCTGCATCAACGAAATTCAGCCACATTTATGCAGAATGGTCATTGAAAATTTCAACAAAAGAGTGGGCATGTGCATGCAAAGCCGTGGAGGCCATTTGTCCGATGTGTTATTCCATACATAACCCTATCCTATGTACTTTACGAGTCAATAAAAATATAACTATCAAAAGACTAAAAACGGCGTTTTCTATTTAATTCAAATCTTGCGTTAATTTTGGGACACCCTTTACTAGAAAAAATTATTTCTTTTTGAATCAACTTAAATAGGTACAAAAATTAAAATTGTTATTAGATTATGGTACGGTATGAATCATACAGCCTTTTAATACAGTTCAACCAAATTTCGCTCGAAGCTATCTTAGTTGGAGGAATTAAGGATTGTTTGTCTTCAAACTGACGACCACCCTTATTAACTTTGGGATACCAACTAGACCATATAAATACGTCAGCCATTGAGCGGTGTTCACATTTTACCAAGTGAATAGACGCGTTATCATGTTAATAGGCAAAGTTTATGGTCCAAAAAATTTTAGAAGATTTATGAAATTTGTTTCCAAAATTCCCTTATACCAAACTGCAGTTATTTTTGATTTAATGATGACTTCAAACTTAACTGTAATCATAATAAGTGGCAGCTTTCCATATCACAACACTTCCTTCACAGCTGTGATGAAGCTTTAAACACCTTTTTATTTTGTCAACTCCGTTTTTTCATTAATTTAATTCGTTTAAGATGGCTCAAATTTTGATATACAACTCTGAAATCTATTGAGCGACTTGCGTTTACACCGACTTTTTGTCAGATTCAGAAGTATGTATCTGATACATAGGTACCTTTAAATTTCTCGTCTTCAAGCTGATGTTGTTGCGGTTTTTTTTTTACATCCCTTTATGTTTTTTTCTGTACGAATCGTTATTTTTTAAGTTAGAATAAAAGCAATTAAAACGTTGGCCAATTTTATCAGCTTTTGCACGTTCGATAAGGTCTTGGTCTGTAAGCAACACTGCTAAGGCAGATAGATCTACCCATTTTTTACTCGCGACATATAGAAACTACGATATATGACAAGTATTGCTTTCGAAAATAATTTCGAATTCGAGGTTTTAATCAAACATGACATTACAATGGTAGAGAAGTCGAAAAAAGTGGGTGCCTCGGATTCCAACCGTCTGTCTGTCTATCCACGCTCCTACCATTATTGGTTCGATTGAGTTCAAATTTGGATATTATGGTTTTGAGCTGAGATGTTTTTTTTTGTTTCTTTTTTTATAGACTTAAAATAAGAGTACTCCCCATACAAACCTCAAAATTCGAAAATTTGAATTTTTTCAATAACGAAATAATAGATTTGTATTTAATTTTGTCAAATTTTTTTTTCTTAACTTCAATTCTTTCAATCAAGAAAAATATTTTTTATTGCACCAGAAGGGTACCTAACAAAGTACCGTTATTTTGTTTTTAGGTTGTTTGTCTAGAACTAATGAACCAATTTTTCTGCACAAGCCCTTATATTGTAAAAAACGTCAACATTTCTGTTTTAATTTTTTTTAAAAATATTACCTACATTATCAAAAGTCAATATCTCGAAAACGGGTCAAAATTTTTAAAAACACTAACGATTTTCAAAACAAAAATTTTGAAATTAATAAAATGGCATTTAAATTTTTGGATAATTAAAAAAAAAATGTTTTCTTTACATCTTAAGGGTGTAGTTCAAACATCAACATATGGCACCAAATTCCTCAAAAACTGTAAAAAGTATTTCTAAAAATGATTGAGCGTATTCAGTTGAAGTGAAGTGTATAACGAGAAAATGGGAAAACTATAAAAGAAAATTCAAAATAGCTTGCAGCCTTTAGTCCTTGAAAAAATTTGGCGTTTCGTCCGGGTGGAACTCACATTTTCAACTTCAAATGTTAAGAAATTTTAACTTGGTTGAATATAGTTCGTAGTAAGTTTTTGCATAAAAACTTATGTTAGATGAACTGAAATTTTGGAAAAATTGCGTCTTGACAAGGTGCCTCACTCAGTCAACTGATGAGTCCATGTGAGTTCCACCCGGATGAAACGCCAAATTTGTTCAAGGACTAAAGGCTGCAAGCTATTTTGAATCAATAATTCAACAAGTCCGAAATATAGTGCATTGTCTTCTACTTTGCTTGAATTTGTTCAACAGTATATAGAATTTGTATTATGACAAACCTCTTTTATAAAAGAAAATATTTTATGTTTTTTACCCAAAATTCTAAAATGCCAAGTTTTCGAAACTTCCAATCTACCAGAGCTGTCAATTTTTAATAAAAAGTACGAATACCAGTACCCGGTGATTTGTATTGAATAGTACTGGAGTACAAATGTAACTATTTTGTTTATAGCTGCTTGATTTTTTAATTTTAAACAATTTTAATAATTTAAAAGCTAATAAATAATATATGTATATGTTAATATTGAGTTAATTTAATTTATGTATGTTAATATGTAGTAACTGAGGTGATTATTTAAGTTTCATCGAGTAGATCTGTTAATTTTAACCGAGCAGCTCAGCCAATTTTATCAGAGTAGGTCGGCTAGTTTCAACAAAGTATGGCTCAGTTAATTTCTAATTGGTTAATTTAGATCGAGTCATATCGGTCAGCTGATTTTAACCGTCTAGATCGGTTGTATTTAAACGGACAATTGAAAATCGAAATAATAAATTAAATTACGCGAGAAAGAATCCACCCGGTAATTTAAATAGAGAAATGAGTGAAAACAAATCTAAATAACCTGGAAATTTTTTTTAAATTCATCAAAGAGGCTCGATTAAATTAACACCATTATAAAAGAAAATGTTTCAATTTCAACAGTTAGACTATTTTAACGAAGTTATTCGAATATTTTTTGTTGAAGAAGGGATTTTTCACCATGCCATTTTTCTTTATGTCGTAATTTCTGGACAAGGGAGGGGCATATTAAGGTGACAGAAATTAGAAAATGGGACTAACACAATTTTAAAATTGGCCGAAGAAATTCGGAAAAACTTTCGAAATACAAGTTTCAATTTGAGCAAAAACACAAACACTTGCAGCTCTTTCAAATGCGTCACATACAAGACATTCCCAAAAAAAAAATGTAAATACGTATCGTTATACAAAATACTTAAAATTATCAAATCCAAAAATCCCATGAAATTGTTCTATACAGTGATGAAAAAAATAATAGAAACAAGCTTCGTATTCATTCTTTTTAACACATAAAAAGGTAAGGTGAAGATTAAGAAAATAAAACTACGCAAATAAATTTTAAATAATATATTGCTTAAACGCAAGATTTTTTTTGAAATATACCTAATGGGAAATAATGATAAAAAGTAGACTTGTGATTATTATGTTGTTTGATCCTGGAAAAAATAATAGAAACAAAATTAGAATGGTACTCTTTTTGTAGCGAGATAGTAACTTAACGGTAAAAGTATTTCAAATTCTTTGAGGATTTTGAAGTGGCACCCTTATTATTATTAACGCCTCCACTGTTCGCCCCATCGAATTCAATAATTTTGCACATGTCTCTACGGGTATGGAGTACCATTCCCTTTGAATTTTCAACCACAACTCGTCTTTCTTTTTGGTTTTACAATCTCCGATCATTTGCATTGGTTTAGGTCAACTGATTGTGATGGCCATTTTATAACATTGATTTTGTTTTGTTGTAAGTATTTGTTAGCCAATTTGAAGGGGTGCTTCGGTTCATTATCCTGCGTAAACTCCCATTTGTTTGGCACCTCCTCTTTAGTGAATGGTAGCATAACTGAATTTAAGATGTGGACGTAATCCACGGTGCAAATCTTATCTCTTTGATCCAAAATATTGGACCTACTCCCGATGCTGAAAAGTACCCTTAAATCTTCTTTGTGAATTTTAAGTTAAACTTCTTTTTTTTTGGTCTTCTCACATAAATTTTTCCATCATAAATAAACAAATTGATCTTCGTTTCATCCGACCACAAAACGTTATTCCAATAAGAACGGTGTAAGTGTTTGTTTGCAAAGGGAAGTCTTTATTTAATGTTTTTCATTTTTGAGTTCTCTTAAAGAAAGAAATGGTTTCTTCTTACATATTCTTAACAATAGTCTATAAAAAGGCGAAGAAGTTTTTCTTTAATTCATGTTGCTTCTTCTTTAGGCGTGAATGTAAATTTTCAAATACTTTTTTCTTCGAATAGTTTAAGGTTTTTTGCAATTTCAACTATCGTTTTTTCAGCTTGTCTTAGTTTTTTTATCGCTTCGCGTTCAAAGGAAGTATAATGTAATCTACGACCCGTATTTATAGAGGTTAGGTTAGGTTGAAGTGGCTGTCCAAGATGGAAACGGACACACTTAGGCCAGTTTGATGGCCCATTGTGATACCACATGAATCTTGAGGTTTCTTCCTAAGCTCAATGGAACCAGTTTGAGTCTCTTACGAAACGTGAGAGGCTGCTTATGCCGATATGATTTAGGTCGTTTAGATCGTTAAAGAAGAATTCTCTTAGGTAATCGTTGCGTTTTCGAGCCAGAGCAGGGCATGTGCAGAGAAGATGAAGAACTGTTTCTTCCTCTTCCTCGTCCATACAGCTTCTGCAGAAGTCATTTGAGAATACGCCTAATCTCATGGCGTGCTTTCCTATTAGACAGTGTCCGGTTATGACACCTATTATCGAGCTTATATGCGATCTGCTTAGAGAGAGCACCTAGAACGTTTTAAATCCAGTGTTGGCCAGAAGTTTTTTGTGACTTGACACGTGGTGATGTTGTTCCACCTGGTGCCTGCCCCCCTCACAGGGTCTTACATTAGCAACAGTTTACAAGTAGCGATTGGTATGCCAGTACGTGCCAAACGTGATAGAATGGGCTGTACTGTACCGTTCCTGGCGAGTTCATCTGCCTTACAGTTACCTGGAATGTCTCTATGGCCCGGCACCCAGCAAAGGTGAATATTAAACTGTTGTGCCATCTCCATTAGAGATGATCGACAGTTCTGGACTGTTATAGAGTTTGTAGAGACAGAATCCAGAGATTTAATAGCAGCCTGACTATTTATAGAAGACTTTTAAAAATTTTGTTTAGTATCGAATATAAAACATCTGACAAACTTATAAACAAACTCAAAACGCCTATTTACATACAAACAAAATTGATCCTTACGTTAGAATAGTAGTTAAAGTAGCTTGTTTCTATTATTTTTTTCAAAAGTTGTTTCCACAAAACAATTTTCGAAATTGAGAGCATACGTACGATCAGAATAAAGAAAGACTAACGACAAAAGACTTAATTGCTAAAAAAAAATGTGTGTATCGAAAATGAAAAAGACACTTGTTTCTATTATTTTTTCCAACACTGTATTTACATGACAAAAACACGTCTGTTTATACAAAGTCTACAGTTGTAATTTTTTTCATTTTCATTCGTAAATGCATCGTTTTGACAGTCTTGCAATTCTTCTTAACTTCACAAAGTATACACGTTTTAATCTCGACATAATAATCGACAATTCTATTTTGTATTCAAAGTTGACACCATATAAATGCCGTTCTATTCTTGAGTAATCCTATCCAATCCACCCTCACACTTATCACACGTGTTCAAAATTGTATCCGAAAATAAAATCACAACGACTTCATAGATTCAACAATGAGTTTCCTCCCGATCCCGATTCATTCATTCAACGAATGAAAAAGGATGCATAAATGAAACAGAACAGAAATGGAAATGCCAAGAGGCCATCATCAACAATATTTCCATTCCAAAAGCCGGAACTTCATATACCTATAAAAGTAGGTACCTATACAAAAACATACAACTAAAGTGCACCGTGTCATCCTTGCGAGACTGTGTACGAGCGTGCGTATTTTTAAATATGGAAGACAATCTCACAGGATAAGCTTCCAAATCCAATTTGTGTGCCAGGACAACACAACTTTATGTTTATATATATTCAGCTACATATGTATATCCTTGCAATAGAACCAGAACCAACAAATGGCTGAGAAGCCTTTTTCGGAGCTAAAAATAGTTTTAAATTATTTTTGCCCACAAACTTATTGGCCATTTCGTATGCATGGAGTGGCTATCACGTTTGTCCGGAAATACCATCGTAGATAATTGAAATTGCTATTCCTCGGACTTAATGCTCCGAGCGGATTGTGTCTGTCTGGCTGAGAGTTGGCTGTGGTTCTGAGCTCTGAAGCTCTTATAGCTTTGGGGATATTATGAATAGAGCTCGTGTAGAGACCACAACCGCAAATAAGGACTAATGACTGTATATTTTATTATAGCTTCTGAATCGTCTTCTTGTGATTTTTAAAATAATAAAATTGCTTAATAATTTATGATATTTGAAAAGGATATGTCCTGCTTTAGTGGTCTTCAGACTGCAAAAGATATCGCAACGCGACGCGACTTGAAGCGGTGGATTCACAATTAAGATTTGCATTGAATGTGAAACCAATTAAGATCGCTATCTGTCTACATTGGCTACTGGCAAAGCTAAATGCTGGCTCTTTCTTTAATGGAGAAGGAAATCTTTATGGATCCTTGGTGATTAGTGGAATAAAAATACGAAACAAAATTCAAGTGGACTTTATTGTTATGGCAATGAAAATGTATTTTGTCTGGTTTTTAATTTTCGATCGTTTTAATTTGAGTAAGTAATTAAATTTTATAATAATAATTAAAAGCTGGCGCCAAGGAGTTCGATAAATTTAGTTACTTCTATTTTTATATTTTGGTTATTAAATGAATACGAATTGCATTAAATTTATTTTCCCGACTGGTTTTTAAGGCAGTAGTTAACGATCTGTTTTCAGTTCTCCACAAGTTTTACTAAAGAAGGTCTTTTTCTTTTACTAATCTCTAGTTCTTTTATTTCTTTTTTTACAATTTTGTTTACACTGGTTTGGGAAAAAAATAATGTTACTTACTTACTTACTTAAGGTGGCGCTACAGTCCGGGGCGGACCTGGGCCTCAACCAATATGCGTCTCTAGCCAGTTCGGTCCCTAGCTAGCTGTCTCCAGTTTCGCACGCCAAGTTGGTTGATTTCTTCACCCACCTGAGTGCGCCACCTGAGTCTCGGTCTTCCTCTACTGCACCGCCGACCCTCAGGATTGGATTCGAAGACCTTCCGGGCTGGAGCGTTGATTTCCATTCGCTCTACATGACCCAGCCATCTAAGCCGTTGGACTTTAATTCTGCTAACTAGGTCAGTGTCGCTGTACAGCCCGTACAGTTCGTCGTTATATCTTCTCCTCCATTCTCCATCTATACGTACGGGACCAAAAATCACCCGAAGAATTTTTCTCTCGAAGCATCCTAAGACGTTCTCATCTTTTTTTTGACAGGGTCCAAGCCTCAGCGCCATAAATGAGAACCGGGATGATGAATGTCTTATAGATGGTAATTTTAGATGTTCGAGAGAGGACTTTACTTCTCAATTGCCTTCTAAGTCCAAAGAAGCAGCGATTTGCAAGAGTTATTCATCGTTTGATTTCAGCGCTGGTGTCGTTGTCTGTGTTTATAGCGGTGCCTAGGTAGACAAAGTCCTTAACTACCTCAAAGTTATAGCTGTCCATGGTGACGTTTTGTCCAAGACTACGTTGTTCAATGTCCTTTTTTGATGACAGCATATACTTGGTCTTGCCCTCATTGACCACTAGACCCATCTTCTTCGCTTCCGTCGCAATGCTCACGCTTTGATCTTCCAATTATGTCAATATCATCTGCGTATCCGAGTAATTGGATGGACCTTTGGAAGATTGTGCCTTTAGTGTTGACGGTTGAGTTTTGCATAATTCTTTCCAGAACGATATTGAAGAAGTCGCGTGACAGTGCATCGCCTTGTCTAAAACTTTTTTTGACATCAAATGCATCGGTGAGATCTTTTCCGACCTTGATGGAGCAGCGTGCATTCTCCATCGTCATTCTGCACAAACGGATAAGTTTGACAGGGATGCCAAAACTAGACATTGCTATGTAGAGCTCTTCCCTGTGGATGCTGTCATACGCGGCTTTAAAATCGATAAAGAGATGGTGGGTATCGATTTGAAGCTCCTGGGTTTTTTCCAAGATCTGCCGTAGTGTGAATATTTGGTCGATAGTGGACTTTCCTGGTCTGAAGCCACACTGATAAGGACCTATCAGGTTGTTGACGAACGGCTTCAGACGTTCACATAATACGGCAGAGAGGATCTTATATGCAATGTTAAGGAGACTGATGCCTCTGTAGTTGGCGAAATTTAGAGGGTCTCCTTTCTCATGTATCGGGCACACTATGCTGAGATTCCACTCATCGGGCATGCTTTCTTCCGACCATATTTTGCAGATGAGTTGGTGCATGCTCCCTACCAAGCCATCGCCTGCTGCTTTACATAGTTCGGCAGCAATGCCGTCAGCTCCAGCTATCTTCACTTCGTCAAGGTCGGGTAGGCGGAATTGTTGATCTGCGTCGCCGAGGTTGAGTGGTTCTATCTCCCTTACAGCGGAATTCGGTTCGTCATCGCCGTTATATAATTTGGAGAAGTGTTCTTTCCATATTCTCAACATAGACTGCGGTTCCACTACGATGTTCCCCTGATTGTCCTTACAGGCTTCGGTTCGTGGCTGATACCCTTGGGAGTTTTTTTTTTTACCTTTTGGTAAAATTTACGAACCTCATTCCTGTTGTAACATCCCTCTATCTCCTTGATCGCGCGCTTCTCGTGCTCTCTATTTTTCCATCTAAGAAGCCGGTGTTCCTCTCTCCTCTTCTGCTCGTAGAGCTCGCGAGCAGCTCTGGTCCTTCTGTGCAGCGCCGTTTTGTATGCCTCTTGCTTCGCTGCGTGCGCTTGCCGGCATTCGTCGTCAAACAAACCAGGGGTTTCGCTGTTGTGGACGTGTGAAACCTAGCACTTCAGAGGCGGCATCTCTGATGGCTGCAAGGCAATGTTGCCACTGGTTTTCAATGCTTAATGCATGCAGCATAGGACTCCTTAAGAGCTTACTAGAGACTCGATCGGAAAAGGACATGACAGTCTCTTGCGATTGTAGCCGTCTAACGTCGAAACTTCTCACAATACTTCCTTGTTTTGGCTTGGACCGGGATATCCGTAGCCGTACCTTGGCTACAACGAGGTAGTGGTCCGAGTCAATGTTAGCCCCTCGAAAGAAATACTGTATGTCAAAATTCTAGAGTATCGTACAGAATAATTGATCATATTGGATTGTGAAAACAGTAAAACGCACTTCTTTTGAAAATATGTACGTCTTTAAAGCTTGAGTTATGTTAAAAAATGCGATAAAGCTGATACCATTTCTAAGATTGTGCTCCAGATTTTCCATTTCAATTCATTCATTACATTTACTTGCGACACATATGAACTAAAGGGCTTTTCAATAAGGGCGGGTAGATGTTGAAATGGAATAAAACAAGCTGTGTGAAGTATTAACAAAATAATTGTTTTATTTGAAAGGCGCATGTATGCCATTAAGTGTGGAATATGACATCATTCGAATGCCCGCCTCGGCTTCGACGGTGGCACGGAACCGAGTGGTCCAATTTTCAATGACTCTTCCGCATAGATCCGGTTGAATTTGAGCGATAGCCTGTGTTATGTTCACCTTTAGGGCATCGGTCGATTGTGGTTTATTTTCATAGACCTGCGACTTCAAGAAACCCCACATGAAAAAAGTCTAGCGGTGGACAAATCACATGGCCTTGATGGCCAGTTTACATCACCCCTGCGAGAGATAACCTTACTCTCAAATCGTTCATGTAAAATGTCAATGGTAGCGTTTGCTGTGTGGCACGTAGCGCCGTATTGCTGGAACCACATGTCGTCATTGTTTGAAAAAAGTCTCACTTTATTCCCAAAAAAAGTTTTGTATGTTTTTGACGTTCAGCAATTTTTATATTTTGTATGAACATAAACTTTTTGGTAAACTTCAAAATTAAGCTAAAGATGCGTTTATTGAAGGCCGTTTCGGAAAATATTGTATTTTATTTAGTAAATTGTTTTATCAGGAGTAAAACTAAAATGAAAAATTTGCACGTATTTTTTTGAAGCATTAAGAAGTAAAGGGTGATTTTTTAGCTATTATATTTTTGGCAACACTGGTTTAAACAGCTGACGCACGTTTCGTGTTTTGTTTTACTGTCAAACATCTTTAGTTTGGTCTATAATTTAACCATGAATCGTCTTACAAACGAACAACGCTTGCAAAATATTGAATTTTATTACCAAAATGCGTGCTCTGTTAAGAAAGTTCATCGCGCGCTTCTTCCGAAAAATTGTGTTCAGCGACGAAGCTCATTTTTGGCTCAATGGGTACGTAAATAAGCAGAATTGTCGACTTGCCAGAAGCTATCAATGCATCCAGAAAAAGCCACAGTTTGGTGCGGTTTATGGGCCGTACTTCTTCAAAGGTGATGCGAATCGTAACGAAACTGTGAATGGTGAGCGCTACCGTGAGATGATATCCAACTTTTTTTTGTCCAAAATGCAAGAGCTTGACTTGCATGACATGTGGTTCCAACAAGACGGTGCCACATGCCACACAGCACGCGCAGCAATGGACTTATTGAGAGGCGAGTTCGGTGAACATTTTATTTCACGTTCGTGACCGGTCAATTGGCCGCCTAGATCGAACGATTTAACGCCTTTAGACTAGTGGGGCTATGTTTAAGCTCATGTCTATACAGACAAGCCCGCTTCAATTGACGCATTGGAAGGCAACATTGAAGCATTTTTTCGTAAGATACCGGCCGAAATGTTGGAAAGAGTAGGCCAAAATTGGAGTAAGCGGATGGACCATTTGAGGCGCAGTCAAGGTCAACATTTGCATGAAATAATATTCAAACATTAAATTATATGGACCGTACTATCGATTCAAATAAAGATTTCATGCATTTTTCTGAATTGTATGTGTTATTTTTTTAAACTTTCCTATAGCTTTTAAAAAATCACCCTTAACAAACAAATTCAGTAAAAGGTCAAAAATTAATGTGTAATGTGTAATATTTATATAAATCTTATGATTCACGCTTAATTTTCTTCTGCGTCTAAATAATTTGATAGATTTTGTTAATTTTTTTTTTGTTAAGGATTATTTCCAGAAAAATAAATTATTTTTGTAGGTTCCTATTTTTTTCAATGTTGCAACTTGAGATATTATGTTTTCAGTTATCAACTCAAAGCGCTTGATTTCATAAAAACCGAAATCATATCTTTGTGTTTTCAAATCAAAGGCTTGAATTTCTTAATTTTGTGTGTTGAATTGATTCAGATTGTCACAACATTAAAAATAAAAAGAAGAAGAACCAAATTAAACTCAATGCAATATTAAAGATTTTTGAGAAAATTTCTGAAACTCAAATGATTCACTTCATTGGTTTAGTTGAAAAATAAGCAAACTAAACTTCGAACCAGTAGAACATAATAAACCCATATTTGCTACCAAGTCTATAAAGGCAAATATCTTCGTCGCCATACATTGTCTACGATGCCAATAAATAAAATAATTGATGAAAATGGACGGACGCCATCAAATACGTCATTTTTCCAGCTGTGAAACTTTTGACTAGCGCGGCGCGTGGTAATGAATAGAGTAACATACTATTTCTTTACAGCATGATGCCACTTAATAATGGCGACGACGACGCACGCACGTAGCCGTCGTAGTTGTAGTTGGAGATGTTTTCTCATTTTAATTAAAACATTTTACTTGAACACCAAAAAGCTTCTAATAAAATGACACACTTAATAACTGACATACGAGTAGGTATAGGTAGGTACATATATTTGCGCATAACGAACGAAGCAACACGTCATCAACAAACCAATACGCCATCTATATAATGGACACTTACTAAACACTGTTTGCAATAACGATAACTCCAACAACATGACATCCCTTAACTTATGTCCTGTTAAAGGATCCATGTCCTTTTGAACAAGAAGGAACAATGTTGAAAGCAAATGGATGGCTTTGTTGACGGGATTTGTGTGTGTCCACCCATCATGTTGGAAATAAATTCTCATTGAAAATGTCAAAAAAGAGAGTTTGACATTGCTACCATTTTTTTGTTTGAGAGAGAAAAAGAACCAGCAACCATTAAGGATGCCATCACATAATTTTAACGCGTCTACAAGTCAATCTACCTAATATACCCCTCCGCATATCTCTGATGGCTTTTGACATTCAGAATTTTATTTGCAAAGCGTTTAATGTCTTCATCGTTGTGCCATTTAATTTATAGAATGACTGACAAGCTTCATCAAAATAAAACAAACACAAAATATTATTATGTAGATACTAGTACTAGATGGAGGCCAAGCTCATAAAGAAACAAAATCAAAATGTAAATTTTAATGCGACATCTAGTGATGGGAAGCTCAAGCTATTTGGGGGTGATGTTAAATACAAATTGTCACAGCCCCTCTTCGACTTGATGACGTCAATGCTGCTTCACCTACCCTATGAATATCAAATACAACAAAAAAGAAGCTTTTGAAAATAAATCGTTGATCTATTTATCTTAAGTGCGTGTTGTGTGCATTCTCTCTCTATATACATACATAGTGCCCATACATATCGTGTCGGTAAGGTCGATGGTTATTGTGGGCAGGGGGTGGTTAGAATGGCTTTCGAAGGACACAGTTCTATTAGTGTTATTAACCCTGGCATTTCTGTTATCTACATAGTGTACTTTCTGTTATATACGTAGTTATACACAAATATACATACATATACTTAATTTTATATTTTGTTGGATGTACACTAAAGTTGAATGACGTCATAGCCATGATGCACTAACCTGGTTTTGTGAATGGATGAATTGGCTTTAGGTTTTTTTTTTTTTTTGTGCTGAAGTACCTAAAGGGCGGTATATGATAAAAGTGGAGGAATACACAGAGGACTGAAAAAATTAGGTTACTCGTTCGTTGTCGGTACAGATGTAGTGCGTTTCGAAGAAGCACAATGACATCAAACATGTTGTAGAGGGGGGAATATAATTATGAGGGATTTTTATGGTAGTTATTTTTCTTGTGGGTTAGTTCTTACAAGGTGGCGCTTTAAGAGGTTAGGTATGCATGTAGCTTTTGGAATAGATACTTTTGACATTTGGCAGAAGTAGTATTACAAACAAAACTGACGATAAATCAAAACGACACAGTTCTAAAAGTGGAGTTCTTTTTAATCTTCACTCTTTTTTATGTTGTGCAGAAAACTTCATTTATTGTTGCTTTTGTATATCATATAATTTTTTGCCACTAATAGCTGCTTTCCACTCAAAATCTTATCAGAAATTCACGATCGCACCTCCACGGAACGGAATCAACAATGTTGTAAAATGAGTGTCGTGTGGACCACAAAGTGTATTTTTGAATGAAATTGCTCCTGAAAAACGATTCAAATCGTGCAAATATATTACCAAAATAATGCTTGGTTCAATCAATCAATATATGGACGTATTCACATATCAGTTTCTCCACATGGTTTTATGTCAGGTATGTCAACCGCGACAAACTTAGCTTTGATTACTCGTGACATAATATCAAATATGGAAAAGATGTGGCAAACTGATATTATTTTCACATACTTTGCGAATGCATTCGATAGAATAAATCATAATATACTACTCCATAAATTATCTTCCTTAGGTATTCACTCTTCTTTATTAAAGTGGCTAAAATCATATTTATCATGTAAAATCCAAAAAGTTAAAATTAATCGCTCGTTCTCATACAACATCACTGTTTCATCAGGGGTTCCACAAGGAAGCCATTCAGGGCCATTACTATTTTTGTTGTTTGTAAACGACATTCCTAATATTTACAATGATTTATGTTCTCTCATTTTTGCGGATGACCTCAAACTTTATCGTAAAATAAGCTGTGGATCTTATTGTTTTCTGCTTTTGAAAGATCTAGCAAGATTGGATGACTGGTGTAAACGGAATCATTTTCTTCTTAATTTTAAAGTGTCAAGTGTTGTCGTGCTTCAGGAATTGCAACCCAATTTTGTTTGATTATAGTATCAATCACATAAAGTTAGAAAGAGTGACAAAAAAGAAAGACCTAGGAGTTATCTTAGATACCAACTTGTCATTTTTATTTCACTATGACTATACGGTAAATAAAGCCAATCAAATGCTTGAATTTATCAAAAGAAATACTAGAGAATTCTCAGTTCCCTATACCATAAAATCACTATATAATTCTTTAGTAAGGTCGATTCTGGAGTATTGCAGCCAGCGTAGTCTGGAATCCTTATTATAATAATTCAAGTGATAGAATCGAGAGAGTTCAAAAGAATTTCACTAGGTATGCCTTCTTCAAGCTAAAATGGAGGATTCTAAGACCGGTCTGTAGTATTGGGTGTTTGCTGTTTGGAATAAAATCCCTTCAAGATCCTAGAGTTGACTTTTAAGTGATGTTTTATAAGGCCATATGAAATCACATAGAAGCGGCCACGCAATGAGCGAGCGGCGAAACAAAATTCTGAGCGGCTAAGCGACCAAACCTGTTTTAATTTTTGGTAATTTTCTGAGCGGCAAGAAGTAAAGATGGCCAAAGTAAACATTGGGTTGTTAATTTCGTGTGTGCAATCTCGACTTTAAGTACTAATCGCTCAAAAGCGTCGCTCAGTGCCTGGCCATACGTCGCTTAGAGTTTTCTCTCAGGCGCTTGCCGCTTAGCCGCTTACTGCGAGGCCGAGGCCTAAGAGACATCATAACTTATCACATTAATTGTCCTCCGCTACCATCATTATTATCTGGAGGAAATGCTCCATCCAGAACAACACGTTGTCGATTTTTAATTTATGAACAGTTTATCGTAGCAATTATGGTCGGAATGAACCCATTTCCCTTTGCATCAGGGAGGCAAATTTAATTTGTAACAGGGTTGATTTTTTCCAATTGTTCGAGAGACATTTTTAAATCAATTGTGTTAAATAATATTTGAATAATTTTTTTCTAATTGTAATTATATATGCTTAGGTATTTAATGTAAGACAATAGAATAATATATTTTTATACTATATAGATGTATTATATACATTTGTATAGTTCCCATCAACAATAAATTTATATACTTTTTATCATAGTCTAAGGGATTGAATGTAACCTAATTGATGTAAATAAATAAATTGAAAAATTGAAACTTTCTGACGCATTATCTCGCGTCGTGGGTCTTTGGCGTGTTCTCCAAAGTTCGTGCGATTTAACATTGCTGGATTATTTTGTGTGTGTTGTATTTCCTCTTGAAAACCACACGTCTAAGAAACACTTTTTATAATTGATCAGTAACAACCATCCGTTTCGCAGTTTGAGCCTAGGACTTGCAAATCGTGCTTTTGCGCAAAAAATTCCCAAATATTGGTATCAGCCCCATTGGCCATGTCATTTAAACTGCTAAGAGCTGCGAATTCATCCATATGGACTTATTTTTTAAAGAACCGTGTAGGACCTATCTTATACCAACAATTCGGAAACGATTCCAGCACTTCCAAGTTATCCACGATCTTTTAAAATTTGAGTAATAAAGGGTGATTTTTTAGCTATTATCTTTTTGGCAACACTGGTTTAAATAGCTGACGTAGTGTTTTGTTTCACTATCAAACATCTTCAGTTTGGTCTATAATAATTTAACCATGAATCGTCTTACAAACGAACAACGCTTGCAAATTATTGAATTTTGTTATCAAAATGCGTGCTCTGTTAAAAAAGTTCATCGCGCGCTTCTTCCATTTTATGGTCAGTTTAAGCGACCCACTGAAGCGGCTATTCGCGCTATTGTGACTAAATTTCACACCAAGCTTACATTGTTGGACATTAAACCATCAACACGATTACGTAGAGTGCGAATTGAAGAAAATATCGCACCTGTATCGGCCAGTGTCAATGATGACCATCAATTATCGATTCGTCGCCGTTCGCAATTGGGCCTCTGTTACTCAACAACGTGGAAAATTTTGCGAAAGGATTTAGGAGTGATGCCTTTCAAAATACAGCTGATGCAAGAATTGAAGCCGAACGACCTACTGCGACGTAAAAATTTTGGTGAATGAGCTCTTGGAAAGTTGGCCGAAGATCCACTTTTTTACCGAAAAATTGTGATCAATGACGAAGCTCATTTTTGTCTCAATGGGTACGTTAATAAGTAGAATTGTCGATTTTGGAGTGAATATCAGCCAGAAGCATTGCAAAAGCTACCAATGCATCCAGAAAAAGTCACAGTTTGGTGCGGTTTATGGGCTGGTGGCATCATTGGACCGTACTTCTTGAAAGATGATGTGAATCGTAACGTAACTGTGAGTGGTGACCGCTACCGTGAGATGATATGCAACTTGACGGTGCCACATGCCACACAGCACGCGCAACAATGGATTTATTGAGAGGCGAGTTCGGTGAACATTTTATTTCACGTTCGGGACCGGTCAATTGGCCGCCTAGATTGAACGATTTAATGCCTTTAGACTATTTTTTGTGAGGCTATGTTAAAGCTCATGTCTATGCAGAGAAGCTCGCTTCAATTGACGTATTGGAAGACACCATTGAAGCATTTTTTCTTGAGATACCGTCCGAAATGTTGGAAAGAGTATGCCAAAATTGGACTAAGCGGATAGAACATTTGAGGCGCAGTCAAGGTCAACATTTGCATCAAACATTAAATTATATGGACCGTACTATCGATTCAAATAAAGATTTCATGCATTTTTCTGAATTTTATATGTTTTTTTTTTTTTTGAAAAACTTTCCTATAGCTTTTAAGAAATAACCCTTTATAATGCCCAACAACAAGGCCAGGCGAGGCTGAATTAATAATAATGGACCAAAAGAATTTTAGTATACGCTATTTTACTAGCAAATAGGAAATTACTTAGCCGATTTTATGAATGCAGTATTTTTCAACATCATTTTAAGTTAAAGCATAATACAATGGAAAAGTGCTTTAGGTAGGTACACCTTATAATAATGTCCATACAAATTGTTAGGTAAACAAAGGCGTATACATATTTTTCATATGTTCTACAGTTTAAAAATAAAACTTATTGTATACATACTTTTAATTAAAAAATATTTCATATTTCTAAATTGTTCTATTTTAAAGTTGTTATAAATTGAAAAATAAACAAATTAATACTTACTTTGCTAACCAACATATCATCTGCATCAAAATGTCGACCAAACATTTTTGGAGATTCACCAGGAATCGGTTCGATTTTAATGCAGATTTCTTGTCCTTTACGTGCTGTTTCGATTTGCTTATGGTTACATTCTATCGATGTAACAACTCCAATGTCAACGAACTGTAAATAGGAAACAAAAATACAATTATTTAATTTAATTTTAAAAGTGTTTTTAATTAATATATAATATCGTTAAGTTCAATCTGTTTTACAGGAAATTAAATTGAAATAAAATCACAGACTTCAAGATTTGTTCAAAAATATAATTAATGTTTTATCTTCAATCAAAAAATTATTTTTTTCATAGTCTTTATCAATACTTGATATTTTTTGTTTAAACACATTTAAAAACTGTTATTGGGATAAATTTGATTATTTCTTTTAAGCTATTTTAGTTTCAAATAAAGTACGAAAAGAACTAACTAAGAGTTTTCTGTTTTAATAGTTTTGTCTTTAAATATTTCTGTTAATCAAATAAATTGTTGAGCAGCTTTGTAAGACTCAATGGAATATGACGTTTTTTGTCACAAAACTTATGTTCCTATAAAAATTTTTAAATGGTGATATCAGACGACTTCTAAAAGAATCACAGCGTCGTTTCTGAAATATTTATTTCATTTTCATTTTTTTAAGTTTTATTTCTACAAAAACGGAAAATTCAATTTCAATACACAAATTTTACCAAATGTTAAAACGTAAAATTAAAAAGAATAAAAGAAAATATCCAAGTGGAACCGCAATTTTACCAGTTTCACGTTGTAGTTTTTAAAGTTTTTATTTTTGTAAAACAAAGTCATTTGGAATTATAAACTGTAGAGTTAAAAAAGTTGGAGACTGTTAATTCCAGAGAACAATTAAAGCCACTCATATTCACATTTTTTTTAGACTAGGAACATGTTCTGCAAGAACTTGATCGTAGTGGAAAAATGCACAGTGTTTTTAAAAATAGAATTTTTAGAACCCATTTTCTGCATGAATGGACTAACAAAGTGTGCCAAAATCCAACGATAGCGTAGCTTCCGACAACCTCTCCAACATTGCAACGATTTCAGCATGTTGTTGGCACTGAATGAAGTTTCAGAATTGTATTTATCGGTAAAAATTTATTTATTTATTTATATATTTATTTAGCTTGATAAAATCTATAACCTAACTTAACTTAACACTAATTTTTTTTTGTTCTTGTTACCAGTTTTCAACATTAATTCATGTGGCCCTAAGGCCCACACAAAAGCTCTTTAATGTACAATAACTAACAATTTTATTTTTTATTAGACTTAAAATAAACAGGACAAGGAATGCGGACTTAAAAAAGTAAAGGGTATCTTTCAGATGGGATTTGGAAATGTTAAAGTCGAAGTCTAGCACAACAGCGTTGCAGTGACTAAGAATTCTGGTCATTGGTTCAAAGTGCCCGTAATTAGAGCGGATGAGGGATATAGAAAAGAGAGACAAATCGCAGATTTTGAGGGTTAATGTTAAGATGAATTTCACTCAGGAGTGCCGGGAAATCTATATTGCCCATTAACAATTGGTTAGCAAATAATATGTCAGCGTTTTTGCGTCTTATATATAAGGGTTGCAGTTTTAATCGATCGGCAAAAGGAGGCAAGTTGGGAAGGCCACGTAAGGCAAATCGAACAAAACGTCTTTGAACATTTTCAATTCTAGGTGAATAGTTTTCATAAAAGTACTTGGCATGCAGGTAACTGCAAGGCAGATGAACTCGCCAGGAACGGTAGAGTACAGCCCATCGACTTGTTTTTTAATGGATAATCCTCGATGTACCTTACTTAAAATTGTTATTCAATTTATATATCGTTGTTTTTGGCACGTACTGGCATACCAATCGCTACTTGTAAAATGTTGCTAATGCAAGACGCTGTGAGGGGGGCAGGCACCAGGTGGAACAACATCACCACGTGTCAAGTCACAAAAAACATCTGGCCAACACTGGATTTAAAACGTTGAAGGTGCTTGCTCTCTCTAAGCAGATCGCATATAAGCTCGATAATAGGTGTCATAACCGGACACTGTCTAATAGGAAAGCACGCCACGAGGTTAGGCGTATTCTCAAATGATTTTTGCAGAAGCTGCATGGACGAGGAAGAGGAAAAAACAGTTCTTCATCTTCTCTGCACATGCCCTGCTCTGGCTCGAAAACGCAACAATTACCTAAGAGAATTCTTCTTTAACGATCAATACGATCTAAATCATATCAGCATAATCAGCCTCTCACGTTTCGTAAGGGATTCAAACTGGTTCCATTGAGCTTAGGAGGAAGCCTCAAGATTCATGTGGTATCACAATGGACCATTAAACTGGCCTAAGTCCGTTTCCATCTTGGACAGCCACTATAACCTAACCTAACCTAACTTGGCATGCATATTCCAGATGAGGACGGACTAGGGAAATGTAAAGCTCTTTAGTTACATGAAGTTGTAATATTCGTTTGACCATCTCTTAATAAAACCGAGAGATCTATTAGCTTTATAAATAATTTGGTAAAAATGCAAATAGAAATTCACGTGTTTGTCACACATAATACCAAGATCTCTAATAGAATTGACTACGTTGACGTCATTAAGGAAGTAGTATACTCTATGAGATGGGATTTGTTTGCGCGAAAAGGTAATTTGTTTACATTTACCTACATTTAACTCTAGGAAATTATGCATGCACCAAACAAAAAAGATATTAAGATCATTTTATAAAAGTAAGGAATCAGATGGAGTTAAGATAATCTTAAACATTTTCTTATCATCCGGAAACATTAGAATATCTGAGTTTTTTAATTTAAGACAGACATCGTTAACAGATAAGACGAAGAGTAGGGGGTCAAGGTGACTACCTTGTTGGACGCCAGAAGTTGCATGTATGGGACTGGAAACTGAGTTACGGAAGAGGACTCTACACGGAAAGAATTCTTAGATCAGATCAAGAAAAATAAGCTACAAATCACGGAAAATGAATCCAGTTTTGGTCCTTGGCTTCGAAATAAGTAAATTGCTACTCTTTGTTTGCAATTTCATAAAATGAGCAAAATGAAGATATTGATACTAAAAAAATCATATTTCACTACATTTGAGTAGCAATAATTCGACCGGGGAAATCAAAAGCGAATTGCAATTTGATATCAATTTGTATCAATTTACACACACAAGTGGCAAATTTCAACCCTTGTTTTCTTAGACTGCGACAATATACATTAGTTTGCAAATGACAACTAATGTTTTGCTACTTCTTTTTTTTAAATTGCAACTTTTGAGTTGTAATTTGAAACAGGTTATTCTGCAGTTTGCAAATGACAGTCACAGTTTTGATACTTAGTTATCTTTAAACTGCAACTTTTGAGTCGTAATTTGAAACAGTTTCTGCAGCAATTTGTAGTTTTTAAAGATTAATTTACTTTCCATTTTCAAGCAATCATGTAGAGATTCAAGAACAATTTTTTTGCAAAATCAACAATTTTCATTAGTGATTTACAACATAAACTTATTCTAATAGATATGATTTAAAATCATGAAAAATATAAACCAGCAGAAGTGTTCATATATGCGTTTCGCCCCGATGCAATCGTTGGGCTCATCAGAAGATGACCATTACACCTTGTCTTGACGCATACTTTCCCGAATAAATCGAGACTTCATATAATCCGAGCTGCATAGAGCAACTGCGAATTATACAGTTGCTACAAGTCTTCAAAGAAGACAAACTGTAGCCACTTTCATTTCCCTGCTATGGGACTTTTTAAGAAGAAATATTCGACTGTTAACAGTCGAATTGTTTTTTCTGAACACCGCTTATTCTAATAAATATTATTTAAAATCATAAAAAATATAAACCAGCATAAGTGCATATTGCAGCTTGAATATTTATATTGTGATTATATTTTATTGATTTGAGAATTGAGAATGCTTAAATCACCGCATACATTTCGCAAAACAAGGTTAACGAGTAGTCAAATTAAATTATTCCCCTAAAGTAGTAGATTGCGACTCAAAAGTTGCAATTTACCATATAAATATTTTTAAATTATTACCTGAAAATAGTAGATTAAGACTAAAGGAATTGTAATTTACTGTTTAGCTTTTTTTCTTAAATCAAAAGCTGGTATACTAATTTACTGGTTTGTGAATTGAAGGGGAAGGACTTTGAACACAATCGATCAACATTTTCGTACAGTTGATTTAAAGCAAAAATCAAATCAAATCAAAAGAATTATATTTAAAATTAAAATAATGTTTGTAACAAATGAATGCCTTAGCAACATGTGGTGGTTATGCTATTAAATTGTAGCTAATAAGAAATGTTTGGAAGTTTGATATAGCGCCATCTATTGAATAGTTACTCAATGCCAATGTCGCCATCTGTTAGAATCGTTTTGAGCTTACAAGTAATTGTGACTTTCAAATAATAGACAAATAATTTTGCAACAAAATAATATTGCAATCATAAATTGAGATGTAAGCTATCCTACCTTTCGAGGTATAAAGTTGATTAAAATCGGTTAAGTAGTTAAGGAGTATTAAGGTTAAGATTTACATAAGCTTATATAGCATTGTGTTTGTTTGTTAGTGTTTGACACTAACTGACTGTTTTGTTTTAAAGAATTGTCTGTACATTTTGATTTGATTGAGGCCTATTGTCTCCCTTCAAATTCTGTTTCCTCGGAATTTTTTGTTCGTGAATCTTCCGGGCAATAAAATTCAACTTAACAAAACTTGGATGTAATGACAGTTCAATTTCCCTTTAATTTTTTTCCCGGTACCAAACATTGCCGAGGGAAATTTTTGAGCATAATTAACGTTCCCAATGTTTAAGAGTTGGAAACGTTCCGAATGAATTTTCATTCCACCATTATAATCTTTAAAACAAAAATGATTAGAAGTCTATATCTTTGCTCGACCTTAAAATAAAGAAAAATGTATCCCACACGTATAAATTTTTAGGTTTTAGCGTACACTCGGATACAGACATTATGATTCCAGGAACCTTGAACCGTCAAGAAGTGTCAAAACCTTCATTTCAAAAGATCAGAACTGGCTATTAGTACACCATTCAATAGAATTAAAGATAATAATTTAAAATAACAGAACATGTCTGATATCAATGGTATGATTTTTTATAGAAATTTGTTTTTGAAATAGTAGACACCAACACTATAAATTTTATTAAAATCTCAAGAGTTCTTTGTGATAATTGAATAATTTTTAAAGCTTTTATAAGCAACTGTAGGTCCCTTCCATCTCTGACAACATTACTCGCACACAGGGATGGTTGAGAGTTGTAAGTCACTAGGCCCTGGTCCTTCATGGACTGTTGCGCCACCTAATATATATATATATTTTATAAGCAACTACTTCTAATAACGCAATTAACGAAGTTGATTTACAGAAAGATAAACAAACCGAATTTCCAAATTGTTGACAATTTTTTATAATTTTTAGGCAAGCTCTGATTCAAATCTTGAATTAAATAATTTTGATACGAATCCGAAATTGCTCTTTGTTCTTTCAAGTGCCTAGATCCCTAAGCAGCTAGCGTGTGCCGGAAATGCAAGTTTTTATCAAAATCTTGACTTTGAAAATATCAACTGCTTTGTTTCATAAAAATATACAGGGTTATCCATTTTTCGGTTTCAAAAGCAAACGTAAAATAAAAACCATAAAAGATATTTTGTTCATGATATTTCTTTTTTATTAAAAAGTTTTAACGTTGACATTATGTGTGAAACACTACATAATTAAAATGACCACCACGCGAATTGTTTCAAGCGTACGTACGTCGATTCTTTTGAGGTAATTTTCGATCACTTTTTGACATATATCTCAGCCATAACTTGACGAATGCGGGTTTTAAAGTGCTCAAGAATTAAAGGTTTATTTGCATAAACGCAGTCTTTAGCGTTTAGCCCCACAAATGTCAAATCGCAACGCGGCCAGGAAAGGTTGGTGTCTAGGATTACTCCTAGATCTTTCTTCCCAGTTACACGTTCTAAATTTGTGTGGTTGATATTATAGTCAAACATTATGGGATAAGAATTTCTGAAAAAACGACAAAACTTGACACTTAGAAACATTTAACAGAAGGTGATTTTCCTTGTACCAATAATCAAGTTTTGACATATGTATCATCCAAAGCAGAAAAATTCAAATTGACAAGAAATCTTAACATTAGGAATATCGTTTACAAATAACAAAAACAATAATGGACCCAAATGTCTTCCTTGCGGAACACCAGATGGAATCGAAATAAATTTTGAGAGTGAATTATACACTTTTACTATCTGGACTTTACCAGCTAAATAAGATTCAAGCCATTTTAACAGGGAAGAGTTTATACCTAAAGAAGATAGCTTATTTAACAAGATTTGATGATTGACTCTGTCAGAAGCCTTAGCAAAATCAGTAAAAATATCATCTGTTTGGAAACCATTTTCCATATTCGTTACGATGTTATTACTCATTAATACTAAGTTTGTTGCCGTTGATTTCCCTCATACAAACCCATGTTAAAAAACTGAAATATGATTATGAAATAACTCTGTTAAATTATTGCAGACAAGCTTTTCGAATACTTTTGGAATACAAGAAAGTTTACAAATAGGTCTATAATTGCCAATATCCGGTTTTAAGTCCGATTTAAAAATTATTGACAAATAAGAAACTTTCCAGCAATCCAAGAATTACCCTTTAGCTTACGATAGATTGAAAATCCAAGAAAGTGGTTGAGCTAATGAAATACAACATTTCAACCCGTTACAGTACAATTCACAATTTTACGCCAAACATGAATGAATGTCAGTAAATTCATTCATATCAATAATTATGAGCAATGTGCTAATTTTTCAATGAAAAGAAAAGGAAAAAACGAACAATAATTAAACAACTTCTTCAGAACTTTTTTTTTGAGATACTCGTAATATACTTCAAACAAATTATAAAACAACAATCCTCTTGAAGTTAATTGTTACAAAATCAATAGAATATAATTTCTATTTTATTTGCTTATATTTACCTAACCGATTTCTTGAAGTTTGTATTGTTTTTAATTAAGAGTGCACTCACCTAACGATAAGATTTTATGGGTCTCGGAAATAACATTTGAAAAACAACTAAAAAATAAGTCCATTGATAAATACTACAAACATTTGTTTCATTAATAACAATTCCCATTTGAAGAGAAGATAAATACAAACAAAAGCTTAACTATGGCTACTCGACATATTTAATTGTTTTACTTCTTATCAAATAAGACTTTCATTGATAAGACGTAAGTTAAAAATGGCTAAAGTATTTTTATACACAAAGAAAGGTCACTTGGGAACACTCGCTGAGTAAATTAAAAAAGGGAAACAGGTGGTAAAATATTATCAAAAACACAAAAAAGTCGAAGGAATGATGTGTTCATATCTAATTGCTATCCCTTAAGTTCAAAAACATAACATCTATGACGGAGTGACGGACGGACGGACAGACGGACGCAAAGTAACAAAGACCGTGACCGTTATAAGAGGAACAAAAAGGTGTTGATGAGTTATTTGACCCTATTTTGATACTTAATACCCTTCTTAATCTTCGACTATGTATAACTCCCCATATCGTCTGTCTCATCAACATCATCATCATCATCTTATTTCTGGACGACAACGGATTGAGATTGACCTTTGTCTTTTTTAATGGTTATATGACACGCCAGACAAAACGTCGTCGTCGCCTTTGACTTCGTCGTTGTCAGCCATCGCCTATCGTCTGATGTCTTTAGTATATAGGCAGACATAAGCAACAAACAAAAAACTTCGCCATTCACATAAATTATTTGAATGTCATTTCTTGAGAAAAAAAAACTCATTCATTTGGGCGAGGCCAAGAGACAATCAGGAGCTGACAAAAATAAAAAAAATACAATAATAAAAACTTAAAACCCCATCATCTCATTAAATTCGTGTCTGCTCCCATAAAACAAGACAAAAAATATATCAAATCCCAGTGCAGCACTTCGCCCAAATGACAACCAGGACCCAAAAACCAAACCCAACCCAACCCAAACCTTGTTTCGTTTTGAAGTCCAAGTCGTTGTCGTTCAGATTTCAGAATGAGAAAAAGGATAATGTATGCACTTTAAATGTGCCATCAAAATCAAATATTTATCGTCCGTTAGCACGTTCATTTTACACCTCGAAAATGTGTATGTTATTCTGGTCTGGACTTTCGGTTCGATGTCTGAACATCCGTGTCCATGTCCATTACATACCTACTTACTCCCCCAGAAGCCTGATGATGGAATTTCGACGATCATGGCCAGACAAACTATCAAATGCTGCTATAAAAGCGCGTTCACGTCCGAAGCTCATCGTGTCGCGTCGTTTTTGTTGTTGTTGTATGTTTTCAACGTTCATCGCATCCGTATTCCATATAGTGATGGCCGTAAGTTGGACGTCTCTCTGGCATTGCTCTAAGAGAGATAATGCAACATTGTATGGTGCGAGCTGTCAAAGTGACAGTGCGGTCAGAAATGCAATCAACACCGAATGACAGTCATTAAATGATAAACAATCGTCTGACACGCCACCATACCGCCATGCATCGCCATCTTCTTCCCAAAGCTGAATCTGAGCCTTATGATGATGATGATGATGGCGTTGGCGATGGCGATGTTGTGTACCTTTTAAGTTGAACAACAACAAAAATAAATTTAAAAAATGTAAAAGCAACAGGAAAAAATAAACGATGTAAAACAAAATAAAACAAAAATAAGTTTAAATTTATCAATCAGTATGCACACGATGCAACATAAATGTCAGAAGGATGCAACATTAAATGCTGTGACATTAATGTGCCACGCCTCGAAAATGTCACAAATGAAACATATCACAAGTGTGTGGTGTGTTTTTATTTATGCAGAATTTGTTAGTTGTGGTTGTGGTAGTGCCGGCCTGGGTATGGTGCTGAATTTTGGTTTACGACTTGTAACAGTTAATTAATATCCAGAATAAAAAACGCGATTTGAAATCAAAACATTTGCTTCAAGTGCCCGCCCGCATAAAAACTAACTGCGCTTGGTCTTGGTTACACAAATTAAAGGAATAACATTTGCATGAACGAAGTTTATAACAGCAGCTAATTGCCAGACTAATGGTTTTCAACATTTAACCGTTTTAAGATGCAGTTTCATCGACGTTTTAAGGACTATTCTATAGAAATATAGCTTTAATTTATCTTATGGTAATAAAATTACCTTTTTCATTGTCAAAATAATAGACATTTTAGAAAACAAATTGTCAGTCGCGAACTGCAATTTGGTTAAAACGAACTGTCAAACTCAATGCACGTTCCACATACGATCCACACTTCAACGAATAAAATGTTCTATATGTTCTATATTTACTTGTTATACACAAGATTCATCTAATTTATAAACAGATTTATAGTTCCTTAAATTTTCTGGTAAAACGGTTTGCAGATTTTGTCTTGAAGTTTAGAATTTTCATTTTAAATGGTTTTCTAATTCGATTTTTGATTTTTAGAGTGAACAAAATGAGCAATTATTGTCGAATGTATTAAACAATGACATCTGACAGTTTCTAACATCATCTGGCAATGGTTAACTATGACATTTCTGTCACACAAAATTGTAAGTTCAAACGACTGTTGTTAGATTGGAATTTGGTGCAGTAGAAGATAATTTATCTTATATTTCCAAATATTAAATTGGAGTGCCACAGGGAATTATGTTAAGACCAGTCCTCTTAATGATTTTTATAAATGAGTGAACAAGATTAAAATTTGTATGTTCAGTTCAAGGTTGTTGTGGAAATTATCAATTAATTTGTCAAGTACAAGTGAACATGACAGATGTCATAAGAATTGTCATTCATGAGTGATAATATGTAAACAATGAAAACCCTGCTAAATGCGGTCTAAAAATATATTTTCTTCAATCTTGGTGCAAACAAAGGCCCTCAATTTAATCTAGTGTTTATTAATAATCATGACCTAGACTATTTAACATTAAATTTTTAAAAAATATTTTTTTTTTTAATGAAAAATAACATTTCATGTCATATCGACTGTGAATCGTTACAAAACCACACTCAATGCACATAATACAATTTAATCACTTTATAGGGCAGCATTCTTTGTATTTTATTTATTTTTATGTTTTCTACTATCAAACTTCCGTTGCGATATTATAATTAATTCTATTCTTATATTAACAACAATTTCCTTTGTTTATTTAACAATTTTAGATATCATTTAAGACGTAGTAAGAAAAAAACCGCAGTCGTCGTGTATTTAAAATTAAAAAAACCTTGAAAATTGATATCAGGAATTTTATGGAGGAAACTGCATTATTGCATCAATAAAAAAAGCTATCTTCAAGGCGAAATTTTTAAATTAAATATTTAATTTTTTAAAAGGATTAAATTTCATTTGTGGTTTTAGATAAAGACTTTAAAGTTAAATAATTAGCTTTGACGTCTATAGACCACTTGTGTTGTGTTGTTTGTGATTTTGTAAAGCTTTCGAATAAAATAAATCATCCTATAGGAGGATGCCAAAATTTTAATCATATTTAAACATTTTTAAATATTTATGGTAAAACAATTAACCTATATACTCCTCAGAAGTACCCGTGGCGTGATAGTTAGTGCGTGCCAGAGGTCTTGGGTTCAATCCCTGCCTGTGTCATCTAAGGTTTTTTTAGGGATACTGCCACTTGCGAGGAATTGATAAGCCGTTCGGGTTCGGCTTAAAACTCTAGGTCCCCTCAATCCGTCACAATATTTCTCGCACCCGCGCTGGAATCATTGAGAGTTGTAGGTCACTAGGTCCTAGGTTTTAACGGACTGTTGCGCCACCTAATTTATTTTCAAAATATAATAGCGTGGATTAATTCCGTCTATTTGTTTTGTTTTTTTTTTTCAAAATTAGTCAGTAGTTTTAGGGCAGACTTAATTTCGAAGTCGATTTCCTTCTCGTGTCGTTCCAACTTCGAAAACATTACGGCGCTTCACTTTTAGACTCAAACCGACTGGAACCACAAGAGACCAGGGAGTTCGAACAAGAGTTCGGTCGAAAATACGTGGCGTCGGTCGTTGGCTGATATCTGAGAAAAACGTACACATTTTCTCCTATACAAATTGCAAAAAGTGCATGAGTTCCTGACCTACAGTCGCGTGTGATAAGTGAATTACTGTCAAACCCTCGTTTTGATGCATGTTCACGCGGGAGGAGTGTTTGTCCCGTATTTTTTGGAGGACGCCATCGGCAATACGGCCACCGTTACCGATGATTGCTACATGCTCATTATAAACGACTTTTTACTGCCAGAATTGGTTGAGCGGGGTTTGGTGAATAGGTGGTTTCAACAAGACGGTGCACCCGCACACACAGCAAGAGCCACAATGGATATTCTAAAGGAAGCTTTTTCTAGTAGAGTAATTTCCCGACTTGGTAATTTGGCAAGTTCGTCTGAGACTTACAATTCTCAACCATTGTGCGAATAATGTTGTCATGTTGTTTCTACTTATCACCCACAAAAATTTTAAAGGTTTAAATAAGAATGGCCATTAACCAATATTAATTTGTGTTATTATTTGGGTAAAATGTTTTTCAAAAACAAAATCGGGTGACTAATTTTGCGCAACCAAGTAGGAGAAGGGTAATAATTAGAATAAAATGAAAAGAGCTAAAAGTAGAAAGTGGAAAAAGTGTAATTATTAAAAAAGTGAAAAAATTAGAAAGAAAAAAGCGAAAAAATATGGAAGAAGTGGAAGTGAAGTAAGTGTTACAAACTGAAAATATGGAATGGTAAGAAAAGGAGAAAAATGAAAGAAGAAAGAGGGGTAGATAAAATATAAGAAGTAAAAGGACAGGAAATTTTAAGAAAATTTTAAGAAAAAGAAGCGAATGCAAAGAAAGTTTTAATTTTGTAAAGCATGACAAGGAAAAAAGAGGACATATAGAATATACATACTCAACCCGACAAAATCAGAAAAATTTCCTACCAAAAATCAAGCAAACGTACCACAATCAAAACACTATGATATTGTCACTGCCTCATTGACCCATTTCTATCAAACAATAAAACAAGTCCAATCGCGATGTCTATACTTAGCTTAAGAAGTCGTCCAAGAGACTTTGGTAACGAGCGACGACCGACGATAATAAAAACGGTGCGACGACGTCAGTGGTGTCGTTGTGGGGCTGCTATACCACCCGTCGCATCAGGCCCCCATCACCGCCCATCTACGATAAAGATGAAACCTATAAAGAGAAGTTTCATTGTTTGCCCCATGCGCTGTCATTGTCGTCGCTCGTCAGTTCTTCGTAAATATGTACATTTAATACTCGTACGTACGTGAGGCCGCGCCCCTCTTTATTTCCGTTCGTGACTTTTTCAAATCATTTCTGCGATTGTAATTTATTTTTGATTTCTCCACATTATTTTGCCATATTACTCTCGCTTTATGTATCGTCATTATTTTTTGTCTGAGAGATACCTTTAGATACTTTTGGTCTCTCGCACTAAATAATCTTTTTCTCTCAGTATACGTTCATCCAAAAATATAAAATTAAAAATAATTAAAATAAAAACTTAAATATGCAACCTACTCTCGACGACTTGTTTATTTCATATTCAATTAATCTTTGGACGTATTTTCAGACCGGATGTCTACCAAGTCGAAAATAGACAAACAAAATAAAAAACCTCCCCTGAACTGGTAGATACATCACTCGAAAAGAGATACAGAGCGGGAGAGAGATGAGCGAGAAGGTAAGGAGGTTTGGTGTGCTGTACGGGTAGATAAGATGCGCATAGGTAGAGGTACACTCACAGCAGGCCGCGAAATATCTTTGAAACATTTTTCAGATACGTTCTATAAATTTAATACCACCATCTATCGTCACTCGTTCCTCCTCGTTCCGTTTTGACAAGTCCTCGAAGAAGTTGAATAAACAAAATTACAAAATCTTGGATTGTGGTTGACAAATATCCGCCGATTGAAAACGACGACAAGGTAACAACGTGCAATTGTGAAATTGCCAAATCGCTCCCTTGTGTCTCCTTCATCTTCTAGACCTGCATTTTCTAAACCTAGAGATTTCCCAAGACCCCAAGGACCCTCCATACTGATTCCAACGAATGTTTGGTTGTATGTTAGAAATGCGGCAGATTTATTTGTGCAGTAATCAGCAACATGTTGCATTACACCGACACGGCAAGCGAGGCATCATCATCAGCATCAGTGCTGACCAAACGTATCGCAGGCACGATATGCGTGTCTTGTCTTGAGATCTATGCGTTGGGTTTAGTCATCGGTAGATAGGTATTTCGAACTTTTATATTTATGTCACTTCGTACTCGTGTTGCATCGAACGACCGACATGTCTCCATCTTTTTTGCAAATAAATTTATCACATCTTCTCATAGAACTTATATTTACGACACGACACGGAGACGATTATAACTACGCCCGACGCACGCGACGAAGGCCTTCGTCGCGTGCGTCGGGCGTAGTTATAATCGTCTCCGTGTCGTGTCGTAAATATAAGTTCTATGAGAAGATGTGATAAATTTATTTGCAAAAAGCATCGTCATAATCTAAAATTAAAATTTTCTGCATTACGCACTAACGCACGGTTAACATTGTCGCATACGAATACGACTACGAGTATAGAAAAAAATCAAAATCAAATAAAAGAGGGGAAATATCAGTCGGGTGTAATGGCGTGAAGGTACTGTGATATTTATGGACTTGTTTACAATATTCTCCGCAATGAATTTATTCACGAAAATAAACTTAGCGACTTGAAACACAATTTCGCAATGTCCCAAATTAATATTTGCAACTGATTGTGAGTAAGAATATCTTAGCTAGCTCGTTGTTACCTGTTGGTTTGGATAGAACATAGAACATTTTCAAATGTATAGATATGAAATTATTGATGAAGGCGTTGATAAATAAGTTGAGCTTTTGAAAGGGTTAAATTACGTAGTTCTTAAGGAACTTTATTCTTGTGTTAGGCACATAAAATAACTAAGGTGAAATTAAGATAATTTCAGCAATCTGAATTATAGTTCACTGCTAGAAGCTTTTTAAAAGTCAACAATTTTTTTATTAGGAACATTTGTATATCAATTTCATCCCCAAAAGCGTTTAGAACTATTTTTTGTTCATTTAAGGCAGGCTCCATTTCGTATATAAAAAACAAGGAAGGTGATAGGACACTTCCTTGCGGTACACCGGCTTCAATTTTCTTTTGTTCATTACGTATATAAAAAAAGGCTGGGATGCAACCCACACTGATAACTTCCCATCCCGTCTGTCGATTTGTCTTGCTTAAAAGTTTGTAGGGTTGGATTAAAAAAGTTGTTAGTTGAATTATTCTTAAAAATTTTAAAATTACCAACAATATTTTTCTTATAAAGAAATAGTTTGGTTTGAAAATCTAGTTTTGTTAAATAGATTTTTAGTCGAAAACAAATTTTTACCAATTTAAGTAGCATTTCTTAAATTTTTACAAATTGGATGAATGAAATTAATTTGAGAGATATCGAGAACCGAACATCAATTTTTACCAAATTTGCGCACTTTTTCTTGTAGATTTTATTTTTCTATGAAAAAACGGTTTGTTGGATTTTTATAAGAAAAAACTAATGAATATCGAAAACAATATTTTCTGTGAAATAAAAAAAGTTTGAAGACAATATTTTTAATTTTTGAAAAGCTATTTGAGTCGAAAGTAAATTTTTACCAAGTTTTAGTATTGTTTTTATGTCAGGTTTTTATTTTTTGTAAAAAAAACTGTCAATCCGATTTTTCTCAAAATTTTACTGAATGTTGACAACAATATTTTTTAAAACATAAAAGTAGTTTAAAGCCAATATCTCAAAGTATTAAAAAGATATTTGAGTCGAAAATCAATTTTCTCCAACTTTTATTGATTTTTTGTTTAGGTTTTTATTTTTTTGTAAAAAACTGTCTATTCGATTTTTCTCAAAATTTTTCCGAATGTTGAAAACAATATTTCTTATAAGTTAAAATTAGTTGAAAGCCATAATCTCATTTTTTTTAAAAGATATTTGAGTCGAAAATTTTTTACCAACTTTTGTTAATTCTTTTTTTAGGTTTTTAATTTTTTGTAAAAAAACTGTCAATTTGATTTTTTTCAAAATTTTACTGAATGTTGACGTACGAACGTTCGTTCACACGCACGCACAGACATCTTTCTAAAAATCTTTTATTTCGACTCTAGGGACCTTGAAACATCGAGAAATGTCAAAATTTTCAATTTGACAAATCGGACCCATTACAATAACTTCATATTTGAAGTTAAAAACAAGGAAGGTCCTAGGACACTTCCTTGCGGTACAGCGGCTTCAATTTTCTTTAGTTTTGAGTACTCTAAACAGCCGGTTCGTAATATTTCATATAATTTCAGTATTTAGTAGTAATGCCCTATGCAGTTTATGCTCAAGTACCAAGTGTTACACCTTGTCAAAGGATTGAGCAATATCTCAAACAAAAGGATCTGGTTTTTGTTTCGGGTTTCTGAATCATTTACCACCTTGAGATTTTATTGGCGGATCTTATGTCTGGGGTCTTTTTAAACGATTTGCTGCTAAAAGCATTGTACATCAGCAATAAATTGTTCTACTTCATTATCGACTTTTTCAATTCTTTGCATGGGTTAAGGTCTAAGGTTTATAAAACTTTGAAGTTAATGTCTGAATTCGTTCCAGTTTGCAGCGTAAAAAACAAAAGGTTTAAATACTCTGAAAATCCAAACGGAACTTATCTCGACCTAACCTAAAATTTCCTACATTTTTTGTCCTGATAGATTTTTCCCGTAAACAACGCGTAAATGAAATCTTTCTATATAACCTCCGAAAACCGTATTATTGCAATCAACACAACAAAAACTAAATTTAGGGGTTTTTAAAATCATTTTAGGATTTACCGAAACACCGTAAAATAAACCCAGACACTTTTTTTAAATATTTTTGTTGACTTGTGTAACGAAAACTGCAAGTTTATCCAATTTTGTTAAAGGTAAAACGTGGCTAAAAATTTAAAATGTTCAAATTTGAACTACTACTACTAATAAAAGGTAATTCATTTTTTGGTTTCCAAAATAAAGCTTAATAAGACAGGCATTATTGATGAATATTTTAATTTTAATTCGTAGTCTTTTTGATTAAAAAGAAAAAATGTAACGAACAGACCTTTAAAATTATTAAAACTTACGACTATCATACAAATGAATACGAATTCCATCGCAATCGGAAACTTTTACGCATTCCGAAATTCGGATTTCGTGATACGTTTTTTTGGGATTCGTAAAATTTTACTATTACGATGGAATTCGTATTCATTTGTATGATACTCGTAAGTTTTAACAATTTTAAAGGTCTTTTCGTTACATTTTTTTTATCAAAAAGACTACTTATAGATGCAAAACGGAATATAGCCCAAAAAGTGTGATTTTGAAAAGAATTTTTATTCGCGAGTTTGTGGAAACATTTTGTGAGACTATCCACTTTGTAGATTGAATTAGATTACTTCGATTCCCTCATTTAATTCACATAGAGTGCCAGTTTGAAGAAGATTGTGAAGTGATGGAATTTAAGAGTCATTTTTTTCGAAATTAAGCTGAAAACTACATTTCGGTCAGCGCAACGTTAGAAATTACAAATAAAGAGCTGTGTATTTATCAATTTCAGAGTGATTGCCTATCCAGATGACGTTGCTATAGCGGTTTCAGGAAAGCATCTTAACACCTTAAGGGAACTCTTACAAAATGCCTTGGACAGACTAATATTTTGGGCTGATCGGTGTGGACTGGGTGTGAACCGACACAAAACCGAATTAGTCCTATTTTCGAGGAAATACAAAATTTCGTTTGTTAACCCTCCCTATCTTAAAGGGATTTAATTGAAATTCTCAGACGAGGCTAAGTACCTGGGTCTTATTTTAGACAAAAAAACTAAATTGGAAACACAATGTACAAGAAAGAATCAAAAAAGCTACTGTAGCTCTCTTTTCTTGCAAAAAAGCTATTGGTAATAAATGGGGCTTACAACCTCGAATCACGCATTGGCTATACACATCGGTAATCAGGCCGATTTTAATGTACGGTGTGGCAGTATGGTGGACTGCTTAAGAGAAAGCTATAAATCGCGACAAATTAAATAAAGTCCAACGTTCAGCATGCCTATGTATGTATAAGCGGACCGCTTAACACGACCCCATCTGCGGTACTGGACACCCTACTCTACCTAACACCTCTTGATATATTTGGCAAACAATAGCTGCAACCTGTGCTATTCGCCTCAAAGCTTCGTCGCAGAAGATTAACAATAACATTGGCCACTCCGTAATTCTTTGGTATTTTGGAATCAATTCCAAAGCACACTACACCATCCCCCGACTTCAATTCGACAGAAACTTCCAGATTTCTATACCTTCCAGATATTTCTGGAAGGAAAGGGCATTCCTGGAAGACG
This sequence comes from Eupeodes latifasciatus, assembly GCA_920104205.1. Classification (NCBI taxonomy): domain Eukaryota; kingdom Metazoa; phylum Arthropoda; class Insecta; order Diptera; family Syrphidae; genus Eupeodes; species Eupeodes latifasciatus. The sequence continues at coordinate 129,330,032 of OV049926.1, read as the reverse complement.
AGTCAATCCACTTTTATACAGATGGATCAAAAACAAAAGAAGGGGTTGGTGAACTGATATTAAGCCTCTCATTCCGCCTTCCCAATTATTGCATCGTGTTCCCGGCGGAACTTTTGACGATAAAAGAAGTCTTGTCCTGGCTTACAGAAAAAGTGATATCAACATCTGATATCCGTATTTTCTTAGATAGTCAAGGCGCTATCAAATCTCTGGACTCTGTCTCTACAAACTCTATAACAGTCCATCATCGACTGTCGATCATCTCTAATGGAGATGGCACAACAGTTTAATATTCACCTTTGATGGGTGCCGGGATATAGAGACATTCCAGGTAACTGTAAGGCAGATGAACTCGCCAGGAACGGTACAGTACAACCCATTCTACCACGTTTTGCAAATACTGGCATACCAATCGCTGCATGTAAACTATTGATAATGAAGAACGCTGTTAAGAAGGCAAACACCAGGTGGAACAGCATCACCACGTGCCTGCCTAGTCACAAAAAAAAATCTGGCCTACACTAGATTTAAAGCGAACAAGGTTCCTGCTATCTCTAAGCAGATCGCATATAAGCTCGATAATAGGTGTCATAACCGGGCACTGTCTAATAGGAAAGCACGCCACGCGGCTAGGCGTATTCTCAAATGACTTTTGCAGAAGTTGTATGGATGAGGACGAGGAGGAAACAGTTCTTAACCTTCTCTGTACATGCCCTGCTCTAGCTCAAAAACGCAAGAATTACCTAGGAGATCTATAACGATCAAAAACATATTAGCATAATCAGCCTCTCACGTTTCGTAAGGGACTCAAACTGGTTTCATTGAGCTTAGGAGAAAGCCTCAAGATTCATGTGGTATCACAATGGGCCATCAAATAGGACTAAGTGTGTCCTACTCCATCACAGACAGCCACTTTAACCTAAACTAACCTAACCTTATCAATTTAATTTACTACCCACTCTGAAACTAGCGAAAATTATTAAATGAACAATAAACGCATGATTTGAAGTCGACGAAATGTCTCCAAATGGTGTCAATGGAACAAATCCTGAAACTAAAGTCATTTAGCATTAAAAATGTATGCACATAAAGAACTAAGCTTTTAAAATAATTAACTAGGCTTAATTGCGAGGTTCTCTTTCCTATTACGTGTCGTGGTAATGCAATTTCTTTTTGTTCCATTTCCTTATAAACTAGCTCAGACTTTGTGAGTATGTAAGCTTTTTGGAAACTGCTATAATCTGAACTCAAATTGCATTTTTATGAAAAGCCATTAACAAAAACGCCTTCACCATCAAAAAAACATACCTACGTAATATGCTAACAATATGTAACCAACTAGTAACCATAAGCATACAAAGGTGAAACACCCACTCTCCAATATGCACCTGAACAGGAACACGTCGCGTCCGTATAGTCGTCGTCGGTCGTTCGGTGGTTGTCTTGTCTCGTCGAAGCGCGGCAGTGAGGCGGCGGCGGCGCGGCGCGGTGGCGCACACATGCAGCACGAGAACAGGATATGATGCGTGCTCTATAGTAGGTGGTGTACAACACGAGCTCATTACTTCCTTCGTTTTGTCCGTCGTCATCGTCGTCGGTAAGACAGAGAGACACACATCAATTAACTTTGAATTATGACACGAATTTAAGATTAAACAAAAAAGATATGAAATCCTTTTTGTTTTTGTTGTTTTTTTTTTTTGGAGGCAGCAGTATGTCCTTTGTAATTGTAGAAGCTTCAAAAGCACAAAGAGATTGGACGAACTTGCTCAAGTTGTCTGCAAAACTTTATTGAAGAAGGTGGAGAAAACTCTTAAAGTGGTTTCAAGTTCAAATTCAGGACTTGTCCTTAAAGTTAAGGAATCTTATTAACTTCCCATAGGAAGTTATTGTAATCGGTCCGATTTGTCGAATTGAAAGTTTTGACATTTCTCGACGTTTCAAGGTCCCTAGTGTCGGAATAAAAGATTTTAATAGAGATGTTTGTGCGTGCGTGTGTACGTACGTTCGTACGTCCGTATGTTCGGGAAGGTTTTTACGTCGTCCATAGCTCAAGAACCAGTAGAGATATCGACTTCAAATAAATTTTGTTATACAGATAAAAATGCAGAAAGATGCAGAAAGGGCTCTCAAGAAAATTAAGTGGGTGGTTCTTTTATCTTCGCAATTTGAAAAAAAAAAAAAGGTGATCCAATAACGCTAGAGACTTGAATTAAATTGTATATTATATATTGTTACGTGATACCAAACAAATATATTTTTGGAAAAAATTCCAATAAACGGTTTTTTTAAAAATCAAAATAACTGAAAACAAAATATTTGTCACCTCGAAAATTTTACGAAAAAAATATGATTTTATCTCTAAAACAATTGTATGCAACGAAGAATAACGTTTTTGACATCTGGTAAAATTTTGAAAAAAGCGAATTGAGAGTTTTTGTACAAAAAATAAAAGCCTCAAAAAAATTAACAAAAGTTGGTAAAAATTGATTTTCGACTCAAATATCTTTTCAAAAATTAAAAATATTTGCTTCAAACTAATTTTATCTTATAAGAAATATTGTTTTCAACATTCGATAAAATTTTGAGAAAAATCGAATTGACAGTTTTTTTTTTACAAAAAATAAAAACCTAAAAAAAAAACAATACCAAAACTTTGTAAAAATTTACTTTCGACTCAAATAGCTTTTCAAAAATGAAAAATATTGCCTTCAATCTTATTTTATCTCATAGAAAATATTGTTTTCGAGATTCAGTAATTTATTATAAGAATCCAACAGTCCGTTCTTTCATAAAAAAAATAAAAGCTACAAAAAATAGAACGCAAATTTGGTAAAAATTGATGTTCGGTTCTCGATATCTTTCAAATTAATTTTATTCATCCAGTTTATATTTGTTTATATGTATAAGAAATAAAAACTTTTAAGAAATGCTACTAAAATTGGTAAAAATTGGTTTTCGACTAAAAATCTCGTTAACGAAACTAGATTTTGAAATAATAAAACTATTTCATTATATGTAAAATATTGTTGGTAATTTTGAAATTTTAAAGAAAAATTCAACTGAAAACTTTTTTAACATAACACGAAAACGGGATGGGAAGTTATCAGTGTGCGTCGCATCCCAGCTTCTTTTTTTTTTTTGATAGGTATGTACTTGAAAATGCCAAGTAACGCACTTTGTCACATCGAGTACTTAAGTATCAAAGTTGATGAGTAGTATTTTGCAAGTACTTGACCAGATCTACTTTTATCTGATGGATGATATACAAAATGAACGTTTAATTTAAAACGAAAAAAACTCAATAGGTTAGAAAATACTGCTCAATTTCTATACTACTCAAGTATTGAGTTCTTGAAGTACTGCTCAAGTATTTGAAGTGCGGTTGAGGCACATAAAATGCGGCGCTAGTACTTCTTTTCTATAACTCTTAAAAATATACTGATACTTACCATTTATTAACACCATTACATTGAAGTACAAGTATTAGTGCATAAAAGGAGTAAAGGACTGAACCTGAAATACTTGCTTTATGAAACATTTTTTCAAAACCAATACATGTCCTTGAAAAATTAAAGAATAAAATCATGTATGTATGTATAAAAAGAAGTAAAATAAACGAAAAACAATTGTAAAACTGGCAGAGCGGAAAAAATTGATGAATGGAGAACGATGATGACAATGAACATGGAACATGCTAGCCGTCCGTCCTGATGATGTGTCCTTCTCCTGACTCCTAAAAATACGGCCTACCGGCATTGAATTCACATAATAAGGAACCAAGGAACAGGAGCATCAGGAGCAGCATTTGGTGTAGCACAGAAGCAAGCATCTCCATATAAAATATCAGCAGCTGCACTTTCAGCTGCATGTAAAAGTTGAAGCTAAAGAAATCTGGTTTGTCGACTGGGTGTATCATCGCCAAGCAGGACGTCAGCCAGACACGTTCTCTTATGACGACGATAAGTTCTTTTTTTATTCGTTTTTTTATGTTTTTTTTTTGTAGATGCCAAAATGGTTTTGCTTAAAATTCTTTCTTATATTTCTTTTATTTTCGTTGTCGTTTTGTTGGAGGCAAGAAGCAAGTGAATCAAGGCACATGTACAAATGACATCCCGGTAGAAGGACCAAAAAGGAAATCAGCAGCAAGAAACAAAAAAAAAGAAAACAAAATCTGTCTGGAACTCAAGGATGCTGCTCCTGCTTCTCCTCTCTTTCGAGACGAGGATGTGCATTGCCAACTAAACATATAAAGCTTTAATGATGGTTTGGTTGCATACGAGTAGGTAGTTGGTACTTATACCAAAATGTATGTTTGGCTTCAATGGTGTGTGCATGAGTGAATTAAAGTATTCCGAGACCAAATTGGCGGGTTGCAGTTTTTGGTTTTATTTTTGGAGATTTTTGGTTTTTTTTGCTGTTGAGAATTTGTCTTTTTTTTAGGTTTGTTCTTAATTCGTTTGGCAAATTTATTTCATCAAAAAAGCAGATGTGCACTCGTTGAGGTCACGGATGCACATCAATTATATCTACGAACTGAATTAATGTGGTTAATTTAACCGGTCAATGGAGTTTAAAAGGGATTTTTTGGGCGTTTTTTGGATTCGAATAAAAAATACATTTCCGCTGCCTGAAAATTTGACACAAGTCAAGACAAAGTATGTGCACTGGAATTTAAGCTGTGTGTTTTTCTTAGCTACAAGACTGGCAATAAAGTTCAATAATTGGAAGACTTGAATAAGTTTTTACGATGTGAATTAAGTAATTAGACGGTATGACTTTAGATTGGGAAATATGTAGGAAGTTTTGAAAACCTAATATTTTTCCAGCAACACAAACCATGCATCATTTAAAAAAGGTTTTCCAAAAGAATTTTATTTTGAATAGCCCGCTATTTGGACAGCTGTCACAATTGAAGCTGTCATCTTTTGACAATTGACAAAAAAATATGCCATAACTGAAATTGATATCTGATATATACATACCTCACCAACGCATTGAAATTGTTAAAATTGGTGACAATTTTGAAGTCACAGTTCGTAAAACTAAATGAGTTTTGGATCGTAAAACTTTTTTTATATTGTGCGCTCACTCAAGGGGTTATGAATACCCTTATAATGATTAAGCAAAGAACCAGCAATTAGGAAAGAAGAATAGGATTGGAAAAGAGAAACCTTTGGTTTCGAATGTCTGCACATTGTAATGAGTGGGAAATATTGAGAATGGTAAAGAATTCCACATTCGTGTAGTGCGACTACTATAAAAATAATCCATGTACTCAACAGCAAAATTGGGCTCAAGGATAAACTGATGAGAATTTCTAGAAGTACGCATATTGTGGTTGAATTGTTTAAGGCAAAGAATGCAACTGGCTATTTCACTTAAGCATTGATGATAAAACACCCTTGCGGCGGTGTTCAAGAGATGTAGGTAAATGCCTCATTAAGAAAACGATCGTATATCCTTTACAGAGCTCTCTTTTTTTAATTCTATCCAAAAGACTCAAGTACGTTATTGGGTACCAGATCAATAATATAAATTATACTCTAGTCTTGGAAGAATAGAAGCTTTGTAAATTATAGCCAGATTAGAAGGGGTTAAACACTTCGTGCAATGTCATAGGAAACCTAAACACTTAGGAACATTTTTGGAGATGCCAAATAGATGATCACTCCAAAAGAGATGGTAAGTCAAATAGTGATGCATATACCAAGAACCTCAAGCTATCTTCTTGATGCAAGCACCACCCATGGATCGTGCATTAGGGGAGGGTTACGCTTTTGCGACAGTATACTGCATTGACTTTTCGAAGCATTAAATTCTACATGGTTCTGGGTCCCTCATTGGACAATGCTCAGTATATAATGAGCTTATCATACGCTACCGTTGGTAGTCCACATCCGCAGGACAAGGATGAGAATCCAAAAACGAATATGAAAAGCTTAGGGTATTGGCATCAGCGAAGCAATTTAGTGGGTTAGAAGTTGCAGATAAAAAAGCATTTATAAATGTAAGGAAGAGTGTCGGAGACAAAACGGAGCCCTGAAGCACACTAACGTTTATTTTATGGCTATCACATTTAAACTCGAAAAATACTACTTGAACGGTCCGAAAGGTATTTTCTAACCTAACAAAGAAGAGATATATTCGGAAAGAGACCTGTAGAGTACGACAGATGGAAAAGCTTACGCAGTGGTTTTTCCAGCGTTGAAGAACACCTCTTCAAAAAAATAGCGGGGATACCATCTGGGCCAGCGGATTTATGAATGTCGAGGTCTTTAAGTATTCTAGGGGCTGTACAAGTGCGAAAGAAGTTTTAATAAATAAAATCGTTTAAGCTTTTAAGTACAGGAGGAGTCATGTCACTCACTGGCAACATCAAATTAACAGCAAAATGCTGCAAGCAAATAGGCTTCATTAATCGAACTATCAAAAGGAACCGACGATAACTTATTGCAACGCACATTTTTTTCAAATCGTCGAGTATGTCCGTTACAGTTCTTTCTATCTTGTTTGAACTTATTCCGGTTTTCATCAGCAGGGTTGCCTTTGTAAATCCGGAAACTTACATCTTTGATCGTATAACCTCTTCAAAGATGAAACCAATCGATAGGTTTTCTTTGGGTTTGATAGATTTATACTACAAAGAATTAAAGTTGTAACCATTATTGCTCTTTATCCACGTCTTTATCCAGGACGCATGTTTCTTAAGGGCAGAATGTGCATGCATACAAGTCGAAGAAGACCTCAACAAATTTCATATGCAATGCTTGGGTTCTATCACATGTATTCTCCGATTTTAAATAGTGGCTTGTTGTCTTTATTTTTTTTATAAATTAATTTTTTTTTCTTTAGGAGCTTTACTTCGTTTTTTTTTTTTCTCGTCATTGAAAATAACTTTCAGCAATTCCGGGACATGTATGTTTTTTGGGGAATTTTGCTCGTAAAACCAAACTGTATCAAGTTGTTTAGCTTTTCCGAGTTATTTTAAGTATCAGCGATCCATTAATATGCACTGATTATCACTCTTCTGATACTTTACTGATACTGATTATCACTCTTCTGATACTTTAAGTTTTATTTCATTTAAAATCTTCCTTTAACCAAGAAATAAATAAATAAATTACAGAGACTTATTTTTTTAGATCGCAGATCATTGAAAAATCTTCTATCGACAAGATTGAGATAGGATGGTTGAGTGATTGTTACTAACTTACGTGACGGTCTGTAAAGTAGTTTGTATGACATTTGTGCATTAATATTAACTGCGCATTATTCTATCTTACAACAATTCAAGACAATCACAAGTCTGGCCTTCTCTATAAAAAAAAAAACGTGCCACACCCTCATGACAGGTTTTCCGTACTTTTGTTTTAATTTTCATCATCACAATGGTGTGATCAAATCGCAAAAGCAGCGACCCATATAAATGACTACTAAGAATTGTCTATACATACTCCTATCTTCTTTATATCGGGCGATTTTTTAAGAGCTTGAGAACTTTTTTTAAAAAAAAAACGCATAAAATTTGCAAAATTTCATCGATTCTTTATTTGAAACGTTAGATTGGTCCATGACATTTACTTTTTGAAGATAATTTCATTTAAATGTTGACCGCGGCTGCGTCTTAGGTGGTCCATTCGGAAAGTCCAATTTTGGGTAACTTTTTCGAGCATTTCGGCCGGAATAGCCCGAATTTCTTCGGAAATGTTGTCTTCCAAAGCTGGAATAGTTGCTGGCTTATTTGTGTAGACTTTAGACTTGACGTAGCCCCACAAAAAATTGTCTAAAGGCGTCAAATCGCATGATCTTGGTGGCCAACTTACCGGTCCATTCCTTGAGATGAATTGTTCTCCGAAGTTTTCCCTCAAAATGGCCATAGAATCGCGAGCTGTGTGGCATGTAGCGCCATCTTGTTGAAACCACATGTCAACCAAGTTCAGTTCTTCCATTTTTGGCAACAAAAAGTTTGTTAGCATTGAACGATAGCGATCGCCATTCACCGTAACGTTGCGTCCAACAGCATCTTTGAAAAAATACGGTCCAATGATTCCACCAGCGTACAAACCACACCAAACAGTGCATTTTTCGGGATGCATGGGCAGTTCTTGAACGGCTTCTGGTTGCTCTTCACTCCAAATGCGGCAATTTTGCTTATTTACGTAGCCATTCAACCAGAAATGAGCCTCATCGCTGAACAAAATTTGTCGCGAAACACATTTCGAACCGAACACTGATTTTGGTAATAAAATTCAATGATTTGCAAGCGTTGCTCGTTAGTAAGTCTATTCATGATGAAATGTCAAAGCATACTAAGCATCTTTCTCTTTGACACCATGTCTGAAATCCCGCGTGATCTGTCAAATACTAATGCATGAAAATCCTAACCTCAAAAAAATCACCCGATACAATCGAATTCCAATCTGATTTATATCCTCCCTATAATTTCTCATTTAATCAAAACTTCTAAAACCTAGTGCCGACTGTTCTTTTTTATCGTTCTTACACACGCAACATTCTTTATGGGATCATCATTAGTTCATCTGTAATTTGCATCAATTTGCAATTTCTACTCTTTAAGTGATAGCGAATTACGTAATGCGACCATAGCAGTAATACGTGTGAGATATCACGGCCTTGGATCGTGAGGATAGCAACGACAGCTCTGCCAAAACTGACGTAAGGTTTTCTTTATCTGTCAAAAGACTTCCGTGAATCATGGTGGATAAAAGAAAAGAACTAAGAATTGATATTTTGTTTTTGTGATCTTGTTTCCAATGAAAATGTTGATTTGGAATTTAAATGTATCATTGGTTATTTTATCCCTACGCCAACAGTGGAGACGGTAGTCATTCACCACAACAGTCGCGTCACACACTACGCTGCCACTTTATGAAGAAAGTGCCAATGTTGAATTAACGGGTATAAATATGTATACCACTTAAGCGGCGCTTACAGCGGAAAACTTCAAACAATTTTTGACGAATCGACAAAAAGTTAAACGAAAAGAAAAATGCGAATAACAGCTACAACACATCACTCAACACCGGATGGCATGGCATGGCATGGCATGACATGGTGTGGCATGGCGGTCGGTATATGCCATTATCGCTAGATGAGGTTCAAATGCGGGCAAATAAACCGCATCTCAATGAAAATACACACATTCATAGTCACAAATATATAAATACAATACACACATATGAGGATCGTTTGTAACGGGAAGTTGTATACAATGTCACTCTTTTGGTTGGGGTGTAATTTTGCTGGTTTTGGTTTTGGTTTTCTTTTATTTTTATTTTTATTTTAAACTCGGTTAGCAACAAGCTGATATTAATGCATTCTTATGAACATAAGATTTATTTAAAAATGTTGATAAGAAAAATAGAAGGGATTTCCTGGCTGGCGTGGCGGGAGCGGCCGGCGGCGGCGTGGCGGTGGCACAAAAAAGCACAGCAACGAGCGGTGAGATTATGATATCAAAAGAAATTCTTGATGGTCAGGGATTTTTTTGTGTAGAATTAAAATTTATTTTGACAGCTTAAATTCCAAAAACAAAAAAATCAAGGATTTATTGCAAAAAGGTGCCGAAGCTTGTTCAATATTAAAAACTGACCTTTGAAGGATTAGATGTGCGTACAAATAAGATCCCATTGTTCGAGTTGTACAAAAATAAAGTATCTACGTTTGTGGTACAAACTTATGACAATTTTTAATTTAACTTAGTAGAAATAATATTTTAGGTATTTTGAACCTGTACGCTTTAAAGCCTTTGATTGAACTAGAGCAAGGTTATGTGATGACAACGATAAAAAATGGATGATCAAAAAGATAAATAAGGTCAATAAAAGAAATAAAGTGTTTTTTCTTGGAAAATGTAGAATTTAAAATTCACTAAAAACTCCCAAAACCAAAACATATTTTCAACAGGAACAAGTGTTTTTTAAATGTCAATCCGAAGAGGGTTAAGCCTGTTAAATATTACATTCGTTAAGTGACAACACTTTGTTATTATCACTCTATACAAAATATTAAATTATAATCACTTGATCAGTTTATTGAAAATCAGAAAATTTTTTTTTTGTTTTTCTGTCTGAATAAAATATCGTTACCTAGAAGACGTTGTTTTACTTATAAAGGAACTTTATAAATCTAATTAGCCAATAGGTTATGGGCCCAGATTTCTAGAAGGACCAACGTAACAGAAAATAAAAAAATGGCCGAATCTTTAAGGACTTCAATAACAAAATTGGGTCAAGATAACTACCACATTTTGGAAGTACAAGCTAGAGCTTTTGTTGAGAAAGGATGGCCTTTGGGAAGTGGTTCTTAATCAAAAACCTGAACCACCAACAGCAGAATGGACCAAAAAGGACAGCGATGCGAAAGTTCTCATCGGCTTGTCTGTTGAGGACAACCAACTTCACCATGTCAGGAAGGCTGACACAGCAAAGGCTGCGTGGGACAAGCTTAGACATCATCATGAAAAATCGACACTAAGCAATAAGGTACAGCTCATGCGAAAAATATGTAGCTTAAAATTGGAAGATTCAAGCATGGAGCAACACATTCAGACAATGACGACACTTTTCGACAAACTAGCAGCATTGGGTGAAGATCAGTTGTCGGAAAGTTGGGCTGTTGCAATGGTTTTAAGCAGTCTGCCCAGGTCATACGATACACTTGTTACAGCTCTTAAAACCAGAGATCAAGCGGCATTAACTTTGGATCTAGTAGAAGCAAAGTTACTGGAAGAGTTTTCAAGGCAAAATAAGGGGAATGATAATACTGCACTAAAGGTATCTAATAAATATTCGAACGAATCTACTAAATGTTTCTTTTGTAATAAAAAGGGTCATATGAAGAAAGATTGCCGCAAATATATCCAGTGGAAAAATTCTAAGAAACAAGGAAAAGTCAACACCGTAACTTCGTCCAATGAATTTTGTTTTGGTTTGAGTGACAGGATGTATAATGGTTGGCTTATTGATTCAGGTGCAACAGTTCATATAACCAACAACCTTAAGAATTTCACAAGCATGGACTCAACTCATAATGAAAAGGTGATAGTGGCAAATGGTGAAGAAATTATTCCGAAAGGAAAAGGAGTTTGTATGCTTCAAGTATTGAACGGCAATAACGAGAAAGCAACAATTCGAATCGAAGATGTTCTTTATATCCCTGATCTTCAAGGCAGTTTATTATCTGTGAAAAGAATAACAGACAAAGGATTTGCGGTAAGTTTCGGAAATAGGATTTGCTCAATCAAGACGGATAAAGGACAAGAGGTAGCAGTAGCTGACTTAACTGGCAACCTATACAAATTGAGGCTTAGATTCAACTTCAACAATTCGAAGGCACTTTTGGTGAATGACGGAGGGACTCAAAAACACTGTATTGATTATTGGCATCGTTTGTTTGGTCACAGAAGTACTGAAGCTATTAAAAGATTGGCCAAAGATAAAATGGTGAGTGATTTTAATATTATTAATTCTAAGCACAGTAGTGAAAGTCATTCACCTATGGACTTAATTCATAGTGATGTATGTGGGCCAATGCAGACAACTACACCAAGTGGAAATAGATTTTTGTTGACGTTTATTGACGACTTTAGCCGTTATACTGTAGTATACCTCTTAAAAGATAAATCTGAGGTATTTGAACGGCTTATTCAATATGTTGAAACTGTCAAAAATATTTTTTCGCTAAGGCCCAAAGTCATAAGATCTGACAATGGCGGTGAATTCACTGCAGGAAGAGTTTTAACATTTTTAGAAGGACAAGGTATTAAGTATCAACATAGTGCACCTTACACTCCTCAACAAAATGTGACGGCTGAACGCAAAAACAGATCTTTGGTAGAGATGGGTAGGTGTATGCTTCTGGAGGCGAACCTAGGATATGAATTCTGGGGAGAAGCAATTATGACCGCGAACTACTTGCAAAATAGACTGCCCTCGAGTACAATTCCAACAACACCCTATGAAAGATGGACTGGAAAGGCACCAAATATAAGTCATCTTCGTATTTTTGGAACAAAGGCTTTTGTCTACATCCCTAAAGAAACTCGAAGAAAGTTAGATGATAGAGCTGAGGCTAAGATTTTTGTTGGTTACGACGAGCATTCAAAAGCTTATCGGTTTGTTGACAAAAGAACCAAGAAAATTACAATTAGCCGAGATGCAAAGTTCTTTGAGTTATCAAAGAATGAGGAGGTTCATACGGAAAAGCGTAATTGTACCAAGACGAACAGTTCAGAACTAATAGTGCCAATTTTACCAAAAATCCAAGACGTGACTAAAGAACCAGAAGATACCAATAACGACGAAAATATAATAGAAGAGGAATTAGAACCAACACAGGAAGATCTACCAAGAACATCAAGCAGACAAAATAAAGGAGTCCCACCACAACGCTTTATAAGCGGTGCAAATATGGTACAGCAAGACCTTGTGAAAGAGCCTAGAAACTATAAGGAATCCATTACTTGTAAGAATAAAGAAGAGTGGAAAAAGGCAATGACAGAAGAAATGCAAGGACTTGAGAAAAACCAAACATGGGAATTAGTATTTCCACCAAGTGGTGCGAACATAGTCGGTTGTATATGGACCTATAAGATTAAACGAAACGTTCAGGGAAGTATTTAGAGGTTCAAGGCTCGACTTGTCGCGCAGGGATTCAGTCAAAAATATGGACAAGATTACGACCAAACTTTTGCACCAGTCATCAGGCAGACAACTTTTAGACTTCTTCTCTCTATAGCAGGAAAATGCAAAATGAAAGTTCACCATATGGATGTAAAGTCAGCGTTCTTAAACGGAGAACTCAAGGAAGAGATTTATATGAAACAACCACCTGGGTTTGAAGTTGGAGAACAGGGCTTGGTTTGCCGATTAAGGAAGATTCTATATGGTTTGAAGCAAGCAGCACACGTGTGGAACGAAGTAATTCATAATGTTCTCATTGGAAGTGGTTTCATCCAGAGTAAAGCAGATCTATGCCTATACATTAGTTTAACGAAAGGTGAATGTCGTTATCTACTGGTGTATGTCGATGACATTTTAGTTGCTAGTAAGGATGAATCACTTATCAAGAAAACAGAGGCATTGCTAAATCAACATTTTGAAATGAATAATTTGGGAGAGATTAATCACTACTTGGGGATTGAAGTCTCCAACGACAGCAATATGAATTACAGAATAAGGCAAAAACAATACATTGATAAACTAATTCAAGACTTTGGACTTACAAATGCAAAGGACTCAAAAGTTCCTATTGAACCTGAATATGACAAGTCAACTGAAGGAAGAGAGCCATTACTACAAAACAAGGAATACCAAAGACTAATCGGATGCTTATTATATATAGCAATTAACACCAGACCAGACATAGCAGCAAGTATATCAATTTTGGCAAAAAAGACATCGTCACCAAATCAAGCTGATTGGATCGAACTTAAACGGGTTCTTAAGTATTTAAAAGGTACATCTAATTTGCAATTAAATCTCAGTAAGGACAATACAACTAAAAATAATTTAATCGGATATGCTGATGCTAATTGGGCAGCAGATAGAGAAAACCGAAAATCAAACTCAGGATACATATTCTTCATAAACGGAGGAGCTATATGCTGGTGTTGTAGAAAACAAACTTGCGTATCCTTATCCACAACTGAAGCAGAGTTTATAGCTTTATCGGAAACATGCAAAGAAGCAGTTTGGCTAAGAATGCTCTTAAGCGATCTCGAAATTCCCCAACAACAACCAACTTTAATCTACGAAGATAATCAGAGCTGTCTCAAGCTTATTTGTCAAGAAAAATTAAGCAACCGATCCAAGCATATTGACACCAAATTTTATTTTGTTAAGGATTACGTGGACAAGAATTTTGTTAAGTGTCAGTACTGTCCAACAGAAGACATGCTTGCAGATATGTTGGCCAAACCACTGGGAGCTGTGCGAATTAAACAACTTAGAACTAAGTGTGGTCTCCAAACGAATGAGGAAGAGTGTTAAATATTACATTCGTTAAGTGACAACACTTTGTTATTATCACTCTATACAAAATATTAAATTATAATCACTTGATCAGTTTATTGAAAATCAGAAAATTTTTTTTTTGTTTTTCTGTCTGAATAAAATATCGTTACCTAGAAGACGTTGTTTTACTTATAAAGGAACTTTATAAATCTAATTAGCCAATAAAGCCTGTAGTTGTTTATATGTAGATCAAGCCTAGGCGATCGGTCTGCCTAACTGATAAACCAGGATGACAGGGATCAACGTTAATTAAAGGTCTTTCACAAATCAGCAGAAAATAAAGAGTTTCGATATACATATGTATCTATTGATTAATTCTGAATGTTAGCAAAAGTTATAACTCTTAGACCCAAACAGCTTTCCAGTTTAGATATTTAAGTCGTCATGACGTTTGTTGATCACAGGTCAAACAGGGGTGTAAAGTTAAGAGCTTTTGGAAAAAATATTCTTAAACTTAAATAAAGAATGGATATTTAATTTAAAAACAAATTTGAACTAAATACAGAAATACATATCTGAGTAAGTTGTAGCATTTGAGGTACAGAATCGTGCATTTAAGTTGAAGTTGTCAGACAGAAGATAACTTAACTTAAGGAACAAAATTAAACGAGGTACCATCGAAACCTTGCCTGAGCAAAACTGCATAGAAAAGCATATTGAATCATCTTCAATGCAAGAGGAGAAAATCAGTGGCAAAGAAGCAAAGTATGCTAAAAGAACTTTTTCAAGAAATTGCGTCAAAAGCCGATCTTCAGTTGCGTGATAAAACAATGTGAACGAAATCAAAACCGTCTAAAGCATTGCCAGTCGCTCGAGACCCACGATCAAAAAAAGTGATCGTTAAAATGCTTTGCCGTAAATCTCCATAACATCAGAGCTTAAATCGACAAATATTTGAACAACAAAGGACCTGCCTGCGGTTAGAAAGGCACTTCGGAAACCATTCTCACAAAAGAACATTATTTTTAGAGATGATCGGCTCCTTGTTGAGAAAAAAAATATTCACATGGGTCACTTTCGACGGACTCAAATGTGAACAGGAGAGTGGAAAAAGTGTTTTATATATAAGGTTTTACAATAATGGTGGGTAGATGGGCAAAATGTCAATCGTGGCGTTTCCTCTGTGGCACGTAGCGCCGCCGCCGTCCTGCTGGGACCATATGTCGTCTAGGTCCACATGGTTCAATTTTTACAAGCTCTCTGTATCAGGTGTGTCAAGTAAAGTTATAAACGTGCTAAGAGCGATGTACGACAACAACTTAGCTTACGTTTGGGATGGCGAGTCTATATCCGAGGAGTTTGCAACAGTAACTGGTCTTAAGCAAGGCTGTATTCTTAGCGCCCTCCTATTTATAATTTTCATAAATGATATTACTGATGAAGTGAGAGGTGGAATCACTGTAGGATTGACTGTTCCAGCCCTTATGTATGCAGATGACATCGTGCTATTCTCCGAAACAATAGATGGCATGCAGCTGATGATAAACAGGCTTGCGATATATTGCAATCGATGGAATCTGGAAGTTAATTTGCAAAAATCGAAGATGATGATTTTCAGAGGTGGGGGTGGCAGATATTCAAGAAATGAGCAGTGGAAATATAACGGACATACAATCGACATTGTGCGCGAGTACAAATACCTAGGAGTTTTGGTAACCTCAACCCTGAATATGAGACAACATCTGGAGGGAAAATTGGCGGAGGCCAAGCGCGCAATCTCTTCGTTATGGGAAAGGTGCTTCAGAAACAGGTATGTTGAGCACAGTGCTAAACAAAAGTTGTTCCGCTCTACAGCCCTGTCAATCTTACTCTACGGAACGCAAGTTTGGGGATATTCCTCCTTTGAATCTGTGGAAAAATTCCTAAGATATTTTGTGAAAAGAATACTTCGACTACCAAAAACTACGCCAAACTACATGGTTTACCTAGAAACAGGTACACCACCTTTGATTATGGACACCCTCGCAATACACTTCAACTATATTGTAATGGTATTTGAAATGGATGGTAATCGGATACCAAAAAAAGTTCTAAGAGCAGCTATCCAAGGAAAAGGATCAATGTTCGAAGAATGGACTAACCTCGCCGAAACATGTGGTACAACCATGAACATATCCTCAAGGGAACAACCGTCAATGCTAAGGAGAAAGTTCAATGAGATCCTCGAAAAGTTTGGAAGCATCTTGTTTGAGAGATATGCATCGGAAGCCAGCTCTTCTCTGTTTAGATGCTACTATAATCGTCTTAACTATAACCTTCAACAGAACTCGTACCTTCTAAATAAGAACTCATTAAATAAAATAAATATTATTTTCAAAGCAAGAGGAGAATTGCTCAGTCTCAACTTTGTACCCCACCGACCAGATCTGCCTTTACTGTGTAGTCTATGTAACTTGAAAGCGCGTGAAGATACATTTCATTTTATTGTAATATGTCCTGTTCTGATTGAAATACGGTTGAGATACTTCAACAAACGCAACTTGGAAGAAGGAGAAATGCTCAGTATACTCAACGGCGACCAGGGATGGGATGGACTTTACAACTATGTTATCACAGCACTGCGTTATAGAAAAGCTATTATTGAAGAGGATTTTTAATTATATAAAATAGTAAACAAAACAAATTTTAACAATTTCTGTATTTTTTCAATGAATTCATATTATAATATGTCACTCTGGTAGACGGCCAAAAAGGCCATACCAATTAGGCTTTAGAAATTAATATTATGAAATGTTATTATTCTAAGAAATAAAGAAGTCAATTAAACTAAACTAAACTAAACTAAACTAAACTGGTTCAATTTAGGCCATAAGAAATTAGTTATCATCGTTATGTAGCGCTCGCTACACGAAGACGAAATAAAGCCAAACCAATTAGACTAGCCTAAATAAAATGCACAAAACTAAACTTCCTAACTAAGTCGTCATGTTTTTATCTAAGGAAAGGTAGGTCAACCCACCTGTGCAAAGCTTAATAGTATAACCGATTGATCTATAAACTAGTCCCTTCAAAATTTGTGTCACAACAAAATTCTTGATAAAATTATGCTTTATTTACAACATTTTAGAAAAAAAAATACCCATCAATCTAAATTTTTGTATAAGTAAATACTTGCCTTCTCAAAATGCGATCACAATTTTAATTGATATATTTTTTCCTGTTGTATATAAATTATATTTTGACAACACAAAATAGAAATATGAAAAATCATTTTATGTCAAATATATCGTACGCCTAAACTTTATATACACGTTTTTATGTATGTACTCTACATATGTGTGCTTGTACTTAAACTTATCAAACCCGCATCACCCTTAGCCATCACCCGAAACATACAATGTGCTTAAATACGAAAAGAAGAAGAAAAAAAAAACAAACTGTCATTTGCATATAGAATCTGAAAAATTATGACTTCCTGTCTGTCGTATATCACAAGCCAGATGTCAAATTCCATTTGCATATACAACAACCAAATTAATAACAACAACAACCAAAAGAATTCGTTGATATAAAATACTATTCGAGGCCGAAAAAGTTTTTAAAAAAAGCAACAAAATAATAAGAAAACAAAAACGTTTGCGTTTATTGATATCCGAAAATAAAACATCGCCCATGCAGGTAAACAAAACTCTCAGTGTTACTAAGATATTTTTCAGATACTCCGCTCGGGCACGCACGCATGTGGTTTACCAACAAAATACAACACACCAACCAACCAACCACCCACCCAACTTTTATCACAAAAACAAAAACACATAAGGTGTGTGTGGTGGGCATAGTCGCACACATTTTTTTGAAAAAACCTCAACTCGTCGCCGCGCCGGATCTTCCGTCGTCGTCGTTAGTGTCGATGTCGTTGTCGTCATCATCAACGTCGTCGTCGGCGGTGGGGCGTCGTTATTCTTTATCGCAGATATCGTAAAAATCAATATTTCATTCATAAAAACAACAAGCATACATACAGTCATAAAAATGTAGGCAACGCAACGTAAAGTCGCAGTCACCTAGTCCGCCAACAACAAGCAAGATCCACATCAACAGCTAAGTTCGTGCCGCAGCCCAGGCCAGACCAAGCCATGCTAAGGCACCCCTACGCCAATTTGGCCTGACAACAACAATCCAAGTCAACCAATAAACAGGAACGTGCGCGTCACCAACAACGCCGCCACCTAAACCCACTTATTTATTGTCAAAAAACTATTTGTTCCAATCGGGAATAAAACAAAGTTGGATTAGAAACTAAAGGGAGGTTAAAGATTTATAAAAAAAGAAGCTAAGCTGTCAACCGTGACATGATTTATAAAAAAGTCTCCACTGAAGTTTATGTCTCCAACTCATTTGGATTTTAATTTCTTTAGGAAGAAATTCTAAGAAATTATTTTAATATTCGCTCTAAGAAAAATCTCTCCAAATCTTCAATTCAACTAGATGTTTCTAAAGAGGTGATTTATTGAAATTTAAGCTTAGAACAAAAATAAGTATACACTTATACCAAAAATTCTCTCCAAAATGCATTTTCTATAAAACATTCTTTGCTAAATTTAATTTATTTTAATGTTTATTGTACGAGTATAGGAACATAAATAAATCAAGTGACAGCTGTCAAAAACACCAACCCCCAAAAAGAACTACAAGTCTAAAAAAAAAAACACCCACTAGATAATCGGAAACTTTGAATATGAAAATATAAAATGTGCGTTGTTAAAGAAGCTCGATGAAGGGTCGCATGGACTGTAGGTTAGGTCATTTTGCGTCGGGACTAAGCACAACACTTCTACAACATCCAATTGACCCAAGAGCTTATATAGAAAATAATTGTAAACAAAGTTTATTTAACTCGAGAGTGTTTTAAACAACTTTGTCTACACTTTAAAATGGCGCCCAACACGAAGACACAAAAACCCAAAAAAAAACATAATTAAGCCCCTTTTCTGATCCTCAATATATAATAGCAAATACGTACAACACATTTAGACGCTTATTTTTGTTGTTAAAACTATTTGGCTGCCTTGTCTACAAAAACTACAACCAAACTTATAGACACTGCCAAAATCTGTCTTAAATTATTTCTTTTTTGGGAGGTAAATAAATTTTGAGTATGTCTGCAACGACCAACGGCGAGCGGTAGTGGCAGCCAGCGCCAGCAGCGGTTGGAATGGCCAAAAAGTCGACGCGATGCGGCAATTATGATTTATGACTGACACAAGAAATTAGGATAAATTATATTAAAGCCAAAATCGTAACGGAAATGGGGCGTATATTTGGGTGGAGAAAAGAAAAAGGGAACCAGAGGGGACTCACCACACCGATCAAACTTATAGATTTATTGGTGTTCTGTTTGCTTTTTTTTCTTCTTGTCATCGATTAACGGTGTTTTTTTTTCCAATCTTACTCATGTTTGATTAATTTGTAATTCTCATTAAATTTTGAAAGAATTAATTAAAAAAAAGAAAAATTGTAGAATCACAGAGCTTCCGGTGATCAAGAATGATAAAACAAAAATATCTTCTCCCAGGTATGCGTGTGTCTGTTTTTTCCCTACATTTTCGATAGGTTTTATGTCAATTAGTGATCGATGAGATGATTAGCTAACGAAAAAAAAAAGAAGATTGGAAAATTATTTATGTCATGAACATCCGTTAGTTAATTTTGACAGATGACAACTGTATTACATGTCAATGCAGAAGAATGTCAAGCAAGGTAAATGACTTTATCACTCGGAATGCTATACATTTCTCAAATTTAGCTTTAATACTCTTAGCAGTTTTATTTAAACACTTAAACATGTACGAATAATATCATGAATGTCTTCAAATGTGCTTCTTATGTTATATCCCCACATCCGTCGTCGCTGCTCCACACCGCCGCCATCACCCCGCCTTCCGTATACATAACATAAACCTCTCGCACTCTTTAGAATTAAATTTAAAAAAAAAACTCTCCACCTCTTAATTTATTTATTTATGTTGTTTCAATCTCCTTTTTATGCCTCTTCATCTTTTAACAACATCCTGTTGTCTCTGCAATCATTAAAATAAAAAAAAAAACAACCACAAAAAACCCATTTTAAAGCTATACACACATCGTATTATCCATTCGTATACAGTAGCATAACTTAGTATCAACATAAAATGGGAGGAGGATGATGTTGAATGAATTCAAAAAAACGAAAAGAAAAACATAAACTTCATCGCTATAGAAATTGAGAAATAAGACCCCAAAATGCAAAACAGGGTCAATGAATGTTCACTAACACCATATATTTTTTAGCCACTCTTTGATGGCAGAGCTCATCAGCATCATCATCATCATCTCCATCTATATCTCAAGAAGCAGAGGCAATCTGTCTGCTTCAAGATTGGGCAGTTTTGATTTGATTGTTGTTGTTTTTTTTTGTTTATTTATTTTTTTTTTTACTTTTTTTTCAAAATCTCAACGTAATCAGGATGCACAAAAAGATACGTCGCTCGTCGTCGAGTACACGCTTTAAGTATCTTGAAAACCAGAAACAGGTAGCTCTCGACATTGACCATAAAACAGTAGAGCAAAATTAATACAGAACTGGGATTTATATTCATGCCGATTACAGAATCCGAAAGATTCGGAGTAGTTGTCACATTGACATTTGGTGTCCTACGTAGCTTACTTAGCGGATTCCATAATCGGTTTTAATATTTTAAAAGTGTAAAAAAAAACTCTATTTCCGCTTACCCTATGGATAGCAGTTCATCGATGCTAACTTAGCGGATTGATGAAATTTTTAAAGATACAATTTTTATAAATAGTTTGTTTGTTTAAAACAAAAACAAATCAATAATTGAATGAAAAGTTCTCACAACACAATCAGCTTAATTGAACTGTTTCTAGTATAGAAATCCCGAAAAAAAAACTTCAAGAAGTATCGATAACTTTATAAATGTCGTTAATTTTATAAATTGCAAATCCGTATGCTTTGAAAAATGTTTGCGATTTGTTTAAGTTGCAAAAAGTGATCGAAACTGAAAGAAAAGGGCCGAAACAGCTATAAGGGATTTTAAAAACAAGAGTTCTATATGGAATAAAATATATCCCTTGGAATGTGTCCACCTTCACAATTTGAAACGTCAATCTAAAAAAGAGGCTGGGATGCGACCCACACTGATAACTTCCCATCCCGTCTGACGATTTGTCTGGCTTAAAAGGTTTGTAGGTTTTCGTGTTTTTTTTTTAAAGTGGTCAGTTGAATTATTAAAAAAAAAATTAAAATTACCAACAATATTTTACATATGATTAAATATTTTGATTTCAAAATATATTTTTGCTAACGAGATTTTTAGTCGAAAACCAATTTCTACCAATTTTATCAGTATTTCCTAAAAGTTTTTATTTCTTATATAAACAAATACAAATTGGATGATTAAATTAATTCGAAGTTAATGTCTTCTATTATTCACGAGACCGAACATCAATTTTTAACAATTTGGCGTAGTATTATTTGTAGATTTTAATTGTTTATGAAAAAACTGACTATTTGATTTTCAAAACAATCCAAAACAATATTTTCTGTGAGATAAAATAAGTTTGAAGCCACTACCTCAAATTTTGAAAAGATATTTGAGTCGAAAATCAATTTTTACCAACTTTGAGTATTGTTTTTTTTAAGTTCTTATTTTTTATAAAAAAAAACTGTAGATTCAAAATTTTCTCAAAATTTAACCAGATGTCAAAAACGTTATTCTTTGTTGCACAAAACTATTTTGGAGATAAAATCATTTTTTGTTCGTAAAATATTCGAGGTGACAAATATTTTACTTTCAGTTTTTTTGATTTATAAAAAAACACGTTCATTGGATTTTTTTCCAAAATTTTATTTGTTTGGTATCACGTTAAGCCTAGTACGCTGCTGATGCGAAACGAAAATTCCCATACAAAAATGACATGACGAAATCATAAACGAAAAATTTCGCTGTGCTTTTCGTTTTTCAGTACGCTGCTGAACGACGAGATGTGACATTTTAGTGGATAGCTGTACTAGATTTCTTAGTACAATTCTCCACTCTTTTCGTTCTCAATTTAATTGCCCGGCATATTAATTGCTTGCGAAATTTTGACGTTTAATTTTTTTATTGAAAAAAAAATTGTTTACTCGTGACTTTCGGTGTTTTGACTTTGATTTAAAATTTAAAATAAAATGGATTTGTCTAATGTGTTCCAACAATACATTTCTGAATCGGAAACTCAGGATGTTGAATATGTTATTGGTGATGTGCAAAAAGTGATGAAGACGAGCAGTGAACTTCACCTTCCAAAAAATAAACCGAAGAAAAAAAAATGATTTCTCTTCGGAGGAAAAAAAGAAATTGGCTTCGTTGGTCGAAGCCAGTGAAGCTATTTGGAAGTTGGAGCATAGGCTTCACAAAAATAATTCAGCCGTTGCGAGCCTCTGGAGTAATATAGCTGCAGAAATAAAAAAAACCATGTACTAACCATGTACTGCTCAACAAAATGTTAATAAATAGAATTCTTTTTCACTTTTGTTTACCAGCAGCTGACTGTCAGAACTTGTCAATTGTTTTTGACAGCTGACAGAACTCTCCACAAATATTTTTCCGCTGTGGTTTTCGTTTTCATTTTCTCTGCAATTGGAGACCGCCAAAAAATTTCGTTTCACTTCAGCTGCGTACTAGGCTTTACAACATATAATATAAAATTTAGTTCAAGTCTCTATAGCGTTATTGGTTCGTGAGATATTTTGGGTTAACCAATATGTTTACCTTTTTTTTAAATTGCTCTGGTAAAAAAACCACCAACTCAATTTGTTTGAGAGTCCTTTCTGCATCTTTCTGCATATTATCTGTATAACAGAATTTATTTGAAGTTGATGTCTCTACTGGTTCTTGAGCTATGGACGACGAAAAAAACATCGCGGAAGTGTGGACGTACGAACGTACGTACACACGCATGCACAGACATCTCTCTAAAAACCTTTTATTTCGACTCTAGGGACCTTGAAATGACGAGAAATGTCAACATTTTCAATTCGACAAATCGGACGTATTATAATAACTTCTTATGGGAAGTTAATAATGTCGAAAGTATTACTGCATTTTTTACAGGATCATTTTTTCGGTTTCGAAAATAAGGCGATACATTATTTGATGAATCACTTTCGTAGTAAGTTTTAATAATTTTAACCCGTTGTTTGATTGTTAAACAATCCATTATCGTAAATGTCAAATAATCAACTATTTTGACACTTAAAATGACAGCTATTTCCTATTGTGATACTTAAAATGCCAGATGAGTTTGACAGGTGTCAAATTCCAGGGCTAACGACTTGGAAACACAAATTGAATGATCATATACTAAGCCACACTCTTGAACTAAAACGCATACAATTTGATGATGGGATTATTTGAAGGAGTATTCATGTTCTTGTTTTACTACCCGACATTTTTAGAATAATCAAATAAAGCCAGTATACCTTTTTTTCTCTTTAAGTGACAACTGGAGCACTTTTTGATTTGACAATTTTTCCTGACCGCAGGTTATGGAACTCATAGACCAATACAATATTTCGTTTTATTGACACCAAGCTTGCAAAAGTAAACGCTTCAATTATTATTTTCTTCTATTAAGCTTCTATATAAGATTACTACGAGAATATTGAATTCAATTCATCTTATATGAACAATAAATAAAGGGTTTTTCAATGAGGGCGGGTAGATGTTGAAACTAAATAGAACAAGCTGTGTGTGAGGTATTAACAAAATTATTTTTTTATTTGAAAGGCGCATGTATGCTATTAACAATATGACATCATTTAAATGCCCGCCTTGGCTTCTTACGGTGGCACGGAACCGAGTGGTTAAATTTTCAATGACTCTTCCGCATAGATCTGGCTGAATTTGAGCAATGGCCTGTGTTCTATTCACCCTTACGGCATCGGTCGATTGTGGTTTATTTGCAAGAAACCCCACAGGAAAAAAGCCTAGCGAGGTCAAATCGCTTGACTTTGGTGGCCAATTCACGTCACCCCTGCGAAAGATAACCTTACCCTCAAATCGTTCATACAAAATGTCAATCGTGGCGTTTGCCGTGTGGCACGTAGCGCCGTTCAGCTGGAACCACACGTGTCGTCTAGGTCCATATGGTTCAATTTGGGTCATAAGAAATTAGTTATCATCGTTATGTAGCGCTCGCTGTTGACGGTGACCGCCTCAATAACGTGCGTCGTTTTAAGAAAAGTACGGACCGATTACGCCGCCGCCGCGCCGCCCACCCGGCCCAAAATCGACACAAAACGGTCACTTTTTAAGGATGCATTATTACCTGGTGAACCTCGAGTGGGTTGATGTCCCATATAAGGCAATTCTGCTTGTTAACACAGCCATTCATCCAAAAATACGCCTCGTCACTAAAGATCATTTTTCGGCAAAAATTGGGGTCCTCTTCCAAACGATTCGAAGCCCAGTCAGCGAACAAACGGCGTTGTCTATGGTCATGAACTTTGAGCTAATGGGTCAGTTGGATCTTGTACGGGTATATGCCCAAGTCCGGACGCAAAATTCGCTAAGTTAAAGTCTGCGAAAGGCCGAGTTCTTGTGCACGGCGAGGAATAGACTGCCTCGGGTTCTGTTATACAATGCGATGTTCTCGGCCGATCTTGCGTTCCTTGAACGTACGGATGTTGGCTGATTGTTTACTTCACCGGTCGTCTTAAATTTGTATACCAAACGATGAAGAGTCGACTGAAAAGGTCCACCACGTCTTCCGTAAAATGGGCGCGATGCTCGCAACGTTTGCGTTAACGAACACTCATTTTGATAATAAAGTTTTATCATTTGAACGTGCTGTTCAATTGTGTAACTTGCCACGATGATTTGGTATAAACAACTGAAAAATAAACAAAAGATTTGACAGATGTCACCAAAACAAAATGACCGCCACGGGGAGCCAAAATCTACCCGCGCCAATTAAAAAACCTTTTACAAAAATAATGAATTTCTATAACACTGCTATAAGTCCACTAAAAAAATATTAGAGCTCTCAGAATGTGCACAAGTTTCAGTAATTTAGCATCAATTTTCTAGTAGAGTTACCAACTTAGAAACTAACAAAAAATTGATATCTGACAGTTGAGGGTTAGTGAAAATCGTTATTTTCAGTGTTGCAAAATTATATGTCAAAAAATATGAAACTTTGTGTGCCAAATGTCAAATAAGAAGACAATTATCCTTAAAACACAGGGTACAGTTTGGCTTTCATTTCTCATTTTCGACAAATCTTGTCCCACTGTGTTTCTCGATCAAAATGAGATGCTCAATGCCTGTCCACTACCAATTGCATTATCATCGACGACGTCCGGTCCAATATGCACAACAACTCCAAAAAGGAGCACGTGCACCATCCTGGAACTTTAGGTGGATGCTTTTCTTCAGCTGGTGGCGTTGATGGCTGTAGCGGTGGTTGCTAGGATGGCCAAGGTTTTATACATATATGTATATGTACGCAGTTTGGTATAGGAAAGATGCGTACCTATCTACGTAAGGAATATGCCGGTCATAAATTCTATATACCGCGAACTAACCTGTCCCTGCCGATAAAATTGAATGAATTAGTTTTGAAGTGTTCTTCTTGTTTGTTGGAATTGCTTGTTTTATTTTTTAGTTGTTGTTGTTTTTGTTTCTGAATCGTGTTGTTCATTCTTGATCGGCCTCCATGTTTCAAAAACAACAGGATGCTGACGACACGACAAAATCATCTTCGTCGTCGTCGTCGTGCCTCGTAAAATCGTTGGTTGGTTGATTGGTTGCAAGCGAAGTTGAGCAGAAGCTACACTACATTGCATCTCTATGGAAAACGGTTATAGGCACCTACTAATATCTTAAATGTTGTGGGGTGCTCTACGTTAACGCTTTTTTAATTTGTTTTCATATGCTCGGGTTTTTAATTTTCAAACCTTTAGAAGGTTACCAACTTGCCATATCCAAAGCTATATCGTTACGTTATGTACATTACATTCTTAAAGCCAAGAGGAAAATTTATTCTGCACACTCAAGATGGGCGCGAGATCCGATCGCGAAACTCTTGAATGAAAACCAGTAAAACTGGAGGAACGCTATACATATGTACTGTACATTTATCACTGATGAAAAATAAAACGCATTCAAAAAGCAAAAACAAAAAACATAAATATAAATCGCTTTACGAGTTTCGAGATCCGCCTTCGACTTCCGTTTACTGTAGTTTTGATGCTAATGCTGGTGTTGATGCTGCGATATTGGGGATATGGCGTGGCGTGGTCCGCAGTGGTGTGGAGTAGTAGTGCAGCATAGTGAAGAGAAGAGATTTATATAAAAATGGAAATTCAAGTGAAAAATAAAAATTTGTGTTTAGATTAAAAGATAACCTAAAAACCCGTCCGTTGCGCATTGCTCGTCTTACCGCTTGTTGTCAACATCAGTTCGGTCGATTGGTTGTCGAGAAGAGAGATGTGGTTTAATGAATGAAGATGACGATGAAGACGATAGGATGTTTGTTTTAAAATAGTCTTTTTCTTATTTTCTTCTTCAATGTGGGAGCTTTTGATTGATCGATATAATCGGTTCTTTTTTTTTTTTGAAAACCAGATTAAATGGTTTTTCATTACGGAAGAAAAAAATACGATTGGAAGTGAATAACTCATTTATTTACATAGAAGATAGGAAAATCATCGTGTTTCTGCTCAATTCATCGTTGTTTACCAACAAAAATTAAATAGAGGACGAGTCTTCATATTTGATAAGGAAAAGGTTGAATTTTTAGTCGAGACATTTTTATAAGTAAGTCTCCATATTAGATTTACACGGAGCCAAACACATTGTACCACGTATCAGTAATTTCGAAGGCAGTGGATTTCTTGACGTGCACTTAAACATGACCTTTTGATGGGTAGTGAGGAAACTATGGATCGTTAAATTCCTTAATAAAGTGAATTTAATCATCTGCCCGATCTTATTGGAATATTGTGTTCCTATTTATGTACCTTAAATGGTCTATCAAGGTTGAGTTTTGTTAATTTTATCAATATCAAACCTATGTTCCGAAACGTCAATGTAAAAGTGGGAATCATTGAAGGAACAACCAGTAAGGAAATTACATATGGTAGAGGCTTTGTAATTTGACTGGTTGGAATATTACAGCGGTTTTTAATACTGTTTTGGGATATTGAACTTGGCACCACTAACCATTTAACAATCTGAACAGGATAAAATATGTTCAATATCTTGGACAGCAAAACTTACACTTCAATCTGCACGAATTTCAAACGAAAATAAATGCCAGAATCTCAGCTAAGCATTTTCCAATTGGAGACGTCATCAAAAAAGTAGTCAAAATTTTGCAGAAAGATGAATATATTCGTTGAGTTATTATTATGGTCAAACATTTAAAGAAAGATCAAAACACTTTTAGAAGAAAATTAAAACAACTAGCCATCAAATTTTTGATGACAACTCAATGAAAGAGTCAAGCTGTTTTGATAACAAAAAACAAGCTCTTCTGAAAACTGTAAGAAACTTTCATCGGAGCAACTGCAATAAGGTTCAACCAGAATCAATTAAGGGGACAGAAGTGGACTCAACCAAGTATCCATTAAGATCCAGTCTTATCACAGTATATGGAATATAAACAGCTGACAAATAAGAAATCCAATGTTGATTCTAAAGGGTCCGCCTCCGCCATCTAAAGATTTTTTTTTTCAACTAGTGCTTATTTCGTGAATGGTAACACTTAGCTCATGTCTGATTTGACAGATAATTAGTTTTATCCTTCCGCTGAACGAATATGGTTGTGTTTACCCATGAACAACGCTGAGAAATATTGCGACATTACTTTGAAAATCATGGTAATGTTGCCGAATGAGTGCGAAATCTGCGTACGCGGATATTGGAAGAAGAGAAGCACCGACCGTCAGCTCCGTATGTTCGTTATCTTGTGAAAAAAGTGAAAGAAACTGGCATCCTCATCGATAAACCAAAGCGAGAAAAGCCAAAAACAGTGCGTACATCTGAGAATATTGCTGCTGTGGCAGAAAGTGTGCTCAACATCAATTCACAGTTGTTCTCAACAATTAAACATTTCTGAGACATCATTGAGACGAATTTTGCATAAAGATCTTGATATGACGCCTTACAAAGTCCAATTCGTTCAGGAGTTGAAGCCAAATGACCATCCAATGCGTTTTCGCTTCGTTAAGTGGCCCTGCGATCGACTTAGAGAAGATGCCGATTTTGCCAAATAAAATCATCTTTTCAGGTGAAGCTCATTTTGATCTTGGCGGGTATGTATACAAGCAAAATTGTCGCTTTGGGGCACAGAAAACCATCACGCATACATTGAAAAGCCGATAAACCCAAAACCAGTCACTGTTTGGTGCGGATTTTGGTCCAGAGGCATAATTGGGCCATTTATCGAAAATGAGCGAGGATTGGACGTTACAGTTATCGGGCCATGTTGAACGAATTTTTGTTCACTAAAATTGAAGAGGAGGATATTGGCAACATTTGCTTTCAACAGGACGGCGGCGCGGCGGCGCTACGTGCCACACAGCCGAAGCTACACTCGATGTTTTGCACCCTGTTTTTGAAGATCGCATTATCAGCCGCAGAGCTGATGTCGTTTAAGCTGCGATTTGACACCGCTGGACTATTATTTGTGGGGTGCCGTAAAAGATAAGTGTTAAGCCGACAAGCCAGAGACAATTGACGATTCAAAGGACAATATTCGTGAAGCCATTGGTGAAATACAGCTGCACACAATCGATAATGTGCTTAAAAATTGGACCGATCGAGTAGGCTACTGTATGGCCAGCCGAGGCAGCCATTTGAAATTATTTTCCATTGTTAACGGAAAAGATTGTACTTTCAAATAAAAAAAAATTGAAAAATATGCAGTAGTTTTTTTTATACCATTTTCAAAAAAAAAAAAAAGTTATTTGGCGGCCTCTTTATTAGCATGTTTAAATAAGATCATATTTTACTAAATTCTAATTTATACACGAACTTGTAGAAGTTTTTAATCAATTTAAATTTAATCATGGAAGAAGCATTCCAGCTTTCTGTCTACTGCTTTAACCTTAGATTACATCTTCCAGATTAGAAAATCTTAAAATAAGTTACTTCATTTCAGTTGGAAACTCAGCATCAGTTCTTTGATACTTACGCTTTATTGCCAAGAGTTACTCGTAGAAGAGCAGACGAAGATCACACATTATGCTCTATAAAACATTTTAGCACTTGCACAGCAAAGTTTTCGACTAAGCGTGCGCATGAAGATGATGATGATATCAGTTACACTTCCACTCTCTTCAAAATTCTTCACAATTTTACCGATTATGACAACCACTTGAAGCCCCACTATTGTAGTAAATTTGAATAATTTTAATTCGTTCTTCGATTCCTAAGCGACGTTTTATTGTAAATGACAAGCATTCAAATGACAGTTGAGTTTGACAGGTGTCAAATGCCGGTGGTATCAACCTTGAAACCATGAAATGAGTGACCTTAAATATAAACAAAATGGCTCCAGATTCTTTGAAAAACTTACAAAAGATAAAAACCAAGACATAGGTAAAGATCGATGTTTCGCTCACGTCAAAAGCCTATATTTTGGTGCAACCAGCTTTAAAGTTGTTTCTGTGACCGCAGAAAGACCACAAACTGTGTAGCTGTGGCTGCTCCCTACAATTATTGCGCCTGCATTAATTCTATGATAAGTTGACAAAAATACTTGATCACAGTTCGATTATACCAAATGTGTGATAGACATTTTTTAAACATAAATTTTCCAAAGAAAAGTAGGTAAACCAAACCAGCTGTCCTAATTTCTATTTCCGGCTGATGAAGAAAACAGCTATTGTGATGTATTTGATGGAAGGAACCTATGCGACCTTAACTATACTTATACTTTAATTCTTTCCCAAATATGTAACAGCACGCAATAAATTCGTCAAATCAAAAAACATTATATCTTGACATGCATGGCATACATATAAACCGGAACTAAAGAAATTGGTATGTTTTTTTTTGTTAAAGCAAACCGGACGCACGTTGGGCACAAACAAAAAACAACACAATCCAACTCCAACAACGAAACATTAAAGAGGATATCTTATGGCAACACTCACATAGGCATTGGCTGGATGGCATATCGATTGATTAAATGCGGAGTCACATAGGGCGTCATCGGAGTCGCCATAGCCGTTGCCGTTGCCGTTGCCGTTGCTTGTCGTCGTGTGATCATGGCGGTACCCTTAGTCATAATTAAATTTCAACAACAACTACACAAATATACAACAAACCGACAAAAATCCAGAAAAATCGGAAGTAGTTCCGGAAGTGAATGTGTACAAATGCGTACTTAATGCAAACACAATTAACCACGTTCATATGGATGAATATATATAGAACGGAACCAACCCCTCGATTATAGTGTTACTTCCGATTTCTTTGTTTTGTACTTATTTTCAGTTCATTCATGAATTCTATTTCGAGTTAAAAAGGATATAAACTGACATGTGAGGGTTGAAGAGCATGCTGGCGGTGTCAGTTAGTCGGCTGGTCGGTCGGTCTTTCGCTGCAGCGCGTCGCCGGCAGATCCTTTTTTGCCTTTTCATTGAACACACATATGGCAACATGCAGAATGTATAGTCACGCACCCTTAAGCAGCACTGCACATCAGCAAAATTGTGTGTGTTCATTCATAATCCTATCCGGTTGGAATATTTCTTCTTTCATGAATTTTGTTGTTCCTGACGGCCGTCGTCGTCGACGACGCGGCAGCGGCAGTGGAGAAGCCTGTTTGCCAGACTGTTATCGACAGATGCTGAGCGCATGTGCAAACTGCTGCAAACGGTAGCCGCATAAATGTGGATGAATGCACAAGCCAAAGACTTTCATTGTTCAGCACGGAAGTTAGGAGTAGAAAGAAACAAAACAAAGAAAGTAAAAAGGAACATTACTTCCGTGCAGTTTGAATTTGACACGAACCACCCTTTGGTCAAAGGGACGAAGAGTTTCAAATTACCATAGTTGTTCTTTAAGAAAAATATGGCTATGTACTTAAGAAATGTGTAGACAAAGATTCAAGCTAACAAAAGAAACGTAAACCAGTATGAGGATAAATTAGAATATGTTTTGCCTTCAAGTCGAAAGGTGTTCTAAGGAGTTAGACCATCTTGCGCATATGCCCTCCAAAACGCCCTTCTCTATGCATCAACTTCATTCCGAAATGTCAGTGGTAAATATCGTACATTGGTATAGGTAGCTTAATTAATCAACCAACATCTAATTTCACCCCTTTGTGGTGAATA
This sequence comes from Eupeodes latifasciatus, assembly GCA_920104205.1. Classification (NCBI taxonomy): domain Eukaryota; kingdom Metazoa; phylum Arthropoda; class Insecta; order Diptera; family Syrphidae; genus Eupeodes; species Eupeodes latifasciatus. Next base: position 129,298,661 of record OV049926.1, on the reverse strand, counting down.
TCTTATGAATTATTTTTTACTTGAAAAAAGACAATTTTCACAATTTTTAAGTTCCAGGAGACAATGGAAAAGTGTAAAGCAATTCTAACCACATTGAAGCAATAGGCGTTTTTCTTTTTTAAGCTCTGAAAAAAAGTTCTTAATAGAGATCGAGCATGCAAATCATGATCTGAACAAACCGTGTTCTGAGCTATGTTATTTTCGAAACACACCTGAACACTTAGTTGTCACTTTTTGACTACTGTCAATTTTCTTGTCAATTTTTCCTACAGATATAAGAAATAAGATTGAAAAGTAATTAAAATGGAAAAACATGCATACAATGTTCAATTTCAATTTTCTGTCACTTTCACCTGTCAAATCCTTTTTTTTCCACTGAACTAAAAAAGAAAAACGCCTTATGTTAAGTGTTTCCAGACTTAACCTACTCTATAAACACAAAAGAAAGGTCCTCTTTGTTTAAAAAAAAAAAAAAAAAAAACGGATTTCGATAACAAAGAATGAAATATCAAACGTTTCTGTTCTGTAAAACAAGAGAAAACTCACCACATTAGGTGAATTTGTGTTGGTCGGTGATTAAAATTATCATTGCTTGCTTTTTTATTTACTGGAATCGTGTCGAAACAATTTTTTGACATTCACTTACAGAAAAGTAAAGTCACGACACAGAAAGGTTTGAGGCATTTTCAACAAGAAACATTTACACGCAAAGAGAGACTTTGACGTATCACATGAGCCAATTGTGGTCCAGAGGCAATTACTAAAATAATTGTTCGTATGTCAGAAAGTAGGACATCAACAATAGTAATGATATAAATCATTAAGATTTATCATCTTAGTAGTACTACATAATTTTAAATTAGTTACATCACATTAAAAGCTTTAAATAAATTTGAAGAAAGAGTCACACTTACTTTGTCACTCAAACTGTCATTTTTAAAATTGACAGCGAGACTCAAACCATGGACAGAATTAACTGAAGAAATTTTTCATCTCCTTGTAACTTGTCAACCAAACAATTATGTTTGACGTTTGATTTTTTTGTATGAAACTGTGAATTATAACCCATGGTGAGTAAATTTTTTACTTATCACAAATTGCTTCCCAGTTTAAGTAAAAACTTCAAAGTCTCTTTTGGAATGTTGTTGATTTCGACAAAGAAAAACAAATTTGTTTTTTTTTTTTTTTCTGAAAAAAAAAAGTGTACCAAACTTCAAATTTACAATTCAAAACCAATAACATGTTGCCAGCATAATTTTTGCAAATGACATTAAATGTCATTGTGTTTTAAACTTCAAATTTACAAATAAAAAGCGAGGAAAAGGTAATGCCACCATGATTTTCAAATGTCATCGTGTTTTGACATTTATGTATATTAAAAAAAAGCATCCAAAAGACAGCACAACATTTCCATAGCAAAAAAACAGTTAATTCATATTATAACTGTTTTCTCAAAACTATATTAAAAAATAAGTCAAGTTTAAGTTAAAATACAACTTTCCGTTGATCTTGAAGTTCTCTGTCAACTTAACTTACATCTCCTATTGATAGAGGTCACTTTCGTCACCATCTTTTGAACTTTTCTCTATCATGGAAGAACCTTCAAGTTAAGTTGGTTTGTTTTCTTTTTTTGCTGTCTGTATGTTATATCTATACCTATGTTATGTAGATAATAATTTACCTACCTACTCTACTTTAAATCCAAAAATGTATTGAAAGGAAACAATATAATTGAGGAAGTAATAATTACAAAGCAAAGACGACCATCTGGATTTTGGTCTCCTTCTCTTTGAATCTCACAGGATACTGGATACCATTCTGCATTTTAACACAACATCTGACTTTTATTTATAAAAATGTGAATGTGGACTTTGTTGTTAAGTTGAGTGCAATTTTCATTCCACTTGAGTTCTTCAATTTTGTGTATTTATTTAGAATTACTTATTCTGGTTCCTGAAGTAGATATTTTTGTTGTTCTTCAGCACAACGAGTTCTGTCTATCTCTATATCCGATTCATGTGGTCTCGATGATGACATGCACGACACGATAATGAGGCTTTGTTGTTGCGTATCTTTAAAGCCAACAGGAAGTTTGTGATTGTCCAGAAAATTATGCGAAATTATCGTCCTTTTACTTACAGAAACTTAACCCTTTTGTGAACGTTAAGATATGATAGACCCTAATAAGACCTTCCTTCTTTTGGTGATGACACCATCGGAGAGTGTCAACATTTATTTTACGCGTCAATTAGGCGTTTTTTCGAATCAATTCTTGGTCTTCTTTCAAAAAACATCGGTTTCGGTTTCGAAACATAGTTCAATGCCTTTGCTGGAGAGCTCCGATCTATCAATCTATCTTCGACTCCTATTTCTACCCCCAGGAGTAGTAGTTGTTTTTGTTGTTGGTATGTTTGGAAAAACATACAGCCAACGAAATGGAACGGGCCAGGCGTATCTTGTTACTAATGTGTCAACATTAGAATTCAAAAAACATAATGCAGGCATTGGAGTATATAGGCATATTCGAGACGATTCAGCCGGCCGCGTGAGTCTGAGTTTACTCCAAAGCAAACACACCTGTGTCAACAGTATGCCCTCTTGGCGCGCTCAAGAGGGTTTGTAAGGTTTATTTTTTTTATTTTTGAATTTTTGTCTTGAATTTTCGATAAAAATGGGGTTCAATTTTTCAAGACGACTCTGGAGTCATACTTTTTTTTGTTATCAGTATGTTTTTGTAGTTTAGTAGAGAGGAGAAAAAAGTGTAAGGTACGTATACGCATTGCTCGCCTCGCCTGTTCCAACAAAGACCGATTGTGTTCGCTCATTGAACTTTGGTTATTAATATCTTTTTTAAGTTAGTTCTTTTTTTTTGTATTTTCATTTTCTGATTCCTAAATCTATACAAATTGGGGATAACACTTAGCATTCGATATTCGAGTAAGATATTCTATTAAGGGAACCTTTCATATCGAAAAGTCTATGAAAATAAATAGTATTTCAGTACTCACCTCTTTGCTTGGCACACAAATTGGTGTACCCTCTTTGACAATACCATTTTCAACCATTACACCCATAACGATTGGATCACGACTGTTAAAAATAAATTGAGGCAGTATCTGAAATGAGAAAGATAAACGAATTATGATATTTGGATAACTTTGAAAGCAAAGATTTTTGAAAAGTGCGAACAGAACCAAATATCTGCGAACTGTCAGACGTAAACGTAAATTAGGTGTGTTCATTTGGTAGCTTGCTCGCAAAAATTTACAAAACTGAATTAATTGTCAGCAAATGTCAGATGTCTTTTAGCAGTGACATCTAAAAAATTTAAAGTTCTCTTACAATTTTTGACAATGACGTTTCTGACAATATTTTCACACAAATTTGTGAGTTCACATGATTGTAAAACATTTGGAACAATTTGTTTACAGACAGATCTGAAATTGTGAACTTTTAAGATCAGACAACAGTTTTTCTTAGATTTGCTAGAGCCTACGTGAAGTTAAAGTTGTTACTTTTTTTTATGTTTTGAAAACAATAAAAACGGCCCTAAGATCAAGCATGTTGCCATGAAATACTAAACATCATACAACTATTTCCAATTCACACCCAATTTTGATACATTTCTTTAACACTAAATTAACGTTTTATCATATTACATATTTGTTTTATAAACAACATAATTATTTTTAACTTACCTTAAGTTTACACGGGAAGACAGCAATCGATCGGAACTCATCACGTTTCTTTTGTTTAAGTTCATCCCGATATGCCATAAATTTATCAAATAAATGATAAATAATATCGGCTTGGAAGATTTTTACGCCTAATGAATCAGCCATTTCTTGAGCATCACGTTCAACTTTAACATCGAATGCAAGAATAGTTGCATATCTGAAAATATAAGAAACAAATTAATGGTCGCTGCTTATAATAGAACTCCAGATTTGTATGAACAATCAATCTGTTAATGTCAACTTCAATAAAACAAATATCTGTCTGTGTGATCAATTATTATAACATGTATACAGAGCAACAGCAATAAATAACTTCATGATTCCTATTTTTCTTGGCGACGAACATCTAACATTTTCTTCATTAGATTTGTCGATAAAAATGTTAATCGTAAAAACAGAAACGCTCAAAACTGTCATGCGTTTTATTTTTTTTTTTTTCTTAATTTTGTATATTTCTATTAAAAGCTCTGACGTTTGATATCTGTCTTTGAATTTAAACAACATCGCGTTGACATTAGTATTGTTTGACTTGCGATATGCAAACGTCAACAGGTAAAGTTAAACTGTGACGATTTTTCAGTTACATTCAGGCCCTCATTATGAGTAGCAAAGCGAGCTTAAAAACTTGTGAATTCGATAACTTTGTATTATGAGTATCGATTCGCTTAAATTAAATTCGCTTCAAATGTCAAAACATTACCGAACTTGGTTATCGATAAATTACTATTAGCGAATGTTCGCTAATTTAACGGCTCAAAACGTCAAATTCTATCGAATCAAAATATTCAGTGATAACCCAAGCGAATTTAGAGTTTTGTGTTGGTTTGTGAAAATGAGTGATAAAAAAATGTATTTGTAAATAATTTGTATATTTTTATAACAAAAAAAGAAAATAAAAAAATATATTTTCAAGGAAAAATGCAAATCAATTTGTTAGGCTGGTGCAATTGATGGAAACGAATCCCGATGTGGCTAGGGGCCTTAGAAGTATTCGGTTCATCAAAAAGGAACCAACAAAATTATTGGCAGAGTTTTGTAGAAGAACTGAGAGAACTCCTGTACCTCCGACTCGTGAAGGAAAAGATTGGCATACGGTTTGTCGGTAAAATTTTGTAGTTTCCATTGAAGAAGTTTTTTTTGGAAATAGATTTGGTTGGACTACAAGCTAAAAATTCAAACAAAAAATTACTCAAAATAAACAATAACTGCCAGGTGTCTTTGTCTTCTTTAGAGAAAGCTTTAGACAAACTTTTCAGTCTGAGCCAGGCAATTAATCCAAATGGCAATTGCCTTGGCATAAATTCACAGGCTTCACTTTCAACCGATGTAACGACCGATTCTGAAGAACTTCAACAAGAAGTTAGCATCAACCTTGAGGCATGTGAACAAGTTGAAAGATCTTTTTAACAAAACTCGTTGATGCCAAGCGCAACGGAGGGAGTCCATAGTCAAGAATCATCTTCACATCAAATTTCCTTGCTAAGTCGGAACAGATCAACAGGAATCAACAATTCCAATGCAAGGGACTGGGACCCAGGCAGATCTTTAAGAGGTGTCGAAATCAATTGAAAAGAATCTTTCGGAAATCTCTAGGTTGACCAGAAAAAATTATAACATCGAAAAAGATAAATTGAGCTTGAATGGCTAAGCTCTCTAACGGTAATACTATTAAAAAAGAAATTCGCTTTAACATTCGAATTTAAGCGAACGTTTGCTGCGCTTCTCAAAATGAAGGCATTATTGTCAAAATTTATTGTATTGAAATTTGACTATACTATGTGTCAGCTTGTTTATGCACAAATATTGCACTTTCTGAGTGTGTTTCACTTTTTTGTTTGTTGTCTTATTCTGAATCTGTCAACAGCATAAATGTCAAAGAAGCAAAATGACATTTGACGCCATTTGTTGAATTTAAGGCATGATTACATTATGGCATAATTTTTCATAATGTAGTTTTCAGATATTTGCTGGATAATCTGTGTAAACATAACTCTCACATCTAATTTGTTTAACAGTGTTATTGGTTCTTTATCATTGGATTTGTTCTTGTTTTACATGTGCCAGGAATAATTTTTTATTGGACCAGGGGGGCCCTTTGAGAGTCTTTTCAATACTCAATCTTGAATTGATGCCAGGTAATCAGCTGGGTCAAAGCACAAAGATATGACGCTACGTGACAGGGAAAACCTGTGTGGCAAACCTAAACCTAAACGATCAAAAAATTGAAACTCCAATTGAAGTTCCAATCGCAAATTATATTTTGCAACATTGTTGCTAAATATTTGAGCGCGTGACAAAAAATTCTCGAAGACATAAAATAATTAAGGTCATTAAATAACACAAGAAACGTTGACTATCGACAAATAAAAAAAAAAAAAGATTAACCATAACATTCAAATTCAAAGATTTGTGAACACTTTTTTTTATTATTGCTGAAGTTGTGGCTGTAATATAGAGGGAAGTCTTAACCCCCATCAATTCTACCTTTCGATCCAACCACTCACAAAAAGAAGAAAAGATAAATTTTGTATGTCTGTTTCATAAATTGCATTATAGAAGCTTGCTGCAAAACATATATAAACAAGATGACCCAAGGAAAGCAAAGACAGTATATTTTAATGGAGTAGAGGGTGTTTTATTTTAAAATCAGATAACTAAGTTCCAAGTGACAAAATTTAAATTCTTCCTCTTGCTGATGATTTTATACGTAAAAAAATATAAAAATATAATAATTGGCAACAAAAAAATAAAAATTTTAGTCTTTTATCTCGAATGTCTACTAAAACTCTAGAAAACTATATTTGACAGGTCTGTCACACTTTCTAAGAAAAGGAATACAAAACACCCTGTATAAATTATTCATCGTGATTCACGAAGTTTTATTTTTTTTTATATTTTGGAGAAGGAAGAAGATGATCAATTGTTGTTTTTGTTTTTATATTATTGTATCTTCTTTTTCGGAAGATATCTAAGTGGATGTTACTTTGTATAACGTTTCTCTTCGTTTTCGTATGGTTTGTGAGTTTGTGATTTTATAACCTTTTTCTGGTAAATTCTTTTTTGTGGACGACTTTGACAGTTCATGTCTGAATTTATCTTATTTACGACAGACATTGAATATGTCAGTTAGGCACACAGAGGCTAATGTAAATGTTATTGAGTGTCTGAGTGAATGAGTTATGCAGAAAAGATTAATGGTCTGGCCAAGAGATTTGTTTAACATGAATGAAATTTTATTTTTCAGAAGAAATAAAATACATTCATATACACATGGGAGTGGACAATTGAAATAAAAAAATTAATATAAAATGAAATGTTAGTATGAATGCGAAAAATTGTTTGACCTTTTTAATGAAATAATTTTGTAACGAAATATTTGTAACAAAATGAAAGCAGGATTTTAATGTATGGAGGTGTGTGTAGTAAAGTGTTGACAACCCCTAAACAACAATCTGACAATTGATAATTTAGGATAAATAAAAAACATATCAAGACGCCTGATACTGACATTTGAAGGGACTGTTTTTGGCTGACCGGTTTTTTAGGTAGTATCAATTGCTTTTATCTTTCTTTTTAAAATTTATGAAGGAGCTTTTAAATAAGTAGAAAGCTTAACTGTCATAAGCTCCGTTAACGTCAAAAACATAACTCAAATTGTATTACACGTAAAAGTGATAATAATAAATCATTTATTGAAACAAAATGAGACGTATTGTCAAATCTTCGTACCAATTGAACTAACTTTACGAATCACATCTAAATTCTGTTATGGATCATGAATAGAGATTTGATTTTTACACTCAAACGTTCATAATTGAATTCTAAAACAATAAAAATAATATTTTGACTATGTTTTAAAAATCTTGTCGCAATTTTTAAAATATATTTCAGTAAAGACAGCACGATTTCTTCTGGGTAATGGATTATTTTTTATTAATTTATGGTAACAGATGTCAAATATTTGTATAGTGTTTCCAACAATCTTTGAGTAAATGGGACAACATTTTTAAGAGTAACTATTCATGTTTTTATATCTATTCTTTAGAAAACTTCATTAACCTTTGATTGCAATTTGTTATTCAAGTTTTGATAAATTATACCTCGTTTATTGTCCACAAAAATGTCTAGTTAAATGTTATTAGTTCTAAAAAGTACATTTAGTTCCAGGTCGAGTTTAACGAATGATCTTCAATAAGAACTTTTCTTAAGAAGAATAAATGTCACCTATTGATTTATCGTATAAAGACTTCATGACACACAAAGAATTTATTCTTCTCAATCAATCGAAGCGCTCATTCATTTTTACAATACTAATAATTATTATTTTACGATGAACCATCATTTGTAATTGACACGCAAACGCTAACAATTTTGACGCATAAATTCTTTATAATGAGCAATTAAAATAAAATTTTTAAATTTGTAAAACGTCATTAATCTTTTTCCAACACTTCAATAATTTGTGTCTAGAAACTCTTCATCGGAATTTAACTGAACTGACATCAAAATTATATCTTTATTGTGTTTTGTGTCTTCCTGTTTTTGGTGGCAAAACATGCGTCAAGTCAAGCACCCTTTTCATTGAGCTGGACCATGGCGACGATGAGCTGGAATTTTAGGTGGTAAATTTACCTCTACTACTAAATTAGTAATGTTGTATCGCATTCATCATAAATTAGTCACGGATTTGCGTTTGCATCGGTCCTTGTTTCCAACACCAGAAAGGCGACGGGTCGAGATACGACAAAGTAACGCACGGATGACGTTTGACGTGCAGGAGAAATACACTAATGGTCCTTCGTAAAGGTCATTTGGGTGTTTATACTCTTATATTGTAAAATAGAAGAAGATATGCTATTGACAATGAAAAACGATACCACACCCGACTAAGGCTAGCATATTCTTTTCTGTCTGGAATCAATTGTGGAACATTGGCATTGATTTAATGTTTAAAGTGAATCCTACGAACAAAAAAGTCTAAAGGTGTTGAATCAGCCCCGTTGAGATGGGGGGGGGAAGGGCCCGGGATTTTCTAGGGGCCCGTAAAATTGAAAGCAATGAGGAGTGTTTTTTTCATTATAGTCTATATTCATCATTAACATACCTATTCCCACTTATTTTTAGGAGCCCGAAAATCATTCATGCTTTCGCAATCGGGCCCACACGCTTGCCGATCTGGGCCCCTGATTATTATTGGCGTACATTTTTTTAATATTTAATGAAAAATTGGGCAACTCTGAACTATTGAAAGAAAGTTATAATAAATTGTTTCGCTTTTCTTATTCAATGTACGGTTAATTTCAAATTTATCTTATTTTGAAAATTATTAAAGTCAAAATAAGGGGCCCGGCATCTTAAATTTTGCGATATCTGCGCTTGGAAGAAAATGTGTTCACCATCCAAGAACGGTTTTTGGAATTCGTCGATTGCAACAAAAGAACTGGCACCGAAATAGCTGATTTGATCTGCGAAACATTGGCAAAGAACGGAATCCCTTTAGAAGACTGTTGTGCACAAGGCTATGACAATGAAAGCAATTTGAAAGGACAATATTATGGTGCAAGAAGTCATATCTTAAACAAATATCCGAATGCCGTGTATTCACCACGTGCAGCTCACAGCCTTAACTTGTGTTGAGTCGATTCAGCGGAATTTTGTACTGCCGCAATCACATTTTTTGGTGTTGTTCAAAAGTGTTTCAACTTGTTTAGCAGCAGTGCCCAACGTTAGGAAATTCTTAAGAAAAATGTGCCCGGATCCCTTCACAAACTTTCTGATACAAGAAGGTCAGCTAGAATTGAGGCAGTGAAACCGTTTGCAAATCATCTTAAAAAGTGATATTAATTTAACTGCTGAAGCAGGAAGAGATGTAAATGGGGTTTTAAAATATATGCACAAATTTGAATGCGTCCTGATGTCTTTGATTTGGAGCAAGGTTCTTAGCGCTATAAATGAAAGAAGTATCATTCTTCAAGCCAGAAACATGACTATTGACGTTAAAATTCAACAACTTGATCTCCGATTTGAACATTATTCCAAACGGATGGGATCAAGTTTTATCTGAATGCAAAGCAGCTGCTACTAGATTGGGGGATGTTCCAGAATCGTTTCCATCGAACCGAAAAAGGCAATTAAAGAAACATTTTGGAGAAATCGAGGAGCCGGAGAGCAAATTGAAACAGACGAAGAAATAAATTTCAAGATAAACACCTTTTACGTCATAGTTGATTCAATTATATCTCGAATTTCTCGTCGGTTCGATACGATGAAAAATTTTAATACTACATTTTCATTTTTTCAATGGACGAAATTGAGATTAAAAACTCCGCTACAGGGTTCATCCAAAAGTATAACTCGCATGTGTCTCAAGAGTTGAAAGCAGAAATAATTCATCTGAAACACATTTATGAAGCCAATATTGAAGCAGAACTTCCGCCATTGAGTTTGCTCAATGCTATTTATTCCCAGAATTTGGAAACGATTTTCCCCAACATTTATGTTGGTCTCCGTGTGTTTTCCACCATACCTGTGACCGTAGGTATTGCCGAACGTTCATTTAGCGTCCTTACCAGAACAAAGAATTTTCATCGTTCGTGCTCATCACAAGATCGTGTTTCCGGACTTGCTACACTACATATGCATCGAAGCACCTTTGGCAAGGAAATTGAATTTCGATGCAATTATAAGTTGTTTTGCTGCTCCGAAAGCTAGGAAAGCTCGTTTGCAAAAAGTAAATATTTCATTGAATGCAAACTAACTCTAATGAAAACATTGTGATAATATTTTAATATGAAGAAAAACAATAGAGTATTTAATGTAAACCTTTTAAAATACATAGTTTTTTTTTTTAAAGACAAATTTCAAATACTTTTACTTCGCTCTATTTTATTTTCATAGTAGGTAATAGATCTTCATGCTAATGTTTTGTAAGGTTAATCGACCGTATTATCAGTTACTAACATGTCGTTGGCAATATCGAATTGAATGTATGATTCTGTTCGTAATCTGATCTACTCGCATGTAGAATTATTTTCTATCCATCCTCCATTTCAACTAAACTGGACGATACCCGTGAGATTGATTTGATGGTTAACACTTTTTTTCGGTTCACTTTGCAAACAAAAATGATTATTTCCGTTAATTCCAACCAATTTCATGATATTCGCAATTGAAATTAGAAAGTACGATATCAGTAGGCATGAACTTTGAAAAAATGGTAAATATGGAGGGGGCCCGAGATTTTTCCGTCCCGGGCCCGGAATTCCTCTCGACGGCCCTGTGTTGAATCACAAGATTCTGTATTCAATTGTTATAACCTCTTGGAAAAATACCACGGTCAGCAAACTTTTTTGCAATATTGCAATACTTTCTTTAATTGTGCACTCTAGTTAAAAACGTAGTACACATCAATTTCTGTCAATTCTGGCCATACAAAATTATCTTTAGCGCAATCTTATCACCGTAAAGTGTAGCACCGTCTCATTTTCGAATTAGTAAGTTCCCATCCCACCTCAGCCCAAAAACTGCAAAGTTTCAAGTTGAGAATCAAGAGGCTTTTCAACTATAATTCTAAGCTTCAAATTCGAGAGTTCAGCTTATTAATATAAGCTCCCCATGATTTTTCAATGATAATCCGTTAATTGGGATGCATTAGAAGGACTCAATCAGCGAAGATCCGACGTTGCTTCAAAAATATATGTAATAATCAGCATGATTTCGTGAAAAAGAGGTCTACAGTTACTATAATTTATTCAATTTCACGTCCTTTTGTTTAGATGTTTTTGAAAAATGTGGACAATTCGACTGTGTATTTACTGATTTTAGTAAAGCCTTTGACAAGTTATGTCCCAATACATTAATTTTAAAGCTAAACAATCAAGGTTTTAACATCAACTACTTAAATTGGATCCCAACGTATTTAAAAAATAGAATTTATAGTGTTGTATATTCGGTAATGAGTATTCGGATCAATTTGTTGTAAATTCTGGCGTCCCTCAGGAAAGCCATATAGGTCCAATTTTATTTATTTTATTTAAAAATTACTTGGTTTCGATCATAAATAATTCGTCCGTCCGTATTTATGCTGATTACATTAAGCTTTTCAAAAGTATAAGATCAACTGTTGACTGTTTACTTATGCAAGAAGACTTGTTAATATTTAGGAAATGGTGCAATACAAATCGTCTCGTTTTACACGCAAAAAAGTTCCCTTGTTACATGTCATTTGAGTAAAGTCTCTGTGTTTTCTAGTTTAGGTGTTATTCTTGATCACAAGTTAACTTTTAATGAGCATTTAAACTACATAGTTAATAAAGCTAATAGGATCCTCAATAAAATTTGAACTTGAACTTGAACCTAGGATTCATAAAGAGATTCGGTCGCGATTTCTAACCCTTACGTTCTTAATCTTCTCTTTGTTTCATTTGTAAGACTTGAATATAGTTGTACAGTATGATCACCTTAATACTAGACTTGAAGCAATTCAGAGAAGATTAATGCGTTTTTGCCTTCGTTTTTTTCTATGGTCACATGATGAACATACACTTTCCCCTTACTCTCAAAAACTTGCTTTAATAAACCTTCCAACACTCACCAATCATAGAAAGTATATGCAATTTTGTTTTATAAAGGGCTTTTCCATTTGCGCGTGTAGATTTTGGCGCCCCGTGGCGGACATTTTGTTTTGGTGACATATGTCAAATCTTTGTTTATTTTTCAGTTGTTTATGCCAAATCATCATGACAAGTTACACGATTGAACAGCAAGGTCAAGTGATTACTTTATTATCAAAATGAGTGCGTTAACGAACGCAAACGTTGCGCGCATTGTGTCCATTTTACGGTGGACGTGGTGGCCCTTCACAGTTGACTTTTCAACATTTGGTGGCCAAATTTGAGCCGACCGGTTCAGTAAACAATCAGCCAACACCCGTACGTTCAAGGAACGCAAGATCGGCCGAGAACATCACCGCGATCGTGAAAGTGTACAGCAGAACCCGAGGCAGTCTATTCCTCACCGTGCACAAGAATTCGGCCTTTCGCAAACTGGCTAATTTTGCGTCGGGACTTTTGCCTACACCCGTACAAGATCCAACTGACCCAGGAGCACAAAGTTCATGACCATAGACAACGCCGTTTGTTCGCTGACTGGGCTTCGAATCGTTTGGAAGAGGATCCAATTTGGTTTTTGTAGTCAGTTTTTATTGAAGAGTTTATCGTCCCATTTTTAGTAAAGGCGCAATTTTTGTCACGCGTAAAAAGATGACAGCTACCTAAATAGTGGGATATTCAAAATGAAATCTCTTATTGGAAAACCCTTTATTACAAATATACTGAACTTTTTTTCATACAAACAATTCAAATACATAAATAGAACCTATTCAAACGACCTATAGTGTAGACTTGCATTCTTATTGTTTTTTTACTGTAGGGACTATAAACCTAGTCACTTTCTGTTTGGAGATTTTGTTTTCCTGACAATCGGTATATCGTAATATATTAATGATGACCCGCAAAGGCCAATTAACGATGATTCAATAGAATCAATCCCGCACATCGGCCAAACCAAACGATCCGTGTTTTGAGTTTAAGCTTGGTTAAACGCGGCGGTCCAAGACAAAGAAGATGGATGACTTTTGTTCCAATTTTATAGGCATAGTCACAGTATACCGGCAGCGGTGATGGCGGTGGCAGCGGCGGCAACGATGAGTGTAACAATTAAACACAAAACTTTTTAAGTGTTGTGTTTTTAAGAAGGAGTTAGTGGCTCATTGTGCGGTCACAGTTGTTTAATTTAATGGATTGGAATGAATCATAAAAATTATACGGTTTTTAATGGCTTCTAGAATCAAGTATAGAATATATACAATCTTGATGTGAAATTTCATTATATCGAAAAGGGTGAGATTATGACTCAAGTTTTTCTTATTCAAGTGACACTGAAAATGAATAATCAAATTTATATGTAATGTAGAAATGATTAAGCTGACAAAAATTGGAAACATTAATTAGCAAAGGAATCAGAAACGACATCTTTGACTATATGAAAGTTCAAAGTTATAAATTTGTGAAGAGCATCAAAAGGAAATTAAAAGATATTTATTAAGTTAATGTCATTAACAGATCGTTTCCTTTTACTAAAGACACACAAAATATTAACCATTAAAAATTCGGAAAAACATCAGAGCCTGATTTAACTAACATCGTTATCAAATTAATTTTTATAACTTCCTTCGTGCACCGTTTTCAAAGTGATAATAATCGTCAAAATATATATTCTCACGAAAATCTTTTTTTTTTCTTAAGATTTTTCCCTAAAATAGAAGAAGAAAAACTCTCATTATATTAAAAAAGAAAATAAAAAAACCTACACCACTATATGATATACATAGTCACATCCAAACATACATATAAGCAACAATTTAGGTTTGAAATAATTAGGAAACTACTTCCTCAATTATGTCTCATTTTCGGGGCAGCAGCAGCAATAACAAAAACACATCATAATGAAATTTAAGCAATGAAGATATAAAAAAAAAAGAAGAAAAACCAAATTAAAAAAGAAAAGAAATTAAATTTGAATGAAATACAAAAAAAAAATAAAACATAGAATCTCAGCTGGACGTGTTTGATGATGGTTTTAATGTGTTTTCCCATTCCATCAAAACTCCAAAAACCCTAAGTTTTTGTTTCTATTTAATGGTGTTTGGGGCACAGTGCAAGTCATTTTTTTTTTCTTCGAATCAAAATCATCAAAATCCGTCTACACATTATAGAGAAGCAAATTACATACCATATGCGATGCAAGGCAATAATAATAATATGTATCTTTTTGTAAGAGTTAAAGATAAAAAAAAGTATCTTGAACACAATTTCATGGCATTTTATTGCTTGAAATTATTTTTATTTTATTTTATTTTTCTTCATTTTGTATATTTTCACTTGGGTCCCGAAGAAAGTGCTCCATTTTTAAGTGGCTCGTAAAAAATTAAATGAAGCTTTCTATATGTATGAATACAATGTAATTTTCGACAGAAGAACGACAAACGAGGTCATGTGTACTATACTTGCTTCATCTGCCCCCATGATGTTGTATTCGTTCAGAAGGGGAGATACGGTTTGCTGTAGGGCCCCACGAAAATATATGTAGGTACCCATACAATTTTTTTTTTTAAATCAGTCGTAAAATTTCAAGGTCTTGTAATTTAGCCCTAGTAACAACCGAGGATCCATATAACTCTTGTAAGAACGATACTAAAGAGGGTTTTTCGATATAAGAGGTTTCCTTTTGAATATCGCACTATTTTTTATATTTGTGAGAAGTAAAAACCATGATATTATAAAATGGAAACGTACGATCTTCAAAAACGTATTTGAATTTCTTTAATTTACTACAAAAATAATGAAAGCCTTACAGTCACAGCTTGAAGAACTAATGAACTTTTGGGTTGTCATAAGGCAATTCTCAAAATAATCGTCAATGACCAGGCGTATCCTCTGAATGGTTCTTTGAAATAGATCAAAATTTTCTGGATTTGTATCTCCATTGATGGGACCAGTTTTTTTTTTCGGAGACTTATGTTAAGTAAAGCAGAATTATCGCATTTGAGGCTTGGAAAATACAAGAATGATTGTTAAACAGCCTCTCCATCCTCAACGTGTAACTTTGGTGCGGATTTTGGGTCTGGATGGCGGCGTGAATGGACCCTACTTTTTCGGAAATAAGGCCGGTGCAAATATGAAAGTTAACGTGAAAAAATGTCTATGCCAATCCTCCGCAATCGATTCAAAGCCTTAAAGATGGAACTCGTGAAGTTTTCGAGGGCATACAGTCGCAAATGTCCGAATTGTCAAAGACAAAGTATCAGCATTAGGAAAAGAGGGAGGGGTTGGAAAGCAAGTGGCGGTATAAATTAGTTTCGAATTCTTTAACATTACAATGACAAGGAAAGATAGAATATGTAAAGGTATTCCACATTCGTGTAGTACGGCTAAAGAACGAATCTCTGTACAT
This sequence comes from Eupeodes latifasciatus, assembly GCA_920104205.1. Taxonomy (NCBI): domain Eukaryota; kingdom Metazoa; phylum Arthropoda; class Insecta; order Diptera; family Syrphidae; genus Eupeodes; species Eupeodes latifasciatus. The sequence continues at coordinate 129,282,912 of OV049926.1, read as the reverse complement.
TATAATACGGCCGACACGTTGGACTCAAGAGTAATGGAAATTTCTAGAAGCGCGAGTATTACGGCTAAGGTGTTTAAGGAGTGGAATTTAACTGGGTACTTTACTAGAGCATAGTCTGTTTTAATACTGCTAAAAATACGGTGAGGCAAGAAACTTTACGACGATGTTCAATTGGCGTAATTTAATTAATGATGTTATTGTCACCAATCATTTTAAAAGCTCTTCTTTAAATACTTGCCAAGAGGCTTAAGTAAGTTGCTGGAGCATCAGCCCAGTCTTGGACTTATATATATACCTAAGTTAAGTAAACTGTGATCATATCTTGCATGGTCGCTTTTTATTGCTAAAGGTGTATCTTTCTCTTTACAATGTAATCAAAATCCATTGATTTATCTTAATGATCTTATTGATAAGTCCTCTATTTTTCAGTTTCAGCTCATTATTGTTGGATAAAATCTTATAAAGGGTGATTTTTCAGCTATTATATTTTTGGCAACACTAGTTTAAACAGCTGACGGACTTTTCGTGTTTTGTTTCACTGTCAAACATCTTCAGTTTGGTCTATAATTTAACCATGAATTGTCTTACAAACGAACAACGCTTGCAAATTATTGAATTTTATTATCAAGATGCGTGTTTTGTTAAGAAAGTTCATCGCGCGCTTTTTGTGTTCAGTGACGAAGCTCATTTTTGGCTCAATGGGTACGTAAATAAGCAGAATTGTCGATTTTGGAGTGAATATCAGCCAGAAGCATTGCAAGAGCTACCAATGCATCCAGTCGCAGTTTGGTGCGGTTTATGGGCTGGTGGCATCATTGGACCGTCCTTCTTCAAAGATGATGCGAATCGGAACGTAACTGTGAATAGTGAGCGCTACCGTGAGATGATATCCAACTTTGTTTGCCCAAAATGCAAGAGCTTGGCTTGCATGACACGTGGTTTTAACAAGACGGTGCCACATGCCACACAGCACGCGCAACAATGGATTTATTGAGAGGCGAGTTTGGTGAACATTTTATTTCACGTTCGGGACCGGTCAATTGGCTGCCTAGATCGTGCGATTTAACGCCTTTAGGCTATTTTTTGTGGGGCTATGTTAAAGCTCATGTCTATACAGACAAGCCCACTTCAATTGACGCAATGGAGGACAACTTTGAAGCATTTAGTCGTGAGATACCGGCCGAAATGTTGGAAAGAGTATTCCAAATTTGGACTAAGCGGATGGACCATTTGAGGCGCATTTAAGGTCAACATTTGCATGAAATAATCTTCAAACATTAAATTATATTGACCGTACTATCGATTCAAATAAAGATTTCATGCATTTTTCTGAATTTTATGTTTTTTTTTTCTTATAGCTTTTAAAAAATCACCCTTTGTAAAGTTTTTGGTTTCTTTCTCAAGATTGTGCAAAGCAAAGGTATTACAAAGCAGGTTAAGAGTGTGTTAATTGAGAAGCAGTAGAAAAGGAATGTTTTCAGGAAACATTGTTTAAAAGACGTTTATGAAATGTTTTTTTAAACAAATGGGAAACATTTCAGAAACTTTGCAGAAACATTTCTGAAATGTTTCTTTGTTTTGTATCTTCCGTTTTGATTTTTTTTTTTCGAAATTTGTAAGAAAGCATCGACATTTTTAATTAGATTTTTAAAATTTTCATCAAGTGGACCCTGCAAAGCTTTTTTATTTCATAAATCTTTATCAATTGGTTAAAATTCTTGTTGCTCCACACTTTTTGCGACATTTTATATTTATATTAAAAGCACTACCGCGGACTTTCTACCTATGTAAATGTTTGGTAGGCAAATTAAGTTTTCATAAGCATTTCAAAAATGTTTCGCGAGCGTCCAGAACAAAAAAAAAAAAAAACATTTCAGAAAAGTTTCTCTATTCCCGAAACGTTTTTTAAATGCTTTCCTCAAAAATGTTTCTTTGGTTTGGAAAAACCTTTGATGCAACAATTTAAAACACCGACGTTTTCTAATTCGAATTTAGTCTATATTATTGAAAGTCATCTTTTCTTTGTCTCGTATTTTAACTTGGATAGGTTTGTTTATCACGCAGCTTTAATATTACAAAGTCAAATAACCCTCAATGAACTTGGATCTAAAAATATTAAAACAAAAACAAATTTCAGGAATTAACTTGAGTTTAACCTCTGAACAACTGGGGATTGTAAACATAGAAACTACACTTTCCGAAACTTTACTTTTTTAAAGTCCGCCACTGAAACGCATTTATTTGTCCATAAAGTCACTGAAAGTATTCTCCTCGCAGTCTAATTTAAATTAATGATACATTTAAAATTTCTCTTCTTAAGTGTCTTCAGCTCAATTTTCAGTCCGGCCCGCGAGTGTTAAAATCCGCCACTGTCATTAACATTACTCTCGCTTATAATAATTACGCGATACAAAAATCCATCTTTTTCCAAAGTTCGCCTTTCGTTGACCCAATAATTTTTTTTGAATTAGATCTAATGCGGGATTAAATTAATCGATTGATTGAAAAGAATTGGAATTGTTCGGTACCTCTGGCCATCAAGTTCCAGAGGGAAACAAAACTGATAGGTTCACCAATGCTTCTTTCACTTATGTGTTAGTGTACATTTTGTATCTTTAACTGATGAGTACAGTGTTTTATAATCGAAATCATATTACAGCACGATCATAAGCACCATGATCTGATCATCTGCTTTATGATGCTGATGGATCTTCTATCAAACCTATAACTACCACCAGCTGACACTTCTACAGAAGATATCATTTTTTGATGGTCACATCGAGTGGGCTCAGTAAGATAGTTTTTTTGTCGTTAAATTTCATAGGTACTTTTCAATCTTTTTATGGTTTTCCCATTGAGAGAGATCTAGTGCTAGTCGACTATTTGGATTCAAGAGCAGAGGGTGGATAAAAATGGACCCCCAACTGGCGTGGTTGTTTATTCTTCCACTTGACGACACGGTGAGAGGGAAATTAAGAACTCAAGACTTTTTTTAGACCTACATAAATACACATCATCAGACAAAGATCGTTCTCTGAGTCTCGTTGGATGCGTTAGGTTTTTGTTGTATTTTGTATCTTTTTTTATATTTTAAGATGGATTGTTTATTTCTTCCAACAGATCACAGTTGTTGTTCCAATTTTGCTGTCTGTTACTTCTCCATTTTCAGCTCAAGTTCTTGATATCTTTCTGTTTTATTTTGTTTTATATTGAAACATTCTTCGTCCGGTCCGGTGGCATGGCGATGGCGGTGGTGGTAGTGATGGTGGCCGGATGTTGCAAAGAGTGCTTCTCAGCATGATGATTTGAGATTTTTGTTCTGATGATGATGCTGAGAAGACAAATAGCAACAAAACAAAAAGAATCTTCTTTTTCTATTTTATTTGCTTTGTCTTGTGTAGGTTTTGTTTTGATTTTTATAAAGATCACAGATAGAATATCTTTCTTTCTGATTCGACTTAGATATATATATTTTTTTGCTATTAAATGCGAGAAGTCCACAAAGGTAGAATTTTGATGATTTGGCAGAGGAAGTTTGATAAAAGGTTGATATTGTTGTGTTTGTGTCTTCGAATTGGATTTATGCAGGAAAGCGAAATGAGTTAGCGCATAACTGCGAGAAATTATGATAAATTCGACATTGATGTTGTTTATAGGAATTTTTAGGCTGAAGGTAAGGTAAGTCGTTGATAATAAAGATCATAACGACAACAAGATAATGAATACGATGAATGTGATTAAAGAAATTTGTATTTTTGTCAATTCCTTGCCTTGAATTTTGATATGAGATAAACTGCGTACTTTAAATCAGTTATATGAATGTATGACAAAGTTATGTCTTCGAATAAAAGCCTCAACAAAAAAAAAAACAAAAAGAATAGATTTTCTGGAATATTTGAGAAAGAAGTTATGAAGGGTTTTTGCAGAAGAGTGGGAAATATTGAACCTGGTAAAGCGTTTCGCATTCGTGTAGTGCGGCTTAAGAAAGAATCCCTATAATTAACAGTTCGTAGAAATTGGGCTCGAGGGTAAACTGATGAAGATAGAAGTACGAGTATTATGGTTGAATTGAGGGGTTGGGAATACTACTGGGTATTTCACTAGAGCATTGTTTGTAAAAAATATCGATAAAACAATGATAGGCATGAAACCTTTCGGCGGTGTTCGAGAGAAGCAAATGCGTCAGTAAAAGATAGATCGTCTATCATTTTAAGAGCTCTTTTTACATTTTTACCCAAAAGACTCAAGTATGATACTGAGGTAACAGCCCAAATATGAAAGAGAAAATTATACTGAAGTTTTGAACGAATAAAAGCTTTGTAAATTATAGCTAGATTATAAGGCTCGAAAAATTTCTTGCATCGTCAAAGAAAACTCGAAACACTTAGCAGTATTTTTGGCGATGTCAAATATATGTGATCACTCCACAAGAAGTGTTTTGAGATGCACATACCTAGACTGAAAGCTGTTTAGTCTCCTCGATGCAAGTGCCATCCCTGGATAGTGGCATTGGGGAAGGATTACGTTTTTGCGACAGTTGTGGAAGCATTCAATTTTGCATGGTTTTTGGTTCCCCATTGGAAAATGCTGTCGAGATCAGGAATTAATGAGCTTATCATATACCCTGCCAAAAGACAAAATATCATTTTTAAAAATAAGAAAGAGTGTCGGAGCCAAAACGTAGCCTTGGGGCACACCAGCGTTTATTTTGTGGATATCAGATTTGAATTTGAACCCGTCCAATACTACTTGAATTGAACGGTACGAAAGGTAACTAACCCAACAAAGAAGAGATTCATCAATACCAAATGCCTTTGAAATATCAAGGGCAATAATCTTACTTTCTCCAAGACGATATGTAAAGATTTGTTGCACTGTCCGGTGATCTAAATCATGAGATCTCCAGTGGACCTATTGCTACGAAAGTCGTACTGCAGGTCATTAAGAAGCTTTCGTTTTTCAAGATATTTCTTAAGATGAAAATCGATCGGCGTCTTTATTAACTTGGAAAGAAAGGACGTAAATGCAATTGGACGATAGTCAGAGGGTTAGGAGGATTCGCCATTTTTAGGGACAGGCTGGACAAATGCTGTTTTCCATCCATTCGAAAAAAGATTTGTAAAGTAGGACAGATGGAAAAACTTACGCAGCATTGAAGAACACTTCTTCAGAACAAAAGCGGGGATACTATCCGGGCCATCGGATTTATGAATGTCAAGATCTTTAAGTACCCTACCAATTGAAAAAATATAAACAAAATTTGAACTCCTGACAAAATCACCAAATTTTACTTCAGGTCAATTGGAAGATTTGGACTAACGAGCCGGCAAAAAGCAATGATGACGAAACTGTTCCAACATTTCTTATTGCATGTCCAATTTTTGACAAAACCAATTCTTGTCCAATGAATAAGTAAAATAATCCCGTCTTTCATGGATCTTCTTCGTACAAATGTCAGCTATCATAGTGAATTGTCTTAACTCATTAACAACACCTCTATATTCTCAAGACCCAAGCCTAATAAGTCGACTTCATTATCGCATTTCGTTTGTTTCAATAAAAAAAATCTCTGTCTATCTTTCTCTCTACCAACGTCACTTCTTCCCCAGAATTAGAATATTTTGTCATCTATGAGTGTCTAAAAAAAGCTATAATTAGTGCCTCATAATTATACGAATGACCCTCTCATGACTGACTGGCCCATTTCGATGACACTCTTTTTTTTTTTTCGTCGTCTTCAAACAACAACCGATTTTACAACAAGCTTAATTGCTTAGGCTTGCTTGCTGGTTGTTGCTGTTTTCGAGAGAATCTCAGTTCAAATACAAAATAAGAAAGAATCAAGAGAAAAAGAAAGAAGAAACAATAATGCGGCTGCTATATAGGACCGACGAGCGAATGGTAACATTACTTCCGGCGTACAATGGCTAAACAATAAGCGCATATTAAATTAAGAGAACAAAACAAAAACTTATTATATACCTTCATTTCGAAAACTCGTACTACTCGCGTAATGTAGATAATGTTTGTATAAAAATAAAAATGAAAATTTGACTCCGTATATGCGATTGGGACATAATATAAGCTTTGAATTTCCGCTTACATGACGACAACGAGCTACGAAACGACCGACACCGATACCGATACCGACACCGACACCGCACCGCACCGCGACTATTGTAGACACAGGTCGTCGACTAGAGCGTTTGTTTTGAAAGTCGTCGACTGTGTGAAAAAATTGTGTTTTTCTTTTGTTTGTCATTTCATTTGTATTAATGATGCGCTTACCTACTTAACTATAAATATGTATGTATGTATATGTAAACCGTGCGGCACCGGAAGTCCGGAAAATGAGTTGGTTTTGAAATTGTAAATTTTTCGCTTAGCTTATGATAGGAGCTCTAAAAGGTGGAATTTGAGAAAGTTTATGTGAACTTATGTATACGAGACATGTAAAGAATCTGCACAATTGCATAAGGTCATGTTGTATACAATTTTGTCAAAATGAAACACTTTTTGGAAGGGAGAAATTTGTGTGACTAATTTTTAAAGGAAGGAAAGAAAATTTTGACTTACTGTGCTTCATGCTCCAACATAGTAGATGCCTTCATAACATCACGTTTAACAACCGGACCAATTCGAATGGCAAAGTACTGAAAATAAAAAAAACACAAATGGAAAATGTTATTAATAGATTTTTTAACTGGAAGAGCGTTTAGAAAACGAGTTTAAAAAAAATACTCTTGTACGTACAAAGATACAGGATTTTCCAATGAGGAAGGAATAGAATCAAAACAAATAAAGGGTGTCCCAAAATTAACGCAAGATTTGAATTTGCCGCCATTTGTGCAGTGAAGTGTTGGCAACCCTGAAAAAAAGCAATTTGACAGCTAACAGTATAGGGTTATTAAAAATGGAGCGTTACACGAGAGAACAACGTGTCTTCATTATTAAAGAATATTTCAAAAATAGTGAAAGCTTGGCGGCTGCAGTTCGAAAATTTCATACAAAATATGGTCGGAATAGTGTTTTAACTTCGTCAACTGTGAAGAGATTAATTGAAAAATTCATGGAGACTGGATCCGTTGGAGACGCCAAACACACTGGTCGTCCAAAAACAAGCCGTTCAAATGTGAATGTCGAAGCAGTGCGTGAGAGTGTTGCTGACAATCCAGGAACCTCAATTCGACGTCGTGGACAAGAATTGCAAATTTCAAGAACCTCTCTACAGCGTATACTCACCAAAGATCTGTGTCTTCATGCTTACAAAATTCAATTAACACAACAATTGAAGCCTAATGACCATGGACAGAGAAGAGAGTTCGTTGAATGGATTATTGAACATCAACAAATGGACCCTGATTTTTCGAGCAAAATCATCCTAAGCGATGAAGCGCATTTTCATCTTGATGACATGTGATTGTCGAAAAACAAATGCATCCACAACGCGTGACTGTATGGTGTAGATTTTGGGCTGGAGGCATAATTGGGTCATATTTTGTTGAAAATGATGCTGGTCAAGCAGTGACTGTTACTGGTGCTCGATATCGCGACATGATTACACAGTTCTTTCTGCCAAAATTGGATGATATTGATGTGTCCAATATGTGGTTTCAACAAGACGGTGCCACATGTCATACAGCCCGTGAAACAATTCAATTACTGCATGAGACATTTCCAGGTCGTGTACTCTCTCGTTTCGGTGATCAAAATTGGCCTCCTAGATCGTGTGATTTAACACCATTAGACTTCTTTTTATGGGGTTATTTGAAATCACAAGTCTATGTCAACAAGCCCACAACCACCCGTGCATTAAAGGAGGAGATTCAACGCTGCATCAACGAAATTCAGCCACATTTATGCAGAATGGTCATGGAAAATTTCAACAAAAGAGTGCGCATGTGCATGCAAAGCCGTGGAGGCCATTTGTCCGATGTGTTATTCCATACATAACCCTATCCTATGTACTTTACGAGTCAATAAAAATATAACTATCAAAAGACTAAAAACGGCGTTTTCTATTTAATTCAAATCTTGCGTTAATTTTGGGACACCCTTTATTTGTATGAGGGTACGACACACGTGTCGTGTTATGCAAAATATATTCTTCATCATGGGCTTACATTGTATGTATATTAGAGTTGGGAAACAATGACACATTTTCATAATGAAGTTCAACTTTGCAAGTAATTAGTAATTAACCATTAGGTACACATCATTGTAATTAAAAAAAACACACACATTACAATTACTTTTAATTGTAGTGGAAAAAATGCAATGTAATTGTAAATTGGAATGGATTGATTAAAGTAGAGGCACTTTTCAAATACAGTTAAGGTAATTGATAGAACTATTTTATAACAGCACAAAGAATTTAGAATTTCAGTAAAATATTTTGTACTATCGCATACAATTTAAATTGATAAAAGTAATGTTTTATTACATTTTTATGTAATAATTACTCCAAATGTAATAATTACTTTTGTTTTGTTTGTATATTTCTGTTATAAAATTGCATGTAATTGATGCTTTTCAATTACATGTAATTATCAATTAGCAATTTAATTATATTTAAAAGAAAATCCAAAAATTTAATTGAGACTTCAGTTACATGGAATTGCAACTGAATTTGTTTGTAATCATTTTTTTTCCTAATCCTGATAAGCAGACCTCGTAACTCCACATTAAAAATGTTATTTGAAACCCATTTTCTATAATAATGGGTGATTTTTTTGAGGTTAGGATTTTCATGCATTAGTATTTGACAGATCACGCGGGATTTCAGACATGGTGTCAAAAAAAAGATGCTCAGTATGCTTTGACATTTCATCATGAATAGACTTACTAACGAGCAACGCTTGCAAATCATTGAATTTTATTACCAAAATCAGTGTTCGGTTCGAAATGTGTTTCGCGCTTTTTTATCGACAAATTTTGTTCAGCGATGAGGCTCATTTCTGGTTGAATGGCTACGTAAATAAGCAAAATTGCCGCATTTGGAGTGAAGAGCAACCAGAAGCCGTTCAAGAACTGCCCATGCATCCCGAAAAATGCACTGTTTGGTGTGGTTTGTACGCTGGTGGAATCATTGGACCGTATTTTTTCAAAGATGCTGTTGGACGCAACGTTACGGTGAATGGCGATCGCTATCGTTCAATGCTAACAAACTTTTTGTTGCCAAAAATGGAAGAACTGAACTTGGTTGACATGTGGTTTCAACAAGATGGCGCTACATGCCACACAGCTCGCGATTCTATGGCCATTTTGAGGGAAAACTTCGGAGAACAATTCATCTCAAGGAATGGACCGGTAAGTTGGCCACCAAGATCATGCGATTTGACGCCTTTAGACTATTTTTTGTGGGGCTACGTCAAGTCTAAAGTCTACACAAATAAGCCAGCAACTATTCCAGCTTTGGAAGACAACATTTTCGAAGAAATTCGGGCTATTCCGGCCGAAATGCTCGAAAAAGTTACCCAAAATTGGACTTTCCGAATGGACCACCTAAAACGCAGCCGCGGTCAACATTTAAATGAAATTATCTTCAAAAAGTAAATGTCATGGACCAATCTAACGTTTCAAATAAAGAATCGATGAGATTTTGCAAATTTTATGCGTTTTTTTAAAAAAAAAAGTTCTCAAGCTCTTAAAAAATCACCCATTATATATATATGCAACTACTGAAATCACGTCCCACGTTGTGTCACCCGCAAAATGGGACTTAGTGACGTCTGTTCGGTTCATGTCTTTCAATAAATTAGTCATTTCTGCAATTTTCAAGTCGAAAATTGTGAAACTGCGGGAAAAATTTAAGCTGTTGCAAAAGATTTGCGATGTGAAGTATTTAATTTCAGATTATTGCTTGAAACTAATTTTGTCTTATAAAAAATATTGTTGTTAAAATTCTGCAAAATTTTGAGAAAAATCGATTTGACAGTTTTTTTTTTACAAAAAATAAGAACCTAAAAAAAACATTACTAAAAGTTCTTAAAAAATGATTTTTACCCAAATATCTTTTTAAAAATATCATATTATGGCTTCAAGCGAATTTTGTCTTATAAGAAATATTGTTTTCAACATTTCGTAAAATTTTGAGAAAAATCGATTTGACAGTTTTCTTACAAAAAATAAAAACCTAAACAAAAAAACAATACTAAAAATTAGTACAAATTTACATTGAACTCAAATATCTTTTCAAAAATTAGAAATAGTAGCTTCAAACTAATTTTTATAAAAATCCAACAGTTAGTTTTTTCATAAAAAAATAAAATTTTCAAAAAATAGTACGCAAAATTGGTAAAAATGGATGTTCGGTTCTCGATATCTCGTGAACAATAAAAAATGACTTTAAATTAGTTTCATTCATCCAATTTGTATCTACGTATTTCGTACTTTTAGTTTTCACCTAAAAATTCGGAAAAACCGATTTTGGTCTTTAAATTACTTTTTAGAAGTACCATTGCCAAAAATTTCCCAAAATAGTGCTTATACAATTTGAGATTTGCCATGCCAAGAACCTAAGGCCGTGTTCGAATTGAACTTTTTTAAAGAGACTCATTTTGACATTTTTTCATCAAGACTTGGTCAAACCTTTTTTAGACAAAGATTGCTAAGAAGTGTCATATGATGTTTAAATAAATTGTCCCAGAAACAAACTTCATTCATGGTAAGTGAGCTTTGTGGGAAAGTAATTCTAGGATGTTCCCAAGAATATTGACGTGATTATTACCGTGAAAATATAACTTAAATATACCCCAAATTCGCATGTGCGTAGGAGACTTAACACAAAATAAACAAAAGGAAGGGTGATGATGATCAGGCGACCAATTTTATCGTCAATCAAATACCAAATATGTGCACATCACATGCACACCGTAAAGATCCACATCTAAGTGAGTTTTAGTGAGTTTTATAAAATTTCATGGAAGACAGATTTTCACCGTGAGTAGAAAAACCTATATAGTATCACCCAAAAACACCATAAAGAACTCGATGGATGGATGATTGTTTGGGAAATATATGTAGGTACCAACAGGAAGACAAGTTCATGTAAAAACGAGTCTAAAAAGTGAAGGAGGAAATTGATGTTCCCTCGTCGCTCATCGACCATCGCGTCGACGTTCGTTTGCGTCGTCATCGTTCGATCGTATAATCGCAAAGACTGTTATTATTTCTACTCTATTACTACCCACCTACCTATTTCTTTAATTTTCAAGATGGAGATGGTGTAGGAATAAAGTTTTGAGGAAAATTCCGTGGGAAACATTCAACATTCACTTCACTGATTTTATACTTTATCACGGATTGGTGAATGGGAATCTCTATGAATGAAACAATTTTTCTGTTTTAGTTTTCATTCGACGATGAGTGAAATGGGAATTGGGGTCACAGTGTGTGTAATTTTGTTGGATTTTATTTTTTGGGGGAAGTTTGTTTTTATGAATGAAAAATAGGGTTACCCGTAGAATAATTAATTACGATGATGACGAATAAATTAAGGGGTATTGAACTGTTTTCTATGAATACTTAAGTTTGCTATTTAATGAAAAAATCTTCTTATAAACGGGTGTAGAACTTGGTTAGGGACTTTTAGAACTCGCAATTATAACATGTTACTAAAGGAATGTAGGGGACCTTCAATTTTATGCCAATTAATTACAAAATTACGAATTATTTTAAGAGGGTTTTTTTTAAACAATTATTCCCAAGAGTCGAAAAATTTCAAACCTCTTGAAAGACAGACAATTTGCGAATTCCATTTTTAAAGTGATGAAATTAATAATTTTGTATTAAGTGTTTCCAATTATTGCAGTACCCGTGGCATGATGGTTAGTGCGTTGGACTGTCATGCTAAAGATGTTGGGTTCAATCCCTGGCTATGCCATATAAAGTTTTGTTTCACGGGTACTGCCTCTTGCGAGGAATTGACAAATTCTCCAAGAGTAATTCTTGTCATGAAAAGTGCTTTCTCAAATTAGCCGTTCGGCTTCGGCTTAAAACTGTAGGGCCCCTCCATTCCTGACAAAAGTACTTGCACACAGAAATGGTTGAGAGTTGTAAGTAACTAGGGCCTAGTTCTCAACGGGCTGTTATTGAGGTTTTTAGAGTTCAAGAGCGGTCTTGAAATACCAATAGAAATCTTAAAATTTCAATATCGAGGGAGGCCTTAAGTTTTCCAAGGGAGGTCTAAGAAAACTAAGATGACCTACCAAAAGTTTGACTTGCATAATTAATTTTGCAAAACTTCACTTGTAAGCAATTGAGAGTACGCTAGTTGCTATAAACTCCTGTAGAACTGTCAAACTTTAAAGTTTCAAAAGTGTGAAACGTTAAGATAACAAAAACAGACAGTTGAAAAAAAAATCAGTACTGACAGGAAGTTTGAAGGCATATCTGGCAAAATCAAAACAAAATGGCAGTTTTATGCTTCTACTTTAGCACATTTTTGATAAGTTACGCTTCTACGTTTTCTTTGTCTTCTGATTCTTCACATTTTTTATTCACTTTGAATTTTGAAAGGTTTAAAATTTCCCTTTATTTTTGTACTCAAGGTTTCTTTATCCCATTTCTCTGATTTTTCATTCACTTTTAGTTCCATTCCTTTTCTTTTTTCTAATCGGTCCATCGCCTTTAGATTTCTCTGATTCTTTTTTAAAATTGTAAGGCCTTGACTTTCTTTTCATTCTTCAAGTTATCTTTTTTTTTCTTTGATTCTTCGATTTCGTTTTATATTGTTACGCTGATTCTTCCGTCATCTTTAGATTTAGGAAGCATTTTACGATTTGTTCATTCTGAACGAACAGGGTATCCTTTTTCCTATTTCTGTGAATATCGATCCCTTTGCTCAGATGTGAGGCGTTGCATTGTCTTCATTCTACGCAAGTCGCTTTTTCACATTTTTCTGCATTGCTCTAACTTTTCAGCTTGATTCACTTATCATAATATCATCCGGGCTTCTTTCCCGGGTTGGTGCATTGACTTTGCGCCATTGGACTTTTTAACTGTTTACGTCTGTGTTAAGTTGCCAACTGCAAGGAAGGGCAACATTTTTTGTTCTAAAAGATTCGTGATACTTTTCTGTTTCGATTGTAGTTGTCAGAAACCTTTTAGTTGCAAGTTAACGTTACGTTACGCGGTAATTAATGTATGGAACTGTCTTTTATGTGGTCTTAAGATTAGTTCCATTTTCTCACTGCTGCGTGGAGGGATAGTTTCTTTCTATAAGTCCTTTGGAATTATTGCGATAGATATCTATATAAAACGTAGTGTTTGGACATTTATTAACGATCACCAACGGTCATTGAAAGGGTTCTGAAATTTTCATGATTACCTTACCAAACTGTTAACTAAGGTTTTTACGATTGGACATTTTAATTTTAAGTCCTTAAATTAAGGTTAAGTGTCGCGACACATTTTAAAAATGCAAATCGGTACTCCGTCCGATTCTACTTCAAGCTTTGTAAGCTTGAGACTTTGAGAAAATAATAAAAAGTGGAAAGTTTGGTTGAATATTTAAGCCCTTTAACTCTTACCCTTAGATAGACAATTCTAAGAGTTATGTCAAGATGTAAAAAGGTTTTCAATTATTTTACGACTCTTTTAACTTACCACATTTATTAGATCCCTAAGCAATAACAAAAAAAAAAACTCTCCAAAAGGAATACACCAACCATGAGGTTTTAAGAAATGTCCGTGTTCATCGTCGTCGTCGTCTTCCTCCTTCTTTGCTTGCTTGTTTGCTTGCTTCCTGCCACCAGAAACCAAACTAGATGACCTTTTAAAGTGTGACGACCCTTTTGTGTGCCTTAATTGTTTCATTATTTGAGGCTCTTCTATAGGATACTCTTGTAGACTCGTAAGCGCGGTTGGTTGATTCTTTAAGTAAGTAGTATATAGGAATAGTATAACCATATCGTGATGGAGATGGTGTAATGTTTCAATGGTATGGCGATGGCGATGGCGATGGTTAGTGGTTCTTATGGTCGAATCAGTGTGGCAAAAAGGAAGAGTGTAATTTTTCGGAGATCTTCTTCGGTTAGCGATAGCAATGGCATACGGCTGTCACTTGGGTTTAATTTACTATCAAATTGATTGGGTTAATGTTTTATTTATTTCTTTCCGGAGGCGGAAATTGCTTCTTCTCCTGTTTTTTTTTTTATTTTTTTATTTTATCGAAGTTGGTTTTGTATTGCGTCTTCTTTTGCCAAGTTCCTCTTTATATAGTTTTGTTTTCTGATAACATTCTTTCTTTTTTCATTTTTTGTTTATAGATGGCGGCATTTTTCAATGGCGGCGGCAAATGCTATTGATGATGATGATGATGCCACTGTGCCACCAGCAGCCAGCTTCCAGCAGTCAGGGAGTACTCGTATCTCCATCGGAAGAAAGAGCATGGGGCTCGTTATACATATGTATATGTACAGTGATGATGGTGATGGTTGATGGCTATACAGCTTGACATGGCGTTGGCGGTCCAAGACGACAAGAATGTATGATAATGTAAAAGATAACTATAAGACTACGACGATGAGTTCAATAACCATTAATTGATTTTGTGTTGTGTCTCTTTCAACCTCATGTATATATACTTCCATTCATTCTGATGTGGGTCTTCATAAGTTTTATGATGGCATATATGAAAGTAGAGGGAGCCACACAACTTACATCAAGAGGGTTGTGCCATGCGTCATGAAAGGGGTGGCAATGGCGCTGATGGTAATGGGTATTTATTAAGTTTCATTCATTCATTGATTCATTTTTATGTCGAAGATGAAATTGGAAAATCGTAAATAGATTGAAACAAATTTGTTTCTTTTTTCTTCTTCTTCTTCTTTTTTATATTTAATTTTATTGGAGCGATACTAATTGGTAATTGAAGTAATATACTCATGTTTAGGGATATGTATCTGTAGTAAATTCGAGATGTGGGAAATACGCTGCTGATGAGATGATGGTGATTATTATTATTATTGGACTGATTGTATGTAATGTGCCGTGCAATGCATGAGGGCATTTTTACGCCGAACGTTCGTGAAGAGTTGTAAAAATAGAACACAAGTCAATGAACAACAATAAAATCAATTTCTTTTTTCTTGCTTTATAACAAATCGTGTGGATGATTATTTTAGAATGTTTAGTCTTAAATAATATTTGGAAGCATAGCAGTTTTGAATGATCAAATAAAATCATTGAGATTCTCGATAAACCTTCAATTAAGTTCTATTAATTAGAACAAGCCATTTAACTAGGAAAGCGTTTGGTATGAGAAAACTTGAAAAATTGAGTTTTCCTAATCAACATAGTAAAGAAGAAATCAGTGATAAATCCAATTCAATGGAAATGCAGAAGTTCGGAAAATACCCCAAAAGTGACGAAAAATGAATGCTTGTATTTAAACTCGCTAAACAGGCAACCAATATGCTTCTATCGAAATAGTGAAAAAGCATTCAATGGATGGGAAAAAATTGACAAAAAAGTGAATTTTATGATATGAAGGCTTCATCGATTGTTATTAATAAAGTTCTGTCGAAATAGCCAGCCTTGTTCCCGCCCTAAAGGGATCCATTCTAAACGTAATCCTCACACTTCAAGAAATCAGTTAAACCTTGATTTATTTTTCTAAGGTACTGTCAAGAATAGATTATGTTTTTAGCCGAACATCAAGAATGTGGAATGCTATACCCAACTCTGTTTTTCTTTCCCATTTTGATATTCAAAAATGTAAGACCTACGGCTTCAGTAGCTCCTGTTAAATACATCCCTATTTATCTAACCCATTTTGTGTGTAAAACAAATATTTTGAAATAAGGAAACAATCACTCCACTCTTTAGCGTCCATAAATTGTCAATTGGCTACCAAGATTGGTTGATATTTTTTCTTTGAACGAACCAAAGTCAAGGCAAAATGCTTTTAGAGCAAGTACTGATACAAACAGTAAGCCAGTTAGTACTGGTGAATAAAGCTGAAACTGCGGAGAGTTTTGTGACCTCTATAAGAAAAAAGAAACAGTCAAAACATCAATTAAACAAAAGGGAAAATGGAATGGGTAGATGCGATAGATATTGAGTGCCATGTCCATTATATCTAAAAATGAATTGATTCATCCAAGGCTTCAAGTCTAGAAAACAGTCAGATGCAGAATTGAGAAAGAAACATTTGTTAGATGAAAATAATCAACAATTTAAAACTGTTTGCATATCGTTATTATATCATTTGGATCTCGAGTAATGTCTAAGGCAAGATAAAGCACGACCCAAAATGCTTTCTTAAACTTTCAAGAATTTCAGCCGTTCTTTGAAAATTCAGCACTTTGCATATGCTGGACAGAATAAGAAAAATATGGTTCTAGTTACAATCTAAAAAGAAGCGCACTCTCTAAGTTAAAAAAAAAGAATGTCTTTCGTATTAAATAAAATATAGGGTGTGTTTTTAAAGACACACAGACTTTAAATTTGGCAATACTTTTTTCGGAGTTGGTCTTTTTGACAGCTATAACCTGTTTTATGCGCAGTTTGGTTTTCCATTTCAGAATTAATAGACTTACTCCTAAACAACATTGGCTAATGGTGCAAATAACTGTTCGGTTCCAGTGAAGACGCTTTTAATGATGTGAAGCAGAATATCGAAGAAAAGACCCAAATGAGTCCATCCGCTATCGCTTGCAACAATTTGAGCTTTACCCATCCACTTTATGGATGAATCTTGGTTCGCGAGCTTACAAAATGTCAATAGTGCAAGAATTGAAACCAAGTTCCCGATTTTATCAAGAAAATTTTGTTCATCAATGAAGTTCACTCACAATCAATCTATGTTAAAGGCAACTTTTGGTGATCGCATTATATCGTGTCGTGGTCTCTAACATGGAGATAAGTCAGTGACCCAATTGCTGCAAAAATTGGTCAAAAATTGGGCCTCTCAGCTGGAATTTATGTGAGCTACTTGCCCGAAAATATTTTTTAAACATAATTGCAAATCCTTATATTAATAAGATAAGGATTTGCAATTATGTTTAAAAAACCTAAATTCTTGGTTATAACATTAAATTACGTGCGTTTTATTTCTTGTTCAAAACCACACGTCTAAGAAACACCCTTTAATTTTTTTTTTATTTATCTTTTTCATTTTTACAATAATTTACAAAATAATATTTTTTAAATTCATGCTCTTAAATGTATTGTAAAAAAAGCAAAAGATAAAAAATTCATTCTGTAACCATTTAAGACCAGTGACGAATGACCCTTTAAAAATAGAAACTTAAATATGTATTACGTGTGAGGTCACGTTTTTTTTCTTTTTCTTTATTTAAAGAATAATTTTTATAGATATAATTAAAAAGATGCCAAATTTAATAAATAATGTTAATTTATAAAAGAAGAATATAATTATACAAATTTAAAAAAACATAAAGAATATTGAAAAATATTCAAAGTTTATTAAACTATATTTATCAATAAATTTTTGATTTCTGAGCTATCCATTGTAAAGAGCCATATATTGAATTTTTTTCAAAAAGAGGTTCCGTTCGTTTCAAATCCGAATATTGTGAGGCGTTTTATTAAAAAGTTTAGGTGCTTTGACATTGCAAAAATTCGAGTAGTGGGTTTTGTTAGAGGTTGGAACTTTAACTAAAAATTTTCCATTTATCCTCAAGTTGTACAAATTTGAGTTTCGAATTGACTCTATCTTAAAACAAGTAGGTGAACAGACAATATTTTCGTGTAGTTTTTACTATTACAAGTGTGGGTCGACATGAAAATTTTCTTACATTCTTCAAAGTGAAAATAAACGTCGCAATCAATTGCTTTTAAATTTTGTAAGCTGCAAATTATAAGCTTTTTTTTTTCGCTTACTAATAGCTCATGTTTTGAAAAACATTGTCTTAAAACTTGCAAGTCTTTTCGTAGTTTAACTAATGATTAAAATAAGTTACTGCTTTCGTAAGTAAAAGCCAGATCACCAGCAAAAGCCGTTACACTACTACTAAAATGTTGCTGAAATATGAAATTCACATATATTAAAAACAAAGCCGGGCCCAATACAGAACCTTGCGGTACACCAATACTAATATTCATGACCTCGCTAAAGACATTTCCAATTTTATTTTTTTGATTCCTGTGGCTTTATTATAATTCGTTAAATACTAACGTTAACTATTCTTATTAATATAATATATATATAAAATCTAAAACTTAAACTAGATTGTTGAAAAATATTAATTAGCAATTCATACTTTTTTTATATTATCATTTGGTGAATTAATACAAGAGTGAAATTTATTATAGATTTCAATTAATTGATTTAAGGGGCTATGTACACCATAGTTTGATCTGCTAAAATTAGTATTCAATGGTTTCTGGAGTCTTATACTTGAACGACTAAAACTAAAGTTTAAACTACCAAGAACTGATGGTGATGAAATTTGTCCGTTTATTATTCCAACAATAAAACAAAACTGCAAGTACTTCCTATGATTTGTCAAAGAAGGAAGATTTATGAGAGAAAGTCTTTGTGAATAAGGCGGTAATGTATGAATATCATGAAACCACGGAAGGGATCGTACACAAAAACGCAAAAATCTTTTCTGAATGGCTTCGAGTCTTGTGACGTGTACGGCGCACAGTGGTTCGGTTTGTATGGGAGAGCGGAAAAAAGTCTGTTAAATCTGAACGGTTCAACGGATTAAAATGAAATTTGGCAAACATGTTTAGATTAGTCTTTTACATATTTGGTCAAAATTTGGTTGAAAAAAAAATTATAAACAAAGTTATTGACGTTTTTCTAAAATTTGAGGGTTTTTGATTTTTGTATGGGAGAGCGGAAAAAAATTTGTAAAATCTGAACTATTGAACGAATTTTAATGAAATTAGAAACACAAGTTAAGATTAGTCTTATACATGCTTGGTCAAAATTTGGTCAAGAAAAAATTATTAGAAAAAAAGTTATTGACATTTTTCTAAAATTTGAGGGTTTTTGATTTTTGTATGGGAGAGCAGAAAAAAGTCTGTAAAATCTGAACTATAAAACGAATTTTAATGATATTTGAAACACATGTTAAGATTAGTCTTATACACGCTTGGTCAAAATTTGGTCAAGAAAAAAATATTAGAAAAAAAGTTATTGACATTTTTCTAAAATTTGAGGCTTTTGATGTTATATTTAAATAAAAGTTTTTTTTAGTAAAATCTTAACTTTTTACTTTGAACAAAATAGTATTACTTACTATGTATATTATAAAATTAAATAAATAAATAGATAAATACATACAAAAAATAAATAAAAAAACAATGAAGTAGTAATTTTATAACGCTAAAATGAGGTTTTTAGCGTCTGCGCTGATTGGAAGTATTTTCTTCTTAAAAACCTTGCACTAATGCTCAATAACTCAATACTGACTTTTTTTAATTAATCCTTTATATATGTATATAGATTTAAGTAAGAGATTTTATTCTAATAAGTCAGGTAATAAAAAATTAAGCAATACACAACAAAAACAAAGCAATAAAACTTTAAAAATAACACCTTTTTTATTTCTACCTGCCCTACTTTTAGCAAAAAATTAAAAAAATAAAATAAATAAAATCTCTAATCCTTTTCTTTATTTTTTATTAAGCTCTATCATATAATTTAAAATATCATAAAACTATATTGCCTTTCGTGTGTTGTTTGCAAGAAAATTGAGTTCAAAGTTGAAAAAATTTTACGGGCAGAAATAAATGGTTTCGCAAAAATCGAAATTCTCAGACCTGTGTCAATGTATTAATTTTGTTTTGTTTTTAAAATAAAGTTTGACATTTTTTCTTAAAATAATGGGCTTAACCAGTTCATTCTGACAATTAATAATGAAGAAATCAAACTTTTTGGTAAACACCACCGTCAAAACGCAGTTTTTTGAAATCCGATTCAGTGAAACATTTTTGATCATAACTTCCACATCTGCAAGTATCTGCAGCTGATTTTTTCTGTGCTTTAACATGAATGTATGGAGCATATGCTGGCATACTTACTTTCTTGGAGTCTTTTGGAGCTTTTTTTTGAAATCAAAAAGTTTAAAAAAAACGCATTTTTTCCTAGTACTAAAGCTTCAGACTACTTATAGAAGCTATCTTTTATAAATAATCAATTTTTTTTTTTTTTTAGATAATCGAAAATAGAACAATTAAATTATTTAAGAAGATAGAGAATTTATTTAAAGGAACTTCGGAAAAAACAATCTCAAAATTTGTTGAAAATACGGTTCGCGATTTGAGTAAAATTATTTTTCAACTTTGAGGGCTTGTAAGTCAGAACATACAATATATATGTTAAAAAATACTTTTGAATCATACGCTCGGGTTATCTAAGAGTACTTAAACATAAAGTTTAAAAGGATAAATATGACTTTTTCAAAAGACTTTTTTCCGCTCTCGCACCACTGTGCGGCGCGGCGCGGGCGTAGTAAGGTGATCATATTGTACAAGCATATTCCAGGACTGGTCTCACAAATGAAACAAAAAGTAATTTTAAAACATATGGATCACGGAAATCACGACCAAATCTCTTAATAAAACCTAGAACTCTATTTGCTTTTTTAACTATGAAGTTAACATGTTCATTGAATGTTAGTTTAGGATCTAAGACAACACCCAAGTCAGAAAATACATATACTATACTTAAAGGACAAGCATCAAACATGTAAATAAAAACGATTGGAACTTTTTGCGTGTAAAACTCATGGTTTTACATTTGTCAACATATAAAACAAGACGATTATTATCGCATCATTCAAGAGAGACAGTCAGATATGTATAGTTAATTTTTTTTTTAGTTTTAATGTCATCAGCGTATATTAGAACAGACGAATTTTGTATGATTGAAACCAAGTCATTTATAAATAAAACAAATAGAATAAGACCAAGGTGACTACCCTGAGGGACACCAGAATTCACAACAAATGAACTTCAACACTCATTACGAAATTTAACACTATAACGTCTTTCTTGCAAATATGAGGAGATCCAGTTTATGAAACAGTCGTTAAAACCTTGCTGTGATAGTTTTAAAAGTAATGTTTTATGACACAATTTATCAAAGGCCTTGCTGAAATCGGTAAAGATACAATCTACTTGTTCACGTTTTTCAAAAACATCTAAACAAAAGGACGTAAAGTTAAACAGATTAGTAACAGTTGAACGCTTTTTATTAAAACCATGCTGGTTATCACAGATAATTGAACTACAATGAAAAGAAAGAACGCTACATACCATTGACTCAAACAGTTTAGGTATCACAGATAGTTTACCAATAGGTCGGTAGTTCATTATTTCGTTTTTAGGACCTTTTTTGTGTACTGGTATTATGAAGGAGCTCTTCCAGATAAAACGAAACAGCGAGTTACTTAAAGACGTGTTAAAAAGAACACATAACACGGTTGTGTTAAATAAGCAGCACATTTCTTTAAAATAGATGATGGTACACCGCCGGGACCAGGACTAAAACATTCCTCAAGTTGTAGGATACTATTTAAGACAGTATCTTCACTTTGAAATTGATAGAATTTAATTTGTTTTATTATAATGAACGTCCTATAATCATCATCAGTTCCTGTTTGACTATACTTTATCCAGACTTTGTTCCTTTTGTTTTTTTACGTTTTTAACGTGAGAATCAAACCATGGTGGAACACTCAAGTTATTTCGAGTCTTTTTAAATGGAATCGTTTATTAAAAACAGTCAAAAAGAGTTAAATAAAAAATGTTACACATATCGTCAATATTTAAGTTACAAAATAAGTGATCCCAATTGATCGTACATAATAAGTTAAAAAGGTTTTCAAAATTACACCTACTAAAGTTGAATTCTAGCATATGAGGTGAAGCCATGTTTAAATTAAGTACAATGTCTAATGCAGGATGATAGCGATCCACAATTTTAACAGCAGAAGAAATCACAGCTGCTTTAGAGCATATGGTTTCGGAGAAAAATATCAGATCGAGTGTTTTTCCAAAACGGTTCTGCACACCGTTGAGTTGACTTAAGCCACATGAAGACATACCATCTGTTAATAAAAGCTCAGGCTTAAATAGGAAGCAAACCAATTATGGTTTTCACCTCTAAAACCAGCTTTATAAAGTTTTTTCAAAAGAATATCATGATTTACCATATCAAACGCTTTGGTCATGTCAATAAATAAAGCTATGGTATTACTTTTTTTGTTAAAACCCTCGCATATTTCGCTGCATAATTTTAATATTGCATTGAGCGACCTTCACGAAATCCAAATTGACTATCACTTAAAAAACCTGTTTTATTTAAAAATGTTCCCATTCACAACTTCAAAACTTATCCAAATACCTTGGAGAAAGTAGGAAGTATGGAAATGGGTCTATATTTGCTTAAACATTTTCTACTGCCTTTCTTAAACAAAGGTATAACTTCCGCAACTTTTAAGGATTTTGGAAAAATACCACAAGTAATACACTTGAAATATATTTTTTAAAAGATTATTGATTATACCACAGGAGGTACTTGAGTATTTGTTATCAAGCGAAATAATACATTTGAAAACTTCATGTGACGAACAAGGTTCAAAAACAAAACTATTACATTGAAAACCCTCACAAGCTAAATCTGAAAACATATCACAACTACAATTGTTTTGCGGAGAGCATGGTTTTGATTCAGTTGCAATATTTGTATACAAAAAAATTATTGAATGCATATGCAATTTCAACAAGGTTTGAAAGTATTTGATTTTCCACTTCAATTTCCTTCTTTGTTTATTTGCCTATTTGTCTGCTTTGTTTATTTGCCTATTTAAGATATTGTTAACAACTTTCCACTCTTCTTCGATATTGCCTCTGCAATTTTCAAATGTGTACAAAATTTCGCGAGACGATTTAACCTCCTTAATAACTTTCTGATTAATTATAATGTAATTTTGTTTAAGTCTTTGGTTATAAGGATATTGTTTACATTTTTTTCTCATTGTATTCTTTTTGTTTATTTTAATAAGTAAACTTTCCGTTAACCATTAAGCTTAAGTCGTTTGAGCTTACAAATTTTATTTGACCTAAACTTTACTATAGTTGAATTTTTTAAATGCATTTGAAAAACTTTAACAAAAATGTCATAAGCTAATGATGGAATGGGTTCTCTATAGACCTCGTCCCAAAATTCAAACTGTAAGTCTGTATTTAATTGTTCAAAATTAATTATTTCTTTGATTGGAAAGGGTATTATCCTTTTATTAGAATTTGTTGTGGTATTAGACCTATCAGTTCTAAACTAACCAAACAGTGGTCTGTTTCGCTCAAATTGAATTATTTAACGAATATCTAACCCCTGAAGGACTATTCATAAACATAACGCAGTTAATCGTCATCATCGCAGTCTTGATTTGTAAAGAAATAAGAATTTCATGAGACAACTTTTTCTTTTCGAAGTTATTTTCATTTGTTTACTTCAAAGACTCATTGATAAATAACTGTGTCGTTTTTCTAGACTCGCCTAAAATCTAAATCGCATTTTCTTTCTTGTTTACACTTGAGGAATATAGATACATAGTTGTCATCCAAAATAAGAGGCGCCATTCATTTTATTAAAAGTGCGGAGGACTAGACAAATTTGTTTTACCTACTGTAAACAAAATATATAAATTTTTTGGTTAAGCTTGATTGAAACGCATAAATATCTGTTTAGTCACTGTCACATCTTTTTTTTAAGATCCCCCTTCGTTCTCATCGTTGATGAAATTTATTACTTGTCACCACCAAAGAGAAGAATAATATTTGAATTTATGAATGAATGAGTCGAATACAGCGCCCTCTTTCTATGAATGTATCCCCCATATACTGTGTGTGTGTAAATGACGCAATTTTGTTTTACTCGTAAATAGGAAAGGGCGTTTCACAATAAGAGTCTTTCTACTGTTTTTTTATTTTATTGTGCTATGAAGACATTATATAAAATATATAAGCTAAACCACGTGTCGATATATATTCATTCTCAAAAAGGAAGTGCGCACTTCGTTATGCAAAGATACTACGTCTATTTTTTTTTTGTTTCTCTATGCTTTAAGACTGGACACGGGGTTGGGTTTTCTTTGCTTTAAATGGCGGAACGGACAACAAACTCGAAATCACAAGAAAAAAAAAAAACAAAATATGAAAACGTCGTCATGGCCACTTCATCCGTTTTCTTTTAAAATTAATTGATATAAGGTACTCTTGTAATAGCGCTGAACAACTATCACGCATTTTACTACTCAATTACATGACAACAACAGGGATGTTATACGAGAGTAAAAGAGGTTACATAAAGAATATAAAGTCCAGTTATTGAATGGGGAAATAAAATAATTAATTATTTATGCTGCTAAAATCGAGTTTAACTTAAATCTAACACTGAAATAATAATTCTAGAAAAATCATTTTCAAGACAAGACTTTTTTATGGCCATAGTTAGAGCATAGTTCAATTGGCTGGCTCGGCTTTCCATCCAATTCTCTAAGAACTTGTTAATGGTTTCGGATGAATGATATCCGCTTTAAGTGTTTTTTGTGTTTCCGGATGCTTCACAGTTCCTCACAAAAAAAGACTGAATGGGTCATATTCCGAGTTTGCTTATTGACATCAACAAGATAACACAATTTGGAAATTCGGTGCCCAAAATATCGATTGTGTGACTGTGTGGTATTGCGCGCCATCCTGCATGAACCAGATGTAGTCTAATTCATGTCTTCAGATTTAATAGAAAAAAGGCTGCTAACATGACCAAATGTCGTTCCAAGTCTAATTTCCAAAAAAAAAATGCAATTTGTGGGAAAATATAATTTTTCGCCTACAATCGTTGTCCAATTCAACCTGTTCGAAGTGCCAAACTGTGAAGCGATAACGAAAAGGATGGTCGTGAGTCATTAATCGAATCTTGTCAACAAATAATCCGAGTTTCTTGTGCAGTATTCTCCTCAGGATAGTTCTTTAAATATTGTGCTGTTAAGATCGATTAGGTATTCGATGTTCATGAATTGAGTCTCACACAATCGGCTATAGCAGCTAGATTGTTATCTGTACGCACCTTACTTACTTTTTGCACAAACTTGCATACTGCTTCATGGATTTGTTCATTTGGGTCGAAACTTCTTTACAAAGCACTGTTTATTCCAAACAGTACACACTTGCAACTTTTTTTAAACTAAAAGCGATTTATTTCGTTTCTTAAGCAATATCTTATTTACTTTGATAGCTTTAACGCGCATTTAAGGTATAACAGCTTACATAATAATTCACAAAGCAAAAATAAATAAGTACATATAATATTTTAAATAATCAAACATTTATTTTAAATAAGAATTTAGATATGGAAAAGGAAAAAGAAAACTGAGTAGCTAACTGATAATCGATATAGTGCTATTAAAGGCGACTGTAAGCTTTTTTGCTCTCCGAATCGCAGTTACAATATATTTCACAATTAAACACAAGAATAGGAATAATCATAGTTTTGGCCGACATGATTCGAGTTCTTATATAGGAGTAAGGTATTGGGATTCTGACAAAGGGTTCCGTAAACTTTACCAACAATTGAATTTATAGGATTTTCCCAGGTTAAGGCCCTGTTAAAGATCACTCCGAGATTTTTGGCAGATTCTACATAATCAATAGCCATGTTATTAAAAAGTGAGCGAGGGAAATAAGTAAGATCAAGTGGCTTTTTAGAAATAACTAAACATTTAGTCTTTGTAGGATTTAAAAACAACCTATTTCGCTGGGACCAAATAAAGATGCTTCGAAGATCCAAATTAATATTATGGACACAATTTTCATATGTAATTGGACATCATCAGCTTACTTAAGTATAAGTGTGTAGTTAAACATGGATTAATGTGCAATTCATTAATGTACAGTGAGAATAGAATTGGACCCAAAATCGATCCTTGAGGAACACCTTTTAAAACTGGCAAAAAAGACGAGATTTCATTTTCAATAGATACAGCCTGCTTGAGTTCACTTAAATATGATCATATCAGATATGCTGCAGAAATTGAGAAGTTAAAGCTTGCAACTTGCGAATGACAATTGAGTGGTTAATTAGGTCGAAGGCTTTTAGAAATCCTTACTTACTTAAGGTGGCGCTACAGTCCTGTGTGAACTAGGGCCTCACCCAACAAACTTCTTCATATAGCTCGGTCCCTAGCTAGATGTCGCCAGTTTCGATCTCCAAGTGAGGTGAGGTCACTTTCCACTTGTGCGCGCCACCTAATCCGCGGTCTTCCTCTACTGCGCTGTCCTGTGGGTGTGGACTCGAAGACTTTCCGGGCCGGAGCATTGGTGTCCATGCGCTCTACGTGACCCAGCCATCTTAGTCGTTGGACTTTTACCCTTCTGGTTGAATCTAGGTCGCTGTACAGCCCGTACAGCTCGTCGTTCCATCTTCTCCTCCACTCCCCTTCGATGCATACGGGACCGTAGATCACACGAAGAACTTTTCTCTCGAAACGACCCAAGGTGCTTACATCTGCTTTTGTCATAGTCCATGCTTCTGCACCGTAAAGCAGGACGGGGATGATAAGGGTCTTATATAGCGACACTTTGGTCCTTCGAGAGAGGACTTTTCCACTCAATTGCTTACTTAGCCCAAAGAAACAGCGGTTAGCAAGAGTTATTCTTCGTTTGATCTCAGAGCTGGTGTTGTTTTCTGCGTTTACAGCGGAGCCTAGGTAGACGAAGTCCTTGACTACCTCAAAGTTACGTCTGTCGATGGTGACGTTTTGACGAAGACGTCGGTGTTGTAGGTTCTTTCTTGACGACAGCATGTATTTTGTTTGTTTTGCCCTAATTAACCGTTAAACCCATTTTTGCCGCTTCTGCCTCAATGCTCACAAAAGCCCCATTGACATCACGCTGAGTTCTTCCGATTATGTCAATGTCATCAGCATATGCTAGTAATTGGACAGACTTTTGAAAGATAGTGCCTCTGGCGTTGACGTGTGAGCTCTGCACTATTCTTTCAAGTACGATGTTAAAAATATCGCATGACAGCGCATCACCTTGTCTAAAAGCTTTTTTGACATCGTAAGGTTCTGTTAAGTTGTTTCCAACCTTTATGGAGCAGCGTGAATTCTCCATGGCCATCCTGCACAAACGGACGAGTTTGGCAGGGATGCCAAAACTAGACATGGCTCTATACAGCTCGTCCCTGTAGATACTGTCATATGCGGCCTTGAAATCAATGAAAAGATGGTGGGTGTCGATTTGGTATTCTTGGGTTTTTTCCAGGATCTGCCGTAATGTGAATATTTGATCGAATGTGGGCTTTACTGGTCTTAAACAACACTGATAAGGACCTATCAGGTTGTTGACGATGGGCTTTAGACGTTCACATATTACGGCAGAGAACATTTTGTAGGCAATGTTAAGTAGAGAGAGGGTCTCCTTTTTTCAGGATCGGGCAAACAATACTGAGGTTCCATTCATCGGGCATGCATTCTTCCGACCATATCTTGCAGATAAGTTGGTGCATGCTCCTAATCAACTTATCTCCAGCTGCTTTAAAGAGCTCGGCATTCAAGCCGTCCGCTCCAGCGGCTTTATTAGACTTCAGCTTAGATATGGCAATCTATACTTCGTCTTAGTCAGGAGGACGGGATTGTTGGCTTTCGTCGTCTATGTTGAATGGATCATCCTGCCTGACAGCGGAATTCGATTCGTCGTCGCTGTTATACAGTGTGCAGAAGTGGTCCTTTCATATCCTCAGCATGACTGCGGTTCCACTATGATGTTTCCACTTTCGCCTTTGCAGCCTTCAGTTCTAGGTTTATGTACCTGTGAATTTCGTTTCACCTGTTCATAAAACTTTCGA
This sequence comes from Eupeodes latifasciatus, assembly GCA_920104205.1. NCBI lineage: Eukaryota > Metazoa > Arthropoda > Insecta > Diptera > Syrphidae > Eupeodes > Eupeodes latifasciatus. Next base: position 129,255,077 of record OV049926.1, on the reverse strand, counting down.
ACTTCATTTCTGTTTTTAAACATCTCAACATCTTTGACCTCACGCTTCTCATACCCTCTCTTTTTCCTTCTGAAAAGTCGGTGTTCCTCTCGCCTCTTCTGCTCGTAGAGCTCATGAGCACCTCTTGTCCTTTTATGCAGCGCCGCTTTGTGTGCCGACATTCCTCATCAAACCAGGGGTTAGTTGTTGGTGGTTTCTTGAAACCCAGCACATCAGAGGCGGCTTCTCTGATTGCATCTTGGCAATGTTGCCATTGGTTTTCGATACATTGTATTGGCGACAGAGAATTTCAAGAGAGGTTACTTGTAACTCGGTCGGAGAAGGATTTGGGGATCTCTTGCGATTGTAGCCGTTCGACGTTGTACCTTCTCCCAACATCTCCCTGTTTTGCATTGGGCCTGGAAACCCGAAGTGCTACCTTGGCTACAACAAGGTAGTGGTCCGAGTCGATGTTAGCTCCTCGGAAAGTTCGGACATCCATGATGCTGGAAGCGTGTCTAGCGTCGATCGCAATATGGTCAATCTGGTTGACTGTAGATTAATCTGGAGAACTCCAAGTTCCTTTGTGGATGTTGAGGTGTGGAAAACGAGTACTGGCTACCATGACGTTTCGCCACGCAGCAAAATCTATGAGCCTAAATCCGTTGTCGGAAGGGTTGTCGTGCAGGCTGTTTTTCCCGATTATTCCAACAAAGATGTCTTTCTTTCCTAGCTTGGCTTTAAAATCGCCCAGAAAAATTTTAATATCGTAGCTAGGAAACTGCTCATATGTTTTGCCTAAGAGCTCGAAGAACATATCTTTGGTGTTGTTTTCATTCTCTTCTGTGGGGGCGTGCACGCATATCAGGTTAATGTTGCCGAATTTAGCCTTGATGCAGATGGTCATGAGGCGCTCATAGGCCTGGGCTCCGAATAAGTCGTAGAAGCCCTATAAGGTGTTCACTAAGTAGTTCAACCTTACTGGAACTGTAGACGCCACCGTTGATTCCATCTTGGGAATTCCTCCGCTGCCGTCTGGATAAGGAGAGGTGCCTTAGTGGAAACACCTTGGGAAATCTAGCAAAACTAAAAACCTTACCTTATCGTCTTATATGCCTTATATCTTCCGTCACATTTATAAGGGCTGTAATACAGCTATGTTGTGAACGAAAACCAGATTGAAGAGGTGTAAGTTTATTTGATCTGTTAAGGAAAGTACTTATTTTTTGAAACTGGAATAATTTTGGCATGCCTCCAAACTTTTGGAAAACCGACAATTGTAAGTACAGAGTTGAAAATTGTTTTGTAAGTTAAAATAATTGGAAGTATGGCTTTAACGAGAATAGGATGTATACTATCAACTCCAACCGGATTAGATTTAACCAACATCAAACTTTCAACCACATTAGTACAATCAATTCCAACAAACTTAAATTTCAGAGGGAGACAAATAATGATTTAATCCTTGGTTTAGTAATCCATAAGGATTTGGTGACGATGAAGTCGGATATGTTAAAAATTCTTTATTCAGCTCATTAATATTAATGTTACGACACTCAGAATTTTTTTGCTTATCAATACCAACGTCAGCTCCAGAGTTTTCAACCATCCATATTTAAATTGAGGCGATTTTTAAAGATGTTTGCTTTTTCATTTCGTATCTTGTAAACAACTTGGTTCCTTAAAAGCCGATAAATTTTAAGAAAACTTTGTAACCTATATCTTTTCCAGCGCTGGTAAGCTTGATTTCGTTAGTACATAAGCGACGAAATTTTAGACGTAAAACAAAGTCGTGATTGGTGTGTTATACATTTTTGTTTAAGGGGAAAATATGAGTTAAAAAGATTGTTTATGTTTATTTGAAGAAAATCTATTTGTTTTTGATGACATATATACAAAATTCTATCCCATTGAACCATACACACATCTTCTTCAAGAGCAATAGTATTTATATTTCTAAAATCACGATATTTGAAAAAACCTGGTGGCCTTATTATATTGAAGTTGAAATGCAGGTGCATTAATTTGGTCATAAAATAGGGCATCATTCTTATCACAAACAAAAGTTGTGAAAGTATATATTGCGATGAATATTATTCAGAAAAACAGTCTGGTTCAAGAAGTTAAAATAATTAGCAGATTACTAGATTACTGTGGAATGGATTTTATTCTTAACGTTTAAGCCTGCAATGAAAAGGAAGTCAAAGATTACCTGTATAATCTGATCGCTAAAACTGATGAAAAATGTAGACTCGAATGTATCGCAGAATTTTTTCAAATTCCAAACTTATTTAATATTTGCAAGGAAATTCATTTAATGCCTTATATTCATTAACTTTGTCATTTGAATAGAAGGAGAATTTGTGTTAAATCCGGTATTTTCGATATTTTGATTACTTGTTTATGATATTGGCTTAATTATTAATCCAAATTTCGGACCACGGGCGCCGAACAGAAAAGTGAGTTGACACACAAAATCAAAGATTGGAAAACAACGAAAACACTTACATTCTTGTGATAAAACTTTGAAATGGCGATCTAAAGGCAACCTAGCCTAAAATCCAATTTTCGCTGTAGTGCGCCGTTTTGATACCAAAACTCGTTTGACCTGTGATAGAAAGGAAAAGATTTATAGAGAAGCTTCATAGCGATTATGTTAGAGCCATTTTGTCGCATTGAGAAAAAAGATTAGGTCTCTAATCTTTGTCTCAGATAGCTCATCTAATTCGTGAAAGAATGCTTTCCCAAAGCATTTCATTCTAGTGCTTGCCAAAGCAGGACATTTGCAGAGGAAATGGATTATCGTTTCACTTTCTCTTTGGTCGCTACAACTACGGCAAAAGGTGTTGTAAGAGAAAACCAACTTCTCTGCATGAACTCCTATAGGCCAATGTCCGGTACAAACCGCAACAATCCTGGCTATGTCTTGCCTTGGCCTGCAAAGAAGATCGTTTGTATCGGTTTTATTATAGGTGGGCCATATCTTCCTAGATATAATGCAGTTGGGTAAATTGCTCCACCTTCGGTTTGATTCAGTTTGGTAGATGGAAAAGATTTTACCCTTCATAGCACCAAGAAGAATGTAAACCATTTCCGCAAGTGAGCTATGAAGGGCCGATCCTTGCCTGGCTAGCTCGTCAGCCCGTTCATTTCCCACGATACCACTATGGCCCGGAACCCAGATCAGGGTGGCACCGAGGTTAATGTTCAGGCTCGCAAGCTCATCGCGACATTGCTGGACCAATTTAGATGAGGATGTAGCCGAGTTAATAGCTTTGATAGCTGCCTGACTGTCTGTGAAGATAGCCGCATTTCGGTTTTGGTTTGGGCTTAATGGGCCATCAAACTGGCCTAAGTGTGTCCGTTTCCATCTTGGACAGCCACTTCAACCTAACCTTACATGCCTCCCTAATTGCCAACAGTTCAACCTGAAAAACGCTAGCAAAGTCAGTAAGCCTAAAGGATTTAGCTACATTTAGGGACTCAGAAAAGATCCCAGAACCAACTCCGCACTCCATCTTTGAGCCGTCAGTAAAGATGGTTGTATCGAAACCTATCGACACGATGTCATCTTCCCAATCTTCTCTGGATGGGAAAATGACCTTAAAACCCTTACTAAGGCTCAAAGTATGAGTGCAGTAGTCAGTGTCTACCGAGATAATATCTGAGGGAATCAATTTCGTTGTGTTGCTGTGACCATAAGGTTTTGACAACCAACTGTTTGATTCCTTCAGCCTAATAGCGCTGCAGGAAACTATGTATTTAATAAAAAGGTCGATTGGTAGAAGATCCAAAATAACGTTTAAGGCGTCCGTTGGGCAAGTACGCATGGCCCCTGTGGTGCCCACGCAAGCTGTTCTCTGAACCTTCTTTAGCTTATCGATATTATAGGCTTTGCTAAGAGCAGGCCACCACACAATCGAACCATAAGTTAAGATTGGACGTACTACGGCTGTGTACGTCCATAAAATCATCTTCGACTGAAGTTCCCACTTTTTGCCGAAAGTTTTGCTGCAGGCGTAGAAGGCAACACAGGCCTTCTTAACCCGCACTTCAATATTTCGTTTCCAGTTTAATTTTGGGTCGAGTATAACTCCCAAATATTTTGCACTGGAAGACAACGATAGGATTTGACCGTTAAGTCGAGGTAGCGTGAAGGGCGGTACTTTAGTTTTGGTGGTAAAGAGCATCAGTTCAGTTTTACTTTGGTTAACTCCTAGACCACAACTAGTGGCCCAGCTGTTAACTTTCTTCAAAGCTGACTCCGTCATTTCACTAATCACAGAGGTGTACTTTCCTGACACCAATAGCACCAAATCATCCACATAGGCTACCGCCTTCACTCCACATCTCTCTAATTTAACGAGAATTGTATCCATGACCAGAAGCCACAGAAGAGGCGAAAGGACATCACCCTGGGGTGTTCCCCTACTCACGTGTTTTGTTGCGATTGTATTGCCTAGAGTGGCTTGAATCTTCCTACCACTGAGCATGGAAATAATCTATTCTCGAATAAAGTATTCTACACCGAAATTAACGAGCGATTCTTCTATGGATTCGGTAAGGACGTTGTTAAAAGCACCTTCTATTTCTAAGAAGGTGGCAAGAGTAAATTCTTTATAATGGATTGTTTTTTCTACAGTACGCACTACCTCATGGAGGGTAGTCTCCGTAGATTTGCCCTTAAGATAAGTATGTTGAGAGCTTTCGAGAGATCGTCCATCTAGGATTTCTCTAATGTGGTAATTAAGAATGCGCTCCAAGGTTTTAAGCACAAAAGATGTTAAGCTTATTGGTCTGAAATCCTTCGCGGATTCGTGACCACGCCTACCCACTTTCGGGATAAAAACTACCTTTTTTGTCCATAGTAATGGAAAAAAATAATTTTAAATTTCAAATTTAAGAACAACAAATTATTTCAAGAAAAACTTGTATCTATGTATATGCTATTGAGTAATATTTTTTTTTCAATAATCAATGTCCTTGTCAATTATTGATTAAACACCAAAAAGTCGAATCTAAAAATATATTTTAGTTTTTTTTTTGTTTTTTTTTTTGTAAACTTTATAAAAAAAAATGTTAATCAACGTTATCAAAATAAAAACCAATCTAATCTAATCTAATCTATTTTAGTTTTTAAGCAAATTGGAAACAATTCCATCCACACTACCAGAAAGAGGCGTTGGTCTTCTAATTAATCCAGTTTTTCAGACCTTGAAGTCGGAAACTTGGATTATTATTTAGGCCAACATTATAAACAATTAACTAAAAAATCAAAACTACCGGATTTAATGCATAGTCTGATGTACATAAATAGTTAGGACCATTATAGCTCTTCTTTTAGTTAATATAAGAAATAAAATACTTTCTGAACCACATATGTATGTAGGTACTAAAATCAAAAATTAAAAACTTAAAGTATAACATCGCTGGCGTATATATGAGGCCTGTAGTGTTTAGTGTTTTATAGAGAGTGATCCCCCAACAAAACTAATCTAAAATTTTTATGAATGAAAATCCCAAAGACAAACGACACGACATATTATTACCCGTCCTCCGTCGTCGTCGTAAGTCGTTACGTTGATGTCGACGAGACGCGACCGACGCGACGACTCGACTACGTCGAATAAGTCACTATATAGAGGAAGCACTACAAAAATTACACAACTCTCATTGTGAATGGATGTGAAGAATTGTGAATGATGTTATGCGATGATGATAATGACGAGCGGGCGCACGAAACAAAAACAAAATAAAATCCGAGTTAAGAGGTTCTGCTTCTGGTTGCGGGTTTATTTCTTCTTTTTGTTTCCTCTTTTATTCATTTTTATTTAGTTCACTTATTTTACTTATTATTTTCTTTTTATGTCATTGAGTCTTCGTTCATTTTCTTATTTTATTTTTTTTTCTGCTACAAAGTTTCATGAATGGAAATCAGTTTCCTTTTCTTTCACAATAAAAATTTTGTTGATGATGTATAAATGTAGACAACATAGGGTATAGCGTATTAAAATGTGCTACTATAGAAGCTCTTGTATATTGTTGTTTTGTTTTTGGTGTATTTTCTCATGGGAATTGGGTTGAATTTTATAATAAATTAAAAAGACACTTCGTCTTAAGAAATAAAAAAGAAAAAAATAGAGCCACCAGAGTCCGGAAGGAAGTCAGATTAGCGCTGAGAGTGTTATTTTATATTTTGAAACCGACTTTTGGTTGCTATTTTGTTTTTTTTTTCAAAGTTGATATCCGATTACGGAATTAGAAAATGCTCATTAAGGATGATGCAAGATTGCTTATTTGATTCATTTGCGATTTGAGATTTATACCATCATCGCATCGGCCGGCGGCAGCGGTGGCAGCGGCGGCGGCAGTGGAGGTGTTGGATATTTTATTGCTGCTACTGTTTGATTCGGAATCTGAGATTGTGAAAGAAAAGATGAAATATAATATTTTTTCGTCGTCTTTATAAAACAGAAGGAAATGAGTTGACTATTTTTAATGTTCTGGATTTTTTTTATGGCTTTCGATGACAAATGCCCTCAAATATGGTAATATTTTTTGTTTTAATTTTTGCTATACAATTTTTATTTTTTAGTCAACTAATGGGTTTTTAACGGCTTTGGATTAAGCTTCAAGTCGTTAAAAACAAAGAAAAAGTAAAGTTAAGGGCAAGTTTAACAACACTAATGGCGGAACATGAAAATAAGATGGGAATTTATGTGTTATTCGCGCAAACCCAAAGTTGTTTGTTAAAATTGGTATCAAAAAATGTGTTACAGTGTCTTTCTCGAAACATTGTTTCAAATGAAAAAAAAAAAATACAATGATTCACTAGAATATGTTGTGTTGGTTAATTATTTTATATGTAACAAAAGATGAATCACGTCATTACTTATGGTTTAAATGCGATTTAATATATTTATAATATTTAACTATATTTAACTTGAAGATTCCATCAAAATGTATTTATTTTTCCTTTACAATGTGATAATGACAATACATACATATGGGTGATTATACAAAAGTTGGGTAACTTTTGAGGATATTTTGTTTACGATAGTTTTTAAATCAAACTTCTATAAATTCGGGTGTATATGATAGCTAATCTAATTAATATATTGTTCCCAATCGGTCCAGTCACTTTTTTGAGTACATTGTAAGATATTTAAAAATTTCAGAATTTGACTGCCAGAGGACATGACGAGTATACACAGTTTTGAAAGTATTATAATGAAATTTAATACAAATTAGTAAAAATCTCTTAGGATTTAATAATGATCACTTAAAATCACTTAGTAACAATAAAAATTATTATTAATATGTAATACTAGGAGAAAATACTACATCAATTTTCAAAACATTGACATTTAACGTAACGTTATTCACTTATCTTTCACTACTTTCACATAGTTTTACTAAATATTTCAAAGTAATCAACAAACAAAATCTAACAATATTCATCTTAATGATCAAGAAATGAAGAACAATAACAATTTACCTGATACAGAACTGACGCCACACTACTGACGAAAAAGACGAAATTTGAGATTATAATCTGGACTAATGTTTTTTTTTATAATTTCAAATATCAACAAACTACATTTTAACAAATCAAAGTCTAATACGAATAAATAAAAATAAACTTTAGATTAACAAAAAAAATAACGACTCACCATAAAACTGACGTGTTGACTGGCTAAGCACGTGTATAGACAACAAACATAACCCAAACTCTGGAACAGTTATGGTGGCCGTCAAATTGTGCGACCCGCAACTAACTTTATTACCAACATTAAAATTCAAAGTGGGATTTGACGTTGAGTCGGCGATATTTCGCACGAATTTTAAATTTAAATAACACACAAGAAACTGACAAATAAAACTGAACACAAAATTTCTTATTTTTTTAAATAAAGTGGAGAACACTGCATTATGAAAGTTGTAGTATATATTTAACTATATACATCACAGATTGTAGTAAATTGATAAGTTTTCTCAAATCAATGATAATGTTTAATAGACAGTCACTTAATGGTTGGTTTTCAGGGTTGTGACATGCCAGAGGACTGACGTTTTAAGAACTAATTGTGTTTTTTTTAATAACTTGTATTCAAAATAAAGAACTGAAATTGGGTGACTAAATAAAGGTCTTTCCATTGTTTTAAAATAAATTGCAATCTCAGTAAAATATAATCAGACTTTGTATATATTGGTTGATGACATCGAGTTACCCAACTTTTGTATAATCACCCATATGTATGTATATCTCTTGGCCGAAAACTTCATTGGTAAATTATTTTAGTTGTCTAATGTAAGATCAATAAATATGAAGATTTCGTGATCCGTTATTTTTCATATTACCTTAATTTTAAAATCTGACTTATTTTCAAAATCGTGCCTAACCTATATAAAAACAAATGCAGCATGAGCTATCTAAGATTGAAGCAGTATGGCTTAAAATCCTTCGAAACAAGAGAAACAAGGCTTGGAAAATCCTTATAAAAAGCATGTCAGCTGAGGTTCGTGAAGTATATGTTACCCTCTTTGAAGAGTTTAAATCTCTCCAATTATTTATATGCCGAATGTCTTATAGATATGGAAAGTTTTTTAAGCTTGACCCTAAAAGCTTTTGGACATTTTTTTAGTAAAAAACGCAAATCTGATGGCTACCCAGTAAATTTTACTCATAATAAATACAACTTAGTTAGTACTCCAGAAATTTGTAACGCGTTTGCTAAAAACTTTCAGCAATCTTTCATTGACAATCCTATTAAAATATGTAGATGCGAATTTCTTTCTATACTTGCGAGACTGTGCCCATACTACTTTTAATAATATTCAAATGACGTTAGGCAAAATCTTGCATTACTTGGCATTACTTAAAGATGATTATTCCTCTGGTCCAGATGGAATTCCTCCAATGGTCTTAAAAAAATGTAAGGCAATACTGGCATTCTCCCTTCTTCGCATTTTCACACTATCTCTAAGCTCAGGTGAATTCCCAACTATATGGAAGAAGGCATATATTACACCAGTCTTTAAAAAGGGTAACAAGTCTGACATTAGTAATTACAGACCAATCTCTAAGCTATCCTGTATTCCCACACTTTTTTAACAAGTTGTTTGTAATAGTTTAAATTTTAACTGCAAGAATATTATCGTCGGCAATTACTAATCTACTTGCATTTTGCATAATTGTTCAAATACCCTAGAACTCGGTCAAGAGCTCGACTGTATTGAATACTCTGTGTATTCTAAAGCTTTTGACCAACTTTCTCTTAATAGCATCACATTTAAGCTGAAAGCAATGGGGTTTCCTTCTCAGTTTATGACATGGATTTCATCTTATATTCAAAATAGATCTTATCAAATTAAAATCAGAAGTTCTTTTTTTAACTCTTTCATTGCCAAATCAGGTGTTCCCCAGGGTAGTCGTTTAGGACCTCTACTCTTTATCTTAGCTTAGCTATCAATGATGTACCCTTTTGTGTACGATACAGTAACATTTTAATCTATGCGGATTATATGAAAATCTTCAAAAGCATAAAATCTATAAACGTTAGGTTACAACTTCAAGAGGATATTAACAGTTTTGTTATTTGATGCAAAAAGAATGGGCTAAACCTTAATCCAATTAAATGCCAAAAGATATCGCAGCACTTTATACAACGCGTTAATAGTTTTAAAGAACTAGGATTTCTTTTTGATTCTAATCTCGATTTCAAGGAGCATATTAATTCGATCGTTAGTAAGGCCAACTCTATGTTAGGATTTGTTAAACGATCGTTCAGACTTTTTTTTGTCAAGGATTTATGTTATGACAATAATCCGGAAACGATTCAAGCAATTTCAAAATTTGTGAGCTACAAATTCAAATTATCAACAAGGTCTTGGAAAATTCAAGTGATAGAATTGTATCCCTTAATCAATGCGAATTGTTGCTTTTACTAAATAAGCCACATAGACAAATTTAATTGTATTGTATTTTTTTAAAAAGGCACTTGTATTTGGACCACTCTTTATCTGCTTATTTCTCTGAAAAATCACATTTTTTCTCATTTATTATATTTTGTTTGAGTGTGTTTACCTATGTTATATTTTTGTATAAGATCAGATTTGATTCAAATTTTAGCGTAATACAAATACGTAATACACTTGTTTTAATTTTAAATGATTACACTGGTTGACACTGGCCCTGACAATCAAATTGAACATTTCTGATGGGGTTTGATGGCCTTTATTTAAATCCAACTCTTAATAACCATACATTACTATACCATGTCAGGATTTTGAGATATAAATTTTTAAAATTAAAAAAAAAAAATCGCTAAAGAAGGCTTTTTAAAGCTATCTAAATTTTTGAAGTAGTTTTTTTCTTGTTCAATAAATGGTTTTCCAAATCTATAATCCCTTTCTTCAATATTCTGCTTAAATATTTATAATATTTCATAAAATTTTGGAAAAATCTTATCTTCATAAGTCGTTAGACAAGAAACATATTACAAATATATTAAAATATTGTTTACAGCGGGCATTTCAAATATTTTAGCAAATAGTTAAGATCGAAGTTTTATTCGAAATCAGCACTAAAAATTAACTCCAAGACGTATTTTTAAAAACCATGAAAGCATTAAATTCAAGATGTTTAAAAAAATCATATAGAGTCAAATAAAGACTTATAACTAATGAGAATTTCGAGAAGATACTAAAATAATTTGAATATTATCTAAAAGACAAAGATTAGTACTTTGCAAAATCATTAAACAATTAATTGTTATGTCCACTTAACAATGAAAAGGTTTTAAAAAAATTAATCAATTAGGCAACTATTTAACATTATGTGTGTAAAGTTTTAGCTCTCGAAATTCGAAGTATTTCGGGAGAAACGCGGGTATTCAATCCGCAAGATAAGAGGATGAATGAAGATAATCCCAACAATGGGTCTGTTGAAACTTTTTGCATTTCAAAATCGCTGTTCTTTGTTTTTGAATCCTGTTGAACATGTGGGTTCATATGTCAGAGTGTACATGTTTTTGGAGACTAGAAGCGTTTCAAAATTCAGAGCTTGAGTCATGTTTTTACACTTTGCGGGAGGGAAAACTAAAAAGATCCTCAACTTATTTTCTTAAACAAAAGTTGTTTTTATTGAAATGCTACTCCATGTGAACTACGGATTTAAATTTAAAAAAAAAAAATACGTCCCCATCGCAGGATTTGATTAAAACAGGGAATAAGCAACAATTTGTCAAATTTGTTTGAAAATAATAACTTATCTTCATTAAATCGCTTTTTTGATTCTATTAATTGGGAATGTAAACTGAAATACAAGACATTAAGTGAATGTTTCAACATCTTCTTGGATATTTATTTTGAAGGTTTAAATCTATATGTGCCTAAAATATTAAAAAGAGTAAATAATCATCCACCTTGGTATAATGCACGTTTATTAAAACTCAAAAATGCGAAAACAAGAGCTCATAAAAAATTTAAAACTTCTAATTTGCTCTCGGACTATGAATTTTTCTGTCGACTTAGAAAAGAATTTCTGTTTTTATCTAAATTTTTGTATAGTTCCTATTGCCAGTCAATTGAACAAAATTTAAAACGTAATCCTAAGGTCTTTTGGAGATTTGTAAATGATAAGCGAAACAGTGTTGGTTTTCCTGATCGCATGCAATATAATGGAGTTTCATCAACAAATTCAAATGAAATAGTTGAAATGTTTGCTAGTCATTTTCAAAAAATTTATAGTTCGTCTAACTCGTTTTCAAGTTTTCCATGTAATTTAGCACCCATAACAGATTGTTGTTCCATGTTTGTTGAATTTGATGAAGTTTTTACTGCGCTTAAAGAGCTTAAGCCTACAATTTTTCCAGATTTGCTTGGGATTTACCCAATTGTTTTAAAATCATGCGCTTCCGTCTTAAATCTGCCTTTACAAATAATTTTTAATAAATCCCTTTCAACAGGAACTTATTTAGATGAATGGAAGACTTCATGTATAATTCCTCTATTCAAATCTGGAATGAAGGATTTAGTAATTAATTATAGGCCTATTTGCCATATGCAAGTAGTGCCCAAACTTTTGGACAAACTTATGCAGCAAAAAATTGTTTACATAATTGGCAATTCTATTTCTAAATTTCAACACGGGTTTTATAAAGGTCGATCAACGTGCACAAATTTAGTTGAGTTTACCCATTTTTGTTCATCTGTTATGGAATCCGGTGCACAGGTTGATGTGTGCTACACAGATTTTGTAAAAGCGTTTAGCAGAACTAACTTGAATATTTTGCTGGCAAAACTTAAAGCTTATGGTTTTGATGGCTCAGTTTTAAAATGGTTTGAATCTTATTTATTAGGAAGAAAACAGATTGTCTACATAGGCAACTATCGTTCTAAGGAAATCTTAGCTTTGTCGGTTGTACCAGAAGGAAGCCATTTGGGTCCTTCTTTGTTTTTATTGTACATTAATGATCTTGTAAGTGTTTTTCGTAATTGTCATGTTCTTATATTTGCTGATGACATAAAAATTTTCAAAGAAATAAAATCTATTAACGATTGTTTTTCCTTCCAAAATGAACTTAATAGATTTCATGATTGGTGTATTACTAATGATTTTGTGCTTAATTATGACAAATGTGCTGTAATGACTTATAATCGCATTTTGCATCAAATTTTGTCGGATTATTTAATGAATGACATTAAACTATTAAGGGTATTTGAAATAAAAGATCTTGGTGTAGTTTTTGATTCCAAACTTTGTTTTGAGCGCCATGTTGACTGCATAGTTTCAAAAGCTAATTCCCTTTTAGGATTTATTAAAAGAAATTCCTCTGATTTTAAGGATCCTTATACGGTGAAGTCTCTTTATTGTTCCTTAGTCCGACCGGTCCTAGAGTATTGCAGTATTGTTTGGTTTCCTACTACAGTAAAAAACGTTAACAGAAAGAGTGCAGAAATGTTTTTTGAGATTTAGGTTAGGTTAGGTTAGGTTAGGTTAAAGTGGCTGTTGGTTTGGGACGACCAACACACTTAGACCAAAGTATGGTCCGTTGTGATACCACATGGATCAATTAATCAGCTTAACTCGTTGAACCAATTGGAGCTTCGAATGAAGCGTAGGAGACAACTAATGTCTGAATTTTTTAGATCGCTGGTATCGTTAAAGTAGTAGTCTCCAAGGTGGATTCTACGTCTTTGTGATAAGGCAGGGCATGTGCACAGAAGATGAGAGATTGTCTCCTCTTCTTCCTCGTCCATGCAACTCCTACAAAAATCATTTGCAGGGGCTCCAAGTCGAATAGCATGCCTTCCTATTAAGCAGTGCCCAGTCAGGACACCTATAACGTAGCTAATGTGCAATCTACTCAGAGAGATTAATTGTTTTGAGCGCTTGGTGCTAAGATTAGGCCAAATTCGTTTAGTCGCTACACAGGTGGTGGTGTTATTCCACCTGAAGTTTGTTTTCTCTATGGTATCTTGCTTTAGCATGAGTTTACATGTAGCTAAGGGGATACCTACGCTAGCATTATGAGCCAGCAGAGGTAAAGTTGTTCCGCTTTTTGCAAGTTCGTCAGCTTTGCAATTTCCTGGAATGTCTCTATGGCCCGGCACCCAGAAAAGGTGAATTTTGAACTGTGTAGCCATCTCCGTAAGAGATGATCGACAATTTAGGGCTGTTAGTGAATTTGTAGAGACAGAGTCTAAGGATTTTAACGCAGCTTGGCTATCCGAGAAGATGCGTATATCATTAGTTGATATAACGTTTTCTCTAAGCCAGGATAGGACTTGTTTTATAGCCAGGATTTCAGCTTGGAACACGCTACAATGATCGGGTAGACGAAAGGAGAGACTTAAGTTAAGTCTATCTGAGTATACGCCACCACCAACCCCATCCTCCGTTTTTGATCCGTCTGTATAAAAGTTTATAGGACCATCGTTCAAAAATGATGTATTCTCCCAAGAAGATCTGGGAGGTATAGTCACCTTGAAGCTATAGTTATTAAACTGAGGATGGGATATGGTGTAGTCAATATTACTACTTACAGTTCTGAACGAGTTCAAAATAGTGGTGTGGCCAATTCCATTATTGATCCACAGAGAGGAGGCTTGAAGCCGTATGGCAGTGTTAGCGGCCGTTTGCTTGCTGAAAAAGTCCAGCGGTATTAGATGGAACAGAACATCTAGTGAAGCGGAGGGGGTGGAGCGAAGTGCTCCTCCCATACACAGGCAGGCTGTTCGTTGGACTTTGCTGAGTTTATCGCGATTTGTCGCTGTATCTAGCGCCGTCCACCATACCGCTACTCCATAAGTAAGGATCGGTCTTATGACCGACGTGTATAGCCAGTGTGTAATGCGGGGCTGGAGGCCCCATTTATTACCAATGGCCTTTTTACAGGAGAACAGGGCTACTGTGGCCTTGTTTATTCTCTCTTGAATATTAGGTTTCCAACTTAATTTCTTGTCTAAAATGAGACCCAAGTATTTTGCTTGATCAGAGAATTTAAGTGGTACACCGTTTATGAGGGGAGGGTCAATGTATGGAACTTTGTATTTCCTTGTGAAGAGGACAAGGTCGGTTTTTTGTGGGTTAACGCCTAGTCCACACCGATTAGCCCATCTGGTGAGCTTATTTAAAGCGTTTTGTAAGAGTTCTTTTAGTATATTGGGATGTTTACCCGTTACTGCAATAGCAACATCGTCCGCATAGGCAAACACTCTGTATCCCTCTCTTTCTAGAGTAGTTAGTAATTCATTTATTACTAAGTTCCAGAGGAGAGGGGATAGGACACCACCTTGTGGCGTACCTCTGCTGACACCCCTTTGTGTAGTAAAATCGCCCAGTTTTGAATTGATAATCCTGCTTATCAGCATCTGATTAATCAATTCGCTGATCGACTTATCTACCTTCAGAGATGCCAATACACGTGCAATTGCAGATGTGTCGACATTGTTAAATGCACCTTCTATGTCTAAGAAGGCAACTAAGGTGTACTCTTTATGATGGAGGGAATATTCGATTGTACGTACTATACTGTGTAGAGCCGTTTCAACTGATTTCCCTTTGTGGTAGGCATGTTGAGCCTTTGAAAGGAAGGACTTATCAATACTTGCCCTTAAGTGGATATCGATCAAACGCTCAAAAGTTTTGAGAAGGAATGATGATAAGCTGATAGGTCTTAAGTCTTTAGGGTTTACATGACTGGATTTTCCAGCTTTTGGAATAAAAACAACTTTAACTTGTCTCCAAGACATCGGGATGTATGCCAAATTAAGGCAACCCTTGAAGATGTTTTCTAGGATGGGTATTAGAAAACTTGCATTTTCTTGCAGTTCGGCTGGAATTACACCATCCGGACCAGCAGATTTGTATGGTTTAAAGCTGTTAATAGCCCAATTGAGTTTTTCCCTAGTGACTAGACCTTGTGGGGGTTGTAAAGTATTGTCACCATTATTAAGTGCAACGTTATTAATAATATTAGAGCTACCAGGAAAGTGGACGTCTAGTAGCAAGTTGAGCGATTCTTCGCTTGAATTGGTCCAGAGGCCAGAGGCGTTTTTCAAGCAACTTGGCATGATTGGATTTTTGGAGAGGATTTTGCGCAGCCTGGATGCTTCGGAGCAATCTTCAACGTTACTACAGAAGTTTCTCCAAGATGATCGTTTGGTTTTCCTCAGTTCTTTTTTATAAATCTTCAGTGATTCTTTATATGAATCCCAGTCAGACATGTCTCTAGAAGCTTTGGCTCTGTTAAAGAGTTTTCTGCATTCTTTTCGAAGTGGATCCAGCCCTGAGTTCCACCAGTGTGGCTTCTTTTTACCTCTTACTTGTATAAGGGGGCATGCAGTATCTAGAGCTTTGTTTAGGGCTAATGGTAGAGAGATTTTTGAGATTTGCTTTGAGAAATTTTGTTTTACCTGTTAATGTCTCTTTAAACTATACTTCTAAATGTTTGTTGTTGGGTTTTGAAACTCTTAAAAAGCGAAGGAAGGTTTTTAGTGTTATTTTTATACGTGATATTTTATGTTTTTCAATTAAATGTGATAATTTACTTTTTTTAATGAATGTTTATGCACCGTCAAGATCATTAAGATCAAGATAATTGTTGTATGCGGAGCGCCACTCTAACTTGTATGGTCAGCGGGAGCCTATTTGTCGTAGTATCAATCTGTTTAATATTGCCAATGAAGATGTTGATATATTTTGCATGTCCAGAGAAACTTTAAAAAATTCTCTCAAATATGTTGATTTTTAACTTAATTATTTATTTCTGCTTCTATATGTACATACATTATATTTATAATTTATTTTACTTTGTTCTAGTTTTTTTTTTTCAAATCTGTTGATATTTTTATATCGTAGATAAATAAATAAATAAAAAATCAATTTTAAACTTTAAAAACTTAACTTTTCCGATTTCGAAACTTTACCTCCTGCAGCGTTAAAAAATCTCTTCAAACTTAGACTCTAAATTCAGACAGGGAAGTTGAATTACATGAAAAATTTTGTAGACATCATAAACAAATGTAAGTTTTATTAAAATCTCGAGATCGATGTGTTTACATATCCAGCACACTACTAAAATTATAAAATACAGTTTTTAAATAGTTATTAAATCTATTTCCCCAAATAGGTGACAAGGAAATGCACTGTTTTTTAACGAACCTACATATGTATTTTAAAGGGTAGTAATGTTTTTAATTTGTTAGGGCCTAACTCTAATATTGTTTATTTAGGGGACTTTAATCTCCCTCATACAAAATGGATTCATTCTGAAAAAGATAAAAGTGTACTTCCTTTTAATATCTCTGATGAACTTGAGTCTCAATTTATTGATAATACGTATGTTATCTTTTAATCTAAACCAACTTAACTATGTTGTAAACTTATTAGGTTGAATTTTAGACTTAGTTTTTATTAATACTGAATTAGAAGGCTATTTAGTTAGGTTAGGTTAGGTTAGGTTAGGTTAGGTTAACGTGGCTGTGGATTTAGAATCCACACACTTAGGCCAAAAGAAAAGGCCCATTGTGATACCACATGAATCTAGAGAATTACTTTTTACTAGTCGAACCATTTTGAGCTTTTTATAAAGCGAAGAAGATATTTGATATCCTTTTTAGCTTGTTCACTGGGATTGTCAAAAGAGTAGTCTTCCAGAAGAAGTTTGCGTCTAAGTGAAAGAGCAGGGCAACTGCAGAGGAGGTGAGAGATTGTTTCCTCTTCTTCTTCGTCCATACAGCTCCTGCAGAAGTCATTTGGGGCTACACCAAGTCGTATTGCGTGTCTGCCTATGAGACAGTGTCCCGTAAGGACACCTATTAGGGAGCTAATATGAAGTCTGCTTTGAGATAACAAGTCTTTAGAGCGCTTTAGGTCCAGTGAAGGCCATATGAGTTTTGTGGCTGCGCATGTTGGTAAATTGTGCCACCTAGAGTTTGCTATCGCAAAAGCTGTTTCTTTTAGCATGAGTTTACATGTAGCTATCGGTATACCTATCTTCTAGGCTATTTAGTCAGAAGCTCCTATTTTTAAAAATAGTATACTTCATTGTGCTTGGCAATTTGATTTAAAGATCTTGAATTTTGATAAACGTGAGTTGAACTTAGTTCGGGATTTTAGTAAAACTCTTATACTGGTATGAACCATTTTTTTAACGTGATCGATTGGGAAGAAGTTTCTTGCTCTCATGACAGAAGTGTTACGATTCGTTTATTGCTATAATTGAGGAAGCATATAAATTGTTTGTTCCATTTAAGGAGTGAAAGCATAAAAATAAGCCTGTATGGTTTAATAATAGATTATGGAATCTTAAAAATAAACTTTCTAAGGTGCATACAAATTACAGAAAGGATCCCTACTTGCGCCTTCGCTATGCAGGAAAGAGTATGAGTCTATAAATAAGTCTATCTAATAAATACATATGTATATGCACTCTATTGAGAATAACATTAAAAATAACTCTCGTGCCTTTTGGAAATTCGTCAATTCAAAACGTAAGTTATATAATATTCAAACTAGTATGAATTATATAAATCAATCATCAAGTGATGAGGACTTATGTATATGTGATATGTTTGCGTCTTACTTCCAATCCAATCATGTTCAAAATTGTGTCCTCTGAGTCTTGCAATCCCTCTTACTAGGCTTTTCAACCTATCACTTTCAATCGGATACTTTTTGGATGAATGGAAATTGTCATTGATAAGTTCAATATATAAATCAGGCTCAAAACAAGAGGTTTTTAATTACAGATACAGACCCATTTCAAAACTGAAATTAATACCGAAAGTTTTTGAAGCGATAGTCACGCTTATTCTGTCTGACATTCTAATGAATAGCCAATTCGTTAGAATAGATCTATTTATTAGAATGAAATTTCTGTATTTTGACATTCTAACGAATAATGTTCACTGTTGAATGAATATATTAAATGAATAGGAATGAACTCGAATTCGAAGTTAGCTGTTTGAAGTTTCGATCTTATTTAGTGTGACCTAAGTAACAACATTTAAATTTGTTCCACAAACTTTCAATTTCATTGAAACAATTGGATGGAATACAAAAAATACCTTAACTTAAGAAAAATTAAATTAATAAAGTTCTAAGTGCTAGTGATGTTAATTATTTAAAAAACCATCAATGACACTTTGAATATGGGAACAAAAATTTAAGTTTATTAATATGAAAAGTAAAAAAAATATATTAACAAATTTTGTACAGCTAACTCAGCACCTTTAAATCTAATACAATAATTAATGTACTTATAATTCGATTTGCTTTTGTTCCACATGTATTACCAAAAAAATGTAACTTTAAAGTCTCTTTATTTGAATCACACCTGGTCACACTTCACAATTGTCAACGAGAATCAAAAAGTAACACAGTCGATAAAATCGTTTAAATTGTCTTTCAAAAATTCAAATTGTTTTATTTATGAAAAATCAAAGCAGCATAAATCGAAGAAGAATTATGGATGCATCAAATCGATTGGGGATTCGATTTGTAAGAAAACCTCTCGCGATTTCATGGTTTTCTTTCATTAATTATATAAGAACTTCCTTTTGTTCTATAGTTGTCCAATTTAAGTGTGACTGTGACCTTTAATAAAAACATCAATAGATTTTCATAAAAATATATTCCATTTTCTTTATTTTTCGGGAAAAAAAAACAGAACTTACATGTTTTTCTTTTGATTCTCTCATCAAGATGGGAACGCTTAATAAATGACGTTTTTTTCGAATGATTAGAAAGTCAAAGTTTGCTTTAGTTTCGAATTAAAATGAACTTTCGAATCGTTAGAAAGTGAAAATACGTATCATACGAATTCGAATAACTTTATAACGAAAGAGAATGTCAAAATAAGGCTGAGTTTAAAAATGCGTTTATGACGAAGTAGGGAAGAAGGGGTAATACGGGGTTACGGGCAAGACGGGGTACCCGTCTTATGTCGGGAACCGTTTGACCAATCAGGATCGTTTCTGCGCGTGACGCAGCGCCGCCATAATAGCTTTTAGTCGACGCAGTGATAGATCGACGATGCCACTGTTTTTGTTTAAGTAGAAAAAACAGTAAATTGGCGATTTTCTTAGCGTTTTTTCACTTTGGTTGCACCGTGATTGTTCTATAAAGAACAGCATTTCGAAGTACAAATAAAGCTATTCACATGGGTCAAAGATTACTCTTGCAGGTAAGCACTTATTTATTTGTGTGCGAGAGCATTGTTTTTAGAGGTTAATTTGTTTATTTATTTGGACATGAGAGGGCAAGACGGGGTATGGGGTACCCCATCTTGACCGAACTAAAATAGTTGCTATATTAGTAAAAGACTAATTGCAACTACGACGACTGCAACTCAAACATTTCATATCGGATTAGCAGCTGCATCAGCACCGTTGTTTACTTCCCAGATTTTAGCTATAACTGTCACAGGAGCGCAGCCGAATATTGACAACCAAACTATCATGAAGTCATTTCTCTTGCAACCTCCACTACAACAATATCATCCCCTAAGCCTGGTTGTTCTAGTTGCTTAAATGACACTGGAATAAACAACACACCAAATACTCCAAAAAAAAACTTTAACGGTAACCAGTAAATAACGCCCTTTCCAGCAACACGCAAAACTTCTCGCGTTGTTAGAAAACGAGGAAAAACCGCAATATAAAAATGAATTAGAAGAGACTTAAAAAAAAAGTTGTCAGAAAAAGAGCAGGGATAGTGAAGTTAAAAATACACCATGTTTGTTTTGTAATGGTTTTTATTTGGAGTCGAATGAAGGCTGGGCTGCTTGTTCTGCGTGCGGCAAATGGGCTCACTGTAGCTGTGCTGGTATAGATGATGAAGATAAAGATGCAACGTTTACTTGCGAATTTTGTTAGCAAAAATAAATTCGATTTTTTTTCAACCCCATCTTGCCTATCAGGGTACCCCATCTTACCCGACGGTGGGGGCATGATGGGGAGATCTGTCTACTTTTTGTCAATTTTCTATTTAATTATTTAACATATGTTCCTAATTAGAATTAGTTTTGGAAGACTGATTACCAAAGATGATTACTGAAATAAAAAAAATGAAGACATAAAAATATTAGTTTTATTGAGATTCAAACGTTAAGTACCCCGTCTTACCCCCCTCTCCCCTAAGTTCAAGTATATCAGTAGATCAACATGGTTTCGTTAGTGGCAGATCGACAGTAACAAATCTAGCCTTATTTGCGAATTTCTGTATAAAACGTATTGAACGTGGAAACCAGGTTGATGCTTTTCATACCTACAGATTTCTCTAAAGCATTTGACAGAGTTCAACGCGATATTCTGCTAAGGAAACTGAAATGCTTAGGTTTTCATTCCAACCTTCTTAAGTGGTTCAAAAATTACTTGACTAATCGTAAGCAAAATGTAAAAATTGAAACAGTTGTATCAAAGGAGATTCTTAATCATTCTGATGTTCCTCATGGCAGCCATTTAGGACCTCTCCTCTTCATATCATTTGTTAATGATCTACCACCTAGAATTCTGAATTCTAAAAGTTTGCTTTTTGCAGATGATCTTAAGCTTTTTAGGTCAATTAAATGTGAATTAGATTGTCATTAGACTTCAGTATGATTTAGATGAAGTGTCAGCTTGGTGTTCTGAAAATCGTTTGTTTTTAAATACAGGGTGCCGCACGAATCGTGCTACAAAAATAAAACGTAATAACTTTTTTTTCTGTGTGAGTAATCGGCTTATTTTTTTTTTATTTTGTAGGTTCCTATTTAGATTTATAAAAATGGATGCTTGGGATACGGAGAAAATAATTTGGATAGTGCAACGGTACCATGCTTTGCAGTCCGTCATTTCCGTCCAAAGGGAATTTAGGCGGGAGTTTGGCGGTAATCCCCCGAGTAGATGGACCGTTATAAGGTTTGTAAACATGTTTGCCGAATCTGGAAGCATCGCACGAAGGCCGTACCATCGAGATGCCAATGTTCGGGTTCAGGATACAATCGCAGCAGTAGCATCTGCAATACAGGCCAATCCGAGTGTTTCCACCCGAAACTTATCGGGGCAAATTGGAATTAGTAGACGGTCATTACAACGGATACTTCATGACGATTTAAACTTGTTTCCGTACAAAGTCCAAATTACTAGCAAGTTAAACCCTCAGGATTTGCCTGTTCGCCTGGAATTTTGACAAAAAATGATATCAATGGCCGAAGAAGACAACACATTGATCAATCGTTTGTTCATGTCTAATGAGGCCCATTTTGATCTTAACGGCAATGTAAACAAGCAAAATTGCCGTATATGGAATGAGTCTAATCCAGAAATGCTCCATGAGACGGAACTGCACCCAGAACGAGTCACTGTGTGGTGCGCAGTTTCATCAAGGTGTATTGTCGGGCCGTACTTCTTTGAAGAAAACGGTGTAACCGTTACTGTCAATGGGGACCGTTATTTAAAGATGTTGAAGGAGTTTTTTTACCCAGAACTGCGCCGAAGACGTATACCATTCAACAGCGTTTGGTTTCAGCAAGATGGAGCAACTGCAACAACATATGTATAGCCAGACCAGTTATGGCGGAGCTAAACAAAAAATTCGCAAACAAATTAATTTCTAGGAACTCCACTCTTCGCTGGCCCCCAAGGTCACCTGACCTGACTGCACCAGACTTCTTTTTATGGGGTTATGTCAAGCAAGAGGTGTATAAAACGAAGCCCAGGAATTTAACTGAATTAAAGCAGTCCATAACGACAATAATTGAGGCGATCCCAACTTCAACTCTTCAGGCCGCAATGAATAATTTTTTGACCGGTGCCGCATATGCGTGGGACAGCGTGGAGGTCATTTGCGGTCTATAATCTTTAAAAACAACTAACTATTTAAAATAAAATTTAATTTTCTAACCAATAAAAAAAATGAAATACATCGATTAAAAAAAAAGTTATTTGAATTTCTTATTGTAGTACAATTGGTGCGCCACCCTGTATAGCTAAATGTAAAAGCATTACATTTACGAGGTCACCAAATGCCAACCAAATCGTTTATACGTCATTTCCGGTACACCGCTTGAATCATTGCACATCCAAAAAAACCTGGGCGTTATTTTTGATTCAAAGTTAACCATTTTTTTTTGTTCCGTGTTCCTTTACAAACTACGGTAGATCCGATCCTATTTCAAGATCCAGTTCTGAGTTTGATTCGATTTATCAAAATATTGACTTGTGTTTCAGCAGATGTTTTTAAAATTACTGTTTTGAGTTTAGTGCCATAGCATATATTTGTATTCTGATAATTCGTAATAAATGTTATAATTACATATATGTACATACATAGTATAATTTTTGTAAATAATGGGTGATTTTTTTGAGGTTAGGATTTTCATGCATTAGTATTTGACAGATCACGCGGGATTTCAGACATGGTGTCAAAGAGAAAGATGCTCAGTATGCTTTGACATTTCATCATGAATAGACTTACTAACGAGCAACGCTTGCAAATCATTGAATTTTATTACCAAAATCAGTGTTCGGTTCGAAATGTGTTTCGCGCTTTTTTATCGACAAATTTTGTTCAGCGATGAGGCTCATTTCTGGTTGAATGGCTACGTAAATAAGCAAAATTGCCGCATTTGGAGTGAAGAGCAACCAGAAGCCGTTCAAGAACTGCCCATGCATCCCGAAAAATGCACTGTTTGGTGTGGTTTGTACGCTGGTGGAATCATTGGACCGTATTTTTTCAAAGATGCTGTTGGACGCAACGTTACGGTGAATGGCGATCGCTATCGTTCAATGCTAACAAACTTTTTGTTGCCAAAAATGGAAGAACTGAACTTGGTTGACATGTGGTTTCAACAAGATGGCGCTACATGCCACACAGCTCGCGATTCTATGGCCATTTTGAGGGAAAACTTCGGAGAACAATTCATCTCAAGGAATGGACCGGTAAGTTGGCCACCAAGATCATGCGATTTGACGCCTTTAGAGTATTTTTTGTGGGGCTACGTCAAGTCTAAAGTCTACACAAATAAGCCAGCAACTATTCCAGCTTTGGAAGACAACATTTCCGAAGAAATTCGGGCTATTCCGGCCGAAATGCTCGAAAAAGTTACCCAAAATTGGACTTTCCGAATGGACCACCTAAGACGCAGCCGCGGTCAACATTTAAATGAAATTATCTTCAAAAAGTAAATGTCATGGACCAATCTAACGTTTCAAATAAAGAATCGATGAGATTTTGCAAATTTTATGCGTTTTTTTTTTAAAAAAAGTTCTCAAGCTCTTAAAAAATCACCCATATAATATGTAAATATGGTTTAGTCTAAAGCCTAGTACGCTGCTGATGCGAAACGAAAATTCCCATACAAAAATGACATGACGAAATCATAAACGAAAAATTTCGCTGTGCTTTTCGTTTTTCAGTACGCTTCTGAACGACGAAATGTGACATTTTAGTGAATAGTTGTACTAGATTTCTTAGTACAATTCTCCACTCTTTTCGTTCTCAATTTAATTGCCCAGCACATTAATTGCTTTCGAAATTTTGACGTTTAATTTTTTATTGAAAAAAAAAAATGGCACGAGTACGATAACTTTGGCGCCAAGAAATAATAACGGTTTTTAGTAGAGGGGCTTAATACAAGCATTTTTTACTATGGGAGGGGGCGTCTATCTTCCCCCGTTCAAGAGGTAGGGGCAATTTAAAAAAATTATTATTTAAAATGGAAAAAAATATTTAAAAAATAACGGTGATACTTAAAATTAAGTTTTATACATTTTTTTAAAGCCTACATTCTGTTTTATTAGCCAGTTTTTAATTCAAGTCAAAACTGTGCGTAGTTTTTGAAAAATTTAATTTTAAACTCAAAATTTGAGTAAAAAAAGTTTAAAAAAAAGGTTTAAAGTGTAATTTTTCAATACTTCAAGATTATCTACCATTGTTTTTATTTCAGAATTTAGTTTTCAGTTTTTGATCAAAAACAAATAAGAGCAATGAATTCTAAAAAAAAAAGTAAATAATTTGAAAGTTTTGAAAAACTACACTTTAAAACTTTTTTTCATTTTTAGTTTTTCACATTTTTAGTTTAAAACAATTTTTTTCAAAAACTATGCATAGTTTTGACTTGATTTAAAAACAAGCTAATAGACAAAAATGTTGGCTTTAAAAAAAGGTATAATACTTAATTGTAAGTATTACCGTTATTTTTTAATTATTTTTTTTCCATTTAATGTACATATTTTTTTAAATTGCCCCTACCGCCTAAACGGGGGGAGATAGACCCCCCTCCCATAGTAAAAAATGCTTGTTTTTAGCTGTTCTATACAAATCCGTCATTAAACTTTGTCGCCAAAGTTATCGTACTCTCCCCAAAAAAATTGTTTACTCGTGACTTTCGGTGTTTTGACTTTGATTTATATTTGATTTAAAATTTAAAATAAAATGGATTTGTCTAATGTGTTCCAACATTGCATTTCTGAATCGGAAACTCAGGATGTTATTGGTGATGTGCAAGAAGTGATGAAGACAAGCAGTGAAATTCAACTTCCAGACAGAACTCTCCACAAATATTTTTCCGCTGTGGTTTTCGTTTTAATTTCGCTCTGCACTTGGAGACCGCCGAAAAATTTCGTTTTGCATCAGCAGCGTACTAGGCTTAAGAGAGATAAACGTACTCGATAGATGATGAAATAAATAAATAAATCAGTGACATGTGAGATTGTGAGTGCCATTAAAAAAAAATTCCTCAATATAAATCACAAATTAATTTACTCCTTTTTTGAATTCAATTTAAGTCCAAACGTCACGCGAGGAAAAGTTCAAAATGATTGAATGAAAATAGACATACCCACGCTCAAAAATTTAAACAAAATTTCAATCCTCTCTTGATGTCAGGAATATTATAATTTTGAAAAGCATAAAATCTTAATTTGGGATATTTAAAGCTTCACTCTCGAAGACGGGAACCACACTCTCTTGTAACTGGAATGGTATAAGTAACTGCCCACTTCTTGTAAATAATATACCTTTACGCCAACTGCTTTTTTTCTTCTTGATGAATTTAACATGTTTGTATGTTTGGCTGGGCTGCTATATGGATGGCGTACAACAGTCTGACTAAAGCGTGATATTAAAAAGGTGAATAACATTATATGAAATAAAAAACATCCTTCCTATCAAGAGGGACGTGAAGAAAACCAACAACTTTACATTCATAGCGAGTTGAATTATTATCATTTTTGAAGTGCGAGATCAAGGATGTGGGTGTTTTTGAAGTAGGTAAGGTATAGAGCGTTGTATTTAAGCAACTTTTATATAGAACGCCCACCTTCCTTTAAAATGAATTGGGTTTTCGGTATACTTCCGGTGAAATGGGTTCCAGGTATGAACAAAAGGAAGGCGTTTTCCGTTAAAATTTGATAAATAAAGTGACATTTGAAATTCCTACATGTGTCAAATCAATCTGCCACCAAATAAATACCATACATCTGTCATTGTTGATGAAAGATGGTCTAATTCTTATGTCCGAACAATCCGAGCATTCAGACACTGAACCTTCTCACGATGTTTCTCATTTTTCTTGTCTTAAATAAATTAATCAAAATCCTGCTTCTCAGAATGGCTAATTAAATCATCTATGTACGTACATACGTGCCACATGCAATGCCAAATCGCCACGCCGCCGCCGTCGCCGCCGCGCCGTTGATGAAAAAAGGCCTTTACCCCGACAATTCATTATTATGAAGGTATTAACTTATTCCGGATGTTGCCATTCATTCAAGAAAATCTCTCTATCCTACAACACACAGAGCAGGGCGAAGCCACGAGACGCGAAGACGTGGCGGTAAAATCTTATACAGAATAGAATTATTCCATTCATCAGTCAAATATGGCGGAAACTTAGTTTCTACTTCTTCTTCTTCTAGTTGGAAGCACACATACATAATAATTTTTTCAATCTTGTGTCGTCTTCTTTAGTGCGAAACAATGAATGGGAATTCCTTCAAGCATAACCATAACAATGCACCCTGCAAAGAAGAATTTTTCCATATGCTCGCAGAAGCACATTACACACCCAATAACTATGACCACAAGAACACGCCAAGTTTTCTACCTACATACTTCTTCATCATCTTGAGAGCGAGATTGTGAAAAATCGACCAAGTGGAGCGCCACATAATTTTCTTCTTACCCGGAACGGAAAACTTAAAAATTCCCATAAAATTTTCCCCCTACTGCATAAAATCTCATCTCCTCCAGATTGTGAACCATGACTGAAGTTGAGACGAAGGGGGTGATTTGGGTGCGGATTTGAAATTCTTTGATGACACCGATTATACGAAGCTCATTGCCGTTGAAAAATAATTGAACTTGGTCATCAAAATCAAGAAGACACAAAAAAAAACAACCAACCATCACAATAAAGGGACCACATCAGAGGACCCTTCCTTCTTTAGAGGTTACGCTATTTGGTTCATGGGAGACGAAGATTCATCTATTCAAATTGGGAATATGTTATGTTCATCGACTAAGAAAGAGCCCTCATTCCAACCCTCCCAACGCAGCTTGTACCTACTTAACTTATATGTTCATGCGAAGAAAGGAATTCCAACAAACAAGCTCACAAGCTGTGTCTAAATGTTCCCCCATCATTCTTGAATGTTCTTTAGGGAATTCTCTTTCGTGTCGAGATGAATGGGAATGGAATCGATGGTGGAACTTTTTTCATTCATAAAAGGAGGACAAAAAAGACCCAATTCAAGTCAAGACCGAATGAGAACAACAACGCGCGCAAAGAACCAACTTTGGCGCGCAGAACCGACAGAACACAGCAAAGCATTCTCTGTTCAATTTGGACACAAAAGGTGCTTCCGTGTGGACTCAGCTGCTACTACTGCTGCTTTTGCTCTTGCTGCCTTAACTGAGCTCTATGTCGCAATACAACATAATAAAATACCTTTATCCATGGATGGAAGGAAAAGGTTTGTTTCTTCATGACGATGACGATGACTATGACGATGAGGATGACGACGACGATGACTACGCCAAGGATGATGATGGTCGTTTTACGTTTTTGTGAATGAAAATGTTGCGCAGTTGTAACAATATTTTTGTTTGTCCTTATTTCAATTTCAATTTCAATTTCATTCTTCTCTTGAAACAGGGCAGATGGTTGGAACTCGAACCAACACATTTGGTTTTTGTTGCTGAATCTAAGGGATGAATGAGTTGAAGAATAAATGAATGAATGATACACTTCCCATCCATCATTCATTGTGCGAGAAGGGTTACTCCATGGGTTGGGATATTAGCAGGGGATTATAGATTAATACGTCCAGATGTTTACTGATTTGTTCGCGAGATTGGAAAAGGTGCGGTTTTCAATTAGGTTGATTTAGAAAAAATTCTTTTTTTTTTTTTGGTGGGGGGGAGCGCAATAAAAGGGTCTTGTTGTGTGTGGGAAAAAGGTTAACAATCAAGCTGGCATAAGACCCTTATTTGAAGAAAAATAAAAAAAAAAAACATATCCAAGAATATAGAAACTAAGTTAACTAAAGCAACGACTTATTGCGTCTTATTTGAATGACCTCTATGTTTCAAATGTAATAAAAGCACACATTAAAGAACTTTGGTAATATTTCACTTGTAAGCCTTATTTAAGCTTAAAAAAATATAAGTGAAAGAGGCTGGGCTGCGACCCACACTGATAACTTCCCATCCCGTCTGTCGATTTGTATTGCTTAAAAGTTTGTAGGTTTTCGTGTTTCGTTAAAAAAGTTGTCAGTTGAATTATTCTTAAAAAAATAAAAATTACCAACAGTATTTTGCATATGATGAAATAGTTTGATTTCAAAATCTATTTTTGTTAACGAAATTTTTAGTGGAAAACCAATTTTAGTAGCATTTCTTAAAAATTTTTATTTCTTATATAAACAAATTGGATGAACATTAATTTTTACCAAATTTGCGTACTTTTTTTTGTAGATTTTATTTTTTTTTATGAAAAACGGACTATTGAATTTTTTAAAAAAAATTACTGAATTTCGAAAACAATATTTTCTGTGAGATAAAATTAGTTTGAAGCCAATATTTTAAATTTTTGAAAAGATATATGTGTCAAAAATAAATTTTTACCAAGTTTTAGTATTGTTTTTTTTTAGGTTTTTTATTTTGGTAAAAAAAAACTGTCAATTCAATGTTTCTTAAAATATTACCGAATGTTAAAAACAATATTTCTTATAAGATTAAATTATTTTAAAGCCATAATCTCAAGTTTTTGAAAAGATATTTGAGTCGAACATCAATTTTTACCAACTTTTTTTAGTAATCTTTTTTTAGGTTTTTATTTTTCGTAAAAAAAACTGTCAATTCGACTTTTCTTAAAACCTTACCGAATGTTAAAAACAATAAGATCTATTTTTTCGACCTCTTATATGGCCTAAAATATTATAGATGTGAATGAAGTTGCTAATGCTTACTTCAAGTTTCATAAAATTAAATTCCGAACATGATATTCGTCAATATTAGATTTTTTTTTCTAGCACTTTTGAAGACTAATGTTCTTTTTGACGTGTATATTGTATCTATTTACTTAATAAAGGGAAAAAGGTTTTCCAGTAGGGACTTGTCAATTTTGAATTCTATTTGTTACCGCAACCTTTCATTTATCATCAAACTGTCATTTTGAATTTGTTCAGTAAGTTCAACATTTTTATAAGGGTGATTATACAAAAGTTGGGTAACTTTTGAGGATATTTTGTTTACGATAGTTTTTAGAAATCAAACTTCTATAAATTCGGGTGTATATGATAGCTAATCTAATTAATATATTGTTTCCAATGGGGCGAGTCACTTTTTTGATTGTAAGATATTTAAAAATTTCAGAATTTGACTACCAGAGGACTGACGAGTATACACAGTTTTGAAAGGATTATAATGAAATTAAATCAAATTAGTAAAAATTTAATAATGATCACTTAAAATCACTTAGAAACAATTAAAAATAATTATTAATATGTAACACTAGGAGAAAATACTACATCAGTTTTCAAAACAGACTTTTGACATTTAACGTAACGTTATTCACTTATCTTTTACTACTTTCACATAGTTTTACTAAATATTTCAAAGTAATCAACAAACAAAATCTAACAATATTCATCTTAAAAGTACTAATGATCAAGAAATGAAGAACAATAACAATTTACCTGACACAGAACTGACGCCACACTACTGACGAAAAAGACGAAATTTGAGATTATAATCTGGACTAATGTTTTTTTTTGTAATTTCAAATATCAACAAACTACATTTTAACAAATCAAAGTCTAATACGAATAAATAAAAATAAACTTTAGATTATTGTGCGACCCGCAACTAACTTTATTACCAACATTAAAATTCAAAGTGGGATTTGACGTTGAGTGGGCGATATTTCGCACGAATTTTAAATTTAAATAACACACAAGAAACTGACGAATAAAACTGAACACAAAATTTCTTATTTTTTTTAAATAAAGTGGAGAACACTGCATTATGAAAGTTGTAGTATATATTTAACTATATACATCACAGATTGTAGTAAATTGATAAGTTTTCTCAAATCAATGATAATGTTTAATAGACAGTCACTTAATGGTTGGTTTTCAGGGTTGTGACATGCCAGAGGACTGACGTTTTAAGAACTAATTGTGTTTTTTTTCATAACTTGTATTCAAAATGAAGAACTGAAATTGGGTGACTAAATAAAGGTATTTCCATTGTTTTAAAATAAATTGCAATCTCAATAAAATATAATCAGACTTTGTATATATTGGTTGATGACATCGAGTTACCCAACTTTTGTATAATCACCCATAATAGTAAAGAACAGAAACAAACAACGTCTGAAAATTATAAAAATTGTCTACCGAAATTCTGAACCGGTGATCAGAACGGTTCTAGACTGCTGTCTTTCGGGATAATTTATGTCATTGGCTTATGCCAACAAGCCTACGAGGTTTATTGGAAAACCTGATATTATAACATCTTCTTGTAGGTTTAACTTTTAATATAATTTCCACTTGACAAATTTTACGTCACTTAATACCTAATAAATACATCAGGCTTTACTGATTAATAGAAGGATTTTGCTAACCAAGATCTGAGAATATATACATAGCTGTCATTGAGCTGACCATTCAATGCAATATTTTCTATTCTCACTGTTAGAAGTTTTTTTTTTACCCAGTCTTATAATTTGCTGATTCAGAAGATTTCAAGCAGAAGATTTATTGTAATGGGTTTTTAATAAAGGATATTTCATTTTGAATAGCCCGTTAATTTGACATATGTCACTTTTAAAGCTAACACGACAAGTAAAAACTACGTAACTTCAAAATGAAACAATATACGCTTTAACAACGCTTTAAAATTGCTTAACTTTACTACAAACATGGTAAACATTTTGCAGTCACACTTCGCAAAACTAAAATACTTTTGGGTCGTAGCGAACCTTCTTTTCCGCCAACAACAACGTTGATCTTTCGAATTAAACATTTCACAACCACTTTACACTGTTATCTTCTAGACTATTAAGGTTCAGTTGACGCAAGAATTGAAACCGGTCGACTGTCGGTAAAGTCGCGTCGTATCTTTGCTGATTGGGGCCTTCAAATATACCGAAATAATAATAAACTGTCGCATTCGGGATTTGGGGTCCAATATTGATTTGGCATAACCTTAAACAGAATCTTTATATATATATATGCTCCATAATTGATTTAAGTGCGAATTGGTCATGAAAAGTTATTATTTGTTGCTGCAACCGTAGCCTTAAGGCCAATTGCTAAAAGCACACGTTCCTCTTTACAATGAAATAAACAGTAAATTTTTTTAATATCAAATTGAAACCTCTTATTAGAAACCTCGTAAATGATAATGGAGAAAATGTTAGCAAATGCTTTATTAAAAAAAAGAATGAATGTGATGGCTGGTAAGTTTTGTGTCGAATATAGCAACATTCGGGGCTAAGAAAAAATCTTTGTTCTGTATATACGTCCATTGTGTTTTAAACAGGCCAGCTGTTCTGGCACTAAGTGAAACCCAGATTGGCGAAAAGAACGATCATACGGAGTTTAACCTTCATGGTTATAGCTTAGTGCCATTATTCTTTTCTCACCATGGTCTAGCCGTTTACGTCCGTAATGATGTTGTCTACCAGCTTCTGCCACAGTATGGCCAATGTATTAATACAAATTTTAATTATATATGGTTCAAATTTACTGTTCAAAGGCGCATCATTCATACTTGTTTTTTTTTTTATCGCAGCTCAAGTTTGGATAGTAATTCGGATTCAAACGAATTCGATGCGCTGTCCGACTCTATCCAGAGAATTGTATCCTATTTTCCGCACAGCGATTTCAATGTCCACAATTCTTCGTGGCTGCGCTATTCTGGTCAGACAACATCCGAAGGAAGGTATGTCGAGATTTTTGCTGAGTTAAACCACCTGACTTAGTTAGTTGACGAGCCAACTCGGATTCCTGATGTTGCAGGTCAATTCGCCAACACTCTAGACTTGTTTCTTATCTCTGATCCTAATAAATATACTGTCAGTGTATTATCGCCTCTAGGCACATCAGACCATTATGTCATATCTGCAACTTGCTCATGCCAAAAAACGCCAGTTAAAGGTAAAACCCCTACGAGAATCGTTTGGCAATATGAGAAAGCCAACTGGGACGGTCTCAATGAATTCTTCAGGAACTTTAACTGGTGGTCACTATGCTTCCTCGATAGTGACGTGGATTCCAGTGCAGATATGACTACAAACTTAATTCTTTGTGGAATGAGAAATTTTATCCCGAATAGGGTAAAATCTATCAAACTCAAAGAAAACTCATGGTTTGGTCTTTATCGGTTCCTACGCTCGTTTCTAATGACACTCCCTATGTAAGCTCGATTGATAAAGCCAATTTGCTTGCAGCACAGTTTGCTGTTAATTCGATGCTGCCAGTGAGTGACATGACTCCACCTTTACTTGAAAGCGTAAACGATTCTATGGGACGAATCTTCTTTCGCACTCGTTCAGTTACTAGAGTACTTAAAAATCTTGACATTCACAAATCCGCTGACCCGGATAGTATCCCCGCTATTGTTCTGAAGAGATGTTCTGGCAAAAGCTTTTCCATCTGTCCTTTTCTACAGGTCTCTTTCCGAGTGGATGGAAAATTGCATTTGTCCAGCTGCCCTGGAAAAAAGGCGAATTCTCCTCACCATCTAACTATCGTCCAATTGCATCCCTTCTTTCCAAGGTCATGGAAACGCTGATCAATTTTCAGCTTAAGAAATATCTAGAAGAACAGAAGCTTCTTAATGACCGGCAGTATGGCTTTCGTTGCATAGGTCCACTGGTGATCTCATCGTTTATCTCACCGAACAGTGGAACAAATGTTTACATCGTCTTGGAGAAAGTAAGATTATTGCACTCTATATTATACTCTATAAAGGCATTTGATAGAGTTTGGCACCAAGCTCTCTTATCGAAAATGCGTGCATTTGGTATTGATGAATCCCTTCTTCGTTGGGTTAGAAATTACCTTTCGGACAGTTCAATTCAAGTAGTATTGGACGAGTTCAAATCTGATATCCACAAAATAAACGCTGGTGTGCACCAGGGCTCCGTTTTGTCTCCGACGCTCTTCCTTATTTTTATAAATGATCTTTTGTCTGAAACTTCTAACCCACCAAATTGCTTCGCTGATGACAGTACCCTCAGCTTTTCATATTCGTTTTTAGATTATAATCCTTGTTCTTCGGGTATAGAATATCAACGGCAGCGTATGATAAACTCATTAAATTCTGATGTTGACAGCATTGTACAACGGGAAATCAAAAACCGTGTAGAATTTAATGCTTCGAAAACTCAATGCTGTCTACTGTCACAAAAGCGTTACTCTCCCCCAATGCCACTATCCATGAGTGGTACTTGCATCGAGGAGACTGAACAGCTATCAGTCCTAGGTATGTGCATTACAAACCACTTGTTGTGGAGTGATCACATATTTGACATCGCCAAAAATGCTGCTAAGTGTTTAGGTTTTCTCCGACGATGCAAGAAGTTTTTTACCCCTTCTGATCTGGCTATAATTTATAAAGCCTATATTCGTCCAAAACTTGAGTACAATTCCCATATTTGGGCAGGTGCTCCTATAACCCACTTGAGTCTCTTGGAAAGAATTCAAAAGAGAGCTCTAAAAATGATAGGTGACCATTGTCTAACTGAAACTTTTGCATCTCTCGAGCACCGTCGGAAGGTTTCATGTCTCTCATTATTTTATCGCTACTTCCATAAGCAATGCTATAATGAAATAGCCTGTTGCATTCCTCCCCTTAAGCAATTCAACCGCAATACTCGTTCTTTTAGGAATGCCCATCAGTTTACCCTTGATCCCAATTTCGGTCGTACTGTAAAGTACAGTCGCACTACACGAATGTGGAATGTTTTAACAGACTCAATATTTCCCACTCATTACAATGTGCAGACATTCAAAACCAATGTGCATCGGTATCTCCTTTCAAATCATATCCTTCCTTCCTAGTATCAATATCAGTTTTAGGCTGAATAACTTTTTTTAATTAGAGGTTGTTTCTTTGACCATAAATTTTTTTTGAAGTACCAAATTGATGCGAGTTTGACAATTCCAAAAAAGATATATAATTTGACAGCTGACAGTTTAGGATTAATCGAAAATTAAGAATCGGTACATAATGAAATGGATCTAGCGATGTTCACATTTTTTAACACAACTACCAGAAAAGTTATTGTTTCTTTAATTTGGACACGTCGTGATTTGTGTACTAGGAGTAAGTGACAGCTGACAGCTAAAATAATCATACCTAAATACCTTGCCGTTCCACAAACAAAGAAAAATTTACAATAAGGATAAGAATTTTTATAATAGACATCAATAAAATGAATCCCATTTTGCATAAAACACAATAAAAACCCTAAACACTCGCCAAAAATTTAAATTTTTATTTAACCTCATTTCCTGTTATCACCATCAATACAAATTTAATATTAAAAAAAAAAAAAACAATTCATAATTCAAATCACAGACACCATCTTCTTATTCAATTACAATTAGCTCTATAGCTAAAAAGTAATCACTTTCCAGTAGGTAGTAGACATACAATATACGTAATATCATTTAATGATGACCATACTTTCCGGTGCACGTTGTTGGCCGCCTGCCGCGTCCGCTTCCAGTCGTCTTCAATTCAATTCATTCAATATCTATTGAATAATTATTGTACTCTTATATAGGTGCGATGTACGTACACATAGCATATGTTATTATTCAACAACAGAACCGAATCAAAACAATATTGAATAACATTAGATATAAATTAGCTTCCCTTTCCTCTATGCCATAATGTATTTTTGAGTGTTTACTGTCTAATAATATTGTTTATTGTAATTGTGATGGAGACTTCAAAGCAGGAAAGAAGAAACACGCAAACTAAATTTGTTAATGCCTTTTCCTATACCTAAGCACTTTAAGCACACGTTACACTACGAAATTTTATTCATTAAGCATTTCTCAAATTTCAACGTCTGGGCTTGGAAATCATAGTACTATAATGTAAAAGTGCACCTGAAAATTATTGCAGCGTGTGGTATAGCTACTTGTTTTTGACATTGTGAAGTGGTAAGACTATACAAGAGAAACGAATACTCGGAACTGTTTTTTTTTTTTCATTTTAATATGAAGATAAAAAAACACCCTTTGTCACCCTAGTGTTTATTGGAACATTAGATACACCGTCATATTTGACAGATATAAATTTTAAAGTAGAACACGCTTTTGGAAAACTGTCCAAAATCACCAATCAAAATGACATCTGTCAAAAATAAAATACTTTGTTTCAACTTTATTTTTTTTGTATCAATAAAAACAATCAAACTAATTTAAATTGCAGCTTTAAGATGACAGTAAATCAATAAGTAAGGAAGGAATAGCTGAATCATGTTTGAAGTGAAGTTGAACTGCATCGAACTTTTTTTCAAATTGAGGTGGAGTTGACAATTGTGTGGTTTGGCAGCCAGTTAAATGACTTTCTAACAAAATTAAAACTTTATATCAAGTTTTGAAAAGTAGTTTGAACAAAACAAAATGATCTATACATATTTGATTTTTGTTTTCGACTCAATCGTTAACTGTGAAATTAATAATTTTTTTAAAAATCTGACAGTACTATAAAAGCTGTCTCTTTTGAGAATAAGCACAACAGTGACATTGTTTTTTTTTGCCAGTTAACACTAGAAACTACTGCCTAGATTGTCGTGATAAGTTTGAACAACTATGCTGCCAGTAACTTTTATAATCCTTGAACTGTCAAATGTAAATTCGAAATTCACAACAAAAGAACTCGTTTCATAAATCTGCGAATACACTAGTCCAAATATTTCTAAAAAATTTAAATAACTGTATGGATTTTGACACATGGACCCCTTTTCTACATTCCATCGTAAGCGACTTCTTCAAATAAAAAAGGAAATATACTCGTATATATAATATTGACATTTTCTGTACAACTTAGTCCTTAAACCTATTGTCATGATAGAACTCAGGTTGTGTTTATAATATCCAAATCTGATTTTGGGCTAAATTGGAACAGCAATAAATTTCAGGTTTATCGCTACTTACGCTGAATTGACAAAAAGGCTTCAGTATGTATTTTGTATGACAATTTGTAGCTGGCAAGAATGAAATGTCAAAATTCGTGCTCATTTGCAATTCACAAATGTGTGTCTCATGTGAAATACCCTTAAATAAACTGCCTAACCAACAAATATTTTTAAATAATACAAAATAATAAGTATTAAATAAGAACGGAACTTATCAATATACTCAAACGTCAGTGTCATAAATTTGATATTTTAGGAAGCCTTCTTCTAACTACCATATTCAAGAAATTCTTTTGTACAGACGGGAAACAAATTTTACTGAATGACTTCATCACATGAACTTTTTTCTTTTAAAAATACCGCATCGCTAATCAATGGAATTTACAATAAATTACAAAATAAATTGTTGCACTGCAAGAAAGTAATAAAACCGTTATAACCGAGAGTATGGAAGTGGAAGGAAATACAAAACAAAACAAAAACCGCCACCTCTGCAATGCAACCATATGTCAATAATATTCTTAAGGCGAGAGCACATACTTGTAGTTGAGTGATTTATATGCAACTCGTGGTGGTGGTTTGTGGACCGTGTGCCATGGTTTGTTGTCTTTTTATAGAGGGCGTTGTTGTCTTTTTATTTGTCGTTGTAGTCGTCACTATGGCTGACAACTAGAACGACAACGCCGACAACAACGCCGCCGACGACAAAATTTATAAAGATAGAGATACCTAGATTTTTGTATTCATCAACAACGGTGCATAAAATCGTTTGATCTATTGACCATAGCCAACGAACTTGAGATAAAAGGTATCCATGGAATGCATCAGGAGAGGACGCGACAGATTATAGGGGCCGGGAATAGTACCAACATTAACTACAGATACATAGGTCTAGGTCTGCCATTTTGTGTAGCTGGCGATGACGACGCAAAAACATCGAAGTGTGGGGATAAGTGTGGAATGCAAACGTGCCCGTGATGGATTAGAATGAAATATTTTCAAAATTCATTCTAAAAATAGTGTTATGTACCTAACATCACCATCAGAAGAGCCAGGACGACGCGACGACGACGAGGACGAGCATCAGGAAAATATTTATTGAGATGATATAGATCTCTTCGGCGGAGGAGAGTGAATACAAGAATCCAAGGCGGCGCGACGAGAAGAAAAATCGAACGAACCTGTGAATGTGAGCCTGCGATGGTGAATAATTCTATGACAAACACGAGTAGAATGTGGGAGAAACATTCTGTTTTCGTTGTACTTTTCAACACAACATTGATGATGATGATAATATCGGGAAGGGGGATGGAAGTAGTGGTGGTATGGTGACTGACAGGGTGGTAGAAGGAAGGACAACATCGGCAACATGCTAAGCTATTTTTGGCTTTGAAAAAAAGTTTTTGTGGTTCAGTCTAGCAAAAGATTTTAAGCATGCTCAACAATTTTTGTTGATTTAAAACAGTAAAACGCTTAAGTTAATGAAGGCTTTATTTTATTTTCATTTTATAAAAAAATATTGATGGATCCAAGACAAATGAGGGAGTTGGTGGTGGTGTGTACTCAGAAAAGCTTAATCTAAGCATCTCATTCCGCCTCCCTAATCATTGTAGCGTCTTCCAAGCGAATTCACATTAACTCCCTAATAGGTGTCCCTACGGGACACTGTCTTAAAGGCAGACACGTAATACGACTTGGTGTAGCCTCAAATGACTTCTGCAGAAGCTGTATGGACGAGGAAGAAGAGGAAACAATCTCTCACCTTCTCTGCACTTGCCCTGCTCTTTCACTAAGACGCAAACTTCATCTGGGAGACTAATCTTTTGATAATCCCAGTGAACTAGCTAGGATATCAAATACCTATCTTCTTCGCTTTATAAAAAGCTCAAAATGGTTCGACTAGTAAGAAGTAATTCTCTAGATTTATGTGGTATCACAATGGGCCTTTTCTTTTGGCCTAAGTGCGTGGATTCTGAATCCACAGCCACTTTAACTAATAAGACTAATATGCTTGTGGACAACAATCTTGGTCTCAGACAAGAATGTAGCCGAGACTGTGAGAATTAATTCAAGAACTCACCAGCGATCTCCACAACTCAGTATATCACGCACGATCCTGAGGAGAATTCCGCACAAAAGTCATGGATGGAATCAATTGTCTCAGCAATTGAAGGCGAACTACCATCCTTTGCTGTAATTTGAATTAGATAACGAAAAATCATTTTCTGTGACAATTCGGATGTTCATTCCGGCGGCTACGTTAAGTTCTCAAATCATGTTATCAGCCGTCTTATAATATCGATATTATAACAACGGACGTTTTCAGCGATTTATTTGGAATATAATTTTCCCTTTTCTCTTGGAATATTTTAATTCATCAAAAATCGAAAACTTAATTCATCCTCAAAAATTACGATCGAATAAGGTGTTTTATTCAATTAATTTGAGAAAAATTTATACCGCACTTGATACCGAAAGGAGACAAATTTTTACGTGAACAAAAGTTAATTTCGAGATTTTTAATTTTCGTTTATAATGGTTATTCGTCATTTTTTAAGTGAACGTTTATTTTGCCAACTAATTAAAGGTATCTTTCTATTCCGCCGCTAAGGATATGTTCGCTTTCAATTCTTTCTTGATTTTATAGACATGTACTATGTAAACCCTTATACCTATGACCTAAATAAGTCGTTTTCAGTAAAATTCTTTAAAATTAAAACTCTACTTTCTAGCCGAATTGGGAAATAATTACAAGTAATTAATAATTGACCTTTTATCCATTATAATAACACGTAATTGTAATTTAAAAAAAATATATTTTAAATGCTTGTTATTGTAAATGAAAAAAAAACGGGTTATCCATTTGGCGTTTTTAAAAGTATAGTGCTGGAATTCGACATCTGTCAAACTAAGTTCTTAAACCAATTTTTGTTTTCAGTTGGAAATTCTGAAATTTACGAAAATGGATCGCTTAAGTATCGCACAATGCATACAAATTTTAAAACCTACTACAAAAATGATGATTGTGCCACAGCCACATATCGTGCTTTAAGAGGATATTATGGTTTACATAATCTTCCAACTACACAAGCAATTGGGAAAATTGTGAAGAAATTTAAAGAGACTGAATTGGTTACTGATATTGTAAGGCTTTTGTATCATCGTTCCGCTCGTTTCACTGAAAATATCGCTGCTGTAAGTGAAAATGTTGCCGAAGACCCGAATGTGTCAATTCCTCGTCGTTCTCAGGAATTAAGACTGTCTTACGGTGCATTGTGGCGTATTTTGCATTTGGATCTACACCTACATACATCCATATAAAGTCCAGCTTACACAATAACTGAAGCCAGCTGACCATTCACAACGTCTTAGATACGTCTAATGGGTGCTTGAACAATAGGCGGTGGATGGCGATTTTTCGAACAAATTTTTCTTCAGCGAAGAAGCACATTTCTCATTCGGTGGTTATGTTAATAAACAAAATTCTCGTATTTGGGGTTCTGAGAATTCTCAAGTAATTGAAGAGAGGCCGTTACATCCACAAAAAGTCACTGTTTGGTGCGCTATTTGTTCCGGAGGTGTGATAGGACCTTATTTCTTCGAAAACGACGACTTCGTGAACAAAACTCCACAACTTGCAAGAGACATTTCCTGGCCGCGTAATTTCTCGTCGTGGCGATATCAACTGGCCACCAAGATCATGCAATTCGAAACCGCTGGACTTTGTTTTGCGGGGCTACGCGAAAGACCGTGTTAATGAAGATAAACCTTTAACTCTTGAGCACTTAAAAACCAACTTTCGTCAAATTATGACTGAGATACCGCCCAATATGTGTCAAAAAGTGGTGGAAAATTACCACAAAAGAATCGGTGCTTGCAACAATCATCATGGTGTTCATTTAAATGATGTAATGTTTTACACATAATGTCAACGTTCAAACTTTATAATACAAAATAAATATAATAAAAAGAGTATTTTATATTTGTTTTATTTACGTTTACTTTTGGAACCGCAAAATGAATAACCCTGTATAATATCAAATACTTGTTATTTTAATAAAAAAAGACACTTACTACTTGCTTAATACTTCAGGTAGTTATTTTGTAATATCGCGTAAAATGTTATTGGCGAAAATAATATTCAATTGAATTTATATGTAATCATTAATGGAAAAAGTAGTAATCGTTTCTGTTTCTTTGATAATTACTTTTGTTTTCATTTACAATTATTTAATTAAATTGCAAGTAAATAACATTTTTCAATAACAAGTAATTGTTATTAAATTTGTCTGTAATCATTTCTTCCCAACTCTGCTTCCTAGACTATATTTTTAATTCTAAACCAGACTTGTGATCAATTCTCAGAATCTTCAACATCTTCAACTTCTTCTTCAACTAGCTTCTGATATCAAAAGAAACAAAAATAAAAAGACGTTCTCTTTTTCATTGCATGCTCGCAATTAAGAAGGTAACATGAATTCTTTATGAATGGGCTATGTTAGATCATAAAATAAATTTTATAAAAGAAGAAAGAAAGGAAAAACTTAAACCGCAGTTAATATCTCGGCCTAGGATGTGTCTTAATTTTCTAAAAGACTCCATGGCAGGGCAGAGTGAGTAACAATTTATTTCATCTGCCACAATCATATGAGTGGTATGGATAAAAATAAAAAGAGCAAGACATGGAAAACAGTTGCATGGAAATTATGACGTAATTATTTTGGTTTTTCTTTATTACTTATTATTTTTTTTTGGTTTTGTTTTATTGTTACCGTTGTTGTTGTTGTTGTTTATTGCTGATCTGATGATGAGGATGGTGAAGTAATTTGATACTTTTCTCCCATGCAATTCATGTTCTTGCAACTAATAAAGGTTTGCCTTTGCGTGCAACAGGTGAACGAACGAGGTAAAAATTGTGTTTTTTTTTTAATATAATTCCAAGTTTTCTTCTTTGTTGCAGTCATAGAAATAAAATAATTGTGATACTAGCTAAAGCGTGTACCTCTACCTGTACCATAGTTAAAAAATTCTATGGAAACAAAAGTAGGAAGAACTATACTATTCCATGTAATTGGTGTTGTCGACAAACGACCGACGACGTTTCCGTGTGCATGTTACTTAATTTGGTTAAGTACCATCCACACACATCGTGTTCTGATTTAAATTTGTACAAAATGGACATTTCAGAAATGACTAAAAAGTATTTTTCAAAATATGTTCATTTATAAAAGGTATTTTTATACACGTGTGATTTTCAATCTGGCAATACTTTTTTCGGAATTGGTCTTTTTGACAGCTGTCACTTGATTTACATAGTTTGCCATTTCATAATGAATAGACTTATTTTTAAACAACATTTGCAAATCAGCGCAGTAGAGGAAGACGGCGGATCAGGTGCCGAGCACAAGTGGAAAGTTACCTCGCCCAACTTGGAGTGCGAAACTGGAGACATCTAGCTAGGGACCGAGCTAGATGCAGAAGTTTGTTGGGTGACGCCCTAGTTCACACAGGTCTGTAGCACTACCTTAAGTAAGTAAGTAAGTAAGTTTGCAGATCAATACAGTCAACGAAACAATCAATTTATTAAAGTAAACTTTTGGATTATTTGGCTTTGTGAGCCTATGGCATGCGATTTAACACGATGGACAAATTTGTGGAGTTTTGTGAAGTAGATTGACGACTTAGAAGAGAATATTGGGCTCGGTATTGCTGACATACGGCCCCAATTGATGCTAAAACTAGGCGAACATTGCGGCTCTCGGCTGAAGTTTATTCGAGCAAGCCGCAGCGGCCAGCAGCCCGAAATGATTTTGAAAACATAATGGCAAACCCTTATCTTTTTAATAAAGCTAAACTCTTTTCCAAAAACATTGAATTACTCGTATATACGTTTTATTTCTTTTTTAAAACCACACGTCTAAAAAAAACATAAGATTATTGGCGTTTTTCCTTTTTAGTTCAGAGCTGAGCTCTGAGGAGAGTCTGAGCGAACAGAGTAGAATAGAGTAGAGTTCTGAGCAGAGTATGTTCAGAGCTCTCTGATTTAATTATGAAACAACAAAAACAGTCATAGCGTTGGCCCATTTGACGCCTGAAATAAATTTGATGCATACAAATGCTATATGCAATTAGTTTTTTTCTAAATTATCTTTCCTTCTGCACTAGAGCGACCAGCCTCTTCCGTAATTTGTATTGTTTTGACGATGATTTTTTTTAATTTCCTGGCTTTCAAATGGGTTGGGGTCGAAATCCTGTATGGATCATAATACTGTATTTAAAATACTGTATTTAAAATACTGTATCTCAAAATACTGTATTTCATAATACTGTATGTACAAAATACTGTATGATCAAAATACTGTAGCTCAAAATTCTGTATCTTAAAATTCTGTATACCAAAATTCTGTATTTCAAAATGCTGTAAATAGGCTGACAAATAAAAATCGTTTTGATAATGTAAAAAAGTGCGCACTTTTTTACATTATCAAAACGATTTGTATTTGTCAGCCTATTTACAGCATGTTGAAATACAGAATTTTAAAAACAGATTACTTTTATAAAGAATACATCATAATATTTTTTCATTGGCATAATGTTCTAAAATACTTCCCTTGAACAATAACATATGATAATTCATAAGTCTTTGAATAATTTAAAAAAAAAAACAAATAAATGGTATCTTCGTCTTATTTTCTCTTCCCATTTTCTTCTCATTAATTGTTATTTCTCTCACAGTTGTATATGAATTGTTGTTACCACAATCAACAATTCCATAAACAATTGCACCGAACTTATTGATCTGTCAAAACTTCCACGTGTTCGTTCATTTCGTTGATATTTAAAAGCTAATGCAAATTTAAGAATTAAGTGAAATTGGAGTTTCAATAAATGATATAATGTACATATACATACATAAATCGAGTTCTGCTTTTGTTGTTCTCTATAATGGAAGCTTAAGAGCGGAATTTTACAAAAATACAGTATTTTTAGATAATGTTTTGCTCATACAGCATTTTGAGATACAGTATTATCAGATTATCAGATACAGTATTTTGACAACACAGCATTTTGAGATACAGTATATATTAACTATACAGTATTATGAATATACAGTATCATACAGTATGATACAGAATTCTAACCATACAGTATTTTAAAATACAGCATTTGGACCCGCTCCCCTTTCAAATATCAAATTGTTTGTGTTCAGCATTTTACTCCGTTTACTCTGTTATTTTATTCTGAGCTCACAGAGCGCGCTCTGAACATGTTCAGAACTAAAAAAGAAACACGAATTTGAAGCTCTGAACGATCAGAGCTCAAAAAGAAACACAATTATTTTTTTGACAGTTCGAGCTCTGCTCTGAACTAAAAAAGAAAAGCGCCATATGTAAATAAAAATGTCGGGATAGTTTTTCAAATGTCCTGGACATAATGATTGTGATGTCGGTGAATTAAAAATTATAAAGCTGTCAAAAAATAGGAGTTATACCCTATTGTAAATCCTTATGGTCCTCAGTAATAAGTCTGTAGTCTTTATAAACAATTTATAAAGTTCTTTATTGTTTTACTGCTTTGAATCGAATGAAAATTCTAAAAACTTATTTCTAAAACAGAACAATTTCAGAAAACTTAATTACAAAAAACAAAGTATAAAAACATTCAAGTTAATATAGAATGTTTCTTCAACACCCCTTCTCATTCCATATTGTTGACAAGTCCAATGTTCATTCGAAATTTTGTAAATTTGTTTGTGGGCAAAGGTTTCGTTAATAAATCTGCAACCATATTATCTATTATCTATTATTATCACTTCTATTATTCACACTTGATAATTTTCTTTTCAACGTAGTCTTTTATAAAATGAAATTTAATGTCAATGTGCTTAGATCTGTTGTTGAATTTATAACCTTCGACCATCTTAATACAACTTTGATTGTCTTCGTAAATGAGAATTGGTTGATTTAATGACTCTTGAAATTGCGATAGTACTGTTTTAACCATAAAGCTTCTTTTGCGGCTTCAGCAAGTGCAATGAATTCAGCTTCGGTAGATGACAAAGCTACACAAGTCTGCTT
The DNA here is from genome assembly GCA_920104205.1 of Eupeodes latifasciatus. NCBI lineage: Eukaryota > Metazoa > Arthropoda > Insecta > Diptera > Syrphidae > Eupeodes > Eupeodes latifasciatus. The sequence goes on along the minus strand of OV049926.1, from coordinate 129,210,862 downwards.
TTTACAACTCCAAGACACAAGTCCACCGAAAACTTTGAACAGATATCCACTATTCGACTTTCGATTGTTTCTATCTTCTCCCCAATTTGCGTCTGAGAAACCGATAAGTTGTTGATTGTTGACTTCACTGTATGATAGTTGAAATTTTGAAGTACCTTTTAAATAACGAACTACTCTTTTTAATTCAATCCAATCTTCTTCTGTTGGTTCACATGTCTTTTGACTTAGAATGCAAATTGCTGCGGATATGTCAGGTCTTGTATTACCTAAGTGCAATATATAATAAGCTGCCAATCAATTTTTGATATTCTTTATTGTTTTTAAGTCCCTTCTGTGTTTTGTTTGATTTTCCATAGGATGGTTCAATTGGTATAGTTGATGGTTTTGCTTCTGAAAGTCCGGTTTCTACTACAATTTTATCAATGTAACTCGACTGCGAAATTGAAATTACACCTCTTCCTTCTCTTTCAACTTCCAGTCCTAAATAATTTTGAATTGATCCCAAATCTCTTATACCAAAATGTTTCTTAAGATCTTCTTTAAATTTAATTATATCTTCTTTATCATTTGCTGCTATAAGAACATCATCAACATAAATGAGAACAAATGCATTCTTCTTTTCTTGAATATAAAAGCACGGGTCTGCTTGACTTTGTGTAAAACCCATTTCGACAAGTGCATTGTGAACGTTCTTGTTCCATGAACGAGCTGATTGTTTTAATCCATATATCGCTTTAATGAGCAAACAAACTTTCTTATCTTGATTTGAAACCTTGAAACCTTTTGGTTGTTCCATGTATACTACCTCCTTCAAATCACTATTAAGAAAAGCTGTCTTGCAATCAATATGATGAATCAAAAGTTTCCGTTGTCCCGCTATTGCAAATAATGTTCTTAAAGTTGTATGAGAAATAACTGGTGCAAATACCTCTTCGTAATCGATACCATAACGTTGAGTGAATCCTTGCGCTACTAAACGTGCCTTAAATCTTATACCATTCGTTTCTTCTTTGCGTTTAAAAACCCACTTACAACCTACAGGTTTTCGATCCATTGGCATATCTTCCAAGCTCCAGGTATTGTTATCTTCCAGTGATTTCATTTCAGTTTCCATAGCTTTCAACCAGGATTCTCGATCTGGTCCACAAATAGCTTCTTCATATGTGACTGGATCTGCATCTTGAATTTGATTGATGTACCTGACCGGTGGTATGCCTTTTGTTATCCTTTCAGTTCTTCTGAGCTCTTGTCCTGGCTGGTCTGTTTCTGGTTCTTGTACTTGCTGGTTAGGTTCTGGTTCCTGTCGTTGCTGGTCTGTTTCTTCATCATAAACATTTTCATCTATAAGGCTGTGAAAAGATGAATTTAAATCGTCAGTATCTTGTTGTTTTATTTTTGGCTGTGAGAATTCAATAAACATATATTTTTCTTGATCTTTCTGTAACAATTCTCTTGATTTTTTCTTCAGATTCCTTGTCTGTATAATTATCTTCTGTATCTGATCTGTTTTCTATACATCATTGTTTGATGAAAGTAACGTCTCTTGATATATGTATGCGATTATTCTTTTGAAGCATACGATAGGCTTTTGAATTCGAGTCATAACCCACAAAAATCATCTTTACTGATTTATCGTCAAACTTTTTTCGCTTAATCTTTGGAATATGAACGAAAGCTTCTTGTCCAACAATTCTAAAATGTGTCAAATCTGGTATTTTCTCAAACCATCTTTCATATGGTGTTTTTCCTGTAGATCTAGTGATAAGCCTGTTCTGTATGTAGTTTGCTGTAGATATGGCTTCACCCCATAGAATTTTCGGAAGTTTTCCATCAGAAAGCATACATTTTGACATCTCAACAAGTGAACGATTCTTCCGCTCAGCTACTCCATTTTGTTCCGGTGAGTAAGCTGTCGTATATTGTATAATTATACCTTCTTCTTAAAGATAGTCAACCATGTTGCTTCCGGTGTACTCCCCTCCTCTATCTGATCTTATAATCTTTGGTTTCTTATTCATTGTATTCTTAATCATTGCAATGTATTCTTTTAACTTTTCAAATACTTCAGATTTATGTTTAAGTAGATATAAATGACAATAACGACTGAAGTCATCAATGAAAGTTAACATATATCTGTTGCCGTATGGAGTTGGCACATCCATAGGACCACAAACATCCGTATGAATTATGTCAAGTACCCCCCTTGAACTAAAATCAATCTTCTTTGGAAATGCTGCACGAGTCGATTTTCCAATTGGACAAATACAACAAGAACTTTGATTTTCGCAACTTTCAATATTCATACCTGTAGCAAGTCCCTTCGATTTCATTTCTAAAATTGCGTCACTTGATCGATGACCAAGTAGTTTGTGCCAATAATGTATACATTTTCCTGCACATTCTACTTTCGTTACAAAAATATTTTCATGCTGTGACAAGGTATATAGATTTTCTTGAATTTTTGCAACGGCAACTGACTGTCCATTCTTATAAATATAGCAAGTGTCATCTTTAAAATTAACTTCACATCCTTTAGCCGTTAAATTCTTTACTGAGATTAAATTAATTTTAACTGACGGAACATAAAGTACTTGTTGAAAAAGTACAATAGTTTCTTTACGAAATTCATTTAAAAGCTTGCTTGAGACGAATTTCTCCCTGTCCTTCAGACTGAATTTGTGTTCCATTAGCTAGTATAACATTGCTTTTGATGTTTGGATCAAATTTGCAAAACAGATCTCTATCTTTACAAATGTGACATGAAGCTCCGGAATCCACAAACCACTTCCCAGAAGTACTGTTAGAAACAACTAAACAAAAATCTTCACTCACCTGTTCTGTTGAGACTATATTGACTTTTTGTTTTGGCTGCTTTTTCTTCCATTCAATATACCTTACACAATCTCGATTCAGATGTCCTTTGGAATGATAGAAATAGCACTCTACCTCAAAATTGTTTTCGTAAAATGTGTTCTCTTCTTCATGGATAATAAGGCATTTTGGGATTCTTTTTCTTCAATTGGATGACGCCTCCTGTATTCTTCAATTAGTTTTGATTCCACAAAACTAATCGTTAGATCCGCTTCCGGTCTTGATTCCAATGCAGTTATCAATGTATCAAAACTGCGAGGTAAACTGCTCAGAAGCATAGCGACATTCCAGCTTTCGGTGAACGATGATTCTCCTACATTTTGCAATTTTGTGAACAAGTCCCGCATCGTTCCAATGTGATTTTCCACATTCCCACTTTCTTCCAGATGAAGATTACAAATATCACGCATTATGCTCACTTTATTGTTTAGTGTGCATTTTTCGTGATAAGTTTGTAATGTTGTCCAAACTTCCTTAGCTGTTGTACATCTTTGGACATGATGTAATCGATCATCTTCCAAAGATAAACATATTGTTGCTCTTGCAATGCTATCTTTAGTCTTCCAGGCATCTTGTTCGTTCTCCGGTCTTTCTTCAGAAATTGTTGCCCATAGTCCTTCCCTCATTAGTAGCATTTCAATTTTATATTTCCATATAAAATAATTTGTATTATTTAGTTTTACGATTGAAAATTTCGAGTCAGCCATATCTTGAATTATTCTTTACCTTGATCTTTAAATTTGCCTTGAATTATTCTTCAACTTGATCTTTAAATTTTCTGAATTATTATTATTATTGAAAATCCATATGGTCCTCAGTAATAAGTCTGTAGTCTTTATAAACAATTTATAAAGTTCTTTATTGTTTTACTGCTTTGAATCGAATGAAAATTCTAAAAACTTATTTCTAAAACAGAACAATTTCAGAAAACTTAATTACAAAAAACAAAGTATAAAAACATTTAAGTTAATATAGAATGTTTCTTCAACATACCCAACACAAGGGTTTAAAAATATAAGTATTTTGTTTAAAATTAAAGTTAAAATTTTCAGATGCATTTTGGGTAGTTTAAATGTTAGAAGTCTTTTCGCAGTAATAAAACATTCAAAATTGGGATAAAACATTAAGGCCTGTTTGCTGATACGACTCATAACTATTTAAGTTCCACATAAGTTACTAAGTTCTGCTTAATGGTTTGCACAGAACTCAAAGTTTGACATAAATGAACCTAAGTGAAACTTATTATATGGGGAAGAAATAGTAGGGCTAAAACTTCTATAATATTTTCTTACCACATTCTTCAAAAGCACTTTTGAGTTTTTTGCGACTTACCTGAAAATAGACAAAAAATTACAAATTAGTGAAAAATGTTTAAAGGCAATACAAAATAAGTTTTTCACCCAAACATTCAGTTCGGATCTTTATGACAATAAAGTAATTGGTTTTTGCATATTTAGGTTGATAAACTAGTCAAGAATTTATAAAACATAAAAACAGTATAGGATTTTCTAATAAGAGGCTTTATTTTTTTTATATATTGTACGAAGGGGATATGAATATCCTTATAATGATTATACACAGTGCGAGTAATTAGGAAGGAGGATAGGATTTGAAAGGAGATACCGATGCACATTGGTTTTGAATGCCTGCACACTGTAATGAGTGGGAAATATTGAGTCTGGTAAAGCATTCCACATTCGTGTAGTGCGACTAGAAAAAAGAATCTCTGTACTTTATAGTACGTCCGAAATTGGGCTCAAGGGTAAACTAATGGGCATTCCTAAAAGAACGAGTATTACAGTTGAATTGTTTGAGGGGAGGAATGCAACTAGCTATTTCATTATAGCATTGCTTATGGAAGTAGTGATAAAATAATGAGAGACATCTTGCGACGGTGCTCGAGAGATACAAAAGTTTCAGTTAGACAACGGTAACCTATCATTTTAGAGCTCTCTTTTGAATTCTGTCCAAGAGACTCAAGTGGGTTATAGGAGCACCTGCCCAAATATGGGAATTGTACTCAAGTTTTGGACGAATATATAAATACTAAAAGTATTTTTCAGTAGTATTTTTCAAAAAAAAAATCAGAGTATTTTTATTTTATTTTAAAGTGGAAGGTGTGTCATTCACAATATGAGCCAAATGGCCACCACGACGAGACGGTGGCTGCGTTATGTAGTTTTTAAAATGAGATGGAACGATCGACTAGGCTACAGCACTTATTTTCGTAATTTTTCTTTAGGAACGCAAACGGTTTCGATTCTTCACATCAATTATTTGACCAATTAAAGCTTGCATTTGAGAAGGTGCCGCATGACAACACAAAAGTGCTTTTGTTTTGTGAATTGTGACTGCAAAGTTCTCACAATTTTCGTAGTGGCCTTTAACAATTTGAATGCGTTATTAAAGCGTGTGTTGTTCCATTTTTATTTAAGTTTCAAAGTAACAGCTGCCAAAATAGCGGGCTATTTAAAATGAAACTTCTTATTTATTTTGTTCGTGATAAATTCAACAAAGTAAGAACATTGCGTATACGCCCAAGTGCACCAGACTGTCTTATCGCCATAATTATATGAAATAAAACTAATATTCGCACCTTATTTGTTTCTAAAGGGTTTTTCATTTAGCGCTGGTAGATTTTGGCTCCCCGTGGCGGCCATTTTGTTTTGGTGACATCTGTCAAATCTTTTGTTTATTATTCAGTTGTTTATACCAAATCAACCACCTTCAAATGATAAAACTTTATTATCAAGATGAGTGTTCGTTTACGCAAACGTTGTGAGCATTGCGCCCATTTTACGGTAGACGTGGTGGCCCTTCAAAGTCGACTCTTCAACGTTTGGTAGCCAAATTTGAGACGACCGGTTCAGTAAACAATCAGTCAACAACCGTACGTTCAAGGAACGCAAGATCGGCCGAGAACATCGCCACGGTCCGTGAAAGTGTACAGCAGAACCCGAGACAGTCTATTCCTCGCCGTGCACAAGAACTCGGCCTTACGCAGACTTCAACTTGGCGAGTTTTACGTCGAGAATTTTTGTACGGGCCCACACCCGTACATGATCCAACTGACCAAGGAGCTCAAAGTTCATGACCATAGACAACGCCGTTTGTTCGCTGACTGGGCTTCAAATCTTTTGGAAGAGGACCCCAATTTTGACCGAAAAATCATCTTTAGTTGAGGTTTAACAGGTGATAATGCATCCTCAAAAGGTTGTCCTTTGATTTGGATTTTGGGCCGGCGGCAGCGGCGTAATTGGTCCGTACTTTTTTGAAAACGACGTTAGTGAGGCGGTCACCGTTAACAGCGAGCACAACATAACGATGATAACTAATTTCTTATGGCCCACATTGAACCATATGGACCTAGACAACATGTGGTTCCAGCAAGACGGCGCTACGTGCCACACAGCAAACGCCACGATTGACATTTTGAATGAATGATTTTAGGGTAAGATTATCTCTCGCAGGGGTGATGTAAATTGGCCACCAAGGCCATGTGATTTGTCCCCCGCTAGACTTTTTTCATGTGGGGTTTCTTGAAGTCGCAGGTCTATGCAAATAAACCACAATCGACCGATGCCCTAAAGGTGAACATAACACAGGCCATCGCTCAAATTCAACCGGATCTATGCGAAAGAGTCATTGAAAATTGGACCACTCGGTTCCGTGCCACCGTAGAAGCCGAGGCGGGTATTCGAATGATGTCATATTCCACACTTAATGGCATACATGCGCCTTTCAAATAAAAAAATAATTTTTTTAATACGTACAACACAGTTTGTTTTATTCCATTTCAACATCTACACACCTTTATTGAAAAACCATTTATAAGCATCTTTAGCTACATACAATGAGTTTGAATAGACAAATTTGTTTTCAACTCCAGTTTTTTATCAAAAATTGGGGGCCAAAGAAACATATTAATGTCGGCCCGAAAAATAATTTTTATTTATTTAATTTAGCAAATTGCTAAAAGTTAAAGAAGCGATTTCGTGATATATCAAATCAAACTTTATCAAATTTTAACTTTAGAGATAGTAAGATGTTAAAATCGTTTAAAATTAGCTGAATCGCCTTTATAGCCAAGTAAATTGCTAAAAATGGATTTAACAATTTACTAAATCGTTAAAAATGATGCACTGCTAAATTCTACTACACGCATATACAGTGCTGTTCGAAAAATGTTGGACAAACATTTTATTGGCCTTTTCGAGATCGGTTCTTGGAATTTAGGAACGCTACGGGTTTTTTTTTGCACTAGGTAGCAACATGTCATTCAAACACTGTATAAAAGTTGATGTTATTATCAATAAGAGCTGCATTTGGCTCGTAATAGTAGTCCAATACCAACCGAAGTGATTTTGTACAAAAAAATGGGAAAAATCAGTTCGGAACATAAAGCCAATATTTTGTGTCTGTCACGTCTCAATTTGACAACACGTGAAATTTCTAAGAGACTGAATGTTGCTCAACAAACTGTGGGATGGAATTTGAAAAAAATATCGTGAGACCGGGACTACTAGTTGGAAAAATGCCTCAGGGAGGCCAAAAAAGACGACCCCAGTGGAAGATCGTTTTTTTGTGTTGTACAGTCGTGGGCATCAGTTCAGTACTTCGGTGGACCTTAAAAACGATCTGTGTCGAGCTACAGGCAAAGTAATTTCGTCAAGCTCAGTGAGAAAAAGGCTCGTGAAAGCTGGACTTAGAGCACTCAAGCCGCTACTGAAGCCGGATTTTCCAAAAAAAGTAAAAAAAAAAAACGATTTCTCTGGGCTCAGGAGCACCTAAATTGGACTCAAGACATGTGGGACAATGTCATCTTTTCTTTAGATGAAAATGGTAGAATGAGCTTTCTAGAATCCAAAGTCAAAGCAAAAGTTTACTTTCGAGTACTGGAAAACGTATTGGAGCCCAAGGTGCTACACCTTTTTGAGGACACTTACATTTTTATTTTCCAACAGGACAATGCTCCTTGTCATACATTCAAAATTGTAAGTATGAACTTGTTTTTATTTTTACCATGACTGATTAATATTTAGTTTTAAAAAAAGCTAAAACTTTTATGACTAAAAATAATAATATTTTGATTTTTTTATATTTCTGAGGTTAAAAAGTACTTCGAAAAAAATAATATCGATGTACTAAGTTAGCATCCCTACAGTCCAGATCTCAATCCAATTGAGAATATTTGGTCTAAAATGAAACTTGAGGTTGCGAAGAAGCACCCAGTCAGTTAATGAATTAAAAAAAATACTTTCCTGGACCTGGAACACGATACCTGCATCCACTTGGAAAAACCTATCTCATTCAATGTCTCGCCGAACGTGCAGCCGTAATAAAAACAAGAGGAGGTCCAACAACAAATTACTAATTAAATACAACATGTTTTTGAGAAGCAATACAAAAAACAAAAAAAAATTAATCGTTAAAAATGAGGCAGGTACCTAAAATACTCATTTTTCGGTACAATCACTTTTATCTCCCGTGACCATTTTAGAAAAATCTCAAAATGCTTATTGTGTCATAAAACGGTTTGAAACGCATAATAAAACAAAACCTCATTAGAAAATATTTTCTTATTTTAACACATTTGACAAAATTCGAAAAAAAAAAATCGAAAAAAAAGTTTGACCAACATTTTTCGAATGGCACTGTATGTATTTTTCTCTTTTATACTAAGCCAATAAAAATTAAACCATTTATTATATAACTCAAGTCATTACTAAATAAATACAAACATTTTGGAAGGATATGGGAAAGTCTTATCACCAGTAATTGGCTCTTGAAAGTTTCACTAAAAAAAGAATTAAAAAAGATCAAAAAGCAACCGAAAACTGATCATTTTAGAGCACTTGTCTATTTTGAATTTATCCGAAATTTGAACCTATTTGCGCCGGTCCATAAAATAAGATGCTATACTCAAAGCTTATATGCAAGTTCAAACAAGACCCTTTTGCTATTTTAAAAAAGAAAACTCTAAACTTACGAACAAAATTTGTTTGTTGTCAACCGGATAAGATTAACAAACCTCTTGCATACGTATTTTAAAAGGTAAAAAGACTATTTTCATATTTGACTCTCATTCAAGCCGGTTTAAAAATGTTCAAAAATATGGTCAATTCTGAATTCTCTTTAAAATTATTATTTTATTACAACAAAAAAAAATCTCATAACAAAAAGAAAAATTTTAATAGCTCATCCAATTCAATGTTTAATATCACTCACATCCCACACCTTATGGATAATGCCTTTATTTTTAAGGGCTCCCACATAAACACTCTGAGGGGTATCAAAAAACATAACAAATTTATGTCCGACCAAAGTGACTTGGAAATAAAAACTTATATCTACATTTAAGTTTTATCGATTTAACAATAACTTAAATTCTTCCCAAAAGAGACTTAAAGTCTGGCAGTGCTGCATAAATTAACTTAAATAAAATAAAGCAATTTATCCAACTGTTAATATGATAGCCGTGTAAACATTATAATATAGCGGTGACATTTTCTCAAAGCATTAAAAACTTATAACATGCTAATCTGTGGATATACAAGGTATAAGTATATTTTCGTGTTTAAATAATTTATTTCTACTAATTTTACAAATCACTAAATGACAAACCTCTTAGCCATTATACCACACGTGGTAATTTAATGTCCAACTGTGAGTTATTTAATTTATTTTGAACTCAAATTTCTTTGATTGTTTGTTAAAAATTCAACGAATATTAAATTTGATATCAAAACCTTAAATCTTTGTAGAAACCAACAACAATTGAGGTGTTGGGGTTACTATTCTATTTTTCTGGTATTTATAAGCCTAAAATAGATTGACGAGGAGGATGTTTATTTTGCTGTTTGTTGCGCTGCGTCTACATCTACGTTGCCGGAATAACCCACGAGCGCTCACATAACATAACAACTGTCAAAAAGGAGAAATTAAATTTTTCCGATCGTTATTGAATCGCCCCCAGCCAGACACCCAACCAGCAGTGTGCCTGTGCCTTTGCCTGATGATGTGTGATAGAAATTCGTCGTTTTAACCAAAAATGGCAAGACAACGTCCCACTATAATCAACGCCATACTGGCTGGTTAGATTCTAAGCAACAAACGAACGGTTCAAGATTCAAGACGATGATGATGATGATGTTGATAGTGGTTTAGTGGCATATAGGCAGAGGCAGTTTGACAGTTGGCAGATCCCACGTAACACTTGAGAAGTGTCAGTGGAAAGGCAACAACTCTCGTCGAAGACAACGATAAGATGGACGGCAAAGACACAACAAATAACTTCTTTTTTTCTGTTGTAGTTCTTGTTGTTGTCTTTTAAATAAAAGGCGTTGACGACGCGATCAACTTTTCATAATGAAATTCGAGATTCAAGTGGTATAGCCATTACAGAAACACATGGTTGCCAGTTGAAGTACAATTCTTTTTAATCTCGAGAATATTTCAATACAAAATTCTAATTTGCTTAGAAAAGTGATGCCAACATTATAAACAAATATGACAGCTGACAGCTAAAAAAATAATAAAATGGAGGTTTACACGAGAAAACGATGTGATTTTTTCACTGTTATAACAATATTTTACAGAACTTGGCAACATTACTAAGACTAAAACTATAACTCGCGATTTTTTATTTGTGTAAAAAAATTAATTATTGTAGAAGTAAGCACGCCGCCGCACAGTGGGGAAAATGCGGACAAAACCTATTTTTCTGAAAGTAGGATTTTTTTTAAACTGAAAGTGTTTCTTATAGTTAATTGGTTGTAGAATCAGAAAATGAAAACCGTTTTTTAAAAAAAAATTGTAGACCAGTAGATTTTCGCTCAAAGTTCAAATATCGTGAAAACTGATAAAATATTGGTATTCCTTAAATGATCAGTATATTGTGAAATTTGAAAGTTTTAAACAATTTTGTCTGCTTTCGTGATTGAAATAAATAGATAAACAATACAGTATGTTATTTTATTGAAAAAAAAAATTGGATAAGGTATTTTTTGACGAAGAAACACTCTATTTATGTGATTTTTTTAGTTCGCATAAGGTTTTAACTACTGCCTCTGTTTGCCTCTGTTAGCAAACTATTCCCAATAGATAGTGTAGGGTCTCAGCAACATTTTTCAGTAAAAATCTCATCCGGATACGTCCGGATGCGGTTTTTAGAGCAATTTTAAGTTGGGAAGTCATATAAAAAAAAATCGATATTTATGCCTTTTAACCAGTTCGGCACGAGTACGATAACTTTGGCGCCAAGATATAATAACGGTTTTTGGTAGAGGGGCTTAATAAAAGCATTTTTTACTATGGCAGGGGGGTCTATCTCCCCCCGTTTAGGCGGTAGGGGCAATTTAAAAAAAATTAGTATTTAAAATGGAAAAAAATAATTAAAAAATAACGGTGATACTTACAATTAAGTTTTATACATTTTTTTAAGCCAACATTCTGTTTTATTAGCCAGTTTTTAATTCAAACTATGCGTAATTTTTGAAAAAAATAATTTTAAACTCAAAATTTGAGTAAAAAAAGTTAAAAAAAGGTTTAAAGTGTAATTTTTCAATACTTCAAGATTATCTACCATTGTTTTTATTTCAGAATTTATTTCTTTTATTTGTTTTAGATCAAAAACTGAAAACTAGCTGATTTTATGTCTTTTAGTTTTTGAGAAAACTAATTTAAATACTAATTTTTTTAAATTGCCCCTACCGCCTAAACGGGGGGAGATAGACCCCCCCTCCCATAGTAAAAAATGCTTGTTTTTAACTGTTCTATACAAATCCGTCATTAATCTTTGTCGCCAAAGTTATCGTACTCTCCCCACCAGTTCCGACGATGATGGTGACATTCCCAACTTTAGAGCATTTTCATCTGTTGGTTTACACTGGAGTTTTGCAATGTCATTCATTTCCGATGGCTTTGCCCCGCAAATGGTACAATTACTACTAGAAGTTGTATTTGTAACAATTTGTGCCGTTTTTCCATCTATCATTGTGAAATACATTGCATGTTTTATTTTAATAAAGAATCCATTGAACTCAATTTCAGTATCTCGGAGATTCTACACAGTCTTCTTCGGTCTTTTTCTTTTCTAACTTCTTGCAGAGTTTCTTTCGAAAAGAAAAATTGAAGAGCTGGTGAATGATGGGTTGAGGATGGTCGAAGATTTTTCTTCATTTTCTCGTTGAACAAGTTTTAATAATACCAGGGATGTAAGAATTAAATGTCCATCAGAAATGCCTTAAATTGAAACTTCATAGATTTGCATATATCAAATTAAGTTTATTTGAATTATTTTGAATAAGCTTATTAAGATTAAATGATTTTTTTTTTATTTACTTGAATTTTTTTTTTATTTACCTACTTGAATTATTTTTTTATTTATTATTTAAATTTATTTTATATTACATTTAAAACAAATCAAACGGTAAGCTTTGAAAACACCAACTATCTATGTCATTATAAATCCAATGTGTTATCCTTACAACTGCAAACAAAATAAACCTAAACATGTTTTTTACTCACAACCATTCACCTTTAAGCATATTAAAACTGAATTTTTAATAATTTACAATGCTTTTAAAATTCTTTTTTCGCTATTTATTATTATATTCGCAATATACCTTAAATTCGATAAACAAATCTTTGTTTTCAGATATGTTTTCCGAAAAAAGCCATTTTCTCTTTTAGTGGGCGTGGAAATGGGCGGAATTTTCTGGTGTAGATTTGTCTTGCTATTGGCTATCATTCCTGAAAATTTCATTCAAATCGGTTCATTAGTTTAGATTTTATACAGTTTTGTCCGCTCCCCCATACAAGATGCCCCACTGTGCGCCGCCGCACAGTGGCCCGTTTTGACTTTTTGGTTGCAAAAATCATATCTCCTAAACGAATAAAGATATTGCTTTAATTTTTTTTATCTTGAAGGAAATTTCCAAGGCTAAAAAAATTGTGACTTTCTAAAAAAATGTTTACAGGGTGTTTCAGAAATTTGTGTTAAAATAAGAAGTTTTAACAAAGGTGATAAACATAGCGGTATTTTAATATGCAATCGTCAAAATCAATTTTTTAAGTAATCTAAGTGAATTGAAACAGTAGAGAAAAAAGAAAAAGGACCAATTCGAGTGAAAAAGTAAGAAAAAAAGTATTTTTTTTTTTAATTTTAAGGAATTTTTTTTATTTTTCAGTATTCAAGAATACATAATGTATTTTGGTGATATATCAAAAGTCAAACAGTGTAAAAAGAAATAAAGACAAAAAAAATTAATATATAAACACTAAATTTCTTGAAAACTATCATCTCAGTCAGGGGAAATGTGTAATAAACTCATCATTTCTGGAGAGTATCGTTCCTTCAGATCTTTTTGGCTTCTCACATGCCTTAAGGAAGAAATAAGTGGATCCGAAGAGGTTGCAAGCATGTTAAATAGGTCATCATTCTGCCGAATCCTTGAAACTTTACACGGATTCTGATATCGATATTTCTTGTAGTCTTTATTTTTGCATTCCTGGGCTTCTTCTGACAGTTCTCCAACTGGTAGTGATTGATATTCAATGATATTTTGACTATGAACCAATATTTTTTGTAGAGTAGGTGTGAGTAGTTTTTCAGGATACTTTTGTTTTAAAAGATCTGCCGTTTTCTTAGTATACTCCCCAAATTAAACTGCATTCACTACTTCTCTGCAATTCAAAACGTTCAATATTACTTTGAGCCTCATTATAACTTCTCCATTGACTACAGTTATTCGAGCGGTTGCATCTGAATGTTCAAAAAATCTTCTTGCAGTGTTTCCGTCATTATTGTTTCCAAACCCTTGCTTTGGTTTATCCGCATCAAGGCCAAGCTCATCGCGAAAACGCCTTTGGATCTCTTGTTTTCTTCTTTTTTCCGCCTCCTTGGTCCCAATCGATTCATCAGTACCTTCCCCTTCTTGTCGAAGAGTATACGCAAGCTTCAAAATAAATTCCATGCATCTGATTCTAGCGTGCAGTGGAGAGATTCCATATTCGTAATTATGTTCGTCCTCAATTGATTCATCTTTATTGAAGTTCTTTTGTGTCCTTTTGCATATCGGACATGACCGCGTATACTTTGTTTCGGTTAATTCATTTAATACTAAACTATGATCGTTTAATACTATCATAGTTAAAGAGAACTCGTGATTCACAGTTAAAGTTGTTTTTTCATTAACTTTATATATTGTTGGTTGAATATCTGCTATTTAACTTTTAATATTATTGACTGTGGTATTTATGATGTCACTAGTCTCTTTAACATATTGGAACATAATGGGCCGACAGTAATGAACTGATGATGGGCGAGGGTTCCTCCAATGTTCCCCATTTGTACTATTGAGTCGAAGTGGGACAACTGATGCCATGAACATGTGTGCGTCTGTTTCTCCATCTGTTGTATTTATTTTTTGCTTGTAGGCACTTTGTCCAGATGATCCATCGCAGCCCCATTTACTCTGTAACGTTAGACTTCTTGGAAGTGCCATTATTTAATCCTCCGTTTTGCTTTCTATTAGCCGCATTGCTGTATGATCCATCATGTTTTGAAGTTTCACTCTAGCTAATATTTCCGTGAATTCGCAGTTTTCGGGAACTGCTTCTTTTTTCGCAACCGTAATCATATTGTAGGATGGCAAGACATCTATGTTGTGATGTCTTAACGAAGTTCTCAGGATTTTATATTTTTCTTTTGAGAGTCCCAAATCCATAAACAAAGCTAATGCGTTCTCATTGGTGTATTTTATGGGATTGTGTTGGGGAGTGTGAATGCTTTCCTTGACTCTTTTGACACGAAGTGGACTTGCAGAAGATATTGCCTGAATTATATCACTCTTCCCCTTTTCATGGTCCTTATTGTATCTTATACTCAAAGCTTCAGAGAGATGTTCTGTACATATTTCCTTTGTAGCTTTGATTAGTTTTTGTTTTTTAGTAAATGTTGCGCACTCATTGACTGGCTTCCTTGGTCTTCCTCTTGATGTAGTTGGGAGATCACCCGCTTCTTCTGTTTGTCCGGTATTGATATGCAGAGATAATGAAAGCCATTCTGCATTCTTTTTGAAGTTATTTCTCGATCTTTTGGCTGCTATCCATTTTCTATCAAGGTTGTAATAAAATTGTTTTAATATGTGTTTGACTGCGTTTGCATCTGGTAGTTGGTATTCACTTTCCACGGCAGATATAAACTCATTACAACTGCTAGCATTGACAAAAAGTTCGTCACAAATCTTCATTCGGAATATCCATTTTAAATTGTTTTGAAAAATAAAAGCAACTGCTCGAACGCTCGTTTAAATTCTAAATGATTATTTTAGTCTAATGTTTCATCTTTTTATACCTAAGAGTAAATACCTGCACTCAAGTCTCTTTAATCCTTATATTATTATATACCCCAATAAAACTACCTGTCTGTCTACCTTTATACTAACATATTCCAAAATTGTTTTATCCTTAAATCTTATCAATAAATTCTTAATCCTTATCAATAAAAGTACCTGATCATAATTCAATCGTACACGAAAACAAATGCATTATTTCAAATTCTATTACAGGATTTAAAAAATTAACTCTAAAACTCTTGAAAATCTTAGGTAATAAACAAAAAATAAAAATGATTTATTTTTTTTTTAAATAAAATCATCTTTTCAAATCCACCACACACAAAACAAATGAATCCATAAAAAAGAATTTTCCATAAAAAAAAGAGGGGAAAAAATGACTGACTTTATCAATTCAAATCTCGCTAGCTCAGTTCGATGCAAAATGACGCAGTTGATCTTTTGGATTTATGTTAAGAAATATGTAAGGATTCTGAATCAGTTGAGATCTTAGCACTACTCCTTGAATCTTTTTTTTCTATACAATTTGAAGTCGAAAAAGTGAGCAAAAAGTAGTGTTTCCAAAAACATTAAATTAAACAATTAAAAAATATTTTTTTTTTTTTTTTTTTAATTATAGATCTAAATAATGGCAATGCATATTATGAAAACAAAAACGAAAAGCGTTTCGAAGCCCTTATTTATTTATTTATTTAATTCGTTAAACAAACTAACGTTAGAACTTAAGACTAATATTACATTTATTCTTAGATTTATAGATTTACAATGCAAAAACAAAAACAAACAAAAAAAAAGAAAAAAAAATGCTAAACTGAAGTATTGAAAAAATTTACTTTAAATGTTTTACTTTTAAAATTATCGCTTACGGAATATACCAAAAAGTAATACTTGTTGTAAACTGAAATCAATTGGTTGAGGGGACTGTTTTTACCATAGTTTGATCTGCTTGATATAGGACGTAAAGGAACTTGTCTTCTAATGCTTGAACGGCTATAAATAAAGTTTAATTGTTCCAAACTTGATGGTGATATGACTGACCCATTGATTAATTTTATAATAAAGCACAGCTGAATGTACTCTCTGTGTTTAGAAAGCGATGGAAGATCTATGAGCGTGAGCCTATGATTGTAAGGTGGAAGTTCGAGCCTATTGGACCATGGGAAGAAACGGAGGCAGAAGCGCATGAATCTTCTTTGTACTCCTTCTATTCTGTTTATATGGACTGAATAAAAGGGAGCCCATATTATGCAGCCATATTCCAATATTGGTCTTACAAATGATATATAAAGAATTTTAAGAATATAGGGGTCGCGAAAATCATGTGAAAACCGTTTTATAAATCCGAGTGTCTTATTTGCTTTTTTAATAATATAGTCATAATGATTTGTAAAAGTTAATTTTGAGTCAAGAATAATACCTAAGTCAGAGAAAGTAGAGAGTTTAGTCAAATAAGAAGAGTCTAATTGATAATTGAAAGTCAAAACATTTTGTTTGCGTGTAAAACACATTGATTTACATTTGTCTGTGTTTAGTAAAAGCTTATTTATTAAACACCATTCGCGAAAACTATTTAGATCATCTTGTAGGAGTAAACAGTCGTCAAGTGAGTCAATACGTTTGAAAATTTTAATGTCATCAGCGTAAATTAAAACAGATGAGTGTTTTATAATAGAAGGTAAGTCGTTAACGTACAATATAAACAGTAAAGGTCCTAAGTGGCTACCTTGTGGTACGCCAGAGTTGGTATAAAAATATGATGACCGCTCATTCCTAAAAACTACGCTGTATGATCTATTATATAAGTACGACGAAACCCAACTAACAAATTTATCGTTAAAGCCTTGGGATTTAAGTTTGGAAGTTAATGTTTTATGGCACAATTTATCAAAGGCCTTACTGAAGTCTGTGAAGACACAGTCAACTTGTTTCCGTTTTTCAAACGAATCTAAACAAAAAGAACTGAAATGAAAGAGGTTAGTAACTGTTGACTTATTTTGAACAAAACCATGTTGACTGTCACAAATTATAGACTTACAATTAAACGATATGACTTTACAAATAATGGACTCAAATAACTTAGGGATGACGGACAGTTTTGCAATGGGACGATAATTTTTTATTTCATTTTTACTACCCTTTTTATGTATCGGTGTTATGTATGAACTCTTCCAAATTTCAGGAAAAACTGAAGATTTGAGCGATTCATTAAAAAGAATATGAAGAGTATAGGATAAATAGGATGCGCATTTTTTCAAAATATAAGAAGGTACACCATCTGGACCAGGGCTATAACAAATGTCAAGTTCTGAAGCTTTGCGAACGATTTCATCTTCAGAGATCCAAAGACTAATTGAATTCAAATGAGGGAAATTTTGTGAGAGGGCCAATAACTCAGGCATTTGACAGGAGTTCGCTACTTCGAAAGCATCTTTGAAAAAATTTGCAAACATATTTGAAATTTTTTCAGAGTCATGGCTAAGTTCGTTGTTGAAAGACATGCAGTTTGGATACCCGTCAGTATTTCTCTTACTATTAACATAGCTCCAAAAGTTTTTTGGGTTGTTTTTTATGTCGGTTTCGGTATTTAAAATAAAGTCATTATAAAGAATATCTGAATAGTCAATAAACATATTTCTTAGCTCATTGTATATTACCAAGTCATTATCAGCTTTTGTTTTATTATATTTAATCCAGGCCTTGTTTCTTTTATTTTTTAAGTTTTTTAGGCAAGAGTCAAACCATGGAGGAGATTTAGAAATATTGCGCGGTTTTCGCAATGGTGTGGTCTCATAAAAAAAGTTAAAGAGAACACAGTAGAATTTAGAGCACATAACATTAATGTCACAGTTCTCAAACAAATGATTCCAGTTAACATTACATAACAGGTTGAAAAGTTCATTAAGTCTGCATTTTTTAAAGTTAAATTCAAGATTTTCTTTGGAGCAATTAGGAACATTACATACATTTAAATTAAAAGATAGGTCTAATGCTGGGTGATGTCGGTCTTCTTCGACAAGTAGGGTATTGGCTGAATTTACAGCAATATCAACATTGAGTGTGTCAGAGAAGAATACAAGGTCCAATATTTTGTTGAAGTTGTTGGCAATCCCATTAAATTGGCTTAGTCCACATGAGGAAAGACCGTCAAATGTCAAGAATTCTTTGGTAGAGGAGATGTTAATAGGAGATAGATAGCTCTCATTCGTCTGTTTAGTCCAGATCAAGTTTGGAAGATTGAAATCTCCTAAGACTAGTAACTCGTCTTGTGGCTCAATTTGATCGTTTATTTTGTCTATGCAATTAATAAAGTTTTCATAAACGTTGTTAGGAGAGCTTGGAGGTATATATGTGGCGATAATGTATAGCAGTCCTGTCGCAGTTTTAACTTTTATGCAAATTATTTCAACATCAGATTGATGAAAGTCGTCAACCAAAGTGCATATCAAGCAATTTTTTACGGCAAGCAAAAGTCCACCTCCTACAGTGCTGATGTCATTTAAGCAGTGTCTATCACGTCTGTACACTTGATAATTCGAATCGAAGAGTTCCGTATCCAAGAATGTATTGTTTAGCCAAGTTTCAGTCAAAATGATTATGTCGTGTGGTAGAATGGTTACATTTTTGTAGACCTTATTGATCTTTGTCCGTAGTCCGTTGACATTTTGGTAATAGATTAGAATTTTTTGAAGCTGCTTCTTTGATGATTTGGCATTGTCTGGATATTGCGAAAATGGTTAGAAGATGATATTCTTGTGCTGATTTGCTTATTTTCAAATTCGTGGACTATTATACCACTAGGCCACATTGAAACGGAGTTGAGAAGTTCAAAGATAGAGTCGGGCATTCTTAGTTTGAAAGATGCATATTTCGAATAGTTGCGGTGGATCAATTTCTCTACTTTCATGGTTGTTGAGAAACCAAACTTTTTTTTAATATAATTCTTAATGTCAAGAGCATTAGTTGAAGGGTCGAGTTTTGATATGAATAGAGTACGGTGACCTTCGACTACTTTTAAACCACTAGATATAGGAGATATATTTCGAACTCCCTGTCCATTTGTATTAAACGTAGGAATTAATGGTGCTGGTAACGTACCTATAGATGGCGTAGTGAAAGGAAGATGAGGGCATGATGATCGCGATGATGTAAGAGCGTCTGTTAAAGGAGATTCAGTCGGTGTTGTCATAGGTTGTTGAGAGGTTGGTGAAGGGTGTATCAACACTATTTCTTCGGATGTTGGCTGCTGTACGGATTCAGTTGGCTGAGTCGATAAAGATGAGGATTCTGGTTGAGTAGAGTTTGTAGCAAGTTTTTTTGTCAAGGGATTATCTTCGGAATCGATGTCGTTAATCTTACGTTTCAAACAAGCAGAATCATTTGGAATATTCGATATTTCTACTTCTTTGTTATTAACTGCGTCATTAGTATACATGGAATTTAAATTGTCCACCTTTTCTGATAGTCTTAGTACATGCGAATGTAATTTGTCAAGATTCAATTTATTCTGTAGTACATCACGAACAATGTTTGTGTATGCGAACGGGTCACAGTCGTCGCAGAAAAAGTAGAAAGATTTTCTCTTTTTGAAGAGTTTTATTGTACTATATGGTGCGTCAATACATGCCATATGAAATAATTTTCTACAATTTCCATGGCAAATTACGGAGTCAATCAAATAATCGGCAACTTTATCGCAGTTTGAGCACATAGACATATTGTTTTGATTTTATTTTTCCTTTTTAGACAATGTTGATTTTTACTTTTTAATTTAAATGATGTTGGTAAATTAATTGTTTAAAAATTTAAATAAGTAATGTTGGTTCTTAGTGTACTTTGAAAATTTGTATTCCAGTTATCAAATATACAAACCAATATGTAGATGAATAGTCGGTAATGTAGTCGATGACAGATGACAGATGGTCTTGATTGATGACAGAAACAAGTACAGATGTAAAAATATGATGACAGGTAGTTTATGATGTGTTGTATTTGTTGTAATCCAGCAGGGAAATAACAAAATAAAAACACAAAGAGTTCAAGCTTGAGCGAAAATAAGGAAATCGCCAAGAGTATCAAATTTAAAATGAGCACTTTATACGCGCAAGCAAATAAATAGCAATAATCAAATAAACAGTCAATATGAACACAAATAAATGAATCAAAACGACTATTGGGGTTGCAACTTTAATTTTTAACACAATTTAGATTTTTCAAATGATGAAAACTTAAGTAAAAACGATAAAAATTACGAGCTTATTTATTCACGACTCAAGCAAAGCACAGCGTTGCCGTCTAGCTTTTACATTCAAAGTTAAGAAAAAATATAAAAAAATAAAAAAAATTATCATCATAAAAAATCTTCAACTTTGGCCTGCTCTATAAGGCACACCAATAACCCAAATTGAATAATTTTTTCGATTACTGGAGCTTCATATATTTGTGAATCCAGTGAACTAAAAAGTTTTGCATTATAGACCAACTCGAAAAATGAATATTGCAAGCAGTTTTGCATAAACGGGCCACTGTGCGCCGCTGAAGGTGCTGTAGCTTAAAAGGCAGATAGAGATACTACTATTTCATATACTTACATTTAGCCAAAAGAAACACATAGATTTTTTAAAGTGATAGTGTAGGCTGGAAAAAGTTTATTGAGTTTCATCATAACATAAGAAAATACAACGAATACACGTTGTTGTTAGATAAATCAGAAAGCAGAAGGTGATTACCGGAAGTCGTGTGCGCTCGTTGAGTAACTAATTAGAATATTTTGACAGGAGCTATCTGAAATTTTGTCTCTGAATGATGTTTGCTTGGAGAGTGGGACTGTGGGTCTTCCCATACTTATTTTGTATAGCTGTAATAAGTGCGAGGCTACATCTTAATGAATTTAATGCAAAATAATTTATGATTACAGTTTTTTTTCAACCTATCGCTTTTTTTAGTATTGAATTTGAGGTTTTTGAGATATTCACCCTTATTATAACAGGAGTTTTACTTTAACGACATTTGTCACTTTTTGTGGCGAGCCACTTTCTTGGCGTTTTAGAGTCAATATTGCGTTACTTAAACGCTATTATTTTCAATCCACACACATTCCACATAAACAGCTGACAAATTGATAAACACACGAACAAATTTAAATTTTTGAATACAAATAAAATTTCGTTTGAAGCAAAATAAAAGGACACAAATGAATAGCATTGGACTGTTTATTTTGTTGAATAACACTGCTGACCCTGACGTGAGCAATGTGCAGGAGAGGGTGGACGAATGTAAGAAACTAAATTTAATGAGAGGAAGGCGAAGAATAAGATCGAATCATCGATCGATCGATCAGATCCTTTGGATTTACCAGATTGGAAGTAATTACCTAAACATGATGTACTCACATCAAAGTATAATTTCTTGGGCAAATCATTCTATTAAGTTGATTTCCAGATTCGCAATGTACTTTAGGTTGAACAAGACGCCTTTGTTTATCTATTGAATGCACTGCAAGATAAGGTACCGAAAAGACAAAGCATGTTATCGGTGCCCCTTAATTTTAAAGCTTGCAGCTGTATTGAGATTCTTTGCTGAAGGCAGCTACCAAAAGGCAATGACTTCAATTTGGGCATTACAGAACCAACGATGAGCCTAATCCTTAAAGAGATGCTTGAAGTTATGGAATTGCACTTTTGCCCTTGTTGAATAAATGCTCACTATTCGGACCAAGAAAAAAGGGAAGCAAGGGCATTTATTTATGAAAAGGCTAGGAGTAATTGGATGCGTAGATGGCAGCCACATAAGAATTCAAGCATAAAAAAAAACAAGAACAACGTCGCGTCGTTACTACAACAAGAATAGCTTGAATAAAGGCTTTCCCCTGGAACCATTTCTAATAACACCATTCGGATCCGCCCAAGAAGGAAACAGCCAATGAAGTTTTACTTTAAACTTTGCATCAAACCATAGCTTTTGCCAATCCTTTACCGTGGCCCCAAGGAATTGAGGGTACTAGCAACGGATTCCCAATTGTTTCTTTTTGTTCTGTTTAGGGGGCGCCTCTCCTAAAATTTGTTGCCAATGAAGGATTTAATTCCATTACTTCTGTGAGCCTTTTCAATTCACCTGGATTCGTAACTTTCACCCTTTAGTAAAAATAAAATTTATAACACTAAAACAAACAGTAAAACATTAGAAAAACTTGCATTTTTATTTAACCCTCTACTGCACAAGAAGCCATATATGGCTTTTGATTTTTAAACGCCGACTGCTTGGATTGCGCAACTGATATTGGAAAAGTACCGTTTTGATATCTTAGAACAGTTCATTGTTTATATTTTTTTAGTGTATTTGGTTTTATTTTTCGTTGCACAATCGCGAAAATCCGCAATCAAATTTGACAGTGCGCGTGGTGTGACCGTTGAAAAAAAAACATAGATATAAAAGCTTATTTTTCATTGGCTTGTGCATAATTTATTGGCATTAAATTTTTTTTTCGATAGATTCAATATTGGTAAGTAATATTAAAGTGTTAAATGTTCAATTATGTCCGTGGACTTCAAGACACGGCGTGTTTTTGACAACATCCATATATGGCTCCTTATCCATTCACAACAATATTTATGGTGTCATATATTTATGGCTGCTTGTGCTTTTTTTGCAGTGAAAAACAATGATCTCGTCAATTTCATTCTACGGAAAAGGATTTTGTGCTGTTCCTGGTGATCTTTTTCAGAGTGAAGATGAAATCCTTGAATGGGAGGATGAGAAGAATATGGATATGGACTGTAAAGAACACATAGAGGTGCCTGAAATCGATGAAAGCGAGTACGATTCGGATGATGAAAAACCATTGTCAACTTTGAGATCGAAAGATAAGAAAAAAAAAACAAAAAGTAACATGGAGGAGCGAATCCCGTGCAACATACATGGAAAGCGATTATCCCTTTTTAGGGACAAAAGAGCTTCCAGAAGAAATGTCCTCCCCCGCTGACTTTTTTCTTTTCTTTTCACGGGAGAACTGTTTGATATGATTGTTGAGGAATCTAACAGAAAAGCATTGCAAAACAACATAAATAAGCCAGTCAACATAACGCGAAGTGAAATGGAACAATTTGTCGGTATTTCTCTTTTCACGTCCCTCATAAAATTGCCTTCTACCAGGCGGTATTGGAACTCCCAACTAGGACAGCCTCTTGTTTATGAGACCATGCCATGTAGGCGGTGGGAGGAAATAAAAAAATGTCTCCATTTCGCTGATAATTATTATAATTATTATTATAATGATAAATTTGTTCGATTTGGTCAACCTGGACACGACCAGCTTTTCAAAGTCAGGCCACTCCTAAATAATATAAGGGAACGACTTCTTCTTATACCAAAACAAGAACATCTTGCAGTGGACGAACAAACAATTCCCACTAAGTGTCGACATCACCTTAAGCAGTATAATCCAAAAAAGCCACATAAATGGGGTTACAAAAACTTCGTTTTAAGCGGAATATCGGGATTCAGCTATGATTTTGATATATTCGCAGGGGAGCAGAGCAACGTTATACCAGATGGTTTTCCAGATTTGGGTGTAAGCGGAAATGTTGTGTCCAGGTTGGTTTCAACGGTGGCAAGACATATAAACCACAAAATCCTTTGACCCCCGCTTCCTCAACTCAACATTTGAAGAAAAAAGGAAGGCGCCATGACTTTCCATTGAATTCTGTTCGTTTGGACGCAATGGATCACATTTTGGAATGGCAGAAATCAAGGCAGCTATGCCAAAACGACTGCAAATACAGGTCATTTATTATGTGTAAAAAATGCAAAGTAAGTCTGTGCCTGAACAAAGATCGAAATTGTTTCACATCATTTCATTCCTATTTTTTTTGTTTCTTTTATTAAATTTTGACTTTTGATACGAATATTTATGAAAATGTTTTTTTTTTTTAAACTGTTGAAGTAAGTTCTAGTTCTACATGTTTGATTTTTTTGTGAGCTTGAAAAATGCGTAACTGCACAAGCAGCCATATATGGCAAAAGTTAAGTTTATTGAAATATGTGTAACTGCACAAGAAGCCATATATGGCAAAAGTTATTAACTTTTAATAAAATTTATTTAAACAATTTTTTTTTGTTTAATTCTTTTAATTTTACAAAATGAAAAACAAAAACGAAAAAAAAATAATTTTTTTTTCATTGGATCATAGTGCGTGCAGTAGAGGGTTAATTTTTCAAATGGCGTTTGAATATTTTCCGTTAACAGAAAGTGGCGTTTTACTCGTCATAAAAGGAAATTAAAACGACAGTTACAATAGCGATGAGAGTGACATTTGTCGATCAAAAATTTGGATTCCACGCCCTTTGCAATACCAATTTGTTTGTGTGACAATTGTCATTCAAATAAAACGCCTACTACAATAAGGGTGATTAAGTGAAGAAAATCATGACTGTCTAAAACCATAATTTATGAGGGATCAAACATAAGTTTTAAATAACGATGAAATTTAGAGTATTTGATTTCTGCAGTTCAGATCAAATCGGATTACGCAATATATTGAATATCGTCAGCATTAGACAATTCAGTGGAATATTTTTGCTGAATGCTGCCACTAGTAAGCAGTAACCTGTTTTTCGACGAATGTTTTCACTAACTTGGTATCGAAAAAAAAAACACTATTGGCATTTTTTTGTTCATGTTCAAATGGTAGACATGTGCATTCAAGACGACACAAACGTATACAGGTCTTTCTCAAAACCCACCTCTGTCTATCAACTCCTACTCTCACCTCCCCGTGGTGAACATCGGGTGCCTAGTACCTCAACTGGAGATTGGGTTAAAACCCCAGTGGAAAGTTGTTGGGGGCAGCAAACGAGAGAGGGGGGGAGAGTTGCGTCCACTAAGGCACCTCTCCTTATCCAGACGGCAGCGGAGGAATTCCCGAGATGGAATCAACGGTGGCGTCTACAGTTCCAGTAAGGCTGAACTACTTAGTGAACACCTTATAGGGCTTCTACGACTTATTTGGAGCCCAGGCGTATAAGGAGCGGTTTATCCGGCTCCCCGTCCTTGGAGTTATACTAAGGATCTGGCCCTCCAGGTTGGAGGTTGTGCCATCGCACAGTGTGGTGGATCACAAATCTAGCTGGACAAAATTGATAACTCGCGTTGGTTTAACTTTCTTCAATTTTTTTTTTTAATACAAAATGATTTTAATTATATTAATGATTGTAAGCAACAAGTATTTTTTTTTTAACTATTTCTTTTTTTTAATAAAAACAGACCAAAACTTAAAAGTCTCACTGGCAGGAAAACAGACATTTTTAAGACACAAATTTGGTTTCTTAAATTCATCATTCTGAGATTATTTATAGCTTTATATACTTGTATTTAGGTTAAATATTACAAAGATTCATGATAAATAAATAAATATTAAGTGAATTTTTACGAAAGAAGTCGGAGTTCGTGGTTACTATTGTTACAGTAGAGCCTCAATTCAAAATTGTATAATAATTGTTTTTATTTACTTGCTTATACTATATACTATAATACATAAATACGCTTATAGACTTTGTCATTCACTTTCATATCCGTCGTAAAAAGATTCTTCCTCCTCAAGAGCATCAACAGTTAATAGTGAAAGAACTTCTTTTGTTAATATACCTCGAACTCGAATAGGATTGTGACGTAAGCTTGCAATAAATGGATCGGATATTTGTATTTACTCTCGACGTTTTTATAGTAAATAGCTCTCTAAATTTCCTCGTGTCCTTATTTCTGGCTTCTTGAGCCTCTTCTGACAGCTGTCCTATAGCATAGCAAATTAGCATCAACTATTAAAGATAATGCTTCATCAGCAGAAAAGCCCACTGAAGGTACATACTCAGAACTATATCTTTTACAACGTTGTTTTCAATTCCGTGCCCTTACTGGACGAAGCTTCCGACAAATCTTTCAAAAACTTTGCTGAATCTCGCTTTCCCATTTTTCGAAGCACTATCTCACTAGCCTTAACAATTTCTTGAGGGTCAGTTGAATCTAAAAGACTTTGAATCTTCCTTTTTTTCGATTTTTCAGAACAGTAATTAAAGACTTGTTGGGTTTCTTCCAGCTTTATCAAGATTTTGAGGATTAACGCTTTCAGGTAAAACATAAGGTTCATCAAGCCAAACTGCATTTGATGTCAAAAAACGGTTGCGATGCCTTCCACTTTTTTCCCATTTTTCACTTAGCTTAAAGCAAACAATATTAATATTTGCCTTAAGATTTGTTTTGACTTTTCCTGATATGTCTTGAAGACCATATCTTTCTATTATTAATGACAATAAGACGTCTTTTCGATGTGTTTTGGGAGTTTTTTCCCATTCTTCAAAAATTTCCTTGCGCGATAGAGTGAAGGTCATACTGGAAAAGTGAAAAAAAAATGTATGGCGGTCGCAAAAACGCGCAAGATATGTTTTATTTACCTTAAAATGAACACTAAACAGATTAATTTAAGTATAGTCTTGCAGCGGAATTATGCGGAATAATTAACTTTAACTCTACTTAAAAAAAGAAAATATTTTATTTTTTCCTCTTTCTCACCCTCTCACCAAAATATTTTTTTTTTAATATTTCCAATGGAAATAATTAAATAAAAATTATTATATTTTACCTTGAAATATAGTTTAATAATAACAAAAAAAATTATAACAATAAAATCACCGTAGCCTTTTTAATCGTAAACCAAAGTTATACATAAAAACACTTTTCTCTGTTATATGAATGCACCTGTTGACAACAACTGACTTTGAAGCTTAATTTTTCCTAATCAGTGTAAAAAATAAAAAAACAAAACATGAATAACAGTTACCTATTGTATTGAGAAGCTAAACAAATGACCAGAAGTCATGTGACTTAACTTTTTTTTTCATTTTGTCCAGCTAGATTTGCGATCTACCACACTGTGCATCGGGGTGACTTCCTGACCACTTAAAAATCTCATGGTTGCGAAGCACCAACAAGCCTCGGATACAGACGGATTTACTGTTGACAACCTACGCAAACGAATTAAGGACAACGAACTTCGGATATGCACGTGGAATGTTAGGTCCCTTAACAGACCACGCGCAGCCGAAGAATTAGCGGAGGCCCTAGACTGCTATAAAGCAGACATCACCGCCCATCCAGGAAATACGATGGGATGGACCGGGCAAACGCAAACTAAAAGACTGCGATATATACTACGGCGACTGCTACCGAAAACAAAGACAGCGCTTATTTGGATGCGGCTTTGTCATTGGAGCCAGACTTAGGCAACAAGTCTTGAGCTATAGGTGCATCAACGAGCACGGGCGCCTCATGACCATCCGCATCAAGGCTAAATTCGACAACATTAGCCTGATATGCGCGCACGCCCCCACAAATGAGAAGGATGACAACACCAAAGATATTTTCTTCGAGCTCTTAGACAAAACATATAAGCAGTGTCCTAGGTACGATATTAAAATTGTCCTGGGCGATTTTAATGCCAAGCTAGCAAGGGAAGACATCTTTGGTGGAATAATCGGGAAAAACAGCCTGCACGACAACACTTCCGAAAACAACACCAGCGCTGAGATCAAACGAAGAATAACTCTTGCTAACCGCTGTTTCTCTGGGCTAAGAAAGCAATTGAGTGGTAAAGTCCTCTCTCGAAAGATCAAAGTGTCGCTATATAAGACCCTTATTATCCCCGTCCTGCTATTCGGTGCAGAAGCATGGACTATGACAAAAGCGGAGTGGAGGAGAAGATGGAACGACGAGCTGTACGGGCTGTAGTACAGCGACGTAGACTTAGCCAGAAGGGTAAAAGTCCAACGACTAAGATGGCTGGGTCACGTAGAGCGCATGGAAACCAATGCTCCAATGGGACCGAGCTAGATGGAGAAGTTTGTTGGGTGAGGCCTTAGTTCACACAGGACTGTAGCGCCACCTTAAGTAAGTAAGTCAGCATTTTTTAAAGCCTAGTGTCTGCTGAACTGTACCATCAGGGGTTTTTCGTCTGATAGTCTACTAAAGCAAAAGCATGCTGTGCCGACTAACTTTCGGGATAAAGCACCTGAAAAATATTGCCATATTAAGATCGTTTTAGATTGTTTTGATTACTTTTAAAAAGTGCAGGAATGCGAGTTAAAAACTATGATTCAAACCGAAAAACTTATTGAAATGCTTTGATTTATCGCCAAATAGACTCTTTGAAAATGAACAAAGTATTGGTACTTCAAAAAGGCTTTTTTTTAATCCTAACGTTCTTAATCGCTTAGATCTGTCGTATTTTTCAGTTCTATTTGCTAAAAGAAGCCATCGGAACAATAAATCTGAACGCACCTCAAAACTGAAAATTGACTAATTTCCAATTCCTTAATTTATTACTGTAATTAATCAAATGTAGTACCCGTGGCATCATGGTTAGTGCCACGTTGATGAGTTGACAAATACTCCAAGAGAAATTCTTGTCAAGAAAAGTGCTTTCTTCAATTAGCCGTTCGGCTTCGGCATACAAAATTTAGGTCCCCTCCATTCCTGAAATGACTTGTCACTAGGCCCTAGTTGTCTAAGGACTGTTGCGCCACCTAATTTATTTATTTATTTAAGTAATCAAATTACCAAACCATAATTCGGGATTTCTTTAGAAGATTTAAAAATCGTTTTCACTTCATAAAAGGAAAGACGGATTGAGAACGTAAATGGTATTTCATTTTTTCTTGGTAGAAGTGAGACTCGCTTCGATTCTCGAATAAGTGAAGTTTACATCGTTCTTATTCTATATGGATTTGGGCTAGTTTGCAAACTTTACGATTTAACAAAATTAAATTCTAATCTTCCAAAGAAACAAAATTTGTATGGGAGACTTTCGGTATTTTCTAGAATATTTGATCACATTAAATTTCTACGAAAAAATGATCGTGGATTTTTATGATTTTTTTAAATTTTCTTTTGGTGATTTAATTTTACATTCTTTTTTCTTTACGATTCTATTTTTTCAAACATGACAACCCTGCTTTAAAGTCATGTAATTCATTAGTCCATTTAAGCTTCTAAGAGCAGAAACAAAGATCTCAAGCTCGATATGAGTTGCCAAAATTCATAAACAAGTTCATTAAATATTGACCCTTATGGTTGACGAAAGTTTCAAAGTTAAAACAAAAAAAAATATTTAGTTTTCTTTTCTTATATTTTAAGATGATTTACACTTCCGATGGTTCCAGAGCATGCTCCGCTGGAGAATCTCCAGAAAGCCGGAAACACTTTAATTGTTATGGTCTGGTAATATTCTTGTTTTATTTTTTGTCTTCTTTCTCTTCTTATTTTTCTTAGCTTTAAGAAACTTCTGTTTTTGTGTTTTTTGAAGTCTTCTCTTGCCACCATCTCAAACCATCAGCAACTGAAAATCCAATTAAGCCCACTTCCTTCTGCCGAACCATCCGAATCGCAGTGACAGGCAGGAAATTACTCAAAATATTTGCACATTGTCAGTCTGGGATTTTGGCATATAACAGTGATGGTAGTGATGGCGGTTGCAGTGGCAGTGGTGGCGGTGATCGTAAGTGATCCACGACAGTAATTTTCTTAAACATCACCAGGGGTGAATTTCGGATTCTATTTTTGAGAGATTCACATTTTGTGTCTTCAAATTGCGCTTCATCTTCGTCTTTTGTTTTGATATTTACGTTTTGTTTTTATTTTGATTGCTTTGGGGTTTGAGCGTTTTTGTTTTTGGTTTTTCTTTTAAGACTATGCAAAGAATTTCTTTGGAAACATCTTCCATGTGGTTTTAATCGTACAATATTGTTCTTAGAATATTTTTGGATTTAGTTTCCTTTTTTTTCAAAAGATAAATGTATTCAACTGTTGACCATGACATTAAGAGAAATTTATGTTGACACATTGACACAACGACGCACGACGAAGACTACGACTCTTCGGAGGGGGGCTGTTTTCAAATGAATTGGTGGCAGAAATGGAACAAAAATGGGAATCTGTTTTTTTTTTTTTTTTATTTGCCTGAAATAAAATGTTAAACGTAAAATTTAACTGGAAATGATAATTCAAAAGAAATGATGACGCAAAACGGGCATAAGGTTTTTATTTCCAGACATAGAAGAGGAAGAAAGCCTCAGTTTTTACCATTGACATTTTCAGAATTTTAAGAAAACAACGTGACTTTCAGTGATCAATGTATTCGAAATAAAATTGACTATTAAAGATACACGTGGCGTGATGGTTAGTGCGTATGACTGTCATGCCAGAGATCTTGGGTTCAATCCTTGCATGTGACATGTAAAGCTATTTTTCACGGGTACTGCCTCTTGCGTCTATTTGGGTGTAGATTTGTTGTTGGAACTAGACTCAGGCAAAAAGTCTTGAGTTTCAACAGTGAGAGCGAGCGCATCACGACAATCCGCATCAAGGCTAAATTCGCCAACATAAGCCTTATATGCGCGCATGCCCCAACAGAGGAGAAAGATGAAGACACCAGTCATATTCTTCGAGCTCTTGGACAAGACATATGAGCAGTGCCCTGACTATGACATTAAAATTGTCTTAGGAGATTTTAACGCCAAGCTAGGAAGAGAAGACATCTTTGGTGGCACAATCGGGAGATACAGCCTGCACGACACCACCTCCGACAACCGATTCAGGCTGATCGATTTCGCTGCGGGGCGAGGCGTTCTGGTAGCTAGTACGCAGTTCACACACTTCAATATCCACAAGGGGGCATGGAAATCTCCTGATCAATCAACTGTCAACCAGATTGACCACATTGCGATCGATGCACGACACTTCTCCAGTATACAGGATGTCCGAACATTCCGAGGGGCCAACATTGACTCGGACCACTACCTCGTTGTAGCCAAGGGATATCCCGATCCAAGCCAAAACAAGGAAGTACTGTGAGAAGTTTCGACGATAGACGGCTACAATCGCAAGAGACTGCCATGTCCTTTTCCGATCGAGTCTCTAATAACCTCTTAGGGAGTCATATGCTGCCTGCATTAAGCATTGAAAACCAGTGGCAACATTGCCTTGCAGCCATCAGAGATGCCGCCTCAGAAGTGCTAGGTTTCACACAACAGTGAAACCCTTGGTTTGACGACGAATGCCGGCAAGCACACGCAGCGAAACAACAGGCATACAAAACAGCGCTGCACAGAAGGGCCAGAGCTGCTCGCGAGCTCTACGAGCAGAAGAGGACAGAGGAACACCAGCTTCTTAGATGGAAAAAAAAGAGAGCATGAGAAGCGCGCGATCGAGGAGATAGAGGGATGTCACAATAGGAATGAGGTTCGTAAATTTTACCAAAAGGTAAAAAAAAACCTCCCAAGGCTACCAGCCACGAACCGAAGCCTGTAAGGACAATCAGGGGAACATCGTAGTGGAACCGCAGTCTATGTTGAGAATATGGAACGACCACTTCTCCAAATTATATAACGGCGATGACGATACGAATTCCGCTGTAAGGGAGATAGAACCACTCAACCTCGGCGACGCAGATCAACGATTCCGCCTACCCGACCTAGACGAAGTGAAGATAGATACATATATCTAAACTGAAGTGAAACAAAGCTGCTGGGGCTGACGGCACCGCTGCCGAACTATTCAAAGCAGCAGGCGATGACTTGGTAGGGAGCATGCACCAACTCATCTGCAAAATATGGTCGGAAGAAAGCATGCCCGATGAGTGGAATCTCAGCATAGTTTGTCCGATACATAAAAAAGGAGACCCTTTAAATTGCGCCAACTACAGAGGGATCAGTCTCCTTAACATTGCATATAAGATCCTTTCTGCCGTACTATGTGAACGTCTGAAGCCGTTCGTCAACAACCTGATAGGTCCTTGTCAGTGTGGCTTCAGACCAGGAAAGTCCACTATCGACCAAATATTCACACTACGGCAGATCTTGGAAAAAACCCAGGAACTTCAAATCGATACACACCATCTCTTTATCGATTTTAAAGCCGTGTATGACAGCATCCATAGGGAAGAGCTCTACAGAGCAATGTCTAGGTTTGGCATCCCTATCAAACTTATCCGTTTGTGCAGAATGACGATGGAGAATGCACGCTGCTCCATCAAGGTCGGAAAATGTCTCACCGATGCATTTGATGTCAAAAAAGGTTTTAGACAAGGCGATGCACTGTCATGCGACTTCTTCAATATCGTTCTGGAAAGAATTGTGCAAAACTCAACCGTACACTCAAAGGCACAATCTTCCAAAGGTCCATCCAATTACTCGGATACGCAGATGATATTGACATAATTGGAAGATCAAAGCGTGATGTCAGTGGAGCGTTTTTGAGCATTGCGACGGAAGCGAAGAAGATGGGTTTAGTGGTCAATGAGGGCAAGACCAAGTGTATGCTGTCATCAAAAAAGGACATTGAACAACGTAGTCTTGGACAAAACGTCACCATGGACAGCTATAACTTTGAGGTAGTTAAGGAATTTGTCTACCTAGGCACCGCTATTAACACAGACAACAACACTAGCGCTGAAATCAAACGAAGAATAACTTTTGCAAATCACTGCTTCTTTGGACTTAGAAGGCAATTGAGTAATAAAGTCCTCTCTCGAACATCTAAAATCACCATCTATAAGACACTCATCATCCCGGTTCTCATTTATGGCGCTGAGGCCTGGACCCTGTTAATGAAAGATGAGATCGTCTTAGGATGCTTCGAGAGAAAAATTCTTCGGGTGATTTTTGGTCCCGTACGCATAGATGGAGAATGGAGGAGAAGATATAACCGCGAACTGTACGGTATGTACAGCGACACTGACCTAGTTAACAGAATTAAAGTCCAACGGCTTAGATGGCTAGGTCATGTAGCTCTAATCCAGAGGGACGGCGCAGTAGAGGAAGACCGCGAATTAGGTGGCGCACTCAGGTGGGTGAAGACCTCAACCAACTTGGCGTGCGAAACTGGAGACTAGGGACCGAGCCGGCTCGAAACGCATGTTGGTTGAAGCCCAGGTCCGCCCCGGACTGTAGCGCCACCTTAAGTAAGTAAGTAACTGCCTCTTGCGAGGAATTGACAAATCATCCAAGAGTAATTGTTGTTATGAAAAGTGTTTTCTAAAATTAGCCGTTCGGATTCGGCTCAAAATTGTAGATACATTCTTAAATAAAAATTTTAAGATTTAAAGATTCGCAGCAGTAATTTTTAACTACTTTAGTAAAGTTTCTATTGTTTAAGAGTTCGCGTAAATAAATGCTTTTCTGTACATCCAAGGGTAAACAAATCTAAGGGTCTTAAATCGCATGATTTTGGTGGACAATTGAAGTCACCAAAACGCGAAATCCCGCAACGTGTGGCTTTTTGGTTGTTGTCTTTTTCAAAACCACATATTGGCCAACAAATAGTTTATTATTCGACCAAATGTTGCAAACGTCGAGAAATCGATGAATTCGATTGTGGTTGAGTTTGACAGGTGTCAATACTAGCACAACCAACTTGAAACCATAAAGTGAATGATCCTTTACAAAAATCTTCTATTTTTAATGAAATTCATTCAAAAACGTCCGCTTTTCATTTTCCATATTTATAAAGTTGCATCTTGATTTTATTGTGTGGTTTCCATTGGTTTGCAAAATTTTGATCGGTTATGATTTTTTCGCTTTCGCTTTTATTTAATTTCGTGTGTACAAATCACGGTGTTCAGATTGATCACACTTAAGCAGACATTTAGAGTTGGTTCATCTCTTTAGACTTAGACGATGTTCTCATTGGAATATTTAAAAGAGAGGGAAAGGAGCCATTGCAAGAGTCTTACGTGAACTAATGCTATAACGAAATTTAGGGTTCAGTTACAAAAAAGTTGGCTTAATGTGAAGGGAATTTTTTGACAGCTGTTAAAACAGGCATTAGAAACTTACTTTCAAGTCACATGTGTTTTGTCGTCTCAGCTTGTCCAATTTTTTGACAGGTGACCTGTCAGAAGCTAGAAACATGCATTCCATTTTAAGACTCTTATGTAGTCTAAATCTATCCATTGGGAATTTATGACCTGAGCAATACGTTTTTTTTTTCATATGGCATTAAATTTAAACTTTACTTCACTAACTTCTGCCTTCAGTTTATCGTTTAAAAATTACCAAAAAAATTGTTATTTAGAAGTTAGGCAAGTTACAAGTCCACCATGAATTGTTTGTTTTTGTATTTTAAAGAACACATTACATTAAATGCAATTGTGCAGAAAATAAATAAATCACAGAGTAATACAGTTCAGCTTTTTATTAAATGAAAAAAAAAACATGATAAGATGCCATTTTGACATTAGTAGACTTGACTTGAAAGTTATGGAGATTTTTTTTTTGACTAACTTTCCAGTCAACATTCCAATAAAGTTGCCTTAATTGAAAGGCAATTTTTGGCATCTGGCCAATCAGATACCAGAAACTTTCGTTGTCATTGGGCAGGTTCAGGCAACTTAAGGGACTTCATTTGCAGTCAACTTTTTTCTTTGAACGTAAATTTTGACCAAGGCAACTAAATAGTTATTAAAGTGTTATGAATTTCAAATTCATAATTTTCCAAATCAACAAGGAACCCTTGCACAGAAAGCATTAAATGAAGTTGTGTAGAAAATAAATAAATCATAGAGTAATAAAGATCAGCTTTCAGTTGAATGAAAAAAAAACATGATCAACTGTCATTTTGGTAGAAGTACACTTGACTTAATAGTTAGAGAGATTTTTCTTGACTAACTTTCCAATCAACTTTCCATTAAAGTTGCCAATCAGATACTAGAAACTTGCCTAACTTTCAAGTCCCTTATGTCGTCTGAACCTGTCCATTGCGAAGGGATATTTGACATTCCAATTGCCATTCAGTGACATTTAATGTAATTAGAATAGTTATTGGAAAGAAGAAATACCAGTCGAACGCTTTAAACAAATCTTAACTATTCTAAAGTTAATGTATGTAAGTTTTTATTTCAAGTTAAATTTAATTTATATCAAAATTAACATTTTCATTATTTATCGAACTTATTAATATGTTCACTTTTCGATTAATTAATAATACACTTTTTTTGATCAATTAAGCTTGTAATTTCTTTTCTTGTCTCTCCGAGTACCTATTCCATCGAAACGCATGCAAACTAATTAAAATTCATAAAGAACAATCTAAAATCAATATTCTTATCGCAGGAAGCAGAAAGAGCGTTTGTGTAAACTGACTGTGTAACCAATTTCCAGTTCCTGTTTACTTATTTGACTTCCATTCACAATTAGCTTGTTCGCAACAGAGTTACTTGTACAGATAGTACTTAAATTGCGCAAACAAAACAAAACAAAAACCCTACAGTGCGATACTAACTACAACAATAACAATGAAACATTATATCGTTGCGTTGAGTAAATTAAAAAAATAAAAATACAACATTATAACGCTACGAAACAATGCGTTGAAAAAGAATATGTATACTTTTGTCTACTGTCCCTCTCCCACTCGGTCTTTATCAACTTATAGAGCCGGTCGATCAATATTATTAGGTCATCATTCGCTTGCTAAGGTAGTTGTTTCATTCATTTATTCATTCATTCAATTAAAATTTGAAATGTTTGATTTTAAAGGCAACTAATGGACTCGTTAAAGAAACCAACATTTTGTTTCCAAGACTGTACAACATAGATAAGATTCGTTGATCGTTTAGGCCACGTTTTAACCAACCTAAGGACTCAGATTAATAACATTTACTTACTAATTAATCGGAATCAGACTGAACAATTACCTAATTTTTGACATTTGGTGTTAAAACCAGTTTGAAGCTCCCTTGGACTATTTATGTATACCTGTTTCGAGTCTAAACGAACACCCTGGGTCAAAGAGTTCAGAATTTTTTAATACGATGCGTGTGTTTGAATGTTCATCAATATTTATTGTGCAATTACATTTTATGTTAGGCGTTAAATGTCATTTCAACATTATTTCAACTCAACTCCAATTCAAACCTTCAACTCTCAACTGATGAAAAACATAAGCTGAAAATCCGAACCTATTTCAACTCGAGCTCTCGATTCTGCTTTTAGACGTGGTAACGAAGTAAATGAACACGAGCATTCGTTTAAAGGCTTTCGTCTAAACAAAGATCACATAAAGAGAGCGTGTTCAAAAATGATTGCTTCGTTCGTTGTTAGGTAAACAAAGACTTAAGAACAGTGACAAGTGAAGCTGCCATTTTCGTTTTTTTTATAATTGTGACAGAACAAAATAAAAATCTTACTATATTCAATTGGGCAATTTATATTTCAAAGATCTCTGAGCTTAAACTAGCTAATTATCGAGGACTTGTTGCTCTCTAATATAAACGTCCGGATTAAGGAATTAACATGTCTTTGTAGTTATTATTTTCGCTATTTGAACTTTCAAATCGATTCCAAAATCCGATGAGTAGTCTGCGGTGTTAATCAAATATCAGTTTTGACATTTCTATCACATTACAAATGTCAAAAACTTAATCCGACGAATCAATTCGCAACTCATTCATCGGATTCTGTAATCGGAATGAATAACTTTGAAGTATATGCAATCAGTTCGAATTACAAGTTCACTCAACCCAGTGGGAGCTTTATTTTCTGTTCCGGGTTATAACTAGCGATAAGTTTGATTCGCACGAGTAGCGATGAAGCAAAAACAAAAAAATAAAAACAACAATGTTTTGGTTGTGTTTTCAATTTTTGTATTTTTTATTGCTATTTTCACTTCCATTACTTGTTTTACAAACAGTACAGATACGGACGATATTTATGAATGAAATCCATTTGCGCACATTCCGCGATCACCGATGATCGTACTTATTTCTATATTTATTTATTGGAATAGTATATAGACGCGTTTAGGAAGACATAACTAAATTTATACATAAAATATCGTAGGCCCACCCACGTTTGGTTTGGTTTGGTTTGGTGTAATGGAATTGTGCTGCTAGAAGTTACGAGTCGAGTAGGTCTAGGCATATAATAGAATAAGCAACAACTAAGCTTGATTTAGGGGTGATAGTACCATAAACGGAAACCATAATGTTGACCGGATCGGCCATATTCGTGGATGTTAATGGCGATAGCAAGCTCCGGTGTGCAGTGGTTATGATGGTGGAAATACATATATTATACATATTTTATATTGATTAACGCAACGTAGTTATAATACAATCATTCATAGATTAGTTGTTGGTTTGTTTGTTTAATAAAAATCGTTGACAACCGGATGTGCCGAACAAATTTAAACTGTTTGATGAGCTTATGGAAGGTTGAAATTATTTTTATGGAAACTTATCGAAAGTGCTTCGATAACTCAAAAACTTGAGTGACTAATGTCGGTTCTGAGTAGTTATCGGACCTATTTAATAAAAATAAAAGAAGATACAGTTGCGGTTTAAACAGAACATTATTGAAAATTAAGCTACGATTAGACGCGTCATCAAAAATATTATCTGAACACTTTTTAACGTAAACTATCAGTCCTATTCCGCTATTCACGTAGATCGTATATTCACTCATTCGTTTCCCTTTCACACTGCCTTTACATTTTGCTATCCATCGGATGAACTACATTATCACAAACCAATTTGACATTCACGTTCATGTGACAATCTTGATAATGTTGGAGAAATTGTTTTGATTCATAAAAAAATTAAGTTTAATCAATCCACTTAAACAGAATTAATTGTTTAATTTGGTGTAATTTTTGGAAATGGACATTATTGGACTTTTTATTCCAATTGTAAGCAGATGAATAAAAGAATTCTCAAACAGAGAGCTTCGGAGAAATGCTAGAAAGTGTCGTTCTTCCCCTAAAAATGTTAATAATCTTTTATTTATAAACCAAATATTGTAAATAATGCAATAATTTTACATTTTGCTAACAACAATTAACAAACCAGACATCAAATGAAAAATCAACTACATTTCATATGCAGATATGAATTGCATAAAATGAATGCGTTCACGTGAATAGAAGAATACCGTGCAGTATTACCGACGTTACCGACATACACAGATTCACTTCGAATGAATAGCAGAATAGTGATTAGTGAAAATTTAAGAAAAATTCCCCCCAATGAATAGCAGAATAGGGCTGTATATGTCAAAATATGACACGTTTAATCTTGTTAATTTTACGTCAACTATTAAACTATTTTAACGTTTTATTTAATTCCTTTGATAATCCTCGTCAAATACTACATTGACATTTCAAGTCAAATAAACTGTTTGTATGTCAATTTTTATCTGTCAAACTCTATGACGGCCTGTTCTTATAAAAGTCATACATCTTTAAAATTGGAATCTTGGCTCTTTTGCTGTACTTAAAACATGATTTAAAGGCACTAAGTTCACATTTGAAATTGTATGCTTTAAATGTATGAAAATTTACAATATACATATGTATATCTGTCAAGCTAAAAACGGAGTTTTCTGGCTTTCTTGATATTGTCACTAATAGCACTGATATTTTAAGTAAAAATTATATTTTGTCCATTTAAATTATTATGTAAGAAAACTTTTAGGCAATTTTGAAAACCTTAAATTTTGTAAGTTTTATCTTTTGTTCCAATCATTATAAATGCATCTAAAATATATTTTGATACTTGGAACGGAGGGGTTTTTTTTTTAGCTTTGGTTTCGAAACCGATAAAAGAATGATCATAGGCATCTATTTAAATTCATAATTGTCTCCTTTTGTCATGGATTTTATATTCTTATGTAATGTAAGTCTCTCATTCCGCCTTCCCAATTATTGCAGCGTGTTCCCGGCGGAACTTTTGACGATAAAAGAAGTCTTGTCCTGGCTTAAAGGAAAAGTGATATCAACATCTGATATCCGTATTTTCTCAAATAGTCAGGCCGCTATCAAATCTCTGTCTCTACAAGCTTTATAACAGTCCATAACTGTCGATCATCTCTAATGGAGAAAGCACAACATTTTAATATTCACCTTTGCTGGGTGCCGGGATATAGAGACATTCCAGGTAACTGTAAGGCAGATGAACTCGCCAGGAACGGTACAGTACAACCCAGTCTACCACGTTTGTCATATGCTGGCATACCAATCGTTACTTGTAAACTATTGCTAATGCAGGACGCTATGGTCACAAAAAACATCTGGCCTTCACTAGATTTAAAGCGATTAAGGTGCTTGCTATCTCTAAGCAGATCGCATATAAGCTCGATAATAGGTGTCATAACAGGGCACTGCCTAATAGAAAAGCACGCCACGCGGCTAGGCGTATTCTCAAATGACTTTCGCAGAAGCTGTATGGACGAGGAAGAGGAGAAAACAGTTCTTCACCTTCTCTGTACATGGCCTGCACTAGCTCAAAAACGCAAGA
The DNA here is from genome assembly GCA_920104205.1 of Eupeodes latifasciatus. Taxonomy (NCBI): domain Eukaryota; kingdom Metazoa; phylum Arthropoda; class Insecta; order Diptera; family Syrphidae; genus Eupeodes; species Eupeodes latifasciatus. The sequence continues at coordinate 129,171,300 of OV049926.1, read as the reverse complement.
ATTACCTAAGAGAGTTCTTCTTTAACGATCTAAATCATATTACCATAATCAGCCTCTCACGTTTTGTAAAGGATTCAAACTGGTTTTATTGGGCTTAGAAGAAAGCCTCAAGATTCATGTGGTATCACAATAGGCCATTAAACTGGCCTAAGTGTTTCCTACTCCATCACGGACAGCCACCTTAACCTAACCTAACCTTATATTCTTAGACTTACCCCTTACCTTACTACGTTAAAATAGAAGGTCAAGATAACAGTATAATCTTATAATCTTCAAAAGACAAAAAGTGAACTTTCAAGAACTCAAACAAATATTCAATGAAACATAAATTAAATTTCGAAAAGTATATGATGGAACGGAACAGAAATCCTCCGATAATCGTTATTACAACAGCTTTCAATCGGTTTCTAAGAATTTTTTAAAATCTTTCTCATAATTTTTCTTTTATTTTTGCGTTTAGTTCAAAGATAATATAAAGAATTCCTCTAATAATCCCCACATTGTTTGAATTTCATTCACATATTTATTTATTGAGTTAAAAAAAAATGTAATAATTTCACACCACCTCCAACGCCTCGCCGACAACTTAAGACTGCTCTATAAGCTTTCACTTTGTGTTCGGGAACTCGAACTATTGCATAGTGAATCAACTACATATTAGCTACATACGTATATATATGTACACATGGCGGCAACAGAAGAAAAAATATATAATTTCATTCATTGGCATTCGCATTCGCATTCTTCATCACATTCATGGCAAAAAGAAGCTCTCCTAGCAACAGCGGAAAAAAGGCATCATAGGCAGAGAAAAAAAAATAAAAATCAACGTAGCATTTAGCTTCAGCCACCTCAACAAAGCTATGAATTAATGAATGAATGGGCTAGATAAGTTGATAAAAAAGCAAATAAAATATTTGTACAAGCGAAGGTGTTGTGGTTGGCGTTTCTATAAATCGCGTTCGAAAAAATATACCTACACACGAGTATAGCTTGTTGTTGCACCACCCACGCGTCTATAGGAATTTCACGCAGTAAGAGGTCTAAAGCTAAACCTACATTCGACCGGCTTGATCGGCCGGCCGGTGTCTATTTATGAGAAACGAAACCATCACCACAAACAATATAGGGAACTTTTAATTCGATTCGAAAGTGCTTAGGGGAATCAAATTTTAATATAAGTAACAATAAAGTACAAACTTAAGTCGTGCAAACTTGCTCCGATGGTTGTATTAACATGAGTGTAGGGAAAAGCTAAGATTCAAGTCTTCAAGTGCATTTTCAAGTATCTTAGAGATACATTTCATAAAAAAGTCTATGCACGTTAGGTTTTGTCTTCACCAATACCCTTCTACCTAACAGCAACTTCAAACTTTCTGCATGGCAAAAAAAAGAACTTAAAACAGATTTTAAATCAAGAGATATACAACGGAAATAGACTTTTCACAACTTCCGGTCGTACTTCCTCCGATGACTTTTTATTCATCAGAAGAATTTTTTTTTTCTTTTGTTTTTTTTTTTTGTCTCTGTTTTTATATATGTACATAGATTCAGTTTTATTATTCTTTTCTTAGAATTTTTTTGTTTTTGCAGCTCTTCTATTCGCGCGACAACGACGACGACGACGGACGCGACGACGATATGTAAGTCTTGGCAAATGTCTTCGTTTTGCTTCGAAGAACACAACAGCCCAGCCAGCCAAAACGACCGACAAAATCAGAACAATGTCCTCTGTGTCTCTCAAAGTACTCAAGTTCACATTTGTGTAAAAGAACAACAAAAAAGAACATAAGACCAGGTGACTAAACATTGTGCAGTGTGATTACATAAGTTACTCGTATAGTCGAAGAAAGGAAAGAAATAAAAATGCTAAAGAACAATTTTCATTCATGAATATGAGATCACATTTTGCATCCTATATGCACTTTTACGAGTCTACATATGTACATGATAACTTGATTGTTTGTATAGAATTTAAACTTCAAGATGGAAGGCGAGCGGAACGTGAACGTCTCGTCCGTGTCGTCGGTCGTCGGTAGTTGTCTGTTGTCTCACAACACAGAGCTCAAAAAAAGAAAATACTTCCTAAAAATATGCAGGAATTTTTAGATGTTAATTTAAAACGAGATGCCACAAGGGGTCAGTCTGATATTTAAAATAATGTCTTGATTTATTTTTTGTATTTTCTTGTTGACTATTAACACTGACATGTGCTAATACTTGTGTTGCTTTTTGGTCCGGAAGAAGGTGGGGGATTGTGGTGCCAATTAATGCAAGAATAATTTCGTATAGTTATAAAATTGTATGTATAAATCGGACGATGACGGTAAGTTTCATGTGATGTAAATTGCTTGCAAAATCGAAAATGATGAATGAGTTCCGAGAGCTTGTAGAGCTATTTTTCATTCATAACGTAGAATGCACTTGGCTGAACCCGCAACCGGCTGGTGACACACAGTGGAGGTATTCTGTAGTCTTTCTGAACAAAAATAATTTAGCAACAGTATGTCTGTTTGTTTGTTTGTTTGTTTGTTTGTTTGTTTGAGGATTGCAGAACAAAGTGGTTTGCCAAATTTTTGAAGCGAAAAATAAAATGAACCATCGGTTAAATATGTACCAGAGTCTGAATTATGAATAGAACTAGACTTCGTTCATATGGCCACCGTGGGCACGTTTGCAGAAGACGATTCGTTGGAGCCAAACGTTCGATGACTTCGGCCGGAACGGCTCTGAGCTCTTTCAACTTCACGTCGACGTTGTTGGCTTTTTGACATAAACCAATGACTTAAAGTAGCATTAAAGAAAATAGTCTAGAGGCAACGAGACGGCTAGTCGATTGGCCTATTTCTTGATATAACACGCTCTTCAATAAATTGTTTGTAAGGTGTGATGTATCACTTGGGGCACGATCTTTCAATTTTTAAGTCAGCTTGATCTTGTAGGGCTGTTAACCAAGATCCTGGTCTGAGCTATGCAGAATTCTTGAAAACGCTGGCGTGAAATTAATTGATTTAAATCGTTTTCAACGGGCGCCTCAACGACATAACACTAGGAATATGTAGACTCAAGAATTACGACCGAAAATTGGAGTTAACACTCTTAAAGTTGTGATCACCAAGTCCGGGTTTTAGTAAAAAACTTTTTTTAAATGCAGGCGGTACCTGATCTTTACTGTGACAAAAATATTTAGTTTACTGAAAAAATTAAAAATCACTGTTCGACGGTGATTAGTAAAAGGTTGCAATCACAAATAAAATACAAAATTGTCAAGTTCCAATTGAAAACTGTTTAATTTTTAAAAGGTGGCCTCCGCAGTTACGGTGGCAGTTCCATATCTTTTATATGAATTTTTCGTGAAAAATTTGCACATTTGCGACTTTATGTCTTCGATAACTTCACTATTTTCATCTTTAAGGTTTTGAATCGATTGTGAATCATTGACATGGACTTTATCTTCACATTGCCCAAAAAAGAAGAAAAGAAAGTTGTTAAATCACAAGGTCTCAGTTGAGAATTGTGATAATCTCTTCGAGAAATGACGCAGTTCTGGTAACATTTCGATTTTGTCGTTGCTTGTGAGGCACGAGCCGCTTGATAAAAATAAATTTCATACACATCAATTTTGGCCATAAAAAAACAAAAACCAATCAAAGCCCGGTAGCTCATTTATTCACCGAAACAATTGTACCTTGATGCTTTTTTTTTTAATAAGTAAGGTCCAATCAAAATGCCAGTTCAAAAACCGCACCAAAAAGTGTCACGTTTACGATAGAGACTTTTCAACAATCATTCTTGGATTTTCCGAACCGCAAATGCGATTATTCAGTACCCGTGGGGTGATGGTTAATGCGTGGGACTGTCACGCTAGAGGTCTTGGGTTCAATTCCTCTCTGTGCCTTTTAAAGCTTTTTTCACGGGTACTGCCTCTTACGAGGAATTGACAAATACTCCTAGAGTAATTCTTGTCATGAAAAGTCCTTTCTTAAACTTGCCTTTCGGATTCGGCATACAAATTGTAGGCCCGCTCCAGGAATGGTTGAGAGTTGTAAGTCACTAGGCCCTAGTTCTCAACGGACTGTTGCGCCACCCAATTTATTTTTTTAATCAGAGGAAAACACAGTCAAATGTACATTAAAAAAAAATTCAGGACTGATTTCAATGATAGCTATAACTGGCCCCTTATGTCACGCAAAAACATAAAAAAAGACTATTTTGTTAAAACAGTCCCAACGTAGGAAAAAATCGATTACCCCGAAGGAGGTTTATGTTTAGGCAGGCACCTTTTAGTTTTCTTCATGAACATTAAAATATGAACAATTTTGCGCTGATAAATATACACTTGTCGCAAAACTATAGGCTCGATACGAATGTAGGTTTCCTAAGGACTTATACAATGAATCGCAGGTTCTTTTTCATTTCTTTTGCCCCTCTCCCTAGCTTTTTAAATCTATTTGCTATATCATTAAACTTTATCAATTTGTATCTATCATGAAACATGCCGAGATGTTTCACTTATTTTAAAGTAGAATATAAAATTCAGCAAAAGAAGACTTACCGGAATTTTGGATGTCCTTAAGAATTCCAGGAGAGCTTCCAAAGATCCCAAAGTCGATGCCTGAACGAATACACCAGGTGTACTAAGTTTAATATGACTCAAAGCACTTTTAAGTTCCTTAGCTACTTCCTCACTAAAATCAAACAATAAAATAAACCACAATTTTGTTCAATATTCAGAATATAAAATATTAATACAAAATAATACAAATTTTATAAAAAAGAAAGAAATACTCACCGACAGATTTCAATTTCATCTGGTTTATTGGCAATCAAAAGATTAATACCAGCAATTGCCTTTTCCAAATCTTTGGCTGCAATCTTTACACCTTGAGCTGCCTTAATTTCCTTGTACTCTACATAGGCATTCTTAACTCGCAACTCTTTCAGTGGCTGTGGCATGAGAAGTGAACGGATCTGAGTTGTAATGGGTCCATCTGTTCCCGCTAGAATCATGGTTTGTCCCTCTCTCAACTTTCCGTTTATCAAAATGGCATCAATGGTTGTTCCCAGACCTGGGATGGCTTTGACTTCGAGCACAGTTGCCTGTAACTCATCGCTGTACATGAGACGTTTGGCCAACATATTCTGACAGAATTCAACGATCAGGAACAAAAGGTTACCCATTCCTTCACCAGTGATGGCACTAGTTGGCACAAGAGACACATACGTGCGGGGATCTGGATTATCATAGAAGAGGGCTGCATTGAGACCTTGTTCGGCAAACTGCAGAATTACCTCCTTGGTCCGCTGCTGGAACTCAACTTGAGTATTGGCCTGTTGTCCCTTGATGACGTCACGAATATCTTTACGTGGCATCACTTGCCAGTCGTAAAGACGATCGATTTTGTTCAGAGCCACAATGAATGGACACTTTTTCTTCTTGAGCAGAGATATGGATTCAATGGTCTGCGGTTCCAGACCGTGCATAATGTCGACCACCAAAATAGATATATCACACAAGGATGAACCACGGTTGCGAAGATTACTGAAGGACTCGTGACCAGGGGTATCTATGATAAGGAGACCAGGGAGTCGATGTTCAAAATCATTGGAACCCTTAACTACCTTTGCTTGTTCTTTGATAGCATCAATTGGGACGTTTGTGGCTCCGATTTGTTGGGTGATTCCACCGGCTTCAGAGTCTTGTACATGAGTTCGTCGCAGTTTGTCGAGGATTTTGGTTTTTCCGGTATCTACGTGTCCGAGGACACACACTACAGCTGCACGCAGATCATCAGTAGTTCGACGCTTATTTGCTTCCTCACGAGCCCTTTCCATGCGGGAGAGAGCACGTTCACGTTTCATTTTTGGATCGTAGCGCTTTTCATCGCCTTCACTTCCATCACTGCCATCATCGTCGTCGCCGTCGGATGAGTCATCGGAGGAGTCTTCATCGGCTGAATCTGTTTCTTCGTCATCTTTGTCTTGTGCAGCATTATTATCCTCCCCTGGTTGTGCTGCCTCCGAGGACTTTTCTTGAGAATCTTCTTCTTCTTCCTCACTGGCACTAGCATCCCATGACTCTTTTACAGTCTCTTCCAATTTCTTCTCGTCTTCTGGCTGAGGAGTATTATCTTTGGAACTTTCATTTTGTGACTGATCCTCAGTCTTTTCTTCCTCCTGCTTCTGGGCAGGGCCCTTCTTCTTGGATGGACGGTAACGAGTTCCTGGCCGTGGGCGTTTCTCAGTTGGATCGGGAATTTCTAATCCTTGAGCTTTTAACGCGTCCAACATGGCCTGAGCTCTGGCACGATCTTCTTTCTGCTTCTTTGTGAGTAACTTACCCTCGGCCTTCAAGCGCGCTTTTCGTTCGGCCTCCTTCTGCTTTTTCTTCTCCTTCTTTTCTTGCTCTAAGCGAATCGCCTCCAAACGTTGGGTCTCTCTCTCCTCCTCAAGACGAATTCGTTCTTCTTCTTCTCTGGCCAAACGTTCTTCTTCCTCTTTGATTTTCTTGAGTCGTTCCTGCATGGCGGCCACCACCGACTTGCTCATTCCGCTCTTGCCCTTTTTGTCGTCTTTTTTCTCTTCTTCAACCTTCTTCTCCTTCTTGTCTTTTTTGCCTTTCTTTTTCTTATCATCCTTGGATGATTTTTCGTTGTCTTCTGGTTGGTCTTGGGTTGTGGATTCTTCCTTCTCCGTCGCCACCACCGCCGTCGCCTGTTCTGGTTCTGGCGTTGGTTCTACAGAAGCTTCTTTTGTTTCTTCTGGTTGGGGATCAGTGGAAGGCTTAGATTTGCCTTCCAATTCCCTTTGCTTAGCTAGAGCAGCTTCTTTCTTTTGGCGTTCCTTTTTTTCTTTTTTCTTTTGCGCGGCAGTCTTCACAGTACTTTCACCATTATCATCTCCTTCGTTGTCCACATCTTCTTCAGCTGCTGTAGCTTGGGCTTTGCCACCTGAAATTGAATAAATAAGTTTAAGATTGATAGTGTTTACGACCTGTTAATCATATAGGTTTAGGAAATTTTGTAAAGTGTTCATCTCAGGAACCATGAAAGCTGATAAATTAAAATATATGAAACTTTGGGCTGGATCAGACAGAAAATAAAACAGTTTCTAGCTCTAAGTACTAAGAAAAGTCTTTAATGTCCTAACCTACTTTTGCTGCCCTCTTTTAAATGCTCTACTGCACTTCTTGAATACTGATTTGATTGGGTTTAAGGAAGGTTCCTAAACCCATTGAAAAGACAAAAAAGATAAACTGTGCCACGCTGCTAGAAGAAGCCTATGTTTAAGAGTCGTTACTTTTACTAATGAACATTGACTTTATTGTTATGCCACAAGACGGTGATTTGAATCAAAAAGTAATCTTAAGTTTTTATGTACCTTTTTTATTCTTTTTCTTGGACTCTTGTTCGGCAATATCATCGGCAGAAGCGACGACAACTTCAGCAGGAGGCTTTTGTCCAGCATACTCCATCTGAAGCTCAGCTAGAACCTTATCCAAATCTTCATCGTCTTCGTCGTTGTCTTTTCGTTTGCCCTTTTTGCCTTTCTTGCCGGCTTTCTCGTTCTTCTTTGGCTTCACTTCAACTTCCACCGGCGGCTCGTCGTCGGATTCGGACATTGGTTTACATGGTTCATCATCGTCCTCGGCCATCAGCAAATCGAATCCAGAACTTTTGTTAGCTTTCTTGGCGTTCTTCTTCTTTTGCTTGATTGGTTTTTCATCTTCGGATCCCTCAGCACCACCATCATCAGAATCACGAGCATTGGAATTCTTTGACTTGGCTTTCTTTCCAACTTTAAGCTTCTTCACCGACTCGGTGATGGCAGAGACGTCGTCGTCGTTGTCGACATCCTCGTCGTCACTTGCTGCCGACTTAGCTGGCTTACTAGGTTTCTTCTTGTTGCCATCCTTCTTCTTGTTCTTCTTGTTTTTAGCAGTGACAGTGTCGTCGTCGCTGCTGCCAGCATCAACTCGATCGTCGATGGTGGTTGTCTCGTTGTTGACCCTGAAAGTTCCAATAAAAGATATAAAGAAAAAATCTCGTTTGCGTTTCTCAAAAAAAAGTGAAAGTTCATTGGTCGTGCTCGCTATGGTCGCGGTACTTGTTTTGTTACTTACATCTCGTCGTCGCTAGAGACTACCTCTTTCTTGCCCTTTTTAGTTTTGACCATTTTTCACGTTGCTTCTTCAACACGTTTGGATTATTCGATCTTTGGGAATTCACAATTGAATCGAGTAAACTTGGAACTGTGGTGGGACTTGGAGACAAAATTTACGAAATCAAGTTGGATAGGGATTCCGTTTCCTTTTTTAATATTTTTATTGTTCTTGTTCGATGTACACGCAGTCAATAGACAAAATCGTAGACACAACACACGACAATTCGCGAACAATCGGGTTTCGCTTTCGAGATTCGAGTTCTCGTTCGGTATTCGTCGTATGCAGTTTTAGCTTTTTTTTGAGGTTATGTGTTGGCAAAACGTCAAAAAATTGCTTTTTTTCTAGACTGGCTGTCTGGAATTGGTTTGACATGTAAAGTTGTTGTTTTTCGTAGGTATGAGAGGTGAGAGATTGCGCAAATGAAGATATCGATGTTATCGATAGTAAAAGTTTGGGTTACTGCTACATGGATGAGTATATTATTGGGGTACGCTTAGGCGCGAGTTATAGCTATCATTGGTTTTCATCATTGAAAACAAACATTCGAATTTTTTTGACAGGTCGTTTAAAGCTATCATTAAAAATGTCTGTCATTTAAAAAATTGTGGCGACTTTCGATTACCGCAGCACGAATTTCGTTCTGATTTTTTTGTACAGTTAGGTAGGGGTCTCAATAGAACATGTTTTAAATTTTAAGGCGAGGAAACTACCGTTAAGTCATAAAAAAAATATTTTCTTTTTCGGACTTAACCCTACTTTTTTTGTATTGCGTTTTTTGAGCCTAAAACAAGTTTTTTTTAATTGATACTACGGTATACTAAGAGTATAAAAACATGGAAGAAATGTCAATATCAACCATTTTTGCGTGTTTTGTATGTAAAAAAGTGAACTTTGAAAATTAATTTAAAATAGAAATAAATGTTTCCTCGCTCTAAAATTGCTATAATTATTATTTATTTGTGCATATCTATCAAATAAAAAACCGTGTGTCGAAATTCGTGCTGCGTTAATGGAAAGTCGAACCAAAAATTTTCCTGATTGAAATCTACCGACAAATTTTTACTGACAGAAATTTGTCATTGGAATTGTGTGAAATTGGAACACAAATCAGTGGAACGATTCGTTTCACTTTTGGGCAGAAACTATCAGCTGTTCAGGAAAATGAATTTTCGTCCGGAAAATAGAAAAATACATTTTATAATAATTGCGCAATTACACTTTTTATTCTTTAAAAAAAATCTTTTGTGTGATTTCCGATCAATCAGTTTATAATTTTCATTTCTAATCAGAGGGAAACACCGTCAAATTTCGATTCAAACATTTTTCCGGATCGATTTCAATGATAGCTTTAACTGGCCCCTAATCGGAAACCAGTTTTGAAAATTACAGAATTGAATCGAATGATGAACACATCATTCGAATTTAAGTGTCAAATAATTTATTTATTTATTATTTTGAAAAAGCAAAGTTATTGTTTTAAAATGTGTCAAATACTGTTATGTTCCTAAGTGAACTTTGTATCTATTAAAAATGAATCCAGAGTCTAGTAAAACACGAATAATTTCCCTTCATTTTTAGATGATTTTTTTTAATGAATATGTGTATGTGTCAGCTTTCAACTATGACATCTAAAGTAGCATTCACATGATCGCGACCAACGAACGACGAATGAATTACAAAATGTGAGTTTATATACGTTTGAAGATATATTTCCACACAAATTCTTAACAAAACGATAGCAATATTGTTTTTATTTGATTTATGATGCATACTTTTACTTTTCAATATCATATATTAATAAATTTAAGAAAACAAATTTATTCGTCGCGAAAAAAATTGTAGTTGATACGAACTGTCAAACCTTATTCGCGTTCCACATTATCCACACTCGCAACGAATAAAAAAATCGCGCGTACTTAACCTAAAAAAATCATTCCTGTTTTGGTTTCGGTGGTGAATGTCAAACTTCATTCGCGACGAATTAAAAACTCTCATGTGAAAGAAATGTCAAAATCGACGAATATTTGTTCATTCGTTGGTCGTTGGTCGTGCTCATGTGAATATTGCTTAAGTGCAACTATTTCCTTTAGAAGCGATTTATTGTGATATTTTCCTATAGCACTCGCATTTTTTTTAATTTGTCCCAAATTTGCAATACTACGCAACCTTAAAATTTCACCTGGCTTATAATTAGTAGATTCCACTAACAAAAACAAGTGGAACATTTCTGAACAAGTTAATATTGCGAAATAGTATTTTTGTTTGCCATGGTTAATGTAGATGTCACAAATGTTTTCATTTCTGTTTGGTTTTTTGTGGTTTGCTTCTATTTTTCATTGTTGTTAATTTTTCTTTTATTTTGTATGCAGTTGGTAAAAATAAATATTTGTATCGAAAAAAAGAAATTATAGACAGGAAATTCAACTTTTATGAAGAAATTCGGGAAGTGGTTCTATGTTGCTGGCAACTCCGAATTTAAATTCGAATAACTTACACCTGCTTTGCACTAGTAAACTTAAAATTGCTCATTTGAAGACTCATGTTGATTGAAAATATCTTTCCCGCACTAAAGAGGACATGCAAAAGTACAAAAAACACAAATCAAATATTCCAAACAGATGTAATTCGAGTTATTCGCTATTAAAAATATTGCGGAGGAACTCGAAGCAACTTTAAGTTGCTGGCAACTGAGTTAAAGATAATTATATTATATCCTTATTTTTATTTAATAAAATTTGTTAAACAAATGAATAGTTATGCAGTGTATATGGATTTATGTAGGCTTTATGTAACGTTGCATAAGTGCGTATTTATTAAACGTCTTTTTTAATAATAGTTATGAAGAAGCAAAGTATAAAAATAGGAAAATCTACTCCATTTAGATGGCGTTATCAAATCAGCTGTTTTTCAAATGTCAAGAAAAAAAAAACAAAACATAAACGCTGGTTGTGTTTGAATAATTTAATAAATAAAACAAAATAAAATAAAATGGAATTGAGGCTGAAGAACTTTAACAGCACAATGGGATTCCTCCGATGCAGTATGTAAAACTTTATTTATATAACTTCTTGATTTTTTAGATACTATTTTTCTTTGTATTATTGAAAATAAGAATGTTGAAACAAATATACATATCTCGAAGCCTGACAAGAGATATTGTAACTTTATTTTTTTCTATTGATTTGCAGTTTCAACAATATCAGTGCAACGTTAAGGAAAACATCACAACTTTTAACATGATTTTAAGGCACGGGCGTTGAAATAACTCGGTTTATGTCATTTAAATCATGTAAGGGCATTTTTTTCTTTTTTAATTTTAGCTTTGGGCAAAAATCAAAATGACATTTCATCACAACAGTTTCCTTTGAATGAAAAGCATTTAGTATACCTCTGTATGATGAATTTTTCAACTTGGCATTTCTTATTTTTTTAAAATTTTTATTGATATTCATCGAATAAAAATCATATAAAAATTTAAGCTTGACAGCAAGTTTTAGAAATATGAATGCTAATGGCTTATAAGCTTTAACCCATAACCCGGTTTTCGCGAAATTATCGGATTTGGCCGAAAACCATACATTAATAGTAGGCCTCAATTTTTCGTAAACAAGTAAAACATGACGAATTCTAGTACCAATTCAAAGATGAACTAACAAACAAACTTTTCGAAACATTCAGCGCTCAATTAAATGAAAAAAAACAGCTGATCATCAATCAGATGTCAAGAAATTTTTTACTTTGTTATTTTGTATTTTTGTCCACAACTCCAGAGAACTGAATTTAAATAAACCTTGATTTTGTTGTGGAGGTGAAGTTTTAAATAAATAAAAGAAACACAATGTACAATATGTATACGTTCATATATATTTTAAATTTCAGAGATATCAATAAATACGTTTTCGGGTTCTGGCGACTCCAGCAGGTACTCTTCAATGAAAACTTGTACATGTTCAGTGTGAACGATTTTCGGGTTTTCGAAAACCCGGCTTTGGGTTTGGTGTGAAAAGGGGGCGACTTTCCATTACGACAGCACGAATTTCGGTCTGATTTTTTTTTACAGTTAGGTAGGGGTCTCAATAGAACATGTTTTAAATATTAAGGCGAGGAAACACCTTTAAGTCATATAAAAAAATATTTTCTTTTTCGGACTTAGCCCTACTTTTTTTTATATTTCATTTTTTGAGCCTAAAACAAGTTTATTTTGAATTGATAGCACGGCGTACTAACAGCTAGGTATGTAAGGGGGGCATGTTGCCTCCTGCAACCCCCCTGCTTGGGATCACTATAAGATTTGGGGTGGGTGCGAGTTTGGGTATATGCAAAGTACTTTTTGCATTTGAGCACTAAAATCAAAGAAATTCCCAACAAAAAAAAGCAAGTATGGCAACACTGAACAAAACACAGGGAAGAAATGTCAAAACCAACCATTTTTGCGTGTTTTGTATGTAAAAAAGTGAACTTTAAAAATTAATTTAAAATAGAAATAAATGTTTCTTCGCTCTAAAATTGTTGTTGTTATTATTTATTTGCACATATCTATCAAATAAAAAAACCGCGAGTCGAAATTCGTGCTGTCGTAAAGGAAAGTTGAGCCGTGAAAAGGATATTAAATACCTAAAATATTCATCAAACATTTAAGAATGTGAACCTACAAGTGTGCTCAAGGCGTAAGATTATGCAGAAGGCACAACTTAAAATCAGTTTAGGCAGACCCTTAAGTCAATCATTATCATCTTCAGCAGTTTCTGAACACTTCCTTAATGTATTTTACCGATTGTTGGTGCATTGTGCATTCCCGATTCTAGCGCAATGCATTTTTTGAAAAAAGAAATCAAATTCAAAGGGAATTTTCGTTACAGTTGTCTATTGTCTTAATCTACAATTCTCAATTTTATTTAATATTTTACAAGTGTTTTATATATTTTCTGTTGATTTTTAACTCAATTAATTATACAAGATCTTTTTAATAATCTCAAATGCTTCATATTAATTTTTAATTGATTGTTTTAACTTGAATCGTTCATCCAACGTCCAACGAAACGATAAAGAATGGATTCAAGGAGTTTCAAGAATGCCTCAAGGTAGGCATTTTTAAATTTTTATTCTTTTGTGTTTTATTCAAACGAAAATAATTAATTTCATGGTTTTCTAGTTCTTTACTAAACTCTGAAAAAGACGATACTCTTGGTCTGTTAAATATGGAAAATTTACGCGGTAAGACAAAGTTCTTTTTAATTTGTGTTTCACTTTGTAAGAAGACGTATTTGTTTTATAGCTTTTGGTGAAACCTCAAGGAATTCATCAGTGAACAGGGATAAAATCAATGAACGTTTAAGGCAGGAACGTGCCAAAGCGATGGAAACACTTCAAAAATCGTCTTCTAATGGCAAATTCAAGCAACCCAATCCACCGAAACAGCTCAGTATGGGAAACAAAGAGAACGAGTCGAATATCACGAGAACACCTGGTAAGTTAGACCCAAATGTAACCCATAAACATCTTGATTCCTGTCCCTTATAATGTAGTATTAAAACGTTTTTTTTTTTTTTTTTAATTTTATTACCCAGTTCTCGATCGCACAGACTATGTGCCTTATCGAGGCCTTAAGAGCATCAACATCACCGATCTTGCTGTCGATAAGACAATCCATTTGGAATCCTCCGACATAAAATCCTCTGCATCAAAGAATTCAGTTCACAAAATATCATTTGAGCCTTGCGAAATGACTGGCCGATCAACGGCCCTCTCTCGAGAACTGAACAGACAAAGAACCAATCGCCACAGCCTGCTTTCGGTGGAGGAAATTTTAGCTAGTAGCTCTGCGGCAAGTGTTCGCAGTCTGTGTGATTCGTTGCGTGAAAGCTATGGTGGCAATAACAGCCTAAGCCTGCCTCGTACAGCCGACATGTCTAAAACCACTCAAGAATCTCTTTATTCGGGAGCCACCAGCGATCAAGGCGAAGGAGGTTTTTCATTCTCGAATGCCATGCGTGCCGATGAGAGTTGTTTTGGGTCAGAGAATTTCGCCCCCGCCGAACTTATGCACTCAAAGTTAATGGAAGACGAGAAACAGTGGGCTCAGGAGTATGCCGCCATTCCTGAGAAGGCTCTGAGTGACTCGCATGCAAAGCAACAAAGTAGAATTCATAATGATACATTGCTTACTTCGATGATGTCCAATGGAGTCAATGATCCAGATTTTTCGCTTGGCAACTATTTTGGCCAACAATCTGAAGATCTGTGGAATATCGTTCACACCAAGAGTCCAGTCAAAGGACGTCCTCCGACGGCTTTGGTAGATGCGACAATAACTGAAGACAACTCGATAGATGTATCCACAACACCCAAGGCGGATAACAAAGCCTACAGCATTCATGCACCTAATCGCACTTCCGTCGATAAGAAGCACGAGAGTAAGGACTCTGGAAATGCCACAGACAGTTCCTACTTGTTGAGTGTTTCGGCGATTGAAAGAGCTTTGGGTAAGAAACCGATAGTTCTCTCATCTTAAGTTGTGATTATATTTTTTGTTTTCATTTCCACTTTAGTTGATATCCAAACTGAAGATTCGGATGGATCGGTGGTAAATCGCCTCCTGATGGCTAAGAAAACAAGAAGCTGCATGAATCCTTACCGCGAACAAATTGAGGAAAAACCGATCCATAGAATGCTGTCGTTGGGTGAGGCTATAGAAAGAGTAGCGGTGGCAAACAACAAGAACCCAGAGACCATTTTGGAGGACAAAGAGAACTTTGATCCGGATCAAATCAAAGCAATGAAGTATTCGGACACAATGAGCTTCAGTGATTCATTGCTCAATAGCACCGATATGAAAAAATTCGACAGAAGCAGCTTGGGAGCAACACGCTCGCCATTGCATCCCATTGAGCTCAAAAATCCAACTATAACTGTTGGTAAGTAAACATTTTGGACCCACTCATTCCGCAATTACTGACCACATTCTTTTTTCAGATGAAGCTGCTGAATTTGCAGACCTGGATGAACATCCGTCGTTATTGGAAAAAGATGGAGCTCGCAAGGTTCGTCGGCATAAGACCACTCGTGATTTAAGTCCAGCATCGACTGATTCCCACTTGGACACTCGAAACCATCAATATCAAGATCGTAAGCAAAAACGAAGCCGATCGGCAACTCGTGGTGGTGATGCAGAGCGGCGAGAAAGAAGCCGTTCAAAAGAAACACGTTCCAACGAGAAGGAGAAGTCCCAGCCGATGTCTCTGTCGTCAACTCGAAACGAACAAGATGAAATGTCATCCCCTAATCCTTCCACCAAATCGTCGTCTTCGATTCTTCGCAAGAATACTCGACGAAGTCCATCGCCAGCCTTTTTCGAATCGCCCATATCATCCCCGAGGAGCTGCTTATCCTCGCACGTCTCGTCGCCCACATGGACGGCCCATTCACCCCAACTCGACAACACCACAAACTCTGATCGTCGTTATCTCGTAGGAACCGTTTCGTCGCCAGACTGCGGAAAATTCTCACTGCCTAGTTATGGTCTGGTGACTAAGACCGCCTCGACTGGTTCGGTGAAGGGGCGCAGTACATCACGTTGCTCGAATTCGAGCGAATTCAGCCATCGCGACGGCAAACTGATTCCATTGAAGGTGACTTGTCTCCAGCTGTCGTGGGGAAGCATTCGACTTCGCAAAAATGCCAACAAATCAATGCAAATCAAGAACACGTCAGACAAAAGGCTCATAGTGAAGGTGGACGTATCGGGACCAGGCTTTCAAATTGTCAACAATCAAGGCAATCTGATAACTCTCCAGTCGCAGGAGTGTCGGTCGGTTAGTTTGAACTTCTGTCCCACGGTGATCGGAGTTGCCGTGGGCGTTCTGTCATTCAGCGCTCCGAACAGCCCGTCTAGTCAAACCTATCTGGATGTGCCACTTTATGGTTATGGAGGCACAGCCAGTCTCATTCCACAGAATATAATGCGCGGACCCATTGGAGCGCCTTTCCTAACGATGGGCGACTTGAGGGAATTATCGGGCCCGTTGGAGAAGACTTTCAAGATCTACAACAAGGGACCTCTGCATGGCTTTGCTGTCATAATCATCGATTCCTTTGGCTTGGATATGCCCCGACTGCGTGATTCCATTGAAGTCACACCCAACAAAGTACTCATTCCTCCCGAGGGAGTCGCCAATATCCGGGTGACTCTCAAACCGCGCCGCGACGATATCAAAAAGATCATAAAAAAGATCTCGGATGTTCTAGCTCTTGCCAACATGCGGATCATTTGCGGAGATGAGCCATCTCGGCAGAGAATTCGTAATCTGATTCGCACCATGAAGGAAGAAGATAAGTCAAAGTTTACCTCCAAGTCGCTCGACCGCGTCTGGGCTAGTTTCCCCGGTGAGAAGCCCATCGACGATTTGGATGCACTCAAAGAAAAATCAGAAGTCGCTCTAGACATGATCTCATCGTTGCGCATCCATGAAATTGCCCTAACACTTAACCACTATAGACTAGACGAAACTGCAGACTCGACGTTGGTCTTCCCGGATGCCGATGAGACTGTCGTCTTTCGAACATTTTGTTCCACCTCTCCCACACAAATGTTGGACCCTGTCGACGAGGAACAAGAAGAGAACTCATCGTCAGCAGAGTCGTGGTCTGTGCGACCAAATGTATTACAATTTGATCCTCCTATGGCATTTGTAGTGAGGAATGGCTCGAATAAGAGAAAACGCTTTGAGATCTCTTGTAACTACGACTTGTTTAGATTTATCCCAACCGAAGCGTATGTTGATGCCGGCAAGGAAATGCAAGTACAGGTTTTGAGTCAAAGCGAGAAGCCAGGAATGTTGCCCAATGATCAAATTAATATATGGGTAAGTTTCTTCAAATTAAGGAAAACGAATCGTATTTGAATTATTATTTCTCTTCTTCTTCTAGATTTACACTCAGGATGAAAAAGTTTCAATCCCAGTTAAAGTTAACAAGAATTATTTCCCATGGAATCGCAGATAGAATCTGTTTTTATATAATGTATTTTTTTTAAATGATATTTCGTATGAAAATGTTTTGTGTATTAATTTTTTACTTAAATAGATATTGATTTGCATTGTTTTGTTTTTTTTTTTTCAAGAAATAAAGTTATTGCATATAGCGATACTTCTATGAATAAATTGTATTTTATTTTATTTTGTTGAGTGAGCGATTTTTTAAGTAGGTAAACCTTTATAATTCATATCGTGCGTCGGTTCATAGAATCCCAAAAGGCGTGACTTTGGCCAATGCCAATTTTTTCCTTGTAGACTTCAATGAGGTTAAAAGCTGGATTTCTTTTATTTGTGGGTTTTGAAGCTGCCACTACTTACATATCGTCTGCTTGGAGGTAAAAGTCATAAAGTAACAAAATCAAAATTTTCCAGGAGAGCAAAAAAACGGGGATACGCTAATTAAAAATAGGAAAATGATATTTACTTAAGGTGGCGCTACAGTCTTGTGTGAACTAGGTCCTCACCCAACAAACTTCTATATCTAGCTCGGTCCCTAGCTAGATGTCTCCAGTTTCGCGCTCCAAGTTGGGTGAGGTCACTTTCGACTTGTGCGCGCCACCTGATTCGCGGTCTTACTCTACTGCGCTGTCCTGTGGGTGTGGATTTGAAGACTTTCCGGGCCGGAGCATTGGTTACCATGCGCTCTACGTGACCCAGCCATCTTAGTCGTTGGACTTTTACCCTTCTGGCTAAGTCTACGTCGCTGTACAGCCCGCACAGCTCGTCGTTCCATCTTCTCCTCCACTCCCCTTCGATGTATAAGGGACCGTAGATCACACGAAGAATTTTTCTATCGAAACGACCCAAGGTGCTTTCATCTGCTTTTGTCATAGTCCATGCTTCTGCACCGTATAGCAGGACGGGGATGATAAGGGTCTTATATAGCGACACTTTGGTCTTTCGAGAGAGGACTTTACCACTCAATTGCTTTCTTAGCCCAAAGAAACAGCGGTTAGCAAGAATTATTCTTCGTTTGATCTCAGCGCTGGTGTTGTTTTCTGCGTTTACAGCGGAGCCTAGGTAGACGAAGTCCTTGACTACCTTAAAGTTACGTCTGTCGATGGTGACGTTTTGACCAAGACGTCGGTGTTGTAGGTTCTTTCTTGACAACAGCATGTATTTTTTTTTTTGCTTTGCCCTAATTAACCGTTAAACCCATTTTTGCCGCCTCTGCCTCAATACTCACAAAAGCCCCATTGACATCACGCTGAGTTCTTCCGATTATGTCAATGTCATCAGCATATGCTAGTAATTGGACAGACTTTTGAAAGATAGTGCCTCTAGTGTTGACGAGTGACCTTTGCACTATTCTTTCAAGTACGATGTTAAAAAAATCGCATGACAGCGCATCACCTTTTCTTAAGCCTTTTTTGACACCGAAAGGTTCAGTTAAGTTTTTTCCAATCATTATGGATCAGCGTGAATTCTCCATGGTCATCCTGCACAAACACACTAGTTTGGCAGGGATGCCAAAACTAGACATGGCTTTATACAGCTCGTCCCTGTAGATGCTGTCAGATGCAGCCTTGAAATCGATGAAAAGATGGTGGGTGTCGATTTGTTGTTCTTGGGTTTTTTCCAGGATCTGCCTTAATGTGAATATTTGATCGACTGTGGACTTTCCTGGTCTAAAACCACACTGATAAGGACATATCAGGTTGTTGATGATGGGCTTTAGACGTTCATATATTACGGCAGAGAAGATTTTGTAAGGGATGTTAAGTAGACTGATTCCTCTATAGTTGGTGCAGTTTAGAGGGTCTCCTTTTTTCAGGATCGGGCACAATACTGAGGTTCCATTCGCCGGCCATGCTTTCTTCCGACCATATCTTACAGATAAGTTGGTGTGTTGCGAAAAACCGCAGCCGAACACAGGATTCTCCGCTGGACGCATCCACCAGTTAACGCGCTCAAACAAAATCATATTTGCGGCTGAACGAGAGAATGAAAAAGAAGCGGATAGAAAAATTAGGAAGACTCTGCTCTAGACTGAAAATTAAAATTAAATAAAATATATTTGACAGTAATAAATAGATTTCTTAAAAAAGTTGTTTCGTTTTCTTAAAGATAAAAAAACAATATGGTGCATGCTCCTAACCAACTTATCTCCAGGTGCTTTAAAGAGCTCGGCATTCAAGCCATCCGCTCCAGCGACTTTGTTAGACTTCAGCTTAGATATAGCAATCTTTACTTCGTCTAAGTCGGGAGGACGGGATTGTTGGCTTTCGTCGTCTATGTTGAATGGATCATCCTGCCTGACAGCGGAATTCGGTTCGTCATCGACGTTATACAGTCTGCAGAAGTGGTTCTTCCATATCCTCAGCATTGACTGCGGTTCCACTATGATGTTTCCACTTTCGTCGGCTTCTCTGAGTGCATCTTGGCAATGTTGCCACTGGTTTTCGATACATTGTGTTGGCGAACTTCGAGAGAGGTTACTTGTAACTCGGTCGGAGAAGGATTTGGGGATCTCTTGCGATTGTAGCCGTTCGACGTTTTACCTTCTCCCAGCATCTCCCTGTTTTTCCTTGGGCCTGGAAACCCAAAGTGCTACCTTGGCTACAACAAGGTAGTGGTCCGAATCGATGTTAGCTCCTCAGAAAGTTCGGACATCCATGATACTGGAAGCCTGTCTGGCGTCGATCGCAATATGGTCAATCTGGTTGACGGTAGATTGATCTAGAGATCTCCAAGTTCCTTTGTGGATGTTGAGGTGTGGAAAACGCGTACTGGCTACCATGACGTTTCGCCCTGCAGCAAAATCTATGAGCCTGAATCCGTTGTCGGAAGTGTTGTCGTGCAGGCTGTTTTTCCCGATTATTCCACCAAAGATGTGTTCCCTTCCTAGCTTGGCATTAAAATCGCCCAGGACAATTTTAATATCGTAGCTAGGACACTGCTCGTATGTTTTGTCTAAAAGCTCGAAGAACATATCTTTGGTGTTGTCATCCTTCTCATCTGTGGGGGCGTGCGCGCATATCAGGCTAATGTTGCCGAATTTAGCCTTGATGCGGATGGTCATGAGGCGCTCGTTGATGCACCTACAGCTCAAGACTTGTTGCCTAAGTCTGGCTCCAATGACAAAGCCGCATCCAAATAAGCACTGTCTTTGTTTTCGGTAGCAGTCGCCATAGTATACATTGCAGTCTTTTAGTTTGCGTTTGCCCGGTCCATATTTCCATGGATGGCGGTGATGTCTGCTTTATAGCAGTCTTGGGCAGGAATTCCTCCGCTGCCGTCTGGAAAAGGATAGGTGCCTTAGTGGACGAACTCTCCCCCCCCTATCTCGTTTGCTGCCCCAACAACTTTCCACTGGAGTTGGAACACAATCTCCAGTTGAGTAGGAGTTGATTGACAGAGGTGGGTTTTGAGAAAAACCTGTGGACGCTTGTGTCCTCTTGAATGCACATGTCTACCATTGGAAAATGATAAATCATTCAAAATTTCCACCCAATTCTTTTTTTAACTAATTTTAAATTACCTTACCTTTTTTTAAATTAACACTTGACTCATAGTGGACGAAAATTTAATTTTCGCACTTAATGAGTTTTACATCCCAACAATATTTCAAGTATGTTTGTTGGTGTTAGTGAAATAAAATATAATTTTTTTATAATCTTTTTATTTACAGAGAGAATAATGTTTCACGAATATTTTGTAATCAGAGAAAAACACTAAACAAATATAATATCATACCTACAGTATAATGCACGCAAAAATCTTATACACATTTTTTCAGGTCAAAATTACTCGAGAAATCGAAAGTCCATTCTTCATCGCTTGTATCATCTATATCTACAACGCTCTGGAGCTCTTTCATCTGAAGTTTCTAGAGACGGTATATTTCTATACCACTGCCAGACTTCCTCTGGAATGACTCCTTTGTCACAAAGTTGGATCAAGTCTTTTTTCTTTGCTTTATTTAACTTTAATTTGACACTATAGGCAGGGACGAGAGCTGGGAAACAGTTGTCATTGGGCAGGTTCAGCCGACATAAGGGACTTGAAAGTAAGGCAAGTTTCTTGCATCTAATTGGCCAGCTGCCAAAAAATTGCCTTCCAATTAAGGCAACTTTATTGGAAAGTTGACTGGAAAGTTAGGCAAGAAAAATCTCCCTTACTATAAAGTCAAGTCAACTTATGTCAAAATGACAATTGATCATATTTTTTAATTCAACTAAAAGCTGAACTTTATTACTCATTGATTTATTTATTTTCTGCACAACTTCATTCTTCTTCTTTCTGTAAAAAGGTTCCTTGTAAATTTGGAAAAGAAATAAGTAATATTTCTTTAAAATACAAAATACAAATCATGATGGACTTGTAGCTTGCCTGAGGAGTGTTTTGTAGAAAATAATGGTTTTGGTAATTTTTGTACTATGAACTTGAAGTAGAGGTTTGTGAAGTAAAGTTCTGAATTTGAAATTCATGACACTTGAAAAACTAACTAGTTGTCTTGGTCAAAATTTACGTTCAAAGAATGAAGTTGACTGCAAATGAAGTCCCTTATGTTGTCTGAACCTGCCCATTGCTACGTGGTCTTTCACGATTTGATGAGCTACGAGTATTAATATCTAACGGCTCGCGTACACTAAAACCGATTTATCGGCCGATATCGGATCGGAACAATTCGGACGAGCGTATCGGGCGTTCGACTGCATACACTGCTTCCGACCGCGGACGACACCGGTTTGGAGTCTGAATTTGTGAAGTTTTGATGTAAAAATAATAATTTTTGCAATGGAAGATTTCGAAGAATTGTATATTTTAGAAAATTCATACCGTCATTTAATGCGTCAACGTAGAAGACATCGTCGATGTGTATGGATTAATGAAATATTTGTGCAAAGAAAAGAACTGGGTGAATACCACCATCTTTTTGAAGATTTGAAATTACAACCCATAAAATTTTTCGAGTATTTTAGAATGTCTTTTAGTACATTTCAATATATTTTAAACTCAGTGGAAGCATTGATAACAAAGCAGAACACAAACTATCGGGAATGTATACCACCCATGGAAAGACTCGCAATAACATTGCGGTAAGATGAAGTACTATCTTAAATACAAGACAAATTAACATGCTACTTAAATCTTTCAGGTACCTTGCAACTGGGGAATCTTTTCGATCTTTAGCATTTTCGTTCAGAGTTTCAGACAGTGCGGTTGGAAGGATTGTCAGAGAAACTTGCAAAGCAATATTTGATAGTCTTGTACCACATCATATGCCAATGCCAACCGATGAAATGCTTCATCAAAATGCTGAATTGTATTGGTCAAAGTGGGGATTTCCTAACTGTATTGGTAGCTTGGATGGTAAACATGTGCGAATGAAATGTCCTTCCAATTCAGGTAGCATGTACTTCAACTACAAGAAATTTTTTTCCATTGTCTTGCAAGCGGTTGCAAGTCCAGATTATAAATTTTTATTTATCGAGGTAGGTGCTTACGGACAACAGAGCGATGGTGGTACATTTGCCTCTTCAACTTTGTTTCGTTACTTCGAAAATGGGCATTTTAATATTTCAAAATATCTACCAAATACAAACACTATCTTACCTTTGGTTCTACTAGCTGATGAAGCCTATCCTCTTAAAAGGTACATTATGAGGCCATATCCAAGACGTAACCTTGGAGAAGAAGAAAAGCTTTACAATGAACGTTTGTCAAATGCGCGAGTAGTAATTGAATGCGCTTTTGGTATAATAACACAAAAGTGGAGAATTTTGACAAAATGTATCGAAAC
The DNA here is from genome assembly GCA_920104205.1 of Eupeodes latifasciatus. Classification (NCBI taxonomy): domain Eukaryota; kingdom Metazoa; phylum Arthropoda; class Insecta; order Diptera; family Syrphidae; genus Eupeodes; species Eupeodes latifasciatus. Next base: position 129,148,358 of record OV049926.1, on the reverse strand, counting down.
TACTACAGAAAATGCCGAAACTATTATAAAATCTATATGTTTACTACATAACATTGTTATAGACAAAGAAGGACCACCAGCGCACAATTATTCCACAGCTCAAAATAAAAATGTTGATCAAAGAACAAATTTCGCTTCTAGAGGGCATAATAGAAGTGCAACTGAAGCTTATAATATTCGTGAAGCTTTCAAACAGTTCTTTTGTAATGAAAATAACATTCCCTAAGATGAGATAATGAAATAAAAAACTTACTGATGAAACTGGTTATTTTATTATATTGAACGAAAAATTATTACAAAATGAAAATTACTGAAGCTGAGAATTGAAATTATTGATTCTCCTGGGCACTTTGTTTATAGTCTAGAGCACATTCTTTATTCTCCTCGGCGTATAATTCAACCTCCTGGGCAAATGTTGATGTTTGTGAATGAGTCATTTGATTTGTAGTTAGTGGCAAGTTGTCTTCAATATTTACAAGATATGTGGGATATGAAATATTTGGCATCAATTCTACAGAGCTGGATCGACTAAATTCCTCCGGAGAAAAGCTGTTTACAGGAGAGTATTGCGGTTGAGGATTTTCTTCTTGTAGGAACACATCCAATAATTTTCTTTGAACAGAGATCTTTCTGTTACGTGGCACTTCTTTTAGATATGGAAGTAAACTTAACAAAAAATTTCGATCTGGGTCTTCTGAGGATTTATCATTGGACCTACTTTCATATAACTGAAGTTTTCTTTTTTCAATCTGAAGATATTCCTGATCGACGTTGTAATTGTTTCTTTTCATAAACCTTCCAGATCTTTGAGAAGTAAAACGTTGATTTTGAGTAGGCACCGATTTTTCATAGGGTTTTTTATGTTGTTGTGACTTGTGTAACTCAGGTTGGGATTCTGTTGAGGTTCCCGGCTGCGACAAAGGCAGGGACGCAGGCTGTGATACCGCTGGCTGAGGTTTTATAATACCTGTAACCTGTTGGGGGGATCCGTATCATCTTCTTGGCTGGGACTCCCTATTTCAGACAAGTTTCCACTTAATTGCTTTGGAGCAATTTGTTTTGCTAAAAATAAAAGTGAGTCGTAGTAAGCCCAACAAGACTTTTTGTTTTCGGCCGCAGCACCAGATCTTCCAGCTCCATTGCACTTGTTGAACTCTTTTCGGAATTGGTCCCTTAAATTACTCCATTTTTTCTTTATATCTGGAACAGTCAGTTCCATCTCTAAAGAAACTTCGGTCCATAGTTGTTTAGCAATGTCTCTGTTGTTATAAGTTTTTGAAAATTTATCCCAGAGAGGTGGCCTGCTGTGAATACAGCTAATTAATTTTTCGGTATCCATATTTTATTTTTTTCCGTGAACTTTATTGCATGAATTCACCCGACAACTGACGAAAAATCCAAACATGTTTGGATTATGTCGGTTGATCGGTTACTATCGGCCGTCATCGGGCGTCATCGGACGATGCCGCTTTCAGTGGTGTACGCGCTCTCTTTCCTTTCTATGCGTTTGGTTCGATCGGCCGAGTTCGGCCGATAACGGCCGAGCAAAATTCGGCCGATGACGGATTAGGTGTACGCGAGCCATAGCGGTGGCAAACAACAAGAACCCAGAGACCATTTTGGAGGACAAAGAGAACTTTGATCCGGATCAAATCAAAGCGATGAAGTATTCGGACACAATGAGCTTCAGTGATTCATTGCTCAATAGCACCGATATGAAAAAATTCGACAGAAGCAGCTTGGGAGCAACACGCTCGCCATTGCATCCCATTGAGCTCAAAAATCCAACTATAACTGTTGGTAAGTAAACATTTTGGACCCACTCATTCCGCAATTACTGACCACATTCTTTTTTCAGATGAAGCTGCTGATTTTGCAGACCTTGATGAGCATCCGTCGTTATTGGAAAAAGATGGAGCTCGCAAGGTTCGTCGGCATAAGACCACTCGTGATTTAAGTCCAGCATCGACTGATTCCCACTTGGACACTCGAAACCATCAATATCAAGATCGTAAGCAAAAACGAAGCCGATCGGCAACTCGTGGTGGTGATGCAGAGCGGCGAGAAAGAAGCCGTTCAAAAGAAACACGTTCCAACGAGAAGGAGAAGTCCCAGCCGATGTCTCTGTCGTCAACTCGAAACGAACAAGATGAAATGTCATCCCCTAATCCTTCCACCAAATCGTCGTCTTCGATTCTTCGCAAGAATACTCGACGAAGTCCATCGCCAGCCTTTTTCGAATCGCCCATATCATCCCCGAGGAGCTGCTTATCCTCGCACGTCTCGTCGCCCACATGGACGGCCCATTCACCCCAACTCGACAACACCACAAACTCTGATCGTCGTTATCTCGTAGGAACCGTTTCGTCGCCAGACTGCGGAAAATTCTCACTGCCTAGTTATGGTCTGGTGACTAAGACCGCCTCGACTGGTTCGGTGAAGGGGCGCAGTACATCACGTTGCTCGAATTCGAGCGAATTCAGCCATCGCGACGGCAAACTGATTCCATTGAAGGTGACTTGTCTCCAGCTGTCGTGGGGAAGCATTCGACTTCGCAAAAATGCCAACAAATCAATGCAAATCAAGAACACGTCAGACAAAAGGCTCATAGTGAAGGTGGACGTATCGGGACCAGGCTTTCAAATTGTCAACAATCAAGGCAATCTGATAACTCTCCAGTCGCAGGAGTGTCGGTCGGTTAGTTTGAACTTCTGTCCCACGGTGATCGGAGTTGCCGTGGGCGTTCTGTCATTCAGCGCTCCGAACAGCCCGTCTAGTCAAACCTATCTGGATGTGCCACTTTATGGTTATGGAGGCACAGCCAGTCTCATTCCACAGAATATAATGCGCGGACCCATTGGAGCGCCTTTCCTAACGATGGGCGACTTGAGGGAATTATCGGGCCCGTTGGAGAAGACTTTCAAGATCTACAACAAGGGACCTCTGCATGGCTTTGCTGTCATAATCATCGATTCCTTTGGCTTGGATATGCCCCGACTGCGTGATTCCATTGAAGTCACACCCAACAAAGTACTCATTCCTCCCGAGGGAGTCGCCAATATCCGGGTGACTCTCAAACCGCGCCGCGACGATATCAAAAAGATCATAAAAAAGATCTCGGATGTTCTAGCTCTTGCCAACATGCGGATCATTTGCGGAGATGAGCCATCTCGGCAGAGAATTCGTAATCTGATTCGCACCATGAAGGAAGAAGATAAGTCAAAGTTTACCTCCAAGTCGCTCGACCGCGTCTGGGCTAGTTTCCCCGGTGAGAAGCCCATCGACGATTTGGATGCACTCAAAGAAAAATCAGAAGTCGCTCTAGACATGATCTCATCGTTGCGCATCCATGAAATTGCCCTAACACTTAACCACTATAGACTAGACGAAACTGCAGACTCGACGTTGGTCTTCCCGGATGCCGATGAGACTGTCGTCTTTCGAACATTTTGTTCCACCTCTCCCACACAAATGTTGGACCCTGTCGACGAGGAACAAGAAGAGAACTCATCGTCAGCAGAGTCGTGGTCTGTGCGACCAAATGTATTACAATTTGATCCTCCTATGGCATTTGTAGTGAGGAATGGCTCGAATAAGAGAAAACGCTTTGAGATCTCTTGTAACTACGACTTGTTTAGATTTATCCCAACCGAAGCGTATGTTGATGCCGGCAAGGAAATGCAAGTACAGGTTTTGAGTCAAAGCGAGAAGCCAGGAATGTTGCCCAATGATCAAATTAATATATGGGTAAGTTTCTTCAAATTAAGGAAAACGAATCGTATTTGAATTATTATTTCTCTTCTTCTTCTAGATTTACACTCAGGATGAAAAAGTTTCAATCCCAGTTAAAGTTAACAAGAATTATTTCCCATGGAATCGCAGATAGAATCTGTTTTTATATAATGTATTTTTTTTAAATGATATTTCGTATGAAAATGTTTTGTGTATTAATTTTTTACTTAAATAGATATTGATTTGCATTGTTTTGTGTTTTTTTCAAGAAATAAAGTTATTGCATATAGCGATACTTCTATGAATAAATTGTATTTTATTTTATTTTGTTGAGTGAGCGATTTTTTAAGTACACCTTTATAATTCATAACGTGCGTCGTCGGTTCATAGAATCCCAAAAGGCGTGACTTTGGCCAATGCCAATTTTTTCCTTGTAGACTTCAATGAGGTTAAAAGCTGGATTTCTTTTATTTGTGGGTTTTGAAGCTGCCACTACTTACATATCGTCTGCTTGGAGGTAAAAGTCATAAAGTAACAAAATCAAAATTTTCCAGGAGAGCAAAAAAACGGGGATACGCTAATTAAAAATAGGAAAATGATATTTACTTAAGGTGGCGCTACAGTCTTGTGTGAACTAGGTCCTCACCCAACAAACTTCTATATCTAGCTCGGTCCCTAGCTAGATGTCTCCAGTTTCGCGCTCCAAGTTGGGTGAGGTCACTTTCGACTTGTGCGCGCCACCTGATTCGCGGTCTTACTCTACTGCGCTGTCCTGTGGGTGTGGATTTGAAGACTTTCCGGGCCGGAGCATTGGTTACCATGCGCTCTACGTGACCCAGCCATCTTAGTCTTAGGACTTTTACCCTTCTGGCTAAGTCTACGTCGCTGTACAGCCCGCACAGCTCGTCGTTCCATCTTCTCCTCCACTCCCCTTCGATGTATACGGGACCGTAGATCACACGAAGAATTTTTCTATCGAAAGAAAGACCCAAGGTGCTTTCATCTGCTTTTGTCATAGTCCATGCTTCTGCACTGTATAGCAGGACGGGGATGATAAGGGTCTTATATAGCGACACTTTGGTCTTTCGAGAGAGGACTTTACCACTCAAAGAGTTATTCTTCGTTTGATCTCAGCGCTGGTGTTGTTTTCTGCGTTTACAGCGGAGCCTAGGTAGACGAAGTCCTTGACTACCTCAAAGTTACGTCTGTCGATGGTGACATTTTGGCCGAGACGTCGGTGTTGTAAGTCTTTTCTTGACGACAGCACGTACTTTGTTTTGCCCTCATTAACCGTTAAACTCATTTTTGCCGCCTCTGCCTCAATACTCACAAAAGCCCCATTGACATCACGCTGAGTTCTTCCGATTATGTCAATGTCATCAGCATATGCTAGTAATTGGACAGACTTTTGAAAGATAGTGCCTCTAGTGTTGACGAGTGACCTTTGCACTATTCTTTCAAGTACGATGTTAAAAAAATCGCATGACAGCGCATCACCTTTTCTTAAGCCTTTTTTGACACCGAAAGGTTCAGTTAAGTTTTTTCCAATCATTATGGATCAGCGTGAATTCTCCATGGTCATCCTGCACAAACACACTAGTTTGGCAGGGATGCCAAAACTAGACATGGCTTTATACAGCTCGTCCCTGTAGATGCTGTCAGATGCAGCCTTGAAATCGATGAAAAGATGGTGGGTGTCGATTTGGTGTTCTTGGGTTTTTTCCAGGATCTGCCTTAATGTGAATATTTGATCGACTGTGGACTTTCCTGGTCTAAAACCACACTGATAAGGACATATCAGGTTGTTGATGATGGGCTTTAGACGTTCATATATTACGGCAGAGAAGATTTTGTAAGGGATGTTAAGTAGACTGATTCCTCTATAGTTGGTGCAGTTTAGAGGGTCTCCTTTTTTCAGGATCGGGCACAATACTGAGGTTCCATTCGCCGGCCATGCTTTCTTCCGACCATATCTTACAGATAAGTTGGTGTGTTGCGAAAAACCGCAGCCGAACACAGGATTCTCCGCTGGACGCATACACCAGTTAACGCGCTCAAACAAAATCATATTTGCGGCTGAACGAGAGAATGAAAAAGAAGCGGATAGAAAAATTAGGAAGACTCTGCTCTAGACTGAAAATTAAAATTAAATAAAATATATTTGACAGTAATAAATAGATTTCTTAAAAAAGTTGTTTCGTTTTCTTAAAGATAAAAAAAACAATATGGTGCATGCTCCTAACCAACTTATCTCCAGCTGCTTTAAAGAGCTCGGCATTCAATCCATCCGCTCCAGCGGCTTTATTAGACTTCAGCTTAGATATGGCAATCTATACTTCGTCTTAGTCGGGAGGACGGGATTGTTGGCTTTCGTCGTCTATGTTGAATGGATCATCCTGCTTGACAGCGGAATTCGGTTCGTCGTCGCCGTTATACAGTCTGTAGAAGTGGTCCTTCCATATCCTCAGCATGACTGCGGTTCCACTATGATGTTTCCACTTTCGCCTTTGCAGCCTTCAGTTCTAGGTTTATGTACCTGTGAATTTCGTTTCACCTGTTCATAAAACTTTCGAACTTCATTCCTGCTTTAAAACCTCTCAACATCTTCGACCGCACGCTTCTCATGCCCTCTTTTTTTCCTTCTGAGAAGTCGGTGTTCCTCTCGCCTTTTCTACTCATAGAGCTCATGAGCAGCTCTCGTCCTTTTATGCAGCGCCGCTTTGCGTGCCCGTTTGTTTGGCTGCATTTGCCTGCCGACATTCCTCATCAAACCAGGGGTTCCTTGTTGGTGGTTGCTTGAAACCCAGCACGTCAGAGGCGGCTTCTCTGAGTGCATCTTGGCAATGTTGCCATTGGTTTTCGAAACATTGTGTTGGCGGCAGAGAACTTCAAGAGAGGTTACTTGTAACTCGGTCAGAAAAGGATTTGGCGATATCTTGCGATTGTAGCCGTTCGACGTTGTACCTTCTCCCAGCATCTCCCTGTTTTGCCTTGGGTCTGGAAACCCGAAGTGCTACCTTGGCTACAACGAGTTAGTGGTCCGAGTCGTTGTTAGCTCCTCGGAAAGTTCGGACATCCATGATACTGGAAGCGTGTCTGGCGTCGATCGCAATATGGTCAATCTGGTTGACAAAGTTAGGCAAGAAAAATCTCCCTTACTTAAAGTCAAGTCAACTTATATCAAAATGACAATTGATCATATTTTTTAATTCAACTAAAAGCTGAACTTTATTACTCATTGATTTATTTATTTTCTGCACAACTTCATTTAATGCTTTCTGTAAAAAGGTTCCTTGTAAATTTGGAAAAGAAATAAGTAATATTTCTTTAAAATACAAAATATAAATCATGATGGACTTGTAGCTTGCCTGAGGAGTGTTTTGTAGAAAATAATGGTTTTGGTAATTTTTGTACTATGAACTTGAAGTAGAGGTTTGTGAAGTAAAGTTCTGAATTTGAAATTCATGACACTTGAAAAACTAACTAGTTGCCTTGGTCAAAATTTACGTTCAAAGAATGAAGTTGACTGCAAATGAAGTCCCTTATGTTGTCTGAACCTGCCCATTGCTACGTGGTCTTTCACGATTTGATGAGCTACGAGTATTAATATCTAAGGCCTTGTAGTCGTCTTTGTGACTGTACTTATAAAATATTTTGTTTGGCTCTGTTTGCAAAAATTTGAAACATTTGATCTTAAGACAATTAACCTTGGTTCCTTCTATTTTAATTTTTTTTATTTTGTATGATCTTAGAACTGAGGTTTCCTTAATCTAAGAAATCTGCATACTTCAGCTCAAAGCATTTGTAGGGTGTCGTATTTTTTCCTGTTCTGGCTCCTTCAAATATTTGTTTATAATCATTCATCATAAATATCTCTTGATTTTTCATTTTCCTTTCTATCGTGGAATGAATGGAATCACATTCCATGTAGGAATGGCCGGATTCCAAAAATGTATGTTCAATCACCTCTAAAGTCTAAATGGCTTGATTTCACAACAGTATAAAGAAGAGCAGCGACGACTTGCTGGTTGCGAATTTGGCCTGAGCAGGTGTCAGAAAATAAGGAGATTTCTTTTATCCCTGGGGCTAGCATGGATATAAATTTCATTATAATATCGGGTGATTTTTTAAGAGCTTGAGAACTTTTTTTTTAAAAAAAACGCATAAAATTTGCAAAATCTCATCGATTCTTTATTTGAAACGTTAGATTGGTCCATGACATTTACTTTTTGAAGATAATTTCATTTAAATGTTGACCGCGGCTGCGTCTTAGGTGGTCCATTCGGAAAGTCCAATTTTGGGTAACTTTTTCGAGCATTTCGGCCGGAATAGCCCGAATTTCTTCGGAAATGTTGTCTTCCAAAGCTGGAATAGTTGCTGGCTTATTTGTGTAGACTTTAGACTTGACGTAGCCCCACAAAAAATAGTCTAAAGGCGTCAAATCGCATGATCTTGGTGGCCAACTTACCGGTCCATTCCTTGAGATGAATTGTTCTCCGAAGTTTTCCCTCAAAATGGCCATAGAATCGCGAGCTGTGTGGCATGTAGCTCCATCTTGTTGAAACCACATGTCAACCAAGTTCAGTTCTTCCATTTTTGGCAACAAAAAGTTTGTTAGCATTGAACGATAGCGATCGCCATTCACCGTAACGTTGCGTCCAACAGCATCTTTGAAAAAATACGGTCCAATGATTCCACCAGCGTACAAACCACACCAAACAGTGCATTTTTCGGGATGCATGGGCAGTTCTTGAACGGCTTCTGGCTTTGTCGATAAAAAAGCGCGAAACACATTTCGAACCGAACACTGATTTTGGTAATAAAATTCAATGATTTGCAAGCGTTGCTCGTTAGTAAGTCTATTCATGATGAAATGTCAAAGCATACTGAGCATCTTTCTCTTTGACACCATGTCTGAAATCCCGCGTGATCTGTCAAATACTAATGCATGAAAATCCTAACCTCAAAAAAATCACCCGATAGATCCAATTTCATTAGAGCCTCTTTTCCCATTTATTTCATTCCAAAAGAAACAACTTCCTTCTTTGTTTTTGCTTTCAAAAAAATGTAAGTTATATGTACACCGACATTTTTCGGCTATAATAAAATTGATAAACCGCAGATGTTGGGAGCTGCATTACTTTTTGCAGATCAAATTCAAATGTAGAAGGTTTGAAAGCTGCTATCAAATTCTGCACGCTCTTTGTCCTTACTTTTGGCTTTTTGGCAAACTGTTTTTCTTTCTATGTGAGCATTGTAGGATTCCTCCAGATCTTCACCTAAACGGTTTTCTTTTTTAGCAAGATTGTATTTGCTGCATAACATGCATTGATATTTTTTGGCACAAAATAGGAATAATTAAATTCTGTACAAAAGATTTGTCTATACTGATGGATGCTAACAGTATTTATATTTTTGATAAATACCTACTAGGTCAACCACCAACTCGCGGTTTGTGGGTCTGGGACGTGACCGTGGAGCTGGATTTTCAAAGCTCTAAAATGAAGGCAATCACTTACAATTCGAGTCTGGGAAGAGCTTTTTCGCAGTTTTCTGAATTGTTTGGTAGACAAAGATGGACTTTCCAAAAAGATAATGCACCAATACATACCGCACGGACAACAAAAGGTTGGATTCAGGGCAAACATGTGAACCTATTAACATGGCCCCCATATTCTCCTAATCTGAACATCATGGAAAACGTGTAGGGATGGCTTTCAAGAAAAGTCTACAAAGTCTACTTTTTTCCAATCTTTAAGATCTTTTTGTGTAGGACCTCCTGTGTTTAGGGATTCAATCAGTTTTCCCCACAGCATATTGCTATTTTTCCTCCCTTGGGCAGTTTTAAAAACTGAGAGAAATGTGAGAACTCATAAAATTGGTCAAAAATCTCAGTATTTTTTTATTTATTGACATATTATTTTGTTTTTCCATTTTTCTCATACAAAAATCACTGCCGACGATAACTGATTTCTGTCGAGTGAAAACTTTTGTTTCAAACGTCAATTTGAAGTTTGTGTGCTGCCGAATCTGGCAAAACAATCGAGGACAACTGATTGAACCAGTGTGTGCTGCCAATGCTCGATTGTATCGACTAAACTCGGTTGTATCAAGTTACGTGCTGGCACCCCAGGGGCCTGATTATGAGGTTCGCGGCGGATCGTTTTCAATTCGACCTTTCAAATTCGACTCGCTTCGTATTTCCTTATTAACGAACTCGCGGCGAAGCGAAAGTAGTTCTTCCTATATTCCAGTGATTTGACACTTTGGTTTGATTTTTTCTCTCTATATTCCAGTGATTTGACACTTTTGGTTTGACAGCTTTCCACAAATTTTGTTTTGTTTTGATTGAATTTGTGAAATTTGCGGTGATTTATTTAATAAACAATATTAAAATTAAAAAATGGAATCAATTATGGTGTATATTTATTCTGAAAGGGAGGAATTTGAGGAATCCCAGGAATCCTCAAGATTACGGGTGTCCAGGAGACTACTAAGAAGCAAATCTTCTCCTCTGGATCTCCCTTCAACTGAGTAAGTATTGTTTCCTTTTAGTTTAAATCAAATTAATCCATTAATCTACACACTTTGTCTTAATAGATTTATCAAACTATTTCGACTTTCGAAAGAAGCTTTTGTCTTCATTTTGCAAGAGATCAGTGAGGAATTCAAGGATCAGAACAGCAACGGCATTCCTTCAATTTTAAAGCTTGCCGCTACTATGAGATTTCTTGCTGAGGGATCGTACCAAAAAGGAGTTGGACAAGACGTACTCCTTGGAATGGCACAACCAACAGTCTCAAACGTTTTGTCTGAAACTCTTAAAATTCTTGAGAGAAAGTTGTGCCCAAAAATGATAAATTTTAAAATGAATGAACAGGAACATCGTTCCTTGAATGAATTTTAAAATTTTATATTTTATTGTGGATAAATTATTAGAAAATTAAAATAAAGCTACATAACTCACATTTTTAAATTAAAATAAAGAAATAATCCACAAAATCGAACACTGAATAATAATAAACACTCTTTCGCCTGTGAATCCGCCAAAAAAAAGGTATCGGATTCAACTCGCCAACAAACATTATGACATTTCAAACTCGCCTTCGAATTCTTTAATTGGTCGAATTCAAAACGAAGAAGGCGAAAGCGAAAGCAATAATTGAAAAATGGCAAACTCGCTAGCAAAACGATTCGCCGCGAACCCCTCATAATCAGGCCCCAGGTTACTGGAAGTAATTCAGAAATTTGGAGGCTAAAAATTATTTTAATCGATTCAATAAAACCAGTTTTTACCTAAATTATAAGATTTGTTATTCTTTTTTACTTTAAAGGGTCTTACAGGTTAATTTAGATCTTGTCCCTATTCATGTGACAAAAAAAACAGGTACTTTTTATGACCTTCTTCGGAAAACCGTCATAAAATTTGTATTTATCAACTTATCCAAAAATTTTGCTTGCAATATAACCTTAATACATACCTCATTTATTCCACATTTGGGTTTTTCAAACGAAAATAGCTTGTTCCTATTCATGTGACACGAAGTGTACATTAACAAACAATAATACTAAATCTACAACCTACAATCTATAGGTCTTGGAATATTGGAGCCACATAACGACAACTTTTTTCTTAAATAAAGCCATCATAGGACACAAAAAAATTAAATTTTATCTATTTTGTTCCATTTTTTAAAAGAAACTTTAATTTGGCTCACCCTTAAAAAAAAACTATAAGTTTAATAACTCACCGTACAAGATGAAAAAATAATACAGTGATTTAAAAGCAGTAAGCATAAGGGCCCTTTCACACCAAACGAATCCGAATCAATCTGGATCACTCCGAATCAAGTTGAATCTGATTGACCAAGATTCGGCTTCGAGCGCTCCGTTTAAATTTTAAGGGATTCTTTTCCCGAATTCAGACCGGACGAATCTGGTTCAATCAGGGTTTGATTCGAGGTCGCACTTGATTCAACCTGTCAGATTCCTCGTCCGGTCAGTCTTGAATCAACAACCATACGAGATGGACGTGGAGTTATTAGTTTTAAAAGTTAAAGAAAATAGTGCGATTTATGACGATGAAGAAGATGAAAGGATTTTTATAGATTCAGGTTGATTCAGCTGGTGTGAAAGAGTGGAGATGACGAATCAGATTCAACTTGATTCGGAGTGATCCAGATTGATTCGGATTCGTTTGGTGTGAAAGGGGTCTAAGCTGACGAAAACTTTAATTATTGACAGTTTTGCAAGTTTGACAGGAAAGATCTGTTAGACTGATTCGCCGTAAGCTCGATATAAAACGCAAATTCAACCAATTTACGAGTAGTTTCACTGGACAGCTTTTTTTTAAACAGTTGAAATATTTGAATGAATGAAGTGTAAACGATACAACCAACGATAAAATAAAATGTTTAACTTAAATACTTACTGTTATGCTGCTGAATTGTTTTTCTTCGGCAACCCAATTGGTTAGTTTAGCAGATCTCAGAGATTTTTGTATTCTCTGAAATATAAACAAAATTGCTCATACAAATTTCTCACCTTTGCTGTCAGAAATCTAAGGACATAATTTTTCTGATTCCAATTCTCGAAATTGAATGTTTTACAGAGTATACCAATTTAAAAAAGGATTGAAAAGCACGATGAATAGGATTGACTTTCGAAACGAAATACAGATTAGAGCCCCTGGAAAATGAAAAAAAAATTAAGACTGTACGGTGGCTCTTTGAAATTAAGAAAGTTGGGCCATTCCACTGCTTTGTGTTCTTGTTGTTATATTTCTAGTTCAGAAATAATTTGTTGACATGTTGTTTTTTTATTCAATAATTCTTCACATAATGGTTAGCATTAAATCTAGCACGGCGGCCATTTATGTTTTTTTGTCTGACGTTTATGAACATTGGGTAGGTTCAGACGAACTAAGGGACTTGAAGTTAAGGCAAGTTTCTAGTATCTGATTGGCCAGCTGCCAAAAAAAAACATCTTCCAATTAAGGCAACTTTAATGGAAAGTTGAATGGAAAGTTAGCCAAGAAAAATCTCCGTAACTATCAAGTCAAGTTTGCTTCTGTCAAAATGACAGTTGATCATTTTTGTTCATTCAACTGAAATCTGAACCTTATTACTCTATAAGTCTGTTCAGTGAGGATTTTTCTAGATCAGAACAGCACAGGACAGCACAGTTTCGTGAGAAACGTCAGATCAAGTTAGAACAGTCAGTTAAACGTCAGTTGTCAAAAAAAAAAAAACAAAACAAATTGCAAATTGTGTGAATTTTTCGTTTCTCGCTTATTTTTTTCATTTTTTGTGTTTTTACTGTGAAAAATATTATTAAAAATTATTGAAATGGAAAATCAAGTGATTGCTAAGATAATACTAAATGAAAATGTTAGTGGTTCAGACACCGATAGTGATTTTTCGTCGGATTCCTCTTCAGATGATTGGAATGAAAGTGTGACGAATGTTATTACCTTTTCTTTGATGAAATGTAAAAGAAATTGCATTGAAAGTTATTATATTATATTTTATAATTATTTAATTAAACAAATAAAACAAATTGGCAAAATAACTTTATTTTAATTTTTTTAAATCACGAGAAAAAAAAACACAAAGCACAGCCAAATCAAAACGTAAACAAAAAAAATGACAACTTCGATTTTGACATTTCTCACGATTCTGTTCTAACCTGATCTGACTCAAAAGCAAGAACAGAAAATCCTGTTCTAAACTGTTCTAGGTTTGTCAATGAACAGGAAAGTAGAACAGTTCAGCACAGAAAAAACCTCAATGAACAGCAAAAAGCTGTACTTTTCTGTCTAGAACAGTACAGCACAGCTTCACTGAACAGACTTTATGATTTATATATTTTCTGCACAACTTCATGCAAAGTTTTCTGTAAAATGGTTCCTTGTCAATTTGGAAAAGAAATAATTAATATTTCTATACAATACAAAATAAAAATCATGATGGACTCATTACTTGTCTGAGTAGTGTTTTGTAGACAATATTATTTTTGGTAGTTTTTGTACTATGAACTTAAAGTATAGATTTGTGAAGTAAAGTTCTAAATTTGAAATGCAGCACACTTGAAAAACTAACTAGTTGCCTTGGTCTAAATTTACGTTCAAAGAACGCAGTTGACTGTAAATAAAGTCGTTATGTTATGTTGTGTGAACCTGCCCATTGATTAAGTGCAACATCTAAGTTTTTTCTATTTGTAAAAAAAAGATACTTTTAAAAATTTTGTTGGAGTTTTTTTTTATAAAGATCGCATTCCAATTGGACCGATCGAGAACTAAAAGATGAAAGAAATGGAAGAAAATCCAAAGTTAGGGGCCAGTTATAGCTATCATTGAAATCGATCCGGAAATTTTTTTAAATCGATATTTGAAGGTGTTTGTTTGCCTTTGATTAGAAATGAAATTTATATACTGATCGATCGGAAATCACACAAAGAATTTTTTTAAGAAAAAAGTGTAATTACGCATTTATTTTTCTCTAAAAATGTTATTTTCTATTTTGTGTATTTTCTGTTAAATTAATTTTCCTGAACAGCTGATACTTTTATGTTCAAAAGTGAAACGAATCGTTCCACTGATTTGTGTTCCAATTTCCCACAATTCCAATGACAGATTTTTCCAGTAAAAATTTTTCGGTGGATTTCAATCAGGAAATTATTTTCAATGACAGAAATTTTGAATGATAGCTAAAAACGACCTGTCATGAAATTCCAATTTTAACCATTCGGGTTGACATCGATGTGTTGGTTTTGGAGAGATGCGGCTGAGAAGCTGAACAGCTACAAAACTTCTTCCAAGCACGGTGCTACTAAACCACTCAGGTTGCAATGACAAAAACATTTTAGTCTTTACCGAATTCTCAGTTTCAGTTATAAGTTGAAATGCCGTCAACATCAACATTAAACAATGTCCATTTGTTATTATTAAACGTTTTTAAATATTGCTTTGAAACAATAACCATACAAGCGATTTTAAAATTTGACATTTTAGTAATAAAAAGTGTGACCAAGTGTATGTGAAGTAAATACAAAAAAACTGAAAAAATGTATAATACTTGTAAGTATTGCTGTTATTTTTTAAGTATTTTTTTCCATTTTAAGTAATAATTTTTTTAAATTACCCCTCCTGCCTAAACGGGGGGAGATAGACACCCTCTTCCCATAGTAAAAAATGCTTGTTTTTAACTGTGTCCCAAAATTAACGCAAGATTTGAATTTGCCGCCATTTGTGCAGTGAAGTGTTGGCAACCCTGAAAAAAAAAGCAATTTGACAGCTAACAGTATAGGGTTATTAAAAATGGAGCGTTACACGATAGAACAACGTGTCTTCATTATTAAAGAATATTTCAAAAATAGTGAAAGCTTGGCGGCTGATTTTTCGAGCAAAATCATCCTAAGCGATGAAGCACATTTTCATCTTGATGGCTTTGTCAATCGCCAAAATTGCCGCATTTGGGGTTCGGAGAACCCACATGTGATTGTCGAAAAACAAATGCATCCACAACGCGTGACTGTATGGTGTGGATTTTGGGCTGGAGGCATAATTGGGCCATATTTTTTTGAAAATGATGCTGGTCAAGCAGTGACTGTTACTGGTGCTCGATATCGCGACATGATTACACAGTTCTTTCTGCAAAAATTGGATGATATTGATGTGTCCAATATGTGGTTTCAACAAGACGGTGCCACATGTCATACAGCCCGTGAAACAATTCAATTACTGCATGAGACATTTCCAGGTCGTGTACTCTCTCAAAATTGGCCTCCTAGATCGTGTGATTTAACACCATTAGACTTCTTTTTATGGGGTTATTTGAAATCACAAGTCTATGTCAACAAGCCCACAACCACCCGTGCATTAAAGGAGGAGATCCAACGCTGCATCAACGAAATTCAGCCACATTTATGCAGAATGGTCATGGAAAATTTCAACAAAAGAGTGCGCATGTGCATGCAAAGCCGTGGAGGCCATTTGTCCGATGTGTTATTCCATACATAACCCTATCCTATGTACTTTACGAGTCAATAAAAATATAACTATCAAAAGACTAAAAACGGCGTTTTCTATTTAATTCAAATCTTGCGTTAATTTTGGGACACCCTTTATCTTGTCGCCTGAATTATCGTACTCTTGCCAACAACTTTATTTTATTACAAAAATGAATGGTTATTGGTTTTCCTTATCACATCTTGAACTGCTTAAAATGTTTAAAATAAAAAAAAACATGGTCACACTAAATTAAAAACATTTTTTTTGCAATTATTTAAAAATGAATTGTTTTCGTTAGAAAATCAAATACCTATACAAAGTTCATTCTATCGAATGAGCTATTTGTTCGAATCATCTCAAAATAAATATGATTGAAAGAGTAAGGCTAAGAAGAAAAACTAACAAGTCATAAGTTAGGTACATAAAAAAGAAGTACCTACATACAATACATCTGTCAAAATGTATGTATGTATGTTCAAATTATTTAAAAAAAATCGAAGGCATTACTGCAAACGTCAAAACATATGAGACGGTGCATCTGCATTTGCTATTTCTTGTTATGTCAAACCGTCATGCAATAAATCATGTTCAGTAAAGAAAACCAATATGGTTGATTAGGTATACAAAAGTTGGGTGACTCGATGTCATCATCTAATATATACAGTATTATTATATTTTATTGAGATTAAAATTTATTTTAAAACAATGGAAGGGCCTTTATTTAGTCACCCAATTTCAGTTCTTCATTTTGAATACAAGTTATTAAAAAAAAAAACACAATTTATTCTTAAAACGTCAGTCCTTTGGTATGTCACAACCCCGAAAACCAACAATTAAGTGACTGTCTATTAAACATTATCATTGATTTGAGAAAACTTATCAATTTACTACAATCTGTCATGTATATAGTTAAATATAAACTACAGCTCTCATAATGCAGTGTTCTCCACTTTATTTAAAAAAATAAGACATTTTGTGTTCAGTTTCATTCGTCAGTCCGTTGTGTGTTATTAAAATTTGAAATTCGTGCGAAATTCGCCGACTCAACGTCAAATCCCACTTTGAATTTTAATGTTGGTAATGAAGTTAGTTGCGGATTGCACAATTTGACGGCCGCCATAACTGCACCAGAGTTTGGGTTATGTTTGTAGTCTATACACGTGCTAAGCCAGTCAACACGTCAGTCCTATGGTGAGTCGTTATTTTTTTTTGTTAATCTAGAGTTTATTTTTATTTATTCATATTAGACTTTGAATTGTTAAAATGTACCTAGTTTGTTGATATCCGAATTACAAAAAAAAACTTTAGTCCTAGTTGATTACTTAGAAATATTTAGTAAAACTATGTGAAAGTAGTAAAAGATAAGTGAATAACGTTACGTTATATGTCAAAAGTCTGTTTTGAAAACTGTTATAGTACGAGTATTTTCTCCCAGTATTACATATTAATAATTATTTTTAATTGTTACTAAGTGATTTTAATACTTTTAAAACACATGCACCATTATTAAATCCTAAGAAATTTTTACTTACTTTTTATTAATTATTATTATTTTATTACTTACTTTTTATTAAATTTCATTATAATACTTTCAAAACTGTGTATAACATGTATCAGTACTATGTTACCTCGTCAGTCCAATTCAGAAATTTTTAAATATCTTACAATGTACTCAAACGTAAAGTACTTGCAATTTAATTACATTAACCTATTTAATTGAAGACAAAAATAAGTATTAAAAAAGCAGCAATGATAACACAAAATGTACTTAAGAAATAATTTTTCTCATTTACATTTTGCACTATACTACAAAATAATTTGCTGAAATTCTAAGTTATTTTATGTGTTTCTTTGAATTAATAAACAAATAAGAAAATTAATTACATTGAATGTAATTTAAAAGTGCTTTCCCTCAAGAATTTAAATAAAATCATTCAAATTTTTAATCACAAAACATTAGTAAGTGAATTTTGTCAATTACAGGTAATTGAAAATTATATTTTTTCAATTACAATTACAATTAATTAAAATGTATATTCTTTCATTTACAATTACATGTACTTGTTATGGAAAAAGGGTCAATCACTAAATAGTTGTAATTGTAATGAAAGTTGAAATTAATCACGCAAAGTAATCATTATGTCCTGACTATGGTTTATATGTTCTTACAAAAAAGGGTTTACTTACTTCTTCAGAAATTATGTCGAACCATCCAATTCAGTCTATTTTATTTGTGTTTAAAAACAAATATCATACAATTTTTTTTGATATATCTTTATTAAGTGTTATTATTTAAAATTACAATTTTTAAACTTAGTAATAATAATGATAATAAGAAAAAGAGTAAAACATATTTAAACCTTAAAGAATTATTTAAATGAACTTAATATCCTAAAAATATAGAGTTTTTGATAATGGATAGTTAGAGTTAATAAAATATAAATAATTCAATGATTGCAAGTTGGAAAAAGTACATGAGTTATGTTTATGTAATCAATTTCATGGTTTTGTCATATCAATAACTCTAAGAATTATAAACAGTTTTTTTTTTAATTTGAAGATCTTACATTTTTATAAAATAAATATTTTTAAATTAATTTAAGATTATTGGGTGCATCTATACCAACTTAAATCATCAATGTCCCTTAAAAATTATTAACATACAAAAACTATGTGTGCGAAGAGTGTGTAATTGATTTAATGTATTATTTTAAACAATAATTCAAATAATATTAATATATTTTATTCATTTTAATTTCCCAGTTATTTTTTTAAATTTAATCAGAGTCGGAACCTCTGACAGTCACTAATATTTCTGTATGTAACCCTTTTAAAATTCAGTAAAAAAATGTGTGTGTGTTCAGCAGTCTGGCTTCAAATCCCGCCAAGGTAGGATGTAAAATTTATTTGGACTATCTACGTTTGATATAATTTTCAGGGTAAGTTCTTAGTATTTTCATAGTCGTGTTTTTAATGTTTTCTTACAATGAAGTTGTTTTTGAAATACAATACTTGGTATTTATTTATATTTTAAGTCAATTTGATATTGTAATGTATATTGCCTTATGTCAGAGGGACCTTAAGTTTATCATTTTCTTTAGATTGATTGTATGATATAAAGAACTTATGTCAGAGGGACCTTAAGTCCATCATCTTCTCTAGATTGATTGTATGAAAACTTTGAAGATGAGAAAAGAGATTATTGTAATTTCCGGTTGAAAAAAGAGAGGCACGCGGATAAGAATAAAATATATGTAGATCGCTGTACATCGACTTTAGGAATATAAACTTATTTTAAGAAAACCGATACGGTGTTTACAATATATTATGTATCTTGCTTTGGTAAATAGCACCTCCGACATCAATCCAAAGTATTTTTTGGTTGATTATGGTTATGAAAGATTATGGTTAGGCACTTAAAGATGTTATCAACAAGGTGGATTCACTCAATTCAGCAGAGACAAAACATGGCGTGAAAAGAACCACCCTTTTATCTCGTCTTAGGAAGGGAAAGAAAAGGCTCCTACCTCCGGCTGATGATTCCCGCCAAGAATAAAGCGATACCGATATTTTTCCGTATCACAGTAAATATACATACGTCTCGCCAAGTGCTTACCACAAAACAAAAACAGGATTTAGCAAGATATTTTAAAAAGTATTCCAACCTCCACTTTGGAATGAATTATCTCAGTGCAAGGCGATTTGAATTTGGAACTTTTTTAAAAGCATAATAATAACTTATATTTATTTGTTTATTCTCGTAAAAAGAAGGCTCCAAATGCCGAAATGAAAATTCCCATACAAAAATGACGAAATCATAAACGAAAAATTTCGCTATGCTTTTCGTTTTTCAGTTCGCTGCTGAACGACGAAATGTGTCATTTTAGTGGATAGCTGTACTAGATTTCTTATAACAATTCTCCACTCTTTTCTTTCTCAATTTAATTGCATATTAATTCCTTGCGAAATTTTGACGTTTAATTTTTTTATTAAAAAAAATTGTTTACTCGTGACTTTCGGTGTTTTAACTTTGATTTACAATTTAAAATAAAATGGATTTTTCTAATGTGTTCCAACAATACATTTCTGAATCGGAAACTCAGGATGTTGAAGATGTTATTGGTGTTTTGCAAGACGTGATGAAGACGAGCAGTGAACTTCAACTTCCAAAAAATAAACCGAAGAAAAAAAAATTGATTTCTCTTCGGAGGAAAAAAAGAAACTGGCTTCTTTGATGGAAGCCAGTGATAGCATGCGCCACCACGTCACAGGCAGGAACAAGAGGAAGTCGCGTAGTGAGCCCGATCTTGGCATTTCAGATCAAGGCGAGACATTACAGGAAGAATCCCAGGAGATAGATTGGGAATTCGCCAAAAGTATGTCCTTCTTGACGCCACTGTCGTCGCAAAAAAGAAGACGGTAAGAAATATTGTACTAATTTCCATATTTTGTTTTGTTTATTTTCTGTTTGTTTGTAATAATCTATGCTCATAATCTTGCACTTGCAACAAATGTAATATAAAAACTAACCTCAATTACAACAATACAACAACCGCACATAGCTCAAACTATGCCTATGTAATATTAATGTTACACAATGTACATTACGTAAATATTTCTATTTGATTATAAATTATTTTTGTATAGATAAATAAAAACCGCAGGCAAAAGGATCCAATGCTGGAGAGCGCGAATATTTTAAGCAACAATATTTCTGAGCTGATCGAATGCCAGAAAAATAAATTAAAACAGGCAACACATGCACCCTCACCTCAACTGCAACACTTCACAAAGCTGGCAAATATTGACCGCATGTTGCAAAAATTGCCCGAAGATATGGTGGAAGACTTAAATATAAGGTTTATTTGCATCATTAATGAAGAAATCAAGAATTATAAAAGGGGCAATAATGGCCAGTAAAAATACAATTTAAAATAGAATTTTCATAGCAAACGGGCTAGGGTTAAAAGCATCTCCCTGCAACCTAAGAATATAATTGAATATGTAATTTCGAAAAGGGCACATGTCGGATATTTTATCACATACGTTTTTTTTATACCAATGTGACGTAAATGCTTGTCTACCACCCATTAATATCGAAAACAGCACATCTCTGGTATTAATTCTACTATAAACGTCGTCGCCTGTACATAAACAATTTCGAAAACGGTACATCTCTGGGAGATGTGCCCTTTTCGAGCTTCTTGGTTTAAAAGTACGACCGTTATATCTCTCTCTTTTTTTTGTTTGGTATGATGTAATATAATCAAATATTGCATCAGTCATTGTTTTGCCAGCAGTTAGCTAACATGTCACGTTGTGCGTTCTTATGATTCCCAAAGTGAAATTCCGAAAAAAAAAGAAAGGTGTTACAAATACTGAGAAATATAAACATGTTGTTATTAAAACTTCTAAAATCAAAGTTTTACCTCATTTAAACCACAAAGGGAAACGAGTGCCAGGACGACAAACAGCAGTGAGTTGCCGGTGCCCCCAAAAATATTTTGAGAAAATGTCTGAAGACGATATGGATAGCTTTATTGAACGAATCAACTCTTTTCGGACAAAAAACAAACAAGATATATGTATATCTTCAAGGTATGATAGAGTTATTTGTACCTAAAGGCACCTCAAAACGAACCGAGGATCACACTTAGACAAAACCTAAAATGATTTCCTGCAAATATTTTGTCGGCAATGGCACGGAAAGGTTTGCAAATCTGCGTTCGTAAGTTTGCATGGAATAACCGTTAAAAGATGTCGACGTTTGGCAGAACTAAAAAAACAAAATAAAATACCACATGACCTGAGAGGCAAAGCAGAAGGTTCAAGAAATATATTCAGCCGGATTGGAGCTTCACAAAATAATGGTCAAAAAGAAAAAACAGTTGCGGGGTAAATGTTAAACATGCTATAAAGAATGAAGAACGAAAGAATCTTTCAAGTTTTAAAGGTGTTTCGGTTGCAAAAAATACAGTTCTGTTTTGTACGGATGATCCAATACCTAAAAGATTGGAAGTGCGCGTTGCAATGGACGGTTCCGACCTATGCATTCTAACTAGTGAGGGTTCAGGAGAAAAAACTACTTTATGTGCTAATTCCATAATGAATTTATCTTAACAAAAAAAGACTTTTTAAGGACTTTAAGGAATGTAAATTCGGTAGATGTGTTAAACCAATAATAAATAGAGCTATAGGAGATGATATCTCTATAGTGTTAGAGATTATAAACTATGATTTTAATTCACAAGATGTGGATGACTTTTTAAGTTTAGTTAGAGAAAGATTAGAGGTATATGGATTTGAAATCAGTTTTCCAAAAACTTGTTTCTTACCCAGACAGTCTGAGTTTATTTAAACAAATGCTATTCGTGGGTTATATATTCCAAAGGATCAGATAATGACCATTCCTAGCGAGAAGCCACGAGTGGTTGATGATCTTCTATCATCCATGGAGAGTATGAAGAGATTATATCTTTCAAAAGTAAGCAGAGGGTATAAAGAGCAATTTGCTACCATTTCGCTTTTGTATCTATATAGATATGTGAATTCATTTAATCTAAGACGCAGAGATAACTTTAAAATCTTGGAATTCAAAGGGAGTAAAAGAAGGCGCTTGCATGTGGGTCAGATCCACAGCAATCGCAAAGAGATAAGTAGACAGAAATTTAAAGAAACAAAAAGACGTGAAGATGTTATATTATTTCAGCCTACCTGTATTATGAGTATATTGCCCAGAGAAGCTGGGGGTATAGGATTAAATTTAATGGCTTTAATGCTTCATAATGATATTCCTTTCTTTATTTACAGCATTTCAAAAGAAAAGAAATTGAAGTATGACAAGATGGATTCGACGAAAATAACCATTTCAGGCGAGAGTTTGAAGAACTTAGTGAGCATGGAGTCTGTATTTCTCAGAAGTACTTTAAATGCATTAAGAACGATGCCATTTGATATAGGACGGTTTGACGCTACTCACGTGCGAGTTAATAACATATACCTCATACTAATAAAAATATATAAAGATTCCTAATCTTTAATACCCTAATATTTGAATCCTTAATTACTCATATAATAACAAATGCAAAAGATCTTTAAATCTTCAATCTTTAAATCTTTAATATAAAGATCTTTGAATCTTTAACATAAAAATCTTTAAATCTTTAAACTCACATACAAAATCTTTAAAGTTAACAAATGTAAATGAATCAGCATTTTGCACACGAAACCACGAACATATTGCTTCTAAATATAGAAACACATAAAGATTATCAGAAAGCAAACATGTACATTGTACATGGTCACGTACTCCAAAATACCAATTCATGCAAAAAGAAGATAAAATGCTTATGTAAAAGCAGAAGTAGAAATATAAGAAAATTATTGTATAAATACAACCAACAGTGCCTTTACACTCTTGGATTGTTAGCAAAGTCATAGACTTCACATCTTTGTAGACATTTTAAAACTGAATATAATAAAGGACATAGTCCACCATTCTTTTTTAAAAAATATAATTTACTAAATAAATTATTAATTTGCGTACCAATGAGTCTTTAAAGACAAGGACTGCAGTTTGAACCTTTCATGAGAAAGATTGATTTCTTAGAAAGAGAGGAAGTATCCATTACTTTTTTGGTAAATTTAATAAAAGCGCAACCTATTAATTTGAATTTTCTGCCAGAATGCTTTCCATTGGCATTTATATATGAAGCTTCTTATTTATAAGCAAGTACTGAAACCAGTTTGGACGTACGGTATACAACTTTGGGGTTGTACCAACGTAAGAAATATACAAATTTTGCAAACATACCAAAACAAAGTACTTAAAATAATAGTAAATGCTCCATGGTATGTAAGAAATAGCGACTTACATAGAGATTTAAATATAAAATATGTAGAAAACGAAATTAAAAAATTAGAGCTAAGATCACGACTTAGAAATCATAGTAATAACTTAATCCAACAATCTGTTAGCGAGGCGTTCGTTTTTCGGCGTCTGCACCGAACAAGACCTTCTGACCTAGCGCAAACAAATTAATCTCTCCACTCGAATTTTGTGGAATCTTCAGGTCATCTCGTTGGGGAGCTTCCTGACAAAACGCGAACAAAATGACGCTAAAACTACTTGTTAAGCTGGACTTAGTTGTAGTAATAATATAGAAGATAAGGGAGGTGAGTTTTAGTCAGTAAAAATCTGACACTACTATAAGCATCGGGCTTATAGTGTCTCTGAAGATTTCTCACCTTCCTGCGGAAAAAAAAAAATATATGAATTTGATGATGAGCAAACACTACAAAACTCGAATGATTCGAGTTTTGTTTATGGTTTAGATTTTAAATATTTGGGACCAGGAAGATCAACCGGACTAGCAACTGCACGCCGACAGAATGGAAAGAATGAGGAGGTTAATATCGACTATGTTTACGAGGATGGTTTGGCGGGTGCGTTAACTGATGATTTAACATCATTGTTTAGAGTAGCTACGCGTGAACGATTCACACGATTTTCATTCGAAGGTTTAGGTCCTATAAATAAAAAGTTTTCTATTTTCATTTTCGCGATGCAAATCTCTTTTGGCGCGTTTTTTGAAAAATTCATAAATGAAAAAGTTTCTCCATCAGAGATAAACTTTTGCATTGGAGTTATGTGTAATAAGACGAATGTTTTAAATTTAAAAGCTAGTAATTTCTTAAACTTACCCACTACGTATCAGTTTATAGAAAATATTCTAAAGCGAGAAAAGAAAGATTTATTGTCCAGTATGCGTTCAGTACAATTAGCCATTTCAAACGATATGGTCCACTCCGCTACTTTCTAGCTTGTTAGAAATTAAATTGTTGTTATCGTGCAAACGTGGTACAAAAAAAAAATGCTGTTATTAGAGGAAGTGTCGATAATATTGTTGCGCAAATTTTATTTCTAAAATAAATACGCACTTTTCCTTCATAAATTGAGCTGAAGGAAGCTGTCACTTTACTGCGTGAGAGCGGGACGACCGTGGTTTACCAACTATCGGTTCTCTCACTCAGTAAGGTGGAGAAAACCATATTTTTCTTTGACAGGTCACAGGTTACCTTGGTTGGTGGGATGGTTTCCATGTAAGTGAAACCAGATGTACGGTCTGGTGAAAGTGAACTTGAGGTCTGAACGATCGCGTGCAGTCACTCCAAATGGAGAATGGCTTTAGGCCCAACATAAAATTCAATAAATCCTAAAGTTTAATAATTGTAAAGTCATATTCTTTTTTTACTTCTTTTGTTCAAATTGTTAATTTTTAACGTTAATTGTAATTTGCAATTAGATGTGAGAGAAAAAGCGAGTAAGCAGGACCGCGAGAATCTCATCACAAGTTGATATCAACAAGCCGATCTCCGATTGGTTGTTTATGTAGTGATTGAGATCCGCCACTCCAGATTGGCTGAAAGCTTAAATGGCGGGAATTGGAAAAGAAGAGACAGAACAGATCTTAGGACTTGGACTTCAATTCTTTTCAATCGTTGAGAGTGTGAAGACAAAAATTTGTGATTTCGTACTTTGACTGAGTGCAATAAAAATTGAGAAAAACAAAAAGGTTGAATAGTGTCGTTAAAAAAAAAATAAAAGAAAAAAAAAGAGGAAACGAAAAGAGGAAACGTTGAGCAATATATTTCGGTAGCATTAGCATTTACATTTGGTCACGAGAAGTAAGTGGTTCGTCCTGACCCTTATAATTAAAAGTTAAAAGTTAATTGTGAAATTAAAATTAGAAAAAGGAAATACATAAGCGGAATTAATATATTCAGTTAAGTTATGTTCCAGTCTTAAACCACATAAATAGAACATTGAGTGTAAGAATGCATACATAGAAAACATTTCGTGTATGTATGGATAAATGCTTTTTATGAATACGTGCATATTTTGCATGTATTATTATGGAACTACCATTGTTTTTAGGTCACGCTTTCGAATTATTTCCAGATTTTTCTAATTTACCGTTTTATTTTCTTCAATCGCGTCGTTGAGCAATATAGTTCGGTAGCATTAGCATTTACATTTGGTCACGAGAAGTAAGCGGTTCGTCCTCGCCCTTGTAATTAAAAGTTACAAGTTAATTGTGAATTGTGAAATTAAAATTAGAAAAAGGAAATACATAAGCGGAATTAATATATTCAGGTAAGTTATGTTCCAGTCTTAAACCACATGAATAGAACATTGAGTGTAAGAATGCATACATAGAAAACATTTCGTGTTTGTCTGGATACATAGTTTTTATGAATACGTGCATATTTTGCATGTATTATTATGGAACTACCGTTGTTTTTAGGTCATGCCTTCGAATTATTTCCAGATTCTTCTAATTTACCGTTTTATTTTCTTCAATCGCGTCGTTGAGCAATATAGTTCGGTAGCATTAGCATTTACATTTGGTCACGAAAAGTAAGTGGTTCGTCCTCGCCCTTGTAATTAAAAGTTACAAGTTAATTGTGAATTGTGAAATTAAAATTAGAAAAAGGAAATACATAAGCGGAATTAATATATTCAGGTGAGTTATGTTACAGTCTTAAACCACATGAATAGAACATTGAGTGTAAGAATGCATACATAGAAAACATTTCGTGTTTGTCTGGATACATAGTTTTTATGAATACGTGCATATTTTGCATGTATTATTATGGAACTACCGTTGTTTTTAGGTCATGCCTTCGAATTATTTCCAGATTCTTCTAATTTACCGTTTTATTTTCTTCAATCGCGTCGTTGAGCAATATAGTTCGGTAGCATTAGCATTTACATTTGGTCACGAGAAGTAAGCGGTTCGTCCTCGCCCTTGTAATTAAAAGTTACAAGTTAATTGTGAATTGTGAAATTAAAATTAGAAAAAGGAAATACATAAGCGGAATTAATATATTCAGGTAAGTTATGTTCCAGTCTTAAACCACATGAATAGAACATTGAGTGTAAGAATGCATACATAGAAAACATTTCGTGTATGTATGGATACATGCTTTTTATGAATACGTGCATATTTTGCATGTATTATTATGGAACTACCGTTGTTTTTAGGACGCGCCTTCGAGTTATTTTCAGATTCTTCCAATTTACCGTTTTCTTTTGTTCAATCGTGTCGTTCAGCAATAAAATTCGGTAACATTTGGTCACGAGTAGTATTCAGAGTAAGTGGTTCGTCCTCGCCCTTGTTAAATTTAAATTTAATCAAGGTTAATTGTGAAAGTGAAATAAAAATTAAATTAAAATTAGAAAAAGGAATTTGGTGGGAAATACATACATAAGTGCAATTAATATATTCAGGTAAGTTATTTTAAAAACATATATTTTAATGCATTTCAAGTAGTTAACAAATATTCATATTTCAATTTTTTTTTACTGATTTTACTTCATTTAGAATTTGTTTGAATTTACTAATCAGAATCTAGGGCTCCACAAAAGGAGATTATGCGAAACAGAATACAATTTATTTGAAATATTGTATTTTGTGATCATTATTTTGAAAACAGATATTTTAATGCATTTGAAGTAGATAACAATTATTCATATAACAAAATGCTGATGTTCCAAAATACCCTTACATTTTCCCTATTTTAACAGGTTGTCGCTTTAATTAGTTGGTAACTTTTAGGTGCTACAAGGCTGTTGTTTTTGTTAGTTGGGAGCTGTTGATTTATATAAGGTAAATTGCACACGTATATACATGTAGATATATTTTCTAAACATATTCCTAAAAATGTTAAATACATATCACATTTTTCAAAATTTAAAAATTGCATATTTTTGATAGTACAATTTCATAAAACAATTTTGAAGAATCGGATGAAAAAATTCAATAACCTCAAAATATAGAAATGCTACAAAATTCGCTTATATTTTCTTATATTTTCTCTATTCTAACAGGTTGTCGCTTTAATTAGTTGGGAACTTCAATCAAGTTCATTAGCTATATCAAACCGTCAGAAACTTAAGGAATCTTTTTATCTTTTAGTTTATATTCATAATATTATATTTAAGCTTTGTTTACTCTGCCACAATAAGTGTACAAATTTTACATTGCTCATGCATCACCTTAAAAAGAGACATAATCTTAATTGTTCTAGTACTTATCGTTGCCTTGAATGTAATTTATTGTTTAATAACTCCTCAAGTTATAAAATACATATGCTACGATTACATTCCACTTCAAATATTTCAAATTCTAAAGAATTTCAAGCACAAGCGAGTAGTATTAATGCGGAAGATTCAAATAGTGTAACAACTACCTCAGTTGTATCAACGTAAAAGGTATAAGCGTCGAACAAAAACTAGTTCTTCCATCCTCATTTTCATCATGTCAAAAGTCCAAAAAAGAGAATTCCGACGAAGAAATAAAACTTATGCGCAAAAGTGCGTTTAAATTTTCTTTATCATTACATACAAATGACAATTTCTCTGGAAAAGATGTAGTAAACATTCAAAAAAGTGCATCCACTCAGATAGTCGCACCCTTGCTCCAAGAATCTTTATTGGGGATCATTCAGCTTGTCTCCTAAAACAGGAATCGTTTTTGAGCCTAGAGGTTGGAAAAATCTTTACACAGTTAAACAAGGAAACGAAAAAGAGACCATTACGGTACTTTTTCTCTTCAGTGCTACTGGTCAAATGCAACCAACGTTAGTTGTGTTTCCTTATGTGCGCCCTCCTCAAGCAGTTGTTAAAAGTTTGCCGGATAAATGGGTCTTAGGCAGATCCGAAAGCGGGTGGATGCGATCCGAGACGTTTTTTGAATATGTGGCCCATAGTTTTACCGAATGGGTTATGGAAAATAATATTGAACGCCCAGTTTTGCTTTTATTCGATGGACACAAATCACACCTGTCGATGGAAATAAGCGACTTCTGCCGTAATAAGGGAATAATTCTATACGCTCTCTTACCAAATACGACACATATAACACAGCCCGCTGAAGTGGGCGCATTTAAAGACCTGAAAACCAAATACAAAAAGACGGTGCACGAGTGGCAAAGCATTCCCAAGAACAGAAACAAAGCTGTTACCAAGACGAACTTTTGCAAAGTTTTAGAAATGGTTTTGAATAAATCAGTCAGAACTGAAGTAATACAAAATTCGTTCCGAAAATGTGGGTTATATCCTTTTAACGCAGACGCAGTTGATTATTCCAAATGTGTACAAAATCAAATTGAAAAGCTCTGCACAGAGACGGGAATTGTTAGCTTAACCGGTTTAAGCTTTTCTGAAACCAAGAGTGTTATCCTTGGCGAAGGAGGAAATCGTTAAACAAAATATTGACTTCGATGCTCTGATAAATATTATAGAACAGCTGGAGCATACATACCTGAGTCAAGCCGGGCAAAATGAAACCCTAACAGGCACCTATGTAATTGATGAAACAGCTGAACTACAAAAGCTTAGTTCCGAAGAAATAGATTCAATACCAAATAACACCGAAAACAGAAGTGAGGAGACTGTAGAGGAGCTTTTGCAGCAGGTAGAAGAATTCTTATTTCCAACCATTGCGGAAACAGATGAACTCTAAAAGCGAAATTCAGAAGTGGCGAATTCCGTACCATCTCCATCAAAAGACAAGGACAATAACCAGGACGACGAAACTGTAAAAGAGGTTTTGATTAACGCAGAAGAAGTCTTAGCTGCAACCATTGGTATGATACAAATTCACAGCAAGACATTATAATTATTGAATTTCATATCTTTTTTTTTCAGATCATCCATCAAGGCGTTCGTCAGCATCATCAATTTCAATCAGTGAGTTTTTAGCAAATGTTGCAGAAGAAAAACAAACAGGTAAATAATTCTTATAAAAATGATTTAATGATGAAAATGAAAATATTTGAATCTTCGAAACTGTTTTATAGCTCAGTGCCAACCGTCAACTTCTACTTCAGTTAGTCCTGCGTTTAGCCGCCATCTCTTTTTATCCAGAAAAATTACCAAAGTCGAGTAATTCTATCTGTCAAAAACCTCCTTGCAGTGTTTCCTCGCTTGCGTGGAAGGAATTTTTCGATAAAAAGCAACTGGAACAAACGAGAAAAGCACAGGAAATAAAGCAACGAAAACAAACACGGGAACAGAAGCGTATTCAAGTTAAAGAATCGAAAATTATTTATTTAATATAAACTAATGCAAAATAGGTTTGTGAAAACATTTTGCAATGGATATGAATTATAAAAAAATTTATTTACTAAAGGGGCCGACTACTGACAACTCTAGTGGCCGACTACTGGAATTTAAGGGGCCGAACTATACAAGAATCCGACAGGACGGTTCACAGGAATTCAAATATTAAATAAATATTGATAGTGTTTTTTTTTTATTTTTTCCACTCTAAAAAAAGCGTTGTGTTTTCATTTTAATTCGGAAAGTTTCTTTTTTATAAATGGTAAGTTAGTGTACGAATGTACAAGGAATTCCTATTACATCAAAATAATTAAAACGAACATTACTTGAAGTTGTAATAATACGTTCCACATTCCACATTCAAAAAGTAATAAGATGATACAAAATGACTTTCAAACGAAACTAAAGGACGTTAATAAAGAATTCTATCAAACAAAGAGGTGTTGTAATTTTATTCTTTTGTACCTTTGTTGGAAATATACATACATATACAGTCCCTGGCCATATTATTAGACGCACTGCAGAATTTTTATAATTTTATGTTTTATTTTAATATGTTGCATTATAAATGCATAATGTCAAAGTATTGGCAACAGAGCGTAAACAAGTACAGAATTCTTGCAGTCGCATTTTTTTATTCTGCCGGTTCGTGTGGCTTTAAAAGCTTTGTGTGCTTATTAACGGTATTTAATTGCATTGTTTTTTTTGTGTGCTTTTTTTACTGTTATTTACAAACATTTTTGGCAAAACAAAAATAATAAATAGTAAAATTTAAACCATGGGTAAGAGAGGAGACCTGTCACCAAGTAAAAGAGCTGAAGTGAAATGTTTGGTCAACTTAAAAATTTTTTCCAACCGCGAAATATCTCGTAAAGTGGGGGTGTCTGAGGCTAGCGTGAGACGGATTAAGAAAAAAATTGAATATGAAGAAGATTTAAGCCCAAAAAGAAAGAACAGATGCGGAAGAAAGCCAATTTTCACATTAAGGTCTGAAAGATATGTTAAGAAAATTTGCGTGGAAAACAGGTTTGCAACCACAAAAATGGTACAAACTAAATTGGAAGAAGCTAATATTAATGCTTCGGAGCGCACCGTACGCAGAAAATTAAAAGATTTGGGTTTTAGGGCCCTCAGGCCCGCCAAAAAGCCAAAGCTAACAACAGCAATGAAGAAAAAGCGTCTGAATTGGGCTAAAAAGTTTCGAAATAAGGATGTGGACTACTGGAGATCGGTAATTTGATACTAAATTTATATAAAACGATAAAATAAATAAAATTCATAATTGTCCTAAGAATTTTTAATTCTTTTTTGTGTTTTTGATAGGTGTGCTTCAGCGATGAAAGCACTTTTGATATCTTGGTCAATAAAACTCAGTTTGTTCGTCGACGCCGTGGAGAAAAATTTCATCCCGATTGCATCGTCCAAACTGTGAAGCACCCTACCAAAGTGATGATCTGGTCAGTCATCAGCGGCAAAGGTACGGGACGTCTGTACGTGGTGAATGGGATAATGCGACAAGACCAGTACAAAGAAGTCTTGCGGAATCGTTTGGTGCCGCAGATCAGAGAATGGTTTCCGAATGGAGAACCATACATTTTTATGCAAGATGGAGCTCCATGCCACACAGCCCGGTCCATAAAAACTTATTTGAGGGAAGAAAACATCCCTCTTTTGGACTGGCCGGGAAACAGCCCTGATATGAACCCAATAGAAAACGTGTGGGAGCTGATGAAAAGGGAACTGGCTAAAGATGCGGTCACAACAAGAACTAAGCTTATTGAAAGAGTAATTCACGTGTGGAATCACCACCCACAAATCCAGGAAACGGTTAAATCATGCATTGGCAGTATGCCGCGCAGAATTGAGGCTCTTATTAAAGCAAAAGGAGGTTCAACAAAATATTGAAAAAAATTACAAAAATTACAAAAAAAACTGAAAATATTAATTAAAAAAAAAATCTACAAATCTGTTGTTTTATTTTTATAAAAAAGTAGGAAATAGTTTATATTCTACATACAAAATAATTTAAATGCATTACAATATTCGAAAACCTGATTAAAATAGCTTAAAATTGAGATTTTGCATAAAATATGAAGTGCGTCTAATAATATGGCCAGGGACTGTATATAGACTTAAATTTATTCAATTCCAAAAATTATTAAATTTAGCTGGAATCAGTTAGGCTATGAAACATTTGGTCCTTCGAGCCGGATAAATACCAGTGTGGGAAGGTATAACGTTAAAAACAAAATTAAAAAAAAAAGGAAAAAGCAGTGTTGTTGTGCCAATTTTGCAGGAAGATACTGGAAGGAAGTTTTGTACAAAGCTACAAAACATAGTAAGGAATTTTATTTGTCTTTGAATTTAAATATTTGTATAACAAATTTGAAGGCAATTAGTTTGTATACAAAATCCACTAGCAGTTTTTTTTTTGCATGGAACGTTATTCACATTCACATAAATATATTTGAATGATGAAAACGTTATTTTTTTATCCTTCCTTCTGTTTATTTCTAAATCAGCAACATTGCAAAAAGAATGCAAGCCTGGAAGGTTTTCAGTTTGTTGAAACAACAGACACAAGCTCAAAAGAGCCACTGGCCTATGTGCCGTGGCTAAAGAGAAAGGAGGATGGCAATAGTCAGAGCGACTACCATCACAAACACATAAAAATTCCAGATAAATATGCACGAGTAAAGGTGAGGGAAGAGAAAATAAAGATGGTAAAAGATTTTGAAATTATGAAAACAATGGTTAATGGTATACTCTCTAAGTCAGTAGATAAGAAAATCATACCTACATATATGTATATGAGTGTTATATTGGTAATATGGCAACTTTGATATCTTTATTTTCTATTTTTCCTGGTTTTGGTCCGGTTTATGATGAATATGTTCAAGATATTGATGATGGTGTTGTACTAGTTGAAAATGGTTTTGACACAAAAATGGACGTAGTGAAAGAAAGAATGATATAAAAGCGACTGCACATATTTTGCTATTATTGATGTCCAAATCATTTTCTAATGACTCGGAAAAGGTCAAATCTCACATCACTAGTTATTTACAAAACCGTTCCAAGGCACTATGCTTTACATTGCAAACTAACTCTGTACAAATTTTATTGAATCCTTCAGGTTTAGAAAATATGTGTAACATATGGAATCAACTTCCAAAATTAAAAAATCTCTTGTTTTATTTTGTCATCTCTAAAAGAACTATTGAAAATTGTTTTTCATCAGCTCTAATGTTAGTGTCTCAATCTTCTATGGTGACTATCACCTGCATAGTTAAATTCCTTGATACTAAGATTCTCAGTCTAGCTCACACCAACCCTATAATATGGACAGAATCAGATCTCTTTCTTCATGAATTAAAAGCCTTAAAAGAAGATTTAGGATCCTTGTGGGTGTATTTGAGAGTCTTAAGACCAGGAAATTTAACATTAGCAGCATCGAAATTTCCTAACTTAGCTAGAGCAGCGATTGAATATTGTAAAGTTTTTGTCAATACTTCTTCTTCATTTGCTCAAATTGCTGTACCCCAATATCAAACTGAACCTGGTATTGTTCAACAAGCGAGGAAGAGGTTAGATAGATCCTTTATGATTGAATCTCAAAAAATGACAGCATGTTATGCCCCAACTACTTCTATCTCTATCCATACCAATTACTACATCAATCATCCCTCATATCCTAATCCAAATAACTCTATGTATCAAATTTCCTTTGTTATGAATACAAATGCTGTGTCGCTAAAAACACATATTCTTAACAAACCATTAAATTAAAATCAATAAGATATTCCGTTGTTATGAATACGAAGGCACTTTAAAAATGCCTATCCAAAATTCAATGGATTTTTCTAAATAAACAAATAGATACACGACACGAAGTCGCGACGCAACGATCGATCCAAATCAATCGTTACGTCTTATCTAATACGAAGGCACTTTAAAAATGCCTATCCAAAATTCAATGGATTTTTCTCTAAATAAACAAATAGATACACGACACGAAGTCGCGACGCAACGATCGACCAAAAACAATCGTTACGTCTTATCTAATATAATCCCTCGTACACACAATGCTTGACCATTCCCATACTCCACATCCCAATTCTTTTTCTCACATATCTAAAAATAGATTTCATACATATACATATTTCAATGCACTGATGAGAAGTTCTATGACGAATAGTTATACGAACTTGGACAGTTCTAATTCCCATCTCAAACCGAGCAGTAACAAATGCTCCTAATGTAAAAATTAAATAAAGTTCTTTATTTTTCAAACAATATAAAAATTAAATAAAACTCTTTATTTTTCAAACAATCTAAAAAATTAAATAAAACTCTTTATTTTTCAAACAATCTAAAAATTAAATAAAACTCTTTATTTTTCAAACTATCTAAAAATTAAATAAAACTCCTTATTTTTCAAACAATATAAAAATGAAATAAAACTCTATATTTCAAAATTCAGCGTGTTGTTTTTTTAACAAATTCAAGGTGAACAAAAAAGGTGAACATAAAAGGTGAACATTAAAGGTGAACATAAAAGGTGAACATAACAAATTGGTGGCAGCGGTGGGATAGCTATTCGTTTTAGCTAATTCCAAACAAAAGTGTAAATCAGTAGGCAGAGACAAAAATTTCCCAAAGGCTTTGAAAATTCGAGTGAAGTGAAGATTCCAACTGAGGAAAAAAGGCAGCAACGAGAAACTTCAAGCATCCTGACAAGCAGACAATTTTCAAGCAAGTTTTTTTTTTATTATTAAATTTTATTTTAAGTATTTTTTATTATTTATATATATATATATATTTGTGCTCAACTAGTATTTTTTTTATTTTGTTTCTTGTGCTTATGAGTCTGTTCATTAACCTTAGAAATCGGAAAATAGAAATAAAGTCAAAACTCCCAACTATTACCGAAGGAAAGTTTTTAGAAAACAAAGAAATCATAATACAGGCAAATAATCCTGAGAAAGTAACATATAATAAAGAAGTAAAAATGTCGACATTTAATTTCGACAGAGCCTTAAAATTGATCCCCGAATTTTCTGGTGATCCAAGTAATTAAAAAGATTTTTGGAGATCGTAGACATCCAAGCTGGTAAAGCTGCAAGTCAGCAACCTGAGCAGGACCAAACGAATGAGTTACTTGATTTGCTCAAATCAAAAATATCTGGTCACGCTTATAATATAACTTTCAAAATAAAATCTTTTTCAAATTGGATAGTTAGCCAATTGTCTGAAACTAAATTTTCAAAGGGTTCGGCCTTTACAAACTGTTCAAGGAGAATTATTTTCCTCAAATCAACTGCCGAACGAGAATGTGCTCAACTACGCAAACAGACTTAACAAACTTTTAGAAGAGTTAAACTTAGCTACAGCCCAAGACTTTAAGCTAGAAAGTCAAGAAATAAAAAAACTTAACGAAATAACAGCTATTAACAACTTCAAGAGGGGTTTACGCAGTCCTCTAAAATTAATTGTTAAAACCCAGCAGCACTCAACTCTGCAAGAAGCAATTAATTTCGCTTTATCAGAGGAGTCGCTTATGATTGCTGAAAATAAAACACACCCTTATACCCAAAATAATTCGCGGTTGCAATATTCAAATAATTATTCTGGGCCACAAAATACTAATAGGCCAAATCCAAGTTATCAAAAACCAAATTTCCATAATCCTCCCAGAAATCCATTCAATCCTCCCAGAAATCCATTCAATAATGGTTACTCTGGAACTGGGGAAAAAAATTGTGCTTATTGTAAAAAACAAGGACATTTAATTAATGAATGTCGGAAGAGAGCATTCAATAACTAAACAATAACAAGCAGATCAGTTTACAGAGACGCAAAAGAAGATGGCTCGTTCGTTTGGTTTAAATTTATCAAAATGGGAAGCAACAGACCAATTGAGACAAGGACTATTGATTGATGATGATAACAAGTCAGACGTTGATATGAGCCAGGTGATGAAGGTGTATGAGCTCCTTCAAAAAAAAAGAAAAAATAAGAATTTATTTTTGTTACAACTTGTTTAAATTACCAATATTAGTCTTAAAACTCATATTTCTATAATCCATTTAATAAAACCCGTAGGAAAAATCATGCTGGTTGAGATTTTATTAGTAATACTTTTAATAATCTTAATCACACTTTTTTTTATATATTATAATTTTGGTTTTGTAGAACTAAAACCTGTCGCTAAAAACGTAACGACAAAATTAAGGAATGCTTGTAGTCCTGTTCGTCGTGGCCGTAGTCGTAATAGGGATTAAGGTTTATGAAGCGTATAAAAATTATCAAAATTCTCGTTTTTATAAATTTTTTTACCCAAATTATATTGCAAAATTAGCTCTAGAACCAGAGTCTAATATTTATTTGGACTTAGTAGTAATACTATTATGTATTTTTATGGTTACGCATGGCAGCAAATGAAGATAAGCGAAGGGATACTCGCTCAAAAGAATGACCTTTTGGTGAGCTTGGTGATAGAGAAGAAGAGTGTAGAAGCTGAGGTAGAATTCTTCGAAGCATGCACTATCTTGAAGCGCAGGACTGGCAAGCTAGTTGCAGCCAAAGCAGGAGCAGGAGATGCGCCCCCTATCGCTGTGCAGGTGAACATGCCGTTTACCCAGCACGACGTGAAGAATACGTGGGGTGAATTTTATGGCAGCTACACAAAATGGCAGGGTTTCCGTGATCGTTTTGTCGCCGCTGTGCACGACAACGATAAGATTGCTCCGCCGGCATATAAGTTTTCGTACTTGAAGGCATCGCTTACCGGCAGGGCTAAGAATGAGATCGGAGGGATGAGATGAAGGTACACATGATAATGAGGTTCACAGAACCATTATCTATATACGTGAAGGGGTCAGGACGAGGGATTCCAATATTTAAGTATGCATCCTCTTTGGAAAAGGCACTTAATATAATAAGTTTTATATTCCGATTTATCCATGCTATTAGAGCAAAGATAAAGAAACGGAAGCAGGATGAAGGAAAACCGAGATACTCTCGACGGCAACTAGAAAAGAAGACAGACAGGAAAGATGGCGCAGGAGTAATTTTTTTTAATTTCTTACAAGAGGTTTTTTACTATAACTAATGGGGCAGACGGCATTTTCATTAAAAATATTGTTGATTATTATTGGGCCTAAGACCCCGCTCAGCATCCACAGCGGGCAGTCTGCTTGTGTTAGCGCCTTTAAGATTTAATCTAGTACAATCGTTTTCTACCTCAGCTGTCAATGTCATAAAAAGACTGTCACCCAGAAGTTTTTGAAGTTTCATCATGGCGCTATCATCATCACACATAAATTTGTTGTTTATATTAAAATAAAACAACTTATAAAGAATTTCCTTTCATCTGTTTTTAATAATGTTGCTTTTCTTTGTAATTTCGGATTTTATTCTAGGTCTCCTCCTCTCCCTGCTGGCAGCTGGATAGTCCATGTGCATCGAAATACCTATTTGTCGCAACTTGTTGGCAGCAGTTAGAACTCGCCCAACATCTTCCCTGTCGTGCATCTCAATAATTACATTTGCAATCCTATTGTTTCTCGCACGCAACGCTCTTACACCAGAGATTACAGCTGGATTACTTGATTGGAGCAACTCCAAGCATAGTTGTTTGGCTTTATCTGCCGGGTTCTCATCATTGTTAGTTGGCAAATGAACAACAATATTCTTTTCTGTTGACTTCTTCTCCAAATATTTAATCTGTTTTTCCAAAGAACTGCAGCGATTTAATTGGGTTTGCAATGCACAATTTGTTTGATGCAACGTTTGTACTTTATCGTGAATGCCTTCAATGTCGGCTTTAGTGGGCAAATTTCGAAGTATCTCGTCTAATAACTCGGAAATTGAGCTTACCATTAGAGACTTAAGTTCAATAACCGTCATACTCCCAACATCGGCACTCCGTTCGGAGCTCTGGATTACCATTTGATTGCCAAAAACATTACCATCGTTAGAAGTATCCATACATTTTCTATGTCTCTTTGCCAAAGATGTTAATTCCGCCATATTTTCTTGGTTGATTTTGACAGGAGTTCGTTGCAAGCCGCCGGGCATTTTAATTTTTGAATTTTATAAGGATTGAGCAATTGACTCACCTACTTTCTCAAATGCAAAATTTACGTGGCTTTATACGTTTTTGATTTTGTTAAATTAGTATTTTATTTCTCATTAAAAATCACTTAATTATTGAAATTAAATTGGACCTTTACTAAACACAACTTATTGTCAAAACACTCGCGTTGCCAATGATGCAATACTTACGCCAGAGATTCTGGATACCGAAGGTAAGGAGTGAGCTAAGGAGTTTCTTGCACAAGTGTGTGGTTTGTGTGAGATACAACCCATCGCTTTGAAATGCAATTGATGTCTGACTTACCCTCAGAGAGGGTAACTGCAGAAAAGGCCTTTTTACACACAGGAGTAGACTATGCAATGCAGGTCCTTTCGATATAAAAATGATAAATCGGGCAGGAGAGCAAATTATAAAGCAGAAATGTTGGGTTTCTGTCTTTGTTTGTCTCAAAACTAGGGCAGTGCATATTGATTTGGTATCGGACCTTACATCGTATGCTTTCATTGCATGTTACGAAAGGTTCATAGCGCTCAGGGGAAGGTTTCAAAGATTATATAGTGACAATGGCACACCCTTTTTTGGTGCAGCGAAAGAATTACGGAAGGCTAAAGAGCGTTGGCTCGTGAAGGAAACCTTTGGACATTTGTATTTTAAAGGTACAGAATGGAAATGGACACCTGCGGCGGCGCCACATCAATGTGGCATCTATGAAGCTGCGGTGAAGTCAATGAAATATCATTTGAAAAGAATCGTAGGCATGAAGGTACTGGCATATGAACAATTTCTAACTCTATTTACAGGTATAGATACAATTTTAAATTCAAGGCCGCTACATCCGTTGAGTGACGACCCGAACGACTTGCAGGCGTTAACGCCGGGACACTTTCTGGTAGGTGAACCACTTGTGATACCATTGCCATTTGCAACCAATGAGCTACCAGACAGGAAGGGGCTAAGGCTGTGGAGAGAGCGGAAGACGATGCTCGAACATTTTTGGGCTAGGCGGTTTCTATATGAAACGAAAAAATGGCGCAGGGAGAAATATGGTCTCAGGATAGGACAGCTACACGGAAAGAAGTGTAGAACATTTATGACAATGCTAGTATGGGCTGGAGACCCATACCAAAAAAGTATCTGTGATATTCCTACATTGTCTTGCAACAACTCCTATAAGTATTGGATTATGTAGTATACTGTATGGTACCACAATCTTTGCTTTAAACTCATGGGCGCATAGTACGTTTGACGAGACAGCATTGCCTTCAGCCCCATACTGTACCGGAGATGTCGCAATGCGATAATTTATGGCTTGATAATCGATACCCTTATTGGATTACTGTCAATAGTGCATGGGTATAATTACTGTATCGATATATTTCTACAATAATTAATAAAACGATTTAAAATTTTGTACTTTTACTCGACAGGTAATAGCTGGAAATGGTAAAACTTACATTCCAAAACGTTGGATTTGATACTGATTGATTATTAAAAGAAAATACTGTAATAAATTTCTGTTGTATAGTGATTAGAATCAGAAATAAATCAAAAATATTGTTCATTATAATTACATCTTCTGCTTTTCCATTGTTTTCCTTGTACACAGTAATATTTAATTACTTTGAAATTACTTTGTCTTTACGCTCCTTAAATACAAATTTTTAAATATTATTTATCGAACATAACCTATATAGGTATACAGTAACTCACATATTCGATCGAATGAGTTTCAGTGTTTCGATTTTTGTCATATTAAGATTAATACTATGTTTAAATAAAGAAGGTCTAAGATACATTCAGAAACATCACATGGATAAGTTGTTTGAAGGTTTTGACAATTTCAATACGAGAATTATTTTTGAGCACAAGCTTGACATCTGGCAAAGGTACTTTTAAGAAATTATTGTATACAAACATTTCTATTGTTTGAACTATTCTCTTTCTAGGGTGTTTTTCATCTGAGTTCGCAGACTACTTTAAAAAATCAGTCAATAGCATCTTGGATTTCTGAAAATAATAGTTCATTATGCAGTCCATCATCAAATAGTAATGCTTCAGAAAGTGATGTAAGTGTATTAAAATATTTATATACAAAATATTAAAACAATTTTCAACCCACTCTGGAAACTTCAATTGGTGCATTTGAACCCAATTTTTCCGAGGTTATTTTGCCTTTGAAATAAAATTGTGCTATAATAAACACTTTCACAAATTTCTTATGATTTTTCTTGAAATTTGTATAAGTGTTTGACTTAAAGTTGTTCCTTTCTTTTTTACTTCCTAAGTTCCTATGGTTAAAAACCAACCCAGTCATAAAATATATCCTCTTAAAAATAAAATAACCATTTAACGAGTCTTACACAGTGCCGGATTAGCCTCAAGGCAAACTAGGCAGCTGCCTAGGGGCCCCGCTTGAGCTAGGGGCCCCTCGCTCTGACTACGAACAAAAAATTTTTTTGGAGATGCACCTTCAATAAAAAACAGCATTACATTTTTTATACTTGCCATAAATATAAGAAAAAAGAACAACAAAAAAAGAAACAGTGTATACGTGTTTATAATGAATTATGACTCCCATGCCCCATTCCATCCTAATGGGCGCCCAACCCAGCGATGCCAGAATGAGAGATTTTTACCTTTTTTTTCGGATTTTCGACAGTCAGCTCAAATTTTTTTCACGTTTTAATATCTAATAAAAGTTAGTAGGAAGTACAACTAAAATTAACTTTCGAACAGATTCGAAAGTAGCACAAAGTAACATAGCAGGGCCCCAGAAAAAAACAATATTTTCAAATGTTACAAATACAAACGCATTAGCACAGGGTCGAAGTGCAGTTGGATAATACATTTTGGGAGACGAACCAAAATGAAATGAAAATAAGAATGGATATTATGTACATAATTTACACCCCTATTCTGGCAAACCTCACAAGTCACAAAAACCTCACAAGGTGATCATAACTTGATTTTGTGAGGATTTATTTCTCACAAATTTCTTACTAAGAAAAATCCTACTTGTGAGTTGTGACCTCCTTCAGAGCAGAT
Source organism: Eupeodes latifasciatus (assembly GCA_920104205.1). Taxonomy (NCBI): domain Eukaryota; kingdom Metazoa; phylum Arthropoda; class Insecta; order Diptera; family Syrphidae; genus Eupeodes; species Eupeodes latifasciatus. Next base: position 129,107,342 of record OV049926.1, on the reverse strand, counting down.
CACAAATTCGAAAGTTTTTGTGACGCCAAAACCTCACAAACTCAAATTCAGCTCACCTTGTGAGGTCGTCATAACTTGTGAGGTTTGCCAGAATAGGGCTGTTAGATTAAGCAATTTTTTTTAACTCTTCTATTGTGTTCAAATAGATAAACCAACTACTGTAGTTATTTTAAGTTTTATTTTGTTTTAAATACATTATTTACATACATACATATCTATGTATACATGTATTTTATCTTCAAAAATATTTTTATATTTTTGTTGGTGAAGGTATACTAATTGAAACAAACTTAAAAACCATTAATTTTACAAAAATATCTAAGAAATAAAATGGAAAAAAACTAAAACAAAAAGTGAAAACAAACTTTTTTGATGGAAAATAAAAGGATTCGACTTGCCAAGTCTGGCAACGCTGCAAACTATAGAGTATAGAACTCGTGTTGCATCCGTTAAAATAAACACATCCGTCAAGTCCATCATGTATGTGTTGGTATAAGTTCTTGGTTTATGCATCCGTCTTCTGTCGGATTAGATTCGAACGTATATATTTTAATCGTTGGTGCTTGGTAAGTGGTTTGTACTAAATTACATGCAGTGAAGTCACAGTGAATTAATTAAAAAAAGATTTAATGTGTTTTTTTTTTTTGAATTTTAAGTGATAAGTTTTTAATATAAAACAAGCAAGTGCCTTGAAAAATTTCAGCGAGTATCTATAGATTTAAAAGTAGTAAAACTAAAGTTGCGACTATTGTAAGCGACAGGTAAGTTTTTTAACAATGGAATTCGATTTCAACTTTCCATATGTCGAATTTCCTAGGAATAGGATATAGGTAATTATTATTATTTGTTGGAGCAAGAACTCTTTTGAAAAATTTGTGAGTGAAAAGTTTTTAATTCCTAAAATAAAATTAAAAAAAATTGCATAACAAGAATGTTTTCATTTCATGTGTATGTGTGTTCAAAATGAGTGGGTATGCTATGCATTATGCAATATTGTTTTTGCCGAATTCGCCGAACTTGTTCGTTTTCGTTTCCCCTCTAGTACACGGCGAACAGTTTCTGTTGCGAACATTTATTTTCTTCCTATTCTTCAAAGAATAAATAAAACATAGAAATTGTTCGCCAACAGCGAACCGTTTGCGAACAAGCCCCTAGACGACGAATAATAGCCAGCACGAACAAGTTATTCGAGCATGTTCGTCTTCGTCGTTTGGGTTCATCTTTATTTTTCGCAATGAATACAAGAGCAAATTTATGTAGGCATGTAGGTACAATGAAAAAAATATAAACAAACGTTTTTAATAATGAAGTAGCAGAAAGCAGTAGGTATATGAGAATTGGTGTAGGTTATGTATCTTTTTTCTTGTGCGGATTCTTGTGCGTACAAGAAGAAAGGGGTGATAATGTCTATTTTTTTTGTTTTTCTTCTTCATTTTAGGTGTCCGGTAAGGAGAATAGAAACTGTTTCTTGTCTGTTTAAATGTGAGATCTGTGTGGGCAAATAATGAACATAGAGTTGGTGTAGGTTATGTACCTATAAAACATATCTTATTTGTTGTGCAGGGCTAGGTGCATACAGGAAGAAAGGGTTGATAAATGATAATGTCGCATATTTTTCGTGAATGTTGGGTGTACTTTTAATTTTGTTGCGTGTACTTTAATTTTAATTCGAATTTTGAATAAAATTAAGTGTTGCATATTGTTAGTAGTAAATAAAGTGATTTATATAGTGTGCTTATTTGAGCATAAATAAAAGTTACAAATTGGCACTCGAATTTTGAGTACGGGGTCGTTTAGTTTTCTTAAAAACTATAAGGCATAAGAGCATTATGGTTTTCAATAGCTATTTGATATGAAATTATTTGAGGAAGTTTAGGTAGGTACTTCATCGATCAATTTAGTAGGTACATAATTTAAATCCACAATCTTGACAAAAATAGTATTAGGTAAATGTGTTTTTTTTTAACTTCTTTTTCTAAAATTTTGACTTTGAAATCGATTATCTCGAAACCAATTGATTAAAATAACTTGATTTAAAAATTAAAGAAATAATAAAGCATTTTCTAAGATAAACAGTATTTTTTTTTATTTCTTAAAAACTTCAAGATATTTTTTATCCTGGTTTCTGTTTTTTTTTTAATTGGGGCATAAAATTTAGAAAACAATTTGTTGGACTGAGGTACTGGAATCGCTGCGGAAACTTAAGGGGGAAATCCCACGACAGCTTTTTCAATAATTTTTTTTGGAAAGCTGAAACACTGAGGGAAAAAGGTTCGGTTCTAAAGGTCACATAAAGCAAAGTAGTTCATCTTTGAAAGATTTATAAAAATTTGGAAAAGAACACGATGTTCTTGACATACGAAAAAACATAATGGCGCAAAATTTTAAACGATTTACCTAGTAAATTACTAAACTAAAGATAATTGAATGAAATAAATTTTATTGTTTAGCTAACAAGGTAAACAAGGCTTAAAATATTTGACGTTACAATTTCTAAATTTGAACAATTGTAATTAATATATATATATTTTTTTTTTTAATTTTTTATTTTTTTTTGTGTTTGTTACCTCATAACTTTGGACTGAGTGAATCTTTTTTTATCCGAAAGCTGGTGCCTGTAGTGTAGACCCATTTCAATTTTGTTCAGTTCTGGCTATAGAAACTATGAAAAAATGCATATCTATTTGAGTCGTTTTTTTTTTTTGATAAAAATGGTTATTACAAAAAAATCTTATAGGCATTAAATAAAGTAAAATGTTTAAAAATGATTTATTGTTTTTACCTTTTCAGAAATAATAGCTAATTCAATTTTTATTTTTTTAAATCAAATTTTGTTCTTCATTTTACTTTTCTTTTTGATTAAGATCTCAAAACTTGAGATTTTTCTTGTAAAAAATCAAGGTATGAAATATTAATATTTGAATTGAACTGCTTATTTCTATAAAGCGTAAAGGAAAACTCGACATATGGAATGTTTCTATTTTTTGTATGCCCAACATTTTGTAAAAACTACAAATTGATGTAACCAAGTTTTTTTTTTATTGGGTGAACTTAAAAACGAAATGATTGTGCTTTGTATTTGTATGTTGTGGGTTCTCCTTTAAACAATTGTTTCCCTTTCCTTAAAGGAACGAAATGTCTGAAGAAAGCCTTAAGAAAAAACACCTAAGTGGTTCAGAAAAACGCAAAAAGCGTCTTGAACAACAAAACAAGCGAGATGAAGTGTTAAAGAAGACATACAACCTTTTTCAACTTGGATTCAGCCGTCAATCGCCAGAGATCCAACCTTCTCCAAGTACGTCTACTGGCCAATCTTCGGATACAAACGCGGTAGAACTTCCTTCCGAGTGTTCTGAACAGACTCAACAGGATAAAGAAACATCTACTTCGAAGTGTGCAGACGGAGGCGAGGACGAGGTCCAAATACTAAATCAAAGCATTGAACAACTTGGAGTAGAATATCAGAATGACATTGGAATATGGCAAAATATTAATAACGAAATACAAGATTTTTGGTGTGCAAGAGATCCATACGAATGCCAAAACTTTGAATGCGATTTTTCTGCTTCAAGTCGACAGTACGATGATACCAAAAGATTTTTTTAAATTATCGAAGCTAAATATTTCTCCATAAGTGTCGATTCCACACCAGACATTTCTCATACTGACCAGTTGACTGTAGTGCTGAGATATGTCAAGTCAAACGGAGAAGTAGCAGAACGTTTTCTGGCCTTTATTCCAATGGCCAGTCATAAAGGGGAAGAACTAGCAGAAGCAATTTTGAAATTTTTAAATAAATATCATATTAACATCAAAAATGCGAGAGGGCAGTCATACGATAACGCTTCAAATATGTCAGGTTGCTATAATGGCCTACAGGCGCATATTAAAAAAATTAATCCTCTCGCACATTACGTTCCATGTGCAGCGCATTCCCTAAATTTGGTGGGAGTGCGTGCTGCAGAGTGTTGCATTGGTGCAATAAGTTTTTTTTGGATTTGTGCAGACCTTGTATAACTTTTTCTCCGCATCAACTCATCGCTGGGGAATAATGCAAAATAACATTGAAAACGGATTAGTTCTAAAAAAAGTATCTTTTACAAGGTGGTGTGCTAGAGCCGACGCAACGAAAGCTTTATCAAAAGGTTTCCTCGATTTTCAGAAAGCTTTGCAGTCTATTATTGAAGACAAAACACAAACAACACAAACAATTCACGAGGCTCGTTGTTTGATCAAAGAATTTGAAAAAAAAAGAAAATGTAATAATGACACTTTTCTGGAATGCCATACTGGATCGGATAAATGCAGTAAGCAAATCCCTACAACATCCAGCCATCGAACTTACAACAGCAGTCGATCTTTTAAAATCGCTCTTACATTTTTTGGCATCGCAGCGGGAATTGTTTGATGAGTATGAAATGCAGGCAAACCAAAAAACCAACATCGAATACAGTGATGAAAATCAGAGGGTTAGAAGAAGAAAAAAGTATCATGATGAAGGAAGTGGAGAAGAAGTTTTACTGAATGGAAAACAAAAGTTTAAAATTGAAACGTATTTGCCAATATTAGATATGCTGTACGGAGAATTATCGCGAAGATTAAAAGCCTATGAGGAAATTAATTCTCTCTTCGGATTTTTAACAGATTTCATGACAAAGACGAACCAAGAGATCAAAGACGCATGTATAAAATTCATTGAATATTATTCTGACGACATCGAGCCACAGTTTACTAATGAGATGGTGCAATTCAAGTTTTTTATGTTGCAATCAGAGGATGCACCAGAAAAATCTAAAATTGTGGATGCCGAGAAGTTACTCAAAATAATTTCAGATAAAATGGTCCAATCAACGTTCCCAAATGTTATGATAGCCTTAAAAATATATAGAAGTTTGATGATTTCTAACGCGACTGGTGAACGTCATTTTTCAAGACTAAAACTTATAAAAAATTGTCTGCGTTCATCAATGTCCCAAAAGCGATTGAATTCGTTAGCAATAATGGCGATAGAAAACGATGTTCTGGATGAGGTCAATTTTCAAGACATAATAAGCGATTTTGTTTCAAAAAAAATTAGAAAAGTCAATATTAAAACTTAACTTGGAAAAAACATTTTTCTTTCTTTTATTACATAATAATAAAACCAAAATTGAAACTTTTGCGTATGATTTAACTCTCCAGTTTTATAATGAAACCGTAAGTATACTTATACCTCATGAATGCAAGATAATTTCTAATAACTTGTAGTTAATCGAAATTGTCTGAGAACCATGAAGTTGTTATACATATATGCTTTGTTGAGATATCACTGCATATATTTACTACAGTTATTAATTTATATATCAACTGCAGACTGTTGTCTAAGATGTTTCAAATGTTTTAGTTAAGATTTATAAAATGACAGATTATAGCTGATTATTCCTCAGGAGGTTACCTACACCTTCTAACCTAGCTCAAAAAGAGCTTATAATATCGAAAAACCATCGGAAAAGGGCCCAAGAATTACTCTGCCTAGGGGCCCATGACATGGTTAATCCGGCTCTGGTCTTACAAAATTGCAATTATGTTTAATAAACAATTTAATCTTATCTGATTTAGATAATGGTTTTTGATATATTGAACCAAACTGCACAGGGAAAGACCTTAGTTGAGAATTACAAGAAGAAAAATAATTTAAAACCAGAAGATAGAACCACTCTTGTTCGTAGAATAATTCAGCACTACACGAAAAACAACAAAAATCTTTCCGTTAAGGGATGTGCTAATCTTGCCGAACAAATTGTTAGCATTTTCCCGTCTGAAAAAAAAGTAAGTCAAATTAAATACATATTTCAATTTTTTATCTCTTTTAGCTGTTAATTTCAACACAGGCTACCTACTATTTGCCAGGAGTAAAGAGAGCTCCTCCAAAGGGCAAGCTATATGACAGATATAGAGGACAAAGAAGAGCAATGAAGAAATTAAATGTTTACAAACACCCTTCCACTTCCCATTCTAAAAAAATTAAACTTCATGCAGAGGAGGATGCACTCGTTAATAAAAGTATATGTATGTTTGCGTTTGCTTATTTGGAGTTTAACAAACCACAAAAAACATTTTTACAGATTCTTTAAGCGAACTTGAACTGTTAAGTATTTGCAACCAACTTAAACACAACCGAAATTGGGAAATCGTAATAAAACAATGGGTTGAAACAATAAGGCTTCGCAGAAATATGATCAATGAAAACAAAGACCCTGATCTTCAACAAATCTTTATGGACTAGCCTCTTTATAAATATTCAAAAGCACAAGAACTGGTACCAGGCTTGCCAGATTGGGCTATTTATCGGAAATTGGGTTATCTTTTTCCAAAATTGCCGACAGCAATTTCAGTATGACAGCCCAATCATAATTGGGCTATAAATAGCCCAAATCTAATCTTTGACGATTTTATTTTCCGTACACATCAATCATTTATATATAAATCACTTTTCTGCCTCTAAACATACCCTTAATGCATTCCACAATTTGCCAACACTTTTTATTCACTGAACATACTCATTGGTTTTGCCGCCACTTCAAATCAACCACAACAAACTTCACTTTTATTTCATTCGGTTTCTATGTTGTTCTCAGAATTTTCATTAAAAAAAGCAGCAAGCAAACGGGTTGGGTATAGCCTGTCACAGGCCAACTTATAACAACCCAACTTATAACAACCGAACTGAACATCTTCATAACTTATCACAGTTACAAGTCATCACGGGTACAACTGATCATAGGAATGTTGGTAACGGGATCTGATCATGGTTGCATCGAACCTTCTGAAATAGTGTGAGTAGGAGGAATTAAATATCCTAATGGATTACATTTGAAGCCGTAGTGTGAGGGTAGGTCAAGATATGGAAAAAGAGAAGAAAAATAAAATGGTTTCCGAATCTGTACATTTAATATGGTGTTTAGCAATGGAACCGTAGCGTTATGGTATGTCACGATATATGATACGATGCGGAAGGAGAACAAAATGGTTTTAAATTTTGGTGTTGCTCAGTGAAGTTTTTGATTGGTAGATATTGAAATATGTGAGCTAGTGGAATCCATTGTGTTTTATGGATTCTATTATAAAACCTTCTAACCTAGCTCAAAAAGAGCTTATAATATCGAAAAACCATCGGAAAAGGGTCCAAGAATTACTCTGCCTAGGGGCCCATGACATGGTTAATCCGGCTCTGGTCTTACAAAATTGCAATTATGTTTAATAAACAATTTAATCTTATCTGATTTAGATAATGGTTTTTGATATATTGAACCAAACTGCACAGGGAAAGACCTTAGTTGAGAATTACAAGAAGAAAAATAATTTAAAACCAGAAGATAGAACCACTCTTGTTCGTAGAATAATTCAGCACTACACGAAAAACAACAAAAATCTTTCCGTTAAGGGATGTGCTAATCTTGCCGAACAAATTGTTAGCATTTTCCCGTCTGAAAAAAAAGTAAGTCAAATTAAATACATATTTCAATTTTTTATCTCTTTTAGCTGTTAATTTCAACACAGGCTACCTACTATTTGCCAGGAGTAAAGAGAGCTCCTCCAAAGGGCAAGCTATATGACAGATATAGAGGACAAAGAAGAGCAATGAAGAAATTAAATGTTTACAAACACCCTTCCACTTCCCATTCTAAAAAAATTAAACTTCATGCAGAGGAGGATGCACTCGTTAATAAAAGTATATGTATGTTTGCGTTTGCTTATTTGGAGTTTAACAAACCACAAAAAACATTTTTACAGATTCTTTAAGCGAACTTGAACTGTTAAGTATTTGCAACCAACTTAAACACAACCGAAATTGGGAAATCGTAATAAAACAATGGGTTGAAACAATAAGGCTTCGCAGAAATATGATCAATGAAAACAAAGACCCTGATCTTCAACAAATCTTTATGGACTAGCCTCTTTATAAATATTCAAAAGCACAAGAACTGGTACCAGGCTTGCCAGATTGGGCTATTTATCGGAAATTGGGTTATCTTTTTCCAAAATTGCCGACAGCAATTTCAGTATGACAGCCCAATCATAATTGGGCTATAAATAGCCCAAATCTAATCTTTGACGATTTTATTTTCCGTACACATCAATCATTTATATATAAATCACTTTTCTGCCTCTAAACATACCCTTAATGCATTCCACAATTTGCCAACACTTTTTATTCACTGAACATACTCATTGGTTTTGCCGCCACTTCAAATCAACCACAACAAACTTCACTTTTATTTCATTCGGTTTCTATGTTGTTCTCAGAATTTTCATTAAAAAAAGCAGCAAGCAAACGGGTTGGGTATAGCCTGTCACAGGCCAACTTATAACAACCCAACTTATAACAACCGAACTGAACATCTTCATAACTTATCACAGTTACAAGTCATCACGGGTACAACTGATCATAGGAATGTTGGTAACGGGATCTGATCATGGTTGCATCGAACCTTCTGAAATAGTGTGAGTAGGAGGGATTAAATATCCTAATGGATTACATTTGAAGCCGTAGTGTGAGGGTAGGTCAAGATATGGAAAAAGAGAAGAAAAATAAAATGGTTTCCGAATCTGTACATTTAATATGGTGTTTAGCAATGGAACCGTAGCGTTATGGTATGTCACGATATATGATACGATGCGGAAGGAGAACAAAATGGTTTTAAATTTTGGTGTTGCTCAGTGAAGTTTTTGATTGGTAGATATTGAAATATGTGAGCTAGTGGAATCCATTGTGTTTTATGGATTCTATTATAAAACCTTCTAACCTAGCTCAAAAAGAGCTTATAATATCGAAAAACCATCGGAAAAGGGCCCAAGAATTACTCTGCCTAGGGGCCCATGACATGGTTAATCCGGCTCTGGTCTTACAAAATTGCAATTATGTTTAATAAACAATTTAATCTTATCTGATTTAGATAATGGTTTTTGATATATTGAACCAAACTGCACAGGGAAAGACCTTAGTTGAGAATTACAAGAAGAAAAATAATTTAAAACCAGAAGATAGAACCACTCTTGTTCGTAGAATAATTCAGCACTACACGAAAAACAACAAAAATCTTTCCGTTAAGGGATGTGCTAATCTTGCCGAACAAATTGTTAGCATTTTCCCGTCTGAAAAAAAAGTAAGTCAAATTAAATACATATTTCAATTTTTTATCTCTTTTAGCTGTTAATTTCAACACAGGCTACCTACTATTTGCCAGGAGTAAAGAGAGCTCCTCCAAAGGGCAAGCTATATGACAGATATAGAGGACAAAGAAGAGCAATGAAGAAATTAAATGTTTACAAACACCCTTCCACTTCCCATTCTAAAAAAATTAAACTTCATGCAGAGGAGGATGCACTCGTTAATAAAAGTATATGTATGTTTGCGTTTGCTTATTTGGAGTTTAACAAACCACAAAAAACATTTTTACAGATTCTTTAAGCGAACTTGAACTGTTAAGTATTTGCAACCAACTTAAACACAACCGAAATTGGGAAATCGTAATAAAACAATGGGTTGAAACAATAAGGCTTCGCAGAAATATGATCAATGAAAACAAAGACCCTGATCTTCAACAAATCTTTATGGACTAGCCTCTTTATAAATATTCAAAAGCACAAGAACTGGTACCAGGCTTGCCAGATTGGGCTATTTATCGGAAATTGGGTTATCTTTTTCCAAAATTGCCGACAGCAATTTCAGTATGACAGCCCAATCATAATTGGGCTATAAATAGCCCAAATCTAATCTTTGACGATTTTATTTTCCGTACACATCAATCATTTATATATAAATCACTTTTCTGCCTCTAAACATACCCTTAATGCATTCCACAATTTGCCAACACTTTTTATTCACTGAACATACTCATTGGTTTTGCCGCCACTTCAAATCAACCACAACAAACTTCACTTTTATTTCATTCGGTTTCTATGTTGTTCTCAGAATTTTCATTAAAAAAAGCAGCAAGCAAACGGGTTGGGTATAGCCTGTCACAGGCCAACTTATAACAACCCAACTTATAACAACCGAACTGAACATCTTCATAACTTATCACAGTTACAAGTCATCACGGGTACAACTGATCATAGGAATGTTGGTAACGGGATCTGATCATGGTTGCATCGAACCTTCTGAAATAGTGTGAGTAGGAGGGATTAAATATCCTAATGGATTACATTTGAAGCCGTAGTGTGAGGGTAGGTCAAGATATGGAAAAAGAGAAGAAAAATAAAATGGTTTCCGAATCTGTACATTTAATATGGTGTTTAGCAATGGAACCGTAGCGTTATGGTATGTCACGATATATGATACGATGCGGAAGGAGAACAAAATGGTTTTAAATTTTGGTGTTGCTCAGTGAAGTTTTTGATTGGTAGATATTGAAATATGTGAGCTAGTGGAATCCATTGTGTTTTATGGATTCTATTATAAAACCTTCTTAGGGATAAAATTAAAACAAAACAATTTTTTTTAGTGGGGAGGCACCTTGGTAGGTATTTTTGTCGTCAGGGGTATGCAAACTAACGTTTTGTCTACGTTTCATGAGGACGCATTTTAGACAAATTTGCATTTTAGACAGTTTGACGAGTGAACGAACTTATATTGATACATGGATTGGATAAACATTATGCACATACCGAGCAGGGTTTATTTTAAAATTTTAAATTTGTACCTACATACCTAGATATTAAACATCTGCAACGAATGGCTTGAATCCACTCCCAAGCCGTTCTATATTTTTTCAAATACACTATTCACTGCATTCACATTTTTCAAAACAAATCAAATGAATCATCAACTCAAACCAAAACAATAGAATCGTGTAATTACTTGAAACGAATACACCGCGAGTATATATCGAACACATCGAATACACTGAATCAAATACAACAAATTAATTTAATTTAAATTTATATATTTGTAAATGTTTTCATTGATTTTTTAGTTGTTTTTTATTTTTTTTTTTATTTTTTATAGCTACATATACTTACGAGAAATCTGAAATTCTAACAGCTCATAAAATGCCGAATTCTAGTTTTTTGATAAAAATTTCAAACTCTATGCTACCGTTAAGCGCAGTTATTAAGCTAATCGTTTTGAATTTTCTAACGTTTTGAACTGTTTTTTCAAGTTTTTTTTTAATATTTTATAAACGTGTTGACATAAAAATCTGAAATTTTGACACAACATGTAATTTATTCTATAAAAAATAATAAAAAAGACTTAAAATTATAAAAAATCACCAAGTACCGTTATTTGCATAGAATCGATTAAAAACACACAACTCTTTATTGCTTGAATGTAGTGTGTTAAATTTTTTATATAAGTACATACATATCGCATCTGTGTAAAAAATCCTATTTTTTGATATCTCATTTAAAATTTTACGTGCCATACAAGCGTCACAATCATAAAATAAGTTTAAATTATAAATACACTAGAATTGAATTAGAAATTTTTTCCCGGTTCGTCGCTGCGACGAACTACCATTTAAGAAGTAAAGCTTAGAAGAGAAAAAAACTAGTGTATTTGATTTTATACTCGGTACATTCGGTGTATTCGATGTATTTATAATATGTTAGGCTTGTTCTGTTCTATTTGATTCAAGCATTTAAGCCTAGGATAGAAACCAAACACTGTATTCGTTCTGTTATAAAGGGATCCAATCGTGTGCAGTGTTTGTTTTCAAGAATAGTGTATTCATTTTCAGTGTACCTACACTACTTTCTGTAAATGCAACGAACAGAATACACTGAAGTACTGTGCTTGGTCAGAGAAGGCAAATGAATGTATTCATGCAGACCTCTATTAGATATGTACCTAGGTTACGTTGGGAGTGCATCTATTTCTGAATTCTGAAAACAAAAGTTCCGAAAGGCATAATGTTCTGAAAAGAAAGATGTAGGTATGTACCTAATTACCTACAACTTTCTGAAAAAAATGATTCTGACAAGTTTTGAACAGAGACGTTCTGAAAATTGAGGTTAAGAATTTTTGTAATAGGGTTTGAGTGATTTCTATGCAATTTACACCAGTTAACTTACAGCTAAGATAAAATTATACAAGAAAAAAATATTTTCTAGGTAGGTACCTACCTACTTGGTGGTTCGTAAAAATGTCAAAAAATATCTGAGTAATTACTTTTTTGTTCCTTGGGCAATTTCACTAAAATTGGCATTGAAAGTTTTTTGTAAGTAAGTAGGTACCTAGGAAGGTAAGGAAAAATTATTTTTAAAAAGTAAAATAAAAAGGTGTTGAAAATAACAACCTTCCCCAATTTAACACAAAACTGCACATCAAAAGCGAATTCATTATAGGTAACCATCTAGATAGGTATGTATAGGTACCTACCTACCTAGGCATCTACTTTTTTTCAAATCAAAATCGTTAAATTCCTAAAACGGTTTTCCCGAATTAAAGGTAGAAAGAAAATTTTTATTTTCGAATATACCTACCTATTTATTCGCGAAAAGTGAAAGTAAATTCAATCCGCGTAGCTACATAGGTGGGTGCTGCCAGAAACAATCCGGATTTTTTTGGTCAGTTTCATTAATTGTTATGCTGCACATAATGAGCAATCAATTTTTTTTTGTCCATAGATATAGGTAGGTAGGTATTTTGTAATAAACTATAAAATCATTAAAATTTAACAGAACTAAAAATTATCCAATAACAAAATTTCACAAATCAAACTTGAATTAAATTCATAAATTTCGCTGTTCAAAACTGTTCAAATAAAAAAAAAAGATTGCTGCGTACAGGTAGGAATCGAACTCGAGACCCCTGAGGCTAGATTACAAGCATCCTTATTAAGAGGTAGAGAGTTCGAAACCTGGCTATGTTAAGCATTACAAAAAAATTTTATAGTTTTTTTTTTTTTATCTACCAATTAAGATTTAATAATGTATTTTTGAGTTCACATTCACATTAAAAGAACTCAAAAGTATAAGTTTTATAAAAAAAACTATAAAAAAATCAGAGGCCTCACAACAATTTTCACATCAGATATTTAGCCCCCTCCTTAATTTGGAGGTACCAAAAAAATGTGGGGGGTTAACTTAGGTTAGTTCTCACTATCAACAAAATTTTAGCTCTCTGGAACTTAGGGGCCGTGTCATACGAAACCAACAAAAAATGCGCCCCTAATCTTTCACTTACAGATATTTAGCCCCCCCTTAGTTTGGTGGTACCAAAAAAATGTGGGGGGTTTCTGTGCACTTACTGAATTTATAACCCAAATTTCAATTTTCTAGGACTAAAGGATAATGAGAAATATGAGCCAACAATTTTTGGCCCCAAAATATACCGGCAATATTTTAATTAATTTTATTTAATTTGTATTAATTCTTCACTCTCTTGATTGCCTTTAACGTAACAAGACCGTTTTTCTTTATTTCAATCCAAACAATATTTTTAAAATGTCAAATTTTGTGTCATCACAACGGGGTGCTCCCAAATTACATTATAATGGATTCATTTATGTTAGATATAGATGTGATACCATTAAAACATTTTGGCGATGTGAGAAGTATCGATTGGATAAATGCCATGGGAGGGTTGTTTCACAAGAAACTAGCGTGGTTATGTTAGCAGAACATAACCACGGCCCTTCCCCGGTGCAGTGTTATCCGAGATGGCAACAATCGCGCAAAGAGTAAAGAGCCTGGCAACTACTTCTTCTGAAGCTCCTAGAAATATAGTTTCAAGAGCTTTAGAAGGAGTTTCCGCACCGGCTGCAGTCTGTGGGCCAAGCGTCATGTCGATGCAGAAGGCGGTTTCGCGAGAGCGAAAACGTCGGCATCAATCAATGCCCATCCCACATACTCGATCCGAAATCAATTTTCCCGCTGAGCTGTTGAGAACAAAAACTTCACACCCTGAAGATTTTTTGTTGGGTGATACAGGCAGCGGTGATGTAGACCGAATTATTATATTCGGTTCTTTTTCGGATCGAGTAAGGCTGGCCCGGTGCGAAACGTGGTTGCTGGATGGCACCTTTAAAGTATGCCCTGAAATGTTTTTTCAGCTTTGGGTAGTCCACGGACTTTTTGACAATAAGGTACTTCCCTGCCTATATTGTTTGCTCCCTAACAAACTGGAAAATACCTACGTACGTGCTCTAATGCTTATTCAGAGTGCAAGTGGGATGGAAAATATGCAGCCAAGGAACTTCCTCATAGATTTTGAAAAGGCTGAAGAGAATGCTCTTCGTCTTCTTTTCTCTGAGGCGAGTATCCATGGCTGCTTTTTCCATTTCGCTCAAGCCGTGCGTAGGAAAATCCAAGCATTAGGGATGCAAACAAGGGATGGCAATGACGTGGACTACCATATATGCCTCCGGAAATTTGTGGCGTTGTGTTTCTGCGAAACCACTGACATTCGGGATCGTTACGACTTGTTGGCGAATGCGCTCGTTCAAAATTCTTCTTTATTTCAATTTGGCAAGAATCATTTGGTCAGAAAGAGATAAAAATCATGCCTGAGTCGTTCGCGTTTTGTTTCCATCTTCAAACTTGTTTCTTTACCAGTGGTACCGTCTATAAAACATTTCTGTACTAAAATACAGTATGAAGTTGCTACTTTTTAATACGGAAACAATTACAAAAAAGACCTCATTGTTTGGTTCGAATACAACATCTCGGTTAAAAATATATGGAAATAAGAAAAAAAAAATAATTGTTCAGGGCCGGCGCGACACTGGTGGTGTGTTTTCAAAATTAAAATAGTTTTTTTTTGGTCGGATCTATATGATTGAGGTCAATAATTAATGACGAAATTTCATGAAAAAAAAATCCAAAACGATCAAAAGTTTCATAGCTACTTAAAAGCTAATGCAATTTAAAATCAATCTGATTCTTTTTAGTAAAAATTCAAAAGTTGATGAAAATTTGCAGAATTAAAAAAAAATTACCACCTATTTACTGCCCTAACCTAACCCTCCTCTAAAATGTTGAGAAACAATGTTTTAGGATCGAATAAATAGGTAGGTTATTAAAAAAAAGAAAAAAATTGTGGTAGTAGGTATAATTAGCTCACATATTCTAGAAAAATTTAAGAACAATTACAATGTAAATGTGAATACCTATAAATCCAGCAGGAAAGACGATAAAAAATAATTTTGAATATATTTTTTTAAGACTTTATTTCTTATCATATTGTTCAGCCCAGGTTTTGACTCAAAACTTTGTAGGTACCTACCTATACATTATTAACTAATTTAAATAAAATATTTTTTATGGAGTTGCAAATAAATAACCACTTATTTTTATACATAAAACAAAGATGCACATGTAGGTAGATGTAGGTGCTATAAGGTTCTTAAAGTGATCTCAAAAAATGAAAACGAATTTATTTTATATCCAAGAATGAACGAAAATTTTTTTAAGTGTCGATTTGGTCTATACTTATCTTTAATTGTATATTTTGTTTTTAGAAAACATTACCTTGGTTTACGAATGTATGAATGAATTTCTGAAATAGATAGTAAAGTAGATTTTTAATTTGCACTCTTATATGCATTGAAATAAAAAAAAACTACCCACATTTCCTATCTGAATTACCTGTTGTTTGTTTATTGACCACAAACGTAATATCTACCTAATCGTTCAATTGAAACCGAAGCTTTTAGTACTTACTTTAAATAAAATTTATTAAATTTACCTAGTTAAAATATAACCAGTTCGAATAATTTTAGGAATAAAATACCTACAAATAAATCCTAAAAAAAACTAAAAGTATTTTCCTACCCCAATTCTTGACTTAAAAGAGAAGCGCCACGTATAACCCCCATTAACATACGCTGGCATCTGTGATGCTACTGAAATAAAAAATCATAAGCATTTCATAATAAGTAATAGCAAACAAATGGGGAGGTTCCTAATTTCCTACCAAAAAATATGTTTGAAAAGAAGCCATTATCATACCCCATGTTGAAATTTTGGTTAAAATCGGTCCATGTTCAGTTGTCCCTATGTTCAGTTATACCCTGTGGCGGGTTAAGTTGTTATAAGTTGGCTTGTGACCAGTTGCGAGATGATGGGTTGGGTATGATAGGTTGGCGTGACACCCAAGCAAACAAATCTGAAAATTATAATATTGTGCCAAATTCGACTTCCTCAAAATGGGAAAATGGGGAAAGTATAGAAAAATTTACAAAAAAGAGTGGGAAACAGTACCAAATCTTAAGGGTAAATATTGAACCTTCTTACAAATATGTAGTTTATAAATTATTAATTTTCGTTCTGAATTTTCTTTTCGTTTGGCAAGATTGGATAGCTGAGAGTCGTAAAGGCGAAAGCTATGCATATTGCAAAGTTTGTGAATCAGACCTACGTGCACAAAAATGCGACTTGGAGAAGCACACCACAACAAAAATCCACCGAAGTAACTTAGAAAAAATTCACATAAAAACAAGAACATTGAATCAATGTGGATTTGTTTCTACAATCAATTCGAAAACGAAGTTTTTTGAGTTAAAAATTGCATACTATGTTGCTTGCCATTCTGCAATCCAAAGCGTCGATCATTTGGGGGAATTACTTTCACATCGTGATTCAAATAACAAAAGTTCGAGCTGTGATCTTTGCCCCAATATAAAAGTTCATAGAACGAAGTGTACGGCTTTAATCAGTCATGTCATAAGTCCTTGTTTGAAAGACGAATTATTAATAGACGTCGGTGAGAAATTTTATTCTATAATTATAGATGAGTCCACTGACATAAGTGACAACAAATACATCTGTTTTTGTATCCGATATTTTTCGATAAAGCAAAGCTTTGTTCAAACAAATTTTCTGGGAATAGTTGAAGTTGTAGGAACAACCGGTAAATTTTAAAAAAAGTACCTCTGTATGTTAGCATGTTAATTTGTTGTTTTCTTTCGCTTTCAGGAGAAGAGCTCTATGAAAAATTTATTGGCTTTCTAAAACTAAATTCCTTAAAACTTGAAAATTTCATTGGTCTTGGTACAGAGGGTGCCAATAATTTATGTGGGAAAAATAATTCTCTGGTTTCGCGTTTGTTGAAGGAAGTACCACACATGATTCTTGTCAAATGTATCTGTCATAGTCTTCACTTGTGTTCTGAAAAAACTGCTCGTAATTTGCCGGACGAAATTGAATTCTTGATGTGCGAGACTGTGAACTGGTTTTCTCGAAGTTCAGTTAGGCGAAATAAATATAAAACAATTTATAATTTAATAAATAATGATGCTGAGCCGATGAAGCTTACAAAACTTTGCCAAACTCGCTGGCTTACAAGGTATGAATGTGTAAACCAAATATGCAGCCAAGAGCTCAAATCTCATTTCGAAATTGCGAGTTTGTCTGAAAAATGACACACTACGAAGCTCTTATCCGATTTATACAAAAATGATTTTAATTATCTTCTTCTGATTGCCTTAATGCCTTTGCTTAGACAAATATCAGATTTAAATAAACTGTTCCAAAGCACAAATCTTGATTTTTGCCACGCCCAAGACGATATAAATCTTCTTGTTATTTTAATGGCGAAAATTATTCTTAAAAGTCAGTTTTTTAATTCATCGGCATTGTCATCCTCACTTGCAGTTAATAATATTTTTGAAATTCTTCATCACATAAAAACTGAAACCAATTTGAAAAATGATGATAAAATACAACTGAGCTTTGAATTTACTGAAATTGAAACAAAATACCCAAATGATAGTATACTTAAAGTAAAAGCTTTAATCAAACAATTTATACATACGTTTTTACATGAAATAGAGAAACGAATACCCGAAAACTACAACATTTTTAAGAAAATTCGTTATTTTAGTCCGAATGTATGTACGTTTTTTCCCTCTAAATTTCCAACGAAATTGGAAGAATTTTGGACA
This sequence comes from Eupeodes latifasciatus, assembly GCA_920104205.1. Taxonomy (NCBI): domain Eukaryota; kingdom Metazoa; phylum Arthropoda; class Insecta; order Diptera; family Syrphidae; genus Eupeodes; species Eupeodes latifasciatus. The sequence goes on along the minus strand of OV049926.1, from coordinate 129,089,472 downwards.
GAGTTGGCTCTGAATGTAAAAAACATTTCGGGTGAACTAGTTTTCGGGGATTTGGCGTATTTCGTAATACAATTGTTAACTTTACATGTGAGCAACGCTGTAGTAGAAAGAACATTTTCTTTCATGAATTGTGTAAAAACAAAACCAAAAAATCGATTGACTACAGCATCGCTCGATGCAATTATGCGCTTACGTATTGATGCTACAGTTAAAAAAATTTGTTGTAAAGATTTTTTACCCTCGAATGAAATGATAAGTAAATTTAATCAATAATGTACCAGTGTGATAAAAATGCCCGTGACGATGACAGTGACGATAACTCTGATAAGATATCGCTTTTCTAGACTGATTTGCAGCAGTTACCCTAATATGTTAAATGTGATAATATGTTAACTCTTCTTTTTTTTATGGACTTATGTTTCTTTTTTCGTTGTTTTTTTTTATATAAAAATGTATTAAATTTTTTTTTTTTAATAAAAATGAATTGTGATTGAAGTTATAAGAAATGTTCTGTTTTTTATTGGTATTGGGCTACTTTTTCGGCTCCGATTTTGGGCTACAAACATTTTTAAATTCGGCTATGAAACTAGTTCAAAACATGGAAACCCTGACTGGTACGTACAAAAGTAACGCTATTTAAGTTAGTTAAATAAATTCGTGAACATAATCTATTTTTTTTTTCACTTTAACGTATATACAATTTTAATTTTCAAACGATCTAGATACACATGGATTTTCATTTTCATTTCTGAACACTATTCTCAACCTTTTAATTTAATTATAGTAATGAAAAATATTATTAGTTTTTGATAATATTGCAAAATAAAAAAAATGGTTGCTAAAAAAATTATTTTGTCTTTTTATGCATATATCTTTACTGCTTTCATTTTTACTGCACCAAATAATACAAAAAATATCTTTAAGACCAGAACTTTGCTTACCTACTACATAACTTTCAAGCCTATACTTTTTTAGTAGTGTTAAATCTACATCTCAAAACGTTTTTGTAACTATATACATACATATGTATTTTTTTTCTCCGCAGATCGAAATAGATTTTGATTTTATGAAGCCTGGGACAAAATTCCAATTTGAAAAATGGGATATTTTTTGTAGACACGCCTTAACATTTTTTTCCGAAAGAATTAAGAGTGGGTTTCTGAAAACCTATCTAAAGGAATTTAAAGAAAAAATTGATTTGCTTTATATCGGTAAGTTTTAAAGTTATTTATTTTACTTAACAATTTTTGAGTGATATTTTTTATATTAGTTTGGGAAATTCAAAATAAATAGATGCAGTTACATCAGTTCCAAGTGATTACAAAAAATAGGCCGAAATGCGACCTACAAATACTAACTTCCCATTGGTGTCCTTTGAAATTATATTTTTTTTTCTCAATATGCCCCCTTGTTATTTGAAGAATAGAATGCAATAATTTTAGTTGATTGTATCCAAATGAGTGTAGTAGTTTTTAGAGGTTCATATTTTTATAAAAAAAAGAACTAACAGCAGTATTTTGTGTAAGATGAAATGAGTTTGAAGTCAATTTGATTCGTTATAAATACAGACATTATTTTTTTTGAATAAATCATTAGACCCTAAATTCAAATGAAATTGATTTATAGAAATGTATAGAAACATTTCCTACAAATTGGAGCTGATAAAGCTGTATTCCGAACGCAGTTTATTTTTATAAAACATCTTACTAATGGGTCTTTAAACATACCTACCAAAAAGCTAATTTTTGTTTGCTTTACTTGCAGATAATACCAATATTGGACACGCCACACTTCTTCACGGCGCGGCGTTTTGACCCCTGCAGCCAGAAAATTCCAGGGGAAATCGAGAAAGTTTACTATCGATGATTCCGTTTCAGCGTTCACTTTGGAGGTAAAACAAGCAGCGGACATAGACAGTCTTCTGAATGAAAGACGAGAGGAGTGCATCCAGAAAAAAGTGACTTCAGCCGATAATTATTGTTGCTGGAGAAAAGTTCAATTTTAAAGAATTTTACGTTGGTGTAGATAACGTTAAGTATAAAATGAAGTCATATTTAGAATGCATTGATTTTTATTTAAAAATCATCATCATCATCTCGTTGTCCGTTGTGGGGTGCGCACGCGTCGAGAGCTTTCTCTTTTATCAGTAGAACTATCAAAAATGTCTTGCAACTCGTGTAATAAAAAAATTAAAACTAATGAACAAAAACTTGTTTGTGGTAATTGCAGAAAAGTTTCGCATATTTCTTGTTTAAATTTACCGCAATTCGAATTGGACGATTTGAAAAAGAACAAAAAACTTTGGATGTGTAAAAATTGCATTTCATCTAAACATCGTCGCGATTCATATTGCAGTTTTTCTTCAGATGGTGGAACTTTCTCGCATAATTCACCAAAGCCGTCATCTAAAATTACACTTGAAATAATTCATTCTGAAATTCTAGCAATTAAAGAAATTCAAAGAAAACAGATTGAGGAATTGCATATCAAAAACAAAGAGTGCGAGAATAAAATTGTATTCTTGGAAGATAAGATCACTAAACTAGAGCAACAATTGATAGCCAACACAATTGAAATTTATAATATTCCCCCCCAAAACAACGACTCCAACAACTTAGATTTGGCGCTTAAAGTGCTTCGTAATGGATTGGAGGTGAATGTAACTGAGAACGATATTGATTACTGTTACATGAAAAAAATTTTGAAGAGTAATCCGAACTCAGAAAACAACGATCCACAAGACTTTACCAATATTCTTCAAGTCAAGCTTACAACTCGTCATTGCAAAGAGAAAATAATGAAGGGGAGAAATGAGAAGAAAGAGCAGCTTACAACTAGTCTACTCAGCTCTGAGTTGAATTCACAGAGGATGTACATCAACGAAGCATTAACCTACCAGACCCGTCAATTGTTCAAAGCTGCAAAGTCATGGAAGATCTCAAAGAAATATAAATATGTTTGGACCAAAAATGGAATTGTATACATGCGCAGGAGCGAGGGTGACAACATCATACGTATTCTTTCTGTTGCTGATTTTGACAAATTATGAGTTCTATTATTAATTCGTTCCCTCGAACTAATCCAATTGCATGTATTAATTCTTGTAGTAATAATCAGTCTGATTTAACCTTTGTATTCAACAAAACATTCGGAGTGTTAGGAGTAATTTCTCAACTTTCTTAGCTCATATAAATTCATTTATTAATTTGCCTTCAGTTATAGTTTTAAGTGAAATATGGATTTATGAAAATGAATTATGTTTATATAATATTCCGGGGTATATGTCGCCTTTTGCCAATTGTAACGAGTCGTATCAAGCTGGAGGTGTAATGGTATTTGTGAGAGATGGTTATACGTGCAACTGTTCTAAAATTAATATTTCAAGCGCTGATGTTTTAAAGCTGTCATTTAAATTTGACAATGAATTGTTTACTATGTTATGCATTTATAGACTACACGAAGTTAATAAATCTATATTTATGAAAGAACTTGATTATTTACTTAGTACTTTGAAAGATAATAATTTGATTGTTTTGTGTGATATAAACATAAACCTATTAGATGAGTGTGATAATTATACGGAGAGATATATGTTACAAATGTCATCTTATGGTCTGAAAAGCTTGAGCAATGAACCTACTCGTGTTACTGATTCATCTTCGAGTTGCATTGACCATATATTTTTAAGAGTAGATAAAAATGTTAAAAAGTTTTTTAATAGTGCAGTGTATGACTATAGAATCACCGACCACCGAATGACTTCGCTAAGCGTCTGTATTAATTCAGGTAATTCAAATAATATTAATCTACCAACTAAAAAACAAATCATTAACTACAGAATGTTGAAAGAAAAATTAATGTATGAATTTTGGGAGTCGGTCTATTCTGAAAGTGACCCATCCACTGCTTTTGATCTGTTCTTTTCCATCTTAAAAAATCATATAAATTCTTGTACTTCTGAGTCTTTACATATATCTAATAATAAAAAACATTTAAAGCCTTGGATGACCACTGCTCTGTTGAACCTAATAAAAAGAAAACATCGTTTCGGGAAAAAAATAGCTAGGCATCCTGATAATAGTAGTTTAAAAAAGTACTATAAGAAGTTATGCAAATCAGTCTCTCCAAAGTCATAGAAACACAAAATAATTATTATTCAAATATGTTTGAACGTGCTAATGGCAACAGTAGAGAGGAATGGAAAGTTGTTGACTGTATATTAGGTAAACAAAAGCATTCTTCAGAAATTCATGAAATAGATGTTGATGGAGTTAGTATATATGAATCCGAAAGTATCTCAAATAAGTTCAACGAACACTTTACTGAAATTTCAGAACAATTAAAACCTTCTTTTGAACCCCATAGTTGTTGTAGCTGTAACCTTTCGGAAAATCTTGTTTTTGAAGAGAGGCAAACAAATAGTTTCGTATTTAAAACAATTAACTCTGGTGAGCTCTCTAAACTTATTATGTCTTCAAAAAATAAAAATTCATGTACGAATGATGGCATAACTAATACGACTTTTTTGTTTAACTTAAGTGTAAGCCAAGGTTGTTTTCCACACTCACTCAAATGTGCTGAGGTAATTCCGATTTTTAAGAAAGGTAATAAAAAAAAATGTTTTAAACTATAGACCGATATCCTTATTACCAACTTTCGCGAAACTTTTTGAAAAACTACTTAAAGTCAGAATGCTTACATTTTTGGATCGTAATGAGTTCTTTTCTGTTAACCAGTTTGGTTTTAGGTCTGGGTTATCAACTGAGGATGCTATTCTCAGGGTATGCAGTCAATTATATCATGGGCTTAACAGTAATCAATCGACAATGGGTTTGTTTATTGATATGACAAAAGCCTTTTATATGGTTAACCATCAGCTCTTGCTCAAGAAATTGTATACTGCTGGGTTTCGAGGAACTGTGCACAATTGGTTTAGCAGTTACCTAAAAGAAAGAATACAAAGGGTTAAAATAAATGGTACTTTTAGTGAAGTTAATGTCTTAAAAAATGGTGTTACCCAAGGATCTGTACTTGGCCCGGTCTTATTTCTGATTTACATTAACTCGATTTTCAAGCAAAAATTTAACGGGCTACCAACAGCTTTTGCAGATGACATAACATTCACATACAAGTACAAAAACAACTTCGAATGTATTGTTAAGATTGGGGAAGACCTAGAAAAATTAAGGATGTGGTTCACTGCTCATAAATTAATAATCAGCGAAAAAACTAAATTATTAACGTTCAAAATATCTGGGAATACTTTAAATGACTATAACCTTTACTTTCATGCATGTGACTGCAAAAAATTCAGTTTACCACTTCACAATTGTAGCTTACCAAATTTTCATTCCAACAAATCGTGCTCAAATTTGTGTTTTAAAATTGAGTCAGTTAAAAGCTTTAAGTATTTAGGAGTGTTGATTGACTATAACTTGAACTGGAAAGATCATTTTCAAACATTAAAATCACATATGTGTCTAATTGCTCGTAAAATGTATCTCATTAAACCATACTGCTCAAAAAAAGTTGTATGTAAAATATACTATGGTCTTGCACATTCAAAGTTACAATATGGTATAACTAGTTGGGGTGGGACTTATTTAAACACACTTGATCCTGTCTTCATTGCACAAAAACACTTGGTTCGCATTATCTCTCAGTGTAATCGTCGCACTCATAGTTGGCCTCTATTTAATAATCTCAAAATTTTACCAATAAAACATCTATATATTTTCAAGGTACTAAGGGAATTTTTCAAACAAAGTGGTAATATACCAAGTCGATACAATGAGTCTTATAATTTAAGAATAAACAACATGGCTTTTGTTAACATACCAGTGGCACGTACAACTCATTTTTCTCATTTTTACTTATTTACTGCCCCAAAATATTTTAATAAACTTCCGTATTCAATCCGAATAAATCAAAATAAAAATATTTGTATTAAAGAAATTAAAGATTGGTTGTTTACTTTTGATCACACCAATATTGAATCTATATTCAGAGTATAAAGGCGACAGAATAGGAATGTTTTCTCTTAATTGTTTTTCTCTATTTTCTCTATTATTATTTATCCATTTTTGTTATGTACTATCTAAGAAATTTATTTAGTTCTATGAATTGCCTTTGATTTTATATACAACTATGAATTATTTCTTCTTATTTAATATTGTAACTGATGTCACCCCACATCAGATCTTTCAAAATAAAAAAAATTTTCTTGAAGTGTCGTTCATCACTAATTTTGAACTTTATGTTCTAAGATTACTGAACGATTACTAATTTATCCATTTCTTTAATTCTCTTTAAGTTATCCTACTATTGTTATATTTAAATTAATTTGAAAATTTGAGATAAATAAATACTAAACAACAAAAAAAAAAAATTACTTTCGTCCTAAACATTCAATATCCTTCACAATGTCTTTCGGTGTGGACATTTATCCATTTATTATCTTAACTTACAAACAAAACAAATTCCATCTTATAAAATATAACAAAATATAACTTCTGCACATTATTGTAATATAAAATGTATATGTATTTTATTTAAAAAAAAATAAAAAATCTTAAATTCAAGTTTAGGTTTTTGTTACTAATAACATGGAAACAAATTTGTATACTACCCAAAATAATTGTTCATTATAACCTTTTACTTAGGTAAAAGATTGGTAAAACGCACCCTAGTGGAGGGTTAAATTTCCTTCGCAAACGGACATAAGTTACCCTAGCTATAAGGCAAACATTTGGCAGATTACCTAAAATACTAAGGCATTTTTACCTCTTGCTAAGGTAAAAACTTGGTAAAAATCACCCTAGGGGAGGGTGAAATTACCTTGGCAAACGAACACAAGTTACCCTAGCAATAAGGCAAATATTTGGCATATTACCTTAAGTACTCAGGCATTCTTACATCTTGCTAAGGTAAAAACTTGGTAAAAATCACACTAGTGCACGGTAAAACTACCTAAGCACACGGACATACATTACCCTAGCTTTAAGGTAAACACTGAGTGTGCTACCTTAGATGTTCAGGCAGTTTAACACCTTGCTTGGGTAAAAACATGCAAGTGTAGTTATATGCTAAGGCAATTTAGGCTTGGATAAGGTAAAAGGATTAGGTAAACTCATAAAAATAAGGTAAAAATTACCTAAGCAAATCTGACGCAAATTAACATAGATCTAAGGCAATTTTACACATCATGGATTTACCTAAGTAAAAAAGGTTAACTTACCTTAAAGATAAGTAGGCTCAAACGGGCGCTAGCGCATAGTTAAGTTAACACGTGATTTAGGTTGGTTTTACCCAGATTTTTCTTTGAGTGCAGAAAATATTTTAATATCAATGATTGCAGACGAAAGGGAAGTGATTCAAATTCTAGCTTTGAGAAGAATTCAAAAAGTCATTTGTTTTGCCGAAATTTAACTTTAATGCTCAGGATTACATTGACATAATCGACTGGTATGTGGATATTTTATGTAATCCACATATATTAAAAAACATTTGTCTGGAAGATATTAATGAATGTATCCAAGATCCCAAATTGATTGAAACATTAATTATGCCGTATACATAAAGGATTACCCTTGCCACACTCAATCGACGGAACGGTGCGTTAAAATTGTGACTGAAGCTTCAGCTGCTGTCTGTTGTCCAATGAGGAGTGATGGCTTTATAAGAACAAAAACTGAATCCCGAAAAAAATGCCATTTTTGAATTCTAAAAAAGATTTCAAAATTTTGTAGTTTTTTCTTAACTTTTGACATTTTGCTTTTTTTAAACTTAGTTTTAACACTTTTTTCTTAATATTTTGTTTGTTACTAAAATGCTCTTGATTATTTATTATTTATTATTTATTATTTTTTTAACCTGACATCATGATATATAAAGGCAACTTTTAGTTAGTGCCCAAAACCTGAATTAAAAAAAAAAAAAAAAATCGAGCCACCCAATATATGTACATATATATTGTTGTGGAAGGAAGATCTTTTCCTAGAAATCTGCAAAAACTTTCGCATCAAGCAGAGATGTATTTTTCATTCCGAAATATTGTCCTTTGCTTAAGCTATAATACTTATACCAAAGTTCATTACCATCTTCTCCCCATATAATTTATATGGGAAATTGAAAATTGCGATGCGGCATCCCTAAAAAAATGTAGAGCTCAAATTTGTGCAGTAAAGAAATCGATCAAAGTAAGATGAAATTAATGTAAATTTTTTCCTCATCAAACTTAAATACTCATAGTATATTTGTTTTCAGACTCCAGAGACTTCATAATTTTAAATTTATTACACTCTGTATTAAAATCGCCCATACTTGCAGTAGGAAAAAGGGGTGAAAAAAAAAATAAAGTGGAAGCCGAGCATTAAAGACTCCCAAGACTCATGCTTTATATATTGTTCAACTACAACGCAATACGAAGAGAAGGTGAATTTATAACGAGAAAAATATATATCCAAAGGACTTACTCTTCAGCCTCTTATATTAGCAGTAGGGCCAGAATTATGTAAGATTGAACAATTTTTCACATTATATGATGGTATTTTATACAAATTTTCCACATTACTAAAATGTTTCGATGTAACCTTTAAATTATTCCATGTTATGAATTTTAATTATCCTCAAGAAGGAAGAAATTTTTATTTTTTTATTGAAAATCATTTCTATAATTTTCAAAACGAGGTAAATGATATAAAAAGCTTATTACTTACTTACTTAAGGTGGCGCTACAGTCCGGGGCGGACCTGGGCCTCAACCAAAAAGCTTATTAAACATTCTTAATAAGTAAAACTTATTTTTTTTTAATCTCTAAGCTCGTTATCTTTTTTTCTATTTTATCAGTAACTTTTTAATTTTTTGTAGAATATTATCAAATATTCGTTTTTTTACTTAACTTTTTCGATGTATCTAAGCTTTAAATTGTTCCATGATTGAATTTCAATTATCCTCAAGAAGGAAGAAATTTTTATTGAAAATCATTTCTACAACTTTCAAAACTAGGTTAATTCGAATATAAAAAGCTTATTAAACTTGCTTAATAAGTGAAACTTATTTTTTTTTTTTTATCTTTAAGCTCGTTATCTTTTTTTCTATTTCATCAGCTACTTTTTAATTTTTTGTAGAATATTATCAAATATTCGTTTTTTTACTTAACTTTTTCGATGTATCTAAGCTTTAAATTATTCCATGATTGAATTTCAATTATCCTCAAGAAGGAAGAAATTTTTATTGAAAATCATTTCAACAACTTTCAAAACGAGATTAATTCGAATATAAAAATATATACTGAACTTTCTTATCAAATATTCGTTTTTTTACTTAAATTTTTCGATGCAACCTTAAAATTATTCCATGTTATGAATTTCAATTAAAAGAAAGAAGAAATTTCTATTTTTTTATTGAAAATAATTTCTACAACTTTCAAAACGAGGTTAATTCGAATATAAATAGCTTGCTTAATAAGTGAAACTTACTTTTTTAATCTTTAAGCTCGTTGTCTTTTTTCTATTTTATCAGCCACTTTTTAATTTTTTGTAGAATATTAACAAATATTCTTTTTTTTAAAGATCTTTTTTACTACATAATGTATATAATCCATTCAAGAAGGTTAAAGCTTCATACTAAAATTTTAATGTATTTTATTTAATTGTATTGGATTTAATAAGTTGGAAATTTCTTCTTTTTTTCAAATATCAATTTTAAAATGAAGTGCTTTTTGTGTGGTATCAAATCAAAATCATATTCTACTTCCAAAATATTAATTATTCATTTAAAATCTGCTCACAATCTAAACAATATAAGTCCATTTTTATGCTTGGAAGATGGTTGTTTTCAAAAATTCCAAAGTATTTACACTTTTAAGAGGCATATTGAAAGAGTTCATGAAAACAAAAGTTTACGAAATAAAATTTCTGATGCAACAGCGGTTGGGAACATATCTAGTTTCAACGAAAGTGGCATAAACCAAACCTTTTCTCACTCTCCATTCAAGTTTTCAGAACAGCTACCTCCAAATAATAAAGCGTTATCACCAAAATCCAATGGTCATTTTAATAATTTGAATGCAATTTCTTTTGCTTTATCTCTCCATCAAAATGATAATTTTAATAGGAAAAACGTTTCAACTATCATTGAGCAAGTTCAAAAGAATATAGTTGATCCACTTCATAAAGTTGTAATTAGTAAGATTATCACTCTGATTGAAAGTAATGCAAGTAGAACAACTGCTGTTGATTTTCTTAATCAACAGTTGCTTCCATTTAATGCAATTAGTACAGAGTATAAACTTTTTCAAGAACTACAAAATAAAAATTTGTTTAAAAAACCTTTTTATTATACCATTAATGAAGAAATTTGCGAAGTTATTGTTAATAATGTTCCCTCCTTGGATTCGAATAAAGTAACTGGTATCATAATGCCTATTGAGTTTCAAATACAAAGTTATTTTCAATCCCAAAATATTTTGCATGAAACATTGGAAAACACAAAAATACTTAACAATTGTCCCCCAGGCATCTACAATAGCCTAATTAATGCAAATATCTGGAAAAATAAAATGCAGTATTTTAAGGAGAAATTAACAATACCTTTTATTTTATTTTTCGATGACTTTTGCATAGACAACCCCTTGGGTTCTCACGCAAAAGATCAATCGATTTGCGGTGTTTATTATACATTTCCAACTATTCCTCAACAGCACTTGTCAAAACTTCCAAGCATATTTGCTGCAGGTTTCTTCAAAACTAAAGATAGATCTTCATTTGGCAATATCTTTTCAATTAAAACATTTGTTGATAAGATAAAAACCCTAGCAAAAGTTATGACATACATTTCGTCTTAGCATTCGTTGTTGGTGATAACCTTAGTCTTAACACTTACATGGGATTTTCCAGTAGTTTTAACTCAAACTATTACTGTAGAGTTTGCAAAAGAAGTAGAAGTCAAATGTAATCCGATGTCACTGAACACGCTAGTTTTTTACGTAATGTTGAAAATTATGAAGCCGATCTTGTGACAAACAATGAAAAAATAACTGGTATAAAAGAGAACTGTGTTTTCAATAGCATACCATCTTTTCATGTAACCAATAATTACTACTTCGACATAATGCATGATATTTTTGAAGGTGTTTGTAGATATGATATATCAAAAATTTTAGTTCACTTTATAGAAAATTCCAAGTTTTTTTCCATTGATGTTTTAAACAACCGTAAGCAGATGTTTCATTACGGAGAAACTGAGATAGGTAACATTTCTCCTCCATTTGTTTTATCAATGTTAAAAGTAAATAATTTGAAAATTACTGCCCGTGAAATTATGACATTAATACACTTTTTGCCGTTGATTATAGGAGATCTCGTACCAGAAAACGATAAAGTGTGGGACCTTTTAATAACACTCGTTAAAATTATTGATATAGTTCTCTTAACGAAAATAAAAGAATTTCATCTCAAATGCTTGGAGCATTTAGTTCGAAAACATAATTCTTTATTCATAAAGCTGTTTAATGAACCACTTAAACCTAAATTTCACTTTTTGGTTCATTATCCAACTGCGATTAGAAAATGTGGACCATTAAAGCATTTGTGGTGTATGCGTTTTGAGGCATTACACAAACAAAACAAACATGCAGCAAAAGCTACGAATTCAAGGGTAAACATTTCATACACACTTAGTGTTAAGGCTGGACTTAAGTTCTCCCATGCCCTTATTACTCAGAATTTTTTCGAAGAAGATTTAATTTTCGATTAGAAATCCATATTTATTTGTAATTTTAATCAAATTTACAAAAACATTACGCACAATAATATAATACAAAATTTGTCTGAAGTAAATTGTGTGGAAAAAGCATCATTTAAAGGAAAATTATATAAACCTCATTTTTGTTTGAGAATATGTAGTGAGTCTATTGCACTTTTCGAAATCGAACAATGTTTCATAATAGACTCAAAACTTTATTTCCTATGGTCAGAATGGAATATAAATTATTTTAGTGAACATATGCAAGCTTTAATTGTCGGTAGCTCCAAAAACTCTTTTTCCTTGCATTCAGTTCTTGAGTTCGATAGCCCTCCAATTCACATTCACATTTTGAACAGTGGAAAAAGAGCTGTTCGGTTGAAAAAAATTTGAATTAAAAAAAAAAATGAACATAACTTTCTTTTAAATTTTATTTTGTTTTTAAACTGTTTTAGTTTGTAAGATGTTTAAGGTTATTTATAACTTATATTATAGGGGAACCCGGGGCATAACAGGCACCCGGGGTAAAATGGGCCCCCTCTTTATTTCTCTGTTGAGTAAAGTGTCAACTCCGAAACAAAATATGTCTTCCTTAAATCATCGGTGGCAATTCGGGGAAAACCCGTCTCTGAACGAAATTGCCACGTGTTCTGTGTTTTGGCTAAAAGAAGATTTTTCATTGAGTTGAAGTTATTTTCAAGTGAAATAAAGTGTGTTGTTTTGTAACAAATATCTATTTTATACTAGATTTTCACCCTTTAATATAAAAGTAAGTAAATAAAGCTGGTATTAATTAAATTATTTCCGTTTTAGAGTTAAATTGAAAAGAATTTTTTACATATTTTTTGTAGAATATGATATGGGGCAGAATGGACGAGGCATAATGGACATGGATGCCCATTATGCCCCATCTGTTTTGCACATGTTATTTGTTTGTATAATTCTTTTAGTATCAATTTGCAATTGTTTCAGATGGTTCGCAACTACGTTAAGAAAACTAACCGACAAGAATGGAGCATAGATGATATGCGACGAGCTATTCAAGAAGTTAAATCAAAGAAAATGAGTTGTAAGGCAGCTGCCCAGAACTATAAAATTCCTCGAACTACCTTACAAAGATTTTTAAAAAAAGCAAATCTAAATCCCGACCTTCCACTTGTTGTCAATAAAATGGGAAATTTTAAACCTGTATTTAACGTGCATCAAGAGAATGAATTGGCCGAATATCTAAAGGATATGGAAGGGCGCTTGTTTGGCTTTTCTTTGAAGGAATTTCGAGAACTGGCGTATGAGCTAGCAGAAAAAAATGAAATACCCAATAATTTTGACGCTGAAACACGCATGGCTGGAGAAGATTGGGCGCAGAACTTTTTAAAACGAAATGCAACGGTTTCATTACGAAAACCGGAAGCAACATCTGCAGCTCGAGCTATGGGATTTAACCGTGTCTCTGTCGGCAATTTTTTTCAACTTCTTGAGGAGTGCATCAAGAAATATGGGTTCTTGTCAAATCGAATCTTCAACGTTGACGAAACGGGCATCACAACAGTTGCAAAAAGTCTTGGGAAAATTTTGGCAACTAAAGGCAGAAAACAGGTAGGATCGCTTTCTTCATCGGAGCGAGGACAGCTTATCACAGTGGAAATTTGTATGAGCGCTGATGGGTCGTACATGCCACCAATGTTCATTTTCCCACGTAAAAGAATGAAGGTCGAACTAATGGATGGAACACCTCCTAATTCTTGGGGCGAGTGTAACCAAAATGGATGGATCACAAAAGATTTGTTTTTAAAGTGGTTGAAACGATTCATTGAATGGTCGAGGGCAACTAAAGATCAACCCGTTTTGTTGCTGTTAGATGGGCATGCAAGCCACGTTAAGAGCCTTGAAGTGATAGATGTAGCAAGAGCCAATGGTGTGGTCATGCTTTGTTTTCCACCACATTGCACTCATCGGTTACAGCCCTTGGATGTCACTTTTATGAAGCCCTTGAGTTCTTACTATGGAGATGAAGTAAAGAAATGGCTCAGACAACATCCTGGCAGAACAGTTACACATTACCAGGTAGGACAGTTGTTCGGTAGAGCATATTTAAGAGCAGCCACAATGTTAGTCGCAATAAATGGTTTTCAAACGACTGGAATATGGCCGGTTAATTCAAATGTTTTCCAAGACCATGATTTCTTGCCTTGCCAAACCACAGACATGCCAAATGGGGAAGAGCGTCTACTCTTAGATGAAACAATTTGTGTCGACCCATATTCGGTACCACCAGGCTCATCAACGACCGCCGCCGATCCACTGATGTTGTCCCCAAATCCCGTTTCGGAAACCAATCAGTCCACAATGTCTACACCACATTCTGTTAATCCGATACCAATGGGTGCACTGTTATCCTCTCCAGAGCCCGATTTGACAAACAATGATGCACCAACGTCATCAACTTCATTCCAAAAGTTTTCTCCATCTCATATTGCAGCTGTTCCCAAAGCACCCGTTTAAAAAAGAGTTTCTAAGCGCAGGGGAAAGACTGCAATAATTACAAGCTCTCCTTACAAGGCGCAGCTAGAGGCTGAGTCCACGAAGTCCAAGCCTCTTGTTATGAAAAAGAAAAAAGCCTCAACAAAAAAGAAAACTACCAGGAAGGAAGAATCTTCAGAAAGCGAGGAGGACGAAGAGTGTCTTTATTGTGGGCATTTATACTCCCAGTCTACAGAAGGATGGATTTCCTGCAGATCATGTGGTAAGTGGGCACATTGTTCTTGTGCTGGAGATGATGATGTTGACGATGAATCTAGCCACATTTGCTCCAGTTGCAACCCAGTTTAGCTTTGCGCCCGTCATGCCCCACATATGTCCATTGTGCCCCAGTACCGGGGTAGAATGGGCAAATTCTATCATTTACTAAAATTAATTTAACGTACTGAATTATTTTTTTTTATTTATTTTTCTTTTGTGTACTAACGTATTTATCAATTTTCTATCTAATAAAATTGTTTTGGAGAAAATAAACACATTTTTGCAGTTTTTATAACAAGAAATCCTTAAGGGGCCCGTTATGCCCCGGCTTCCCCTATTGTTGGAAAAAAGTATATGAATAAATATCAATTTTGATTAATACACTGTAAAAAAATGTGTTCAATGTAAAAGGAAACAACCTTCTTTTAAATTTTGTTTTTTAAACTTTTCTAGTTTGTAAGATTATTTTTAAGGTTTATTTTAACTTAAATTAATTTATTGTTGGAGAAAAAATGATATAAATAAATACAAATTTATCATAAAATTTAAATTGTATTTTTATCCTTAAATGCTTGCTCTCTTGTTTTGATGGTTCTAATATTTAGTCTTCGGACTTTGATTGATTGTTTTTTTTTCTCAATTGGTTGAAGTTGTTTGTATGTATTAGAGGTTTGTATATATTTTCAATTGATTCATTTCTTCATGGTATTTTTCTCTGAGTGTACATAAAGGATTACCCTTGCCACACTCAATCGACGGAACGGTGCGTTAAAATTGTGACTGAAGCTTCAGCTGCTGTCTGTTGTCCAATGAGGAGTGATGGCTTTATAAGAACAAGAACTGAATCCCGAAAAAAATGCCATTTTTGAATTCTAAAAAAGATTTCAAAATGTTGTAGTTTTTTCTTAACTTTTGACATTTTGCTTTTTTTAAACTTAGTTTTAACACTTTTTTCTAAATATTTTATTGTTTGTTACTAAAATGCTCTTGATTATTTATTATTTATTATTTTTGTAACCTGACATCATGATATATAAAGGCAACTTTTAGTTAGTGCCCGAAACCTGAATTCAAAAAAAAAAAAAAAAAAAAAAATCGAGCCACCCAATATATGTACATATATATTGTTGTGGAAGGAAGATCTTTTCCTAGAAATCTGCAAAAACTTTCGCATCAAGCAGAGATGTGGCATATAAAGAGATTAGAATAATATATCCTGTTCCGATGCCCACATTGCATGCTCAGATTGCTGTTAGTCAACATCTTGTTGATTATGTTTCAAGTAATGATAAAGGATTACCTTTATCGAACATGGAGTTTTCATGCAATCATATAGCTTCAGGAGCTGATGATATGAAAGGTATACCTACTACGTATTGCAGACAATTTGTACACAATAGTTGTTTCGGGCGCATTAAGCTATATTGCTATCGATCTTGATATGGCCGCGTTTGATTCTTGGTACATATATAAGAATTTCAGAAAACCAATGCTAGAAGCATTACGTGAGATAGATCTAGGATACAAATACGGAAAGGAGCGAATTTCATGGGAAGAAATGGTAGAATTCGCTTTCGGTGAAGGTTATATATTTAATTCGTATTGAGATGCTGGACTAGGGATGCCAGACGTCCCGCTACGTGCGGGACTGTCCCGAAAAACCGTCTTTGTCCCGCAATTAATTTTAATTTTTTGCTGTTCAATACTTTTCTTTTTCATTTGGAGTGCTAGCAACATGACCTTTAATTTTTCATAAAGTCGAACCTTTTCTCATTCGGTTCACTGAACGCAACTATTGTTCGATATTCGAGAGTCGAAATTCTTAGTGAGAGAGACAGCGAATATTTTTCGTCGTTTACTTTTCCATTGTTTTTGTTTACAGTTTCAAGTTTTTCTTTCGTCAGCTTGTCGCGTTGGTTGTCGTGTTCTTTTTATAATTTGTTGGCTGTGATAAAAAGGTTCTTGCAATTTAAATTAGGAATCACTAAATGCGCATTTTTGCTTAATGTACCTATACTTTTAGATAAATAAAATGAGTTCTTCAGAATCCGAAAGCATTGTGGATGTGGATAGTATTTCTAATGACGACAAGATTTGTCCAGATAGTCCAGAATCAGAATCTGTTGCAAAAGCCAGTGTAAAAGACAAGATCAAGAAAGCACCAAGAAAAAAATTCAGGAGAAAAGTGAATTACAAGAATAAATGGGAAAACAAATACGACTGGATATGCAAAAACAAAAGTTCAGCACAATTTGCAGAGTGCAAGGTTTGTATTTGTAAATTCACCATATCTCATGGAGGAGAGAATGACGTTAAGCGATATCAACAAACGCAACGCCATAAAAATTCGATTTTAATGAGTGCAACCCCCAAAACAAACTTTGTCTCAATTTTTTTTTGCAAAGATACTAAAGAAAAAAGGGATGCAAGTGTAGTTGAGGCAACGTTAGTATACCACACAGTAAAACACTCACACAGCTGCAAATCGGCCGATTGTACCTTCAAACTTATGCCGTGTTTATTCAGCGATTCCAAGGTAGCATTGCAAATATCGTGCGGGAGGACGGGAGCAATTAAATCATCCAGTTTATGTGTTCAAAATATAACAGCATTTTCAGCTGATAACGCTAATGTAAATTTTGGCAAAAATCAAACCGTTTTCACGGAATTCAAAAAAGAAAATAGTTTTATTATTCCAATGGGATGTAATTGTCATATTTTGAATAACACTTTAAAGAAAGCTCAGACCATGTTAAGATTCGATACCGAATCCATTATTATAATGGTTTATAATGAATTTAGTTCAAGCACTAAAAACGTTTCCGAACTTAAAGAGTTTATGGAATGGTGCAATGAAGAATGGTCCGAGCTTTTGAGACATGTTCCTACTCGTTGGTTGTCGTTAGTTCCTGCCGTCGACAGGCTTCTTAAACATTACAGTTCAGTTAAATGTTATTTTCTTTCACAAAAAAAAGTTCGACCATATTTAAAGAAGTTTTTTGAATTCGAAATAGCCGAAGCTTATTTTGCTTTTTTATCCCATGTTGGTGGAATTTTTAATAGTGCAATAATAGTTCTTGAGAGCGAAGACACATCTATTGTTAATTTATATGAGATAATGAATGATCTAAGACATTTACTAAAAAAAGAAAGAGAACATAAGTTTTTTGGAACCTTAGCTCGCTCTGTGTTACTGAAATGCAACAATGATCAAATTGTAAGGCAATTTGTCAAAGAAATTGATGCATTTTATGAGAACGCTATCGAATATTTAGAGAAAAAATTTGATTTTAGTTATAATATAAAATGTTTGTCAGGGTTAAGTTTTAAAAACAAACCCGATTTTGATAATTACTTAAAAATTGTTGACTGCTTTAAACTGAAAAATATAGACGTTGATTTGCTTTTTCAGGAATTCGTAAGTCTAGAAAATTTTTATGAAAATTAATATGATAATGATGTTAATAGTATTGAAAAATCCGTCCATACTTGGGTAAACTTTTTTAAGAAAAACAAAGCCCCAAATTTTAAAAAATTTGTGATTTTGTCTTTTCTTTGTCTATTTCTAACGCAAGTTCTGAAAGAATTTTCAGTTTAATGAAAAATTCTTGGCGGGAAGAAAGAAATAAAATTTCAATGTCTGTGTTAGAAGCAGAGCTTATGATAAAACAAAATTTCGATATGTCTTGTAAAGAATTTAAAGAATTCTGTTTAACGAAATACAGCTTAAACGAAATAATTTCTAAAATTACATCAGCCCAAAAATATGTTTAAATTGTTGTTTTGTTATATTTTATAGTTTTACGTATAACTGTTCTTTTTTTTCTGAAGAATGTTAAGTTTTTATTTATTTATTTAATTACACTAGAGAAGTAAATCAATATATGTTGAAATAAAAGAATATTTTAAAACTAAAGAACAACTTTGTTTTTCATTCACTTAAATATTTATTTGTCCCGCGCAGAAATTTTTCAAATCTGGCATCCCTATGCTGGACGCAAGCCAATATTTTGTTTAAACGAGGAAGAAGTGAAAAGTATTAATTATATACGTAAATTTGTTGACAATAGTTTAAACAACCAAATATAAGATGATAGAAGTACATATATAGTTGGGAATCATATGATTCTCTAAAATTAGGTAATATAGAGGATGCTTTTTATCAGCATTCGATAGGCAAAGATGAAGTGAACTTTAGAGAGTATGTCTCTCATAAGCTTAATAAGTTTTTAATTCCGAGATTTCGCTGTGAGTTAACTAGTGCATTTCTTGTAGATACGCAGCAGATGAGTAAAGAAATGCTTCTTAATACTGGTAGAATAGATAAAAAACTAATACTTGAGTATAGAAAGCATATAAAATGTTTTCAAAATAATAAGATATTATATTATCCAAATTTAAGTTTAAATCAGTGTGTTAACATAAAGTACCAATATACGGGATCAAATCCCTCTCCAATTTTTTCTTCTTTAATTTCTAGAACTAAATATAGTAATGTTCGTACGGGTTCGTTCATTGAAGAGATTTATAATGCCGTACAATACGACCTTATAAAATTGTTTTCGAGTTTTTCAAATAATGATGTGAATGTAATAGAAGATGCTTGTTTCGAGAATTTTCTTAAGCTTAAAGATGTTTACTCCTTTATGATTGATGCTCATGACTATCAGATGAAAGATATGTTAATTTTAATGTTAAGTCAATTATTCCATATGGAAATTGCTTTTACGCAGGTATTTGAATTAATGGATGTTATTGAGAGTTGCTTTAAAGGCAATATTAGTGAAAACTGTCCTGGTATATTAGTGTACGCCCCTCCGGGTGTGGGAAAGACTCATTTTTTACACAGTTCGATGCATTTCTTCATAGATACTGACTTCTTTAATAATCGAGTCATCGAAGAAAACTTTGAAATTATTAATAATAATTTAGTTTTATCGGGATTTAGTGTAGTGATAAACTTTTCTTTCTTTAAGTTTATAGAAACGAAAGTCTTAACTTTTGGTGAATTCATTGATGAATCAGAACACAGAGTGCGTTTACAGATAAAAGGTGTATTTCCATCGGAAATGGATCCTAATAGGGATAGGTTGGAATATATTAAGTCAAGCTACAGACGTTATTTCAAACGAAACCCAGCACACTTTACTTATGAGCAAGTTAATAGTGATATAGCACACTATAAATACTATTTTCCGTATAGCATGGTTTCTCAAACTATTAGTTTTTCTAATTGTTTAGAGATGTTTTATTTATTTTTGTTTATAATGTGATATTCAGTATTGCGTTTTACTGTTTGAAAATGGCGTTTAGAATGGTGGCTTCGCTTAATGATCACTTCACCACGCGTGTGACAAATACAAAAATCGTGTTGCTATTATGTAACTAATATGGTATCTTTAGAGATAATCAATGCTTTTTGAAAATTTGATTTATGGACTTGTAGAAACATGTTGTGGAAGGAAGACCTTTTCCTAGAAATCTGCAAAAACTTTCGCATCAAGCCGAAATATGAATTATATAACTTCTTCTTTAGCTTTAGCTTTCGCTTTCTTTCTCCTTATTCCTTTTTTCATTGTGATCACCAAAGGATGATGATCCGACTCTACTCTGTCTGCTACTTCCATCCTTTCTATCCCCATTCTCGTCTTCTCGTCACCCAATACATAATCTATTACTGTCTCCCCCCTTCCTCCTGTGTACGTGAATTCTCCTTCCTCATCCCCTTCTATGTTCCCGTTAAATATCTCCCACCCTAATTCTCCTAACATCTGCGTTAACTTCTTTCCTTCGGCGTTTACTTTTTTATCTTTCGACCTCCTCCCACTTCCTTCATCTTCCATATCCCTCACTCTGCCACCCTCTAGTCCTGTTCTTGCATTAAAATCACCCCCTATTATCACTCTTTCTCCCTCTGACTGCCTCTCCATCCATCTTCTTAAGCTTTCTAACTTCTTATCTATGTCACCATTTACGTACGTTGCTACTATAACCCATTCGTCTTTCCCTGCTTTTACTTTCCTGCTCAATATTCCTTCTTCCTGTTCCTGACTCTCGTCACCCCCCATCACCATTTCTTCTCTAATTCCCATCATCATCCCTCCCATTGCCCTTCCCTTCTTGTTTTTCTTTTTTGCCCCCTGTCTCGTCCATTTATACCCCTTTGGCAGTTTTATTTTCCACTTTTCCCAATTCTTCTCCTCCACCCACGTTTCTAGCATCACTACCACTTCCCATTCTCGTATCCCTTCCCAGAACTCTTTTTCTTTATTTACTAGTCCCGCCACATTCCAGAAGTCTATCTTCCATGTATCGTTTGACTCATCTCTACTTGTTTCCTCCCCTTCTTCCCTTATACGTTTTTTGGCTCTGTTGGTTCAACGATTTCTTCTTCCCTTTCTAAAACTTTGTCTTCCCCTTTTTGTTCTTCGACATTTCTACTTTCCTCATGTAACTTCATCTCCTGTTCTCCCTCCCTAGTCATCCTATTCTTTATGACCTCTCTTTCTTCATCCCAAACCCAACCCAAGTCTCACCATTTACTATCAGTTTGCCATATCTTATAATAACCCTCTTCCCTTTCCTCTTTTCTTCTTCTGCACGCTCTCTAATCAGCCACTGCATTCGTCTTTCTTTCCATGTTAAATCTTCTTCAATTCTCTCCTTCCTTCCTCTTAGGTTCACTTTCTTTCTCATCACCTCAGATTTACCCTCTAGTGTTTCCATCTTTACCTCTATCATACCTTCTTTCCTACCTGATCCTCTTCTTCCAACCTCCCTAGCCTCCTCTATCCTTGCTTGCGCTCCTATCCAGTCAAAAATTCTGTTAACCGTTTCTTTTATCGTACCTTGTATCTGCACATTTTTAATTATTATATTCCTCCTCCTCTTTTCTTTTTCTTGTCGTTCTACCTTTGCCTCCATCTCTTTCATCCGCTCCTCTAGGTTTTCTTTCCCTTCTCCATTACTTATTGGGCTTGCTCTTTCTTGGATTTCTGCTCTATATTTCTCTATTTTCTCCTCTATCTCCCATACGCTATTTTCTTTATTTTCTAGCGCTTCTACCCTTTTCTCTATTTCTCTTATTTCTACTTTTAGTTCTTCTCTCTCCTTTTCTCCTCTTCTGATTTCTTCTCTCATCTTTCCCATTTCCTCTTTCATCTCCACTCTCATTTCTCTCACCTCTTGTTTCACCTTTTGCATCTCTTGTTTAAATTCATACCTCATCTCCTTTAGCATCCTCTCTATTTTCGACTCTGTTTCATCCTTCTTCTGCGGTGTCCTTTGCATTTTTTTACTTTGCTGGAATATCTCTGTTCCATCTTCATTCTCCTGCCCATCTTTATTTTCATTTTCTCTTTTCCTCTTCCATAGATCGCCTATATCTCCAACGGACCCTATGCTGCTGTTCCTTGACAGCCTTTCAAGGTTCGTCGGCCTTCCCCTCCCTTTGGACTTTTCCTCCGTATCTCCCATTTAATTTCTTTATTTATTTTTATTATCTATTTTATTTATTCTATTTATTTTATTTATTTATTCTATACTATTTATTTTATTTGACAACTGCCAGTCAATAAATTTGAAAAAATTTTAAAACGCGCGTTTTTCACAGCGCGTTTTCTCTTATGTGGTTTTTGTCGTTTATGGTTTCTCGTCTCTTATTTGCTTTTTGGTGATGTTTTTTGACATGAACAAGATGGAGTGTTTTCTCGAAGACGAAAAAATGGAAATTTTTAAAATTTTAAATTTAAAAAACAAAAAATTAAATCTTCCGCCCGAGTCAATGTTCAATTTAGCACTATTTCCATTATCAAACGCGCTCTGTTTACCACTTTTATTACTATTTTTTCCGGGAGTGATTCCAGAACACGTCCGCACACAACAACCAATACTACTTACTTTACTTATTTTACACTATTAAATCAACAAAACAACACAAAAAGAGAAAAAGAAAAACAATTTACCAAACAAATAAATAAAAGTTAACACGAGCAGGCATTGACCCAGCATATAAAATGCCAACGAAGCACACGAGCTTCCGTCCAATAAAGTCAATGCGTTCCCACCGGGAAATCCGATTCCAGGTGAATGTTCGAGGTTGCATGGGAACTTCAATTGCAATATTAGAACTTCAATTGCAATATCAGCACTTAATATTATATTGATTAAGCTTGATAGAGAATTATATTCATTTTTGTATTCATTCTTATTGTTAACTTTGTAGAGTGCGGTCGCACCAAATATATTATACTATTATACCAAACTGAATTCGTGTGTTTAATTGGGACAGTGTCGAGTCCCAGAAAATTGTATTTTTTTGAACTTCAAGGATCAGAAATCCGTTACTTAAATTAACAAATAAACAAATTTACAAATAAATAAATTAACAAATAAATAAGTCAACAAATAAATGATTTCACAAAATAAATCAAAATTAGCAGACAGACACAGAACACGTCCGACCACTTCAACAGCTAGAAGAAGAAGATTCGAAATATGAATTATATAATGAATGTATTAGTAGAGCCAATTTAATATGCTTGAGTTGTGAAGATAAATTTCTTGATACTATAATTGTTGATGAACAATCGCCTTTTCATAACTATTTAGTTACGAGGGCTGAAAGAGAGACAGTGAGTTGTGGCACGATGCCTCTATATAGATGGTTTTTAATGTTTGCAAGCATAAGTAAAATCTCAGAGTGTATTGAGTTAGGATATATTGCGGGTTTTGTATATAAATCGGGTTCTCCGTTGTTTAAACAAAAGAAAAAAGATAAGTGTTTTGGAAGATATAAAACTATTTTATAATATAGCAAACATCATTGAATAGCTGTTTTCCTGAACCTGCTTTTTGATAATTAAGACGTTTGATTGAACTTTTTCGATGCCACGTATTCTGTATTCTGCACAAGAATCTGCAAACATGCATTTCATTTATGGAGAGTGCAAAGGCAACGCAAACGAAGCTGCGACTCTGTATAGGGAAAGGTACCCTAACGCACGTCACCCGGATTATCGAGTGTTTATTAGAGTCCATAACCATTTTGAAATCTGCACTTAACGCGCATATTTTAAAAATAGTTGGCCACTCAGGTATTCATGCATTTTTTGTTCACATTTTGCATTTAAATTCAATGTTAAATAATTTTTTTCTCTAAGAAGTCCAACAGTTAAAATAATTTTCTTCTACTTATGTGTTGGCACAAGTAATGTAAAATATTCCTGCAAAAAAAAATGATGGAACTCATTCACTTGTAGTCGTGGTATTCAAAAATGTAAAGTAAGAATAAAAATAATGCACTGAACAAAAAAATGCATATAACTTTTCTTGTGGTTGGGATAGAACTTTTTTTTATCAATTTTCAGGACGGTCATAAAGTCTACTATGCGGCATTTCAGGGTTATCCATTACTTACTGGACACCCTGTACATATATCATTGGAACAACCCTCAACATCTGCGGAGGCCGGGGTCGGACAAATAATTTATACAATAGTTCAAGAAACAGCAACTATGTCAGATGAGTCGCAGTCGCATTTGGAAATTAAAGAACTTCTGAGCAGTTGGAATCTTGGACAGTGGACACCTGTCAGATTTTTTTATCTGTAAGTCAAATTATTTTTTTCTCAATTATCAATTATAGCCTAGTTAGTACGAGTAGTTCCTTTTCGAAAAAAATTAAAATTTTAAATACCGATTTTCTATCTGTTTCATGCGTTATATTAGGTATAACCAATGCCAAAAAGGCTTTCCTTGAGAATAATTAAATAAACTGGAGATCTTAAAAATTTTGCAATTTTTCGATCCGATGTTGTAAGAATCATACTTACATTCACATAAATTTGATTTATTATGATCATGATCAATTTTTCAATAGATCTTGTGCAATGTATAAGATATATAGGGTAAAGTCGGGTGATATGGCACCACGGAAGATATGGCACCCTTTCAATATCTCCCACTTAATAACTTCTCTTCAAAACAAAGAGAACAACATATCATTCAGTATTACGAAAGCTCTTGAAGTATTCAGTTCAAATCGCAGCAGCTCGTGAGGTACTACATATACAGGCGGAGAAAAGAAAAGGGAGTGTGTATTAAACAAAAAGTTATTTTGTGTATTAGTGAAGTTCGTGGTAATACTAAAGTATTTGACGCCAGGTGTTCATTTAAAAAGAAAACAAAAAAAATAAACGTGTTTGTTTCTGTTTACTTACTGCTATAACTGTGCGTGCTTGATTGTTCATGTTTTTTGGAATAGCAGAAGCAAGATCAAAAAGGCACCTCAGAAGTCCGGGAGATATGGTCCCGGTCCCATTTCCCCCGCTCTAACTTTACTGTACTTTATTATCATTTTTAATTAAGCATTTACTTAAATTTCAGAAATCCTTTAATTATTATTTTGTTGCTTTGACAAATTTCTTTCAGAAATGCCCAATTTATAAAACAAAATCATCTGCAAATCACGTCACGAATGACTTATTGATTTTTCAACAGCTTAGCGCATAACAGTTGAAGTGCTTTAAATTTTAAAGGAAAAACATTTTCTTATGCTATTCAAAAACAGTTCAGTTTGAGATCTGGCAATGTTTGACAACAAGTTAATGGAGTGGAGATCCTCTCTAGGTATCGGAGAGCAGCAAATTGATATGTTTACCTTGCGGGCAAATTCATGCAGCCCATCATTTTCATCTTCGCCAACGTCTTCAATAAGAGAAGATCCATCTGCGCCTGCTATATCTCTTTCTTTAATTTTAAAAACTCACCAAAGGCGAGAGACATAGAAAAATTCTATGAACAAAACTCCAGGCTTCAGAATATACATCGACAGGCGTTGATCACATTAATATGTGAATATTTAATCGACAACCATCTTCATTTGAATTTATACACTAGCTACATGCTAGAGGAAGAAGTATTGCAAAAATTCAAAGGGGAAAAGCTTGAGTTTTACCGCACTGGTAAAAGAGGTTTTTTTTTACAATTGCCATAAGCACCAGTTTGATGATGTTTTCCCTCATACTTTGGGAACAATGTACTTTGCGACCCATGTTGTGTTAATTCTTGAGAATTCTTGAAAATTATAATTATTTTATTTCCAAAAAAAAGAGAGACTAATTGTTAAGGTATCCCTACTGGTCTTATGGCTTTGTCCGTCACTGTATACATGAGTTTTATCAACTCCGGAACACTTAAGGTTTTGGGATGATTTTAAAATCATATCGGAATCGAATATTACACCTTCACCTCCACATAAATAAAGCTAGCTTAAGTGTAACAGATATTAAATTAAATTATCTTTTCTTCACCTTCATTTTGCCTTCAGCTCCGGAAGTTGATGCAGAAGAGTGTATTAGGAGCATCAAATAATATTTGAATAGTATCATAACTTGTCAACTTCAGAGTTCGACAGCTGTTGTCAAGCTTGTAGCCAATAAAGACTGGATCAAATATATAAAGAGACAACATTACACACCATTTTTGAGGAATGGCCGGATTACAAGAAGCCAGGAGGTTATCGTTTGGTAAGCTTTAATTTCAAGAAATTATATTTTTAGACTACGAACCTAAAAAAAATTTATTATCTTTAAGATTGACAAGGATTTTGGGGTTGTTTTTCGAAATTCCCCAAGAGTTCTTTGGAAGTATCCAGAGCAGGCTGGCAATCTAAGAAAGTTTCACACGAAAAATCGTTTAAAAGAGCGAGGAGCGCTCCCGACCACCAAGAGCCCAACAACCTTTTCGGACAAATGGCTAATATGCCCAACATTTGAGAAATCATGGCCAGTGAGCCCAACACATTGTTTTAGTATGGCCCTTGGGTCCACCATAACTTTCTTAATTGTTAACTTAATTCATTCTTAAATTATGTACAACCGAAATTAAATATAGCACTAAGTGTTCATCCCTAATATCTTCAATCTATAAGGTCAAACGAATTTTAGATTGTAAATTAATTTGAGTAATTACGTTGGTACGAGTACTTTCTTCTTCGGAACTCTTCCACAGAAAGTTTTTATAGTAGAGTAGCTGAGAGAATGCTCAGGTCAAATGGGAAATCTCACAAATATGGAGTAAAGGTGTACAAGCTCTGTGACACTAATGGATACACATACACCAGCTCAATTTATGCCGGAAAATGTGATAATAACAATTAGAGAGGAAGACCAACTGAAAGCACTTCACACAGCACCCAAATTGTGTTAGACCTTGTTGATCGTTATTTGGGCAAATGCGAAACAATGACCACCGATAATTTTTATACATCAGTATCGCTGGCCAAGCATCTGATTGAGCGTGAAACACACCTAGTTGGAACATTGCGAAAAAATAGAGCTGGAAATCCAAAGGATGTGACAAACGCTAAACTAAAAAAAAAACGATATTATTGGGCGTGAAAACTCGGGAATAGTGATTGCAAAGTGGAAGGACAAACGTGACGTGCTTATGCTTAGCACGAAGCACGACTTAAAGGTTATTTCCACGGGTAAGAAAAATCGCAACGACGATGATATAAAAAAAATTGAAGATGATCATGGAGTACAATAAAACAAACTTCATAATCAAACATAGATAATTAGAAATTCAAAGAAATTATGGCACACGCGGCTCCGCAACTGCCAGCATCCACTAGAATTGTATCTTTATCACAACAAAATAAAGTGATAAATGTTCGAGGAACTAGTCATACCACTTGGTACACATATCCATCAACTAAGCTGGCAACTGGGAAACCTTCATTTACAGTGAAGATGCGACTTGGTAACCCTCGAATCACACTTCCTCAAATTCGCACATCAGTATTTCAAGCATTGATATCAGGCAATTTGCTAGTTAAGGAGGTGAATCTCTATCTTTACCTTAAAGCCAGTCAAGTCACAGGTACTCTGCAGGAACATTGGATCTCCTACAATCAAACCATAGGACGAGCACAAGACGAAGTGAGTCCTTTAAATATAATTAATATAACTGAGGCTCAAGACGATATGGCCGATCTAGGGGCTGGTGCAGATCCCGGAGAGGATCAGGATTTGTTCTTACTTTGTTATTTATTCTGTATTTACAGATATGCAAGGGCCAACACACAGACCCAAAGAACCACTTTAGGGACCAACATAGAAAATTTTCTAACTGGTTTACCAGGTGGAGCGAGGAGAACAGATATAACTCTCTACCCAGGGACTAGTACAATCGGTCAGAATTTCGAGACTGATGGCACATTTGTAGGTCTTGTAAGTGCATATGATATGTTTTTTATCAAATTCGATAAACATGAGTATGCTATGTCACGATATGGTTCTCAGCCTTCCAGACATAAGGATTGTGCTTCGTTGCTCATATTTATTCAAACTCAAACTTATCTGGGTTTGAGAACACCTGGAGACCTTATGAAATGGGTCTTCACAGAAGAGTTAGAAAAAGAAGTCTTCATCTTGTATAAAGATGAAGAAGAATATGCACGCAGAAAAATAATTTTTAACCGAGTGCGTTTTTCGGTGGGTTAAAAAAAATGTGTTAAAAATAGCGTAGTCTTATTTAAAAACTACGTAGTTAGTTTAGTTAAAAACAGTGAAGTAAACTCGGTTAAATGAGATTATTTAAAATTACCGTCCGAAAAGGTTATTTTAATCGACAAACTTTGTTAAATTAATCGAGAAACTCGGTTAAGATAAGAAATGTTCTAAATTTTTCTTTTAACCGAGTAACTTGGCTTATTTAAACAATTAAACTTATTTAATTTAGCACATACCTTATTAATATTAACCGTAGACCTACGTTTGGGTCGTTTTCGACCCATTTCTTTTGCGTTATCGAAAATATTAAAATAACTACTTTTTATATTTGGCTGTTTTTTCATGACTTTGTTCCATGAACCTTTATGCATCGAATTCAAGATGTTTTAGGTTTAAAAACTAAGTTGACCATGATTTTTTTGGAATTTGTGTGTTTTCTGTCAGATTGGGTCGTTTTCGACCCGGTATATGAAAACTCATTTCGTTTTGAAATTTCGTTGTGGTTTGACTGTTTTTTTTTATTTCAATAAGAAAAAAGATTATTTTGAAAAAATGTCGAGTTTTTCATAAAGTGATGACGATTTTTCCGCGGATAGTGATGAAAATTTTGTGCCTGAAGTTGGAAGTGCTAGAAATGAAGAGTTCGATTCATCTGAATCAGAGAATGAAGGTGAAGAAAGACCTATAGATTCGGCGTTTGCCGATTCCCAGTTTGTCTCTAAAAACGATATAATTTGGAGCCCAACTCCACTGAATCCATCAGGTATGTTACAAATTTTTCAATTGCACGGTTCATTTTTCCTGAAGTTCATGCTTCTAGTCGCACGCGCTTGAGCAGAAAACATAATTTCAATGAAACCCGTTACGCTATTGCCCGAGTTGATGTTCTGATGGATTCATTTTTATTGTTTTTTCCGATTCAAATCGAGAAAATAATTATTGAAAACACAAATAATTACGCCGCTCAAAATTTGGAGATAAACATAAAGAAATAGATAAGAGCAAGCTACATGCATATTTTGGCGTCTTGATACTCGCGGGTGTTTACAAGTTTTTTTTTTCAATTTTTGTCGGCTCTCTTCGAAGACATGTGGTTATTCTCAGATCTAAAAGAGAACGAACTGAATATTTGTTTGACGCAGATTTTGGTCGCCCAATATTCCGAGCAATAATGTCCAAAGAGATATTCCAATATCTTAGAAAACTTCTGCGATTCGATGATCCCACTAGTCGAAGACAAAACCAAAAAGGAGCCAAGGACAAATTTGCCCCAATTAGAAGTTTATGGGACAAATGGGTTGAATTGCTGCCATTGTTCTATAATCCATCGTTCTGTGTTACTGTCGACGAGCAACTTCTTGGTTTTCATGGTCGATGCTCATTCAGGCAATATATGCCAAATAAGCCTGAAAAGTACGGGTTGAAGTTTTGGATGTGTACTTGTGCCGAAACTTCCTACAATTGGAAAATTCAGCCATATTTAGGAAAAGAAGTTGGAGGTGTTGCTGAAAGCAACCAAGGTGAGCGTGTCGTCCTGGATTTAGTAGAAGGATTGAAGGGACACAACATCACTATGGATAACTTTTTTACATCTTATGAATTGGGCCAAAAACTACTACAAAAGAACTTGTCTATGGTTGGCACCCTTAGGAAGAATAAAAGAAGTATACCACCGAAGCTTTTATTTGAAAAAAAAAACAACCTTTATTTCAATCGACATTTGCGTTTACCGACACCACAACATTAGGTTCGTACATGAGTAAGAAGAACAAGTGTACTTTAGTACAAAGCACAATGCATTCCATCGCTGATGTTGGTCCTGAACCAAAGAAAATGCCAGAGATAATCCAATTCTACAACAAAACAATGGGCGGTGTTGATAATGCTGCCAAAATGCTTTCTGGATTCAGTGCAAAACGCAAAACAAACCGCTGGCCAATGTGCGTCCTTGCTAATATAATTGATATTTCGGCATTGAATGCCTTTATTATCTATTCGCAAATTGATCTATGATATCAGGCTTCAAGAGGGAAGCAAAGCCGAAAAAAGTTTTTGCATGATTTGGGTATTGAATTCGCCAAAGAGTATATGTCCAACCGCTCAAGAGCACCTAGAGCATCATGCTCACTTGTCCTTCAGGCGACACTAGCTGGCTCATCTTCGTCTATAGTGACTTCTATTGGAGGAGACTTGAATCCTACAGCTAAGCGGCCTAGAATAGATTCACCGCAGCCAAAAAAGCGTGGCAGATGTGCTTTATGCATAGAAAGAAAAACAAAAGCCAAAGACAACAAAACAGAGTTGGTCTGCGTTTTCTGCAGGAAAAACGTCTGTAAGAATATACATAAACGTAATGTATGTGTAAAATGTATTGAAAACTTTTAGATGTACATATTTACTTTTGATATTATTAATAAATATGAATAAAAAGAATAAGTTTTTGTAAAAAGTATTCATTATTGTTCTTATTCTCTTAAGAAATATATGAGGGTCGAAAATGACCCGTTAACGTAAGATTAGTCGTATTTTCTTAACGTAGGTCTACGGTTAAACAACCTTCTTGTTTAAATCCACCTAAAATGTAAGTTGTTTAAGTTTACTGAGTACGTCGGTTGAAATAACCCACAAGATTTATTTAATTTTACTACTTAAATGGGTTAACAATAAATAATCGATTCGTTTAATTTAACCGAGTCATTGTTTCTTTTTACTGAGTGATATTTGTTCTAATTTGCGGAACCTATTTAATCGTTTTAATAGGTTACATTTACCGAGTAAATGGGTTATATTGACTAAGTACATAGGTAAACTAAAGTGCATGTGTGCGAAATCTATTTAATCGTTTTAATGTGTTATATTCACCGAGTAAATGGGTTATATTAACCGAGTAAATGGGTAAACTACAGTCAACTGGTACATGTGTGAGGAATCTATTTAAACGTTTTAATGGGTTATATTTACCGAGTAAATGGGTTATATTAACCGAGTAAATGGGTAGACTACAATGCATGTATGCGGAATCTATTTAATCGTTTAAATGGGTTATATTCACCGAGTAAATGGGTTATATTAACCGAGTAAATGGGTAAACTACAGTCAACTGGTACATGTGTGAGGAATCTATTTAAACGTTTTAATGGGTTATATTTACCGAGTAAATGGGTTATATTAACCGAGTAAATGGGTAGACTACAATGCATGTATGCGGAATCTATTTAATCGTTTAAATGGGTTATATTCACCGAGTAAATGGGTTATATTAACCGAGTAAATGGGTAAACTACAGTCAACTGGTACATGTGTGAGGAATCTATTTAAACGTTTTAATGGGTTATATTTACCGAGTAAATGGGTTATATTAACCGAGTAAATGGGTAGACTACAATGCATGTATGCGGAATCTATTTAATCGTTTAAATGGGTTATATTCACCGAGTAAATGGGTTATATTAACCGAGTAAATGGGTAAACTACAGTCAACTGGTACATGTGTGAGGAATCTATTTAAACGTTTTAATGGGTTATATTTACCGAGTAAATGGGTTATATTAACCGAGTAAATGGGTAGACTACAATGCATGTATGCGGAATCTATTTAATCGTTTAAATGGGTTATATTCACCGAGTAAATGGGTTATATTAACCGAGTAAATGGGTAAACTACAGTCAACTGGTACATGTGTGAGGAATCTATTTAAACGTTTTAATGGGTTATATTTACCGAGTAAATGGGTTATATTAACCGAGTAAATGGGTAGACTACAATGCATGTATGCGGAATCTATTTAATCGTTTAAATGGGTTATATTCACCGAGTAAATGGGTTATATTAACCGAGTAAATGGGTAGACTACAATGCATGTATGCGGAATCTATTTAATCGTTTAAATGGGTTATATTCACCGAGTAAATGGGTTATATTAACCGAGTAAATGGGTAAACTACAGTCAACTGGTACATGTGTGAGGAATCTATTTAAACGTTTTAATGGGTTATATTTACCGAGTAAATGGGTTATATTAACCGAGTAAATGGGTAGACTACAATGCATGTATGCGGAATCTATTTAATCGTTTAAATGGGTTATATTCACCGAGTAAATGGGTTATATTAACCGAGTAAATGGGTAAACTACAGTCAACTGGTACATGTGTGAGGAAGGTGACGTGAAATATAGCCAAACAAAATAAAGCCAAATTCGAAAATTTTGGCAGTATTTCGTTTTTAAAAACGAAATAACGCCAAATTCTCAATTCGGCTTTATTTCGATTTAGAAAACGAAATAATACCAATTTGGCAGTATTTCGATTTGAAGTTATGCAGAATTAGGTCCCGAAGTCAGAAGTCCTACTCATGTGGGTCACTATGGTGGGTCAGTAGTCCCAAATTTATTTTATACTCTATCGGACAAAAGTCCCAAATGAAGAAAAATGTTTTTTATGAGAATCATTAAATTTATTTGTACTCGTCACAATTATATGAAAACAAAAAACGTTAATCGTAAAAATAAAACAAAAAAATGTGTACACATAACTACAACTATATATAAACAAGCCTTTTTTCGAAAAAATTGACAGAGCAATTAATTTTTCAAAGCTGCTGCCGTTTCCTTTAATTTGGAAAAGTAACAACCACGCATCATTGTAATGCACGCTTGTGTCTGGATCTGGAAAGCAGGTGCTGCATTGCAATGATTCATTTTGAGCACCGTTTTTCACTTTCGTCTGAGGATGATGACGATCTGTAACATTCAAAATCAATTTGGTTTGATTGGGGGCGAAACGAGCGGAAAAAATTTTGCCCAAAAGAGAATCAATTTGGGGTGTGAAAATAAAAAAATTCGCGCGAATTTTTTTATTTTCACACCCCAAATTCATTCTCTTTTGGGCAAAATTTTTTCCGCTCGCTTCGCTCGCTAGCAATTATTGTACCTGCTTAATTTTTTAGTTCAAGCTCTAATTCCTTTATTGAAATAAAACAAGTGAGACTGAGTTAAGGTTTAGTATTGCAAAACTAGTACTTACGTCTGCATACACATGATGCAAGAAAACTGAAAATCCCATCAATACAAACATGTCTTTCTGATGGAGCTGTTAATGTAATTGAAACAGCTCAGTTATTTTAGGTGACAAAAAGATGCAATAAGATGAAACTGGGTTCAAGTACAATGTGCTTGTAGAATTCCCTACTCTCACCGAACACCAATTATTATAATATAATAATAATATAATAACTAACATTCCTCGAAAAAAACCTGTTTAAGTGCATAGCTCAGTTTCATGCTGGAAACTAATTCCACCAAAAAAATTGTGCAGTTATTTCCCACCCACAGTGGGAATTTATTCCACTTTAAAATGTGGAGCAAACTGCCACATTGACTGCGGTAAATTCCCGTGCGGAGCAGATTCCCGTAAAGTTATTTCCCTGCATTCGGAATACTAAAAATACTAAAATACTAAAATATTCGGGGTTATTTCCATTATTTTTTTGGCCTTATTTCTTTTTTAAATCGAAATAAAGCCAAATTGGTCGTATTTCGTTTTGAAAAACGAAATAAGGGCGCTATTTCATTTGGCATTATTTCACGTCACCGTGTGAGGAATCTATTTAAACGTTTTAATGGGTTATATTTACCGAGTAAATGGGTTATATTAACCGAGTAAATGGGTAGACTACAATGCATGTATGCGGAATCTATTTAATCGTTTAAATGGGTTATATTCACCGAGTAAATGAGTTATATTCACCGAGTAAATGGGTTATATTAACCGAGTAAATGGGTAAACTACAGTCAACTGTTACATGTGTGAGGAATCTATTTAAACGTTTTAATGGGTTATATTTACCGAGCAACGCTGCTCCAGACACTAATACTTATATCATATGGCGTCTCCCATATACATTTAACCCTTTTAATGTGCTAAATGAACCCTTCAAGTGTGCTAAATGAACCGAGTAGAGGGTTACATGTACTTTATGTGCATCGTGTACAACGCATTTCATTTTCTGAACTCAGTTCATTCTGTGATGTGAAGTTGAAGTGTTAAGTCGCGTTTTGAACTCTTAAGTGTTTTAATTAAAAATTATCTATTCGAACCAAGGTAAAGTGTTGTTTATGGACGGTCAATTTAAATAAAAACTGTAGAATTGTGTGTGAAACAGTGTTTTCTAAAAAAACAGAACAATAATTAGAAGTGGAATCCATTTTCAATGGACGAGGTTGTGGCATGCCTGTTGCGCCAGTGGGGCCTTGAAGCATACATTCCAAAATTTGAAGGTAAGTTTATTTTGCATTACCTAATTGTTTAAAAAATAAAATAATCAACTATTTACAATAACAATATGTTAAAGTACAAAAAAGTTTGTTAATTAACCGAGTGATAGTTTATTTTAATCGAGTAAATGTGTTCACATAAGTTACCCAGTTTCTTATTTAATTTAACCGAGTTGCTCGTTTACCATAACCGAGAGAGTGTGTAAGTGCGGTGTTACACGGCTCATGTATTTAACGCGCAGTTGTAGTTTATTTTGTTTTGAACTCTGATTCAGTGATGCGCTCATTATAATTGTTTTCAATTATTTTTTTTATTGCTTTTTCTTTCGCACTCCATTCATGCAAAGTAAAACATGCGTCGTGTAATACCGCAATAACTGCACTGCAACCAGAAAAAATGAATCACTCTAGAAAATAAACTAGCAACGACAATGTTCTGGTTGTGCTACACCAAATTAGTATTTTGAAAGTTTGTTGTGATTTTCTGATAATTCGAAAAAAAAATCAAACACATAGTAAAACAAACAGTTTCTGTTCCATAAAGAAACAACAATTAAGGGATATGAAATACACATATAATTATTCCAAACCAGTTCTGAAAGTATCATTTTCAGACACAAAGAGGTCCTTATGTTTACGCATACATTGTGTACACATACTTTCTGTGTGTGGCATGAATCTAGTATCACATTTCTCAAAAAATTCAAGGACACAAAATAAAAACAAATTTCCTGTCAATTTGTTTTTGTAATGAAATGAAGAACAAAAATAATTTTTTCGAAATAAAAAACAAGTGTGCGAGCACAGTTGCCATAACAGTATTTCAAAATATCTGCACATGAGACGAAAAAAGTCCTCAATGTAGATATCTTAGAAAATAAAACGCATATCTTATTCCACTTTTTTTAATTATTAAAATGCATAACTTTGTAAATAGTGTTAAATAGGGTAACTGTACCAGTCTCCGGCGACTTTGAACCCACTTCGTCAAACTTGATTGCTGCTTGACTGACACCTAATTTCTTCGAAATAATGTCTTGCAAGGCTTGCTTTTAAGTTGCCTGCATTCATCTTGAATAAAAAAAATAAGACTATTCGTATCCTCTCTATCTACGCTACACAACTAAACCATAGCAATTTAATGCATCTGAAATACCTACTTACTTGTTTCAAGGTTAACTAGTTATTGTTTCTTTTTTCCAAACCCGTTTTCAGGCACTTGGAATCTTTCAACACTTAACTGATGCGCTGTTTTTTATGCACATCAGATTCAAATAATATGCCTTCGATAGGGTGGTTTTGGTTGGTTTCTTTTTGTGTTTTTTGTATGCATATGCATACCAGTGAAGAAAAATGTTATTCTCAAAGAAATAGAGAGGTGGAGGCAATAAACTGGTTTTATTATTCTCATTTTTAGGTTTCGGTACTGTTGATATCGCATGATCGATTTAAATCATTTTGATTTCAAAATATTGTGTTTGTGTGACAGAGAATAAAAAATGATAATATAATTTTTAGAGTTTTTTTTCTTCATTTTTAATCCATTAGAGGGATGATAATGAAAAATTTTAATTCTGGATATAAACCAGTACCTTTAACAAGGAAATTAAGGGTTTCAAAAAGAATTTGAACATAAATAAAAAATTAAGTAAAGGCTTGGAACTGTCCGGAGACTAGATTTTCGCTTTTTTTGTGCAAAAATGCAAAACTCAATTTATTTTCTTTGGTTATTGGAAGTTCATTATACATATTTTCTTTGGAACAAACACCATTTGATTACAAAATCGCACAAGATCAACTATTCCCAGCATTTTTGTCAAAGGTCTGCCACTATTTTTTTGCTAAGAAAACAGCAGAACAGCAGCGGCTGCTGCTTAAATCACCCATAGCTTTTCCCTTACACATTCGATCGGTTTGAAACTTCGTATGTATATGTGGAAAATGTTATTGATTCTGTATTTTGTTGTTTTTTTTTGCAAATTCTGTGCTTAGTTTTTCTTTTATTTCACATAAAGGCAAAATCGTCCGGACACTGGGGCCTGTTCGGAGACTGGTGCAGTTACCCTACAACTTTACTAAATTTGTTTGCGTTTGAAACAATTTCACAGAGTCAGTTAAAAAAATAAAGTTTCTTAAATTCGTTGAAGTCATTATTCATTTAAGAGAAAGTTGAAAACAAATTGAATATTCTAAAAGTACACCGTTATCATTCTTATACTTGTTATACACTTATAAGTTTAAAATTTTTAAGATAATTGCGCACTTCAAAATGCTGTTAATGGCAACTCTCGGCATGAACTATATGATGAAAATAACTACAAACTAAACGTCGAAGTTTTTTACTAGGTCTTTCCTTCACAATACTTTTGGATTCACGTTAAATAAAGTTATTTTATTGATTTCAATGTTATATTGTCTAAAATTCAATATTCTCATTACTGACACAAATTTCAATCTCATCTTAGAAAACAATATTTCGTTAATGACATTGGCTCTTCTTGGACCGGAAGATATAAGAGATATATTTTCTAGCATTGGACACCGAGTTTTATTCTCTAAAAACTTGTCGGAGTATAAAAAGTTAATGTACCCAAGCACTGAAAACGATTTGGTTAGTTTTGTTACATTCATTTTACAGTAGAATTAATCATTCGTCATTGAAAGGTTTAAATAATGTGTTACAGGTTTTTGAAACACAGTTATCTGATATAACTGTAGAATCAGCATCTACTAACATACAAGAATTTCCATTTAATGAGCTGATTTCCTTTACTCAAGGAAGCGGAAGTATGATTCAAAAGCAAAGCAAAGAAAAAACAAATAACAATTCAACCGAGGAACTCGTACGTTTGTATATTTTTCACTTTTACTTTTTCCCAATCCAATCCTACATTGTACTTAAATCAATACGGCCTCTAGAAATAAAACATTTCATAATACATACAGTAGAATTTCGCTAACTTGAACACATACAAAGTGAGGCCTGTTTAAGTCATTGAATTGTTACTGGACAAATATAAAGAGTTCTGGGTTTATATATGTTTTCATTATTATTAAGGGCTTTTGTTTGAATGTCAACATTCTAACTTTATTGTCCAAATTTCCAAACACTTACTTCCCGCACTTCAAACTCTTGCAGATAATTACTTGAGGATAAATAACGCCTCAGGAACATACACATTCCGGAAAAAAATAAAAAACGTTGAAGTTAAAGAGTTTCAAAAAAGTATCTTTATTTTAACTTGAAGGGACAGAAATGAAATTGTTCAAGTCATTTAAGATGCCTGATTCAAGTTAGCGAGTATATATTACTTTGATAATTTAAGAGTTTGAAACTTGACTTTATTTTAAGATAACCAAATAGTTAACTTTTATTAGGGGTTAATAATTTATTCCGTTTCAGAGCTTGACAGAACTGCTTGAAAGAACCTTAGAAGGAAAAGGTTTGCTCTCAGTTCCTAAATCTACTCCTCTAGACAATAAGTTTCGATTAATTCTTGTCCGCTTAATCGGAACCCATATTTTACAACATCATCCGGAAAGAAATATCACAAACAAAATTTATTCATATTGGACAAATGAAATTGCCAACCTATTTACTGCGGAAAAAAAGACAGTTTATTTGATCAACAACATAACTGAAACTAGCCGTGGAATTATAAGCCGCTGGGGAGGAAAGCTCCCAGATCAAATTCATAATTTGAAAAGGAAATATAGGGCATCTGGCCTTATCCCAAAGCGATCAAGAATATATTCTTCTTCTCCATCTCCTTCAACTTCAAGTTCATCGCAATTGGAAATTTTCCAGGAAACAAACAATTTGCTAAATGATGTAGATTGCGAGGATGCCCTTCACTGGCTGAGAAATTCGAGTCATCCCTGGACTACGGTAGAGGAGAAGTGGGTGGCCACCACACCGGCACGTCTGCATATACTTAAGCAAATGACCATTGACAATTACCTTAAGGAGTTCCCTGCTTTGAAAAAGCCAACCGGATATCTTTTAGTAAATGTCTCACTATTTAATAATTAACACATATATAATAATATTAACTTCTCTTCAAAATTTGTTTAATCAAATTGAATACGTAATTTAATCATATCCATTTTTTTTTCAGCTGTTAAAGGACTTCGAATTTCTGTATCCCGAAAACTACAACGGGTTCATCGAGTCCTTCGCAACATATAAAACACAAATATTCCAATTAGCTGCAAAAAGGACAGGAAGGGATAAATGCGTCCAGAACTTGCTGTCCCTTGAGAAAAGTAAGTAAAATTACAAATTACGATTTAACTTATCAATTAACTTGTTTTTGTGATTTTTTTTTCTATATGCATTTACTGACTAAAGATGTACCTTATATTTCATTTCAGCTTCCGAGGATTCAAGCAACCTTGGAGCCTTACTCCTTATTCCTTCATTACTATCCGTAAAAACTTTTAAGCTCAAAGGAGCTACTAAAAAAGTTTGGAGACCATCGAAAGCCGAAGTGCGGGAGGCATTCATCACGCACGTTAAAACCGATGCAGAGATCTGTGAAGCTGTTTCTGCGCGGAAACACAGGCTTGAAGAATACAATCTAACATTACAACCTTTCATCATTGCGGTTGGTGAGTCACTGAATAGTGTCAAATCGTATTTTGTAATTGTTAATGATCATAGATATTTCATTCCAACAATTGTTGAAGCAGTTGATGCGTGTATAAAAATAATTTTTACCCTTAACGCTAAATATCCTGAGGAGTGTTCCTGTACGTGGATGTTTATTCAGAACGGTTTCTATAAAATAAAAACCCGTTATGATAAAACATCCACTGCCACCAATACTCTCCTCTCTGAGCTAGGGATGACGGAGTGAATACCAGTTTCAGTTTCATTTTTCATTTTATCCTCTTATCGAAGTTCGATAGTCTAAGCACACTTATATTAGTTTTGAGAGACACTACTGTTTTTTTTTTTGTGGTCTGAAACAACAGTCGTTTGTCTTCACAAAGCTAATAATAGTTTTGATTTCATTTCATTTTTCATTTTATCCTCTTATCGAAGTTCGATAGTCTAAGCACACTTATATTAGTTTTGAGAGACACTACTGTTTTTTTTTTGTGGTCTGAAATAACAGTCGTTTGTCTTCACAAAGCTAATAATAGTTTTGATTTAATTTCATTTTTCATTTTATCCTCTTATCGAAGTTCGATAGTCTAAGTACACTTATATTAGTTTTGAGAGACACTACTGTTTTTTTTTTTTGTGGTCTGAAACAACAGTCGTTTGTCTTCACAAAGCTAATAATAGTTTTGATTTCATTTCATTTTTCATTTTATCCTCTTATCGAAGTTCGATAGTCTAAGCACACTTATATTAGTTTTGAGAGACACTACTGTTTTTTTTTGTGGTCTGAAACAACAGTCGTTTGTCTTCACAAAGCTAATAATAGTTTTGATTTCATTTCATTTTTCATTTTATCCTCTTATCGAAGTTCGATAGTCTAAGTACACTTATATTAGTTTTGAGAGACACTACTGTTTTTTTTTTTTTTGTGGTCTGAAACAACAGTCGTTTGTCTTCACAAAGCTAATAATAGTTTTGATTTCATTTCATTTTTCATTTTATCCTCTTATCGAAGTTCGATAGTCTAAGCACACTTATATTAGTTTTGAGAGACACTACTGTTTTTTTTTTTGTGGTCTGAAACAACAGTCGTTTGTCTTCACAAAGCTAATAATAGTTTTGATTTCATTTCATTTTTCATTTTATCCTCTTATCGAAGTTCGATAGTCTAAGTACACTTATATTAGTTTTGAGAGACACTACTGTACACTTATATCAGTTAAAAATTCATCATATTTTTCATTTTATCCTCCTTATAGAAATGCGAAAGTTCTTGATGTATTTATACAAATTCTGATTTTTTAATTATCCTAACACATCAGTTTTGAGAGACACTGCTGTTATTTTAATTTTTTTTTTGTCAAAAAACACAGTCGATTGTCTTCCCAAAACTAATATCAGGTCCAGATTACTTTTAACTTTATCCTCTTTATCTAATTACGTGCAAAAATCATAATGGCTAATTGCTTTTTATGTGGGACTAGGCTCAGAGATCTTAAATGTCTTAGGCAACATTTGTCTTTTTGCATAGTGACCAAAAAATTATTCAATATAATTGTAATGAAGGTAATTGTAGCAGATCATTTCAAATTTTCAGTTCATTTCAAAGACATTTTAATCAAAATCATTGCCTTCGAAACAGTTATGAAGAACAAAAACAAGGTGCACTTGTCTCTTCTCCTGTTGCTACACCAAACATTATAGTTTCACCCAAGCGTTTAAATTTCTCTCCTAATAAACAATCACCGAAAGTTGCAGTTAAAGACATGACACCAACAGTTGATAAGGCCATGTCAATTTTTATTGCTTCTTTATATGGAAATGCACTTCTGCCCAGAAATGTTGTTCAGCAGGTAATTTGCGGCTTTGAGGATTTTTTGAACTCTTTAAGCTCAGCGGTTGAGACGTGTGTGGAAGAAGTTTGCTTAGAGCACCCACAAGCTGGTGATGTCTCAAAGTCTTTAGTAAAATGTATCGCACCTCATATTGTTTCTCCTTTAAATTCGTTTAGAACAGAGCACAAAAGAATGAATTATTTTATTTCACAAGAGTCATACATTAAACCTGAAAGCGTTGTTATTGGTCAGCGAAGCATTTCATTCCTTTAAGAAAAGTTTTAAAACGTTTTTTTTCTCTTGATTCCATATTATCTGAAACACTTCAATACATACATTGTATAAAAAATAAAAAAGTGGTTGAAAACTTTATTCAAGGTTCGTATTGGAGAAAGAGGATGACGTTTCATACTAATAAACTTGTACTGCCGTTGTTTCTGTATTTTGATGACTATGAAGTAGGAAATGTGCTCGGAAGTCATGCTGGTATTCATAAGCTAGGAGCAGTTTATGTCTCAATTCCCTGTTTACCACCATGGCGCTCTTCAGTCCTGTCAAATATATTTTTAACTCTTCTGTTCCATTCTTCTGATAGAACAGAATTTGGTAACAATGTTATATTCCAACCTATAATTGATGAATTCAATTTTCTTTCTGAAGAAGGTATTCAAATAAACATTCAAGATTTCAATGAAAAGATTTATTTCTAGCTTGGTTTAATCCTCGGTGACAACCTAGGTATACATTCAATGATAGGGTTTTCTGAAAGTTTTTCAGCCAATTATTCATGTAGGGTATGTAAAGTCCCAAAAGAAATGTTAAGAAAACAGTTGTATGAGGATACCACACTTTTACGACAAATGTCAAGTTATGAAGCCGACCGGGCTCTTAATAATTTATCCTTAACAGGTATAAAAGAAAAGTGTGTCTTCTTTGGAATCAAATATTTTGATTTATTTGACCAGGTAGGTGTTGATATCATGCATGATGTGTTAGAAGGCATTGCAAAATATATTTTAAGTTTTATTCTCATAGAATATACAGGAACTTCCCAACTCTTCTCCCTTACTCTTTTTAACGAAAAGCTTTTGGCATTTGACTACGGTCCTGATATTAAAAATAAACCATGCTCCATAGAAAAAGAACATCTTAAACGAGGAAGTATTCGACTGTCCTCTGGAGAAATGATAACCTTAATACGATATTTTGGACTTCTCATTGGTGATTTTGTCCCAAGAGAAAATAAGATTTGGACCATGTTTATAACATTTAGAAAAGTTTTCGATATCCTTTTTAGTGTAAGTATTTCAGATGGGACATCATCTTTATTACAGGTATTAGTGGCGGAACTTAATGAGCTCTATATTGACTTAACTAAAGAACCACTAAAGCCAAAGTTTCATAATCTCGTCCATTACCACACTGCTCTTAACAAATACGGTCCACTCTCTTCGTTTTGGTCTATGCGGTTTGAAGCTAAGCATAGGCAGTCCAAAATGTCTGCTAGAGCGTCATGCAACAGAATGAATATTACTCTTACCTTAGCTATGAAACACCAATTTCAGCTTAATGAAATATTTATAAAAGGCAAGCTACCTAAACTACTTTCCATAGGCCCCAAAAGAAATATGTTACCTTCAGAAAGAAAATTTATTTACTCTAAATTACAATTAAACCACGAAAAGACTTTAACTAAAGTAAATTGGGCAATGATGTCTTCAGTACGCTATGAAAACGGATCTATTTTAGTGAAAGGCTTGAGCGAGGATAGCTATAATTATGATTTTTGCACTGTAAGAAATATATACTTATATGACTTTGACAAACTGATATTCACTTGCCATTTATTTAAGACGTTAGGCTTTGATGAACACTACTTTGCTTTCGAAATAGAAAACTTACAAAAACAAGAAGAAGTCGTAATGTTTTTCGACTCATTTCCAAGTCCCATTCCTAATACCAAAACCATCCTTTCAAACGGAAAACAGTTTATAGTTTTGAGAAGCCCTTTGTAAGGCTAAGGCTTAAGCTAAATAGATTTAATTCTGTATGTTAATTGATCATTTTTGAAAAATAAACAACTGAACTATTTTAATGTATTTATTTTTACTTGTAATTTTAATTTCAAAATCTTGTACAGACAATAAATGAATTCATAAAACCATTAAATTTATTTTTAAGTATAAAATTAATGTCGTAAGCAATATAAAACTATTAATTTAAAACTTATAAAAATATTTGTATATTTATACTTATATATATGAATACACATATAATACATGTATACAATTATCTAAAAACACTGTAAATATGATGTTATGCTAACTTTATTTGATTAATAAATATTTTGTATTGCTATAATGCTTTAACCATTGAACAAAAAATGTTTTTTTTTATATATTATATATGATTCAAATAACCGTAATGTACTGTAAAATCACAGGTAAGCTACATACGTAGCCCATCAACTCGGTTAAAGTAGGCTATCACTTGGTTACAGAATTCAACTCTAACCGAGTAAAAAGGCTAATCCAACCAAGTAGATAGGCTACTTCAACCAAGTAAATGGGCTATTTTAACCGAGTAGAATGGCTACTTCAACCGAGTAGATAGGCTACTCCAACCTAGTGGATGGGCTATTTTAACCGAGTAGAATGGCTACTTCAACCGAGTAGATAGGCTACTCCAACCTAGTGGATGGGCTATTTTAACCGAGTAGAATGGCTACTTCAACCGAGTAGATAGGCTACTCCAACCTAGTGGATGGGCTATTTTAACCGAGTAGAAAGGTAACTTCAACCGAGTAGATTGGCTACTCCAACCCAGTAGATAGGCTACTCTAACCGAGTAGAACGGCTAATCCTACCGAGTAGATAGGCTACTCCAACCAAGTAAATGGACTATTTTAACCGAGTAGAAAGGTTACTTCAACCGAGTAAAATAGCTACTCCAACCGAGTAGATGGGTTATTTTAACCGAGTAGAAAGGTTACTTCAACCGATTAAATTGGCTACTCAAACCGAGTAGATGGGCTATTTTAACCGAGTAGAAAGGTTGCTTCAACCGATTAAATTGGCTACTCCAACCGAGTAGATGGCCTATTTTAACCGAGTAGAAAGGTTGCTTCAACTGAGTAAATTGGCTACTCCAACTGAGTAGATGGGCTATTTTAACCGAGTAGAAAGGTTGCTTCAACTGAGTAAATTGGCTACTCCAACTGAGTAGATGGGCTATTTTAACAGAGTAGAAAGGTTACTTCAACGGATTAAATTGGCTACTCCAACCGAGTAGATGGGCTATTTTAACAGAGTAGAAAGGTTACTTCAACCGAGTAA
This sequence comes from Eupeodes latifasciatus, assembly GCA_920104205.1. Lineage (NCBI taxonomy): Eukaryota > Metazoa > Arthropoda > Insecta > Diptera > Syrphidae > Eupeodes > Eupeodes latifasciatus. Next base: position 129,045,419 of record OV049926.1, on the reverse strand, counting down.
ATTGGCTATTTTAACCGAGTACAAAGGTTACTTCAACCGATTAAATTAGCTACTCCAATCAAGTAAAAGGGCTATTTTAACCGAGTAGAAAGGTTACTTCAACCAAATAAATTGGCTACTCCTACCAAGTAGATGGGCTGTTGTAACCGAGTAGAAAGGTTCCTTCAACCGAGTAAAGTGGCTACTCCAACCAAGTAGATGGGCTATTTTAACCGACTAAAAAGATTACTTCAGCCGAGTAAAGTGGCTACTCCAACCGCGTCGATGGGCTTTTTTAACCGGGTGGAAAGGTTACTTCAACCGAGTAAATTATCTACTCCAACTGAGTAGAAAGGCTAATATTACCGAGTAAATTGGCTATTCCAACCAATTAGATAGGCTACTTCAACCGAGTAGATTGGCTACTCCAACCGAGTAGATAGGCTAATTCAACCGAAATGGTTAGTTATTTCCATAAGTTCTAAAAACTATAACCGAGAAAATAGGTTGCTGCAACTAACTAAGTTTGTAAATTTAAACCAGTTAATAGGTTATTTTAAGCAATTCAATATGTTGCTTTTACAAACTTCTAGGCTATTCCTACCAAATAATTTTAGACCAATTTTGACAAATTTAACCGAGAAGTAGGCAAATAAAAATTTAGAACACTTCAACCGAGGACGTGGGTAAAATTTACCAATTTTTTTTAATCGAGTAAGCTCGTGTAAATTTAACAGATTGAGTTTGCAGGTGCTATATTAGCAGGTTCACTCTGTTAATTTTACACGAGTTTTCTGGTATTTTTAACCGATCATTTTTCTCCGTGTACTATAACCCATTCGTCTTTCCCTGCTTTTACTTTCCTGCTCAATATTCCTTCTTCCTGTTCCTGACTCTCGTCACCCCCCATCACCATTTCTTCTCTAATTCCCATCATCATCCCTCCCATTGCCCTTCCCTTCTTGTTTTTCTTTTTTGCCCCCTGTCTCGTCCATTTATACCCCTTTGGCAGTTTTATTTTCCACTTTTCCCAATTCTTCTCCTCCACCCACGTTTCTAGCATCACTACCACTTCCCATTCTCGTATCCCTTCCCAGAACTCTTTTTCTTTATTTACTAGTCCCGCCACATTCCAGAAGCCTATCTTCCATGTATCGTTTGACTCATCTCTACTTGTTTCCTCCCCTTCTTCCCTTATACGTTTTTTGGCTCTGTTGGTTCAACGATTTCTTCTTCCCTTTCTAAAACTTTGTCTTCCCCTTTTTGTTCTTCGACATTTCTACTTTCCTCATGTAACTTCATCTCCTGTTCTCCCTCCCTAGTCATCCTATTCTTTATGACCTCTCTTTCTTCATCCCAAACCCAAGTCTCACCATTTACTATCAGTTTGCCATATCTTATAATAACCCTCTTCCCTTTCCTCTTTTCTTCTTCTGCACGCTCTCTAATCAGCCACTGCATTCGTCTTTCTTTCCATGTTAAATCTTCTTCAATTCTCTCCTTCCTTCCTCTTAGGTTCACTTTCTTTCTCATCACCTCAGATTTACCCTCTAGTGTTTCCATCTTTACCTCTATCATACCTTCTTTCCTACCTGATCCTCTTCTTCCAACCTCCCTAGCCTCCTCTATCCTTGCTTGCGCTCCTATCCAGTCAAAAATTCTGTTAACCGTTTCTTTTATCGTACCTTGTATCTGCACATTTTTAATTATTATATTCCTCCTCCTCTTTTCTTTTTCTTGTCGTTCTACCTTTGCCTCCATCTCTTTCATCCGCTCCTCTAGGTTTTCTTTCCCTTCTCCATTACTTATTGGGCTTGCTCTTTCTTGGATTTCTGCTCTATATTTCTCTATTTTCTCCTCTATCTCCCATACGCTATTTTCTTTATTTTCTAGCGCTTCTACCCTTTTCTCTATTTCTCTTATTTCTACTTTTAGTTCTTCTCTCTCCTTTTCTCCTCTTCTGATTTCTTCTCTCATCTTTCCCATTTCCTCTTTCATCTCCACTCTCATTTCTCTCACCTCTTGTTTCACCTTTTGCATCTCTTGTTTAAATTCATACCTCATCTCCTTTAGCATCCTCTCTATTTTCGACTCTGTTTCATCATTCTTCTGCGGTGTCCTTTGCATTTTTTTACTTTGCTGGAATATCTCTGTTCCATCCTCATTCTCCTGCCCATCTTTATTTTCATTTTCTCTTTTCCTCTTCCATAGATCGCCTATATCTCCAACGGACCCTATGCTGCTGTTCCTTGACAGCCTTTCAAGGTTCGTCGGCCTTCCCCTCCCTTTGGACTTTTCCTCCGTATATCCCATTTAATTTCTTTATTTATTTTTATTATCTATTTTATTTATTCTATTTATTTTATTTATTTATTCTATATTATTTATTTTATTTGACAACTGCCAGTCAATAAATTTGAAAAAATTTTAAAACGCGCGTTTTTCACAGCGCGTTTTCTCTTATGTGGTTTTTGTCGTTTATGGTTTCTCGTCTCTTATTTGCTTTTTGGTGATGTTTTTTGACATGAACAAGATGGAGTGTTTTCTCGAAGACGAAAAAATGGAAATTTTTAAAATTTTAAATTTAAAAAACAAAAAATTAAATCTTCCGCCCGAGTCAATGTTCAATTTAGCACTATTTCCACTATCAAACGCGCTCTGTTTACCACTTTTATTACTATTTTTTCCGGGAGTGATTCCAGAACACGTCCGCACACAACAACCAATACTACTTACTTTACTTAATTTACACTATTAAATCAACAAAACAACACAAAAAGAGAAAAAGAAAAAATAAAAGTTAACACGAGCAGGCATTGACCCAGCATATAAAATGCCAACGAAGCACACGAGCTTCCGTCCAATAAAGTCAATGCGTTCCCACCGGGAAATCCGATTCCAGGTGAATGTTCGAGGTTGCATGGGAACTTCAATTGCAATATTAGAACTTCAATTGCAATATCAGCACTTAATATTATATTGATTAAGCTTGATAGAGAATTATATTCATTTTTGTATTCATTCTTATTGTTAACTTTGTAGAGTGCGGTCGCACCAAATATATTATACTATTATACCAAACTGAATTCGTGTGTTTAATTGGGACAGTGTCGAGTCCCAGAAAATTGTATTTTTTTGAACTTCAAGGATCAGAAATCCGTTACTGGCGCCCGAGCAGGGACCCGACCGTCCTGTAAAATATTATTATATACTAAAATTATCCTGGAAAAAGTGAATCTTTTCTTACGTAAAATAGGAAAAAATATATACATATAAATTGAAGTGAATGTGATCAGAACAAATAATAATCTAGAAAAGGAAAAAATATATATAAATTGAAGTGAATGTGATCAGAACAAATAATAATCTAGAAAAAGTGAATATTTTCTAGCAAAGTTACAAAGAAGCAAAAGTGAAATAAAATCACGAAGAATTAATTAAACAAAAAGTACACAAAACTATAATCGTGGAATAACATTTATGAAACTATTACTCTGTGCTGAAATATCCGAGAGGCAAATACCTAAATATAAGAAGGTGAAAGCTAAAATCAACTGTAAAGATCAACTTTAAAAATCAACTTTAAGAATCAACTTTGAAACACAACTTTAAGGAAAAGATGCTGTCATTTGTCATATTAGTAGTTCTTTTCACTCCCATGCAGACCTTGCATATATTCGCTTACGAATCACCGGTGGTAACGATTAAAGAGACAAACGCCTGGATAGCAAGCGGAGTTTTTAAACTCATACATGTAATCGACTTGAACAAATACGACACGCTTGTACAGGAAACCGAACGACTTACGTTTAACCATTTAAAGGACGAAGAAATGCGGCCTATTCTGAACTATCACATAACTCAGATCAAACAAAGGATAAATGAATTAAGAGACACGAAAATGAGGCAGGTTAGGTCAGTGAATTGGATAGGAACTGCCTGGAAATGGATAGGTGGTTCTCCAGACGCAACTGACTGGGACAATCTTTTAAAAGAACAGACAAAGATCACAGAAAACAATAACCGACAATACGTTATCAACAGGAAATTGTTTGACAAGACTCAGGAAGTAACGGAGAAACTTAATAAACTAATCGAACGCTATAATAACGCTATTCAAAAAACAGAGACAGACAAACTCAGACATGACTTACTCGATAAGATACTTATTTTAAAGGAAGGAGTTAATGAGATAATAAGAGCCTGCCAAATGGCCAAGAACGGTATCGTCAATAGTAATCTTTTGGACTCAGAAGAAATTAATACCATAGTGAACGAACTCGAAACTCTACCTTACCAAAATGTTGTAGAAGCTGTCGAATACGGACGACCTTCTGTATATTGTAATGGTACATTGCTCCTTTACATACTATCTATACCGAAAATTGACCCTAAGGTTCACCACCTAATCACCGTTCATGCAGCGATTAGAAACAACAAACAAGTTGACTTAGACTACTCCAGACTATTACTAAGCCATGACGCAACTTACGGGTTAAATGAAGATTGTGATAACATAGGTAACACCTCGGTGTGTAACGAAAACATACTTAAAAAACTCCCCGAAAACTCTTGCATTCCTAGACTTCTTAAGGGTGGAAATGCATTATGCAACTACAAAACGACAAACGAAGAAATCATAGAAATGGTCGGAGAAAATACAGTTTTCCTTACGAATTTCAATGGCTCTATTTTAAATAAAAACTCCTCTATTCCTTTAGAAGGTACGTACCTGATCCAGCTAGACAACGAGATGGTTCGAATAAAGGATAAGACGTATAACAGTAAGTCAGTTTTGAGTCCCCAAGCGCTTCCACCTGTCCTGGCAAACATAACAATCGACAGGATCAAACCAAATTTGGAATACGTGCATGATCTCAGCACCAAAAATATAGAACTAATTATCGTAGCTTTCATCTTTTTACTCTGGAAAAAAATCTATGGGAAAGCTAACATCCCAGAGCTTCGCTTGTCGTTCCGTGGAAAACCAATGCCAGCACTTCGACCTACCCGAGGGACCAATGACATCAAGGAAGGAAAAGGTTGTTGCACTCAATGTTCAACGAATGATCTGCGGGACGCAGATATTTGAAGGGGCGGCAGTTAACACGAGCAGGCATTGACCCAGCATATAAAATGCCAACGAAGCACACGAGCTTCCGTCCAATAAAGTCAATGCGTTCCCACCGGGAAATCCGATTCCAGGTGAATGTTCGAGGTTGCATGGGAACTTCAATTGCAATATTAGAACTTCAATTGCAATATCAGCACTTAATATTATATTGATTAAGCTTGATAGAGAATTATATTCATTTTTGTATTCATTCTTATTGTTAACTTTGTAGAGTGCGGTCGCACCAAATATATTATACTATTATACCAAACTGAATTCGTGTGTTTAATTGGGACAGTGTCGAGTCCCAGAAAATTGTATTTTTTTGAACTTCAAGGATCAGAAATCCGTTACTTAAATTAACAAATAAACAAATTTACAAATAAATAAATTAACAAATAAATAAGTCAACAAATAAATGATTTCACAAAATAAATCAAAATTAGCAGACAGACACAGAACACGTCCGACCACTTCAACAGCTAGAAGAAGAAGATTCGAAATATGAATTATATAATGAATGTATTAGTAGAGCCAATTTAATATGCTTGAGTTGTGAAGATAAATTTCTTGATACTATAATTGTTGATGAACAATCGCCTTTTCATAACTATTTAGTTACGAGGGCTGAAAGAGAGACAGTGAGTTGTGGCACGATGCCTCTATATAGATGGTTTTTAATGTTTGCAAGCATAAGTAAAATCTCAGAGTGTATTGAGTTAGGATATATTGCGGGTTTTGTATATAAATCGGGTTCTCCGTTGTTTAAACAGAAGAAAAAAGATAAGTGTTTTGGAAGATATAAAACTATTTTATAATATAGCAAACATCATTGAATAGCTGTTTTCCTGAACCTGCTTTTTGATAATTAAGACGTTTGATTGAACTTTTTCGATGCCACGTATTCTGTATTCTGCACAAGAATCTGCAAACATGCATTTCATTTATGGAGAGTGCAAAGGCAACGCAAACGAAGCTGCGACTCTGTATAGGGAAAGATACCCTAACGCACGTCACCCGGATTATCGAGTGTTTATTAGAGTCCATAACCATTTTGAAATCTGCATTTAACGCGTATATTTTAAAAATAGTTGGCCACTCAGGTATTCATGCATTTTTTGTTCACATTTTGCATTTAAATTCAATGTTAAATAATTTTTTTCTCTAAGAAGTCCAACAGTTAAAATAATTTTCTTCTACTTATGTGTTGGCACAAGTAATGTAAAATATTCCTGCAAAAAAAAAATGATGGAACTCATTCACTTGTAGTCGTGGTATTCAAAAATGTAAAGTAAGAATAAAAATAATGCACTGAACAAAAAAATGCATATATAACTTTTCTTGTGGTTGGGATAGAACTTTTTTTTATCAATTTTCAGGACGGTCATAAAGTCTACTATGCGGCATTTCAGGGTTATCCATTACTTACTGGACACCCTGTACATATATCATTGGAACAACCCTCAACATCTGCGAAGGCCGGGGTCGGACAAATAATTTATACAATAGTTCAAGAAACAGCAACTATGTCAGATGAGTCGCAGTCGCATTTGGAAGTTAAAGAACTTCTGAGCAGTTGGAATCTTGGACAGTGGATACCTGTCAGATTTTTTTATCTGTAAGTCAAATTATTTTTTTCTCAATTATCAATTATAGCCTAGTTAGTACGAGTAGTTGCTTTTCGAAAAAAAACTAAAATTTTAAATACCGATTTTCTATCTGTTTCATGCGTTATATTAGGTATAACCAATGCCAAAAAGGCTTTCCTTGAGAATAATTAAATAAACTGGAGATCTTAAAAATTTTGCAATTTTTCGATCCGATGTTGTAAGAATCATACTTACATTCACATAAATTTGATTTATTATGATCATGATCAATTTTTCAATAGATCTTGTGCAATGTATAAGATATAGGGTAAAGTCGGGTGATATGGCACCACGGAAGATATGGCACCCTTTCAATATCTCCCACTTAATAACTTCTCTTCAAAACAAAGAGAACAACATATCATTCAGTATTACGAAAGCTCTTGAAGTATTCAGTTCAAATCGCAGCAGCTCGTGAGGTACTACATATACAGGCGGAGAAAAGAAAAGGGAGTGTGTATTAAACAAAAAGTTATTTTGTGTATTAGTGAAGTTCGTGGTAATACTAAAGTATTTGACGCCAGGCGTTCATTTAAAAAGAAAACAAAAAAAATAAACGTGTTTGTTTCTGTTTACTTACTGCTATAACTGTGCGTGCTTGATTGTTCATGTTTTTTGGAATAGCAGAAGCAAGATCAAAAAGGCACCTCAGAAGTCCGGGAGATATGGTCCCGGTCCCATTTCCCCCGCTCTAACTTTACTGTACTTTATTATCATTTTTAATTAAGCATTTACTTAAATTTCAGAAATCCTTTAATTATTATTTTGTTGCTTTGACAAATTTCTTTCAGAAATGCCCAATTTATAAAACAAAATCATCTGCAAATCACGTCACGAATGACTTATTGATTTTTCAACAGCTTAGCGCATAACAGTTGAAGTGCTTTAAATTTTAAAGGAAAAACATTTTCTTATGCTATTCAAAAACAGTTCAGTTTGAGATCTGGCAATGTTTGAACACAAGTTAATGGAGTGGAGATCCTCTCTAGGTATCGGAGAGCAGCAAATTGATATGTTTACCTTGCGGGCAAATTCATGAAGCCCATCATTTTCATCTTCGCCAACGTCTTCAATAAGAGAAGATCCATCTGCGCCTGCTATATCTCTTTCTTTAATTTTAAAAACTCACCAAAGGCGAGAGACATAGAAAAATTCTATGAACAAAACTCCAGGCTTCAGAATATACATCGACAGGCGTTGATCACATTAATATGTGAATATTTAATCGACAACCATCTTCATTTGAATTTATACACTAGCTACATGCTAGAGGAAGAAGTATTGCAAAAATTCAAAGGGGAAAAGCTTGAGTTTTACCGCACTGGTAAAAGAGGTTTTTTTTTACAATTGCCATAAGCACCAGTTTGATGATATTTTCCCTCATACTTTGGGAACAATGTACTTTGCGACCCATGTTGTGTTAATTCTTGAGAATTCTTGAAAATTATAATTATTTTATTTCCAAAAAAAAGGGAGACTAATTGTTAAGGTATCCCTACTGGTCTTATGGCTTTGTCCGTCACTGTATATATGAGTTTTATCAACTCCGGAACACTTAAGGTTTTGGGATGATTTTAAAATCATATCGGAATCGAATATTACACCTTCACCTCCACATAAATAAAGCTAGCTTAAGTGTAACAGATATTAAATTAAATTATCTTTTCTTCACCTTCATTTTGCCTTCAGCTCCGGAAGTTGATGCAGAAGAGTATATTAGGAGCATCAAATAATATTTGAATAGTATGATAACTTGTCAACTTCAGAGTTCGACAGCTGTTGTCAAGCTTGTAGCCAATAAAGACTGGATCAAATATATAAAGAGACAACATTACACACCATTTTTGAGGAATGGCCGGATTACAAGAAGCCAGGAGGTTATCGTTTGGTAAGCTTTAATTTCAAGAAATTATATTTTTAGACTACGAACCTAAAAAAAAATTATTATCTTTAAGATTGACAAGGATTTTGGGGTTGTTTTTCGAAATTCCCCAAGAGTTCTTTGGAAGTATCCAGAGCAGGCTGGCAATCTAAGAAAGTTTCACACGAAAAATCGTTTAAAAGAGCGAGGAGCGCTCCCGACCACCAAGGCCGTGGAGCCCAACAACCTTTTCGGACAAATGGCTAATATGCCCAACATTTGAGAATTCATGGCCAGTGAGCCCAACACATTGTTTTAGTATGGCCCTTGGGTCCACCATAACTTTCTTAATTGTTAACTTAATTCATTCTTAAATTATGTACAACCGAAATTAAATATAGCACAAAGTGTTCATCCCTAATATCTTCAATCTATAAGGTCAAATGAATTTTAGGTTGTAAATTAATTTGAGTAATTACGTTGGTACGAGTACTTTCTTCTTCGGAACTCTTCCACAGATAATTTTTATAGGAGAGTAGCTGAGAGAATGCTCAGGTCAAATGGGAAATCTCACAAATATGGAGTAAAGGTGTACAAGCTCTGTGACACTAATGGATACACATACATCAGCTCAATTTATGCCGGAAAATGTGATAATAACAATTAGAGAGGAAGACCAACTGAAAGCACTTCACACAGCACCCAAATTGTGTTAGACATTGCTGATCGTTATTTGGGCAAAGGCCGAACAATGACCACCGATAATTTTTATACATCAGTATCGCTGGCCAAGCATCTGATTGAGCGTGAAACACACCTAGTTGGAACATTGCGAAAAAATAGAGCTGGAAATCCAAAGGATGTGACAAACGCTAAACTAAAAAAAAAAACGATATTATTGGGCGTGAAAACTCGGGAATAGTGATTGCAAAGTGGAAGGACAAACGTGACGTGCTTATGCTTAGCACGAAGCACTACTTAAAGGTTATTTCCCCGGGTAAGAAAAATCGCAACGACGATGATATAAAAAAAATTGAAGATGATCATGGAGTACAATAGAACAAACTTCTGTTCTTCTTCTACTACTACTACTACTTCTGTTACCAGTCGAATTGGAAATTATGGCACACGCGGCTCCGCAACTACCAGCATCCACTAGAATTGTATCTTTATCACAACAAAATAAAGTGATAAATGTTCGAGAAACTAGTCATACCACTCGGTACACATATCCATCAACTAAGCTGGCAACTGGGAAACCTTCATTTACAGTGAAGATGTGACTTGGTAACCCTCGAATCACACTTCCTCAAATTCGCACATCAGTATTTCAAGCATTGATATCAGGCAATTTGCTAGTTAAGGAGGTGAATCTCTATCTTTACCTTAAAGCCAATCAAGTCACAGGTACTCTGCAGGAACATTGGATCTCCTACAATCAAACCATAGGACGAGCACAAGACGAAGTGAGTCCTTTAAATATAATTAATATAACTGAGGCTCAAGACGATATGGCCGATCTAGGGGCTGGTGCAGATCCCGGAGAGGATCAGGATTTGTTCTTACTTTGTTATTTATTCTGTATTTACAGATATGCAAGGGCCAACACACAGACCCAAAGAACCACTTTAGGGACCAACATAGAAAATTTTCTAAGAACAGATATAACTCTCTACCCAGGGACTAGTACAATCGGTCAGAATTTCGAGACTGATGGCACATTTGTAGGTCTTGTAAGTGCATATGATATGTTTTTTATCAAATTCGATAAACATGAGTATGCTATGTCACGATATGGTTCTCAGTCTTCCAGACATAAGGATTGTGCTTCGTTGCTCATATTTATTCAAACTCAAACTTATCTGGGTTTGAGAACACCTGGAGACCTTATGAAATGGGTCTTCACAGAAGAATTAGAAAAAGAAGTCTTCATCTTGTATAAAGATGAAGAAGAATATGACAAGAATGACTCTTACTTCCCATACCAAGTTAAATTAGGATTGGTAGCGAAGTCACCCTACTCATCTGTTGCGTGTCCTGCTGTCTATTTCTTCTGTGGAGCTGTTTTAGCAATTGAATCTGAAACAAGAGGATTAAATACCAGACATTTGTTGACGAGTAATGTAGCGAACACCTAGGCCAATGCAAAGATCTTGGCTTATGCTTTGGGAAAATCTGTGAATTTGGGATTGAGAGTTGCAGAAGCAGCCGAAGCGGAAGGATTGAGACGTGTTAATAATAATGATGATGGATCAGTCAACGATGTTATGGAAAAACCAACCACTAGATCTCCAGCGGACTGGATTGCTTACTACAGTATAAATCCCGATGCCGTGACAGAGATTGAAAATCATGTCCGTGAAAGGATCCAACGATAAACTGGATTGCGTCAATTGTCAATTGGACATTATATCGCACATGGAGTACAATAAAGGCAAACAAGGGATAGACATTTCAGATCAAATGGCTTGCTATTTTACGCCATTACGAAAAACAATAAAATGGTACCATAAGATCGCATTCGGGTTTTTACTAAGTACATCTGTTGTAAATGCAGTGATTTTCAAACAGTTCCATAAAAATGCACAAATACTTGAATTTAGGCAATCGATCTGCGAATCTCTTTGTCAACTTGAGTTGGAACCATCGACTTCTGCCAACATAAAAGTCAAACATGTTATAAAAGAGTTTGAAACTCGAGACAAAACAAATCGAAAAACTCGAAAACGTTGTTCCAGTTGCTACAACGATATTCAGGAAGAGGAAGGCAGAGTTGCAGCTCAAAAAAAGGCAAAGAGGGTGTCCACATATTGTGACAATTGTGATGGTAAACCCGCATTATGCTTGGATTGTTTCACCAAAAAACATTAATTTTGTATTATTTTGTATTATTATCTTTTTATTTTTTTTAAGACTTAGAATTTCTACTTTAGTTAGTGAATTTAAGAAATAAGTTATAAAGAAAGTCAAATAAAAGAAACCAAAATTTTGAAAACTATTTTCATAATAAAAGAAAAAAGCCAACAATATCTTCTCGTTTTTTTACATCATATGAAAGAACAAACCTTTACCCAGGTGCCACTGAAGGAAAAATTTACTTTTATCAGCAGACCGTAAAATTATATTTCAAACAAATAAACAAGTCCTGTGAACCACCGGTGGTACACGCGGCCCCATGGGGAAACAAATTGTGTACCACCGGTGGCTCACGCGGCAGCCAACGTGTTAAATAAATTGTCAATTATTTTGACATGGTGTTTGTTTTTAGAATTTAACTATTTTTATTTTTTAGGAATACCTATTTTGGTTTTATATTTTATATCAGCTTTTAAAACGATCAATTAGAATGGAGTGTTTCATATGTCAAAAAAAGATTATGTAACGTAAATGATATATCCACCCATTTCAAAGTGGGACATAAGTTAAATAGAACGGGGGTTTACCGGTGTACTTTTAAAGATTGTACTTCATTCACATCTACCTTCACAAATTTTTCGCGTCACTGTAAAACACATATAAAAAAAAGGATTATCATTATTTTCGACAAACACGAACATCATACGAGTAAATAGTTCTTTTTCGGGCTCTTGTTCACGACGTTTTTTTCCCCCAACCGTAACTTATGTTCCCAACTTACCCCCTGTTTTTTCTGATAGTCTACATTCCTGTGTTAAAAATGATTGTTCTCTTATAAAAAATGATATTGACATTGATTTTAATAAGTTTGGAATTGATTTCGCTATGAAATCGTTCAGCATGGACAACTTGTCACGTAAAGATGCTGTAAGAATTATAGGAATGTTTAAAGAAACCATTTATGAGGCCATTTTAAATTCATTAAAAATATTTCGTACTACACCAAATCGACCAGTCGAAGATCGATTGCGCTTTTCAGCTTTGATTTTATCGTTAGACTAGCAGTTTTAATACAGCAGTACTGACCATCAGCTTATACAATAGCTTACAGCAAATAAATAATTCTGCGTTGCCACTGAGTTCACTATTCATGAAGAGCTAAAAAATGTTTATCGTAATGGAATTAATTGCCATGAAGAGCAAACGACAACAGGGGTGCTCCTTCCCCTTCAATTTCAGTTCCAAACATTTTTCAAAAAAAAAAAAAAAATAACTTATTGATCAAAACCATACATAATATAAACTTTTTATTAAATGAAACAAGTCCGAAAATAGTGTCATTTGCTGATTGCCACATGCAAAATTATAAAGACGAAAGGTACATTTAAATGAGATTTCAAACAAGTCAGCAACTTTATTTATTTACATATTATATATTATCTACGGGACCTTTGAACTCCAATTTCTTACATCAAGAATGAATGCAAACTCTTACAAAGGTGTGCTAGAAAAGGCTTTCCCGCAGATTTCTGACTTGTTTGGACCAATACAATGGACATTCCAACACGACAATGCACCTATTCATACAGCGAGAGCGGTAAAACAGTGGATCGAGTGCCAAAAGGTGAAGATGTTGGGGTGGCCTCCATACTCCCCTGACCTGAATATAAAAGAGAATGTGTGGGGACTTCTTTCACGTAAAGTATATGAGTCAGGGAGACAGTTTGAAGACAAAAAGTCATTAATAGAATGTATTAAAAAAGCCTGGGCAGAAATTTCGCTTCAATATATTGAAAATTTGTATAGTTCTATTCCAAATCGAATTTACGAAACTATTTTAAAAAAAGGGGGGAATACTCATTACTAATTTATTGTTATACATTCCAACTGACACAAAAGTGTAAAATAAAACATTAAATTACAATCAATTCTCTTGTTTAATTGCTTTTTATTCGTTGAACCTATTCAGATGAGCCATATATAATGGTTGTTTTTATGAGTGAAATTGGTCTAGCTTATATGAGAGAATAAAGGTAAGTTCTCAGACTAAGTTTTTTTTCTATAACTAAGCGTATGATGATACTCTTTCAATATAAGCATAAAAAACAATACATCAATGCATTATATTTGAAGAAACTCTTACAGTAGGGTGAAAAAAAATTGAACCTATTCAGATGAGCGGCAGTGTATTAATATAAATTGAATCTAAATGTACTGCAATTGTTGAACACTTCATAAAAACAGGTATAAAAAACTTCATCAGATCATTTATTGCAATGATTATCCCAGCTCAGCTTGGCGAAATCCTCATTCAAACCCTCCAAGTGGGTGCCAGGCTAGCAATGATCACCACAGAAGTCCTGTGCGTTTTTGGCAGGATGGAAATTAGCTAAGGTTGAGTTGGGTAGCCGAATTGTTGTAACTCCTCAATAGTGCAACGTTCGGAAACCCAATTCAATCATAGTTTAGAGGTTCCTAATTTCAGTGGTGGTGTGAGCGTACCTGTACGAAAACCGTGCCGAAGAATGAAAGGCTGGGGGATAAACCAGCCATTAACGATCTCTTTCGGATGCTGTGGCAAGGTCCGTCATATTTCTGCCTTACCCCGGCAAGCGGCTCTGCCGGGCCTGACCGTCTTTCCGCCTTACTCGTGGGAATCAAAATGAAGATGTCAAATAGAAAAATAATAAAAAACAACAACAAAAATCGTGAAAAGGCTGTCGAGCCTACTCAGAGGTGTGAACTTGCTGTCAACCCTGTGGTTGCCACTAGTAGCGCGAGTCCTTCTCCCTCTACTAGCCGCAACCTATACTTGAAGGAATTACCCATCAGTGGAACAGCTGTGACGCTCGGCTGTCCCAAGGGCGGCAATTCCACAAACCCACCCCCTACCCGCTCCTGCTAGGACGTCGCAAGCGACCCCAAGAAGGGACACCCCATCCGGAGAGACAAAATCTGCGACATGTGGAATTGACTCGAAAGGTGAGGGCACACCCCGATTGGTATCGGTAGCGACGAATTCTGATGGTGGACCCACACCTGTGTCACACGGACATAGCTCTGGGCCGGCCAGCAAGAAGTCCAAGAAGTCACTGGCCAAACGAGACCAACGCAATGCTGAGAGGATTCTAGCCGCAGTCGGTGTCATACCTAACCTAACCTATAACAACCCTGAACTCGTCTTTCCGATAGTCGCGTACGTATCTTATATGTCTCTCTCTGGATCTATTGCAGCCATTGCTTAGAATTTTTCCTTCTACTTTCTCATATCTCAGTCAGATTCATTTGTAATTTAAAGTTCGACGTGACTGGTCCTGGTGTGTGTTTATTAAATTTGATTCAGTGGCGATTAAAAAAATTATAATTTTTGAATAAAACAAATTTAAATGTTTAATTAAGATTTTAAACATATTTTTGAAAACAATAGAATAATTTTGTTTAGTATATGAACGCATACACCAGCTTCTTCAACAAGGGAAACCACAAGCCTACCAAGCCTACTTAAGTTATTATTCACAAAATTACGGAACTTCAAAGCCCATGGGGACAAAGGTATGATTTAATTTCACTTTTTTGGCAATTATTATTTGTTTGTTTCTACTGTTTATTGTTCTATTATAAGGATACCATATACATAGGTTATTATCCTTAGTTTAAAAAACTTCGTTTCTTTTAAAATTTGAAGAAACATTTCCAGCTTCTCGGTCAAGGCAAACGACCCTTTAAAAAGTTTCCTGGCGCCCACCCTAAATTCACGTACGACCCTGTACTTTTATTTTACTCAATTCAATCCGAGTAACATTATTTTAATCGAATTGAATTTGTTTGATAACATCCATTTAATTCGTCATTCGTTCCCTATTTAATTCGATTAACCCACGCCCAGCTGAGCTAGTCGGTGAGCTGCAAAGGTGTTGCAGTTTTTGTTGCAGTGTATTCTCTAGTCTCTTTTCGTCATAATACGGCCTAAATTTAATAAAAATATATTCGGTTCTTCTTTAAGTGAAAAACACTGCAACAATTTTGGCGCCCATAAGTGTGTGGTGCACATAAATAAAAAAAAAAGGAAAAAGAAAACTTTTTGCTGTCGGTGGAAATATTCTTAAAAACCTAAATTGTGTGCCATAATTTTGTTTGTGAAGTTTTGGTTTCCTAAACATAAAATCGTTCTTTTTTAATTCAATTTTGATTACTTTTATTAAAGTTTTTTATTTCTTCCTAGATAGATATTCATATTTTTGTGTGAGAGTGACAGCAGCAACAGCAGCAGCATTTATTATAAAAAGCAACAACAACAACCACCTCACATTAAAGTGCATGAGTAAGGTTTTTATTACTTTTCTCATGTGTTTATTTGTTTTTATAAGTGTTGTCCTTAAATATTTCTTTCAATTCGATTATTTATTGTGTTAGCTTACATTTTTTTACTGTATGTTCCTATCATCCAAAAAATGATATACAAAAAAAAATCAGTGTATAAAGACATTATTAAATATGAGTGCTGGGGAAGTTCTTGTAAGGCAAGAATTGTTTTATTGCCAGGTGGAACTTGTGAGAAGGCACAAAATTATGTGGATCATAGCCATGAGAACGATGAGGGTTCTTACAATGAACTTAAGGCTTTAAATAAAATTAAAGACGATTGCGTGGATGCAGCAGGAACTCTTGGTGCAGAAGTAAATGCTCTAAGCACAATAAGAGTTGCCTTTCACAATACTTGTAACAAAAAAGAACCATTAAGTACTTCTAGAACATGAAAATTCGTTTATTTTAATTTTGTGATTTATGATATACAGTGTGTGAATTTTCTTAAAAAAAAATTTCAGAAAGAAACCAAGAATTTATCGTTTTCAAAGATAAGAAGGGGTCTGCAGTATATTGAAAATAAAGAGTTTGTCACATCTCCAACAAGTCAGCTGCAAATAATTGAGGCTTTCCAATTGGAAACGGTTTGGAACAATTTTGGAGTCTCAAAGGACGAGGCAAATCCAATGCCATTTTATACATCATATGTATAGTTGAGGAAGAGCTGTTCACATTTTGTTTGTTTTCATCATATTGTAGGAAACGTCTCTACTAATGAATGGTGTTAGCTTTTCAAAGTAGAAAAAAAAAAAGAAAAAAAAAACGCATTGTGAAAGATAGACCTCATAGAAATTCTTATATAAAAAAAAAAGTTAACTGGTTACACCAGCGCACTCAATCGCATCATTGTGTTGAGAGAGAAGCTTTCGATTTATAACACAGTGGTAAAGAACATACCTAATGTTCGAATTCGTGCCGTACCGAACAGCATTGCATTTCCGTTTTTGCCCCATTCTATTACGTTCCATTGCGAAATGAGAATTCAGAAACATCCTCGTGGTAGCGAACTTTCTAGTTCTTTCTTCAAGCTGGTGGTCTTTTAATTTAGAGACAATTAATTTAGTCGTGACCAACTATAGATAGAACAAAGCCAAACATTTTCTGAGGAGAATACAAATAGTAGTGAGAATCCGAGGAGCTTCAAAAAGGTAAAATAAATGTACGCATTCGTATTAGATCATAGGATTTATCTTTCCTTTATTCCAACAATTAGCCTCATCGTTATAATCCGTGTTCTCCACAGTCTCACACACGATATCTACGTTTCTTGGATTTGAAACGAGTTCAAGTCCGAGAAGCTATAGTCAGTAGCTGTATACATCTATCTGACCCGACGAAACAGGAGCTAGGTCGTTGTGGTTAAACGAGAGAGGATCAAAATCCAAGTTAACTTCAATCGATAAATGTGTACATACATATGTAGGTACTGAGTTCTTGCTACACTCTTAGGTTTTGTCTAATTTTTATTTTCGTAATCCCAAATGTAGAGAAGAATAGCTAACTGTAGAGTTAGAAGGACACGTGGAGACGGGAATGGTCTTCGGATCCACGAGGGACCCCAGGGTAACGAGGTGGAAGTCATCTGTAGGTTTTCTATAGAATTCAACTAAAAATAAAGAAGAAAAAAAAAGAAAAATAAAAGAAAGTAAAAGTGCTTGTAATCAGAAAAAGTGCTTGTAATTAGAAAAAGTGAAATCCTTAAGAAAAATTAACTGATCTGAAAAAAAAAGAAAGAATTAGAATGATTTTGCAAAAAAAAATAATAAAAAGGAAAGATACCTACACTACGTAAACTACGCGTTCTATATATGTATATAGGATTATGTACATACATATGTTACGTTAATTTCGGGAGGATAAAATAAAAACAAAAAAAAAAATAGTAAAAAAATCAAACCTATGTATACACCTGTAATGTGACAGAAAATTAGAAATTACGAAATAAAACAATAATTACATATCTTCGGAATCGCAACATATGTATGTGTATAAAACAAAACAAAAACAAAGAATAAGATTAAAAGCAGAGAGATCGATTAGTGGAAAAATATACGCAAAGTAAATACGATATTGTATATCAGGTTGTGAATACTCGATATAACTAGAGAGAAAACAGTGAAGTTCAAAAGTTTGTTTTTAAGTTAAATGAATTTGCGAGAAGAATTAAGGAATTCTAAATTGTGACTTTAAAAAAAAAAAATAATAAGAAAAGAAAAAAAAACAAGAGTAGATGATAATATTCAGCCCTATCGGCAATACTTTTTCCCTGGAAAAAGTTCTCTAGTTCGAAAAATCGGCATCGGCAATACTTTTTTAAGGGAAAAATTTCCAAGGAAAAATTTCCCCAATAAAAATCCCTATCGGCAATGAAGTTTCTCCCCCGAAGTATTTCTGTCTTTGTTTTGATAGGGAACAGATCTGTTAAACAAAATATGAAGCAAAAAAATGTAAGTTATAAATTTTTTCTTTCAAAATGTTCAATAAAAAAAAGATTAAATTATTTATTTTGTAAGGGCAATGAAGTTTCTCCCCCGAAGTATTTCTGTCTTTGTTTTGATAGGGAACAGATCTGTTAAACAAAATATGAAGCAAAAAAATGTAAGTTATAAATTTTTTCTTTCAAAATGTTCAATAAAAAAAAGATTAAATTATTTATTTTGTAAGGGCGACCAACAAAAAACAAATGGAAACTTTGGTTGATTTGATGGAAAAAAATCCAGACATTGCCTCCGGATATTCCAAAAAGAGTAAGGAGGAAGTAACCAGATTCTGGAAAATTGTTGATCGTGAGCTTAACAGTACTGGACCACCTGTTAAGTCTATATTTGAATGGAAAAAGGTTAATGTTTCTGTTAAATCTAACTAAAATTAGCTAACAAATTTTTTTTTTAGGTGTGGAGTGATAAAAAGAAGTATATCAAAAATAAAATGTCGGAAAACCTTAAAATGAAGCACGGAACTGGGGGTGGCCCTTTCCGAGAGTATAAATTTTCTGCTTTGGACGAAGCAATAATTAAATTATGCGGAATGACTCAATCAGTTGAAGGTTCCTCGGGTTCTCGGCGATTTGGGTTGCCGTCGTGCTCAAAAAGGCATAATGAAAACCAAGATGCCGACAAAGAAAACTTGTCAGTGTCTCCACCTAAAAAAAACAAAGCTTCAGAAACTATACCCATAGATGATGAGTTGGAACTTCTAATGTCTGTGGCCGACGACTCCAGGCAAATTAATTCAAATATGAGTGACTCTTCCAGTCATAAAACAAAGCCAATCCCACGTTCATCTAAAGAAGCAACAGAAACAAAAAGGACTTGTGAATTTTTGGAAAGAGAACTTGAGCTCCACCGAGAGCTTTGTGATAAGGTTGGGCGAGTAATAGAAAAATTTGATGAAGAAAAAGAAAACAATCAACACCAACGAAATGAAATAAAAATCAGCCTAAAAAAAATATACCATTCAATTGATCGTCTTTGTGACCACCAAAAACTAGCTCTTGAGGAACAAAAGCGTAGCAACTTTGAAATGGAAAAACTTCGAAGACGTGAGATTGAAGCGAAATTTGATTTCAAGCAAAAACTGCTTGCAATTGAGGAAGCTAAGCTTGAACGATTGGGTTAAGTAAACATAAGCCATTTTTGTGTAGTGAATTTTGTATTTTATTTATTTTCTTTGAATAAAGTTATTTTAAATTGACTCTCCAATTTGCGTTCTTATATTTTGAGATACAGTCATATACTCTGAATTATCAGGTGGCATTTCGTTTTCCAATTCTTCGGTGTCAGCATTACTCTCATGAATACTCGTCCTAGGAAGGTCCATAGGATTAAAATCAGCATTGAAATGAATGCAAATGTTATGTAATGCACAGCAAACATTTGTTATTTGCACGGCTTTGTCAGGTTGGTAGTGAAGCTCCCTTGCACCGAGTAGACATCTCCACCTGTTTTTGAGAACACCATTTACTCTCTCAATGATGTTGCGGCACTGCTTATGCTTCAAGTTGAATCGGCTCTGAGATGTACCATCTTCTGGATTTCTATGGGGAGTTAAAAGCCACGGTTCTAGTGGGTATCCAGCGTCTCCTACGTATGTACATTAAGTTTTTTTTTTATTAGATTAAAAAAAGTACATCGTGAAATGATCTTACCCAATAACCACGAGTTTCTTTCTCCATTTAAATACTTTTGTTCCAACCATGACCTTAGTTCGCTTACCCTCCAAATGAACGCATCATGAGTTGCTCCCGGGTGGCTAGCATCAACAAACCGAATCCGCATATCAGCATCACAAACCTATGGATATGTAGGTTTATAAATAAAAGTGTTAAATATAATCAGCCCTTTTGTGAGTTTCACTTGGAATGTTTTCCGCTCGGAATATTTTTGTTCGCCCGGAATTTCAAAAGCTATCATGGTTTCGCCCGAAGAGAATTTACACTTTCAACTAAACTAGTTTCTTGTTCGGTACCAAAATTTAAGTGAGAGAAGAGCTGTCGATATCCTTGCAAATTACTTGAAAAAAAATTTGAAAATACAGGGAGATGTCCGAATGAGAACAACTTTTCGTCGGAACTCACAACAGGGTAAAAGTGAAATTAAATGTTTCCGGTTGGAATCTTGTTCACGTTGAACTCAGTATAGGGCTGAATATATAGGTTATTTTTTACCAGTAAAACATTTAAACTAAAAAAGCCTTTCCGATTATAAAATAAGTGTTTGTTAAGTGTAGGCGCGATTATGCGGATGTGTGTGCCGTCTATACAACCGATAACACCTGGTATACGATGTTTTTCGTAAAATTGGATGGCTGTGTTTCGTTTTTCCTCTGGTGTCATGTCCATATTAATCCAACTTGAACATAGCTTGTCTTCAAGTATATTTAAAACATCCTTTAATACTTCAGAAAATGAAGACTGAGCTAGACCCACGACATGGTCGTTGCCAACTCCTTTTTGGTATCCTCCTTCTGCAAAGAAGCGCAAGCATGCGCTAAGCTTAACAATAGGAGGAATACCAAAAGATTTTTTTTGTTCTGCAAATGAAGTTTTCAGAATGTCCAGTAAATAAACAAACATAGGTTTATTTATTCGATAGTATTTTTTGAATCTAAAAAAATAAAACAATTCTTGAGGTCAACGTTAAAAATATAAACTCCCAACTTACGTTGCTTCTGGCAATTCAAGAGGATTGCAATTGTCCCTTAAAACCCTTCGCATAGTCCTTAAATCATTATTTTGTCTTTCGGCACGATTTTCCTCATCAAATAATACAAATATTGCACCGTTAAACATTTTAATTCTTGATTTTATTACTTTTTGCACTCAAAATTAGAGCTGTCAAAACTTTCGAAGAAATGTGTTCGAAAGTTTTTTTTTTTTGTTAAGTTGGTTGTACTTCTTTCCCGAAAACGAAATTCCGATGGAGATTGCCGATAGGGAGAAAAATTCCCGGGAGAGAAAACCTACTCCCGGGGAAATTTCTCACGTGAGATTGCCGATAGGGCTGATTGTAAAAATTGAGAGGATAAGTCCTTATAAACAATAATATTTTAGTGTACCATGCTATACATCGGACGGAATACAAATTTTTTTTTAAGTGTAAAGGAAAACCGAAGTTTCGAATATTGTCACCCACGTCATCATCATCATTAAATTCTTTTTGTCAACTTTAAATACAATCATCGTTTAGGTCTTCACCAGGTCAACCAAATGCTGTGCACAACATCTGGGAGTACCGGTAAGTGGATTATTTTTTTTTATATCATTTTACTACATATTTATATGCTTTTCGTGGTTAAACGAAAACAAACAAAATTTTAAAGATCACCAAATATAATTAAAAGAAAATATAGTCTAATCTACGGGTAGTTTGGGAAGATCTCATTTTTGACGAATAATTGTATGGTTTTGATTTCGAGGAGTTTTTTTTTTTAAATTCGAAAAATTATTATTTCCTTTATGGAATCCTTTTTCCTATCAATGGTCCGATGCATAGGGTGATTTTTTTTTTGTGTACGAATTTTTTGTAGTATTAATATTCAAATGAGAATTTTAAATAAAGGAATATGGATTACTTAAATAAGGTATGATGTTTAGATAAGCTTTAAGACAATTTTTGGGGGAAGTGGAAACAAGGGGAACGAAGAATAGAAGGGAAATTCCTAGTGGAGTAAAAGGGTGAGTCAAAAAAAAACTTACTCTTCTCAAAAAAGGGCTATTACACCTAATTTGAGCATAAAGTAATAGCATCGGAGTATCTCCTAATTTCGTTAGGGATATTTTATAGGGTGGGTATAGACATGCTCCGAGGACACTACTAACTATGTCCTCCTCTATGTGCGAAGTTGAGAATACAAAAAAAAAATGAAGTCGATATCGGTTACTGAATTCGGGTCCCACCATTTTAGAAAGATGGATATCATTTTCGGTCGAATTACATCTTAGACTTAGGCTTGAAAAAAAAAAGTAGCACTGTCCTTTCACGTGTAACAAGATCCCCCCCCCCATCGACGAGCTAAGCATGGCATTTATCAAGCCTTCTGTTACACATGAGATTGGACACCCCTTTCGGCTCCTGCCTGGACGGGTCGATGGATCTGTAGACATCGGTCCTAAAGGTAGGAAGGGTCGTTAGGAGGGCAGTTTGGGAAAAGAATAGTTGTTAAGAAATACTCTTGGTTGTTAATTGGGATCTTTTCTGATCCTAGACTGGTTTTGGAAATACGGTCGGGTTCGTTTGTTATAAAGAGTAGTTGGAAAATCTTGTAGTATATTCAAATGGACATGTGAGAAATACGGGACTACCCAAATTTTGCTATACAACGTTACAATATAAAACAATAAAACTTATTAAAGAGAACGTTCCAACCAACAGAACCATCCAAGGGTGTTTCAAACAACTGTTGGTTATTTATATAGAATATTTTGATGAGGTAAGATTTATCAATTAATTTTAATGCTTAAATTCGAGCATCGTGTTGAAAACCATCAGCGAGTAACATCAGCTGACAAAATCGAGCGATTTTGTCATTATGAAAAATTATCCCAATTTGGGGCCTCATTTTTTCTTTTGGGGCCTTAATTTCCTGGGGCCTAATTTCGCGGAGCCAAATTCTGGACATAGACATTTTGCATAGAAAATAATATCAGTTTGTGCTCTCTCTTTTCACATACAAACGGTGCATTAGGTTTAATAGTGTTAGTGAAATTAAATTCAGTTGAATCAGAGTCGCCTACTTTTTTTTATAATAGTACTTTTAGTACTTTATTTAATACTTTTTTTCGGATTAGGAGATTTGTGTTAATTTAGGATTTTAATCGTTTTAGTTTTGCTTTTAGGTTGAAATTATTTCGTATTCAATTTATACATTTAAGTTTAGCAATTTTGGAAATTTAAACAGGTTTATGGAAATTTTATTATTATTTCCTAATTAGCTTTTTAATTCTTTTAAACAGTGCAAAATAAATTTCGATTGGTAACTCAGATATAATTAAGTTTTTTGGAAAGCGTTGTCCTTGGGGAAATATTTTGAGGAATTTTAACCCTTTCGGTGCGAGAGTGGTACAGAACAAAGAATATTTATATGTAAACGTCCCACTCCCGTCCCGAAAGGATTAAGGCAGAGTTGCCAACTGCTAATAATTAGGAAAAATTATATTTTTTTTTATTATTTTTTTATAATTTTAAAAGAATTCTAGTTTAAAGAAATGGAAATAAATAGATTAGGTCAGGAGGAACTCGCCTACGAAATGGAGTGTCGTGATCTTCCTGTAGCATCAGCGGATGACATGCGAAAAGCACTTAGGGTTGCCACTAAGCTGGCACGTAGGGATTCCTTTACCGTTCCTGATTATCCTTTCAGTTTTGAACAGAATAAAGAAGCGGTGGGGAAGAAATTAGGTGAGATAGGGAAGTTGTTAGAAAATCCTCCACAGTTAAAAAAATCAAAGGAGTATTTGAAAATGTTGACTAAGGTTTTTTTATTGATAGTGCAGCAGTAAAATTATGTTGGTGTCTTCACGGGTATTTGATACCAACACAAAAGGGCAGCCGGAAAGATAACTCTGGCAAAAGTAGCACTGTTAGATTTACTATTAAAAGCTCTCAAGATGCTTTCCTTTTTATTGGGTCAAGCGTACAAGAACTCGATGACCATATAACATTTTTGAAAAGCAAGTCAGAAACTATACAACCATTTATACTTGCCGTTGGGGATAAGGATTTTGAAAACTTTTCGAGCTACTACGTTTACCTTGATGGTTTAAGTTCATGTTTTCAAATTTTTTGAGAGCAATTGATACATGTTTCAAGTGCTTCAACTTGTTTAATTTGGAGTATCCGTTAGCGTGCTCACAATTATGGACATTTATTTATCTCAGTGTCATTTTATAGTTCAACACAAAACTAAAACAGAATCCTTGCAAACATTATTGAGTAATGATGGACAATTACTTTTATTACGTATATCATGTATAAATTACTTATTGTAAGCTCCACATTTTCATTAGTGAACACTTGGTTTTTTTTAAGTAAAACAACTTCAAATAAATTTCTATTTAAAATACAAATTTAATTCTTTTGTTTTTCTCTTATTATAACAGCGCTCTAACTCAAGATGATGAAGTTGCAGATTCAGAAGCCGGCCTCATACCTTTGGACATATTTAATTAAGTTTTATGTAATTAATTTTTGAATTTTTTTAATTTGAATCAATTATAAATTATTTTATTAAAAAAAAGGGTGACGTGGTCATAAATGCACCAGTGGTGCAAAATGCACCATAGCTGTATTCACCAAACGGGAACTGTATTGTTGTATACCTCTTTCAAATGTATCCGTTACTCTCAGTATTTTTAATATCTAAGTGAAAACAAAGTATTTCTTTATTTAAAATCAATAGAATTGTTATTTGGACTTTTCTTTACATTATAAAATACAAAGTTTAACGAATGTTCTGGCAGCATCGTCCAAAGAAAAGGGACGGCTATAGTCGCTGACAAAGGAGACGAAGTATGTAGTTAGACTTTGGCCAATTTTGGGGGATTCGTTAGTAACAAGCCGAGTAGTTCAGTCATTTTACCGGATAATAAAGCTAATAATTTATAACTAGAACTTGTATGTTTTTATTGAGATTTCTTTTAAAGGAAGAATTTAAGTTTTTAAGAGGAAGAGTTAAAAAAGTTTATAGTTTTGCTACGTTTGTTGTGAACTGTTTTAATTTGTTTCAAAAATTTCACAGTGGTGCATAATGCACCACATAAGCATGGTGCTAAATGCATAGTGGTGCATTGTGCACCTAGACGTTTTTTGTGAACATGGAAGCCAGTATTGCAAGGCAAGAAGGGAGTACACACTAAAGATCAGATAAGTGCAGCACTAAGAAGTATCGAGGGTGGAATGTCAAACCGAGGGGCTGCAAAAGAATTTGGTCTTTCATTTCATACAGTTTGGCGATACTATTTAAAACTAAAGGATTGTATAGCTTCAACTACTTTAACATCAACTTATAGTCATAGCCAGTTTTTTTCAGATCAGCAGGAATATGCACTGAAGTCCTATAAAACCCACAGCGCAAATATATTTTATGTTATCACGGCCACCGAATGACGTAAATTAGCTTTTGAACTTGTGTCCATAAATGATATGTCAACAAATATTCCACCAAGTTGGAAAATACACGCATTAGCTGGCTTCGATTGGCTGTTAATAAGAATTCAGTGCAGGTATTTTTGACAATTTGTTCAAAGTTCAATTGAAATTCGAATTTTCAACTTGGACGAAACTGGACAACAACTGTTCAGAAACCACAAAAGGTACTTGCGCCAAAAAATACAAAAAACTTATCCAAAGTAACAAGTGGGGAGAATTTAAGAAAATGTTTCAGGTGTAGCAAGAATTTCTATTATATATCTACTGAATGACCTAAGGTACAAATTATATTTATTTGGGGAACAAAAGTAAGTATTGGCATCCAATAAAGGGCCAATTCAAGGAACTAGAGTTAAAAAAAAAAACAAAGTTTCCCGATACATATTGAAAAAGTGCTCCAGACGAAAAAGAATAAAATATTTGTAAAATGGCTCGGTTTTCCATCCGATCACAACTCTTGGATACAAAAATAATACTAATAAACAAGACAATACCTTTTGTAAATTTCGAAGGCTAGTTTCACTTCACACATATCAGGTTTAATTCGGTTCGGTCAGCATTCGGTTTTTTTTCTTGCCGTTTTCATCGATTCACACTTATCAGGATCGACCCCGAAAACGAGCCGAATGTGTGAAACTAGCCTAAAAGTCATATAGTCTTACAAAATTAGTTTATTAGTTTTCTATCGAAGTATGTTATTTAAACGATTTTTTTTTACTAACTGTTTATGGTTTTCAAATTAACAAAGAAGAAGTGTAACCGTGCTGTATATGTTAATAACGAGAAGAAGAGAATTAGAACTTTCATCTTTGTATGAAAAAATGAAGTATTTAAATAAATTTTTGTAATTTTCAATTCAGTTTTCCTTCTCAATTTGTTGAAAAATCATGTCTTATTTTAATATTAATTTCATCATTGACGAATGTCTATCATTTTTAAAAATAAACCAGCATATTGTGCATGAAGAACATTTTGCTGAAGCTATAGAGAATATTTCTTTCATAAAGAGATTTGAAAAAGACTATTCCTCAAATTCCTCCAAAAGCTTCCATTACCCGAGCTGCCCTACTAACTGTTCAAAAAATCGGCCTGGAGAAGGACCGGATACCTGTGCATGTTATGAAATTAAATTTAGTCTAAATAAAATTAAAAGAATAGTACATTTTCATAAAACAATTTTAAATGAATAAACTATGTATATTAAAAAGTGAAATACTGCAGCGTTTTAATCATTCATTAAAAAAAACCCAAATCTCATCAAGATTTCTCCTTCTAAGAAAAAGAAAAGAAAAGCACCAATGGAGATTTGAGAAAATTATATAAGTGAAATAAGAAAACAAATTTTTTTAATTATATTATATTTTATTTTATTTTTTCAGATTTAAAATTTTTAATTTTCAATTCTCATCCGCTTTCTCCCGTATGAATGTTGTTCTAAAAAATCGTGTCTTCAAATATCAAATTAACTAACGACATACAACAAAGACGACCACGACCACGACGACACGACCGACCGACCGACGCACAGTGGTTTAAATGCGGAAAAAAATCAAAAAAATGAAAGTGTTAGTATGAAGTTTTTTTTTTATTTTATTATAGTTATATAGTTGGTCTATGATTTTTGAAAATTTGAGCAATTTTTGTTCATAAGTATTAAAGATACAGGGCTCCAAAGTTACCCTTTTTTTCAATTTTGAAATTCCTATATTTTCTTGCACTAACTTCTTGGCACGAAAAATAGCGTTTATAAAACCTTAAGCCAGAATTTTTATTTTTATTTCAAAAACATGTACTTTAAGCTTAAAAAAAAACATATGCATATATATATATGTATATATGTATATTTTAGATAAGTCAGAGCAGAGAGCTCTAACATGAAATTTTTTATGTTTTTTCCTTAGAGCTACAATTTTAGCTACACTTGCCTACACGCTCTGACTACATTCACTTGAAAGCTACAATATTCACCTTACTAGTCCAAAAAGAATAAAATCCGTCTGGATCCAACCCTGTGACTTATGTTCAATTTTGTTCACCTGAATCAGGTCTTAAAAAACACGGTTTTGACGACGATAGATCCCGAAAAATTACAATTTCTTCGAAAATACTTGTCACAAATAACTAGATAAGAGCTTAATTTTTAGAAAATATATGTACCTTTCTTTAAAAAATAAAATAAAATTAATTCATTGACTAACCTGTGAGATATTCAATTTTTGGCGCAAAACTTTTTTTTTGCCTGACTTATTTTCCAATTGTTTCCTAACTTTTATTTAAAAATTACAATAAAAATAAAAAAATATGATGTATTAAACTATTGGAAGTACCTAAATATAATATGAAAATAAATCAGGTATAATCTTAAAATTTTTTATGATATTACGCAAAAAATAGGGACAGGTAAAATAAAAAAAGGTGCTTTTTGTGGTTTTACCTGTATACGGGTTTTTCCTAATACTTGATGTTAAGTATATGAATTGGTACCTGTTATATGAATGACAAACAAACAATTTCTTTTTTACGATCATTTTCCGGAAAACCCTTTCAGGATAGGTAAGACCTAATAAGAATAGTTTGGTTGTCACTAAAATATATAGATAACAAAAAATGGAATAATAAGTCATTATTAATCTATTGTTCATTGTGCAAGGTGTTAGGAATAAATAAAAAGAAATTAACATGTCACAGTTTGTTTTAAGTTACACTGTTTTGTGTGAAGTTCTAATTAAAGGTCTTAATTTTATAGAACCGTTTCTATACGAAGAGTATCCTCACTTGAGCGAAAATGATATTTTTTTAATAACATCAGAAATTAAAAAAAGATTCTTTTCTCAATTTAAACGGAGATACATGTTGGTTAGTTATAACCAAACCAAATTTTTTGAAAGATATACGGACTGGTTAAATAGTGAATTTGTGGTTAAATTAGAAACTAATAATAATAACACAGACGTTTTATCTGATTCTACTCGTGGTAGACCAAACAAAGATTTTACATCGTGCTCTGACCGAGCAAAAAGATATAAAGTAGATAAACTGAGATCTTCTGTATCACAGGAGCTTATAAATGCTGCATCCTCATCTTCTTCAAAATTAAAAGGTAAATATTTTTTTAAAGTAAATTAAAGTATTTAAAAGTAATAATACTAATTCATGATTTTTTTGTACTTTTTTTCTCAGAATTTGACGCAGATACTGCCTTAGCTCTTATAACGCAAGCAAAACTATCGAAATACCAATACGAAATTTTGAGAAAAGCTACAAAAGAGATCGGTTATGATATTTTCCCAAAGTACCCCCATATTATTGAGGCAAAACAATCTTGCTACCCAGACAACATAGCAGTAACCGAAACATCTGCGATGGTGAGGCTTCAGGATTTGCTAGATCACACTGCAAGAAGAATTTTAAAAACAATTCCAAGTGATGAGCTCGAACAACTTAATAATCAAACTTTAGAACTTCATACAAAGTGGGGCTGTGATGGCTCATCTGGACAGAGCGAATATATGCAAAAATTTTCCATCGGGAATCTTTTCATGACGTCGATTGTGCCCCTCAAAATGACCTTACCAACTGACGAAAACAATCCCACATGGATCAATTCCCGACCGTCTTCAACACGATATTGCAGAGCATTGAAATTTGAACACAAAAAGGAAACACTTGACCTCATACGCGAAGAGAAAAACCGTGTGGAAAATGAAATAGAGGGATTGGAGATGACCTCAATAAATATTGGCACACTTGCCATAAAAGTTAGACACCATCTTTATTTCACAATGATAGATGGAAAAGTTGCTCAAGCTGTCACAAATACTAGTTCTGCGAGCAACTGCACCATTTGTGGAGCTAAGCCTTCGGAGATGAATAATTTATCTAAGATCAGTACCAAGATGTTGAATGAAGATGCTCTTAAACTAGGAATATCATCACTTCATGCAAGGATTAAATTTATGGAATACGTTTTGCACCTCGGCTACAACTTAAGCTTTAAATCATGGAGAACATGTGAGGACACTCGTGCTATTAAGGAAGTGGAAAAAAATCGAATCCAAGCTGAATTCATCGAAAAGGTTGGTAACAAGGTTGACGTTGTAAAGCAAGGAACTGGAACAACAAATGACGGCAATACATCACGAAGATTTTTTGAAAATCTGCTTCTGACTGCAGAGATCACCAAAATAGATTCAAGGTTGATAACGAGACTTTCAGTCATATTGGAAGTAATTTGCTGCAATTTTTCAATTGATACAGAAAAATTTAAGGTTTATTCTGAAGAGACAGCTAAATTGGCGATTTCGTTATACCCTTGGTATCACATGGCTGCAACAGTTCATAAAATCTTATTACACGGAGCAGAAGTAATACAAAGTGCATCTTTGCCAGTGGGTTCACTTTCAGAGGAGGCCCAGGAAAGCAGAAATAAGGACTACAAATATTACAGAACCCACCACTCGAGGAAATGTTCTCGGCTATCTACAAATGAGGATGTTTTCCACATGATCATGATATCATCTGATCCCTTTATAACCAAATTGAGACCGGAACCAAAAAAAAAAAAACCTTCCATTGAGTGAAGAAGCTCTTGAATTAATTAATTAATATTTTTTTATGACTATGTAATTTATTTTTATGTATTTATACATTTATTTATTTGTTTATTTATTTAATTATTTATGTATGTAATTAGTAATATAAGTATTTTTGTAATGTTTACATATTAAAGCAAAAAGTGTTACAAAACATAAATTGTTATTTTTTTTATATGAACAATAAACCCCAAAATTTAGAAAAATCTCAATAACTCATATTCTAATTGTTATTTTTAATCCAAATTTTGAGAAAATAAGTGTTTCCCTAACCCAAACATGTGTACCAAATTTCATTTCGCTCCGATTTATAATACAGGTTTTATCGATTTATTTCCGCGCTCCCATACAAACCGAACCACTGTGCGACGGTAGCAACCACCCACGATCCATCCACCGCACATTCTCCAAATATCCAGAGAGGCCGCGCCGCCTCTTCCTCCCTTCTTTTCAAATCCAATAAAACATTTACGATCCTCAACACCACAAACCAACCCTTCATCATCGTCACTTCCGCATGCGGAACACAATACCGCACCAATTAAAAACACATTAAAAACTATTCAAAACAAAACCCATTAAAAAAGCCATACAAAAATTCCCATGCTCAACCACCGCACATTCTACTGACCAGTTCTTCAAAGTCAGGCCACTCCTAAATAATACAAGGGAACGACTTCTTCTTATACCAAAAGAAGAACATCTTGCAGTGGACGAACAAACAATTCCCACTAAGTGTCGACATCACCTTAAGCAGTACAATCCAAAAAAGCCACATAAATGGTGTTACAAAAACTTCGTTTTAAGCGGAATATCGCCATTCAGCTATGATTTTGATATATTCACAGGGGAGCAAAGCAACGTTATACCAGATGGTTGAAAAATGCGTAAATGCACAATCAGCCATATATGGCAAAAGTTGTTAACTTTTATTAAAATTTATTTAAACAATTTTTTTTTGTTTTATTTTTTAATTTTACAAAATGAAAAACAAAACAAAATTTTTTCATTAGATCAAAGTGCGTGCAGTAGAGGGTTAATTACCTGTTAATTTATTACTTAAAATTCCTAATTAATTTAATTTATAAATTTATTCTGTAAGTGACAAAAAACCATTTTTGAAGGGGTCAACGCGAGATAAAAAAATTGTTGTTGATTTTCCTAGGGTAGAACAAACCTCCAAAGAGCTCTCTAGGGGTAGGTGATCCTAGGACGTTTTTGTTAAGTAACGGCAATACCGAAAAGGGTATATAAATTGTTAGTGTTGTTTGATTTTTGATTCGAAGGAATCGTTTTTCATTGCGTTTTTTTTTTTAAGTTTAATTTTGGTTAATGTATTTTGTTAATTTGATTGTTTTTCGAATTTTATTTTGGTTCATTCAGCGCAGATTTTCAACAATGGTAAAGACCTGATTTCCACTGGAACGACAATGCAATTGGGAAAATCCAAACATGGCCGAAGGATTTTCATGGTTGGGTGTGTAAATGCCACACTGCAGTAACACCGACAGTGCCCTTGGGGTGGTGAACGTCCGTCCGCGTCAAATTTGAGTTCTGTTTTTAGTAAACCGGCCTGATTTATGTTTTTGGCTGCGAGTGACGTTTACTTCCGGGAACAAGATCCCCCCCACATCCGACGAGCTGACGCTGCGCATAGCAAGCAGGCCCCGTTCTCGGTAGTAGACACTCCTTCCCTTTTTCCTGGTGTTTCTCATTTCTTTTCCAGATGTTCCTGCCACGGTATGGTAGTTTCACTGCCTTATCGACTTATCCTTATCCACGCTCCTCTCCCCTTCACTAACCAGCAACAAAATGGATGTGGAACGCGTTGCAGGCAGTGGAACGCTGTTTAACACAGCGTGAAGCTTCTAAGGGCTTCAACATTCCACCAAAAACGCTTGGAAATCATATCTCAAGTGGTTCATCTAAAAAGAAACTTGGCCGTCCTTCAATATTTACGGAAGAACAAGAGACAGATCTGTCTCAAAGGATCGTGAGGCTCTCTCAGGTTGGCATACCAATCACTCCGAAGATGCTGCGATACCAAGCCTCCGTTTTCTGCAGATTAAACAACATCCCCAACAGCTTTTGCACATCAGAAACTGGTGCTGGAAGAAAATGGCTACGGTTATTTATGAGACGTCAATCAGAATCATCCTTGCGCAATGCTCAAATGATGAATCCAGCGAGAGAAATTAAACAAGCACATTGTCAATAATCACTTTGAAAAAGTAAGGATCCTAATGGAGAAATTAAACATCCAACATAGACCAGAGAGCATATATAATATGGACGAGAAAGGCTGCAGGATTTCGCTCCACCACCAACAAAATGTCATAGCTTAAAAAGGGTCGAAGAGGGTGCACTAAATTTTCAACGAATACGCCGAAAGTGTGCCGATTGTTGGTTGTGTTCTTTGATTGTCACAGTAAAAAAATCATAAAAATTTAATTTTTTCGAATGAAAAATTCATTGAATGTATTCCATTGTTAAAATGAAAAGTTCATTGAAATTTTAAAATGTCAGAATAAAAAATTCAGATCATTTATTGCAATGAGTATCCCAGCTCAACTAAAAATTTAAAATTACTCTACTCCTTATAACAGCCCTGAACTCGTCTTTCCGATAGTCGCGTACGTATCTTATGTGTGTCTCTCTCTGGATCTATTGCCGCCATTGCTTAGAATTTTTCCTTCTACTTTCTCATATCTCAGTCAGATTCATTTGTAATTTAAAGTTCGACGTGACTGGTCCTGGTGTGTGTTTATTAAATTTGATTCAGTGGCGATAAAAAAAATAATAATTTTTGAATAAAACAAATTTAAATGTTTAATTAAGATTTTAAACATATTTTTGAAAACAATAGAATAATTTTGTTTAGTACATGAACGCATACACCAGCTTCTTCAACAAGGGAAACCACAAGCCTAACAAGCCTACTCAAGTTATTATTCACAAAATTACGGAACTTCAAAGCCCATGGGGACAAAGGTATGATTTAATTTCACTTTTTTGGCAATTATTATTTGTTTGTTTCTAGTGTTTATTGTTCTATTATAAGGATACCATATACATACATAGGTTATTACCCTTAGTTTAAAAAACAAAATCGACGAAAAAAGACACGACATAGACAGGAAATCTTATTTACATATGTATGTATGTACTTAATACATTTTCAAGGATTTTCTCTTGTCCTTGTTTTTTTCTAGTGCAGTTGGGCTAAGTATCTACCTCTTGAATTATTCATATTAAGATAATATTACTTTAACCTTTAATGTTATAATTATTTTATAAAACAATATGTCAATGAACCGCACTAAAGCCGAAATCTTGCTATTTAACTTCAGATTCAGATCAAAAAGTATTTGTAGAAAATTATTTAAATTCAAAAAGCTATGATTGAAAAAAAAATCAAAGCATACTGTAGAAATATTTTTTTAAGGTTCACGAAGTGTATTATAGAATACAGTATTTGCAAGTAAAAATCATTAAATACGTTAATGATATTTCCTGCCGCAAAAACGTAATATTTTATAGGATATTTCAAGTATCTATCTACAGAGGAGTAAGAAATAATACAATTTCTTCACTTCAGAACAAAAACAACGAATGGGTCAAATACTTACACACCAACAAATTCATAACCGATAAAGAAAAGGCAAACATGACAACTTACACTGCACAGCTACCTTCCATATATGGGCTACCCAACATTCATAAACCAAATACACCTTTAAGGCCTATTCTCTCATACATGAAAGTGCCGTGTTATGAATTATCGAAATACATTGGGAGAAAATTACATTGTGTTACACGCAATTCAAAGTACATGGTAAAAAATTAGTTAGAATTCATAGAAAAAGCGAAAAATATAATAATAGGACAAAACGACGTCCTAGTCTCTTTTGATGCAGTGTCACTTTTCACTAATATTCCGGTGCATGTTGCAACTAATGTAGTTAATAAAAAGTGGAACATCATTGGCGCCAGCACAAATTTGAGTATGAACAAATTCTTAGAAATGTTGGATTTCTGTCTCAAAGACAATAACATTTTTCAATACGCTGATAATCTATATAAACAAATACAGGGAGTTCCTATGGGAAACTCATTGTCGCCCACCATTGCCGATCTAGTTCTGGATTTCCTACTGGAAGAATCGTTTGCCGTAGTATCGGCACCAAAATTCATCACGAAATATGGCGACGACATATTTACAGTCATAGACTATCGTGAAGTGGAGAAAGTCCTTTCAACACTAAATAATTTTCATCCCAATATCCAGTTCACCGTAGAGAGAGAAATAAATAAATCAATAGCGTTTTTGGATGTAAAAATACATCGCGAAATTAACGGATTATCGTTTGATTGGTATCAAAAAGGTACCGCATCTGGGAGAATTGTCAACTTTAGATCGAATCAAGCAAAACATATTATAATGAACACCGCTGCTAACCTTGTCAACAAAGTTTTCTTGATAAGCGACAAAAAATTCCATGTCGCCAACAAAGAAAGACTCACGAAAATCCTTATTGAAAATGGTTATCCGAGAAACATTATTAATGGTTTACTTGAGAAACACACAAAAAATCGACCAAAAACAGACCAAGAAAAAAGAACCGGATATTTTAAAAGCCTTGCTTACGTCCCGAAACTTGCAGAGTTTTAAAAAAACGATTTCAAGCAAAACGAAAGATGTCAACATCGCATATAAATCCAACAGAACACTTAATACACTTTTCACGAAACTCACAAAGAAAAAGGACAAAGATCAGAGTACGGATGTTGTTTATAAAATTGACTGCTTAGGAAATGACACTGAAAACTGCGGACTTCTTTTTATTGGAACAACCAAACAACTACTCAAACAACGAATCTCTAACCATAAATCGGATATTAAAACAAAAAGTTCCCAAAAAACAGCGCTTGCCAGCCACAGCATAGAGAAAAACCACATACCAGACTTCGATAACACAAAAATTCTTCAAACGGAAAAACATATTTCAAAAAGATACACTTTGGAAACACTACACATCTTAAATAATAAAAACAACATGAACCGAAAACAAGATACACAGTGCATTTCATCAGTTTATTGCTCATTGGTCACCACATAACATAATTATTGTATTTTTGTATGCTTCTTTATAGATTATATCTGCCTCTCTTTTTTAGTTGTTGACTAAACTTCTGACAATGAAGTGCTCATAAAAATTTTAATTTAAAAAAAGTTTCATCTTTTTTATTTTTGTTAATTGTTTAATGTAACTCAAGTTAACGTAAAGTAAGTTTCTTCTTAAATAATGTATGTAATTACGAACTAATTATAATTGTATTTATTCTAATGTTTAATAAAGTGCCCCTGAAGAAGACTAAAAACTTAGTCGAAACGTCGGGAAAAATAATGATTTTGTTTCATTAATAAACTATTATGACCAAAACAGCCGAAAAGAGTAATCTTAAAACAAAAAATATTTGAAATGGTGATTAGGACCTTTAAAAACACATAATGAGTTATTTCAGGGGTAGCTTCCGTTCTCTAGATGACTTCTCGTGTTCAGTAATACAAAATTCTTCAACATCGATGACTAATTGTTCTTCGCCTCTTCCTTTCAATCCATCAGCCAGCAAAAAATTAATGGATTTTTAGAACTGCAGCGAAGGGGAAACGATTAAAATCTATTTTCAAATTAACAGCAATATTGACAATAAATCTGTACGAAGTCTGCTTTTACAATTACAATTGTAAACTATTCGAAAAATGTCTATTTTTCGTCAAAGGAGTTAATGCAACTCGCCGAAAAAATCCGTGTCGCTTTTATTGAAGATGCTGTAAGATTTGTTTATATTATTGAATCTTTGTTTTTATTTTCTGTCTTTTCATATAGCTTGATTATTATGACCACAAGAAAGGTGTAAAAAATCCCAAAGGAATTCTAGCAAACAAATTTCATAATATGCGAGGAAAATTTCGAAGCATAAATCGTTTATGCATGCCGGAGTCTAAAAAAAAAGCTAAAACTCGATGATGCGTTGTCCGAAGGAAATTCCGGTGATGAAGATAAAGTGTGCATGCAAATGATCGAATCAGATTTCAATAAAATGTTCGGGTATAAGGACATTGTTTTGGCGGGCCCAAAAATGAATGACTTCATTAATTTAATGCTGCAATTCATTTTTCCGAAACAAATTATTAACACAGAAATCCGATTGAAAGTACACGAATTCAATTTGAAGTGTTTATCCGATCCCAACTCGAACATTGTTTCAAAAAGTTTGTAATAATACTTTGCATATTTCATAATATAAATACTTCACATTAACATACTCTTATATAGAATTGATTTGTATTAACAGTTTTCATACTTTTTCGTTTGCCTTTTATTAAAAAGAAATTTCTTTTCATTTTTAGACACCAGAGCTGCAATGGTGTTCACACACTTGCACTATCTCCTGCAGCCAAGTAGACGTGAAGGTAACAAACGCTTCACCGTTTTTGACAGCCAAGATGCATCAATTAGGTTGTTCGCTCAGCAGCAAGACTATAAAGAACATCAAAATGCACTGGCTACAAAACATTCAATGTTTTGTAGCCAGTGCATTTTGATGTTCTTTATAGTCTTGCTGCTGAGCGAACAACCTAACTGTGACAGTCGCATCGCAACCACCCTTAATTACGTTAATCGGTTCATTGGAAGAAATAGAAGAAATACATGTAGATTTCGACAACACGCACTATAGAGTATTTACCTTCGACCGGGCACTCGACATTTGTATTAAAATATTTTGTACGCTAAATATAGCGTATACAAAATCATGTCCACATTTTTGGGAATTTGTTGATACCTATTTTTACTAAATCGAAGAATCAGCAACCAATCCAAAGGCACGAAATCTATTAAAGTCATTAAAATTCGCTGAAAGCGAAAGAAACAATAAAAGTTAAACTGATTGTAAATTTTTACGTTTAAGTATTTATAATAAAAACTCATATTCTCAAAGAAATTAATAATATTTTATTTGTTATAAGATCAATTTCTGGGGTGTCTTCTTCTCAAGTTCGTATGGTCTTTTGTGGTTTTTTTTTGTTTCAGATGCTTGTTGAGTTTCCAGCAAATGGTAAGTAAAAATAAATAACATTCATTCAATAACCGGTACCAGGAAAAGTACCCGAAGGCCTGGTAAATTGTATTAGAATACAGGTTCTACCAGGAAAGAAATAATATTTCTGGTAAATACTACCAGTATGCTGGTAGCAAGTACCAGGAAAATGATTATCTTTTCCTGTTAGATTGTATCAGGCAACTGGAACATCTTATCAGTAATTCTGATAATATTTTATAATAATTATTTTTCCTGGTACGGGTTACCAGGAGAGACTGATATATTCTATCAGAAGGCCTGGGAGAATCTCGTTATCAGTTTTTCCGATAGAATCTAACAAGAAATCTGATAAATAGAACCAGGATATTTTTTTGAGTGTGAAGACATAGAAAAAACAGCATTTTCCGTAAACAATGGAAAGTATGAATTCGTAAGAATCCCGTTCGGATTGAAAAATGCACCGAGCATATTTCAACGCGCCATGGATGATATATTGAGAGATCACGTAGGAAAAATTGGTCATGCATAATATACATGTTGAGTCAACAGATTTCCAAACTCAAGAATACCGACTGAGGAGCTGATAAAAGTGGGACGTGAAAGCATGGTTGAAAAAGTGGTCACAATTGATGGAGTTGAATTCAGTCTGGTTTCCTGGTTTGACAACAAAGTTGTCAGCATGATGTTACCGTATGATGGTAGCGTACCACTTGAAGAAAGACGCCGTTATTTCAGAAAGAATAAGCAGTACTCAAATATTTCCGCTCCTAAATCTGTCGAGGTATACAACAAGTATATGGGCGGGCGTGGCGGCGGAGTCGATTTGCTGGATTCAATGCATGGATTATACCGTATAACTTTGCAATCCAAAAAATGGTACAAAAGAATATTTCATATGACAAAATTATGTAAGTTAACGTAATCGCATTGTATTTAAAATTCCACCCAAAAGGGAGTATTAATCCAATCATATCGTTCAACACAAAGTATCCAACCAATGTAGCATACAGATATCTATCCGTCGAGTCATCGTCGTCAATCGGAAGCATATCAATTTCATGCACTTTATACACACACGCAATCTTATTATCGATATGATTCAATAGTGTAATTATTTTAAGATGAATATTTGTAAATTAGTTTTTAACCCATCAGGAACAGATCAGTTCCAAAATAAAGCAGTCTTGAGATTAAGTTAAAGAACTGTTTTATTTGATAAAGAACTGTTTTATTTGATAGGTACTTTTCTTTTTAAAAACATCTTTGTGTCAATAATGTCTAAGAAAAATAAATTACTATTCTTTATAACGTTGAACAAAAAGGTTCGTTTTTTATTTTAACTTATCAGCGAAACATTTGATCCTTCGAGCCGGATCTGTTTGTTTAAACTTTTCTGTTTATGTCTTCGTAATCTAGTGATATATGTTTTTTTATTTTTGAATCGTACTAAACATTTAATTTGTATCGTTTCATGATGATCACGTTACAAGACGAAGGTGCAGTTGAGAACTTTGTCCACGCCGGGGAGGGATGTTGAGCTGAGAAACAGAACGCCAACCCTAGTGCCAACTAGTCTTTAATTTGTTTGTTTATACATATAATGTTAACTGTAAATGTCAAGTTCAAATTTGCTAGTCATGTTTCATTTTTAATTGTTAAACTCACTATTATACCTACCTACTTTGTGTCAATAATATCTAAGAAAAATAAATTACTATTCTTTATAACGTTGAACAAAAAGGTTCGTTTTTTTATTTTAACTTTTCGGCGAAACAAAAGGAAAAAAGTGAAAAATAAAAACTGAGAAAAAACAATAATTAGCTTTAAATGCGACGACGCGACGTCTCCTTTTATGCTGGCCTGGATTCAGCATACTACCGCGGCTGAACGCAGAATTAAAGAAACGTTTTATGTCTCATTTTTTAAGTCGATGGAACGCAGTTCATAGAAAAAAGTAATTTTGAAAAAAACAAATACACTCATTGGCTCGAAGGAGTATTCAAAGTAGAACTAACCCAAAGTGTTTTGCCCGAAATTTCAACTAATATGGGACGACCACGAAGGAGTTTTGACGAATGCTGTGATAGAGCTAAAAGGTATAAGAGGGACGAAATTAGAAATATATTTCCTCAAGAAGAGATAAACTATGCACCAACATCAGAGCTTTGCCTGCTAAAAATTTGATCCGGATAAGGCTCTTGCATTATTTATAAAAGCAGAATTGTCGAATCTCCAATATGAAGTATTGAGACATGCCCTAAAAGACGAAGGACATGATGTTTTTCCACCTTATATTAAATTACTGGAAGCAAAGAAAAAGTGCTATCCTTTAGATATAAACATTACGGAAAGCTCAGAGTGTGCATCTACAAAAATTATTAGACCACACTGAAACAAGGTTATTAGAAGGAAAAACATCAGAGGAGATAACCAGAATTGAAGGACAGTCTTAAACACTGTATACTAAATGGGTATGTGACGGTGCCTCTGGACAACCACAATACAGTACAATGAAGAAACTTCGGACGCTAATATGTTTATGACATCTTTGGTACCAATTCAAATGACTATGGAGGATAACAGGGATATTATTGTGTGCAAAAACGATCGACCATCCTCTACAATATAGTGCTGGTAGACGGCCATTGGCCAAGCCATATTAAACTTAAGGTTAAAATTGTAAATTATAAATCAAAGCTTTTTTTTGTTTAAATAAAGTTTTTAACTAACTAACTAGTGCAGATCCATCCAATTTTATTTTGTTAAAGAAACTGCAGAAATCATACGAAACGAGAAACAAAGAATAGATACGCAAATCAGTAATTTAACTCAGACGATAATTCAAATAGGCGAACGTCAATTTACAATCAAACACGAACTCATGTTCACAATGCTGGACGGGAAGACATCCCAATCTGTAACAGAAACTCCTGCAGCTTCTTCCTGTTTCACATGTGGAACTACAACTTCTGGAATGAATAACCTGACAAATATAAGAACCAAAGCTGTAAACAGGGAAGCTTTGAAAATGGGAATGATAAAATGTATGAAATTGCCATGTTGCCTACAATTTGTACTTAAAGCATGGAGAACCAACGATGAGACCCGCCATATTAGAGATGCTCAGAAGAAGAAAATTCAGCAGGAGTTTCGTGAAAAACTGGGCATCATTGTCGATCTTGTAAAACTATACCGACTCAAAATAACTCTATTTGAATCATAGTCTGTTCAGAGTCTACTGTAGTTTTCGAACAGCAGAGAAAGCGACAGAGATTAATAATTTCATTTCCTTGCAATGTTGCAGATTGTACTCTATCAACTTATCTTTTGGTTCTTATGTGGGTATTTGGGCCACACAAGTAGTCGATGGTTCATTTGGAACTATCAAG
Organism: Eupeodes latifasciatus; assembly: GCA_920104205.1. Classification (NCBI taxonomy): domain Eukaryota; kingdom Metazoa; phylum Arthropoda; class Insecta; order Diptera; family Syrphidae; genus Eupeodes; species Eupeodes latifasciatus. Next base: position 129,004,861 of record OV049926.1, on the reverse strand, counting down.
AAGAAATTAAGTCAGTCAAATGACAACAGACGAAACATATAACATCTCGCTTCGGCAAAGGCTCACTAAAAATACTCATTATATTATTTAAAATAAAAAACAAGAAAATAAAGAAGATATTAAAGAAATGGAATATTAAAGTTTTATTTAAAAAGCAACGCAAAATCACAATATCAAGAATATAAAATTCATAAAACAAAATTTAATAAAATAAAATGTGCGCGGAAAGAAGAATAACAAGCAAATTAATAAAAATGTTCAGTGTATTAGCACAGATAATAATTTTATTATTATTATCTGTGGTATTAGTGTATCCGTGTATAAATATTAAGTGTTGAGTGCAGTGCTGAAAAACAAACCCCTAACTTTATACTTAGTGTGTATTTGTGTTTACAAGTGTGTATACATAGATACCTGCTCTCTTACAATGAGTAAATTTACCATTGAAACAGCATGCGCTGCGCTCAAGGATCTTCTGAAAAAGATGATTGACGATCTGAGCCCGGAGTACACGGTCCAGATAAATCAATATATCAAGAAAACACACGTGGCAAAGCAGCTGCAGCCAGTATGGAAGTAGAAGAAACAGGAACTACCAACACCGTTCCTGTTATTGAAGAAGACGGCAACGACGGCCCATCCATTTGCCTCACTGGTGACGAGGCCGACAACGAGACTCCCTTCACGGAAGTCAAAAGCAAGAAAAAGAAGAGGACAAAATCAACTCCAGAGGCTGAGCCAAAGAAACCGAGGAACCAAAAACTGACAACCATGCAACCAGCAGAAAATTTCCCACCTCCCGTACTTCCTCAAACTGCAAATCCCCCAGGACCAAGCCCTCCACAAAATGAAAAAAACAACTATGGCCCTTAAAATAATGTCCAAAAAAATTAATCGAAGTTCCACTGTGGATTTATTTATTTTATTCGAATTTCTTACGTAGAATCAAATTTACAACGAAGAATTACTTCCCGTGATCGTTGTACAAAGTTTCGTTCAATGTTTCGAACATCCTTTCATTAACGTTTGTCACAATTTATTTCCGATGATCTATTTTATTCTTCTTGAAAATTCAATCGAACAAGTTAGCTCTCTCATCTTTCAAAGTTCAATATTTTTTCTATTTAATTTCTTCAAGGGAATTTGTATTTTTTTTTTAATCATTAATTCCTAATTTAAAAGAAATAAAGTGAAATCTAATTAAAAAACAAAAAAAACATTGAAAAGTCAATGTAAAAGAAACCATTTATTTGAAAAAAAAAAAAAAAAATCAATTAGAATCCGTGTTGAATTATGTAAACTTACAGTTTATGATTCACTCACTGTACATACGTGAGATTAGATGTTAAGAAGTTAATGCGCCAATTTTTATAAGTCAGTTTAGTTTGTTCCTTACTCTTATTAAGATAACATCAAAATGTAAAACTTATTAAACAAAAGAATTTATAATAAAACTAAATGAACTTTAAACAAAATCGTATTTATTTTAACAATCCGCACGAGGCCAGTGCCTTGCGGAGAGCAAGGTAAAAACTCAACATATGTACATATTGCCTACAGACTGCCTTTCAAATCATGGCGAGTTCTTAAACGCACTGAAAACAAAACAATTTTTGAAGAAAGAAAACGTCACATTCAAAACTTATTTAAAAAAAAAATTGGGTCTCATTGTTGACAAGTTTAAGCCTGGATTTGGGTCAACAACAAATGATGGTAACATCGCAAGACATTTTTTCAAAATTCAAAAATAACTGCCAAAATAACTAAATAAATTTTCAATTATTTAAAGAGTCTTGGCATCAGGATTTTCAGTTGATGTAAATACATTTTCTGAATTGCTTTCCGCAGTTAAAGAAAAATATCTGGAGCTCCACAACTGGTACTGTATGCCTATAAGTTTACATAAGCTACTTATACATGGTCCAGACATAATTTCATCTTTTGAAATACCTATGACAGCTTTCTGAAGAGGCTTTAGAAGCAAGTCATAAAGTGTTCCGCAGAAATCGTCTTTCTCATACGAGAAAATCATCTCGGGTCAATACAAATGAAGATCTTTTGACCATGTTACTTTTAAAGCCTGATCTTTTCATATTTAATCTGAGAAAAACCGATACAAGGCTTCCGAAAGCGGACCAGAGTGATATCCGACCTTATATCAAAGCGGATGAAAGCACTTTAAATGTATCATCTTCATCAACTCCTCTTGAAAATTCCTATAGTGATCTTTCGTCGGAATAATTCTTAATTTCCTTCAATAATAGACATTTTTTTATAATAAAATTATTATATATGAGGCGCTCAGCGCCAAAACGGCCTAACCCTCATTTTCAAAAAAATCAAACTGACTGTGCAGATCGAACCGGAATCTTTTGAAATATATACAAAAAATCTCCCTGTGATATCGTATAAAACTAGGTGAATTTTTATGGGGAAAACTGTTTTTCGTCTCTATGAAATTTAAAAATTGTTTTATGCCAAAACGGCCTAAGCTGCTTAGGCCACATTGAATTCTAGAATTTAAACATTTGTGTGTGGGTTAGGCCAAAAACGAAAATGAAAAATAAATAATGTTAGCCAGTAGGTATTTAAAAGTGTGCAAATAGTGCATCACAAATCGAAACGATTGAGTAGGCAATGAAATTCTTGTTTATTTGAAAATAATTTATTGGATAATTCTTTGCCTCTCCGCTTTTAGTTCATGCAATTCTTGTTTTGATGTAGACACGCTTGATGCTTTAATTTTTACTAGTTGTTCTCGTTAAAAAAAAAGTTATTCATTTTTAAATAAATCCACTTGTTTGTCAAAGGTAAGTTCGTAAAATTTATTGAAGGATCTTTATTCAAATTGAAAATGTATTAGCTAGACAAAGAAATTGTACCTACGTGAAGAAGCATGTCTGAGGCTGACTCCATAAGTTTACAAGACTTTGAGAATTCTGGATCCGAGTACGCTCCTACACAACGTGATTCATCAATTTCATCGCTTTCTTTTGAAGATACATTACCTAGGCCATTGGGAATTGTGGTAACAGAGTCCCAGATAGAATTACCAGAAACTGAAGGGCCAATTGAATCAGCAGTTGAAGTTGAAAGCATAAATGAAACACCTACGAGGAAAAGAATTGCCAACAATTCGAAATGGAAAAAACACGTAAGTAAAGTTCAGCGAAATTCAGGAAAATGTTATAAGACTGTAAAAGGAATTGTGAAGTCAGCTCGAACGCTAAATGCACTTGCATGTCCATGTCCGTTAAAATGTCATCAGCATTTCAGTGAGAGTATTTTGCGAAGTATTTTTAAAATTTTTTATAAAATTGCTGATCATGATTTGTAAAATGCGTATTTATGTGGACAAATTGGAGTTATTGAAACAAAGAGATCTTATAAGGAGTCTGTTAGCGACACTGACCGACGATACAATAGGTTGGCATCACATTTTCTCATGGCACCACCAACTCCACCTGACAACAATCAACGAACACACCCGCCGCCAAAATACAAAAACGAAGATTCGTTAAGTGAATCTTCTAGAACGTAGAACGAGACTTTGGCCGCCAGAATGTATCTGAATCCCGTAGAGAAAGCAACTATAATTTTTAAAGTACTTTTTGGAACCAAAAAATTAACTAAATTCATTTATTTATGTTTTATCTGATATTTAATTCGTTCATTAAACAAAAATACTTATAACGATCGTTTTGTCTCGTATTTATTTCGATCGGATACATTCTCCTCAACAGAGTCTTTGGGCGAAAGCCGCAGATTTAGTACAAGAATTTACAAACTTCCTGGAGTCAACATTGTCGGAATGATTGTCTGCAAAAGGTTTTTCAAACAGATTCTACAGGTAACTGATGGTCGTATTACTCGTGCACTTAAGCAAAGAACACCTGGAAGTGGATCAACAACACCAATTTTGGACCAAAGAGGAAGGCATCCACCTCATAACAAGACGACCGTTGAAGCTACAGAACTCGTGAAAGACTTTATTATTATTATAGCTATCATTATTCCAGGCAAACGAATATCCAAAGAGAATTTCTTGCACCGACCTTAAACATTTCTTTAATGTACGAGCTGTACTTATCGTGGATCTGCGGAAAGGAATATTGTTTCAAAATTCGTGTTTACGAAAATCTTTTCAGAAAATTTTAATTTGCATTTTCGAGCTCCAGTTTCTGACAGTTGCAAGAAATGCGATTCTTTTAATGTAAAAATCGATTCTGCAGATGATCCTTCTGAAAAGCAGAGAATAACGAGCGAAAGAGATTTACACCACCGAAAAGCTGAATCAGCTAGAAGTGGGATACAATTGGATTCGAAACTTAACAACAATGAATATGCAGTTATAGCTTTCGATTTGATGAAACCCCTGCCGACGCCAGTTATTTCCACAGGGGTAGCTTACTACAAGAGACAGCTATGGACCTATTGCCTTGGTATTCATGACCTTATTACAAACAAATCATTTATGTACACCTGGAATGAGGGAATAGCTTCACGTGGTCCACAGGAAATAGGGTCTTGCATTATGCATTACGTGAAAGCGAATGTCAAGTGTAAACACTTAATTATGTATAGTGATCAATGTGGTGGTCAAAATCAGAACATAAGAATGACAATGAGCATTATTTGCACATACATACATGGTTAACAACTCTACCTTTGAAGGTGACCAGATAGACCATAAGTTCTTAGTATCTGGACACTCATTCCTACCATGTGATCAAGATTTCGGTCTCATTGAAAAGGAAAAGAGATATTATAAGGACATGTGATGTGTAAACATCACAGCAAAAAAAAAAACAGCCATTCCACTTAGTCAAAATGACAGCAGATGACTTTAAAAGCATTTCTTTGATCGAGAAACTAGTGACAAACAGAAAAGTATAAACTGACAAGAACTCGAAAGTTGAATGGCTTAAGATTCAATGGCTTCGTTTCCAAAATGAGAAGTCATTTATAATTCAATATAAATACCTACTCAAATAATGAAGATGTTTTATTTCAAAAAGGTGACATTTCAAAGCGGAACTCAAGTAAATTCGTAGATGTGGAATTGGAGCCACTATATCCTGGAGGAAGATTTATTGAATCTGCAAAGTTTAAGGACCTTCAAGAACTCAAGGAATTCATACCTCCTATAATGCACTCGTTTTATAACAAATACAAGAGCCGAAGATGAAGACATCAGGGAAGAAGAAGAAGAACGGAGATTTTCAATTAGTTTGTATAGTTTTTCAAAATTTATAATAATATTGGTATTATATAAATGGCCTAACCCTCAGTTGGTATCAATAACAAAATTTTAAATGAATTCCAAAATGGCCTAAGCCACTTTTTTGTTCTTATTTATTGTTTAAAACGCTCTTTCTGTTCGTAAATAAACGCATAACAGTTAACACGGAGCATTTCCCACGTATATGCTGAGGTAGCATATTAGTGCATACGACTACGAGGTAAATGCACTGTGTTGTATCAAGGCCATATTGGTGGGAAATGCTGATGTTGCAATTTACCCTTGCATAGGCGAAGTATCATTATATTTGAATTTATTATTAGAATTTAGTCTTAAGCTGGACATAGATTGGAATAGAATAAAGATTGAGCATATTTATTAATACGGTTTTTTAATCTGTAAGTCGAACCGTTGGGCCCGCCCTCTGGGCTGGCGTTCGCGTTTTTTTAATATCCTCGCGAAGGATATCTTTAACTGGCGCCCGAGCAGGGACCGGTATTCGTTTCGTGTCCTTTTTGCTGAAGGATCTATGCCAAGGTCAATACACTCCTTTATAGTGAATGTCACTGTACCCATGGGAACACAGTAGACTATTTGTGGTATTTTGAGCATAAAACTTTCGCATACCCATGGGAACATGCGGATATCCTTAAACGCTAAGGGATACGAGGGTGGAGTTGTTCGTGCCATTAGTAGGTTTATTAAGTTAAACTAAACGGGACTAACACTGCAACCCCCCAAGAAATACCGTTTCTTTTAGAATAGAAAATTAACGAATTTAATTTTTTCTTGCAGAAATACGAAAATAACATTACTGAACGAATTTGAAAAAGTTTTTTACGATAACTATATACATATAAACGAATGATGAAGCTGCTGTAAGTGAAAGAAGAAAACAACACTAAAAAAAGAAGAAAAAAGTGTAAAGCTAAGTCTATCGTGTTGCTTGTGCTGTGCTCGAAATAAAGTTTTTTTTGTAAATTTCACCGCAACAAATACCAGCCTTTGGCTGTTTTCTTTTTCCTAGTTGTGGCTGCAAAATATCGGCAAAGTTGAGGGCAACCATTGTTTCATCAGCCACAGGTGTACCTAGCCTTTATTTTGCAAAAGCAACAAAGCAAGTGATCGAGTTGGAGAACGTGAACGAGTTCTTTCGACAAGGTCGAAAATGCCGGCGGATGAGACGAAGAAGTATGAGGTCAGGCGGACCCTTACTTAAACATCAACAACAACAACATATTTTTATTTTAACAATTGTAATTTTAACGTAGATTTACTGAAATTAACATTTAATCGTTTATGTAAAAAAATGGGTTTTTAACGCCGCGTTAATTTAATTTAACTAAATATTTGGTACAAAATTCACACTTCGAATCTCGTGCGTAAATTAATAGTAATAGGACAATGCCTAGTTGAGACTTCTTCTCGATTTTTGTTTTTCCTTGAACTTTCTTGAAAATAGCAATAATTGGGAAGGAGTCTGAACTCGCCATTATGTTTCGGCAAGTTTTGGAAACTCATCCAACAACTTGTCGAAACCGTGATTGTGTGTGTGAAAGCAAAGTTTCGCTGAGAGTCAACAACGGTGGCTTTCCTGATGAGCGTAAAGCTTCCAGGAAGCCGCGATACCGTGACCGACAATCACGAAAACGGATGCTTGTGTTGAATGAATGTGTATGTGACTGGAATGGTCGAGGGAGGAAAAATTAGTTGGGAATTAGCTTGGAAGGCACTCTTGATAGAGCCTTACAAGCGAGGAGTGAAGAATAGAAAGGAAAAGTTCGAGGAATTGTTTGAGGAAAAATAAAAGTCGAGAAGGAGGATAGAAAAGGTTCGAGGAATTTAAAAAAGGAAAGGAATTGTGATTCGAGGACCGAGGTGTCAAGATTTTGAGAGGAGGGAAATAGAAAAAAAATAAAAGATAAGTAACTATTTTTTTGTTTTGTTCTTCGTTCTTTTGTTCGGTACGCGTCCGGTGTTCCAAACCCATTTTCTTTTGTTTGCTTTGCTTTGTTTAATTTGTTTAACTTTCATTCGATTGTAATTTTAACTTTTTTTGAAAACATTTTGGGTTTTAAATTTAAAACCAAGCGTTCGTTGTTACTTTTTTTAATCGCTTCACTCATCATAAGAGTTTTGGAATTTTCTTCTTCGGTTTGTTAAAAAAATTCCTGGCGCCCATTTCTTTGCATCGTACCCCACTGTAGGTACTTGCAATTAAATAGTTTCAGTTGTAACAATTTGATTGATTTTATAAATCGATCAACATTGTTATAATTTATAAAATTCTTCCAAATAGAACCCAGCCCAGCTGAGCAGCCGCGGTTACAGCTTCGTCAACGAGCTGTATTGTTGCACTTTTTTTTGCTTTCTTCTTTGTGTCGCATTCGTACTCGGTTGAGTGCGAGTTGCTCGAATCGTTGCGTACGTTGCGTCGTCGTCGTCGGTTTAGTTTGTTTTATTGATTTGTTTTGATAATCAATAATAATTCAATAATTTAAATACCTTCCCTCGCGAGTGATAAAAAGTGTAACAAAGTGCTGTGGTGAACAATAATTAAAATTAAAGAATAAGTGCAAAAAAGGGGGCAAAGCTCACCATTGAAAAAATATATATAAAAAAAGGTGCATTGATACAAAAAATTATTTAAAGGTGCATAATCGCCTGAGGTGAAAAAAAGGGCGCAAAGCTCGCCATTGGAAAAAATATATAGAAAAGGTGCATTAAGCTCACCATTGAAAAAATATACAAAAAAGAGGTGCATTGATACAAAGGTATTTAAAGGTGCATAATTGCCTGAGGCAGTTAAGGTGAAATAATAATAATTGTAGCCTTTCAGTACCAAGTTAATAATATAAAAATAAAAAAATTATATATACACACATATTGTTTCCCCTACGTATAGACTGTCGGTGTGAGGTGTCTATCTACTACATTATAAGTTATCCATTTGTATATACATATTATCACTTAACGAAAGAAACCATTTTTATTATGTATAAGACAAACAAGCGAACGAACGAGTCACTTGTAGAATGACCGTCTTTGTGAAAGCACGCGTTAATAAAGATTTATATTGTTTTAATATAAAAAGAGTGTTTTTTTTTATTTAAATTAAAGAAGTTTTTACGGAAGAACGCTTACATAATTGAAAATTGTGCAAAAAAAAATAAAAGAATATTGAATTAAAAGAATACGCTTGTTACTAAGGTAAGCCTTTTTCTTCTCTTTAAACAAAAAAAAAACGATATTTTTATCTCTAAAATGGACCAAGTCACCCAAAAAATAGTTGAACTGACTGGTGCTGTTAGCAACCTAATCAGTCAACTAAAGGGTTTCGAGAGGAGGCTACAAGTTGTCGAAGAGAAGGCAACTGCGGCAGTCGCTCCTATAGCAGCTGCGGACGATAGTATTAATAGTAGTTTTGTCCTCAGTCCTCCACAAACGGAGGCTGAGTTAAGTGAAATCAGTAAATTACCCGACTGCGTAAAGGAGTTGCAGGCATTTAATGGAAATCCTACGCAGTATGTATCGTGGATACATGCTGTGGAGGGGATCCTCAAGGGCTATGAGATAGTCAAGTCAAAGCCCCTATATCGCGCCATACTCCAACACATCAGGGGTAAGATTAGAGGCCCAGCTGATGCTGCCCTCGTAGGCTATATTATCTTCGACGGTGACTGGCTCGAAATGAAGTCTTGTTTGTCACTGCACTACGCAGATAAACGAGACTTAAGGACTCTTGAGCACCAGTTAAACCAGCTTGTTCAGAAAAACAGCAAGCTGGACGAATTCTACGCTGCTGTTAATCATCAATTATCTTTTATGGTTAATAAGATAAAAACCGAGTCTTATAGTGAAGAGACGGTAAAAGCGTTGGTAGAAACATACCGGAATAGGGCTCTAGATGTATTCGTGCGCGGCCTTAACGGCGACATATCACGAATGCTTATGATTCAGAGACCAAAAACCCTCCCCGAGGCTTATTCCGCATGCTTGGAGATACAAAATCTCAACTACCGGAACAATTCCGTTCACCCCTCTTCATATCCAAATACAATTACAACCCCAATAAACCAGAGCTTCAAGAGTTTAGAGTTTAAACCCTATTTGCTTCCGAGGAAGCCTCAGCAAAATCTTAGAGGCAAAAATAATCGGTTTAACTGGAGCTCTCCTCATGAAAGTGGTTCTCCACCAAAGCCTGGACCAAAGCCCTTAGAGAAAATGGACTGGGATCGAACTGTTCAAAGCAAACAGGTAAATTATATAAACCGTCCAAAATCTCAAAACCCATTCAAACGTAAAGCAACCTCTGACAACTATCCCAACAAGCAGCAACGCCTTTATAACATAGAGATCGAGGATGAAGTTGATCAAGAAGAATACACCGCTGCTGCGGAAGAGGCTGTCGGAGAAGCTGCTTGTGATGAAATAAATTTTATGACAAGCGGCCATCCAGCGTACCATACATAGAGTATGTTACGATGGGTCGTTCTTGAAGTTTCTTGTCGATACAGGGGCGAATAAGAAGTTCATTAGGCCAAATATCAGACAACCGACCAAGCGCATAAAGAACCCTTTTAGAGTACGGTCAGCCGGTGGAGAGATCAATATTACGGAGTCTGTCGAGGGACGTTTTTTTGAAAAATTAGGAATTAGAACAATATTAAAATTTTATGTTTTACCTGGCCTTACATCTTTCGATGGTATTATTGGGAATGATACCTTAAAAGAATTAAAAGTTATTATAGACAGGAATATCAATGTTCTTAAATTGGGAAACAATATCCAAATTCCACTAAAAGAAAAGATCTCTAGCACGTTGACTGCCACCATACAAAATAAAAACTATTAAAAAATTTCAAATTGTAAATATCGTTCCATATTGGTTATTACTCGTGTGTTAAGTGTTCTGTTATTGTCTTTTCTCGTTTGTGATGTCTTACGCGTGTTTTTAGGCTGTGTCTACCGGTGGCTCACATGGCACTCTGTTAATATGACAATTAATATGGTGCCACGTGTACCACCGGTGGTCTCACAATATTTGCTAGCAAACAAGTATCTAAATTCATCCAATTTTTCTCTTGATCTCAAACTTTGTGTGTTAAGATGACAAACTTGCAAACCAGTATGTTGATTGCATATAACATTAATCATTATCCGCGTATTATCCCTACTGATAGTCTCTACAGAATCCCTTATATGCTGCTCATTAGGATCCTCCATAAACGTCAATGACATAAATAAGAGGTGCCCAATAAGCAGCACCAAGCATTGCATAACCCGTTCCAGAAAAAGAGCAAACTAAGACACGAAGAGGACAAAGATTAGATATTAGAAAAAGAGAAAAAGAAAATAGAGACATGAAAAAGAAAAGTTTACATTCTATTTTATGTTTTAATTCAAAATAAAGGAAAAAAAATAATACGAAAAAGGTAGAATAATATAAGAAAACATAATTATTAGAAGCTTGCAAAAAATAAAAAAAACAAAATTTACAGGTAGCAAAAAATATTTTGTTCAGTGTACTATTGATCTGCATCATTTGTTGTCGTTGTTTGCGTCATCATGGCAGTATCAGCTAAGTCATCAGTGGTCTCAATCAATTGTGCCTCCTCATCTTTACTCTTCTTCACATAAACCAGGCCACGAATTGTAAAAACCGAATGTAGCTGTTTATTGCGTTTCATTTTCAAAGCATTCTGCATTATAGAGCGATTTTTGGGTGTTAAGCTCTCATGAATGAAAACATTTGATTTTCCTGTTGCATTCTCACTGTCAGTGCCAAGGCCAAGATCATGAAGCTGGAGCGGTACTTTTGTTGTTCTTCTGTATTCGGCAATCGATCGCAAGACAAACAGCTTATCGTGTGGTGTAAAAAATTTAATAATAATTGGTGTCGATTCGTTGTCGGTTTTCGGTCTTATACGAAAAATACTTTTTATCGTTGGTGATTTAAAATTAAGGTTTGTGCAAAGCTGATTAAAGATCAAGCGAAGATTTTCATTTGGCAAGAGTGGAACGCCGTGTAAGAGTGCATCACTCATCGTTTCTTTAAGCAGCTGGTGTTCGTCATTAGATTTCAGTTGCATGGAAATAGTTTTAATTTTTTCATCTTGCTCAAGTATTTGTTGTTTAAGCTCGCGAATTTCCTCTTTCAAGGGTTCAAACTCTGCTTGTTTTGCTTCAATCAGGGATAGCCGTGTATTTATACTTTCAATAGAGAGTTTTAATTCAGTTACATCTTTGCTAATTTTATCAGTGATTTTTTTTTCGGAATCAGCAATCTGTGACGTAATCTGTGACGTGATAGCCTCTGTTTGTGCAAGCATAGATTTCTCAATTTTAGCAATCAATTCCATAGTGGAAGAGTTTTCTTCAAGAGTTTTTTTTTGTTTGCTATCTCTAGTCGTTGTTGCCGGTGATTGTGATAGTGGTTGTGCTTTTGATAATGGTGTTATTTCCGGATTAGATGGAGAAGGTGAATCGGAGGATCGTAATTTGCTTCGTGATCCCATTTAAAGCTTTAATGTAGGTTTTAAGGGGAAAAGTTATGTGCAATATTTGATGAAAGGTGAGTGAGACGGATACAGTTTTTGTGTTTTTTTTTTTGTTTTAAATTTAAGATTGACAATTTGGGTAGAATTGTAAATTAATTTATTTATTTCCATTCTGATTTTTTCTTCATTTTTCAGGCTATTCCTATAAAAGTGTGTGTATTTCTTAAATTTCAAATGGCTGACAACCCGGGAATCCCAACAAGATTGTTTTATGGGAATAGATAACACAGATGAAGATTCTGATAGCGGTGACAGTTTGGATTTTGAAGGGTCCAATTCCAGTGACTACGTGCCATCTGGTGCTGGATCGAGTGACATGGATGCTTCAGAGGACAACTACGAATCCACGGAGGATGAAGACGCTGTTGTTGTCGATATTCCATCAAATATTTGTGTTCCCAGAAGTAATATCGTTTATGAGCGTTATCTGTTATTCTCCCGCTTTTAGAAAGAAGGAGAACCGGTGGAGCATTTTTTCTCTGATATAATAAAGCAAGCAGAAAACTGTGAATTTGGATTACAAAATGGTAATGGGCATGGTAAAAGATGTCTGGCCTGTGGTAAGCTAAATCATTATGCAAATGTATGTAAAAACAATAGAAATAAGTATGCAAAGAAAGTCAATGAGATTAAGTATGATAGTGATGTTGATCATGAATCTGAGGATGAATCAGTGTTGTATGTTGGAGAATTACATTCCGTTGCGAACAAAACTAATAGTTGGTATCAAAAACTAAAGAATTTAAGCTTGATAGTGGTGCAGAAGTAAACATTATTACGCATGAAATAGTAAAAAATGTAGCGGAAAAAGCTATTATTAAGCCGAACGGAACTAAAATAGAGGCGTATGGAAGTTTTCCAATTACAACGTTAGGGTCAGTTAAGATTCCCACTGAATTTAATACAAAAGTATTAGATGTTGAATATGTAGTAGTTTCAGGTTCCTCGAAAACAATATTAGGATTAAAACCATGCATTGACTTTGATCAAAACAAAGTACATGCTGTCATCAAGAAAGGACCTACAACACCGACGTCTTGGTCAAAACGTCACCATCGACACACGTAACTTTGAGGTAGTCAAGGACTTCGTCTACCAAGGCTCCGCTGTAAACGCAGAAAACAACACCAGCGCTGAGATCAAACGAAGAATAACTCTTGCTAACCGCTGTTTCTTTGGGTTAAGAAAGCAATTGAGTGGAAAAATTCTCTCTCGAAGGACCAAAGTGTCGCTATATAAGACCCTTATCATCCCCGTCCTGCTATACGGTGCAGAAGCATGGACTTTGACAAAAGCGGATGAAAGCACCTTGGGTCGTTTCGAGAGAAAGATTCTTCGTGTGATCTACGGTCCCGTATGCATCGAAGGGGAGTGGAGGAGAAGATGGAACGACGAGCTGTACGGGCTGTACAGCGACGTAGACTTAGCAAGAAGGGTAAAAGTCCAACGACTAAGATGGCTAGGTCACGTAGAGCGCATGGAAACCAATGCTCCGGCCCGGAAAGTCTTCGAATCCACACCCACAGGACAGCGCAGTAGAGGAAGACCGCGAATCAGGTGGCGCGCACAAGTGGAAGGTGACCTCACCCAACTCGGAGCGCGAAACTGGAGACATCTAGCTAGGGACCGAGCTAGATGGAGAAGTTTGTTGGGTGAGGCCTTAGTTCACACAGGACTGTAGCGCCACCTTAATTAAGTAAGTAAGTAATTGACTTTGATCTCATTCGCTAGGTTCATGAGGTAACTAAAGATGATAAGAAAAAATTCATCGCGGAAAATATAGATTTTTTTGAGGGTCCGGGCTGTTTTTCCGAAGCTTGCAAATTACAGAACCGATTAGCAAACCTCCTCGACGTATCCCGTATAGTTTATATGACAAAGTTAAAACTACATTAAGTGAAATGGAAAAACGAGGCCTTATTCGCAGAAAAGATAAACCATCTGCATGGTGCCATCAATTGGTTATAGTTGAAAAATCGAATGGTTCGTTACGTTAGATGAGCACTGCCTCATTCCTACTGTTGAAGAAATGTGCCAGGCAACAGCAGGGATGAAATATTTTACAGTTTTTGATATGCGTGAAAGTTTTTGGCAAGTCCAACTCGATGAAGATTCCAAAGAGTTTACGACATTCAGCACTGGGGCCCTATTCTGTATTTCGTTCCGAAAGTGAAAATTTCCGAAAACGAATATTTATTTGTACTCTCTATTTCTAAAGCGGAATGAAATCTACTACTTTCGGAATGACAATTCCGATCATACATTCATTCTGTGTATGAAATGAACGAAGTATACTGAACCGGACTCATAGTTCCTTGGATTGCTTGTTGGTTCCATGTCTTTTAACTAGTTCTATTTCCGTAAAAGAAAAGAACTATTAATGTGGATACGGACATTCGCAGTTCTTTTCATTTGTAGTTCCATTTCTATTATAGTGAGAGAATGAGAGATATCATGCATGTTTGTCTGGAATAAGAAAAAAGAATGTTTCTTGTTCAATTCAATTGTTTTCTTCGGTTTCGTTTCGTTTTGTTTTCTTTTGGTTGGTGACTGTTTACTGTTTTGTTTAGTTAGTGTTTTATCATTAATCATTATTATTAATTTAATTAATTAATGGGATCAATTCAATTTGTGTAGAGCTTTCTAATGTTAATTAATTTTTTTTTAGTACCTTCATTTTTTAAAATATTTACTGTTAGTATTATTTTTTTCCTACATAGTACATAAGTACGTAGGTATTTATTCACCTACAATTTGAACATTTTAATTTCAAACTTTGAGGAGTTTAAAGAATTTAAACAGTTGTTATTTTTATGCTAAGATAAAACATACCTTGAATAATACCTAGATAATATATTCACCTTTTTTACGGTTGTCGTTGTAACGAAACGACTGAAGAACAAAAAGGTGGTAGAAAATTGGTTTTCAAATGAAAAAGAGTATATGTTCTCTTTGATCTTTACCCTTCTTCCATTTTCACAAAAATAGTTTTACTGAAAATTCAACTATCGCCTCCAGCGCCTTGCCGTTTTTCAGTCGTTTCGTTCAACCGACTCAACCGACAACACTGTAATAAAAGCTTAAAATCATTCTACAGGAACAGTTTCTTAAATCGTTTTTTACTTGCATAGTTATTGTTCAAGCTATACTTATGTACCTTTTAGATTTATTTGGGATTCATATTTTTTGGTTTTGCTTTTTAAAATAAATTTAAATTTTCATAGTGAGTTTCAAAGATAGATTTTAAATTTTTGTTGTTACATATATTTTCAAAACTAAATTTGAATTTGACAAAATTATTTTTTATATTTGCTGATGTTATTGATTAAGGAAATCTGTATAGGTATTTTAAAATTTCATTAAGTGGTAAATTGAAAAAATGAACCTAACTTTAAGACAAGAAAAGAAAGAAAGATAAGAAAAGAATTATTTAAATATTCTTTGTTAACATTATTTAAAGTACACATGGGCAAAAGTACATATTATTTGATTTTAGAATAAAAATAAACAAACATGGTAAACAAATACACACTTTTTAGCTTTCAAAATACAATTTTAAGAATTTTTAAGAGATAGATATCTAGTTAAAACCTTCCTATACCCGCGCATTGGTCTGTGAGACCGTAAAATTACTTTTTCTCAAATATTTTAGTAACGGTGTAATTTAGCACAGTGTGCTTTATGCGGAAAACACAAAGCTACTTTCGTATTAGCGTTCAGTGACGTCTAAGGTTGAACCATAGGAATCGCTAAGAAGCTATCACAAACCAGCTTTGTGCTTCAACAACCTTTAAATTGACATACGCAAAACGGAACGTAACGTACGTAACGTGGCAACAGCAGATGTGAAAAAGTTGAAATATTTTCAACTTTTGTTAACTTTTGAAGTTGTTGCGTGCGTTGTTTTAAATGTTCGAGAATAAAACTGAAGTTGTGCCAAAAAAATAACAAATTTAAAATAAAAAAAACTGTATTTTCCTGATTTTTGTGTGAAAGAAAGATGTCTTTTGAAGAACAACTTATCGTATTCGTCAAAGAACACGAATATCTATATAACACCGAATCAAGAAGCTATAAAAATTCAATTAAAAAAGCGGTCGCATGGGATCTAATAAGCAAAAGTCTAAACAGGCCAGGTAATGCATAAATAAAGCATATCTAAGTTCAAGACTGTAAGCACCGATGGAGGAGTCTCCGCGGCCGCTTCTCAAGAGAACATAAGAACATGGCTTCTCTTCCATCTGGCAGTGGATCTGCTTTTGATATAAATGACAAATGGGAGTACTATGACTGCCCGGATTTTCTCATTCCATCGCTTATAACAAGAAAGTATGTGCATACATAAATATGTAAATTTATTTTGCATATTTTCTTATTTACATTATTTTTTTAGACAAATCGGGAATTGCGAAACAGAAAACAACATACCGACCACCGTTGGAAAAAGTCTTACTATTGTACTGAATTCAGTACTCATTGATTTTCTCAGTACGTAAGTATATCTCTGCCATTTTCAGTACTATTTTAAATTGTTTGTACAAAATTGATTAATTCCTTTACTAAATTTTCTTAAATCTTCACAACTTCACTTACAAAAAATTATGTGCGATGCGAACATACCCAAATCACAATTACCCAATAAGGGTATTCATGAAACGTCGCGACGTCGTAAAATCGTGAAGATTCCGACAAAAGTTTCATGAACGCCCCTTTATATCGTGTCAAAGAAAAACATAAAAACATCGGAAAATGCCATTTTTGTAACAGCTCTAGCAGAAGGTTGGAATTCCAAGAGTTCCAAGAACATTTTGGAACTAATTTACACACAATT
Source organism: Eupeodes latifasciatus (assembly GCA_920104205.1). Classification (NCBI taxonomy): domain Eukaryota; kingdom Metazoa; phylum Arthropoda; class Insecta; order Diptera; family Syrphidae; genus Eupeodes; species Eupeodes latifasciatus. The sequence goes on along the minus strand of OV049926.1, from coordinate 128,988,228 downwards.
TTAAAATATTGTGCTACGCGATGGCTTTCCCGTCAGGTACTTGAAAGAATGCATTTCAAAATTGCGCTTATGCTAATTTTTTTGTGTTAATAGGCAGCACTTGACCGCATCTTAGAGCAATGGGACCCTTTGTGTTATTACTTTGGACTTGGTGAATTTGAATTCAATTATGAGAAACAAAACCTCAACTTCATATCTTCTAGCCTTAAGGTCTTAAATGTTAAGTTATATTTCACTTTTGTATCTTATATCTTAAAACTAATTAATGATGTTAACTCGGAAATGCAATCCGAAGATGTAAGAGTGCACGTCTTAATTCCAAGATTGAAATCTATTTTTAAACAACTCTGCAGAAATTTTATGAAAAGGGAAGCATTTGATGATAAACCGATAAACTCCATTAATCTTTTAGAAAACCACTTACCTATTATGGAAATATATTGAGGCACCGAATCTGAAATCCTATACAATTCAAACAAATTAAGGGAAACAGATATTCAAAGCTTTAAAAATCATATACTTAATTCTTTTACATTACATTTCTGCAAGACATTAGAAAAAGATTTGATTTCGATGACGTTTTCTTAAACGGAATTCAAAATTTTTCCCAAAGTGCAGTGTTGGATGGTCGAGTTAACTCTATCGTTCAATTTATTTTAAAGTTTTTTTTCCAATGAAAACACAAAAAAAAATGAACTGATAAACAATGAATATAGAGCTCTAGCTGACTGCGAATATTTAAAAAAAAAAAAAAAAATGAGAAATGTTTCCATATCAGATTTTTGGGCAAAAATTGGTCTTCTTAAAAATGAATGCAATGAGTTAATGTTGGAAAATATTCATCGCATTGTTCAGGGTGCCTTTTGTGTTCCTCACTCTTCGGCAAATGTCGAAAGAATATTTTCATACCAAAAAATAATTAAAACTAAATTAAGAAATCGTTTGCAAGTGAAAACGTGCTCTGCACTGATAGAAACGAAAAATCTGATAAAAAATGAATGTTGTCACAGCTTTATAATTAATAAAAATCTGGTGAGGAAAAACGTTTCAAACAAATCACTTGAAAAAGAAGAACCTTTAGAGTAAAAAATTAAGTTTTTGTACCCCTGATGAAAAAGTACCTTTTTTAAGAGGCTTAATAAAAAAGACTGCCATTTATTTATTATATTAAAAAAAAACTAATAAAGACTTGTTTTATTTCATTGTTAATATGTTATTCTACAGATTAAAAAAAAAAATAAAGATATTCCAAGTAGAAGAGAAACTACGGGCTTTTTAGTTTCGGTCCGAGAGACCGTGTTATTTTTTTTGACGCGGGTATAGAAAGGAAAGAAGAAAGAAAGAATTTTTAAATTAGTATATTAAGTTTTATGAAAATTGAATTTTTTAGAAATCGTTTTAGTCAATTTTGCTGTTTACTCCTTATAAATGTTTTGTATTTATAAATTTTTCCTTATATAAGGTTAATACTAATTTTCTATAGAATAATTGTGTAGGTACTTATTCCTTTAATTTTAATACAAGGAATATAATATCCCAAATTCAAAGTCGACCAGGTTAAGTGTTAAAAGTATGCTGCTCAAAAAATATATGTACAGTGGCCGACAAAAGTCTACGTACGACCACTTTTTTTGCCATTTTATAAAAACAAAAGCTTTAAATATAAAAATAATGATACAGTTTGTTTTTAAATCTATTTTTATTATTCCTACACGAAAAAAAAACAAACTTGGATTTTTTTACTTTAAAATATTTTAACTAAAAACAATTAAAAAACACTGACAAAAATGTACATACGACCGACAGCACTGTTTTTGTTGTTGACTACTAAACGAGAAGTACCGTTATTTATTTATTTTTTTGGTTTTTTATTGTACCAAAGCATTGTACAAAGTATTATACAGTCGAAGTTTAAACGGTTTCAACAAATTTTTAATTTCAATAATGGCTTCTCGCAAAGAAATTTCAATTAATGTCCGAAATTTGGTTATAAAACATAGAAACGAAGGAAAATCTTTTGGTGATGTAGCAAAACTATTAAATTTAAGTAAGTCTAAAGTTCAAATCGTATTTAGTAACTTTAATAATACTGGTACAGTTGAAAACAAGCCGCGAAGTGGACGCCCGAAAAAGCTCAACCGAAGAGAAATAAGCTTCATCTTAAAAGAAGTTAAGAATAATCCAAAAGTTAATGCCACAACATTGGCCCAAGACCTCGCAACAAGATCGGAAACTACTGTGCATCCACGCACTATTCAAAGAACCTTGAATAAAAACGGTTACCACAGCAGTTTTGTTCACTGATGAATCGAAGTACAACATATTTGGAAGTGATGGGAGGGAAAAAGTGTGGCGCAAACAAAACACAGATCCGAAGAACTTAGTCTCTACTGTTAAGCATGGTCATGGTTTGGGGTGCTGTCGCTGCGTCTGGAGTAGGAAAATTAGTGTTTATTGAGGGTAACATGGATCGCTTTCAGTACAAATCCATTTTAGAACAAAATTTGAAACCATCAGTTGATGCTTTAAGTCTTGGGCAGAGTTGGATCTTTCAACAAGATAACGATCCCAAGCACACGGCTCGGATTGTGAAAGATTGGCTTCTATACCATGCTCCTCGACAACTGTACACTACGCCTCAAAGCCCGGACTTGAATGTTATTGAGCACGTCTGGGAGATTCTACAGCGAAAAATCCGAAAACATAATATTAGCAGTGATCCAATGCTTAAGGAGAAGCTCCAGGAAGAATGGCAAAATATTACATCCACTGAGCTCCAAAATTTAGTTTCTTCGATGCCCAGACGGCTACTGGCAGTTAAAGATGCCCGTGGTGGCCCAACAAAATATTGATTTTCTTAAAAATTTAAGACTTGAAGACCATTTTTATGTTAGTTTACATATCGTACGTAGACTTTTGTTAATCATTTTTTTGTATTTTTTGTAAATAAAATTTTAAGTTTATAATGAATTCACTTGTTTTTTTGTGTAATGTTATTAAAAAAAAAACATTTTAAACAAAACTGTATCATTACATTTGCTTACATTGGTTTCCAACTCCCCATGATGGGGAAATAGTGGTCGTTCGTAGACTTTTGTCGGCCACTGTATATACTTGGGTGCTTTTTTTGTGACTATCTTCGTTTTTCGATCCCATAGAATTGAACACTCTACAAAAGCGTCCATTGCGAATAATATCTCGAAAAATATCAATCTTAGCGTTTGGTGCTAGGGACTTTTTTGTAGGAAATTAAATTTCCTGTAAAATTATTCTTCACATTTTTTCTGTAGTTTTCGATTTACGAGATAATGGCAAAGAAACAAGAATTTAATGAAAAAACTGTTTAGTGACCCGTACTACCCCGTTGGTGAGAGTTAAGAATAAACCGCAAGTGACACTTTTGAAGAGCGTTCAATTCTTAGAAAAGCCCTACACTGGGCGAGATGATACTATAAAATGCCGCGGAGATCTTAAAATCCCGTGGGCATATGTACATACTGTAGTAGTTATATATATATAGGTATATGTTAAGATATCGCATGCTATCAGTGTCTATCATTATATTGTTACATTGTTATTCATTTACTATCAATCTTGAAAACACACATATTGTCATTATATAAATACCTTAAACCGAACGTTATTCTTGCTTTATATAATTTCCCCTACCGATCGTTATTTCTGTTATTATATACTATTCTCTTTTCCTCTTTGTTTTATAAAATACCTCAAACCGAACGTTATTCTTGCTTTATATAATTTCCCCTACCGATCGTTATTTCTGTTATTATATACTATTCTCTTTTCCTCTTTGTTTAAAATATTGTTCACCCTAGTTTTAAGAATAAAGATTGAATAAAGTCAGTTGTAATTTGGAAGCCACGGAGTCAACACGCGTTTTATTTTAAGTCAACCAAATACTCTACTATAAATTATCAGAAGTGGGATTATAAATCCAAGAAAATTTTGTTTTATTCTCCTTTAAAATAAAATATAGTCCCTCGCGGAAAAAAAAACAATACGATAGAACCAATCGCCACAAACAGCGCACAAGCTGTTTTGTCTTTCAACAAGTGCGGTTATAATATTTTTTTTCCCGTCTTTTTTTCTTCTCTCCTTTTTCCCGGTCGTCACGAGGAAACCAACGATGGAAGAAGTTGTCGACGCATCTATGTATACAGCTGCCGAGTTGCGCGAGTGGTTACAGCGTTTAGGCAAACCGAGTGCGGGCACGAAGTCAACGTTGGCTGTGCGGCTAAGTGAAATACCCATACAACAACGTGGAGAAGCACCACCGAAACGAATAACAAATGCGGTGAGTAAAAACTTGCTTGGCGACAACAACGACGACGACGATGACGACGAGAATGATGAAGGAGACGAAGAACAGATTGTGGAAGCAGACGTGCGACAGTATGAAAACGGGACAGACAAAACAACAACAGAAAGCCAACAACTGACAGAAAACGAGTTGTTAAGACGGGAGGTAAAATTGTTGAGAAAGGAGAAAGAAATTATGGCAAAGGAAATTGAGCTGCTAAAAATGATGGCTGAGTTGAAATTTAGAAGCGAAAGAGTAGAGACGTATTTCATTTCATAGTCGGCCGAATAATCCATTATAGTATAATAAGATACTATAATACAGTAATAACTTTAAAAAAATGTTATTTCATTATTTTACGAATACTTCATACTTTACCACTTTATAACCTTGAATGGTCATGCGCAGAAGGAAAACAAATTTTCTTTGGGATCACTTTACTGAAATTCAACACCAGAAAGCAAAGTGCAAGTATTGCTCAGGGATAATTGTTTTTTTCTTCAGGGAGCTTGGGACATCTAAATAGGCACCTTAAAAGAAAGCACGTAGGAATTTCAACAAACCCTATTGAGCGCCAGGACATAACATTAACTGTATCAAATTCAACACCTGAGGATACAGGAGGCGTATCTGTCAATATCGACACAGATGTTCCTTGTGCTGAGTCTCAAGCAACAAAATCGAGACCAATTCAGCAAAAAATATCAGCTTTTGCCGACAGTACAAGACCTATATCCCAACAAAAAAAAAAATCAAAAATTAACAATCAACTCATAACCATGTTTGCAAAAGAATATCACTCTCTACGCCTAGTAGAAGAACCAGAGTTTGGGAAATTCGTTGCGCTTTTATGCCCGTCATATAGTTTACCGACAAGAAAGACCCTATCCGAAACACTTCTGCCTCAGCTTTGCCTCAAACTTGAGCAAGAAGTTCAGACGAAAATTTCTGACGCTCTTGCAATATGTTTAACGACAGATGCATGGACCTCAATAAATAACCAAAGTTTCATTGCTATAACCGCTCATTACATTAACATAAAAGAGGCAAAACCATGTTCCAACTTACTTGGTTGCATTAAATACGAAGAAAGGCATACAAGTGCAAATTTATGCACTTTTCTAAAAGAACAGGTTGCTAAGTGGAATATTGCACGAAAAATTGGGGCCAAATATTCTTTTGGCGGTCGAGCTAGGGGATTGGCGATCCATTGGGTGCTTCGCACATTTGCTAAATTTAACTGTTCAAGCTGAACTTGAACTAGAAGACATTTCAGAAAAAGTTCAAAAAGTAAAGTGCATTGTAGATTTTTTAAAAGAAGCTCGCAAGGCTTACATAAGCTAACTGAAATGCAGAAGCAAATGAATTTTCCCGTCTTAAAGCTGAAGCAAGATGTCCCAACAAGATGGAATTCCACATATGATATGCTGGATCGAATTTTAAAAATAAAAAATGCAGTTATTGCTACACTAGCAATAGCAAAGAATGATATATCTTTAAAGCCTGAAGATTGGGATGTTATAGAGTTAGTGGTTCCCATCTTAAAAGTATTTTGTGATATTACGGTTAAAAATATCAACGGAAAAAAATGTAAGCCTTTCAAAAGTTATTGTTTATTGCAAACTTTTAAGACGCCATCTGACAAAAACTCAAGTTCTTGCCCAAGAACAGCAAACACCAAGTTGCGTTCGGAAGCTTTTACATACACTTAATGAACAGACACAAAAACGATTTAATAATCTGCAAAAAAATCCTTTATATGCTGAAGCAACAATTTTGGATCCCAGATTTAAAAGCAAAGGTTTCCGAGAGTCAACCAATTTTAAAACAGCCTTTGATAGCTTAAGGTTTAAAGTTGGAAACCAGCCTCAAAATAGGGGAAATTTGTCGGTGTCTGTTCAGGAAGAAGCGGTTCCATTAACTTCAAGAGCAGTACTTTCCAATGCTAAACCACCATCTATTTGGGATGATTTTGACGTCGAAGTGGCAAATTTAGTTCCACAAAATACAGTAGCTGCCGGTATAGTTGAGCTCGATAGCTATATCAAAGAGCCTCTTATTAGCGGAGATACTCAAAACCCCTTAAATTATTGGAATGAGAGAAAATTCGTCTATCCGATTTTGTACAAATATATGCTAAAAAGGCTTAATTTGGTAGCAACATCTGTTCCTTGCGAACGAACTTTTTCGAAAGCCGGAATGATCCTTAACGTAGCGGTTTGTCGGCCAGCAAGGTATTACAATAACTTTTTATTGGCAGCAATATGTAAAATCAGGAACAATCACATAATTTTTAATATTATTCCATTTAAAAATTCGTTTGTAAAATTTTAAAACCATGGCTTATGATTTGGGAAAGTTTTTGAGTCTGTATGAAGAGCTTTTAGATATAGCAAGAAGAGAGCCTGAAACGACTATTTCGCAACAATTGATTGAATTCGGAGCAAAAGCTTATCCGATCAAACAAAAAATCCTCGAAAAAATAGCAAAATCTTGGAGGAAATTTTATGATTCTTTAGATAACAATTTGGGACTGACTATTTATGAGGTCGCTCTATTCAAGATAAGTTATTTATTTGTTTATGAGGGTGATGGAGATATCGTGCAGGACTTGAGAACAAAAGATTATCAAGATGCAGGAGATTTTACTGAATTCGTCATGATTGCGGACATTAAATCTGGTAGTTTACTAAAAATGCCTGAGTTGGAAGAGTTCATCATAGATCAGATTACTCATGGAAGCAATGAAAAACATAAAAAGTGGTTGCACATTTTTAAGTTAAAAGAATCAGAACAAGATCCTATTGAACCAGAGATCCAAAGTGCAACCCCACCATTATCAGACAATCCAGATGAATTTGCATCTGCATCTTCTAATCCACAAGGGTCTAATCTATCTTCACTAGTAGAACCATTACGGCAACCAGAAAGATTTAATAACAGATTTCCTTTCTTGAATACTTCACCCCCTGCAGATTTATTTTGCTCAGTATTTACTCGTGATTATTTAGAGTGTTTAATTACTACGAATGTTTTTAGTGAAGACATCTTTAAAATTAATAATATGTCACATGTTGAAGTTTGGAGATATTGTGATGAGAGTGTTTTCATTCTTCAATTTGATATTAGACGATCAGCATATCAAAAGAAACATTCGAATAAAACAGAATACTTCTTAAACGCTATCAGAACTATGTTAGATGAAAGGGATAAAGAGAAAGATCAAGTTAAGAACATCTCCGCTCCTTTGCTTGAAGAACAGATAAAGTCTGTGTTGTCTAAATTAAAAGATATAGAAATAAATCTTGTATCTTCAGGATCGACAAAACCAATGCTATCACCTGAAGCTCCTCCTTTTGTTCCATCTTCACAAATTGCAAGCTCTTCAACAAGTCAAGGTCCAACAAAAGAAAATAAATCGAAAAAAGGTTTTGCGTTCTAAATTTAAATCATCCTTTCCAACAAATTTCAAAATTTCTAAGTTTCGTTAATTTAATAAAAAAAAAAATCTGCCATTTAAATTTTGCTATTCATTTTCATTTCAATTCATATAACTTTGTTTGTTTATTGATATTAACTTGTCCTTGAGGTTATGTTTCAAACTTTTTCATCCTTCTGTTTTCCCAAGTTTTTTTTTTTTTTAAAACTGTATATTTTATTTTGTAAAGTGAATTTTTAATATGTTTGTTTTGCTTTTTAAATGCTTATGTTTAAATTATACTATTTTTGTTACTGTAATGCTATCTTTTTTATTATGGTTGTTGTGTTTAAAACTATTTCATCCTTTTTATTTTCCTAAGTTTTTTTTTTTAAAGACTGTATATTTTATTTTGTAAAGTGAATTTTTAATAATTTTGTTTTTTTAATATTTATGAAGTATGTTTAAATTGAGCTATTTTTGTTTTGTGATGGTATTATTATTTATTTTAAATTCAAATGACAATAAACAAAAAAACCTATTTCATTTCTTATTACTTAGTTTTTAGTTTTGACGCTTTGACGCAGAAGCAAAATATTTGAGATAATTTCATTACTCTCCTCCTTTTTTTTAAGGCTTTAGGTTTTTAACTTTTCTTGAGACTAGTTCTAAGGAATTTTTTGTTTATTTCTTCCTTTAAATTCATTTATTGATGACTTGTTTCTCTCAACAACAATCACTCGACAACTAGACATGGGTCCCAAAAAGGAAAGAAAGACAAGTGCATCACAGACTCAAGGCCAATCAACGAAATCAAGCTCTAGAACCCTGAATTTGAGAGTGCGAGATGGAGAGGCGATGTCGGCACTGGTTGCTAATATGGATGGACGAGAAGATCCAACACCTATGAATTTAGGAGGTTTATCTGATGATGAGGACATCACTGATCCACGTCCAACTCCTAGAACAGTAGCGTTAAATTCCATACCATATCATTCATCTTATTCTCTAACCCAGGATATTAAGATTATCATGTCATGACATATAATGTCACTCATAATTTGACATTAGTACACCAATGCAGAATTAATGATCCTGATGAATATTTAACAGGATTAGTGAAATTCGATGAAAACAGAGAGCAATCGGATCCAAGTTTCTTTATCCGGGTTTTGGACTTTTAATAATGAGACTAAAAGAATTGAACGTATAAATGATAATGGACCGACCAAAATCTCCTTATTAAATCCCAACTCAATTGAGACAGAAGATAAGCCTGAGATCAGATCAACGATCTTGGAGACATGCACATATGGAGTGATTGACGTGCCTCAGCAAAATAAGAGATTCTTTAATTCTGAGAGAAATGAAGATATTCCAACCTACATTCCCAAGAGGTCAAAATTGATATATTCATTACTACAAGGTTCATACTCCGACCCCTAGTTACAAGCAGGCTACATTGTATTTATCTGAATTACTGGATAAGGAAGCAAAACTCACAATGGAAACCGAACTTTATGATTTAAGTATATACCAATTAGATCAATTAGATATAGACATCCAACAAATGAAAGAAACGTTTAACTCAACTTCATATAATCAAGCAACAAACAACCAAACAGAATTGCCCAATCGAGAAATTGACATCAACTGAATGACTTCAAGTGTCACTTAGTTCCAACCATGACGATTAAAACTAAAAAAAAAGCTTAATCGTTCCACTTAATCGTTCCATGTTCGTTCCGCTAAAGGAACGATTTTGCGCAACTCTACAGCACAGGAGGTGCATGGAGGAAGCAGGAGCGTGTACATTCAAGGTAACATGGTCGGCTGTACAACTGGAAAATGTACAGTTCAATCATGGAGAAAATATAATTTGTATACATCATAATGCATGAATTGGGAAATTTCCATTATGTTTTTGCGTTATTTGCGGCTAATTTGCCCGTCTGTGTGCCCTACAACCACACAGATTGGTCGAATTATTACTTTTTTGCGTTTTTGCGGTTTAAATTGTCCATCTGTGCATCTCACTCGTACAAATGCATAGATTGCTCAATTTATTATTCTTTGTTGTTTGCGTGAGTTTTCAATGAGACCATCTGTGCATCACGAGAACGACAGCAGCGACGATCGGTGCAATTTTTTCCTCTAGTTAGTTGCATCTAAGTAGCAAGTGAGGAAACACACTACACAGTGTAAAAATAAACAAAGTGGAAAATAATAATTAAAAATAAATCATTTTAAGAATCCGGAGAAAAATTAATAGAAAGATGGCAGATAAAAAAGTTGCAGGAGCAAATCTATCTGCAAATAAAAAGAAGGAAAACCGCTCGAAAACAAAGCCAGGAAAGCCAGAAGGTGGGACACAAGCTATTCCAGTCAACAAGGAGAGGGATAGCGAGGCTGGTAATCTATGCAAAATTGCAGGAGGCGACCACAGCATCCCGAGATGGAATACTACTGCGAAGTGACAGGCTGTTACAATTATGGGAGAAGGCCAACGAGCAGTTCCGGGCCCTAGTGGAAACTGCAGAGGAGGAATCTCTGATGGAATTGGAGGAATTGATGGAGGTAGCAGAAACAGAGTATTATGAGACAGCTGAGATCTTACGCCAGCATTTGCGTAAGACAGCCAAGAATGGCCAGGATACAGCAGGAGCTACCACAGGAAGTGGAAACGGAAATACCCCACAGGTCAACGTAAGCCTTACACTTCCAATGCAGCAGCATGACCTAAGGCCTACATGGGGAAGTTTGGAGGAGCTCTGTCCGACTGGATGAGTTTCAGGGACAGATTCAAGGCTGCCATCCATGACAGCCCGGAGGTGTCTACAGCCTATAAATACTCGTACTTAAGGAATTTGCTGTCAGGAGACTCGGAGAAAACTCTAGGACAAATAATTTGGCCGAAGGAAGCTACCAAGAGGCCTGGGAACGCCTCAACCAGCTTTATCACAAGCCGTACCACATTGCCAAGGAGCAGTTAAATAAATTTAACAGGCTGCCATTCCTATCAGGAAGACCTACGGCCAAGGACCTTCAAAAAATGTCAAACGACACCTATTAAGTCATCCGACAGCTGAAGGCCCTGGAGGTACCAGTAAAACACTGGGGGTTGGTATTCGTGTTCGGTTTGCATGAAAGACTGGATCCAGACACAAAAAGGCAGTGGGAGTTGCAACGGTCTTCGGAGGCACCAGAAGTGACCGAAATTCTTAATTTCCTGGACAAACAAGCAGGATCGCTTGAGGGTACCAGGATGGTAAGGGCTGCAGGAGCACCCGTGGCAGGACAGTCAGGATGGCTAGGAAATCCAAGGAAAACACGAGTACCAAGTTCGACGGCACCAAAGGTGAGGACCCCATGTGAGGCATGAGGAGTCGAAGCCCATGGAGTGTATCATTGCCCGGAATTCTTAACATTGAATCTTTCAGGACGCAAGAATTTTGTACAGCGGAGAAAGTTATGCCCAAATTGCTTAAAAGAGGGACATAGCAAAGAGCACTATACGGCCATACAATGCCGACGACTACCGTGCCAGGGGGACCCGAGGCAAAATAGTGTTCTTTGTCCATTTAAACAGCAGGACCCAAATATATTTACACTGAGGGCACAAGTACTCTGTAGAATTCTCACAAGTATGTTTGTTGATAACAGTCAACTAAAGTCATTTAAAATACAGCAAATCACTTGGTTAAACATAACCGACTTACTCGTCAAAATATAAACGAGTTCATATAAGATCAATTTTCACAAGTGCTCTGTTAATAACAAATAACTACGATCGTTTAAATACAGCAAATCACTTGGTAGTTTTTAACCGATTTACTCGGGAAAATTTAGATAATCTCAATTTGTTGATTTTTCATAAAGAAAACCAAAATTTCGCACAAATTTCACGTTATTTAGCTTGAAATCAACGTTTTCTTACAATTATTAAATACTTTCTCAGAATTTTCTTCTTATTTAAGCTTGAAATCAATGTTTTTTTAAAAATTTTTCATTAAAAATTGCAAAGTCAAAATCTAAAGACAATCTCTTATTTCAACAAAAATTCATTCGCTTTTTACCTTGAAAGCACATTTTGTTGATTTTTCATAAAGCAAAATCATTTTTTCCACAAGAAACCAAAATTTCACGCAAATTTCTTGTCATATTTAAGCAACAAAAATAGTACTATAAATATAAATTTTTAGGTTACATCAGAATAAAAAAAATAATACAAAAATTATTCAGCTTTTCTATTGATTTTCGTATTAATCATAAAGCCTGAAAGCATTTTATCAACTTAGCACATATTAGCAGTCAACATGGTTAATTTTAGCAACACATCCTGTTGTTTTAGTAGCGTCGAAATATTTAACTGTAAATCTATGTATATCAAGCACAAGCACGAAAAATATATGTTTTTCGTGTTTGTGTTACCGTCTACTTGGTTTATTTTAACAACACACTCAGAGTCGCACTAATACAGATACACATTTAACTAGAAGCATTCAAATCAGTATTACCACTGAAAATTTGAAAAATATAATGTTTTTATAAATATAATCTACTTGAAGAGAACCACTATATGAAAGGAATATAAGATTATTTTGTTTATCATTTATCCATAACCTACTCAAATATGACATATGGTATTGATAATGGTGAAACATGAAAGTGGTTAAATTTATAGTTTCCATTTTCTAATGTACTTAAAATTATTTTATTTCAGCCCAATTAGCACATTTTCACGAAAATCAAATTCCCCAATGAAAATATTATGTGGCAACACTTTTTTGTTATTCACATTCCATTAAAATGTTCAGCGTCACACACACAACCACAAATTAAAATTCCCAATGCCTAATACCATCTGCCTCTGCAAATCTCAGCCAGTCGTCAGCAGCGTTACCTTTGGGAATCTTTAGTCATTTTGACTCTTTTTAAACGCTGGGACTCCGGGTTCCGGGACTCCTCTTTTTGAAAATTATTGCAATTTGACTCCTTTTGAACATTTGGGACTCTTTTTTGTAATTGTATTCGCTGAATACTTTCAAAATGATATCTGTCATCTGTCGTCTCTTTCCGCAGAACTTAATTCTTATTTATGCTTCATGTATTCTATCAATATATGTGTTGCAAAATTTCGCAGATACCTACACAAAATCATATGTTTTGCGACTGTGTTTGTGAAACACACTGGAAGACAATTGGAAAGTTTTTGCTTTTCGACACTCTTCCATTTATTTTAATTGGATTTCGTTGTCTCGTGTATAACATTTTGTCTGTGGATTGTGAAATTGTGTATAATTTTGGATTGCATGTTTAATTGTAAAATAATTCAAGCCAGTTCTCTTTATTATGAAGCCGCAATTTTTTCATAATGGACAAGTAAGAAAAATAATACATATGTATATTTCTAATTATTATTATTTGATTTTCTTTAAACTGATTTGTTTTAAATTAGATTTGTGATACGACACGATAGATCGCCGCAGCTGGCAGCACCAAGTTCCAGAATTGAATCGACAACCGAAAGTCGGCCTAGCCAGAATGTCGATATGGAGGACGAATCGACATCAACGTCTTCGTCAACACAGTCTGACTCAGCTACAGATGATGATGAAGGCACAACAAGAATTATAGAAACAGACATCAAACAAAAAAAACGCAGCTTCAAGTTTGGTTGGCAACATGAATATATGTAAATTTATTCAAAGGGACAACGAAACCTAGGGTTGCTTAAACATCGATAGTCTATCGATAGTAAAAAACCATCAAATGTATTGATAGTTTTAAAAATACTATCGATAGTTTTTTACCTCACAAATTTATTAGTGGTGAATCTCATAAGAACAAACCGAAAAAACAATAAATGTAAGAAATACAGAGAACAGAGGCAGATTTATAGATACGAGGTGAAAAACTATCAATATAAAGTCCAGATACGGAATCTCATAAGAATGCATTAGTGTGCATTAAAAACGAGGAATAAAACAGACTAACACTATCGCATTCTTATGAGATTTATAAGAATGTTCTAGTATGTGTTAAAAAAGAGTAATATAGCACACTAACACAAGGGCATTCTTATGAGATTAAGTATCGAATATTGAGAGTTTTTGATCTTGTATAATAAATCTGTATTTCTTGTCTGTTGTGTACAACTATTTGTCTGTTTATGTTTATTGTTGTTCCTGTTGCGTTTTTTCATATTTTATTTTATATATATTACTTTGGTACTGATTGTGTTTATTTGTCATGTTTATTGTTGTTTCTCTTCTGTTTGTTTATTTCTTATTTTATATTTGTTACTTAGGTACTATTTCAGTGAAATGTCTTCCAAAAAAAAATCTGTTGTGTGGAATTTTTTTAAGCCGGTTGGTGCAGAGGGTTCTTCTAAAGATTTTGTAAAATGTACTTTGTGCAAAAAAGAGTATAAGCACTCGGGAAACACAAGTAACCTCAGTGACCATCTCAAGAGGAAGCATCCCGAAAAACTCCCAACAACAACAACGTCAACGGCAGACAATGGGACTTCACCTGCAGAAGACGAGGAATGTGTTTTTACTCCAACAGCTCCCAAACAACAACGACAAAGCATTAAGAGTTACTTTGATAGAGACAAGGTTTATCAAAAGAACTCGAAAGAAAAAAAATACTTGGATGGGCTCTACATTAAAATGATAGCAAAAGATTTTATGCCATTTCGCACGGGTAGTTGTGAAGGGTTCCGAAATTTTGTTCGTGGCCTTAACAGCAAATACGAAATACCGGATCGATCGATCTGTTTTAAAATCTTTTCTTATACCTTCGTGCTGCAAAGAACTAGAAGATAAGTTGAAAACAATTTTGTCTAAAATAAGCTACTGCGCAATTACAACCGATATGTGGTCAAGTGTGGCAAACGATGCTCTTAAGTAGTACCATAGTCTGTGACCAAATAATATCACGTATTAATTTAAACGACAGCAAGCTTTCAGTTTTAAAGTATTTAGATCCAAAAGTTATAAGGGTCCAAGCAGATTGTATCTATTTTTCATTAACATCAGAATTTCCGAACTATACTCTTCTCCCAGAAAAAGTGATTGAAGAATATAAAATATTAGAAATAAAAGCCGAGATAAAGATTATAAAATGTACTTTGAAATCAATGACATTGAAAAGTTTTGGTTTCAGGTGGGCAATTTAAAAAACCATTTGGATGAGTTTTTGTTCAAAAATTTATATGAATTTGTTATAAAAGTACTAACTTTGCCCATAGCAGTGCTTGCGCTGAAAGATTGTTTTCAAAATTAGCTTTAATTAAAAACAAACTAACAAACCGCCTTAAGGTAGACACTTGTAACTCAATGCTTTCTGCATTAAATTTGCTGGAGGATAAGCCAGTTGAAGACTGGACTCCAGACTCAAATTTAATTCTTAAATATAGAAAAGAAGTTCCTAACAATTAGTTCTTAGAATAATTTGTACTGAAATATATAATGTACCTAAACATTTGTGATACATGTTTTAACTGCCATATAAGATAGTGAAGTTGTTATATGTAAGGAGTTGATTTTCAGTTATTTATTTGTTGGTTATGGTCAATACTTAAGAAGTCAGTTACCGACTTATATAACTATAGCCGTATTTTATTGGTAAATGTATAAGCAGCGCAGCAAAATTTTACACTGCAAAAAACAACAAAGGAATAGTGCGGATACTAAAAATGTGTTATTACTTATTTGAGTTATTGTGCACTTTTGACATTTAACAGCTTAATTGAAATTCAAATTTTATAAGTTTCTGTTATTTATTTTGAAAACTAAATTTTGTTGAGTTGTGTTGCTTTTCTCCTGAACCGACTATATGAATTCAATATCCATGCACATTTGGAGAATTTGTTGATTACTCGACAAAAGCGTTATGCAGTGTTGTTCAACAGCTTCACATTACAAAAGTTTTCCTAAAATGTATACGATCAATATAATATTCAATACATTACTTGTTGAACTCCGTTTTAACTACGTAAAAGAAGGAGCGAACACGAAACTAATGTGTGATCGCCTTAAGGGCATTGTCTTTGTAGCTTTCATTTTTTCAATTCAATTATTCAACCACCACCAACTTCACTCCAAGATGTGATTCTTTTTACTTCATTCTTTTGCCTTCCATTTTTTATTCTCTCATTAGATGAGAAACGCAGATGTGCAACTTAAACTTATAAAAAACTTAAACTTATAAACTTTTGTAAAACAAAATTAAGCACATTTAACATAGTGTAATAAATTTTATCAAACTTTATTGTAAATTCATTTTGGTTCAAATATTTGAACTTTCTAAATAAATTCCTGTTTTTCTCTCAAGCATTACTTTTATAGTTTGTTGTTCTGATTTTAATTCTATATCTAGACGAACTCATAATCAAAAAGATATTTAAAAGAAACGTCCATAATTAAAAAAACAAGGATGAATAAGTGTCGACTTTACTACGAGAGTGGGGTTTAGAAACGTATATAACCGTTTTTGAAGGTACGTTATTAAATTAAATTCAAATTGTCATTTTCAATATTATATAATATGAGAGTGCATAAAATAGCTCAAATTATATCGGTCTGTTTCTATCGTTTAACTATTTTATCGGATATTAAATACCTTTCATAAAATTAAGTTAATAAAGCTCAAGATGGCAAAATTGCAAGAGAGTATCTATTGCATTTATATTTTCATTCTAGTTTTTTTTTAAGTACCTTTTAAATAGAATTGTTTGCATTTGTCATATTTAATATTTTCGTCTTACGTAAACTTTTATGGTAAAATATACATCTTCAATAACTCATGAAAAGTTCCTTTAATTAATTTGCTTTATAGACAATGCCATTACCTCAATGTCTCTGCCTCTACTTGGTGTGACAGAGATTAGGGAGATGTTCCCAATTATAGGGCATCGGTTCATTTTCACCAGAAACTTTGAAGCATGGAGAAAATTAATGCACCCTAATGCTGGTAGTGGTTCGGTTAGTTAAATGTTTTCCTTTGCTGATGTTAGAATTAATAGCTACGTGTGTTACAGATAACCGATACTCAAGAAACATGTGCTGGTAGCTCTCAAAACAGTAGCGAAATAAGTTTTGCACTAAGCGATTTATTGCCTGAATTTCAACTAGGTGACACAGTTCAAATGATAGATTCCATTGTACCGCCACTTACTTCAAGCAAAAATGTATCAATCGAAGTTATAGATGTAAGTACCTACATATAAATTTATTTGGGGTTGGGTTCGAAATCCTGTATGGATCATAATACTGTATTTAAAATACTGTATCTCAAAATACTGTATTTCAAAATACTGTATGTACAAAATACTGTATGATCAAAATACTGTAGCTCAAAATTCTGTATCTTAAAATTCTGTATACCAAAATTCTGTATTTCAAAATGCTGTAAATAGGCTGACAAATGAAAATCGTTTTGATAATGTAAAAAAGTGCGCACTTTTTTACATTATCAAAACGATTTGTATTTGTCATCCTATTTACAGCATGTTGAAATACAGAATTTTAAAAACAGATTACTTTTATAAAGAATACATCATAATATTTTTCAATTGGCATAATGTTCTAATATATTTTCCTTGAACAATAACATATGATAATTCATAAGTCTTTGAATTAATTAAGAAAAAAAAAATGGTATTTTCGTCTTATTTTCTCTTCCCATTTTCTTCTCATTAATTGTTATTTCTCTCACAGTTGTATATGAATTGTTGTTACCACAATCAACAATTCCATAAATAATTACACCGAACTTATTGATCTGTCAAAACTTCCACGTGTTCGTTCATTTCGTTGATATTTAAAAGCTAATGCAAATTTAAGAATTAAGTGAAATTTGGAGTTGCAATAAATGATATAATGTACATACATACATAAATCGAGTTCTGCTTTTGTTGTTCTCTATAATGGGAGCTTAAGAGCGGAATTTTGCAAAAATACAGTATTTTTAGATAATGTTTTGCTCATACAGCATTTTGAGAAGAAGAATTTTGAGATACAGTATTATCAGATACAGTATTTTGACAACACAGCATTTTGAGATACAGTATATTAACCATACAGTATTATGAATATACAGTATCATACAGTATGATACAGAATTTTAACCATACAGTATTTTAAAATACAGCATTTCGAGCCGCTCCCATTTATTTGAGCTGAATACAGTGTAGTCTTAAATTTTTTTTAAAACCAAAAACCATAAAATAAAATTACAAAAATCAAGAAAGACTAAATCTTGAATGACAAAAATCTGAGTAAACAAAGCATGCGAAACAAAAATGTAAAGGATGATGAGACCGGTATCTCTTCAGGGCCGGGCGGCAGTTTGGCGTCAAAGCCTGTTGCCGTATCTCTTGTGGCCAACACAGAGAAGGGACTAGTGGCTAACCATGGACCCTCCTCTGCAGTTGGTAGCAACGAGAGTAGAAAGGTAGCGATACCTAATTTCAGTAGTGGTAGGGTTGTGAAAAATGGCCCTACCACTACTAATGAGAGTACATCCAGAAATGGAAAGGGGAAACTCTCAAAAAGCCAATATAGACAAAGGCGGCAAGCGGCGAAAATCCTAAAGGCCTCTGGTGCATCATCGGGGGCTGAAAGAACACCGCAGCAAACCGCTAGTGTCGAATGGGCTAAAAACATACTTGCTACAACAAGAACTAGTAAGGACTTTACGTCTAAACGGGAAAGGTCTCTTAAGAGAGCCGTACCGACACCAAAACGGCCTCGGGTGCACAACACCAGCACTCCCCTCAATCCCATCAAGAAAGCCAGTTTCAGTGACGTCGCGAAGGGCAAAGTCGTGGTTGCGGTCATTGACAGTAGCGATGATGATGGCACAATATCCGCTGATCGTTGGCAGTTGGTCAAGGTTAAGCTCTCGGGTGGCTTTTTAAGCATTTTGAGGGAGTTTCCAGGACCACTTCCTTCCATAAGCGATGGGGGTTGCATCAAGGCCATGTCAAACTCATGGTTTGTGGCGACCAGAGGTCTTGTGACTTATACAAGCTCGCTGTCAGCCGGTTAGGTGAAGTTTGGCCAGGTGGGAAGCTCGAGGTTGTCGCTAAGGAAGACATTCCTAGCAGACCTAGAGCCCGCATTTGGATCCCAATCGAACCTGCTGGTATCGAGGACATTCTCGAGATGATCAGAGTTTGTAACCCGTCGCTTCCGACTCATAACTGGAAGATAGCCAAGAAAACTTATTGTACATGGTAGATAGGTAGTTAGTTATTTAGTAATGTTATATAATAATTCAAGTATTTTCCTTGTTTTTTTTCTAGTTTATTTTTAAGTTCTTGTCATTTATAATTCGAATATTTTGTAAATTTGAGACATCCTTTTTTTTAATTGTTATCCATGCGAGATTTTTGTAATTTTAGATAGGGTCGTTATTTATACAGATAATGGCGCAAAATTTTAAACATTTAAAACCTACTCTAAATCAATTTTAGATGACGAGTCGACTCTTAATATTGTGTACAAAACGAGAACCTTTTTTTGTTAATTTTAAAGGACATAAACTAAAGTTTAACGTTAAAGAGCTCGTCTAACTTTAACAGTGACAAATAACTAGTTTATCTTTTAAATGTATACTTTATCCATATTGCCAATGGTCATTTCATACCAAATCAAAGTAAAAATGTTTGCTGATGTTTTATTCGATTTTTTAAAACGTGTGCTTTGTAAATTGACTGAATCCCTGAATATTAGATATTTAAAACAATCGTATTTAAATTCTCTACGAATCTACGATCAAAAAATCTGTACATACAAATGTATCTACATATGTATGTTATGTACCTATGCATGTTGGGGCGAGTACAGCCAAATGAATTTGCACCTTGCAACAAGAAAATTTATTTGTTGTGAATTAGCTTGTACACTCAGAAAAAAGAGAACGGGCATTTTGCCTATAAAGTATTGTTACGGAAAATATTGGAAAAAAAACAATAGAATGGGCAGTATTACAAAATAATCCTTTGAAATACCAATCAAAATTTGATATTTTACCTATATTTTTAGTCTGATTTATAGGAATAATGATAAACCACATTTTCCTATAAAATTTTGGTGTAATACCTCAACAGATGGTCAAGAAAAAAAGCATATTGGAATATAACCTTAATTTATTGGAACTCAAAATTAAAACATATTAGAAAGGTAGAACTCCAATAACATATAGGAAAAAGTACCAATACAATTAGGATGACTACCAATACATGGAAATACTATAAAATTCATATTCATATTCCCAAAAAGTATTGCTGGAAACCATATTTTTCTTGTTGAAATTCCATTAAATTATTGCTAGAAAATCTATAAAGAAGAGGATAGACTGAGAAGACTCTTGTCCTGCAATGTAAAGGCAATACAACAATATAACTTGGCAATCTTATAATTTCATGGTAAATTTAAAATTTCGTATAGGAAACATTTTAAACCTGAAGTTCCAATAATAAATAATAATCGTTTAGTTTCTATAAGGTATATATAATAAAACTATGCAGAATAGGGTTGTAACCTATAACACATAGACAAAACTGTGTTAGAATCATATTTCTTATCACAATACAGATAGGTATTTTAACAAAAATCTTTGTTATAAAAGGCCATTCTGGATTTAAAATAACACTATAATTATTGGAATTTTCAAAATCACGTTTCATTTTTGAGATTTCAACGGAATTAAATGCGAAAATTCCAATAATTATGATTTCATTTACAACCCAGAATGGCTTTTGAATGAAGACTATTGTTGGAATACATTTCTTTATTGTGAAATTACCTATAATTTATGTGACAATTCCAATAATTATCATTTGTAAGTTGTAACATTTTTAAGGAAAAGAGACACTATGTACATAGGTACCAGACGACATATTCCCATATTCACAGTGTTGCCGAAGAGAATTTTTACACGGTACTTAGTATAGTAGCCAGAAAGGTAGTATTTAAAACACGTATCTATAAAAACAAAACTTAATTTGTACACAAGCAAGCAAATAAGTAAACCATAATGCATTATCTGTAAAACCAACTCCTCAACCCAGGGTTTTCGTCACAAATTTTGGTTCGACTCGACGTAGGTTTACAAAGAGTTGAAGCGAGAGTTACGTCTGAGACTTCACCCTATAAACTAAACCCGCTATTCCGCACTCAACCCCTTGCCTAACGGCACATTTATGAATTCTTACAGGTTTCCCACGCCATATTTGCTAACACAGCAAAACCAATCCAGAACGGATACACCCCTTTTCCCTTCTATCTTTGTACAACAAAATGTAATATGAGTATCTTAAAAACAAATTGATATTTTGCTAACGCGGCACATTTTCCCTTTTGCTGAAGTATAGTTCAAGATAAAGATCATTCAGTAAGAGTTAGTTCTAATTCAGTATTCTAATTGGAAGGTGCAGCCTTGCTATGGACAGCGGCCTTTCATTTAGAAATAATAATATAAGTTCAAACAAAATGTATAATAAAAAAGAATAAATAAATTATAATAAAAAGAAAAAGAAACGATTAAGTTTTTTTTTTACACTAAACGCGAGGCCACACTCGTAATTGGCGCAGTCGGTAAACGCATATTTCGTTAATGTTCGCGTAAGAATAAAACGAAAAGTATAATATATTCGATTAAGAATAATAAAAAGAAAAAGTATAGCATATTCGATTAAGAATAATAAAAATAAAGTGCAGTATATTCGATTAAGAATAATAATAAATAAAAAAAAAATAGTGCGATCGAGTATAAAGAAACAAAACTTGGTGCGGATAAGTAAAAACAAGAAAAAGTGCGATTAAAGTGCAAAACAAACCACCAAAATTAATAACCAAAGGAACGATAGATTTGACCAAACCAGAGCGCTAAGAATGGCACAAATAAATATGGAACAGTGCATAGCTGCACTCACGCAACTGGTGGTCAATATGAACAGACCAACGAGTGCAAGAGCAAAAATCGAAAAAGATATAAGATTCCTGGCAGCATTCACGGGCGAAGCCGGTACCTTGCCTTCTTTTGCAAGCAGTGTTTAAAGAATCTTACTCAACTACCCGGAAGAAGAAAGATCAACTGTATTCGAAATAATATTTGATACAAAAATCCAGGGAGCAGCAAAAAACCTCCTCTACAACAATCCACCAGCGGACTGGAGCCAGTGCCTGGAAAAATTAAGGAAACACTTCAGACCATCTCGAGATGAGATGTCTATTACAAAGGATATTGGGTTACTAAGAGTAAGATCTGTATTAGATTTAGATATCAAAATAAAATCATTAGTTGAAAATATATCTGAATATTCTACCTTTTCTACAAACGGACCAACCATGACCACAATTTTTAATGGCATGCTGGTTCAGAAAATTAAAGAACTCGTAGCTGGCTCACTAGCCTTTGCTATAGTTGACAAATATAATTTAGATGACATTAGGGACACAATAAATAAATTTATAGGTCAAGATCAGGGCAATTTGAAATACATTAAATCAGGTTCATCCAGCAACTTTAATCCAAATTATAACAATTCAGGTGGAAACAATTATAATCCTAATACAAGAAATATTTATAATCCCCTTAATCAAAATAATAATACCTCGGGACAGCAAAGGACTTCTAGTTCTGGGCAATTTCGAAATAATAATCGTTATCATAATAACAATAATAATAATAACCCTTTTAATCAAGGACAGTACAGAAACGCAAATTCTGGTCAGTACAACAACAATAATTCCAGAAACCATAACAATTTAGGACAATATTCAAATAACTATTCTCGACAAAATAACTCAAACTCTAGACAAAACAGTAATAATCAAGCTCAACAAAATAGTTCAGGAAACTTTAGGAATAATTCGGAACCTATGGACACTTTATCTGCAAGTTATGCGAGACAAATAAATAATATCCAAACGAGTTCGGATTTTCAATCAACCAGCCTCCCAGGAAATTACCCTATATAGTAGTGGAAGCAAAAAACAACACAAAACTTAGATTCCTAATAGACCCCGGTTCAGAAACAAGTATTATTAATCCCGGACTTTGCCACCCCAAATGGCAAATTCAACTCAACTACCCCATTCAAATACTTACAACTGGATCACCTATATCAATTTATAAAAAAGTTAGAATCCCATTATTTCAAGAATTAGGAGAGAATAAGACAGCAGAGTTTCTAGAGTTTCAATTTCATCAAACATTAGATGGATTAATTGGAAATAACATTCTAATACCTGCCAAAGCTATTCTTGACTTTAAATGTAATCGATTAATGATAAATGATAAAGAAATCCCAATTTATTTTTGCAAAGAAGAAGAGAATTCTATTAATGACTATTACAAACAAGTACCAAAATTAGAGATCTACCACACGGAGGTATGCAAGGATCACATCCTTGACCAAATCCGGATCAACCACCTCAATAAAGAGGAAAGTAAGGCTGTGAAAAACCTTGTCTCCGAATTTTCAAATTTATTTTATCAAGAAGGAACCGACTTGTCGTTCACTAATGCGATAAAGCATAACATAAACACGATTAATGACATCCCTATATACACTAAAAACTACAGATACCCTGAAGTTCACAGATCAGAGGTATCTAAACAGATAAATGAGATGCTTGAACAGGGCATTATCCGTCCAAGCAAATCTCCATATTCTGTCCCCATTTGGGTTGTTCCGAAAAAGGAAGACGCCTCCGGGAAAAAGAAATGGAGAATTGTCATTGATTATCGGAAATTGAATGAAGTTTCAATTGATGATAAATTTCCAATCCCGAATATGGATGACATATTCGATAAATTGGGAAAATCAATGTACTTTACCACACTCGATTTGGCTAAGGGGTTTCACCAAATGGAAATCGCGGAGGAAGACATAAAAAAAACAGCATTTTCAACTGATAGTGGCCACTACGAATTTCTTCGTATGCCATTCGGATTGAAGAATGCACCCGCGACTTTTCAAAGACTCATGAATTCTGTTCTTTCAGAGTTTGTTGGAAAGATTTGCTTGGTATATCTTGATGATATTATTGTTTTCTCGACATCTTTGGAGGAGCACATAGTATCATTAAAGAAAATATTTCAACGTTGAAAAGAAGTAAACCTCAAAATACAGTTGAACAAAACTGAGTTTATGAAAAAAGAAACAGAATTTCTGGGCCATGTCGTTACTACAGAGGGCATTAAACCTAATCCCAGTAAAATTTCTGCAATATTAAACTATAAATTACCAACAACAACTAAACAAATTAAATCCTTTTTAGGTATTACCGGATACTACCGGAAATTTATTAAAGATTACGGGAAAGTTGCAAAGCCCATGACATCATTCTTGAAAAAAAATGCAAAAATCAATATTAAAGACCCAGATTACATGGAAAGTTTTGAAACTCTTAAAAAAATAATTATTTCAGACCCTATTCTTCGATATCCCGATTTTGATAAAAAGTTCGTCCTGACAACCGACGCCTCAAACTATGCGTTAGGCGCTGTTTTGTCACAAGACAGTCATCCGTTGTGTTACGCAAGTCGAACACTCAACGATCATGAAATAAAATATTCAACCATAGAGAAAGAGTTACTGGCAATAGTATGGGCCACAAAATATTTTAGACCTTACCTCTATGGAAGAAAATTTACTGTACAGACTGATCATCGACCACTTGTTTGGTTGAGTTCTTTAAAAGAACCCAACATAAAGTTACAAAGGTGGAAGATAAAATTAGAGGAATATAATTTCGACATTGAGTACGTAGAAGGAAAAGTTAACCAGGTTGCAGACGGATTATCTAGAATGGAAGTTTATTACAATGAAAATGTAATCAATCCTGTTGATGATATTACCGAAGATGTACAATCAATGGTAGCTACGATTCATAGCGCTAGAGAAGATAGCAGCGACTATATTCCAATAATCGAAACACCGGTCAATTTGTACAAGACTCAGATAATACTTATTAGTCCAATAATGTAAGCAACCATAAAATATATAATATTTTTAATAAAAAAAGAATTGTAATAGAAATAAAATCCTTTAATGAAAACCTTATCCTAGAGATTATGAAAAAATTCATTCCGCACAAAGGAATAGTAGGAGTTTTTTCGAATTATGATAGCCTTTATGCTAAATTTCAGGATGTCTATATCAAATATTTTAGCAAAAATAAACTATTAAAGTTTATTAAATGTACTAAATTTTTAGGAGACCTAGAAGATAAAGAGAAAGAATTATTAGTGATATCAAAATCACATAATTCCTTGAATCATAGAGGAATCAACGAAACCTATGAGGAAATCAGAGATGTCTACTATACTCCAAATTTAAAAGAAAAAATCCAAAAATTTATTAACAGCTGTGAAGTATGCAATAAATCAAAGTACGAACGCTTACCGAATAAAATTCCATATAAAATAACAGAAACACCAACAAAAATTAATCAAATACTACATATCGATATTTGGTATGCAAACATTAATTTAATGTTTGTCACTATGATCGATAAATTTTCGAAACACGTATCGGTTTATGAAATCAAACATAGAACGTGGATTTCTTTGTTAAACACATTAGAAAAAAGATTTGCAACCTTAGGAACACCAGAACTTATAGTTACTGACGGTGAAACCGGCTTTTCATCATTAGCTATTAGGGAATTTCTGAAAGATAACAACGTTAATATTCATATAACAACACCATATAACAAAACTGGCAACGCAGACATTGAGCGATTTCACTCAACTCTTAACGAGCATCTACGAACTTTCTCAGCGGATGAAAATAATACAGACACTTTACGACAAAGAGTTCTCAAGGCCGTTACCATTTATAATAAAACAAAACATTCTTCTACAAAAGAAAGACCTTTAGATTTCCTAAACGGAACAATATCTTGCGACGATTATCCTAGAATCATAGAACTTATTAATAAAAACAAAGAAAGATACACCAACAGACTTAACAAAAATAGAACAGACATAGATCTTGAAGACGGAAAACAATTATTTCTCAAAAATAGAACACATAATAAATTAAAACCTATTTATACAAAATCTAATCCAGTAATAATTGATCAAGACCATGTTGAGGACAATAAAAAAAGCAAATTTTACAAAAACCAAATTAAAAGAGTTTACAAATATGAAGAAACATAAAGTATAATTTTTTTTACAGGTACTATTAATACTTCTCTTAGCAACAACAGTAACAAACGGACAGAGACTTGACGTACAGAATTTAAACTCAGGAAACGGTTTTATTACAATACGAGAAGAACAAATCCCAGTCATAATAGGATATACAAAAATTTTACATAATATTAACATAACTTCATGGACAGACAACTTAGACATAATAAAACAAAACATTGACAAACTTGATTTTAAAAACGAATACCCGACAATAGTACATAACTTTGAAACCTTGTCAGAAGAAATAGAAAATCTATTAGGTTACCAACACCAAAGAAAAAAAAGAGGTTTATTTAACATAGTTGGTAAAGGTTTGAAGTATTTAGCAGGCACCATGGATTATGAAGACGAAGTTCAAATCATGCAAAGCTTAGAAAATAATCAGAAAAACAATCAAAATTTGATCAAAGGACTTAATGATCAAATCAAAATTAATTATCATTTTAACGAAGTCATAGATAGTATTACAAAACATATTAACGGACAGCAACACGACATAAAAAATCAACTTTCAAATTTGGGAAACGCAATAAACGATGAATTTTCGGAAATAACTAACATGCAACAAGCATTCCAAATACAATATGACATACAACTACTTAGAGAACAAGTTAGAAAAGTAAAAGATAACCTACTATTGAGTCAGTTAGGAGTTCTAGGGAATGATTTACTATCACCAAAAGAGATGTCTAAATTTAATATAACTATTAAAGAATTTTCACATATAAAAAATATTGTCATAATCCATGAAAATCAAATTGTATTTGTCCTTTTAATACCAAATTATTCAAGTATTAAATATTTTAAAATAATTATTGAACCAATGCCTAATCAAAATAACTTAGAATTAGTAACACCTTTTAACGAGTTTATTACAGATGAACATTTAAACTATGAGTATATAAACAAGACAATGAAAATTAAAGAATTAAAAATAATAAAAGATGATTGTATATCGAAGATCTTTAAGGAAAATCCTATATGTACTTATAAGGAAAACAAAAATGTAGAAATTAAACAAATACAAAATAACATTGTTATAACTAAAAACATTCCTTATACCGAAGTTTTACACAATTGTAATAATTTTACTCTAAATATTATAGGAAACAATTTATTGAAATATGAAAATTGTAAATTAAATATAAATGGTATAAAATATGAAAATTTTGAAATTTATGATAATTTTGTTATCCCTAATTTTAGTAATGTTACTATTAATAAAGTGTCAATGAACTATACTTCAGAGGAACTTAACTTGAAACATATTGAAAATCGTAAACTAATAGAAGAAATAAAATCCAATACTGTCGCGCATGAATATATTAATTTTGGAACAGCTATTGTTATACTTTCTATTTTAATTTTAATAATTTTTACTCTAAAATCAAAAACTAAAAGTAAAGAAACTAATATAAAAGTTGATATACAAAATTCTGCGGAGCAGAATCCTAAGGGGGGAGGAGTTACGTCTGAGACTTCACCCTATAAGCTAAACCCGCTATTCCCCACTCAACCTCTTGCCTAACGGCACATTTATGAATTCTTACAGGTTTCCCACGCCATATTTGCTAACACAGCAAAACCAATCCAGAACGGATACACCCCTTTTCCCTTCTATCTTTGTACAACAAAATGTAATATGAGTATCTTAAAAACAAATTGATATTTTGCTAACGCGGCACATTTTCCCTTTTGCTGAAGTATAGTTCAAGATAAAGATCATTCAGTAGAGTTTTAGTTCTAATTCACTATTCTAATTGGAAGGTGCAGCCTTGCTATGGACAGCGGCCTTTCATTTAGAAATAATAATATAAGTTCAAACAAAATGTATAATAAAAAAGAATAAATAAATTATAATAAAAAGAAAAAGAAACGATTAAGTTTTTTTTACACTAAACGCGAGGCCACACTGGTAATTAAATAATATTAAAATATTACTATTTTTACACGCCATATCACAAGGGTGCATTCCTATGTACATAGGCACAAGGTACATATCCCAGTGCAAAATGTATTCTCATTTTACATTTGTATATGTACAAAAGAAAAGAGCAATGTATGTGTCAACTGTTTCGGCGTGAACAACAGATGCCCGTCAGCAATCAACGACGCGTAGTCCACACACGCATCACTTTTTGTATGTATATATTAACCGTTGCTTATTCATATTTTGTCTTTTGCAGTGATTAGCTTGTTTCGTCGTCGTGTCGTGCGTATCAATAAAATTAATTCCTCAACTTTTTTTTCTTTTTCGTCGGTAAGTACCTACTTATTTTGGCTTTTTTTTTACTTTAAATTAATATTGAAAAAAAAATTTATAGAAGAACCTCAGGTTTATTTATTTTAAGATTCTTTCTTCAATGGTACCTACAACTTAAAATGCGGTGTTTCCCAAAGTATTTTTTTGAATTGCACGATCTAAATGATAACCAGACTTTCTTTAAGTATTCTTGCTAGTTGTGAAAAGAATTTTCAATTTAAATAAATATCAACCATAAATTTCATACAAGATACAAGAACCTCTCATCAGGTCCATTAAAATCGATCATAAACCTGACCAGGGGTTCTTGTATGAAATTTTTTACAAATATTAATTTAAATTGAAAATTCTTTTAACAACTAGTAAGAATAGGTACTTTAATTAAGACTCATTAACGATTACATCACGCAATTCAAAAAAATACTTTTGAAGTTATAGCATTTTAAGTTGCACAAATGAAAAAAATCTCCAAACTAGAAAACTGAAATTGCTTTTATTTCAAAACTATTTTTTGAATTGCAGTATTTATACGATTATGAATCTTTATTAAAATATTCTTACTAGATTTGAAAATAATTTTCAATTTAAATTAATATTAAACAAAATTTTCATACAAGTTTACTTATTTTAAGACTTTATATCGTTGGTGCAACTTAAAATGCGGTGATTTCAAATGTAATTGTTTGAATTGCATGATTTAAATGATAATATGTATATGAGTCTTTCTATTAGTATTCCTGCTATTTACGAAAACAAACAAGATTTTTTTAAATTAGTACAACTTATAATGCGGTAATTTCAAAAGTATTTTTTTTAAATTACAGTACTAATTGAAAGCAATAATGGAGCTGGTCAATGAAAAATTAATTTCCTGGAATATGGAGCAATTAATTGATGTTTTTAAAAGTGAGTAAATTGTTACAAACTATAAAAAAAACAAAAAGTGTAATTGAATTTTGAGGGGAAGTTTTAATCATGTTTATCAACAAAGTTTTCAGAAAAAGATATTACATAGAAAAATTACTCAGATAACATTCACATTTTAAAAAAGAGTGCCAAGCTAATTTATAAGTTCAAATGGAGAAAACAAACAAATTTACTAACTTTTATTTATTTCTTTGCTGAGCAAACTCAATGCAACAGTTAAATTTATGAAAGCGTTAATTCTTAATGCACCTATGCACAATTTTACATTAGAAATTAACAGTAATTAATAACATTTTTTTCCAACGCTATATCCTTTTCTGTCTATTTTTATTATTTTTTCGACTAGTTGACCTCATTAATTAGTATGCAAAATTTTATTATATTTATCATTTCACTTCTACCGCTAGATGAAGAAATCGACGATGAAGCATTTATTCAATTAGAATATGTAAATGTTTGTAAAATTATAAAGAAAACCGGCCCAAGAATTAAGTTTTGGAATAAATATGTAGCTGAATATAAGAAGAACGAAAACGTAAGATTAATTAATCATGTTCTTAAAATTTTTAAAAACTGCATGAATTTAATTTCAAAAAGAAAACGTCAGCATATATCTTTTTCACTTAAAACATATTTCTCTGATGAGCATAACTGTTGGCAAAAGAAATCATAGAAAGCAATTACGATCATTCAAAACAAAGTTTAAAAAGTCGAGCGTTCTGCAAAGCGATTGTTAGTTTTGGACTTAAATTTCGATTATCTTCAAAATAAAGATAAGGTGTTTATTCTACCTTGAACAACTGATCAATTTATACTTATATTTGGAAAAAAAATGGTTTGATCTACTTTTCTAAATATTTTAATTCTAAGAAAGTATTTTTTTTACACTTCACAATTCTTTGTTGTAGTGAGCTTAAAGGCCCAACTATAATCGACATAAGCTAGCATATGGGCACATAAGCAAACGTGCAAATGCATACACGTTTTATTGAATAGCCATAATCGAGTCTAGCTCCGTTTCGTTAGTTTTTTCTCAGTTTCGTTAACTTAAGCAAACATAAGCAAGAGCGATCTCAGTCGCTCGGCGCATAAGTCAATCTGACAGGTTTGTTCAATACACATGAAAAACAAACAGAGACACTGTAATTGTGAATTATTTTAAAACTGAGTACCTATTTGGTGATGGTGTTGTTGATGGGATATTTCTATTGACTTCATCACTTCTATTCTTCTATTGATCACTTAAGTCAATTATGGGTATGCGCGGGAATTTTGCAAACATAAGCAAATTTTCGTTAGGTTTTTAACATTCGTTAATGTTAGCTTATGTCGATTATAGTTGGGCCTTAAAGCAAGCTGTATTCTTAAATCATATAAAAACTATAATATATGAATGTTTGAATTAAAATATCCTTTTAAAATATTTAAAATTCGTTTCATTAATTATTTACTAGATTGACAATTTGTCAACCAGAAGTACACTATCGAACATAACTGAACCATCTTCCTCTTGGACTTCAACGAACGTATCGTTAGACGAGGAATTTGAAAAAACCATTCAATTTGTAAGTAATTTTTTAAGTTTTAACAGTTCCGTTCAGTTAAATCCAGATTTATCCATAGCAAAATATCTTTTTCTTTTATTTATGTGTATAAAGTAATTGAAAATATTTCGTAAAAATACAGTAGATGACGGATATAAGATATCCGTGTTTTCTTATATGAAACATTTTATATAAGAAAGAAAAGTTCTTTGAAATATCACTAAGTCATTTCAAACAAGTTTCTAAATGATTTGCATTCATTCATAAATATCACTCATAACTTACAAAAACTTACTTACTTATGGTGGCGCTACAGTCCAGGTCGGACCAAGGCCTCACCCAACAAACATCTCCAGCCAGCTCGCTCCCCAGCTAACTGTCTCCAGTTTCGCACGCCAAGTTGTTTCAGGTCCTCTACCACCTGTGTGCTCCACCTGAGTTGCGGTCTTCCTCTTCTGCGACGTCCTTCCGGGTTGGATTCGAAGACTCAACGAGCCGGAGCATTGTTTTCCATTCGCTCAACATGACCCAACCATCTAATTCGTTGGACCTTAACTTTTCTGGCTAGGTCAGTGTCGTTGTATAGCTCGTGCAGTTCTTGGTTGAATCTTCGTCTCCATTCTCCATTAATGCAGACAGGACCAAAAATGGCTCGAAGAATTTTTCTCTAAAAGCAGCCCATGTTCATTTCTCTGCACCATATATGAGGACTGGGATGATGAGGGTTTTGTACAGTGACACTTTAGTTGCTCGAGAGAGGACTTTACCACTCATTGCCTTCTAAGTCCAAAGAAGCAGCGATTGGCAAGAGTGATTCTTCGTTTGATTTCAGCGCTGGTGTTGTTGTCTGAGTTGATAGCGGATCCTAGGTAGACAAAGTCCTTAACTACCTCGAGGTTAAATCTGTCTTTGTTGACGTTTGCTCCGAGACGTCGCTGTTGGCAGTCCTTTCTTTTTGAAACGCGTACCTGCTACCATTACGTCTCACCCCGCAGCGAAGTCGATTAGCCTAAATCCGTTATCGGAGGTGGTGTCGTGTAGGCTATGTCGTCCGATTATTCCACCAAAGATTTCTTCTCTACCCAGCTAAGCATTAAAATCTCCAAGGACGATTTTAATGTCATAGCTAGGGCATTGCTCATAGGTCTTGTCGAGGCGCTCGTAGAACCTGTCTTTGGTGTCGTCATCCTTTTCCTCAGTGGGGGCGTGAGCACAGATGAGGCTGGTGTTGGTGAATTTAGCCTTGATGCGGATTGTCGTGATGCGCTTATTCACTGAGTTGAAACTCAAGACCATCCTCCTTAGTCGAGTCCCGACTACAAATCCACATCCAAATAGATGCTGATTTTGTTCCTTGTTCCAAAAACAATCATTTAATTATGAATTTCTTTCAAAATCAGATTATCACGGAGTGGTTTCTTAAAGGCGTTTTATTTTCCAGGCAGTGAAAGAAATTTTGTACTAGCATAAGTTTCTTAAATTAGTGTTTTTCCTATAAACGGTTTTCTTATATAAGATTTATTTAACACGTATCTTTATGGAAATGTGCCTTGTGAATGTCTTCTTATGAGCGAGTTTTTCTTATATAAGATTTTCTTAAATCCTTCACCTACTGTAACCCTTTTTAACATTTTTTTTTAAACATTTCACTGACAACAAATAAAAGTATTATTTCATTTCCTCATCTTCTAAAAATGATAAACAGGTCTTTGAAGATCAATCAAAGCTAAAACAAACAGTTGAGGAATACTTGTCGCATGGTGAAGGAAAAGTTCTCACAACATTTTTCAAAACGAATGGAAGACTAGACGACTTTCATAGAAACCGTTTGGTTTCTATAATTATCGCTAAAGAGTATGAATCCGGGAATTTTTCAAATATCAGCGACTTTAGAATATCAACAGATAGATTCACACAACTAACCCAACAAATCATTGATGCTTTTCCCACTGAATCACCATCGACTTATTTTAACCCTTACAAAAGAGAAACAAAACGAAAGGCATCTGGAAAGCTTTGGGAAAGATTGCAAACTTTCAAAAGAACATTAAGACGATCTAAAACACCAGTAAACACTACCAATACAACCACTGTTAAAACTACGAATATTGATACTGAAATAAACGACAAATTACAGTTCCTCTTTAATTACTTAGAACCATATGATAAGATTTTGGAATTCTGGAGAGATACAGTAGATGCAAGATCTCAGCTTTTCAAACAGGATCCAAATCTAACAATAAATTTGTATGTAGAAAAGTTTCCCTACTTAAAAAGTGCTGACGGCTACAAGCTCTATAAAATAGACTTTGAGCATCACTACAAAGACAAATGTAATAATTTATTACATAAGTGGGCCGAAACAAACAATAAACTAATAAGCATTGCTGAAAGGAAAAATAAACCTGAAATAACAGAACTTTTAACACAAAAATGTAACATCATTGGATTCTTCCTTCTTCCACACCTCCTATCTACACCAGTTTTAGGGAAGAGAAAACTTTCTCAGACCAAACGCAACACCAAGCTTGAAAGCGCCAATTCGTTTATCATTCATGTTTCGGTAAGTCTATTTTAATTTGTATAAAAATGGTATAACACCACAAGCAATAGACTTTGTTTCTCTTGGTTTGCACTATTCAATTGTTTTTTCAGTTTTACAAACTTGAAGTGCAACGAGTATTTGCTAACTTTTTCATTTAAGTATATAAATATCTAAAAAATCTTAAGCCTTAATAAAGCAGCTGAGACTTCTTGCTTTAGTAAATGCAAGAAGTTTCCGGGTTTCTTAAGCAAGTTTCGCTTAAGCGGAGTGTTTACTGAAAAGTTGTTGACAATTACTCGGGGACGAAAAATGCGTTTTATATTAGCGGGTTTTACTGTAAATCACTAAACGATTGTTTTTATTAAAAAGCTACAAAATAAATTATCTTTTTCAGAGTTCAAGTCAAATCAAGGAGAAATTGGGAGAGTTGAGAAAACAACTTCAAATAAACAAACAGACATTACAACCGACCGTCCTTCTTGTCGAAATCACGAAATAATATATACATAAATATATATTATGTATTAAATATATTATAAATAAAATTTAATAAGTTTCAACTCCTTAACTCTTTAACTCCCTTTATTTTTGAGATGGACTGCTTTAAATGTAATATGTTGCAGGAAAACATTAAAACATATATTTATCATTTAAAAACTAAACACAAATATGTTAATATATATAAATGTACAATGTGTTCAGAAGATAGGACCTTTAGTTTTTTTAATAGTTTCAAAAAGCACATTAGCAAGCATTTTATGAACCCCTTAAGTGGTAATGCCAAACAAGCAGGTATTAAAAATATTAATTTAGATTCTAAAGAACTATCTGTTAATAAAACAAACACACAGCAAATCGAAAATAAGTATGAAGATGATGTTAAATTGGACATAAATTCCCTTAGGAATGAAGCAAATTTACAACTTGTTTCTGAGCTTTACAAAAAAATAGTATTTGTAAAAAAGATGTGCAGTATATAATAACTGCATTTAACTCATACTTCAAAAGTGATTTTTTTAGCACAGTGCTTAAAAATATTGATGAAGAATACGTGCAGATTATGAAGGACCCTTTTAAAGATATCTCGACACAATATCAAAGAATTAAAATATTAACAGAAAATTCGTTGTACTTTCCTTCTTTGTCAAGCACTATTGGTAACCGCTTGGACTATATTAACCTTGAAAATCGTACAGTACTTCAAAATATAACAGT
Organism: Eupeodes latifasciatus; assembly: GCA_920104205.1. NCBI lineage: Eukaryota > Metazoa > Arthropoda > Insecta > Diptera > Syrphidae > Eupeodes > Eupeodes latifasciatus. The sequence continues at coordinate 128,953,770 of OV049926.1, read as the reverse complement.
TAAGGAAAAATATATATCTCTTAAAAGAAGTCTTATTGTTTTTTTAGAAAATAGTTCAGTTTTCGATCATGTCATTAATTACATGAATACACTTGAGCTTGAAACAAATTCCATTAGTAATATCATGCAAACCTTATTTTGGAAGGATATATGCTCTAAATACCCTTCTCAAGGTATTATTTTACCCTTGCTTGTGTACTTTGATGACTTCGAGGTTAATAATCCCTTGGGATCAAGAACGGGCTACCAAAAATTAGGTGGCGTTTATATATCATTTCCATTTCTTTCACCACTTTACAGATCTAAATTAGAAAACATTTTTGTTACATTGTTGTTTCATACATTAGACAAAAAAACATATGGCAATAGCGTATTTCGTCCCCTAGTTGATGAATTGAAACAACTAGAAAGTAGTCCTCTAAACATATTTGATAAACAGATTTACTTTGTTCTTGTTTCGTGTATAGGTGATAACCTGGGGCTCAATTCCATGCTAGGGTTCACTGAGAGCTTTTCTTGCAATTTTGTTTGCAGAATATGTAAAATGCACAAAAACGTAGCACAAACTGCTATGCAGTTGATTTGAAAAAAGACGATGTGAAAAAAACTGGCATTTTATCACCCTGTATTTTTAATGAGTTAAGTAGCTTTCATGTTTGCCGGAATTTTAGTGTTGACCTTCTTCATGATCTTTATGAAGGAATTTGTGGTTTCGAAGTATCTTTCATATTGCATTCCTTTATTGTAAATAAATTATTTTCGTTACAAACATTAAACAACCGAATTTTAGGTTTCTTTTATGGCCGGTTTGAAGGTTTAAATAAACCTCAAGAGCTCAGTATGGATAGTTTAAAAAATAATAAGCTAAGATATTCGGCTTCAGAACTAATATGGCTAATAAGATGTCTTCCTCTTATTATTTCTGATCTGGTTCCTGAAACTGACATTCTTTGGGAGATTTTATTAACTTTGAAAGAAATAATAGAATTACTCTTTTTAGAAAGTATTGATGAAAGTATTATTATTCATTTAGAATATTTAATAGAACAACATCATACTTTATATTTAACCCATTTTCAAATGCCACTTAAACCAAAGCATCATTTTCTCACTCATTATCCTTTCTTAATGCGAAAATTTGGACCACTGAAACAGTTTTGGGTAATGCGACATGAAGCAAAGCATAAAGAATTAAAACAAATTGCAAGTTCTACAAGATCTCGAATAAACATTTGCCATACAATTGCTGAACGGATTCAATTATCTTTTTTCCAAAATAAATTTCAAAACGATTTTGAGAATAAAATATTTTCTGGGAAAGAAATTAAAAATATTAACGCTTTTAAGGAATTTGCTCTTCATGTTGCTCAGCTAAAAAATATTGATTTTGATGCAAAATTTTGCAGTTGGGCAACAATTTGTGATGTTAAAGTCAAAACTGGAATGGTATTGGAATTTGAAAATATTGATAATTTTCCATGTTTCGGACTTATAGAATTGATTAGTGTTACTTCGAATTCAAGCATTTTTTGTATGTGCAAACTACTTAAAACTCTTTATTTTGATAGACACAGTTATGGGTATGCTGTAGAGAAAACTGATACTGCTAAGCTAATTGAATTTAAATTAAATGTAGCAACTATTCATTCCTTAATCTTTTCGAATGAAGAATTTTATGTAACTACATAGAAATTCTGGTTAGCAGCAAGTTTTATGAAATGATTTTGTTTTAGTGCGTCGTCCAGGGTTTTGTTCCAAACCTTTGCAGCTTGTTTAAGTCCATAAATACTTCGTCTTAGCTTACATACCTTTTGTTTTCCTGACTTTTGTATCCTATTCATATTCGGTTCTTTAAAGGGTTCATAATTTGCAAAATGAAAAAGAGTGGCATTGTTATTGCATTTATTTTACGTTCGTATTAATAATAAATTTATGTTTATAATTACCAAATTATTTAACTATGATATGATTTTGTACTGATTACTTTAACTTAAAGTTTAATTAATAAAACTTAATAAAATAAATTGTTGAATGAAAAATGCTAATATCAAAGATTTTTATTTTTTTTTGGATGAGTTTAAGAATATGTACTTCACTTTTAAAAAATTGAATATTATGAAATATATAGAACAATTACAAGGTGAAAAAAGCTGAAGTTAATATTACTTAATCTTAACTTTAAAAACTGATAATATGATCAGCTTAGTAGAAACCAAAGAATAATTTGGTTTCCAGTAATTTCATCTTAAAACTTTTGCATTCCACATTAAGTTTTTATTCCACTTCGGATTGTTCCTTTGCTGTTAAGGCTTTCTGGATTTTCAGCTGGTATTTTGGATTCGAGCTCCATTTTGAAGTAAATGGATGTCAAACAGTTTGAATAAAAACTAATCTTTTGCGTTTGGGTAACCACAAATAAAAGAAAGTAAGTATAACATTGAAAGTAAGGTAAGTAGGTATACAAAAGTTAAAACGAAGCTATAATTATTTGAAATTTCCCATTTAATTAAGTTGTTATCTCATAAATTATAGGTAATGGCACAATAAATATAGGTATTCCAACAAAAGCATTTATTAAAAGGGCATTCTGGAAAGTAAATGAAACTTATATTATTGGAAATTTCCCATTAAATTTAGTTGAAATCTCATCAATTATAGGTAATGGCACAATAAATAAAGGTATTACAACAAAAGCATTTGTTAAAAGGGCATTCTGGAATGTAAATGAAACTTATATTATTGGAAATTTCCCATTAAATTTAGTTGAAATCTCATCAATTATAGGTAATGGCACAATAAATAAAGGTATTACAACAAAAGCATTTGTTGAAAGGGCATTCTGGAATGTAAATGAAACTTATATTATTGGAAATTTCCCATTAAATTTAGTTGAAATCTCATCAATTATAGGTAATCGCACAATAAATAAAGGCATTCCAACAAAAGCATTTGTTAAAAGGGCATTCTGGAATGTAAATGAAACTTATATTATTGGAAATTTCCCATTAAATTTAGTTGAAATCTCATCAATTATAGGTAATGGCACAATAAATAAAGGTATTACAACAAAAGCATTTGTTAAAAGGGCATTCTGGAAAGTAAATGAAACTTATATTATTGGAAATTTCTCATTTAAATTAGCTGCAATCTCATAAATTATAGGTAATGGCATAATTAATAAAGGTATTCCAACAAAAGCATTTGTTAAAAGGGCATTCTGGAAAGTAAATGAAACTTATGTTATTGGAAATTTCCCATTAAATTTAGTTGAAATCTCATCAATTATAGGTAATGGCACAGTAAATAAAGGTATTCCAACAAAAGCATTTGTTAAAAGGACATTCTGGAATGTAAATGAACCATATATTATTGGAAATTTCCTATTTAATTTAGTTGCAATCTCATAAATTATAGGTAGTTTTACAATAAAGATAGATATAACAACAATATTCTTTGCTAAAAACCCATTTCTGAATGCAAATGAAGCTATAATTATTGGAAATTTCTCATATAATTTAGTTGCAATCTCACAAATTAATAAATAATGTCGCAATAAATAAAGGTGTTCCAACAATCGTCTTTGTTAAAATGTCATCCTAATTTGTTGAAATAGCTATATGTATTGGAGCTTTGTCCTTAAGAAAAATTTAAATTAAAAAAAGCAGGTCAAATAACAATAATTCAAGTTAAAAATCCATTTTGGAAAGTAATTGAAACTGTAATTATTGCAGTTATCCCTTTATGTTTTGTTTTATTACTTTCACAATATCTTAAAATAAATATTATTTGGTCATTCCAACAATAAATATGGTTAAAATTTCATTCCGTTTATTAAATACCACCATAATGAATTGAAGATAAACTATTAAGTATTGTTTAGTTCTCCATAAAATATAGGCTACATTAAAAAACAGATTGTTATTTCACCTTTACTTTTAGTAAATGAACTAGAAATTGAATGGAATGAAATTGAAAATTATACCAATACGACCCAAGACTATACCAATATATTTATAGCATATATCCAATACAATTTATTGAATTTTTAACAATAAAAAGTTGAAGTCACGATTTCACCTGTATATATTGTTGAATAACACGTGAAAATACGGGTAAAATAACAATATGTTTTCTGAGTGTAGTTAATCAGTTGGTTGAATTTCTTGAATTTCTTGAATTCATTATTAAATTCGATAAATATAAGGCGCCACGTTTGGAAGCACCAATGTCATATCAGAAAGAGGCTTTAGACGAGCTCTTCGAAGCATTAGATTGTCCTTAAACTCCCGGACAACCAACGATTGGGGCACCCGTATACGTACCCACACCAAAGACAGCTGGACCTAAGCCTCTAACCATCGAGGAATATCTGAAGAGGAAAAAAACAATACAACAACAACAAGTGCAACCACAAACAACTAAAAGGAAACGCGCTGGAAAAAATGTTAAATTAAGGCAAGAAGTAGGCAACTTATACAGACTATCAAGTCTAAGCACAGGGAATACTAAGAACAATTTTTTTGCAACAAGCAAAAAATTTACAAAATAAAAAATAACTAAAAAAAAAATTTGTAATTAAATTCAAAAAACAAATTTTTTTGTACACAAAAAAAAAATAATATAATGGGAGGCAAAAGCTCCAAAGAAGGGGTCGTTGTGACCAATAACAACAATAATAATGAAGTAACTTCAAATCTTTTAATTATGGACATCATAATCATAATTTTGATTATCTGTATAGTTTATTTAATCAGAAAAATTGTAAAATTTTATTTTAAACAAAATGTACAAAACTCTGGAAGCAGATCGGCTCTTTAGCCATCAACCTTTTTCGGCTTGGGGAAGCCTTTCAATATCCCCCATAGATTAGTAGATGAGGTAGGGACCACTTTACAGTGTGAGTACTATATATGTAAATGTGAGATTGTTAAGTGTTTTTTTTTTTGTGTGCGCAGTAAAAAGTGTAGAATACAATATACAGGCTTGTAGGGGTGTGTCTGTGTTGTTTATATTTCTTTTAATTTTTTTTTTTGTAAAAAAAGGGGTTGGGTACAGTTGAAACAATTTTTCTGGGGACGGTTGAAACATTGTTTTTACTTAGTTTTCGTTCTTTTTAGATGCCCCGTGTACTTGTGAGGAAGACATCTAGAGACAATGTAGATTGTTCATCATACAAAGCGGCTTATGATGAGGTGAAGGCAGGCAGTTCTTTGCGCAGTGCGGCGGAGAAGCATTTAATAAATCACTGTTCGCTTCTAAGATTTATGCGAAAGCGAGATGCAGCCGGAGGAGAAAATCAAGATATAGGTATGGGTTATAATGCACATAATAAAGTTTTTTCCAAAGAACAAGAAAGGGAACTTTCGAAGTATTTGGTGCGATGTGCAGACATTTATTTCGGACTTAATAAAAAGGAGGTGCGAAAATTTGAGATAACACAAAAATACAATTTATCTCGACCACGGACTTGGGATGAGGCGGAGATGGCTGGTGAAGAATGGTTTTGTATGTTCATGAGAAGGAACCCCGAACTTTCTGTACGTGCAGCACAGGCTACAAGTCTCTCAAGGGCCACCAGCTTCAATCAACATAACTCGAATGCTTTCTACGACAATTTGACCATTGTCATGGACCGTGATAAGTTTGAGCCTCAAGACATTTATAATGCCGATGAAACGGGCATAACAACTGTGCAAAAACCAGACAAAGTAGTGGCGAGGCGTGGTGCTCGACAAGTTGGTTCTGTAACTTCCGCCGAAAGGGGAGTTTTAGTTTCTGTTGCCTTTGCGGGAAATGCTATCGGAAATGTTATTCCTCCGTTTTTTGTTTTTCCGAGAGTGCGGTATCAAGACTATTTTGTAAGAGATGGCCCCATTGGATCAAATCGCTCTCCTGAAAAGTAGCAAAAACTGACTTATATCGTTTTTCGTAGTTGCCATAGAATAATAATATATTAACATACACATATTTGAAAAAGAATATATTACAATTATAGAGACTATAATATTTTTTTGTATGTTTATTTATGTAATTTCAGCAACAGAAGGCATAAGTAGTCTTGGCGCCTTCCTTCTCATATCATCGCTTCAAACAACGCAAACTATACGCCTGAAGGGTGTACATAAAAAAGTTTGGCGGCCTTCAAAATCCGAAGCTCGAGATGGATTCATCACGATTGTCCACAGCGATGCAGAAATTCAAGAGGCGATAGCTCTAAGACTCAACAAATTACAACAATATGGTCTCACACTGCAGCCATATATTCTTTTAGTTGGTACGTCCTTAAAAAATATAATAAGTTATTTTGTGGTCGTAAATGATACGAAATATATACTGCCTTCAATTTTAGAGGCAGTTGATATTTGTTTCAAAATAATTTTCATGATTAACGCAGAATATCCTGCTGAAAGTAAATGTACTTGGATGTTTATCCAAAAAGCGTTTTATAGAATAGAATACAAAATTTGACAAAGAATCTACCGCTGCCAATACTCTGCTTGTTGAATTGCAAATTAAAAGTAAAAATGATATTAGTATATTAGTCTAGTATTAACCAAGTAGCTTGGCTAATTCGAACAGAGTAGATTAGTTATTATTAGCCCAGTAGGTTTGCTAAATTTAACAAAGTGGGTTGATTAAATATAACAGAGTAGGTTGTTTTAATTAACTAAGTAGGTTAGCTAAATTACAAGTGTATCGCTATTTCACCTAGGAAAGTTTAGATATTACCCGAGATGATTAGTTGATATTAACAACATGATTGGCTAAAAACAAATAAGTAAATTGAGTATAAACTACCAAGTTAATTGGTTGTTTATTGCAAAGTTTGCTTGGTTTTATTTATACGAGTATCTTTGGGAGGGGAAATGATCCTTAATCGTGAACTCGATTGTTTTTAACCGATTTTCCATTAATCGAGTTGTCTCTGCTATTTTTTGCAGAGTTACTTGTCAGGTGCTATATTAACAGTGTTACGTGGTTACTATTAACCGAAATTTGGTTAATTTTAACCCTGCAATGTTTTTGCGTGCACACAGATCCCATTTTTATATTGCTGGAGCGAAGAATCGCAAAAACCACAACACCTATCATTATTTGTAACCAAAAGATTATATCTTTCAAGTAGTGATACAACCAACAACAATGACAACAGTAGACCAATACTTTCAAACTCTTAATGTGATGTCACATGAAGAAAGAGATCAGCACCTAAGGAAGGACTACTACGTCACCGAACAAGCATGGCCAGATTATTTAGATTTTCTCGAGGAGTGGGAAGATAATTACTTTTCAAAAATGGCAAAAACAAGGAAAGACTTTATCTATCACTATTTCGCAAAGAGAAATCAACTGATGCCGTGCCCCTGCAACAAGCAGGAACATCTGTTTACTACAGATCCTAATCTCATAACCCCCCACCACGATATTGTGTGCATACCTTACTTGGATGCTGAAATTGATTACAACTCGTGTTGGTATGAGACCTTTGCGCGCGAGGACGCTGAACTTGTGCGTGATGACACCCACAGACGTGCACCACGTCTGTCCCACAGTGAAGCTCAAGTACTTAAAAGACTCACTGCTCTGCGTATGACCTTAGATGGTCAACCACCCATAAAGTTAAATTTTAACGACTTTATGAAAGTCTGGTGGAATAAACCAGGCTCCACCGCAGCATGGCAGATTATTAATAATGAGTTCACTCCTATGAAAGAAATCATTGATGAAGAGAAAACCAAGGCTAAGATGCCACAAGCAAAATGGCTCTCCATGAAAACAACCAAACGCACAGAAAATGTTATGGCTAGTTCATACATTGCGAAGCATCATGGAATTCATACTCTATTAAGAGTCAGAGAGGACAGATTCATAATCCTCCAAGTCATCAACTCTATTAGGATAGGTGATCCAATCACTATCGACCAACTAGTAGACGCTATTCAAAAATGTTTCTTTTGTACCTATCATAATCCTGATTATGTTAGCCTTCCTAGCCCCGTAGGCGTTTATTACGGCCCACCTGGCAATGGAAAAACTACGACTATGAACGATGAAGTTTTCATCGGAGTCGACACTGACTGGTTAACCAAAGAGGATTTCTTTGACCGAGAATGCGCCCCATTCTTAAGAATGAATCTTCCCATCATCACCAACCAGTACCATCTTGCTGTCAACTCAGGGATAAAATTCATTGGTATTTTCAACGACAAACAACTAAGAGAAGATCCCGACGGCAACCCATACACCACTAGAACAGAGATTGAAACAGATTGGTCGAATTACTTTTTTTGCGTTTTTGCGGTTTGAATTGTCCATCTGTGCATCTTACAAATGCATAGATTGCTCAATTTATTATTCTTTGTTGTTTGCGTGAGTTTTCAATGAGCCCATCTGTTCATCACGAGAACGACAGCAGCAACGAGCGCGGCACGTGAAGATGTTGACGTAGAAAGCTGAAATTTAGAATTTATACATTTAAGACCATGGGTCAAAAATTTTGAGTACAGGAAACAAAAAAATTGAAAAAAAAAATTTCGCTCCACCCTACTGCACAGTATATTGTGCAAATTAATTGGGACAAACGAATTTTTAAATGAATTTGGTAGTAGGCCTTGATTTTTGCCAAAATGCTAGTCCGAAACAGCGTAATAAATCCTGGGAAGACCAGCGGGGACCTTCAAAGAAATTTGGAAACCACTGGAGTGCAAATAGACGCCTCAACGGTTCGACGAAAGCCATTTTGAAGTCCAGGATACAAGGTGAGTGTCGTGAGAAGAAGTGCAAAATAAAAACTCCGACCTTCCCATATCGTCCAAGACCCTAAACACCCGCCAAAAGTCATGTTTTGGGGCTGTTTTACTTTTGAGGGTCCTGGGAACTTGAAGCCCATTGATGGTATGCTGAATAGCCTCAAATACGCTGAGGTCCTGACGCAAATGCAGGATTTTTCAACTTAAGTAATATAAAAAACAGAAAAAACATTGATTTTTCAAAACTTACACAACTTTAATCAAATTGATAATTAATTTTATAAAATGGAAAATGTTATTCCTCTGATGAGACAAAAAAGAAAGGACAAATAAGGCATTGAATCACTAAATCGAAAAGATATCCAATTTGCTCTACTATTGCATGCACTTCTGCCATGAGGGCATGTAAGAGATCCAAGTACAAAAGAAGTTTGGATGTTCATCATTCCTGAGAGCCAAAAATCATTTGTCAACAGAGTTAAAGCTGCCAACTTATTTGAGGAAACAGTTCAAACAAGAAAGTGTATTTCAGGTTAGTATAATATCATAGTTGAACCATTTATTTTAATAGTAGCAAGTGAAGAATTTTGGAATGTAGAAAAAATTCATGTTGTGTATGACAATATAAAGTTAAGTTTCGATTCCTTTATATAAAAGCTTAGTCATGTGCATTTGGGTTTTCAACTTAGAATTCCAAATCGAATGTGTCCACAAATTTAATATTTGAAGCAACTCAACCAAATTGAAGGGAAGTGTAAAAGTGTAAAGACAATATTCAAGGCAAAAATAAAACATAACAAGAAAAGAAGTGTTTAAGTCAAATACCTAAATAAAATTAATTTCCTAAAATATTCACCGGGAGAAATCCAAACTGAAGCCTTGTGTTATCAGCTTTTCGAATTAATATAAAACAAGTCATATATTGCTGAACACAGCCTTTGTTTCGTTTCCTCCCGTTCCGAATCTAAGTAATTCGCACTTCATAATTAGAACACGCTCTTCAAGTGAAAACGAGGTTGTGGGAGAGGCATGGATGTTTCAAATTCTATTACTATTAACTGAATGTTGTAACACATTTTTTTAATTCCGAACCTCTTAATAAAATAAAGCCATATACACCTAAAGAAGCCCAAGCCTTGATAACGGACCAAAGATGGACAAAACATCAATATAGGCCTACTGCAAAAAAGTGCGGAAAAAAGAAATGCCAATATCTATCCAACATAGGATAGTATGTTGGAAATAACTTTTTGACAATAAGGTACTGAGACACAATGTGAAGCTGCAACCATTGATGGACTTGATATTAAAACTTTCGTCTGCCGCAAAATTAGAGTCTTTTGCAAGCCAACTAAAAGCCGGTGACACATTGGAGTGTTCGTGGAAATGGGCCTCCGATGAAAGTGGTGGACATTCGCGCTATATACTAAATTTGTTGGTTCTTTAAATAAATGAAACAGCATCCATTAAAAAAAATCTCCATTGGAAAGTTGAAAAAGAAGTCAAGCGATCAGATTTCAATGCACTTGTTTAGAGATCAATGAACTTTTTCATTGAAATTAAAGTTAGGAAATTTGATAGTGAAAAATATTTAATTGAGACAAGGCGTCCAACCTCAGCTCGATGAAACCGTTTTCATTGTCGCAATATAAAGTTCATTGATTTTTAAAAAATCTCTGAATAAAAAAATTTGAATTTTTGTCGAATGAAAAGTTCATTGAATTTTTTCCATTGTCAGAATGAAAAGTTCATTAAAATTTTACATTGCCATAATGAAAAGTCCATTGAAATTTTTCATTGTCAAAGTGAAAAGCTCATTGAAATTTTAAAATGTCAGAATGAAAAGTTTATTGAAATTTTTTCATTGTAGCAATTGGCCCTATCGGGAATTCCTTGGGAAATATTTTTCCCACGGAATTTTGTTGTTCCCGGGAACACATTCCTTCTATCGGGAATTCCCCACGGAATGCATTTCCCTGGGAACAACTTTTACCAAAATGAAAAAAAAATAATTCGAATATTGTTTTCGAAGATTTTGACATTTGATTTTGCAGTAAACAAAAAAAGGTTATTTATTTTGTGCAGTGCTTAAATTATAAATATAAAGTAATAGAAAATGAAAAAAATATCATTTTTATTATTAATTGACGAGAAAGTACAGAGAGGACGAAATGAGCAGAGAATTATAAGGCGGAGTTTAAGGGATCATTCAAATCCTTTAGAGCTACCAGAACCACTGTAAGTTGAAACATTTGATTGACTCATACATTTTTGATACCGTTTCTACATATCTACAGATTCCATCGTTACTATAGAGCTAACAAGCCATTGTTTAAACATTTAATGGATACGCTGTAGGGGAGACTGAGTACGGTTGAAACACAGGACGGTTGAAACAACACAAATATCTCATAAACCGTTCGCGCAATGTGTATGAGTACTGAGAGAGAATGAAGAAGAAGCAAGTCTGTTCACGATTTTCAGTCTTGCTTTGGTCGTCACATGGTTGGGTTGTGCTCAGGAAGCTGTTCTATTTTTTTGCAAGCAAAAGTAAGTTTTTTTATTCTGTTATTTTTCGTCGTAGTGTTGTGAAGGAATCACACTAGCGACCACTTATACATTTAATTCTGGTCATTGACTTAAATCCACACTACGCTTTACAATAGCCGACCTATATTTTAAATGCACTCGCATTACTTTTCTATTTTTAATAATGCACTCGCATTTCATTCATGGTCAAGAATATCACCCTCATGCACTAGAATATTAAGTAATAATTTCAATGCCACTGACGATGACGGGACGCGACGCTTCAGATTACTTTGGTCAAGTGTATCTACCTACTCGCTGAGGTTCAATGCACTGCATACTGTGTAGTGCATATGGCTGGATGTATTTGGATACATTTGTGCATTGTATTAGAAGGGCTATGCACATTGGATAATCGACTATTAATTTGATGACATAGCAAGTATGCTGCCTGGTTCCGTTGTCCATAAATTTCCCACAGAATTCAGGATACAAAATATGTCTATGTTTATATAAAATATTTCTATGTTTAAGTTATAATATATATTTGATATAGACTTAAGATGTTAGTGTATAAGTAAATTATTTTTGTATAAATAGCTTAAGTTTGATTGAAATAAACTCACTTTCAGTTTGGAAGTGAAAAGACTAGTTCGGCTCTTCAGCCTTGTTTTTTTACTTTAAACTCTGGAAGCAGATCGGCTCTTTAGCCATCAACCTTTTTCGGCTTGGGGAAGCCTTCCAATATCCCCCATAGATTAGTAGGTGAGGTAGGGGCCACTATACATGGCGATCTTGCCAATCTCTAGTTAATCAGTTGGTTAAATTTCTTGAATTTCTTGAATTCATTATTAAATTCGATAAATATAAGGCGCCACGTTTGGAAGCACCAATGTCATATCAGAAAGAGGCTTTAGACGAGCTCTTCGAAGCATTAGATTGTCCTTAAACTCCCGGACAACCAACGATTGGGGCACCCGTATACGTACCCACACCAAAGACAGCTGGACCTAAGCCTCTAACCATCGAGGAATATCTGAAGAGGAAAAAAACAATACAACAACAACAAGTGCAACCACAAACAACTAAAAAGAAACGCGCTGGAAAAAAGGTTAAATTAAGGCAAGAAGTAGGCAACTTATACAGACTAGCAAGTCTAAGCACAGGGAATACTAAGAAAAATTTTTTGCAACAAGCAAAAAATTTACAAAATAAAAAATAACTTTAAAAAAAAAATTTTAATTAAATTCAAAAAACAAATTTATTTGTACACAAAAAAAAATAATATAATGACGCCAAAGAAGGGGTCGTTGTGACCAATAACAACAACAATAATAATGAAGTAACTTCAAATCTTTTAATTATAGACATCATAATCATAATTTTGATTATCTGTATAGTTTATTTAATCAGAAAAATTATAAAATTTTATTTCAAACAAAATGTACAAAACTCTGGAAGCAGATCGGCTCTTTAGCCATCAACCTTTTTCGGCTTGGGGAAGCCTTCCAATATCCCCCATAGATTAGTAGGTGAGGTAGGGACCACTTTACAGTGGGAGTACTATATAAATGTGAGATTGTTAAGTGTTTTTTTGTGTGCGCAGTAAAAAGTGTAGAATACAATATACAAGCTTGTAGGGGTGTGTCTGTGTTGTTTATATTTCTTTTAATTTTTTTTTTTTGTAAAAAAAGGGGTTGGGTACAGTTGAAACAATTTTTCTGGGGACGGTTGAAACATTGTTTTTACTTAGTTTTCGTTCTTTTTAGATGCCCCGTGTACGTGTGAGGAAAACATCTAGAGACAATGTAATTGTTCATCATACAAAGCGGCTTATGATGAGGTGAAGGCAGGCAGTTCTTTGCGCAGTGCGGCGGAGAAGCATTTAATAAATCACTGTTCGCTTCTAAGATTTATGCGAAAGCGAGATGTAGCCGGAGTAGAAAATCAAGATATAGGTATGGGTTATAATGCACATAATAAAGTTTTTTCCAAAGAACAAGAAAGGGAACTTTCGAAGTATTTGGTGCGATGTGCAGACATTTACTTCGGACTTAATAAAAATGAGGTGCGAAAATTAGCCTTTGAGATAACACTGGTTGGTGAAGAATGGTTTCGTATGTTCATGAGAAGGAACCCCGAACTTTCTGTACGTGCAGCACAGGCTACAAGTCTCTCAAGGGCCACCAGCTTCAATCAACATAACTCGAATGCTTTCTACGACAATTTGACCATTGTCATGGACCGTGATAATTTTGAGCCTCAAGACATTTATAATGCCGATGAAACGGGCATAACAACTGTGCAAAAACCAGACAAAGTAGTGGCGAGGCGTGGTGCTCGACAAGTTGGTTCTGTAACTTCCGCCAAAAGGGGAGTTTTAGTTTCTGTTGCCTTTGCGGGAAATGCTATCGGAAATGTTATTCCTCCGTTTTTTGTTGTAAGAGATGGCCCCATTGGATCAGTTGGAGCTGCGAACCCCTCTGGTTGGATGCAGGATGATTCATTTCTCTGTTTCTTGAATCATTTTAAGAAACATACAAATGCTTCTGTTTCACACAAAGTTTTACTTATTCTTTACAACCATTCCTCGCATATTCATATTAATTCGCTCGACGTTTGCAAGGACAACGGCATTGTGGTTTTATCATTTCCACCGCACTGTTTCCACAAACTCCAGCCGCCCGATCGTTCCGCATATGGGCCATTAAAGAAGCTGTGAACTCGACTTGTGATGCATGGATGAGAAGTCATCCAGGAAAAACAATGACGGTATACGACATTCTAGGAATTGTGGGATCGGCTATGCGCTAACATCATCAAATATTCAAGCCGGGTTTCAGAAAACTGGAATTTTCCCATTTAATCGCAATTTATTCACTGAGCTTGATTTCGCACCCTCATTTGTGACAGATAGGCCACCTCCTGAAAATGCAATAGAAGGTGGGGTTCCGATATCTAATATCTAGCTATTGATAAAACGTTGCCACTACCACCTCCAGCAGAGGCAGAGATCCAGGAGACATCAGACATTACGTTTGGAAATGTACATATGTAGGTGAAACCTCTCCAGATAGACGTAACACCACAATAACTGAACAGGAGAGCTCACCAAGACCATCAACAAGTGCTCAGGCAATATTGTCTACTGGTGATGTTGTGTTTTTTCCGGAAGTAGTACGACCCCTACCCAAAGCTCTCCCCAGAAAACCTCATAGAGGTCGAAGAACAAGAAAAACAACTATCTACACCGACACCCCAGAAAAAAACCAAATAGAAAAAGAGCATCAAGCAGCAAAATTCAAGCAGAACAAAGTTAAAAAAGTCAAAAAAAGACTGGATGGGATTAACAAGAAAAAAAAAACACCGAAAGTTCAAAGAACTAAAAATCTACAGGAGACATCCTCAGAAGACGAGGAATTCTATTGTCTTATTTGCTTGTCGCCATATTCAGGGAGCAGATCTCGAGAAAAGTGGGTGCAATGTATCACATGCAAGCTCTGGGCTCACGAAGATTGGACAAACGTATGTTTGTCACAACTGTGATTCGGACTATTCCGAAAACTAATTTGTTTTGTGATTTAACTAATTAAAAACGGAAGTTCCTTTCATTTATTTTAACGTTATTTAATGAAGTTTTTTTTAAAATATTTTCTTTTATTTTGTTGTTTATTTTTTAAGTAATAATATTGTCAAAGTGTGCCAATATTTGGAAAAAAATGAATTAAATAATTAAATAAATATATGTTTTATTTCCACATGTTTCAACTGACCCCATTCACTGTTTCTACCGCCCCTGGGTTGGGAACGGTTGAAACAAATTGACTTTTTTTTTTTAAACATTGACATCTCTTAAAATAATACATGAGGCACTCAAAAAACACTTCCCATTCATAGATTAAATCCCAATCTTGCATTTTACATACTTTTGTCGTGGCTAAATTGTAATGCTATGGACGATGAAAGAAAAATTGTTTCAACCGTACCCAGTCTCCCCTATGATTTCTTGCCTCAGTCAAAGAAACATTTCGCTATTCCTCCTTTCATTAAGATAAGTGCGTGTTTGCGTTTCTTTGCAGAAGGTGGGTATCAGACAGGAGTGGGAAAAGACCATGAGCTTGGGTTGGCCCAATCTTCATTTTCAGAAGTCCTTTCAAATGTATTAGATTTCTTTGAGAACAAAATTTGCCCGTTATGGATCAAGATGCGAATGACTCAAGAAGAAAAAAGGAAAACAAGCTTGAAGTTGTATGAAAAACATAAAATTCCTGGAGTAATAGGATGCATAGACGGCACTCATGTGAAAATAATTGCTCCACCAACAAACAACATTTGTATTTTAACAGGAAAGGATATTACAGCATGAATGTCCTACTTGCAAGTAGTTTCTTCTTTGCAATTAATTGGTACCACATCGAACAATTGAAAAAGGTTCGTCGGAAGGCAAATTCAATGAAGCCCATACTCGATGTCGGGAACATAATTGAGAGGACTAATGGGGTGCTTAAAGGAAGATGGAGATGCTTGCTTGGGGCTAGAGAACTACACTACCTTCCAAAAAAGGCAATCCAAATTACCAACGCTTGCTGCGCCTTACACAACATGTGTTTTCTTTTTAAAAGCGAGTTTCCCAGCGATGTTGCAAATACTGAATTTTTAGATAAAGATTCTATTAACACAATTGATAGAGGTGATGACTTTTTTGCAACAGACTTTGGACTTTAATACTTCAAAGAAAATATATATATATGAATTAATTTTAGAAACTAAATAAAAAGTAAAAGTACAAAAATAAATAAAAATATCTATTCATTACCAAAAAAAAAAGAACTTCTAAAATTGAATAAGTTCAGTTGTACTTTTGCAGTTTTGCCTCTTCAATTTCAATCAGAAGTTTTTTGAATTCTAGCTTTGCCTTTATTTCTTGCATCCTCATTTTTTCCGTTTCAATGTTGTGTCGTTTGGTTTCTTCCAAGACTTTTTTCTGCTGATCAGGAAAAAATTCCGAGTGAAAAAGCAAAAAATTTCTTAAACAAAAATTGTTCACGATAGGTATTTTTTTCTCTCGGAATTTTTCCCTAATTTCGAAAGATGTTCACGATACCTATCTTTCGAATATGGGAAAAAGTTCATGGGAAACACAATTTCCGATAGCCCCAAATGAAATAAATCATTGAAATTTCGAATGAAAAGTTCATTGAATGTTTTTCATTGTCAGAATGAAAAGTTCATTGAATGTTTTCCATTGTCAGAATGAAAAGTTCATTGAAATTTTAAATGTCAGGATTAAATTTTCATTAAACTTGAGTAACTTACAAAAGCCAAAGATTCTAATCAAGTATGGTAATGGCTCTTTCAAACTAATGCGGAATATTCGCTTAAGGCGATGAAACAACATTTACAAACATGTAGCTGTCATAAAAAGCAATAGGTACTTTGCTTTTTTTGTTCCTTCATCGTTAGCGAACACAGAAAATAAGATCAACCGTTTTTTGTGTTGCATAAAATTTTTTTACCGTTGGTTAACTAATTTGAGTGCGCTCTCCATTATATAGCAAAATAAAATGACGTCCATCAGTCAAGACGATATCGAAAATTACATAAGAAATGTTTTGGAATGTTAGAATAATGAAATGAGGTTCCGAATAGGAAGGCTCAGAATTTGAAGATCATCATTCAATAGATTCTGAAATGGATGATGTTACCAGTGGAGTGTCATCGGATGAAGAAAAACCACTTTCAGAAACATCAAAGAAGATTTTAAAAGGAAAAAATGGTTATTTGTGAGTAAGAACCCATCTTTAAGCAGCAGAACCCCGCAAAGAAGCTCAAAAATCCAGGTTAAATTGTTGCGTCGAAAGTAGATTTAGAAGTAAACTCTCTTTGTTTGGCAAAATGCTAAGTTAAGGTTAACGTAACCATACCAATCCCAACGGAAACACACGTAATCCCAACTGTGAATAAGACCAACTGATCGTAAAATATCAGAACAATAGAAATGAACAATGTTCTCAAATTTCAATTAAGAAGAAGTCGTAAAAGTATTTTAATTAAAGTAGATGACTAACTGTAAAGAACTCTTTGTTCTCATCTAATATAAATAGTACTCCAATAATGGAGATAAGTTTATGTCTTGTTTGAAACTGAAAGTGATCGGTTGTGTTTGTTTAGATCTAAGATTAAATAAAAACTTTTTTAAAACTTACTTAATGTAAGTAGAATAATAATTGGCGACCGTGACAGGACAGATATTCTAAAAGCCCGAAAAAACAAAGTAAGGTTGAATATCTGCCGAAACGTGATTAAGTGCGTGTGTGAATAAACCCCAAAAAATTAAAAAAATATAAGTATCCTTCAAAGAAAGGAGAAAAAAGTGAAAAAAAAGTATCCGAAGAAAGGAGAAAATTTCGTTGTTGAATAAGTATCCTTAAGTGAAAGAAAAAAAACCCCAAACAAAAATTAGTTCTCAGTGTAACACAAAGTAAAATAGCGAAAGTTCATAAGAAAAAATAGAATGCCAAATGATTCCCCCGCAATCCGAAAAACCCCTGTGAACCGAGCAGAAACAAGGCTCTATTTATTAAAGGATCAATATCCAACGTACGCTAAGGATTTAAAGAACGCGATCAATGAAAGGATACAAAAAAAAACGCGCCAAGTGATAACAGGAGAAATTACGACCTTAAAAATAAATAAAGAACAATAGTGTAAAAAACTCTGAAGGAAAAAAGAAGGAAAATAAAAAACAAAAAAATTTAATTCTCAGTGAAATAGTGAAGTTCATGGAGAAAAAAATTAAAAGTTCAAGTGACAACTCTAAAGTAAATAAAGATAAACAGTTCATAATTAGAGTTGAAAAAATCAAAGAAGTGTTCCGGAAAGCAGGAGAGGACATCAGGAACAACAATCTATAAAAGGACCAAGGAAAGCTGCAGAACTCAACATGTCACCATCCAGTTTATTTTCATAAGAATTATAATTATTTAGTAAATTATAAATTATTCAAATATTAAAAATTATATTTAAAAATTGTATTTTAAAAATATATATATAAAGAAAGGCAATTTGGGCAATAAACTCGTTCAAACCCTATAAATCAGCGGGACCAGACGAGATTTTTCCAGCTCTTCTCCAAAATGCTCTCAAAGTAATAACTCCGTGGCTTAGGGTAATCTTCATAAGTTGTATCAAACTTAGATACGTCCCTAATAGCTGGAAAAAGGTTAAGGTAGTCTTTATCCCAAAAGCAGGGAAACCGACTCACTCGACCGCTCAGGATTATAGACCAATAAGTCTCTCTTCGTTTCTCCTTAAGACACTAGAGAGGATAATTGATCTACATGTTCGAGAACTTCTCAACGAAAACAACTTGTGCAACTACCAACACGCTTACCTTAAAGGTAAATCAGTGGAGACTGCTTTGCATGAAGTAGTTTCACATATTGAGAAAAGTCTTGAACAGAAAGAATATACCCTGGCAGCATTTCTTGATATCGAGGGTGCGTTTAATAACGTTAAAACGGAATCGATCAAGACTGCCTTAGTTGAAGTTGGGGTTGAATCTGTCATTGTCGATTGGATCTTCACCATGTTAAATGGCAGAATTATCAACTCTCAAATAGGAGTTAGTACTATTGAGAAAACAGTTACTAGAGGCACACCACAGGGAGGAGTCATCTCACCCCTGCTCTGGATCCTCGTAGTCAACAAAATTCTCACAAAGTTCAAAGATCAGGGCATTAAAATAGTAGCATATGCAGATGACATAGTGGTTTTGGTATCAGGCAAGTTTCTTACCATCATCGAAAACATTATGGAAAATGCATTAAAGGATTTATCTTCTTGGGCAACTAAGAACGGTCTCGGGGTCAACCCTACCAAGACAGAGCTAGTTTTGTTCACGAAGAAAAGGAAACTGGAGGGCTTCAACCCTCCCAAACTAAATGGCATTCCTCTAAAACCTTCTAAGGAAGCTAAATTTCTAGGAGTAATCCTTGACTCCAAGCTTACATGGAAGCGTAATACGGAGGAAAGAATGAAAAAAGCATTATGTGCATTCTACACATGCAAAAAGACCTTCGGTGTACGTTGGGGTATGCGACCGCAAGTCATCCAATGGATGTACACAGCGATAGTCAGACCCATTCTTACCTATGGATCTATTGTATGGTGGAAAGCGGTGGAAAAATCAAGCTATCTCAAGAACCTGAATAAGGTACAGAGACTAGCCTGTGTAGGAATAACAGGGGCTCAAAGATCCACACCACAAGCTGGATTGGAAATGATCTTGGACCTCCCGGCTCTGGATGAGTTCATAAAGTGCACGGCAGCCAAAACTGCAATTCGTTTAAGAGAACTGAGCTTTTGGAGGCACAGCACTTATGGCCACGGGTCAATCTTACAAAGATATGACACGATTCCAGGACTGAGAGAGACCACCGATTACATCCCCCCTTTACTGGATTTCGACAGGAAATTTTCTATTTTAATACCAGAAAGACAGGGTTGGGATCCTAATTCACTTATAAGTAAACAGGGTATCCCTTTCTACACTGATGGTTCAAAAATGGAATCAGGAACAGGTGCTGGAGTGTTTTGCCAATCTCTGAACATCAGAGCGTCATATACACTCCCGGCTGACTGTAGTGTCTTTCAGGCCGAGATCTTTGCCATTGCAAAAGCAGCTGAATTGGCACACCAAGAAAATCTAAGCTCTTCGGAGATTACTTTTTTCGTGGACAGCCAGGCTGCTATCAAAGCCTTAGCCAGTGAGACCATAAGATCAAAAGCAGTTTTAAACTGTAGGAAGAAATTAAACAAAATCTGCCACACTAACCAGGTAAAGCTCTGCTGGGTTCCCGGACATAGCAATATAGAAGGGAATGATATAGTAGATGAACTAGCCAGGAAAGGGTCAGAAGCAGACATAAGTAGTAGCGACCACTCAGTTGGGGGACCCCTCGTCCCGATTGGGGTACTCAAGAGGAAGATAGACCTTAAGCTAAAAGAGAAAATCAACATCTCCTGGAAATCCAGGGATGATTGTGTAATCTCTAGAAGTTTATGGCCTAACACAAATGAAAAGGAAACTCGGTATATTCTATCGCTGAGTAAAAAGAATATTAAAATCTTGACAGGTGTACTAACAGGTCATTGCGCCATTGGCACAATGGCTAACAGAATAGGTGCATTTGCACCCGATTTTTGTAGGAGCTGTCAGGATGAGGAGGAAATGGAAACCATTAAACACCTGCTCTGCGACTGTCCGAATCTCCAAACCAGCCGACTCCGTCATTTCGGAAACAGGTTTGTTGGAAAACTGGATGATCTAGCACAGGTTTCAATGGCAAGCATGAGGAAATTTATAGATAGCACAGGTTGGTTCGTTAACGAGCCAGTCTACGCTAATCGACAGATTTGAGGAGCATCGATGCTAAATTTTTACTTTTACAGGGGATCACAATGGACCAATAGGCCCCCGTGTACGCAACAGCTTCATGCTGTGCACACCCCTTGCAACCTAACCTAACCTAACCTAAGGCAATTTATATTAAGAAACTCTTTCAATAATTTTAATTCTACACCCTGGACGAATTCATTAAAAACTTTGAATCATTATCCTTAAAGATGCCTGTCATTACTGAAGAACTAGTGGCTAGGTTGATAGCAACCAACACTGCATCCTTGCAATCAGAGATAGCATCTCTAAAAACAACATTAGAAACTTTGACTAAAGCAAATGTAGTGACAGACTACTCAATTCAGACCATTTCAGAGGAAATAATTTGTAATGAAACACTTGATGTAATAAAGTCCCTACCAGAATTTTCAGGTATAAACCCTAATTCATACGTTAGTTGGCGCGAAGCTGCTAACAATTCTATATCACTATAGCTTAAAGGAAGCCGCAAATACTTTGCTGCTCTTACGATCCTTAGGAACAAGATTACGAATAATGCCAATGACATTCTAACGAATCATGGTACCGTACTAAATTATGATGCGATAATTTCAAGACTTGACTTCGCTTATGCCGATAAGCGCCCCGCTCATATAATTGAACAAGAAATGAGTATTCTGCGACAAGTTAATTTGTCCATAATCGAATTTTACAACGAGGTTAATAAGAAACTGACACTCTTAATTAACAAGACAATAATGACTCATGGAACAGACACAACTTTAATAAGGGAATTAAATAAAATGAACAGGAAAAACGCATTACGAATCTTCATGACTGGCCTAAACGGTCAATTATCTAATATAATGTTTTCCATTTCACCTGAAGACCTACCTTCAGCCTTAGCTAAAGCACAAGAGTTAGAGTCTAATAATGTTAGAGCAAACTTCGCTCTTCAATTCAATCGCACCCATAACAATAATCTGAATCAAAATCCACGACATATTCACTCGAACAATAATCTGAGATTCCCTCCACGAAATCAAAACCAGATCCAGGCTAGGAATAACAAACCAGAGCCAATGAACTTGGGTAGCTCAGCTCATCGACCAATAACTTGGCAGGAACAAAGTAATTTTGACCAACAGAAGCGGAATTTCAATCCATTCTCCCAAAATAATAACAATCAGTTCCGTCAATACGCGAAACCCGTATATAGGAATAACTTCCAAAATACATTATAAGGTGACAAAAGACCTCACGAGAGCGCGCAACGAAGCTTTCAACCACCAGTCAAAATGGAGCGCGTCAACAATATGAACGAAGAAGCTTTTTTAGACAAGCGCCAGGATTACCCTTCATATTCAGGAACGACCCATATGGAAGAAAATTAAAAATCTTAATAGATACAGGTGCTACCAGTTGTTACTGTAGGCCTAATACTTTAAAATATAGAGAAAAACTAGTAATAAATAAAAGAGTTAAAACAATAAATGGTTTCACCACAATTACCCATTACTATAATGTTTTAATGTTTGATAAGCATGTTAGGTTTTATGAAATAAATAATTTAGAATCAGATTTATTAATAGGATGTAATTTATTAAAGAGTTGCGGAGTAAAAATATATTTTGAAAGGAAATTACTAATTTACAGGAACAAATTAGAAAAACTATTTATACCAGAAGATAAAAATGGATATTTAAATTCCATTCGAAAAACAGAAAATATAGAAGAGTTAAGTGAAAATATAAGAAAAACAATCAAGGATCTTCATTCGAGAATAGATACTCAATTACCATTTAGAACAGACGTTAGAGCTGAGATCCGTACAACTGTTGAAACTCCTATATGGAGTAAACAGTATCCATACCCACTATCAGCAAATAATTTCGTTAATAAAGAGGTAAAAAAACTATTAAAGGAAGGAATAATAAGGCCTTCTAAGAGTCCGTATAACTCACCAGTGTGGGTTGTTTCAAAAAAAGGAACAAATGAAGACGGAACGCAGAAAATGAGGTTAGTAATATATTTTAAAAAATTAAACGAGAAAACAGTTTCTGATAAGTATCCTATTCCCGATACTAACGTTATTTTATCAAATTTAGGAAAAGCAAGATATTTCACCACATTAGATTTGGAATCTGGATTCCACCAAATAAAAATGAAATCCGAGGATATAGAAAAGACAAGCTTTTCTGTAAATAATGGTAAATATGAATTTGTAAGAATGCCTTTTGGTTTGAAAAATGCACCGGGCATATTTCAGAGAGCCATGGACGATATATTAAGAGAATATGTCGGAAAGATATGTCATGTATACATTGATGATATAATTGTATACTCTGAAACTTTAGAACAACATTCTAAAGATCTGGAAAAGATAATAAACCTATTATGGGAAGCAAACATGAAAATTTCCCTTGAGAAATCGAAATTTTATGAGAAAGAAGTTGAATTTTTAGGATATAGAGTAGGCTATAATATAATTAAAACGGATCCGAATAAAATAGAAACAATAAAAAATTATCCTATACCCAAAACGCTTACACAACTAAGAAGTTTCTTAGGACTCACTGGTTATTACAGGAAGTTCATAAAAAACTATGCAGGAATCGCGAAACCTTTGACAAAGTATTTAGCGGGAGAAAATGGAAAAGTATCCCAATACATATCAAAGAAAACGGAAATATGCTTAGATGAAGCTACACAAGCTTTTGAAAACCTTAGAAGACATTTAATGAATGAAATTGAGTTAGCCCAGCCTAACTTCAATAAGAAATTTGTTCTGACGACTGATGCCTCTAACGACGCAATAAGCGGAGTATTATCACAAGAAGATAAACCTATTACGTTTATTTCTGAAACATTGAATAGTACCGAACAAAATTATGCAACTAACGAAAAAGAGTTATATGCAATCGTGTGGGCATTAAAAAACCTTCGAAACTACCTCTACGGAGTTTCCAGTCTAGAAATCCATACTGACCATCAAATCTTTAACCTTCGCAGTTTCTCCACGAAACCCTAATACTAAAATGAAAAGATGGCATGCGATAATAGAAGAATATGCTCCGAAAATTATTTATAAACCAGGTAAAACAAATGTAGTAGCTGATGCACTTTCACGACAAAACTTAAACCATATGACTGATAGTTCCTCTACGGACAATACAGTACATTCTGCAGAAAGGGGTTGGGTATAGCCTGTCACAGGCCAACTTATAACAACCGAACTGAACATCTTCATAACTTATCACAGTTACAAGTCATCACGGGTACAACTGATCATAGGAATGTTGGTAACGGGATCTGATCATGGTTGCATCGAACCTTCTGAAATAGTGTGAGTAGGAGGGATTAAATATCCTAATGGATTACATTTGAAGCCGTAGTGTGAGGGTAGGTCAAGATATGGAAAAAGAGAAGAAAAATAAAATGGTTTCCGAATCTGTACATTTAATATGGTGTTTAACAATGGAACCGTAGCGTTATGGTATGTCACGATATATGATACGATGCGGAAGGAGAACAAAATGGTTTTAAATTTTGGTGTTGCTCAGTGAAGTTTTTGATTGGTAGATATTGAAATATGTGAGCTAGTGGAATCCATTGTGTTTTATGGATTCTATTATAAAACCTTCTTAGGGATAAAATTAAAACAAAACAATTTTTTTTAGTGGGGAGGCACGTTGGTAGGTATTTTTGTCGTCAGGGGTATGCAAACTAACGTTTTGTCTACGTTTCATGAGGACGCATTTTAGACAAATTTGCATTTTAGACAGTTTGACGAGTGAACGAACTTATATTGATACATGGATTGGATAAACATTATGCACATACCGAGCAGGGTTTATTTTAAAATTTTAAATTTGTACCTACATACCTAGATATTAAACATCTGCAACGAATGGCTTGAATCCACTTCCAAGCCGTTCTATATTTTTTCAAATACACTATTCACTGCATTCACATTTTTCAAAACAAATCAAATGAATCATCAACTCAAACCAAAACAATAGAATCGTGTAATTACTTGAAACGAATACACCGCGAGTATATATCGAACACATCGAATACACTGAATCAAATACAACAAATTAATTTAATTTAAATTTATATATTTGTAAATGCTTTCATTGATTTTTTAGTTGTTTTTTATTTTTTTTTTTTATTTTTTATAGCTACATATACTTACGAGAAATCTGAAATTCTAACAGCTCATAAAATGCCGAATTCTAGTTTTTTGATAAAAATTTCAAACTCTATGCTACCGTTAAGCGCAGTTATTGAGCTAATCGTTTTGAATTTTCTAACGTTTTTGAACTGTTTTTTCAAGTTTTTTTTTAATATTTTATAAACGTGTTGACATAAAAATCTGAAATTTTGACACAACATGTAATTTATTCTATAAAAAATAATAAAAAAGACTTAAAATTATAAAAAATCACCAAGTACCGTTATTTGCATAGAATCGATTAAAAACACACAACTCTTTATTGCTTGAATGTAGTGTGTTAAATTTTTTATATAAGTACATAGGGGAACCCGGGGCATAACAGGCACCCGGGGTAAAATGGGCCCCCTCTTTATTTCTCTGTTGAGTAAAGTGTCAACTCCGAAACTAAATATGTCTTCCTTAAATAATCGGTGGCAATTCGGGGAAAACCCGTCTCTGAACGAAATTGCCACGTGTTCTGTGTTTTGGCTAAAAGAAGATTTTTCATTGAGTTGAAGTTATTTTCAAGTGAAATAAAGTGTGTTGTTTTGTAACAAATATCTATTTTATACTAGATTTTCACCCTTTAATATAAAAGTAAGTAAATAAAGCTGGTATTAATTAAATTATTTCCAATTTAGAGTTAAATTGAAAAGAATTTTTTACATATTTTTTGTAGAATATGATATGGGGCAGAATGGACGAGGCATAATGGACATGGATGCCCATTATGCCCCATCTGTTTTGCACATGTTATTTGTTTGTATAATTCTTTTAGTATCAATTTGCAATTGTTTCAGATGGTTCGCAACTACGTTAAGAAAACTAACCGACAAGAATGGAGCATAGATGATATGCGACGAGCTATTCAAGAAGTTAAATCAAAGAAAATGAGTTGTAAGGCAGCTGTCCAGAACTATAAAATTCCTCGAACTACCTTACAAAGATTTTTAAAAAAAGCAAATCTAAATCCCGACCTTCCACTTGTTGTCAATAAAGTGGGAAATTTTAAACCTGTATTTAACGTGCATCAAGAGAATGAATTGGCCGAATATCTAAAGGATATGGAAGGGCGCTTGTTTGGCTTTTCTTTGAAGGAATTTCGAGAACTGGCGTATGAGCTAGCAGAAAAAAATGAAATACCCAATAATTTTGACGCTGAAACACGCATGGCTGGAGAAGATTGGGCGCAGAACTTTTTAAAACGAAATGCAACGGTTTCATTACGAAAACCGGAAGCAACATCTGCAGCTCGAGCTATGGGATTTAACCGTGTCTCTGTCGGCAATTTTTTTCAACTTCTTGAGGAGTGCATCAAGAAATATGGGTTCTTGTCAAATCGAATCTTCAACGTTGACGAAACGGGCATCACAACAGTTGCAAAAAGTCTTGGGAAAATTTTGGCAACTAAAGACAGAAAACAGGTAGGATCGCTTTCTTCATCGGAGCGAGGACAGCTTCTCACAGTGGAAATTTGTATGAGCGCTGATGGGTCGTACATGCCACCAATGTTCATTTTCCCACGTAAAAGAATGAAGGTCGAACTAATGGATGGAACACCTCCTAATTCTTGGGGCGAGTGTAACCAAAATGGATGGATCACAAAAGATTTGTTTTTAAAGTGGTTGAAACGATTCATTGAATGGTCGAGGGCAACTAAAGATCAACCCGTTTTGTTGCTGTTAGATGGGCATGCAAGCCACGTTAAGAGCCTTGAAGTGATAGATGTAGCAAGAGCCAATGGTGTGGTCATGCTTTGTTTTCCACCACATTGCACTCATCGGTTACAGCCCTTGGATGTCACTTTTATGAAGCCCTTGAGTTCTTACTATGGAGATGAAGTAAAGAAATGGCTCAGACAACATCCTGGCAGAACAGTTACACATTACCAGGTAGGACAGTTGTTCGGTAGAGCATATTTAAGAGCAGCCACAATGTTAGTCGCAATAAATGGTTTTCAAACGACTGGAATATGGCCGGTTAATTCAAATGTTTTCCAAGACCATGATTTCTTGCCTTGCCAAACCACAGACATGCCAAATGGGGAAGAGCGTCTACTCTTAGATGAAACAATTTGTGTCGACCCATATTCGGTACCACCAGGCTCATCAACGACCGCCGCCGATCCACTGATGTTGTCCCCAAATCCCGTTTCGGAAACCAATCAGTCCACAATGTCTACACCACATTCTGTTAATCCGATACCAATGGGTGCACTGTTATCCTCTCCAGAGCCCGATTTGACAAACAATGATGCACCAACGTCATCAACTTCATTCCAAAAGTTTTCTCCATCTCATATTGCAGCTGTTCCCAAAAGCACCCGTTAAAAAAAGAGTTTCTAAGCGCAGGGGAAAGACTGCAATAATTACAAGCTCTCCTTACAAGGCGCAGCTAGAGGCTGAGTCCACGAAGTCCAAGCCTCTTGTTATGAAAAAGAAAAAAGCCTCAACAAAAAAGAAAACTACCAGGAAGGAAGAATCTTCAGAAAGCGAGGAGGACGAAGAGTGTCTTTATTGTGGGCATTTATACTCCCAGTCTACAGAAGGATGGATTTCCTGCAGATCATGTGGTAAGTGGGCACATTGTTCTTGTGCTGGAGAGGATGATGTTGACGATGAATCTAGCCACATTTGCTCCAGTTGCAACCCAGTTTAGCTTTGCGCCCGTCATGCCCCACATATGTCCATTGTGCCCCAGTACCGGGGTAGAATGGGCAAATTCTATCATTTACTAAAATTAATTTAACGTACTGAATTATTTTTTTTATTTATTTTTCTTTTGTGTACTAACGTATTTATCAATTTTCTATCTAATAAAATTGTTTTGGAGAAAATAAACACATTTTTGCAGTTTTTATAACAAGAAATCCTTAAGGGGCCCGTTATGCCCCGGCTTCCCCTACATATCGCATCTGTGTAAAAAATCCTATTTTTTGATATCTCATTTAAAATTTTACGTGCCATACAAGCGTCACAATCATAAAATAAGTTTAAATTATAAATACACTAGAATTGAATTAGAAATTTTTTCCCGGTTCGTCGCTGCGACGAACTACCATTTAAGAAGTAAAGCTTAGAAGAGAAAAAAACTAGTGTATTTGATTTTATACTCGGTACATTCGGTGTATTCGATGTATTTATAATATGTTAGGCTTGTTCTGTTCTATTTGATTCAAGCATTTAAGCCTAGGATAGAAACCAAACACTGTATTCGTTCTGTTATAAAGGGATCCAATCGTGTGCAGTGTTTGTTTTCAAGAATAGTGTATTCATTTTCAGTGTACCTACACTACTTTCTGTGAATGCAACGAACAGAATACACTGAAGTACTGTGCTTGGTCAGAGAAGGCAAATGAATGTATTCATGCAGACCTCTATTAGATATGTACCTAGGTTACGTTGGGAGTGCATCTATTTCTGAATTCTGAAAACAAAAGTTCCGAAAGGCATAATGTTCTGAAAAGAAAGATGTAGGTATGTACCTAATTACCTACAACTTTCTGAAAAAAATGATTCTGACAAGTTTTGAACAGAGACGTTCTGAAAATTGAGGTTAAGAATTTTTGTAATAGGGTTTGAGTGATTTCTATGCAATTTACACCAGTTAACTTACAGCTAAGATAAAATTGTACAAGAAAAAAATATTTTCTAGGTAGGTACCTACCTACTTGGTGGTTCGTAAAAATGTCAAAAAATATCTGAGTAATTACTTTTTTGTTCCTTGGGCAATTTCACTAAAATTGGCATTGAAAGTTTTTTGTAAGTAAGTAGGTACCTAGGAAGGTAAGGAAAAATTATTTTTAAAAAGTAAAATAAAAAGGCGTTGAAAATAACAACCGTCCCCAATTTAACACAAAACTGCACATCAACAGCGAATTCATTATAGGTAACCATCTAGATAGGTATGTATAGGTACCTACCTACCTAGGCATCTACTTTTTTTCAAATCAAAATCGTTAAATTCCTAAAACGGTTTTCCCGTATTAAAGATAGAAAGAAAATTTTTATTTTCGAATATACCTACCTATTTATTCGCGAAAAGTGAAAGTAAATTCAATCCGCGTAGCTACATAGGTGGGTGCTGCCAGAAACAATCCGGATTTTTTTGGTCAGTTTCATTAATTGTTATGCTGCACATAATGAGCAATCAATTTTTTTTTGTCCATAGATATAGGTAGGTAGGTATTTTGTAATAAACTATAAAATCATTAAAATTTAACAGAACTAAAAATTATCCAATAACAAAATTTCACAAATCAAACTTGAATTAAATTCATAAATTTCGCTGTTCAAAACTGTTCAAATAAAAAAAAAAAGATTGCTGCGTACAGGTAGGAATCGAACTCGAGACCCCTGAGGCTAGATTACAAGCATCCTTATTAAGAGGTAGAGAGTTCGAAACCTGGCTATGTTAAGCATTACAAAAAAATTTTATAGTTTTTTTTTTTTTTTTTTTATCTACCAATTAAGATTTAATAATGTATTTTTGAGTTCACATTCACATTAAAAGAACTCAAAAGTATAAGTTTTATAAAAAAAACTATAAAAAAATCAGAGGCCTCACAACAATTTTCACATCAGATATTTAGCCCCCCCCCCTTAATTTGGAGGTACCAAAAAAATGTGGGGGGTTAACTTAGGTTAGTTCTCACTATCAACAAAATTTTAGCTCTCTGGAACTTAGGGGCCGTGTCATACGAAACCAACAAAAAATGCGCCCCTAATCTTTCACTTACAGATATTTAGCCCCCCCTTAGTTTGGTGGTACCAAAAAAATGTGGGGGGTTTCTGTGCACTTACTGAATTTATAACCCAAATTTCAATTTTCTAGGACTAAAGGATAATGAGAAATATGAGCCAACAATTTTTGGCCCCAAAATATACCGGCAATATTTTAATTAATTTTATTTAATTTGTATTAATTCTTCACTCTCTTGATTGCTTTTAACGTAACAAGACCGTTTTTCTTTATTTCAATCCAAACAATATTTTTAAAATGTCAAATTTTGTGTCATCACAACGGGGTGCTCCCAAATTACATTATAATGGATTCATTTATGTTAGATATAGATGTGATACCATTAAAACATTTTGGCGATGTGGGAGTATCGATTGGATAAATGCCATGGGAGGGTTGTTTCACAAGAAACTAGCGTGGTTATGTTAGCAGAACATAACCACGGCCCTTCCCCGGTGTTATCCGAGATGGCAACAATCGCGCAAAGAGTAAAGAGCCTGGCAACTACTTCTTCTGAAGCTCCTAGAAATATAGTTTCAAGAGCTTTAGAAGGAGTTTCCGCACCGGCTGCAGTCTGTGGGCCAAGCGTCATGTCGATGCAGAAGGCGGTTTCGCGAGAGCGAAAACGTCGGCATCAATCAATGCCCATCCCACATACTCGATCCGAAATCAATTTTCCCGCTGAGCTGTTGAGAACAAAAACTTCACACCCTGAAGATTTTTTGTTGGGTGATACAGGCAGCGGTGATGTAGACCGAATTATTATATTCGGTTCTTATTCGGATCGAGTAAGGCTGGCCCGGTGCGAAACGTGGTTGCTGGATGGCACCTTTAAAGTATGCCCTGAAATGTTTTTTCAGCTTTGGGTAGTCCACGGACTTTTTGACAATAAGGTACTTCCCTGCCTATATTGTTTGCTCCCTAACAAACTGGAAAATACCTACGTACGTGCTATAATGCTTATTCAGAGTGCAAGTGGGATGGAAAATATGCAGCCAAGGAACTTCCTCATAGATTTTGAGAAGGCTGAAGAGAATGCTCTTCGTCTTCTTTTCTCTGAGGCGAGTATCCATGGCTGCTTTTTCCATTTCGCTCAAGCCGTGCGTAGGAAAATCCAAGCATTAGGGATGCAAACAAGGGATGGCAATGACGTGGACTACCATATGTGCCTCCGGAAATTTGTGGCGTTGTGTTTCTGCGAAACCACTGACATTCGGGATCGTTACAACTTGTTGGCGAATGCGCTCGTTCAAAATTTTGGTGATACCGAGGTACATCAAAATTTTCTCGAGTATTTCGAAAATACTTGGGTAGGGCGCACTCGCCGAAGTCCTCGATTCCGTTTGGAGATGTGGAATTGCAAAGACACAACAACACAAAATCTTGCGAGGACCAACAACAGTGTTGAGTCTTGGCACAGAGCATTTCAGGGATCCATTGGGTGCCGTCATCCGAATGTATACAGGCTCTTAGATGCGTTGCTTCTTGAGCATGTGCGTGTGAGTGCAGTCTTGAATACGCTCAGGCAAATGAAAGGTTGTTGAGGATCATCAGCCAATACAGCGAAAAGGCTGCAGAGGAGTATCTCACCGCATGTGCCAACTATGTAGGCCAATAGGCAGACCGGAGCACCCCTATAGTGAGAGGCATGGGGAACTCACTTTAAAAAAAGCACCCCTACAGTGAGAGGCATGGGGAACTCACTTTAAAAAAGCACCCCTATCCCCCTCAATGGGTAAGCCTTGACGTGGCGGGGGGGCTTACGGCTAGTTCTTTACAATATGTAGGTAGATTAAGAATTAGCTACTAATATACCCGGTAATAAAACAGTTGCCAACACTCAACATAAATCGTTAAACAGGACGGTCTTGCCATTCCTGCTGTGAGACTGATGGCTCCTCTTATAAGATTTAACAGACTCAATCGGCTGACGCTTCCTAATTTGTGTTACAAGCCAATACATTCCTAGCCAAAGAAATTGATGCCTCCAAAAGAAGATTGAATATTGGCAATATTAACATTGAAAGCAAATCTGATCTTGATACTTACTGGACCAATAAGCTTCATAACTCTGTTGGTGGAGCTGGTTTAAGTGGTGCTTCTTAAGCGCAATATTAACTCAAGGGGACTTACCACCCTCGTAGAGCCTGTGATATCTACCAATGAAGGCCTTAGGAAACCAGATATAGTGGTGAAGGATGGAAATCGAGCTATTGTCATCGACGCTCAAGTGATTTCTGATTCCTATCCACTAGATCTGGGTCATAAAAATAAAGTGGCCAAATATGATACCGCGTCGGTCAATAATGAACTGAGATCTTTACTTGATGTTGAGGAGCTCATCTTTACTTCGGCCACCCTTAATTGGAGGGGTATTTGGTCGAAGAAAAGTGTCCAAGAGCTCCTCGATCTTGGAATGATCAAACTGAAAGACACGACTCTACTGTCAACGAGAGTCGTAATTGGAACGACCAGGAGTTTCAGGATTTTCAATGAAGCTACCTTATCTACCAGACGATTTGATCCGGGTTAAATTCCCCCCTTTCGATTCCCTATGTTTGTTTACGTGCTGCCTGCGTATCAGGCATAATTCAGTACGGCGACTTGATGGATCCTGCGTGGATCCCAACGCAAGCCCAGGGGGAGGCAATATCCTCTGCTCCTTGGAGCACAGAACTGAGTTAAGACTGTCGTAGAAGTGCATACACTGCTCGTCATCAGGTTAGCACATCCCCCATAAGCTTAATAGAACTGATCTGGTCGTTGTTGTTTTCAACATGCAGCTCACATTGTGTATCCTATTTTTCTTATCTTTGTATACTCTCTCACTGGCAAAAAGAACATGCAATGGAACGATCGATCCCGTTATACGGATCCCGTTATACGGATCCCGTTATATTGTTTTTAGTTTATCTTCAAGAGTTAAACGCGCTAACCGCACTTTTGTTGATGCTTAAGTGGTGTATTAAAATTAATATGGGTAGGGGAAAATCGTTATCTGTGCAAGAGAAAGCCAAAATTGAAGCCTACAAGTATTTAAGGCTGTCAATAAGTGCAATATCGACAAAAATCGGTAGAAGTCGAAAATAATATCCGCATTCTTGAGTAATAAGTAAGGATATGGGAAAAATAATAAAGGCGGTAATAATAGAGTGATTTCTAAGACTGATAAAAGAGCAATTTTGAGAGAAGCATCCAACTCTCACAACTCGGCAGCAAAGGTCAGAGCAAATGTAGGTGTTCAAGCGAGTGTATCAACAATCTAAAGAGTGATAAGGAATGCTCCACACTTTAACCGACTTAAACTGAAGAAGAAACCCCCACTTAACGTGGCTCGAAAGGCAATGCGATTGAATTTTGCACGAGTGCACATGTCATGGAGTTCTGATTGGCGCTACGTTGTCTTTTCTGATGAAAAGAAATTTAATTTGGAAGGTCCAGACGGATACAATTTCTACTTTCACGATCTTCGCAAGGAGGAACACCAGTTGGATCGCCTTCATAGTCGGGTGGGGGGTGTGATGGTGTGGGGAGCCATCTCCTACTATGGTACGTGCGACTTACAGTTTTTGACAGCAAATATGAATGGAAGTATACTTACAAAAACTAACTTGAAAATGCTTTTCCCCATTTCAAAAATTTGTTTGGAAACTTACCATGGCATTTTCAACACAACAACGCTCCGATCCACACATCCCGGGTCGTTAAGACATGGATAGAGGGACAAAATGTAAGTTTAATTCAGCGGCCGCCTTACTCACCTGACATTAATATAATAGAAAACGTGTGGGGGTTGCTTGCTCGTAAAGTTCATGAGTCTGGGAAACAATATTCCAACAAACCAGAACTAATCGAAGGCATTAAACGCTATTGATCATCCATTTCCTTGGATTATATTGAAAAATTGTACGAGTCGCTTCCCAATCGAATCTATGAGGTCATTGTCAACAAGGGAGGATCTACACACTATTAAATTTATTAAACAATGTTTTAATTCCTAAATGTATAAGTTAAGAAATAAGTTCAAAGCTTAAAAGCTTCAAACTTTAAAAAAAATGAAAAAAGTGT
Source organism: Eupeodes latifasciatus (assembly GCA_920104205.1). Taxonomy (NCBI): domain Eukaryota; kingdom Metazoa; phylum Arthropoda; class Insecta; order Diptera; family Syrphidae; genus Eupeodes; species Eupeodes latifasciatus. Next base: position 128,920,064 of record OV049926.1, on the reverse strand, counting down.
TATGTGCTAACCTGATGACTCAAATTGAATTGTTATTGAAAAACGGAAAAACAAAAATGTTTGTTTTATTTAACTAAAAATTAAATCGGCCATAAATAAAAAATAATATAAAAATCTTAGGTCATTTAGTTTGGTTGGAATCAGTTACGCGAGAGTGTGTGCTAACCTGATGACGCGCAGTGTATCCACCATCTCCTCGTGGTTCCTGCCGGTAACGTTTCATATTCATATGAATCGGCTAAGAATGGAAGGCTAATCCAGGCCTCTGGGGTTACCAGTCCCTTCAGCTTTCACCTATGTTGGTCCAAGAAATATAAACATGCCTCGGATACTAAATAACAATCCAGAGCCCGCAGGCTATTGACACAGGCTGATTGACAGAAAGAGAGGAAGACGAGTTGAATAAAGCTTTGGTCAAACTGGTTTTTGGATGCAACTTTTCATTAAGAATTGTTGATTCAATTCATTTTAAAAATTTTATAAAAAAAATTCGACCTGGCGTATGCAGATAAGGTTTCAAGTTGGAAAGAACTTTCAACAACGCTTTTGGATCAGGATTATGATAAATGTGTTTCTTCAATTAAGTCATCTATCAGTTCGTATTCTGTTTTGCTGATTGACGGCTGGAAGAATAGTTCCAGCAACAGCAAGACTGTCGTCTCAATGCTACATAATGCTGAAGGCGAACAAGCATTTCTTCAGGCCTGGGACCTATCTGGAGAATCAGAGACTGCAGAAAAGCTAACAAACATACTTTCAGAATCTGTAGATCTTGCAAAAGAAATTTACTCCACTCAAGTTTACGCTGATGTATCTGACAACGACAGCACTATAAAGAGAATGGGGAAAAATGCAGAGCATTTTATATGGCATAGCACATGTAGTAGTCATATTGGAAATCTTTTAGCCAAAGACTTAATCGACAAAAATATTAATGCCAAGGCATTAATATTGGTAGTAAATCGTGGATGCTCCACAATTATACTGCGCTGTGAAACCAGATGGTGTTCATACCGTGATTCATACAAATGCTTGGTAAAAAAATTATGATATAATGAAAATTGTAGCAGCAGAATCAACTACCAAAAAAATAAAGCAGAATGTAGCTTTGTTGATGTTTGATGAAAACTTTATTGATTATGTTAAGAGTTACATCGAGCTTCTTCATCCAGTCTGCACATTAATAAACAGGTGTCAAGCGGTTAATTGTTCTGCTGGGGAAGCAGTTCATCTTTGGTTGAGTTCAAAACTCCCAGATAGATTTAAGGCACAACACGAAACATATGGATATGGCTCTAAACAAATATGCTCTCTCAACTTATTATTTACACCCTCATTTTGACAATGGGAAGCTGACGGTTAGTCAAAATGAAATCGCGTGCCAGTTTTTGTTTAAGCATCTGAATAGTCATGGAATTGAAGATTGGGACCGTTTTAATAGAAAAATCAACTTTTTTAAAATTCTTAATGAAAAAGATATTAAAAAACCAATTGTTTTTTAAAATATATCCTCCATTTTTAAATTGCAGGAGCGAAGAATCGCATTCCGTATAAAGTGATACACCAAGAATTAATGAATATCAACTGTATCTTGATTGATACAATTTCAGGTAAAACCATAAACTGTGAAGTTTCCCAGTTTATCCAACCATTAGTAGTTTTATTATTACTAATCCTCTTTGTCATTTAATTTCCTTGCTTTCGTCATGTCTACAACCAAGTGCAACAGCACCGTAGATACCAAAAGATTAACCAGGAGGAAATCGAAGTCCAGGAACTCAGCCAATACCAGCAGTCAGTTGTCTAAGTACGTCACTGCACGTCAAGTGTTTGAAGGAAAGTTTTCTCCTTCACCAAACCCACCTGATGTCACGTTCCAACCCTGGCAAAGAGTTACGCTAGTTGATCCTTTTTCAGGATTGCTAACCGTCACCGTCGACACTCTCAAAGTTTTATTGAGACACATCAATTACTTGGGTATTACTTTGTCAATTCCTCTTGTCCAGCCAAGACATTGAAGGAAATCGTAGTCAAATGTGTTAAAGAATTGATTGAAGTTAAAATGAAACCCAGGCTTGTAATTTTAGACCAAGGTGGAAATTTTATTGGTATTAATAGACTTCTAAGCATTCCTTTGCACAAACCTTTCTTTTATGTTGAAAATACTAAAATATATTACATGTATGACACCCCTCATCTTTTGAAATTTTTTTGGCGTAATTAACTGGAATATGACATTGTTGCACTTGTTAACAAGAAAGCAACTTGGAAAGATGTCATTGATTTTTATTTAAGAGACAAAAAATCTCCATTTCAAATGGGTCCAAAACTGACCGATGAACATATTTTCCAAAACAATTTTCAGAAGATGCGTGTCAGACTTGCTTCTCAATCAATAAGTTCAACCCTATCAGCTGGTATTTATACCCTTGTATAGGGGCTTCATCGTCAGCAGCCATTTTCAAATCATCCCAATTTAAAGCAAAAGCATCCAGAAGGCCATTTTTTGCAAAAAAAAAAGAGCAAATAGATTTTCTAAACGAAATTAATTTTTTTTTTTTAAATATTACTTTTTTGATAGCTCAATTAATGTAACAAAGAAAATGAGATTTATAAATGAACTACTACTACTACTACTACTTTTCAGTTCACATGTGCTTTCAAAAGGTCTTTTGCGGCCAAGTATATGGAGGACATATGCGAGCCAATTATAAATTTGGAACTGCCGCATATTGATATACATATTAAATCAAACGAAGAAAAAAGGACGAAGTAATTTACGCTTTTGAAACCGAATCTGACTACAAAACTGTTGATTTTGGTTGTCAAAATGCGTTTTATTATTTTGCGGGTTATATTTTGAAAAAATACCGTCAAAAACATAAGTGTGAAGTGGAACTTAGCCAGCAACCTAATATTTCCTCCATATTCACAGATTTTAAAGAATTTGATGGTGCAAATTTAACACGGCCACCACAAGATTTTTTAGATGCATTAGAGAACCTCGAACAAAAATTTATAACTAATTGCCAAATTTATATTTTTTTAATAATTTTGAAATGAAAATGTTTGATATTTAAAAAAATGAATTTGATTACAATTGATTTAAGAACCAAAATAAGGACTTTATTATAAAGTTTTTTATACGAGTTCTAGTGTGCCATATCCTTAAGAATTTCAATGCAACTATGAACAAATCTAGCAATAAGCATAAATATCTAAGCGTTACACATATTATGTAATACATTATTTATAAGATCTAAATAAAAGTACTCTAAAAAATAATATATAGATATGCCATTATTTTTCGGAACACCCTATGCTACGGTCAAAAGATTCCTTCCCTCTTTTTTACACTGGAACACTTCTTACTACTATCTATTTCTCGTGTTTGTTTGACATAGCAGTAATTTAAAATATGAACTCAGAAGGAACACGCGGAGAGCATCCCTACTGATATAAGTTAACGCCAGATTATGTGTGGAGAATTATCTTTGACAATTCCCACACTTTCAGCTATATTTCACTGACGCTATGTCTAGCAATGTATGTAAATCTAAACCACCTGTGGAAATATCGCGACAACAGCAGCGACACATGCACTGGAGCTAGGGTTCAATTCAATTGTATTTTTTAGATTTAGAGTTAGTTCATTTTTATCTATCAATAAAAGAGTTATAAATACTCAACTTTACCAAAACAGTAAGAAGACAAAATACAACAAACAGGATCGCTAATGATCTACAAACGCATCCTATAATAATATAAAACAAATGCATAACAGATATTTTCTGATCAACCAAACAAAATAATAAATACAAAAGCATCCTATCATAAATAAGATAAAAGTAATTAACCAACACCACCATAAACCCTGAGGACAAGAGAACCAACTCATCAGGATAATGATATAAATAGAGAGAACACAGAAGGAGTAGTGAGTAGTTGTCGAGGAGAATTTGTCGAGGAGAAGTAGTGGAGGAGTAGTTGTCGAGGAGTAGACGCGAGTTGGAGCTGTTGAGGAGTAGTCGTCGAGGAATAGTTGCCGAGTAGTATGTAAGAAACTATGTAAGAACTATTGTCTATAAAATATTTAATTTGTTAAATGAAAAATAAAGTTTATATTTAAAAATATATTTTTTTGAAATGATTTTTTATCGCGACAAATAAATATAATTCGCCCGAGCAGGGACAGCGGGTAAGTTAAGAATCCAGTAAAATAAAAGTGTCGACAAAGGGGATACGCTTCCAAAAATAAACCCCTCAAGAAGTGCAATAATAATTCCTAAGTGTCAACAAAGGGGATACGCGAACAAAAATAAAGCTCTCAGGAAGTGCTTACCCAAAAAAATCGACGCTATAAATTTTACAACATGTGGCAGTCAATTTTACAACAAAAGCCAAAATTGTATAATAAATAGCAAACGTATTCAAATTCACAATTAATTGTTACTCTTACAGCAATTGCTTTAGTTTTTGCACCAAATACATACGTAAAAACAACTGGAAATTTTAGTCGTAAGAACAGCGCGTTGTCGAATTTAATTGTGAAAAGTACAAATATTGATTCGTTGTATCTGCATCACAAAAGTGTTGAATCTACAACCAATACAATACAATTTTATTTCATACAAAGAATGAAGCAACCACAATATGTTGTAGATTTCACAGTTCATTTACTAAGATCCCACAACCACCCAAACAGCCCATACCAATACTGACATTAAAATATGTTAATTTCCCAACAAATACATTCAAATCTACAACCATTTGCTGTGTAATTAACAAAAAGTTGTGAATGTGGAATCTGTATTGAACCATTTACCGTTTCTCAGTTACCCAGAAAGAAGTTTTATTCTTTTATTCGCATTCGTTCATCCTGTTACAGAGAAATAAGTCGCGTTTCATATTTGTGCACAATTAGTTTAATTTTGAGTGATAATAATTTTTTTTTTTAATGGATGATGAGCTAGAAAATGCTAGTTCGAGCATTTTAAATACCATTCCTGATGAAAACAAGCCACCTGTGGAAAATAACCCTGTGGATAATGTCGAGTACAATGATGCAATGCTATTAGACGTGGATGTGTATGAAATTGTAAATAATTTCACATTGTGCAAAAGTGTTGCGCCATTTTTAGCGGGTAAGTTTTTTTTTTCCTTGTACCTAATAAGCATTTACCTAAAAAATTAATGTTTTGAAAGGCCGTGGATTGACAAAAAGGAGTTTACTGATCCTTAAATCGGAGCACTTATCAAAAATATTCCCTGACTGCGAACTAGGTCTTCAATTGGAGTTTGAAGACGAATTGGAGAAGTGGAACCAAAAAGAAGTAAGTAGAATCCTATTTTGTCGATGTATGTACATAGGTACCTACCAACTTAGAAAGTCAAATTATTTTTATATTTAGTTTAAACAATGTAGCACGGTCACCAGTGAAATAAGCACCTCAAATTGGGTTGATGGCTTGTCAAATGATTTAAGTACAACTCCAAGGAGTTCTAGTGGATCTTATTCCTCCTCGAATTTAGTCGTATGTTTGAATTACAAATTACATGTTCATAAATTTATTTTGTGTTAAATAGCTTGTAAAGGATATTTTGTTGTTATCCTTAACGGGAAGAAATATTTTGGACAAATATAATTCAAGCAAAGTGCTCAATCAACGACAACAAAAACAAGAAGTGCAACTTATTGTAGAGTACTACAAAACTAAAACTCGAAAACTTCATACACACGAATTAGACATCATTGCAAAAGACATCACAACAACATTTCATAGAGAAGACAAGGTGAGAATACATTTTTGAACCACTTAAATACCAAACGTATATTTTAACTTTTAACTTTATTTTTTTAATTTCAGGCAACTTACTTTTTTCCAGCACATGGAAAATATTATCATCCGAGCGGAATTTTATATAACGCGTACCATAACTTCAATAGGGGGAGAACCAAACATACAGCCAAATTTAAAGTTCCATTTACCGAAGAACAAAATAATAAAGATCCCATACTCAATCTTCAAATCGATGAAAAAGAATTTGAAGAAATTAAACAGTTTTTAAAATTCAATGATCGACCATGGGCAGACATAGAGGATAAATGGGAAAAAACAACCTTGAACAGGCGTAATGAAATAAAAGAAAATAATGACAAAAATTGTTCGAAAATTTTAGCCGAGTGGCCATTATATAAGCATGCAGACTCGTTTTCATTGGTAGGTTCATAATTAAAATTACAGAAATTTGACTTTTGTTCATTCTATTTTTTCTGTAAATAGATAAACATAGATTTTAAATTGCAACACCCTCAATCAAGAAACAAATTATTTTCGACGCATTCTAAACTGGACACCTTATTGATAAAGTACTATTATGAAGAAGGTGTTCTCAAAAATAAAGAGTACAAAAAACTCCTGAACTCCATACCCCTGCTTGATGAAGGTATCTATCCCTATTTGTTTTTTTTTCTTATTTTGAATTTGTAATTTGAAGTTTTTATTTTTGTTCAAGGTTCCAGGACGTTTCCATTATTGTTCTTTTTAAACTCTGTGCTGTTACCAACACAACTTATCAAATGTCCAGGAAAAACAGCTTGGCGAGTGAGCATAAAGGATGGGAAGACTCATTTCTTTTGCACTGCATTGTACTTAACGGTATTGAAAGGAGGATAGAGGTTCAAAAAAGTAAGAGTTTAGATTATAAGATAACCTACCAACCATCCATAATTGCTGTGGGTGAAGATATTTTAAAGATAAAGGAATTTTATATTTATTTTGATGGCACACTTATAAAATTCAATAATTTTATTTTATGCTTAGATACGTGCTTTAAAATTTTGTATGTTTTTGACTTGGAATATCCAAAACAAAGTGAACTTATTTGGAAATTTATACAAACATTCGTTTATGAAATAAATATCGAAGATTCCAAGAAATATTCATCTCTGATAAGGTTCATCAACAATTTAGAAAAGATTAATTCCGAAAAGATTAGTCGAATGCTGTCAAAATGAATGTCCACAAACTTTTAAATCTTTTGCCAATTTTAAGCGCTACTTAATTAATAAACATAAAGATTGTATGGAACAACAGATTTGAACATATTTATAAAGCGAACCTAGATGAGAGTCTACAGAATCACGAAGTCAGAAATTTCAACGATCTTGAAGAAATAATAAAGCTAGCTTACCCACATAACAGACTTAATAAAAACAAAGGCATAGCATTCAAAGAGCGCTGGTTCGATGAAAGCTGTAAAAGAGCAAGAGATATGTCCTATGCCTGGCTAAATCTTTATCGCAAAAATAGTAACAGTTTTACGAAGAAGTTATATTTAAAAGCTAACCAGAATTTCAAGGCATTATGTATTGAAAAAAAGAAATTATATTTTGAATCTGAGGCAAGAAAACTAAGCCTAGCCTCAAACTCTTCGGAATTTTGGACCCTAGCTCATAATTTGAATGGTAAAAGATTTATTGTTGACAACAACCTAACACCCGATATTTTTCAAAACCATTTTCAACAACTTTTAAACCCATCATCCAACGAGATTACCAAGTTTCATTACGCTCCACCTGGCTTTTACGATCCTATTCTAGATGCGCCACTCACTCTACAAGAAGTTACTCTTGCCGTTAATAGGCTAAGCGATGGAAAAGCAGCTGGGTCGGATAGGATACCTGTTGAATTTTACAAGTATGGAACCGACTATCTTATTCAAACACTGACAGGCCTGATGAACAATGTTTTAGAAGAAGGAGCAATACCAGAACAGTTTAAGGAAGCTCTAGTGTTCCCTATTTACAAGAAAGGTTGTGAATCAGATCCTGCGAACTACAGAGGTATCTCGTTTCTCAACGCCTCCTACAAAGTCTTCACCGCGGTACTTCAGAGCCGTCTCAAAAGGTGGATCGCATCAAAAAATGCAATAAGTGAATTCCAAGCAGGGTTCAGATCGGGCTACTCTACTATTGATCACATTTTTGTGTTCAAAAGTATTGCTGATTCATTCCTGGCAAGAAGTAAAAAGCTTTATGTACTCTTCGTGGATTTCAGAGCAGCGTTCGACACGGTAAACCGGGATGCCCTTATGTACAAGCTGTACGGGCTTGGCTTATCCCTTAAATTTGGACAACTGATTCAGAACTTATATCGAGACACGAAGTCGGCAGTATGGAATGGAGCAAATATATCTGATTGGTTTGCTAACAAAACAGGTGTGAAACAAGGCTGCGCACTTAGCCCCGATCTGTTTGCACTCTTCATAGATGACCTGGTCTGCTACCTACCTGGTGGCATAGAATTTGCGGGGTTGCAAATAAAAGCCCTTCTTTTTGCCGACGATGTAGTGCTGATGGCTTACTCACCTGAAACTCTACAGCTAATGATAAACAAGCTTCACGAATACTGTAAGCTGTGGAACCTTGCGGTTAACCCAGACAAGTCCAAGGTTATGATTATAAGAAAAGGAGGAGGCAGAACTAGAGCAAACGAAAATTGAACCTATGATGGTGATGCTGTGGAGGTTGTAAAGGAATACAAATATCTGGGAGTATTATTGACACACAATATGAATATGGACAAACATTTGAATGAAAAGTTAACTAAAGCGAAAACTGCATTAAACGCAACTTGGAAAAATTGCTTCAACAACAAATACATAAGTCACAGTAGCAAGTATCGGATCTTCGAAACTGTAGCAGAATCAATCCTAATGTATGCTGCCCAGGTTTGGGGTGGGTCAGAATACGAAACGGTTGAAAAACTTTTAAGGTTTTACCTCAAAAGAGCTTTTCATCTGCCACCCAACTCACCGAACTACATGCTTATGATTGAAACTGGACTCTCACCACTGTTTATTAAGACACTCAAACTACAAGTTGATTATGTTCTCCGTGTCATGCAGATGCCAGAGCAACGGCTTCCTAAGAAGGTGGCCATTCAATTGGTACAAAGCAAAAGAGGATTTTATAAGCAATGGGAAGATCTAGCTGAAGCGTGTGGAATAACCCTAAGAATAAATCTAGATGAAACAAGTTCGTGGGGACCTATATTGCACGGGCTTATCAAACAAGTAGACCTTAGACATAGAGCTAAATACGAGGAAGATGCGGCTGGATCTCTTCACCGAATGATTTATAATCGCCTGGACTATTCACTCAATGAAAATAATTATTTCAAAGATTGCAATGATGTCAACACAATTTCCATGATGTTCCGCTTACGAGGAGAAATGCTGCAGCTCAATTACATACCTCATCGAAGTGACTTGCCAATTATATGCGATTTATGTAACAGGAGGGAACGGGAAGATGTCCTTCATTTTCTGGGGTGCTGTCCTGTTTTGCGGGAAATAAGAAGAAACATATTTGGAGAAGATACCTTATCTGAGGAATATTGTATATTTTTATTAAACCAAATGAATGTAGAAAAGATGTATGAGTTTCTAAAAATTGTTCTTAAATATAGGAACAGAATTGTTAATGGAGATTTTTAAAAGTCAAACACAAAATTACAGAAACTAAAAATTTTAAATTAAAGGTGTATTTATACTCAACTAAATTTTAATGTTAATTGGATTGTCAATCTGGCAGACGGCAATGCCATGCTCAAATGATTTAATGTATCTTAAATAATGTATTCAAAACCTTAAAAATTATGAACAAATAAAATCTAATCTAATCTAAAATCTAAATCTAAACATAAAGATATTATTTTGTCAGATACAGAACAAATCAAAACACAAGAAAATGTGAATAAACAGTTATTAAATAATGAAAACTTAAATGTTGCTGATATTCCACTAAATGAAAACGAAGGTTCAATCGAAATACCTATTGAAACAAATACTATTAATTTTATTAAAACTAAATTAGATTTAAATAAATGTAAGAATCATCTTCAAAATAAATGTTGTAGTAGGCCTAATCTTTCGAGAAAAAATGTATCTGAGATACAGGGTATAACTCAATCTTTAATTTCCTCAATAGTTTCTAATATAACAGAACTTCTGGTTTCTGAAAACAACTTGCATTCTCGAACAGAGATCTTGACAGCATTTCAAAATCCTTTTTCTGATTTTGGCACTGAATACAAATACATACAATTTTTTGCAAAAACGTAATTATTTTAAACATCCAATTGAAATAACTTTGAATAATGAAATTAAACCAAAAATACAAAAATTTGAGCCCTGTTTAAATGAAAGTAATATTCGAATGTACTTAATGCCAATCAAATTTCATATAAAAAGATTTTTTGAACTGCCAGATGTTTTTAATGCAACCATGGAAAATATGAAATACCTTGAAAAAAGCAGTTTAATTTCCAATTTCATAAATGGACAAGAATTGTTACTTTTTGGGTGTCGACATCATATTTATGAACTTGTTTTGAAAAGCGTATTTGAAACTAAAATTCGGCAGGTAACAATAAGCCCAGACATTCCCCTTTTTAAAAAGTTTCGAGACAATTGGAAAAATATCGATTCTTCTACTGTTCAAACTTGCAGTGAGACTAAAAGAAAGCATTTCCGAGAAACAACAATAAACGAATTGCTTGGTTTTTATTCTGCTGAACTGCAGAAAACAATAGTGAGAGATGACTACCGCGAGCTTATTGAGCTTTCTGTCAAATTTTTGGGAGGAAATAGTAACAAAGAATTGAAGATCCAGGTGCAATGCATCAAGCAAGATGGATGGCAAGAGCAATTTATTCACTGAAAATATATTTATTGCAGTCCCAGCTTAAATTAAGCAAGCAGGAAAGGGAAGGGCTTAAAGATATATGTTTTTTTTATTACCACCACTTACGTTCGACCATGGCTTGGGTGCAATTTGGCTATAAAGGCGCCATTTCAAGACTTGGGTTTTATAAAAGCCTTAAAAAACTACGAACGTATCGATTCAGCAATGTCAACGTTCTACAACTGAGAGCTGTGAATGATACAGCAGAAAGGGCGGTTAAGCTGGTTCAAGACTTTCATGGACTTATTACAGCGGATGAAGAACAGAAGCAGTTCCTTTTACAATGTGTGCAGGAGCATAGAAAATTGTATCCTGACTGCAAAAAGGAAACATTAAAAAGGAAATATCCGCTTGAAATATAAACTTTTTTAATAGGTTTAATTAATAATTAATATTTATTTAATAGTATTGTCTTAAACTGAATAAAAACAAAAAAATCAATGAACACTCAAAATTTGTCCATACTAATTTTAATTTGCCTTCTTATCTTTGAAGTCAAGTCGGGTAGGGTTCCTATAGGGCTACGAAGCTAAGATTTTGTGTATAAGTAGATCTAGGAGGTACGAACAAAAGGAGAGGGTGCGTAACAAAAAAATAAAAAAAAATAAAAAAAAATAAAAAAAAAATAAAAAAAAAATAAAAAAAAATAAAAAAAAAATAAAAAAAAATAAAAAAAAATAAAAAAAAAATAAAAAAAAATAAAAAAAAAATAAAAAAAATCATATAAGGGGCACCCTAATGTCTATCTCTTTCAATGAAAGCTTGCTTGTCATTTTCAAACTTGTTATTGAATGACAATGGATTTCAAAAAGAAAATGTTGTAATAGTTGAAGATCCTTTATCTGAAAATATTGAAAACTTACCTTTTTTCCAATGTTAAGTGATATAATCCACGCAAACATTAAAACAATCGTTATCAGTAAATCGCTTATGTATAAAGGTACTAGTTATAAAGTAAAAAACAACTTAAACATAATAAAAACTAATGAAAAACGCTTTTTTGAGATACTTCATATTATTACTGATGAGAAAAAAGAAGTATATTTAATATGCTGTGAATATGAAATATTGTATTTTAATTATCATTTTAGTTGTTATGTTGTGGATATGTCCAAAATAATTAGAAATAATGTTATTTTAGAAATAAGTAATTTTACAAGTCCACCTATTCATCTTAACACATTAACCCTTTCACGCATATGGGACACATGATTTTTGAAGTTTTAGTGGCTGATAACAGTGATGACGAGGATGCATTGGTCTTAGATGAAGAAGATCAGCAGTTTTTGGCCCAAGACATAGATGCAGGTCTCTCAACTGTTGAAATTGAGCCGAGCTCTTCACATACAGTTGACGAAAATGTACAGGACGTAGAAGAAAGTCAAGGGCAGCAACAAAGAGTAGATTACTTTTACTTAGATTAGTAGATTACGATTACTTGATGAAATTATTATACCTGAATCGGAACGATACGCAAATTTCCTGTCCCCAATTACCACTACTACGGTGAAAAGAAGAATGCAAGGAAGTGGTAAGAAAATAAATGTCACATGTCCCGACGTTGTAGTAAAATATAATAAGAACATGGGAGGCGTTGATTTGATGGACCAAAGGAAAGTTTGCTTTGAAGTTGATAGAAAAGCGAAAATCAAATATTACCTCAGACTATTCTTTGATTTGCTCGACATTGCAATGAACACCGCCCATATAATATACAGCAAATTGCATGATGACAAACTAGTTGAAGGAACATTGCTTTCGTGCCTAGAATTTCGACAAGTTATAAGTCGTTCCATCATTGCTGATTTCTCGTCTCGTCAGAGAGCACTACCATCTACAGTTATGACGAATAAAAGAATTGGTAACTTACAAAAAAGGGGAACGCCCGCCATCTCATATTATGGTAAAAACAAATATAAGAAAGAGGTGTGTACAATGTGCCAAATCTCGTGTTGAAAATCGCACTAACAATACTTGTTCAACCTGCAACGTACACTTATGTTTCACATCGGAAAGAAATTGTTTCCAAGATTATCATTAAAATATTCTTTGTTTTCAATAAAAAATGTTCAGTTCCTTTGATATATGCATTATTTGATTCACTTTATCTAATAAATTTCACCTTACATTGATAATATTAGTTTTATTCAAAACGGTCATTTGCGCAACATTTGATTTTTTTTTTAACACGGGACAAATGTGTCCCAGTATGCACATTTGTCCCGTGTTAAAAAACACAGAAAAAATAACTAAATTAAAATTTTTGTATAATTTTATGTTTAACACATTGACTGCCAATCCAATTTCCGTTATGTTTCACTGGGTGCCAAAAACGTTTTTTGTTATATGAAGTGTTTCTTTTGTTTAATTATATTTGTATATATATATATATATATTTGTGTTATCCTGAGAGGTCCTGGGAAGGATTTTTGTTTGGCATTCAAATATGATAGCCATGGCATAGCGCAATAAGTTAGACATCTATCTTTTCGTCGGAGGCCATGGCTATTATATCTGATAGCCAGTTTGCTTATTTTTTTTTCGGTTATTTTCATTTGCTATTTTCTTTGGCTTGCAGATTTTGATTCAAAATTAAATAAAAATGCGTAGAAGACCTGTTGCAACCGATACAATGTCATCTGATTCGGAATCCGACTTGGATTTTGGCACCGATGATTCAAATGAAGATCCTGTTTGGCAACCAGAAGAAAATTCGTCCGAAGAAGATGAGAATGTTTCCGATGTCATTAGAGACATTCTGTTGGAGGAGGAACGTGAAGATATGCATTCGGATGATGATGATGGCACAAGGAGTCTTCATCAGTGGAGTGAATACGTTGGTAGGCACAAAGTCTTCGATTTTGTCGGGAAAAAAGGAGTTCAAATCGAGATTTCTACTCAAGCCTCACCTAGTGACATCTATTCCCATATTGTGGACGAAGCATTGATTCAATTCATAGTTGATGAAACTAACCGTTTCGCGGAACAGACCATCGCAGCCAAACTGAGGTCCAAGCATGCTCGGATGAACCAGTGGATCCCAACTGATTCAGCAGAGATAAAGAAATTCTTTGGGTTGATGATCTGGATGGGATTGGTTCCACTTGGCCGAATGGAAGAATACTGGGAAACGAAAGGAGTATATAACATGGCGCTGCCTAGGACAATTATGTCGAGAAATCGTTTCCAGGTTTTGCTTTCAATGCTTCATTTCCAAAATAACGAGACAAGTAGCCAAACCAATCGTCTTCGGAAGATTGAAAAACTAATTGATCATCTGCAAACAAACTTCAAAGCACTTTTCTATCCCGGAGAAGATTTCGTTATTGACGAAACTCTAGTGCCATGGAGAGGTCGGCTTGTATTTAGACAATATATACCAAACAAAACTCATCGGTATGGTGTTAAACTTTTCAAACTCTGCTCCACTGATTGATACACATGGGCACTTAGAGTGTACACTGGAAAATCTGCTACGGGTGAGAGAGAGGTCGGATTGGCCAAAAATGTATGTACGGAACTTTGCCAAGGACTTCTCAATGAAGGAAGATGTCTCTATGTTGACAACTTCTATACCAGCTACGAATTAGCCCAGTCCTTCTTGCAACAAAGGACCCATGTTGTAGGCACCCTCAGAGCTAACAAGCGAAACCTTCCAAAAGAAGTCCTTCTCGCAAAATTAAAAAGAGGTGAAGTTATTTCCAGAGAAGATAATGATGGAATCGTCGTTTTGAAGTGGAAAGACACCAGAGATGTTAGAATGCTTTCTACCAAACACGCTCCAGTTTTGGTACCTACTTCAAACAGACGCTCTGCACCTGTACGCATCCAAGAAGATAGTGCTCAACCTTCCACGAGCTCTAATCCACCCCAAGCTACGAGACCAAGAAGAACTACTCACAGATTACCAACTAAGCCTGAAGCAATTCTAGCATACAATAAAGGTAAAGCTGGAATTGATTTATCTGATCAAATGGGATCTTACGCAACAACTCTGAGAAAAGGCGTCAAGTGGTACCGTAAACTAGGAGTAGAGCTTTTGCTGGGAACGTCAGTCGTTAACGCTTGGGTAGTGTACAAAAATATAACACAAACCAAAATTTGCATTCGCAAATTCAGAGAAAAACTAGTCGCTGAGCTTCTCAATATGCCATCATCTTCATCTCGACCAGAGCAACCCCGAACCAAGCATCACCATTTGAAGGACAGGTTGAATGATTCTGGGATTAAAATTCGCAGAAAGTGTAGTGTTTGCTATAATCGCATAACTAAAGAAAAAGGCCGAGTTTGTGCTAGAAAAGAAGCAAGACAAACCTACACTTTCTGTGAAGATTGTCCAGAACAGCCTCAAATGTGCCGCGATTGTTTCAATCAGCAACATAAATAAACTCTAAAAAATTCCAATGTCTAAACAAAAGCCAAAAAAAAAGTTCCTAAAATATTTCAATTGTTCCTAAACTGTACCTTAGCTATAAGATAAAAACGTTGAAAATAAGATAAAAATTGAATTTATTTACTCTTTAGTTATATTTCGTAAAGCAATGAAATTTTAATTTATTTTGAACTGTATAATTTTTTGAATTAATAATTAAAAACAAAAAAAAAATTAAGTTTTATCATTCCAAAGAACAAGTGGCTGTAAAATCATTACATTCTTGAAATTGCTCAAACCAAGTTTACCTAGCACATCACTGGGTGCCAGGGTTTTGGATTCGTATTGAAATTCCTTCCTAGTAGCTATCAATTTTGATAGCCAAAGCATTATCTGAATACATACCTGGCTATCATATTTGATAGCCACGGCACCACTGAAAACATAACTGGCTATTGAATTTGATAGCCATGGCAGTCAATGTGTTAAGTTGACCCTAATAGTCAATTAAAACCATCATCATTGTTTTTTAATAACACTATGTGCGGGTAAGGGTTAGATGACGGTACGAAAGTCTTTAGAAATAAGTTCATTTGATTTGTTCTATATTAAATGAATACATTTATAGTTTATGATATGTACATTATAATAATTTATTTTCATGAAAAAAATTAAATAAAATGAATTTGAAAAGTATTTTACGTATTTTTATTTTTAAAATTGGAACATCCTGTAGATTCCACTACAAAAAGCGGTAGGTATATTGGATTTTATTTCTACAAATAAAAATGTAGATTTTACAACATTAAGACATTTTTGAGCGCAGTGTTGTGAAAATTACAGCAAAAAACTGTAGTTTTTTGTATATTTCACATGTTTTGCTGTTTCTTCAACAATGAATGCTGTTCTTTTTCAATTGTTTCTAGTTGTAAAACCTACAAATGAATTTGTAATTTTCACAAATTATTTTTAAATTCTACAACCAGGGCATAATAGAATTGAAAGCAGTGGTTGTCGGGTAATTTGTGACAATGAATGCAGTAGAATTAACAGCGGTTTTCAACGTTTTTACAACAAATTTTTTTGGGTGCAATGATAAATTCCCAAGTGTCAACAAAGGGGATACGCGAACAAAAAGAAACTGGAAATATACTCCCCGCGGCCGCTATCGCGAGTTGGTGAAACGACATTACTTAACACAGTCAAGGGCCCCACAGTAGCTCTATATAACGTGTAGGAGACGAACCGGAAGCTCGATAAGAGCTAGCCGCACCACCCGGTCATAGTATACAGAGAATGGTACTATTAATTTTGTAAGTTATTTTTTAAGAAACTTTTACATATCATTTTAGAAGATAAGCAAGTTGCAAAAGAAACAAATATGTAGATAAATTGTCAAAAAAAAAAATTAAAAAAAGTTAAAATATAAAAATAGTATTAAAAGCATAAATTGCTAAGAAATTAAAATCAATAACACAAATTGTTATTTTTTCCTTGTTTTTATTATAAAGTACATAAATATAATGACCAGGGCAAGTTTTTCTATGTTAAAACATATTTTTTTGGGTAGACATAGAAGAAAGCAATTTAACTAGTTTTTCGAATCAGTAAATTTCCTTAAAAATGGCATCAAATCGTTAGTGCATATTTTTGCATATTTTACTATAAATGCATAAAAGAGCATTTTTCGGTTTATTGCACATATTTTTAAAATAAATGCATATTTTAAGTGAATATTTTCGAAATACTCAAAAAACTTAAAGTTTAAATATTTACTTTTACAAAATTGCGTGGGCACCTTAACACTTTTAATTAGAACTTCCATGTTTCATAGAAGTGCCAACTTGGCAGCACTAAACACTATTCCAGTTGTCATGTTTTCCAATTTCATTCCCGTGCTCCAATCAAAATCAAAACAAATTACTTGTAATGAGAAACGGTAAACTTCATATCAACTTTTGTTTGCATTAAGTAAGAATTTATTTCAACAGATATTTTGTTTACAATGCTCTTTATTTAATATATTTTTTGTAGATAAAATGCCGAAAGTAAAGACGTCTGTGGCTGGTCTGTTACACAAATATGTTTCGGATAATGCAAATGTATTTAAAACAGATGGAAAAGTTTTATTTTGTAAAGTGTGCAACAAAGGTATTACTTACGAAAAAAAAATCACAAGTAGATCAGCATTTGAAGAGTCAAAAGCATACACAACTTTGTGCACGAAGCTCTGCAGTTTCATCGCAACAGCTAATTAAATTTCCCAGCACAGAAAATGCATTTTGCACAGATTTGTGTGAAGTTTTTCTCGCTGCTGATATCCCTCTACATAAATTAAATAATCCTTCTTTAAAATATTTTCTTAAGAAATACACCAACGAAAGTGTACCAAGTGAAACAACAATACGGAAAAATTATGTGGACAACATTTATACTTCTATTGTAAATGAGATTAAAACTAATTTAAAGGATAATTTTTTATGGGTTTCGATAGACGAAACTATAGATATACAAGGACGGTATGTTGCAAATGTCATTGTTGGTATTTTGCATCAAAACGAGGAAGTCAGTAAGAAGAAGTATTTAGTTAATGTAGTTGAGCTCGAAAAAACAAACAATGCTACCATCGCTCGGGCCTTTGATGACTCGATAAATTTACTTGGAGACATCGATAAAAGTAAAATACTTTTATTTTTAACGGATGCAGCCCCTTACATGCTCGTGGGTTAAAACTTTTTTATCCTAAAATGATTCATGTAACATGCCTAGCTCACGCACTCCATCGCGTTGCAGAAGAAATAAGAAGCAATTTTAAAGACGTTGATACATTGGTGTCAAATGGAAAAAAAATATTTCTTAAGGCACCAACACGAGTAGATACTTTTAAAGAAAAAAATCCAGGCATTCCTCTTCCCCCTCAACCTGTAATTACCAGATGGGGAACATGGGTGAATGCAGTGGACTATTATTCAAAATATTTTAAGCAATTCGAAGAGTTTGATGATTCTGAAGCTCTTTCTATTAAAAAAAAAAAACAAAAGAAATACTTAACCAGTCACTATTAAAACAACATTTAATTTTTATAAGTTCCAAATATGGATTTCTTAATGAAAATATAACTAAGCTGCAGGGATGGAACACACTCAAAACGCAAATTGATGTGATGGAAGATGCAATTGCAAAAATTAAATTAGTCGAAGGCCCATTGGGCATAGTTATTTTGAAAAAAATTTAAAAAATGGTAAATAAAAACGAGGGGTACTCAAAAATAAAAAAAGTTTCAAACATATTAACGCAAACGCTGAATAGTAACGAAAAAGGGAGCCTGGAGAACTATTCAGTAAGTGAAATTCTTTCATTCAAGAATGCTCCTGTTACATCTGTTGATGTTGAAAGATCTTTTTCAAAGTATAAAAGTTTTTTGCGGCCAAATAGGCAAAGCTTTCTTTTTGAAAATTTCAGAAAAACGTTTATCGTATATGTGAACAAGACATATTCAAAGAACCCACTGGACAACTAGTACCTTATTTAAATGAAACTGAAATCTGTTAAGTTTATTTTGTGTTTATTATTTTTTTGTTAATGTTGTTATTAAAGACTGAATTTTTAATTTTAATGCTTTTCATTTTCTTTCAATTTTTTTGGAGCATATTTTGACTTTTTTAGAGCATATTTTCTCATTTATTTGACCAATACAAGAACAGGTGCAGGTCAAGGAAGTCAACCCCAAGGCCTACTCCAAGTAACGCCACAAGGGCAAACTCCCTTTGCAAATAACTCGATGATCCATCTTCCTTCAATTAACATCCCTCCTCCTAATTATCAACAAAACAACACACATCAGAACCTAACCGGTAACCTTCATTCTAGTAACTCTCAAAATATGGTTCCTGAAGTCAGGTCCACACCTAAATTGGACACTCTGGTGATATCTATTGTAAGCCGCGTCCTGGAACAGCGAGCAAACAAATAATAGAAAAAGTTCTTAATCCGAACGCACAACGTTTCAATGGCGTAGACCAAACCATTTTTCCACAATTTCAAAACAACCTAGACGACTTAGATAAAATTCCGGACGTCGTCGTAAGATGTCTATATGGACCTTCTCGGGAGAACCCGGCGATTTTTCTTCCTGGAAGAAAAGTGTGGAGCGCGAGTTAGAAATATTTAAAAACACAAAAGGCACTCCTAAATATTATGGCATTTAA
This sequence comes from Eupeodes latifasciatus, assembly GCA_920104205.1. Classification (NCBI taxonomy): domain Eukaryota; kingdom Metazoa; phylum Arthropoda; class Insecta; order Diptera; family Syrphidae; genus Eupeodes; species Eupeodes latifasciatus. The sequence continues at coordinate 128,900,734 of OV049926.1, read as the reverse complement.
TTAAATCAAGAAGTTTCGATTCATTTTGGAAACAAATTGTTGAAACCGAAAATTTTTCAAATTTCAACAACAGCAGGAGTTCTGAAGTCAACCTTTCTACAAAAGAACAATATAAAGCTCTTTTAACCACAATTGTTCACCAAGTCATTACTGAAATCGATAATCGATTTAGTTCGCTGCCATACTTTGAATTTTTAAGGCTTTCGGATGCAACATTGTATGACTATTTTAAAACCCATTTTCCTGATAACTTGCTGAATAATTTACAGAGTTCATACCCAGGGTATTTTGAAATTCAAGTTTTAAAAACTGAACTAAGGGTAATTTTCAATGACCAGAATTTTAGGTCAAAAAGTCTTCAAGAAACATTAAGGTTTTTAATAAATACTGATTTGGATGAAAGTTTCACTGAGTACTTTAAGCTTTGTAAGCTAATGTTGACTTTTCCCGTGACAACCGCATCTGTAGAGAGATCATTTTCGTGTCTTAAAAGAATAAAACATTTTTTTTAAGAAATAAACGTGGCCAAGAAAGGTTATCAAATTTAGCTCTCATTTCGATTGAAAAAGGATTGTTAAAAGAAACTCAATCCAAAAGAACATTTTATGACCAAATCATAGATCATTTTGCTTTAGAAGAAAGAAGGATTTATTTAATATACAAGACTTAATAACCCTTTAAATTATTTGTATTATTCTATTATACATTACATTAATTTTATTTATATAATTGAATTGAATTAAATTTTCCTTTATTATGCGTGCACTTGAAGCGAAATGATCTCGAGTCCAAGAAATATTTTGTGATCAATGATAATTTTCTTATAAAATGAAATTAACATTTAATTTTTTTTAATAAAACTTTACATTATAACTTTTACATTATATTAACTATTTAATTTTATTTATATAAATGAATTCTATACCTTTATTTATGAGCAATTGAAGCGAAATGATCTCGAGTCAAAGAAATATTTTGTGATCAATTATAATTTTCTTTAAAAAAGAAATTAACATTTAATTTTACGTTAATAACCTTTTAAACTGTTTATATTTTATTGCATTTAAATAAATGAATTTTATACAATTTTCTTTTACATTTCTGTAATAAAAAAAATATGATCTTGAATAAATGACTTTTAATTTTAAGTTCAACTGGAAGTGCTCCCGCTTCCAAAAAAGTCACGCTTCGTGCCTGTTACATACATATATTGATTTTTATATTGTTTTATGCTTATTTCATATTTTCAGGTTAGACTCGATTCGAAGCTTGTTTTCAATTAAATCATTTAAAAGAAATAAAAATTTTATTGTCTACTTTCAATTTAAAATGTTCATACAAATTGTATGAAAAATCTTCAAGGGCACTCAGGCACCATGGTACGCGAAATCAAAAAATTTGTAAGTACACGGGTCTAGGGTTAAGATAAAATATTTATACCTATAAAAGGTCTCCTTTATTTTAAAAGAAATAGGAACTTTTTCAGGGAATCATCAACAAAGATTTTAAAAAAGTTATCAAAATCTAAGGTAATAGTTAAAGGGCTAGATGCATTTAGTAATTACAGTCATGCTTTGTCTTTTTTTTTGTGTTTTGTGTATTGTAATGTATGTGTATCGAACGCGAGCGTACGAGTTTCAATACCACTACAGCCAGCAACCGCCAGCTAAACCTACACTTCAACATTATATATTCTTATTATGTATTATACGAAAGAGCATACAAAAGAACATGCATTCTTCGTTGTTAGATAAAATATTTTTAGTCTTCAATCAGCTCTGTAAATGGCCAATTGGCAAGTAGAAAAGTGTTCACGCTAGTGTTTAAATAAATTGGGTTTTTTGCTAATGCTTTTTCTCAAACAAAATTGTTTTAGTTTTCTTTATTTAAAAATAAGCATCGGTTCAACGTCGAGTTAGGTTTTCCGCATTTCTATGCGAGGTTTAACTTCGGTTTAAACAGTATGTTTCTTGAGTACTATAACAAGTGGATTAATTTATTAAAAGGGGCCTTTTTACTTTTAAACAAAATTCGAACTTTTCTCATGGAATCACCTCCAAAGAGATTAAAAAGTTATGAGACTCTAAGGTTATCGTTAAAACGTAAGTGTGGGTGCGTTAAGCAATTGCAGTCATGCTTTGGCTTTTTTTGTGTTTTGTGTATTGTAATGTATGTTTCTTGAGTACTGTAACAAGTAGGTTAATTTTTTGTGGGGCTCCATTGACATAAAGGGCCTCTTTGCTTAAAACAAAATATGAACTTTTCTCAGGGAACCATCCTCCAAGGAGGTTACAAGGTAATCAGACTCTAAGGTTATCGTTAAAACGTAAGTGCTGGGTGCGTTAAGCAATTGCAGTCATGCTTTGGCTTTTTTTTGTGTTTTGTGTATTGTAATGTATGTATGTTTCTTGAGTACTGCAACAAAAGTGGGTTTCGAAAAAAGTGTCGTGTAATTTTGTAATTTAGTTCACGCCAATGCTGTATTGACCTTGCCAGCAATTTGGGAAAGCCACGATGGTGAAAAGAGCGAGTTTTTTACATACATATTTGGTCATAGTTTATGTCATTATATTTTTCAATTCTAAAGTATTTCTTATTGGAAAAAAGTCATTGAAACTCAAATAAGTCTTATTACTACAAGTCTAACTTCGTAGTAATAAGTCTAGCTTTTGTGTGTTTTTTAGAAACAAGTGCGTAAAGTTATATGGTGTAATATTTATTGTAAGTAATTGTTGTTATTGCAAACATACAACATTTTGTAATTCTATACTAATCAATGCAAATATATGTTAACCTACAGGAAAACAAAATCGGTGAACTACTGTAAGAGCTCATACTGGGACGCTATTGTAGGGAGTGACAAAATCCCGATCACTCTGTTATGTATATAAGTATAGGTATCTGTGTACGCAGCTCAACTGAGTAAAGTTGGTGGTTGAGTAGAATAAGTATTCATCATTCCATATTAATGGTGACGGGCGCTCGGCCGAGTTTGCGATTCGGTGTTAAGATTGTGTCGAGAAGTTTAGAAGGTTTTTATATAGAAGTTTGTAGAAAGTTTTTGAACGGTTTTTATATTCAGAAGTGTGACTCGAAATATCCATAATAAATAATTATATTAAAAAAACAGTGAATTCCATTCACCTAGCATTGTGCTAATCAGAATAAGTTTTAGAACTCTTGTTGGTTGTGCGTGATTGCACTAGGGTACACTGAGGGAAAAATCACGTCGTAAAATTTAGTTACCTCATACTAAATTCAAAGTTTTCCCCATTTAAAAGAAAAACTATTTAAATCAAAGTAAAAACATTTTGATTTTCAATCAAAACGCGTTTTTAAAGAATTTTGTTACCAAGGATCATTGAAACAAATAGTTAACAAATTTGATTTAAATGCGTTTTTATTTTAGTCGTTGATTCTTAATAAAATTTAAAATAACAGACATTTTAAAAAATATTAAGACAAGTTTCCTAATTTTATGAGTTGGTTTAACACCGTTCATTTATTTAAGTTTTTTCAACTACAATATCAAAACGAATGAACTTTTGAAACAGTACCTATACCTATTCATTTCAAATTGATTTATTTCTATGATTCAAATAAATAGAACCATATTCTCTATTTTGAATAAAGTATTACATCATAAATATTCATGCAATAAATATCTTGCCAAATATAAAAGCTTCACAATTTCAAATAGCCATTTTGTCTAAGATACCTACATTTAAAATCAAAAATTATAAAATTTTGAATAAAATGCTTTTCTACTTTATATTTAAAAGGGATAACCTTAAATCAAAGTTGAAACGTATTAAAATCGACGTCATTGCTTCATCTGTCAAAGAAAATAACTTAAAATCAAAGGAAAAACGTATTAAGTGTTTTGGTCGTTAACTGGTATGTGTGTGTTGAATGTTGGAGCGCGTTTGTAATAAAGTGAAAACACACTTAAAATAAACACAAACGTCTTTGGCAGAAAAATAACTGTACTGTTGTTATTTTAACTACGTTTTTCGTCTGGAATTGCATTTGTCGTTCGTCTCCATGATTGCCGGTTGTGTTTCCTTAAAAGTGAATTATTAAAGTTTTTGAGAACGAAAAGAAGTGAAATTTATGAACAAAAACATTGTGAATTTATGTATAATACACTTATTTGTGTATCTTTTACAAATATACCAGACCAAACGTTTTACTCAAGTTGAATTGCATCCATAAATGATTTTGAACCTTCTGGAATCACCATTCTGTAAGATATCTTCAGAAATAAAAGGTAAGTAACTGTAGAAACAAATATATACATACATTTATGTAGTAGTCATTTTCAATTTATTTTTGTTATCAATCACACCCAAAAATTGCTCGCAGTCAGTCTATTAGATAAAAAAAGCAATTCTCGTTTTTACTAAACTGTGGGGCGTTTGAATAGATAGAAATTACCATAGACGTTTGTAAGAGAATTTATTTAGGATTCAAATAAAATTAAAACAATATAAAAATAAACAACCGAGAATTTCTAACGCGCACGCCGGCCGCCGCAACCAACTTATAACATTCAGTAGGTAATGACAGCCTCAGAAATGTAGGTTATGCAGACTCGAAATAAAAGAGAGATAGATATAGTTCGTTTTGCTTGCAGACGTATCTGATATTCGAAAACTGCGAATAAGTTGTGCAGAAAGAGGAGAAGTAAATAGTTAGTAGAAATCTTATCCGAGTTAGAAATAAGAAAAGGAAGAGAAAATTAAAGGAGAAGTAGGGGAATAGTAAAGGTTAAGGAACTTTAAAGGAATATAACTGCAGAGGAGAAGTTGTTCAGTTAGCACAGATTTAAATAGAAACAGTAGGCACCAACCGTATGTGCTATGATTTCTATTTAGGAACTGGGATTGGATCATTTGGATTTCAACACTTGTCATAAGAAGAGTGTATAATACCGTGGTTTAGTATCTTAAAGAAAAGTGTCTTTCTATTCAATTTGTTTGTTATAAAAAAATAAAGAACAAAGAGACTGATTTGAAATTGGAAATATAATACAAAAAAAAAATAAATAAAAGGAATAGTTATCACAAAGTAAGTGTTGAAACGTTTTTTTTTTTTAAAGAAGAAAAAGACAGAACTTGAACGTATATATATTTTTTTATATAGGACTATTAGTAGGAGTATAGGCTTAGCCTAACCATTTTGCGGGATATTAACATAGATTGACTATAAAGTTCCTTTAGAGGTCAAAATCCACAAAGAAAGCATTCTAGGAGCCACACTCAAGGAAATGTTAATCTGGAGCCCAGCAGAAAGATCACGTGAAGAATTATATTTTATTACCCACCAAGAAAAATAATTAAAAGTTAAAACCAACTAAGTTAAATATACTTACGTACTCGTATATACATATACATATAAAAAAAAACAAAAAAAACTAAATATCAGAAGATAATCTAATGGAAATTAAATTAATTAATCAATATTAAAATTGTCTGGAAAGTAAATAGCGTAAAGAAAAAGTCTTAGTTTAAAACACTTAAATACGCGAAACGTGATAAATAGAAAGGAAAGTGAAAATATTAAAATATAAAAAGTGAAATATATAATCCAAGTTTAAATCAAGGTACTACTTCGGATCCTGATGCCGTGGCCACTTCATCGAAGGATACGATGGTAAGTCGTAAGTACATACATATATTATATAGATTATATAAATTAGCTTTTTGTATTTAAATTCACTTGTTAGTTTAGAGGCAATTGAACTCGCAAAATAATTAATTAAATTAAAGATAAAAGAGGAAGTTAATCCCAAGTTTGATATAAATCGAACGCGGTTTAGGATTATTAAACAAGAATTTTTTTTAGTAATTAAGTGTAAAAAAATGAATTATTTTATAAATTATCGAAATAAGTTTGTTTAAAATCAATAAATATGAAATGAATTTACTGAAGTCAAAACAGAAAAAAATGCGTTCTGAATAATTTTAACTTAAATGAAAGGATGAAGAGAAGGTCAGAACAAGGAAAGTCTGAGGACTAGGAGACGTGAGAGAAAAGGGGTTGCTCTGACGAGGGAGGCAACCAAGGAGGGAGGGTTGAGGAAATTATCTCGTGAGTCCTTAATACCTTGGGACTATAAGACTGACATGTTTTTTTTTGTAATGAGTAGACGGGTCAAAGAACCACCCCCACCGACGAGCTAAAAGAAGGGTTCAAGCATGTCAGCAAAGACCTGTTACCAAAGTAACTCGTTACACGTTTTAAGGTGTTATCTTTTTAATAGAACTAAAATATATTAAACTAACTTATTTGTTTTTTTTTTTTACATTTATATATTTGTATGATTTTTTTCGAAATAAAACACAAACATACGTAAATTGTTCTTTCAGATTGAAATCGATTTCGATTTTTTGTACCCCAATAAAAAGCATCTTTTGCTGTCCAAATGGGAAAATTTAAAAAAAAAATCAAAAACTATTATGAAATCAACATCCACAACGAAAGCTGCAGAAAAAGGTTTTCATTACTAAAAACCAATTCAGAAATAGGAAAAGGTAAGAAAAATATATTTAATTTATTTATTAATTGTTGAAAAATATTTCTTTTATTTTAGATTCTGAAGACTTTCTACTAACAATCCTATTGAATTCAGTAATTCCTCCAGTGTCAAGGTTTAAGGGCAAACGAGGAAGCAACAAAAGAAAGGTCACCATCAGCGATGCCCAAGAGTTTTATTTTGAGACTTCCCCTTATAAGAAGAACTGGTGAATAAATATTATAATGTCAAACTTACAGTACAACCATTTTTATCATAGTAGTTGGGGGAGACGATATAAGTTTAAATTCTTTTTTTGTTTATTTAGATAAAACATTATATAAATTTGATTCTTTTATCGAAGCTTTTGATAATTGCTTCAAAATTTTCCAAGTTCTATCGTTAAGTTATCTATTAGGATGCCAACCTAGTTGGATTTTTATTAAAAAATATTTTTACAACATTAATACTCCTTTCGATATAAAATCACCGAACATACAGCGCTTTTATCATTTTTTAAATTTCGCAAACAAACAAAATTAATTATTATGTTTGTTTGTTTTAAATGCTTTAAAGAATTTCTTAAATTAATATCAAAGAATTTAATAAACACTTTCAAGCCTACGAAGTTGGGAAAAACTTAAAAAACATAACATAAAAAAACATTGATTACTTTACAAGTCCGCCTTTACATCTTTATCAAATTAATAACGCCAAGACTTACATATATGTAAAAAACAAATATATTTAAGATTTTTTTAAAAATTTTTTGTTGTTTTAAATTAATCTTATGAATAAGAATTTTACTTCTCTACTACTATTTAAGTTTATTTTTGTGAAATAAAATGTTCTTTTACATTAAAATTTTTAATATTAATTGTACTCTGTATGACATAAAATAAATAAATTCAATATTATATTTAAAAATGATAACCATAATCTTTTAATTCATTTTTAATATTCTTAAGCTTTTTGGTTCTTAAGCTTTATGTTTCACAATGAAGATGGTTCTCTTTAAAATAAAATATGCAATTCTTTTATAGTAAAATTATATTGCCTTTAAACATAAGTGCAGTGCATCATGAATCTTACACTCTTCAACTTTGAATTAAAAATGCATATATACATTTTAAATAGACGTAATTTTTGATTTAAGGTTAAAATGCATTTGAAATCAATTTGTTTTATGTTTGAAATGAAATTTTAAATACATAAAAACAAAGTCGCTATGTATTTGATTCTAAAAGACTGTTTCTTGTTTTAGGTTTCGTATAGTTTGAATCAAAGTTACTGTCACTTTCAATCTAAATTGATAAACATTTGAAATAAACAAACGTTGAACTCAAAACAAAGACGAAGACAATTGAAAATAAGTTAAACGTGAACAGAATATAATTACTCTACTACCTTGAAACAAAGTTGAACTTATTTCATTCTTAAGTTGCTTTTTGTCAAATTGATTTTTAAATTGATCCACTTTGATTTTCAAAAAAACGCATTTAGTCCTAAATTGTTAACGTTTTACTTCGATTCAAAGTAGTTTTTTTTGATTCTACGTTGTTTTTTGGCTCAGTGTAACTTCGGGCATTATGGCGCAGTGGGAATTATGGCGCACCTTGTCACTAACACATTTCCGATTCCCACATCCAAATTAAAATAATAAGAAACCTTCAGTCTGCTTTGAAAGCGTAACCTGTCAAGTTCTCGAGTGGATAACTTTCTTAGTGCGTCTGTGAAAAAAAAAATTAAAAAAAAAAAAACGGTTTTCAACGCTCACTATAATACTGACCATTTTGTGATTTTGTGCTACGCAGTAAGTATTCCGCCTATTTGTTTGTTGTAAGTAGTGAAGTGATGAGAATCATTCTGGTTTTCGTTTGTTGTTAGTGAGAAATAACAGTAAAAGAACATCTGGCATTTTTTTGATGTTTTGTGAAAGTGTTTTTTTTTTGTAATATGGCGCAGTAGCTATAAGGGCATTATGGCGAGGGTGCGCCATAATGCCCTTATGAAAATTGCATGTAAGGCTTAACCATATTGCCCCTAATAGGCAATTGCTCAGTTTCATTGCCTATAATATGTATAAATATTATTATATTTTTTATCGTATTTCCTTAGAAATTCCGACATACCGTAACGCGAACAAAGGACTTCGAGCGACATGGAATCAGAATGAACTACTTGCGGCCTTGAACGACGTAAAACAAAATACATTATTCATTAATGCGGCTGCAAAGTTACATAAGATTCCAGCAACTACTCTTAGAAGAAGGCTCAAGAGCGAAAGTGACAAACAGCCGAGCTTAGGTGCTCCGACAAACCTGGGAGTACAAAATGAGCAGAAAATTGTGGATCATATTAAAATGCTGCAAATACATGGATTCGCTCCAAACCAAAGAGTTGCGTCGTATGGCCTTTGAACTTGCTAAAAAATACAAGGTAAGCCACAATTTTAATAGAGCTAAAAAATTGGCTGGAGTTGGATGGCTTCAGCTTTTTTTACATCGCCATCCGGAATTCTCTGTGCGTAAGTCTGAAGGCGTATCAATTTCACGTGCAAATGGTATGGAAAAGGAAGAAGTTTCCAAGTATTTCAAATTGTTGGAGGAGACATTAATATGTAATGAAATAGTTGACAAACATTGCAACCTTTTTAACATGGATGAAACTGGCTGCCAGTTAAACAACAGACCGGAGTATGTAATTGCACAAAAGGGTTCAAGAAATGTTGCAGCAGTAACTTCAGCTGAAAGGGGAGAAACTATTACTGTAATTGCATGTTGCCACGCAGAGGGAAGTTTCCTTCCACCGGCATGTGTTTTCAAGGGAATAAGGAAGAAATTGGAATGGGAAGATGGGATGCCTCCAGGGCCTGTTGTTTATATGGATGAAAAATCTGCCTATATAAACAAAAACATTTTCTTTACTTGGTTAAAGGAACATTTTATTCCAAGAAAGCCCATTGGTAAAGTTTTGCCATTACTTGACGGTCACTCTTCACATACGAACATTGAAATGCTTGAATATGCCGCTCTAAACGATGTCATTCTCTTTTGTCTACCACCTCATGCAACACAATTTCTCCAACCTCTGGAAGAGCCTTTTTTAAACCATTCAAATCATTCTTCTTTGAAGCTTGCTATACCTTTATCAGAACAAATCCTGAGAAAAAAATAAATAGATTGCAGTTCGGCAAGCTTTTGTCAAGTGCTTGGGGAAAAGCAGCTACATCAAAAAATGGCATTTCCGGGTTTAGTTCGACAGGTATTTTCCCATTTAAACCAGAAATAATACCTGCATACGCTTACATTAATCACCATTGTGAGGACCAACCAGCCGTTCCCATTATAGCTCCAGTTACTTCACCTAAATTACAAGATAGTACGGCTGCAAGCACAAGTCAGGAAACGCAAGTTGCTAGTGATATTACACCTGGAAAGATGTTGCAATTTATTTCTCCGGTTCTGTCTCGTTCAAAACCTGTTTTCAGCTTAAGAAAGCAAAAAGCAAGGGTCTTAACTTCAGAACAAAGCTTATTAAGTTCCAAAAAGCCAAAAATTAAAAAAGATGTAGGAACGAAACCGAAAACAAAATAAAAAACAGGAACTTAATTCTTCAACATCTGACGAGGAAAATATCACGATTCAGACGGACCCGAAGATTTCGGGGAAAACACCTGTGCCGGTTGTGATGAGGATTACAACGCCACAAAGAAAAGAGATGAGTGGATGCAGTGCATCATGTGTGGCCAGTGGTCCCACGATTCCTGAACGCAGTTCAAGAATACATGTGACAACTGTGGCAAATTAAACCTTAAATAATCAATAACGCCATATTGCTCCATAGGCCAAACCATTATTGCCCTATACAAAGGGCATTATGGTTTTAAGAAGACATTTTTTATTTCATTTTTCGTTTTTTTAATAATTGAATTACATAGTTTTAGTTAAGTTATTTTTGTAGTCTTATTTCTATATTGAATAAAATGTTTTGTTTTTGTTTCGAAAAATTGTTCATGTGAAAATTATTTAAAAAATTCCTTAGGTATGCCATAATGCCCGAAGTTACCCTATATGAATAATTGAATAAAATACATCATAGCCTAGCAACGTGCTAAGAAAAATATGTACATATTAGATTTGTTTGTTTGTTGTGCGTGGTTGCATTATTTGAATTGAATAAAATACATCATAGTTCAAAAAGAAAAAGTTAATAATATTTGTGCAGTGCCTTTGTTTTTTTTTTTTGAGGTTGTCAATTACTGTGTCATCGCTCTGGTCGTGTGTCTACCCGTGAAGTGTCTAACTGTTTTGTCCTTGCATCTCTCTCACTCATTTGTGTGTTAGTGTGTTGGTCATTGGTGTGTATCGCAACGCAATTGCTTCTATGCCGCTACGATCATTTGTCTCTTTTTATTTTGGAAATTATTGTTGAGCCCTCGTTTTCAGTCTTCTTACAATTTACTCAGTTGTGCGTTGGTGTGTTTGTCGCTTCTCCGTGTCTGTGTTTTCTCTAAGAAAGCGCATGTTTCTTGGTTTTATACTAATAAAAAAAAAAAAAAAAAGAAAAAACTTGAAAATGAGTAGAATGAAGGAAGAGCTGAAAGATTTAAAAAGAAGAAATGCCGAACTTGAAAAATAAATGGCTATAATCCGTCGGGCTCAAAGTACAATTTCGGTCGACTCTTCGCGAAGCCATCCGTCGTTGTCTGTCCGCCTCGGACACGAGGAATAAAAAATCTTCATTCCAGGATTTAATCCATCGCGTGGCACAGAATTAAGTGCAGAAGAATGGGTGAGTACCATTGAAAACCTAAAGCATATTTATGAGTGGGATGACCTTTGTACTCTTTTTTACGCATCTTTGCGTTTTGAGGAGGCAGCGGCGAGTTGGTCAGATCACCAATTGGACTCAATTTTAAACCCATTTGGTGATGGATTTCCCTTCCTTGACTGACTCGTCTGACGTGCTGGTGAGTCTGATGGAGAGAAAAGGAAGACGCGGAAATTTTTCAACCAAAGCCATCATTCGGTTCATAATTTCGGGTTTGGGTGACCCAGCACTAATAGAAAACGTTACTATGGCAAAATGTGTGTCCATAGGCGAGTTGTTAGAGCTTTTAAATTCATTGCCCAAAATAAGGGCGCATGTGAAGAGTAGGGACAAATTTGACGGTGGTGCTAAGCACAAGGTTAGTCAAAAAGGCATAAATAATACGAAAAATTACGTTTTGCCACCCGTTCAAGGGAGCCAGTAGCCCTGACTTAACGCCACCGGATTTCTTTTTATGGGGCTACCTCAAGAGTAAGGTGTACTCTAATAATCCTTCAACGACGGCTGAATTAATAGCGAACATTGAAGAAGAAATCCGCTTAATCACTCCGCAACTTTTGACAAGTGTTCCAAAATCTCAGAGTCAGATTGGAAGAGTGCTGTAGGCGAAATGGACAATATTTGGATGATTTAATTTTTAAAAAATAAAAATTCATTTCGTTTTGTATAATTTAAAATAAATATTTCATTTAAAAGCGCTACAGTTGTATTAATATAATTTTTTTTTAAGTGCACTTATTTACGGCTAGGGATATACATACATACATTGTTTTAAATGTAAAGCTCCTGGTCATTACGCCCGCGGCTGTAAGAAAAAATGTAATCAACCGAAGTTGAGCTCACAGAAAACTTGCTTAAACTGCAAGGAACCGGGACATTTTGCGCGTTTAAATAATGCAAACAAAATTCTATTCAAACCTAATTAGAATCTGTTTAGATTTGGAAAAACTATTTTTTAATATAAAGTCGGTTAAAATCAAAATAATTCGTGTTTGATTTTTATAAAGCCTGTTTTTCATTTTTCTTATTTAAAAGTATTTAAAAATGAACGAGTTTGTCTTGAACATATACGCAGTTTAAATATTTACAGAAGAAACATATTATGAAATGTTATAAGTCAAACTTAAATCTATTTGAATCTAACTCAAACGGAGGAAAAAGAAACATACTTATGAATCTATTAACTCAAACGAAAAAAGATCGTAAAAATTAACCATAAAATAATCGTGAACGAGTTTAGCTCAAACACGAACGAAGTCAAAATATTTACGAAAGAACAAAATGAGTAGAAAAATGTTACATTTAAACTCGAATCTATTTAAATAGAACTCAAACGTAGTAAAAGGATAACTGTAAATCTTTGAACTGAAACGAAGCAAGAATGTAAAAATTTAAGACAAAACAAACGTGAACGAGTTTAGCTCAAACACGAACGAAGTCAAAATATTTACGAAAGAACAAAATGAGTAGAAAAATGTTACATTTAAACTCGAATCTATTTAAATAGAACTCAAACGAAGTAAAAGGATAACTGTAATTGTCTTATGCTTTTTGGCGTTATTCTTAAAATCCATTGACTATAATCAAATGAATCTAGATTGTTGTGGGTAAGTCGACTTTTTCGGAGTAAATTTGAGTATTTTTTAAAATTTTAGTGTCTTTTATAAAGTGACGATCTTATAAAGTGAGTTAAATTTCAGTAATTATTTAAAGTTTAGTGGTTCATTGTATAAAGTGATTATTTCATTGAAAAATGTCACATCAAGAAGTAATAACATTGGAGGATTGTTTGAACACGGTGTACGTAATTGAGACAGATTCTGATGTGCACCCAGACTACAAAGGATTGAAGGATTTGCTTGAGGAGTGGAACTTAATTTCATTGTTTCCAGCTTTCTATGGTAAGTATGTTTAAGTTCTTACATTCACCATAATGATTGTCATTTGATATCAATTTTAACAAATTGTTTAGAAATCTTGTCATTTCATTCATTATAATATATTTTAGAAAGCGAAGTTACTCTTGAAAGACTGAGATTTCTTTCAACTGAGGATATTAAAGATCTAATTCCAAAAGTCGGTCCTAGGGCCGAATTTAGAGAAAGACTTCTCATATGGAAGAAAGAAAAGGTATTTACTGATATATACTAGAAAACAACTGAAAAGTAATCTGTATATGAATTATTTTGAAACGTTTGCAGTTTGATATCGATGATTCAACAATTTCTATCGGCACCAAAGTCTCTAATTGGATGTTCAGTTATAAATCGCCAGCAACATCAGCAAGTTCTTTTAGTCTAGCAGATGTAAGTAAACCAATTTACAATTTTAAAAGCCCAGCTAAATATTGTATTAATATTTATTTTAGAATTTACTTCATATACTACATCAAACGGAAAAAGGAAAGGCAGTCATTTCTTTTCACGAGAGAAACGGCTGTCTTTTAGAAAAACACCGTCAAGACATTATTAATATTATACTAGAAAAAGTCTTAAACAGTGGAAAAACACTGCATCCCTCTGATTTTGAGGAAATTTCCGATAAAATATTAACAATTTTTCCAAATGAAAATAAGGTATGTATTTAAATAAGCTTTAAGTAAATTACCCAATTATTGTAAATTACATTAATTTTAGAAAAAATAGAAAATTCATCTTCTTATTTTTACCTTTTCAAATATCATACCCTTATAAGAAAAACTTTTTTTATTTTGCCTTTTTTAAGGATTACTATTATGTAGGAAGGAAAAAAAGAAAAAATCCAGGAGGAAAGTTATATGACAAATTCCACAACATAAGAAATAAAAAAAGAAAAACTCAAGAAATACCATCAACACCAGCCATATCGGAATGTTTAGAAGAAGAACTGTTTGAAATAGAATTTGATGAAGATGTCAAAAAAAAATTAAAAGAAGAATTGAAAACAAATGTAGGATTAAGTTTGTCAGGCACCTGTGGTCAAGACATTTGGGCGAAAACTTATCTTTTGAGGAGAAAGGATCTCAAAGTTCTACAAAACAATTCGCAGTTCTTGGAACATTGGCCATCCTATAAGGAATCCTTTGGTTACAAATTGGTAAGTTAAAACATATTTAATATTGGATTCCTTTACAGATAAACCAAGATTTTGCTTGCTTGTATCCAGAAAAGGAAAATAGCATTTTTGATAAATGGGACGGTTTCAGGACAAACATTTTGAAGTACTATGAACTGAATTTGAAAAACCAGAAATCACGGGAGGATTTTGCTTCTTGTAAGCAGCTGGTCGATAAAGGTAACCTTTTTTTTAATTATTCAAGTGTTGAAACTAATGATTTTTCCTTTTAGATAGTGCCGATTACTTAATTTTAAAATTACTCAACAGTGTTATAACACCAACGGCCCGTTTTACGGTTATAGAAGGTAAAAATAAACGAAAATTTAGCATTGCTGATGCCGAGGAAAGTTTTGTGTTGCATTTAACTTCAATAAATAATTACAAGACAAGAGTTGACGGATTAAAAGCAAAATATTTTTCATCTTCTCTTACTATTCAACCAGTAGAGTAGTGGGGGATGATATATATCAAATTAAAGAATTTTTCATATATTTTGACAATATTTTATTCAAATTGCCCTCATTCCTCGAAACTTTAAGTTCTTGCTTTAAAATTTTTCAAGTGTTAAATTTACATTATCCGAAAGCCTGCCAAGGAGTATGGCTCTTTAATCAAAAATATTTTTTTGAAATAACAACAAAATTTGACGCTCAATGTCAATCACCATCAGTGGTTACATTATTAAATTATTTTGAAAGCAAAAAGACTCCCACTACTATCAATTAATTTTTAACATACATTAAAAGTTATTATTTTCATTTAATTTTAAATTATTTTTATTTACTCAAAATGAGCTTTGTTTGTTTCCAATGTTATAAAACTTTTTATAAAATAGATGATTTAATGTTCCACCTTAAATTTACACATTTGGTAAGCAAATATGAATCAATTAAATGTGGTCAACAAGAATGTTCTCAGCTTTTTACCAGTTTTAAGACATTAAAGTTACATTTGTTAAAAGTACATACCATTGAAGAAATAATTGAACCATCAATGCACAATAAGCCAAGTACTTCAAATTTAAAACTTTTTTCCAAACATAATAGTTCTACTCTGAGTAATATAGAGGTTCTATACGAAACCGAAACAGATATATCAAATTTATTAAACGAGTTGCAAACTAAAACAGTTTTATTTTCTCTAAATTTATATTCACAAGATAATCTACCGTTAAAAGATGCTGCTAAAATACAAAACTCTGCAAATGAATTAATGAAATCTTTTGGCAAAATAGTTGAACTCTTGTCAACCAAAAATAGTAGAGACATTATTGGAGCAATATTAAATTTCACTAGCAATCCGTTTAAAGATATAAATACTAAATACAAATTTTTAGAAACTCTTAAGAAACTTGGAGTTTATGAACCACCAAAAACATTCTTATTGAGAAGTTCTATAGCAGAAAGGGTACAACGAGGTAATCCAACACTAGCGGAAACCTTTTTCAATTACTATCTTATGCCAGTTCGCTTTCAAATAAAAAAATTCTTTGAGCTCCCAAATGTTTTGAAAAATACCTTACAATGTATTGACAAATTACTATTAAATTGTAACTTGATTGAGAATTTTGTAAATGGTGAAATTTTTGCTTCGAAAAAACAGACTTTACAAAAAGAACATGTCGTTCCATTCATTTTATATTTTGACGATTACGAAATTAATAACCCTTTGGGTTCCCATAACGATGGTATATGTGCAGCTTATTATATTTTTCCGAATATTCCCCGGCACCTTCTTTCTAAATTAGATTTCATATTTCACTTTGGATTTGTCAAAACAAAATTTACAAAAATTTTACAGAATGACATAACTTTCACACACTTAGTTAATGAAATAAAATATCTTGAGGAAACTGGAATTGAAATTTGTGTCAATAACACAGTTACTCAGGTATATTTTGTTTTAGGCTTAGTTGTTGGTGATAATCTCGGTTTAAACAGTATTTTAGGGTTTTCACGATCCTTCAATAGCAATTTTTTTTGCAGATCGTGCAAATTAGATAAAACACGAACAAAAGTATCTGGCAAAGAAATTTCCGAAATGCTTAGAAATAAATCAAATTATCAGGAAGATCTTGAGATAAATGATATTTTGCAAACGGGGATACGTGAAAATTGTGTATTTAATAGTATTCGATCCTTCCATGTTACCAATACCAATAATTATGCATTCGATATTATGCATGATTTATTTGAAGGGGTGTGTGTGTATGATATATGTAATATTCTCCTTTCTTTAACTAAAACGAGGGTCATAACTTTAGACCAATTAAATAGTAGAAAGAGTTTATTCGCTTACGGGGAAACTGAGGTAGGTAACATGTCAATTTCAATTGAAGGCCACAGACTTAAAAAAATTAATTTAAAAATGAATGCACGTGAGTGTTGGACGTTCTTACACTTTTTACCTTTAATTATTGGCGATTTGGTTCCCCGGGAAAACAAAGCTTGGAAATTATTATGCTTGCTGATTGAAATAGTCGATTTTCTGTTAAGACCAATATATAATAAAGAAACGGATATCAGTTTCTTAGAACAACTAATAGAGAAACATCATTCCTTATATATATCATTATTTGGGGATACTCTTAAGCCAAAGCACCATTTTTTGACACATTATCCTTCTGCAATTAAAAAATGCGGTCCTTTAAAGCTTATTTGGTGCTTAAGATTTGAGGCCAAGCATAAACCATCCAAAATGTATACCAAAAGTATAACATCAAGGTTAAATCCCTCCTTAACTTTAAGCAAAAAAGCTTGTTTAAAGTTTTCTGAATTTATTTTCAAATATCATCAAGGAATAGATTTAAAAGACATTAAATACACTGAATTTAAATATGCTTCACAAATCTCACTTCAAAAATCAGAATTAATTGTTGAATCCGATTTAAGCGAAGGAACGTACAAGTCTACAACTGAAATAGAATATAAAGGAACAACTTATAAGCAATATTACTACTTATCCTCTTTTTCATATTCAAATACTGTTCGATTTTATAAGATTTTATCGTTTTTAACAAATGATATAGAGGTATTTATTTATTGTCATGAGATTGAGCTAAGAAACTTTGACACACATTATCAGTCGTATGAAATTGGTAAAAGGCTTGATAAATGTTTTTATGTAAAGAATATTTCTTTTTTTACTAGCCCTCCTTTACATGTACATACTGTAAATAATGGAAAATGTTATTTTAGAAATAAAGTTTTGTAAAAAAAAATAACTAAAGTGTTTTTATTGTTTACATGGTTTCATTGAAGCTTTTGACGTTTTAAAACTTTTTACAAATTTCGGTAAGTACTCTTTGTATATACATACATATATGATGTATTTGCGTTCAATTTGAAATCAAAAATTGTTTTTTTTTAATTTGTAATGATGGAATAGTTTAAGAGCCGAGTGTGAATCTTGTGTATGAATGTTAGCACCTATACTGAGTGTTAATACTAATATTTTGGTTTTAGATTCATGTTTGAAATAACTAGGATCTGTTTAAAAAAAGCTAACGTTGAATCTATTTGTTCGAAACAGAAAACGTGTTTGTCTCAACGACGAACATATTCAAAAAAAAAAAAGAAGATAATTCTATTTGAAAGAACAATAAACGAAGTCAATTAAAATAAACCGAAACATGTTTAAGCCAAATTGAAAGCAAAGTTAAATTAAACTAAACAATGTTTGAGCAATTTCAATAGTGAGTTAATAGATTTCTATTAAAATTAAATAGAAACCGCTTCCATGCCAAATCACATGTGTTTGAGTTTGATTTGAACCTGAATATGTTTGAAATTTTTCTCAGTGTACTCTACAGCTCTAGGTATGACTGATCATGCCATTAAAATGAAATCTTAGTAGTTCCGCGGACATGTTTCCAGGAACTAGTTCCGACCGGAAAAAGAACCGTTCCATGTTCGTTCCGCCTTTGGAACTGTTTTGCGCAACTCTACTTTAAAAGTGCAAAAACGTAAAGTCCAAGAATTGGTTAGCTCGAAAACTCCAAGTGAAATCGCACTTGCGGCCGAAATCAGTATAAGGTCAGTTGGTAAAAGGAATGCGGCTTATTTATTAAAGGAACTTTTAAATGGTTCTCCTCAAAGAACGACGAACATCAAAAAGGCTAGATTAAGTCCAGAAACTAGGAACAAAATAATTACAGCTCAAGAAGCCCTTGTGCTGTGCTTTGTATCGAACACGCTAAACACATTTAAGTCAATTGTCTCATTATTTTTGTATTATAGTAAAGTTATATATGTTTTTATTCCTGATATTGTATGCGAGTGCAACTTAGAGAAATAAGTTCATTAATTTTTACTTTGTTAAGTTAGTAACCTTTTAGCTCTCGTTCCGTACAGGCCGGCCTCAAATGATAATTTACAATGAAAATAAATATACCGTACAGAGAAAATAAATATTATAAAGGAACGATATTGTACAGAGAAACTATATTAATCAAAATAACCAATATTCGGGTTTTTTAAACACTTTTTCCGACTCTAAAGTGCTGTGTTTTATTTTTCATATGGTCATACAATCCGCTTCAAACATGCTTATTGTGAACACAAATATGAGCATATTTCAATATAAAGCCATGCGACAGCAACTAAAAGAGCTTAATTCTAATGTTTATCCACCTTATTACTTAGTGTAAGAAGCAAAAAGAGTGTTACCTTGAAGAAGAAGCATTTACTGTCACTGATGTTTCTTCGCAAATACAATTAAAAGCATTACTGGATTTAACAATGAAGCGGCTCATTAAAGCTAAAAATGATCTTGCTGAGCATTTAAAATCCTTTAATGCGCATATTTTATCTCTGCGACTTATATCGAAGTGGAGCTGTGATGGGAGTTCTGCTCAAAGCTAGTGACGAAAATCTCTTTCCGGTAACTTTTGTTCCACTTCGTACGGTTGACGATTTCACTAAAAAAAATTGTGTGGCAAAACCCGACGCCAAATTCAACAAGGTATTGCCGATTAATAAATTTGTTTTTAAAAAAGAAAATACTAATTTAATAAACACTGAGAAGCAGGAAATGAAGGAAAACATTACTAACCTTCAGCCAACAAGCCTACTGATAAATGGTGTTGTAGTTCATTGTAAACATGACCTTCTTTTGACAATGGTAGATGACAAAGTTTGCAGTTCTTTGTCCCAGTATAGCTCTTCTCAAAAATGCTATATTTGTGGAGCCACACCAAAAGAAATGAACAACAGTGCATTAAGACAATCAGATCAGCAAATGTTCAACTTTGGCATTTGACCATTACATTCGTAATGCTTTTGCATATATCTGTGGGATTGGCCAATCCTCGACACATCACCCTACTCCAACAGACGAACGAGATAGAACAGACCACTTAACTAACGGACAGACATAACAAAAGACAACGAGCGTCCCCTTTCATTTTCTTTTTCATACCCACATTGAATAGTTATTCAGTCTTACGTTGTCCTTGTGCGCAGAGAGTTCAGTTGGCCAGGCGTTACGCATCATTTCCATTTATCATTCATTATAATTATAAATTAAATACCTATCAATAAAACTTTAAACAAAAAGTAACTTTGGTGTCGCCTATTTACAAGTTCGGAATATTAACCCTAGACAACTTCCTACATATCTTATAAGTTAGAAATAAGAAAGTGGCTTGCAAAAACAATAATCAGTAGCGGTAATTGTCTAGAATAGCTACTGTTAATACCCAGCACAATTTCCTACACAACTGACCTATCACAATTCATAAACACTATACACATTTCAAAACAATCTATACACACTTCACACTTACCTTCCTACCTTAAGTAGGTCACAATTCAAGTCACAATGAAAACCTAAAATTCATTTCTTATACATTGTGCAGAATATGCATATTTCCTTGTTAATAATTTTTTGTTTACACATTCTGTGGTGTGTGCATATAATAATTTTATTTTTGATCAAGTCAATGACACATTGTGCACACGCTGCATATTATAGAATTAGGCAATAAATTTAATTTATTGAACCTTATATTGACTTTTGTTAAATTGTAGAATAAGCTATTTGTTGATTATTGAACTTCTATTGATTTTTGTTAATAAGCTATTTTTTAGTATTTAAGACGATTATGTGAAGGAATAAAATCACTTTCTGTTTAACCACCAAATATTGAGTTTCTCTTAATTCATTGCAACTTCCCCCCACCAGAGGTAAGGGGTTGCATTAATCGAAAGTCAATAACACATTCTCATCAAAAGAAACCAATCAACAATCCCAAACACGTCAAAAAAGAGATCTTCTGGTTCATGCACTAGAAGCGTCTCACGTTGTCAAGGTGATATCACTTTGGTCGACACGTACTTAATCGTACATTTTGGTGACCCCGACGTGATCTGGGAATTATTTTGGTTGAGATTTCTTTTGTTCATCTGAGGAAGTTCAAGCTCGTCATCAGAGCTAATTCAACTATATCATCAAATAAGCCAAGAAGGCAAGAAGAAAACTCTACCCTCAAGCAGCAACAAGCAATCATCAAATAAGCCGTGAAGGCAAGCGAATCTGAAGAAAACTATATTCTCAAGTAGCAGCAACCAATCATCAAATAAGCCAAGAAGGCAAGAAGAAAACCATATTCGCAAGCAGCTTAATAAATCTTTTGAAACAAAAAATGGAAAAATTAATCCAAAAACAAAAAGAAACTGGAGAGGTGATTAAAAATCTCTTAAAGAATTTCAAAAAATCGCCGAAATTGCGAATTACCCCAGAGTATCTAGCAAGGCAACGTCAAGCCTTGAAGGAACAATGGGATAAATTCGTTATGAACGACACAATGATACACGAAACCTATCAAGATGAGAATCATGAATACAAAGAAGGAGGTTACTTTGAGGAGATAAACAACCGATATGAAGAAATGCTCAACCTCATTGAAGAGGCTTACCAAGCAATCAATAACCAAGACCCGGCTGCACATACGAATCAAGACCTGACTTCACAACAGCAACGCTATAAACGGCAGAAAAATAAAATAGCTTTATTTGTACGTTTATACAATAAACTGAAGGAAGTTTTAGCTCAATCACTGTCAAATCTGGCATGCGAGCAATATTTAAAAACGTTGGAACAGTACTGGAAGGACATCATGCAAACTCACGATGACATCATAGCAAACGCTATCTCTCCAGACGAATCAGACTACCTCAAGCAGGACGAATATGCTGAAATCGAAAATATGTACCAAGAAATCGCAATCGAGACTAAAGAAAAGACAAATAAAATGGACCCACAGGGAAGCAGCCACAACGAAGTGAAACTTGAAAGAATCAACATTCCAACTTACAATGGACGTTATGATGCTTGGCCATCATTTCATGATCTCTTCAAAACCTTGGTACATAACAACAAATCATTAAACTCAATACAAAAAATGCAATACCTGAAGACGCACTTAACTGAAGAACCAGGTAACATAATTAAACATCTACAAGTCACAGCAGATAATTATACAACAGCCTGGAAGTTAATAGAACAGCGATACGACAACAAGAGACTTATCTTTACAACATACATTCAAAAATTAATGAATCAACCAGCAAGCTCAACAGAATCAGTTAATTCATTGAAGAAGATTCTAGACACAACACAGGAGTGCATATCAGGAATACAAAACTTGGGTATTGATACACAAGGTTGGGGAACATTGGTGGCCTATATCATTCTTCAAAAATTAGATAAGGAATCGCAACGATTATATGAACAAGCCTTGACAAAACCACGGGAAATCCAAGATATTGAACCATTACTACAGTTCATTGAAAAAAGATTCCAATCAATGGAATCTATAAATCCTGAACGTAAGGAAAACAAACAGAAGCCACAATACCAAACAAGAGCTCCAGCATCAAGAGCTTACCATGCAACATTGAATACCATCAAATGCGAGTTGTGTAAGGGCGACCATCCACTCTACACATGCAAAACATTTTTGCAAAAGGGAGCATACCAAAAAAGTGAATATGCTAAGGAAAAGAAGCTTTGCATAAATTGTCTGAAATCAGGACACTTCACCTCAAATTGCTTGTCACCAAGAAGATGTCAAATCTGTCAAAGAAAACATCATACAACCATGCACCGCGAACAAGTTTCAGAAAATACCAGAAGGACTGGTACCTTTGAAAACAAACCAACATCATCAGTCACAGTAGTGGCCCCAATCACCTCGGCTGCGGCAGTCAGTCCAACCGAGAGAAGTTACGTCTTTCTCAGCACGGTAATCGTTAACATAGAAGACAGTGAAGGGACCATAGTCAATTGCCGAGCATTGCTTGACTCTGGATCACAACTCAACTTCATTACTGAAGGGCTTTCAAGAAAACTAAATATTCCTGAATTTGCCGAAACAATGCGAATTCTTGGGATTGGAGAAGGAACCAGACAAGCAACGAAGAGAGTAAATCTAACCTTAAAATCCAGAACATCTGACTTTACAGCCAACTTAGAGGCCTTTGTCTTACGACAAATTACTCCAACTCAACCAACTCGAAGAATCAACACTGCTTCTTGGCACATTCCAAAGGAATTAAAACTGGCAGATCCGCACTTCAATGAACCTGGAAAAATTGATATCCTCCTTGGAGCGGAATTATACCATCACTTCCTGACAGTTGGACATATCACCATAGGACAAGGCCTACCAAGCCTCCAAAACACACATCTTGGCTGGGTAGTGACTGGAAAATTAGATGGAACATCATCACAATCATCAATGTGTGGCATCTCCATCGAAGAAGAACTCCATGAAAATATAGAACAATTCTGGAAGGTAGAAGAGATGCAAACAATACCAAAAGAGTCCTTCACAAGCGAAGAAAGAAAATGTGAACTCCATTTCGCAGAGAACACCATCAGAAATTCGGACGGGCGATTCGTCGTTCGACTCCCATTCAAAGCAGACAAGAAGGCACTTGGCAAATCAAAAAACCTTGCTCTTCAAAGATTCAATTCCCTGGAAAAACGATTAGCAAAACAAGACAATTTGAAAGAACAATATTCAAACTTTATGGCAGAATATATGAGATTGGGTCACATGGAAAAGATCGACATCACTCAGATTCATGGAATTCATTATTTTCTGCCGCATCACTGTGTACTTAAACCAGATAGCACCACAACAAAGCTAAGAGTGGTATTTGATGCTTCTGCAAAAACGACAAGCAACGTATCTCTAAACGACATCTTATCAAATGGACCGACCATCCAAGACGAATTATTGACAACTCTTCTTCGGTTCCGTTTGCACCGATACGTGTTCACTGCAGACATCGAAAAGATGTATCGACAGATTCTCATCGATCAAGACGATAGACGATTTCAATTAATTCTGTGGCGAAATCATCCATCAGACGAACTACAAGCGTATCAACTCAACACGGTCACTTATGGGACAACATCAGCTCCATATTTGGCCACGAAATGTTTACAAAAACTGGCTTCAGATGGCATGATTCAATACCCCCTTGGTGCAGAAGTATTAAGATCGAATTTCTATGTTGATGATGTCATGACAGGATCGAACAGTTTGATTCAAACAATCGAAATGCAAAAACAATTGGATGCCTTGCTAAAGTCCGCTGGCTTCACACTTAGGAAATGGTGTGCCAATGATCAAGCGCTGCTACAAAACATTCCAATTGATGACGTGGCGCTGCAGCTTGACTTAGACATTGATAACACAACACAAATCAAAACTCTTGGCCAAGGATGGCTCCCCAAATCAGACACATTTATGGTACGCATTCAACACAGCAAAACCGAAAAAATCACCAAGCGTACGGCTTTGTCTGACATATCACAACTATTCGACCCACTTGGATTTCTGGGACCAGTCATTGTTACAGCAAAGATGTTCCTACAAAAACTCTGGACATGTGGTTTCGACTGGGACACCCCTCTTCCCAAGGAATTACAGGTGGAATGGTCCAAATTCAGAGACAACTTAAATCACTTGCGAGATATCAAAATCGATCGTCATATATTTGCACATAGGACTCCAATTTCCGTGCAAGTCCACGCCTTTGCTGATGCATCAGAGAAGGGATATGGAGCAGCCATATACATAAGAGCAATCAACAAAGACAAAACCATCACAGTTAGATTACTATGTGCCAAATCAAGAGTAGCTCCCGTAAAAAAGCTAACTATCCCACGCCTGGAGCTATGTGCTGCAACTTTAGCAGCTGAATTAGTTCACCGCGTAACCAAGGATCTACATTTAGAATCTTGTCCGACCGTTATATGGACTGATTCTGAGATAGTGCTTGGTTGGATCAACTCCTCATCATCATCTTTTCACACCTTTGTTGCAAACCGAATATCATCCATACAAAGACTCACATCAATTCAACAGTGGCGGCACGTTCGTTCCAGAGACAACCCTGCCGACTTACTGTCGCGTGGAATACCAGCTGATAAATTAGCATCATGCAATTTGTGGTTTTATGGACCCTTATATCTCCATGGGGCAGAATCATCATGGCCTCCACCATACACGAAGAAACAGGAATGTGATCTGGAGAAAAGAGCAACAACACATACATTATCAGCTGTAGAAAACCCAGCCAGCTTTATTTATTCAATTGAGCACAACAATGACTTCAGAAGACTACAGCGAGTTGTAGCATATATTCTTCGCTATTTT
Organism: Eupeodes latifasciatus; assembly: GCA_920104205.1. Classification (NCBI taxonomy): domain Eukaryota; kingdom Metazoa; phylum Arthropoda; class Insecta; order Diptera; family Syrphidae; genus Eupeodes; species Eupeodes latifasciatus. The sequence goes on along the minus strand of OV049926.1, from coordinate 128,875,616 downwards.
CATAATCTGAGAGCTGCAAAAAAGAACGAACTCATCAAAAAATGTGGGCCCCTCAGGCCAACAGAACTCTATAAGGCCCTCATTTATATAGTCAAAACCATGCAAAGGGAAGAATTTGACCAAGACATCAAACACCTTCAAGGGTTCAATGAAACATCAAAGGGCAGCTCAATCACCAGCTTATCCCCGTTTATCGATGAAGAGGGAGCTCTTAGGGTTGGAGGCCGTCTTGAAGCATCATCATTATCATATGAAGCCAAGCATCCACTACTCCTGCCTTACTCTCATCCCTTTACAAGGATGTTGATGGACTCCTATCACAAGGAAAATCTACATTGCGGGCCACAAGCACTATTAGCAACAATAAAACAAAGGTTTTGGCCTATCAAGGGAAAAACAATCGCCAGATCAGTGGTTCAGAAATGTGTCAGATGCACAAGAGCCAAACCAAAACTATTAACCCAAATAATGGGAAATCTCCCATCACATAGAGTACAGTCTGCACGTCCGTTCATGAACTCCGGAGTTGATTTCTGCGGACCTATAAAGACACACTACAAGATAAGAGGAAAACATCCACAGAAGACTTATATAGCTGTGTTTTGCTGTTTCTCCACAAAGGCGGTCCATCTAGAATTAGTAACAGACCTATCAACTAATGGATTCATCGCCGCCTTGAAAAGATTTATTGGAAGGCGAGGCAATTGTCAACACATATATTGTGACAATGCTACCAATTTTGTTGGTGCAAATAATCAACTAAAGGAATTGGTAAGCCATATACACACCCAGGGAGCACAAGATAAAATTCAAAATACCTTCTCATCAAAAGGAATAGAGTTTCATTTCATACCTCCAAGAGCACCACACTTCGGAGGTCTTTGGGAAGCTGCTGTGAAATCAGCAAAATATCTGTTGTATCGATGTTTGAGTTCCGCCTCACTAACCTATGAAGAACTTGAGACCATAATGATAGAAATCGAGGCAGTTTTAAACTCTCGACCTATCACTTCAATGTCAAACGATGCTAATGACTTAACAGCACTTACACCAGGGCATTTCATCATTGGCGAACCATTAACTAATGCAACAGATCCAGCCGCCGAAACACTTAACGTCAAGCCTTCGAAACAATTCAAAATGATTTCAGACATCAAAGAAGAATTTTGGAAAAGATGGCACACCGAATATCTCCATGAACTTCAACAAAGACATAAATGGCAACGAAAATGCGAAAACCTGTTACCGGGAACAATGGTAATTATCAAAGAAGACAACTGTCCAGTCATGAAATGGCCCATTGGAAGAGTAATTCAGACGTTCCCTGGTGCAGATGGGGTGGTACGAGTCGCTGAAATCCTGACAGCAACTAGTACATTACGAAGACCAATACACAGACTAGCTCCATTACCCATCCAGATAGAGGAAACAAACACAGGCCAGCAGCCGTCGACATGTATAGCAACATCCTCTGAGCCAATTGAGGAACTTGAAGACGGTGAGATTGGACAAGGCGATGATATAAGTCCACCCGCAAAGAAAAGAAAATACAACCCCTTCAATATTTGGGTTGCAGTACTCACATCCTTACTAATACTACCAATGGTCATGTGCAGCCAGGTCAATGTATTACCATTCAAAACAACCCCCGGAATTCACTTTGAAAATTTGGGAACTGCACATATCATCTCTGACCAATGGGATATAGTGATATATTATGAACTAAGGCCTTACTGGAAGGAATTGAAATGGCTGAATTTAGGCCACAGTAAACTTAAAGAACTTTGCCAATTGATGACACCAGCTGATACTTGTATAACGTTCCTGCAACAATTTCAACATCTGATACAAGAAATAAATGATAAGGATGGACTTCTCGAAGAAAATGTACTTCGTTCAAAACGTGGTGCAGTCAACATAGTTGGAAATCTGGCTAACTCGCTATTTGGAGTATTAGACTCGGAGTATGCCAAACATATGTCCCATGTCATATCAACTATTCATGTCAATGAGGATCATTTGCTGCAGCTGATGAAGAATCAGACATCTTTAATAAACTCAACTGCAAACATAATTCGCACCAACGAAGGAAGACTAGAAAAACAAGTCCAATCACTAGACACGGAAGTCAATGCCATAATAAACCAGTTTAACATAACAAACACTGAAATTCTTCAGTTAAAACTCTCCCAGCTAATTCTTGCACATGGGTTTCAAATGTTTTTAGGGGCCACAAACCTTCAAAGAATGCAAACATTATTATTGGACTTAATCACAGACGTTCATCATGGAAAAATAAGCGCCAACTTGATACATCCCAACCAATTACGACGAGAGATAACAACCATCAAGGCCCATCTACCACCAAATCTACGTCTGTCAGAAACAAACGGTAACATAGCAATGTTCTACAAATTGATGACAGCAGAAGGACGAATCGTTGGATCGAACATAATCTTCAAATTATCACTTCCGTTGGTCACAACCGAACATTATGAACTATACAGTATGATCCCAGTTCCAGTCTTAGTCAACACCTCATTCATTGCGATAAGACCGTCTTCAGATTACATAATTATAAATCTACACCGAACACAGTATTATACATTAAATGAGGCAGAGTTTAGCACATGTTCAAGGATTCTAGAAAATGACATCATGTGTCATCAAAAGCATCCACTTTATCAGAAAGGCTCTAATGTCAGTCTTTGTGAGTTCAACCTTATGAACCAGGTTTTCGATCATGCTTCCTGTCAACTCGAAGACTTTACAGATGAGCAATTTTGGATACAACTGCACCAATCAAATAACTGGATATATTCACTTCGATCTCAATCATTAATAAATGTCGTTTGCGAAGGGAACCTTACTCAAATCCGATTAAACAATTCTGGTATCTTAACCGTCCCAGCTGGGTGTATTGTGAAACAAGACTTATTTACCATCCACGGACACAACATTTTCACAAGCGTTAGACGAGCATCCTATGTTCCTACAAGCAACCTATCGGAATTCATTCAGAACTATCCACAAGCAATCCAGATGAGTCACCATCATATACAACTACAATTTCGGACACGCTCATACGAACTAGATCTACTACAAAAGAATATCGCACAACAACAACTCGAAGAAACTCTCGTTCAAGTAAAAAACACGGATACTCATCAGTTCGTTGTCAGTTATTTTGCCGTATCTTGTATAGGCTTGATCTTTATATACTTCATCTGGAGGGTCATAAGAAGCCGCATTTATCGTCCGAAGAACCCCCCGATCCCAGCTCCACGAAGTCACGAAGCCGTCACCTTACACCTTTGAACAATAGTTCAAGGCGGGGAGTATGTTAATACCCAGCACAATTTCCTACACAACTGACCTATCACAATTCATAAACACTATACACATTTCAAAACAATCTATACACACTTCACACTTACCTTCCTACCTTAAGTAGGTCACAATTCAAGTCACAATGAAAACCTAAAATTCATTTCTTATACATTGTGCAGAATATGCATATTTCCTTGTTAATAATTTTTTGTTTACACATTCTGTGGTGTGTGCATATAATAATTTTATTTTTGATCAAGTCAATGACACATTGTGCACACGCTGCATATTATAGAATTAGGCAATAAATTTAATTTATTGAACCTTATATTGACTTTTGTTAAATTGTAGAATAAGCTATTTGTTGATTATTGAACTTCTATTGATTTTTGTTAATAAGCTATTTTTTAGTATTTAAGACGATTATGTGAAGGAATAAAATCACTTTCTGTTTAACCACCAAATATTGAGTTTCTCTTAATTCATTGCAACTTCCCCCCACCAGAGGTAAGGGGTTGCATTAATCGAAAGTCAATAACACATTCTCATCAAAAGAAACCAATCAACAATCCCAAACACGTCAAAAAAGAGATCTTCTGGTTCATGCACTAGAAGCGTCTCACGTTGTCAAGGTGATATCACTTTGGTCGACACGTACTTAATCGTACAGCTACTTTTGCTAAAAACATAGAAACAAAATTCGGAAAATAGCCAAATCGGTGTATTTTTCCGTAAACTTTAATAAAAAATCGGGGGAAGGGCAATTTTGCAACAATTTTTGTTAAAAAAATAAATTAGGTGGCGCAACAGTCCATGAAGGACCAGGGCCTAGTGACTTACAAGGGACCTACAGTTTATATGCCGAATCCGAACGGCTAATTTGAGAAAGCACTTTTCATGACGAGAATTACTCTTGGAGGATTTGTCAATTCCTCGCAAGAGGCAGTACCCGTGAAAAAAGTTAGGTGGCACAGGCAGGGATTGAACCCAAGACCCCTTGCATGACAGTCCAACGCACTAACCATCACGCTACGGGTACTACAACAATTTTTGTTGTTATTAATTAAAAAAGTTGAAAAATGACAGATACTTGTTGCTCGATTGAAATTTTACCCAATAAAAGCTGCAAAAATGGTGTCCGAAGGTTGGAAGTGTGAGAAAGTGTTCGATTGTGATGAATAATTACTGTTTATTTAAAGAAAAACAGTTAATAAAAGGTGACAAGCAGTTGTGTTGTGATCGCGTACTTGACTTGCTCGGTAGGTGACGGCGGGCGAAGAGAGGTAAGTAAATTTTTTTAATAGATCAACAATATATTATTTTTGTGATGGCGAAATTCCATTGTTGTGGTGGATGTCAACATACGATGATATCATTTTTGGCACTCACATCATCGAAAGAAAAATTGAAAGACTTCTTGATCAAACATGCCGTTATTCGTACTTGTCTAGGGTGCCAGCAAATGTGTACATTGAGTAAATGCGAGAAATTTTGGCGATGTCAAAAACAAAGAATACAGGTGAAGGGGAAAAAGAAAATTCTCTTGAAATGCAATTTCGTAGAGTCAGTAAAAAGAATACGTTTTTTTCAAAATCAAACATGGAAATATTCAAGATTTGCCAGTTCTCTTTTTTGTACATTTGTACCAATTCATCTTGAGTGAAATTTTTGGAACACGAATTTGGTGTTTCTCGACAGACTACAATAGATTGGGCAAGTTTTTTACGGGAAGTAATGATGGATTGGACTTTGAAACATGATGACGGGACTCAATTCTCAGTCGAAATTTGGGAAAAGGATGTATACTCGAGGTCGAAAAGTTGATGGTCAATGGGTATTCGAGGGTATTGAACGCGATACGAAAAGAATGTTTGTTGAATGTGTCGAAAGTCGCGACAAAGACACATTACTGGCAATTATTAAGAAAAGAATCGCACCCGGAACCAAAATTTTCAGCGACGCGACGGTTGGGCATCGTACGCCTGTCTCGAAAACGAAGGTTATGAGCACGAGGTGGTCAACCACTCTGAAAATTTCGTCGACCCAGAAACCAGCGGGCGACCAAACGCAAAAAAACGAACGAAGTTGGTGGACGCTGAAATCAAAAGTTCCAAAATATGGGAGGAGGAAAATCCATTTTGACGGATACCTCGCAGAAGTTCTTTTTTGTGCGCATTTCCTGATCATAGGATGATCAGGATGATAGGACGAATTGTTCCGAGCTATATCCGGACCCTACGACCCATATAACCCCAAAACCGACGAAATGACCGAAGGAGAAAATGAGAAAATTGGAGAAGAGGAAAATTTGAGGGAAGAGAATAAAGAAGCCAATTCGAGTAATAAGGACTTTTTTAACTTTTTTTTGTATTATAATTTTGTCTGCAGTTGAATAAAAAAGCCATATTTATATTAGTAATCGCATTTATTTCATTTTTTCAGCATGCCCCCCCCCCTTACATACCTAGCTGTTAGTACGCCGCCGCCGTGCTTTCAATTCAAAAAAACTTATTTTAGGCTCCAATTTCAAAAATTTCAATCGAACAACAAGTAGGGTAGGATGGTCTAAGAGTGCGCGGTCGATAAGAGTGCGCAAAGCAATCTACTACAATTTGAGAAGGCAAAGACGACTGAATGCACTCATTTTGGAGAGTTCTTAGTTAGGTTGGCCATCTGGTGAAATTTCATCAAAATGTGATCGTAAACAGAGGTGCTAGGTAGGTTTTAATTTTTGAGCTTTTTTTTTTTGATTTTTTTAATAAAACGAATTTAATTTTCAGTCAAACTTTAAGTTAAAACTATAAACAAAGTACGGAGTGTTGAAAAGGCGAAAACAAATAAAACATTAGAGTAACAGGTAAGTTTAGTTATCAGTGTAGTGCGAAACACATATATATTTTCCAAATACATATCCGAACGTGTAAGAATGCGCACCATAATGAAGTCTAAGAGTACGTGTGAGCACTCTTATACGACATGGTAAGTTTTTGTTTTTTTTTTTAATTTAAAGAAGATTTTAATTATTTTCAGGATGTCTAGAAGGCAAAGGACATCTGAGCGAAAATTGTGCCTTGCTTCAGTAATTGAAGAGGCCCGAATTCGTATACAACAAGGGGAAAGTAAGAAGTCTGTGGCTCGATCACTTGAAATGTCGGACTCTACGCTCAGAAAAAGACTAAAGTCCTTGAAACCGGCCACAAAACTGGGAAGGTTTGACAAAACTTTTACAAAAGAAATGGAGCAAGACCTATGTAAATATATCAGGATGGTTGACGGGATGTTTTATGGCTTGACAACAAAAGGTCTCAGACAACAGCCTACTTCTACTAGTGTAGCTCGGGCAATTGGTTTTAATAAGCCTCAATGTGATCGTTTTTTCAATAATCTATTGGAACTGATGACGAAATATAAATTTTCTCCTCATGCCATTTTTAACATGGATGAGACGGGCATATCGACTGTTCCAAATAAGCCCCAAAAAGTTATTTCTTCGAGAGGAAAACGATGTGTTAATAAAATTTCAAGTGGTGAAAGAGGGCAGAACGTGACAGTGGTCTGCGCAATGAGTGCTAGTGGACATTTTATACCACCTACATTCATATTTAAAGCCTAGTACGCTGCTGATGCGAAACGAAATTTCCCATACAAAAATGACATGACGAAATCATAAACGAAAAATTTCGCTGTGCTTTTCGTTTTTCAGTACGCTGCTGAACGACGAAATGTGTCATTTTAGTGGATAGCTGTACTAGATTTCGTAGTACAATTCTCCACTCTTTTCGTTCTCAATTTAATTGCCCGGTATATTAATTGCTTGCGAAATTTTGACGTTTTATTTATTTATTGAAAAATTTTTCGAATATTTTCGTTTATGATTTCGTCATGTCATTTTTGTATGGGAATTTTCGTTTCGCATCAGCAGCGTACTAGGCTTAAAATTGAACTTCAACTTCCAGACAGAACTCTCCACAAATATTTTTCCGCTGTGGTTTTCGTTTTAATTTCGCTCTGCACTTGGAGACCGCCGAAAAATTTCGTTTCGCATCAGCAGCGTACTAGGCTTAAGCGCAAGAAAATGAAAGACAGCCTGCTGGATGGTGGCCCACCTTCTTCTCTTGGGTTGGTTTCTGATACCAGCTTTATCAATGGCGATATTTTTCCAAATTATTGAGTTTGCACCTTAAGGCAAAATATAATCCTTTAGTTATTCACTTATATAACTTTATTTGTCATCACTTGTAACTATTTTAATAAAATCAAGCTATGAGTTTTTGTATATTATAAGGGGAATCCCCTAATATATATGCTTTTGTATGCATTAATACAATTGTTCTTTTTCTTTCTATTCATTCTTTGTAAGATAGCCTTAGTGGATGCATTAAAGATTATTTGAATACAAAAGCGTTTTTTTATTATTTCAACTGAAAATACCAATAATCAGGATGATAGGACGAATTGTTCCGAGCTATATCCGGACCCTACGACCCATATAACCCCAAAACCGACGAAATGACCGAAGGAGAAAATGAGAAAATTGGAGAAGAGGAAAATTTGAGGGAAGAGAATGAAGAAGCCAATTCGAGTAATAAGAACTTTTTTAACTTTTATTTGTATTATAATTTTGTCTGCAGTTGAATAAAAAAGCCATATTTATATTAGTAATCGCATTTATTTCATTTTTTCAGCATGCCCCCCCCTTACATACCTAGCTGTTAGTACGCCGCCGTGCTATCAATTCAAAAAAACTTATTTTAGGCTCCAATTTCAAAAATTTCAATCGAACAACAAGTACCTGTCATTTTTCAACTTTTTTAATTAATAACAAAAAAATTGTTGCAAAATTGCACTTCCCCCGATTTTTTATTAAAGTTTACGAAAAAATACACTAATTTGGCTATTTTCCGAATTTTTTTCTATGTTTTTAGCAAAAGTAGCTATTCTAGACAATTACCTCGGTAGCAACAAGGAAAAAAATCCTACAAACCCAATTCGGGAACGAATGGGGCTTTTAATTGATATGCCAAAGCAAATTGCTGGAAACACCAATGATGGCAACACTGCCAGAATTTTTTTTTTTAAAATCCTGAACTAACAGCATAAATAACAGGTCTTAATGTTGATTTAATCAATCCCTTCCGTGTTTTGCTTGAAGTGCGAATGTGAAATTAATGCTGAAAAGTTTGGATTATACGCTAACGAAACAAAGGATATCTATCTTCAAAACTATTTCTGGTATTACATGCCACCTTCTATACAAAAAATCCTTATGCACTCGAAGGATATTATTGAGGCTTGCATTTTACTTCTTGGGTAGTTGTCTGAAGAAGCCCAAGAAGTAAATAATAAAGAATATAATATTAATAATATAATTAATTGTTTAAATAATAACTTTTATAAACTAAATACGAGTAGAGTGCATTAACTTTACCAAGTTTATTATTCGTTCTTAATGTATAAGTTACACTTTTTTTAAGCTCAGGTAAGCAAAATATTTTCCAAATAACATATTATTACATAATATATAATCGGTTTTATAAAAAAAAAAAAAAACATTTTTTGACCGCACAATGAATAAAGTTCCGCTAGATTGGCAAAATTACACACTGTGCGACATTGTGGTGGAAGAAACCGATATAGATTCAGGCGATGAAGTCAAATCCAGGGTAAACAAAACAAAATCAAAAAAGCAAGTTTCATGGAGAAAGGGACATATATTATTTGAAAAACAATGACGTGCAATAGATTTGAAAAACCTAAAAGCTTCATCCATTTCAACTACAATGATAATTTCATTCCACTTGAGCAAAAAGGACACGAACAATTGTTCAAGATAAGGCCACCTTTGGAGCAAATACGAGAACGGTTGCTATTGATACCAAAAAAAGTTTCTCGCCGTTGATGAACAAGCCATACCAACAAAATGTCGCCATGAACTGAAGCACTACAATCCAGCCAAGCCACACAAACGGGGCTATAAGAAACAAGTTCTGAGTTTAATTTCTGGATTTAGCCACGATTTCAACTTGTTTGCTGGACACCAGAGCAATACATTCCTTATGGAGCTCCAGATCTGGGAGTTATTAGTCACCGTCTAATCGTCTAATGTGGCAGAAAATGTGTATTTACAAGTGTATTTATTTAAAAATGGTATTTTGATATTGGGGACCGGGTAAGGCTCAACCGCGTACCGAACTCGAGAATTCTGAAAAATAAATTGATGAAGGAAGGACGTGGAAGCATGAGCAAAAAAGTGGCAACTGTTGATGGAGTTCGGCTAAGTTTGGTGTAATGGATCGATAACAACATGATTGCTCTGATGTCACCGTATGTGGGAATGAATCCAGTTACAGAGAAACGTCGTTATTCAAGAAAGGATACAATACAAAACAATACAAGGAATGTATTGATAAATATTGTTATAAAATCGACGGATGACCAATAAATTCCAAAGCACAAACTCCTTTGAAATAACTTAATTCGAAGAAAACGAAAAACAAACTAAATAATCCAAGCAGGAAGCAGGAATTTTTCGAAGAAAATTATGGTCGATTATAAATAAGAAAGATGATAAAGATCAAACATTACAGTTATTTTTAAGTTTACGATCATAGAAGCCATTTCTTATTAATAAAATGTTATTTAATTTTATATATATGTAGGATCCTAAAACTGCCGCACTGGACAAAACGGACGAAATACATAAAACGACAACACTGGTACGAGACAATACAGACAGGACGAAAGAAAACGCGAAAAGCAAAAGGGTCAGTCAAAAAGAATGAACCCTAGTGATAAGTCGTGTGAGCGGTCCGTTTTGTTAACTCAGCAGAAATATTTATTTTTTTGTAATTAAACAATTAATCAATATCAAGAATTCATAAAGTGTTTCTTTTTTGTCAATTTAATTGAGCCAATTAAACAGTTTAAAACAATCAAGGTGTTTTATTTGTAATATTTAATGAACTGTGGGAAGAGAATCCCACATATATGTACATTAATTGTTTTTGCATAGGAAGATTTTGATTTCATATAATTAAAAATTTAATAAGGCTGCCCTAATGAGAAGAGTGTTTTTATTTGAAGTTAATTAAATAAATAAAAAGAATGTAAACATTAAAAAAAATTGATTGTTTTTAGTTGGTTATCATACCGATTCGTATGGGATTATACTTAATACTTGTAAGCGGATGTACAAGGAATTGATCCCGCATTAAAACAAACAAAACAAACAATACTTGGAGTTGTGAAAAACTATGTTCCACATTCCATATTCCAAAAGTCAAAAGGGCATACAAATGACTTTCAAATTTAACTAAAGGACACAATAAAGAAATCTATTAAACAAAGAGGTGGTGTTATTTTTTTTCTTTGTACCTTTGTGGGCAATATATATATAAGGTGGGGGGGGGGCAAATAAGGCCCAGTGCCTAATAAGGCCCAACTCACAGAAAATAACGAAACAAACAAATAACGGGACTTCTTTGCTTTGTTTATGTGAACTCTGTCTGTAGAAACTCATACAAAGCAAAAACAGCCAGCTGCGCGATTCATGTCGTGACCTGCAGTCGATTGAAGTTCGTTGACGGGTGAACAACACCAGAATTATAAAAATGAGCGCGTTATTTGTGTGTTTTGCGGAAAATTCAACGAAGTAAGTACTTTTTTAATATTTTTCGGACAAAGTAAATTCAATTTTGAGTACATCACAATATTTTTTTATTAAAAACGTTTTGATGTTTATAACTTATATTTTTTTTTTCAATTGTCTTTAGTTTTCCTAATAAGGCCCATAAAAAACATGGTGGGCCTTATTGGGCACATGACAAAATGTTTTTTAATCCATTCCATTCTCTGTTTAATTAAATCTTTATTGGATTTCAGCCAAAATGTCAACTTTAACAAAGAAAAAAAGAGCAAATTGGAGCGAGGTGGACATGGGAAATGCCATGAAGCTTATAGAACGTGGTTTTTCACAACATAAAGCTTCCAGGCGCTTTGGAATACCAAGAAGAACACTCAGAAATCACATCAAGAGCGGTTCAAGTAAAAAGAAATTAGGGCGTTCATCTACGTTTACTGCAGAACAAGAGACAGATTTGTGCCAAAGAATAGTGAGGCTGTCTCAGGTTGGAATGCCAATTACTCCAAAGATGCTCCGATACCAAGCTGCAGTTTTTTGCAGTTCGAACAACATCCCTAACAGCCTTAGTAATTCAGAAAATGGGGCTGGAAGAAAGTGGTTGCGACTATTTATGAAACGACATCCGGAAATCTCTGTACGCAAGGCTCAAATGATGAACCCAGCAAGAGCCCAGAAACTCAACAGGCATATTGTCTCTGATCATTTTGAAAATGTAAGGACACTTATGGAAAGGTTAAATATCCAAAACAGACCAGAATGCATATATAATATGGACGAGAAAGGCTGCAGGATTTCCCTCCATCACCAGCAGAATGTCTTGGCCCAAAAAGGATCGAAGCGGGTTCATCAAATTTCCAATGAACATGCCGAAAGTGTGACGATTGTAGGATGTGTTAGCGCTATAGGGACGGCTATTCCACCAGTTATTCTTTTCAAAGGAAAGAGACAAAAGCCTGAATTCATGGACAATCTTCCAACTGGTTCCTTAGTGAAAATGACTCCTGAAGGATACATGAACCACGCTACTTTTGTAGAGTTCATATCCCATTTGGGTAAGTTTAAAACTCCAGGACCATGTCTGCTTATTTTTGATGGTGCAGCCTGTCACTTAGACTATTCCATCGTAGAGGAGGCAGAACGCCACCAAATAACACTGTATTGTCTTCCATCAAATACGACACACGATCTCCAACCTCTGGACAAAGTCGTATATCGATCTTTTGAGCACCATTGGGACCAGAAATTGTTAAGGTTCACTGCAAAGTATCCTGAAAGGAAATTGAACAAAACAAGTTTTAATGTCATTTTGTCGAACGTTTGGTCTAAATGTATGACGTATGATAATGTCACTTCAGGATTTCGTGCAACCGGTTTGTATCCTTTCGACCCAGATGTAATATCGGAACTAGCGTTTGCTCCATCAGCCCTTTCGGAAAAACCATGTCCAGATTTAGCAGGCAACGAAAATATAAACGGCTCTACGGTCACACCAGCCTCGGATGCTGAATCAGACGACATGCCCCTTTCAACTTTAGTTGAAAATGCGAATGCCGTTGTCGTAACAGAGCCAGAACCAGAATTTGGCCTGGCTGCAATGCTACAAGCTATAGAGAGAATTGAAAGTGAGGAAAGTAGCCAAGCCCAAAAATCTCCATTTCAAAAACTAATGCCAACTCCTAAAATAAAAGCTAATAAAACCCTTCGAAAAAAGGCTCTGAATTTTAAGGGTCAGCAAGTGACAAAAAGTTTGTTTATTGACAAGAATAAATCACCGCAGCCTTCAACATCAAAGTCCGCGCGAAAGCAAAATAGTGCTAACGCAGCTTGGTATTGTCATGCCTGCAAACAAGACCGCATGGAGGATATGAGGAAATGAAGGATTCGAATGCCCTGGTGGATGCGAATGAGCACCTGTTAAATACTTAAACTTAACTTAACGCTAAACTAAGTGGCTGTTTTTTTTTTTGTTATTAATTTTTGTAAGTTTTTATGTGATATTTTACCCAAGAAGGGCATTTAAGTTTTTTTTTAAATTGTTTATGAAAAAATATTGTCTTTTTTTGTGTTTTAAGTTAAGCACGTTTTATTTCAGATGGAAATTTTGCAAAAAATCTTATGAAAAATGAATGGGCTTTATTAAGACCCCTTGTTCTTAATAAGGCCCGACGTAAGGTTTTTTTAAATGTCGGAAACATATACTTACATAATTAGAAAATAAAAAAAATATATGTTTTCTTGTAGATAAAATGATACAGATTCATAATCTTTTTAGATCACTCCGATATTTTTAAAAATGTGGCAGAAAATTAGAAAAAACTGTTAGATAGGCCTTATTTGGCTCCCTACCTTACATATAAATTTAATTTATTCAATTCCAAAATTATAAAACTATCTGGAATCATTGGTCCTTCGAACCGGATTTGCAGATTTCCCATGTGTAGGGACAGACAACAGACTAATGCTGGGCAGCGACAGAGGGCCCATGTAAGCATTCGAGTCAGGGTTGCGGGTTCATGAGGGGTTGGATCAGTTCCTCCTCTAGAATGACAATGAGACATATTTATGCACTGAAATATTCATACAGCTTGAATATTCGAATGTCGTATAAAATTCGTATACAGTGAAACAAGTCTCGGGCGACGAATCATTAAATTGGTACAAAAGTAGAAAAAAGGCTTGTCGTATATATTCCCAATTAAATTTTAGCTATTATCTTGAAACCAAAATTTTAACAATAAGAAAACTTAAATGAAAAGGATTTAATTTTAAAAACTAAGAAGCCTTTAAATATATATAAACCAAAATTGATAGCCAATGGAGTGAAATTGATATTATTGGCGATAACCGTTGATAACCAAAGCAGATTTTACTTTAACCCAGGATAGATAAAAAAAATATGCAAGATATTGCAAGATATAATAAATTACTGTAGCCGAAAATCCGCCAGCAGCATAGACGCATTAGGTTAGGTAGTTGAAGAGTAGCAAAGTCCTCTCTCGAGGGACGAAAGTGTCGTTATATAAGACCCTCATCATCCCCGTCCTGCTATACGGTGCAAAAGCATGGACTATGACAAAAGCGGATGAAAGCACCATGAGTCGTTTCGAGAGAATAGTTCTTCGTGTTATCTACGGTCCCGTATGCATAGAAGAGGAGTGGAGGAAAAAATGGAACAACTAGCTGTACGGGTTGTACAGCGACGTCTATGCATAAACAGAATTAAATTATCTTGATATATTGTAGTCAAATCTTTATGATTCACAAGACTTTGCCAGAAGGGCAAAAGTCCAACGACTAAGATAGCTGGGTCACGTAGAGCGCATGGAAACCAATGCTCCGGCCCGGAAAGTCTTCGAATCCACACCCACAGGACAGCGCAGTAGAGGAAGACCACAGATCAGGTGGCGCGCACAAGTGGAAAGTGACCTCACCCAACTTGGAGGGAGAAACTGGATACATCTAGCTAGGGAGCGAGCTAGATGAAGAAGTTTGTTGGGTGAGGCCCTAGTTCACACAGGACTGTAGCGCCACCTTAAGTAAGTAAGTAAGAAATTAATTTATTTGCATAAGTGAATAAAGGTGATTTTAAGGGCAAATTATAAATAGGTCTTTCTTTGGTATTATTTACACATAAAATAATATAATAAAAATTTCTCGCCTAGAATTCGAATTATCTGTGCTCCATGTCTAGATACCGTTCTTCGAATGTTTATTACCTCTTATGAAATGGCAAGCTCATGGAGAAAAAGATAAGAAAATCGTTGCTGACAGAAAAAAAGAAATCCAAAGCAAATTCAAAACTGAGATGAGATAAGTAGTCGATAAGCCAAAACCTGGCTTTGGAAGCACTAATGATGGGAATACTGCGAGGAGATTTTTCAGCGATCCAGACGTTTTGTGGCAAAGATTACTGGATTGGATATTAGGGTGGAGTGACAATTTTTTCTTTGAAATACTAAAAAAATACGCCGCAAAAGTTGCATATAGTTATAAAACCAATTTTAAGAATTTTTATTTTTGTTTTTTATTTTCACCACTAGGTCGCGCAAAGCAAAGAAAAAAATGTATTTTTTTTATTTAGTGTATGGGGTTTCCTACAACTTTGAAATGTATGAACGAGTTTAAGAATGCCCTATTTTTATAAAAACAGACCTTTGTTATTCTATTTTCTTTTTAACAATTTTCTATTTATTAGGTACCTATATTTTAATTCATAGTAGAATTTGATGGGTTTCGGTATGTTCTTCATAATCAATGTTTCTGAAATGTTTCTTTCCTTTTTTCTCTTGCACCGTACCTTGAAATAAAATTTAAAACCAAAAACTTAGTTGCCCGGTATTAGGTGTCATTTTAATAATTCAAAATAAACCTAACTGCTTTTCACTCGTGACTCGTGTCTTACAAAAGAAAATTTGATTTACAAATACTTAAGTGTTCCTTTTAATTATTTTCTACAAACATTATTGTTTAAACAAAAAGTAAGTTGTTGAGATGTATGTACGCCGTACGATTGCCTTGAAAATCGAAAACAATATTTTACTGGAATTTTTTTCCAGAAATTAAAGTCAGAATGGATACTCGCTCACAAAGAAAAGTTTGCCAAATATTTGGAACAGGGAAAATGTTATTGATGCGTCTGTTGCCAACTAACGAATATGTTTGTCGCCACATTTTCTTCCTCGAAGAAGAAGAAATCTCCTTGATGAAGAGAATATCACTCACAGCTTCGAAAATCATGCAAATCTACGTTATGTCTTCAATTCCAAACTTCCGTTTTGAAGCATGCGTTGATAGATTGGTGGCAAATTGAAAGAAACCGTTTGACTGAATCTCCTTTACTAGTGGGTTTTACTGAAGAAGACCTTTGGGAAATTGTGCAACAAAATGAAACCAGTAAGTCAAATCTATTAAAACAGCTTCCATGCCACAGCCAAGCAGTTGAAAGAGCGGTTAAGTTGGTGACCGAGGCTTCCCAGACTGTTTGTGGGTTTAAAAACAGAGATGGACTTAAAAACACTTTGATGTCTCCAAAAGAACTGCCATATTTAGAAACAAAAAAATTATAAAAAATAAAAGTTAAAAAAAAAAACAAAATATGTATATTTAAATACTATCATGTTTTTTTTATATAATAAGATGGAAACGATCTTTTTTAAAAAATTAAAACAAATAAAAAAAGTACGCAGTAGTACGGGATTGCCCGACCCGTTGCGGTCATTTTTAAAACAAAAAAAAATATTAAAACTAAAAATAAAATCTAATAAAACTACCCAACAAAACTTTTGCAAAACTTGCGCGATGTATGTTTTTGTTAGACTTTATGTCCTTTTTTAGTTTTAAATTGCGATGCGCGACCCCTAGCGTTTGTTTTCAAAACTAAAAATAATTTTTTTAGTTCATAAAATGATTAAATGTTTTTTGCTGGGGGTATGTTTTTCAAATATTTTTTCAATTTTTGTTCGATTAAAATTGCGATGCGCGACCCCTAGCGGTCATTTTGGAAACTAAAAATAAAAATTAAAGTTATTAAAATAACCCTATACAACTTTTGCAGGGTGTATTTTTTTCATATTCTTATTTTTTTTTTTCATATAAGATCACTCCACCCTATTAGATATTCAAGTGATAAAACGGTTTAAAGTTGTGTTATAGACAATAGCTAGTTTATATGAAATTGATGTCGACATTCGACAAGTTTCAAAAATATACTATGGATACAGCAAGGCTGTTCGTGGAAAAATATAAGTGGTACCCAATGCCACCCACAATCCACAAAGTTTTAATTCATGGACCACCCATAGTTGAACACTTTGTTGCCAATTGGTCAAATAAGTGAAGAAGCACAGGAGGCACAAAACAAGGAATTAAAAAAATACAGAGAAAACTTCTCTCGTAGAATATCGCGCGTCAAGACTAACGAAGACATTTTGAACTCATTTTTGGTTTCTTCGGACCCATTGATAACCAGTTTACGGGCCAGTAATATTGATGTTGAGAGTGATGTGTACACACTCCAAAAGAAAGTAGTTACTCCAACCAAAAATAAGAGGGAGCTATAATCTGTTCATATCAACATTCAATCGACAAACAAAAACTATATTCAAAATCTAAGATTTAATTTTCTGACGACTTACTTTTTCGGGATGCATGGGCAGTTCTTGAACGGCTTCTGGTTGCTCTTCACTCCAAATGCGGCAATTTTGCTTATTTACGTAGCCATTCAACCAGAAATGAGCCTCATCGCTGAACAAAATTTGTCGATAAAAAAGCGGATTTTCTGCCAACTTTTCTAGGGTCCATTCACTGAAAATTCGACGTTGTGGCAGATCGTTCGGCTTCAGTTCTTGCACGAGCTGTATTTTATACGGTTTTACACCAAGATCTTTGCGTAAAATCTTCCATGTGGTCGAATAACACAAACCCAATTGCTGCGAACGGCGACGAATCGACATTTCACGGTCTTCAGCAACACTCTCAGAAACAGACGCAATATTCTCTTCTGTACGCACTGTACGCATTCGTGTGGTTGGTTTAATGTCCAATAAAGTAAACTGAGTGCGAAACTTGGTCACAATCGCATTAATTGTTCGCTCACTTGGTCGATTATGTAGACCATAAATCGGACGTTAAGCGCGAAACACATTTCGAACCGAACACTGATTTTGGTAATAAAATTCAATGATTTGCAAGCGTTGCTCGTTAGTAAGTCTATTCATGATGAAATGTCAAAGCATACTGAGCATCTTTCTCTTTGACACCATGTCTGAAATCCCGCGTGATCTGTCAAATACTAATGCATGAAAATCCTAACCTCAAAAAAATCACCCATAGAATAGAACATTTTAATAATTACATTTTCTTTGGTATTGATTGAATGTTGGTACGAACAGATTATAGCTTCGCCATTTTGTAAGCCACGAGGCAACTTACTTCTAGAATAGAACATTTTAATAATTACATTTTTTTGCTGGCCACTCGGTGGCTATTTAACATAACAGAAGACTAAGTAAGTAAGGCCATTTATAAATTCACGTGTAATAATACTTATTGTTTTTCCAAATAAAGGATTTGTAACCCACCATAAGAACTGCCAAATTTGTAGTTTCTTTTGCGTTCACTGTCCCAACAATTGACAAGGAAGGTTTTTGAACTTTTGAAGGCACCTAACATCCCATTTGCATCTGATACTTCCGAGACATCAACTTACATAACCTCAGATCATTCTTTTGATAATAGGCTTCCGCAAATATCCTGAAGGGAAGCTCTATTGGAGTAGGAATCTTTGAGTACCTGTAGTTAGTTATCATTTTTTTTAAGCTCCGGAATAAGAGCCTCCCTTAGTGTGTTAAACTACGTCCACTATCCTTTTCTTACAATATTTTAATGTCTGACATGTGTTTTGTGGGAAGGTGAAGTGAGTCGTGCTTTGAAAGCAGGCCGCGTTCCCGAAGTAGGCATTCCGATTCGTTTCTTTTCCTTATTCTTGTTCCTACCTCATGCCCATAGCCACTATCGTAACAAACGATAGCAGGCATACTTTGATGACTCAAACGTGAGCTACCTACATGCATTCGATCAAATTTATTACTTCTATCCAATAATTTTCAAGGATATATTATCTATAGAATTAACTTTGTTATTAAAAAAATGTATTTTGTAAAAATGTACAGTTAGAATTAAGTTTTTTAAAAATAAAAAACCGATAAAAAATCATCTCGTGTGTTTTTTTCAAAGATTTTTGTTATTAAATTAACCACTCGTCTCCTCGCACACTCAAGTTATTAAATCAAATATTACAAATAATTTTAAATCTAATAAATTCTCATAAAATATTAAAATATTTATAATCCAAGTTTCCTATTTGTTAATGTAATTGGTGCAGGACATTGCATTCTTAATGCTTTCATTTTTAAAGTTATTTTTTTAGCTGGTATAGATACACCCATTACACAATTTTATCTTTCTTTTATACCTAAGTACTTAAAAACTAATGTTTAGAATTAAATTCAATTGTTTAAGAAATTATTATGAAAACTATAAACAATAATAAACTCACTTTGAGGTTTGTTTTGTTTTTTGATATTGTTCAAGTCATTGATGTTTCTCTTTTCATTTATCATTTTGTTGTTTAAAGAAGTTTGTCTGGTAAATCACATCCAATGTAGGCATCTTTTTCAACACAATATTTTATAAAGTCGCGCCATTTATCAGTCAAAGATAACAAATGTGGATTGCCACAAACGTATAGTAAAGCTCGAGATCGTGAAATGGCGACGTTCATGCGTTTGGAACTGCATGCGAATCCCAGAGCATATTTAAGATCAATCGTTATCAAATCAGATGAAGAACGGACAGTGGAAATTAATACGATTTCTCGTTCCTAAACAAAAAATGTAGTTTTAAATTTAAAAAAATGTATATAAGAGTTTATAAAAAAAATACTAACTTGTCCTTGAAACTCTTCAACAGTACCAATTTTTGGCATTGCAACATCTGCTTCAGCAAAAAGAGTGCGGAAAATCTTTACTTGCTTCAGGTAGGGAGTTATGATGGCAATTTGATCTGGTTTGACATTTAAACGATAAAGTTGTATTGTCATCAGGAAAATCTATTTGGATACAAAATAAACGAATTAAATATGTATAACAAAATTCATGCTAAGTGGCTTAAATAATGCAACACTTACATGCTTTGCCTCAATTGGATTGTACCAAGAAGGTGAATCAGCATCCTGTTTGTTGACACCACGAATACCATGGAAAAATGTCGCATGCGTATCTGGTCGAGTATCGGAGGGTGGTAAGAGAGATTTAATCCTTTGGAGGATTTCAAATTCACTATTCCCTTTATCACTCAATTTTGGTATCAGTTCTGAATCATAGAACAGACTGTTGTATGCATGTAGAATACTTGGTAAGGCGCGATAATTGAAAACCAACTTAGTAACCAATCGTGGATCATAGCCTGTTTTTGGAAAACGCAATTTATCCTTTCGATAAGGAAATCGAGCACTTAAACGTTCAAGAAACGACAACCTCAAGCCCCGTTCACCAGCAAAATTATTAACAACTATTGGACCCAGCTGAAGGTGATCGCCTACGAGTATGACTTGTCCAAAATTTTGTGTTAGTAAACATATTGGTGTGACTATTTCAGGTTCCGTACATTGGCCACTCTCATCGATGAGCACATGAGTGAAATGATTTTTCGGAAAATCCATCTGAATGAAATTGCTCAGAGTTGAACAAGTACTGACTGTTATTTTATTACGACCCAGATATTTCATCTGACATCTAAGTTTGATTCCTGATTCGGTAACAGTCATCTGTAGGTAGAAGACAATTATGTTTACCTTGAAGAAATAGATTCAATCTATGTATTATGAAAAACTTACCGCATCCTTTGCAGAACCATCCATAGCTATGTCAATGGTAGCACAGTATTGCTTCAGATGATCAGGAATGAGTTCCTTTTCGATCAATCTTTGCGCTACCAAACGAACAAAATCTCCCGGATTTAATACTCCCGAATCTATTAATCGTGTTGAAATCAAATCGGCGGCACTATTTGACGGAGTTCCAACCAATATTCGGCTATTCGGCATGGTTAAAAGAATTTGCAAAATTGTTTCCACCAAGGTTATGGTCTTGCCTGTACCTGGTGGGCCAAAGATCACATAAGGCATACAGCGGGCCTCTCCACGCAAAACTTCCTTCACTGCCTTCTTTTGGATTTCATTCAGATTTTGGTTACACCATTGCTTCGGTGCCAGTTTGCCATTAATTGTCAGGTTGCCCATTTCATCTAAGCCAGCATCAATTTGAATGCTGTCGCTGAGAATAATTTTCGATGGAAACAAGAAATCTTCCCCTCTATTGGAGACAATCTTTTGCACACCATAGTGCTGCTTTCGGAAACTATATCTTGAAAAGTGGAATTCTAGTCGGTAATCTTCTCCGTTGTACTTATTTTGGAAGGCTGGATTAAATTTTACTAAAATTCTATTGAAAAGTACTTTGTGAATGACACCATCATAGGCACGATTATCCTCCTCTTCGGCCCATGGATTTGTGGCGCGCACAGTGTCTCCAATCACTAGAGATGGTCTTTTCTCGGCTAAGTTATCTATTGTCAGGGCAAGATATTCCCCTTCACGAGTGAAATGAGCCCTATCTCGGTCGTATTGCCGAAAATTGACAAAGTGCTCAATTTCTTCAACGTGCAGAAGGGTCTGAAATTTGTTAGTGTAGTTCTTGATATCCAACTCTTTTGTCAAAACAGGATAAAGATTGTCTAAATTGGCAATTTGGTCTGAACGAGGACAATCTATCAGCAATACGTTTCGCAGCTTGTTTGGCACTTCGTAGGCCGGAATTCGATTGGCGATAAACCGACGCAAAACATGGGTTCTCACACCCGGAATAATCTCTTTTTTCTTTGACCAAACTTGATTGGCATAGTTGCGAGAGCGACGTTTGATTGGAACAAAACCTTCTTCAGAATTTTCCTTATTGGGAACAACGTCCATTCCAACGGCAATTTCGATGATACGATATATTTTAAATTTTGAAAACGTAAACAGGAGTTTCTCTTTTGCCAAACCATAGAAACGTGATTCGCAATGCACTGTGATTGTTGTAGTTTTGCCAGGTTCCAATTGCACGGGACAAATATCTTCTTTTATTTTTAATTGGGAATTACGGCGTATACCGGTGAAGTCCATTCGTTGAATTACTTGGGTTTTTTCGCTGTTGTTCTTAAGTTCGATATCAAGTTGTTGAGTCTCAAAAGCCTTTGCAAAATTAAAACGTAAGCCTTCCGTGATTGTTATGACTTGGTTTGAAGACTTATTTGAATCGGATATGGATTTTGGGGTTGTAGTTTTTGGCTTTATTTCAGCACGTTCAAGTAATTGAATAGATAAACAACGCCATATAAAAATTCCCTTAAGAAAAGTAAAAGTTGTATATTATATTTTAAGTATAAGTTTTGAAAATAAGACCTTTATATAGTTTAGAGACTCAAAAATGTATGATATATGTATTACAAAACATAACTCACCCTATCGCATTCAATCATTACAGCACTAATAACATCCCCTTCTTGAAGCTTATCTGATAAATCGATTGTGTCCATTGTAAAATAACAATCGCTATTAATAGTTCCCCAATCATCGTGTAATTTCGTCACAACACCTTGTTCAACTTTTGTTCGAGCAGCATGCACACTTATTGTTTCCAAAATTTCACCAGCAAGATCAACGAAATTCTCATCGGTTTGAACATTACAATTCAAATAGACACGATCACCTTCTTTTGGTATAAATTCAATGCGCACAGCATCTAAATCAACTGTGATTTCCTTATAGTCGGTATCGATTGTTAGAAATTGTCGATCTCGTGACATTATTAATCCGAGTATACTACGTTGGTGAGTGTTGAAATATTTAGGATCTTTTTCTTTTAAGTTCTCAAGTGTTTCTTTAATCTGTAAATAAATGTTATATTGTAAAACAAAAAATTATGAAATTGTATTTCATTAGATTTTTTATGATGTAAACAAACCGAATAGGGTGGTATTTTGGCTATGCATAAAATTAATAAGCATACTTAAAGAGGTATCAAAAGACATATGGCTTTAACACAGACACCATCGGAGGAAATTCGTATTAATAATGGACAAATAATTACTGTTCCAGTTGCCACATAATTATTGCTACAAAACTTCGAAATTTAGGTACCTACTTATTCTATGCTAAATATTTTGTATTATAAATGTGCTACGCCACGCATGGGGCCTGTGCTAAGGCCGATTGCTTTTGAATATAAATTTAAGAAATAGAAGAGCTTGCTAATCATTCCACAATATAGCTTCGTATTCTGTCACCTTAAAAAGAATATCAGTTCGAAGTTGAGCTTACGAGAATAAGTAACGCAAAACCCCATCCCGGATAAGGATCTGTTGATAAAAATAATGGAAAGGTTAAAGCGTTGAAACCGTGCTAAAGAGATGTACATAATGTAAAGTTGCGGTTAAAATAACAGCAGTGTAATTTTCCTGAGGAAAGATATGTTTATGATGGGTGGTAGCAAAGTAAAAGTTCGCTCAGCATAAACATACAAATTTTGTGATTTACAATTAGATTGTTGTGACAATACAATTCAATCAATATTGCCAGATCTGTCACTGAAAAATTTGTCTCGAATGGCTGACAATCGTGTACACACCAAATTAATTTGCAGACAAATGGTTTGGCTCCTAATTTGCAGACAAATATCTACACACCAAATTGATTTGCAGAAAAATTTGTTCATCAATCATTTTGAAGACAAATTAATTTGCAGATGTGGCAATCGTGTGTACACAAAATTCATTGGGAGATCACCAAATTTTTTTCATTTTCTGACGTTTCTGCAAACGTCTGACAATGAATAAATTTGCAGATGCCGTTTGAGGAACATTTGCAAATTTATTCATTGGCAGACAAATTTTCTGACTGATGCGATGTGTGACAATGAGCTGAAAATAAATTTGCAGATCCAAAATTTGATTTGGTGTGTACACGGTTGGCAGAAAATCTACAAATGTTTGCAAATCTATTGCTAGCTATTTGGCCAAATTAGTTTGTCTACATTGTCAGACAAATATTTGGCAACAGATTTGCAGATGTTTGTAGATATCTGCAAACCGTGTACACACAAATTAAAATTTTCAGCTCATTGTCAGCTCATTTTCACACATTGTCAGACGTTTGCAGATCTGACAATGATTGTCAGACCTGGCAATCGTGTACACTAAGCTTAAGCATGATGAGAAAATAACATTTATGCGGCTCCTGCCCAAACTCAAATGGAAAAAGATTAAGGCTGAGGAGTATCGACGATCTCTCGACTTGCAACTCCAATCACTTCAAATCGAGGATTTTTCTCTCTTAGAACGGATTGTGAAAGCCTCATACCTACAAAAAGGACTCAGCCAAATGAACAAAAATACAAAAAAAGAACCTTGGTTTTGACGAAGAATGTCTAAAAGCTCGTAAAACATCATTTGCGTGGTTGAGGATTTTCCGTAACTCCACCCAAGAATTATTTAAGGGTTTATAGGCCAATAAGAAGTTTAAAGAGCTTTTTAAGACTAAAAAAAGTTATACGCTGAAAAGCAAGCAGTCCGATTAGCATCTTCTAAAAACCCCGCTGATTTTTGGAAACTAGCTAGGGAGCTGAATGGAAAACGTTTTACTATCCCCACAAAACTGTCTTCAAATTTAATGCTTTCCCATTTCAAGGACCTTTTAAATCCTGTAAAAACGCCGACAAAGTGGCAATTCGCAGCACCTGGATTCGTAGTTGACTCTCTGGATTGTGCATTTACATGTAGCGAGTTGGAAGAAACGCTGGAGACGCTTAAAGATTTAAAAGCAGTCGGTTCGTATGCTATTCCAGTGGAATTTTTTAAGTATGGGACTGTCATGCTCAAAGAACACCTTTTAAAACTTTTTGATACAGTTTTGGAGGGAGAATTGTCGCCAGATGAATTTCGAGATGCTATTATATTTCCAATCCACAAAAAAGGATCGTTTTTTAATGCAGCTAACTACAGAGGGATTTCCTTTTTTAATGCATCTTACAAGATATTTACAACGATGATGCATAAGCGTCTTGTTGGTTGGATTGAGACCGGAAACTTGCTGAGGGGGTTCCAGGCTGGATTTAGACCAGGATATTCAGCAATAGATAACATTTTTATACTCAGGAACTTGGCAGAGAATTTCTTGAAACAAAGGAAAAAGCTGTATGTATTTTTTATCGATTTTAAAGCAGCTTTTGAAACAATCGATCGAGGTGCACTATTCTATAAGCTGTATAGTCTTGGGATATCATTAAAGTTTGGTCGCGTTCTTGAGCACCTATATAGAAGAACAAGGGCGGCTGTGTGGACAGTTGAAGTACCCTCAGACTGGTTTGAAACCTCATCGGGAGTGAGACAACGTTGTACATTAAGCCCTACTTTGTTTGCACTATTCATAGATGACCTTTTAGACTTCCTGCCGGGTGGAGTGGATTTCGCAGGGATGCGGATTAAGGCACTTCTGTTCGCAGATGATCTAGTCATGTTTGCACATTCGCCGGAAACTCTGCAGCTCATGATTAACAGGAATGGAATTTAATAGTAAATATAGATAAATCGAAGGTTATGGTTATTAAAAATGGTGGTGGCCGTAATGCATCAAATGAAAAATGGAGCTATAATCGCCAAAATATTGAATGTGTGCGAGACTACAAATACCTTGGCATTACTGTTAAAAATAATTTAAATATGGAAAAACACTTGAAGGAGAAATTGGTAATGGCGAAAACTGCTATTAATATGACCTGGAAACAATGCTTCATGAATAAGTGTATAGCACATAGTAGCAAGTTTAAAGTATTTGAAGCAGCAGCTGAGAGCATACTTTTATATGGATCGCAAGTATGGGGATGTAAAAAGTACAATTCGGTTAAAAAACTCCTAACGCACTTTATAAAAAGAATATTTCATTTGCCGAAAAATGCGCCAAACTACGTAATAATGCTGGAACGGGCGGACTTCTTACTTACCGTTTTTAAAATGAATGATTCACGGGTCGTGAAAAGAGTGGCCATAAAAGCCATACAAGATCAAAACAGTTGGTATCGAGAGTGGCAAGATCTTGCTGAGGAATGTCAAATTAATTTTAATTTACCCATCGAGGATTTAACAACCGCTAAAAACATCTTATATGAAGTCATTTTAAAGGTTGAAGAGAAATGTAGAGCTGTCTAATTCTTTGTACAGAACAACTTACAGCAGATTACATCATAACCTTGCAGAGAACAACTATTTTAAGGATTTCAATAATGTCCGTGTGATTTCTATGATGGTCAGACTACGTATTGAACTAATAGATTTAAATTTCATTCCACACAGACCTGATTTACCCCTAGAGTGTAATATGTGCAACCTATCAGAAAGAGAGGATACTGTCCACTTCTTGGGAAAATGCCCCATTCTCAGAGAAATCAGAAGGAAAATTCCTTCTTCAGAAAAGATTTTTTATCGGAAGATCAAGTGATAAGTTTATTGAATGAAATGAATGTTGCCAATCTCTACGAATTTAACAAAACTGCGCTTAGATATAGGACTGCTATAATGAACGAAAATTTCTGATTGTGTTTCTATTCACTGTTTTTTTTTTTAATTATTTTTAATCTATCATGAATTGTACATTGTTAAAAAATTATAAATACCTATTTTAATATTGAAAAGTAATTATATTGAGGGCTTTTTACATTAATTGTGTTTTGTTGTCAATCTGGCAGACGGCAATCGCCATGCTATAATGATTTTTGTAAACATTTTTGTTGTGTAATGTAAATTTTACTTTAATTCAATAAAATCTGTATCTATCTACAATTAGATTTAGAACTTTCACGTTTTGATTAAAAAATGAAAAAAAGAAGCGGAAATGTCCTTTTCCTCGGAATATTTATTTTCTTCGAAGTAACTTAACCTTAACCTTACCTGCTTGATACTGCTATAAAGAAGCATTTTTGAAGGGTAATGTTCAGTATGATCTCTAGTAGGGTAACTGCACTATTGACTAATTTTCGTACGTACCGCAGACATGTTTCATGTTTGTAAGAGTTTAGAGATATTCTTTAATGATGTTCTGAAGAAATCATTAGTATGAAGTTTTAGTAGTTTTTGACTTAATTAAATAAATCAGTTAAGGTTTTTGTAAAATATACTTTAATCACATTTGTGATTTAAAATATATGCACAATTCAATGTGACATTCAACATGAATGCATTGTTGTACAAATGTTTAACCCTTTGGTTCCTAGTGGTTTCTCAGTAAATCCAAAGTTAATATTTTTTTGAAATATTGCTAACGATTTTATGACGAAACCAAGTATATGTACTTATATTGACACTTCCCAAGAACAAGGGTTAAACAAAGGAATTTGAGCAAACAAAAAATTAACAGCTAGAGTGAGAATCAAATTATTACGGCGACTAGAATTAAAACGATTTTAATGAATTTCATTTTATTTTCAAAGCCCTCTTTGGAGCTATACAAGTAAATTTGTAAATTTTAAGGAACACGAAGAGAAAAATAATCGAACGGAGAGAAATTGAATCCAATATTTCATAATGTTTCTAAGTTAAACTTGAGTTTAATTATATTTTCTATAATGTATTTTGATTGCCGTGGGTTAATTCTTCAATATTTTATGTTGAATCATTTAATAAACTTATATTTTTATCGACTTAAGAAGTAGTTTGGTTAAAACAAGATTTATATTCATAGACTCATTTATCTTTAATTTGTAGTTAACTAAAACATGTATTTGGCAAAAGCACTTTATGCATACAATAATATAGAGAAATTGGCATATATACAATTACAAAAACAAACAAACAGCATATTAAAAAATGTCACCCAGAACTGTCCCTAAGAACACCAAAAGGACTCTCAAAAGGTCAAGCCATAGTGACGGAGGAGTCAGTCAGGAAGTGGTTCCGGGAGTTGAAGGAATATTTGGAAGAAGTAAATGCCGCAGATGTGTTCGAAGATCCTTTGAGATTTAGCTCCGAAAAGAGATGACGTTTTAGGGTGGAAGAATCTATATAGTTTCTTCCAGAAGCGATAAGGAAACGCCATTTTTCGGAAAGATCTTTGAAGACGTCGAAAGCGAAGTAGATGTTAAAGTTATGCAAAGCAATAATGCACTTTATTGACAACTTTTATGTTTGTTAAGTTTTGAACTTATTTTTTATGTGAAGGTAAGTTTTTAAGGTATGTACATATGTTTAAAGACGTAGGTTTTCAAGTCTTTTAGGTTTTGTTTTTTATTTTTGTTCAGTTTTGTTTGTATACATTATCATAAATATAGCTTTTGAAGTTATTTTTTTATTACATTAACCATAAATTATTATTATCTGACTACTTATTATTATTTGACTACTCAAGAATCATACTTTTATCTTATTAAAGTTAAATAATTTGTTTTTGGGTAAAAATTTAGTTTAAAATGTAATAATCTACACATTCCAACTAATCAGATAATTTGATTCTATTGCGCAATTAAACATTGGACTTTTAATGACCCCTTAAACACACAAAAAACTGGTGCCATCACCCTATGCAGCCATGATGATAATTTCTCAATATTGAGTTTTTAATTTTGTATTGTAATTGTGTAATTTATACGTTATTCAACGCAAATAAACATTTTTTCAATTGCCCAATAATACAAAATATCATCGTTGTGGGAGCCAATATTCAATTCTGTTTGTAATTATTCAATGATTCCTATGTATGATTCTTCGACAAACCGTCCATAACAATTTCTTACAATATGGATTTTTGTATGCAAAAATTTATTGTAAATGCCCATAAAAGGTGTATTAAGGAATTTGTTTCTAAAAAGTCAATGGTTTAGTACCTTAGACCCCCAATTCTGAAGTAAGAACTAAGATCTTAAACATAAACTCGGATAAAATTTGTTTGCAGAGTTCGATTTTTAATAGTCTACTGCACAAATCAAATATGAATATAAGAAATCCAAGGCTCATTTGAACCCAGGGTGACAAATCCTATGCTAGCTAATGCGAGGCATTTTTTAACTAACTCGATCTTTGGATGGTTCTGAACAGAATCCACTTAGAAGGTATGATCTTACCATTTTTGGATTTAAATATATCAGAGGGAAAAAACTAATTGAGAGAGTCAAATTTCCTCATCTTCGTCCCTTCGAAACCTTTTGCGCTTATTTTTTATAGCGTGTTGAATTCGTATCCGTGTATACTTGTTTTCATCTCGGAGAAGAGTACAAAAAAAAAAACATCAGTTCTGATGTTGCGACATTTCTCATTTTTGTTTATTGATAGCCAAGAAGGCTATGTTTTCTAAAGTCTCATTATAATATTTGCAATTCTCATAAATTTATTTCTTTAATTTTACCAACATCTTGTCGTTTTTATATCTAGAAAAATACTAAATATAATTCAAATTGATTCTAGCAAAACATTTTTGTTTGTCAATAAATAACGGGAAAAGTTGTAACGGTAGATCATGGTGAATTTGTTTTTCTCTTCTTTTTCTCTAAGTTACAGATAGATGGCATTATCAACCAAAAAAAGAAAGGATGTGTGCAGAAAGAGTGTGACAAGGTTAAGGTTTTTTAAACTAGACTTTATTTGTATATACGAGCGAGTAAATACTTTTCATACATTTATGTTATATTTATTTCAACAGTAATATCTTAACCAATAACTTAACTAATGTATTATCTAAAATATACTGCATCAAATTATTTATTTGTGTTACTAATGGGTGATTTTTTTGAGGTTAGGATTTTCATGCATTAGTATTTGACAGATCACGCGGGATTTCAGACATGGTGTCAAAGAGAAAGATGCTCAGTATGCTTTGACATTTCATCATGAATAGACTTACTAACGAGCAACGCTTGCAAATCATTGAATTTTATTACCAAAATCAGTGTTCGGTTCGAAATGTGTTTCGCGCTTTTTTATCGACAAATTTTGTTCAGCGATGAGGCTCATTTCTGGTTGAATGGCTACGTAAATAAGCAAAATTGCCGCATTTGGAGTGAAGAGCAACCAGAAGCCGTTCAAGAACTGCCCATGCATCCCGAAAAATGCACTGTTTGGTGTGGTTTGTACGCTGGTGGAATCATTGGACCGTATTTTTTCAAAGATGCTGTTGGACGCAACGTTACGGTGAATGGCGATCGCTATCGTTCAATGCTTACAAACTTTTTGTTGCCAAAAATGGAAGAACTGAACTTGGTTGACATGTGGTTTCAACAAGATGGCGCTACATGCCACACAGCTCGCGATTCTATGGCCATTTTGAGGGAAAACTTCGGAGAACAATTCATCTCAAGGAATGGACCGGTAAGTTGGCCACCAAGATCATGCGATTTGACGCCTTTAGACTATTTTTTGTGGGGCTACGTCAAGTCTAAAGTCTACACAAATAAGCCAGCAACTATTCCAGCTTTGGAAGACAACATTTCCGAAGAAATTCGGGCTATTCCGGCCGAAATGCTCGAAAAAGTTACCCAAAATTGGACTTTCCGAATGGACCACCTAAGACGCAGCCGCGGTCAACATTTAAATGAAATTATCTTCAAAAAGTAAATGTCATGGACCAATCTAACGTTTCAAATAAAGAATCGATGAGATTTTGCAAATTTTATGCGTTTTTTTTTTTAAAAAAAGTTCTCAAGCTCTTAAAAAACCACCCGATATAAAAAGTCGAATTAATAAAGTTCTACAATTTACCGGGAATATTTATATAAAATATGCATATTTTTTTCAATTGCGGTATCAATCGACATTTCCTGGGCGATAATGTTAACTTAACATTTACTTGTTATGAATTACTTTTTCAGCTTTTTATTTCACCAAAAAAATCAAATATGAAATTTGGCTAATAACTTCAGGTTTAGCCCTAAAATCACTTAGTTTCAGCATTTTGGAAATCTGGTGAGTAATGTAAAGAAAAAAGACAACGAGTACACACAAATAAAACAGGAATGGACAAAGAGATGGTTATATACAAATGTTTGCAATGTTTCTGTTGTTTTATTTTCATGATCCGTGTTTAGATTCTGTAACTCTCGCATCGGCAAAATTAAGTCGATAAACGCTGAAAATTGAAACAAATCATGAGTTTTGTTGCATTTTTCAATCGTCTGAGCGAAAATTAAACGCAGCTAACAATTTAAATAGTAATAGTAGTAGTCATAAAAAGTGCTTTCAGAGTTGTGTGTACATTTCTAGGTCGCAAAAATGGTTGATTTTGCCATTTCTTCCGTTTTTTGTTCAGTGTTGCCATACTTGATTTTTGTTTGTTGGGAATTTCTTTGATTTTAGTGCTCAAATGTAAAAAGTACTTTGCATATACCCAAACTCGCACCCACCCCAAATCCTACAGTGATCCAAGCAGGGGGTTGCAGGGAGCAGCATACCCCCCCCCCCCTACATTCCCAACTGTTAGTTCGCCGTACTATCAATTCAAAAAAACTTGTTTTAGGCTCAAAAAACGAAATACAAAAAAGTAGGGTTAAGTCCTAAAAAGAAAATGTTTTTTTTTTTATGAATGATAGGTGTTTCCTCGCCTTAATATTTAAAACATGTTCTATTGAGGAATCTACCTAACTGTAAACAAAAAATCAGAAGCAAATTCGTGCTGCGGTAATGGAAAGTCGCCCCCTCTGGACTACATATCCTCCAGTTGTATTCGCTGCTTCGGAGTTATAAAGTATTTACTTAGATTTATTGCACTACTGCGGAAACAATTTTTATTTTTTCATTTTTCTTTAAAAAAATGAAATCTAAAAGAAAAACTTACTTCTTCTTCAGTTTTGACTTCGTCGTCCCACAAATTATCCCCATCCATCATATTCACTTTAACCACCCTCAAGTGATCTGATTGAGAATTCTGGTAGACCATATATTCAACCGTGCAACCAACTTTAAACTCATGGAATTCCGATGCAGCCGAAGAATCGAAAAATATCGAATTATCAATAATTCCATTGTTGCTTCTCAATGAAGTTATAACTCCAAGTCGTTGAGCACAACTCACTTCTCCCTCTTTCAATGGGAACTCATCCTCGGGTATTTTTTCTTCTTCGATAATTTGTTCATTTTCCAAGTCTTCCTCAAAATGACGAGTTTCTTCCTCCAATTTTTTAGCAAACTGTTCTTTTTGATAATCATAATCAAAAAGATTATAAACATGTTTAAACAAAGAGAACATGCTGAATGTTTTTCTTTTTTTTTAGTTTTAGTGTGCGAAAAAGGAAAACAGGATTCTTTCTTATTTTGTTTTATGAATTATTGTTGACCGGCTCGTTTCTCTAGAGGATCATACATCCATTCAGTTTCTTTGAGATAATTCAATTCCTTGCGTAAATTCTGCAAACGTTTTAAGTGATTCTCTTTTGTGGAAATTTTGAACCCACATTCGCTGAGAATGAGGTATTTGTAGCTCGCAAAAATTTTCTCAGAATGGGACTCGGGTTTTTTGTTGGGGGGCTGCTAAAATTATAGTTATGCAAATATAAAATACAAAATTAACAAACGAGGACATTTGTGTGTCTTAATTGCAACATACATACCTCTGCAGAAACGTCGGATGTACTTGGACCTTCCGATGTATTTATCTCAGTCGACATAACTAAGTTATGATTACTAAGATAGAATATTTCTTGGTCTCTGATTAAATCAGATTATTACGATAAGGATTAAGACAATAAGATTAATTTATCAAATTAATTTGATTCTCTATTATTTTTGATTGAAGTCAAATTTAATTACATTCCAGAATCCAGAATACCCGGCGTCTAAAAAAGCAAAATTTACAGTTGCCGCGCCGAGATCGCACCAAGAAAAGCCAAATTGCGAAGTGAAAGTGAAAGTGAACAAACAACAGGTACAGGGATGGTTTTTTGAAAATGAACGCGTTCAAAGTTGTAATGAAAAATTATGGAACATTCACATTATAATCCAAAGATATCCAGAGTTGTAATCATCTATGGTGATTTTTTAACTGACATTTAATATAAACAATTTTATCTGTGTGAGGTGATAACATTGAATAATTAGAAGTAGAAGGGGACGCAACCACTTAAAATAGAAACAATCTTTTGCTTTGTATATATATCGGAATAGTACTATCATGAAGAGGAACGCTCAGCATGACATCTTTTGATGACCTTCCTAAAGATTTTGTTCCACATGTTTGACGTGTGGAATGTATTGCGGTGAGGGGAGAATGAGCGAGAATTCCAATATAAAATAATAATTTTCCAGATAATTGAAGAAATGAAGATAGAGAAGAATTTATACAAATTTAGCGATAGTTGGAGGGAGTCAATGAAAAGGCATTTTTGTAATTATTTTTAAATGCATATTCTATACAAAGATGTATAATGTGTTTTTTTAGGTAATAGGTATTTAGGAGTTTTTACAGTATATTCAAAAATATCAACAAGGTAAAAAAAGGATTGAATGAGTACAAACTATTTCCGGTTCCCAATTAGAAACTTTAAGTAGGTACTTCTTTTTTTAAATTCAACTAAAATGGCAATGAGAAAGAAAATTCATATACTTAATGCTCATGATGGTGAGATATTCGTAGGTACGCATTTATAAGGTGAAATGAAAAACAAATCTTAAATTACTAATAAAATAAATAAATAAATTAGGTGGCGCAACAGTCCATGAAGAACCAGGGCCTAGTGACTTACAACTCTCAACCATTTCTGTTTGCGAGTAATGTTGTCAGAGATGGAAGGGACCTACAGTTTATATGCCGAATCCGAACGGCTAATTTTGAGAAAGCACTTTTCATGACAAGAATTACTCTTGGAGGATTTGTCAATTCCTCGCAAGAGGCAGTACTCGTGAAAATTACTAATAAATGATTCTATTATATTCACGTTCAAAAGTGGCAGCCCTGTCCTATTTCTTTCGAATGAAAATTGTAGCGTTTTTGAGATATGGACGACGAAAAAAGCTTTCCACGCACAGACAACTCTCTCCAAATCTCTGATTTAGATTTTATAGAACTTGAAACGTATCGAGAAATACCAAAATTTGCAATTCGATAAGTTAGATCGATTACAATAACTACCTATGGGAATTGAAATTATACCCATTGTACCTAAGTAAATACATATGTATGTAGATATTCCAATATATTTTTCTTTACAATTACTTCTTCAAGACATTCGATGAACTTACAATTAAAGTCTATAATAATCCAGTCGAAATAGACATCTCACTTCGGAATAATTCGCATATGAAAAAAAGTCCTCATGAATCCCAAGTAAGCAATCAATAATTTAAGGGAGCATTTCATAAAAATCTACGGGACCATTTTTGAGAAAATTCCAATTTTCTATTTTTGACCAACAAAAATTGTATGAAATACTTGCCAGATAGTTTCATTTAATCGCAAGAAAAAAAAGTACGTATACGCCTGATTATACCTTACTTACTATTTTATTTGTTTAAAGCGACCATGATCACCATAATAAGTTTTAGCAAATCTTGAAAAAATTGTTAGAATGTTTTTGATGAAATCAAAACTGAATGATTTTCTCTTTAACATATGGTAGCCGGATTGTGCTACATTCCTTAAAAATATTGAATACTTAAATTTTCATTAATTGAGTTAGGTATAAGTTGATTGGCATTTTCAAACTTGCTATAAAACAACAAAATGTTTAAGTACCTACAGTTCAGTAATAATAACATTAATGAAAACTGATGTAGGTGTTAAAAACATTTAATAAAAAAGCAACGAAAAGTTTCCAAAAAATGCCACGCAAACATCACCATAAAAATATTCATGTTTTGTTTATTTATTTTATTATTTTTGGCTTCATTGTTTACAACCAGTTAGGTATTTAAAAAAAGTTATTCCACCGCTTAGCACTACATGCCAATCTCCTTAGATACTACTTACATACATACCCACCCTCTAACTACATATACCTACCTTATAAAAATATAAATATTAGAAAATGTATATGGGTGATTATACAAAAGTTGGGTAACTCGATGTCATCAACCAATATATACAAAGTCTGATTATATTTTATTGAGATTGCAATTTATTTTAAAACAATGGAAATACCTATATTTAGTCACCCAATTTCAGTTCTTCATTTTGAATACAAGTTATTAAAAAAAGACAATTAGTTCTTAAAACGTCAGTCCCCTGGCATGTCACAACCCTGAAAACCAACCATTAAGTGACTGTCTATTAAACATTATCATTGATTTGAGAAAACTTATTAAATTAATACAATCTGCGATGTATATAGTTTAATATATACTACAACTTTCATAATTCAGTGTTCTCCACTTTATTTAAAAAAATAAGAAATTTTGTGTTCAGTTTTATTCGTCAGTTTCTTGTGTGTTATTTAAATTTAAAATTCGTACGAAATATCGCCGACTCAACGTCAAATCCCACTTTGAATTTTAATGTTGGTAATAAAGTTAGTAGTACCCATGGCATGATGGTTAGTGCGTTAGCGTTGGACTGTCATGCGAGAGGTCTTGGGTTCAATCCAGTGTTACCGCTATGCGACTTTAGTCGCATTTTGACCCTTTTTTGTGCCTCATGCGACCATGATACGACTTTTTAAAAAATTGTCTATTTTGACCCTTTTTAAAAAATTATGCGACTTTTTTGACCCCATCTCTAGAAAAATACATTGAAAAGATAAGTTATTTTCTTAATTCATACACAATTTCCAAACTTCCATTGAAATAAGAACATTACTAACACTGTCACACATAATTTCAATCTATAAAATGGAATCAAGTTGAAATTGTTTGGGGGTCGACTCGATCACTTTCGCTCAGAATCGAAATCTTGCTATTTTATCATAAAAATTCATTTCAACCTTTCGACTCTGCATATAAATGTAGTTAATAGTTAACAATTTTAAGTTTGTATGAGTAATTTTGGTTATTTCACCACTCCGTTCCTCTTTAACAAAGTTTCTAAGCTAAGCGGTTAGGTGATTTTAGGGTCTTCAAGCTATTTTTGATGTACCAGAACACAAGCTTCTTAAACTCAGCTCTACAAGGTGGCTTTCATTTGGATTTGAGGCTGTTGCTTTCCGAATGGTTGAGCAGTCGGTAGTTCTGCAGCATGACTTTGTGAGGGCAAAGTTTGAAGAAAAGTCACCAAACCCTTTTTTAAAAATTTCGGACATCTTAGGAAATCTTAACAACACAAACTTAATTTATTTGAAGTTTTTAAAGTATGTTTTATCAATAATGAATAATTTAAATAAACAGTTTCAGAGTGAATCCTCTCAAATAATTCACTTAACCATTTCATTTAAAGACATTTTGATTATGATGTACAAACATTTTTTAATAAAAGAATATATACTACCCACTAAAATTGAAGAGATTAATTTTATAGACCTAAAAAATATAAAAAATTGTAAGTGATATTTAGATAGGGAATGAAGCGAAACATATATAAAACAAGAAAGTATTTCCAGTTCGGATATTTAAAATATAAAAAGTAAAATTCTTATTTATTACCAAATAATTTGCAGGCAAATTATTTCAAGGTTTGATATTAATGATAGGAAGTTTTCGGTTTTGAGGCACTTGGATCCTCAAGTAATCAAACTAGGCGAAGAGTTTAATTATAATGATCTAGTATCAGATTATCAACACCTTACAATTCAGCCTGAAAAAGTAATTGAAGAATACAAGCTTTTAGAATTCAAAATTCCTGAAAAGAATTATGAAAGTTTCTTGGAACTGTCAAATTTGGAGTAGTTTTGGCATAAGATCGGGGCAATTAAAAACCCTCTCGGAGAATATGTTTATTCAACTTATACTCCTTTGTCAAAAATATTTTCACACTTCCACACAGCAGTGCGTGTGCCGAAAGGTTAACAATTCTAAAAAATAGATTAACGAACCGCCTGTGTGTGGAAACATGTAATGCAATGCTCTCTGCAGCAAATATTTTAGAAAAGCAAACTCTTGATGAATGGAAACCTTTAGAGGAGCTTATAAAAAGCTACCGTAAATTCCTAAAATGTACCTTAATTTTTGTATTTCAAAAGAACTGAATAGAATATGAATTTATTTATTTTTTAGTTTAACTTTAAAACTTGAGTTAATATAACTTAAATCGACCGAATTGACTGTTATTGTTATTTGATTTTATATATGTACAATGTACATACTACATACATATACATTTTAACGTATTTATTAAAAAAAGGAACGTGTGTGATATAAATCGAATGTATTGAATACTAGTATAAAAATTTATTTTTCTTAGAAGGTATACCTAATTAAAAACTAAAAACAACTCTTTTTTTTGCAATTTATACAGATTTCGTTTAATTTAGGTATGTATTAAAAAAAAATCTAAATGCGACTTTTTTTTCATTTGACCCTTTTTTTTGCGACCTTTTCAAAAATCCCAGCGGTAACACTGGTTCAATCCCTGCCTGTGCCACCTTAATTAAAAAAAAGAGTTTTCACGGGTACTGCCTCTTGCGAGGAATTGACAAATTCTCCAAGAGTAATTCTTGTCATGAAAAAGTGCTTTCTCAAAATTAGCCGTTCGGATTCGGCATATAAATTGTAGGTCCCCTCCATCCCTGACAACATTACTCGCACACAGGAATGGTTGAGAGTTGTAAGTCACTAGGCCCTGGTTCTCTATGGACTGTTGCGCCACCTAATTTATTTTTTTTTAATAAAGTTAGTTGCGGGTCGCACAATTTGACGGCCACCATAACTGTACCAGAGTTTGGGTTATGTTCCTCCTCTGGGGTTTCCACCTTGCAGTGGTGGGGAGGCTTACGCTTAAAATTTTCAGCTGATCAGTTGTAGACTTTTATTTCTTAAGTCCTCAGCTGGCCAGCTGAGATCTTTAGGCAAACCAAGAGAAACCCAAAAGACGAAAAACCATGAACAGTACACAACAAAAGAACGAAAAACCAGCGGGGATATACGCTGAAACGTCGACAGAAGTCACGGCTGCCGTCGCGGGCTTTGCCTCTCTAACAGTAAGAGGGGAGAAGTCGCCAGTGACAGACAAGAACGTACATAAGGACACCTTCGTCAAGCAGCGGTGTCATGGACGTAACTTCACTAAGTACTAGGACGACAAAAACGGTGATCGAGAAAAAGACTACCAAAACTCTCACCGTAGACAGAATACTACATAGGAGAATACGCAACACTGAACGGACAATTCTACGCCTATCCAACAAAGATCCGGACTCCTTAACGGCAAGGGATAAGATAGTGCTCGAAAACGCTACACGTAACCTTAAGACACTGACAGCAACGAACAAAGACAAAAATATAGGGACTAAGAACCTGATGAAGGAGAAGGAGATGGTGGGCCATGTGCCTCCCCTGGACCCTGATTCAGTGGCAAAAACGTCCAAAAGAACAAGGCAGGATGATACACTTTCGCCCACGAAAAGATCACCCCTGCAGAAAAGAAAAAAGACCTTGGCTACAGAAGAGACGTTAGAGGCGCGCAAATTCGCCATTGCGGATTTCGGCAATCCCTCGAGAAAACTCTCAGAAGACCAATGGCAATTATTGGAAATGAGAATCCTGGATGAGGTTAACGATGCTATCGTTAATAGCAGGCCACCACCACTCTTTGGGAACCTCAAAACCATCCATGGGTTCAAAGTTCTGACGTGCGAGGACGACAATACCCTCGTTTTCCTGCAGGACTTCGTCAAGAGAACGATAGCTCCCTGGCCCAACGCTGATCTCCGCTTGGTCGGTCCGAACGAAATCAGCGACTTCGTCAAACCTAAGGCCAGAATGACGATCAAAGGTCCCGCGATACCCCGAGATCGCGTAGAACGATATCTCCAATCTCTAAATACGGAACAGCTAAGTCAGAGCTGGAAAGTAATAGAAATGGGAGAAAGAACGGAAGAAGGTACAGAAGTGGTGGTGCAACTTAGCCACAAATCTATACCCCTTTTGCGGAAAATGGGATTCAAGGTACGCATCGGCATAAACCGGTGCAAACTGCGGCTAATAACAAACAAACCAAAACAAGTAAGTAACAAAATATGAGCATGAAATTGATTCAAATTAATCTTCATCATAGTAAAGCCGCCAGCTCCAATCTTGTCTACATTTTGGGAAGTAGACAAATTGACATTGCCCTAATTCAAGAACCCTGGATTTCAGGTGGCAGAATTAGAGGACTACACACTTCAGACTTTACACTATACAAAGCCACACAAGTAGCTAATAGTAATATAAGATCTTGTATTTTAGCCAGGAAGAAGTTTAATCTCTTTCTTTTAGCAAATTACAGTGATCCAGACCAATGTGCTGTGAAAATAGAGAGGAAGGGACTCCCACCACTGATCCTGGCATCGTGCTATATGCCGCATGACGGACAAGAAGGGCCTCCCGCTAATATCACAAGCCAGCTTGTAGAGAAAGCTGCCTCTGAGGGATGGGACGTGGTACTAGGCTGTGATACAAACTCACATCATACTCAATGGGGTAGTACCGACATCAACAACAGAGGTGAGTCTCTTTTTGAATTTATACTAGACCATAATCTTTTAGTAGCAAACAGAGGTAACGAATCCACTTTTGTAACTAAAAATAGAAAAGAAGTGCTTGACGCTACCCTAACCAATAACTCAAGCACACTAGTAATAGATCAATGGAATGTTCTTAAAGAGGAATCATTCTCAGACCATAAACTGATAGGGTTCTTGATACACAATGAAGTAGCAACTCCAAAACCCTTTAGGAACTTCAGGAAACCCAACTGGAATATATTCTGCAGGGAAGTAGGACAGGGGATTCAAAACCCGGACACACTTCTAATTCAAGAACCCTCTGACATAGATATTGCGTCAGAAAAACTCAGAGTTGTTCTGAATAGCGCTTTAGAAAAAAGCTGTCCCATTAATCATATGGGAAAAGGTAGGAAAAAACCACCCTGGTGGACCACTGAAATAGGCAACTTAAGAAAAGAAGCTAGAAGACTTTTCAACGTCGCCAAAAGAACTAGGAAAGAAGCTGATTGGGAACATTATAAGGCCAGTCAACGTATTTTTAAGGTCGAAACTCAACAGGCAAAACGTAGCTCATGGATGGCCTTCTGCGACGAAATAGAAAGTACAAATGTATCAGCAAGACTCAGGAAAATTCTGACCAAGGATTCAGTCGCTCTAGGATCCCTCAAAAAACCTACAGCAGCTGGACTGAATCCGGTGGCGAAACGCTTGAGCTCCTTGTGAATACTCACTTTCCTGGCTGCGTAGCTGATATCCGCAGTCCAGAAACAGAGTCTCATACAGAAACCCTAGTACCATCGGATATTATAACGGAAGAAAGGATAAAATGGGCCATTCACTCCTTTTCCCGTACAAATCCCCTGGTCTAGACGGAATCTTCCCTATGATGCTTCAGAAATGCATAAACGTTATCATCCCACACCTAATTAGCATCTTCAATAATAGCCTTAAATGGGGGTATGTTCCCTTATCGTGGCGTGAGGTAAAGGTAGTTTTCATCCCTAAGGCTGGTAAACCTAGCCATACGGAGGCCAAAGACTATAGACCCATTAGTCTAACATCGTTTATTTTGAAAACTTTTGAAAGGCTAATTGATATACACATCCGAAGCACCCTGAAACCGGACTGTTTATCGGAATTTCAACATGCCTACATTAAAGGAAAAAGTTTTGAAACAGCATTGCACAATGTTGTCAGCGTCATAGAAAAATCACTGAATGACAAGGAATACACCCTTGCAACGTTCTTGGATATTGAGGGAGCCTTCAATAACGTGAAGAACGAAACAGTGAAGCAAGCCTTGGACGACCACAAAGTCGAAAAAGTAATAACACAGTGGATAATGAGTATGCTCCGAAAGAGACAAATTAACTCTGAGCTAGCGGAAGAAAGGGTGAGAGTAACCACATCCAGAGGCACCCCTCAGGGTGGAGTTCTCTCACCGCTACTTTGGGTTCTTGTCATGAACGGTATACTCTCTAAATTGAAATCAAGTGGAGTAAAGATAATAGCCTACGCTGATGATCTTGCATTGCTAGCGACTGGCAAGTTCCTACCCACTATCAGTGAAGAAACCGAATACGCCCTCTCGTTTGTAAGCAAATGGACTAGGAACTGTGGGCTGACAGTTAATCCAGCTAAAACAGAACTAGTGCTATTTACTAACAAGCGTAAAATACCTGATTTTAAAATTCCTTCAATCGAAGGCTGCCCTCTTAAAATCTCCGACCACGCAAAGTACCTCGGTGTGATCTTAGATAAAAAACTAAACTGGGGCCTGAACACTAAAGATAGATTCAAAAAGGCATCGATTGCCTTTTACTCCTGCAATAGAATTTTCGGGAAAACCTGGAGACCAAACCCTAAAATTATCAGATGGATGTATTCGGCAATAATTAGACCAATACTAACCTATGGTAATTTGGTATGGTGGAAAGCTTTAGAAAAGAGCACGAACCTGAAAACTTTGACAAAAGTTCAAAGACTTGCGTGCACTGGCATTACGGGAGCAATGAGATCCACTCCAACTGCGGGACTGGAAGTTATACTCAATTTGATTCCCCTAGACCTCTTTGTTCAAGAATCTGCGGCCAAAAGTGCCCTGAGACTTAGTCAAACTAAAGTCTGGATAAACAGTTCCATAGGACACGCCCAGATCCTTCATAAAATTATGGGTCATAGTAATACAGCAGACTATAAAATACTCCTACTTGATTTTCATAAACCATTCCAAGCTGCCATCCCAAGCAGAGAGGAATGGATAGATAATATACCATACTCCAGTGAGTCGTCAATAGCTATCTATACTGATGGCTCTAAAACGGACACTGGTGTAGGGGCAGGCTTCTATTCTGAATCTCTCAAGTTGACCGCCTCGCTTAGGCTTCCAAACCACAGCAGCGTCTTCCAAGCGGAGGTCCTGGCAGTGACAACAGCTGCTAAAAAGGTATCAATGATGGCGATACCACGAGCTGATATCACCTTTTACATTGATAGCCAAGCGGCAATAAAAGCGATTACTGCAACTGAGGTAAAATCGAAGCTTGTTTCATGCTGCCGCGAAGAGCTTAAGGTTCTTGGCGCACATCACAACATTAGACTCTGCTGGGTCCCAGGCCACAGCGATATAGTAGGCAACGAGAAAGCCGATGAATTAGCAAGATTAGGGTCAATGCTTGACGTAAGCCAAGCTCAGCTAGTTAGCATCCCTACCTGTTATTTAAAACAGGAAATCTCAAAAAGAATAACAATTAAGGCCGATGAAAGGTGGAACCTTCTTGACACCTGCGGCACTACAAGAAAGATCTGGCCCTGTTTTAACAAACAAAGAACGGAAAGAATTATGCAGCTACAAAAGGGATCACTTCGATCTCTTGTAAGCATAATCACCGGACATAATCTGTTAGGTTATCATATGAAAAAGATGAGAATCAGTTCAGACGATCTATGCAGAGGATGCGGTGACGAGGAGGTGCATGAAGATACTTCGCACTTTCTGTGTCACTGTCCCGCACTCTCCCATCAAAGGAAGAAACTGCTTAGCAACTATTTCTTCGGGGATTTAAAAGAACTCTCTAGTACGCCAGGTACTAACATTCTGAACTTCGTCAAAGCCTCTAAATGGCTTGACTCACTGAACACATAGGTTTTTCTTATTAGCTTGAGTAGCAATACTCATGGGTATCACAATGGATCTGTGTTGATCTAAGTGTGACGGTAAAGACATCAACTGTCAGCCCCTCAACCCAACCTAACCTAACCTTGGGTTATGTTTGTTGTCTTTACACGTGCTTAGCCAGTCAACACGTCAGTTTTATGGTGAGTCGTTATTTTTTTGTTAATCTAAAGTTTATTTTTATTTAGTCGTATTAGACTTTGATTTGTTAAACTGTAGTTTGTTGATATTTAAAACTGATGTAGTATTTTCTCCTAGTATTACATATTAATAATTATTTTAATTGTTACTAAGTGATTTTAAGTGATCATTATTAAATCCTAAGAGATTTTTACTAATTTGTATTAAATTTCATTATAATACTTTCAAAACTGTGTATACATACTCGTCAGTCCTCTGGCAGTCAAATTCTGAAATTTTTAAATATCTTACAATGTAGTCAAAAAAGTGACTGGCCCGATTGGGAACAATATATTAATTAGATTAGCTATCATATACACCCGAATTTATAGAAGTTTGATTTAAAAACTATCGTAAACAAAATATCCTCAAAAGTTACCCAACTTTTGTATAATCACCCATATACATACTTCTATACACCATTTCCAAAAATGGCAACAATGAATCCTACAGAGAACGAAATTTGAAAACGTTGCTTTTAAATTTTCAAATTTCTCAATCAAAATCAAATGAATATAATTTTCTTCAAGCAAAATACCTACTGCTAAAAGCATACAATTCATAGCTATAACGATATGTATATCCATAACTCCTTTACGTGGATAGGTAGGCACAAAAAATCCAAGGTATGTAACTATGTAACGAACTGTTTGTTTTCACATTTTCTCATATGTTTTGAAATAAACTCCTGATTCAGCTGACTCCCTCACACATCTTAATACTTATGAGGACAACAATAATATACTCCTTTCATTCCCACTCTTGCTTTTAAAATTTTATTTTTCCAGTCGCTCTTAGGTTCCACAATTAATTTTCGTACAGGCAGCGCTCTCACGACTTGCCTTCCGTACCAACATTTTGTGTTCCATGATAATCATAATACTATTCAGTATATATACAAAGTCCCACTTCTATAACATGCCCGCTTCAAGCCAATTCCAATTCCATCCCTTCCCCAATTGAATAAGGAAGTATTCACAACTGGAATGAAACACTCCTCATTTAGAGCCCGTCCGAAGAATATCCTTCTATTAATTTAAATTATTTATCAACGTTTCTATTATTATTAATAACAAATAAATTCTCAATAAAATACCAATAAAATCTTTACACTTCGTTTCTGGATTGGAAATTCGGTAGCCACAATAAACGATTTTATTATGTTTCCTTTCCAATTGGAAAAATTGGAATATTGGAATAATTGACAAATAGGAGGACTACAACACTGGTAAGTAATATAGGTGGTGGGTAACTACCCAAGACTTTACTCTTATTGTAAAACAGGCCCTTAGCCATACATTTATCAATTAAAAGCATCCGCGTGATAAAATTCGTCCTCCAGTAAATTAAAGTTTAGTCTTTGTTTTCCCATCTTTTTTTCCATCTTCTTATTATTTAAAAGAAAAATTACTTTGAATTGATAATTCGTGTAATTCGGCGGCAACGCAACCAATGCATCAAAATTCCACATCTAGAATTTGTTTGTTTTGACTGTACCAATAACATCCCTGCTTTCGGCGCCAAATTCGAAGATAATTTTTTCGAATTTGCATTCAGCGAACAAAATTTCTCAGACGGCGCGCACTCGCGCAGTTGTGCAAAAAAAAAGAGAACACATCGCACGGCACGCAACATCGAATTTTTGAATTTATTTTCGTTTCGTGTGGCTAGTGCCTAGTTGGTTGGTCGAGTACATGTTTTTTCTTTGGTGCAGCAAAAGCAAATTTGTGTGTGAAAATTTTCATCATAAATAAATTCACTGATCGACTTTCAATTCAAAAATAAACACTAAAAACGGGAAAAAACTCAGTGTTCATCGACTAATCGGAGAAATATTGAAACAAAACACAAAAAATCCAACAAGTTCTCAAGAGAAGAAAATCCAGCAAACCCCATTGACGAAAA
Source organism: Eupeodes latifasciatus (assembly GCA_920104205.1). Classification (NCBI taxonomy): domain Eukaryota; kingdom Metazoa; phylum Arthropoda; class Insecta; order Diptera; family Syrphidae; genus Eupeodes; species Eupeodes latifasciatus. Next base: position 128,831,245 of record OV049926.1, on the reverse strand, counting down.
TAGCGAAAAAATGGAACAAATTATCGCTAATCTTTTAGTGGCAGACAACGATGTTATCCAAAAGGTAAGTTTGACCTTTTTCCCTATAAATTCTTTATAGATTTTCACACGAAACTTCTCTTTCCGATACGAAAATCGTGAATTTAAAATTTGCATCGAAATTTTGTGACAGAAAAATTCTTAAACAAGGTTAGATTCGCATAAAATTTTTGCAAAAAAGTACGACAAAAACACGTGGTAGCTCTCAGCTCGTTAATGGCTATTGCCGACGACGTTGATGATGACCTCCTTTACCGGGCGGACATATTGATGAAGAAAATAAAAAAGCTCTTTCCTCGTGGTCGTGTAGGTATAGAGCTCTGCTATGTGATCAGATTCAGATCCATGAAAAAGTTCTTCCCTGGAGAAAAAATAAAAATCAAATTGCGGGTGGGGTTTTTGTGACGATGGCAAAGACAATAGCGAAGCTCTTTTTAGTTTTTCTATATGGAATAGGTACGATCTTTTTTGTTTTATTTATTTTTTTAATTTTAAGTAGTTTTCTTTTCCGGTACGTTACGCTCTATGAAGCTGCAGGAATGTGAATCATATCTAAAGTATTCCGTTTAGAAGAAATGGTTTATCCATTGTACACGATACACACGTGTTTGTTTTGAGGAACTAGGCAGCGGCGGCCGTTTATTTTGCTTGCCACTCCTATTTTTTCTAGTATTCCAGTCGTATTTTTACAGAAATCTTTGCACATTACTTGGATTCAATGGTTTTCCTAAATCGTTGAGTTGGCAATTGTTTAATTCTTCTCATTCCTCGGATGTTGGCTCTCTTTCAGTCTCACCCAGACAATTAGCCAGCTGAAGAAACATTAATTATTGCTATGGAATCTATTTTCTCGAAGTATTGTTGCCAAGTAGATAATGAGAAACTGAACAAAATTGAGAATTATGATGATCATTTTTTGAGTATTCTACGCACTCAAGCTGCAGCAATTAAAATAGGTAGGTATGGGGAGGGAATATAATATAACGAAATAAGCTTGAAAAAATAGCTAACGTACATATGTAGGTACCTATGCATATCTGTATCTATACATTTTTAATGTTTGATTGATGACTTTTTGAGATTACCTTGTCTTCTTTGCGAATTTTTTAAGTGGATAGATTATGATTTGTGAAATTTTATTGGTCCAAAGATCAATTTTAGGTAACAGTGCAATTTAGGAACCTATGCTCGTTTGAATCACTTTTTCAAAATCACATTGCAGGGAGATTTTTGTTTGCAATAGAAATGCGAGGGATGAAACCACGTTTTCTTTATTAGCACCTCATACAGATGATATACCCCTATTTATTTACAATAATTGTGCTATAAGGGAGATTGGTAGGTATTATGTTTTGTGGTTGTGTTTTATAGTTTGTTGGGGGAAGAATAAAATAAATAAGTAAAATATAATTTTGTTTGTATGTAGGTACCTACATATGTATGTATATATGTAGGAATGATCAACAGTAGTTATTTTACGTAAGGTATTTATTTAATGTTGATATAGGTACTAATTTTGAACATTTGTGTTGTAAATAAAAATATTGAAATGTGTTAACAAAAGGAGGTCGTTCTTGTTAAGTATTTTTACTTTGTGACTACTAATGTCATTGTTGATTGATTTTAGAACTCGTCTTGTGTTACTCGATCTAGACTAGACAAAGAGACTGGTAAATAGTAAAATATTGTTACAATAACTGTAGTAAATTATTTAGGTCCTAGCATGTAATTAGTAAGACTTATTTAAGTCCTAGCATGTAATTAGTAAGACTTGGTAGGTAGGTTATGTAATTTTGTATAAGCCATGGATTTGAAAAAAAAAAACGGAAATATTTTCCGCTTTTATAAGTACAATATGACGGTTTTTATTTTTTATAGGAATTGTTAAAGAGAAATACATACCTAGTTATTTTGCTAGAGTTTGGGTCTTGGTTTCAGTAATTTTGATGAATAATTAGAAACGTGGATTTTAGACTTTCATACCTTACCTGTTGTAATTAACCAATTACGTACAGTGACGGAAACAAAAATAGCTGGTGTCTCGTTCTTCGTCTGTAGGTATAAAACAATACAAATTTATTGGTTCTCCATAGTTTATTATAAATATAGATACAACAATTATGAAAAGAAATAATACAAAAACACTACTATGTACAGTTACAAATTTCTTAGAAAAATAAAGTTTATTCCAATAGGAACGACTATATCTTGAGAAATATTGTGTTCGCAAAAAATTTGCACTAAATGAAAACATCGCATCCCAAAATAATATCCAATTTTTATTCATGAACTAAAAAAAAAACTTTTATCTAATAAATGGAAAAAAATAGCCCCATTGTTTTATCACACATTTGGCAGCGAGTACAGCCATAAGACTCAACGTCTCATCTCAATGGACCAACAACAATGTTGGGCACTCCATCATTCTGAACCTCTTTGGTTCTATACCAAAGTACATAGACTACACTATCCCAAAACCCCAATTTGGTAAAAACTTCCAGGTATCCATTCCATCCCGCGATGAATGGGAAGACAAAAAAACTCCTAGATGACAAAAGCATCAATTTTTACACAGATGGATCCAAGACAAATGAGGGAGTTGGTAGTGGTGTGTACTCAGAAAAGCTTAATCTAAGCATCTCATTCCGCCTCCCTAATCATTGTAGCGTCTTTCAAGCGGAAATTTTAGCGATCAAAGAGGTTCTCTCCTGACTAAGAGAAAACGTGATATCAACTTCTGATATACGCATCTTTTCTGACAGTCAGGCTGCTATCAAGTCTCTTGACGGCGTCTCAACCAAATCTCTAACGGCCCTCGATTGTCGATCGTCTCTTATGGAGATGGCGCAGTAATTTAACATTCACCTATGCTGGGTGCCGGGCTACAGAGACATCGCAGGAAATTGTAGAGCCGATGAACTCGCTAAAAATGGAACCGCCATACCTATTTCACCTGAAAGGGAGAAGATAGGTATACCGATAGCTACATGTAAACTTCTGCTAAAAGAAAAAGCTTTCGAGATAGCAAACTCTAGGTGGTACAATTTACCAACATGCGCTGCCACAAAACTAATATGGCCTTCATTGGACCTAAAGCGCTCTAAAGACTTGTTATCCCAAAGCAGACTTCATATTAGCTCCCTAATAGGTGTCCTTACGGGACACTGTCTTATAGGCAGACACTCAATACGACTTGGTGTAGTCTCAAATGACTTCTGCAGGAGCTGTATGGATGAGGAAGAAGAAAAAACAATCTCTCACCTCCTCTGCACCTGCCCTGCTCTTTCACGAAGACGCAAACTTCATCTGGGAGAATACTCTTTTGATGATCCCAATGAACTAGCTAAAAAGGATATCAAATATCTCCTTCGCTTTATAAAAAGCTCAAAATGGTTCGACTAGTGGGAAGTAATTCTCTAGATTCATGTGGTATCACAATGGGCCTTTTCTTCTGGCCTAAGTGTGTGGTTTTTGTATCCGCAGCCTTATTAACCTAACCTAACCTTTATCACACAATTTAGAACTAAAATATGGTTCAAATTCAAAATCTTTGATTTTATTACTTTAGATGTTTCCAATCAAAATTATATTTTCGTAGGTACCTTAACCTCATTTAGCTGTTAGTGCTTCAAACCATCTGGCCAATGACTACTAGATTTTGGTACCTTTTAACCGTAGTATTTTCCCAGGAAATCTTAACTGCTTCAAAGAGTCCTTCGTTCCTAGTCAGCTTATTTAAAGAAATCGTTTTCTTCACATCATCCGCCTACAAATTTCCTATTGGGCTTAGATCAGGCTATTGCAATGGTCATTCCATCACATTAGTTAAATAATCTCCAAACAAATTGTTGGTCTTTTTGCTGTAGTTGAAAGACTTAAAAAAAGCGGCATCTCTTTCTCTGTGCATTACATTTTGGAGTAACATGTTACATGTAGATCCATGATGGGTTTGACCCAACTCCGTAGTATGAAAAACAAGAAGACACCATTATAGTTGAACCCTCATGCTTAACTACTTTGCTGGTATATTATGGGTTATATCTATTCGGCTTTTTGGAAAGCTTCTAAAATATTAACGAGATCGAGAACGACAAGATTTTGCTCTTACAAAAAAAATAAATTAGGTGGCGCAACAGTCCATGAAGGACCAGGGCCTAGTGACTTACAACTCTCAACCATCCCTGTGTGCGAGTAATGTTGTCAGAGATGGAAACGACCTACAGTTTATATGCCGAATCCGAACGGCTAATTTGAGAAAGCACTTTTCATGACAAGAATTACTCTTGGAGGATTTGTCAATTCCTCGCAAGAGGCAGTACCCGTGAAAAAAGTTAGGTGGCACAGGCAGGGATTGAACCCAAGACCCCTTGCATGACGGTCCAACGCACTAACCATCACGCTACGGGTACTACTTTTGCTCTTATCCGTCTATAAAACGTTGCACCATTTCTCCATTAGCCATTACAAATGCTGTCTTCCAAATATTATAGTTTTCTGAGCATGTTTGGCAGTTAAAAGAGTAACTTTTTGTGTACTGCACGCAGTTAAATTGTGTTCCCTCAATTTGTGGCGAACTGTTTCAACGCAAGCAATAATACCTATTTAAATTTTTTTTGAGCTCACTTAAAATGTGATAGGTACTTAAATCTTTCTTTTTTTTAACGAAAATTTCGATCAGTGTTATAATTTTTACCGCTTCAAAATGGTTTTTACCCAGAATGGCGTGATACAAAAAGGTCTTTGGGAATATAAGTTAGGCTAAGCGATGGAATTTTGCGTTTTTTGAAAGCGAGATTTTCTACATTCTTAGTATTTTCAATACAATGTTGCTTGAAATTTAATGTCCTCACATTGATACCTTGATCTTATTTTTAAAATTTATATCATAAATAAACACATGAAAAGAATTGAGTCAAAGAACAAAATGAGTTTCGAATTTCATAAACTATGCACGTCTGAAATATTACTTTTTAAAGAACTAAAATCAATATTTGCGAAATAACACAAAATCGAACTGAGAACATACATATGTATATATGCATATGTAGGTACGTACAAAATTCATTCAATTACAGAAAAAATATATGTCTTTAGATATTCTTTGAAACCAGATGCAGCAGATGCCGGAAGTTGCTCGTCTTTATAATTTAACAAAAGTAAAGTAAAATAAATCCTTCTGATTGAATATGACTACCTGAGGCTTCCTGAGAAATCATCTTCGACATCATAATAAAATCATAAATTAGGGATTAAGAAAAAATAACAAAAAACAGAACTATTCTATACAGTTATCTATTATTTTGCACTACAATTACCTATTTTTACTCATTCAACGCAATGACTCAACAGCCAAATGTTTCCCACGAAAATTTATTATTGTTGTCATTTATGTAAAAATGAAAAATTACTCGAGCAACAACAACAACAAGAACAATACGTTGCTGCTTGTCGTCTTTTCTAAAATGGGGGCTGTTTTTTTTCTTTGCAAAATAAAATGCCGCTTTTCTTTCTATAGGCTACTATACAATATACTTTACCTATTGTGTGTCTGTTTTATCTCACTTCCATCTCTCCCCTTTAGTTAAGTCGTAAGTATCTAAATCATAGGTAAATAAATAAACATAACGTGGTGATTTGTTTAGTTTTCTCTTGAAACGATTGCTTTTAAAAATAGAAAATTGAATTTTCTTTATATTAGTTGAAAAGTGAAGGGATAGATAGGTTAAAATAGTGCAACAAAGGAGCGTTAACTAACACCACATTAAGTATAATTGCCGTATTTTTGATTGGGTTTTAAAAGGTTCTTCAATCATTTCAAGACAAACAAAAGCCCAGTGATCTCTTGAATGCGAAATAAAAAATTAAAAATGACTTGAAATTTATTTTTAACAAAAAGAGGAAAGACTTTAATTCATTCAAATTATAATTTATTTCTTCTTTAGGCAACAGCTGATTTGCAGGAAGCCTACAAGCATCCCGAAACTATTCCAGCACTATGTCAACTAGTAGTGTCATCGAAGGAACCTCAAATCCGTCAATACTCGGCGGTTTTGTTGAAGAAACGTTTGGGAAAACTTCGCAATTGGCAGCTAATTGCTCCAGAACAACAAGTGGCGTAAGAAATACAAAAACAATCTCATTTCTTTTTTATCATTTATTAATCATTACTTTGCCTTTTTTCTGCTTTCAAATACAGAATCAAACAAGGAATGCTCAATGCCCTGATGCAGGAACAAGAAAAATCAGTTCGTAGTTCCATCGCTCAATTTATTGGAGTTTTGATTCGTCACGAAGCCGATAAGAAAGGTTCATGGATCCAAGAGGTCTTGCAGTTTGTCTACAGCCATTGTAGTTCAGCTGATCCAAAACAAAGTGAATTGGGTTCATCGATCTTTGCCACATTAACCGATGTAGCACCTGAACAATTTGTCGCTCACATGGAATCTATTTGTGAAATGTTTACTGCTGCTTTGGTTGCAACCGAAGCTAGTGGCAACATGGCTACTCCAGTGATTTACAACATTCTCATGGGCATGACTTATTTGGTGCCATTCATTTTGGGTCACAACACAGCTGAGTTGACTTACCAGAAATCCATTCCTTTGGTTATTAAGTCTCTTCAAGCTTTTGCCGTCCAAGACTCTGATAAGGTAAAATAATAAAAGCATTTTTTTTTTTTTTTTTTTTTTTTTGAAGATGATACTCATTATTTTGTATGTTTAAAGTTTGTTCAAGCTTTTGATATTTTGGAAAGCATGGCTGACTACACCCCAAAGTTGTTGACAACAAACATCCGAGCTTTGTTGGACTTTTGCTTGGAGGCTTCAAACAACACTCAATTGGATAGTTCGGTTCGTGTGAAGACTGTAGCTTACATCGGCTGGTTGGTGCGTTTGAAGAAGAAGGTCATTGTTAAGCAGAAACTTGTTGAACCTATCATTCAAGTTGTCTTCAATTTAATGGCCACTGAACCAGAATCGGCTGATGGTAAAAAAATGAAAATGATTTTATTTTGTTTTCGAATATTTATTCCTATTTTCTTTTTTAAAAACTAGATGATGAAGAATACTTCTTGGGTGAGGACAATTCCAACCCAATGACAACTGCAACACAGACAATGGATCTGCTGGCACTGCATGTTCCCCCAGAGAAACTCATCCCCCCACTATTGCAGCTTTTGGAGCCAGCCCTACAAGGTAGCGATCCGTTGCCACGTAAGGCTGCCTTCCTAAGCATGGCTGTCATTGCTGAAGGCTGCTCTGAGGCCATTTGCAACAAATATCTGGAAACAATGTTGAATATTGTTAAAGTGGGAATCACTGATTTGAATCCAATTGTTCGTAATGCTGCATTCTTTGCATTGGGTCAATTCTCTGAACATTTGCAACCGGACATCACAAAATTCGCACCTGAAATTCTACCAATTCTATTTGAATTCTTACAACAATTGTGCAACGAATTGAGGGTAAGTTGAATGATTTTCTTTTTATCGTTTTTTTTTGTTCTCTCTCTTTTTTTCTGTCGCATATCTATTTTATCGTGACTTATTCAAAGCTGTTTTCCCTCACTATTTACAAGAATTCAGCTTCAGTGCATTCAGGAAAAGCAAATAGTGACTCAATTTTACACTTGAGTGGTCTTCAAATCAAACGAAAATCTCTGTTAACAAATTGGGTTAAAACATAAGACAACCAACAATGATGATTGACAAAAATATAAATTAATTATAATTATATATTTTGTCTTTCCAATTTTTGTTCGATGTGATCATTTTTTTTTCTTAAAAAAGTAATCTTTAAAAACAATTTGAGATGTGGAGGAGCACTGTAACCGGAGCTTTGAATTAGTTTATTTTGTTTTGATTTGATGTATATTTATATATTATTTTTTTTCGAAATTTGGTTGATGTTTTCGATTTGCTTTTGGTGTTGTGTTACTTTATTTACCCAGTTAAGTTTCTATGCAAATATTGCTTGAAATCTTATTTGCTTTAGTTTTTGTTCTTCTATTTCTGCAACTTGTGATCCTTTCTTAACCAAAGATAAGAAAGAAAAGTAAGGTGACTTTTTAAATTTCTTTGCACTCTAATTTGATTTTTTTTGTGTGTCACGATTATATGTATGTTCACAGTTTTGACTATATAGCATGTGTTGTTTTTATGTAAGAGGCATAAAGATTAGACTTGTGTTTGCGTACTCTTCGATTTTTTCTTGTTTTGCTTAATTTTGATCAGAAGCAGCACCGCATGAACATTGTCCAAGACATGTTGACCGACGTCAATGATGATTCTGATCTGCTCAAAGGGGTTATAAACCGTGACGAATCATAGGTATGTGGTTATGAAGTCGAAACCAAAGCCCAATAATCCAAATGGAAGAGTCCAGGAGAGCCAAGACTGAAAAAGACACGCCAAGTTCGTTCAAATGTGAAGGTTTTGCTCACAGTTTTCTTGGCGTTGGCGTTGTGCATCAAGAATTCCTACCACAAGGCAAGGGCGAACGGTAAACAAGGAGTATTACCTTGAAGTTATGCGGGGTTTGCATGAATAAATAAGAAAAAAAAACGGCTGGAAATGTAGTAAGAAAATTCATGGATTTTGCACCATGATAATGCACTGGTTTTTGGCCAAAAACAGTACTTCCATCATGCCTCAGCAACCGTATTCTTCACCAGACTTGGCCTGGCCCCCTGCGACTTTTTCCTCTTCCCGAAATTGAAAAGGCCCATGAAAGCATGAAGATTTGCCACGATTGAGAAGATTAAGGCTGCATCGCTGAAGAAGCTCAAGGCAATACTCAAAAGTTCATTTCACAGTGGATTGCATCAGAGGAAGATTAATAATTTTGGATAAATAAATGAATATTATATTATATATACATATATGTATATATAAAAAAAAAAAAACTAACAGCAGCCTGTAGCATTATCCGTTCCGTCGAAAACATAAAGACGGATTAAGCCCTACGTTGTCGCTACTCCCATCTAAAACGCTTTTTTTTCACAAAGCCCCCTTTACAGAATTTGATAACACATATTCCATTTTTTACGACCACGTACATAGAACCATGTAGAAATTACTTTGCCGAAAAAAGCAATTCACTGCAAATGCGCTGTTTGTCAGACCAGTCCTCTTTGGTAGTTAGTTATAGTACTGACAAAATTGTGCATTCTTCCTCTTTCCAACGCCGCCGCTGCAAGAATCGTTTCCTTAACTTAAATAAAGATTTCTCTGATGCACCCTGTATATGATGACAATACCCATTATCGTAGTTGCCGGCGAAAACGGAAAAGAAAATAGTGCCTATTTTTCCTCTCTCTTAATGTCCTACTTTGTCCAGTTTGAGAATTAATTTTAGAAAAGCATTCTTTCCTTGTCCATCTTAACCAAACTGTCTTACAGCCTCAACATGCAATTTATTTCTGATGCGATGCATGGGAACAAGAAAAAGTGAATGACTACATTAGTATAAAACTCCGAATTGACCTTTCTTCGTTGATCAAATAATTCGATCAAATGTCAAAGAAAATGATTTACTCTTCGAGCACGAATTTATTTTCAGGCTCATAGGCAGGATTTAAGTGCCTTGCACATGAGAGCGAACAACGAATGAACGAATGGACGAACAAACGTGATTTTACATATTTCAAAAAGTCAATTCCAGACAAAAACACATTTAAATTATAAGAAACCAATTGAAAATAATATTAGGATAATAAAATTTGCATTTTGTTCTATAAAACAAGACAATTTTGTAAAAACAATTTGTTAGTAACGAATTGCAGTGTGGTTGCTACGAACTGTCAAACTCTATTCGCGTTCCACATACCATCCACACTGCAACGATTAGATTGTTCGCGCTCAACTTAAGCTCAAAATTATACCACTCTTGTTTTGTTTTTGTGTGAAAGATCATGGCTGACGAAAATATGGAGAAAAGGGTTGACAATTCGTCGCTGCCTGCGAATAGAAATAAAGCTCATGTGAAAGAAAAGTCAAAATATGCGAACATCCACAGTTCGCAGTTCGTAGCTCATGTGCAAGATGTTTTAAGACCTATGACGATAGATATCGTTGTTGTAAACGAAAAGCATTTAAAATCTTTCAAAAACTGGTTTAAAGTACAAATAAACATATGAAACTTGAGTTCGTTCATATGGCCACCGCATTCATTTTTGCAGTGCATGATTAGTTGGACCCGATTTTCGATGACTCGGCCACACATTTCAGCCGAATAGTCCTCTATTTCACGTGACCTGTGGCATCATCCGTTGAAACCACATGTATACCAAGTCCATATCTTTAAATTCGAGTTAAGAATAAGCGGTAATCAAAGCGCGATAACGCGATCGACGATCGTTATCCTCGACGAAGAAATATGCTGTCGGCATGCAAACTGAACCAAATAGTTATTTTTTGTGGGTAAAGTTGTGATTCAAGAAGCAAATGTTGATTATCACCCGATCAATTTTGCTAATTGACGAACCCATAGAGTCAGTATGAGCTTCGTCATTGAAGATGATCTTGGGATGAAATTCATCATTTTGGCGCATCTTCTCCAGGGGCCTGATTATGGGATTTGCCATTTTCATTGATTGCTTTCGCTTTCGCCTTCTTCGTTTTGAATTCGACCAACTAACGAATTCGAAGGCGAATTTGAAATGTCATAATGTTTGTTGGTGATTCACAGGTGAAAGAGTGTTTATTATTATTCACTGTTCGATTTCGTGGATTCTTTCTTGATTGTAATTATATAAAAATGTGAATTAGCTTTATTTTAATTTTCTTTATAATCAATCCACAATAAAATATAAAATTTTGAATAAATCGCCGCAAATTTCACAAATTCAATCAAAACAAAACAAAATTTGTGGAAAGCTGTCAAATCACTGGAATATAATGGGTGATTTTTTTGAGGTTAGGATTTTCATGCATTAGTATTTGACAGATCACGCGGGATTTCAGACATGGTGTCAAAGAGAAAGATGCTCAGTATGCTTTGACATTTCATCATGAATAGACTTACTAACGAGCAACGCTTGCAAATCATTGAATTTTATTACCAAAATCAGTGTTCGGTTCGAAATGTGTTTCGCGCTTTTTTATCGACAAATTTTGTTCAGCGATGAGGCTCATTTCTGGTTGAATGGCTACGTAAATAAGCAAAATTGCCGCATTTGGAGTGAAGAGCAACCAGAAGCCGTTCAAGAACTGCCCATGCATCCCGAAAAATGCACTGTTTGGTGTGGTTTGTACGCTGGTGGAATCATTGGACCGTATTTTTTCAAAGATGCTGTTGGACGCAACGTTACGGTGAATGGCGATCGCTATCGTTCAATGCTAACAAACTTTTTGTTGCCAAAAATGGAAGAACTGAACTTGGTTGACATGTGGTTTCAACAAGATGGCGCTACATGCCACACAGCTCGCGATTCTATGGCCATTTTGAGGGAAAACTTCGGAGAACAATTCATCTCAAGGAATGGACCGGTAAGTTGGCCACCAAGATCATGCGATTTGACGCCTTTAGACTATTTTTTGTGGGGCTACGTCAAGTCTAAAGTCTACACAAATAAGCCAGCAACTATTCCAGCTTTGGAAGACAACATTTCCGAAGAAATTCGGGCTATTCCGGCCGAAATGCTCGAAAAAGTTACCCAAAATTGGACTTTCCGAATGGACCACCTAAGACGCAGCCGCGGTCAACATTTAAATGAAATTATCTTCAAAAAGTAAATGTCATGGACCAATCTAACGTTTCAAATAAAGAATCGATGAGATTTTGCAAATTTTATGCGTTTTTTTTTTTAGTTCTCAAGCTCTTAAAAAATCACCCGATAGGAAGAAAAAGTCAAACCAAAAGTGCCAAATCACTCGAATATAGGAAGAACAATTTTTGCTTCGCTGTGAATTCGTTAATAAGGAAATGCGACGCGAGTCGAATTTGAAAGGTCGAATTGAAAACAATTCGCCGCGAACCTAATAATCAGGCCCCATAGCCCAATCGAAGAACGTACGTCGCGTCACTTCAAAAGGTCCATCAGCTTCAATTCTTGAGGCAGCTTGATCGTAAATGGGTGTAAACAAAGATCTGACTGATTTGGATCGTTTGCATGGACGCCTTCGACCAACATGTTGTCTCACTGACACTACAACATCACACAACGAATATGTAGACTACTACTAGGGAAAGAATTACTTTTTATAATTTGCAGACGTTCGTATACATTTCTATAGTGAAAATTTGAGTTTAGTGAAAGGGTGTGTTCACGAATTGAGTTCAGAGTTAGTAGGTCCCTATTGGAAAACCCCATACACATGGCTTGTGAACTTACTCTATTAATTTTATTGACCATTTCCTTACACCAATTGACAGTAGATCTTTATGTCAAGATATGTGAATCCCTATTTAGTATTTAGTTCTCACTTAACCACTTATTCTGCCAGAACCCGGTTACAACGCCTTTTTTTAACCCTTGGGCAACAAGTTAGGTGGTTAAAACGATGCCCTTAACTAACCTCCTCACCCAACTAAGGAACGGCATTCCTTGATGGGCGCCGCAATTTTCCAACTCATATCCGTTTTATGTAACTTTGTATTACCCCTTTCTACATTTAATTATTTTTTTCCTGTAAAATTGGTTTCATGTCTTTATGTTTCCTTGGTTTTTTTTAATCCCTTGGTTGAAAAAAACTATGTAATGAAATTAAAAAAAAAAAAAACAAACAAAGAAAACATTTTTTGGATAAATTTAAAGATTAATTTGAAAATGATCACATCAATCGCTGCTTTTGAGTCCCTTTCCCCTTAAGAACAGTCTTAAACGAGTAATATATTCTTCCTTTTTTCTCTCTTCGATGCGTTTATCTATAGAGCGGTGGTACTGAACCCAAACACATCGATCGTATGTTCTATGCCTTGGAAACATTCTGCGAGAATCTTGAGGATGCTTTGGTTCCTCATTTGCCCTTGTTGATGGACAGGTAAGAATCAAATCGAATTAAAACACCTTCGTTCATTGCCTTTGTGTTTTTAATGAAATATGAATTAATTATTATTTTTGTTTTTAAGGCTTTTCCAAGCTCTAGACCCCAACAACTCGGTTCGTTTGCGTGAATTGGCTTTGAGTGCTGTTTCAGCTGCAGCAAATGCAGCTAAAGAAAACATGGTGCCATTCTTTAATCAACTCATTCAAACCCTCCAAATGTACTTGGTCAAGACCGAAAACGAAGATATCATTTCGTTGAGACCACAGGCCATTGACACATTGGCTGCCATTGCAAGAACAATTGGCCGTGAGAACTTCATGCCATTGGCCACTGACACAATGAACTTTGCCTTGAATTTACTGGCCGAAGCTGACGATCCAGATGTTCGTCGTGCATTGTACAATCTGATTGCTTCTCTGGCTGAAGTTGTCCACGAAGAAATGGGAGCTGTCTACCCCAAGATCATGGAAAGGATTTACGAATCGATTTTGTCAACCGAAGAAGTTATTCCCAACTTCAAGGACGACGATTTGCCTGTGCCCACTGTCGAAAATGATGAAAATGAAGAAATCGACATTGAATTGTCCGAAGGAGAGGATGACGATCTGGACAACATTGCTGGATACAGTGTTGAAAATTCGTATTTGGACGAGAAGGAGGAGGCTATTTTGGCTTTGAAGGAATTCGCTTTGCACAGTGGTGCTGCTTTCATTCCATACCTCGAACAGTCCTATCAGAATGTCTACAAAATGATCGACCATCCACAAGAAGACATCCGCAAAGTTTCCATCGATGCTTTGGTTACTTTCATTCTGGCCCTGTACAAACAAAAGGACGTGCAGGGTGTGTCGAATGCTGTTGTGATTTTGATCCCAAAATTGGGACAAATCATTCGCGACGATGAAGAAGTTTCGGTGGTTATGGCCGCAGTCGAGGGCTATGGGGATTTGTTGAAGGACTTGAAACAATTGGCTATTCCCAATGATGATCTGCGTGATACCATCTTTGCTTGCATCAATGATGTGCTCTTGGGCAAGGTTGCATGCCAATTCGATGATCCAACTGGAGGTGCTGGTGGTGACGATGAGAACGAAGAGAGCGAGTACGATGAGGCTATTGTCGAATCGGCTGGTAATATTATCCCTCTGTTTGGTAAAGCAATGCGTCCAGAGCAATTTGCTATGTTCTTTGGAAGAGTCTGCCCAATTATTCTGCAAAAATTGGTAAGAAAAATAGAAGAATTTTGTTAATTTTACAATTATCATTTAACTGTTGTTTGTTTATGATATTTTAATAGGAAAAAGCGAAAAAGAACGAAGATTTGGAATCGCAACGTTGCTTCGCCTATGGTTGCATTGCTGAATGTTTCGCTCCTTTGCAAACATGTTCGGCAACATACTTCGACACATTGTTGCCAATTTTACTTGATGGTTTGTCCGATGAATTTGATCAAGCTAGACAAAATGCTGTCTTTGGAATTGGAGAGTTGGTGCTCTACTCTGAGGCTAAATCCTATGAGTATGTTTTTTTGTTTTCCTCAAAGTAATTAGTAATCAAAGTTAACATTTAAAATTGTGTCTTTATCATTTTAGATCGTTCCCTCAAATTCTTACTGCTCTCTCAAAATCAGTGTCAACAGAGACAAAACCAGGTGCTTTGGACAACATTTGCGGTGCAATTGCTCGGTTAATCATGACCAATTGCAGTTTGATTCCATTGCAACAAGTGCTGCCAGTGTTCTTGCAACATCTTCCACTCAAAGAAGACTTCGATGAGAATGCTGCCATCTTCAAGTGCTTCAAACTGCTCTATATCCAGAGCCGTGAAGCTATTGTCAGCTTCCTAGAGCAGATTATCGCTATCGCCATTCACGTTCTCTACAAGAAGGAGTTTGTCGATGATGAGACATGCGAGAATGCCTTGGGCATGATCAAAGAAGTTCGGGAAAATTATCCAGATAAATTCGCTGCTGTAGCAAACACCAATCCTGATATTGCTGCATTCCTCCAAACGATCTAAGTATCAACATATCGTTCTAAAAGTTAATTTGTTTCAAAAACAAAACAAACAAAAAAGAGGGGAAAAATTAGTTTCTAAAACGGGGGAGTGTATGCATCATTTTAACCTCCACACCCGATTTATAAATATCGCAAAAGGTTACTACCCTCTTCTTCTCGAAGCTCTCACATTTTTTTTTATTAAACTTAAATTATTAATATTATTCTTATTTTTTTCTTTTGTAAAGACTGCATTTTTTGTATATGATGACAATCGAGATCATATACGTCCATGAAAAAATACTGTTTGTTTTCTACAACGCGCATATAAGACTTGCAGAATTTTTCTCTGCACATTTAAGATTCTCCCTAGCACGCGAGGGTCATATAAATGAACACAAAAAATAATAATAAAAACAAAAAAACACAAAACTTATTTAACAATGGACACACTTTGTTAAAAACCATTTAACATCATTTTTCTCGTATTTTTTTTTGTTATTATTAATATAATATTGAATAATTTGAGAAAGGTATTGATTTCTAGTTGAACTAGAAAGAAGATGCCTTTCTCTCCCTTCTGGTGGTCATCAGTGAGATCAGAAGATTGTACATTCTATAGGCTGTGATGTGTGTCCAATTTGTTAAGTATTCTTTTTTTGTTTTTTCCTAATTCACAGAAAAGAAAAAACAAACAAATTGTTAACTCAATTAAAAACGAAAAAGTATAATAAAAAGATAAGAAGAACAAAAAACAAACTACCGTTGATGGAGGAGTTTATTTGTTATGGGGCTTAAACGAACAAACATAGCTAAGAGGAGCTGTTTTTTTTTATGTATTTAAATCAAAAAAAAGCTATGGATTTTTGTAGCTCGCGATCCGGTGTAGTTTATTAATTATGTTTGATTAAATTTTTATATAATTCATAGCAAAATGAAGCCTTATTAAATTCTTTTTATGTTTTTTTTTTTTTAATTCAAAAACTACATCGGTAAAAATCGTTTATATATTTTATAGCCCCAAAACATTTTTACAAACGAAAAAAAGAAAATAGAAAAGGAAAGAGATGAACTTGTTGTGTTCTTTCTTTTTAAATCTAATAAGTTATATGATTTGATATATATTTTTTTTCCTTATAAAGTATATGTATTTTAAAAAGATTTCCATGTATGTTATATGTATACTATTTATATATATATAATTATATTTAAAAAGAAACAATTATTCCACCAAGCAAAGTTGTTAACTGAAAAACTGTTTAGAAAAAAAAAAGAAGAAAAGGATTACACAATAAAATTGCATGTATTTTCTAAATAAAAAAGGCTTTTATTTTCTTATACGAGTTTGTAGTCCAGATTGAACAACTTAATTTTAAGTTATAAGTTTAAACTAAAATAAGTAACACATCATTGGAAAATTGCAAAAGTCATTGTTATACCTAAACAAGGGAAGCCAATAACAGAAGTAACCACTTATGTATATCGTGGTAACCGATCGGAAGATTTGTATCTTTTATTCTAACCACTTCGGAGAATATGGAGGTATACCAAACCATCAATTTGATATTTTACATATTGCTTTACCTACTGCAAGAAAACTAAATTGAAAAAGACATTCATTGCCTAAAAACTATAAAGAAAATACAAAAATAAATAACTAAACAAAATTCAGCGCATCAGCATCAGGGTCGAGTAGTTTTTTCAATTTCGAGAATATTTGCTTTTGATTTGTCTTAAATTTATTTTTCTTTGAAAAGTAATCTCAATTAAAGTCACGAAATAACAATTGATTAAAAAAAAAACTAACAAATCTTTTTCATTGCAACACTTGCTCACTATTACTATCTATCTTAAAATTTGCACACGGAATACATTTCCGCAGTGAAACAAACATTTTTATACACACCTTCGCCGCTTCGCATGGAATTATATGCTTTATTACACCTATTTAATTTTGAAGGCATGCATCGTACGAGTCTGACATTTTCTACGTACACCAAAATTTGTTTCGGAGATTTCTCTGATTTGTGTATCCGAACGGTTACGATAATTCCTATCCGATCGGTTACCTTGATAGGGGTGCTTATGTTACTCTTTAGAGTGTGGTACGACCATTTCTCGAAACTAAAGACAATTTTACCCAGGCAGTGAACTGCAATGAAAAGGACTTTCTTTGCATTTTTTTGTATAGAAGGGTATTCCAGTGGGTACCAACGCTATCATGGCCACCTAGAAAGAACCATTACAAAGGCTACACAAAATTCAATCGAAGCGAAAACGGCGCGCGTATCAAACTATGTATGTAGTGAAGAAGTGGTTTAAAACACTACAAACACTTTTGTCAATAGCAAATCTCAAGTTAACCCAAAATGTTTTGGATACTCAGCTGTCCAAATTGAGAAACAATTACATATTTAGTATACATACATATGTTCGCAGCCAACTTTTGCTTTTCTGTTGTCGTTGTCCGTTTGTTAATTGTTCAACTGACTTTTTTTCGTAGCGCCAAATTGGGGAAAATGTTTAAAATGCATAAGTATTAGTATTTAAAATAACAATACCTTTCAAACAAAAAACTATTGGAAAGTATTGCAACTTTAAACTTCCCCTAAAGTTAATTATAAATTAAAAACGAAAAATTATTTGTCGATCTTTCTAATTGATCCTTAGATTGGTGGTTTTTGTTGTTTATGTTTATTATAGCTTGAAAATGTTCGATTTTCGAACGAGTATCTTATTATATTTACATAGCACAAGAAAAAAAAATTTAAAAGTTAAAAATTTAATTACTAGTTAATTAGTAATAACAATGATCGTCTCACGATTTGGCTCGAAATGAATAAAAATATAGGACGTACGATAATTAGACGCAAGGAAAAGTTTAATATTCTCGAACATTAATTACAGAAAATAATTTGAGTTTGTTCAAGTGTTTTGAGAAAACTCTTAGATAAGCCCGAATTTATAAAAAAGGGTGATTTTTTAGCTATTCAGCCCTATCATGAATTCCATCGTAATCGGAAATTTTTACGAATCTTGAAAAACTGTATCAGTGTATTTTGGCAACACTGGTTTAAACAGCTGACGCACGTTTCGTGTTTTCTTTCACTTTCAAACATCTTTAGTTTTGTATATAATTTTAACCATGAATCGTCTTAAAAACGAACAACGCTTGCAAATTATTGAATTTTATTATGAAAATGCGTGCTCTGTTAAGAAAGTTCATTGCGCGCTTCTTCCAGCGAGCGACGAAGCTCATTTTTGGTTCAATGGGTACGTAAATAAGCCAGAATTGTTGATTTTGGAATTAATATCAGCCAGCATTGCAAGAGCTACCAATGCATCCAGAAAAGACACAGTTTGGTGCAGATTATGGGCTGGTGGCATTATTGGACCGTACTTCTTCAAAGATGATGCGAATCGTAACGTAACTGTGAATGGTGAGCGCTACCGTGAGGTGATATCCAACTTTTTTTGCCTAAAATGCAAGAGCTTGACTTGCATGACATGTGGTTTTAAGAAGACGGCGCACAGTGGGGCACCTTGTATGGGAGAGCGGACAAAACTCTATAAAATCTGAACCGATTTTGATGAAATTTTCAGGAATGATAGCCAATAGCAAGACAAATCTGCACCAGAAAAATACACCCATTTCCACGCCCACTAAAAGAGAAAATGGATTTTTTCGGAGAACATATATGAAAACAAAGATTTGTTTATACCAAATTTAAAGATATTACGAATAAAATAATAAATAGCGAAATAAGCATTTTAAAAGCATTATAAATTACTAAAAATTCAGTTTTAATATGCTTAAAAGTGAATGGTTTTGTGAAAAAAATGTTTACGTTTATTTTGTTTGCAATTCCAAGAAAAACACATTGCATTTATAATGATATAGATAGTTGGTGTTTTCTAAGCTTATCGTTTGATTTATTTTTAATTTATTATAAAATAAATGCAAATAATAAATAAAAAAAAATAATTCAAGTAATTAAAATAAAAACAAATTTATTTAATCTTAATAAGCTATCTAATCTTAAAAAAAAAATAGATTCAAATTAGTTCAAATAAACTTAATTTGATATATGCAAATCTATGAAGTTTCAATGGAAGGTATTTCTGATGGACATTTGTTTCTTAAATCCCTGGTACCAAAAAAACTTGTTCAACGAGAAAATGAAGAACGAATTTGGAAAAATATTCGACCATCCTCAACCATTCACCAGCTCTTCAATTTTCCTTTTCGAAAGAAACTCCGGAAGAAGTTAGAAAAAAAAGATCGTGTAGAAGCTGAAATTCTGAATCTTTGAGAAACTGAAATTCAGTGCAATGGATTCTTCATTAAAATAAAACATGTAATGTATTTTAAATTGATAGAAAAAACGCTTAATGGAGTATAACCTGCACTTATCATACAATACCATACCCCACTTACTGCGGAAATAAAAAAGGAAACTAAAACCCATATACCAAATCGTTTCGAGAAAAATAGAGAAATACTTATTGACATTGTCTAACAAAGAACTGGGACTGCAAACTCTGGGAACACCTCAAGACGTTTTTTTGAAAATTATTCAGTTACTGCTGAAATAACCAAAATAGATGAAAGCTAATGGCGTATGATAAAAATAACAGTTTGAATTTGACACTTTAAAGTATCTGCATATTAGCCGTGTTTTATTATTTTCAAAACAAAAAAAAAAACAAACGATATTGCTTTCTATTGAGAGCTTTTTTTTATTAACCAAAAATTAGTTCGTATTCTGGTCCATAGATGGCTTTGAGGATAGGTAAAGAGAAAGAAACGAAATGCAAAATAATTGCAAGCTAAATAAAAAGGGATGTATATAAAACTCTGTTTACCACATTGTCTTACTTTTTTCCGATGATCTAGTATATCATATTGTTAGTACCATAAAACACTATTACGAGACACTTTCACTTTCAATTTCAGAAAATCGGAGTACTTTCTATGAAACTTGTTGATATAATTCTGTTTACAGTCTCCGACTAGCTCTCGTGCTATACGCATCTCTGTTTACTCGGCTGCTTTCTTGTACTTAGTACAATAACAAAAAAAAAAAAAACCTTTTCATTTAAAACAAACATTTATTTTCCTTCTCTCTCATTCTTTCTCATTTAAGTGCGCATCTCTTACCCACCGCGTGTGTAGTGATTTTCCATTAAAGCACATGGGCTTAGGCCCCAAAATGAAACCTGGGTGCCGGTTTGGCGGACTTTCTGAAGTCTCGCTATCGGAACCCAAACCAAAAAAAAACAGAAAAACCTATTCTCCCATTGAAGAATTCCCTGAACTCCCTACAAAAACCATTTCCAAAAATCCAAAGTTTATTGTTATCGCCCCATCAGATGAAAAAAAACCTCTTTCCTCAGTCAGTATTTTTGCACTCAGAAAAGCAATAGACGCTATCAGTACAGAATACGAGCAAATTTCTCAATTAAGAGATGGTAATATTCTAATCCTAACCAAAAATATAAAAATTGCCGAAAAATTTATTGCCATTAAAAATCTCTCAGGATTATGCGATGTATCGATCACGATGCACAATCAACTTAATTCCTCGAAAGGTATTGTATACGCCCCATGCCTCATAAGTGTCTCTGAATCTGAAATAGTGTCTGAAATGAAAACACAAAACGTCACTGAAATATACAAATTCACTAAGACTGTTGACAATATATCCAAACCTACAGGATTAATGCTCTTTACCTTCGATACTTTCCAACCACCTGAAACCGTAGAAATAGGTTGGTACAAAACAAAAGTGTCTGAGTACTTCCCTAATCCCATGCGGTGCAGGAGTTGTCAACTTCTCGGACATACCAAAACAAAATGCAACAATAGCCCATTATGCCCCGCTTGCAGCCTTCCACCTCATTCCAATACTGATTGTACCAGAATAATGTGTGCTAACTGCCTCTCCGACCACTCATCTGATTCTAAAAACTGCCCAAAATTTATTCAGATGAAAGAAATTTTAAAAATAAAAACAAAAAAAAAGTGCACTATGGCCGACGCCAAACGCCTGTATAAAGAACAAAACCCCATAGTACCAAATTTAAATCAAAATTCGTTTGCTAATGTAGCAAATTCATCTAGCTTACCTCCTAAAAACGCAAATTCATCCCAAGCTCCACGTAATAATGGCACCATTGCCACTCCCATTTCTCCTCCCACAACCTCAAACGACATTAACCCGGAAACACCGCTAGCAAAATCAGTACCAACTCCACCAACACTCTCTGTTTCCTCCCCAACCAACAATGAAAACTCCAAACGATTAAATTCAAACGTAAATCTTACTCAAACAATATCCAAATCCTCAGATACTAATCAAAACTCACATTCAAACATCATAAAATCTCATATCAATATCGAAACTAATCTGACACCAAACTCTACAAACTCTCAAACTAGTATCCAGAACCCTTTTATTAATACACAAACGAATTTACCATTAACCTCAGAAAATTCTCAAAATAACATTCAAAACTCTCATATTAACACACAAACAAACTTGACACCAAACACTTTAAACTCTCAAACTTACTCTACTAACTCACCTATTTCACAAACAACTCAAGATCTTATTGAATCTAAAAACTATTTTATTCACAACTCCGATACGGAAGACGATGAATCTATATAAACAACACAACAGTATCCCCAACCCAGACTCTGCTGCCTTAAGGTTGAATCACCCAGGCTTCTTAGGAAGCCTCGGTGCCTCAACTTTTAGACAGCAGAGTCATGCAACCTACCACCCTCAAACTACAACCAACACAACTTTAGAACTTCCAAACTATTTTAAAGCTCTCCAGTGGAATATGCAAGGTTATATTAATAACTTCGACGAGCTCAATATTCTGATCAAAGAAAGATCGCCATGTGCTTTATCTCTTCAAGAGACACATTGTGCGTTTCAATCTACTCCAATTATTCCGAAATCTTATTCGGGTTATTTTCTCAACTTTCCTCAAAATTTAACCGGCAAACAAGGCATAGCTCTTCTTATCAAAAAGAACATACCCCATGTGCAAATCAATGTCAACTCAAACATTTTAACACTTGCTGTACAAGTTAACTTGGCCATTAAATTTACTATCGTCTCTTTTTACATATTACCCAAACAAACTTTTTCTCAATCTAATCTTGCAAACATTATACAACAGATACAAACACCTATCCTTTTTTGTGGTGATGTTAACTCGTGGAGCGTTCTTTGGGGCTCACCCGTTTCGAACCACCGGGGCAATATTATCGAAGAATTCTTATTTAATTCGGATCTAATGCTTCTAAACGACGGCTCGCCAACTCACTTTTCAACACACAACACTTTTACACATATCGACATATCATGCTGCTCATCCACCCTTCTTCCATTAACGACATGGAACGTCTTAGAAGACCTACATAATAGTGACCACTTTCCTATTATAATCCAGCTACAAACTAGCCCAAACAAGTCCAAATTTTATCCAAATCCAAAGTTCAAAATCGACTTGGCTGATTGGGACCGTTACCAAGCTGTAACCAAAAAGTACTCAGATAAAATATCCCCATCCTCAAATATAAACAAAGAAGCCGCGATTTTACAAAAATCAATTCGTTACGCAGCCAACATCTCAATTCCGCAAAAGGGTCACACTCCCACCACCAGAAAAGTTCCCTGGTGGAACCCAGTTCTCAAGGAACTGAGAGATAGAAAAATGAGACTTTGGAGACTATTTAAAAAGCACCCTCTAACTCCCAACCTTATAGCTTATAAAAAATCAAACGCTTTATTTAGAAAAGAAATGAAAATAAGCAAAGCTAAATCATTGACTGAATTTACATCAACAATTAATCCAAACTCTTCCGTCGCCAAAATGTGGCATAATATTCGGTGCCTCACTGGCAACTATGTCCCTCATCTAATAAGATGTCTAGAAACACCCATGGGTACTCTGTCTTCGACTTCAGACATAAGCAACTTCTTCGCTTTCTCTTGGTCAAACCTCTCAGATGACAACAACTTCTCATCATCCTTCAAGTTTTTGAAAGCAAACAGCCTTTCCAATACACCACCTGACATTTCTGTTACCTCTTTAGCGGGACAAATTGAAGGTAGTATAACACATATTGAATTGGAATGTTGCTTAAGCATGTTGAAAGGCAAAACACCAAGTAGAGACCGCGTTTCCTATCCTATGATTAAAAATCTCCCCTCTAA
The DNA here is from genome assembly GCA_920104205.1 of Eupeodes latifasciatus. Taxonomy (NCBI): domain Eukaryota; kingdom Metazoa; phylum Arthropoda; class Insecta; order Diptera; family Syrphidae; genus Eupeodes; species Eupeodes latifasciatus. The sequence goes on along the minus strand of OV049926.1, from coordinate 128,807,984 downwards.
TGTAAAATCTAGACTTCTTGCACTTTACAACGAGATATTTAACACCGGCATCATCCCACAAACTTGGAAAACTGCTTATATCATCCCACTGCCAAAACCAAACAAACCAATAGACTCTATAGACGGATACCGTCCAATTTCCCTCATCCCGTGCATGTCCAAAGTTCTGGAAAAAATTGTTGCAAAACGCCTTTTTTGGTTCCTAGAAAATAAAAAGTTAATCAGTGCAAACCAAGTTGCCTTTAAACCCAATAGAGGCTGTTCAGACGCCTTGCTACATATCGATCATTACGTATCCAATGCTTTGTCTTCACGCAATCACGTATCGATACTCGGACTGGACTTTATGAAAGCTTTTGACAGAATAGGGATTCACTTGATATTAAACAAACTCCTTACTTGGGGTGTTGGTCCCAAGACCTACGGATTTATCAAATCATTCCTGTTGAACAGGAAAATATCTGTGAAAATTAACAACTCCTTTTCTTCTATACAACCTCTCAATAATGGCATACCACAAGGATCACCTCTGTCGGTGGTGATTGCTTTTAACGACATTAGTGCCATTATTGACAAATATCGTATTTTAGACCATTGTATCTACGCTGATGACGTCTTCATTTTATGTAAACACAATGATTTAGAGATAACAAAAATTACTTTTTCAAAAGCTGTAAAGGACATTGTAAATTGGTGTGATAACTCTGGAGCTAAGCTCTCTCTCAATAAATGTAAACTCTTACATATTTGTAAAAAATTGTCTTGTCCTAAAATTGAATTAGCTATAAATAATGTAAATATAGAAAATGTAGAAAACCTAGATATTTTAGGATTAAGATTTAACCATAAATTTAATTGGAAGCCACATTGTATAAACCTGAAAAAGAGCCTAGCCGCAAGAAGCAACATAATTAGCTACTTATCCAATAAAAAACTTAATATTCATGTTAACACCTTATGTAATATAACTAAATCTTTAGTCTTAAGTAAAATAGATTATGGTCTTTATATTTATGGTAAATGTCCAAGCACTACTTTGAATCTTCTCAAATCTACATATCACCAGTCGGCCAGAAGAAGCATAAATGCCTACCGCACAACAAGAATTGAAAACATCATGGCGGAAGCTGGCCTTCCCACATTGGAACAGCGCCAATCCGAAAGTTTATTAAAAATCATCGCTAAACTTGTCTTTTCCAAAGACTCGATCATTGACAGTGACATTGATTCAACTTGCTGCTCAAAAATGCAAAGGCGTCTTCCATCCACAATCAACAAAGCCTTATCTAAGGCAAAAGAATTGGGCTTACCTTTCAAACGAGTTAAAGGCTACACTCCAAACCTTCCACCTTGGAAAATAAGTCAAAAGTCTTTGCAGCTAAACCTTACAGAGTACAATAAAGACAACACCAACAGGAGAGTATATTATTCTAACTTTGCCGAAATAATAGGAAATCTTAAACATGAAGGTTGGACTCCTTTGTTTACAGATGGGTCGAAATCAGCTTATAACACTTCCTTTGCGGTAACCGATGCAAATGGCACTTTATTGAAGGCAGGGATATTATGGGAGTTCTCATCAATCTTTACTGCTGAAGCATTAGCCATCCAAGAAGCTGCTAAAATGATTTCACTATCAAGCTACAAATTAGTGATATGCACCGACAGCCTCTCAGTTCTCCGTGCCATATCCAACGCAAACCACAATAGCAAGATAATAAACAACATACGTGACCTTCTTATAAGGAACCCCAATAAACTAAAACTTATGTGGGTGCCTAGCCATATTGGCATACCAGGCAACGAATACGCTGACAAAGCCGCAAAGTCTTGCAATAGACTACCTGTCTTCACTTTTGACATATTTTCGAAAAAAGATCTTCAAAGATACATCGAACAAATCATTAAAAAGAATAAAATCCTAAAATGGAGTGGGTACGAAAATCACTATTCTAAAATCAACACCGATCTTCATACCCCCATCTACCCACCATCTTTATCCAGAGCAACAACATCAAAATTCATCCGACTTCGGTTAGGTCACACTACCTCAACCCATCAGCACATCTTAAGGAAAGAAGACCCACCTTTGTGTCCAGTCTGTAACAACATCATTAATACCTCACATTTACTCGGCCTCGCAGTATGCAGTATCTCTCAACAAATCAATACCATTTTGCCTTATAATCAAAATATCTATTCATTTTTAAACACTATCAGTATCGAAAACATTTTAAAAATCGAAAAATACCTTAATATTCATAAATTAGTTATCTAAATAAATACATTTATCTTTGAGTGGAAAGCTTTTGCAGCTAGCGCTCTTTTCTTCCTATTAGCATGTAATTTTAAAATTGTATGTTAATAAATAATAATAATAATAATAATAATTCTGTTTACTCAGTGCTGGATTAATTAAGGTTTTTTTTTCACATAAGCGTATTTTACTGTTTACCATATAAGATAGTCAGAACTGGTTAAAAGGCATAAATATGAAATTCCATAATCTAAATTACGAATTTATTGTTATTTTTTTATATGACTTCCCAACTTAAAATTGCTCTAAAAACCGCATCCGGACGTATCCGGATGAGATTTTTACTGGAAAATGTTGCTGAGACCCTACACTGTCTATTGAAAATAGTTTGCCAACAGAGGCAAACAGAGGAAGCGAACTAAAAAAATCACAGAAATAGTGTTCTTCGTAAAAAAAATACCTTATCCAATTTTTCTTCAATAAAATAACATACGGTATTGTTTTTCTATTTATTTCAATCATGCTAGCAGAAAAAATTGTTTAAAACTTTCAAATTTCACAATATACTGATCATTTAAGGAATACTAATATTTTATCATTTTTCACGATATTTGAACTTTGAGCGAAAATCTACTGGTCTACAATTTTTTTTTTGAAAAACGGTTTTCATTTTCTGATTCTACAACCAGTTAACTATAAGAAACACTTTCTGTTTAAAAAAAATCTTACTTTCAGAAAAATAGGTTTTGTCCGCATTTTCCCCACTGTGCGGCGCCACATGCCACACAGCACGCACAACAATGGACTTATTGAGAGGCGAGTTCGGTGAACATTTTATTTCACATTCGGGACCGGTCCATTGGCCGCCTAGATCGTGCGATTTACCGCCTTTAGAATATTTTTTGTGGGGCTATGTTAAAGTTCATGCCTATACAGACAAGCCCTTTTCAATTGACGCATCGGAAGGCAACATTGAGGCATTGGGCAGGTTCAGACAACATAAGGGACTTCATTTGCAGTCAACTTCATTCTTTGAACGTACATTTTGACCAAGGCAACTAGTTAGTTTTTTAAGTGTCATGAATTTCAAATTCAGAACTTTACTTCACAAACCTCTACTTCAAGTTCATAGTACAAAAACTACCAAAATCATTATTTTCTACAAAATATGTACTCCTCAGGCAAGTTACAAGTCCATCACGATTTGTATTTTGTATTGGAAAGAAATATTACTTATTTCTTTTCCAAATTTACAAGGAACCTTTTTACAGAAAGCATTAAATGAAGTTATGCAGAAAATAAATAAATCATTGAGTAAAAAAATTCAGCTTTTAGTTGAATGAAAAAACATCATCAATTGTCATTTTAACATAAGTTGACTTGACTTGATAGTTAGGGAGATTTTTCTTGACTAACTTTGCAGTCAACTTTCTAATTAAGTTGCCTTAATCGGAAGGCAATTTTTTGGCATCTGGCCAATCAGATGCTAGAAACTTGCCTTACTTTCAATTTAACCCATTTATTCGTGAGATACCGGCCGAAATGTTGGAAAGAGTATGGTCGCATTCGGAAAGCTAGTGGCTACGTAGTCAAGGGATTCTGATTGGCTCAATCCAACTACAAAAGTAGTTGAAATTTCCCCTCCGACGTAGTGTAAAATTTTCGGCTACAAAGTTAGTGCACACTGGTTTTGACGTTTCACAATCAGCTGCTCGGTAAGGACACAAGAATTCAAAATGAAATGAATCTTTCGGTATTTAAATACAAATATAAATCAATCATATTATACTCGTATCTTCTTTTTGGTATTTATTGAATTTAAAAAGAAAAAAAAAACTATTTAAAGTTCTGAAAACACAAATGTTTCTTATTTTATATATTTGTATTTGTCATTAATATGACAGTTCCGGATTGACTAGCTTTGTAGTGCAATTGTGCATTCACAAAGCTAGTTGAATTTTGACTACGTAGCCACTAGCTTTCCGAATGCGACCTATGCCAAAGCGGATATACCATTTGAAGCGCAGTCAAGGTCAACATTTGCGGGAAATAATCTTCAAACATTAAATTATATGGACCGTACTATCAATTCAAATAAAGATTTTATGCATTTTTCTGAATTGTATGTTTTTTTTTTTAAACTTTCCTATAGCTTTTAAAAAATCACCCTTTACGAGAATTTCACATTGTCATGCCTTAGTATTTGGTATCTACAAAATAAAATACATACAAACTACATTTAAATTCAATTAATAAAATATTCATTAACTTGTTTATTTGTAATTTTTATCGTTAAATAGTGAGTAAAAAAACTGCTCGTAAGAACATTTTATGTAGAACAATTATTTTTGAATTCGCAAGAATTTGACATTAACTTTCCAAATTTTCTAATAAAAACAAAAAAAAGCTGGCAGTTCTTAATCTTTTCTACTTTCGTTTTTGGCATTCGCTTATTGAATTATGGGGGACCGATTTTGCAAATTTGAACAATTTATTTATAGTATCGATTACATAGGAGGAATTCCCAAAATATCACCAAATACGATCGCTGTGGAAAACTTTATACAAAGTGAAGTTTGAATGCACTTTTTCAATGAGTGCGAGTACTATATACAGGAATTTACTGAATTCGTCTTCATTTAAAAGCTACTAGACCACGAGAAGTCCTTACACAATTTACCCTAAATCTCTTAAAAATGACCCCACATTTAACAATGGACTATAGTTAAAAAGGAATTCATAATTGATTCAAATCCATCTGCCGTGCCTCACCCTACGTTTTAAACTTTTTTGTTTGTAAAATTATTAATATTTATAACAATTAAAAACATCCTTTATTTTAACTACATATTTGGTCACTTTAATCAGAAAATGTCTCATTTCTTTTTATTGTGTTTCGCTTTTCCAATTGCATGCGAATCTGAAGCCACTTTGTTTAATTTTTTCTCTTTGAACGTCTTTATTGGATTTTTCTTTTTACGTTCTTTTATTAGAATATGACCGTCTTTTGCCTCAGCTCCTTGCAAAACTCTCTTCGTCACTTGCACTTGGAGTTTCTCCATCAATGTCATATTAGTTTTATTCGTATTGACAAGCTTAGCCTTTTCTTTAGCAATATTTTTAATGATAATCTTCGAGTGCTTATCTGACTCGACTTTCTTGCGCAGCGATTCAAGTGCTGAAGCATAAACTTTAGCATTGCTTTCTTCGACGTTGGTTGCCACCTTGATTTCTTCAGTTATTGCTTTGCCAACTTCAGAGAGGGTGTGCTAAATGAATAAGGAAAGGATATTTAGTTTATTTTTGTTTCGATAAGCGAAAGTTAGAGAGTTATTACATTGAAACTATTGAGTTCCTTCTGTGTTAGCAAAGTTATTGCTGTTCCTGGCCGACCAGCACGAGCTGTTCTTCCTATTCTATGGATGTAGGTCTTGATATGTCTTGCTGGATCGTAGGAAATCACAATGTCAACATCTGGGATATCAATACCACGTGCCAGAGCATCAGAACATATCAATCCATTGATTTTTCCTCGGGCAAAGGAGCTCAGGACGTTCTTACGTACTTTGCCACTCAAGCCTGCTGATAATTCACCAATGCTCAGAGTGTCTTTGAAGAGGATTTTCAAAACATACGCCAATCTATGGATGAAATAAAAGTAGGCTTAGGAAGAAGTACCTAAAATAATCTGTGTTACCTGTGCGAAGATTCCACACTGTTGGTAAAGCATAAGAACTTGGTCCATTTATTCTCGGTGATAAGAGAGTAAAGTGTCAATGGTTTGATGCGACTTTCTGTTATGCAATACTTTTCTGTCAACTCAGCCGGAGTTGTGTACTTGCCAATGAATTCATCCCGAATTTCCGCAGACTTGACATCGGTAAATTTTTCACCAACATCAAGCTTAGTTAGAACCGATGTGAACAACTTGGGCTGGAAAAGCCGAATACTTTGCAATTTTTCAGGATCTTGTGATAAAGTTGCAGAGAAAAGCATTTTGTGGGGTTGATTGCAAGCAGACATTTCTAGTTCATTGATGCACAAAGGGGCTGCCCGTCCAGAAAGCAACATATCCGATGTGGTTTTGACATGGTTATCCAGATGGTACAGCCAGTTGTGATGGACTTGGTTCATAATTCTGTCTGCTTCGTCGATGACAAGGAACTTTAGGGATTTCAGACAAAATCCATTTGTGGCATGCAGGTGCTCCACTAGCCGACCAGGCGTTGTAATCACAATATCAACTTTGGAGTACAATTTTCCCTTGTATGACTCCACAAGCTTTTGCTGCTCCAGATGGAATGGAAATGATTTCGACAGAATGACTACATTAAGTGTTGTCTTTTCTGCGAGTTTCTTGAAGACTTTATAGACCTGCAGGGCCAATTCAGCCACTGGGAGTACTACGAGAGCACGGATTTTCTTTTCAACGCGATTTTCTAGCAACTGAACGATCGGCACAGCGAAGGCAAGTGTCTTGCCACTACCTGTCGGCGCAGAGACACAAATGTCTCTTGGCCGAAAGGGGTAGGGTTTTGAATGGGCTGTAAGGACCCAAGGAATTACCGACTTTTGGACGGGAAATAAATTGTCAATGGATAATTCCTTGAGTGATTCTTTTACGTGTTCAGACAGGTAAGAAGACTTATGCACCGAGCTATCCTCCTGCTCTGCCGACTCAACAATACTCGTTGCAATGACAGTTGGATGTGCCAACCAAGGAGGTAGAACCATTTCGACTTTGGGTTTGCGGTCGAACACATTTGAGCCGAGCACTTGAAAGTCATCGCTGGTCGATTCTGTCGGTTCATCTGATAATTTAGCTTTCTTTGCGGAATCTGTTTGTTCTTCTTTTTCTTCTTCCTCTTCTCCTTCCGATTCTGGTTGCTTGTCAATGACGACTGGAATATCGGAAACATTAGAAGTTTCGATACTTTGGGTACTTTTTCGTGATTGGACTTTTTTCAAGAGTTTTTGAAGAATTTCATCTTCCTTGCTTGGATCGTCGGTGAATTGTTCGCCCTCGGTATATCTGTAAAATTCAAAAAAGATGTTGTGTTAGTTCTATAATTTAATATTTAAGTAATTATTATTTAAACCTTTTCACTGAAAATAATTCCATTTTAAATTATGAAAATATAAACAAACTTTACTGAGAAAATGAACAAAAATATTGTAAACGATGTATATTTATATGGAGTCGAACTGTCAAACCAGCACGTGCCTGCAAACCAAAACAAGAGCGAGCGCCATCTATTTTGGTCAAAAGTATGCTATGATCAGTGCTGTCGCTCTTATACAATAGTTCTTTTTCTGAATTCAAAGCTATTTTGTTTTCGGTTTACTACCCAACTTAAAGTTGCTCACGATCTACTACCATTGACTTATACTGGAAAGCCACTACTGTAGCCCACTTAAATTGCCAATTTTGCTAAAGGAACTTTAATTGCCGGCAACTGTGAGCAACTGTAGTACCCGTGGCATAATGGTTAGTGCGTTGGACTGTCATGCGAGATGTCTTGGGTTCAATCCCTGCCTGTGCCACCTTAATTAAAAAAAAGAGTTTTCACGGGTACTGCCTCTTGCGAGGAATTGACAAATTCTCCAAGAGTAATTCTTGTCATGAAAAAGTGCTTTCTCAAATTAGCCGTTCGGATTCGGCATATAAACTGTAGGTCCCCTCCATCCCTGCAATTACTCGCACACAGGAATGGTTGAGAGTTGTAAGTCACTAGGCCCTGGTTCTCTACGGACTGTTGCGCCACCCAATTTATTTATTTTATTTAACTGTGAGCAACTATCTCACCGAACAATTTTTGTTTGGCTTCAGTTTTATCTACAAAAAATGTTAATATATAGCATTTCCATTTGACATGAATAATGAAGATGTCAAAAAGGTCTTTTCTAAGTGTTATTATGAGGCTTTCGTTTGTTGTTTCGCTGATATGATTTAATAATTTAAAATGTATGAATTTGCCTTTATATTTAATTCCCTTATTGAACTTAAAAAAGCCATTGGTTCAAGAAACTCCATTAAAAATATACAAACACACAAATTAAGAATACTAACCATTTGTTCCAAGGTGTTTAAGGGATTAAGCAAAGCAATTTAGTTGCTTTATGTTGATGGAAACTTGGAGAAACTTTAAGTTGCAGACAATTTTCTCACGAAAACCAAAAAATATTTATAAGGGACTTGTAACTTCGAATAAAGAATCATTCCAAAATAAAATCCTTAAGAGGTTTATAGACTTTCAAGTTCACACAAAAAATATTTTATCATACACAAAGTTATTTGGCTTAGATATAATGGGAAAATGTTTTTTAAATGTGGATTAACGAATCGCTGAATGGAGCTTTAATAAAAACCCTTGCAATGCGTAATTATTCATACTTTTCTAGGTGTTTTAGCGAATTCTTATAAATATGATATAGAACTATATGTTTTTGTAATTGTTGGCCTGTCAAATTTTGAAGAGTGGGGATGAAATTCTCTCAGTTAGAGGTAAACGAAGCTAATAATAGTTATTTTACGCACTATGATAGTCCAAGAATTTCTTATTCAGAAATGATCTTACTTACTTACTTACTTAAGGTGGCGCTACAGTCCTGTGTGAACAAGGGCCTCAACCAACAAACTTCTCCATTTAGCTCGGTCCCTAGCTAGATGTCTCCAGTTTCACGCTCCAAGTTAGGTGAGGTCACTTTCCACTTGAGCGCGCCATCTGATTCGCGGTCTTCCTCTACTGTGCTGTCCTGTGAGTGTGGATTGGAAGACTTTCCGGGCCGGAGCATTGGTTTCCATGCGCTCTACGTGACCCAGCAATCTTAGTCGTTGGACTTTTACCCTTCTGGCTAAGTCTACGTCGCAGTACAGCCCGTACGTTGCATACGGGACCGTAGATCACACGAATAATTTTTCTCTCGAAACGACCCAAGGTGCTTTCATCTACTTTTGTCATAGTCCATGCTTCTGCACCGTATAGCAGGACGGGGATGATAAGGGTCTTATATAGCGACACTTTGGTCGTTCGAGAGAGGATTTTTCCACTCAATTGCTTTCTTAACCCAAAGAAACAGCGGTTAGCAAGAGTTATTCTTCGTTTGATCTCAGCGCTGGTGTTGTTTTCTGCGTTAATAGCGGAGCCTAGGTAGACGAAGTCCTTGACTACCTCAAAGTTACTTCTGTCGATGGTGACGTTTTGGCCGAGACGTCGGTTTTGTAAGTCCTTTCTTGACGACAGCATGTACTTTGTTTCGCCCTCATTTACCGTTAAACCCATTTTTGCCGCCTCTGCCTTAATACTCACAAAAGGCCCATTGACATCACGCTGAGTTCTTCCGATTATGTCAATGTCATCAGCATATGCTAGTAATTGGACAGACTTTTGAAAGATAGTGCCTCTAGTGTTGACGTGAGAGCTCTTTCAAGTACGATGTTGAAAAAATCGCATGACAGCGCATCACCTTGTCTAAAACCTTTTTTGACATCGAAAGATTCTGTTAAGTTGTTTCCAACCTTTATGGAGCAGCGCGAATTCTCCATGGTCATCCTGCACAAACGGACGAGTTTGGCAGGGATGCCAAAACTAGACATGGCTCTATACAGCTCGTCCCTGTAGATACTGTCATATGCGGCTTTGAAATTGATGAAAAGGTGGTGGGTATCGATTCTTCTTGGGTTTTTCCAGGATCTGCCGTAAAGTGAATATTTGATCGACTGTGGACTTTCCTGGTCTAAAACCACACTGATAAGGACCTATCAAGTTGTTGACGATGGGCCTTAGACGTTCACATATTACGGCAGAGAAGATTTTGTAAGCGATGTTAAGTAGACTGATTCCTCTTTAGTTGGTGCAGTTAAGAGGGTCTCCTTTTTTTCAAATAATACTGAGGTTCCATTCATCGGGCATGCTTTCTTCCGACCATATCTTACAGATAAGTTGGTGCATGCTCCTAACCAAATTATCTCCAGCTGCTTTGAAGAGCTCGGCATTCAAGCCATCTAATCCAGCGGGTTTATTAGACTTCAGCTTAGGTATGGAAATCTTTACTTCGTCTAAGTCGGGAGGACGGGATTGTTGGCTTTCGTCGTCTATGTTGAATGCATCATCCTGCCTGCAGAAATGATCAGGAAAGGAAATTATTTTACTCTCTCGTGGGTTCTTTTTTTTGTCCAAACCTACAAAATTTGTGTAGTGTGGAACAACATTTCTGCAACAAATGTTGACAATTGGCAGCTTGTCAAGGTTGGGAACAGAGCTAACATAAAGGAGAATGGGAAAAATGTTATCACCAATAGCAGTAAGTTAATTTTTTAATTTCGAAATTAAATCTTACATTTTGCACTTCACCATAAATATTTCACGATTGGCAATTAGCACTTTACACTTCTAGATACCGTTTTTCATTTTAACATTTGTCTTTTATTTTGTACGCCAAATGTGAAATGAAATTCAACCTGATTAGCCAGGGGTGGAATCGGCTAAGGTGACAGTTGACTATCATTTTTTTGATAGTCAAATTGACTATCATTTTCATTCCGTCTGTGTAAGATGATTCAACTCAATTCAATTCGATTGAACAATTTCACATTCAAATTGTCAAAATTCATTGTTGCCTTGGTAAAATTTTAAATTGATTCTTATAAAATATCTAAATAAAAGTCTCAAATTGGCTATGTTTAAATAACATTCTTACTTTATTTGTGTTTTTTTCGAATTACGTAAGCTTTGTCGGTCACAAGAATGTGTTTTTGTACATAAAAGATGTAACTGAAAAAATTTCCCATTCGTTTTTTGTAAGCGTCTGGTAGCTCTATTCAGAAACGACATATTTGTAGGAAAACGACTATCACATTTTCTTGTGACAGCTTTTTAGGTATCAATTTGATTATCACCTTACACAGATCCAAATCGATTATTTTGACTGTCAACAATCAACAATCACCTTAGCCGATTCCACCCCAGATAAAATCAATTCCGTAAACACAAACTGACAAAATTTATACAGTTACGCAAATTTTAGATTCGTTCATTTTTGTTTGAAGCTAATGAATTATCAATCAAAATCAAAATTGATATTACCAAATGTCAATGAGTACGTTTAGCCGCAATTTAGTACTGGGTTTTTAGATATTTTTGAACGTTGGACGCAAATTAGATCTAACTACCAAATAAATATATATAGTTAAATAGTTACTAAACTTTACTAAATATCACTTAAAGTCATTTAACTTTTTCAATTTAGAAGCTTTAAGAATTTAGATATGTATGTGAAACTTCATTGTTTAGTTTGCATGTGTCAAATGCTGGGACTAACAATTCTCATATATTTGAATGACAGCTGGCTCACCAAAGACTGTAAAATTCATTAATCGCAAAAATGTGTTGTTTGAATTATTTTATTTGTTTTAAATGAGATTTGGAAGTAGTTTATTCTTTTGTTATTATTTGATTTGATTATAAATATTTACATACATATATCGATTTGATGAAAAGAATCAGCTTGCAAATTTGTTGTTTTCGTCAATTCCCTCATGACTCATGGTTTACATAGTAAATGTGCATGGCAGAAATAACTGCTGGCACGAGTACGATAACTTTGGCGCCAAGATATAATAACGGTTTTTGGTAGAGGGTCTTAATACAAGCATTTTTTACTATGGGAGGGGGGGTCTATCTCCCCCCGTTTAGGCGGGAGGGGCAATTTAAAAAAGTTATTATTTAAAATGGAAAAAAAATAATTAAAAAATAACGGTGATACTTACAATTAAGTTATATACATTTTTTTAAAGCCAACATTCTGTTCTATTAGCTAGTTTTTAAATCAAGTCAAAACTATGCGTAGTTTTTGAAAAATTTAATTTTAAACTCAAAATTTGAGTAAAAAAAGTTAAAAAAAGGTTTAAAGTGTAACTTTTTCAATACTTCAAGATTATCTACCATTGTTTTTATTTCAGAATTTATTGCTCTTATTCGTTTTTGATCAAAAACTGAAAACTAGATGATTTTATGTCTTTTAGTTTTTGAGAAAATTGAAAATAAAAATGTAATTTTAAACTCAACATTTGAGTGAAAAAAGTTAAAAAAAGGTTTAAAGTGTAACTTTTTCAATACTTCAAGATTATCTACCATTGTTTTTATTTCAGAATTTATTGCTCTTATTTGTTTTTGATCAAAAACTGAAAACTATATGATTTTATGTCTTTTAGTTTTTGAGAAAATTGAAAATAACCACAACTACTATTTTAATTTTTTTTGCTTGAGTGGTCTTATTTTGATAGTAATAATGGTATTTGCGTATGCGTAATGCGTGTTTGGGTGTATGCAACAGTAAGGTGTGCGCGAGTTTGGGTGTATGCAACAGTGGCATCTGTAACCCCCCTGCCTGGGCACACTATAGGATTTGGGGTGGGTGCAAGTTGGAGTGCGTGCAAGGTGGGGAGGGTGCAAGGTGCGGTGGGTGCTAGATGGGGTGCATGCAAAGTTTCTTTTGCATTTAAATAAGCTGGATTTAAGAAAAATTAATTTACCCTAGGTATATCTTATCGATTATTACTATCAAAATAAGACTACGTTAATACTTAAGCAAGGAAAAAGTAATTTAATTAAAATATTTTGTTTTGGTAATTTTCAATTTTCTCAAGAACTAGAAGACATCAAGTCATCTAGTTTTCAGTTTTTGATCAAAAACAAATAAGAGCAATGAATTATAAAAAAAAATAGTAGATAATCTAAAAGTTTTGAAAAATTACACTTTAAACCTTTTTTTTAACTTTTTTTTGCAAAAATTTTGACTTTAAAACAATTTTTTTCAAAAACTATGCATAGTTTTGACTTGATTTAAAAACAAGCTGATAGACAAAAGTGTTGGCTTTAAAAAAAGGTATAATACTTAATTATAAGTATTACCGTTATATTTTAATTATTTTTTTCCATTTAATGTACATATTTTTTTAAACTGCCCCTACCGCCTAAACGGGGGGAGATAGACCCCCCCCCCCTCCCATAGTAAAAAATGCTTGTTTTTAACTGTTCTATACAAATCCGTCATTAAACTTTGTCGCCAAAGTTATCGTACTCTCCCCTAACTGCTTGTTCAGAGTGCATTCCTTAATGAAATCAGGAAGTAAAAGAAAATAGAAGGCACTTTTAAATTGATGTGGCTGAACACTAAAGGAATTCCAAAGTATATAATATTGCCTTTAAAAACTTTCTTATAACATCCAAGTTGTATTCATTTGAAAAGGTAAATTTCAGAGACCAATAAAAAAAGTCTAAATTTTAATCAAATGTTCATATATGCGTGTAACTGTAAAAATTCTAAAGACCTGTTCCATGCCATTCCTTATCTTCCTTAAAAACAATTGAACACGCAATTCAATAATTTTACTTTTAATTAAGGAAAACATTTTTCAATAACCATTAACCTTCTTTACCAGCCTTCTTATGTCACATCATGAAGTTTGAATTTGAAGACAAAAATTTGTTTATGTATTTTTTTTTCTTTTTCAAATTTACAAAAATACAATTTAAATAAAAAAAACGGGAGTTATTTTTAATTCATTCAAAATAAATTGGTGTGTAACCGGCAATATGGCTGCCGAAAGTCTCTCGGAAATATTGATTCAAGATTTAACTAACATCAACTGGTTTTTTGTCAACTGTTTTAAATTATGCATTTTGTAATACACACCATCTGTATATATTATAATTAAATTTATTTGAATGGAAAAAAATCACTTTATATTGTATGCAAAACAGGGTTATTTTTAAAAAGGACTCTAACCATTCAAACAATCGAAGCTTTAAATCAAATATAAATAAATGTTAAATACACATAGGAATTTTAAAAATACATTTTCTTACTGTAATAAATATTCAGAATTTATTGTTTTATGATTTAATATAATTAAAATGAAGTGAATAATTAAAATTTTAAACTTTTAAATTTCCCAAACGTTCAGAAATATTTTAAGAATTTTGCGCCCATCTTGAAATGTTGTTAAAATTAAAAATATCTTGAGAATTTTATGTCCATCTTGAATCATTGTTAAAGAATTAATTTAATTTTTGATGGAATATTTTTTTTACAAATTCATGACTAATTCAAGGCAATTCCTTTCTCTGGTTAAAGTCACCAATACTTAATGTTTTTTAGAAAGCAAATTTAAAATTAAAACTCCTTTTTTACCTCATGGAAACTTAAGGGATTTTAAAAATGGAAGAGGTTAGGTACGCATGTTTCAGTTATTTTAATGATAATTTAAGTATTTGCTTTGCATTTCAATTGCATGTCCAAAAATTCTAGTAGTATAAGTCCATTTTGACATTTCTTGACGTTTCAAGGTCCCTAGAGTCGAAATAAAAGAATTTTAGAAAGATATCTGTGCGTGCGTGTGTACGTACCTTCGTACGTCCGTACGTTCGCGACGTTTTTTTCGTCGTCCATAGCTCAAGAACCAGTAGAGATATCGACTTCAAATAAATTTTGTTATACAGATAATAAGGCAGAAAGATGCAGAAAGGGCTCTCAAAAAAATTGCGTGGGTGTTTTTTTTTACCATAGCAGTTTAAAAAAAAGGTGAAAATTTTGGTTAACCCTAAATATCTTACGAACCAAAAACGCTAGAGACTTGAATTAAATTTTATATAATATATTGTAACGTGATACAAAACAAGTTTATTTTTAGAAAAAAATCCAAATAACGGTTTTTTTTATAAATCAAAAAAACTGAAAAAAAATTTGTCACATCGAAAATTTTACGACTAAAATATGATTTCATCTCCAAAACAATTTTGTGCAACGAACAATAATGTTTTTGACATCTGGTAAAATTTTGAGAAAAATCGAATTGACAGTTTTTTTTTATAAAAAATAAAAACCTAAAAAAAACATTACTCAAAGTTGGTAAAAATTGAATTTAGACTCAAATATCTTTTCAAAAACTTGAGATTAAGGCTACAAACTTATTTTATCTTTCAAAAAATATTGTTGTCAACATTCAGTAAAATTTTGAAAAAAATCGAATTGACAGTTTTTTTACAAAAAATTAAAAACCGAAAAAAAATTTATCAAAAGAAAAGGAGTTCGAAAGAAGAGGCCAGTCGAACTCCAGGTTGGGTGGGTACGGCCATGCTGCAACAACAGCCGCAGCGTTCTCGAGGTGTGTCAAGTCCAGCGTGAATGTCGTATAAACGGTGGTGGTGTGTCTGGTGTTGGTGTGTCTGGTGGTGGTGTGTCTGGTTATAGTGTGTCTGGTGTTAGAATGTCTGGTGTTTGTGTGTCGGTAGTCCAATGTCTGGTGGCGGTTTGTAGGTTGTCCTGTGTTTGGTATGCTAGTTTCGAAGTCGTGTTTTGGTTGTCGTGTGTATGTCGGTTTGTGTTTTTGTTCTTTTAGAGTTATGTGTATGTAATGTCTTGGGATCGTTCAAGTTAAGTATAATGGCATGAAATTTTAGTTTTGAAAGAGGTGAGGTCCATCTGCGAAGGCAAGATCCCCTCCACCGCCTTCGTAGTGGACATACTATCCCCAACCCCATACCTCTCTTCCTATCCTAGTTCGGTCCTACTCTTATGGGGTGGTTATTGAATCCTCCGCGCTCCTAACCTATCCTGAATCCTAATTCCCTTCCTTATTGCCCTAGCCTGCCAATTGCCTCTTTTCAAAACTTTGAGAAAAAAGCTTGAAACTACTTTTATCTTTCAAAAAAAATTGTTGTCAACATACATTAACATTTTGAAAAAAATCGAAGTGATAGTTTTTTTACAAAAAATTAAAAACCGAAAAAAAAATTTAACAAAAGTTGGTAAACATTGATTTTCGACTCAAATATCTTTTCAAAAATTTGAAATAATGGCTTCTAACTAATTTTTTACTTATTATAAATATTGTTTTCAATATTAGGAAAAAATTTGAAAAAAATCGAATTGACAGTTTTTTTTACAAAAAAATTCAAAACCTAAACAAAAGTTGATAAAAATTGATTTTCGACTCAAATATCATTTCAAAAATTAAAAAAATTGGCTTCAAACTTATTTTATTTCACAGAAAATATTGTTTTCGATATTCAGTAATTTTTTTATAAAAACGCAACAGCCCGTTTTTTCATAAGAAAATAAAATCTACAAAAAATAGTACGCAAATTTGGTAAAAATTGATACATATAGAAAAACTTTTAAGCAAGACAAATCGACAGACGGGATGGGAAGTTATCAGTGTGGGTCACATCTCAGCCTCTTTTTTAAATAAAAGTTTCGTAATGGCGTCAAATTTCAATTCCATAATTTGACATTTGTGAAGTCAATAGAATAAAATACACGTCAATGGTGGTAATAACATTTGTCCTACTATTAAAAATAAGTTTGACTTTGAATTTATTGTTTGGATTTTTTTTTATCAAATATTCCATCTTTTCCTGAGGTCAGAAGGAAGTCAAAAATTACTTTCTTGAAACCATACATTAACTTTGCTTGTCTTGTTTATTACATATTCTCAATCATAAAATAGCTTTCTGGTTTATTTTTATAAAGTGCGAGAAAAAGAATAATAAGTACATATGTACATAGGTACCTATCTGCCTTTCAAATCGTTGCACAACCCAATGTCAAGATCGTTCATTGATTTTAAATTATAATAAAAGAATTCAAAGTGACACAGAGAGGAAGTTTGGTCCGCGTTCCAAAACCAATAATCAACCATACATTAAATTACCTTTAGGCTATTTCTTTTTTATTATGTATCTATAATACGAGTACGTATGAATGTAATTTTTAAGTCAATCCTATTCAACAAAATAAACAACGGAATATTTTCAAACGTATTAGTCATAATCAAAGAACTTACCTACAGTACATATTATTTGTTAATAACTTGATCTTAAATAACCACAAGATGGGGATGGGAATCACCCAAGACTTTCGTCGAATAATAAAATTATCATACAAATATGTATGTAGTTTAAGAATAAAACTGCACTAGATACCTTAATAAGTTGTGACAAAGTTAAACCAGTTTTAGTGCGGTTTTGTTACAACTCATTTCCAAAAAAACCCAGGAAGATAAATACAAAAATTGATGTGTGCAGTTAATATAACATTAAGTGGCTAGATGTAAGAATGAATTTGGGTTTAAGCAAACAAGTCCGAGTATAAAATTTTGTTAAAGTAGTTTAAACAATTTTTTTTTTGTTTTCGGACATACATACATGTGTACTTCAGACGTGTTATTTTACTCTTTTTCTAACAAGCCAAACAATAGGGAGTGGGTCAGAATTCTGTATGATACCTACTGCATGGTCATAATTCTTAATGCCCTAAGTTCTGGGGTGGAATCGGCTAAGGTGATTGTTGATAAATGACAATCAAAATAAACGAATTTGATCTTTCTAAGGTGATAGTCAAATTGATACCTAAAAAGCTGTCACAACAAAATGTGATAGTCGTTTTCAAACAAATATGTTTATTTCGAATATAGCTACCAGACGCTTACACAAACGACTAGAACATTTTCTTATTTAGCTAATTTTCGTTCAAAAAACACATTCCTGTGACCGACAGGGCTTACGAGATTCCAAAAAAAAAACAAAGAAATGTAAGAATGTTATTTAAACACAGCCAATTTGATACTTTAATTTAGATGTTTTATAGGAATCAATTTAAATTTTAAATTTTTAAAATTTCACCGTGGCAACAATGCATTTTGACAATTTGAATCTGAAATTGTTCA
This sequence comes from Eupeodes latifasciatus, assembly GCA_920104205.1. Lineage (NCBI taxonomy): Eukaryota > Metazoa > Arthropoda > Insecta > Diptera > Syrphidae > Eupeodes > Eupeodes latifasciatus. The sequence continues at coordinate 128,789,997 of OV049926.1, read as the reverse complement.
ATCTAATTGAATTGAGTTGAATCATTTTACACAGACGGAATGAAAATGATAGTCAATTTGACTATTAAAAATATGATAGTCAATTATCACCTTAGCCGATTACACCCCTGCATTTGAAAACACTGTCATAATACTGTATCAACAACTGTATGTCATAATACTGTAACTCCGAATTTCTCATCACAAAATATTGTATCATAACAAAGTTTGCTTTTGATAGTTCTGTTTTGGCAGTACTTGATTTAATATTTTTTATTTTGAAAACCAGAACAAATGTTTTATAAAAATTATATATAAAGAAATACATATGTACATATATAAAATGATAATGCAATCTTAATACATAAAAATTATGCCACGATGTTTGTCCGCGACGAACTCCTAAACTACTTAACCAATTTTAATTAAATTTGTACACCGTGTGCAGTTTGATCCAACTTGAAAGGTAAGATAGCTTACATCTCACTTTATGATCGCAATATTATTTTATTGCAAATTATTAGTCTATTATTGGTATTATGGTGTGTCTATGCTAAAAACTCTGTAGTTGATTCTATGTATGCGTGAAAACACGGCAATTTTTCTCGTTGAATTCGTCCACATTACAAATACAACAATGTAAACAAATGGGTTTTGGAGGGTGATACGTACGAAGGATTAATACCAAAAACACTCTAGTAAAGATATAAATCCTCGGTAGCCATATTGGTTTGCCTACAAGCTAAACCGGAAACTGGCCTCATAAAGTATTTCTTAGTGTGCGTGTATTTTCTCCTCTAATTTATGAAATTTCCCCTAAAAACTCAGTAAATGTGTCTATGTATGCGTGAAAACACGCCAATTTTACTCGTTGAATTCTTCCACATTACAAATACAACAATGTAAGCAAATGGGTTTTGAAGGGTGATACGTACGAAGGATTTATATCTTCATTAGAGTGTTTTTGATTTATACCTTCATATAGAGTGTGTTTGGGGACGAATATTCGTTCATTCGTTGGTGGACCTCATGTCTCATGTTAAAATTACAACATTTTAAAGTACAAAATTTTGAACAACCAGAATTTATAAATACAGAATTTGATTCTTCAGAATTTTGACCATACAAAATTTTGTAATACAGAATTTTGACATACAGTATTTTAAATACAGTATTATGATCCATGCAATATTTCGACCCCAACCCTATATGGAGTTTCTTTCCGCCAGAAGCTCTGCAAAACATAAAGTGGTTAAATAGTAGTAGAATTCGAAAGTTAGCAGATTAAATTTCAAGCAAAAATAGCCTACAAAAAATAATAGCATTTCTGCGAAGTCAAGTCAAAAAGAAAAAACCCTTTTATTTTGCAAAACCAGATAGCAGCGATAAAATTTGCAGTCGCCAAATGTTAAGTAAAATACAACTTTTCCTACAACACGCCAGGAGTTGTTGATTATGCGCTACATCAAATAAAAAAACTTTTGCTACATAGTGAGCGATTCACATTTCCCTGCGTTCAATGCATAAAAATAAGTCCAACAATAATTTTCAGATATCTTTGTTTTTAGAACTGTCATTTGACCCAACTGTCATGAGAAGTAGATAACTTTAAATAACATTTAGTTACGTTTCATCTGAATTTTTCAGAGGGGAATTTTCAACATCTGTAAAAATTGCTGAGCAATCGATCAAATATATATGTATGCCGGATTATAAAACTTGTCCCAAATTTGGTGACACAAAAGGGGCAAACAAAATAAGTATCATTTTATATAATACAACTGTTCTGTACTTATTTCGAAAGGTTTCACGCCTTCTAAAAAAAACCAACCAAATTTGAAACTCACAGCATCTTTGTTACCAATTTAAGCTTTTATTATTTTTATAATCATGTATCCGGTAAGAATTTTTTAACGAATCAGCTGTTATCAAATGATGTAAGTTCGGATAATTTAACGTAAGTTTCAAAAGAATACAAAAAATAAAACTTATTTTGTTCTCTAAAGTGGTATAACTTTTACTTTCAGAATATGTTTTGTTATTGTCCGTAAGGAGTCTTCAGCAAACTCTAAAGGTTAATTCTGACACATGCTGAACAAATATTCCCCTTTAATCAGTAGGGATTTTAGTTATAAGACCTTGAGGGTACAGTGGGTATGCTTAATGTACAGATACAGGGGGAATAGTTTTTGGTGCGAATTGCAGTAAACAACAAAATTAGATTTTTACTCAAATTAAATTTAATTAAATTAGTTTTTCTACACAATCGAACGTCGAAGTGCGGTTTAAGTAATTAAAAGAAATATTAACCAAATAAATAAACAATGGATGACTATAATACACAGAAAATGTCAGAGCCAGCTTCCTCAGCATCGGTTGCATCAGCAGATATTGCCGCCGAATTGGCTGCTCTTACCGTTGAAGAACAACAACAACAAAGAGCTCAATGGACTCAGGAACTCGCTCAAGTTGAAGAAGAAATTAACACTCTTCGTACAGTGTTAGCATCACAGAGTAGACTTGCTTCAGATCTTAAACGTAAATTGGTTATTACTTATTACTGTGTGGAAAGACCTTACCGATGACATAAATTCAGGAATTAAATCTGTCAAAGAAAGTTCTGTTAACCAAACTGTTGAGCAAAATGTGAAAAATATTGCTAAAGCTGTTCATGATGCTCCACTCTACCAACGCACGCACAGAATCTGTATTTAAATCGACAGCTGAGAAGATAACATCAATATTTGGTGACATCACAAGTGGCATAACATCTAAATTGTCCCAAATGAAGAATTCCGAATCGATGCGTTCGATTGAAGAGCGTGTTGGTTCGGCCTATGGCAATGTCAAAAAAGAGGCTGGGATGCGACCCACACTGATAACTTCCCATCCCGTCTATCGATTTGTCTTGCTTAAAAGTTTGTCTAAGGCCGCGGCCACGCAGTAAGCGGCTGAGCGGAAAAAAAAATATAAAACATATGAAATCACATAGAAGCGGCCACGCAATGAGCGAGCGGCGAAACAAAATTCTGAGCGGCTAAGCGGCGCCCCTCAGCAACCAAACCTGTTTTAATTTTCTGAGCGGCAAGAAGTAAAGAGGGCCAAAGTAAACATTGAGTTGTTAATTTGGTGTGTGCAATCTACTAATCGCTCAAAAGCAGTCGCTCAGTGCCTGGCCATACGTCGCTTAGAGTTGCCTCTCAGCCGCTTGCCGCTCAGCCGCTTACTGCGTGGCCGAGGCCTAAATGTATCAATTCTTACCAAATTTGCGTTCTATTTTTTGTAGATTTTATTTTTTTTATGAAAAAAACGGACTGTTGGATTTTTAAAAAAAAAAATAACTGAATATAAAAAACAATATTTTCTGTGAAATAAAATAAGTTTGAAGCCAATATTTTTAATTTTTGAAAAGCTATTTGAGCCGAAAATCAATTTTTACCAACTTTTATTAATTTTTTTGTTTAGGTTTTTATTTTTTGTAAAGAAACTGTCGATTCGATTTTTCTCAAAATTTTTCCTAATGTTGAAAACAATATTTCTTATAAGTTAAAATTAGTTAGAAGCCATAATCTCAAATTTTTGAAAAGATATTTAAGTCGAAAATCAATTTTTACCAACTTTTGTTAAATTTTTTTTTCGGTTTTTAATTTTTTGTAAAAAAACTGTCAATTCTATTTTTTTTTAAATTTTACTGAATGTTCAAAACAATATTTTTTGAAAGATAAAAGTAGTTTAAAGCCAATATCTGAAAGTCTTGAAAAGATATTTAAGTCAAAACTCAATTTTTACCAACTTTTTTTTTATTTTTTTTAGGTTATTATTTTTTGTAAAAAAAACTGTCAATTCGATTTTTCTCAAAAATTTATCAGATGTCAAAAACATTATTCTTCGTTGCACAAAATTGTTTTGGAGATGAAATCATATTTTAGTCGTAAAATTTTCGAAGTGACAAATTTTTTTGTTCAGTTTTTTTGATTTATAAAAAAAACCGTTAATTGGATTTTTTTCCAAAAATATAATTCTTTTGTATCACGTTACAATATATAACATAAAATTTAATTCAAGTCTCTAGCGTCATTGGTTCATGAGATATTTAGGGTTAACCAAAATGTTCACCTTTTTTTTTAAACTACTATGGTAAAAAAACCACCCACGCCCTTTCTGCATCTTTCTGCCTTATTATCTGTATAACAAAATTTATTTGAAGTCGATATCTCTTCTGGTTCTTGAGCTATGGACGACGAAAAAAACGTCGCGAACGTACGGACGTACGGACGTACGGACATACGGACGTACGGACGTACGTACACACGCACGCACAGACATCTTTCTAAAAATCTTTTATTTCGACTATAGGACCTTGAAACGTCGAGAAATGTCAAAATTTTCAATTTGACAAATCGGACCCATTACAATAACTTCCTATGGGAAGTTAAAAAAAGTAAAAACATCCCGATCGGGTTCGATTGCAAGTTTCAACGATGACTTACACGACAATAACACATCATCGGGATTGAACTCACCTTCAAATTCACAAGGAAAACAATAAAAATAAAATAAAACCTACAACAACAACCACATCTAAAAACAACAATCTTAAAATTAAAAATAAAAACAACACCAATAATAATTAGCACCAATCAATCAACCAACCATAACTTACCAACAACCATATTATCCCCAATTCAAGAACAATAAATTATTCTTTCCATTTAAATACATAAATTAAAATAGTAAACAAAAATAATCATAACAACAACAAATATTGCAAGTGATAACGGCGATTTGAATAATGTTATATTTATGCCCAATTTCATAAACAGCTTTTATACATTTAACAGGATTTTAAACTGTAAAATGGGATATTTTGGTTTCACCAAGCGTTTTTAAAGTAAACAAGCTTTTAAACACTTTTTAAAACTAAATGCCCATTTTTGGCTCATTAAATTTTTTAAAGTGTCATTAAAAAATTAAATGACAGATTGTCAGCAGTTTTGTAAAATTTGTATTCTCAATACTTGGAGATACAGGTAAACAATAGGTAAACAAATTCAACATTGCATTTTTATAATATCATTTTTATGATTTTAATTTTTAATTAGAATATTAGATTGTCATCTTCATCTGAAGAAGATTTTCATATTTTATTTTTGAACGACACACGATTTTTGATTTTGAAGAAGTTTAGTTTTAAGTTTTTTGTATTTTGCGATTCTTGTCATTTATTTCAACATATAGATATAATGCTTTCTCATTTTTTCTCACACAATTCGCTTAATAGAAAGAAAAAAGTGGTTTTATTTTTACAGGGTTTTGAAGAGAACTTTATTTTAACAAAAATATCCCTGAAATTTCCCATTTCAAGCTTGGTGAAACTGAACAAATTTAAAGGCCTGATAAAATTTAAAAAGCTTTTAGATAAAAGTGCTTTTAGTGTTTGTTTATGAAATCGGACATAAGTTTTTATTTTTTTAGTTAAACATACATAATTTTGTGAGTTTTATTATTTTGTTTTTATTCTTTTACTTGAGTTTATATCAAAAATTATATTAATAAAAATAATAATACATAATTATTTAAACTAGTGAAAATCGCATTGAACGTACACATAAGCCCATTCAACTGACAAATTCTAAGGCACATACACGAATAATATTAAGCTAACAATTGAAACATTTTTATAAGTTACGAGCTGTCAAACGATAAATAAATAAATTAATCTGGAAAAGAGCATTTAGGAAATTAAAAGCCATATTGTTGAAATAATTTTATGTTCGCTTACTGCTAAAAAGTGTCGATTTTAATTTGGGAGAATTTAAGAAAACAGCTCACACAATTGTTCGATTTGAAAAATTTAACAAACGGAGGGGTAGATTAAAAACACAAAAGTGAACATTTTCCCCGCCTAAGTATGCGCTCATGCTTCAAATTAAGAGATTAATATTTTAAAATTACAGCTAGAGATCAATGGAATGTAGATTGTTTTTTTTTTTTAAATATAAAACACGGAAGTCTATCGTCACTCGGTGGGCAACATATTTACTGAGATTATTAATAGCTTAATGCAAAACAATCAAATTAACTTTTGACCGCAAGTGACTTATTTTAAAAAAGAATTACCGTTTAATAGCTGTGAGTAATGCTTTTTTTTTGTTTGAGGTAGAATATTTTATTTGTACTTTTTCTTGTGGTACCAGTTTACCGGATATTTGAAAGTTGCAAAAATGTAGATTTAATACCAACATTTATGTTCTTGGACATGTCTACAAATTTGTTTGTATCCCAATGGAAATTGTTTCAATCTCAAGGACTTATTTTGTTGTCTACTATTTTTGTGTGGACATTATACACATACATACATATATTTGTATCAAGTTACAATATATTTGTTTTTAATTAGCTTTCTAGCTAGGGCTTAGTAGTACCCGTGGCATGATGCTGCGTTGGGTTCAAACCCTGCCTGTGCCATCTAAAGTTTTTTTTTCATGGGTACTGCCTCTTGCGAGGAATTGACAAATTCACCAAGTGTGATTCTTGTCATGAAAAGTGCTTTCTCAAATTTGGCGTTCGGATTTGGCATATAAACTGTAGGTCCCCTCCATCCCTGGCAACAGTACTCGCACATAGGAATGGTTGAGAGTTGTAAGTTACTAGGCCCTGGTTCTCCACGGACTGTTGCTCCACATACATAATTTATTTTATTTTTAGCTAGTGCTTGAGATAAAAATTAAATATAAAGATTTAAATTTACATATGAATACACAATTATAAATTTAATATTTTTTTTTTTTTATTTTTGAAATTTCTTATATACCAAACAGTTATTCAAAAATAAATCTTCAGTTAGTTATATGACGTTAAAAAAATCCCGGATTTCAGGTTCTAGCATATTAAAAAAAAAAGTGTACTTTAAATTTTTAACTAAACTAATAAGTGTCCAAAAAGCTTCAGTTCATATGCAAAGTGAACAACCTCATCCTGACTTAATAACGACAATGAAATGTCAAATGTCGTTTCTTACAGGGTTTTTAAAATCTGAACTAGTTTGTGTTATGTTTATGTCAAAAGATGACAGATTCAAAAGTGACAGCTGCAAAATGGCGGGCTATTGAAAATGAAACATCTTATTTGAAAACTAATAGATAATTGTCGGAATACAAGATTATGTACAATAACGGGTGATTTTTTAGACATGTGGATTTTAATTTCGAAATACTTTTTTCGCAATATATCGAATCGTGGGTCTTTGGTGTGGCCTCTATGATCGTCCGATTTAATACCGCTGGACTATTTTGTGTGGGGTTATTTAAAGCCACATATCTACCCGGAAGAGCCTAAGACAATTGACGCCATGGAAGAGCGTATTCTCCGCGTTACTATCGGTATACGGCCAGAATTGATGCAAATATTTGGGTTCTTTTGGCTGGAATTTATTTGATCCTGCAGGGGCGGCCACTTGCACGAAATTATTTTGAAATATGGCAAACTCTTATCTTTATAATAAGGCTTAATTCTTGGTCTTAAATTAAATTGTATGAGTTTTATTTTTTCCTTTGCATACCATACTTTTTGTAAAAGGTCGAGGCTTGCAGAATGGTTGACCCAATAGACAAAAATATCTGTATTCAGCAATTAGATTTTTGTTTTATTAGGCCCGATTATCGGACAGTATCTTTCCAACGCCGCCGGCCGTTGAAAATATCACAAACGAAAATTTTGAAGCATCTGTGAAACCAATACAATTTCTATTCAACCTTTTTCATAGACTAACTATTTTGGCATATGTATATTTTAAACAAAACATCTATTTATTGAAATGAAATTTTTTTTATCTGTGAATTAGAAAAAAAACATCATTTGGGACATTGACATTCACACATTGCGATAAAATAGCTACTCAATGTCATAGGCACACGACATAACGCACGAGTAAATAACTTGTACAAGATTTGTTGCTGTTTTATTCTTATTGGCCATATACACACGTAAAATAACACATTATCTGCCTTAACATTATAAAACTTATTAATGTTGTGTATTTATTATTCTTCATCAGATGCTTAATCCTATTTTAAGTGCGATGAGTGGTTTTACCAAAAACTTAAACCAATACCATCATCAAAAGTTGTCCACTTCAGTAGTGACGTCAGATATGTCACTTGGGTCAAGACTCATCTTCATATCTTTTATTTATAAGCAAAAAGTTTATACTTTAAAAAATCACCAACAAAGCCCATTGACCAAAAAAATTAGCTTGGTGTGTTTTCCCTCGACGACGATTTTAACAAGAGTGTGACATAAAACTTGAGAAACAGGTGTTATTATTACCCCGCGAATCTAGATTCACAGTCAGCTTCAACAGCGCAGAGGTGCGGTGCGGCGCGCGGCGGCTGCGGCGTCCGAGTCAGTGAGTTTAGCAGTGACACTCTGACTTTACTCTGGCGGGCGATAGCAATCGTGATTCAATGGTGGGGTGGCAGGCAGCAGGGTAGTCATCATAACAATATCGTCAGACAGATACAAATACGAAACGGCTACGACTTAAAGCGAAGCTGCTAGGTAGCTAACTAACGTGTTTTAACTCTTAACTGACGTTGACGTAGCGAGTGAGCGAGCGGTTATTCGGATTCGGATTTGGGTTTTTTCTTTCGTTCAGTATATTTCTATTCAATTCGAATTGATTCAGGGTAAGTTTGTTAAGGGGCCATTCGAATGCGAGGATATAAAAACACTGTGACCAGCTTAGAACTCTTCTGTGGTGAGAGACAATCGATCGTGCGCAGAACGTGATACAATTTTTTGTTTATTATTTTTTTTTTACAAATATTTGTTATTATAGTTGGCGGGCAATTAAAATTATAGTTATTTTTTTAAATTAAATTTAATTTTTTTTACAATAATTGAAAACTAACAAAAAACAAAAGGAATTTTAAGAGTGGTTAGTTTTTTGACAGAAAAAGACTGTGTTCTTGTATTTGACATTTTTAAAGTGACAATTCTTTGTAAAGGATAAAAAGTGGATAGCGGAAAGTTTTACAAATATTTAATCTATTTAATTTAAGTGATATAGATTTTTAGTTCTTAATTAAACCAAAATGAATACAACAACTTTGTTGGCTTTGATTGCCACTTTACTTGGATTAACTTGTAGTAACGTTGGGTAAGTTTTTATTATATTTATTATTTATCATACTTATTTGATGTTAACTTAAAAAAAAAAAATTGTTTCAACTGCACCCAAAAATCAAATTCAGAAATCCCATTTTTATATTTAAAACCAACAAATATTATTAAGGATTTTTAAAAACATGAAGATATTAATATAAAAAATAATAGCAGAAATAAAGAGCAAAAAGGACGAAGTTTAACATATGTATGTACATATACATATATCATTTCAAATTTGCATTTAAGTGAATTTTGAAAAGAGTGGTAGTTCAAACGATAAAGGTCCAGTTTCATTTGATCCTATCTTTTTTGCATTTAAAGTTTTTTTGTTGTTCGAGTTTTTTTAAATTGGATTTGAGAGCCAATAAGGACGTTAAAATTGAAATCTAGAAAAAATGTATAAAGTCTTAAAGTTTCAAAATTCTTAAATTATTTATATATAATAATAGCGTTAGTTTTCGAAACAGATTGGGCCACAAGAAACAAAATAATAATACAGAAGTTTTAAAATCATTCCAAATAAGAGCTGTCACATCTGTGAATATAAATCAGATAAAATGAGAAAATGGGCATACTTATTTAATTTAAGCCCCAATGAAACGTCAAAAATGCTGTTAAAACATTAAATGTTCATAGTATTATATTAGTTGTGCGTATACTTCGTATGTATATATTGTAAACTAACTCTTTGTTTCTGCTGTTTACTTAAAAAACTATCATAACTTTCAAAATGGTACATTTTAAAAACTTCTCTGGCCTTTCTTTGAAAAAATAGTGATGATAATAAGAAACACTACATTTCTATATAATGTCAAAAACGTAACGTAATCCTAACTTCAAGGTTAAGCAACTGCATTCATTTTCATCGAGTGTCTTACACTACATTTCCTAAGGGTGGATGCACATGTATACAATTTACCAAACGTGCATTTGCATGCATAACTTACTGGCTTAAAATTGAAAATTTATAATCCATTTTGTATATTTTTCATCTTCTAATTTTATTTATCTACTGATTTATTTAAATTTTTGTTTTGTATAAACGAAGATTTAATTAAATATTTTATAAATATGCATGACATACCTACTCGCATCTTCGTTAATGCCTTTTTGGCGATCAAATATTTTATTTGTATTATTTTAATTGCTCCTATAAACTAAATACAAATACATATGTTTTCTGTCTGGGAGGTGTCATATGATAAAATATAAAACAGGAACAAAATTATATATGTAGGTGTCCATTACTCGTGCAAAATATAACAGACAAATTAAAAACGTGAATAGCTTTAAGCATGAACTGTATATATCCTCAAAAATAGATACATTTAAATATACTTTTGCTCTACAAAAAAAAAAACATTATTAAGTTAACTCGTGAATGTTTCGAGGTTATGAGGATGTAGTAAGTATCTATAGATTTTATTTTATAGTTTTTAAATATTTGAAACGAATAATAAGTGTTTCTTGTACCTGTTTTGATGGAATAAAAATTAAATAAAAATGATAGTTTATATATTATTCAGTTCATGGGATAACTAGTTAACGTTACTAGATTTATTAGTTTAGGACTAAATTTTTTTGATTACATAAAATCAACCAAACTTTAAATAATCGAAATTAATCTTAATGGCTTCATTTACACACGATATGTTTTCCTTATTGACAGTTCCTTATAATGTAGTTTAACTAAGAACTTCTTAGGTGTATGACTATTTTTATCTCAATGCAAAATTGGAAAAAACGGAGGTGACTAATTAGAGGAAAAGTACTTGGCGAGATTTTTGTACTATAAACGTACTTTGAAAAGACATGTAACAACGAGAAATCATTAATATTCAGATTCTTCTTTCTGGCAAAAGGAGGACAATATGTATGTACTCTGTTTTTTAACTGCAGTACTCAACTGAATGCGTCTAAAATAGTTCATGTACCAACCATTTTCGACGTTGACGTTTACGCATGTCAAAGTGTCAAAGTTCTATAATAATAGAATCTTAATCGATAAAATAAAAAGATTATGTAATTTGAACTTTAATACAACTAAAAAAAAGAAATTATGCTAACATTGTTTGAAATAATCTATTTAAACCTATTTAAAAAATTAATAATGTGCTTTTTTATCGTATTAAATGAACTACAATTTCACGCAGTCAGTCAAAATTTCAAATTTGATGGTACATATAGTTAATTTGTATTATAATTCCAAATCAAATCCAATAGTGAGCACGAACATAATATTAATTTAATTATCTTTGATGGAATGAGCAAAATTAATGTACGCATATGTAGTATGTCTAGATGAAAATGCCTCACAAATTTCTTGCATCATGTGATGAAATCGAAGAGAAGAAAAGTTGAATTCCATAATACATAACTACAATAAACAACTTCTTCTGCAAAGAAAATGTTCACCGCCTATAGCTTAGGCTGGTTATACAGGCTTTATGATATTGTTTTAAATTACGTCTTACTCATAGCTTAGGTAAAACCTTATTTGTTATATTTATGCACCTAAATGCTAGTTTTTATGTTATTCTACGGTCCATATTTGTATTTTGTATCCTCCCGAAATTCGATTTTCTGTAATCCCATGTCTAATTCGATTCTCAGTAGTATATTAATTTTGGGTTCTTGATGTTAAGTTCTGTGTGACGTACACCAAAACTGATTTTCTATCAAAGGTTTTTCCTATAAAAACAGTTTGGAATTATCAACAACTCGAATTTGATTCAAAGGACTCCTTAAATCCTAATTCCCAATACAAATAACTTAAAATGATACTTTCGACACGAACTCATTTACAACTATTAAAGATTGTATTCACCATAACTTCTTTCAAACATTTTATTCACCACACCTTCGAATGTATTTTGTTCTCATTAAGCTACCATTTTCCATTATTTTTAATTTCTGATACATTTTTACAACTGTTCGATATGTGAAAATGTAACAATAAGAATTCGCTTCCTGTCAATAACGGAAAGAAGACGTTGAAACATAGATTGTTTCTATTTTGTCATGAATGGAATACTCCTAAAATCCACCTGAGTACACGTCATTAATTTTAAGTTAAGAATATTTCCAGGCCATCATATTTAAAGCCGATATGCATAATAATGATGATTTGATTGAATGACGTTAAATGGGAGCGGATAGTAACTAATGTCAAGTAAATAGCTTTTCCACTTCGATGAGATCAATATTGTTGGTTCACAGAGAAAATATTAATACTAAAAAAAAACAATTAGGAATTTTAAGATTTCCTTGGTTATTGATAATTGATTACTAATTGATTAGTACTGGCTTAATACATTACACAAATATGCATGTGTATATTTTTCTGTACATCATTAGGAATACACGTTCTAATATTCTTGACACTTAGTAGGATGAACTGCATTTAAGGCTATAAAACTAAAATTAAATTTCTTATAGTTAACTTCCTTTACTTATTAAAAACTCATCATAAATTTAAGTCACATCGATAATATTTTGACATCCCGGTTGACAGCTATCAGTCAGTGCGCAAAACTGCTACATTAAAAAAAATAGCTAGGTGTGTTTGATTGATTTTATTTTAAACGACAACATGCCAAAGTCTTTTAATTAATGTAATTGTATATACACACACCATGGAAAAAATGCATTTCATACTTAATAAATTAAGTGATAGCCGGAAACATTAGACATGAAATATGCATAGTTGATTTAAGTTTTATACAAAACTCATTTTGCCTTGATAATCTAACAGATCTGGCAACCTTATAAAATATGAAGTTTCTTTTAATTTGTTTATGTGAAACTTTTAACATATTTCCTTAAATAGAAATTTAGATGAAATTCTTGAATACATTTTCTAATATTTTTTTTTGATTTTTCAGTTTGAAGTGTGTAACCTGCCTTAAAATATACACAAATAAATTCATTCATAACACATCAACTGGAATTTCAATTTTATAGCAAAACTATAAATAGTTAAATATTATTTATAGTTTCTTTCAAATTTAAATGATGGTAAACAAAATCAAACAAGATTTTGTTTTGTTTTTGCAATAACCTATTTTTAGATTTACCTCGGTTTCTTGGGTGTGAAACAATAAGAGCATATACAAAAATCAAACAAATATTTCCCGTTAAACTGACCTTTTAAATTTTATATAATTTGCTGTCGATTCTATTGTTCAACACATTTTTGTTTGTTTAAACAAAACAAAAGTTTATATTTTATCGCGTCAAACAAATCAACATTCTACCCCTCATAGCGTGCATTTATCTTTTATCTTAATTAAGTTTTATAATGTGGTATAAAATGACATACATATGTATATGTATTAGGAAGTTCAGCGAACTTGTTAACAATTGCTTTTATTCTAGCGAACTGACCTTCAACAATTCTAACTGTTTCTCGTAGTCTGTCAAGATAAAGTTTCGATTGAATAAATCAAGTTTCGGTCACACGTCACTTAATTATCATCGCCGCGACGCCCGCCGCTTCCGACAAACATTGTCAGTCAGGTGATTTGTCTTTGATAACCGGATTCAATTATACATATATGTACATACGTATGTACATAAATATACTCGTAGTTTGTGTTTCTTGAAATCGCAAAGTCGAAGATTTTACCCTGTCTGGCTGATTGATCAGGAGATGAAGGGACTCCTTCTTTCCTTCCCTGTTTTATCATAAATGAATTACATTATTCTCAATCTTTTGACAGCAAAGGTGATGAATTTCATTCAGATCTTAGATCTCTGAGATCTTTGAAATCTGAACCGGCTAAATGATAATTTGACTGTCACAGTATAAATGTACATAGATTATGCATTTGTAGTTTTATACCCATAATATTGTGTACACAAACATTCACACTATCTCAGCGAATATTTCCGTCGCTTAGATAACAGAATGTAAGCAAAACTTCACAAACAACAAACTCGTGATTTGAGTGAAAATGAAAGTTTGGTGAAAATAACGGTGTGTCATACCGGCTCATCACGGCCGCGGCCGGTGTTGTTGATTTGGAAATAATTCGCACATTACATTCACATAAATGATGGCACATTCTTTACAATACATGCATGTATTACATATTTGGTAATTTAATTTACAAACACAAAAAAATGTCGAAATTTCAGACTTTGTCACTGACAGCATACTTCAAGTGTCAAAATTACTTATATTTTTGTTTTGATTAAGGATTGACATTTCGATGGTCAAGAAAATAAATGTACCTTGAGATTAATTTATGTATGATGCCATAATATGTTATTGACAGCACAGCAAGTGTTATGCCAAAAAGTCAATAATTTTAGTTTTGATTTAATAAAAACATATCAAAAGCAATAATATGTACGTATGTGTGTGATTAAAACATTAATCAGGTCGATCGGCATTCTTATAGCATTCTTATACATACGTATTTTTTAGTCTTTGTATTTTGTGACAGTGACTTTAACTTTGGTGCCAGTGTAATTAAACAAGACTGGAGCAGAGCGGTGGCGGCGATGGCATGTGCAGAATGTTACGAAAGACCAAAATAGTAGAGTTCATTGCAATAACTACATACAAAGGTGTGATACAGTGCATGCGATGTACTTTTGTTTTTAAACACACATGTTAATATGTAGTGGACGCCTTGGCATAGTATTATACATAAACTTCCATGGTAATGGACTTAACGGTGATTTAAAATGTAACAAGATTCAAAGAAGTTGGAATTGGTTCAATGGATTCAAAATAAGACTCAAGCAATTGCGAGCGAGTGAATTACGTGACGCAGTATATAAAACCTTGGGTGCTATTCGGCGCACATGTAACTTTTTCTTTCAAGCATATTCAAAAAAGAAAAAATTTAAATCTGTGTGATTTTTGGTTGTTTACATCTTAACTGGTTGCGAACTTGAATAAACTACATCACGCTGCAGTCTTGAGTTTCTAGGAAGGAGCGGGTTTTAATAATTTAATTGATAACTAAATGTTCATATGACTGCTGCTGGCAGTCACGAGGTGAGGTGATTTTTTCGGTGAGGATAAAAATAGAATAATTAGAGTGTTGTTTGCTATTTTGCTTAGTTTTAATATATTTTAAAATTGTGTCTGATCGACTGGTAGGTGCATATATTCTGCATCTGGTTTTGTTTATTTAATGATTATTCTTAGAACCTGTCACTTTGAGCAGCCATTTTCAATATATGATATTTTCAATTTTGACAACCTTTGATTTATGTACTTTTCTGTTCAGGTGTGTATCAGAATTAAAATCTTAACACTTATACCTATCATTGAATTCCAAGTATTTTTAATATATCCATACAAAATTAATTTCATTTTACTTAATTCAAACATTTCGATTATTTTTTTCTCTGTTTCAATTGACATTGTCACACTTGTCAATTACATTCCGGTGTAACAGATTAATGTTATATTTCACTGGAATTATCTTCTATATCTGTTCAATGAATTTTGCATTTACATACAAGTAATATATTTAACCAAAACAAAACAAGAACAGCAACATCATTCTGACAAATTACTCTGTGGCTTAGCTGAAGGCATTGAAATTAATTATGCTAATAAAAGCTCTCTTTAACCCAATAAGTCAGCATACTCGTATTAATAGAACATAGCAACTTAAGTATACTGCATTTGATATGCTTCAAAACATAAAATAAATCAATAATTTGATATTTTTATCGGTTATTATAGTATTTTTTTTTTAAATTAAAATTATTTCAGTTGAGTTTCAGGAATTTTAAGTTGTTTTGAAATTGATGTATGTATGTTATTTTTGTTGTTGTTGAGATAATGAATGCACAGGTACAATAAAATGCATATTAAAATAGGAGCTTTGCCATCTGGGGAAAAAATATTGATGTTTTAATTAGGTGGAATGAAATATAGCGACAGCTAAATATAAAAGGTCACATCATATTTCATATGCTTAGAAATTAGCTGTTGTAAATGGATGCAGTTGCCCCTGGCGTAATAGCTAGTGCGTTTTCCTATCATATCACGCAAAATGAAAAAAACCTTATTTTTTGACATTCATATTTTATTAAAACAAATCTATTTATAAGAAGTGTCAAAAAAGTCAATTAGATATTTTTGAATCAAATGTTAATTTGAATGTTAATAATACATGGTTGTATGTATATGAAGGACTTTAAAATATTTTATTTGTAATTTTAACAAAGAAGGTAACTATCACTTTTGACATTTATAAATAAATGTGTTTCTTTGACAGTTTTCACGTTGGAGTCTTTTTACATGTCTCATTTTGACATTCGTTCATTGTATCTTATGGCTGAATCACAAACACGCTTCAGCTTCGGCTTCGTCTGCGTTACGGTGGGCCTGCTTCGAGGCCTTGAATGACATTTCTATTATTTCATCCCTCCAAAGAGCAAATAAATTGTTTGTTGACATTTTTTTACAGCTGTTGAGCTGTCAGACAAAGCAAATGTTCAGATAATTGAACTAGAGCTTCCGTTTGGAGTCACATTACGTTACATTACGTTCTTTTCCTTACGATTGTCAAACGAAACGTGAGGTCGAAGCTCCATTGTGATAGCATGCATTGAATTCATATTGCTGAACTCGTAAACGTCAGGCGAGCCGAAGCTGAAGCGTGTTTGTGATTCAGCCATTATGCCCTTTTTAACCATCAAAAACAACGATAAGGGAGAACAAGAAAGGAAGTGAGACAAAACTTTAAAAATGCAAAATGATTAAACATTAAAATGAGTTGCCTCAAAAGAATCCAATTGGAACACTCCCACTTTTGTTGAAAATGTTGAATTCTTCACTTAATTTGTTTAAATATGCTTTAACTCAAATAAAAAAATAAAGATGAACAGAAATTAATTTTTAAAAAGGAATGAAGCGACAGCTGCCACTTTAGAAATGACAAATTCTTTACATTTTATTGACAATATAATCCTCCATTTTGTTCAAAATGCCAAACTCTCAACTTTGATGAAAATAAGATAAGATTTGAAACAAATGATGCTTTTGTGGAAGCTTGTTAAGCTCTGTTACAACGTATTCCATAGTGCAATCGTAACTTAAGTGATAATTGTGGTAATTTTTAGCTGAAACTAACAGAAATGAATTTTTGACAGTAACTTTAATACTTTCAGCTGAGACTCTTAATTATCCTTAGCGGATATTGTATAATAGTTGTGTGACAGGTACCGGTATTTTTCTTTTGTATTTCTGTCACATTTATTGATTTATTAAAAAAAGTCTAAGTGTTTGTATCATGGCGAAGTACAAGTATTTAGAAGTCATTTCCTCCATTTAACATCACAAATCTTCCCATTTAAAGTAACAATATAGATGTTATTTTTTTATGAACAGCAGTAATTACCTAAGCCGGATAAGTACTATTATTTATAGCTTCCCTCACATGTCCAAGGCAGATAACCTTCTATATAGACATCAAGTGTTTACGTTAAGTTTGATTAATTTAATTGTAGCCACAAAAGAAACATACAAAAGTCTAATAACCATTTAATAACCATTAAAATCGTTTGAAATCATGTAATATGTATGTACACATGTCCTTTAAAATGAAATTCAATTGATTTAGTTTTTTTTTTCTTTCATCTCAAATGAAATCACCTAACAATCAGAACTACTATATGAAACATTTCAATGTCGCATATTTAACTTAACATTACATAACATGGCGCATGAAGGTCTGCGACAGTAAAATGAAATAGAAAAAAAAAACGAAAAGTAAAAATGAGTAACAAAACAAATCGATAAGAATATTGTTGCTTTCATTATCTCGCGCAATTTCAAGTAGTATTCATTTATGATAATTGAGATAGAATCACTACACTTTTGAACAGCAGCGCCCCCTCAACTTGAAATTATGTTACAAATTAGTAACAAGTCTTTATCTGTCAAACAAATTGATTTATTTTGAATTAGTTGTTTTACAACAATAATAACATGCGTCTGTTTGTGCACATGAACACAATAAACAGCCAAATTTACGATTAGGTTTTATGATCTTACACCTGAGTGAAGGTAAGAAAATGATAATAAAGTCATTTCATTTTTTATGGCATTAAGTATTCTACCTTAGAATACAAGTATTATTACTCGAGTACGAGTATTTGTTTTATGATTTTTGTTTATTTTTAGTAGCTACATACATACAAATGTACATATGTATGTATCTAAAGTACGAGTACACAAAAATTTGATTTTTATGATCCTTTAAAAAGTTAATGCAAGTTATTTTTTAAAAGCCATTTATACTCCTTAAGGAGCTATTAAATATAACTAAACTTTTACTTATACTAAACTTTAGAACTGCATACAATAAAATAAACAATAACGAATGTTTCAAGACGGCTTATCAAGTTGATTTGTTTATATTTGTACATTATTTGAAGCCAAAACAAAAATTAAGCTCTACACACATCTGTGGCTTATGTCAAAACAGTAATTTAGACAGTACCAACTGTCAAGGTCTTATTTTTGTCATAAAAATTATTGCAGTTGCAGTTTTTTTTTGTAAAACACGTGAAAGTAATAGGAGATAAGAATGAACTAATGTCAAATGTTTTGACTTAAAACCTTAAAACATTCCAAAAACGTTATTACACGTTTTACATTCTATTATTCTTAAAGTTTAAAAAAAATTAATTTCAACAGATAACTTTTGAGTATTTTATATTTAATATCTGTAATTTTTGTTTTTCTTTTTTTAGAGATGCTACAACAGTTACACAGAGACGATTTCCTAATGACTTTCTTTGGGGTGTTGCTTCATCATCATATCAAATAGAAGGTGCTTGGGATGCAGATGATAAGGGAGAATCAATTTGGGATCATTTGACACATAATTTCCCAGACAAAATTGCCGATCGATCAAATGCTGATACAACTTCTGACAGTTATCATCAGGTAAGTTTATCTTTTATTATTTTAAATTCCTATTAAATATTAAGAAAAATTAATTTCAAACTGAAAAGTTATTTATAACAGAAATGTATATGGTAAAAGTACTGCCAACTTTAATAATCTATTTGACAAATGAAACTACTTTTTTAATTTTTGTAAACAAAAATTGTATTACAAAAATAAAAATTTTTGAAATAAAATATACGTTTATCCAACGGTATATTTAATATTTTAAGAATCTAAGATGATGAAACGTTGAAATGAATGACGTATTAGAGTTCACTACAAACCACTTTGATTTGTATGTGCCAAAAAACGTGTGAACCTGTTATTCCTCCAATGTCAACTATTAAGTTTTGTAAATCCTTTGCATTTAGGTTATTTTAACAATAAAAATTCGAAACAAAACAAGCTTTGGTTTGCGATTAAACAAAATAACAGCAAGTTACGATTTTGTTTGCAATAACAATATATTTGTTTATTGAAATAACAATAAACCACAATTTTTTATTATAAATTCATTATGCATTTATAATAGGTTTAATATTGTAAAAAGAAATGTATTTTTTTTTTGTGAAAACAAAAATTAATACAATTTGACATAATTTATGGAAAATACCCAAAACATAGATAAATAAAAATATTTAACCCCAAATTTATATAAAAAAAACCACATGAAGCGACATCTTAATAATACATATATTTTTGTCGGACACTTTATTGATCTTTGAAATTGTAGAATTTATTTTTTGTGCAAACCTGATTTTTAAATTTAGTTTTTTTTTAGCTTTCAAACTTTCCATCAAATTACGTTCATTGACTCTAATCAGTCAGCACACCAAATTATTGTACGATAAAGATGTTGATGAGATGACGTTCTCTTGTCTGCTTAATCTATAATTTTTGTACTGATCCAAAGTGTTTTCACTTTATTTTTATTAACTTGAAGACTCAATAACTTAACGAAATGTTTTTATTACAAAATATTTATCCTAAGCAGATACTGGGAAGGTTAAACGTATTGAATTTTGACATTTTTCTGTCTAATTTTGACATTTCACACAAAAAATGACATCAAATACATTTAGGAAAAGGCAATTATAAATAAAATAAATTAGGTGGCGCAACAGTCCATTGAGAACTAGGGCCTAGTGACTTACAACTCTCAACCTGTGTGCGAGTAATGTTGTCAGGGATGGAGGGGACCTACTGTTTTAAGCCGAATCCTAACGGCTAATTTTAGAAAGCACTTTTCATGACAAGAATTACTCGTGGAGAATTTGTCAACTCCTCGCAAGAGCAGTACCCGTGAAAAAAAACTTTAGATGGTACCGGCAGGGTTTGAACCCAAGACCTCTGGCATGACAGTCCTACACACTAACCATCACTCCACGGGTACTACAAGATAAGGCAATTGCTTAGAAAAATTTCCCCAGCTCTTTTCCTGCGTATGAACTGTCAAACTGTTCCTTTTCTTATAAGTGTCAGTGTAAAAATCAACACTTACAACAACAAAATTAATTTTCAATTTTTACAAAAATATAAAATTTGTATTGTAATATAAATTTGTCAATGGAAAATCCCAGAAGCTATAAACTTTGAAACCCTACAACATAACTGCTTCCAAAATTATAAATAATTTATTATTACCGTAAGTTTGTTTCGATAAACACCAAAGAAAAAGTTATTGTCACTTTTTTGGACTTCCCAAGTTAATAAAAAAATCAAAATTTATCAATAAAAACTTTAATCTTGCCACGCAAATTTAATCTTAAATTTTTGATTATAACTTAAAACAATCACACATAAAGTAAAAAATGTAAAACCAAGCTTAATTACCATAATAAAAGATTTATAATCCATTTAAAGTATTATTTATTGGAAATTTTTAATTATTTACCAAGAAAAAGTTGCTTTCGACTTACATAAATATCCAACTGTTTTTGGTTTAAGATCAAGCACTAAAACCCCACCCAACTTAACGTTTCTGTTGTTTTAGTATAAATTAGAATTGCCAATGAATAAAGGAAATATAAATAAATAAAAGTTATTTATTAATTGACAACTATTCTTTTACTGTATTGCTTGAGTTACATAAACATTCATATCTTTAATTATTACCTTAAACTAAACAAAGTGACGTCTAGATGTCGATAAGATCGCAAAAGAACAAAGAAATAATCTTTATGCTCTAATAAATAAATACAAACTCCCCCAAACTGTCAAATATTGAAAGATTAATGGTTGTCTTATTGAATGATCAAAAAATTCCAATTATTAAAAAATAATTCTTATGTCTTAAAATGAACCCTCCCATGTTATGTGTTTATTGGCCTTAATATTTTATATGTAGACTCACCCAATCTTAACATCATTGTAGACAAATAACTAGCCAAAAGTTATATTGAATTGTTAATTTTTCGTCAATAATATCGGCCAAATAACCTGTAATGTTAATTACCCGCGCACCTGGCTCAATCTTAGTGTTGTTTAAGTAGACGATCTCATTTCTATATATGCAAATATTCTGTGTATGTTATGTGCAAATGCGGTGTTAATAAAGTAGTTGCGATTAGTCCGATTTGAACATCTGTAACTACTAATTCCAATTCTCCTACTCCTCAAGGGGTTGTTTGTGTTTCTATCTGGACTTCTAGCTTTCTGCAGTCTGCACAACCGGTCGAAACATCAGGTCTACACCACACCCAGTAATAGACTAAGCGCGTGTCACATTGTCTCTTTAAGTTACAATTAATAAATCAGTTTGCTTATAAATAATGATATAGCATAGGTGTTTATGCATCAGTGTCAGAAAAGTCTTAGTAATTATTATATTGACTGAAGTTCAAATTCGCGTGCTGCAATATTTCAAGGCTTCACATCTAACTATTGACTTAAGAAACAAAATCATTATGCACCTGATTGTAAACATCAATTACATGCGCTATCAATAACAACAACAACAACAACAACTTTGTTGATGGTTTAAATTGATTCGACTATTGAAGGAGCCTCGTAAGATTCCTCAAGAAGATAGATTGATTTCTTACAAGAGGCTTTATCATTAAGTTGCATAAAATGACATTCAGCTGTAGTCATAGCCAAGCCACTTCAAGGCTAATATAATAAGTTTGGTTATAATATTTGACTTAGACCCCGCATGCCATTGCCAGTCAATACCATGGTTAACAACATTTTTTCATTTCGAAGATGCATTACGCTGGCTCTATGAATTATTCTAGAATACACAATCCCAGTGCTATAACTATCAATTTTCAAGTAGCCAGGTAGATATTTATCGGTTTTATTTGATATTCTAACAGCAGCAACAAACGTACAGAGAACACATACGATAATGTGTTTTAATAATAGAGGAGGCGTTTAATTTTTCTTAAAAGAGGTGGAATCCATCTGGTCAAATTAACATTAAAATAAAATGTTGCTATTTAGGTTTGCGTTTGTGTTAGGGAATTAGAATATATATTCTGCGATGACAGTCAAGCTGTGAGATCAATTACCGAGATTATAAAAGAAACACTTAGATTAATTTAGCAGTTCTCTTAATTTAAGAATTTAAAAGTAATGTTTCGTTGATATTAAACATAGGCCCAATTAAAATTTTCAAGAAACTAAAATACAAATCTGATGGTGAAAAATTCATTAATTGTTTTTACAACAAACCTGTAACTTTATCGGAGAATTTTTATTCTTTTCAGTCATCAATTATCTAAACACACCTAATTGAATCTATCAGTTTGATGTGTGTTTCTATCTTAAATATTATTGCTCTATGGTTAAAGATCAGTTTGTTTATAGTTCAAAGTTTGAGTTTGAAAGTAGGCTTAAGGCGTATTACACACTCATTGTACTCAAATCGTTAAGGATTAGTCGTTTAGGGCTCAAAGTCAACTCCAAAAATTGACAATTCTTCTTCTAGTTAGAAAGAGAAATGCTTATGGATTTGAATTTACAAATTGACGGATGTAGTAACACAATTACACAGTTGAAATGTCAATCGTGGAAATTAACTTCAGAATCGATTAGATCCGTTAAAAGCTTTGTACTGTTATGGTATTTCTTTTTTTCAGTTTACAATCCAAAACATCAAACACAAAAATAAAAAAGTTTCTTTTTTGTATTTCCTTCGTATTCCGTTTATTTATTTCTTTTTTTCTAAATATCTCTTCAATTTTTATTTTACAGTGGCGTCAAGATGTCCAAATGATACGTCAGTTAAATGTTAATATCTATCGATTTTCTATCGCATGGCCACGAATCCTGCCAACGGGCTATATGAATCACATTAGCAACAAGGGCATCAAATACTACAGTAATCTAATCGATGAACTTCTCAGATACAACATTACTCCCATGGTCACAATTTACCATTGGGAATTGCCACAGCGACTTCAAGAGTTGGGTGGCTGGACTAACCCAGAGATAATTCCGGTCTTCAAGGACTATGCTAGATTGTTGTTTGAATTATTTGGTGGGCGTGTTAAGGTAAATGACTTTTGCAAAAGCTAAAATCTAGTTTTGCATTTATGTTCGCATAAATTCATTTATTAAAATTATTATATTACAGATTTGGACAACAATTAACGAACCATGGCATGTGTGTGAACATGGTTATGGTGTAGACTATATGGCCCCGTCATATGATTACCCAGGGATTCCATCGTATTTATGCGGTCATAATTTATTAAAAGCACATGCAGAAGTTGTTCACATGTACCGCAATGAGTATCAAGCAAAACAGCGAGGTAAATAATAAATAATTAATAGTGAGCAAAAAAACACAAATTAATTACACTTCTGTCGATCGATGGGTGTTAGAGAGGGAGTTTTTCTAAATAGCACAAAATTATAGTACTTCACAGGTCGTGTTCTTTTTTGTACTTTGTATTACTTATTCATTTCAGTAATTTTATGTAATTTGTTTTCTGTTTTTTTTTTTTATTTATTTATTTTCAAGGTAAAATTGGAATTACTTTAGATGTTACATGGCCAGAGGCAAAGACTAATTCGGACGAGGATAAGGAGGCCTCCGAGCGAGCAATGCAGTTCTATGTAAGTAATTAAACTTTAAATTTCAATTTAGAAGTTGTTTGTTCTACCAAAAGAATTTTATTTTTATTAAAAATACCAATCTATTTTTATTTTGGCTGAAAGAACAAAAATGTTTAAGTTGGCTTATGTTGTTTTAAGTAAAATATGAAAAAGCGCTTAATATTCTAAAATTAAATGTTATTGTAATGAACTTACAATACAACTTAATTTTTAAAGCCATAACTTATCAACAAATGGTATAACCTGTTAAAAATAAAGACAACTCTGTCAATAGTACAAATGAGTTTTTAAATAATATTCCACTCAGAACAATTGCGTTTCTCAATTTGATAATTTATCCTATATTTTAAATTCATACTGGTTACTGGTCTTTGACAACAAAGGAACATAACAAGTTTCAACAACAAATAAACAAGTTAAAGTCTTAATCCAACAAAATATTTAAGTTTTTCTTATATAAAATTAAAATACAATTTTGTAAACAATTAACTTCAATTGTATTCACAGGTGGGTTGGTTTGGACATCCAATTTTTTCAAAACGTGGCAACTATCCACAAGTTATGATTGATCGTATTGCTGGAATGAGTAAAGAACAAGGATTCACACGATCACGTTTGCCATCGTTTACATTGGAGGAAATTCATTTTATTCGAGGAACTTCAGATTTCTTTGGAATTAATTCTTATACTACAAATTTGGTGACACCCAATGGTCATAATAATACAGGAAATTTCCGGATACCATCGTATAATCATGATATGGGTGTTGTTGAAGAACAAGATCCAGAATGGCCAGAATCTGGCTCGCCATGGTTAAAGGTGAGTTTTTCAATCTGTTTACTTACATATATAAGAAGTCGTTTAATTAAGTACAACTTTTCTGAATGTGTTGACGGTTTCATTAATAAAGTTTCAAATTGCTCAATTTGTTGAATTCAAAAGGGTTACATCGTTACATGACATTCACATATCCTACTATCTTAAATCGTACAATTAATTATGTTTTATCCGTTTTTATTAAATATTGACATTTATTCACTCGTTAGAAAACCGTTAATCACAAGTTTATTTCAACGTTCCCCTTAATGGTTTATTAACCTTAAGACCTTGTCTATTTATTATTTTATCATTACTAACCCATGAATTTTAAGTTATTTTAAGAAAATCAAAATTGTTCTTACACACATAATATTCTTAATGTATTTTGCCTTTTGAATATTCTTAATGATCCGTTATTGCTTGTTAGATTTTATATAAGTTAAATACAATAATAAACAGAAATATATAAACAAATCTTTCAAGTAAACTGGTATATTTCCACTTAAGATCAATTAAATGTTTTTTTTGTTTGTTTCAACTTTAAATTTAATTTGATTCATTTCCAAAAAATTATAACTATTTGAAAGTAAAAGACGTTATAGAATTTGGTAGTTTTTGCTACACTAAATAGTTCCGAATAGTTGAACAAGCCTTTTTACACATATTATGCTGAACGCATTCATTGGAAGGTCGTTTTTTGTTTTGCCTTTTTGGTTGCCATTCACACGAGGGAATTATTTGCTGGTGTTTTTTTTTGGCGTTTTCCGTTAATTTTCTTAAAATCTCTCATATATCTTTTACACGACAAAACAAAATTGTGAGATATTTATTTTATATGTAGGCTATTGCAGTGAGGGAGATAGCATACAAAATTAATATTAATGGATATCTGTGAATGACGTATAAGAATACTAAACTTAAAAAAAAAGAAAAATACAATAATTAGCACCAGTGGTCATAGTTATTAGAAGATAATTGTTATTTTGTTGTAAAAATATTGTAATCACTCAATATCTAGTTTGTTTTTCTATAATTATACCAAATTAAGACGCAAACATTGTCTCTAGTTTGTTAACAATCTATCTTTTTTATGGAAATTTAGTTAATTGCATTGTACATATATATGTTAATATGAAACTACTTATAAAGAATATTCAATTCACAAGAATCTTAAACTTTTCGTATTTAGACTCGGCAAATCCTAGATATTATTAAGATATCTGCATTTTATTGTCGCTTAACTGACATAACCGCTGAGCTGATGACATATAAAGTTCTCAATTAGCGTATCATGTTAATAAGATCAAATAGTTTATTTTTTATGGTGAGTTTTGAATGATTGTTGGAGAACTGTTTGACATAAATATCATTCTTAAAGATCGACGAGTTTTCTTTTGGTTTTATTCGAGATTGTATGTATGTATGTATGTATGTATATGTATAAATACACATTTCATGTCAATTACCCGCATTGATATACCATATACTGTTAACATAGTTAACTGGTTTTATTGGGTGTTAATTGTGTTATGTCAACCCAACAATCAGGTTTAATTATATGTCATTAAAACAGTTTGAATCTTTTAATCTACATAAATATACGTATACACATTGTATATGAGTGTAACTGATTTTTATTATATTGTTTTATTTCAAAAAGTCTATTTTTAAAAAATAAAGGTGATTAACTTCTTATATTTATGAGCACACAATAATTACTTTATTTATGAGATTACCTTAATTTTGACAAATAAATAAATTTGATGGCGCTTAAAACATTTTCGATTGTTAAGCAGATCTTTTACCAAATTATCATTCGTAAACCATTTATTTTGTTAATTTAAAAAGAACGTCTTCAAGCTGTTTTTGGACTGAATAAATAATCTGCTCTATACAAATTCAAATGTTTAGGAACACAGCTTTAAATAAACTTAAATAATATAAAATTACATTTTTATATTTTCTATAAGCGGAACGAAAAAAGCCGACGGAAAGCTATATTTCCACTAATCACAATAATTACACAAATTGGTCAATAAATTAACTCGATATTAATTTTGTGAATTTTATATTCACAATACAAAACTTCTAGATCCATTTTATTATTGAACGAATATAAAATTCGTGTTTTGAAAACATGACGGTCCAAAGTTGACAGCTAAAACTTATTTCAGTAAAATGCCAAACTCCATTTGCCATTTTTTGTTCGCAATGTGTTTCTCTATGCAAAGCAAACAACTGTCAGTTAGAAACTAGGTTTCCAAGTAAAAAAATATATGTTGGAATTCACCAATTCAGTAGTTAAAGTGCAGGACATCGGTTGTGGAAAAATCAAACAAATATTTTTGAAAGAAAACATACCAAAACCTAAAATTTTAAAAAATATTTCTGATTTATATTATTTATTTTTGTAGGTTTGCATTATAACATAAATATAGTTATTTTTCGAATCTAAAAGTCCTTTATTTTAAGCATTAATATGTGTTACACATCTTCTAGTTTTTGAATGTATAGCCTCTGATAATTGTAAGAAGAAATTAAAAACAAACTTTTCAGATAGGTATGTATGCAAGTATGAAAGGAGTTCTATCAGCTATTAGACGTTTTTATTTTTTAGATCAGAGCAGAGCCTGAACTGTCAAACAAAAAGTTGTGATTCTTTTATACCTCTGAACGGAACGGCCACACCAAAAACACTCTAATAAAGATATAAATCCTCGGTAGCCATCTTCGTTTGCCTACAAGCTAAACCGGAAATCAGACTCATAAACTCATTTAAGTATGCGTGTCATTTCTACTCTAATTTATGAAATTTCCCCTTAAAACACGTCAATTTTTCTCGTTGAATTCGTCCACATTACAAATACAATAATGTAAGCAAATGGGTTTTGGAGGGGATACGTACGAAGGATTTATATCTTCATACTAGCGGCCCGGTACGTGCTTCGCTACGTATAAGGCATAGTTATAAAAAAAAGTTATTATTAAGTTCATTTATTCAAACAAAAAAATATTTTAAATTGTTAGCTATTTAAAAGTCCAAATGATATATTGTTTATATTATATTTATCAGCAAAGAGTAAAAACTAAAAAAATAAAAAAGAATTGGGTACTCTTACTATGGTGGGTCTATATGGGTTAGTTTAAAACAGTTGGATAAACAATATTTTTTGTTTTTCCATTTTAAGCATGAATAATTAAACAGTTGGGGGTACCGACTCTGGAACAGGCAACATAAAGTTGGCCATGTGAAAAACATGATTCCTCCAAATTGACACCACAAACGTGAAGTGTTTGCCTTAAGCCTTATTTATGCCTCATCTTGATTCATAACACTGTCAATTGATTTATATGTCTTGACTACATCTGGCAGTTTCGCTTGAATTTAAAAATTAATGGCATTGATATGAATATTCTTCGGTGCAAAAATGGCGCGTTCTCTCGACCAATCATGATTTCTGTAATTCTGAAGAATATTCGGAAAAACACATTCAATCAACTCATCAATAGATTGCGCAACTGTACAAAAATTGTTCGGTAAAGTGATCAATCCGTTGGTACTGTCGATTGGTATTTTGCCATCACCAATTTCTAACAATTGTTTTGAAAACTCATTGGCAGTTGCATCATTATGTAGGTGTATACGCATATTAATGTTCAGTATCAATTTTCGTACATGTCCCAAAGAACTGATGACTTCAAACAGGCGTTTATTTCATCAGCAGGAATTGATCGAGGAATGACAGGCAATGTTTGACGAAAGTCCCCTGACAGCTATATCAGAGCACCACCAAAAAGCTGTTGATTACCGCGTAAATTTTGCATTGTTCGATTAAATGCTTCTATTGATTTTTTATTCACCATTGTGCACTCATTCCATAAAATAATAGACGTTAATCGCAGAACTATTGCCATAGCAGAATTTCCCGAAATATTGCAAGTTGGAGTTTCAATCACCTGTACATGCAATGACAATTTTAATGCAGAGTGTGCGGTCCGACCACCTTCTAATAATGTAGCAGCAATTCCCGAAGATGCAAGTGCCAATGCAATTTTCTGTTCCGATCGAATAGTCGACGTTTGAGATGTCCCAAAAATAAATAAATACAATGGGCGGAGTTTCTAATGTTGGCAATTTCACATTAGCACATTAGCACAACACATGCCGGGCTTTCACCTTGAAAGTTAGCCGCATCACAATGTGGACATATTGCGTCCATCATTCCAATGTATCCATACAGCACGCGGCATTTCATCCAAAACAGCACGATGTATTCGTGATCGCCGTGCAAGACCAAGTACAAGTACAGGGTCAACAGGTCTATTCTGTGCAGTACGTTCACGCTGCGATGCATTAGCTTGTGCGCGTTTATCTGTAGTCTGACATCGTCTTAATAATGCCACTTGATTTGCATTACGCGTTCGCCGGCCTATGTTTGGTCGTCTTGCTCGTGGCATTTTACCTTCACCCAACAACTCAACAATATTTTGGAAAATATAAACACAAAGCAATAACTCAACAATATTTTGAAACATATAAACACAACAAACCAATAATTATCGCTGATAAAATGAAATGACATTTGATGACATTAAATTTGTTTGACAGAACTAACGTCACTTTTTTTATATTCTATTGTTTTGCCAAAGGTTCAAATTGGCTTTTAAGTATTAGTACAAATTGTTTGTATATGCGAGTATAGAAAATGTTGATTTAACACCTTTTCAAGATTTTTTTTTCAAAATTTCTCTATGTACAAACCTTCTCTGGACTTCCACGAATAATTCAAGACCAAAATTATCCAAATCGGTAAAGGCATTGTTGAGTTATAACATTATAACGAAAAATGGCATTGATTTTTATATAAATATCTTCATATAGAGTGTTTTTGCCGAATACATTGTTGTATTTGTAATGTGGAGGAATTCAACGAGTAAAATTGACGTGTTTTCACGCATACATAGACACATTTACTGAGTTTTTAGGGGAAATTTCATAAATTAGAGGAGAAATTACATGCACACTAAGAAATACTTTATGAGGCCAGTTTCCGGTTTAGCTTGTAGGCAAACCAAACCAATATGGCTACCGAGGATTTATATCTTTACTAGAGTGTTTTTGGTTTTCGGGCCAGACCTTCAAATTTGTGTTTCTTTTTTCGTTCTGAACGTGTTCTGAGCTTGTTGAGAGTGCGCTCTATGAGCTCAGAATAAAACAACTGAGCAAAATCATCAAAATCTTCATCCTCAATTTCCTCAAAAAATAAATTAAATGTTTATTTGATTATAATTAGTTTTTCTATTTTAATTTAAGCTTTGAATCTTATTTCTTGTTTCTGTCAAAGAAAATGACAAGCAAATTGACAAATGTCAAATAGTGACAACTAAGTGTTCAATTACGTTTTAAAAATAATTCTGAGCGCTCAGAACACACTTTGGTCAGAGGACATTTAGAGCATGCTCGATATGGTTGGACTCTGTTCAGAACTTTGCCACAAATAAATTACATACTTTACTCAGATTATCCAATATCATATAGAGAATAGAGTATTTAAACAAATAGGTACCTACTCAACTTTATTCTTATATCAATTTTACTAATGTTTATATACTCTTGGCACACGAGATCCATCGGTTATTTATCTGAAAATTTATCTTTAAATAATTCAAGTAATCAAGCTCTAAATGCCACTCCAATTTCACGAAAAATCTTCTATGAGTCTTAAAGTTTTAATCTTAAAGATCAACCCAATTATATGTCACAATCTTTTAAAACGACCTTATATTGCTAATTTTCCCACCTTAAACGCGATACTTCGGTACATAAAAACCTTTACGTTACATAAATTATTCAACGTTTTATACCTTTTAATTCATTAAAATCCTTCCTTTTTCATTTGTATAATACATCCCCCAATCGTTTTCCCCAATTCGTTCTTATTTTTCTCATGAAAAGAAACATTAAAAAGAGCTTATTCAGCATCTTGCAAGGCCGTTAATACCGACAAAAAAAACCCTTTCATTACCCTCACTCGAACACTTTTAATATGAAAAGGAGATCATAAGCGTAAGACACAAAAGCTAACCAATTTTCCATCAGAAATTAATTTAATTTAACCACCATAACATGAACATCCCCTCTTGCAAGGGAGAGTTTTCAAAAAGGATACGTCTACTTACATGGGGGAGGCATACTTAATCTTCCAGACAGTCAGCCGTAACTTGGTCTTGTTCAGATGCAGCTTTCTATGTGCTTCTTTCTGCAACCCCTTATCAGCCAGATTCTTATGAAATAATAATACAATAAGATGAGACAAGTTCAATAACTTCCTGAATCTTCACAACAATAACATACATACATACGTATAACAACCCCCAGCCTCTTTCTTAATGTCTTTTTTCTTTGCCTTTTTGCTTTCAGGCAGTTCCATTCGGTATGTACAAACTGCTGATGTGGATTAAGCGTGAATACAACAATCCACCGATAATAGTGACCGAGAATGGAGTCAGCGATAAGGGTGGCCTCGAGGACTATGCCCGTGTGGATTATTACAACTCGTATCTGACATCTGTTCTGGATGCCATCGAGGAGGGTGCCAACGTCAAGGGATACATTGCATGGAGTCTCATGGATAGCTTTGAATGGAAGGCTGGTTTCACGTAAGTTTATTATTTAGTCTTAGCAACCTGCAAGCAAGCTGAACAAAAATCAATAATAATGGATGTTTCTTGCAATCTACAGTGAGAAATTCGGTCTATACCACGTTGACTTCAACCATCCCGACAAGATAAGAACTCCAAAAGTTTCTGCCAAGGTCTTTGCCAAGATTTGCGAGACAAATGTTATTGACTGGCATTATAGGCCACAAGTGGATCCAGTTGTTATAATGAATGCCCGAAGGAGTACATCTGGAGCGAGTATAAATTTGGCCTGTCTATCGACCATTTTGCTAAGCCTGCTCTTAGTTAATCTGATGAGGAGGTAAACTGGCGGTTGGTGCGGCTTAGGCTTTAAGTGGAATAAATACGTATAAAAAAAAACATTTATTAAGTTTTGAAAAATGTAAGAACTTTTTTTGAAAAGAAAAAGTCAAAATGTATTTGTGTTTAGTCAAATTATGTATATTTTTATAAATTACCTCCGAGAACTGAAGATGGCGATGAGGATATCAGAGACCTTATAGAAAGCCGATTGAATCTGGCCTATTATACTTAAACAAAAATAAACAAATTAAGTTATATTTTTTGTATAGTTTTAAGCATTACTGTACTCTTTATAGTAGTATAATTTTATTTTATTATAAATTGTAATTTTAAGTGTAAAAAGTTGAGTACATTGCAGGTTTTTTTTTTATTATTTTCGATTGTGATACTCATCCAATTATATAAATACATTTATGTAACTATTTTGAACAATTTTATATTGTTCATTTAAGAATTGATATTCATAAGTTTGTATTTTGTTTGTGTTTTGAAATGAAACATACCTCGTTTTGTTAATATGTACATTACTTATACGCCCATTATTTCAAAAAAGAAAAGAAGAAAAGTATTTACCTACATTTTTATATTATATATTTTGGTTAAGAAAATAAAAATATCAGTCAAAAAATGTTTTGTTTTTTATTTTTTTAGTACAAAATTCATAAAATTCCCTAAAAACAGGAAAATATTTCGATTTATGGAAGAAATTTCTTATACCCAATATTCAAGAAAGGTGACAAAGCATATCAAATTACAGACCCACTGCAAAACTTTTTTGCATTACAAAACGTTTTGAACAAGTTGTTCCTAAAATTGTAGCATTTTTTAGTAAAAATCTCATCAAGGCAGATTCGTGAGAAAAAAATTAACCGGTAGAAATCTTTTCATATTCTCAAACAAATGTTCAAATGCTTATACACAGTCTTTTCTAGACTTTTCTAAAGTTTTTGACTATCTTAGCTGTCAATTATTTTATTCAAACTTAAATCACTCGGTTTTCCATCCTTTTTCTTAGATTGGATCAAATCTAAATAGAACCTACCACGCTTTTGTTTCTCAATTTGGTGTTCCCCAGGGAAGCCATCTTGGTCGTTTTCTGTTTATTAACGACGTTACGTCATGTGAGGTTCTAATTTTTGCTGATGACATGAACATTTTTAATCAACCCATGATCTAACACTCTTACAGGCTGATATTGATAGTTTAATATTTTGGTGTAAGAGAAATTGCCTTTTCCTTAACCCTTCAAAATGCCAGACGATAACTTAAACTAAAAAAGAAATTCTAAAAGTATTTGATTATTGTATTTCGCAACTAAAACTCTGTCGCATCGTCACTTTTAAGAATAGATGTTCATTTCTGATCGAACTAAGAATTTACACATGACATCACATCAATTTCACTATCAATAAAGAAGATTTTATGCTTGGCAAATGAATTTAATGATCCCTATGTGTAACTTGACTCGCTCAGGAAAGAATGCAGGAAACTTTTCAACCGAGCCAAAGCCGCAAGACTAGCCTCTCACTGGGTTTCTTACAAAGAATCCCTAAGAATTTACAAGAAGGCACTAAGGAAATCTAAACGATCTTCTTGGCGATCCTTCTGTGGCACGATAGAAGAAACTTCTGAAGCCTCTAGGTTACGGAAAATTATTTCAACTAATCCAGCGATGCCAAGCTGCTTGAAAAATGCAGACGGCTCCTGGACAAATTCGAGTAATGAATCGCTGAAATTACTACTGGATACTCATTTTCCTGGTAGTTCTCTTACAGAGACTTGCAATGGTTATATACGTTCAAGTCCCAATACAACAAATCCACAAGGTCTCATCACAATAGACAAGCTACAATGGGCTCTCAACAGCTTCAAACCATTTAAATCTGCAGGACCAGATGGAATAATACCAGCCGAGCTACAAAAGACTTCTGACATAATTGCACCAATCCTTGAGGCAATTTTTACCAGCTGTCTTTACCTGGTCCATGTTCCCTCGGCATGGCGAGAAGTTAAAGTTGTTTTTATACCCAAGGCAGGTAAATGCTCGTAAGTCAATCATAAAGATCTACGACCTATAAGTCTATCATCATTCCTTCTTAAGACCTTGGAAAGATTGATTGATATCCATTTAAGGGCAAGTATTGATACAAGACTTCTGTCTTCGTCTCAACAAGCCTACTATAAAGGTAAATCGGTGGAAACAGCGTTACACACCTTAGTACGCACCGTCGAATATTCCCTCCATCATAAAGAGTTCACATCTGCAATCACATCTGCACTAACATCTCTAAATGTAGAGAGTTCGCTTCGGGAGTTAATTTATTTAATGCTTACTAGCAGAATAATTAACTCAAAACTGGGCAACTCTTCTGGCAGACGATTCGTTAGTAGAGGGACACCGCAAGGTGGTGTTCTATCCCCTCTCCTCTGGAACCTAGTGGTGAATGAAATCCTAATTAGTCCTGCTGAGGGCTTCAGAGTGATAGCCTATGCGGACGACGTTGCTATAGCAGTTTCAGGAAAGCATCTTAACACGTTAAAAGAACTCTTACAAAATGCCTCAGACAGACTAATACTTTGGTCTGATCGGTGTGGACTGGGTGTTAACCCACACAAAACCGATTTGGTCTTATTTTCGAGGAGATACAAAATTCCATTTGTCAACCATTCCCATATTAAAGGAATCCAATTAAAATTCTCAGAGAAGGCTAAATACCAGGGTTTTGTCTTAGATAAAAAAATAAATTGGAAACGCAACGTACAGGAAAGAGTCAAAAAGCTACTGTAGCTCTCTTTTCTTGCAAAAAAGCCATCGGTAATAAATGGGGCTTACAACCCAGAATCATGAATTGGCTATACACATCGGTAATCAGACCGATTTTAATGTACGGTGTGGCAGTATGGTGGACTGCTTTAGAGAAAGGTATAAACCGGGATAAATTAAATAAAGCCCAACGTTCAGCTTGCCTATGTATAAGCGGATCGCTTCGCACGACCCCATTTGCGGCACTGGACACCTTACTCTATACCTAACACCTCTTGACATTTTTAGCAATCAAATAGCTGCAAGCTCTGCTATTCGCCACAAAGCTTCGTCGCAGTGGACTAACTACAACATTGCGCACTCCGTAATTCTTAGTTATTTAGAATCAATTCCAAAGCACACAGACTACACCATCCCCCAACTGCAATTCGACAGAAATTTCCAGATTTCTATACCTCCCAGATCTTTTTGGGAGGATAGGACATTCCTGGAAGATGAGTCAATCCATTTCTATACAGATGGGTCAAAAACGGAGAAGGGGTTGGTGGAGGTGTGTGCTCTGAACGACTGAATTTCAGTCTCTCATTCCGCCTTTCCAATCATTGTAGCGTGTTCCAGGCGGAACTTTTGGCGATAAAAGAAGTCTTGTCCTGGCTTAAAGAAAACGTGATATCAACATCTGATATCCGTATCTTCTCAGATAGTCAGGCCGCTATCAAATCTCTGGATTCTGTCTCTACAAACTCTATAACAGTCAATAACTGTCGATCATCTCTTATGGAGATGGCACAACAGTTTAATATTCACCTTTGCTGGGTGCCGGGCCATAGAGACATTCCAGGTAACTGTAAGGCAGATGAACTCGCCAGGAACGGTACAGTACAGCCCATTCTACCACGTTTGGCACGTATTGGCATACCAATCGCTACTTGTAAACTGTTGTTAATGCAAGACGCTGTGAGGAGGGCAGGCACCAGGTGGAAGAACATCACCACGTGTCAAGTCACAAAAAACATCTGGCCAACACTGGATTTAAAACGTTCAAGGTGCTTGCTCTCTCTAAGCAGATCGCATATAAGCTCGATAATAGGTGTCATAACCGGACACTGTCTAATAGGAAAGCACGCCATGAGATTAGGCGTATTCTCAAATGACTTCTGCAGAAGCTGTATGGACGAGGAAGAAACAATTCTTCATCTTCTCTGCACATGCCCTGCTCTGGCTCGAAAACGCAACAATTACCTAGGAGAGTTTTTCTTTAACGATCTAAATCATATCGGCATAATCAGCCTCTCACGTTTCGTAAGAAACTCAAACTGGTTCCATTGAGCTTAGGAAGAAACCTCAAGATTCATGTGGTATCATAATGGGCCATTAAACTGGCCTAAGTGTGTCCGTTTCCATCTTGGGCAGCCACTATAACCTAACCTAACCATGTGCTACTCCTTCTTAGTTTTTCAATTTTGTCTATTTTTTTAACTTCCCATAGGAAAATTAATTCTTTAAACTATGACTATACTACAAAAAAACAATATCAATCCCTTAATGCAACAGAGTATACAATATTTTTTGTGATCCCATCTTTCGCCAAAACAAACAAACTGGATGGTTTGCCCACTCGATAGCACACCACGTATAATTGTCCGCGTGAAAAACATGAAGTGCTCAAATCTAAGCCGCAGACAGACATCGTTTGGCCTTGAGACTATGGAAATTGAAGGCATTTGAATTGAATTGGCACATCTGTGGGTGTCCAGTCATTTTAGCTATATTAAACCCCAATCTATGGAAAAATTCCTAGTGAGCTGAATTTTTGTATACACCTTTATTATGGAATTGTAACGAAGATATGAAAAATCGACATTGATATCGTGCCGGCTAAAAAAGCTATAAAGGTCAAAAGGTCACGAAAATCAGTTTTTCGCAAATATCTCGCGATCTATTGCTCAGAGGTCAATAAAGTATATTATATAAATATTGTTTGTCGAGAAATTGTCTACAAAAAATGTCTTTTGCATTTTACTGTAAAATTAACCGTTTTCGGAGTAGAGCGCCGAGAAAGCGACTATATTATAACGATGCACTTGTTTCCTCACCACCTTCGAGGTAGAATGCATGGCGCGTTTTTTTTACATGGTTTCCCCCGTAGGCAATAATCCATAATATGTAATAAGAGTTTTTTTATTTACGATTGAATAATTTTTTATTTGAATACAAAAAAGAGGCTGGGATGCGACCCTCACTGATAACTTCCCATCCCGTCTGTCGATTTGTCTTGCTTAAAAGTTTGTCTATCAATTGAATCAATTTTTACCAAATTTGCGTACTATTTTTGGTAGATTTTATTTTTTTATGAAAAAAACGGACTGTTGGATTCTTATAAAAAAATTACTGAATATCAAAAACAATATTTTCTGTGAAAAAAAATAAGTTTGAAGCCAATATTTTTAATTTTTGAAAAGCTATTTGAGCTATTTGAAAATCAATTTTTACCAACTTGTATTAATTTTTTTTTAGGTTTTTATTTTTTGTAAAAAAACTGTCAATTCGATTTTTCTCAAAATTTTATCAGATATCAAAAACATTATTATTCGTTGTACGAAATTGTTTTGGAGATGAAATCATAGTGTTTCGGCCCATCAAAATGCTTCATTATAGTCCTCAGCCCCATCTAAATGCTTCATTTTGAATGTTTCATGGCCTCGTTGAAAAACTAAACAATCCTAACCAACAAAATCTGAAGTGCTGACATGGTCTTAAATTGGAAGATTTGTATAGCTTTTTAATTTTAATCCAAATAAATGTTGTTGTATGTATATTAAATAAAATAAAATTGACCAAATACATATTTAATGATTTATTAGTGCTGTATTTTGTTTACTTAAATTATTTGCGAACGCAACATGCGCTGCAACTGATTAAGTATAATTAGAAATGGACAAAAGTGTAACTCAATACTTTGTAAAACAACAAAACAGACAATTTTTTCAGGTGTAGTTTGCTTAGAGCATTTTTTTGGCGACGTTAGAAGTTCAGGTTGAAACAATAGGCGGGTGCCCCCGTATTTTGTTGTACAGAAAATGCTACTTGTGAAGTTCCATTGCCAACTTTAGCTAGTTCAGATTCCTCAATTAGATTAGTATTTTTATTATTTAAGCAGTTCGGTAATTGCAAGACCAAATTTTAGTTTTGTTTGTTGCAGAAATATTCCTGAAAATTTCCTTTTGAGGGATTTTGTTAGAGTTAGAATTTTGTTTGTAGTTAGATTTTGGAATAAAAATTTGAGGGGACCATGATTTAAAAATAAATTGCTTTGTGTAAATCATCTTTAAGGAATAGAAATAGGCAATATGGTTACACACAATACCAAATAAATGAGTGCAATAAATAGATTTAAGTAACTTTTTTTATTCCAGTATGGGGAAACCGACCAACACTGGATTTAAAACGTTCAAGGTGCTTGCTCTCTCTAAGCAGATCGCATATAAGCTCGATAATAGGTGTCATAACCGGGCACTGTCTAATAGGAAAGCACGCCATGAGATTAGGCGTATTCTC
This sequence comes from Eupeodes latifasciatus, assembly GCA_920104205.1. Taxonomy (NCBI): domain Eukaryota; kingdom Metazoa; phylum Arthropoda; class Insecta; order Diptera; family Syrphidae; genus Eupeodes; species Eupeodes latifasciatus. Next base: position 128,751,733 of record OV049926.1, on the reverse strand, counting down.
AAATGATTTCTGCAGAAGCTGTATGGACGAGGAAGAAACAATTCTTCATCTTCTCTGCACATGCCCTGCTCTGGCTCGAAAACGCAAGAATTACCTAGGAGAATTCTTCTTTAACGATCTAAACGATCTAAATCATATCGGCATAATCAGCCTCTCACGTTTCGTAAGAGACTCAAACTGGTTCCATTGAGCTTAGGAAGTAACCTCAAGATTCATGTGGTATCACAATGGGCCATTAAACTGGCCTAAGTGCGTCCGTTTCCATCTTGGACAGCCACTATAACCTAACCTAACCTATGGGGAAACCGAACACCCAATAGAAAAAAAAAAAACGGTAAACGCGCCAAAATCCATACTTTCTGACTAAATAATGTTATATTCTATGCTTACGCATAAAATTACGAATTTTGTAGCATATGAAAATTTCTAGACATTTTACAATCTGGAAAATTAAATATGCTATGAAATAATTGGCTGCTATTAATGCTAATTTTTTTTCTAAAAAGTTGATGAAGGTTAGCCGAAGCTTTCTCAAAAATATTTTTCTACACTAACCTCTGCTTTATACCTGAAAACTATTGTTTATGTATATTTTCTTCTGTGTTCTGCATTTATAAAATGTAATCTATGGAAGTATTTACTATATTAAGAAAAACAAAAACATGTACGTAAAACTCATTCATTTGTTTCATTATTAGCAGCACCTTTACTAAACATACCCTTCAAACAATAATAAGTAAACTTGAACTTTGGTAACTAAAAATTTTTAAGGAATGAATGAAAATTATATTTTGCGTTAAACTGTGGGAATTCACTAAAAAAACGTCTGTACGTCAACAATAAACATTCATGACGATTACATATTCTATTGAATTAGTTGTGCATGAATTCAAAACGATTTTAAGACGTTTTCCTATAATCGTTCTGATTACTTTTTTAAAACATTGGGTTTCCTTTGATGCATAGCTTTTTTTTTTGATAGCAAATACATGTATGCTTCCATCAATCAAGAATGTTATGGATAAGGTATTTTTCGATTATAACTCTTTTTTTAAATTTAATATTTATTAATCAAAATGGAATTGAAAAATAGTTGCAAGCTTAAATCATTAAAAACAAACTATAAAAATACTTGGATTAATTAAATTGATACAGATTTTAATTACTTGCAAAAAAAATATTTGAATTCAATAAATTGCGCTCGCACCCTTAACTTGATGGTTCTTCGAACGCATCTTTGATACAATAATCCGAAGTTAATTATGAAAGTTAAAGAATTTCGTAGTGATTGCTGTAAATGAGTGAATAAATTATGTTAAACTGATGTTGAACATGCTTTTTTCAAAACCAAAATGTACATTGGTTCGCTATCAACAAAATGACTGCAAAACTAAAGCTTCAAACTGAGTTTTTCATCGAAAAAAGTAAAAAGAAAAAAACTGAAAAAAAAACTTATTAACCTCCCCATTTTGTTTTTGCTTTGCAAAGTGCCGCTAGCCCACGGCTTCGTTTTTTTTTTTGTTTGTTTTCACATCTATTCATGGACTAATTACAAATACAACAATGTAAAAAAACGGGTTTTGGAGAGTGAAACGTACGAAAGATTCCGATCTTGGTAAATGGCGTATTTTTGAGCTAGTCGAACACCAGCAAGGTAGCATCATATCTTCGATGACTAGCTCCTTTAAATGCATTAAAATGATCCGGATTTTCATATTGTAAAAATCATCTTCAAGGTTCGATTTTCATAAACTAAGGGGCCGGTTATAGCTATCAGTAAAATCCATCAGTAAATTTTTTGTTTTTAGTTTTTGAACATGTTACAGATTTATTTCTAGCAAAAGATTGATGCAATAAGATGAATCCTATATCAAGTATTTTTTTCAAAAAGAAACGATGCATTTAAAGTTTTATTTAATTTATAAATCCATTTTAATTTTTTTAATGATGAAATTTCATTTTACTGAACAGCTGGCTACCAAAAGCAAACAAAAATTCCATTTCGTTTTACTGTTGGTGTTCCAATTTTTTACTGTTGCGATCACATCATTAAAAATTTTACTGATGAAAGAAACATTAAAAAAATTGTCTGAGGTGCGAAGCCTCAGAGTGACATTTAATTTAATGACGTAAATTTACTGATTGCTATAAACGCTCATCAGTAAAACATTTCAGATTCCTCCTGTTTCGAATTTTACTGATGGATTTTACTGATAGCTATAACCGGCCCCTAATACAAACAATAATACAAATAATTAAAATTTACAACATGACTAATAGGACCTATCCGTGAAAACTTATGTGCACTAAATGTCAAACTTACCACCTTCAATTTAAACTTAAAGTCGAAAGACATTTCAATTAAGAACATTTACATCCGATAGGTTCTCTCAGGTGCCGTGACATAAGGGCAAGTGACATAAGACCAAATTTTAGAATTTGGCCTTATGACACTTTTCGAAAGCGTCATAAGGCCAAATTTCAACGGTTGGCCTTATGTCGCTTTCCAAAGTGACTTAAGGCCAATTTGGTCTTATGTCACTTTCAAACTTTATCTCTATCACCTGAGAAGATTGGAGATGTACCATAAAGTACATGCATTATTCATGTACAGGTGCCGTGACATAAGGGCAAGTGTCATAAGACCAAATTTCAACGTTTGGCCTTATGTCGCTTTCAGAAAGGTGACGTGAAATAGTGCCAAATGAAATAACACCAAATTTCAAATTTGGCCTTATTTCGTTGTTCAAAACGAAATAAAACCAATTTGGCTTTATTTCGATTTATAAAAAGAAATAAGGTCAAAAAAATAATGGAAACAACGCCGAATATTTTAAAATTCAAAAAATGGTTGATTTATTGTCTAGAATAGCTACTTTTGCTAAAAAGTTTTTTTGAATTGATAGCACGGCGGCATACTAACAGCTAGGTATGTAAGGGGGCATGATGCCTCCCTGCAACCCCCCTGCTTGGGATCACTATAGGATTTGGGGTGGGTGGGAGTTTGGGTATATGCAAAGAACTTTTGCCTTTGAGCACTAAAATCAAAGAATCAATTCAAAAGAAATTTTAAATCGAAACAATGCCAAATTGCTATTATTTCGTTTTCTAAAGCGAAATAAACCCAAATTGAAAATTTGGCCTTATTTCGAAGAAAATATCAAAACAAATTTGGTCTTAAGTCGCAAAACAAATTGGCCTTATGACACTTTCTGAAAGCGACATAAGGCCAAACGTTGGAATTTGGCCTTATGACGCTTTCGAAAAGTGTCATAAGGCCAAATTTCAAAATTTGGTCTTATGACACTTGCCTTTATGCCACGGCACCGTTCTTTCAATATGTACAAGTATCTATATTTTGCGCAAGTGTTCTTGCTTACTCAATTTCCCTTAATTTTATTGTGTTCAAAAGTGAATGAATTTTTTGAAATTACTGATTGAAGTGAAAACACAATTCTTGACTTTATATAATAAAATCTTACCTTACCTAAAATGGGCATTTGTACACATTGTTAATCAGAAATTTTCTCACGTCAATTTATTGAGATTCAATTAGCATCTTTCTTATTATTGGCTGTACGTATAATTATCTGCAATTATCTACATATGTATGTGTATAAATGGTCTGGACTACCCGTCTTCCACCCACTTAATTGATACGGATTTACCTTCGATTTCATCATTTTGAAATTTATTTCTAAATGAATTCTAGAATAATGAACTACAGGTTAAAAGCGGCATCAATAATTTTTAAAACAACATTCACATTAATAAGGCTTTTAACAGCTAGTTAACATGCAATACGGAAGTAATTTATGACGTATCAAAAGGTACTTTAATTCTCTGTAACAAAGCTCTACCTCTGACCCTAAGTTTAAACATTTGTTCAGTTTTTTTTTTGCTACAATCTTTCCAATTTGTTGCCCGGATATTTCATTACAATCCACTTTGTTTGATAAGAGTAGACGTAGTCTATAATTTATTGTTAGGTATTTTAATTATTAAACAGCAGTTATTGGTTGACTTTTAGTAACGTGAAGCATCTCCAATCACGACATCATCCTGGACAGACACTTTTCTGTCTAACACTGACTCGAACTCTACTCTGACACTCTGTTAAGATATATTAGATAAGATCGTGTGATCTTTTTGTCGTTCGTCGCGACATCTAAGTTGGGTGGTATTCCCCAACTTTAAATACAAAACAAACAAAAAATGCCCCTATAGATGGCGCTTCGAAACGAATGATGAACAAGCTTTTAAGAAAACACTCTTTCACGAATAGTTTAATATACATATTTAAATGGGTTCACGAATTGTTTACGAAACAACTGGAACTTCCGGTGGGTACTTGTTCTATAACAGGTATATTAAGTTGTTGCCTAATTAAATAAAGTTCGTGGCAAATCATTAACGACCTTTTAATTCAAGGCTTAAATAGCTTTAATTATCTAGCAAAAGCGTGCAGATACTTAAACATTTTATTCACATGTTAATTGCTGATGTAATTTTACATGTAAAATTCGAAATTGATCCTCGGTGGGAAAACAAATCAGAGAGACTTTTATGGACATCGAAAAAATGTGATTTAAACAAATTCAAGATGAATGTAATATAATTTATCTGACCCAAAATACTTAGGTCTTGTTTGAGCATCTTTCATAATATTTATTATAATATTATATTGAATGATGCAATAACTGTCTTCGTTTGCATCATTTAATTATTTGTTTTTGTTTTGTTTTTATATTTTTATTTTATTTAGATATTTAGCATTGAAATTGCATGTTGTCAGTGTTTTATTAATTTTTCAGTCTAATCTTTAATGATTTTAATGGTGCATGATTACTGATTGTTAGCCGGATGGAGGTGAAGTTGTTGTTTTTTTTTTTTTTAGAACAGGTAGACAGACATAAACTTATGGGAATGAAATTATATACATATACATAATGCCTGTTTATTATCTATCTTAAAGTATCTGCAATCATGTCATTTGGCATTAAGTCAAAAAGTTAAGGAAAGATAAATCTGTTAGTAGAACCACAATATCAACTACTATCGGATTTATAAAAAGTCATAATTCGAAACATTCCCAGGGTTTTTTCTTATATATACATACATACATACATAGGTGCCGAAAAAAATACCTAGTGAAATCGTTCAGAATTCTAGTAACATTAACAATTTTATAAAATTTGACTCACTTCCAAAGTACACTTAGTCCAAAAAGTCTCCGTACAGCAGCCTAATTTTAGTGTTTTTATGAAAAAAAGTACTAGGAATAAATCTAAAAACCAAAGTGGTAACATTGAAAAAAAGTTGGTTTCCACCTTCTTACCAAATTTAAAAAAATTGTGATTGTGATTTTCAAAAACCTGTTTTTAATATATTGTTATAGTAAAGCAGCACCCGTGGCGTGATGGTTAGTGTGTAGGGCTGTCACGCCAGAGGTCTAGGGTGCAATCCCTGCCTGTACCACCTAAATACAAAAAATAAGTTTTCACGGGTACTGCCTCTTGCGAGGAAATGACAAATCCTCCAAGAATAATTCTTGTCATTAAAAGTGCTTTCTCAAAAACTGTTCGGATTCGGCTTAAAAAACTGTAGGTCCCCCCATCCCTGGCAACTTTACTCGCACAGGAATGGTTGAGAGTTGTAAGTCACTAGGCCTGCTGTACGGAGACTTTTTGGACTATGTGTATATTTATGTATAATATCTGTGTCTTATGACCGCCAAGTACTTCTTTTTATTATCGAAAAAGATCCGTAGGTATGGGTCGTCTATAACAACAACAGTTTGTGAACCTGATTTGTGCGTGGGTCTATTTCAGAAACCTAAAATAGTTTTCATTATGACGGGTAGATGGCTATTTTGTGTTTCAAATGGTAAGATAGTGTGAACTCTAGTTGAAAAAGAAACACAAAATGTTGGAAAGTAAACAAACATAAGAAAAAAGGAGATAGATGTATAGAAGATTTATTTATTAGATCTGCATAGTTTTATTTTCTAAGGATGACCTACATACATATATGGGCCGTTAGGGATAATAAAACACAGCTTTAAACACACATAAGTTACCCTGCAAATATAAAAAAGATTATCTGCATTACCAAAAGTTTATACAGACATCTTTATTTTTCTTATGTTTGTGTTTGCTTTTTAAATAATTTCCGACTCTATTGTTTCAATTACAGTTCACACTACCTTACCATTGGTAACACAAACTTGCCATCTACCGCTGTAATAAAAACTAATTTTTGAAGCTCTGAAACTAACCTAGACAATTATCCGAATACAAAATTATTGTTGTTTAAGGTGTTAAGAAATATCTCAAACCACGGTAGGAAAACGAATAAATGATAAATAGGCTAAAAGTAGAAGTAATTTACTATCACTCATCTTTTCACACTTAATTATTAAACTTATTGTGTTTTTGATGTGAAATACATAAATTTTCACAATTTTTTCGAAAAAAAAATTTATTTTCAACCCAGGTTCAACTCATGTACACATAAATGTAACATTTCAGTTGAAGTTGAACACAAGCAAACTATCAACGCTATATTAAAAATATTCAACTAAATGGAACTATTTATTTAAATAAGAAATGTTAATCAAATAATGTCGTTTCAATTAATTTAATTAGCTGTCAAGAAATCTAGGTTTTACATTCCTCCGCTGTCCTGATTAATTAAAAAATACAACAAAATAAAAACAATGCATATAGGTGCAACTTTGATTTAATGTAAAATAACGAAAATATCCTACATTTTTATGCAATTAACTTCTTATAATGTCACAGAATTTTTAATTAACTCTAGTTTTTCACTTCCTAAGAAATTCTTTTCAGCACACCAAATCAAAATAGGAAAATTCTAACAAACCCAACCCACTTTTGTTTTCAATTTTGAAAACCAGTCAATTGATTTACTTTGTAAGTAAAAGCGTAAAATTAAATTATCATTGATTTGCTATAATGGACCAACAAGTCATATCTCTTATGGCTGCTAGGTCTCTGCATAGGTGGTTCCGTGTCCGGTGTTAACAAACTTATCAGTCAAGCCAGTCTGTCAGTGAGTAGTGTCTGCAAGTCTTCAATTAAATTAGGTATATTAAGAGCAATGATTATTATTAAGTATAATTTATAAATATTCATTCAATAAACACCTGGTTTATTGTGTATGAGCTAATATTATGTGTTTGCATGAATGTAGAAGTATAAACAACTGAAGGCTTTCAAATATACACTTTATCAAGATTGTTATGGTTTTTTTTTTTTTTTGTTTGCACTTCATAAGTAGGAACCAATTTAATTTACTGACATTTAATTGACAACTAGACTGAGCTAATGGCTTATTAATACTTCAATCGGTTAGGTATTTTGATCATGAACTTGAATTATTTGACAGTTTCATGACATAAACTGTCATTTTTAATGTAATTTGAGGACCGCGAGATTGTTTGTTTTCATATTATTATTTTGTGATTGAAAAATGTCTAACAATTTTCAACCACCAGACGTGGAATAGATACAATCATGATACGCTAATGTGTATAACCCCAAAAAAGAACAATGTGAACGTAACTTATCATTTGTGGAACAAACCTCTTTACAATTAATGTTGTTCTGCGAATTTCTGAAAATTTTCAGAATTTGATCCTGTCAAAACCATAATTTGTGTGATGTCTTTTTAGTCGGTGTTCAAATTGAACTCTTGAGATAATTTAAAGTTACGTTTTATATTTTTAACACTTAGCTAAACAGAGATAAGGAAGTTTTGGCATCTGATTAATCAATTCGCTGATCGACTTATCTACCTTCAGAGATGTCAATACACGTGCAATTGCAGATATGTCGAAATTGTTAAATGCACCTTCTATATCTAAGAAGGCAACTAAGGTGTACTCTTTATGATGGAGGGAATATTCGATTGTACGTACTATACTGTGTAGAGCCGTTTCAACTGATTTCCCTTTGTTGTAGGCGTGTTGAGCCCTTGAAAGGAGGGACTTATCAATACTTGCCCTTAAGTGGATATGGATCAAACGTTCAAAAGTTTTGAGAAGGAATGATGATAAGCTGATAGGTCTTTGGTCTTTAGGGTTAACGTGGCTGGATTTTCCAGCTTTTGGAATAAAAACAACTTTAACTTGTCTCCAAGACATCGGGATTCAAGGCATCCCTTGAAGATGTTTTCTAAGATGGGTATTAGAAAACTTGCATTTTCTTGCAGCTCGGCTGGAATTACACCATCCGGACCTGCAGATTTATATGGCTTAAAGCTGTTAATAGCCCATTTGAGTTTTTCCCTAGTGACTAGACCTTGTGGGGGATGTAATGTATTGTCACAATTATTAGGTGCAATATTATTAATAATATTAGAGCTACCAGGAAAGTGAACGTCTAGTAGCAAGTTGAGCGATTCTTCGCTTGAATTGGTCCAGAGGCCAAAGGCGTTTTTCAAGCAGCTTGGCATGATTGGATTTTTGGAGAGGATTTTGCGCGGCCTGGAGCAATCTTCCACGTTGTTACAGAAGTTTCTCCAGGACGATCGTTTGGTTTTCCTCAGTTCTTTTTTATATATCTTCAGTGATTCTTTATATGAATCCCAGTCAGACATGTCTCTAGAAGCTTTCGCTCTGTAAAAGAGTTTTCTGCATTCTTTCCGAAGTGGATCCAGCCCTGAGTTCCACCAGTGTGGCTTCTTTTTACCTCTTACTTGTATAAGAGGACATGTAGTATCTAGAGCTTTGTTTAGGGCTAATGTTAGATTAGTGATTCTTTATATGAATCCCAGTCAGACATGTCTCTAGAAGCTTTCGCTCTGTAAAAGAGTTTTCTGCATTCTTTCCGAAGTGGATCCAGCCCTGAGTTCCACCAGTGTGGCTTCTTTTTACCTCTTACTTGTATAAGAGGACATGCAGTATCTAGAGCTTTGTTTAGGGCTAATGTTAGATTATTGACTTTGTCGTCAAGATCTTCAGTGTTGGAGGGAGTATTAAAGAGTTCAGGTTTTACTAAACTATTTAACGTTCTTTTGTATTTTGGCCAATTTGTTCTTTTTAGATTTCGAAAGATCGGTTGGCAAGGTGGTTCATTTATAAAGTCAAACTGGATGTATCTATGATCAGAAAAGGAGTGATCTTTAGATACCTTCCAGTTCAAAATATTATTACTAATGAAGTCGGAGACAAGAGTTATATCTAAAACTTCTTGTCGGTTATTAGTAATAAAGGTTGGCTCTTTACCAACGTTACTTATGAGTAGGTTAGTGTTTAGAATATAGTCGAAAAGAGACTCACCCCTGTCGTTTATATCCGTGCTACCCCATACTGTATGGTGGGCGTTAGCGTCACTTCCGATGATGAGGCCAATGTTATGCCTTTGTGCTTCAGCTATTAATCTCTAAAGAGTGTCACCCAGGAGAGGGCCAAGATGGTCGTGGCCGAGATACGCCGACGCCAGCCAGAATGTTCCTCTGGCTGTTTAGACTACACCATCCCCCAACTGCAATTCGACAGAAATTTCCAGATTTCTATACCTACCAGATCTTTTTGGGAGGATAGGATTTTTTTTTAGATAGATTTTTATTTCTCGTCTTATATAATTTACATAGTTTACAAAAATCAAAAAAAGCATGGCATTCTGCCGTCTGCCTAGTTGACAAAACATAAATTGAAAACTAATTTTTTATGAAATATAATTTATAAATAAACAATTTAGGTACATGAATTAAAAAGTTTTTTTGAATAGTTAACTATTGAAATAAAATATTATCTTCAGAAACTCTCATTAACAATTCTCCTCCTATAATTAAAAGCCAGTTTACAGTACATATACAGTTTTTTAACGTCGACTTCGTTCAACAATGATACAATTTCATTTTCATTCAAAAATCCCGTTCCAAGAACATTTCTCCTGATGTCTTTAAGAATTAGACATTTACCCATGAAGTGAAATACATCTTCTCTCACTTGTAGATTACATAAGGAGCATAATATTGGTAAATCCTCCCTATGTGGAATGAAGTTAAGAGGTACAAGTTCACCACGTAGCTTAACCATCATCGAAATCTCCTCTACGCTGAATTCATCCCGAAAATAGTTCTTCGCCTCCAAATTGTGATTGAGTTGCTCTGTGCAGAGACCCAGTTGCTTCGTTAAGGCATTTTCTCCATAACATATCATCCACTTTTGCAATTAGGTAATACAGTGATTCTTTCCATTGATTGATTGGGAGGATAGGACATTCCTGAAAGATGAGTCAATCCATTTCTATACAGATGGGTCAAAAACAAAAGAAGGGGTTGGTGGAGGTGTGTACTCTGAACGACTGAAATTAAGTCTCTCATTCCGCCTTCCCAATCATTGTAGAGTGTTCCAGGCGGAACTTCTGGCGATAAAAGAACTCTTGTCCTGGCTTAAAGAAAACGTGATATCAACATCTGATATCCGTATTTTCTCAGACAGTCAGGCCGCTATCAAATCTCTGGACTCTGTCTCTACAAACTCTATAACAGTCCATAACTGTCGATCATCTCTAAGGGAGATGGCACAACAGTTTAATATTCACCTTTGCTGGGTGCCGATCCATAGAGACATTCCAGGTAACTGTAAGGCAGATGAACTCGCCAGGAACGGTACAGTACAGCCCATCCTACCCCGTTTGGCACGTACTGGCATACCAATCGCTACTTGTAAACTGTTCCTAATGCAAGACGCTGTAAGGAGGGCAGGCACCAGGTGGAACAACATCACCACGTGTCAAGTCACAAAAAACATCTGGCCAACACTGGATTTAAAACGTTCAAGGTGCTTGCTCTCTCTAAGCAGGTCGCATATAAGCTCGATAATAGGTGTCATAACCGGACACTGTCTAATAGGAAAGCACGCCATGAGATTAGGCGTATTCTCAAATGACTTCTGCAGAAGCTGTATGGACGAGGAAGAAGAAGAAACAGTTCTTCATCTTCTCTGCACATGCCCTGCTCTGGCTCGAAAACGCAACAATTACCTAGGAGAGTTCTTCTTTAACGATCTAAACGATCTAAATCATATCGGCATAATCAGCCTCTCACGTTTCGTAAGAAACTCAAACTGGTTCCATTGAGCTTAGGAAGAAACCTCAAGATTCATGTGGTATCATAATGGGCCATTAAACTGGCCTAAGTGTGTCCGTTTCCATCTTGGACAGCCACTTCAACCTAACCTAACCAATACAAAAGGGATCTATTGAACCAATTTATATTTCTTTTATGATTCGATTTCTTAAGAATTCTCTATCGCACAATTTAAAAGGGAAGAAAAGAAATGCAAAGTTAATTTGATTGCTAGGTGAGAATGAATAGGGAATTGTGTTTATATTTCATTCTCCTGCTCTGTTAATCCAGAAATATAAAATGGCCGGTTAGATTCTGAATATTATTATAGCAAAATATGATATAAACTTAACATTTCTTTAATACGAGTATCCAAAAGTTTAAGACGCACGAGTGCGATCATATTATCTGTCAGTTCTCGGATGGCAACTTCTGACGTTATGAGATCCATAGAGATTCTAATTTAGATCTAATGACAGAGGAATTGACAGCAAATTGCTTTGCTGCTGTTTTCATCTGCTAGCCTCTATCAAAACCAGAAGCAGCGATGTATTTAAAAAGTAGTAGATATTTCTACTGCTTAATGTAGGTTGATCGCTCGTTTAGCCTGCGGGTGGGTAAGCATTTAAAAAGACACCTGTTCCAAAGCAGATATGTACATATGTATGTATATGAACATATATATTTTGAAAAACGATTTCATCATTAAATTAAATCACAAGTACCGCAACATTATTTGTACCTAACTAATTGATTTGTAATTAACAACTGCTTCTACGCATAATATTGCATATTTAATTGCAAATGATTTATTGCTTCATTAGCTTGTTCTTGACGTTTTTCAAAAGCTTTCTTAAAGAAAAGAAATTAAGGAACTTCTCTCTAGGACAATTTCGCTGTACGGAAAGACAACCCTATCAATAATAAAAGACTTATGTCACTTACATTAATACAATATCACCATCATTTCTTGGCACAGCAGCTGGTGAAAACATTATATCTATGCATCGATAATGTATCGATAAAATCGACAAGTATCTATAAAACTTCCTACGTGATATTAACCGGGTGTGTTTTGTTCTTATAAGTCATAAGCTGTAATAAAGCAACACCTCTGTATTGATTGGTTTAATGAGACTAGTTATCATAATTTGCTATGTCGATTGGCGAATAACAGATTTTCACTCGATGTTTGTTTTGATTTGCTGAAGCTTTTTTATCTGCAGTTGTTAGGTGATTTGGAGAAGTAGATTCATTAATTTAACTTGCTGTAATGTTGTTTTAATTGAATGTCTTTTGGTATAAACAGGGTACTCTATAAATAATGGTTAATGTTCTTGAGCTTTGTTTAAACGCAATCACATTTGTAAAATTATTGTAAAAAGTACATACACATGTACGAGTACATACATATATAGAATTTTTGTTGTTTTTAAGATTTTAAAATGTACCGATATTCATTAACCGCTAGTATTTGAAGCCATGAATTAATTGGAGCGGTCATGAGTGCCGATCATATTTTAAATATGTTAATAAATATGTAGCTAGGGACCGAGCTAGATGGAGAAGTTTGTTGGGGAGGCCCTAGTTCACACAGGACTGTAGCGCCACCTTAAGTAAGTAAATAATTATGAAATGGTTCTATTAATTTACATTTCTCATCAGTTTTTATTGTGATCTTCTCATCTCATCTGGTTTAAGCCATGTCTGAACGAAATTCATTTACAGTGATGGCGATAAAAATACAGATAGAAAATGTAGATGAATACTGTAAAGTAATTGCGATACACTTACATACATAGGTGTGTATTAAGGAGCGTTCAGAGCAAGGACAAATTTTTGAAACATTTCAGATGTATTTTAAAAAGGTTTCAGAAACAGAGAAATTTGTATTAAATGTTTCTATAATAATCTTTTTTTTTTGGTATGGACGCTTGTGAAACATTTTAGAAATGCTTATGATATTTTTCTCTGTTTCTCATTCCAAAAGGAAACATTTAGTTCTTTCGAAGAATATATGTAGATGTACATACATATAGGTAGAAAGTTCGTTAGTGGTTTCAATATAAATCTAAAGGTGTGTCCACACCAAAGAAACATTTCAGGAAACATTGTTTAAAAATCGTTTTGGAAATGTTTCCCATTTGTTTAAAATGAGCTGCTAAAGAAATTTATATTTTCAGAAATTTTAGACAAATTATCGTTTTTTTTATTTTATTAACTTCCCATTGTTATATTGTATTGTATTGTTAGTTATTGTAATGGGTCCGATTTGACAAATTGAAAATTTTGACATTTCTCGACGTTTCAAGGTCCCTAGAGTCGAAATAAAAGATTTTTAGAAAGATGTTTGTGCGTGCGTGTGTACGTACGTCCGTACGTCCGTACGTTCGCGACGTTTTTTTCGTCGTCCATAGCTCAAGAACCAGAAGAGATATCGACTTCAAATAAATTTTGTTATACAGATAATAAGGCACAAAGATGCAGAAAGGGCTCTCAAAAAAATTGCGTGGGTGTTTTTTTTACCATAGCAGTTTAAAAAAAAGGTGAAAATTTTGGTTAACCCTAAATATCTTACGAACCAAAAATGCTAGAGACTTGAATTAAATTTTATATAATATATTGTAACGTGATACAAAACAAGTATATTTTTAGAAAAAACTCCAATAAACGGTTTTTTTATATATCAAAAAAACTTAAAAAAAAATTTGTCACCTCGCAAATTTTACGACTAAAATATGATTTCATCTCGAAAACAATTTTGTGCAACGAAGAATAATATTTTTGACATCTCATAAAATTTTGAGAAAAATCGAATTGATAGTTTTTTTACAAAAAATAATAACCTAAAAAAAAATAAAAAAAAGTTGGTAAAAATTGAGTTTTGACTCAAATATCTTTTCAAGACTTTGAGATATTGGCTTTAAACTACTTTTATCTTTCAAAAAATATTGTTTTCAACATTCAGTCAAATTTAAAAAAAAAATAGAATTGACAGTTTTTTTACAAAAAATTAAAAACCGAAAAAAAAAAATTAACAAAAGTTGGTAAAAATTGATTTTCGACTTAAATATCTTATCAAAAATTTGAGATTATGGCTTCTAGCTAATTTTAACTTATAAGAAATATTGTTTTCAACATTAGGAAAAATTTTGAGAAAAATCGAATTGACAGTTTTTTTACAAAAAATAAAAACCTAAACAAAAAAATTAATAAAAGTTGGTAAAAATTGATTTTCGGCTCAAATAGCTTTTCAAAAATTAAAAATATTGGCTTCAAACTTATTTTATTTCACAGAAAATATTGTTTTTTATATTCAGTAATTTTTTTATAAAAATCCAACAGTCCGTTTTTTCATAAAAAAAATAAAATCTACAAAAAATAGAACGCAAATTTGGTAAGAATTGATACATTTAGACAAACTTTTAAGCAAGACAAATCGATAGACGGGATGGGAAGTTATCAGTGTGGGTCGCATCCCAGCCTCTTTTTTTTTAAATTGTTGTTTACTGGATCCCACACAACTCTTTTTAATTAAAAAATTTTTATCAATTTGATAACTTTCTCCACACTTGCTCCACACTTTTCACGACATTTTCATTTTATATCTATATTCATAGCCACTCAACAACTTTCTACCTACTTACATACATAAATACTTGGGAAACAAATAAAGTTTTACATTCGGAATGGAAACAGAAAAACATTTCAGAAATGTTTTGCGATCGTCCAGACCAAAAAAAAACATTTTAGAAATGTTTCTCTGTTTGTGAAACGTTTTTTTAAATGTCTGTAGTTCTGGATGCACCTTAAAATGTGAAATGTTTTGAACAACGAGAATTTTAACAATTTGATAAACATGTATAAAATAAAAAAATTTTGAAGGATCCACTTGACGAACATTTTAAAAAAAAAAATCAATGTTGATTTAAACAAATGAAATGTTTTTTAAACAAACGAGAAACATTTCAGAAACGTTTTTTTAAACAATGTTTCCTTGGAATGGACACACCTTTAGAATTCAAAATTATGCGACTGCTGAGTTACAATAAAAAAAGAGGCTAGGATGCGACCCACACTGATAACTTCCCATCTGTTTGTCGATTCGTCTTGCTTAAAAGGTTTGTAGGTTATCGTGTTTTGTTAAAAAAGTTGTCAGTTGAATTATTCTAAAAATTTAAAAATTACCAACAATATTTTGCATTTATACAAATAGTTTGATTTTAAAATCTATTTTTGTTAACGGGAATTTTTTTTTTTGCTCGGCAAAAATCCTTGATCGAACCCTCCTAGTGGGTGCCGGGCGGACAATGTCACCACAGTTTTGGTCTGTAGGTGTCAGACGGTGATAGCAAAGGTTAGATTGGATCGCTGTGTGGTTCTGACTTCTTGTATAGCACAACTCACAGAAATCCTCTCTCACCATAGATCCAAGGTTCCTAGTTTCAGTGGTGGTGTGAGCTAGTAAATCCGTGCCCAAGAATTAAAGGTTGAGGGATAAATCAACCATGAACGAGCTCAGCCGGAGGCCTATGGTGGGTAACGGTTTTTGTTGTTTATACCTTCCCTCGGTATGCGGCTCTGCCGAGGGTGACCTTCTTTTCCGTCTTACTCGTGGGAATCAAATCGAACTCCTCAATCATGTCTTCGTCCAATTTATATGTTAAAATCCCATCCATCGAGTCCGAGGATGAACTCCTGGCTTCCAGTCAGGATACTATTGTAGGTAGCTCAGGGGAAGCTAGAGACGCTAGCACCTCAGAGCAGGCTACACTTAGAGGTAACACGGGAGGTACTAGTACCCCTGTGCTTCAGCATCCCTCTCAAAAAACGCCCGTAATTTCAAGTAGCAAGGCTCGCCAGAGCAACGCTACCAAGCCCAACAAGCACTCTCCTGCGGATCAGCTCAAGATCAAGTACAGGAAGGCTACTTTCATTCTTGGCAAGATTGCCGAAAATGAAAAAGCCGGAAAGGTACATGAGCGTGATGCTGCCGACAAAATAAAATACCAAAAAGTTGTTGAAGAATTCAACAGTCGGGAGAAGAGTGCGCTACCCAGCAAAAAAGAAAAATACACCAAGAGGAACAGGTCTCTGGAGGAGACCTCAAAAGAGAACCAAACTTGGTGGCAGTGCTGGAAAAGAGACTCCGAGGGCGACAGCGCAACCGCGCGCCTTGAGTGAGGTCGTCAGAGACAACCTCCAGGTGGCGATTGTAGATGAGCTCTCCACAGACAACAGAGCTCTGATGTCAGCGTGGAACTCAATCGAGGCCAAGCTCTCGGAATTGGTCTTCCAGTACACAATCTCGGCAAAAGAAGGTCCCTATCCCAGCTTTGACTCCGGCAAAATGCTCAGGGGTTACAAAGTGATAAGGTGCGCAGACGACTTTTCAAGGGATTTCCTTGGCAAAGGAGTTGCTAAGATTAGCAACGACTGGAAGGGCTTGAAGCTCAAGCTCATTCCCGCCAGGGAGGTTCCTAGAAAACCATTGGCTCGCATCTTGTTGCCACTGATGAGCATTAAGCCAACTGGAGCGGAGCTGATCAGGAGCCTTCAACGGCTGAATCCGCGGATTTCTATGAATGACTGGGTAGTCATCAAGACAGAGGAACCGCGCAAGAATAGCGCGGTCTATCTTCTGAGGATCAGCGAGGCTAGTCGCAAAGCCCTAGAAGAGGCACAATTACAGCTGAGGTTCGGCATCAAAAGTGTCTCTATAAAGATTCTGCAGAGTCAGGAAGTTGGCCCCACCCTGGGTGATGATATTGTCGAGGTAGACGATGTCACCATGCAGGTTGGAGCCCCCGGCGAGGCGCTGGATCCTGCAGTTCCACCTGCCAATTAAAAACGACAAGCTACGCGTCATCCAGGCTAATCTGAAGCACTCAAAATGTGCCTCGGATAACCTGAGGATCTTCCTGAGTGAGGAAGATATAGATGTCGCCCTTGTACAAGAGCCATGGGTTAATGGCCTTGCGATTAGAGGCCTTAATGACAGCCAATACGATTTATTCTACAAGCCCGACAATCAGAATCAAGGTAAGCCTAGAACTTGTATTTTAGCTAAAAAACACTTAAAAGCTTTTCTGTGCCCAAACTTTAGCACTTCTGACTTAACAGTTGTAAGGTTAGAGGGAAAACAAGCGGAGGGCTTGATTCTTGCATCCTCATACATGGCGCATGACAAAGAGTCACCGCCTGAGGAGGTGCGTACTCTTGTGGCGGAGGCAAAAGCCAGACAAACAAGTCTGCTTGTAGGGAGTGATGCGAACGCGAGGCACTCAATCTGGAGCAGCACTGAAATTAATGAGCGAGGTGAGTCTCTTTTTAATTATATAATTGAAAATAACTTGACTATATGTAACAGGGGCAATACTCCCACTTTTGTTTTTCCGAGTACGGACAACTCAGAAGGGTGGGAAGATGTGTTAGACGTTACATTTGTCAATATTTATGGCAACCTCTCCATCGAAAATTGGAGAGTATCTCTTCTTAACTCCTTTTCTGATCATAGACGGATTCTATTTGATCTTAAATTCGATATAAAATCTCCTTCCCCCTATAGAAATCCAAGAAGAATTGACTGGAAGAAATTTAGTCAGATCTTTGGCTCAAAGTTGCGCAGTATACCGAACGCGAGTTACGACTCGGTAACAGATCTTGAGTTAGAGATTTCAAACTTCGAGGACTCTTTAAACACTGCATTCAAGGTCTCTTGTCCGATAAGATACAGTAAGAAAACCTTTCCACCTTGGTGGAATGACGACTTATCTAATCTGAGGAAAATAACAAGAACCATTTTTAATATCTGCTATAAACATAAATTTTATCAGCCTTATAAGGACTGCCTGAGAATATACAAGCGTTCTATAGCTCAAGCCAAAAAACAAGGATGGCAAGAGTACTGTCAGTCCATCGAAAACATCAAAGATTCGGCCAGGCTTAGTAGGGTTCTATCGAAAGAACATTCGAACCCCTCATTTCTTAAAAAACCAGATGGAAGCTGGACAGCATCTCCAATGGAGACATTAGAGCTACTAATGAACGCACACTTCCCAGGTTGTGCAGAAGAACCAACCGAATCCAATCTGACTTTCAACATGCCGACCTCCATAGAGCAGGTAAACGCCCTTATAACTAGAGAAAATATAGTCTGGGCTATTAAAACCTTCTCGCCGTACAAATCTCCAGGCCCTGATGGAATACTACCTATAATGCTGCAAAATCAGCTTGAATTAGTAGTACCACGGCTCGAGAGTATCTTTAAAGGTTGCCTCTTACTAAACCATGTCCCCGTGTCTTGGAGGCAGGTAAGAGTGGTTTTCTTACCAAAAATTGGTAAAAGAGGGCATGAATCTGCCAAAGATTACCGACCTATAAGCCTTACTTCCTTCCTTCTTAAAACCCTGGAGAGAATTGTAGAATCTCACATAAGGAGCATTCTGAGCAGTTGTCCCCTATCTAACTCGCAACATGCCTACATGAGGGGCAGATCTACAGAGACTGCCCTTCACGAGGTAGTGAGAACGATAGAAAACACAATTCATTTCAAGGAATATACCCTAGCCACCTTCTTAGACGTAGAAGGAGCTTTCAACAATGTCCTAACTGAATCCATCGCTGAATCACTTGTAGACTTCGGTGTTGAGAACTACATTAGAAGGTGGATAATATCCATGCTAAGTAATAGGAGGATTCAATCAAAGTTAGGATATTCAACGTGTACCAAATATGCCAGCAGAGGAACACCTTAAGGAGGTGTATTGTCTCCTCTCCTATGGCTTTTGGTCATGAACAGCATTCTGGTGAAATTCGAGAGCAGTGGAGTGAAAGCGGTTGCGTACGCCGATGATTTGGTCATTCTAGTTTCAGGAAAATTTCCAAGCGTGATCAGTGAAATCACTAATATGGCTTTGAAGAAAGTAAGCACCTGGGCTGCGAGCTGCGAACTAGGTGTTAACAGCAACAAAACCGAGTTGATGCTTTTCACCACCAAAACCAAGGTACCACCCTTCACTCTACCTCGGTTGAACGGACAAGCACTATCATTGTCTTCCAGTGCTAAATATTTGGGTGTAATACTAGATACCAAATTAAACTGGAAGCTTAACATCGAAGAGCGGGTAAGAAAGTCGTGTGTCGCCGTCTACGCCTGCAATAAAACATTCGGCAAAAAGTGGGGCCTCCAGTCAAAAATGATAAAATGGACATACACAGCGGTTGTAAGACCGATACTGGTCTACGGTTCCATTGTGTGGTGGCCCGCTCTCACCAAAGCCTACATAGTAAACAAGCTTACAAAGGTGCAGAGAAATGCTTGCGTAGGGATATCAGGGGCAATCAGGTCCTGTCCAACGGATGCACTCAACGTCATCCTGGACCTTCTTCCGATTGACCTCTTTATCAAATATCAGGTGTCCTGCAATATCTTGAGACTCAAAGAAATAGGCTGCTGGAAACCTAGATCTTACGGGCACTGCAACCAAACAAGCCTGATACCATCAGACATCCTATCCACAACCACCGATTACTGCATCCCTACCCTAGACACCTCAAAGAAGTTTAGAGTCTTGCTCCCTTCAAGAACCGACTGGGAGGAAGGCGTTGTGACGGAAGACTTCGACACAATTATCTTCACGGATGTTTCGAAGATGGAATGCGGTGTTGGGGCAGGTGTCTTCTGTGAATCTCTTGAAATTTCAAAAACCTATAGACTTCCCGATTTTGCTAGCGTGTTCCAGGCAGAATTGTTGGCGATAAGGGAAGCTTGCACAGCTCTTAAAAATATCCGTCAGAACCAAAATGTAGCTATACTAACAGACAGTCAGGCAGCTATTAAAGCCATTGATTCAGCTTTATCATCCTCTAAACTGGTCCAGCAATGTAAAGAGGCCCTAAAGGAACTGGATATGAGCGTCACTCTTATCTGGATACCGGGCCATAGGGGCTATGAGGGTAATGAGAAGGCAGATGAGCTAGCTAGGCAAGGATCAGCCCTTCACAACTCTCTAGCAGTGAGAGTATATGCTCCTTTTGGAGTTGTGAAGGGCAATATCCTGACCAAATACACATCAGAAGCAAATCATAGGTGGAGTAGTTTAACGAGTTGCGTTATATCCAGGAAAATCTGGCCCGCCTATAACAAACCAAAATCAATCAATTTAATATCCAAACCAAGGCATGACATAGCCAGGATTGTCGCTACCTGCACAGGGCATTGGCCTGTAGGGGAGCACGCGGCAAAATTGGGTATACCACATAACCCTTTCTGCCGTAGCTGTGAGAACCGGGATGAAAAAGAAACAGTCCCACACTTTCTAATCCATTCAGAATCTCACGAGGTATGGTATCAAAACGGCGCACTCAGCGCTAATTGTGTCCTGCGCGAAGCAGGACAGCCATTTCTACCTACCTACCTACCTACCTAATGGGAATTTTAGTCGAAAACCAATTTTTACCAATTTTAGTAGCATTTCTTAAAAGCTTTTATTTCTTATATAAACAAATACAAATTGGATGATTGAAATTAATTTGAAGTCAATATCTTCTATTGTTCACGAGACATCGAGAACCGAACATCAATTTTTAACAAATGTGTGTAGGTACTATTTTTTGTAGATTTTATTCTTTTATTAAAAAAAAAACGGACTGTTGGATTTTTATACAAAATTTACGGAATATCGAAAACAATATTATCTGTGCGAAAACCTATATTGGAGCCAATATTTTTAATTTTTGAAAAGATATTGAGTCGAAAGTAAATTTGTACTAAGTTTTATACAGTATTGTTTTTATTTAGGTTTTTATTTTTTGTAAAAAACTGTCAATTCGATTTTTCTCAAAATTTTACTGAATGTTGAAAACAGTATTTTTTAGAAGACAAAATTAGTTTAAAGCCATAATCTGAAATTTTTGAAAATATATTTGAGTGGAAATTCATTTTTTACCAACTTTTACTAATGTTTTTTTTAGGTTTTTATTTCTTATAAAAAAAACTGTCAATTCGATTTTTCTCAAAATTTTACCAGATGTCAAAAACGTTATTCTCAATTGCACAAAATAATTTTTTGTTCGTAAAAATTCGAGGTGACAAATTTTTTTTTTAGTTTTTTTGATTTATAAAAAAACCGTTAGTTAGAATTTTTTCCAAAAATATATTTATTTGGTATCACGTCATAATATAATAATATAATCAGAGTTGCAAATAATGCAGAATTTTATAATGCATTCTATTTTTTTTTTAATTATTTATTAAATTTTATTTTTCAATGTTACCGTATGGCATTAATTATTTAATGTTATTTTTTAATTGTATTCTATCAAATTAAAATATTATTTTCCAATGCAAAACTTTTAAAATAAAAATACGTATTTTTATTTTATTTGGCAGACTTTCGCAATTATTAATTAAAATACTTCAAGTTTTTATTTCCAAAATTTTTAACCTGATTAATGTTATGACTTACGGTTATCACGCAATTATAACACAAAAAACAACAATTATTCAAATTTTATAATTTATTATTATTATTGTTCGACCGAAAAACGATTTTTTTTCAAAAATTATTTGTTAGTATCAGTCAATCTTCAACCTGGGACATTTTTACGTCAAGATTTCGAATATTAACTGAAATAAATGGAAATAATTGAATAAATTCCCACTAGGCATTGAATTAAAAAATTGTAGCTCATTTTGAATAGAAGTTATTTTTTAATTTTAATTCAATTAAACTTGCAATGAAATAACATTTATTTACTAATTCAATAAAACTTGCAATAAAATAATTTTTAATTTTTAGTTTAATATTGATGGCAATAAATTAAATTTTAAATGGGTAATTCATAGATGTACAATTAGCATTATATATTTTATTTCAGTCAAGCACAATATCCATTAAAAAAATTTTGAGAAATGCATTGAATTGACATTCGAATTTTTGCAACTCTGAATATAATACAATATTTAATTGAACTCGCTAGTGTTAGTGTTTCGTGAGATATTTTGGTAAACCAAAATTTTCACCTTTTTTTTAAATTGCTGTGGTAAAAAAAAACCACCCACGCAATTTTTTTGAGAGTCCTTTCTGCATCCTCCTGCATTATTATCTGTACAACAAAATTTATTTGAAGTCGATATCTCTACTGCTTCTTGAGCTATGGACGACGAAAAAAACGTCCCGAACGTACGGACATACGGACATACGGACATCAGGGTTGTCAGGTTTGAAAAAGTGAAATCGCCAAAAATAAAATACAAATCGCCAAAAAATCGCCAAATTTAAAAATGTTCCACCAAAAAAACCCCAAATTCAAAAATGAAATAAAATTGCGCAATTTGTAGTTTTAATACCAACAATTCTTTTATTAAACAAAAAAAAAAAAAAAAAAAACAAAAAAATACATATGTATGTATCTATACATATTATGTATAAAGAACTTCAACCGATAGTAGGTATAACAATACAAACTTAAAAACTAAAAAAAAAAAAATACCAGATTTTACTTATTCTTTAATAAATTCAATGTATGAATCCATTATTTCATCGATGGGACTCTTTTCATATATTGAGGCAATAAATGCCGAAAGCATTCCAGCAGAAGGTTCAAAATTATTGCAACAATTTCTTTAACCTTGGAATAATTGCGTACTCGCATTATTGCATCTAGTGCTTCTATTTGCATTCTCGACCTATTTTTTGTTTTGATGGCATTCATGTAAGAAAAAGCTCGTTCAACCACAGCGTTGCTTGCTGGAAGGGAAAGTGCACTTAAGGCAAATTCTCCAAGCTCCAGGAACTCTGGTTGTTCTAAGGCATTCGTCATTTTGTAAACTCTGTTCCAAAATTTACAACATCATCTTCGGGCACACTTTCTGGATAAAATTCATTTGACCAATTAACAGAAATTAGTTTGTCCCATTGAGACTCAGCAGCTTGTAAGTGATTGGGTGGTATCAAGCTTACAGGCAGACTTTCAAAACGGGGTCGCAGTTGGTTCAAACAAACGCTTGGTGAAAAATATCCAATCGAGACAAAAAGTTTATTGCAGTCAGACAGTCTTTTACGCATTTCTCCTAGTAAAGCAAGAATGAAATCGTTTACTTGCTTCTTAACTTCATTCCTGTATTAACACTATTTTCTCTCGCGTTTTTTTCAAATTCAAATAAACATTTGAGAAAAAACACTTAGATTTCTCTATAATATTATTATTCATTATGTAAGATGCTTACAGGTCCATGGTTAGAAATAAAAGGAGAGATATAATCTTATGCTTAAAACTAGGTAAGGTACAAATTAGTAACTGGTATAAATCTGAAATTTACTTTACATAGGTTGGTAGTAAGGAACGGGTGATGCTTAACACTAAACATGAATATAATTTCAAAAGTTAATTGTGTAGCACATTTCAAGTTCATGTTTAATATATAACAATATCAAATCGCACATTTGGCGACAAATCGCACAAATCTGACAACCCTGACGGACATACGGACGTATGGACATAAATACGGACGTACGGACTTGAAACTTTGAAAAATGTCAAATTCGACAAATCGGGCCGATTACAATAACTTCCTATGAGAAGTTAAACAAGAGGCTAGGTACGACCCACACTGATAACTTTCCATCTCTCTATCGATTTGTCTTGCTTAAAACCTTAACAAAATATTCTTGTGGGAGATTAGTAATTTGAAGTCAATATCTGTCTTTGTTCTCCTAATATTTGAGCCGGAACCATTCCATCATCAGTTTTTTGTTGTTTTGTAGGTTTTCGTGTTTCGTTAAAAAAGTTGTCAGTTGAATTTTTCAAATAAATTAACTAAAAATTACCACAAATATTTTGCATATGAGATATTTTGGGTTAACCTTTTTTTAAATTGATATGGTAAACGTCCACCCACTCAGTTTTTTTGAGAGTCCTTTCTGCATTTTTCTGCATTATTATCAGTACATTCAGTACAATTTGCATAAGAATTTAAACCTACAAAAAATAGTAAGTAAAATTGGTAAAAATTGATGTTTTATTCTCGATATCTCGTGAATAAATGAAGGTATTTGAAAGAAATCTAATTTGCATTTGTTTATATAAGAAATAAAAACTTTTAAGAAATGCTACTCAAATTAGTAAAAATTGGTTTTCGACTAAAAATCTCGTTAACAAAAATAGATTTTCAAATCAAACTATTTCATTATATACTAAAAATTGTTGGTAATTTTAAAAATAAATTCAAAATTAAAATTTTTCAGTTTTTTTTTTATAATTGTAATGGTAAAAAAACACCCACTCAATTTTTTTAGGAGTCCTTTCTGCATCATTTGGAATTTAAGGAAAATACTAAATTTTGTGTCTCTAAAAATTACCTTGTATATGGGTTTGCAGATACCATAAACACTCATGTGAATAATACGGCGAAATTGGATACCATAAGCAATTCGCAATTTGCAAGTCAAACGCTTGTCTAAAGTTTATTTAAATGTAGATTAGGTAAGTAATCGTTTTTTTTTTAATACATTTTTAGCGCACGTGAAAAAATCGTGCTTTGTAGGGTTTTTTCTTTTATTGATTCTGTACAATTAATATATTTGTATTGTAATGTTAATTTAATTACCTTGAGAATAAATCAAAATACAGTTAATTTCTTATGTATACAATTGTTTTTTTTAGCAGTCATTTAGAACAATTTGTTGGGTCTAGTTTTTATAAAGAAAAATGTTGTATTTGCATATCTCAATGTATTTTACTAGCAGCAAGTTAATAGAAAATGATTCTTATCAATCGTCATTTTTGAATTATTAAATGAAAAGCTGAAGTTAGGAAAGGAACTCACTGCCTTGTTAGATAGATAAATTCAAATAAGATAAAGTTCTCTTATTTATGCAAACAAACTCAGGCAGACAATAAGAGCAATTAATGTTTCAAATCCACTAACGCTAATCCCTAGTAAGCTTTTTTCTACATATTTATTTAAAATAGTTACATATTAATTTAATGAATTTTGAGAGTTTAACATTTTCACGCTAGCATTTTGTTAGGCTGCATAAAACTGTTCCTTTTTTCAACCGCATTAATCAGCCCATTACACATACTATATTTATTTGAAAGAAAAAGTGCATATTTTTAGGTGTTAGGAAAAAAATCAATCATCTTAACAGTGGGGCATTTGTTAAAAGAAAGAAAGTTTGTGCAATTATTCTATGATTGAACTTAAATTAAATAACTAAATGTAAAGGGTTTTTCAATTGGCGCGGGGAGATTTTGGCTCCCCGTGGAGGCCGTTTTGTTTTGGTGACATCTGTCAAATCTTTTTTCAGTTGTTCAAATGATAAATCTTTATTTTTAAAAATGAGTGTTCGTTTAACGCAAACGTTGCGCATATTGCGCCTATTTTACGGTAGACGTGGTGGCCCTTTACAGTCGACTCTTCAACGTTTGGTGGTCAAATTTGAGACGACCGGTTCAGTAAACAATCAGTCAACACCCGTACGTTCAAGGAACGCAAGATTGGCCGAGAACATAGCCGCGGTTCGTGAAAGTGTACAGCAGAACCCAAAGCAGTCAAAATTGCCGTAAATGGGACGACACCAACCCACGGGAGGTTCACCAGGTGATAATGCATCCTCAAAAGGTTACCGTTTGGTATGGATTTGGGGCCGGTGGCGTAATTGGCCCGTACTTTTTGGAAAACGACGTTAGTGAGGCGGTTACCGTCAACAGCGAGCGCTACATAACTAATTTCTTATAGCCCAAATTGAACCATATGGACAAAACGACATGTGGTTCCAGCAGAACGGGCGGCGCTACGTGCCACACAGCAAATGCCACGATTGACATTTTGAATGAACAATTTGAGGGTAAGATTATCTCTCGCAGGGGTGATGTGAATTGGCCACCAAGGTCATGAGATTTAACCCCGCTAGACTTTTTCCTGTGGGGTTTCTTGAAGTCGCCGGTCTATGCAAATAAAACACAATCGACTGATGCGCGATGCCCTAAGGGTGAACATAACAGAGGCCATCGCTCAAATTCAACCGGATCTATGCGGAAGAGTCATTGAAAATTGAACCACTCGTATCCGTGCCACCGTAAGAAGCCGAGGCGGGCATTTGAATGATGTCATATTTCACACTTAATGGTATACATGCGCCTTTCAAACAAAAACATAATTTTGTTAATACCTCACTCACAGCTTGTTTTAATCCATTTCAACATCTACCCGCCCTTATTAAAAAACCCTTTACTTAGATACACCTACATGTGTACAGTAGTACACCTGTGGAAAAGTAAAGTTTTCTAACTCACAAGTCATAAAATGCAATCATGAGTCCTCATTAAGGACGTTTATTAAAATTATTAAGTATTCGATCGTCAGTTTTACATACATATGTAACATTTGGACACACACATAGGTTATAGAATTAGAGTTGTTAGAACATTAGGAAAAAAGACTTGACTATGGTAATGTTTAGAATGCTTGACATTGATTCGCTTGAATTATTTAATTTTCAATGAGTTATCAAGTCACGCATTCCGGATGTTAAAGGCAAACATTTTCTTACTTTCTTGACTTTTATTGTAACAGACGATGGTAAAAAATACATTACATTAATGTTTACAAACCATAAAGAGTTGTCCTGAAAAAAATGCGTAAAATATTTATTACTTGTGACCAAATTAATAATTTGTGAAAAAAAGATTGACCCCTTCGGTTTTCCATAATTATTCAATCATCATAAGTGAATGGAAAATTCGGAAATGATATCTTCGGTCTTTTTCATTGTTTAAAAAGAAAAAATTGTTTTAAATCATTGTGCGCATTCAACACATGAAAAGTCAGCACTACATTTACAGCTATCTGAATTTTAAGAGCTTCTCATATTGGTCAACTGTCATTGAAATTTAGATGACTTTTAATGACATTTGAATCTGATGAGCCTAGTTGAGAAATGTCAGAGTAATGTTGTCTAGTTCCTTATTTGATTAACACTACACATATGTTCAAAAAATCAATCGATATAAATTAATAAATTATAATACATAAAGGAATAAAATATTCCGCATACACTGGTACTGGTTCTGACAAACACGTACATAGGCAAATATGAAACTGCCTTTTATATTGGAGATATAATTTAAGCAAACCATCAAACTGGTGCTCGCACCAATTAAAATCAACTAGAACACGATACTCGAACCCATGGTATAAAGAATACAAGGTATGCTGTATATGAGATGATAGGTCGCCATCTTGTATTCGTGTGACGTCATTGCGAGTGACAGCCAGTTTTGTGCGGTTTTTACTTCTTAATGTTTTGGTTGATTTCATTTGCGAAAGTAAATAGATAGTGTGCTCTTGAAAAATATAAATAATTGTAACTTCTTTTTAAATAAACAAACTATTTACATAAATGTAAATATGCCAAATTATCGTTGTGTGAAAAATTGCAAAAGTTATTCAAACAACAAAAACTGTGAAAACCTGAGATTTTTTTGTTAATACCAGCTTTGCACGAATATGCTCGTTGCATTTTAAAGAAGACGATTATTGTCTTAAAGATAAACTTATGAATGTGCCATTGCCTAAATCAAAACTTGATCCGAAAGCCGTACCACTCAGAAACGTACCTGAAAGTTGCGGTGACAATGCGCTTGCTTTATCAAGGGCTCTTAGGGCGGACAAAAGGAACAACCGAAGAACTGTGGCAAGTTGCCTCCAACATTATGAAGAGAAAGAAAATATTTCACCCAATATGCAAGAACAAATGCAGCATGTTGTCGAGATGGAAAATTCAATTTCAACTCAAACAGAGTAGGTTCATTTTTATATTAAAATATTAAAAAGCATTGTGTTAAATCAACATTTTTTTATATACAGAGTTGATATGCAGTGTAGCAGACAGCTTCAAATAATCGAGTTGGAGAAACAGTTGCAGCTTTGCCAAAAAGAAAAAAAAACAATTGGAAGAAGATAACTGCAAGCTCCGCAACCTTGAAAGCTCTGTTGCATCTATTTTTACTGATGGCCAGATCAAACGACTAAAGAATCCCAAGAAGAAATTTAACTGGACACTGGATGATATATCGTCAGCGATTTGTCTACATTCTGCAAGAAAAGCAAACCTCATTTACATGGGTTGATGCAATATCTGAAGGTGGTCTGCACAAACCATCTCCAGAATTTATGGAAAAAATTGTTGCTCTTGAAAACATATTTATTAAAATCAATAGCAATAAGATACATGTGATAAGTGATTACTTAAAGTTTCACTTAACAAACTGTGATGATGTAAATTTACCTGAAAAGGTTAAACTTTTATTCTTTAGATGTAGACTTTATTTTAGAATAAAGTCTTTAAATAATACTAATAACGAAAAAAAGAAACAAACGTACAAAAAAAAATAAAAACTATTACTTAAAAGAGAAATACCTAGTTTATCTTCTTATTTTAAAGTTTTACATCTATAGAAATTGAAAACCGAACTCAATTCACCCACTAAATATTTATAAGAAAATGGGATTTCCATAGTTTCGATTTCCTCTTTTCCTTTCCTATATCCACATATTCTACAAGTTTCCGAAGTGGCTACAATTCCAATATCTGTTGACTTGGTTACCTTGTTCAAGGGCATTCTTGGTTGTAAATTCTACAAAACAAACAAAATTGGTTTAAATAGAATTTCATTATTTAATTTAATTATTAATTATACCTTGAGAAGATCAAATTTATCAAATAACCACAAGATAATTTCAATTCAAGCAATTGGAATCCTGAGAATTTTTGTTCAATAATCGTTCGCACTTTTTCTTCATGAAATGTTTGGCTATCTAAAACTATAGATAATTAAACATTAATAAAATTTAACAATATGTTTAACCATATTATGAACCACCTACCGTTATAACTCTTCTTCAACCAAAATAATACAATAGGCCAGGGATTAACTAAGCACTTAAGAATCACTAAGAACTTTTTAACATTATCAATTTGAGGTGATGCTGGTCTTTGCAGAACATATAATAATATAAATGAAATAAATTATTAATGTTTCAATTCTCAATAACAAATAAATTATTGTTTAGTTTTTTTTCAATCTGCCGATTGAGAACCAAAGAATATCAAAGAACATCATAAATAAGAAAATTCACTCGCAATGACGTCACGATTCAGTCGACCAGAACTGTCAAGCATACCTTGTATTCTTTATACCATGACTCGAACCCAAAGGGAAGTTATTGTAATCAGTCCGATTTGTCGAATTGAAATTTTTTAAATTTCTCGACGTTTCTAGGTCCCTAGAATGTAAATGACAGGTTTTAAGAGAGGTGCGTAGCTATGTTTGTAAGTTCGGAATACTTTTTTTCTTCCTCCAATCAAGAATTGGTGAGGGCATCGACTTTAAATGTTACAGATAATAATGCCAAGATATGTTGAAAGGGCTTTTAAACAAATCCGTTCATAGTTTTTTTATTATATCAATTAAAAATAAAAGTGAAAAAATTGATTGATCCCAAATAATGACGTGATAATAAAAAAAATGATATTGCATCCAAATAATATATGCTTCCAAGAATAACGTTTTTGACATCTGGTAAAATTTTGAGAAAAATTGAAATGAAATTTTTTTTACCAAAAGTAAAAAACACTATTAAAAGTTGGCAGAAATTGATTTTCGACTCGAATACCTTGGCAACATGTAAAGATATTGGCGCAAAATTTTAAACATTAAGGGTTTAACAATTTACTAGTTAGACATTTGCTAAATATTAAGCAGTTTACTGGTGTGCCCCAGGGCTCTGTTCTATCTCCAACACTCTTTCTCATTTTTATTAATGATCTCCTGTCTGCAACTTCTAATCCAATACATTGTTTCGCTGACGATAGTACTCTTAGTTTCTCATATTCGTTTTCAGATTTACATCCCTCTTCTTCGGATGTGGTACTGCAACGAGAAAATATGATAAGCTCATTAAATTCCGACCTAAACAGCATTGTACATTTGTACAATGGGGAATAAGAAACCGCGTGGAATTTAATGCTTCGAAAACCCAATGCTGTCTTGTATCGTTAAAGCGAGATATACCCCCTTGCCATTATCCATAGATGGCACTTGCATCGAGGAGACTGAACATCTCGATATTCTCGGTATGTGTATCACCAACCACCTTTTGTGAAACGATCACATACGCGATGTCGCCAAAAATGCCGCAAGATGTTTGGGTTTTTTAAGGCGATGCAAGAAGTTTTTCTCCCCCTCGATCTGGCTGTTATCTACAAGACTTATATACGTCCAAAGCTTGAGTATACCTCCCATATCTGGGCTGGTGCTCCTGCAACTTACTTAAGCATCTTGGACAGTATTGAACGTAGAGCATTTAGATTGATTGGTGATATTGCCATCATAAGATCATTTACATCGCTTGAACATCGTCGAAATGTCTCTTGTCTCACCCTCTTTTACCGTTATTTTAATGGTTTATGCTATAGAGAAATAGCCAGTTGTATTCCTCCCCTTAAAAAGTTCAACCGTAATACTCGCGCTTCCAGGAATGCTCATCAATATATCCTCGAGTCCAACTTCGGTCGTACTGTCAAGTACAGAGATTCGTTCTTTAGCCGTACATGTGAATGTGGAATGCCTTGCCACACTCTATATTTCCCAGCCATTGCAATATTCCGGAATTCAAAACTAATGTGCACCGACACCTCCTTTCAACCCCTCTCTCCCTTTCCTAGTGCTCACACTGTGTCTACATAATAAGGGTAGTTTATCCCTTTGAGTGTGCGCTTATTATAAAAAAAAAATCTCTCTTTTCTTTTAAAATTGCTAATTGCCTTTTATTAAAAAAAGAGCATCCAAACATGTCTAAAAAGTGAAAGTTCGTCAAAATAAACAATGCAAATAAGCTTAAACGGACCTAGACGAATTCATCCACTGCCATTCCGTGATTTTAACTTTAGCAAATTGTTAAGATATAGTATGATGTTAAAATCGTTTTAAATTAGGTAAATCATCTTTTATGCTAAAAAAATGTAGTACCCGTGGCATGATGGTTAGTGCGTTGGACTACGGCCCGAAAGGTTGAGGTTATTAGAATTCTCTTGCAGAGTGATTTCGACAAGATTCAGCGATATTGCGACGACTGGAAACTAAAAATTAATGTCCAGAAGTCGGAGACAATTCTGTTCCGGACTCCGTTGGCTAGGGCCACGAGGGATACTTGCAAGAATTGGCGCAAGATGGTCATCGTTGATCTTCACGGGCAGCGATTAACGAGCAAAAGTGTAGTGAAGTACCTCGGTATCTGGTTAGATCAGTATTTATACTTCGACAGACATATAAATGCTGCTCTGACCAGGGCCAGAGGAGCCTTCGCTCTGACGAAACGGGTGTTTTACAACAGTCGGCTTGACCCCAGAGTGAAGGTAATTTGTCACATGGCCCTCATACGGCCGATGATCTTTTATGGTTGTTAGTATGGTTCAACATTGCTCCTTCCCAAATGGTGCAGTTTCGGGTGTTCGAGCGGCAGTGTTTACGATGCTGTATCTTCTTTAGTGCATTACTATTCCAACGAGGTCCTATACAACGGGGTTCCAATCAACAGAATTGACAATTTCGTGATAAAACTCGTTCGAGGTCACATTGCATTGCAAGAGCTATGTCTTCGACCAACAATTTTATTTTCGGAGCGTTCTATCCGAACGACGAGTATTTTGAGAGTGCACGCTTAAGCGGCTTCATTCCACCAGAGGAGAGGCATTCCTCTTTTTAGATAGATGCGGTCTGATACAGGATGTATTGGAATTTCAGCTAATCTACCACGTCAGACGACGAACCGTGGATAGGCGACTCCTGTACAATCGGGACGTCATGGCACAGTAGGGCTGTGTCCGAACGGGACCGAACTGATAGGGTGAAGCAAGAGAACCAGTTTTGGTGGCTTCAATAGGCACTTGATAGTTGGTAGTCGGGATGGGGTTTTAAGCCTTGGCCGGCTAACATACTTGTTTTATAGTTTTAGGGTTTAGTTTTAAGTAGAATAGGCATGGTGGCACAAAAAAAAATATTTACAAAAAAAAAAATACAAACAAAAATTTTTTTTTAATTTAAAAAAAAAACATGGAATAAGGAAAAAAACTGAAAACAAGAAATGAAAAACAAAAAATGTTAGATAGTTAGATTTGCTGCTGTGGTCGTTCTAGTTTTAAGTAGTTTATAGGTTTTAAGTAAAAATAAAAAAGATATTGGAATTTTTTTTTTTCAAATTTTCTGATAAATACGAAAATAAATAAAATTGAATTGAAATAAAATAGATCTTAGGGCCGAAAAGCATTAGTATTAAGTATTATTGCCGTATGAGACCAGTGTAAGTTATATGGTTAATTAGGCTAGTTTTATTAATGTTTGTCTAGCTTTAAGATAGTTTTAAGATTGAATTAATGAAAATGAAATAAAAAAAAAGTGTGTTGGACTGTCATGCAAGAGGTCTTGGGTTCAATCGCTGTGCCATCTAAAGATTTTTTTTAAGGGTACTGTCTCTTGCGAGGAGTTGACAAATTCTCTAAGAGTAATTTTTGTCATGAAAAGTCCTCTCTCAAATATTTAAAAAAATAAATAAATTATTTGTTAAAAAATGCCGTTTTATGTTACTTCGACTAAAAATGTCGGGAGCAAAAACAGATATTTAAATCAAACTTATTTTATCATATGCAAAATATTGTTGCTGATTTTAAGTTTATTTCTTAAAAATTGACTTAAGATTCTTTTTCTCTCACACAAAACATTGTTATTAATATTTTGGGCACGGATGGGAAATTATAAGTGTGGGTGGCATCCCAGCCCCTTTTTAACTTCCCATAGGAAGTTATTGTAATGGGTCTGATTTGTCAAATTGAAAATTTTGACATTTCTCGACGTTTCAAGGTCCCTAGAGTCGAAATAAAATATTCTTAGAAAGATGTCTGTGTGCGTGTGTACGTACATACGTTCGTACGTCCGTATGTCCGTACGTCTGTACGTTCGCGACGTTTTTTTCGTCGTCCATAGCTCAAGAACCAGTAGAGATATCGACTTCAAATAAATTTTGTTATACAGATAATAAGGCAGAAATATGCAGAAAGGACTCTCAAGAAAATTTTTTTACTATAGCAGTTTAAAAAAAAGGTGAAAATTTTGGTTAAACCTAAATATCTCATGAACCAATGACTCTAGAGACTTGAATTAAATTTTATATTATATATTGTAACATGATACAAAACAATTATATTTTTGGAAAAAAATCCAATTAACGGTTTTTTTTATAAATCAAAAAAACTGAAAAAAAAAATTTGTCACCTCGAAAATTTTACGACTAAAATATGATTTTATCTTCAAAACAAATCTGTGCAAAGAAGAAAAATGTTTTTGACATCTGATAAAATTTGGAGAAAAATCGAATTGACAGTTTTTTTCACAAAAAATAAAAACCTAAAAAAAATGAATAAAAGTTGGTAAAAATTGATTTTCGACTAAAATATCTTTTAGGAACTTTGAGATATTGGCTTTAAACTACTTTTATCTTTCAAAAAATATTGTTGTCAACATTCAGTAAAATTTTGAAAAAAATCAAATTGACAGTTTTTGTACAAAAAATTAAAAACCTAAAAAAAATGTAACAAAAGTTGGTAAAAATTGATTTTCGACTCAAATATCTTTTCAAAAATTTGAGATAATGGCTTCTAACTAATTTTAACTTATAAGAAATATTGTTTTCAACATTACGAACAATTTTGAGAAAAATCGAATTGACAGTTTTCTTACAAAAAATAAAAACCTAAAAAAAAAAAACAATGCTAAAACTTGGTAAAAATTTACTTTCGACTCAAATAGCTTTTCAAAAATTAGTAGTTTTTTCAGTAGTTTTTTTTATAAAAATCCAACAGTCCGTTTTTTCATAAAAAAAATAGTACGCAAATTTGGTTAAAATTGATACATATAGACAAACTTTTAAGCAAGACAAATCGACAGACGGGATGGGAAGCTATCAGTGTGGGTCGCATCCCAGCCTCTTTTTTATTATTAAATGGAAACCAACGAACTTTATGATTCAACTGAGTATAATAAATTGCACCGCAGTGTTTATCCTTTAACTTTAAAGCTCATAATTATACAAAAATGTTTAAGCATAATTATTTCAAGAATTTGCAACTTTTTATTTATCTCAAAATTGAAGTGCACTATATACCACTTATTTCCACATGAAGAAGAAAATGAAAACATCACCACATTTTTAATTGCATCTTCTTAACTTCAGTGTACCTACAAACCAACCAGTTCAAAACTCGTCCCTATACCTAACCTATGTGTGTATAGAATAGTTGCAAATGCAATGCAACACAACAAACGATATAGCTCAACTTTTTGTGTTTGTCTCCAAAATGCCAGGGGTTGCAGATGTTTGAGAATCCTTATTGCATTGTTGCACAACTGCATTTAGATTTTATATGGTTTCGTTTTTCCCCTCTCTAATTGTTCATTGGTGTAATTTACCATGAGTTACTAATGATGATGATGATCATGAACTTGGATCATGATTCATGAATCGACTGACGGACGGATAAATAATAACAAGAAAAGGTTCATAGGTATAACAAAAGGTTAGATATACGTGATGTTATTGTTGTTGTTGCATAATAATATATACGTATATACATATATTCCCCACAGTAGCACCAAGGGTTGGTAAATTAATTTTTTTTCACTTTCATTGTTATGTTTTCTTTTTCAAAACGACATCAACGACCGACATGACACCTCTCCTGAGAGTACGAGTATAAATGTTGAATTTCAGGACATTCATATACACAACAATTTCAATTTGATATGCTGCCTTTGAGTTCTGAAAAATTAAAGAAATGTGCATTTTGAGAGATTATAAGGACACGGGCATGAACGTTTCCCTCACTAACGAGGACTATTGACAGACAGAGTCAGAAAGAGGGGATGTTAAAGGTGCTGGTTAATGTCAACTTTATTGATGGTTGTTTATTTTTCACTTTAAAGCCGATTGTATTCAGACTTGAAGATAAGGAATTTTAAATATGGTGGTGATGGCAATTATTTAGGTTTCTATTTTACCTCCTCATG
Organism: Eupeodes latifasciatus; assembly: GCA_920104205.1. Classification (NCBI taxonomy): domain Eukaryota; kingdom Metazoa; phylum Arthropoda; class Insecta; order Diptera; family Syrphidae; genus Eupeodes; species Eupeodes latifasciatus. Next base: position 128,716,504 of record OV049926.1, on the reverse strand, counting down.
TAGTTAATTCCAATGTTTTAAAATTATAAAACACTATTGTTTTAATTTAAACATCCTTAAAGTATCCCCTGTGCAGAAAAAGAAAAATAGCTTTAAGGATTCACTTTATGGTTTAACGTAGTTATTTATATGCATATCTGTCTACACTCAAAGAAGGTTGAAGAGGCCTACCTATACATTATGTCATATACGTATGTAGTAACTGATGGTAAGTTTCTATTGATGTTGTCTGAAGCGGAATTTAGTCATTCATGGCAATGTCTAGGAACTACCTGCTACGAGCATGTGCACAAAATGAGAAATATGAAACTGCAACTGCATTCTCCATGCATACTATACCATTATTTCAAACCCCAATCGCAGTTCTGATTCCCAACCCTTTGGTTTTTCATTCCAGCTAGCAATAGGATAGTAAGTTTTTATACAGTCAATCTGTCATTATATATTAAAAATAATCATCGGAATAAATTGGCCAATTTATATTTCTACTCAGAACTCAGACTTTTTTGAATCTTCAGAAATATAAAAAAAAATTCTCACTTTTGGTATCAGAAATCTGAGAACAGAATTTTTATGATTTGATTTCTCAAGAATTCGCTATCGTACAATTCAAAAAGATTTATAGTTTAATAGATTCTGTCATAAAATTCATGATAAATTACAAAATATATCAATGGAAAATCGCAAAAATTAAAAAGGCAGGGGCGCGAACCTCACTGATACCTTCCCATCCATGCCCTTCTGTCGATTTTTCTAAAACTTTAACAATTTTGTGTGAAATAAATAAATTTAAAGTCAATATCTTTCTTTGATTTGATAATATTTTATGCGTTTTTTTTTTTAAAAAAAGTTCTCAAGCTCTTAAAAAATCACCCAATATGTATTTATTGTCCTCCATTGAAAAGAGGACATTGTTTAATATAATGGGTGATTTTTTAAGAGCTTGAGAACTTTTTTTTAAAAAAAAACGCATAAAATTTACATAAAGCGCGAAACACATTTCGAACCGAACACTGATTTTGGTAATAAAATTCAATGATTTGCAAGCGTTGCTCGTTAGTAAGTCTATTCATGATGAAATGTCAAAGCATACTGAGCATCTTTCTCTTTGACACCATGTCTGAAATCCCGCGTGATCTGTCAAATACTAATGCATGAAAATCCTAACCTCAAAAAAATCACCCGATACTTCAGTCGAAAACCATTTCTTGTCAGTTTTTTGTTGTAACTATTGTATTGTTGTAACTAAAAGTTACAAACAATATTGATTTAAATATCTATTTTTGTTCCCGACATTTTTAGTTGTAAATCAATTTCAATCAATTTTAGTAGAATTTTCACTTCTTATAAAAAAAAAAAACAAATTGGATTTTTGTAGGAACCTTATCTTACGTTAAGGAACAAATTTTATGGAATTTCGAAATAAACGAATCGGACATTAGTTTTTACCAATTTTGCGTAGTATTTTTTTAGATCTTATGTTTTATAAAAAAAAACTAAATTCAATTTATAGCAAAATTTTGTTAGATGTCAAAAAAATATATTTTTTCGTTAATAGATATTTGAGGCGACAAATTTTTGTTTTTATTTTATTAAAAAAAAAAAACTTTAATTGATTTTTTTTTTCAAAATTATATTAATTTGGCATCACTTCACATTATATAATATTAAATTAAATTGAAATCGGTGGCATTATTGGTTTGTGAGATATTTGTAGTGAAATAAAAACACCCACTCAATTTTTTTTTAAAAAGTCATTTCTGCATCTTTCGATATTATTGTGAGACAACATTTATTTGAAGTCGATATATCTACTGCTTCTTGAAATATGAACGATAAAAATGGTACCCCAAACATACGGAAATACACACAGATATCTCTCTAAAAGTCTTTGATTTGGATTCTAGACAGATCGGACAAAACTAATTTGACTGCTAGGTGAGAATGAGTATTGAATTGTGTTTATAGACAGACGTTAGCTCTTCTACACACTTACAAAAGAGGCAGTTACTGAAGATTATTTATTTATTTATTTATTCAGTAGCAGTTATCAGATATTTGTACAATTTAACATTTGTATTTTAGAGATTTAGGATAAATGCAATTATTCCTTTACAACTATAATTAATAATGTGTATAACGATATATATATATTTTTTTTTTATATTAGACAGTTTAAGGGAAAGCTACAAACAAAAACCCTCATACAAAACTTAAACCTAATATTGCAACACTCCCATATCAAACATTGTTTATTTAAATTATTTACCATACCATAAATTATAGAGGGTAAGAAATTTGAAGTTGGTTTATTAATATATTATCAGATAAGTTACAATTGAAGAAGATATTGAAAAGTATGGGATCTAGCACTGAACCTTGAGGTACACCAAATTCAATATTTTGGACAGAGGATGTTTCGTTTTGAACTTTGACTAGGAATTTTCTTCCATTTAAAAAGCTTTGAATTATTTTAATTGTTGGCAACGAAAAATTTAACACATAAAGCTTATGTATCAATCCGTTGTGCCATACTATGTCAAAAGCTTTAGCAATGTCTAACAGTATCAAACCTGTCGATTCTTTTGAGGAAAATTTTTGAGATACTAGTTTTTTAATCCTTAAAATTTGTTGGATTGTGTTGTGGTTGCTCCTAAATCCGAATTGAAAGTCAGGTAAAATATTGTATTCAGTTAAGTTTATTATTGAGTTTTTCTTGTATATTTTTTTCAAATAACTTACTAACACAACTAAGTAGGCTGATGGGTCTGTAGCTATTAGCATCATCCTTGGTTTTACCAGGTTTAGCAATTGGTATAACCAATGCTGTTTTCCAGCTTTCAGGATAGTAACATATTTTGAGACTGAAGATATTTTTTCATTTGGCAAACTTAGATTTCTGAGAATTATTTCAGATGGATTGACAGAACAGAAAAATGAAATATAAACACAATTCAGTATTAATTATCAAATAGAAATCAAATCCATAAAGAAAACAGAGATGATAGAAAACACACCAAATTTAAATTCTTCTTGGTTATATTTTCATTGCGTGAAGCTAAGTGTACACGATTGCCAGATCTGCAAATATTGTCAGATCTGTCACTGAAAAGTTTGTCTCGAATGGCTGACAATCGTGGACACACCAAATTAATTTGCAGAAAAATGGTTTGGGTCCTAATTTGCAGACAAATATCTGCCAATTAATTTTTTAGATATCTGGCAATCGTGTACACGCAAGCTGACAACCGTCTACACACCAAATTGATTTGCAGGAAAATTTGTTCATCAATCATTTTGAAGACAAATTAATTTGCAGATGTGGCAATCGTGTGTACACAAAATTCATTGGGAGATCACCAAATTTTTTTCATTTTCTGACGTTTCTGCAAACGTCTGACAATGAATAAATTTGCAGATGCCGTTTGAGGAACATTTGCAAATTTATTCATTGGCAGACAAATTTTCTGACTGATGCGATGTGTGACAATGAGCTGAAAATAAATTTGCACATCCAAAATTTGATTTGGTGTGTACACGGTTAGCAGAAAATCTACAAATGTTTGCAAATCTATTGCTAGCTATTTGGCCAAATTAGTTTGTCGACATTGTCAGACAAATATTTGGCAACAGATTTGCAGATGTTTGTAGATATCATAGATAGATAGTTTGTAGATATATAGATATATATATAAAATTTTCAGCTCATTGTCAGCTCATTTTCACACATTGTCAGACGTTTGCAGATCTGACAATGATTGTCAGACCTGGCAATCGTGTACACTAAGCTTTAGTGCATACAACTGACCTATTCTAAACGCAAATCCAGAAGCATTTTTGTTTCTATGTATCTAAAGGAAGAATTGCCATTTTGTTGAAATTAGAGTTCTACTAAAAATGTATTGCATCTTGAGTTATTTTTCCGCGTTTTATCTTAAAATAAACAATTGTGTAGGCATAAACCCAACCTGTCACTTAAAAAAAATAGTTTTCCCTTAAATAATAGGGGCATTCACTAAGCTAGTGACTACGTTGTCAGGTCATTCTTATTGGCTAAATGCAACTACAAAATAAGTTCAAATTCAGCTCCGACGTAGTGTACAAATTTCGGCTACAAAAGAAGAGTGGAAACTGATTTTGACGTTTCACAATTAGATGGTCGCTAAGAACACACAAAATAACCGTTCAGTATTTGAATATAAATATATGTAAATCATTTATATTGTAACTTATTTCTCAATTTTTTTGAATTTAAAAACAAAACATTATTTAAAGTTCTCAAAACACAAATGTTTCTTATTTTATATATTCGCATATGTATGTCATTAATATGACAGTTCCAGATTGACTAGCTTTGTAGTGCAATTTTGCATTCAGAAAGTTAGTTGATTTTGGACTACTTTACTTAGTCACTAGCTGAATGCGCCCAATGTTTGTTTTGATTTAATGTCAGATTGACTGTATGTTCTACTCGCATGAAGTTGCAAACAAATTGCAGACATTTTCCTCCCAACAGAGTTGGGGTGGTCGTACCCGTTGTCGAGTGCCTGTGTGAATTCGGTTCACATTTTCAATATTGATTTTCTTACCCCTATCCGTTATACAAATCTTTTTTGTTTGTTTTTTTTTTCGCTGCCAACAACAAAAACATGAGTGAATTCCAAAAGGAAACACACGTGACTCCCTAGAGACGACGACAACATTACACTCAAACTGAAAATGATGTTTGTATTTAGTGTTCCTACCTACCACCCCATATTCGACATGTTTTACAATAGAAAAATGCTGTTGGGTTGGGTGATTAGTCTGGAATCATTTGAAATTAAATTTTACCAGCTCTGACATATTTAAACACAACAGTGTTGCATGCATGTGACAATGACAACCCACACACGAAAAAAGTACTTAAATCTAAATAAAAGAATAACCCACATGGGAAAAATGATTGAAATTATTTTACTATGACAAAGTGGGTAAATCTGCCCCAAGCTGGGATAAAATTCAATCCGATATGCAGTAGCAGATAGAAATAGAAACTAGTATGCATTTGGAAAGTGCTATGACAACGTCGCATGTTTTTGTTGCTAAATTGAACTTAGTCTTAGTCTTAGTCTTAGTCTTAGTCTTAGTCTTAGTCTTAGTCTTAGTCTTAGTCTTAGTCTTAGTCTTAGTCTTAGTCTTAGTCTTAGTCTTAGTCTTAGTCTTAGTCTTAGTCTTAGTCTTAGTCTTAGTCTTAGTCTTAGTCTTAGTCTTAGTCTTAGTCTTAGTCTTAGTCTTAGTCTTAGTCTTAGTCTTAGTCTTAGTCTTAGTCTTAGTCTTAGTCTTAGTCTTAGTCTTAGTCTTAGTCTTAGTCTTAGTCTTAGTCTTAGTCTTAGTCTTAGTCTTAGTCTTAGTCTTAGTCTTAGTCTTAGTCTTAGTCTTAGTCTTAGTCTTAGTCTTAGTCTTAGTCTTAGTCTTAGTCTTAGTCTTAGTCTTAGTCTTAGTCTTAGTCTTAGTCTTAGTCTTAGTCTTAGTCTTAGTCTTAGTCTTAGTCTTAGTCTTAGTCTTAGTCTTAGTCTTAGTCTTAGTCTTAGTCTTAGTCTTAGTCTTAGTCTTAGTCTTAGTCTTAGTCTTAGTCTTAGTCTTAGTCTTAGTCTTAGTCTTAGTCTTAGTCTTAGTCTTAGTCTTAGTCTTAGTCTTAGTCTTAGTCTTAGTCTTAGTCTTAGTCTTAGTCTTAGTCTTAGTCTTAGTCTTAGTCTTAGTCTTAGTCTTAGTCTTAGTCTTAGTCTTAGTCTTAGTCTTAGTCTTAGTCTTAGTCTTAGTCTTAGTCTTAGTCTTAGTCTTAGTCTTAGTCTTAGTCTTAGTCTTAGTCTTAGTCTTAGTCTTAGTCTTAGTCTTAGTCTTAGTCTTAGTCTTAGTCTTAGTCTTAGTCTTAGTCTTAGTCTTAGTCTTAGTCTTAGTCTTAGTCTTAGTCTTAGTCTTAGTCTTAGTCTTAGTCTTAGTCTTAGTCTTAGTCTTAGTCTTAGTCTTAGTCTTAGTCTTAGTCTTAGTCTTAGTCTTAGTCTTAGTCTTAGTATTACTTTTAGTCTAAGAAGCCCAATGATAGAATTCAATCCTGACAAATACTTTTCATTTCAATCCAAATCCAATACTCCATCCCTAAAGCAAATACAAAATAGAACACAGAATTGAGCATTTTCCACAGATTTCGGATTTGCTTTTTCGCTAAATTGTCTAATACTGAATACTTTTTGCAGAATTTATTTCCACAAGATTAACTATTGGATACAATTAATTGGGGAATTAGGTAAAGGGTTTAACTCACTCTGATTGAGTATATAAATAACGCTTCCGTAATTGAAGTATTTTAAGTAACTACATATTAGCCTTTAAAAACTGCACAAAACTTATGTCAAATCGGTTACATTTTAGTTATTGAGTTTTCTGACTTAGTTTGTTTTAAAATTGAGTGCAAAACATAGCATAAGTCATTTTTCTGGATCGTATAAGAATATCAAATTAAATAAAAAATGTTAAACAGATTTTTTTGAATTTTTTAGCTTAATGCCATTTTTGAGTTCAAGAACCCTTATCTAGAAAATGCTACACAATCTTATTTTTGTACAATAATTGTATTCCTTTTATATGTTAATATTCTATATTGAATGCAGATACAGAAACAACCCTTTTTTGATATTTTGACAATGGAAGGGCGCATGTTGTTGAAATGTGTTACTTTAAAGAATAGGTATAGTTATACATTATAAGAGAACCCATGGCTATGGTGAAGAAAAGTTTTATGACCTGCTTTGGAATCCTTTTGATGCCAAAAGATTTATGATTCAGGAATGTGGTTTAATGCATGAGCATTACAAGTCCTTCAAGGAATAAACCTTTTCTTATTTTTTTTTCGTTTTGTCTAGAAAAGTTTTGGAAAAGATGTTAAAAAAGAAACACATGCCGTGGGATAATTTCTCCAGCTGCTTTCAAAAAGGGTTAACAAGCAATTATAGAAAGAATAAAAGATGATCAAAAAGAATATAGCCTTAAAATATTATATTATTTTATTTGGATTATATGTAATTTTTCCTTGTTTTTAACTTAAATAACTTCGAAATAAAGGTATGTCCAGCTTTTTCAAGGTTAATAAAACAATAGCTAGACATTTGACTGGAAACTAGTTTGGTTCTTGAATTTTCAACCTACTGATAGAGAGGCTTATGTACATCGTATTTATTTGACAATTCGGAAGTCTTCTGAACTAAATGTGTTCATTTGGCAAGAAAATACATTTAAGATTCTAAAAAAAAGGAGATACTTTTTACAAAATAAATCAATTCAAAGCCTTCTGAACCCATAAAATGACAAGCCTTTGTCTAATAGACTAATGAATGTCTTCACATTTAAAATTCCTTCATTTTACCTTTCATCTCTTTTTTTGATTTGTTTCTCACTTTCCTGTCTTTTTCTTAATACCGAATAGCAACGAGATACAATAATGAAACGTCAAAATGAGTCGCTTTACAACAAAGTACAAAGTAAAGACAAAAGAGATTTTTTTTCGAAATTTAAATTCAGAATCAACAATAATTTTGCAAAGAAAACAATATTTCACTATACACAAACTTCACATTAAAAATATATGAATTTAACAGTTCTTTTTTAGAGAAATGTCAGAAACTTTTTCTATCGTGAAGTGTAAGCTGTCATTTTTCGTTGACGTTCGTACACATATGTAGTTGTTGCTTTGCTAAAAAGAGCATAGTTGTACAATCGTGGTTCAATGATTGTGATTTATTAACTTTAACTCACTGATGAATATACTTCCTAAAGAAGGTTAAAGAATACAATTAACTGTAACATCATATAAGAACCTTTATTAATTGTCGGAAATTAGTGAACAGACCGAATTCGATAAAATAACATAACTAAACCACCATGGATAAAAAAGGGTTGAGTTGAAGTCAGTTCCAATTTGACATTTTCAGTTCAGAGCAATTTCAGTGGATATTTCGTAATTTCACGAAAATTAACCAAATTACTTTTATAGTTAGTGACAAATATGATTCTCCTTCATTTAAGCTGTCTCAAGCTCGCCTAAAGACCTCTTTGGAACCTCTTTTCATTAAGAAAATATTAAAAATGCTTTAAGATTTATCATAGTAGCATATGTTAAGCTATTTATAAATTTTACACCCTCATTTTTTTGCATGAATAACGACATTCGAATTGGTATCATTTTTTTCGTTTGACGTCTAAAAACATCACGTTTTTGCTAAGAATTGTGTGTCAATACCCATGAGGATTCAATTTCACACACACGTAATTCTTAAAGTTGAGTGACACCGGCAACCGGCATTTTGGTTTATAGCTCTACTGTAGCTCTATCTACATACATATTATTATTTTGTTATTATTTTCAGAGTTTCAACCCCTTTCGTTCTTTGCAACATAAATAATACCTTATTCGCATTCATGATTCGGCAAGTCAGCACGCGGCGTATTTCTTAAATCTATGCTTGCTGTAGTGTAGAATATTATTCCAGCAATATAATCCGCTACGCACATTGTGACATTTTAAAGGAGAGACTACATAGGAGGTCTATGACGACAAGATGTGGCGTTATGGTGACGGCTGTTCTTGAAAAAATCGATTTAGATACGAGTAGGTATTATGTATAATCAGCGGTGTCGTATTAGACCGATAAAAATGGCATATATAAGGTCGATATACAACTCGTATTATGTAGGTTGGTAATTTATGTAAATTTAAATTCAAAATACTATCGAATTTAATCTTTTTTTTTGTGTCTGTGAGTCATTTTGTGAGGATTTTTTAAGGCAAAAGGATATACTAGACTATTTGACATTGAAAGAAATGTGTGTGTTTGAAAAAGATTATTATGTTAATGAGGATATTTTTGACGTCATCCTCTAACGTGAAAACTGGTTACGATGAATCATAAGTTAAAGAAGCACTTCAAGGCAACTTGACAAATAATAAAGGAGATGTTAATAAGAAATAATTTGTCTCTTATCTATACTTAAACCAAAAAAGGTACCCAATTTTTTACAAAAATTGTGAAGTTTTTGACACTTGCAAGTAATCATTTAAGCTGTTTTCGTCTTTATTTAAATTTGAAAGCAAAATTTCATTAACTAAGAGAAATCTAGTGCACATTTACATAACGGGTTATCCTTTTAGCGGTTTCAAAAGTATAGGGCTGGAATTCGACATCTTTCAAACTAAGTTGCTAAAATAAAGTCTGAAATTTACGAAAACCGATCGCTTACCTATCGCACAACGCATACAAATTGTCAAAACCTACTACAAAAATGGTGATTCTGCCACAGCATGAAGAAATTTGAAGAGACTGGATGGGTTAAAGATATTGTAAGGCCTGTGCAACATCGTTTCGCTCGTACCACTGAATATATCACTGCTGTAAGTAAAAGTTTTGCCGAAGACCCGAATGTGTCGATTCCTCTTTGTTCTCAGGAATTAGGACTGTCTTACGGCACAATATGGCGTATTTCTCGTCGTGGCTATATCAACTGTCCACCAAGATAATGCGATTTGACACCGCTGAACTTTTTTTTGTGGAGCTTCGCGAAAGACCGTGTTTATGCAAATAAACCTTTAACTCTTGATCACTTAAAAACAAACATTCGTGAAGTTATTTCCAACGTGTGTCAAAAAGTGGTCGAAAATTACCTCGAAAGAATCGATGCTTGCGACAATTCCCGTGTTGATCATTTACCTATATTATGTCATGCTCTCAACGTTCAAACTTAAAACTTTATAATAAAAAAGAAATATCATGAACAAAATGTATTATATGTGTTTTATTTACGTTTACTTTTGAAACCGCAAAATGGATAACCCTGTTCTTTTCAACGTTAAGTAAACAAAACTGTTTTTTTGTTTAATAATTCTAAAAAAGCATACAAAATTGAAATATAAAAGCAAAATGTAGGTAACACCTCAAATAACATATAAAAATCATTTCAACTCTACTTAAATTCGTATTCAAATGACGAAAAACCTGGATCGGAAATCCGATCCCATTTCAACTTAAACTGCTTGTAAACGTAGAGTAACAGAGTTGTCAACTGTGGATTTGAATAAACCCAACTGGAGTGTCTAATATAGAAAATCAGTTAAAATGTGTATAAGTTAATAAGGTTGAATAGCTACCTTTAGAACAAAAAAAAACCTGTAGACCGAAAATGCTGCCCGGTAAACAATCGCCACCTTTACCTGTCAGCAAAGGTTTTTAAATAGGTTAGCATATTGTTCTGAATCTTAAATAGTATAGTTTTTCACTTATCCAAAAATTACTAGACATGTTCTGAGACACGTCATAGTTATGAGTGCAAACTATAAAAAATATTACTTATGTATATTTTTGTACGGCAACACCGTGACAACATAAAACATTAATTCGGCTTAGCCAGTTCCTATACTACATTTAAAAATACGGTAGTAAACGCAAGTGATGTATAAGTTTTAACTGCCTTTAATCCAAAGAAGCCAAATGCATGTTAAGACAAATAAAAAGTTATAAACTTTACACTGCACAAACAGTGAAATTATTCATTATACCAACCCAAGTCCTACCTTTTAAAATGACACAAAAAGGGGTTGCTGGATAGCAGCAAGCGCCCTCTTTCATCTCTATTTCATTGCAAAGTAAACACTCGTTAGTACGTCAAATTTGAATGACGAGAAAACAGGAAGAATACAAGAAAAAAAAAGAGAAAATACTTACATACCTTCCTACGTCAAATGTTTTTATTTCCCACCATGTTTCCGTGAAAATTCACTGTCACGGTTGTGTTCTCACCATTTTGATTTTTTTCTTGCAAACAGTGAAAAAAAGAGTAAAAATTCAACAACAATTGCAGCTTTTTAGGGGTTAAATCTCGTCACCGTTGCTTATATTTTAACTCTTCTTATTTTCATTCTATAAAAGAAACATTTTCCATGCTTCTATTTCTTTTATGCAAAGGTTGAAAGTCATTTTGAAAAAGAAGGCTGACATGGCTTCAATTTATGAATGCATAGTATATATTGGTGGCGGCAATATAATAGAACTAATGTAGTGGAGAGCCTTGGGCGAAAAGTCTTTACATTCGTTGTATTTTTACAGAGACAAGAAGGTTGCACTGTATGCCTCTATCGTATAATATAACAAGTGCCTAGTGAGAGTCCTTAACATTTTGTATGTTATTCTTCTGGAATTGTGGATGAGGGGTGGTAAGCGGTGGTGTGGCTATATGAAAGACTGGCATCCTTAGGCCTGGTTTTCGAATAGATCGCTATAGGTACCTACATACATCGTATCGGTTTGCCAGAAGAAAATCCTCAATCCCTATGCAAGCTTTGTGCCTTGACAACACAACAATATAATGATTCTTTTGGCTACTTAAAGTGCAAGAAAAAAGATACCACGGTTTTTCGTCTGAATTTTGTTTGTTTTCCGCTAAGGTTAATGAACTCATTCCCTTTTCTTTTTCTGGTCTGGTGTGTCTCGGTAGTATTTGGATTTTTTTTCTTCATAAACGAGCCCAAAAGATTGGGGGAATATGCAAATTTAAAAGATATATTTTTGTTGATATTCTTGTCAGGATTTTGTACTTGCAAACGATTGCACATGATTGTGCACGTTCAATTGGAAGGGATGCTGTAATAAAGTTGGCTATTTTGTTTTACGATCGGGAGTAGGTAGGTAGGTTTGCTTGATGATGATGATGAATTTGGTAGAAGGAAGGTAGGTACTTCAGTTATACACACAAGGACTTTCGACTTGAGGTAGGTTCGATAGGAGAAAATAAAAATCATCTCTTCACTATGGAGAAAATAAAGTTCATCTCTTCACTATGGTTTTCAATTATTATAATTAGAAGAGTTTTTATACATCGTAGGTTTAATAAATTAATCTGTCTGGTGTGTGTCTGTTTGCTAATGAGGAAAAGTCAATTTATTTACGTGTTTATTAACCCTGAAATAGAAAAAAATCATAAATGTCAAAACTCTTCTTGAGCTGGACTCTCTGAGGCTACTCATTTTGACGTTTCACCATTTTACCGCACACCTATTCATTTTTAGTTAAATTACAGAATTTCTAACACACTTCTTTCAAAATCTTTTAAAATGAGTCAATCCATAACAGTTCAACAAACTTATTTGAGAATAAAAAGATTTCAAGCAGTGCCCATTGTAGGGAAAAATTAGGATAACTATCACTATAATGAACAAATTATTATTTTAGGAAAAAATTTGCAGACTTCTATTTGTCAAACATAATGAGAATGTGATTATGTGAACCCTCCCAATGTAAGCACTGCCTTAAAATAGGTCTGTTTGTTTAATTCGCGTCACTATATATTTCATCCCAAAGTTTCATAAACTCTCAAAAGTGTGTAATTATAAAAAATAAATCTGAGTTTTGAGATGAATAAGTACACCATTCTTAACACATTCTAAGTGTTGTTGTAAGACGCAAATATTTCATGTTTTTGAACAAAAATTTAGATGAAAAGGCCAATTTTTCTTGCAAACCGGATCCACTACTTTGGATTTGGTTTAAGGCAACTTTTTACTCCACAACTGTCGAACTTTTCACTTGATTCAGACTTACATAGGTACATCGAATTAAACGATACTCCTATGTACCTATAATTTATGGAATCACTTCATGTTCAAATACTGAAATATGTGTTACATATTTCTTACTTCAAACTCAAGTAAGTTTTAAGCGCATGAATATTCCTATTTACATTATACTTTATACAGACTTCATGAAAGTTGTGTCTCATTACAATGTACAAATACCACACACTCAGTGATGCTAATCCCCTAATTGTTTTCTTCCAAATGATTTACTAGACCACAACTGCTTCCTCCTTAATCTTTCTTTTTGTTCAATAAACGATATTAGAGAATTTCCAAAAATAACATCAAAAACCACATCTGTCAAACAGAGATTATGTGGCATCTGACTTAAGAATGGCACGATCACATCCATGCTATGGCATAAATGTGACATTTATTTCACAGAATTGTCAATAATTAAATTCCAAAAATGTTTCAGGGTGTTTATGATTGTAAGAATAGTAGAGTGTGCCAGTGGTTAAAAATAAAATGACACACGTCGCAATTAAAAGCAAATAATCAAATTTTATAACACATTTTATATGAATTCCAAACGCCCTTTAGAAAACATAATTACGAACCAATTTTTAAGAAATGATCGTGTAATTAATACACATACAGATGCACATTGACATTTCACTGATTCATTAATGGTGATTGTTATCGAAATATGTAATATCAATCGATTATCATAAATCAAAAATGTAATATGATGGCGTATCGATTGAAGAATAAGAAAATCACGGTTTATGTTGGTACTTGGTATACCTAATTGCATATATAATTCACCTCTCTTTCCTTTTGCTAGGATGGGGGTTACAATTAAGCAAGGCCATTTTTTTAACGAACATTTCGATGCTTTATAAGATGATGTCGATAACGTCAACGCTATTAATCAAAAAGATGTGCGTGACAGCGTGCGGCGTTAAATTGATAATTGGCATTCAGAGAACCATTTATATTTCTGATGCCTATGATGACTCCGACGAAGAAAACGACATCGACATCGAGACACGGAGCGCCCGCTCGGCGACTATAGGCTGTGGCAATGGCAACTGCATGGACATCAGCATCACCTAACCCAAACCCGGTATCAATAGAATTAGATGACTTTTTTATGGCCCCTACATCGAACATCGGACATGAGAAATTATAACGACATCAAAATAATCGGTCAGCCCCGGAGAAAATTTCTAATATTATTAATTGAGATTGTGCATCTCTCATAAATGTAATAGAGATGGTTTGAATAATCGTTATCATAATTTGAAAAGTATATAAGATGATTGCATCTATTTTTGGTTTGGTTTTATGATACAAGTTTCTATACTTGGACTCAGAAAAGGCGCTTCAAGCTTCGACTACTTTTGTTCAACTTGATAATCAAATATGTACATTGTACAAACTATGGGGGCAGACACAGAAGAAGTCTGAATGCCAATGCACACGACAGGCACTATTATTCAAAAACAAAATTGAATTGAATACGTGAAGAAAATTTGATTTGATTAAGCGAAAACGAAAAAGGAAATTGGACAACAAAGATGTTCAGAGTTTTGGTTTATTTTGTTGTATATGCTTTGTTATTGTTATGTTTGACGGTTGCCCTTCTTAAATTCGGAGAGGATGGGAGGAAGTGCATTTTATAAAGATTATTTTTTGAATTAAAGTTGTCATTGATAATTATTATTTATATTAATATTTGGGGCTTGAACTTTGAAGATTTTTTTATTCAAAAGCAAATGTTTAAAAATATTAGCATCGATCAAAATATTCAGTCCTTCAGAACTCAATGTTTTTTTTTTTAATCAATCCTTTACATGTCATATTTCAATAGATTTACCATTGCCTGGGGATGACATAAGCAGCTATTCTTAGTTTTTGAGACTTTCAATTTTGACAATCTGTGCAATGTATCATCTTAGATTTGTTTAAGGTAAGTACTTTGTATGAACTTTTACAGAACATAAATTCTAATTGGATATGTGGATTTTTAGATACCTTATTGAACAGTTGGATACCTATATTAAGATAGCTGACAAGAAATAAAAACAACTTTCAAAAAAGTGAGACAAACATTTAGATTTCGATGTCTAAAATGATTGTACAATAAAATTTTCAATGGATAATTTAAATAAAAACATACAATTTTGAAATCAATTATATGGTTCCTTTAAATTTGCAATCATAATGTTGAATCAGGTATTTTGACAGATACTACTCACATGTAACAGAATATCTTGGATTAACTTTTTTACCTCTCAGCTGTTTTGAGTCAGCTGTTCTTTTACTCTTAATACACTAACAAAAATGTATCCGGATACCCTACCTATCTGAGGTTCAAAGCATTCATTGGTAAAAAAAATATGAAACTGTAGGTATAGGTAGATTCGTGTATTCTTCTAGTTTCTAAAAACTGATCATAAAACTTATAAGATCCCAAGGAAAAAAGAATAGTTTCGAAATAATACGATAAATGAGTTCAACCTCAGTAAAAAAAATGATTCAAGAGTCAATATTTAATTCCTTTGTAAGTTTTGAGCTTCAAAGTTGTGTTACTTTTTTGGCAGAGTTATAAAGATTAAAGTTTTTTATGGCAGAAACACAAACACGCTTCAGCTTCGCCTGACGTTTACGAGTTCAGCCATAGGAATTTAATGCATGCTATCACAATGAAGCTTTTACCTCACGTTTCGTTTGACAATCGTAAGGAAAAGAACGTAATGTTACGTAATGTGACTCCAAACGGAAGCTCTAGTTCAAATTTGCTGAACATTTGCTTTGTCTGACAGCTCCACAGCTGTAAAAAAAAAACAACAAACAAAATACCTACATTTGCTTTTGGAGGGATTCCCATTGGTTATTATAGAAATGTCATTCAAAGCAACCTCGAAGCAGGCTCATCGTAACGCAGACGAAGCCGAAGCTGAAGCGCATTTGTGTTTCAGCCATTACTGACTGCAGTACCTAGGTAAATTCAAAATCAATTAACTAAAACTTAAAACTCGTGACTTCACTTTAACATAAAAGCTAAAAGTCAGCCAGTTTTAAAATCAATTAACTCAGAGTCAATTTTTCTCCAGTCTCTTTGACATAGAGTCAAAGTGAATTTTTAACTTTTTAAAGTTAGGAGGTCTTCTAAATGCCATGTTTTGAATTTAATTAGTTGCTTTGACGTAAGGCATTAAATTTTGGTGAACATTATAGATATAAATAGGTGTATTTTTTAGACTAATTCATTAAAAGGCTTAATTCTTATATCACCACTTGACATCGGGTAACCTATTTTGTGTAGGAAATACAAAAAATCGGCCGAAACACTTGTTCAGATGACTTACTGACTTCAAAAAATCAAAAGAGCGCATTCAAATAACCTACTGACATTCAAAAATGACTTGCATTTAAAATTTACTTTTAAATGACTTTGTGGAGTCAAAGAGACTGCTGTCAAATTGACTTTGAGTCAATTGACTTATAAACTGACTTCAAGTCAAAGTCATGACTTTTAACTTTTTTGCAAAAAGTTAGTTATTTTGAAAAAAAAATTTAAAAAAAAAGTCAAAGTCATGGCTTAACTGCAGTCAATAAAAGACTTTAGTTTTTACAACTCTATTTCCACCGAATTTTGATAGTGCAGTCATCGAGCTCGGAAGAAAGGCCGAGCGTTCTGAGTAAGCTAAACAAGTTTCAAATAAGCTATACATAGTTACCCTGACGAATAAGGTAAACTTCGGGATTCCTAAATAATTAAATATTTTATTTATTTATTAAAAAACTGATTTCAGTATTCAAATGGATATGATCAAAAACACTCCATTACCAAGACCGGAATCTCAGACTGACATTTCGGTTTGCCTACAAGCTAGAAAGCACTAAATGTGAGAAAGTGTGCGTGAAATGATGCAAAAAACCAAACACATTCTCACATTTAGTGTTTCGGCCCATCAAAACGCTTCATTATAGTAATCAGCCCCATCTAAATGCTTCATTTTGAATGTTTCATGGCCTCGTTTAAAAACTAAACAATCCTAACCAACAGAATCTGAAGTGCTGACATGGTCTTAAATTGGAAGATTTGTATAGCTTTTTAATTTCCATCCAAATAAATGTTGTAAATGTATATTAAATAAAATAAAATTGACCAAATACATATTTTTTAATGATTTATTAGTTTATTATTATTTATTTTGTTTACTTAAATAATTTGCGAACGCAACATGCGCTGCAACCGGTTAAGTATAGTTATTGCAAATGGACAAGAGTGTAACTCAATACTTTGTAAAACAACAAAACAGACAATTTTTCCAGGTGTAGTTTGTTTAGAGCATTTTCTTGGCGACGTTAGAAGTTCAGGTGGAAACAATAGGCGGATGCCTCCGTATTTTTTTGTACAGACAATGCTACGAGAAGCATACTTGTGAAGTTCCATTGCCAACTTTCAGATTCCTCAATTAGATTAGTATTTTCATCATTTAAGCAGTTCGGTAGTTGCAAGACCAAATTTTAGTTTTGTTTGTTGCAGAAATATTCCTGAAAATTTCTTTTTAAGGGACTATGTTAAGCATTATTCACATGAGCACGACCAACGACCAACGAATGAACGAATATTCGTCGATTTTGACATTTCTTTCACATGAGAGTTTTTAATTCGTTCGAAGTTTGACATTCACCACCGAAACCTAAACAAGAACGATTTTTTTAGGTTAAGTACGCGCGATTATTTTATTCGTTGCGAGTGTGGATAATGTGGAACGCGAATAAAGTTTGACAGTTCGTATCAACTATAATTTTTTTTCGCGACGAATAAATTTGTTTTCTTAAATTTATTAATATATGATATTGAAAAGTAAAAGTATGCATCATAAATCAAATAGAAACTATATTGCTATCGTTTTGTTAAGAATTTGTGTGGAAATATGTCTTCAAACGTATATAAACTCACATTTTGTAATTCATTCGTCGTTCGTTGGTCGCGCTCATGTGAATGCTGCTTTAGAGTTGGAATTTTGTTTGTAGTTAGATTTTGGAATACAAATTTGGGGGAACCATGTTTTAAAAATAAGTTGCTTTGTGTAAAGCATCTTTAACGAATAGAAAAAGGCAATATGTTTACACACAATACCAACTAAATGAGTGCAATAAATAGATTTAAGTAACTTTTTTTTATTCCAGTATGGGGAAACCGAACACCCAATAGAAAAAAACCGATATACGCGCCAAAATCCATACTTCTTGACTAAATAATGTTATCTTCTATGTTTACGCATAAAATTACGAATTTTGTAGCGTATGAAAATTTCTAGACGTTTTACAATCTGAAAAATTAATTATGCTATGAAATTAATGCTAATTTTTTTTCTAAAAAGTTGATGAAGGTTAGCCGAAGCGGAAATTTATTTAATGAACATATTTAAAATATTATTGGCTTTCTCAAAAATATTTTTCTACGCTAACCTCTGCTTTATATCTGAAAACTATTGTTTATGTATATTTTCTTCTATGTTCTGCATTTATAAAATGTAATCTACGGTAGTATTTATTATATTACGAAAAACAAAAACATATACGTAAAACTCATTATTTTTTTTATTATTAGCAGCATTTTTACTAAACATATACTTTTCAAACAATTAATAAGTAAACTTGAACTTTGGTAACTAAACATTTTTAAGGAATGAATGAAAATTATATTTTGCGTTAAACTGTGGAAATTCACTAAAAAAAAACTTCTGTACGTCAACAATAAACATTTATGACGATTACATGTTCTATTGAATTAGTTGTGCATGAATTCAGAACGATTTTAAGACGTTTTCATTTTGTGATATATGTCAAAATTTACATTATATTTGCTCTGCATTTATTCAACAGGTTCGCTATAATCGTTCTGATTACTTTTTTAAAACATTTGTGTTCCTTTGATGCAGTTTTTTTTTTGATAGCAAATACATGTATGCTTCCATCAATAAAGAATGTTATGGATAAGATATTTTTCGATTATAACTCTTTTTTTTAAATATACAAACTATAAATATACTTGGATTATCAAAATATTTGGGCCGTTCGTTAACGAAAATTTATTAGAATTCAATACAAAAATTGCACTCGCACCCTTAAATTGATGGTTCTTCGAACGCATCTTTGATACAAAAATCCGGGGATTATTATGAAATTTAAAGAATTTCGTAGTGATTACTGTAAATTAGTGAATTAATTATAATAAACTGATGTTGAACATGCTTTTTTCAAGACAAAAAGGTACATTGGTTCACTATCCACAAAATGCCTGCAAAATTAAAGCTTAAAACTGACTTTTTCATCGAAAAAAGTAAAAAGAAAAACCTGAAAAAAAAAACTTATTAACCCCTCCATTTTGTTTTTGCTTTGCAAAGTGCCGCTAGCCCACGGCATCGTTTTTTTTTTTTTTGTTTGTGCTCACATCTATTCATGGACTAATTGTCAAAATTACAAATACAACAATGTAAACAAACGGGTTTTGGAGAGTGAAACGTACGAAAGATTCCGGTCTTGGTAATAGTGTTTTTGGATATGATTTACCTATTTGACAGTATTTTTGTTTCCGAAAATTAAAGACATTTTTTGGTCAGAAATCACAAATTTCAATTCGTGACAGCAAAATGCTCAAATGAATTCCAAACTCAATTCTGAGTGCATTTAAAGCAGTCTTTGTTCAGAGCGTGTTGAATATGTTCAGAACCAGAAGATTTAAAGTTCTATACAGAAAACGAAAAACGCCTCTATTAAATCTATGCTTTACCACTGTATCGGATTAATATCCACAACCGCAATCCACATCCATCTTCTACATCCCAATCAAAACTTAAATTTATTTCTCTTTAATTTTCTTGTAGCTTGTTGGTTTGGTAGGTATATAAATCTAGAAAAAGTGCAATGCACTGCACTCCCAGCCCAGTTCCATGTCCTCTCTTTAATTTCCCAAGATACAGAATCAGAAAACAGAACGAACAACGGAGAACAAAAATGAAATCCAAACAAAGCGCCCATGGCCCATCGCATCACCCAAACCAAACAAACAAACCTTCATTCCACTTTCAACGAACCAGCAACATAAATTGCGGCATTATTCCCTTTATCCTTTGTGGAAAACACAAGAATAAGACACAAAAAAACACACAATTTCTTGTTTCTCCTGCTGCGCTTCCAACAGCACGAATTCCAGTTTATTTTCATCCCAACAAAATGCACTCACTGGAACCAAACACAGACAAAACTGGAATGTGGATTGGAAATACTGGAATCCGATGGCGACAAACAAAACGGCATCATGTGAAATTTATTCCATTTCTCCTTTCATTGCTTCGTAGATTCTTTGCGGTCTCGCGTGTGACTTCGCCTTGTGCTCAGTGCTTATTTTTATATGGAAGAAAATAATAAATAAAAGAAATAGATAGACCAGTGAGTGGGATAATATTTTGTTTTCAAAATATAAATTAAATAACCGCTTCGATTACATTCGAATTCAACAACGACAGAAATTGCCCAACTTGGACGTTAAACGAAAAATATTAAAGTTGAAAATTTAAATTTTCTCTAACAACAAACGAGGATATCCGAGAGAAAGAAAAAATCAGTTAAAGTGCATTTTCGAATAATTTCCAAGTGAAACAAAACCAAAAGTAGTATTTTGTGAGTGCGGAAGAGTGATTGGGAAATTTTTAGGTATTTTCCTTTTGAAAATTTAAAAAGCCTGATAAAGTTGGGATAAACCCCAGTGAGAGGAGACACAAAGTAGTTGCACACACTTTTTTCTAAACAAATTTTGGATACCTATAGTTTTTTTTTAACTCTAAAATTTTACATCGAATTTTTTCGACTTAAAACAAAAAATAAAAGGAAGTTTATAACGTCTTTTGACCAATAAGGTAAGTTTTCTAAACATACAAAATGTTTTCTGATTCTTGTTCAATTCGATTCATAGCATTTTGTGGGTTTTGGTTTTGGGCATTTTGAGTGAGCTGCGAGTACAGTTGTTGTTAAGTAAATCACCCCTGTTTTTGTTGGGAAGAAAATGAGCGAGCCGCCAACAACCCTCAGCTTTAAGGGATAACCATAAATTACACATATTATGCATACATACTGTACCTACTAAACATAAAAAAGAAGAAAACAGTTCTAGGTGTCGTTTTTATTGTTCGGCTAACTGGACATGCATTTTAAGGAAAAAACGAAAGGAGGAAAATCAACTAACTACCTACCAACCCTTGGCTGGTCGTCGCCGGTGTACGGTACGGGTGGTGGTGTAGAGCCAGAGCGCTGATTTGCACTTTTTTGTTTTTGTCTTCATCCCTTTAAGTTTGTTGTTGTGATATCAGGAATGAAGAAGAGGGTAGCTAAGTTACATTGTTTTTGTTTTTTTTCCGCTTTGAATAACTAAAACGCTGGAATTGAGTGAAATTGCCTCCTGTCCTTTTCTCGATTTTCAATGGGCGACTAGACGACGACGCCGGTTTTCTGCTAGCATTGATTTTTTTTTATTTTTTGAAAATTTTTAAATGAGCTGCTATTGCATTTTCCCAGTTTCCCATGGTGATTCTATTTTCCCCTACAAATCCAAATTGTAAGGACGGAGAAAGAGTGGTTAGGATTAAAAAAGTGTAGCCGAGGGAGAGCTCTGTTTGATTTTAGTTATTTCTGATAGTGTAGTGACTAGATTTAAAGCAAAATAAATTTGTTGGTTTTTAAAGTTTTGCTATTTGCAAATAAATAATAATTATAGCAATTTTAGGACGATAAAAGGCTCAACTTTGCACCGCAGCACGAATTTCAACAAGGTTTTTTTTTATTTGATAGATATATACATATGTATATAGTATAGATCATATAAAACACACGCAAAAATGGTTGATTTTGACATTTCTCTCCTGTTTTTTGTCCAGTGTTGCCATACTTGATTTTTTTTTTGTTGGGGAACAATCCTATACTGGCAACTTTCCTAATATTCCATTTAAGTGTTTGAGTGCCACGGTGCTCAAAAGTGCACGATGGTTCAACTTCGACAACGCTGATATTGAGTAAAAAAGTCTGATCAATTCAAATTTCACTTTCAAACTTACCATCAAAAACTCAGTTCCATAACTTCAAGCATTTTAATGTAAAATATAGGTTTATGCTGTTCTGAAATTGTTCTATTTAAAATATCAATTTTTGTTTATTTGCGAAGAAAACACAGAATTAAATTTAAAATATAAATTGAGAGTAACCAATACGGGACTTATCCAGTAGCAGTGAAGAAGTCTTCTCCAGGATTTCTTTTATTTTTGTATGTTAAAAGAATCCATATTAATAACCCCTTTTGCCTGGTTTGTTTTTAACAATTTGAAAATCGTTAGAGCGGTATGAAATTATTTAGAGCTTATCAATATACGTTATTTATTTCAATTCCTAAACAAAAATGATGACCCATTTTCGAGATATTGAATTTCGCAAAAATATGGTTACATTTTTTTAAGTCAGAAATAAAAACAATGACATTTTTGATCATTCAATATTATTGAGACTGTATAAAAGCTTGTAGTAGTACCCGTAGCGCGATGGTTAGTGCGTTGGACTGTCATGCAAGGGGTCTTGGGTTCAATCCCTGCCTGTGCCACCTAACTTTTTCACGGGTACTGCCTCTTGCGAGGAATTGACAAATTCTCCAAGAGTAATTCTTGTCATAAAAAGTGCTTTCTCAAACTAGCCGTTCGGATTCGGCATATAAACTGTAGGTCCCTTCCATCTCTGACAACATTACTCGCACACAGGGATGGTTGAGAGTTGTAAGTCACTAGGCCCTGGTTCTCCATGGACTGTTGCGCCACCTAATTTATTTATTTATTATAAAAGCTTGTACAGAAAAAACATTAAAATCGGTTGCTTAGTTCTTGGGGGTAACCTTCTGGAGCAATACAAAAATATTATTTTATATTCAAAGAAACCAAATTAAGAAAAAACAAATACAAACAAATTCAGTTTATTTTTGAAAAAAATCGAATTTTCTTTTTTTGACCAACAAATTGGTACTACTGTTAATTTAGTTCATTTTAGTTTAAAAAAAAATGAAAAAAAACTTAACGCCGATCGACTAAAAACATTCATTTCCAAATTTGAAGTCAATCGGCTCAATGGATTGGGCTGTAGGGGCGCTTACAGTTGGACGGAATCCGGGGACCCACTTATTAAGACTTATCTACCATCGTAATCTCATGTTTGATTAAAATCTCGATTTCGAAATTTGTTAAGAATGCAATACTTGCCATATAATATGTATCTACATAGTTCCTATATTGTCGCATGTAAAAATTAATTGATGCTCAATGTTTTCAATATGCAATTTCAAAAGAATCATGGAGCTTACCTCATTATGCCTCAGATTATAACGTTACCTTCCGAACTATGATGCAACGTGAAGTCCTTTTCTTGCAAAAAAAAAAAATAAAAAACAAAAACAAAAAAGAAGGGGAAGGGGAAGAAGAAAGTCCCACTGGAAGCTGATAACGTTATAGAAATAAGTGAATAGGTACCTAACCTATACAAAAATATTAAATGCGCAATATTTCATCATATTTTTATCTACGTTGCCGGTTTTAAATTTAAAATTTTCCAGACTCCACGTAAGTATCTACATACCTACTTACATATGAAGTTATACCTATGTTCATCTTTTCTACAGTAGCATTTTCCTAAAGATTATGTAGAATTCCAATATGGATTGCAGATTGTGATGTGCTGCTGCATGCCGTTGCATTTTCCATCGGTTCCTTTTGTAGGCTCTTGCTGCTCCTACACTTCGACTTCAAAAGCGCATGTCTTTTTAAATGAATACCTACAAAAAGAGAAAACAACAAAAACATGTAATAAAATACGAATTTGTGGAAAGGATATTCGATAAAGAGGAAAACTGTCTGCGAACGAGGAGATAATGTCCTTTTTTCTGTCTCCTTTTTTTATTGTAATTCAGTTTTCTTTTGTATTATATATGGGTACATACCTAAATACATACATACCGGCTAGATATGTACTTACCTATACATATTTTCTATCTATATAGATACCTATGTATGTAGGATAATACAGGGTGGGCCGTTAATAAGTGCACTTTTTGTCTCGCTCTAACTCCCGAACGAAATAACCTTGCAGCTCGAGATCTAAATTTTTAGTCGCAATGATTCCGTTCACGGGAGAGCAGCGCGCTTTCTGCGTTCGCGCCTTTTATGAAAACAATCGCTCATACGTGACTGTTCGTCGGCTTTTTCGGGTAAAGTTTGGATTACGCAACATCACCGAGTGTCCAAGTACGAATGTAATCAAAAAATGGATCGTAACATTCGAGGCAACGGGATCAACGCAAAAACTTCGACCTACAGGACGCCCACGTTCCAGGCGGACTGCAGAAACAATTGAACACGTACAAGCTTCTGTGCGCGAGGATCCAAGAAGCTCTACACGGAAACGCGCTGCGGCCCTGGGAGTACCCAGGACGACTTTACGTCGCATTTTACGGGATGATTTGAAGTTATACCCTTACAAAATTCAGATTGTCCAAGATTTGAAAGAATCCGATTTTGTTTCACGGTTCAATTTCGCAACAGAAATGTTACGGAGATTCCCTCACTTCAATAACATTATCTTCTCAGACGAAGCTCATTTTCATGTCAACGGATTTGTTAATCGACAAAATTGTCGATACTGGGGAACAGAAAATCCACGCTTAAAACATGGACGACCGTTACACTCTCCGAAAGTGACCGTTTGGGCCGGAATAGCCAAGTGGGGGATCATAGTGCCGTATTTTTATGAAGATCGATACGGGCGTAATGTTACTGTTAATTCAGAGCGTTATGTTTCGATGCTTAGAGATTTTTAGCTCCAAAACTGCAAGAATCGAGTGGTTACACTATTCACACCTGGTTCCAGCAAGATGGCACTACCTGCCATACAAGTAACGACTCTCTGGAGGTCGTTAGAGAAATGTTTCCTCGAAGGTTGATATCGAGGAGGGGTGATATTGCTTGGCCACCCAGGAGCCCTGACTTAACGCCACCGGATTTCTTTTTATGGGGCTACCTCAAGAGTAAGGTGTACTCTAATAATCCTTCAACGACGGCTGAATTAAAAGCGAACATTGAAGAAGAAATCCGCTTAATCACTCCGCAACTTTTGACAAGTGTTCCAAAATCTCAGAGTCAGATTGGAAGAGTGCTGTAGGCGAAATGGACAAAATTTGGATGATTTAATTTTTAAAAAATAAAAATTCATTTCGTTTTGTATAATTTAAAATAAATATTTCATTTAAAAGCGCTACAGTTGTATTAATATAATTTTTTTAAGTGCACTTATTTACGGCCCACCCTGTACATGTAAAAAGTAGGGTCATTTTTTATTTGTTCATCAAATCCAATAAAATAAATCACATTGGTGTTTTTTACGATTCAGGATGTATGTAAATAATGTAAATATGCGAATACTATATTTCATTTTTTTTTATGGGAAAAAAGGACCGACGGAATTCGTGTGTAACTGGATTAAAAATGATTTCATGTCGATAGTCATTGAAAAATCCTGTAGTCATAGAGTAGCCAGACCATACCCCATTTATATTTGAATAAAGAAATTAGGTAGAGGTTACATTTCGATTTTTCATCTTTTTTTTTTTTTGTAATGTAAATAATTTTTGGCAACGTCAACAATCGGATTGGGATTATGTAGGCTTTTTTTTTCCTATTTTCAATATTTATTGGATTTCCGAATGGCGTGTTTTTCTTTCTTCTTTTTGTTTGCTGTGGGATAGACTAGATGACAAAAATAGGGCGTATGAATTTGATGTCTTTTAGTCAAATATCGGGTGATTTTTTTGAGGTTAGGATTTTCATGCATTAGTATTTGACAGATCAAGCGGGATTTCAGACATGGTGTCAAAGAGAAAGATGCTCAGTATGCTTTGACATTTCATCATGAATAGACTTACTAACGAGCAACGCTTGCAAATCATTGAATTTTATTACCAAAATCAGTGTTCGGTTCGAAATGTGTTTCGCGCTTTACGCAAATTTTATGCGTTTTTTTTTTAAAAAAAGTTCTCAAGCTCTTAAAAAATCACCATGAGGAAAATTTAATCTCGCCAGCTTGTTTTTGGTTGAAATAAAAGGCTTTTTTACAGTTTTGAAAGATTTTAGTCCAAAATTAACAGCTCGTCTCCGAATTGTTCTTGCGCTTACCGCTATGAAAACTATTTTCTCTTGTGGTCTACGAGTATTTAGAAGTAAATAGGTACATAATGTATTAAATTTGGGAAATAAATGAACATCATTTGTTTAAGATATTTATTTTTGAATGACAAAGATAGAGGTAGTTTTAATTGCTAATGGTTTGGCCAAAACTGTACGTTCTTGGATGAAACTTTAAGTCATATGGTTCTCTCGTGATAAGGTGATTGCTATAGCAAATTGGGATAATTGATATAACCTTACGAGTGGTTTATGTTTTATACATTAAGCTTTATATGCAGGTTTCTACCCTTCGCTTCAATTTCAGATTTATAATGCCAACGGAAATGCTAGCAAATCACTTAAATTGCAACTATTCGAAATTTGATGTTAAATTCTGTTCACGCATTTTCAAATGCTTTTGATTTTTGTCTGAATTGTATCACTTAATAATTTATGTAAAAATGTTACATTGTCCAATCAAATTTAACTGCATTTCAAATAACGCTTTACGTATGTTCAGTATGACATTTGTCTTTGAAAACGCCAAGTGGCACATCTGCAAAAACTTAAAATAAATTTACTAAAAAAAAGGCCGGAAGTTTTTTTTTTTTAATTTAAAATTTTGAATTACTTCTAGCTATTGCATTGGAAACAATTGTGTACGGACATTTGTACCGTTGTTTTGTTTATTTAAAAAAAACGCAAATAAACTGGTTCTTTGAAAAGTAAATGCAGGTAAAAGGCTCTGTGATTCAAAAAATAACGATCGATTTTTCGCAACCTTAGTTCTCAAGAAACAGGTTTCATAAAAAGAGAATTATGAAAATGCGAAATATTTGAATACCATCCAAAACATAAAGAAGATATCTTAGAAATTTTTTATTAAAACTGCAGATCAATAAAATCTGCCCTTTTCAACAGCTGCCGCAGACAAGTCACGGATGTTTTTTTTTAAGAAGTAGGTAGGTATGTACATATATTACTTTAAGTTGCCAACACTATTTTTACTGGTTTGGCATTTTAACATTAAAAGACTGACGCCTGAACAATGCAATGAAGCTCAATTTTGGTTGAATGGATACGTCGATTAACAAAACTGCATTATTTGTATATACATACTGTATATATGTTAAAATGTCGTTATATCCACAAAAACTGACGGTTATTGGTGTGGTTTAAGGGTTGGGGGAATAATTGGTCCGTACTCTTTTAAAAACGATGCTGGACAGAAAATTACAATCAATGGCGACTGACATGGCTTTAAAACATTCATTATTGATTTTTTTGTTTAACAATTAAAAACAACCATGATATGCAGTTTCAACAAGACTGTGCAACATGTAATGTACCACAATTTATTTATTGAAGAAAATTACAGTTTCACGTTGGGGACCCGAAAACTCCAAGAACGTGCGACTTATCTACTTATCTACTTATTTTCTGTTGGGATATGTGAAGTAACTATTCTACGCTGATAAGGCAGAAATGATTGACCACTTAGAATACAACATTTGGCGCGTTATTGCCGATATACGGACACAAATGTTGAAAAAAGTAATCGAAAATAAGACCTCTAGACTAAGTATATACTATGTATATACAATGTTCTGAATAAAGTAAATTTCATGTCTTTTTTTTATTGATTTCCAAAGTTCTATACCTCTAAAAACACACCCTTTATTTGTCATTTTTGGTCCAGAGTTAACGTAATTGGTTTCGATTGAGCAGGTTAAAAGAAATTGATAATATTTTCTCTTCAAGTGACCTGGAGATACATACATATAAATAACACATAAATAAATTAAATAACTATAATTATCCCGTATTCTTTAGATCTTCACAGATGTGCAAAACTACATTACAGACATAAAAACGCTAATGATATTACCATAAATATATGTATGTAGCTTACCTACCTTCTTTGTTTTTGTTTATACAATTTCTAAATTTTCAGTTGAACAAAAGAAAAGAAATTTCAAATTAGGCGGTTTTAAGTAGGTTTGACAGTACAATAATTATGATAAATACATATCAGATTGTTGTTCCCTTTATATAAAATTAAAAATTAGGGACTCTGTAGGTAGGTATGTAGGTAGCTTCTACAACAAAAAAAAATGTTCTGGTTGACGAGCCATGTATGAACGTGTAAACAAAGTGTGCAGGTCATTCTGTGTAATGTAAATTTTTTGGATTCATAAAGAACATTCAAGTCGTAAATTTAAATTTATTCAATCATCACATAAAAAAAAAAACCATTCTTTTGAAACCCAATTTCAATGCACACACAAGTGTATAAAAATTAAAATTTGTGCATTCGTTGAAACAAAGACAAAACAAGAACAACAGAACCCTCGATATAAGTATATCCGAAATTTATTGACCATAAAATTTAGAAAACACGAATCAAAGTTATACCTACACAAAATTCAAAAAAGTATACCTATGGATAGTTAACATAAAACTCACTATAAGGAATACACGTCATATCCCACGATTCTTTTGATATAAGTATCTACCTTAAGAACATTATCACGTTTTAGAGAGAAACAAAATCAAGTAGCATCAACCGTCAAAAAGGTTCTTATTGTTTTATCTATATCATAAAGTTGGTATGTTTCATTATGGTCGCACATGCACTTGCATTTTAAGATAATTAAACTACAAGTAATAGCGTAGCGTGATGGTTAGTGGGTAGTACTGTCTTTTCAGAGGTCTTGGGTTCAATCTTTGCCTGTGCTACCTAAAGTTTATTTTTTCACGGGTACTGCCTTTTGCGAGGAATTACTCGCACACAGGAATGATTGATAATTGAAAGTCACTAGGCCCTGGTTCTCTACTAGCTGTTGTGTTTCCTTATTTATTTATTTAATCTACAAGAACAAGTTGTAAGAAATGGTTAATGGTTAATGTAAAGGATTTACTAAAATTTGACATGATTTAGAAAAAACAAACTTTCTTAGAAAGTAAGAGACAAGAAAGAAACATGAACTTCTTGCAACTATTTCATTACCTAATAGTTAACTTTTGTTTTAATCGCTATCTTACAATCAAAAATGTATACAAATATTCAAATATTGTGAGCTTTAAGTAACCAGTTTTAAATGTAATTTAAGACTTATAAAAAGAGTTGTTAACTAGAGGCTGGTGCCTGAAATGAGTTGTTAAGATTAATGGCGAGTTGATGTTCGAGAAATGAGTCACAACACTTTCGACTACAGCAGCCACATTCCTTTAAAAACGGGAAATAGCCGTCAGTGTCAAACCTATTTTTGAAAAAGAAACAACAAGATGACCCACCCTTTATTAATGCAAAGACAAAAATTAACAAATATCAATTGAATATCCTCTAAGCTCAAGGAAGTTGACACCAAGAAGTTTTCAATATGTCAACAAGTCATCAAAGAAACTATTGGCTGCTTTATGATCACTGTAATAGAGGCCATTCTAATTGGATAGCTGTGTGAGGTATACCATCATAATCGATTAGCCCGGATTACTCAGTGAATTTAAATCATATCTTTCCCCCAATCACATAGTGAAAAAACAGTGATTGTTCGATCGTATAGGCCTAACATGGGCATTATTGAAATCAATGCTTTTAAACATCAACTATATTCGACCGTTCCGACGTCTAATTCTATCAGTTTTGTGAAGTAGAAATTCACATTCCAAACAAATATTTCTCCGGAATATTACAAGTCTCACCCTATCATCATTGAACTTGGTAAAATCTAAAATCTATCAAATTTAAGAAAATCCATTGAACTCTTTGTATCGAATGACGTACATTTTGTAGACATGGCAGCGATGACGAACGACGACGGTGATTGGCGCACGGTGCCGTTGAGTGGCTTGTCTGCTGCCATCATAATGTTATTTTACATTAATTCAAATATTCCGCCACGTAATAAAGTTTCAATTCAGGAATGTTAATTATAAATTATAAATTGGTTTATATATTTGTAGTGTTCAGCACAATAGCCTTATAGCCAGATGTTAAACAGAAATAATAATCATAATCATTAATAACCTCATCTGAAGATCTTATATTGGATAAAAAGCAGCAGCAACGCCATTGAGAGTGTACAATGCCAATGCACTCATTTCGGACAAATTTTCCAATCGATCGTAATTATTTGTAAGCAATAAAGATATCCAAAGAGATCCAATGGTACTTTCGTTGTTGTTGCAGTGTCTTCAATTGTATCGATCATTAGCAACTTGATCGTCTTTGTGAAAATGAAGAAAAAAGTCAATTTTATGCCAACGATATATATTTATAGCGGGGGGAAAGTAAATTCTTTACATAGAGATTCTGGAGCTGTTCTGTTCATGTTCACCAGAAGCAGCAACTTCGAAAAATTTTTCTTATCTCGAATTGAATTTTCAACTCTCCAACGGCCACTACCTAGCACTTGAAATAATAAAAATTATATCTTAAAAGTTAAATTTACTGGAAATTTTCAGCACCATCATCATGATCATAGATTGTATGTACAAACCTATGTATGTACATAACATAAATACACGTCACGTATAGTAATGGTATAGATTGTATATCTCTGAGATTGTTTTGGCCTTCTTGTGAACTCTGTGATGGCTTTGCGGGGTCAAATGAATTTATCCGACTATTTTCTACCCTCTATGTAGTCCAGTTTTTATGAGTCGTTTTCTTTTTCTTTAGTGTTTAATTAGGAAAATTTGTTGAAGATTTTCTTTGTTTTTTTTTTTTTTTCATTTCGTGGATTTCTTTTTCTCGGTCGAGTGGAGGAAGATTGGCGGCGCGGCGGCCGGCAGTCGGTGGCGGCCGACATCTTAAAAGTTAGGTTGAAAGAATTACAACAATTTTATGGAGTTTGTTGTTGTGGCTTGTGAGATGGATGGATGGTCGAATGAATAAACGTGAAGGGACAAAGAGATCTTAATCGGTTGATTTTTCACGTCAAGCATTGTTGGATATGCCAAGACAAGACTAGTGTAATATTATAAGACGATTGTATGGAATATTACTTTGTTGTTCTTATTATATTTTGTGTGTTTTTTGTATACTCATTTTCTCTCTTTGTTATGTTATGTGTTTTACTTTTACATTTTTGGGTCAAAATATATGTAGGATACTAAAAGTTCAAGTTGTGAAGTAAAAAAATGGTATTGTAAGAACAAGAAAATGTTACATGTTCTTCAAATTTACGGTTTTGTTGTAAATAAAGGTCAATAGGATAATTGAATGCTGCGTACTTACTAAAAAAACATTTGTTTTTATTTGATAAATTCAAGGTTTTTTGAAGTCAACTCTCGAGGCGTCTTGGTCACAAATCAAGCTGTAGAAAGGCATAGGTTGTTTAAAACTTAAAAAATAAAACCATTAAAACAAAAAAAAAACATCTAGTTTTTTCTAAAAACACTCGTGGAGAAGTCCATTGTAGCTGAGAAGTGTGATCTGTAACATGGCTTGTACGAACTACATGTCCTTTATACAGATTTGTTGAAAAACCTTTCGATATCGGTAAAGCTATTTTGTCACATCAAGTCTATGGTTTTCATTTCAGAAAGGCGATAAAGATTGACAAGTTTTGTTTTGTCTGCCTCAATCTAGGCCAATCAGTAAATTTGCGGAGAAAACGAATCACTGTTTCCCTTTTCTATTAATGCCGACAACTGCGGAAATGGATATTATGAGGAATGACCAACTTTGTTGCCTGCTTTCCTATGGGCCAATATCCTGGTTTGCATTCATAATAACGGTGCCATATAAAGGGTGATTTTTTAAAAGCTATAGGAAAGTTTTTCAAAAAAAAAAACATACAATTCAGAAAAATGCATGAAATCCATATAATTTAATGTTTGAAGATTATTTCATGCAAATGTTGACCTTGACTGCGCCTCAAATGGTCCATCCGCTTAGTGAAATTTTGGCATACTCTTTCCAACATTTTGGCCGGTATCTCACGAATAAATGCTTCAATGTTGTCTTCAATGCGTCAATTGAAGCGGGCTTGTCTGTATAGACATGAGCTTTAACATAGCCCCACAAAAAATAGTCTAAAGGCGTTAAATCGCACGATCTAGGCGGCCAATTGACCGGTGCCGAACGTGAAATAAAATGTTAACCGAACTTGCCTCTGAATAAGTCCATTGTTGAGCGTGCTGTGTGGCATGTGGCACCGTCTTGTTGAAACCACATGTCATGCAAGTCAAGCTCTTGCATTTTGGGCAAAAAAAAGTTTGATATCATCTCACGGTAGCGCTCACCATTCACAGTTACATTATGATTCGCATCATCTTTGAAGAAGTACGGTCCAATGACGCCACCAGCCCATATACCGCACCAAACTGTGACTTTTTCTATATGCATTGGTAGCTCTTGCAATGCTTCTGGCTGATATTCACTCCAAAATCGACAATTCTGCTTATTTTCGTACCCATTAAACCAAAAATGAGCTTCGTCGCTAAAGACAAGAAGCGCGCGATAAACTTCCTTAACAGAGCACGCATTTTGATAATACTACTCGTACTCGTACTCGTACTCCAAATAATGTTGGATTATTTAAGAAGTATTGGGAAAATTCTTATCTTCATAGCACCAATAGGAATGCTAGCACTTTTTTGGTACAACAGGCTTCGTTACAATAACGATGGATTTCTAAACAAAAATTAGCCCTCCCAAACAAAGAATTCGTAAATTTTGAGGGTTTACTTTGTTACCCTCGTCCCGATATCTTTTGTTAGCTGATGATTTTTCGTATTTGCACGTATAATTTGTATTTAAAGGCAATTGAAACAAGGACAGATTGCTTTATTAAAAAAAAAACCCTTATAGAGGATACAGAAAAGAACTATTCCGATACAAATAACGAACAATCGCACTAAAGAATGAATAATACATAATACACGTTCTTACAAATAATGTTTTATTCTCCGAAAATAAGTTCATAAAATAACAAAATGAAATAGCAATTATCTAGTTCCGATGAAAAAATTCTTATTTTTTTCCCTTAGCGTCTATTTATATAGCCCTCGTTGTAATGCAACGCAAAATAAAGATAAAAATTACTGTCTAGATCAAATCACATTCAACAGCAATGTTCCTGAAACAACAACAAAAACAAAAAAAGCGACAAGACTGTAAAACAATTATGTTTTAATAGTTTTCTCAACTAAAGTAGGTACTACATATTGGGAAGCAGAGCAGCTGAAATTTACATGCATAGAGCAAACTTCTGTCATTCACTCAATTCATTATTCCTGCCACTGACTGTGCGCTGAGTCGGCCCAGCCGCGCCGGACGGACACAAAGTCCAAAGTCAGGAATGACATAATGACAAAGTCATTATTATTCTTCCATCATAATTACACTGGCACAACCTAGTGTTCCGCACGCAGCTATCACACCACACCGCACCGCACTATACAATCACCATCAGCACCACCACCACCTTCTTGTTCGTTTTTGGTATCAAGATGATGGGCTGCGAACGTTCGTTTTATGTTCTTATGGTGATTCTTTTTCGTATTCACATGACGTCCTCTCTGTGGGCTGAGATGTGAGAAGTATCTAGCGCCAATGATAGAAAAATCAACGGTGTGGTCAAGCTCTGGCCTATGCGATCGACCAACAATATTCTTCTACCAAAGTCCGATGATGATGACGACAACAACAAGAAGAACACAGCCTACGGAAATTGCTTCTTAAATAGCGTGCGATGAGCTTCACAAGCAGCAGATTTCCTCTTTGGTCAACAACGTTTGTAGTTGTTTTTTTACTTCTGATATTATTCTGTATGGTTGTGCAAACGTCCGGCAATCCCACGAAAAAGGGGTTCAATATATCTTTCTTTTTTTTTTAAATGTTGGTGTTGTTGTTGTTGTTGTTGTTCGAAAAGGTAGAAGTTGGTACACTCTGCAGATGTGCGATACGAATGGGGGCATTAAATGTATCTTCGACGGCTGCTTCGGCTGCTGTAGAATTAGATTAGAAATTGATGTGCATGCGCTACTGCATGCTTTTTATCGCTGCCGCATTGTACAGTAGAACATTTGATGGTTAAATAAAGAATACATTTTAAAAATACGAAATGCAATTAAAAGAATGGCTAAAGTCAATATTATCGGTGGATATAATTTGTCTGTTGTATTGGAGCGATTGGTTCTGAATGAGAACGGAAAAAATCTTGAGTGTTTTACCTGGCTCATATCTGACTTTCACCAAAAATTAATCATTTAAAAAAAAAAGAAAGAAAACAATTTATAACTATCCCACTGTTCTACGTCCGTCGCCAGGAGCTATCCTATAAAGATTGTCTATTTCAAAGCTTGTTATTGCGAACCGGAAATATAGAGTTCGTTTTATGTTACGATTATATCTATATGTATCATCTTTTACTATTATTATTCTTTTTTTGTTAATACAATATATACATACATATGTATGCAGGTATATGTTTTATGTTTTTCTTTGTTTTCCAAAGGGTTATTTTTGTGTTGTAGAAGGTATAATAAAAGAATAAAAAAGAAGCGAGTATAATAGACCTTTTCCTTGATCAAATTCCCATCACTCAATTATCAACGGTAAAAAAAAGAACTATATCTCATCTCATTTTTGATATTTTGGTAGGAGGGTTTTGTTTGTTGTTGTTGTTGTTTTTTTTTGACTTGGAATCAAAATCTGTAAATTAGGTTAATTGTATATGTACAGTGACAGTTCAAATTATGGATGGTTCCTTCAAGAATGGGATGTAAATTTTTTCAAACGTTTTCTAAAGGGAATTAATCCATTTCTCATTCACTTCGGAACTTCAGGTATAATGTCAGAATTTGTCGGCTATATTTATCTATTATTCATTCGTTTCTTTGTTTCAAAACATAAGCTAATAGGTATTATATACATATGTATGTATGTAGTTTAGATTTACATGGTTTTGTTAATAAAAATCGTACATTTCTAATACGAGCTGCGAATAATGCATCAATGGTTTTCATTCTATCAACAAATTTATACAATTATTTTAATTATTTTAATTTAATTTTAAATTACATTATTCGTGTATTTATTTCGATTTGTCTCTTTTATTGAAATTAATTCAACTTCAAAACTTTTTTTTTTTAATATAATCTCCAATAACAAAAACGTATAATCCTCGCATATTTTATACAGTATTGCGTATTTATTTATGTTGATAAATAATTAATTAAAATTAAGCCCATGGACTTTATTAGCACACTGCAATGTACAATCATCATCTAGTTTATCTTTTGATTTGCGATAATGGCGGGTTATACATTTACAGAAAAAATAAACATTATTTTCAAGCTATTCATTAAAAATAAATTAGTTATTGATTTAAGAATTAATTTCTTAATTTATGTATTTATATTTAAATGACCACTAAGCAAATTGTTGCAAGCATCGATTCTTTTGAGGTGATTTTCGACCACTTTTTGACACATGTTGCGCTGTATCTCAGCCATAAATTGACCAATGTTGGTTTTTAAGTGCTCTTGAGGTTTATCTGTATAAACACGGTCTTTTGCGTAGTCCTACACAAAAAAGTCCAGCGGTGTCAAATCGCATGATCTTGGTGCCCAGTTGATATCGCCACGGCGAAAAATTACGCGTCCAGGAAATGTCTTTTGGAATAAAGCCATATTCGCTCGAGTTGTGTGGCATGTCGCACCGCTTTGTTCTCCAAGTTGTATTCTTCAATAGCAAGCAAAAAAAAGTCGGGTATCATATAACCATAACGCTCTGAATTGACGGTGACAGTCGTTCCGTCGTAGTTTTCGAAGAAGTAAGGTCACACTTCCGGACCAAAGAGCGCACCAAACAGTGACTTTTTGTGGATGTAATGGCCTTTCTTCAATTACTTGAAAATTATCAGAACCCCAAATACGATTATTTGTTTACTAACATATTCACGAGT
Organism: Eupeodes latifasciatus; assembly: GCA_920104205.1. Lineage (NCBI taxonomy): Eukaryota > Metazoa > Arthropoda > Insecta > Diptera > Syrphidae > Eupeodes > Eupeodes latifasciatus. The sequence continues at coordinate 128,680,718 of OV049926.1, read as the reverse complement.
GAGAAATGTGCTTCGTCGCTGAAGAAAATTTGTTTCGAAAAATCACCGTCTACCGCCTGTTTTTCAACCACCCATTCGACGTTTCTACGACGTTGTGAATGGTCAGCTGGCTTCAGTTGTTGTGTGAGTTGGACTTATATAGATTTAGGTGTAGATCCAAATGCAAAATACGCCATATTGTGCCGTAAGACAGTACTAATTCTTGAGAACGACGAGGAATCGACACACTCGGGTCTTCGGAATCACCATTTTATAGTACCTACATAGGTTTTAACAATTTTTATACGTTGTGCGAAAGTTCGTAAATGTCAAACTTTTAACTGAAAACAAAAAATGGTTTAAAAACTTAGTTTTAAAGAATTCGAATTCCAGCTATACTTTTAAAACCGCCAAATGGATAACCCGTTATATTTATTACAATTTTTATGGCAAAGTCCAATACCAGAAAACGAATTTGTATTAATTTTAAAATAATTGATAGCCCAGTGCACTACTAAGTATAAAAGATAACAGTTGATTTTTTTATGTATGTCTCAATAAATTTATAAACAATTAGTTTGATGATCAAATATCTGCGACCAAACAAAGAACTTTACTATATTTTTATATCTATTTCTTCTCAGTCTTACTGATGGCGATCTTGGTAAAGAAAATCCTGTGCACAGTCATTTTTTTTCCTTTCCAACGATGTGCTTCAATTGCGCTCCTAAGAAGTTATAAATAAAAGTTCATTATACGTTAAATGATTCTTCAGGCTATATAAAAAAAAAGAACAGGCAAAAAAGTAACAGTTTAAAAAACGATCTATAGGCAAACAGAGGGGCCACCACTTTAGGATAAACGAATGAAAGTTGAGTTTAAGACAGGGTGTCGTAGAAATAATGTTTTTAGCAAGATAAGTTGCAGCTTTCAAATTCGGCAGTTGTCACTTTTGATGTTGTTATTTTTGACATTTGACAAGTTGAACCTACGCCATTAGTAAAAATGAAACAATCTTCGTTTCCATCACAAATGAAATATTTAAAATTCAAATCCTCACAAGCAACGAAATAAGCCTATTTTCTAAGAAATGTTTCCTGAGCATGTTATTACTTGAATATTTGATCCCAATTGGCCATCGAGATCTTGCAATTTAACACTTTTAGACTTTCTTCTTTGGAGCCACGTCAATTATCCACAATCGAGACCTTTTAAATGAAAATCGAGAAATTATCGAGAGCATACAGCATCGAATATGAGAATTGGTCATTAAAATATATTATGAAAAGGATATGGTGCTGCAACCACAGCAGTGGCGGTCATCGGACTAATATCGTATTTCATAGGCAGACCTTGATTTTTACAAAAAAATAAAGAAACGTACATTGATTCCTCTTAAAAATATTTTTTTTTATATTTAAATGAAACCTCGTGTTGGAAAACCCTGTATTTTTTCTAGAATTTAATAAAACTTCGAAATCATCATGGTTAACTTTAGCTACAGACACTCGAATAAATGCAGGTGTCAGCTTGAATCTGTCATTCATAATCAAGATTGCCTAGATAGATAGCCTTGCCATAAACTTGACTGACAAAAATGTCGCTGTCAAAAAATTATGACAGATTACTGTATATACTTTTCCTGACACACCCTGTGTCTTTTTTTGAAGACATGAAACAATTCACTGAAAGTCACAATCTGGGCTTGGCCATAGAGGAGTTAACTTGTATGGCAATGATGATAGAAGTTCCTATGTATTCTCCTACCCCCTCTTTTATAGAGTTTAGCATGGCTCCTTAAATAGCGTTATACATTTACTCTGCTAATGCCGCACCATCTTGAACCTCAGCAGGAACTGAAACAAAGAAAGTTGCGAGGGCATCCTATTCTTTTTGTTTTTCCTAAAGAAAAAAAAAAACAACAGAAAGATCTGCATTGAACTGTGAGTGCACAGTGAACTTGAGGTTTGTGTATGTTGCTTAAGGAAATGGAGCTAGCAAACGCGTGCGTTTTAACTCGATCTACATTTATACATATGTGGACGTAGATGACGATCGCAATGATTGTTTATGTCTCTCATTCTATGTGTACAAATCTGCGAAAATGTGGGGGAGTTGGAAGCTAAGTCCATTTGGTCAGATCAAATAGTAGGAGAAGAAGGAGAAGACCGAGGAGCAGGATGAAGAAGAGGAACCATCAGAGTTGCAAATGAGGCAACACAATGCCCTTAGCCATGACATTGTCACACAGTTGCACAGTTGTAACTCTCGTGCTGTTCGTGGGGCAGAAAAGTCGTTCGACTTAGTGGCGGCAGAAAGCAGCCACCAGTAACTAACTGACGTGACGGGTCGGCCAGCATAGGGACGACTTTATACCTATCTATACCTACTCTGGTTGCATTTATAATTTGATGGAAGTTTACTGCGCCGATTTGATTTTATGGCATCATTATTTAAGCTACGATGCACTGGACAATGTCGCCATGTGTCGTCGTCGTCGTCATCGTTGTCGCCGTCGCTCGTCGTTGCCGTTGATGTTATGGCAAATGTCATAGGGGCGCAGGGGAGATACATGAACGCAGCCAACAGGAAGTCTTAATGTTTGGTGGCAGTTGTGCGCAAAGCTATCATTTCACGCGACATCAAGCCATGGGGCATAGGTACCGAACCGAGAATATCATCGTTGTTGTTCTTTGCGTCGACGTAGTCGTCGTCGTCGTCGATCCTCGGGTTAGAATTGCGTGCAAAATAATCAACACAAACGATTTGGTGGTGTTGCTTCCTACTCAAGAAACAACTCAATGTCATGTCATCTTTTCTCAAAAAAAAAAAAAAATAAAATAAAAAAACGACTTAACTTCCATAAATCATAAAAACACTCCTTTCTTGAAAAAGTATATGTCTTAAGACAAAACAACATCAAACGCTCAAGAAAGTCGTTAAGACGACCATAAACGTATCCTAGAAAACAGAATTCTTACAGGTCATGGTCGCCATCATGGGTACATATAAACGTAGTCAGTCAAAGAGAAGCACCAGTTAATGACTGGCATCGTAAAAAAATCGCCTATCTCCGCTCACAGAGACCTACTATACCAACTTTCAAGTCTTCTGTAGTGTTTCGATGGTGCTATATAGCTCAAATGGTTCTTACACGTGATGTTCAACCAAGGAAGGAAACAGGGCATTCGAACAAGTTATTCGTGCAACCGTGCTCCACCCTATGAGGAGGTTTCGTTTTGGTAAAAATAGACGCCCCTACTGAATTTTCTTTTACAGTGTTTCTTTTGGCTGTCCCAATTTCGCTAATTTCATGGATTTCGTTTGAACTATTTCTGGAAGCCAAACATCTCTCATTTCGGTTATAAATTTAATTCTGTTCAATCCTCATGAGTAGGTATATGTATGTACCTACTGCGCTGGTGATGACACCAAAAACACGCACAAAGAATGTTGTTCTTCTTCCAAATGTGCCATGAGGGCAGATTTTTCGAAAGACGACAAGTAGCTTCAACAAAAAACCAAAAGAAAAGGCATTTTCTCTAAGTACTATGAATATGGTGACATATATGCTCATTCAATGGACTAGGTTATCGCTTCAAATGAGAAGATTTATTACCAATTAAAAACAAACAAAAAAGAAAATGTCGCTTGTTTAACTCTATACAAAACTGGTGCATTTTGGGGAACATTTTAAAAGAAGTGCATGTTGGAAAATTATTGATGAAAGATTTAAACAATTTCAAAGAAGTACACTGTTGATAAGAAACTATTAACTTATATAGAAAATATCTTGGTCGGTGGAGCGATTCAGTGAAATATTCGATAAGCCTCAGTTGTTTCAAACATTGTCAAGTGACCTAAAAAACAACATACACAGTATGTCCAAGTAAGAAAAAAAATGTAGTTTCTGGTGCGATAACGGAAGATTATTGTGGGATCAAAATTGTCTTGTAAGTTTTTAATGTTTTTTTTTTTTTTTTTTTTGAAACATTAATTGATCGATAATTAAAAAAATTATTTAATAGGTATATTTTGTTTTACAAATGCTATTGTTTAAGAAGTGGGCATTCAGTGGATGATTAAATTTAACAACTAATTGTGTTCCTATTTTATAATATTTTTTTCGAAATCGAGCTGCCTGAAGAATTATGTTAACTAGCACTACTTTATTTATAAGAAATATTGACGTTCAAGTTAAAACTCAACGTTTATTAAATCCAAACGGGAAGTAAACAAAAATTATTTCGATTAAAAGAATTTAAAAAAAAAACTGCAAATCAAATTGATTGTTTTCTTTCTTTGTCCACTTCAAAATTTGTTAAAATACCAACCGTCTTTCTGTCCTCGGTCGTAAGCGCTCGGGTTTTTAACTGTTGAAAATTTTAGTTGGTTTGTTTTGATTTTATATTGATAGTAACAAAAATATGATGGAGGGTCTAGCGCATATCGGGTCCAATCTATAATTTGATTTTTCATTGGTAACGGTACTATTCCCGTAAAATGTCAATTTATTACGGAAAACTTATACTAAAATTTAAGGTGGTTTCCTGCTTCACGTCGAAATGACACCAATACAAAAAAAGAGGCTGGGATGCGACCCAGACTGATAACTTTCAATCCCGTCTGCCGATTTGTCTTGCTTAAAAGGTTTGTAGGTTTTCGTGTTTTGTTAAAAAAAGGTTGAATTATTTTAAAAAAATGTTTAAATTTCCAACAATATTTTGCATATGATGAAATAGTTTGATTTTAATATCTATTTTTGTTAACGAGGTTTTTAGTCGAGAAACAATTTTTACAAATGTTAGTTGCATTTCTTAAAAGTTTTTATTTCTTATATAAACAAATACAAATTGAATGAATGAAATTAATTTGAAGTCAATGTCTTCTATTATTCCCTAGATATTGAAAACCAAACATCAATTTTTACTAATTTTGTGCACTATTTTTTGTAGATTTTAATTTTTTATGAAAAAAACTGACTTGGATTTTTATACAAAATTTACTGAATGTCGAAAACAATATTTTCTCGTGAGATAAAAAAAGTTTGAAGCCAGTATTTTTAAATTTAAAAAGATATTAGAGTCGAAAGTAAATTTTATACTAAGTTTTAGTATTGGTTTTTGCCATAATCTCAATTTTTTGAAACGATATTTGAGTCGAAAATTACTTAAGTCTCAATTTTTACCAACTTTTAGTAATGTTTTGTTTAGTTTTTTTTTTTTAATTTACTTGAATGTTGAAAACAATATTTCTTATAAAATAAAATTTATTTGAAGCCAATACTTCAATGCTTTTAAAAGATATTTGTGTCAAAAATCAATTTTTACCAAATTTTATTAATTTTTTGTAAAAAAAAAAACTGTCAATTCGATTTTTCTCAAAATTTTACTGAATGTTGACAACAATATTTTTTGAGAATATGTATTTGTTGACAGGCTTACAGATCAGTGGTTTCCGAATGCAAATAAAACAAACTTTATTTCATCCTTTTCCCGACGTTTCGTTGGCTTTTTCCAACTTCTTCAGGGGCATAAAATAGGATATGAAATTTAGCACACAAAAAAAACTTATAATTATGTCACAGACTCTTGATGACCACACTGTAATTTTTCTTTATTTATATTTTTTAAAAGATAAAATTAGTTTAAAGCCAATGTCTCAAAGTCTTGAAAAGATGTTTGAGTCGAAAATCAATTTTTACCAACTCTGAGTAATGTTTCCCGAACTTCTCTAAGAATCTTTTATTTCGGCTCTAGGGACCTTGAAACGTCGAGAAATGTCAAAATTTTCAATTCGACAAATCGGACCGATCACAAAACTTCCTATGGAAAGTTAACAAACGTGGAAATTGGAAAATTGGCTTTGTTGCATAGCCAGTACGGTAGTTTAGTACAAGAAATAGCAAATATTTGGCAATGGAGCCCATTTACAGTCTATTACATAATTTCACAATTTAAAAACCAAAATAGAATTCATAATGTGAGAAGAAAAGTAAAAGGAAAGAAGCTGGAGACGTACGATGACAAGCTAATTTATAGGCTAACGAACAAAAATCCAATCTCATCTTCGGAATCTTAGATTTTCGGTGGGTCGGTCATGGTTTAAGGATGTGTTGCAAGTTCTGGTATTCGGAACTAACATTTTATAGAAGGTGAAATACATCAATATTTTGAAACAACATTTGTGGTCCAGTGTCAGTGAGCTCGGAATACAAAACAATTTCATCTTCTACTACTTTCATCACACATCTTGTACAGGAAGTTCGTGGTCATTGTATAACTGCACTAAGATGCTTAAAACACAGAAAAAGTCACCTGACCTAAATGCTATCGAGCTGTATACGGCATGAACTAGGACGCCCAGTTGCTCAAAAGAACTTTAGAAACATTGAAGACCTTAAGACGGGCCTTCAAGAATAATGGCAAAAGATTAGTCCTGAATTATGCTAAAAACTTGTTTCTTCAATACTTCGACGCCTTGAGGAAGCCATATTAAATCGAAAGGATACACAACTAAGTACTAAATATTAAGTGTTCGATTATGTATGAGGTGTTATATTATAGAGTTACATTTGTTTTTAATATTAATTTGCAGTTTAATGGCTTTAATTATAGTTTGGCTATTTTAAAATTAAAACGTTGTTTAAATGTCATATAAAATGGTTATAAAATTTTAGACTTTCCATACATTTTCTTGAAAAATCCGTTGCGGAAAGAGTCCGTGATTAGTCGTGTAAATATTTTGCAACTTAATGTAACGACCCGTAATCGTTCTTTGCTCCAAGATTCGAACATATTTTTTTCTTGGTTCTGTTGATTCTGAAGTTTCACGTCTACAATCTGAATATTTTTTTAATGGTCTATATTTCAAATTTTAAAGCACAATAAGAATTGACCAGTTTATATCTCTAAGATTTCTGGGAAATTGACAGAATTCATTCTCGCCTAGCAATCAAAGGATTGCATTTCTTTTTATCCTTTTTGCATTGTGCGATAGAGAATTCTTGAAAAATCAAATCATAAAAAATCTGTTGTCAGATTTCTGACAGCAAAAGTGAGAAATTTAGTTTGTGTTTCTGAGAATAAGGAATTCTTCGATATCTTAGCTGTTAAATTTTACGTGTGAAATGAATGTGTGAGATCTCTGATTTTAGTTTCGAGTTGAGGAGTAAATAACTTTGCTTTCAAAAATCTGAAATATAATTTTTTTCGGGTTCGAAAATAAAACTCAATTAAATGTTAAAAATTACAAGAAGGGTTTATGTATTATTCAACCTTATTCCAATCAATATCCAATGTGTTTAATCATGTTTTAAACTATACTTACTGAATAGAATAGAAAAAGTCTTAAACAAATGCTCTTAGGATATTGCTTACAGAATATATGGTAAGTTACGCCTGTTACGCCATATTGTAATAAGTGACGCCTAATATCTCAATCATATAAAAAGATGATAATTCAAACAAGATTGCAAAGAAGTAAAAGACAATTGGTGAGAAAATAACTTAAAATACAAAAAATTAGTTGTATGTATATAAACAAAAAAAAAAAAAACACCTACACTTTAAATCATTCATAATACATCATTAGCTGCCCAGTCATGTCCTACGAAGATTTCTTGACATTAAAATAAAAAAATATTTAAGTTAACCATATTTTTTCGTTTGTATGTTCGTTTACATGCTCCCTATTGGACGGAAAAACCTATGTCAACTTTATATCACGTACATTTATCTAAAATTTTGTCTACGTATACAAAATGTCATCGCATAACAAAACAAACATAACCCACGCGAAACTTTGTTGCTTTTATTCTATAGATGTTCATAATATGATCAAACATGTACTCAAGACTGGCCAATCATTGGAAAATCCATAACACTCTTCTTAACATGTTTCTTCCTAGCTTGAGGTATATAACATTAATAACAAACAATAACGCAACGCAACCCCCTCATTTTGTGCGACAATGATGTGCATCAATCTGCCAAATAAGGACATGTCCCATTTATCCAACTCGAAAGAATATGCCCGCCAACATTTTCTTAAAGGATAAGTACATATAGTAACATCTATACAAAACTTTTATGGCAATACAATGTTGATAATAATCATCATATTGATGAATACGTGAGAGAAGATGGACACAAGGCATCTAAGAGAAGTAATGGATGTTCAATGCTGGGCAACTTGAAGAATGAGAAAAAAAAACAGCGAGAAAAATAACCTGTGTCGTCTTAAAATCTCAAAGAGACGACCATAATAAGCCAATCTTGTCGATGAAGAATCACGGAAAAATACCTGCGTGAGAATCAAAATACAAAAAATAAAAGAAAAATAATTGACCGAAACGCAATAAACGCAAGGGTAAAATGCACAATTGATGAACAAATAAAAGAAAAGAAAACAAAATAACAATAACAATAAACAAAACAAAACGCATTCAATTCTCATTTTTGTTTTTTTGTTTAAAAAATTTCCTTTTGTGTGGTTTTTTATTTTGGTTTTATTTATCACATCGTAAACAATAGTGATGCGCTCTATGCATCTCTATAAGTTGTCCGTAAACAAACAGAACTTTATTTTATTTTTATTTTAAACAACAATATGTCAAAATGACGGATACACCAAGGACGGATTTGTATAATCATCCGTCAAAGGCGGTTGGAGTTATTGCCATTTTTAGTCTGTAGTGGAGTTTAAATAATAATTTTGACTTGACATTTATCACTTATGTACTTACTTCACAACTATTAATACAAGAATATAAGGGCCCAGGGCAAGGTTCAAGATTTATTGTCAAAATCAAATGGATTGATAGCTTCAATGAAGAATCGTTAAAAAACGTACGTCAAATAAGATGCGTTGACACTTTTCAACGCATTACCGAAATTTAACAGACATTTAGATATGTTCAAAACGTTAAAAATAGTGACTCCTTAATTCATACTAACGTGAATTTCAACTCGAAAAAACCGACAGTTTTGGCGTTTTTGTTATTTGATGATGTTGACAGCTCTAATCTATAAAATTTGACGTAATTTTAAAATTAACAACGTATTTGGCAAGTTTAAAATTCAGAGATTTCTGCATAATTATAAACAAAACTGAGAACAGAATTTTTATTACATTCTCATAAACTCTCTATCTCACAATTCAAAAAGAATGAGAATGAATATTAAATTGTGTTTATATTTCATTCTCCTGCTCTGTCAAACTGTCTGAGCAAATTCTCAGAAATCTTAGAAATATAAGCTGTACAATTTACCTTATTAACTTCATGCTGACGTCAGTAATTAGACATTGGAAGCCAAAATTGATTGAAATGTCAATGATTTGATGATTTCCTTCGATATTCATCTAATCTAATAAAGTTTTCCATGGATAAATTCAGATTAACGTCAAAAATTGATTTTTTCTGTGACGCATGGAACACGGTTGGAATAGTTTTTTTTGTCATTGTATAAGTGCAGCTTTGTGTACGTGATAACGAGTGCGGTAAAGATATCAGAGAGAGTCAAATTAAAGCTGAACAATTTTTTATAACTGTATTAGTATTAGTTCAAAGAGAGTAAATCTGCCGAAAAATGCATATTTGCAGATTTGATCTTAAATCAAAGATAAATCAATTTATTTGGCCCTTAAATCTATACGCTTATGTCAGTAATTTGACATTACAAGTCAACTTAATTGAAATGTCAATGGGTTGATGATTTCCATTGATCTTCATCTAATCTAATAGATTGGACCAGTTTTTTTTCGTCATTGTATTAGTGTAACTTTGTGTACGTGTTAACGAGTGCGGTAGAGCTGTCAAATTTTCAGCTAAACACTTTGTTATAACTGTATTAGTATAAGTGCAAAGAGAGGTAAAATATTCGAAAAATCTAGGTGCAGATTTTATCTTAAATCAAAAATAAATCAATTTATTTTGCCCTAAAGAATTCAAAAACAAGAAATTTCTGGTGTAACAGATCTAGATCAAACATATATTGATTTATTTTACCCATGGAAGACCCCATAAACTCTTAACTAATATCATTTTAGCTATCCAAATCCACTCCTGAAAAAAGTATTCTACACTTAAAGGAAATAACTGAAGTCAAGGAAGAATGATGGTCAAAACAACAGAACACCTCACATTTTTGGTTGACTGATTTTGACTTTTCATGCTAATGTATGTGTGTAGCATATTTCTAAATTACTTGGCTTTATAATATGGTTGTCGTCCTGATGAGGTTTGTGCTGTTGTGGATTTATTTATATTTACTACCATAGTAAAATATAAACAAAAGAAAAAAAGAAGAAATCACAATTAATAGAACCTGCGAAGCGCGAAGTGATTGTAGGTGTTGTTCATTTAGATACTTATCACACCCGCTAAAATAATGATTTACCCGCGCACAGCACAAACTCAAGCTGCTGATGAAAGACGCACAACCAAGTCGTTCGTCGTTGTGACGGCCGCTAAGGTTCTATTTCTGGAAAAAGAAGAGGAGTAGTGTAGTCATAGGTATATATGATGGCTGACAGTTTCGTTGTCTCTTAAGTGGAAAAAAGAGATTTATCAGACACACCCTGTGTTGAGTATAGATATGTATAAAATGCTTTTTCCACACTCGTTGTTGTCGGCGACGACGTCGTTTGGCACCAATTTCTTTTCTTTTTTTTTTTTGTGTTGTTGGCTTTTTCGTTCGTTTTGTTGTTTTGTTTGTCAGTTTCCTGTTTTGGTTGCCATACAACATGTCCTCATCGTTATATCCGTATAAGGAGAAAATGTACAAGGAGTGTGATGATGGTACCAAACCAAATCAAAAACAAAAACCAAAACTAACCCATCCACTCCTACGATTTGTGGCGGTTCTACTTGGAGAACTTTAACATAATCGTCGTTGTTGTTGACGGTTGTCGGTCGTCGTTCTCGCCGTTTATGTCAAAGGTTCATTGCGCTTGCATAAATGATCAACAACAAAACAACTAAAGGAAACAAAATAAGAAAAGGATGCACATGATGGTAGACGACAGACACGAGCAGCCATTGCATTGTTTTGTGATGAGTTGTGGGTGGATAAAGAAAAGGAGTTATGAAAATGTAATTTTCTAACAACCAAACAGTGTAGGTTTATACTTAAAGAAGCCTTTAAAAAAAGTTTTCATACACGGTTTCTAATGGCCTGAAAAGAGAAAACAATTAATTAAGCAGAAGTTCTATCAAATATTTGAGTACTCGAATTGTCTTTGCATGACACTGCCAGAATTGTAGAAAAAAACTCAAAACTTCTTCTATTGTATGTATCTCATCTTAATTCTTAATTTTTAAATTATAAATTAACAATCTTTGAACCTGGGCTCATGAAACCATTGCATTTAATATCGTTTAAACAATCGTACATAAGGCATAAAATACAATACGTTAAATTTTAAACTTTTTTAGCTTGTTCCAAAACTAGATATATGTAGTTTATTCACCACGCTAGTATCAAAATTTCACAATTCTGACAGATATGCTTACCATTTAAACACAATTGGCACTCGGCCTGTTCTACGTAAAAAATCAGCTAAAAAAGCATTAAATACGAGAATACGAGTATAAGTCTTATATTCCTTTTCGATCGATTAGGTCTTAAATATTTTTGTATATAAAATATAGGGTTATCCATTTTTCGGTTTCAAAAGTAAACGTAAATAAAAACACAATATTTTTTTCATAATATTTCTTTTTTATTATAAAGTTTGAACGTTGACATTATGTTCAAAACACTACATTATTTAAATGACCATCACGCGAATTGTTGCAAGCATCGATTCTTTGCTGCAAGAAACGATTCTTTTGAGTACATTTTCGACCAGTTTTTGACATTATATTGGGCGGTATCTCAGCCATAGCTTGACGAATGTCGGTTTTTAAAGCTGAAGAGTCGAAGTTTTATCTGCATAAACACGATCTTTCGCGTAGCCCCACAAAAAAAAGACCATCGATGTCAAATCGCATGATCTTGGTGGCCAGTTGATAACCCCACGACGAAAATTACGCGACCAGGAAATGTCTCTTGCAATAAAGCCATATTCGCTCGAGTTGTGTGGCATGTGGCGCCGTCTTGTTGAAACCACATATTCTCCAAGTCGTATTCTTCAATATCAGGTAAAAAAATCGGTTATCATAATAACATAACGCTCCAAATTGACGGTGACAGTAGCTTTCGAAGAAGTAAGGTCCAATCACACCTCCGGACCAAAGAGCGCACCAAACAGTAACTTTTTGTGGATGCAATGGCCTCTCTTCTTCACTTGAGGATTCTCAGAACCCCAAATGCGACAATTTTGTTTAATAATATACCCACCGAGTGAGAAATGTGCTTCGTCGCTGAAGAAAATTTTGTTCGAGCAATTGCCGTCCACCGCCTGTTATTTAAACACGTATCTACGACATAGTGAATGGTCAGCTGGCTTTAGTTGTTGTGTGAGCTGGACTTTATATAGATTTAGGTGTAGATCGAAATGCAAAATACTACATAAAGTGCCGTAAGACAGTCCTAATTTCTGAGAACGACAAGGAATCGACACATTCGGGTCTTTGGAAACACTTTTACTTACAGCAGCGATATTTTCAGTGGTACGAGTGAAACGATGATGCACAAGCCTTACAATATCTGTAACCAATCCAGTCTCTTCAAATTTCTTCACAATTTTGCCAATTGGTTGTAAAGCACAATATGTGGCTGTGACAGAATCACCGATTTTGTTGTAGGTTTTAACAATTTCTATGTGTTGTACGATAGTTAAGCGATCCATTTTTCGGTTTAAAAACTTAGTTTGAGAGATGTACTTTTGAAACCGCAAATGGATAAGCCGTTATGTAAACTGGCCTAATAAAACTGGAGTTTATGACACAAGTCACGGCTTCTTACCTGATGTTCCATAGACGAGCTTTTTATCTTGAAAGTCTCTCATATTTACAATTTATTTAAATCAAAATTTAATGTTTAGCATTTTATCAAACCCTTTTCAGAGTGTATAATTCAATTGTATCCTTTATTCTTCTCCCCAAAAAAAAGCTTGGCATACAATTCAAAAATCAGTCAGACAGTGGCATTATCATAAATTACTTGTTTCTTTTTTCACTTTGTCCTTATATGTATCTTCTCAAAAAACCATTGCCGGACTAAATTTTCAAAGAACCCCTAAAAGAAAATAGAAGATCTGTATATTAAAAGAATCTTGAAATACTGCACTTGTTTTCTAAATTTACGGTCATAGATGAAACAAAGTTCGAATAGCCCTTTAGAACAACAAATGGCTTTCCATACATCCTTTACCTAACTACTTTGGGTGCGCCCCAACCTCATTCTCATTATGTTTATTTATTGATTCGTTCCTGAGAAATAATATATATTCAAGCGTACAAAATTCCCCCGAAATAAATGTTTACACGTCGCCCATAAATCTATATTTCCTGCCTTTTATTACTGCAAATTCAATCGGATATCTCTGTGATCTTACTTCCCCTACTTAAAATGCTCTCAACTCTTATATTTTATGCGTATCATTTACATTTCTTGTTGCCAAGAAGTTTTGTATCTTGTTTATATTTATGTGAAATATTTGTTGTATGGAAATATATATCAAGTGGCTTTCATCGTTTTGCTTCACATGCTCACACAAAATAATAACAAATTTAATAGCAATTTTTCTTATAATAATTTTTATTTATTGTTTCTTTTTTCTTCTAGGTAAGGAACTCGATTTTTAGTTTACAAATTTATGTACAACGTTTTACCCTTTCAATGTGAGTATTTTTTATTACGCATAGAAATCAGCAATTATGAGAAAAAAAACAATAGATTTACCTAAATTACGTACGTTTTGTTCTTTCCACAAATTTAGATCTAATCTTTCAGTAAAAAAGTTCCAATATTCAATCTATCATATTTTATTAAAATTGTTTGATATAGAAAATAAATGCATTGTTAATTTTTAACAACGAGACGTGAGTATAATTTCTATATTCATCGACTTAATAAATTAACTCTTCACACCAACTTTCCACATTCTATTAAATTAGCAAATAAAAAAGAAAAAATGGAGTACCACAGGAAATACGGCTAGGACCCAGTGTTCCCAGGTTTTCAAAAACAAAATCCCCTTTTTCTGACACCAAAACACTTATTTTTCCCCTTGAACGAAAAAAAAAATCCCTAATTTTCCCCCGAAAAAAGGTGATTAAGATTTTCATGTAATTTTTATAAAATTGTATTGTTTATTTTTTCATACATATTCATACAAAAAGAAAAACAATTAAAAAGGAGAAAAAAACATTATTTTTTTTATGAGTCCCATCACAATGGAGTAGAATAAATAATAACTTAAAGAAATCGATTCAAAAAGGTCCTTCAGTTTATAAATACAGTTTACAACTGATTTGAAGAAATAAATAATAGAAGTACAAAAAGTAAAAACATACTTTGAAAAAAAAAAAATAAATAAATGTTTTATCACATATGAGTTTATGTTATTACATATTTGTACATGGAATTGTTATGTAGTACAAGACAATCTTTTTCCACAACAAATTCATAGCAACTATCTTTTTTAAGTAGAGCTTTAGTATGCACTATTCCACTTAAGGTAAAATTAGATGTCTTATTACGAAGTTTTGTTTTCATTAAAGTTTTAAGCTGTTTTCCCCTTTTTTGGATTTTTTCCCCTTACTTATTCCCGTCCCCTTTTTTCCCCTTTGGTTGAAAAAAATCGGCAAGAATGGTGATTTTCCCCTCAACCTGGGAACACTGCTAGGACCTGTTCTATTTCTCATTGAAAATTGTATTCGAGCCTCATTAACTTTTCTACCATCACTTTTCAATGAAGATTGCACTTAATTCTTTTGCACTTTATCTATTTCCAAGAATAAATCAAGAATCTCTTAATTGAGACCATCATGATGAAAACTTGTATCTAAAACTACGTACTGTACATTTGCTCATACATGCACCTACAGACTGGTTTAAAGCAATTGTTCAATAAATTAGCAAACATCTTGATGAGTCCGACCAATCGGTTTTGTGTTCTTTTTTGTTCACACTTCGTGCAATTCATTTGTAATTTAACATAATTTTATTCTCATTCTATCTTGTGGCATTAGTGCAATGCATTTGTCGAGACGGGACTAAATTACAATCTATAAGGACCACCCAGTTCTTGGTCGCTCGGTCGCTCTGTTGTCGCTCGTTCGTTCAATAAAATTCAGTCAACTGTACAAAGTCAATGCCAGAGTACGTACCTTCTCGTACACAGTCATCATGACTCAAAAGCAATTTCCTTCTACTTTAATTGTCATCTAATCTTATTTTAATGTTCAGACAAAAATGAAAATCACGATGCCAGAGCTGAGGGTTATTGGGTATAGACTTTCCTTTGGATGTCTCACAATCACTGCGACCACCATAATCATGATCATGGAATCACCCATTAGCTGCTGATCGATAAGTAACTGGTCCACCCTTCGTCTAATAAATCAGGGTTTTTGAACCCAATTCAGCTACTGTTTGAGATTTTTAACGAAATAATTTATTGCTTCTCGTTAAATGATGATCATAAATAAAAAAAAAAAGAAGAAAACATCAGATATTATTTGATTGGAACATGTTATGTTGTTGCTGGTTAGTTCCTTTGTTATACGCTCCTATATGGGTAGACAAAAAGAGCCATCAGATTATGGAGTGTTTTCCAAAATGAAAAAAGAACAATACAAGATCAAGAAATAACAACAAAATCAAGATCTTGTTGTGGCCACTCTCAATTATGTCGTCCGTGTCGGACGCCTTAATCGGTGTGATGTGTTGCCCCCTGGCAATGGTGGTAAACACAAGACACCGAACCGACCGACCCGACCATATTCTTTCTTCCCCGTCCTTATCCTAATCCTCGTCGTCGTTTTCTTCGTCATCCTAAGAAACGTTTGCATCTCATAAAATTTGCGGTTAAGCGTCAACCGTCCGCAACCGAAACAGATGTGCGCGGATTTGATTTCAATATTAAATTCTGTGTTATTTGCGGTTAAAGTTGTTGTTAATTAAGTGGCGAGGATAATTGGATTTGAATTGGATGTAGAATGGTGGAGTAGAGTAATGCGGTTCTTTTGGGTAATTCTTAATGCGAATTTTTTGTTGCCTTTGTTTTGAGAAGATTAAATGAATTGATGCATTTTTATAAAGACTGAGATAATATTTGGCTCCCAGTTCAAGGGGCAAACAAAAATTTATTGTCGATAGTTTATATTGTAAGTCGCCATATTCTGATTTAAAAAAATGTGCTTTAAAAAGTATTTTAATAACGCAACGTTAATTTAAAGGTTAAAGAAAATATTTTTGACAGGTTTGTCATCACAAAAGAAAACAACTGAAACTATTCAACATTTTAATGTTTCTACTGCAATGCTTAATTGATAACATCCACCTCATGGTGAAAAAATATAAATGAGGTAGATAAAAAACCATATTCATTGTACATTTAATAGTATTACGAACTTGGGAGTGAAATAAAACATGTTTTCTATTGTGATATTTTTATGTACGTGAAAAATCAATTTCATTAAAGTATTTAG
This sequence comes from Eupeodes latifasciatus, assembly GCA_920104205.1. Classification (NCBI taxonomy): domain Eukaryota; kingdom Metazoa; phylum Arthropoda; class Insecta; order Diptera; family Syrphidae; genus Eupeodes; species Eupeodes latifasciatus. Next base: position 128,664,136 of record OV049926.1, on the reverse strand, counting down.
TGCATAATCATTCTTACGATTTGGTGAAACTCAAATAAAATTAAGAGACGTCCAAATAAGGTGTGTTGATCAATTCTACCATGACTGGCTGAGAAAAATAATAGAAACTATAGCCGTAATACCTGTCAAAAATCATATGACTTTCTTTTATTTTTACTTAAAGTGCCGTTATATTAATCTCTATTCTTTGGTTTTACCTCAATCTTACCTACATTACTAAATTGTGCAAGTGAATGATATAAATTTCAATAAATTAATTCTGTTTCAAAGACATAATTACGTACATACAAAGTTCATTTATGTTCGAGTTCAGTATCGAACATCACTTTGATATACATAAGTACATGAATCCTACTTTTTGATAATTTGTTAAAGTTTTCCAAAAATTTAGTATTAATTCGGTCCTGTAATTATTCGAAGACATGTAAATGGGAACAAAGCATTAAGATGAACCTACGCTTCATTTAAAATATGACCCCTACCTAATTTATGACATTTGCTTTAGATAGACTTATTGTACCGTTAAAAACTTTACCTTTAAACGTTTTGACATTTAGAAAAGATTTGTTTCAGTTAGAGTTAGAGTAAATAAAATAGTAGAGTGATTTCAAATTATTGTTTTGACAGTTCTTGTCAGTTGATATTCACACAAGGACATCAAAATAGAAACATAAAGCTACACTTTCACTTTGCTAGTGTTTATAACGGTGTCACATGTATTTTTGTAGATTCTCATACCTTTTTTCAAATTGAATGCTATCTGACAAAAACAGTAAATTAGATTTTGTTTTCTGAATTGAATTTTAAGCCTTGAAGACCTCAGCCCTATAACCAAATCGAACTATTTCTAATCGATATTTTGTTTGTCATTGTTAAATATTATATGATTAAGTTTCATAGAAATTTTATCTGCTCTTTCGTTGTTCGTCGACAGTTGATCGTTCAGTCATTTATGGTATAAGCAAAAAGCAGATGTTTTCCAAAATCCCTGCATTCGTCACATTACCATCCCTGTGCATCGTCAATTCAATGAGATGCAATACAAAAGGGGCGACACATGACTTAAAATAATGAAATATAACCTCTCTTCGCTCGCCCCTTTCCCTACGAACGTGCCCTTGTCACGTATTTTTTGGTTTGCTACGTGCGCGTCCTTTCACAAGGGCATTGTTTCCTTCTTTCATTTCAATTTCATAGTTTGGTGTTGTATTCGGTCCTTTTATACGGTGGCATTGCGCTATGCATACAGCAGCGCAACAAAACTTTTGAGTATAAATCTTACTCGTACTTAGCGATCATCGAATACATAAAATCCCGATTGATAAGTTGGTGAAAAAGAGATGGAATACTACGCGCAAATCTCATAATAAATGGAGTGACTATGATGATTTCCCAGGACAGCATCAGAGGAGAGCCCTCTGGTCTCTGGCACACAAATTCGTGAATTTGAATCCGAATTTTATAAATGCGTTTTGCTCGGATGATGGACTTTCGCAACATCTGTCGACGGAATGTTGGGAATGGGATGTGATGATGCACGCGGGATTTTCACCACTCATTTTTTTCCCTTTCATTTTTCAGTCCTGGAAGAATTACTTTTTGGATGTCTCCGTGTGGTGTTGTTTTCCTTTTGCGCGAAAACTAAAGATAGAATATCCCTGCCTTACATGCAATGTAAGTAGCGCATCATTAGCAAGCGTGTAAATCAGAAAATGCATACACGTGTTTGATATAAGCAACTAACTTCTACCGACTGAGTCAATATTTATCTGAAGGGACAATCGAATTTGTTTGAACATTCGCAAAGATGTAATGGGTTTTAAAAACGTTGAAATTGGGGAATGAATGTGGGCGAAGTGTTTGTTGTATTGTATAGTTTACCCTTGGCTCGTGCTGTAGTTTTTGAAATAAAGTACCCAAGCGTTAAGAATAGAAAGGTTTTATCTTTTCTATTTGCTGATGCACATTCGATTACAGAGCAAATATAATTAATGTATGTTTTAGCGCTCGAAGAGCGAGGGCTGAACCAACTTATCAAGTGCTCGAAGATTGTTAATATGTTATCGACGTTGCATAGATTCAGATTTGCGATTTACATGAACGCGTACTTAACATAATTTCGTTCGTTACTTGTTCATTTGATAAAAATATATGAATTCGAGTTTTATCAGGCGAATTTCTTGTATTTGGCGCGATAGTCACAGTTGATAGCTAAATATTTGAATATCATCTTCCAAAATTTGAGGGTTTATTTGCAATAAGAATAAAATAGAGTTTCCAGACGGCTGCAACTTTTTGTTTTCATTCCATTAAATATTCTTGTGACTAAAATTGTCTACGAGTTTCGAAGGAAAAAGGAAACTTAATTTTTCTATTTTCTTGTTTTATGGGAACTATTTAAAAAATCACCATCTCAACTTTACAAAGATGAAAATCCTTTGTAATCACATTTGGCTGTCAAAAATGTGACAATCACTTTAGATGATATTGACAGATACATATTACACAATTCACTACTATTTTTGAAAGATCATAAAGTATTTGTTCTTACGTGCTTGCTTCCTTCTTGTCGTGCTGTATTTTCTCACCCACTCGTTACGCGTACCATCTCTAAGCCCAATAATTTGTTTAATATCGTATCATCATTTTAAAAGAAGTTCAAAATGTGTGTCTTTTACTCTAATTTCTAATTTTTCATTTGACAGCTAGAAGTAATATTGACACCATGTTGACAACCTCATTAACGCACACTGTCGTTCATATGTCTCATTTATTCGTTATAATTAAAACTATACCTATGAAACAAATGGCCTATTTTTTTTAAATGGAATCCCTTAATCAATAAACAAAGCTACTCGTATGTGACTTTAGAGAACTTGAAAGTCGAAACACCTTCATTGTTATCGAGGAGAAGAAGCCTTTCCTCTGTTGACTAACACCCATCGGAAGTAGTATTTTGATCGAGTTTCATTACTCACAAAATCATTTACACACACTGCTTCTATATACGGAGTGATTCTTGGGAAAAGACAAATTTCACTTGACATTGAAATGACATAAGTTTCCGGTTTGGTTTTCTATATAACGCGATTAATGAATATTCATTTCATTAATTCTTATCCAAAACCCAAATGTTCTGCTATTAGATATGCTCGGGGAAAATCATCAATAAAAAAAGGGAACTTCTAAGGTACATATACATATAAGTCCTTGTGCATTTTGTATGCAAGCATTGAAAGTGCTTCGGGCACGTTTGCCATAAATGTCACTTGAACGTTGTAGTCGGCGGAACCTAATTTTTTTTGTTGATATTTTGACACTTGATTCCTCGCGTTTAGTTAGCGAGTTTGACGTCGTCGTCATTGATCCGAAACTCACTGTCGGTCGTCGATAAACTTACGACGCACGTACTATGGACTCAGTCGCGTAATCGGATAGAAAGAGGATCGGCCAGAGGGAACGCATTCGAACATGATTTGAATACGAAAATCGATTGTGCATCTGTTCGATTCTATTTGGTTCGATTCACTTGTGCGTCGTGCGTGAGGATGGTTGGTGTTTTTTTTTTGTTGTTGTTGTTTTTAATTCATCAAACTTCATAAAATCGAGGGCACACGCATGAGTTTTCTTCTTCTTGTTCAGTTTTTCAATTTGGTCGGTGGGTCGTTTCGTGTTCGCCTTGCGTTTTTTGTTTGTCCAATTCAATACGACCGATGACGATGACTAATTCTTTTAAATTCAATACAATATGGGGGTCGTTTAATTTCTTTCATCAGCAAATTTTCACACGTCAGTCTTCTTAGTGGCGATGCATGCTATGCCGGCTCGGTTTTGCTAAAATGAATGGTAGGACTTGGGGCTTTTGTAATTCAATTTGTACTCATCGAACAATGCACTTCCACTATATATACAAAATATGAATAAAACAACTACAACAAGATATCATTAAAGTATCAGCTTGGGGTGAAACATCTCTCCTTTTCATAACTGATGGAGGTCGAGAATGTGAGACTTGTATGCATATTCTTATTTTAAGCAACGAGTCAATGAAAAGTGAAAATGTCTCTCTCTTATAATTTGATAACGTGCGAATAATGACACCCTATTGAGACTTCCAAGAGGACATGCGACATCTTTTTTTTTCTGTTGGTTTGTATAAAATGTAGAAGAAGATGAACTTGCAATCAGTATAAGTGGTCCATGGTAATGGAGGAAACAACCTTCCCTTCTTTGTAAAGTCTGTAATTTGAAGTATTCACCAGTTGTTTCATTCAAGCTGTTAAACATCGTTCTGGCACTTGTACTCGCATTCAAGAGGAATGCTCAGTGTTATTTCGAAGTTAATTTATATTTTTTCTGTAGTCTTACCCCTCTCGGTTGTTTGCCGTAATCAACCAAAACCAACTCTAATATTAAGGAGTCCCCCTGGATCCCAAAGAGAGAAACAAGGAGTAAAAAATAGAATGTAACAGAATGTAACGTAACAGAATGTAACGTAACAGAATGTAACAGAATGTAACAGAATGTAATAGAATGTAAAAGAATGTAATAGAATGTAATAGAATAGAATAGAATAGAATAGAATAGAATAGAATAGAATAGAATAGAATAGAATAGAATAGAATAGAATAGAATAGAATAGAATAGAATAGAATAGAATAGAATAGAATAGAATAGAATAGAATAGAATAGAATAGAATAGAATAGAATAGAATAGAATAGAATAGAATAGAATAGAATAGAATAGAATAGAATAGAATAGAATAGAATAGAATAGAATAGAATAGAATAGAATAGAATAGAATAGAATAGAATAGAATAGAATAGAATAGAATAGAATAGAATAGAATAGAATAGAATAGAATAGAATAGAATAGAATAGAATAGAATAGAATAGAATAGAATAGAATAGAATAGAATAGAATAGAATAGAATAGAATAGAATAGAATAGAATAGAATAGAATAGAATAGAATAGAATAGAATAGAATAGAATAGAATAGAATAGAATAGAATAGAATAGAATAGAATAGAATAGAATAGAATAGAATAGAATAGAATAGAATAGAATAGAATAGAATAGAATAGAATAGAATAGAATAGAATAGAATAGAATAGAATAGAATAGAATAGAATAGAATAGAATAGAATAGAATAGAATAGAATAGAATAGAATAGAATAGAATAGAATAGAATAGAATAGAATAGAATAGAATAGAATAGAATAGAATAGAATAGAATAGAATAGAATAGAATAGAATAGAATAGAATAGAATAGAATAGAATAGAATAGAATAGAATAGAATAGAATAGAATAGAATAGAATAGAATAGAATAGAATAGAATAGAATAGAATAGAATAGAATAGAATAGAATAGAATAGAATAGAATAGAATAGAATAGAATAGAATAGAATAGAATAGAATAGAATAGAATAGAATAGAATAGAATAGAATAGAATAGAATAGAATAGAATAGAATAGAATAGAATAGAATAGAATAGAATAGAATAGAATAGAATAGAATAGAATAGAATAGAATAGAATAGAATAGAATAGAATAGAATAGAATAGAATAGAATAGAATAGAATAGAATAGAATAGAATAGAATAGAATAGAATAGAATAGAATAGAATAGAATAGAATAGAATAGAATAGAATAGAATAGAATAGAATAGAATAGAATAGAGTAGAATAGAATAGAATAGAATAGAATAGAATAGAATAGAATAGAATAGAATAGAATAGAATAGAATAGAATAGAATAGAATAGAATAGAATAGAATAGAATAGAATAGAATAGAATAGAATAGAATAGAATAGAATAGAATAGAATAGAATAGAATGTCTGCTATTACACGATGAATCTAGATGCATGCGACATCTTCGAATTCTTCTTTGTGATCCTATCCTGTTTCTCAAGTGCTATTACACGTTGAAACTAGATTCATGAATCTATTTTGACAGTTCTCTTTCATTTTTATTTCGTCATCGACTTGTTTGTTTGTCTGTTTACTTTTATTAATCGAGAAAATTTTGTTATTCTTTAAAATCAATAAAAAACATTTTGTTTTGTAAAATTTATTTCTGACTGTGCACTCTAATCAAAAAACAAAGACATAGATTCCTACAAAATGAACTGTTCGTCGAAGTTTGCTTCTCGAACAACGAAACCATATGAAAGAGAATAGCAAGAATACGAATAAGAGAACAGAGAAACGTCAAATTGTCGCAAGGAAAATTTTACCCGTGCGACACAGGTCGATTTTCTTGCGTCTCATGTTTTCGATTTTTTTTTCTCTTTTGCACTTATGTTGTTCGAAGTGTCGCATGCATCTAGATTCATCGTGTAATAGCAGACAATAGAATAGAATAGAATAGAATAGAATAGAATAGAATAGAATAGAATAGAATAGAATAGAATAGAATAGAATAGAATAGAATAGAATAGAATAGAATAGAATAGAATAGAATAGAATAGAATAGAATAGAATAGAATAGAATAGAATAGAATAGAATAGAATAGAATAGAATAGAATAGAATAGAATAGAATAGAATAGAATAGAATAGAATAGAATAGAATAGAATAGAATAGAATAGAATAGAATAGAATAGAATAGAATAGAATAGAATAGAATAGAACAGAATAGAATAGAATAGAATAGAATAGAATAGAATAGAATAGAATAGAATAGAATAGAATAGAATAGAATAGAATAGAATAGAATAGAATAGAATAGAATAGAATAGAATAGAATAGAATAGAATAGAATAGAATAGAATAGAATAGAATAGAATAGAATAGAATAGAATAGAATAGAATAGAATAGAATAGAATAGAATAGAATAGAATAGAATAGAATAGAATAGAATAGAATAGAATAGAATAGAATAGAATAGAATAGAATAGAATAGAATAGAATAGAATAGAATAGAATAGAATAGAATAGAATAGAATAGAATAGAATAGAATAGAATAGAATAGAATAGAATAGAATAGAATAGAATAGAATAGAATAGAATAGAATAGAATAGAATAGAATAGAATAGAATAGAATAGAATAGAATAGAATAGAATAGAATAGAATAGAATAGAATAGAATAGAATAGAATAGAATAGAATAGAATAGAATAGAATAGAATAGAATAGAATAGAATAGAATAGAATAGAATAGAATAGAATAGAATAGAATAGAATAGAATAGAATAGAATAGAATAGAATAGAATAGAATAGAATAGAATAGAATAGAATAGAATAGAATAGAATAGAATAGAATAGAATAGAATAGAATAGAATAGAATAGAATAGAATAGAATAGAATAGAATAGAATAGAATAGAATAGAATAGAATAGAATAGAATAGAATAGAATAGAATAGAATAGAATAGAATAGAATAGAATAGAATAGAATAGAATAGAATAGAATAGAATAGAATAGAATAGAATAGAATAGAATAGAATAGAATAGAATAGAATAGAATAGAATAGAATAGAATAGAATAGAATAGAATAGAATAGAATAGAATAGAATAGAATAGAATAGAATAGAATAGAATAGAATAGAATAGAATAGAATAGAATAGAATAGAATAGAATAGAATAGAATAGAATAGAATAGAATAGAATAGAATAGAATAGAATAGAATAGAATAGAATAGAATAGAATAGAATAGAATAGAATAGAATAGAATAGAATAGAATAGAATAGAATAGAATAGAATAGAATAGAATAGAATAGAATAGAATAGAATAGAATAGAATAGAATAGAATAGAATAGAATAGAATAGAATAGAATAGAATAGAATAGAATAGAATAGAATAGAATAGAATAGAATAGAATAGAATAGAATAGAATAGAATAGAATAGAATAGAATAGAATAGAATAGAATAGAATAGAATAGAATAGAATAGAATAGAATAGAATAGAATAGAATAGAATAGAATAGAATAGAATAGAATAGAATAGAATAGAATAGAATAGAATAGAATAGAATAGAATAGAATAGAATAGAATAGAATAGAATAGAATAGAATAGAATAGAATAGAATAGAATAGAATAGAATAGAATAGAATAGAATAGAATAGAATAGAATAGAATAGAATAGAATAGAATAGAATAGAATAGAATAGAATAGAATAGAATAGAATAGAATAGAATAGAATAGAATAGAATAGAATAGAATAGAATAGAATAGAATAGAATAGAATAGAATAGAATAGAATAGAATAGAATAGAATAGAATAGAATAGAATAGAATAGAATAGAATAGAATAGAATAGAATAGAATAGAATAGAATAGAATAGAATAGAATAGAATAGAATAGAATAGAATAGAATAGAATAGAATAGAATAGAATAGAATAGAATAGAATAGAATAGAATAGAATAGAATAGAATAGAATAGAATAGAATAGAATAGAATAGAATAGAATAGAATAGAATAGAATAGAATAGAATAGAATAGAATAGAATAGAATAGAATAGAATAGAATAGAATAGAATAGAATAGAATAGAATAGAATAGAATAGAATAGAATAGAATAGAATAGAATAGAATAGAATAGAATAGAATAGAATAGAATAGAATAGAATAGAATAGAATAGAATAGAATAGAATAGAATAGAATAGAATAGAATAGAATAGAATAGAATAGAATAGAATAGAATAGAATAGAATAGAATAGAATAGAATAGAATAGAATAGAATAGAATAGAATAGAATAGAATAGAATAGAATAGAATAGAATAGAATAGAATAGAATAGAATAGAATAGAATAGAATAGAATAGAATTTTTAGATTATAGTATATGCATACAATATACAATATAGGAATAGTCAATTTCTAAAAACTTCCAACTTACCGGCTAAAATGTGATGAAATGTAAAAATTTGAAGTTTGCTCAAATTGTTCGATACGTTCAGAAACCTACAGTGCTATAAATTAAACAGAAACTTCTCGTAATTTTCCTCCTATCTGAATTACATTCAAGCCAAACAACTTGAGCTGCAAGCCAAGTGTGCAGGTACGGTACCTATTAAAGTACAAACAAAAAATTATTTTCCATCGATATTCAAAAGCTGGTACTATACCAAATACCATAAACACACATTTCCGCTATGGCTATTAAAGTTGCTCTATTTTCTTTTTCTATTACAACATTAAATTCTTTCTAACCGCCTTTATAATAGAGAATGCATCAGTTGGTATATATGTAAGTTTGTCTAAGTTCTTTGTGCAACTTGTTGTCCCACATGCTGACAGCTTGGTACAAAATCCTATAGATTCGTCATTAATTTAATTTCGCTGGCCAGTTCATGCGTTGTGAAAGTGCATGTACAAAATTGTTATACTAAAATTCCAATATAACACACATTGACCATAGTTGTAGGTAGTCACCTTAGGTACATATATTTTAATTCATGTTTCAAGAGGGTGCATGGGTGCTCCTGTGTGACTTGACAATTCCCTCTGTCCCGCCTCGACTTGTCAACAACAACAACAACAACCTAAAATAACCAATGGACCATGAAATGAAGTTTATTTTTGAGAGGTTTCCTTCTTTGGGACTTTTTGCTACTTTTTCTTTAAGGGATGTCGTAGGTATAGTGAAATCGATAACAACTTAACCAAACCCCCGGGAAGAAGAACGAAAAGATGAAGCCACTTTCATGATGGAGGCAGGGAAAAATGGAGCGCGACAAGAAATTGAGTAAAGAAGGGTTAAGGTTCACCGGGTCATCACCGAAGATCCAGCTGAATCTAAGAACCATATGCTCCCTATAGTCACCACCACGAGCGCAGCGCAGAGCCAGCAGTATTTGCTTGTTGTCTGAGTTTGTGTAGTTTTAAGGTGAGGTGAGGCCAAATACTGTACTATTCTGCTACTTCTTTTGCTTTAAATCTTCCTACATAGTGATGGTTTCCCCCATTTTAAATTGAAGAAGCTCCTCCATTTTCTCTGTGAATATACATATATGTACATGCATAAATATATACACACTCAACTGCAGCTCTCACTCCCGAATTGGATTATAAATTGTAGCCCCATCCATTGTCGGTCGTTGAGAAAATCAACCTAAAGGAGTTTGCTAAAGTAGAGACTTCGTCGTCGTCGTCAGCGTTGTAAGATTCAGCTGTGTTCGGCTGGAATGGTGATGGAACACCGAGCAAACACCCAACACTGACTCACGACATCAGACAGCCGATATATAATTGCCAGCAATAGATTGTGAGGCAGAAGGAGCACTAGAAGTCTTTCCACATATCCCCCATAGCTGGTTGGGCCTAAGAGCAATAACTAAAGGAACGAAGAACGTTTGGTTTAGTCTTTGTTCCAGAGCAACCATCACCATCAACGACCACGACGAACGTCGTTGTCGTCGTCGTTCATCGTCGTTCATCGAGGAGGAAAAGCAAACGTTGGAAATTATTGTATGAAATTATTATGGGGCAGGCATGATGTTGTGCATTCGGATGCATGTGATGGCAGTATAGCACCTTCCTTCTTGTGCCTCCTGCGTCGCGTCATGGTTAGATTAAGTGTTTTGATAGACCAGCATAAGCTATGGATAGTAGAAACTCTCTGAACTCTAATAGAGCGAAAGAGAGGAAAGTGTGCCTAGGCTATTCTGGTATATATTTGCAGGTGCTTCAATATATAGAAAGGAAGTGTAGCCCCCTTCTTTTTGCACAGTTAACAATCGAATTCACAAAAAATGAAAAACTGAAAAATAAATCTGGTGGTGCATTAAAAAGGCATACACAAAACATTTAAGAGAAAGGGTTATGGCGCACGTGATTTTGTTTTATCACGATATTTTTTTCTTGCTCGTAGTTATTTTTTCGTTAGATATTATTTATCGTACCGTACCGCGCACCGCCCTATTAAAATGTACAGAAAATTAAATGAGTCATTGAATTGGGTGAAAATAAAAAGGTTTTTGTTAAGTGAAGTGAGACTAAAAATAATTGGTGAAAGTTTTTCGATATTGGAATCGTAAAAATTGCAAAATTTGAAATCTTAATGACATGTTCTTATCTGTTTACCAAACTCTCATTTAACCGTTCCGCTAGAAGTATCAATATTACCCCTCAACTTGGCAATTATCTGAACTCGTCCCGTTTATTTTTCATACGTGCTGTTAAACTCTGGAACTCGCTCCCATCTTCAATTAAATTAATTGTTAACTATACAAGATTTAAAACTGCAATATTTCTTCACTTTTCGTCTCTCCCAATTCAACCATAATCCTCTCCCTTTTCCCTTCAATCACAAAGAATTGCTTTCATCATTAATAAAATCTCGTTCTCTTTAATTGTATTTATTTATTTAAATGTAAATTTGTAAACATATTATATCTAAGTACTATAAAAGATGTAATCTTACTGTACGTACCATTATTGTCAAATAAATGAAATGAAATGAAATGAAATGAAAGCCTCTATTGAGCTTAACATTTAATTTTGAATGTCAAAAGGACTTTATTATGAGAAGAGCATTTGAGTGAGAATTTACTCAGCCGTAAGGCAAGAGCAGGAGAATGAAATATAAATATTTATTAAATACGTTAAATGCTAACGTAAAGTTTACAGACACAATTCACTATTCATTCACATCTAACAATACAATTAATTAACCTTGCATTGCTTTTGATCCTTTTTGAATTGAACGATAGAAACTTCTTGAGAAATCAAATCACAAAAATTTTGTTTTCAGATTTCTGACAGCAAAATTTTTAAAAAAGTGTATGAGAAATTTTGTTTATATATTCGAGAACACGGAAATCTCCGAGATCTTAGAAACATAAACTAGCCAATTATTTTTAATTTTACCTTTCAAAATTAAGTTAGCTGTCAAAATTATATCGGAAGTTAACGACCCTGATTCGATGGAGAATATTAAGTCTATTAAGTGTTTTTTGTTTTATATTTTTCTAGTATTCATAAGCAAAATAGGTTTGAGATAAATCTCACAGAAATGATATCGATCTCATGAGAAATGTCCATATGTAGAAAAAGGTACATATGTACATACATACATACATTTAATTTAATTGAGGCGGATCTCGTAAAATGTTGAGATTATAAATTTGTTGTCTTAGGAATCGAAATGGCTGAATATTTATGTATATATTTTTGCTCCATCTGAGTCAAAAGGAAAATTTAAAATCATACTATCAATGAATTGCTGAAGATTTTGGCATCAATCAAAAATCGGTTTCAAGGATCATAATCGAAGTTACTGAAAATATTCTAATTAAAAAGAGGATTGAATTATGTTGTTGTCTATTATGGCAGAAATAAAAGCCCAAAAATTAATTCGATTAAAAAAGTATGCATTTGCATCCTGGGTTGGTGCAATTGATATTGACTTACTTTATTGCTTTATTTTGTTAAAAAATAGATTAACTCCTTGAACTGTCAGGCGTTCTTTGACTTTTTTCGCAACCCGTAAGCTGTATAACTATATTTTTATTTGCGAGATATTGAACTATATTGCTATATCGAACTCGAGACTTTAATTAAACATTACGATGGTAGAGAAGTCGAAAAAGTGGGTCTCCCGTCTGTCCTGGTCCCTACAGCCCAAAGAATTGGGTCGATTGACTTCAAATTTGGAAATTAAGGTTTTGAACTGATTCGAGTAAGGCGTTTTGGCACGAGTACGATAACTTTGACGCCAAGATATAATAACGATTTTTGGTAGAGGGGCTTAATACATACAAGCATTTTTTACTATGGGAGGGGGGGTCTATCTCCCCCCGTTTAGGTGGTAGGGGCAATTTAAAAAAAAATATTATTTAAAATGGAAAAAAATAATTAAAAAATAACGGTGATACTTACAATTAAGTTTTATACATTTTTTTAAAGCCAACATTCTGTTTTATTAGCCAGTTTTTAATTCAAGTTAAAACTATGTGTAATTTTTGAAAAATTTAATTTTAAACTCAAAATTTGAGTAAAAAAAGTTAAAAAAAAAAGGTTTAAAGTGTAATTTTTCAATACTTCAAGATTATCTACCATTGTTTTTATTTCAGAATTTATTGCTCTTATTTGTTATTGATCAAAAACTGAAAACTAGATGATTTTATGTCTTAGTTTTTGAGAAAATTGAAAATAACCACAACTACTATTTTAATTTAATTCTTTTTTTTTGCTTGAGTTGTCTTATTTTGATAGTAACAATGGTAGATGCGAGTTTGGGTGTATGCAACAGTAAGGTGTGTGCGAGTTTGGGTGTATGCAACAGTGGGATCTGTAACCCCCCTGCTTGGGAACACTATAGGATTTGGGGTGGGTGCAAGTTGGAGTGCGTTCAAGGTGGGGAGGGGGCAAGGTTCGGTGGGTGCAAGATGGGGTGCATGCAAAGTTTCTTTTGCATAATGCATAATTTTGACTTGATTTAAAAACAAGCTAATAGACAAAAATGTTGGCTTTAAAAAAAGGTATAATACTTAATTGTAAGTATTACCGTTATTTTGTAATTATTTTTTTTTCCATTTAATGTACATATTTTTTTAAATTGCCCCTACCGCTTAAACGGGGGAAGATAGACCCCCCTCCCATAGTAAAAATGCTTGTTTTGGTTAAAAATGGAAAATTCGAATTTTCTCAAAAGCAGACCGATAGATTTTTTTTAATTTTCTCTAATTTTTTTTCTTAATTTGGCTTCTTTCAATTTAAAAAATATGTTTGTATTGCTCCAGAACCGTTTTTTTTTTGTTTTTAAGTTTCCTCAAGAACTAATCAACCGATTTCAATAATTATTTTTCTGTACAAGCTCTTATACATATGTACATACATACATACATACATACATACATACATACATACATACATACATACATACGTACATACATACATACATACATACATACATTAGGTGGCGCAACAGTCCATGGAGAACCAGGGCCTAGTGACTTACAACTCTCAACCATCCCTGTGTGCGAGTAATGCTGTCAGAGATGGAAGGGACCTACAGTTTATATGCTGAATCCGAACGGCTAGTTTGAGAAAGCACTTTTCGTGACAAGAATTACTCTTGGAGAATTTGTCAATTCCTCGCAAGAGGCAGTACCCGTGAAAAAAGTTAGGTGACACAGGCAGGGATTGAACCCAAGACCCCTTGCATGACAGTCCAACGCACTAACCATCACGCTACGGGTACAAGCTCTTATACTGTCTTAATAATATTTAATGATCAAAAACGTTATTGTTTTTATTTTTGATTTTTTTCCAAATTTGATTTGTCATCGTTTTTTTACGAAATCGAAATTTAAAACGCATGCCAAAAATATTTTTAAACTAAAATTGAAAAGTTTTAAATTTTGAAAAATTAAGGTTGTTTTGAGAAATCAAATGGCATTTAAATATTTGAAAATAAACTTTTTATGCAGGTACATTTTTAAATCTTAAAATACAGGAATTATTTTAAAACAATTTTTTTTGGATACATGAGTAAGTTCGCGCGAACCATTCGTGCATTTTATTTTTAAAGTTCAACTACCACAAAAAAATTTAGTTTCTCATTTTTAATACAAAAAAAATGTTCATATATTATTCTAATAGCCCAGTGTCATGAGACTGAGCAAATGGATTCTGCATACCACCCAATAGCTTAATTTTTCAAGTCTTCGGGATCTACATATTTGATTTTATTATTTTTATATGCAAAATTTTATTATGACGTTTGAATTCGAAATTGCCGTTTGGTCTTATCATCGAAGTTATAGCCAGAACACTAAAATGGAATATCAATATCAAAATAAATCCAATATTTTCAAATCGTTCTGACTTCTTATTTTATTTTCACCATTTTGATTAGCCTCTCCTCAGAAGACTGACTGAGTGACGTCTCGTCACTTTATTTTAAAATGTGGTCTTAAATTGGCTATTTTGACAGAAAAAATTGTTGAATCCTGAAGTTTTCGAGAGTAAAATAGCTGAACAAATTACATTGTTGCAACTGGATTTAAAACTGCAGTTGCATAAGCTTTTAAAAAATGTCGTGTATCTGAATCTGTACACACATTCACAACGTGGCAGTACAGTTTTCCTCTAAAAACAGGAAATTTGAAGATTGTTTCAATAGTTATACATATATTTTTGAGTTGAAGCAGTTAAAAGTACAAGTTGACAGATATTGCTTCTTCAGCTTTCTGCTACTGTGCAGTTAACTCCCATATGAACTCTAACTTTGCAAATATTAAAGAAAAAAATAGCTACTTCAAGTGAGGGAACCCTTCCTAGATGTTTTCAACAAATGTATTTACTAACGTAACCTGCAATTATTTACACAAACTAATATCCTTTTCCACCTTGTTTTTCTAGAAACGTGTTATATACACGCTTTATAAAGAAATAAAAACATTCATCCCATAAAGAAAACACTATAATTTTCAAAAACAACAACACCCATTTCGACTCAAAAACTAACCATATACAGTGTTTATAGTTTTTTTCTTTGTGGAACATCAAATTACTTCTTTTCACTTCATTTGTTTATCTTCTAACCCTCGTATTTATGTATGTATATGTATGTATATCCATAAGCGTTTAAGCCTGATTGCTCAAAGGAAGAACAGTCATACATCTGCTCTTTCTTTAAATTTTCAAAAAAAAAAAAAAATAAGAAACCCCTCTATAAAAAAATAACAACACTGAAACCCCTTTTTTTGGATGGGTTAAATTACGCAATAAGTTCCATGTCGTGCGTCGCGTCCCCTCTGTCAGTATTTTATAAACAAAACAATGAAAATACGATGTTCCTCATATCCCAAAATGAGGTGTAAAATGAGAATCAATTGTTTATTAAAATTATAAAAACAAAAATATAAAAATAGATTTAAAATGTATCGAACGACGATAGGTGGTGGTTGCAGTGACGGCGTCAACGGCGCGGCAGCGCTGCAACGCGACGGATACATAACGAAAACGATGTAAACAAGATTACACCTATTTTTGTAGGTCAAGTGTGTACTTTATCCAAACTCAAACTCCCATCATGGATGTTTCATTTCGACGAAATTCATCTCTCGAATTTGTCTGTCACTTCCTGTGGTGAAAAGTGAATCCAAACAAAATAAACAAGTTAAAATTGGAATAAAATTGATGATTGATATTTTGAGAGGGGGAAATTCAATTCGATTCGAAGTCTTCGTTTTCTTTATTTTTATCCTCCACAAACTCTAAATTATGTTCCATTTGTGTATTTGTTTAGGGCAATTCAAGGGAATCACAAAAATAACGAATTTGTTTTTGACATTGCGATACCGATGCCGACGAAAACGACACAGGGATATAATATTGATGGTGTTTACAGTGAAACGATATACGAACCTCCATTTTTTCAACCGATTCATCTTTCACATTTGACATTTACAACCTCTGTACAGTACACCTACAACGCGATCCCGTCGATAAGGACTTGTTTACACTTTTTTTGGGTTATTTTTGTCGTTTGTTAATTTGTTTTAGGGGATTTTTAATGTTTTCATAAAAATGAAATTATGTGTAATTATGTTTGTTCAAGGAAAGTAAGAAAATTCACGGTCATATAACCACAAAATGTACAGCATGCCGCCAGCAAATCTAATTTTAGAGGCTTGGAAATTTATGTTTGCCCAAGTAATCAATTGAGCGGCACGAGAGCATATTATGTATATCAATTTGGTTTTCTTTTTTTAACAACTTCATGCACTATGCAAACACTTACAGTCACATTAGTGTCATCGAATTCGATTCGAGGGTTATTTGTTGAGACTCATTAGGTGTTCATTTGATGGGACTTAAGTTTTTTTTTTAAACAGGGGACCGACGACGCGACGCACAAAACTTATATTGACGAAACTAAAATATATGTATGTATGTACCTAGATTAAGTCAATCGTAAACCATTTTGAAGCAACTTGAAGTTATAGGTTTAGGAAGTGGTAAATTAGAGAACGCATTAAAAACTGTCAACCTCTCACTCAAGAGCTAGATTTATTATTGTATAAACAATAAATTAATAAACAACTAGATCTTGATTAATTCTTGTATGTATGTATGTACATATATGTATGCATGTACATATTTTCCAAAGAAATCAATTGTTTATCCGTTGGCGTTTTGAATATTTTGTTTATACGAAATTTTGATTATTATTCTGGGGTGGAATCGGCTAAGGTGATTGTTGATTGTTAATTGTTGACAGTCAAAATAATCGAATTTGATCTGTGTAAGGTGATAGTCAAATTGATACCTAAAAAGCTGTCGCTAGAAAAATTTGATAGTCGTTTTCCTACAAACATGTCGTTTCTGAGTAGAGCTACCAGACGCTTACAAAAAACGAATGGAAATTTTTTCAGTTACCTTTTTAAGGTACAAAAACACATTCTTGTGACGGATAAAGCTTACGACATTCGAAAAAGCATAAGAAAAGTAAGAATGTTATTAAAACACAGACAATTTAATACTTTTATTTAGATATTTTATAGAAATCATTTTAAAATTTCATCATAGCAACAATGAATTGTGACAATTATATTCAGAAATTGTTCAATCGAATTGAATTGAATTGAATCAGCTTACACAGACGGGAAACTCGGTGATAGTCGATTTGACTATCAAAAATTTGATAGTCAATTATCACCTTAGCCGATTCCACCCCTGATTTTATCTCTAGAAGCTGTTTGCAAACTAAAATACAACTTGTTTAGTGGTAATGAAACTGATGCAAATGGTGACATAAGTCACATTTAAAAAAGCTGCATGTAGACTGTTCTCTACCTTGATACAATACTTATGTATGTATGTATGTAAAGGATACGTCAGAATTCGTTGAAGTTCTTTCTCATTTCGTACAGTGTAAAAAAAAGATCATGAAATATCATTATGACGGTACCTGCGATTTACTTGTGACATTGTCATATAATATTTTCTATGTTACGGCTTAAACTGGGGTTTTTACAGATCAAATGTCACGATGCAAAATTTATTTTAAAAACATTTTTGGACCAAGCGCGAGTCAATTTATGCAAATTTGACAGCTACATCAATATACTAGTTCCACTGAAGAGAAAGAACAGCGAAAAAGAAATCAAAAGTAATTAAAGCGTTTAAATGAAAAAGGGGGTAAGTGAAATTTGTTCATACAAACACTTATGTACATCAAATGTTGTTTTATTTTTATTAAAATTTATCAATGGAAAACCAAAAAGCTTTAACAATATGTCGATCCAAACAAAAGCACAATAATTAAATAAAAATTCAAAACATCTGCCTGCAAAACGTTTGCCTTATCAAAATATGGCTTATACTCTAGTTCCATACCTTCTACATAAATATGTGGATCAATTAATAACTTGAAACTTATTATTTTCTATAAATAACTTATCATCTAGCACACCGCAAGAGAAATACACGTACCAATGGTATAACAATCGGAATCAGAAAAGCGAAACAAATTTTAAAATTAGACCGAACACAGTCCATTTCGATTTAATACGCATCTGACCGCAATAAGGGTCACCATCGGTCGGTAGCCCGACCAATTAATTAAAAAAAAATACAACAGATGCAATTTGTAGAACAAAAACATTAGTTGTACACATTGTACAATGGAAATAATATAGCCTCACAATCAATGGAGCATAGTTTTGACATAGTAGTGTATAGCAGAGTGCGAGGGTGAAAAAAGACGTAATTACATTTCCGACACGGAAACACCTCCTACTCTTTTCTATGTTTTCCTACTTCCATTTTTTGTTTTCTTTTTAATTGGAACTCAAACTCTTATTATCGATCTGTCACTGTCAACTACTGATGATGATGATGACTTGCATTAGCAATTTGTCCAAAGATTAGATGAGGCACGAAAGTTTATTTCATAAGACACTAAACAAAATTGTAGACCCCTTTTTTATTTTATTTTTTCCAAAGAGATAAGTCCCTCTGTATGAACATAATTATATCGACTAAGGCTTAACTTACATATACTATATGTATATGTATATTTTTAAAAATGAAAACCATCAAGTGAATTATTGGCTTCTACTTTCTTAGCACATTGACCTGGACTTTACTTAGTTTTTGGGCATATTAATAAAGAAAGTAGTTATATGAAACTTGATCCAGGAATTTTACCTGTCTAATAGTTGCTGGGGGCGTTTTTAACCCTTAAAATGCAGTTTTTAGTTGATTTTTATCATTTGCAGCTCAATTAAGGAAAATTTAATGTCATTTGCGTGTTCAGGGGTAGATTGGAATTAACCGTCCTTCATATACATAACACTTATGTGAATTTAAGGTATCTACTTCTAAATTTAGTATATAAAAGCAAAACTTTATGCCAACTAGGGATTACCTAAGTTGTTAAAGGTCTCTCATAAAATCATAGCATACACTCGGTAATGTTTAACCATAATATATTTTTTGATCGTCGTTTTGATTAACACGCAATGAATAAAGAACATTGCATATATGACAGGCGTATGCATGGACACTTGTCGTAACTTCTTAATAGAGTAAAAGTAAAAAAAAGTACCCCTCTGTAGACCTTTATTTTTTCTGTCCAGCTTTTATTTGAAAGATTAATTCAATTTGATAGTGCGTTTGTGGTAAGGAGAGTGAGAAAAGTAGTAATTTATATGAAAATAGTAAACACATTTATGTTGTATTAAAGTCTAGCCAGGCTTTATTACATATATCATTGTCAACTTTGTTGAGAGGGCTTCTTTTAGTGGTTTTTTTAATTACAATGGGCTTGCGTGTTTTTTCTGATCTGTCTAAATCAAGGAAATTACCACTCTATGGCAAACGTACACTTAATTCACACAAAACATAGAAATTGTGTTGTTTTTAAAATAGATAGGTATTACATATAAAACAAAAATTATAATTGTTTACAAAACACAAACAAAAAATAAAGTGCAATAGATAGTTATTCACATTATTTTGATTCGGTTTTAAAAACGTGCCCAGACAGAAAGTTTGTTTGTTTGTTTTCTTTCTTTTTTCGTTTTGATTTAGAAATTTCGGCTGCATGCAATCAAATTTGTTTAGAAGTTATAAATGTTTTCCTCTTGCAACAATAAAATAAACAAAGATTTTAAGGGAAATTGTATTTTTTCACTTGTTTTTTTTTTTTGAAAAATCGAAATCAGGTAAAACTTTCATATTGTTGTCGATAAAATAATGTACCCTATGTTTTACATTGATCTATTTAAGGGAAACACGATGATGAAAGACGCAGGCAACGATGATTATTAGTAGCTCGTGTTTTTTGATGTATGCCAAATTTTGTTGAAATTTCATTAATCTCAATTCTTACTAACATACTCAAAACAACAATACATTGCTACGATTTATCACCTTGATGCAACATTTTTTATTGATGACGTGCCCCAGGGCTCCGTTTTGTCTCCATCACTCTTCCTTATATTTATAAACGATTTCTTGTCTGCCACGTTTTATATTCGTTTCTAGATTAACATCCTTGTCCATCGAATGTGGAACTTCAACGGCAGCGTATGATAAGCTCCTTGGAATTCGATCTCGACAGCGTTGTCAAATGGGGAATTATTAACCGTGTAGAATTGAATGCTTCAAAATCTCAATGCTCTCTCTTACCTTGTCGTTAAAGCATAACACACCCTTCATGACGTAATACTCGTACTTCTAGAAATGCTCATGAGTTTACCCTTGAGCTCAATTTTGGACGTACTGTCAAGTATAGAGAATATGGGATGCTTTATTCAACTCAGTTTTTCCCTCTCATTTTGTTATTCAAAACTTTAAGACCAATCCTTATTCATTCCCTATTTTCCTGAAGCTCACACTGTGTTTAAACTTTAACCATTTAAGAGTATTAATAACCTCTTGAGTGACCGTTAATCTAACTAAACAAATAAGACTTAGGTGAATACAGAGAAAAGTCCACAAGGGTTTAAATCACTTCGAAGTTGCAAATTAACATCGCAAAGGCGGTCATGGCATGGCGCGTCATTCTGCAAGAATCGAAAGTCATCCAATTCCATGTCTTCAATGTCAGTAAAAATACACTCTACAGAGCAATCGCTTTGGAAATAGAAATTATTTTGTAATATAATATTACTTATTACTTAAGTTTTCTAGTGCAACATATAATTAAAAAAAAAAAAAAAAAAAACATTATGGCCCAGAGTCAATTAAATTGCTTTTTATGCTGTTTGCTATACTTTCCCAAGCCAATTTTGTTTGATCAAACAGATCATTTTGTTTTTTGCAATTAGTGCTTACAATTCGTTGATCTACAATTTTCCATTGATTTTCTATGGCGTTGAGATGTGGGGACTGTGCTGGCAATTGTAACATGTAAATATGGTTTTCTTGAAACCACGTCGTAACCGTATTGGACGTGTGCTTTGGGTCGTTGTCTTGCTGAAATATCCATTTCAGAGACATCTGATGGCAGCATTACATTTTGGAAAAGGTCACCACGGTACATAAAACGATCCCTTGTACCATCCATTTGAAGAATTTATCCCAGTACATTCCCTGAAAAACATCCCCACACCATTACCTTACCTTCTCCGTGTTTCACAGTAGCTTTGGTCTGACGTGGATTTAGTGCCTCTTTAGCTGGTCTGCGAGCACGACGGAAACCATCGGAACCCTTGAAATTGAATTTGGACTTGTCCAAAAAGAGTACGTTCCTCCATTTTCTTACGTTCCAGTTGATGTGGTCATGAGGAAATTTTAATCTTGGCAGCTTGTTTTTGGTTGAAATAGAAGGCTTTTTTACACCTTTGAAAAATTTTAGTCCACCATCAACAGATCGTCTGCTAATTATTGTTCTCGCGTTTACGTCGAGTTGGGCTCTTATTGCTTTTGATGAAATAAAAGGGTCTTTTTTATTTTGATTTTATTATTGCAGAATCCTCTCGTTTTGTTGTTTTTCTTGGTCTGTCACCTCGATGAACCGCTTGAAATGACTAGATTTGTTAGATTTTATGAATCGGCAAATCAATGATTTTGGAATGGAATATTTTTCCGATATTTTAATTTGATTCATTAAACTTTTATATTCCTTCGTGATTTTTTCTTTTATTTCTTTAGAGTATTTTTTTCCGACCATTTTACAAAAGTTGGCTAAGAACACTGATTAGCTTGCCCGTGAACTGAGTAACAGCTAACAAATAGATTTAACTGCAATCGTTTGCCAACAGCTTTAATATGAGCAATGGATTTTGTAGTTAACGTACTAACTTTTCTCTATTAATAAGAAAGAGAGATAACAGTAAAAAGTTGCTTTTGTTTTGGCAAGCAAAAAATTGGGTTAACTGTCCTTCTTATGTCATATTTAAATTGACCGTTATGAAAACTATATTCTCTTGTGGTCTTTTTAGAAGTACATACATAATGTATTAAATTTTGCAAATAAATGAACATGATTTGTTTAAGTTATTTATTTTTAAATGACATAAAGATGGAGGTAGTTTTAGTTGCTAATCAGCCCTATCATGAATTCCATCGTAGTCGGAATTTTTACGAATCCCGAAAAACTGTATCATGAAATCCGTTCGTAATGCAAAATTGTATGAGATTTTCCACTACGAACGGATTTCATGATACAGTTTTTCGGGATTCGTAAAAATTTCCGATTACGATGGAATTCATGATAGGGCTGAATGTTTTGGCCAACGCTGTATGCACATACATTGAAAAAATGGCTATCAACAAAAATATTTTAAAACTCATTGTTCTAAGCATTGCGCAAGAAACCGCTTTTGAAAACGTGGTATAATGAAAATTATCAGAAATAAGAAAATTAAAAAACCGAAGAAGAAAGAACGTTTTTTTTTTTTAATATGAAAACCTTTAGAGCAATGTTAATACGACATATTCCAACAATTAAAAAGAGGCTGGGAGACGACCCAGTCATGCTTAAAAGTTTGCAGGTTTTCGTGTTTTGTTAAAAAAGTTGTCAGTTGAATTATTCTTAAAAATTTAAAAATTACCAACAATATTCTGCATAACCAAAAAGTTCACCTTTTTTTTTAATTGCTATGGTAGAAAAAACACCCACTCAATTTTTTCAGAGTCCTTTCTGCATTATTATCTGCACAACAAAATTTATTTGAAGTCGATATCTCTATTGGTTCTTGAGCTATGGATGACGAACAAAATTCGCGAACGTACGTACAAACGCACGCACAGACATATTTCTGAAAATCTTTTATTTCGACTCTAGGGACCTTGAAACGTCGGGAAATGTCAAAATTTTCAATTCGACAAATCGGACCGATTGCAATAACTTCCTATGGGAAGTTAAAAATGTTTTTTTTTTTAATTTCCTCAAGTAATTTTCAGATGGGATTTTTCAAAACTCAAAACTATTTTAGGATATACATATGTACATATACGAGTATTTTAATAATAATATAGGTATACATTTTAGGTATGCTCCTTTTTATTCATGACAGTTTGGAATCAGTTTCAGCCCTGTGATAAAAAAAAATAGATTTATAATAGAGCCTTTATGAACACAATTGCAGAATTCATACTGTTTGGGTACTTTAATGAACGCAATTTTAGCAGAACTGCAAAGTTGTACAATTCAGAACTAAGCCGTTGTCTCACTTTTAAATCGTTTTACTGTTCGATGCCTTAATTATTATTTCTGGTAAATTCTTTCAAAGTACATAACTTTCCAATTTCTTAAATTCAAATTCTCAATCGGACATTACCTACCACCTGAAGATTTTAGGTTAAACTCCAAATCCAACTTAGGCATAATGACTCTTTTAACATTTGTATTTTGTTAATTCAGCGAAAGGAAATATGTATGTATGTATGTACATTAGACACACGAACTTCTAAGAGTCATCATCATCATTACATTAACATTACCATTATCCAGCTTAACCATCCATCAGAAGTTGAAGTTTGCTGCACTTCCTTCCTTTTATGCTGAATCATTTGCAAACAACAATAACACCAAGAATAGTGCAAAATAAAATTAAAAATAAAAATAAAAAACAAGTTAAAAAAGGTGTGCAATAAACCTGCGTGTCATTGTTACATCCAGTGGATACTTACAATGCGCTTAATTGCACAGGAAATCTATTTTCAATGATGGAACACAAATTCGCATTTTGTTATTATTTTTTTTTTGTACTGCTATTCGGCGCCAGTGTTGATAATAAATCCTAGAGTGTCGTCGATTGTTACATTAGTTCTGTATTTAAACTGTCATTATTATTAGGTACTCGTATTCCGTACGCCGTTTGTCGCATTGTAGAGAGCTCAAGGCCTATTCGGCTACGGCATGCAGACACAGAGAAGATAAAAGATTTGTATCTACTTTTGTTCAAAACGCAATTACATTCTGGCACTTGATTGCATTGGATTGGAGAGAGACGGAGGATGTATTAACTGTTTAAATGCTTTAGTATTCACGTTATGTAGTCTATATATAAGTATGTACATACATATATACGGAAAGGTTTCTGAGCTGAGTGTGTGGTACTTTCAAAAAACTGTCATTTAAAAAAAAAAATCATTTCACAGCTTAGTGAAGATAGAGTGCTACTTGAAAGTTTATTGCACTTCTTAGATATTTTTCATTTGAAAACTAAAACTGAAAAGAGAAAAATAACTTCAAGAGCAGGAGGATTACCATGACAATGATTTTGTTATGGTAATGACTTTGTTGGAGGTATATAAGCCCTACGTAGGCTGGGTGGAATCCTAGATACTTTTGAGTGTTTTTTAATTGAAAATATATGTACATTATGATGTTGGAGGAAAAGAATATTTTCAAAACAGCTTAAGATAAAAACACAGACCATTAAATAAAATCCTAAAGACAGTGTTGAAAACTTAAGCCCACCATGAAGTTTTCAGATGCACAATATGCTACTGTCACGACTCATATTTTAAACGGCTGTATTGCTTTTGGATTAAAAAATACAGATATCTGGTTCAAAACGATTATATCTAACAACCCTTCAAATGAACGTTTTAACTGCGAAGTTAAACATTAACAGAAATGCAACTCGCCACTGTTAAAAGTATTATCCAAGGCCTTTTTCAAATTCTTAAGTAAAGCAAATATATTTATTCACTAAAAATTGTGTATTGATAAAAAAGAAGCTTCTATTCATATTATACTATAAGCATTGTACTCCCATAATTTGAAATCTTTTATTTTATTGACACTTCCACAACTTAAGAACACTAATTTTGAATAATCAAACCTTCATACGAAAAGGCCAGCTTTGCAAAATCACCATGTTTAACATACTTCTTTGATTTGTCTCCTCTCCTCCAGTGGTAGGTTTATACTTTTATAGACTATAAAACTAAATCGTTTGGATTCGTAGGATATTCAAAGAAATGGTGGATATATGTACTCAAACGTTTTCCTTGCAACGATAAATGAGTTGAAAGTTAAATTAAAAATAGAATTCATATTATAATAGAAATAATGATGAAACAATCGAAATGCTATTCCATTTCTATTTCATTTAAATTCAAGAAGTTAAACGACGATTTTGTGTCAAAATTCCATTACATGTGGTGAAAACATGCTTCTTAATTTTCTACATGTACTGTTTTTCTTAGAACAAACTTAAAAACTGGAATTTTTGTTTTCTATAATCCTAAAACCTATCTTCCTCCAAGAAAATTAAAATGTTTGCACAAACTATCAAATTCGTCCTCAACTTCTACCTGCTGACCGTGTTTTTAAATTGCTTTATTGATTCAGGTAAAAGTCTTTGGGAGGCGTAAACGTGTTTTTATTGCTTTTTTCCCGTTTAAAAAGGATAAATTTACCTGATTGCTTTGCTTTCACATTCTGTATAAATATGTCGTTCTTTTTCGAAAAATCTTTCAGAAGTAGTTCAAACTGTGCCAAAGAAAGATCCTAGATCCATGCATAGCTATTAAGGTTCTTACAATTGTCTCTTACTTGTTTAGAAAGCAATCTAACGAATTCCATTTTTTTTTTTTACTTTTGCAATTTCAGAATTTCTTCAGAAACGAAATATATCTACAAATAACAGATAAAGATTTAGGCGATGGGTGAATTAGAAGAAAAAGAAACACCCCCAACAGAACCACAATCACATGATCATCATCCCGAAGCTGAAGAACCTAAAGAAACTGACAAAATGCTCGAACAAAAAAACACAAAAATTGCAATAGAAGATGCGTTGACAAAACGGAGAAGTCCCACACCAGAAAAAGAAAAGAAGACTCCCAATGGCGAAGAAATAATCAATATACCCGAGGGGGCAGCAGGAGCGGGCAGTGGCGGCGGAGATGATAAAACAAATAATTCTTCAAATGACATCGAAAATAATAAACTAAATCCAGTCACAAAAGAGGGCCGAGAAGTGAAACCAAAGAAAATCCCTATCGGTGGCATCAAAATGCCAGGATTTTTTACAAAAGCAAAGCCACGTGGTGATGGGGATGGTGCTGAAGGCGAGCTATTAGAAAAGGAGCCCAAGGAGACATCGCCAACGATTGAAGAGAAACCCATCAAGAGCGATGAGAAACAAAGATCCGGTTTGGGTGACAGAATTAGAAGTTTCTTTGTGCGAAAACCTAAGCCATCCGCTGATGACACAGCCAAAAGTGGTAAGTTTTTGAGGTTTGCATTGTCTCGCTTGACGTGTTTTAAAAAACTTGATTGTTTGTTTTCAGATTTAACTGCTGAAGCAGCTGATGAAAATAATGGACCACCGCAAAAGCGCGGACTTTTGAATGCAATCAAACTCCCAATTGCCAATATGATTCCAAAGAAAAAGACTGACGACGATGTCGAACTCGGCAATGGTCCAGGCACCAAAGCTGGACTAGCTTCAATGGAAACTTTAGATGATTCGTTGAAAGACCAAGATACCGTCGATAAAGCACCAACAAAGAAAGACGACGATGTTAGCAAAATGAAGGGAAGCCAAGAGATTAAAACTGAGGTAAGTCATAAGTCAACCATCATAACAAAAGAAAATAGAAAGATCTTAACTTTCAATATTGTTTAATTTATTTTTCAGAAATCCGAAGAGGAAGAAGAAGTTGTCTCATGCTTTGATCGTATTCGGTCATATCGTTGCTCCGTAGATGATGCTCTTATAACACTGGGAATCCTGCTCATTGTAGTTATGCTTGCCGTCATAGGCTATGTACTGTCCAGTGACTCACAATCATCTCCACCTCTGAGAGAGGGCCGCTATATCGATGCTGTCACAGGATGTGGCATGGTTGAGGGCTTGAAAGAGGACGGAGCATTCGCCTTCCGAGGTATTCCCTACGCACTGCCACCGATTGGCGAGAACCGATTCAAACCTGCCCAACTTATCGAGGGTATCGACGATTGCTGGAATGGAACATTAAAAGCCCACAATGCCACAGAAGTTTGCTCCCAAATGCTCAGCAATTCAACAATCGTTGGTGTAGAAGACTGTTTGACATTGGATGTTATCACGCCTCACATTCGCTACGACAATCCTCTGCCAGTAGTTGTGCTCATTGGTGCTGATTCATTCACTGGTGGTTCACCAGGAATTCTTAGACCATCTGCAAGGTACGCCCGCTCACATGATGTCATTTTTGTTCGACCAAACTTCCGAATGGGCGTATTTGGTTTCCTAGCTCTGGATGTGCTCACTAAAGACGCGTACCCAAGGACGTCGGGAAATTATGCCCTTACTGATATTGTCGCTGCTCTTAATTGGATTAAACTGAACATTGCTCACTTTGGTGGCGATCCAAAGTCTGTGACACTGTTCGGACATCGAGCTGGAGCAACGATGGTATCTGCGTTGGTTACGTCTCGTAAAGTAAAGAATTTGTACACTCGCGCCTGGGTAACATCTGGTTCGGCGGTAATGCCGGGTCGTGGTCTTATGGAATCCGAACGACGCAATCAGGATTTCTTAAATCAAATTCAATGCACTGAGATCAAATGTCTGCAAAATGCTACCGTCAATGAAATATGGCAAGCTACTCCAGATACCTGGTTGCACTTCCCTGCTGATCTGCCTGGCAAGGATGAAAATACCACCGCCCGTCATGAATGGCTTGTTCTTGACGGAAACATTCTTCAGCAACATCCAGCTGACATTTGGAAAGAACAAATTAACGGAAAACCAAAACTCGTCATGGGAACAACAGCACATGAAAGTCACACCGAAAAGCTTCGCATGCGTCACTCGAACTGGACAGAAGAAGAAGTGCGCAATTTCATCGGAAACACCAAAATTGGGGCCCTGAATCTTACTGACGAAGCTATTAAACGATACAATGCCACCTATCAAGGTCTTGTTGCAATGATCTCGGACATCCGAACAATTTGTCCCCTATTAACTAATGCCCGACTCCAGCCCACCGTACCATTCTATGTTGCAACACAAGGAGAGGGTCCTGATGGCCTGGCAAAGGTTGATGTCGATGTTCAAGCGATCTTAGGACGCTATGAGCCACATACAGTTGAACAGCGAAGGTATGTCTCATCCATGCAACAGCTTTTCTATTATTATGTCTCACATGGTGAGATCCCGCAATATAATCAAGGAAAGCGAGTGTTGAATATGGGACAGGACCCCCTCTCACAGGAGGACTACCCTAATTGCAATTTCTGGATCAGCCACGATATAGTGCCGCGGTATGCGCGAATCGATTAGACATTTTCACAATAATGTTCTCTTCCTCAACTCTCTCTTCTATCCCGCTCTCATTAGGCTCTCTTTAAAAAAAAATAATTTTTAAAGTTATTAAATATTAAAAAAAATATATAAAATCCAAAAAAAATCGTACGGACACAAAAAAAAAGAAAACAAAATATTTTATACTAAATATTAGCATTTTGAAACTGTATTTAAACTTTTTATGTATTTATATTTAATTAAGGTTTTTTACTTTTATAGTTTCTTAGATTTTAGTTTTTTTTATATACGTGGTATAAAAATTTGTCGTTCTATTTAAAATTTTTAAAAATAATAAATGGTTGACTAAAGTGTATAAACAAATTAAAATAATAATAAAAAAAACAAAACAGTGAAATGTTTAAACAAAATATTATTAGTTAAAAATTAAATAAAAACAAATTAATCTTTTTTTTTTAATTAAAAAGAAAACGATATATGTGTATAACGGAGGCAAAAACTTTTATAACTTTAATGAAATTTGAGACTGGCTTCGTTAAAAAATAATTAATATAAATATTTAATATTTTAATAAGATTTGTTTTTTTTGTTAATAAAAAAAAACATCAAAAACAACGTGAAAATAAAACGCATTTTTTTAATTTAAAATCTAATGTCAAAATGTCTTTAAATTTTTGTGTATTCCATAAAACAAAAGAATACATTCTTGTTAAACAATATCAAACAACATTTAATTTTAATAATAACCATATTGCATTTTTCAAAATAAATACAAAAAGAGACAGGCATGAAAATGAACAATTTACGATATACATGACAACAATAAAAGTAATTTTTATGTATGTATAATATTATCTTTAATAAATTAAACTAATATGAAATGAAAAATTCCAAGAAAAAATAAAATATAAAACAAAATAAATGGTGGATAATATTATATTGAATATTTAAAGATTTAATAAAAAAAAAATAAGAAAACAAAAATGTGTTTTTACCTTACTTATAGTCTAAGAGCCGGAAGCAAATTTTGGGAGTGGAGTGATAACCAAAATATATATACATGTATGTGTAGATATACGCAACATTATGCCAAAATCAACCGTCTTGCAGGTTTTTTTTTCAGCCGGGGCGGGGGTGGGGGTTCGAAAATGGTCATTTTTCCGATTTTGGGGTCGAAGTGATAACCACTTAAATGCATATATAAACAATAGGGGATAGTGCCCTGATGTCAAAAAAGTGAGTCCAAGACGTTTTGCTTTCAGCCTTCCCCTTGCCAGACGGCCGCCAAAATGCGCGAAAATCAACTTTTTGGGTCGAAGTGATAACCACTTAAATTAATATATAATCAATAGTAGATGGTCCACCGATGTCAGAAAAGTGTGTCCAAGACGTTTTACTTTCAGCCTTCCCCTTGCCAGACGGCCGCCAAAATGCGCGAAAATCAACTTTTTGGGTCGAAATGATAACCACATGAATGATACATTAGAAATCAGAAAAATTCTCCTGATTGTAAAAATGTGTGTCCAAGACGTTTTACTTTCAGCCTTCCCCTTGCCAGACGCATTTTAACACTTTTTAACAGAATTTTTCAACTTAAATCATTTAATAACTTTTTTCCTATTAACCATAACCAAAACTGAATTTTTCAACTTAAATCATTTAATAACTTTTTTCCTATTGCGTCTGGCAAGGGGAATGCTGAAAGCAAAACGTCTTGGACACACATTTTTAGAATCAGGGTAATTTGTCTGATATTTTGGCCCTACTATGTAACTCGATTCTACAATGAAATTGCTCGAATTCGAAAAATTGGTACTATGTATCTGTTTGACTACTTTCGAACATACGAGAATCGAATAGTTCTAGTAGTGCCAACTATATTCTTATGAACTTTCGAATAAACGAGGAACTACGTAACTCGAAAGTAGAATTCAAAATAAGGCAAAATCGAAAATAATCACTCTACATCAAATGTGTTTGCGAACGAAGTTTTTTTTTGTCAAAGTGTAAGTAAAATGTTATACATTATTAATATGCAATTGGAATTTGAAAGTTTTTCATTCAACTTTTTGTGTTTTATTATTTTACCACCCCAATTACACCGGGAATTCGTGATTTTTGCCAAAAATAGCGTTTGGACTTTCGTTGTTATTCATTCCTCATTCATTTCAAAATTCATCATCACCGGGCACAAATTGACTCTTTCTATTGAAGTCAAAACTTCGGCAAGTATTTTTGACATGGTTTGCTGTGCACGTCCAGCGTTCTCGTCACCACCGATTTGGTTTTGGTAACCTTTTGTTGCTTCAATGCTGCTGATAACTTAATGATAATCGGAAAAGCATTTTGTCTTCTGCGAGTAGTCATGTCGGATGATATGGTGTTAAGTAAGAACATAAATCCGTCTTTAGAAAGACGATAGTTCTTAACAAAACTAAAACAAAAGTATATATTTTTCATTAAGAATGCGTTCAAATATTCTACCGTATAAATAAATAACTTTTAACCAAATAACTTTTTTCTTGGCTATAAAAACATCGAGTGTAGCTTCAGTGACGAATACTAAGGTGCGTTGAAATTTGGTTCAATAAAAACATGAATGCATCTTTTGAAAGGAGGTAATTTTTAACAAAGCTGAAATAATGTAGATTGGATTAAAAATGCGTTCAAATAGATGCTCAATATGGGTAAACCTTTTCTCGCTAAGCTCGATTATGTTGGAATTGTCTCTGATTCGCCTTCTTTCTATTTGTTCAATTCGTTCCGGATTTTCTTCAGAATCTAACCAAATTGCGACACTGTCCATTTGTATTTGTTTTTATTATTGTTTTGATTGATTTTTTTCACAAAGATTAATTGACTTTTATTCACAGAAGATTGTTTTGTTTTTTTTATCTAATGTCACACATAACGAGACTCGTTCGAAAATCGGAAATTTTGTGGGAAATACTTGGTATTACCGGCATCCGATTCTATTTTCATAGATAGTACCACTCGAAAGTAGAATCGGAAATGAGTTTCGAATAGAATCAAAAGTAGAATCGAGTTACATAGTAGGGCCCGTCCGGAAATGTGTTAGCTCTTTTTTTGTAATCTTCTGAGATTTCTTCTCGACTGTTCTGTGGAAGTTTTTCTTCAGGCCCAGATCTTCTGCCATCCTGAGTAAAAAAAAACATCCCATTCCATTGCATGTCTCGCAATAGATGTGACCAATCCACTGCGACTTTTTCTAGCGGATAATGATGTAAATAGAAATTTGACCATTTTCGGATGGGGTTCTTGGTTGGGGATCACATTCGTCAAGAAAATCTTAAGGATGTTTCGGAGGCATCTTTTCACAAATAATTGCAGGGGCCTGATTATGAGGTTCGCGGCGAATCGTTTTGCTAGCGAGTTTGCCATTTTTCAATTATTGCTTTCGCTTTCGCCTTCTTCGTTTTGAATTCGACCAATTAACGAATTCGAATGCGAGTTTGAAATGTCATAATGTTTGTTGGCGAGTTGAATCCGATAGCTTTTTTTTGGCGGATTCAAAGGCGAAAGAGTGTTTATTATTATTCAGTGTTCTATTTCGTGGATTATTTCTTTATTTTAATTTAAAAATGTGAGTTAGCTTTATTTTAATTTTCTTATAATTTATCCACAATAAAATATAAAATTTTAAAATTCATTCAAGGAACGATGTTCCTGTTCATTCATTTTAAAATTTATTATTTTTGGGCACAACTTTCTCTCAAGAATTTTAAGAGTTTCAGACAAAACGTTTGAGACTGTTGGTTGTGCCATTCCAAGGAGTACGTCTTGTCCAACTTCTTTTTGGTACGATCCCTCAACAAGAAATCTCATAGTAGCGGCAAGCTTTAAAATTGAAGGAATGCCGTTGCTGTTCTGATCCTTGAATTCCTCACTGATCTCTTGCAAAATGAAGACAAAAGCTTCTTTCGAAAGTCGAAATAGTTTGATAAATCTATTAAAGTGTGTAGATTAATTGATTTATTTGATTTAAATTAAAAGGAAACAATACTTACTCAGTTGAAGGGAGATCCAGAGGAGAAGATTTGCTTCTTAGTAGTCTCCTGGACACCCGTAATCCTGAGGATTCCTCAAATTCCTCCCTTTCAGAATAAATATACACCATAATTGATTCCATTTTTTAATTTTAATATTGTTTATTAAATAAATCACCGCAAATTTCACAAATTCAATCAAAACAAAACAAAATTTGTAGAAAGCTGTCAAACCACAAGTGTCAAATCACTGGAATATAGAGAGAAAAAGTCAAACCAAAGTGTCAAATCACTGGAATATAGGAAGAACTATCGGGTGATTTTTTAAGAGCTTGAGAACTTTTTTAAAAAAAAAACGCATAAAATTTGCAAAATCTCATCGATTCTTTATTTGAAACGTTAGATTGGTCCATGACATTTACTTTTTGAAGATAATTTCATTTAAATGTTGACCGCGGCTGCGTCTTAGGTGGTCCATTCGGAAAGTCCAATTTTGGGTAACTTTTTCGAGCATTTCGGCCGGAATAGCCCGAATTTCTTCGGAAATGTTGTCTTCCAAAGCTGGAATAGTTGCTGGCTTATTTGTGTAGACTTTAGACTTGACGTAGCCCCACAAAAAATAGTCTAAAGGCGTCAAATCGCATGATCTTGGTGGCCAACTTACCGGTCCATTCCTTGAGATGAATTGTTCTCCGAAGTTTTCCCTCAAAATGGCCATAGAATCGCGAGCTGTGTGGCATGTAGCGCCATCTTGTTGAAACCACATGTCAACCAAGTTTAGTTCTTCCATTTTTGGCAACAAAAAGTTTGTTAGCATTGAACGATAGCGATCGCCATTCACCGTAACGTTGCGTCCAACAGCATCTTTGAAAAAATACGGTCCAATGATTCCACCAGCGTACAAACCATACCAAACAGTGCATTTTTCGGGATGCATGGGCAGTTCTTGAACGGCTTCTGGTTGCTCTTCACTCCAAATGCGGCAATTTTGCTTATTTACGTAGCCATTCAACCAGAAATGAGCCTCATCGCTGAACAAAATTTGTCGATAAAAAAGCGCGAAACACATTTCGAACCGAACACTGATTTTGGTAATAAAATTCAATGATTTGCAAGCGTTGCAATACGAAGAATACGTTGGAAATACGAAGCGAGTCGAATTTGAAAGGTCGAATTGAAAACGATCCGCCGCGAACCTCATAATCAGGTCCCAGTTTATGTTGACAGAGTCGTTCACTTTCCACTGCATGCGTTACTCTTCCTTTTGGGAGCATACCAAAAGCAACTTTGCTTTGCTTATTCGGCAGTTAACTTCTTCATAGGTTTATAATTATTATAGTTTTGAAAATACTACTTTTTGTTCGACAACGATTTTTTTGCGAAAAACTGAAAAAAATCATTTTCGAGATTTATTCATCAATTGAAATTAATTTGTGATGGGCTGGGTCGAAATTCTGTAACTTTACTTTTTCACCAATGTTTCCTAAACGAGAGCTCGCAGAAGCTTTTGGTTTGGAGTTAGAGGTAGAGTATTAAAATACCTTCCTTTTGATGTCAATCTCGATTGGGTGGGAAATAGTTTTATAGTTTTGAAAATACTACTTTTTTCGGCAAGGGGTTGTTAGCCCACTATTTTTAGAAAAACTGACAAAAATCATTTTTGAGATTTATGATTTTAAGATTTATCAATTAAAAGGTGGGTCGATGCTCTATATTCAGCCTTATCGGGAATTCCTAAGAAAATATTTTTCCCTAGGAATTTTTCCCTTCCCGGGAACAAGTTCCTACTATCGGGAATTCCCCACGGAATTCTTTTTCCTTGGGAACAAATTTTGCCAACATGAAAATAATAAATTAATTTTCGAACATAGTTTTGGAATGATTTGACAGTCGGTTCTAAGTTAAAAAAAAATGTTTGTTTTCGTCCTAGACCTAATCCCTAATTAAAAATGAACAAGTGAACAAAGATAAGGCGAAGTTTAAGAGATCATTCAAATTCATTAGAACTACCACAGTGGCATTATAGAAATATTTATAGATAGAAAAAAATTATTATTTTTTCGAAAGCCCTGACAAATATCTTGTTTTTTTTTCGACCGATTCTCCTAAGGCACAAATTCGTATTATCATTTCCTCCAACGCACTGAATTTATACTCCTTGTTTGGGGCTCCACCACCGGTTGCTTTTTTTGTCTCTTGCTTTCAGACATTTTCTTCCTCACGTATTATTTTTTATCAAGCCATACCTTATTTAAAAAAAAAAGCATGGTTATCAACTTATCACTTACTTTTCATTCAGGAATAGATTTTGTTGGTGGGCCCAAACTGTTAAGTTCTTTTTCCACTTCTTTCCAAAATGTTGATATGTACATCTTCCTTAGACAAGGGCGGATCCAGACACACAAACGTCAAACACTAAACAAAACCTATTCACAATCGTATATTGATTAGTATTCACAATGGGTGAAAAATTATCATTTGATACTCATAATACCTAATTATCAATAAATTGATAGAAGTTATCAGTTATCAAATAATTGATATTTGATAGCTATAATAGGGCTGATAGAGTTGCCGATAGGTATTTTTCCATAGGATTTTTTCCCATTTTCGAAAAGTTCCCGATACCAATTTTTTTTAATATGGGAACAAATCCATGGGAAAAGAAGTTCTCGATAACCCCAATTATGGTGAAAACCGCATTTTGCTTCGAGGCTTGGTTGAGGAAATACAATAATCGAAGGATAATTTCTGATGGGCTGGGTCGAAATTCTGTAACTTTACTTTTACACCAATGTTTCCGAACCGAGAGCTCGCAGAAGCTTTTGGTTTGCACCTTCTTTTGGGACAACACTTCCTAGGTACGGTAAGCTTTCCAACGCTTCAACCAGCTGGCCTGTAATGCTGAGAGTCTTTGTTTTTCTATTGTTTATCCTTTGCTCAAATTTGTTCGCTTCCTCGTAATAACTTACTATCATGAATAATCCGTATTCCTCGTAATAACTATCAGGAATAATAAAGGTAAATACCCCTTTCGAACTCCAACATTGATTTCGAAGTTTTTAGATATCTTTCCATTGTGTAAGACTTGTCGAGTTGCACCCTCGTAGGTAGCTTTGATAAATGGCGATAAGCTTCTCTGATATATATCCCATGTGCCAAGGTTAGACTCTAGTCTTTTCAATTAATAATAATCAATAAAAAGAAGATGAAGAGATAAAAAGAGTTCTACGTGTTAGATTATAATATTTAAGGTATGATCGATGCAGGAAGAGCCGATTTCATCTTTATCGAAGGTTCCAAATGTTCCTTGATTCGAGCCGTTCCGTATTCTCATTTCATCTTTATCGAAAGTTAAAACCAGATGTTCCTTGATTCATTACTAAAATATTTTGACCATTATCTTAGTCACTGCAGGAAGGACACAGAGACTTCTCCAAATGTCGCAATCCCTTTTTTACAATTTGATGATCATCCCTTTTTTCCACATTCCAATTTCATAGCAATTAAAGATATTATTGATTAAAAAAGCAGGCAATTCACAAGACGTTAATAGAAACGGCGCATGTTTAATGGATTTTTTAAAGGTGCAGCAACATGTTAGCGCATCAGAAAAGTTATTATAAAGGTCTTGCCCCCGGCTAAACGCGGTGTTAGAACTTTTTTGTACGATTTGATTTGAAACCTAAAATAGACTTCTTTTCCTTTTGGGTAGATTTACACAAAAGAATGCTCTAACCAATTGCATGCCGATTGAAGTTGTGTCTAGTCCAATCATATCTAACAAAAGAGCTTAAATCGAAAAGTCTATCCTAATTGTCTTTTAAGCAAAAACTAAATATAATATATTTATTTCTGAAAGATAAACGGTAGTTCTTTTACTATGTTATTTGTATTAATATTTATTATTTGTTTATTAATCTGACAGACTTATTATTTATGACATTTTACCCTTTCTATAGCAGTCGTATAAAATTGATATGATCGCTATTTCACTATCATCTGTGTACAGACGTAGTTTAGTAACTAATTTAATTATAGATAAGTTATCTGTTCTTGTGAACATTTGCTGAGTGTGTTTTACCCTTTTTTTTTATAAAAAAAAGTTCTTTATTTTGTTTAACATAAGCTACTTATAACTTATCTTATTTTCATTCACACTTTCCTCTGATATGAAAAATTAATTATTGTTATTGCTTTTGTTGAATAATCGTTTGTTGGGCGATACGGGCTAGAAATGAATAGCTACAATTTAATGAGAAAATAATGGCAAAAGCGTTATAAAATCGTTGACATAGTCATTTTGACGACGAAATTGTTTGATTCTTGAACAAAAAATCGATGCATTTCAAGTATTCCAAATATTTTTTTAGAGAATAGGTAGGGACATATCACTTGGTGGATAGTTAAGTTACTTTATTTGATAAATTTTATTAATGAAATGAAAAAAATAATTTGCACGTTAAAAAACAAAATAAATAAGGTTTTCAGGAATTTGTTTTAGCAAAGAATTTGAATTATTAAAACTTTTATACAATGGATGGGTTACTAATTTTATTCATAGTTTTTCCTAAAATGAGGTTGCTAAGAGTCTTTACGTAGTTTAAATTTTCACAACTTGCTACATTCTTCTTCTTAGACAGCAGCGAAATAAATAAAATTAAAATTAATCCCATAAGAAAGGTACAAACAAAAGTATTTATACATAATATGCAGCTTAAAGTTGTAATGCTTCCTAAAATCACAATGTTATTTATGAAGGTTATGTAAAGTTGAATATGGACATTTTAAGATAAACGCGGACTTTTCAAAGACGGATTTACGAGCTTTATCTCTAACGTAGGGATAAAATTCAGTTAATGTTAAAAATGACAATTAAACATTGGATCATCGCTTATCTCCTAGATGTTCCAATTCTCTACCGATTATTCTAATATCCAAGTCTTTAAGCTTATAAAACTACAAAGATAAAGTGTTCATCTCAAGTGGTACTTCAAAAACAAAAATGAAGTAATTTAAAACAAAAAGAGAAACTAACGCAAGAACAAGATTACGTAAAAATGTGGACTCATTCCGAGCTTTGAGTCCCATACACAAAAAATCAAATTAATTGTTTAAAGAACAAATCAAGATTAAATTATCAGTTTAAGAATAAAAATTTAAGAAACGATATGGAGAATCAATGATTGATATTGTCTAATCAAAATGGTTTTTCCAAATATGAACTATGTACCTTCTTTATTAAGTAATAGGCTATCAATATTTGTTTGATTTTTGGTATATAAACCAAAATTTGGGCCTTAGAAGTGGTCAGTTTAAGTTGTCTACGCAAAAATAGTTGACTAAACCAATATGAAAGGCTTCATTTTCGTAGTACTTTTGGCTGTTGCCCTATCGTCTGCAGGAGCTGCTAATCCCAGACCACGCATCACCAATGGCCTTACAGCCAAAACAGGACAATTTAACTTCCAAGTTGGTTTGGAAATGAGGATGAGCCTTTTGACTGGCCAATGGTGTGGAGGATCCTTGATCTCTCCCGAATGGATAGTAACCGCTGCTCATTGTACAGATGGGTAAGTATATATTTTCATCCTGTAAGGACAGAAAAATCTCATATTGATATTAACATCTTTTATATAGGGCTAAATCCATTAAAGCTTATTTGGGAAGCACCCATCAGCGATCAGGCATCAAAGTTAAGGTTTTAGAAACAATCATTCACAGCGGATGGAATGAAACCACTGTTGCCAACGACATTTCCCTTTTGCGCATTGAACCTGTCACTTTAGGGCCAACAATTAACACCGTCAAATTGCCTGCTGTATCCAATAGCTTCTTTACTAAAAAATACTTGAACGAGAAGGTCATTGCTTCCGGTTGGGGTATGATTAACGACGGTAAGTTTTCTTTTCTTTCATTATTATCAGATTGTTCATATAGCTTTTTTACCAAATTTTGAAAATATACAGAAGGAGATTCAAGTGAGGAGTTGCAGTACGCTGAAATGCAAGTCGTATCTAACTCCGTGTGCCTCCGTCATTATGGTTATGCTATTAAATCTTCAAACATTTGCGCCCAAGGACCAATTGGAACATCTACATGCTCAGGAGATTCAGGTGGCCCACTTGTTACCGAATCAACTAACACACTTATTGGTCTAACTTCCTTTGGTGCTGCTATGGGTTGCACTCTTGGTTTGCCAGAGGCTTTCACTCGCATCAGCAGCTACAGGTCGTGGATCTTGGAGCAAACTGGTGTGTAGACATAATGCACAAAGAATTTCATGTACAGAATTGGATCAAATTTTGAAATAAAAAAGTGAAATTGAAAATGCATATCTAAAAATTTATTTTAAACTTAAATGCAACAACGAATCCAATTGGTAATGTAAATAAACTCATATAAACGACAGAAGGTGAAAATACCATTTATCGTTGACATTTATAACATGTTTGCAAACATCCAAATAATGAGGAATCTTAATCAGCTTCAAAAACGACAAAAGTATTGATATAATGCTCAATGTTCTTTATTTTACATATTGTTGTTTGCACAGTAAAGATTTTAATTAGATGTATTTCGTTTTACCAAGATATTCCTGAAATATCTTTTATCCAACTAAGATAGAAAGTTATTCTTGAGAAACCGTCAGGAAGACCAGCCTCACAGTCGCCAGCTCCAAATGTAGTAACACCAAGCAGTAGTCGGTTGTTTTCTAAAACCAACGGTCCTCCAGAATCACCAGAGCACGTAGCTCCAGTATTCTTTGTACTTGTGCACATAATTGAAGGGTCCTTGGCATTTGATCCATAAACATTTGCGCAATCTTGTGGGTCGATAACTGACATAATGGTGTACTTCATTAAATTTCCGTCCCATCCCGTAGCAACAACTCGGGCACCTGTCCACAATTGCTGATAGCCATTCAAAGATGGCAGGGAAGCTGGTGCAATATTGACGTTATAATCAACCCATTGTATCTTAACCAATGCAATGTCACCATTTTGCTTGCCATAGTTAGGATGAATATGGGTTTGATAGCCCCAGGTTACCC
Source organism: Eupeodes latifasciatus (assembly GCA_920104205.1). Classification (NCBI taxonomy): domain Eukaryota; kingdom Metazoa; phylum Arthropoda; class Insecta; order Diptera; family Syrphidae; genus Eupeodes; species Eupeodes latifasciatus. Next base: position 128,624,430 of record OV049926.1, on the reverse strand, counting down.
TTAAGGGTGAATCAAATTTAACACTTCCCAGGCGTACTTCGATTGTTTTAGCTCTATAAGAAATATGTTATAAATATTATGTGATTTTTTAATTAATTTATTATATGTTAGTTATTTACCCGCTAGTACAATGTGCAGCAGTTACTATCCATTCATTCCCGATAAGTGTTGCACCACAAAAGGCATACAAACCATCTCCGAAACCAACAATAATCGAAGCATGATAAGGATATTGTCCTGCCATGGCAATATTTCCTTTTTTAATGCGACTTACGCCAAACATAGGGTTTTTAGGAGGAGCTTTTGGTATTACCTCACTTCGGTTTCCTATCTTAAGTTTAGGAGAAATCTCTCCATTGGGTTCAAGTTGAACTTCATGGTAAGATACGGCTGCTTTATCGTTAGCACAAACTGAAAGTGCAACGGCAATCAAATACGTTAAGACAAAGATTAAGTTCATATTAAATTTTAAACTGAAACTAAGTCATTCGTTTTGAATTTAAAGTATTTATAGGCTACAGAAAGTTATTTAAAAAAAAGCCTTTAAAGCAGACCTAACAGATAACAAATAAATTGTGTTGATTAACTAGGTAAATTAACTAGGTACATACGGTATGTGTGCTTTGGTTATTTAATTACAGATCGAATTTAATGAAGCTATTTTTAACTTTTAAAGTTAAAGGCTGTTTGAAGCTGACAAACAAAATAAATAACACCGTTCCCTACCGTAACGATATTACGATATTCATATTTGTTTATTAATTAACTAGCCGACCCGTGCTCGCGTTGCTTCGCAAATTGTAACCACGAACATTTTTTGAATATTAGTATTAGCATATGAAAAAATTTCTCAATGGGACTGAGCATATTTTTTACAATAATATTAATTTTAGTTTATAATCAAAAAACACTTCCTTACCGAAATTAACACTTTAGAAAAAAAACTTAAGTAAAATATTACGTAGTAAAGGCCGAGCCGCACGTGAATACAAACAAAATACAAAACCATTTCAATTTTTTAGTTGAAAACAGAACGAAACTTTTGTCTATTTTCTTCTTTTCTTTTTTTTTATTCATACCTAAAAACGTTTATTTGCAACCGAAAAATATAGTTTGCGGTAAAAAAAAAAACAAATTTGTGTTTTTAATGTTCTCATACATCTATAGGTATGCGTGTGTAAATATCCATAGACACATTTTTTTATTCATCTGCTCATGTTCAGTGCAGTGCAACTGAATTAACCTACCTACATTTGTGTGCTCTTTTTATCGACGTCATTGTAAGTACCTTCTTCGAGTTATTTGTAAAGAAAATTTTAACTTAATTTCAGTTTTATTGTTCGAGGAAGTGATACAAAATTGGTAATTCAAGCTATTATAATAGAACTTTTTTTATTTTTAAATTGGAAGAATTATAATTTATTCACTTCCTTGAACCAGAAAAATAAAAAAGATCTAATTTTTCTTTAGATAAATCGGCATTTCATGTGCACGGCACTGTAGTTAATTAAATGTCCATAAAAATAAATAAATCGGGTGGCGCAACAGTCCGTTGAGAACTAGGGCCTAGTGACTTACAACTCTCAACCATTCCTGTGTGCGTGTACTGTTGTCAGGGATGGAGGGGACCTACAGTTTTAAGCTGAATCCGAACGGCTAATTTGAGAAAGCACTTTTCATGACTAGAATTAATCTTGGAGGATTTGTCAATTCCTCGCAAGAGGCAGTACCCGTGAAAAAAACTTTAGATGGCATAGACAGGGATCGAACCCAAGACCTCTGGCATGACAGTCCAACGCACTAACCATCATGCCACGGGTACTACTAATTAAATGTCCATAATAACTTAAAAAAAAGAGCCCACACTGCTCAGCGATGTGACGATAGAATTAGAGAAACAAAAAAATAATGTGTGTGTGTAGGTTAGTTGATGAACTATACAATGAAAAATTGAATATGTAGGTAGGTAGGTAAGAGAAAAAACGTAACTATTAAATGGAACACATATTAAGAGAGAAAGAGCATGGGAAGAAAAGAAAATTAAAAATGTTGGAATGATAATGAAATGAAACAAAGCAGCGACCTCGCGATTGTGATGGAATCTAATTTCCTGGATAAAATAAATTCAAAAAGTTTATAAATTTATAATTTGTTTTTATTTATTTCTCAGGTTGTATGTTTAACTTAGAAGTGATTTTAGGCTTAAAATTTGCGCAACAATATTGACTTTATGAAGCAATGCTAATCTTTGTTGATTATTGTATAGGTTTTAAGATATGAGTGGTTGTATAAGTCAACTAATGAAAAAAATGGACAAAAAATGTAAAATTAATAACATTTAAGTTTGACAAATAATTAATGAAAAAAAATTAAAGCCATAAACACTCTCATAACAATATAGAAAATAATAAAATATATTTCAAATAAATCGGTTGACTACTTTCTGAGATCATGCGTTACAAACTTATAAATGGTTTCGCTTTTATATAATAGTATAGATAAGTTGTTCAGTTAGACATTATTATTTGTTTCTAAGTGTATTAAGTATGCGCATTAAACACTTCTTTAAATAACAAAGATAATCTTCGTTTCTTTCTTGAATATAATATAAAGGGTTTTTCAATTGGTGCGGGTAGATTCTGGCGCCCCGTGGCGGCCATTTTGTTTTGGTGACATGTGTCAAATCTTTTGTTTATTATTCAGTTGCTTATGTCAAATCATCATAGCAAGTTACACGATTGAACAGCACGTTCAAATGATAAAACTTTATTATCAAAATGAGTGTTCGTTAACGCAGTCGGATCTTGTACGGGTGTAGGCCCAAGTCACGACGCAAAATTCGCCAAGTTGAAGTCTGCGAAAGGCAGAGTTCTTGTGCACGACGAGGAATAAACTGCCTCGGGTTCTGCTGTGCACTTTTACGGACCGCGGCGATGTTCTCTGCGCTCCTCGAACGTACGGGTGTTGGCTGATTGTTTACTGAACCGGTCGTCTTTAATTTGGCACAAACGTTAAAGAGTCGACTGTAAAGGGCTACCACGTCTACCGTAAAATGACGTTTGCGTTACCGAACAATTATTTTGATGATAAAGTTTTATCATTTGAAGGTGCTGTTCAATCGTGTAACTTGCCATGATGATTTGGCATAAGCAACTGAATAATACACAAAAGATTTGACAGATGTCACCTAATCAAAATGGCCACCACGGGGCGCCAAAATCTACCCGCGCCAATTGAAAAACCCTTTACAAAGGTTAAGAAATCTTAATTTTATTTGAGTTAAAATGTACCTGCCCTTTTCGATTTGCGTTAAAGGTTTCGTTTTTATTTTCTTTTAAAATAAAATAATGTATTTAAATGGAATTCAGAGGCAAAAAGTAAAAGTTCACCTACTGGTACAAAGGAGTTGCACCTATACTTTACAAAAAAGATGATTTGGTTTTCAGTTATTGGGTGTTTTTGTAAATCGTTACCAGAAACTTTCTTTAAAATCCCATCAAAAAAATTCCAAAGTTGTCGAAACTTAATGATCAATTGGAGCTATCAAACTAGAGAGTTAATGTTAACTTTACTAACAAATGAATATTTTGTCAATATTATTGCAACCTTTTAATCCAAGGATTAATTTGCATTCCATGGTTTATTAAGCCCGTGGACTAAAGTTGAACTAAGCATTTTTTAATAGGGGTAGAATTTTGAATAAACGAAACTAACTTATCTACCTAAAAGTATGCATTTAAATTAGTGTAATCACCATTAAAGGAGACAAAGTAATTGAGTTTTGATAACGGTTATTTATTGACATTCATTGTCATTTAGTTGGTTTTGGTGATATATGCAAAAGTATTTCTTTCTCTGTATATGGCTGCCCAGCTAAAAGATGGCACAGCCAAAGGATACCTATACTTGAGATTTTAAGTTTTCAGTAAGTGTAGAAAATTCATAATATCTCGTTGTTTAATCAATACGCTGACTTTCATTAATTCAATAAAAATACTAGAAATACTGCATAGTGAATAATTGAACATAAACATGTAATTAAATTGTGTTTTAGAAAAATTTTGTATGTATGTATGTATATATATTTCTTTTTTTTAATAAAAGTGCATTATTATGCTCATTTGTATATTTTTACAAATATGCATATGCATACATGCATAGCATAGATAAAAATTAGATTTTAGCTAATAGTCTTACTTACTTACTTTAGGTCCTGTGTGAACTAGGGCCTCACCCAACAAAGTTCTCCATCTAGCTCGGTCCCTAGCTAGATGTTTCCAGTTTTGCGCTCCTAGTTGGGTAAGGTCACTTTTCACTTGTGCGCGCCACCTGATCCTGGCGTCCATGCGCTCTACGTGACCCAGCCATCTTAGTCGTTGGACTTTTACCCTTCTGGCTAAGTCTACGTCGCTGTACAGCCCGTACAGCTTGTCGTTCCATCTTCTCCTCCACTCCCCTTCGATGCATACGGGACCGTAGATCACACGAAGAACTTTTCTCTCGAAACGACCCAAGGTGCTTTCATCCGCTTTTGTCATAGTCCATGCTTCTGCACCGTATAGCAGGGCGGGGATGATAAGGGTCTTATATAGCGACACTTTGGTCCTTCGAGAGAGTACTTTTCCACTCAATTGCTTTCTTAGCCCAAAGAAACAGCGGTTAGCAAGAGTTATTCTTCGTTTGATTTCAGCGCTGGTGTTTGAAGCGGAGCCTAGGTAAACGAAGTCCTTGACTACCTCAGTAATTGGACAGACTTTTGAAAGATAGTGCCTCTGGTGTTGACGTGTGAGCTTTGCACTATTCTTTCACGTGCGATGTTAAAAAAATCGCACGACAGCGCATCACCTTGTCTAAAACCTTTTTTGACATCGAAAGGTTCTGTTAAGTTGTTTCCAACCTTTATGGAGCAGCGTGAATTCTCCATGGTCATCGGACGAGTTTGTGCAGGGATGCCAAAACTAGACGGTGCAGGGAATTAACTTCACGGGAACTACCTTCACATGGGAACTAACTTCACCACTAGTGAGAATTAATTTAACCTTTTTTTGGTGAAGTTATTTCCCATTGAAGGTGGGCGATAATTTCACTTTTTTGTGGGAATGAATTTCACTTTCATGTGTAACTGTTTCCCACGGAAGGTGGGAACTAACTTCACTCTTCAGTACAGTTAAAGTAAATTAACATGTTATGTTATTTTTATTCTCGCATACGCTAATCTAAGAAAATCTTTAATGCATAGGCGGGCGGCGCAGGGACATAACGGCCAACTTTACAACACTTGGAGCACTTCAATACCACAAGACTTTGTTTTATGGAGTTTAAATCCTGAGATCCCGCGAAGCGGGCCACCCACAGGTGCTTTTATTCAAGAAAGCTGTTGATATTGGCGCCTGCCTGGCGACTTTGCATACCCTAAGCGGAGCAACGGAGTTGCGTGAGCGGGTGTGACCCCGAAAAAGGGAGTTAAAATCCTGAGAACCCGCGAAGCGGTCCACCTGATATAGGCGCCTGCCTGGCGACTTTACATACCCTAAGTGGAGCAACGGAGTTGCGTGAGCGGGTGTGACCCCAAAAAAGGGAGTTAAAATAATGAGAACCCGCGAAGCGGGCCACCCACAGGTGCTTTTATTGCTTAAAACTTACATATTTTTGTTTTGATTTACAATTCAACGCTTGATATTTTTTCAGATATTTCAATCGTAGGTGGGAAGTTACTTCACACAAAAAATAACTTCACAAAAAAAAAAGTGAAATTAATTCCCACTAGTGGTGAAGTTAGTTCCCATGTGAAGGTAGTTCCCGTGAAGTTAATGCCCTGCACCAAACTAGACATGGCTCTATACAGCTCGTCCCTGTAGATGCTGTCATATGCGGCCTTCAAATCAATGAAAAGATGGTGGGTGTCGATTTGATGTTATGCTATTTAAGCTATTTTCTGTGCGCCAATTTTTTGTAGTACTCGTGGCGTGATGGTTTGTGCATTCGACTATCATGCCAGATGTCTTGGGTCCAAACCCTGCCTGTGTCATCTAAAGTTTTTTTCACGGGTACTGCCTCTTGCGAGGAATTGGCAAATCCTCCAAGAGTAATTCTAGTCATGAAAAGTGCTTTCTCAAATTAGCCGTTCGGATTCGGCTTAAAACTGTAGGTCCCCTCCATCCCTGACAACATTACCCGCACACAGGAATGGTTGAGAGTTGTAAGTCACTAGGCCCTAGTTTTCAACGGACTGTTGCGCCACCTTATTAACTTCCCATAGGAAGTTATTGTAATGGGTCCGATTTGTCAAATTGAAAATTTTGACATTTCTCGACGTTTCAAGGTCCCTAGAGTCGAAATAAAAGATTTTTAGAAAGATGTCTGTGCGTGCGTGTGTACGTATGTATGTAAGTATGTACGTTCGTACGTCCGTACGTCCGTGCGTTCGCGACGTTTTTTTCGTCGTCCATAGCTCAAGAACCAGAAGAGATATCGACTTCAAATAAATTTTGTTATACAGATAATAAGGCAGAAAGATGCAGAAAGGGCTCTCAAGAAAATTGCGTGGGTGTTTTTTTTACCATAGCAGTTTAAAAAAAAGGTGAACATTTTGGTTAACCCTAAATATCTCATGAATTAAATATTATATTATATATTGTAACGTGATACAAAACTAGTATATTTTTGGAAAAAAATCCAATTAACGGTTTTTTTTAAATCAAAAAAAAAACTGAAAAAAAATTTGTCGCCTCGAAAATTTTACGACTAAAATATGATTTCATCTCCAAAACAGTTTTGTGCAACGAAGAATTATGTTTTTGATATCTGATAAAATTTTGAAAAAAATTTAATTGAAAATTTTTTTATAAAAAATAAAAACCTAAAAAAAAACATTACTCAATGTTGGTAAAAATTGAATTTCGACTCAAATATCTTTTCAAAAATTCGATATTAAGGCTTCAAACTTATTTTGTCTTAGAAGACAAACTTTTAAGCAAGACAAATCGACAGGCGGAATGGGAAGTTATCAGTGTGGGTCGCATCCCAGCCTCTTTTTTTCCCTTTGCTTTAAAAAGCAAGACTTTTTAATCCTCAAAAAAATTCACACAAAACAATTCTTCATTTTAATTTGTTTTTTTTTTTTTTTTAATTTCCTTAACTCGTAATGTAGGCTTGTTGTTCGATTGAATTTAATTTAAACATTTTTGTCACCAAAATCATGTTACGAGTCAATAATAATAGAAATGGTTACTAATGGCAATGCAGTTCTATAGAATACTTTAATAGAAATCTCTTTAATTCAAAAGCAGAGTTATTTTAAGCAATTGCGCAAGATTAAAAGCTGAGTTGGACAACTTTTAACTAGACAATCCTGAACAGTTGGAAAGAGAATTAAATACTCTTTCATATGACAGTAAAACTAACTAAACTGAACTACCAAAGGCTTTGGTTCTAAAATGCAGGCAACCCTGGGTTGAACCAGTTTTTGGTTAGGCAACCCTATGCTATTAAACGGATATTTGAATGTGAATTCTTTTCAAAACAAAAACCGACTCAATAAAATAAAAGATCAATTTTCTATACTTAACAAATTGCTAAAATTAGAAATGCAAGCAACCACAGGCTATGCAACTCTTGCAACCGTTTGCTATTAGACAGATAATTTAATAACCTTTTATTTAAACCAAAAACCAACTAAATAACACATGGGATCAATTTTCTACATTCAGCAAAGATTTAACACTTCAAATGTAGGAAACCCTGCTTTATGCCAATTTTGATTAGGCTACCCTGTATTGTTCGAAATAGAATTAAATAACCCATCGTTTGCCACCAAAATGAATTAAATAACATATGAGGGTATATTTACTCCGCAGACCCACCTCTTTCAGCCAGACAACCTTCCAATAGGGCCATTTTTGTTTATAACAGATATCGGTAATTGAACAAAAAAATGCACTCTTATTTTGACCTTGGGGGCAGGTTATAACTAGAAAACCCAAGCGCAAATTTGTATTCCATTGGTCATTGTCAAAAAAAGATAAGATTAACGTATTTCGTACTAAAAGGCAGCCAAGTCTACCAAGTCTTAACAAGGTCGATTCGGAATTGAAATTTAGAAGAATAACTGTCATTTTGTACTACGATTAGAAGCTTTATTTTTATTGAGAACAAAATTGTGACAAAATTGGTAAGTGAAAAGTAAGTCAGTGTATGCATAAACGGTTCAGAGGAATAAAGGCTTAAGTCCACTGATAATTATTACGAAAAAAATGAAAACATAAGTTTACTTTCTTGTGATTGTAATCAACCACTAATATTTATTTCCTCTTATCAAGTTATTATTATACTAAAAAAAGATTCGTATTTGTCCGGAATTTTACTTAAATATTGCGTTTCTACAAAAAGAAAAGAAAATCTAGAGAAACATAATGGAAAAACAACTTCAAATACATAAAATGAAACATATAATTTAAACTCTTCCGATTTAATCCCAACCGTTCAAATTCTGGATCATATTTAATACAAATTGTTACACAAAATTTGTCCATTTAAGGTCAGGTAAGCACTTTAAAACTCGTTGTTCTTATTTTCATACTTTTTGAACACTGTCATGAATTTTTGATAAATTCGTGGAAAACTGATTCCAACTTTCGCTGTGTGTTGTAATTTGATGCTAACATTTCATGTATGCGTGTAAATTGTCATTTCAGTGTGTAGGGAGAGGGAGACCAGAAAAGTAAATTTTTAGTTGACTAAGTATAAATTTGTGTTCAAAGAATGTAGTTGACTGCAAATGAAGTCCCCTGTGCTGTCTGAATCTGCTCATTTATTATAAAACAGAATGTGCCTTTAGTGGACATTTGGACAAGCAGTAGAAATTTAAGACTGAGCGTGCTGACATAATGTTGCTGGTACAATTGATTCAAAAACAATAATTCTGCATTATGAGGTAATGCATGAGTACAAAAATATGAATTCTATTCCACAATAAGCAGTATATTTTCGAAGCAGATATTTACATATTTATTATTATAGGGTCCGCCAATTAACTTTTTTTTTAAACAGGGCGCAAATCATCGAGTGTAGCTTCGGCTGTGTGGCACATAGCGTCGTCGGCCTGTTGAAACCAAATGTTGTCAATACATGACCCGATAACGATCGCCATTGACTGTAACGGCCACTACTTGCTCATTTTCGAAAAATGGCCCAATTATGCGTCTGGACCAAAATCCGCAACTCGTTTTGGGTGTATCGCCTTTTCATTGTATGCGTGCGGGTTTTCTGTGCCCCAAATACGACAATTTTGCTTGTTTACATACCCGCCAAGCAGGGCCGGCCCCAGCCAAACTTGCGCCCTGTGCAAGATTTGTAGAAAGCGCCCCTTTTTTTATATTTTTTTTACACATAAACTGATACACAAGCATAAGCCTTTCCCAGATTACCCAGGAGGTATACTTTCAATGCGTTTTTTTTATTGAGGTATCCCCAGGAGGCCTAAACCATTAAACTAAAACGCAGCGAAGAAATGAGCAGAGGGTAAACTTTTAAACTTGGAAACTTACTTTTCTGGCCTTACATTTTGCAAATTCAGAAATGAGATCATCAAAGTCTAAAGAATTTAATAATTTCTTTTCAATGGACATTATAGATAAACCTACCAATCTCTCTTGAGTCATGGTTGTCCTAAGATAATTTTTAATAATTTTAAGTCTAGAAAAACTACGTTCTCCTGAAGCTACCGTGACTCGTGACCGGGATTGTATTAAGAATTTGGAGAGCAATTACTAAATTCGGGGCAAAATCTTCAAGGTTTGAACTAAAAATAAAATTTAACACATCTAAACTTGAGCTTTGTGGTGTAACAAGATGGGATATTACGGTTAACTCTTGAAACAATTCTTCTCCATCTAAATTATTAAAATTACTTTATGTTAAAACATTCTGCAAATTAAGGCATGAAGCACGTAGGTACATTTTTATTTTTTAAACATTCGCTTATGTTACTAAAAAATGAAAAATTGATACTATACGTATCAAACCATTCAAGTATTTAAAAAAAATTCAACTTTAAATCTTTGTTTCGGGTCTAATATAGTTTCAGGACATTCATCAGCATAAAGTATTTTTCTCCGTTGAGATCGCAATGATGAAGCTACAGGAAACATATTTGGTATTTCTAGGGAACTAGCAATACTATACGCAGGGGCGAACGCAGAAAAAAATTTCGGGGGGGGTTTCAAAAAATATACATATATTATATTATTTTTTTTATTTTAAATGTCGTGTTTTTTTTTTTCTTTTTTGACACTATTTTATATAGGTACTAAGAAACATGTATGAATAAAAAGTAAATATATACACATATGACTTGCTTTCACGATTGACAAAACAGTTTGACTTTGACTTCAAAAATAAAACTTAATTTGTATATGCATTATGCATGCATAAGTTTGTATGCCTTATTTCCTACTTGCCGTTGTCGATCCCATCACATGAATAAATGTGATTACAGAAACAAAGAGATGAGGTGAGATTTTTCTATTTTCACAGTTCTCTTTTGTTTGGTTTCGCATATTCATATTTACCATAGATGGCTGGATTGAATTTTGAAATTGTCCAACACGTTTTTCTTAAATTCACCATGAAAACACTAGAAGTAATGATTTTGAATGCTTTCCCAACCTTTAGACCGAAGACATAGGGTCATATTCATAATTCCTTGATAAGTTCTTATTTTGTCTTTGCTAAGCTAAACTTCAGTTTATTTAAACCCATTTTAAAACGATAATTTGGAGTCTAAAAATAAACACGACGGAACCTATGTTTAAGCTGTTTCTAAATCTATTAAACCCCAAAAATAAACAAACTGATTGAGAAAATTAAGTTACGAGACATTTTATTTGAAAATTTAAAAAGAGGCTGGGATTCGACCCACACTGATAACTTCCCATCCCGTCTGTCGATTTGTCTTGCTTAAAAGTTTGTCTATATGTATCAATTTTTACCAAATTTGCGTACTATTTTTTGTAGATTTTATTTTTTTATGAAAAAACGGACTGTTGAATTTTTATAAAAAAAATTACTGAATATCGGAAACAATATTTTCTGTGAAATAAAATAAGTTTGAAGCCAATATTTGTAATTTTTGAAAAGCTGTTTGAGTCGAAAGTAAATTTTTACCAAGTTTTAGTATTGTTTTTTTTTAGGTTTTTATTTTTTGTAAAAAAACTGTCAATTAGATTTTTCTCAAAATTTTATCAGATGTCAAAAACATTATTCTTCGTTGCACAAAATTGTTTTGGAGATGAAATCATATTTAAGTCGTAAAATTTTTGAAGTGACAAATTTTTTTTTTTCAGTTTTTTTGATTTATAAAAAAAACCGTTAATTGGATTTTTTTCCAAAAATATAATTGTTTTGTATCACGTTACAATATATAATATAAAATTTAATTCAAGTCTCTAGCTTCATTGGTTCATGAGATATTTAGGTTTAACCAAAATTTTCACCTTTTTTTAAACTGCTATAGTAAAAAAACCACCCACGCAATTTTCTTGAGAGTCCTTTCTGCATCTTTCTGCCTTATTATCTTAATAAAAAAATTTATTTGAAGTCGATATCTCTTCTGGTTCTTGAGCTATGGACGACGAAAAAAACGTCGCGAACGTACGGACATACGGACGTACGGACGTACGGACGTACGGACGTACGTACACACGCACGCACAGACATCTTTGAGAAAAATCGAATTGACAGTTTTTTTACAAAAAATAATAACCTAAAAAAAATAAAAAAAAAGTTGGTAAAAATTGAGTTTTGACTCAAATATCTTTTCAAGACTTTGAGATATTGGCTTTAAACTACTTTTATCTTTCAAAAAATATTGTTTTCAACATTCAGTAAAATTTTGAAAAAAATAGAATTGACAGTTTTTTTATAAAAAATTAAAAACCGAAAAAAAAAATTTAACAAAAGTTGGTAAAAATTGATTTTCGACTTAAATATCTTTTCAAAAATTTGAGATTATGGCTTCTAACTAATTTTAACTTATAAGAAATATTGTTTTCAACATTAGGAACAATTTTGAGAAAAATCGAATTGACAGTTTTTTTACAAAAAATAAAAACCTAAACAAAAAAATTAATAAAAGTTGGTAAAAATTGATTTTCGGCTCAGCTTTTCAAAAATTAAAAATATTGGCTTCAAACTTATTTTTTTATTTTCACAGAAAATATTGTTTTTTATATTCAATAATTTTTTTATAAAAATCCAACAGTCCGTTTTTTCATAAAAAAAAATAAAATCTACAAAAAATAGAACGCAAATTTGGTAAGAATTGATACATTTAGACAAACTTTTAAGCAAGACAAATCGATAGACGGGATGGGAAGTTATCAGTGTGGGTCGCATCCCAGCCTCTTTTTTAATTTTTTTTTTTAAATGTGTCATAAGTGGCCGTGAGATCGTTTCAAAAACGAGTAGGTACAACAAGGTAATTTTCTGTTTTCTGTTTTCAATTTTTAATTTTTATCCATAAGAAACATGGCGAAAGAGAGCATCTCTGTGTTAATAATAATACTTAGCTTTATATAAAAAGTTAAAAACCATTCATCTTCTACCTCAGTGTTGGAAAATAAAAATACTAAACATTTTAATTGTTATTGAATTATGAATGAAAACAAGAAAAATATTTTTCTTTCTTTACGAAAAAATTCAGAAATTTATTGTTCTGATTTAGCTTGTTTGTGTTTTGTGCACAATTTCTATCACCGCAGCAAATTTATTAAAATTTTTCGTTTAACATAGTTTGAGAATTTGAGTTGGAAATTAATTTTGTACCATTTCTGTTTTTTTTTCTGATATTTCGGGGGGGGTTTTAACCCCTAAAACCCCTACCTGCGTTCGCCCCTGACTATACGTATCAAACCTTTCAAGTATTTAAAAAAAATTCAACTTTAAATCTTTGTTTCGGGTCTAATATAGTTTCAGGACATTCATCAGCATAAAGTATTTTTCTCCGTTGAGATCGCAATGATGAAGCTATACAGGAAACATATTTGGTATTTCTAGGGAACTAGCAATACGCTCGGTTAATTGAACATACCTACTCATTAAATTTTTCATCGGAACGCATTAAAATCAAACTGTTTTTTGTATTTCCTAAAACTGTTATGCCAGTTGACAGATTAACGGACGACCTTTGCTAATATTTACTAGTTTAATTTATATTTTCTAAAATATCAAACCAAATTAGCAGGCAGCAAATAAATGTAAAATCAAACATTTTATTTCCTAACGATTCTGCAATGTTTTTTGCCTCTAGATTTCTTAATTCTATAAGGGCTTCATATATTTCTTCTTAATTTGTTCTTAAAGGCCTCAATGCATCTAACCTGCTCTCTCATCTAGTCTCAGAAGGGGGTTTCAAAGTATGACTTGGAATTTTTTCTTATAAATATCCCACCTCGTTGTGGAACTTGAAAAAAAAGTTATACAAACATTGAATTGTATCGACAAATTTAACTGCAGAAAATGAGCACCGAGCAGCATCATTAACCACTAAATTTAAGGAATGCGGGCAACATGAAAAAAAAAAATGCTCTTGGTTCCAGGGTTCGAATTCGATTCTGAACACCCGCTTCTTTTCCTTTCATATTCGAACCAATATCATAACTTTGGCTTTGACAGTTACTTATTAAAATTCCATGTAATTCAAGCTTGTCTAAAATCAACTGAGTCAGTCACATTACGGTCTTGTCACAAAATACGTCACTTCTATTAAAAACTGATAGATATTTATTTAATCTTAATGAACCAACAAAGCGAAAAAACAATTGAAACAATCTGCATTCTACACCAGACTAGATATATGTACATTAAAAGTAGCCGTTACAACAGTCATTAACTTTCAAAAAAAAAAAAAAACAAAAAAAAAAAAAAAAAAAAAAAAAACTGCCTGCGCAAGTACAATTTGACTATACATAGAATCAATAATCATCTCTCTTTAATTTTTAAGCTCTATGCTCCTTTTCCATTTAAAAATGTCATCTCCTGTAATCAGGCACTTAACTCTTACACAGTGTGTAATAAGAAAACCTGCACGCTCTGACCCATATGATTCCAAATAAATAAGTTTTTTTTTTTTTTAAATATATGTCATGTTAGTTTTGATACTCAGTGTGTAAAAAAGAAAACTTGCACATCCATGAAATAAATCTTACACATATGAGATGGCATGGAACTTTTTTGTGTTGAGATTTTTTCTCTTGTATGAAGATGAACAGGGTAAAATATTTGGAAATTATTTAGATAGGATTTTTAGTACTGCGATAAATTGAGTTAAATTTTTATTGAATGCAACAATGAAAATGATGTTAGTTAGTGCGCAAGAGATAACTTAGGACAGTTGTGATGGATGTTTTTTTTGAGATTATTTTAAGAATGTTTGTGGTTATAACAATGGCAAATAGTAGTACATATTTGTTTGCGCAAGATCAGATTACATTTTCTTGCTCCTGGTAATGCGCCCCCAGAATTCTGCGCCCTGTGCATTTGCACATCTTGCACATATGCTTTGTCCGGCCCTGCCGCCAAGACCAAAATGAGCTTTATCTGAAAAGATGATTTTTTTGGCAAAATCGGCATCTTCTCTAAGTCGATCGCAGGCAATATTTCCCATCGTTGTTCAAGCGTATACAGAACCATATTCGTTCAGCGGAAGGATGAAACTAATTAACTGTCAAATCAGACATGCGCTAAGTGTTAACATTCACGAAATAAGCACTAATTGAAAAAAAAAAACGTTAGATGGCGGACCCTATATATAATTTTTCATGTACATATGAAGCTAAAAAATCAGTTCTAAATTCCAGTTTTGTCTAAAATCCACGATCTGTAGCTAGTTATTCGAGTAAAAGCCGTTGGAGATCCAAGAGTGCATTTCGTAGCACCAAACGATGTAATTCCAACAAGTATTTTATCAGATTCAGTAATAAGTGGACCGCCAGAATCTCCTGAGCATGTTGAAGTTCCTATTGGTCCTTTGGCGCAAATAATGTTAGAATCGACATCTCTGCTCGTATAGTTTCTGTAAAGTTCCGAACACTCTGAATTCGATGTTATTTTTAATAAGGCGTATTGTAGATCTTTACTGGTCTCTCTTTCTGCATTAAAACAATAATTTATTATAATGCTAATAGCATTATTGTTGCAAAGCCTTACCGTCATTTATGTAACCCCACCCGGAAGCAATGACATTCTCGTTTAAATATTCGGGATAGATACTTGAACTTGATAGCGAAGGCAAGTCGACAACATTAATATTAGATCCTAATTTGACTCGGAAAATGCGTAGAATTGATATGTCATTGACGGCTTCCGTTCTATTCCATCCGTTGTGAATGATTGTTTTTAAAACCTTAACTTTTTTTCCCGATCGTTTTTCGATGCTTCCCAAATAAGCAGTGATAGATTTAGCCCTATAGAAATTGGCATTATGAAGTTTGTTATGTTTGTTCCTCAGTTTACGTCAAGTTTTTTTTACCCATCAGTACAGTGAGCAGCAGTTAAAATCCATTTGGGTGAAATCAAAGATCCTCCACACCATTGAAATGTCAAAAGACTCATCCGTATACTTAGTCCCACTTGGAAATTAAATTGATCATCCTCGGCAGTCAGTCCATTAGTAATATATACCTCGGGGTTATAAGGAGCGGTATTGTTCCTCAAGTCATAACCGGAGGTTGAGGCAACCCCCAAAAGTAACACATAAAACAAGCCGTCCATAGTATTACTCCCTTATACCTGCTTCAAACTAATAACCTGCATCTTATGTTAAGATTTTAATTTATATACAAAAATGAAAGTAAATAATTATGGATTTTCAAATATGTATGTTATCTAGTACTTTTGATCTTGTTTTTGATATAATATGTATAGAAGCCTCCTATTCATTTTATTGGTCTAATCTTTTATTTCTTTTTTTTATTGTTTCTAGTTAAAGTTCAAATTCTATTCCTGATATTTTTGAATTGTGTGTTTTTTAGCTGCAAAAATTTATTAAATTGTGAATTGAGTAAAGTAGTGACTATTTGATGAATCACAAGCATAACTAACTTCTTTCGTCTGACAAAATTTTTAATCAGTTGTGTCATAAAAATGAACTCGATTTATAATTCAATCGATAAGAGTAATTCTAGTGATAAATGACGACGTTTAATAACGTTGGCTTTGCAATTGCACTTGATTGTCTAGAGGCCTTCAAAAACTGACAGTTGTCGATAGAAGAGGAAGTGCTTCTGGATTAATATTCACAATTGATCAATAGCATGGACACAACTTAAGAATCAATCAGATAGTTACGATATATGTATGTACGTACTTATACATTAATGGCGTTTTCATTTTTATATCATTATTGTGTAACCGTCAAAATCTAAAAAGTGGTAGAAACTGTTTACATAGTATATAGTTTTGTTTAACTAACCATTTTCATATTTCTAAGATTCTAAGAACTCTAATTCGATTTCCCGCGTATTCTTTATCAATCAATTTAAAAAGGAAGATAATAAATGCAAATTTTATTTTTTTTGTCAGGTGAAATGAATAGTAGTTACATTTTGTTTATAAAGGGCGGTTAAAATTGAAGGGCCGACGTTGATTTTGAATAAAACACATATTATTTAGGAAATTATTGTCATTTATTTTCCTCACAAGGGTACCAGCCACGAACCGAAGCCTGTAAGGATGATCAGGGGAACATCGTAGTATAACCGTAGTCCATGTTGAGAATATGGAAAGACCACTTCTCCAAATTATATAACGGCGATAACGAACCGACTTCCGCTGTAAGAGAGATAAAACCATTTAACCTAGGCGACGCACGTAGATCAACAATTCCGCCTACCCGACCTCGACGAAGTGAGGATAGCTATATCTAAACTGAAATCAATCATCGCTGCCGAACTATTTAAAGCAGCAGGCGATGACTTGGTAGGGAGCATGCACCAAAATATGATCGGAAGAAAGCATGCCCGATTAGGCAGATCTTGGAAAAAACCCACGAACTTCAAATCGATACCCACCATCTCTTTATCGATCTTAGAGCCGCGTATGACAGCAACTATAAGGAAGAGCTCTACAGAGCAATGTGTAGTTTTGGCATCCCTGTCAAACTTATCCGTTTGTGCAGAATGACGATGGAAAATGCACGCTGCTCTATCAAGGTCGGAAAAGATCTCACCGATGTATTTGATGTCAAATAAGGTTTTAGACAAGGCGATGCTCGGATACGCAGATGATATTGACATAATTAGAAGATCAAATATGGAATACAATAACCAAATCTCTTCTAATTTAGCTTCTACATGTGACTTATTTGCTTCCTTTTTTGAGACTGTGTATGAAGATCATTCTACAGCATTTATTCCGGATACTGAAGATGAAGAAATATCGTTTTCAAATATGAACTTGGGTAATCTGTTTCTGTCTATTGAAGATATAATGGAAGGAATTTTAAAACTAAATCCAAGTTTGAATGCGGGTCCAGATGGTATTCCCTCTTTTGTAATCAAAAAATGTTTTACGTTAGCTAGGCCACTTCAAATAATTTTTAATTTATCTCTTTCTCTTGGAATTTTTCTGGATGATTGGAAAATTTCATATATAACACCCATTTTTAAAGCTGGACAGAAACATAAAATTGAAAATTACCGTGCTATCTCTAAACTTTCTGCTATTCCAAAACTCTTTGAGCTCATTGTTAAAAAGAAAATTTACTTTTATATAAAAGAATTTATATCTCCATGTCAGCATGGATTTGTAAGTGGTAGGTCAACAACTACAAATTTGTCGTTGTTTACCAAATATGTGTCCGATGCTTTAGAATCCGGTTGTCAGGTTGACGTTATCTTTACGGATTTTCAGAAAGCATTTGATAGCCTTTGTATCATGCAGCTTTTAAAAAAATTAAAACATTTTGGATTTCATTCAACCCTTCTGCAGTGGATCTCCAGTTACTTAGTCAATAGGAGACAAATAGTGAAAACTTCAGACTGTTCATCGAAAATAATAAAGGTTTCATCGGGTGTTCCTCAAGGAAGCCATCTTGGACCTTTGTTGTTTTTAGTTTATGTGAATGATTTACCGTTATTGTTGCAATATGCAACGGGTTTGTTATTTGCTGATGATTTCAAACTTTTTTCTACAGTAAAATCCATAAATGATTGACTTAATATCCAAAGCGATCTAAATAAAATAGTAGATTGGTGCAAACAAAATTTTCTTGTACTTAATATTAAAAAATGTACTATTTTTTCATTTTCTAGGGCAAAAACCTCTATTTTATATGACTATAATATTTCAAACACTGCATTGGAAAGACGATCTGAAGTAAAAGATCTTGGTGTTGTATTTGATGAAAAGCTAAATTTTTCCCTTCATGTAGATTTTATAGTGGCAAAGGCAAACTCAATGCTAGGTTTTCTAAAAAGAAATTGCTTAGAGTTTTCTAACCCTTACGCAATTAAAGCAGTTTATACTTCTCTTGTCCGCCCACATTTGGAATACGCTTATTAGTATGGGATCCTTTTTACACAGTTTCAAAAGATCGAATTGAAAAAGTTCAAAAATCTTTCACTAGATTTATGGTTCAACAATTAAAATGGAATTTACCGGAAATGCCAACTTACTCCACCAGATGTGCCCTGATTAGTCTATCTAAGTTGAGAAATCGGCGGCTTGTAAATTGTGTGATGTTTGTTTATGATATATTGTCTTACCATATAAAATGCCCTGTTTTGCTAAATCTCTTAAATATCTATGTTCCAGGAAGAAATATACGATCAAGACATTTGTTTTATATCCCCTTGCATAGATATAATTACGGTTGTAATGAACCATTCACAAGATGTATGAAATTATTTAATGAACTGAAATTTAATTTAGATATAAGTCTTGAAAGAAATGTATTTAAATTACAATTAAGTGAAAATGTAAATATGAATTAAGTTTATATTAGTTTTAAGCAATCTGTAAGAGAAAACTCGATAGATGAATGAATAAATAAATAAATAAATAAATAAATAAATAAATAAATAAATAAATAAATAAATAAATAAATAAATCAAAGCGTGATGTCAGTGGAGCCTTTTTGAGCATTGCGACCGAAGCGAAGAAGATGGGTTTAGTGGTCAATGAGGGCAAGACCAAGTATATGCTGTCATCAAAAAAGGACATTGAACAACGAAGTCTTCGATAAAACGTCACCATGGACAGCTATAACTTTGAGGTGGTTGAGGACTTTGTCTACTTAGGCACCGCTTTAAACTCAGACAAATACACAAGCGCTGAAATCAAACGAAGAATAACTCTTGCAAATCGCTGCTTCTTTGGACTTAGAAGGTAATTGAGTAGCAAAGTCCTCTCTCGAGCATCTAAAATCACCATCTATAAGACACTCATCATCCCGGTTCTCATTTATAGCGCTGAGGCCTGCACCCTGTCAAAGAAAGATGAGAGCGTCTTAGGATGCTTCGAGAGAAAAATTCTTCGGGTGATTTTTGTTCCCGTATGCATATATGGAGACTGAACGAGAAGATATGATGACGAACTGTACAGGCTGTACAACGACACTGACCTAGTTAACAGAATTAAAGTCCAACGACTTAGATGGCTGGGTCATGTAGAGCGAATGGACATCAACTATCCAGCCCGGAAGGTCTTCGATCCCAATCCCGAGGGACGGCGGCGGCGCAGTAGAGGAAGACCGCGACTCTGGTGGCGCATACAGGTGGGTGAAGACCTCAACCAACTTGGGTTGCGAAAATGGAGACAGCTAGCTAGGGACCGTGCTGGCTGGAGACGCATGTTGGTTGAGGCCCAAGTCCGCCTCGGACTGTAGTGCCATCTTAAGTAAGTAAATAAGTAAGTTCTTTTCATTATGATAATATTGTTCAGTTATGTATGGAACAAAATATCGGCCTCGACCTCGGTGGCACATCTTCAACCGATGGTCTAAAATGTCGATGATACTGATGCATAGTTGAGGTTCTATGCAGTTAATATGTCGAATTGTCTCATCCTTTAGCTCTTGAGTTGTTGATGACTTATCGACGTACACCTTTTCATTCAAATAACCCCAAAGAGAGAAGTACAACGGTGTCAAATAACATGATCTTGGCAGCCAATTGACATTTATCACTCCTACAGACCCGGTTTGCTCAAATGTTCCCACAATTTTCCGATTGTACGCACATTTGGGCGGTTAAATTGACCGAACAAATCACGAAGTGCACGACATACATTTTGATTTCAACGCTCATTTTCATAATAAAGCTGAAGAACTTTAACGCGTTTCTCGATTGTGTATCTTTCAATGGTTTAAATTGAGTTAGTCTGAAATTGAGAAATGTCAAATAAAATGCAGAAAAAACTTGACGTTTAGGTGTGGTTCACAATTTCACATTCAACATCGGCCCTTAACATTTAACCAACCTTTATTTCATTATCCGGCTCTCTCAAACTCACTGAGACCTATTCTTAATTTTTTGTACGTTCACCTTAAATGCAATGTTGACCTCACCCAACAAACTTCACTTTCTAGCTCGGTCCCCAGCTATATGTCTCCAGGAAGCCTTAAGCTGGCATCAAATCTTTGACCTGCCGTCCACTATCAAGCTTTAAGCTGTAGTTTGTTTAGAAGTTATATCATTAACGGATCAAGAGTGTCAGTTCACAATGGCATATTTCGTTGAATTAAGTTTTTGCCTCTCACATCACAGTCAATTCAATTAATTCTTTAGATTTGTGTTCTGTGGGTTTGGAGAAGCTTCGTTTACTTTACATATAAACTTTTTCACAAATAAAAACTTAAGCTGAATAGGATCAAATTTTAATCTCGAGTTTCTAAGCAAAATCATTTGAAAATTTCATATTGAGTTCAGTTCAAATAGTGTTGAGATTACAACAATTTGGTAAAAATATTAATTTCAAATGATATTTATTATTATTCATGTTTTAAGAATAAATTTAATGTTAAATGGATTCTTCAATTCGATTTTACTTCTTCGCTGCTATAAATTCTAAATAAATTAATTTAAACTCAACATATGTATGTAGCGTTATTATTTGTATTGTACTATTCGTACTAGAATGTCAGCTTGTTAGACTTGACCATTCCTTTTAATTTCATTGAATGTTTTTGAACAACAACAACAACTTAAAGGTGCTACCACTCATTGTTTTTGGCTGGAGATATAGCTATTTCGTGCTTTGCCACTTTTGCACTCATCAGTCTCCTTTTTTTGTGGTGCTGAGCTTTAATCCAATTTTATTTGAAAAACTTTCTATACACACCATAGGATTCGAACCCACACATATCAGATTTGCTCAGTCTTAGAAGTCGTGTGCACTACGCACTCCACTACTTTAGACCACTGACGTCACAGGTCCAGATGTGGTAGTTGTTTATCAAATGCATTTGAAGCATCAACATTTTTATAAGCTCCTTTAAGTATGCTGTATGTAGCTTTGTTTTGACAGACGAAGTTTCGTTGTTGTCGTTTCCTAGTAACCAGAAAGGACATAATAAGGAAACTCATTTCAATTTAGGTGCAAGATTGATTAATTTATAATTTCATCACAAATATCATTTCTTATAAACTTTAAATAAATTTAACAAAGCAATCAATTTAAACTCCAGCTTTTTCCTTGATCCATTGCCTATAGCTGGTAACTCGAGTAAAAGCGGCTGGCAAGCCTTTAGTACAACCCGCGGATGAACCGAAAGATGTAAGACCAACCAAAACCTTGTTACTCTTTAGAACAAGTGGACCACCGGAGTCACCGTTGCATGTCGAAGTTCCACCAGGAGTCGATACACAAATATTTGATCCCTTTATTGTGGATCCATATGTATTAGCACATGCGGAATTAGTGATAACAGTCAGGGTAGCACCTTGGAGAGTACTTGCAACTCCACTTGCTACAAATAAAAACAAAAACTTAGAATTAAATCATATAGCGAGAAGTTTTGAGAAGTTGTCATTAAAACAAACAGTCCTAATCGAATATAAAATTAAACTCAAAAGTAAAATGATTTCCATTGGGAATTAAATAATGCTGTTTGTTTACATTAGCCCCAACTTTTTTCTGTCCAAAAACTTACAATCACTTGTCTTTCCCCATCCAGTAGCAATGACAGAATTGCCATTGTATGTGGAATATGAGCTGGAAATGGCTGGAAGAGCGACAGGTCTGATGGTATTCGAATAACTGACGGCATCGATTTGGATCAAGGCGATGTCATTGAGCAGAGTGTACCTATTCCAACCGGAATGAACTATAGTGCGCTTGGCGGCCCTACGAGTTCCTCCTTGCCTTTGTGCACTTCCCATAAACACAGTAATACTTCCAGCTCCAATACTAAAAAGAAAACAAAATGATTGCAAGAATGTTATACAAATATTTCAATAATATATTTGTATAATTTATATTACCCGTCAACACAATGAGCAGCAGTAAGAACATATGTTGGGGAAATCAAGGAACCACCA
Organism: Eupeodes latifasciatus; assembly: GCA_920104205.1. Taxonomy (NCBI): domain Eukaryota; kingdom Metazoa; phylum Arthropoda; class Insecta; order Diptera; family Syrphidae; genus Eupeodes; species Eupeodes latifasciatus. The sequence continues at coordinate 128,601,895 of OV049926.1, read as the reverse complement.
CACCAGCCTCCATTCACATTTAGACCAACTTGGTATGGATGATCGTTAATGCTGACTGGTTTTCCATTGGTAATGCGTGACTCCATATGGAACTCCGGAATGGCAGGTTCCATGTCAACAAAAGTCTCAAAGGCAGAAACCGATGAGGCCAGTGCCATAATCAAAGCAAAAAGGATTTTCATGGTTACAACTGATGGTTGTTTTCCAAACACCAAACAAACTTGTATTATGATCAATTTTTCAAATTATAAGCGGGTTTTATAGGAAATTTCCTTTCAAACGTGAACGCAATTTAAGTGTTCATTGTTTAATCAACCAATATTATTTGCTAAGGGTTTAAAATTAATCTCTTTTAATGCCTTATTCAAGTTTTGTTTCAGTTTCAGTGATTTAGCTTTACCAATTTATTATTAGTAACGTACGCCATAGGTAATAAAATACTTTCCCATATTGTGTATGTACGTGTGCAGCGTTGAAGTGGCCAGAGGCGTTAAAACGTAAGAATTAAGTTCTCTGGGTAATATCAGTAGGTAAAATCAGTGTTTGATAATTCTCAGACAATTTCAACTTCAGATTTGATTCAATAGCATTAAAAAAAGCCACACGAAATGTTATAATAACTTATGTGTAGAACTTACAAATTGTCCCTAGTACTCAAATATTATTGGCTTTGAAGATATAATTCGATTTTTTTTTTGTTATAAAAAAAACGTATTCCCGGGATGTGACATTAGATTAAAGTGAACCTTTTGTCAAAAAGTGTCCCTGGACATCAATTATAAAAACACATCTCTGTTGGATAGGTTTCTTTGCAAATTGATCATCCATTAAATGCCTTCTAAGTCCCATTAAATGGCAGCAGCACAGATCCTTTGTTAACTTGACAAAGAAAGTTAAGTCGAGTTTGAGTCGATATTAGGGGTTGATTTGACAGATAATAATCCATTACTGTTCCATTTTCGCTGTTACACTTATCCCTTTGTATTTACATTGGTCATAGCCTATCAGATCGGCCTGCACAGGGCCTAAAAAACTGCACGTCAAGTTAACTTGATTTTGTATGCATCCAATTTGTCAATATAAGACTTCACAGCTTAAGGGGGCCAGTTATAGCTATCATTGCAACTTTGTATATATATTTGTAAGTATATATATACAAAGATTGAAATCAATCCGGAAACGAATGTTTCCCCTGATTTGTGTTCCAATTTTAAACAATTCCAATGACATTTCGGTGGACTTTAAGGCGCCAGTTATAGCTATCATTGGTTTTCATCATTGAAAACAAACATTGGAATTTCTTTGGCAGGTCGTTTATAGCTTTCATTAAAAATTTCTGTCATTGAAAAAAATTTCCTGATTGAAATCCACCGACAAATTTTTACTGACAGAAATCTGTCATTGGAATTGTGTGAAATTGGAACACAAATCAGTGAAACGATTTTTTGCACTTTTGAACATAAAAGTATCAGCTGTTTAGGAAAATGAATTTCCGCCCGGAAAATAGACAAATACATTCTTAGAGAAAAATAAATGCGCAATTACTCTTTTTCTCCTCAAAAAAAAATTCTTTGTGTGATTTCCGATCGATCAGTATATAATTTTCATTTCTAATCAAAGGGAAACACCGTCAAATATCGATTCAAAAAATTTTCCGGACCGATTTCAATGAGCTATAACTGGCGCTTAACCAGGAAATTATTTTCAATGGCAGACATTTTTAATGAAAGCTATAAACGACCTGCCAAAAAATTTACAATGATTGGTTTCAATGATGAAAACCAATGATAGCTATAACTGGCGCCTAAGTATGTTTTCAATCATTTGATTCAATATGCGAAGCCTTCACTCAAATGGGGAGACTTTTCAGAAACATCCAATCTAATCATTGGAGAAACGTCCTCAACGTCACGTATTATCTTCTGGCTTATTTTATCAATTCTTGGTTTTAAATTTTTTGCCAACATTTTTTAACTATGTTAAACCTTAAGAAAGAAAGATTAAACAATATTTAATGTAGTAATTTCAGACTTTATTAAATTAAAATCTGACTTGGTATTGATCTTAGATTTTACAATGCAACAAGACCAGTCTTGGCATCGATCCAGTCCAAGTAGGAAGTGATACGGGTGAATACACCAGGGAAGCCTATTTCACAACCCAATGAGATACCGAATGAGGTAGCTCCGATCAAGATGTTCTCACCGTTTTCTTTGTAGACCAATGGACCACCAGAGTCACCGTTGCATGTTGAGCGTCCATCCTTTCCTGAGATGCAAATCATGTTGGGTGTGATCATGCCAAAAAAGTACTTGTTGCAGGTCTTTGGGCTGATGACGGTGGTGTCAATGAAGTTCAAGACAGGTGAAACAGAAGTTGCAGCTACGGAAATTCAAGTTAGGCTTTTTAAAAAAGTTCCTTAATTTAAGGGTTTCACTCAAAACTTACAATCGCTGTCCTTGCCCCATCCTGAAGCAACAACGGTGTCACCGACATAGGTTGAGTAAGCGGCACTCTTCTTTGGTAGTTGAGCTGGTTGAATCAAGTCTGTGGGCAAAACAATAACCGTTAGAACTCTATAACCTCATCAGGTAATATGAGTTCTTACCATTGAATTCAACTGGAGCTGGCAATTTAATCAAAGCAATATCGTTGGTGATAGTATTAGCATCGTAGTCTTCATGAGTGAAGATTCCTGCTTTCGAAACGTAGATGCGCTCTTGGCCGGGCTCGCTAGCGTCCTTGATGTTAAAAGCACCCAAGTAGACTTCGACAGCATCGGCTTCAACTGTGCAATGAGCAGCTGTGAGAACCCAACGGTCCGAAATCAAGGTACCACCGCACCATGATGATTCCTCTCCCATTTGCAGGGAAAGACCAGCTTGGTATTTGAATTGTCCTTTCTTGGCAACTTCACCATTCGTGATACGGCTGCCATCGTCGGGAATGGTGCCAGCAGCTGCGCAAGCAACCAACAAAGCCAAAGCGAATACAAGTTTCATTTTGTGAGGAATTCAACTAATTCCGATTCGAATTTGGTTTGGGCTTTTATAGTCGATTTTGCAATCAGGATTATTATCAAAACTGGATAACGGATGATTGGCATTTGACAAGTTTAAGATTTTCTTCGTATAAGTATGATAAGTTTTTAGCATGAAATTAGAGTAAGTACTTTATCTTCAAACGTTTGTAGAGATGCAGTACATACCTAATCAATTTGCTCAATCACTTTTCGTGAAGGTTCTGGAAAGTTGAAGTGTTTGATAGGAACGAGCGTTAGGCTTCATTGGATCAGCCATTTTTTTAATAGAAGTTCAATAGATGAACTTTGGTATATTTGTTGTATTAATATCTTTTTTTTTTAATTTCAATTTTCTTTGTTTTTTTTCTGAAATTCATCAATCATGCGTGTTACAAAATTTTATGAATGAGTTGCGGATGTATACAAGGAGTGTTTTTTTTTTTAACATTGCTTTTAAATATTTCCAGAGTGAATATTGATAAGGATTATCTAAATGAAAGACTATTTTTTAATAGAACAAACAACATTTATTCAATAAAAACGATCCTATAGCTTAAACTATTCATTTAATAACACGAATAAATTGTCCAATTGATTAACTGATAACAAAAAACTACTTAAAATTATACATTTTGATTTTTCTTGGTCTTGGTATGGTAGCTGTCAATTCACTAAAATCAAAGGAGAATGTTCCGTAAGGTATTTCCTGCAAACAGAAAATTAGGTGGTCCAACGGCTCGTAGAGAACCAGGGCCTAGTGACTTACAATCCTAAACCACTAATTTTTAATTGGCAGAAAGTTTTTGATTAGGAAACAACTACAAAAGTGTACAGGTTTTTGAAAGAATGTAAAGAAATAAGAAGTCACTGTTTGGCAAAATAACGAAAAAGAAGTCATATAAAAAAGTGGCAAATCATCTTCTCTTCACTGGTCTCAAACAAATATTCTGCTAAGATAGTCGTTATTGCCTCACTTTTTTATATTTTATTTGAAAAGCTTTTGCACGATCTGTTGTTATTTATTTTACTATTTATTCATTTATTTATTTTTTCTCTGGCAACTGTCAAGAAAATTGTCTTGCAATGAGTCTACCATGTAGACAGACAATTTTTAATTCCAAGACAAAAAATTGTATCAATTTTGTATCAAAATTTTGTTTTATATTTGGATAAAATCAACCAACTTTTTTCACTAAACGAAAATTGACAATTGTCACCTATTTGGATGCTATTGAAAGACTTTTGACAGATCGGCCAGTATTAGAAGACCTTTCAATCGTGTATACTTAGCTTCAGAATAATTTCTAAATGAACGGGGGTATTAGCTTGGAATTATTATTTGAACTACATATTTAAAAGCGTTTGTTGAAACACCCTGTTGAAATATATAGATAGCTATATTTTAATTGAAAATCATAATTTAAACTCATTATGCTAGTATTAAAAATCCGATTTGAAATTACTTATCATATAAATATCTACTAATTATAAATATTTACTAAAATCAATATTGATAAATCAATCAAACTTAATTGTGAGTGAAATTGACTTTGGTTTATTAACTGTGATCAATTTAAAATTGATTCAAAATCAACTTAATTTATAATAATGTCTCGAAAATATTTCAATTCATATGTATGGTTGTATTAACAACTCTATATCGACATTAATGTCAAATAAATTAATCGTGTATTAAAAAGATTAGGTAAAGGATTAATACTTAGATTGGAATCACCATTTCACATTTTTTTACAAGTGGTTTTTTCCTTCAAAAATTCTATGATTAGTTAATCTTTTAATTCATTTAAACAATGCCCTTTTACCTTCATGGAATTTATCTGTATTTGAAAAGTAGAGCGGGATAGATGTATGCCAAAAATATTACATTATGGCACTTTTTATAATTAGCATTTACGAGTATGAATATCTCTTCATTTTTGGTCAACTATTTCTATTCAATAAATCTAATTTACGTTTGTACATATATATGTATGCAGTTCTGCATGATCCCAAAAAACCGAATATGTGAAAGAGTGAGCCCACGAGAATGAACATGTTCGTCATCGTATCTTTATCATTCCAATCTGCATTTACATATAAAGATCTCTAACCCAACTAACGTTATTTCAATGTTTTGAAATAAGTAAACGAAGTACCCGTGCCGTGATGGTTAGGGCGTAGGACTGTCATGCCAGAGGTCTTGGGTTCAATCCCTGCCTCTTGCCAGAAATCGATAAATCCTTTAAGAGTAATTCTTTAATAATTAGCTGTTGGGATTCGGCTTAAAACTGTAGGTCTCCTCCATCTAACAACAACATTACTCGCACCACAGCAATGGTTGACAGTTGTAAGTCACTAGGCCCATATCTCAAAGGTCTGTTGCGCCATCTAATTCATTTATATTATAAGAAAACAAACACATTTATTTGTGTGTGTGTCATGGTGGGTTTTTACGGGATCAGCCCCTAGTGGGCTACGCCGACATTAGCTATTGAAGTTTTTCTTTTTTACTTAACTTTGTATATACCACTTCTTACGACACCTTAAGGCTTTGGCGAACGTAAAAAAAAAACAGATCCATGAGAATACTATTCATTTTATATACAAAGGTATCATTCATAATTAATTGATAGCAGTTCGGAAGAATAAAAGAATATCTATACATCTTCTGTTTTGAAAAGAAAAATGGGATTGATATACTCTTAAAATCCAAATGTTTGAAAGATTGACTTCACTCTCCAATAAGGTGATATGTTTGTTTTCAGCATTTTCATCTTCTGTTTCTATTGAACAAACGCTGATTTTTACACCTTGTTTATCTTGTGAATGCAGATATTTATGTGTATGTACATAAATCCAGCACTAAGTTTATACGTTTCTTCTAACTTCAACTCTTTATAAATCTGGATTCAGTTTAAGTACTCTTGATTCCATTTGATAACATTAGAGGGCACGAGTACGATAACTTTGGCGCCAAGATATAATAACGGTTTTTGGTAGAGGGGCTTAATACAAGCATTTTTTACTATGGGAGGGGGGTCTATCTCCCCCCGTTTAGGCGGTAGGGGCAATTTAAAAAAATTAGTATTTAAAATGGAAAAAAACAATTAAAAAATAACGGTGATACTTACAATTAAGTTTTATACATTTTTTTAAAGCCAACATTCTGTTTTATTAGCCAGTTTTTAATTCTTTATTTCTTATTCTTATCTTATTTTTCAATTAATCTCTTCACAGTTGACGAAGTTAAAACACTATTCCGACCATATTTTGTATGAAATTTTCGAACTGCAGCGGCCAAGCTTTCACTATTTTTGAAATATTCTTTAATAATGAAGACACGTTGTTCTCTCGTGTAACGCTCCATTTTTAATAACCCTATACTGTTAGCTGTCAAATTTCTTTTTTTTCAGGGTTGCCAACACTTCACTGCACAAATGGCGGCAAATTCAAATCTTGCGTTAATTTTGGGACACCCTTTACTATCAAAATAAGACTACGTTAATACTTAAGCAAGGAAAAAGTAATTTAATTAAAATATTTTGTTTTGGTAATTTTCAATTTTCTCAAGAACTAGAAGATATAAAGTCATCTAGTTTTCAGTTTTTGATCAAAAACAAATAAGAGCAATGAATTCTAAAAAAACAGTAGATAATTTGAAATTTTTGAAAAACTACACTTTAAACCTTTTTTTTTAATTTTTTTTGCATAAATTTTTAGTTTAAAACAATTTTTTTCAAAAACTATGAATAGTTTTGACTTGATTTGAAAACAAGTTAATAGACAAAATGTTGGCTTTAAAAAAAGGTATAATACTTAATTTTAAGTATTACCGTTATTTTTTAATAATTTTTTTTCCATTTAATGTACATATTTTTTTAAATTGCCCCTACCGCCTAAACGGGGGGAGATAGACCCCCCTCCCATAGTAAAAAATGTTTGTTTTAAACTGTTCTATACAAATCCGTCATTAAACTTTGTCGCCAAAGTTATCGTACTCTCCCCCATTAGAGGGACCATCCTTCATATTCACATTCTCAAATACGCTTTAAAAATATAGATTGCTGAGTATTTGATGAATTGAAACCATTAACATTCACATTCGTCACACATTCTACTCAGCTTAGTGTCCCATTTGAATTTTTACCGCTGCAGACCTACCCGGAATACCATTGAAATTTTAAAACCCTTTGTTTCAAAGATTGCAGGAAAATACTTCTGAAATATCGCTTTGTTCAGGTTTGGCAAGCATGCATTTATATTTTCAAATTTGCTATGTATTTGAGATAAGATGATGGGAATTTTTCGAATTTTCAAGGTCACACCAGTTTAGACCTAAGAATTAAACTTTGCTATCTATTGAGTACAAAAACAGTCCATAATTTGAAACACTTTAGAAACTTACGTTTCATATTCTGACAGTTACCAACAAAAATATCGTTAATGTTGATTTAAAAAAAAACTTTAATTTGTGTTATATACAATTAAAATACATAATATATTGATATTTGCAATCAAGAGATCACCTTATGATGAAAAAGATTATAACAATGCTAAAAACTTAATCTTACTTGAAAATGTCAAAAATGTCAATCACCCACTATCCAGTCTTGATATCCCAATACTGATTGCGAATTTGTTTGCCTATATAAGCTCGAAACCAATTCTCATCGAAATCAGTTGAATTTTCATCAAAATGAAACTTGTATTTGCTTTGGCTTTGTTGGTTGCTTGCGCAGCTGCTGGTACCATTCCCGACAATGGCAGCCGTATCACCAATGGTGAAGTTGCCAAGAAAGGACAATTCCCATACCAAACTGGGGTTTCCATACAAATGGGAGGACAATTAGCATGGTGCGGTGGTACCTTGATTTCGGACCGTTGGGTTCTTACAGCTGCTCATTGCACAGTTGATGCCGATGCTGTTGAAGTCTACTTGGGTGCTTTTAACATCAAGGACGCTAGCGAGCCTGGCCAAGAGCGCATCTACGTTTCGAAAGCAGGAATCTTCACCCATGAGGAATACAATGGCTTGACCATCACAAACGATATTGCTTTGATCAAATTGCCAGCTCCAGTTGAATTCAATGGTTGAAGAGCATTTTAGATGAAATGAAATAAAAGTCCTAACATTCTTCATTCTTCCACCCACAGACTTGATCCAACCAGCCAAATTGCCAAAGAAGAGTGCCTCTTACTCAACCTATGTCGGAGACACCGTTGTTGCTTCAGGATGGGGCAAGGACAGCGATTGTAAGTTTTGAGTGAAAACCTTAAATTTTGGATTTTTTTTAACTTGCCTTTCTTTAGCTGCAACTTCTGTTTCACCTGTCTTGAACTACATTGACACCACCGTCATCAGCTCACAGACCTGCAACAGGTACTTTTTTGGCATGATCACACCCAACATGATTTGCATCTCAGGAAAGGATGGACGCTCAACATGCAACGGTGACTCTGGTGGTCCATTGGTCTACCAAGAAAACGGTGAGAACATCTTGATCGGAGCTACCTCATTCGGTATCTCATTGGGTTGTGAAGTTGGCTGGCCAGGTGTTTTCACCCGTATAACCTCTTACTTGGACTGGATCGATTCTAAGACCGGTTTGGTTAACTAAAGGAAGGAAAACTAATTTTCATATCTGAAAATTACTGTAGTCGTTATTTTTGATAAAAAATAAAACCTCGATTTACTTGCAATTTTTAAACCAGTTTATTGTGTTCTACTATATTATTAGCGTAGTTAAACAGTGTTTAAGGTCTTGATTGGTCTATGCGGCATTAATGTTTTCAACTTTTTCAAGATTACTTGTGGTCTTGTGAGTCTTCAAAATTAAAAAAAAAAAGAAAGAATTATGTGTTTAGAAATTTATAACATGAGGTTTTTTAACTCATTGTTAAAGTGTCAAATCGTTAAAGCAACAATCCACATGATCTGAAAGCGTTTAACTGTTATTGTATTATGTATTGTTTGTTAGAATCGATCAATCATGAACAAAGAAACTAAGACAATTTATGTATTATTATTTATTTCTTCATCTATCGAGTTTTCTCTTACAGATTGCTTAAAACTAATATAAACTTAATTCATATTTACATTTTCACTTAATTGTAATTTAAATACATTTCTTTCAAGACTTATATCTAAATTAAATTTAAGTTCATTAAATAATGTCATACATCTTGTGAATGGTTCATTACAACCGTAATTATATCTATGTAAGGGGATATAAAACAAATGTCTTGATCGTATATTTCTTCCTGGAACATAGATATTTAAGAGATTTAGCAAAACAGGGCATTTTATATGGTAAGACAATATATCATAAACAAACATCACACAATTTACAAGGCGCCGATTTCTCAGCGTAGATAGACTAATCAGGGCACATCTGATGGAGTAAGTTGGCATTTCCGGTAAATTCCATTTTAATTGTCGAACCATAAATCTAGTGAAAGATTTTTGAACTTTTTCAATTCGATCTTTTGAAACTGTGTAAAAAGGATCCCATACTAATAAGCGTATTCCAAATGTGGGCGGACAAGAGAAGTATAAACTGCTTTAATTGCGTAAGGGTTAGAAAACTCTAAGCAATTTCTTTTTAGAAAACCTAGCATTGAGTTTGCCTTTGCCACTATAAAATCTACATGAAGGGAAAAATTTAGCTTTTCATCAAAAACGACAATAAGATCTTTTACTTCAGATCGTCTTTCCAATGCAGTGTTTGAAATATCATAGTCATATAAAATAGAGGTTCTTGAACTAGAAAATGAAAAAATAGTACATTTTTTAGTAGAAAATTTTGTTTGCACCAATCTACTATTTTATTTAGATCGCTTTGGATATTAAGGCAATCATTTATGGATTTTACTGTAGAAAAAAGTTTGAAATCATCAGCAAATAACAAACCCGTTGCATATTGCAACAATAACGGTAAATCATTCACATAAACTAAAAACAACAAAGGTCCAAGATGGCTTCCTTGAGGAACACCCGATGAAACCTTTATTATTTTCGATGAACAGTCTGAAGTTTTCACTATTTGTCTCCTATTGACTAAGTAACTGGAGATCCACTGCAGAAGGGTTGAATGAAATCCAAAATGTTTTAATTTTTTTAAAAGTTGCATGATACAAAGGCTATCAAATGCTTTCTGAAAATCCGTGAAGATAACGTCAACCTAACGTCTAAAGCATCGGGCACATATTTGGTAAACAACGACAAATTTGTAGTTGTTGACCTACCACTTACAAATCCATGCTGACATGGAGATATAAATTCTTTTATATAAAAGTAAATTTTCTTTTTAACAATGAGCTCAAAGAGTTTTGGAATAGCAGAAAGTTTAGAGATAGCACGGTAATTTTCAATTTTATGTTTCTGTCCAGCTTTAAAAATGGGTGTTATATATGAAATTTTCCAATCATCCAGAAAAATTCCAAGAGAAAGAGATAAATTAAAAATTATTTGAAGTGGCCTAGCTAACGTAAAACATTTTTTGATTACAAAAGAGGGAATACCATCTGGACCCGCATTTAAACTTGGATTTAGTTTTAAAATTCCTTCCATTATATCTCAATAGATAGAAACAGATTACCCAAATTCATATTTGAAAACGATATTTCTTCATCTTCAGTATCCGGAATAAATGCTGTAGAATGATCTTCATACACAGTCTCAAAAAAGGAAACAAATAAGTCACATGTAGAAGCTAAATTAGAAGAGATTTGGTTATTATATTCCATATATATATATGTGTATATTATATTAGTTAAAACGCCCAAAATGCCTTTGGATTTCTTGTAATTTGCGATTGAATATTCATCATATATTGTTTATACAGAAATCTATTGAGAAAATCATATTCACGACGTAACTGACAGTATTGGTGTCTATCAATTTCAGATTTCGTTGTTTTAAACTTTTTGAAAGATTTATTTTTTACATTTTTTAGATTTCTTAGCCTATGGTTATCCCAAGGTAATTTAAAAACAGATTTCTTACGAATTTGTGGAACGAATTTCAAAAAACCTTCGTACATCAATTGTAAAAAGTTTCCATAAATAAGATCAATTTGTGTTCCAGAAAGAATATATGACCAGTATAATGAGGATATGTAATTATTTAGTTCAATGTAATTCCCTCTTGCAAAATTAAATTCATTATTAAATACATTAATTGTATTGTACACAGGATTTTTATAAACTCTAAACATAATACAAATAGCTTTGTGAAAAACAGTATTTGCCACTATTGGAAAAATTACTTCACTTACTTCATAAGCTAAATTATTATAAATTAAAATTAAATCAAGAAATCTTTGCATAGAATTACAAACAGTATTTATCTGAATAAGATTTTGTGACAACAAAGAAATCAACAAATAAAATTTCATGTTCTTTTTTAACATTATAAGGAATCATAGACTTTTCCTCTTCAGAATAATTCCAATGAATATCACATAAATTAAAATCACCAAGAATACAAGGTATTTGATAATCAAAAAGATTTTCTATTAAATATTCAATATTATTTGCATGCATTTCATAAATATACATAAGTAGGACTTTTAGGAGGTATATAGCTAACAACAAAAACAAATTCATCATGCAAGCCTAAACCTTTACATAAACTTACAATAACACACAGCTGTTCAATGTTGTCATTTACGTTTGCTTTTGTTATAAAAATAAAAATTAATGTAAAAAACGGTAAGTTTTTGATGCACTGTCACATTAAATTGATTTGTTTGGTGCTGGCAAAATATTGAATAAATCTCCTATACTATAAATCCATCAGGTTAATTTTTTGGCGAAAACTAAATAAATATATGTAAAGCTTCTGAGGTTTACACTATTGGAAGATCTTGAAATATTGGCAGATTTTTCGAAAGAAAGAAAAACGATTTTCTATCAACCATGTTAATATCAAATTGTATCTATCAAAAGTGACAGACAAAAAAATGGCAGTTCAACCGAAATCACCATTTGTTTGTATTTTGAAATACTTGGACGATTGTCCACTAATTGAATAAATATTTAATTGACAGAAAGTTTTGAGCAGGACACAACAATAAAAGTGTACAGAATTTTGAAATAATTTACATACTACGAAAATGGAAAGAAATAAGATGTTCCTTTCTGGCAACATAGCGAACAAAAAGTTATACAAACAAAAGTTGAAAAGGATAATGCACATGAACAAAATTTAACCAGGAGATCGAGACCAGGTGATTGATGTATGTGAGATGTAGGTTGTAAAAACTACTTATGAACAAGACGTTGGCGACGCCATGTAGATGGCCGTCAACGAATGTATAACCAATTGGTCTGCACAATCTTCAATTTCAGCCTTGACAAAATGAGAAGAAAATTCTGCCAGGGAACGAGTGACAATATCTCGATCTCATCAAAATTCTTTTAGTCGATGCTATTTTTAGAAACAAACAAAGTTCTTTAATTTACTCTCACGCATATTTGTATTTTGCTTTACGATCAATGCAGTAACTCAAAAAAGAAGTTGGTAAAATTGATTGAATCCATACACAAGAAATCCGAGGGCCGATTCCAGAAAGCGCGGCGGATCGCTTTTAATGGCGGATTTGTGTTTTTATATTCTCAAAAGCGATTCGCTTTCCATTTGGAAAGCGAAAGTTCTTTCCAACAAAATGTCATTCTTCTAGTGGGCATCGAGAAAGAACTAATAGAGAGAACCAACTTCGACGGTTTTTCTCTTTTTGCCTACAAGCTATGATTTACATATGTAGTAACTCCATATAAAAAAAATGTGGGGAACAAATACTTATGCAAGTTTGTGCACATACTCACCACGAAAGAGAAAAAACTTTTCTCTCTTTTCTCTCTGCTCACCACCTTTTAAAAATGGCGACCACCTTTGAAAAATGGCGGATGTAGTCAGCTGTTGAGAGGTGTTCAAAGAAAATTCAAAATTGTGTATGAACAACTTTTCGGTACTCTCATTGTGTTCGTTTGATATGAATATCATTCGAATATGAAGTGAAATTAATTACTCTTGTTAGGTGCCAGAACAATGAAGATTTAGAAACAATTCTAAATTACGCATTTAGATAAGTATTAGTTAGTTATTTGAAGCCAGTTTTAATCATTAAGTAGGTAAAACAAATTAGGTGGTGCAACAGTCCAATGAGAATTAGGACCTAGAAACATAAAACTCTGAAAGCACTACAACTATTATTTGTATTATTAGCTACCTTTATGCGTTTAATTTTCGCTCAGACCGTTGAAAGATGCAAAAAAAACTGAGATTTGTTTCAATTTTCAGAGTTTATCGACTTAATTTTGTCGATGCGAGAGTTGCAGGAACATTGAAAACGAGAGTTACAGAATGTAAACATGGAACATTGAAAACATTTTTATATACTCATCTCTTTTTTCCATTCCTATTTTATTTGTGTGTACTCGTTGTTTATTTCCTTTACATTACTCACGACATTTCCAAAATCCTGAAAATAAGTGATTTAAGTAGACACTAAATAAAAAGACCGTCAATTTGTTACTTCTGTTACCAATTTTCATTGCATAAGATTTGTGAATAGGTGATAAGCTATTCTTACTGCCTTCCACTAAGCTAGTGTGTTGCTTTTAAAGGCTTAACTACATAAGCTGGGTCAGTGGTTTTGTGAAAAGAATATACAAATTTGTTCTTCAACCAAAATTTAAGTCTTATGCATCATTTTTATAAATTTTCCAGTTCTAAATATTTATATCTTATCTTTCAGTTATATAGCGACAAGGAAAAATCTGTGAGGGAAAGTTCTAACTACAGTTTTTCTGAAAGTGCATTGTGGCTTATTCATAGATGTTTGCTAAACGTTTTAGGCTATTCATAAATAAATGCAAATCAAAGTTAAGGGCTAAACCTGAATAACTATAAACAATGAAAATGCTGTGTTCAAGTAGTTATTATCGCAGCCAAATTTCATAATTGATTTTTTTGGTGTATAAAAAAGCTGAAAGAGTAATTCATGACAAATAAATGTTACTAAGTTCCAGAAAATATCGATTGATACCGCAATTGCAGAAGATGTGGATATTTTATATAAATATTCCTGGTAAACTGTAGAACTTTATTATTTCCGTCTTTTATAATTCAATGTAAAATAATTCAATGCAGTATATTTTAGATAATACAGTAGTTAAGTTAGTAGTTAAGGCATTACTATTGAAATAAACATAACATATGTTCATTTATAAAAAACATGTACTCGTTCAAATATACAAATAAAGTCTAGTCTAAAAAACCTTAACCTTGTTATACTCTTTCTGCACACATCCTTTCTTGTTTTGGTTGTTAATGCCATCTATCTGTAACTCAGAGAAGGTTGTTAATGCCATCTATCTGTAACTCAGAGAAAGAGAAGAGAAAAACAAATTCACCACGAACTACCGGTATAACTTCTTCCGGTATTTATTGACAAACAAAAATGTTTTCCTAGAATTAATTTGAATTATAGGAGTATTTTTGTAGATATAAAAACGACAAGATGTTAGTAAAATTAAAGAAAGAAATTCATGAGAATTACAAAAATATTATAATGAGACTTTAAAAAACATAGCCTTCTTGGCTATCAATAAACAAAAATGAGAAATGTCGCATTTCCCGGAAGTGATGTTTTTTTGTGTACTCTTTTCCGAGGTGAAAACATGTATACACCGATACGAATTCAACACGCTATAAAAAATGAGAGTAAGAGGTTTCGAAGAGACGGAGACGAGGAAATTTGGTTCTCTCATTTAGTTTTTTCTCTCTGCTAGTGGGTTTTGAAAGCGACAGGCGTGATAGTGGCGGATTGCAACAAAATATAAACAAAAATAAGTTTTATTTGTGTTTTTTTTTTAATATATTAAATTAAAGATATCAATATAAGTATTTATTTATTTATAAAATAATAATAAAAACAAAACATTTAATACTATTTAAAAAGAATCTTTTATTCTCGTATTTGCTTTGCAATGTTTTTGAAGTTGCCAGCATTTTGAGGAGCTGCAATTACGACATCATCATCACTATCTTCAGGAGCTAAAAGCTGATGGTCAAAATCAAAAACACTCTATTACCAAGACCGGAATCTTTCGTACGTTTCACTCTCCAAAACCCGTTTGTTTACATTGTTGTATTTGTAATTTTGACAATTAATCCATGAATAGATGTGAGCACAAACAAAAAAAAAACGATGCCGTGGGCTAGCGGCATTTTGCACAGCAAAAACAAAATGGAGGGGTTAATAAGTTTTTTTTAGGTTTTTCTTTTTACTTTTTTTCGATGAAGAAGTCAGTTTTAAGCTTTAATTTTGCAGTCATTTTGTTGATAGCGTACCAATGTACATTTTTGTCTTCAAAAAAGCATGTTCACCATGTTCAGTTTATTATAATTAATTCACTAATTTACAAAAATCACTGCGAAATTCTTCAAATTTCTAAATTAACCTCGGATTTTTATATCAAAGATGCGTTCGAAGAACCATCAAGTTAAGGGTGCCAGCGCAATTTTTGTATTGAATTCTAATAAATTTTCGTTAATGAACGGCCCAAATATTTTTTTTGCAAGTAATTAAAATCTGTATCAATTTAATTAATCCAAATGTATTTATAGTTTGTTTTTAATGATTTAAGCTTGCAACTATTTTTGAATTCCATTTTGATTAATAAATATTATATTTAAAAAAAAGAGTTACAATCGAAAAATATCTTATCCATAACATTCTTGATTGATGGAAGCATACATGTATTTGCTATCAAAAAAAACTATGCATCAAAGGAACACAAATGTTTTAAAAAAGTAATCAGAACGATTATAGCGAACCTGTTGAATAAATGCAGAGCAAATAAAATGCAAATTTTGACATATGTATGTATATCACAAAATGAAAACGTCAATCGTTCTGAATTCATGCACAACAAATTCAATAGAACATGTAATCGTCATGAATGTTTATTTTTGACGTACAGAAGTTTTTTTAGTGAATTTCCACAGTTTAACGCAAAATATAATTTTTATTCATTCCTTAAAAATGTTCAGTTACCAAAGTTCAAGTTTACTTATTATTGTTTGAAGGGTATGTTTAATAAAAGTGCTGCTAAAAATGAAACAAATTAATGAGTTTTACGTACATGTTTTTCTTAATATAGTATAAATACTTCCATAGATTACATTTTATAAATGCAGAACATAGAAGAAAATATACATACATAAACAATAGTTTTCAGATATAAAGCAGAGGTTAGTGTAGAAAAATATTTTTGAGAAAGCCAATAATATTTCAGGTATGTTCATTAGAGAAACTTCCGCTTCGACTGACCTTCATCAACTTTTTAGAAAAAAAATTAGCATTAATAGCAGCCAATTATTTCATAGCATAATTAATTTTTCAGATTGTAAAATGTCTAGAAATTTTCATACGCTACAAAATTCTTAATTTTATGCCTAAGCATAGAAGATAACATTATTTAGTCAAGAAGTGTGCATTTTGGCGCGTTCACCGATTTTTTTCTATTGGGTGTTCGGTTTCCCCATACTGAAATAAAAAAAGTTACTTAAATCTATTTATTGCACTCATTTAGTTGGTATTGTGTTTAACCATATTGCATATTTCTATTCCTTAAAGATGCTTTACACAAAGGAACTTATTCTTAAAACATGGTTCCCTCAAATTTTTATTCCAAAATCTAACTCTAACATAGTCCCTTAAAAAGAAATTTTCAGGAATATATCTGCAACAAATAAAAATAAAATTTGGTCTTGCAATTATCGAACTGCTTAAATGATGAAAATACAACTCTTATTGAGGAATCTGAACTAGCTAAAGTTGGCAATGGAACTTCACAAGTATGCTTCTCGTAGCATTGTCTGTACAAAAAAAATACGGAGGCACCCGCCTATTGTTTCCACCTGAACTTCTAAAGTCGCCAAAAAAATGCTCTAAGCAAACTACAGCTGAAAAAATTTTCTGTTTTGTTGTTTTACAAAGTATTGAGTTACACTTTTGTCCATTTGCAATAATTATACTTAACCAGTTGCAGCGCATGTTGCGTTCGCAAATAATTTAAGTAAACAAAATAAATAATAATAAACTAATAAATCAATAAATAATATGTATTTGGTCAATTTTATTTTATTTAATATACATTTACAACATTTATTTGGATTGAAATTAAAAAGCTATACAAATCTTCCAATTTAAGACCATGTCAGCACTTCAGATTCTGTTGGTAAGGATTGTTTAGTTTTTGAACGAGGCCATGAAACATTCAAAATGAAGCATTTAGATGGGACTGATTACTATAATGAAGCATATTGATGGGCCAAAGCACTAATTGTGAGAATGTGTTTGGTTTTTTGCATCATTTCACGCACACTTTCTCACATTTAGTGCTTTTTAGCTTGTAGGCAAACCGAAATGTCAGTCTGAGATTCCGGTCTTGGTAATAGAGTGTTTTTGGTCAAAATCTACTTTGCACTTAATACATACATTGTGTAACATTGCACACACATTTGTAATCAATACTGCCTTTTCCGGCCGGTAATGAAGTTCCCTTGAGTGCAGCAGGCATCTAAACCTTCCTTTCAGAACTCCAAAACATCTTTCTATTATGCCTCTACATTTTGAAAGAACCGTGTTGAATTTAGCTTCACGACTGTTGGGTAGAGGTGATTTGTAGGGAATCATCAACCATGTTTCAAGGATATAACCGGCATCACCTTGAATTCAATGTAGCATCCAGTTTAAGTGTTGGAGTAGGTACTTGTACGAACCTTCCGCTAAAAATCGCAATGTAGCGGCAAGCTTGAGTATTGAAGACAAAGAGGTAGTATTTTCTCGTTTGAAATCATCTTTGATTTCTTCAAAAACGTACACAAATGCTTCTCGCGATAGTCGAAACAATTTTATAAACCTTTTTGAACAAAAATCATTAAAAAAAATTCAATTTGGAAAAAGATAATTAAATACACACTCTTTGGGGGGAACATCAAGAGGCGAAGACCCACGTCTAAATAGTTTTCTTTGAATATTTAAATAATTAGCTTCTCTTCTTGCTTCTTCTCTTTCTGCATTTAAAAAAACACTTATGGAGTCCATTGAAAACTAGTTTTGTTTACTTGAAACCAACAATAATATTAAAATATAGCTACAAACATTAAGATACTTTTTTCAGAGAAAAACAATTAGTTTTAGTGGAAGGAAATGTCATATTTTTGGAAACAGCTGACAAATAAATGGAAAATTGGAAAATGTCATGGAAATGGATTGGAAATATTTGACATTTAAGCTGGAAAAATGGAAGGATCGTTTTCTTCCATGTTCGCTTTTGAAATTAACTCAAAGCGAAGACGGTCGAAATTGAATTTTCGCTTTCAATGCGATCCGCCGCGCTTTCTGGAATCGGCCCTCCGGATACAGCATTTGTTACCCGCTTTACAATTCGACAAAAAATTTTGTATCCAATCCTTCCTGCTTACGACGCGACGACACGTGCTACCCAATCTTTTGTCCAAATTTGTTACGTCTATGCTGTGGCAACTCATCTTCCTATTATTATTAATATTGGTTTATTATTGCTTAACTTTTAAATGTTTTTGTACGGTCTGCTGTTTCCGTTTCTAAAATAAATTTTGATATTCTCCGTCATCTGTAAAGAAAATTGTCTCCAATGAGTCTACCAAGTTTATGTTTTCTGAATTTCCCCAATCGTGTAAACAGGCAATTTTTAAATGTTATACAAAAAATTGTCAGGCGATGTTTTACCAAAAAATTGTGTTATATTTGAATAAAATGAACCATCTGTATAAACGGACAACTTTCTTTTGCTAGAAAATTGACAATTGTCATCTAATTGGATGCTATTCGAAGACTTTTGACAGTTTGACTAATATTGGAAGATGTTCCGGGCGACTTTCCATTACCGCAGCACGAATTTACTTCTGATTTTTTTTTACAGTTAGGTAGGGGTCTCAATAAAACATGTTTTAAATATTAAGGCGAGGAAACACCTTTAAGTCATAAAAAAATTTCCTTTTTCGGACTTTACCCTACTTTTTTGTATTTCGTTTTTTGAGCCTAAGACAAGTTTTTTTGAACTGATAGTACGGCCCTGGCGCGGCGGCCGGCCGGCGCGGCGGCGGCGTGGCGTAGTAACAGCTAGGTATGTATGTGTATGCAACCCCCCTGCTTGGGATCAATATAGGATTTCGGGTGCGTGCGAGTTTGGGCAAAGTAATAAAATCAAAGAAATCCCCAACAAAAAAATCAAGTATGACAACACTGAACAAAAAACAGGAAAGAAATGTCAAAATCAACCATTTTTGCGTGTGTTGTATCTTATCTTGTATCTTTGTATATAAAAACTATAGTACTCTTATGGAACATGAATTTTTTATTCATTGATGGTTGACAGGTGGCGCTCGGAGTACTGAAAAGTTGTTGTGGAGATTACAGAAGTTAAATCGAAAACCAAGTTGAGGAAATGAGGTGGTTGCATTATTTTCACTCTCGTAAGAAAACAAGAGAGTATGGGAGGCAAACAAAAAATATATTTGTTTAAGTTTTTTGTGTGTTGTAATGGAGATATTCATATGATTGTATTGAACTACATATGTAGGTTTTCTTGTTGCATTTGAAAAATACACTGTTTTCATATTTTGAATATTGTACATAGTTGTGTGGATGTGCATATTAAAAAATTGGCAATAGATTTTTGTTTTTTTTAATTTTTTAGAAAGAAACAATATGTTAGGTAGGGACATTCAATTTTGAGTCAGTTATGTACAGTACATATTTACATATGTATGTAGGGAGGTAGGTACAATTTCTGTTACTCGTAAGTTGGATATGTATGTAGGTACAAATTTGAAAACACTAATTAGATAGTGTTTACAAATTTGCACATGTAGGTATAGCTACATTTTTATCATAGGTTATTCGTATTTGGTATATTATTGTAAGCATAGTTATAAAGTATTGTAGGTAGGTACATACATATGTACATGTATAGAAAAAATTGTAGGTTGACTTTTTCTAAAAATTTTAAGAAATTTTATCAACAGTATCTTGTATTAAATAAATTAAATTTGAAGACAATAGTTTCAACTGTCCTCGAAATATTCGAAGCAAAAAAAAAAATATACCAATCGTTATTTAATGTTTGTTTTGTTGAAAAAGCGTGTCAATTAGGTCTTTTTTTAATTTTTACCTAATGTAAGAAACAATTAGTTTGAAGCCAGTATCTTCATTTTGGCCAAGATATTCGAGTCGAAGTTAATTTAATTTTTCCAAAAATTGATACAAGTGTCGAAAACGTTATTCTTATTTGCATTAAGACATTCTGGATCTGGATCGATAAAAATAACTTATTATTCGAAGTTAATAATTATAACTAAAATAATAATAAGTATAATAATGCGACACGTCTGTCAATTTGTATTTCTTAAACCTTTTACAATATTTTGTGTAAGATAAATAATTTGAAGTCAATACTTTTCTTTGTTCTTTCAATACTTAAGCCAAAATCCATTTATAATTCATTTGTTGTTGTTTCTGTAGGTTTTCGTGTTTTTTTTAATAAGTTAAATTTTTCTAAAAGATTAATTAAAAATTACTAACAATATTTTGCATATGATGAAATAGTTTGATTTCAAAATCTTTTTTTGGTTAACGAGATTTTTAGTCGAAAGACAATTTTTAACAATTTTGCGTTTTAATTTTTGGAGATTTAAATTTTTACAAGAAAATTGAATGTTATTTTTTTATAAAAATGTTACTGAATGTCAAAACAATATTTTCTATAAGATAAAATTAGTTTGGAGCCAATATCATAAATTCTTTAAAAGATATTGGAGTCGAAAATCAATTTTTATCAACTTTTAGATGTTTTTTTAGGTTTGTATTAAAAAAAACTGGCAATTCGATTTTTATCAAAATTATAACAGATGTCGAAAACGTTTTTATATTAAATTAATATATATGAAACGTTTATTATGTTTTTCAATTTGCCATTGACACGAAAGTGTCATTTTTGATTTTTGTGGGACATTTATATTCCTGAAATTCGTGTTTAAGTCTCAATTCTAGGCAATACTATAAATTTTGAACTCAAGGGAGAAAAGAAAATGAAAAAAAAATATATATTCCCCTACAACCCCCCTGAATCCGTCATTGACTTTTATTTGTCTTCTTTTCAAATATACTTACATACCTGTATTGTTAGCGTATTCTTTTAATTTCAGCAATAATAATTCCTACTTCTATTTGATCTAATATACATATGTAGATGCATATACATACATATACCTAAGAAAAACAAAAACATTGTACATACTTTCTTTTTGTTTTGAAAATAGGCATCTTAACGTACTTTTTTTGGATTCATTGGCAATCGGCTAACCGGCAACAGTTACAAAATTTGAATTCGAATTGGTATTTGGCTTATTGGTATTTGTCTTTATTATTGCTTTATACATACAATACATAAATAAATAAACAAAAAAATGTCCTTTTATTGTCTACTTTAGACTTTCAACGTAAATATTCAATGCGTTGACTACTTGACGTCACCCAAAAATTATCAATAATCACAGTGCTATCTCTAAACTTATTGACGTGTGATGTGTGTTAGGACTCGCCCAAAACCAAACTGAAACATTTGATGCGAAAACAAAACAAATTGGTCCGGTTTAAAGGCTCTCCCAAACCAATGCGAAAGTGGCACATTCGCCAACGCGGCATTGTTTATTTGTCAGTTTTGTTATCATTGTGAATAATTCGCCCTGATTCGCTTCGCGTCAGTTATCGCAGTGTAAGTTTATTTTGAGAAGAGAGAGTTTAATTGTGGAATGTTGCTGAATGTTTCGCGTTGATTTGTCCCCTTTCACCCAGGAAAACTGAGTTGCCAGTAACTGGGAGCTTGTAGGCAAGACGGGCTTACGGGGAAGGACAAAATCTCCCCTAACACCCTTCTTTTGGCTTTTAGTGAATGTCTACATTGGATTTGTAATGCTGGGTTTTATTATGTTCGTTGTGTCCATACGATGAAGAGAAAATCAATCTGCACATCCCTATCTCACACCCTTGAAATCTATCTATCTTTCACTCACACAATACAAAATCTTTTACGTTGAATCCAAGAATATTGTTTGCATTTGGGCTGTAATTTACCCATCTCTCTCTTCTTCACTCACATATAATCTACCTGTCTCACTGCTTGCACCTAACATTAAAAATTTAATGTGGACAGGCACTCTCATGTCATTTCAATCTTTCAATTCATACTCAACTCTATTCTGACTGGACCTGCATGTACACATTAACTTGAACTCTTATTCAACTTTATATAAAAAACAACAATACTTTTTCAACAAATCCCTTCAGTACGTATTTTCAAAACTGGTTGACAGCTGATTTTGATATAAGTATGATTGCACAGATACCAACTTGGAGATTTAAAATAAGAGTGCATATAATAGTGGACATATGTTTTATTCACACTTTCCATTACTGCACTTACTTTCCATTACTGCACTAGCTAATAATTTACCAATAAAATACGGCTGGTGTATACATGCTAAACTTGTGTTAAATAAAATAACGAAAAACTTCCAAACTGTTATTAATTCTGCTATACTTATAAATGATGTTCCTTACACAATTTCTGCTCATTCTTACTGCTCATTCTTAAAATATCCGTTAGTATAATTAGATGAACATATTTTTTTTTGTAAACAGAAAAATCTCACACTCGCTAAAAAATTGACAATTGTTACCTAATCGGATGCTATTTTAAAACTTTTGACAGTTCGGCCAACATTGGAAGATTTTCCAATCGTGTATATGTACATAGCCTAACTTGTGCTTACTAAAATAACTAAAAACTACCAAACTGTAACCAACTCTGCTTACACAATTTCTGCTCATTCTTAAAATATCCGTTAGTATAATTTGATGAACGAATTTATTTGTGTAAACAGAAAAATCGTACACAAGCAGTATTGATTGCTGAACACACTTTAAACGAAATCTATCAGAACGAGTCCAGCGCAACAAATTGCAGCTGAGTTGTGCCATCGAACCAAAAACACTCTATTAGAGTGTTTTTGCATCGAACAAACCTACTTCACTAGCTTACGGCTAGCGGCTTTAGTGTTTCGTTCGACTTCACCTGTTTTTGTTTGATTTTTAACTTTAGCACTTAGCTTTCAGCAGTCCAATAAAAAAATCATATTTTAATTTTACACCAAACAGCAATGAGCTGCAGCTGAGCTGAGCATCGCTTTAATTCCTTTGTGGGGTGTCTGTCTTTTAATGAAAATTGTTTGTGAATTATATTTTGCCAGAACAAAAGTTTATTTGAAATGTTTACATAAAATTGTTCCTTCCTAAATAATACACAATTAGAAAACATTAAAATTCTGTGTTTTGCTTTGGAAACCAACTAAGAATCAACTCTTGCAATCTGTGAACGCCATTTTGGTCTTCAATTTTTGTTTCAATCAAAAAGAATTTATAAGAGGGTTTTTTTAGCGTTTGTAATTATTTTCTAAAAAATGGGTGTTTTTGTTTTGTGCATCAGCATCAGCACCTGCCCCAAACCCAGTCGGCTTCAAGTCGAATAAAAACTAAGAACTCGCAACAAATTATAAATTAAAAGTAAATAGTTTTGTAAAAACCTAACCTAGAGTAGAAAAAAGTAAAAATAGGATAAAATGGCAACAAGAAGTGATGAAAATAATATAAATGTGATATCAGATGAAAGTGACGATGATAATATTTTAATTATTGATAATGGAGACGGAGATTCTGGTCCATGTCCGTCGAGTTCAATTTCATCGGAAACAAATCTACTGCCAAAGCATTCAGAAAGTGGTAAGTACCTTGAAAAAAAACTTGTGAAAATTGTGTATTGCAAACTTTTTATTCTTCTCACGTCTAGACTTTTTCCCAGAAGCTGTCATTGAATGCCCGATTTGCCTACAAACATGCATACATCCCGCAAGACTCCCGTGTGGTCATATTTTCTGTTTTCTTTGCGTAAAAGTAAGTACACAAAATATATGTGAATGGCATAAATAATCTTTATGAATAGATTTGATTGTTTTCTTTCTTCTTTTTTTTTTTAATTGTGTTGAAGGAGAGATACATTATGTAGATGCAAAGTAGAGGAATATAAAGAAAATGACCTAGAATCATAAATAACACTTCCATCGCTACCATCATCGATTATTTATGTTTTCTTTTTTATGATAAAATTTTGAAGGCGGAAGCAGTAGTGAATCTTAGTAGTGATGTTAGTGCAACCTTCGAATGGGAATTTATTAATGGTTCCGGATTCTCCTTCATAAAGCGCTAGTATATGATTAGTTTTTTAATTTGAATTATGGAAATTTGTCAATTATGAAGGCATCTTCTGCTCTCATTCTCTTGCTGTTAAGCATTTTCAAATCTATTAAGTGTTAATTGTGTTGCCTACATTTTGAATACAGGCTGTTTGTACCTAATTTGAATTTGAATCACTTAAAAAAAAAAAACATACCCTTTTCAAGATTGCAACTTTTTATTTACTATGTTCAACATCTTTTGGAGAGAATTTGCATTAAGGGCGCACGCGTAAAGTTTTGATTTTGTGTGTGTACAGTATACTTAGTATACCTTTAAAATATTACGGCCAGGAAACACCGTTTAACCATTCAAAATATTTTCGTTTTTAACCTTACTTATTTTGTTAATTGTTTTTTGACTGAATTTACATACGTTTTTTAATGGATAGTACGACGTACAAACAGAGATGTATACCTACAACCCCTGTACTTTGGGTGTATTCAAGGTTTCTTTTGCATTTGAAGACTAACGACTCGTGTACACTAAATCCGTATTATCGGCCGATAACGGGTCGGAACAATTCGGACGACCGTCTCGGACGTTCGACTGCATACACTGCTTCCGACCGTGGACGATACCGGTCTGGAGTCTTAATTTGTGAAGCTTGGATGTAAAAATAATATTTTTTTCAATGGAAGATTTCGAAGAAATTTATATTTTAGAAAATCTACCCCGTCATTTAATGCGTCAACTTAGAAGAAGTCGTCGGTGCCAAATATTTATGCAAAGAAAACAACTGGGCGAATACCGCTATCTTTTTGAAGATTTGAAATTACAACCCATACAATTTTTTAATCTGAAGATATTCTTGATCGACGTTACAATTGTTTCTTTTCATTTCCAGATCTTTGAGAAGTAAAACATTAATTTTGAGTTATAGGCACCGATTTTTCGTAGGGTTTTTTATGTTGTTTTGACTTGGGTACCTCAGGTTGGGTTCTGTTGAGGTTTCCGGATGCTGGGACTTCTTATTTAATTTATTTAGCAGCAATTTGTTTTGCTAAAAATAAAAGTTAGTCGTAGTAAGCCCAACAAACATTTTTTTTCGACCGCAACACCAGATCTTCTAGCTCCATTGCACTTGGTGTACTCTTTTCGGAATTGGTCCCTTAAATTACTCCATTTTTACTTCATATCTGGAACAGTCAGCTTCATGCCAGAAGAAACTTCGGCCCCTAGTTGTTTAGCAATGTTTCTTTTGTATAAGTTTTTGAAAGTTTATCTCAGAGAGGTGTTTGATAGGTTACTATCGGGCGTCATAGGACGAAGTCACTTTCAGTGGTGTACGCGCTTTTTTCCTTTTAATATGTTTGGATCCATCGGCCAAGTTCGGTCGACAACGTTCGGGCAAGGTTCGGCCGGTAACGGATTAGGGACGCAATCTACAAAAAACTTAAATAATAAAATATCAATATTTTATTATTTACAAGGTTTTTTGTAGAATTAACTTTTTTTTAAGTATTTTAAGATTATTTGTTATTCTTTTTTGAGTTGTTGTCCCTAAAAATATAAACTACGAGGGGTTGAATGTTGAATTCAATCACTTAACGTAAAAGTGGACAATACCTCAAGGCTCATGTACATAAGTAAGTCATTCCTATCAAGAGTTTCGAAAAAACCCTTTTTCTTTTCCCTTATTATGAATTTTACCCAAAACAAATTATGTTAAAAAGATTCATGAGCATTCAATTAGGGTAAAATGTAACATATTTGGCAGCTAAAAATTGGAAGGCGAAGAGTTCGAAAACATACTTTAAATTTAAGTTTTTTGATGAAATTGTTTATCTCTATAAATAAAATTCTCCTGTCACAGTGTTAGTTGCCATACTCCTTCGAAACGGCTTAACCGATTTCAATGAAATTTGGCATATATACATACATTCGGTAGGTCTGAGAATAGGTTTTTTTTATATTCCTAAGTGCTATTGTTTAATTGCATCAACATCGTACACAGTGCAACGATCTTACGATAGATAGTATTCAGTGACGCTATGTACAATGAAGCATTGATTGCTATTGAGGATCTTTGCATTATCATTGCCAACTTACCACTCAGTCATTTCGGTATGCATTCACCAAATCGAAATGCATCTTATTTAAAGACACTGAATTGAATCGTGAACTACAATACAATACTGTAGAAATGGCAGCGATTGTTGCTCGCATTGTCCCACTAATGAATGAAGAACGAAGAATCATTTATGACCACATCATGCCCGCAGTTTCAGCAGGACCAGGTGGAACTGGCAAAACATTCCTTATTTTGCTAATTCTTGCTAAAATACGATCAAATAATGGTGTTGCATCTTCTGGCATTGCGGCAACTTATTGGATGGAGGCAGAACAGCTCATTCAGTATTTAAACTTCCACTTAATATTCAAAAGACGAGGGCGGGTCAATAAGTCCGTGACTTTTGGAATAAAACACAGATTTTTTGATAAAAAAATAATTTTGTTTTTCAACGTAGTCTCCATTGAGCTCTATACAAAAAAATGATTTGTCGAGGTCCTCAAAATAGGCCTCTGTTTGCGAGATGACTTCATCATTGGAGTCAAATCTTTTTCCAACAATCCATTTCTTCAGGTTTGGGAACAAGAAGTAGTCGCTCGGAGCCAAATCTGGAGAATAGGGTGGATGAGGGAGCAATTCATAGCCCAATTCATGGATTTTTTCCATGGCAACTGCACATGTGTGCACCCTTGCATTGTGAGCAAACGCGGCACCCATCTTGCGGAAAGCTTTCTCATGCCCAAGTGATCATTCAAAATTGAAACCACTGAGCCATGCGAGATCCCTACGGCTTCCACAATCTCTCGCACTTTCAATCTTCGGTCTGCCAACACCATATCGTGAATTTTTTCGATTGTTTCGGGTGTAGAGACCTCAACTTGGCGTCCACGACGTTCGGCATCTTCAGTGCTTGTACGGCCACAACTAAATTCAGTAAACCACTTTTTTACCAAGCTTAGCCTTGTTCTCGGTAATGGTTTTTTTTTCGCAAGAAATAATGCTTAATAAGCACACGAAATTCACTTTTTTCCATTTTCTCCTCAAATTAGTGAGTAGTCTGATAAAAATAGCTGTCAAACACAAACTAACTGACGCAGCAAGTTTAAATTTTGACAGGAGTCAACTGTCAGATGCCTGTTGACAGGAGCAGTGTTGCTGTTTCAGTAAAGAGGTCAGAAATTCAAAAAGTCACGGACTTATTGACCCGCCCTCGTAACCCAGTGCAGTATAAAAAAACCATCATCCATGGCCACAGTGCTGAAACAGTGTAAAATTATCATCTGGGATGAATGCACTATGGCACACAAACATTCGCTTGATGCGTTGAACAGGACATTGAAAGATATAAAAAACAACGACAGACTATTTCGTGGCACTCTTTTCAGGTGATTTAAGACAAATACTTCCCGTTATTCCGCTAATGAGATCGACGCGTGCTTAAAATCATCGCCACTGTGGCGTAATGTTGAAAAAGTACAACTGAAAGTAAATATGCGTGTTCAAATGCTTCAAGATCCATCCGCTGAAACATTCTCAAAACAACTGTTAGATATAGGCGACTCAAAAGATACTACTGATGAAACTGTATGCATAAAATTACCGGTCGATTTCTGCACGATTATTGATTCACAAAGATGTTCTCATTGACCAGATATTGCCAGATGTACACAGACAGTATACAAATCATGAGTGGCTGGCAGAAAGAGCAATTTTAGCAGCAAAAAATGTGGATGTCAACGAATTAAATCTCAAGATACAACATTTGTTTCCAGGAGACTTGGTGTCATACAAATCTATTGATGCAGTTTGTGATGCTACCGAAGCTGTAAATTATCCAACTGAGTTTTTGAACTCATTGGATTTACCAGGCATGCCACCTCATAATTTACAACTGAAGGTTGGATCTCCGGTAATTTTGTTTCGTAATTTGAACCCACCACGGTTGTGCAACGGCACGCGATTAGTAATTAAAAAATTAATGAAAAATGTTATCGAAGCCATTATTCTAAATGGCAAATTCCGAGGCGAAAATATATTACTACCGCGAATCCCTATAATACCCACAGATGTTCCAATTCATTTCAAATGCCTTCAATTTCCAATTAGATTTGAATTTGCAATGACTATGAATAAGTCTCAAGGCCAAAACGATGTCTGTCTGCGGCTTAGAATTGAGCACTTCCTCTTTTTCACACGGACAATTATACGTGGCGTGCTCTCGAGTGGTTGTACACTCTGTTGCATTAAGGGATTGATATTGTTTTTGTTGTAGTATAGTCATAATTAGCGATATGTATATAATGTTAAAGAATTAGTTTTAATAAATTAAAAAAAATTGTTTGGTGATTTGTTATTTTAACATTTTGTCACCGTTTACAGTGCTGCTCTATACCTCTCAAACTTATATACCACATCCTTACATACTTACCATAAGTTATTTATTTCTATCAAAATATTCTCTAGAGATTATTTATATGACAAAACAACGTTTGTCGGGTCAGCTAGTTATTAACATAAATTTATTAATTTTTCAATTTCAAATCACTGAACTCTTATAAAATTGCTTTTGCTGAAAATACAAGGAAACACTGATATTGCGCCAAAGTTTAACCATGGCTGTACTTTTAGTATATACATATATGTACTTTATGTAAAAGCTAAACAGCTTTGTAAATTTGAAAATAATTTATAATTAAAGATTGAATAAAGCTAAAAATGTAATTTTATTCGTACAGTAGTTTAGGTAACAACAGTCTAACGAATTGGAATGATCTCTCCGAACAGTTGGACGCAGTGTCGCCTTCTTCTTCTTCTTCTTCTTCTTCTTCTTCCTTAAGCAACAGGTCCGGCATGGTTACGCTTTGCATTATTTACATTTGCAGATAACTCCAATTACACTTTTTTACAACACTAAAAAAATATCAACATAAACAAATTGTTTTATTTGTCACTTTATTTAATCCTTGAGGTTTGTCAACAACAAGAACAAAAATTCAGATAGTTAGATTGGTTCATTTTCTGAACACGAATGGGTACCTTGCTTGAAAACAGAGAAAAACTGACATAAGATGAGAACATTTTTTGGGAGCTATTTTCTGAACATATATATTTTTTGAACTGTCAATTCTAAATTCGAAGTGAAACCTTATTTGGGCGAAACTCCTGGTAGCTTTTTAAAATTCGGGAAAATAAAATATTAACGGGTGAACGATTTTTCGGGTGAAACTTATGATAGGGCTGAATGAGTCATTTAAACCAAATTTTTTTAGACCCGAGTACTCGATACCTGCCCTATTTTATATGCTCGAGAGAGGACCTTACTACTCAATTGCCTTCTAAGTCCAAAGAAGCAGCGATTTGCAAGAGTTAATCTTCGTTTGATTTCAGCGCTGGTGTCGTTGTCTGAGTTTATAGCGGAGCCTAGGTAGACAAAGTCCTCAACTACCTCAAAGTTATAGCTGTCCATGGTGACGTTTTGTCCAAGACGTTGTTCAATTTCCTTTTTTGATGACAGCTCTGGTCCCTGTTGTTTCGCTGTGTGCGCTTGCCGGCATTCGTCGGCAGGGGTTTCGCTGTGGTGGCCGGTGAAACCTAGCACTTCAGAGGCGGCATCTCTGATGGCTGCAAGGCAATGTTGTCACTGGTTTTCAATGCTTAATGCAGGCAGCATAGGACTTCTTAAGAGGTTATTAGAGACTCGATCGGAAAAGGACATGGCAGTCTCTTGCGATTGTAGCCGTCTAACGTCGAAACTTCTCACAGTACTTCCTTGTTTTGGCTTGGATCGGGATATCCGTAGCAGTACCTTGGCTACAACGAGGTAGTGGTCCGAGTAGATGGTGGCCCCTCGGAATGTTCGGACATCCTGTATACGGGAGTGTCGTGCGCCGATCGCAATGTGGTCAATCTGGTTGACAGTTGATTGATCAGGAGATTTCCATGTCCCCTTGTGGATATTAAGATGTGTGAACTGCGTACTAGCTACCAGAACGTCTAGCCCCGCAGCGAAATCGATCAGCCTGAATCCGTTGTCGGAGGTGGTGTCGTGCAGGCTGTAACTCCCGATTGTGCCACCAAAGATGCTTCTCTTCCTAGCTTGACGTTAAAATTTCCTAAGACAATTTTAATGTCATAGCCAGGGCACTGCTCATATGGCTCAAAATCACCAAGGTTGCAAATTTCAAATTTTTTTTATGACAAAAAAAATTGCAAGCTATAATGATGAATTTTAGTTTATACTGTTGCAAAAATTTTATATTAATAAACTTTGACAGGGCAGCGCACAGAGTTCTATACTTTCTTAGTATTATTGTTTAGTACTAAATTTCATACAAAAACCATCAATTCGGGAACGTTTTTCTAAGTTTGATAAAATCAACAAAAACAAAACAAAGTACATTATTTAAGCTTTGTTTAATAACATGGGTATATTATGTATCTATATTAAATAAGCAATAATGAAAACAATACATACAAAATCTTCTACAAGCAAAATACGTAAAAATCATGTCCGGGAACGTTCCCGAAATGACCGTTCCCGAAATGACGATTTCAATAAAGCACGCGCTTTAATTATACGATGGTCATCTTAAATGCGATCTGACTTTTTCAATAGGAAAATATTTGAGGTAACTTTGTAATTTCGTGACGTAGAAAAGTATTTCATCAATAATTAAATGTAATAAATGCGTTCACGGAATGACGGACTATTGATGTACGCTCTACGAATGATGAATAGAAATTTACTTACCATTTAGATATAACTTATTTTACGATAAATACTCTGACAGCCGGCTTTGTTATTGTTCTCTTCCTCGACTGACGTTTGACACAGAATTATTGCGTTCACTTAAAATTATTTTTGATCGATTATCGATATGTTCCCTGAAATGACTTGTGCGGTATCGGACAAACTATTTTTGCATTTTTATAGTTAAAAAATAAATAATTTCTTAGTATTCTTTCTAAAACTAGATTTTGTATATAAAATACGGTGTATTAAGTAATGACCGGGGTTAAATACCTTACATTTTCCAATCATATTTTGCACTTGTTGTTGAAGATTTTACATTAGGACGCGTTCCCGAAATGATTTTCTATGCGTGTATATTGATTTCATTTAAAATTTAGTTTATTAATAAATTATATTGTTTGATAGACACACAAAACAGGTTAGTTTTAGTATTTTATTAATTTTTTTTTCTTAATTAAGTCAAGATTTAAGACACTAAATTGCTAGCGAAGCCAATTCTGCACCTTGGTGATTTTGAGCCATATGTCTTGTCCAAGAGCTCGAAGAATATGTCTTTGGTGTCTTCATCTTTCTCCTCTGTTGGGGCATGCCCGAATTTTAGGCTTATGTTGGCGAATTTAGCCTTGATGCGGATTGTCAACACTCAAAAACTCACAAAACTAAATTTTTATAAGGATTTTCAAAGCATCTTTGCATACATAGAACTTTTCGATAAAAAACAGGTCGGGGAACGGTTTTCGCAAAATTGCAATTGAATTCGTAATTTCAATGCGTTGTTGAAGACTGTATCGTTCCATTTTTACCAATGGCGTTTTTTGGCCCTTAAGTTGTTTTATTTGACAATCTCAAAACCCTTCTGCAAGTGTTCACTTGAGACAAAATTACTGTTCTGAGTCTGAAAAGTCGCGCCTTTTCTAAATTCTTTTAGCTAATTCTAAAACAAAATCACGCTTTAGTCGTATTGATAAATTATTTGGCAAAATATATCGTAGAGAACCAGCTCCAAGTCACTTACAACTCTCTACCATTCCTGTGTGTGAGTAATTTTAGGGATGGATGGGACCTACAGTTTGTGTGCCCAACCCGATTGATTAATTTGGGAAACCACTTTTTCATGACAAAAATTAATCTTCGATGATTTTTCAATTCCTCGACGTGAAACAAAAACTTTTAGTATGCATAAGCAGAGTAAGATTCAAAATAAGTATTAAAAAAAAAACGTCTGCGTTCATAAAGTTTCTTCTTTTTATTAAAAAAAGAATAAAATCTAACTTCAGTTGAAAAAAGAACATACCAAATTATGCGTTAAGATTATTATAAATGGGGTTTTATTTTTTCGTATGAAGTTGAAGTGAGACAAGGTAACTATTATTCTCAAATAATTTGTTTCCCCAAAAATGATTTGAGAGAATCATTCCTTTTTTTGATAGATAGAGATATTTTGGTTATGTACGTATTTTGTATGTATGTGTTTCTAAATCACGCCCTAACTGCAAACATAAAGCCAAAGTGGAGAGTTCACCCCAAAAATGCACTATACCTCCTCAGTGTTGTAAAACGTTTGGAGTTAGTCTGTTTATAAATAATTCCTTTTAAATATTGAGTGTGATGTGTTCATCGTTGTATTTCGATATGTATTTGAATAAGTTTGAGTTTTGCTGTTCACACTTTCACATATTTGTAGAGAAATATACGATATTTTAAGAAAATTACGAGTAAATCACTTAAAAAACTTAATCAATCTTCCGCCAAACTTGTGTACGGACATTTTTGTTTTTGAATTTTAATCTAAATTCCTCTTAATCACCCCATCCTATGTCATAAGTTGACTGAAACAATTGAAAACTTATACAATTTGTATAAAATATAAAGACTTGGTCATCAGGTACCTTCATTTTACATATATATTTTCCAGTCTCAAACAGTTTAACGAGCAACCATTATATTTTTATCCCTCATTCCTTTTTTGTGAAGAAAAAGACCGGTTTCAAGAAAAAAAAAAGAATAAAGCTTTCTAGATGAAAGCAGCTTAAGGTGCATAACGAAACCGAATTTTCGCTATACCTATTTAAAATTTATTTTGGAGATCTTGAACTAAACCGTTTCATTAATATAAACTGTACTTTTCCTATTCACAACATCGAGAATTATTTGTCATGCCTTTAAGATGCCTTCTGACTTTCTAACCTGGTATTATCTCAAAATATCAGCATCGACAAAACGTTTTAATAGAAAAATCGAGAATGTAATAGCAGATTCAGATTTTCTAATTTGTGTCCTTTATAGTAAGGTTTTATTAGGTATACCAGATTTGAATGTGTATTGCTGTCGCAATTTTTTTTATTTGGTTTGAATTAATATCATCATTTTATTAATATTCTTTCAGGGGGTTGCGTACAAAAATCGTCGTTGTGCAATGTGTAGACGTGAGATTCCACCAGAGTTCCTAGATCATCCTCAACTCGTAAACGGAATACAGGATATTTGTAAAACAAAAACTACCGAAGATGGCTATCAGTGGTTCTATGAAGGCCGAAATGGTAAGTTTATGTATATTTCTATATTAATTATGAAATTAATTAAAATTTGGGAAATAAAAACACATTCTGTGCATTAGAATAGTGGGCATATGATTTTCATTCCATTGTTGAAATTGAACGGACATTTTAAATCTCCCCTTCCACCAAATACGATATTCTCATAATAAAACACCAAAAGATAAGAAGTACATACATACATACATATGTATTTAATATTTTATATTAATTGTTGTTTCATTTATTCGGCAATAATATTAGTTTAGTTAAAAAAATAGTTTCACTCAAAATTCCTGGAGAGCAATTCCGTAATTTTCAAAACGATTATCATTAACGTTATCGTCTATAATTTGCTTCACATAACTTTATCACTATCGTCTCGTCAATATTTTTCAGTACAAGATTGTTCACTAGTCTGATACTGTAACTGAAATGTTAAAATGAAAGATAATGATTGTTCGATAACTTGAAAATGTAACCAAGTTTCCCAAACTTGTTATTTTTTCTATGGGAAATTGTTGAAATTTGCAAGAAATTTCTTGGTACCAAACATACTAACCATTTTGTGTTTTTATTTTTTGCCGCCGTCGCACAGTGGGACGACTCATAGCAATAAATAAAAAAATCAAATGTTATAGCGGTACTTTTGAGTGATTGGAAAATCATCACAAATATTTATAGGTTCTAACTGCATCAAAATTTTTTGCATTGACCAATGAGTGCAAAAGTTATACGGCGACAAAGAAGGTCAAGTTTATTTTTTTTTGTGGTGAAAAAATCAAGTGGTTTAAAATTCAATTTTGTTTTGCTCCTAAAATTTTTTATGCGCTAAGAAATTAATTCAATTATGGATAGTAACATTGTTCAAGGTATTTTAATTAATATTAAACAATAGAAACATCTTTTATTTTTGTTGTGTTTTTTTTATTCGTGATTTTCCAAGTGAGGGTGGAAGTTGAAAAAAAAAATGTTTAAAATTACTTTGAGTAAGCTTTTCTTTTTTAGGCCTAAAAGGCCCTCTGAGGTTTTTATGGTTTTATACTCAGTAAAGTGTCCTTAAAGTGAATCAAGATACAATTTTGCTCCAAGTACTTAAAATCACGTTTTTTAGGTTCAACTCCCTGTATGCCGACATTTTTGAAAAGTGGCTGAATAGTGATAGAACCAGGAAATTTGAGAATGTTTGTCAACAAATTCAAAAACTTCTTGGCTTAAAAGAGCCAATGGAAGGGTTGTACAAGCAAATTAAGGAAGCTGCTAAATTTTAATGCCTCAAGGTAAAGCAGAAGTGGGAGCAGTCTTGTAGAAGACTTAGTCGGTTCATGAGTTCTAATGAAACATGGCTTAATTCCAATCTGAGTTTACCTAAAGCTTTACTTGATTGCGTAAGTGATAAAATCCTATTTTAACCAATAATTTTTATAACACTTTACCTTCATATCCCAAAAAATTATAGTGTAATCTAAACATACCAAGTACGATCAAGGGAAGGCCAAGAGAAAGTTTTGAAGATTGTACTGATCGCACTAAAAAAAAGTCGTGTTTAAAAACTTGTGTCGCAAACCTCTCCAGAGGAGTTGAAGTATGCGGCAAAGTTGACTGGTCGTGCTTCAGGTTCTCCTCGCAAGAGTAATAAGACCCTAACTCTTATACAAATCTTGGCCTTATACTTAGACTTGGGTTTATCTAAAAAAAATATTCTTTACTTCGCTCCGTTGTAAACAGTTTATATAAGGATTGTTTTCTAAGCTATTATAAGTTGCAAACATATAAGTCAGAAATATTATCAGAAGTTACTATTGTTTCTGAATCCACCGCGGACGTAAATTTGCAATCTTTATTAAAATTGATTTAATTAATCATTTACTTATTTTATCTGATCCGCAGCTTTCGAATTTGCGGTCAAGACATTGCAATATGTCAAAATATGATGAAGATATATTCCCATATTTATTAACAGACGAAACAAATATTAGTTTTCCCGTTGAATTTAACCCGGAAGACTTAAATTATACATCCGAAACCGACACCGAATAAAAAGTTTTTTTTCCCTATGTTGCTAGTTTTTTTTTCGTATTCAAATAAATTTGTTATTAATTGTTCTATTTGTCATACATAGAAATCATACAAGAAATGTAATTATTTGTTATTAAAGGAAGAGATAAAATTAATAATAAAATGAAAATCCTAAAAAAAAAGTTGCTGCTCAACTCTTTTGATAAAATTAACTTTAATTTCCTTGCTAAAACTTTTCCATTTATTTGGTTTTCATGTTTAATTCATAGATTTAGGTTTAAAAAGACGTCCCAATGCAACTTTCCGTGATTTCAATAACTTAAACAAAAGATATGAATTTTGCCGATTTCCCCATACATTCGTCCCACTGTGCGTCGACGATATTGTCAGAATTTCAAAATTGTAATTATTTATGTCTGATAATACAGTAAATTAATACATTAAATTCTAATACAAATACATAGGTCAATAACACAAAATAAGTTGCAAGTTTATATACAATTTATGGATGAGCATCCTATCTATGTAATTTATGATTTTTCTTAATATTCGTTCTATTAACATCCTCTTATTGAATAGTTTTGATAAAACCATTACTTTATTTCCGACTTTCACTAGAAAGACTCCATTTTATAAACAAGGGACATGACTTCGCTTCCAAAATATTTGATGTTTCCGAAAAAAAACCGAGTCAAAAATCGTTGCCTGCCAACCATTGGTAGGTACTCTTCGCCACCTAAAGTCTCTATAGTTACTGCAGATCTTACCTAATATTGGAGGTATATATGCAGAACGAAAAACGTCTGGCAAGTTTATTGTTTCCGGTATCATTAAAAATTATTTTACAACAATAAGTAAGAAAGATTACTTATGCACATATTTATGAATTTATGTATAAAAAAAAAACCCTTAAGTATTGGTTGAAAGAGAGAGTCTGCTTAATATCTTAATTTTTTTTTATAGCCGTATTAATTGTCCTTTTTTTAGTTTTCATTTTCCATTTGTAACAAATTGAAATTACGCCAAAACATTTTTACTTCAATTTGCTTAGTTAACATTTTGAAAATTAATGACAGACGATACCTATTTAGCTATCGTAGTAAACGCTATCGTTTTGACGATATCACTATGACGATTATCGTCTTACGTGAAGTGAAACTATCGTCGAAACGATATCGTCTGACGATAATCGTTTTACGAAATGACCCCCTGACCTAAGCTTTAATTTTATTTTGAAAAACGATAGGTCTCGGAATATAAAAAAAACATGTATTTTTCAGAAATTCAAAAAATGAATGTTATTAACAATTTATTTAATATTTAAGACTGTGTGACATTATTATAACATTGAAATTAATGTAAAACAAATAATTATGTTGTGTAGAAAGATGTAAAATAGTAACAGCGTATCCTTTTTCCCATCCAAATTGGCTAGTGAACGATTTGATTTTGGCGTACTGCTAAACAAGGAACAAGCTGTTTGGGACCCTTATGCTTTTTGGCTTGAATATTATTTTCAATTCATCTTCAATTCTTTATTTGTGGCTTCAGGCTCAGCTTGCATAAAGTTTCGCCTACCTGAAGTCGAAAATCAGTTGAAGACATATGTTTGTCGGTTAGGTTTTTTTCCTATCTGATTCTTCTTTATAAAGCCAAGATTTGCCATCGTGGGTTCTAAAAAATGATAAAACATTCGCACTTGCCATCTTTCGCTTCGTATCATAATCTTGTACCTTCCCATAGTGATGTCTATTAGGTCTACACCACCCATGTGCCGATTATACTCTTCAACAACGAAATGTCTGGCAATGTCGATGTGTCTCTTGTTAGCCTAATCGTAACGTTTGATCTCGGATTTTATCAATTCACCAAGCCAAGTACTGTACAAAGGGCAAAGAAGTAAAATAATTACCATTCTTCTCGCAATTCTCACAACAATGTTTGATGATGCTCGTTTATTGGGTTCCCCGGAAAGCACAACATTTTCAAGTACGGTTTCAGGTTCAATTTATAAGCGAATCCTGAAACTAAAATTAGAACAATTATCTTATACCCCATTTGTGGGGTTTCTTTATATCAAACATCTTTAAACTGCTTCTAGAACAAATCTGTTCAATGGTAACTCCACTAAAAGTTTCATTCAATTCGTCAACAATAGGTATAATTTTGAAGAGCCTGTCATTAGAAGCGTTTCGAGGTGGAAAATTATAATTATCATTGAAATGTATGAGCTGCCTAGGTAGGCATTATTTCGTTTATCTTAGGTGTACATTCCAACGTCGTTACCCTTGGTAAATATATGTATCAATGTCATCATAAAACTTGCTTCAAGGAACTGCTGTATATCGATACCAGTGACTTGAAAAGATTGATTTGAATTATTTAGAAATTAGTTTGTTTTGAAATAAAACGTGTTATTGGGGAAAAAATTACACAAAAAAAAACTAGACAGGTGTATCGAGGCCTAATAAACCGGGTGATAAATCATAATTCCCGGTAAATCCTCTTTGTTGTTTAGAATAAGATTCATTTCTTCCATTTCAATGCTGGTTTTTGTCGTTTCTAATTTGTCAAAACTGAGTCAAGTTCAACATTTTGATTTTCCGTATTTTCTTCATAATCAGCAAAAGGTTCAATATCCTCAGAAATATTTGATAATTGGGATCAATCATGCTATCACGATCGGAATCAAAGCCATCTTCACTATCATGTTGATAATTTATGAAATTACACTTTTTCAAAGTCTTCAATTTTTTTGTAACTGAAAAATACCAAGTTAAAAAACTTGAATTAAAATATGATCTTCCATACGAAATTGACCGTAAGGCACTTCTGTATTGTCTTTTCTTTGTTTGCCTCACCGGAATCCTATAGAAGAACCACACCTTTTAACAAATCCTCTACCAAATCTTTATGGTACAACTTGTCAACTGTTTTCAAATTTGTTCTCAAAAATAGCGTAATGTGACACTTGGCGCGAGATTTTCAAGCGTGATAACGGTTACGTTTGACAATTAACAAAAATTGTATCCTTTTCTTCGTTACAATTTTCTTCAACAATAATAATCTTTTCATTCGCAAAAAAGAATTGTTTCATGGTAATTTTTATTGTGCTACAGTAAAAGCCTCTTGACTCTTTTCACAATAACTTTTTACAGTCGAGTTATTCGTTCATATACCCCACGACTACTTTTTTGACTGTCATATTATCATGAAAATATAACAAACTGGCGGAGAACCCTATTAACGAACATTATATCGGTTCCCAGTGGTTTTTAAAACAAGAACTAATTCCTTACCTATGTTATTGCGATTCTATTTTTTTTAGTGCCTCATTCCATGGTAAAAGAAACGAAACTTAAACCAAATTGACATTTATTCATTGCTTTCTAATGTAAATATTTTATATCAAGTCGTAAAGTTTAGAACAGAATTTATGGCACGACTACGTATACAAAAGATTCTCTCCATCGAGAGGAAAAAATTCTACTTGTGTTTAAATTTTCGATTACTGTTGTTAAATATCAGTCTTAACGAAAAACATGCAATTGGTCGTGTTGTGTAACTTTTTACATCGTCTTGTTGGAACCATATATTGCCCATTTTTTGATCTTCAATCACAAGCTTTCAAATGTTGCGAAATCTAAATTCAATTAATTCGATTCATGAGCAAAGCTTGCACTTGCAGCTGCAATGTTTTCGGCTTATCGTCCATTGACTAACTCTTCCAACCTTTTTCAAATTTCCTTACAATTTAACACAATCCTATGAAAGACCTTCACGAATTTCGTCGTCGCGCTAAGGGCTTAAAGAATTGAATTTGTTATTTTCACTAAGAGGGCTTAACTATTTTATAGATTAAGGCTTCAACATAAAACGTGGATGTAAGCTGGTCTATGTTTTTGAAAACATAGAAGGGGTTGGTGGAGGAGTGTATTCTGAACGACTGAAATTAAGTCTCTCATTCCGGAGAGAGTTCCAGGCGGATCTTTAATCATAATAATCATAATCAGCCTCTCGCGTTTCGTAAGGGACTCAAAATGGTTCCATTGAGCTTAGGAGGAAACCTCAAGATTCATGTGGTATCACAATGGGCCATTAAACTGGCCTAAGTGTGTCCTATTGCATCTTGGACAGCCACCTTAACCTATCCTAAGTTAAGCTGGTCTATTTTATTCTTGTATCCACGTTAAAAAAAAGCGTATTTCAAGCAAATGATCATTTTTAATGAAGACATAACATTCAACTTGCTGTAATCAAAATAAATTGCACTCAAATACAAAAAAACATTGTAACAATTTTTATTCTAAAAATGACAAATTTTTCGCCGGCAATGCCAAAAAGCGAAGTGCAAGCTCCATCTAGAAGTTATGACAAAATAAACAATTTAACGAATTTGATGCTCTAGGAGACTTCATTCAAAAAATTTTAGCTTATGGTTTGATTCCAGCTGTATAGAGGTTATTGAAACTCAAGATGTAAGTTTTCGTTGTTAAAAAGCCAACCCAATTTAGGGAATATGGAGTTATAGGGCCCATACACTACACAAACTGTTTGAGCAAACGAATGTATTTTGTTGTTGTAAAAATGTTTGTGCAAACTGTTTGAGTTCTTTTTTTTTTGTTCTTACTAATATCTCTCAAACATGTTTGTGTAGTGTCTGGCGAAACTATGTTTGCTCAAACGCTCCATAGACATGAAACGGGCATATTCGACGAATCACACATTTATATGACCAGAAATTACAATGTCCCAAAGATAGTAGAAATTTCTAGTAATTTGTAAACAAAAATGCACGTAACATCCTCGGATCCAACTCTCGTTTAGAATGACATTCCTTTTGTAAGCTATATAGATAAAGCCAATTTGCTGCAGCACAGCTTACTCGCTCTTATAATTCTAGGCTGCCAGAGAGTGACATGACTCCTCCTGTACATGAGCGCGTCAACGATTTTATTGGACGTATTTTCTTTCGCATTCCTGCATTTGCAAAAGAACTAAACAAAAACCTGTACATATCCGCTGGCGCAAAAAGCATCCCTTTTATTGTTCTAAAGAGATGTTCTTCAAATTTGGCGTAGCTTCTTCATCTGTCCCACTCTACACGTCTGAGCTGATGCAAAACATCATTTATCCGCCCTATTCTAACTGTCGTCCAATTGCACTTACGTCCCTTCTTTTCAAGGCCATGAAAATGTATCGTATCTCCCTTTAAATACTTCTCTATTTTTTTAACCCTCACATTGGGTTTAAACAAGTTGAGGGTACTAATAAGGCCTAGTGCATAGTGCATACAAAATTAAAAAAAAAATCACTTTTTTGACTAACGTGTGAATTGATTCGTATGAATTCAGTTGCAAATTTATATGCAATGCGTTGTGTCCAGCCTTATGCTCTACATAATGTGCAATGTATATAAAAAGGTTCTAGAAATGCATAACACAAGTATTTGTCTCACATAAAGTAAACCTACGGAGAGATTAAAAAGTACATACATGAAATAACAACCCCAAAAGTTGGCTTTGTTGAATTTCAACGAAAAGACACCCCTTTGGAAATTATTGTGTCATCAACAGAAATTCTAAAATTTGCAATCAGGGATGGACCACCTACCTATAACATGAGCATTTTGTGCTTAAAGATGCTTCCCTTAGTATAAGTGAAAAATGCTGCAGCTGTACACTTTCCAAGGAAGGGTGTTTCTTTAAGTTGCTATTTCAAAGGGTGGCTAGTTCTTATTAAAACCTGAAACTGGTTACACACAGTTGTAGACAGAAACCTCTGGTAGCTGTTTCTTTTTGGCGAAAAAGGTAAAAATACTTAAAAGTTGGAATAAAACATTTTTCTTAGATATCAATGTATCAGCCAGTTATCAATTTATAAATAATTTCTACTGAAAGTTAAAATATTAAAATTACTGAAAGTCGGTCAAGTTTTGTGTCTCGATTAAAATGGTTTTCTTTTAGCTTTATATTTTAAATTTATAAGAACCTGTGTTATTACAAATCAATTTTTTCGTATTCTGTTAAAGTGAATACATTTTCAATAATAGATTTCTCTTTCTTTTTGAAGGTTGGTGGCAATATGATGATCGTACAAGTCAGGATATCGAAGAAGCGTATAAGAAAGGAGAAAAATCATGTACAATACTTGTTGCCGGGTACGTGTATGTTGTTGACTTTGAAGGAATGCTCCAACAACGCCAAAACGAACCATCCCGTCGCCGACACGTGAAACGTGATCTCGCATCCATACCCAAAAAGGGTGTTGCTGGATTACGCATCGAAGGCAACACGGTTGCCACTGATACAAATTTTGCCTCTCAAGTGTACCACAGTCGTCAGATGGGCTTTAATTCCATAGATGATGCAAATCGAGCAATGGCCGCTGCTGTGCCCAGCATTGGTGGTGTTGGTGTTGGTGATTTTGAAAATCATCTTCTGCACTTACATACTCAATCGCATCGGACTTTAAGCCAGCAGTTGTCGATGCCTAGTAGCGGTGGTGTTGGAACGAGTAGTAGTGCTAGTGATTTCATATCAACAGTAGCAGCAACCGATGCAGCAATTCGAATTGCTAGTGATATAATTGGCTCAACTCTGGCTCATGCTGACGAGATATCTCGTCTAGATGCGAGTAGACAACTCAATAGTAACAGTAACAGGAGCATTAGTCCAATCAATAGCAACGGCAACAGCAACAGCAGCAACAACAACAGCAGCAGTAGTAGCAGTGGTATCGGTAGCATTTCAATAATTGGCGAAAGCTCCCCATCTTCGTCGTCACAACATGCACAAGGTAATCGTGAACTTTTAAATGTAGCCGAAGAGCTATTGGATGTAAGTTCTAATACGCTCTCAAATGCAGATCAACATACAATTGATTTGTTTGAACAGACCTTAAATGATTTCCATTTGTTGACTCTGCGGAATATCATTGATTCAAGTGATAGTGATGATGATGAGAACAACCAGCTTATACTGTAGAATAGAATAGTATCAGATTTTAAATTTTGTAGGTCTGCTATTTTATATTAATAATTATTATTATTTACATATATCCATATTTATTTATTTTTTAATTTTCAATTGAAAACGTGATATTTTGTTTTCTTTTTGTATTTCAATAACCCTGTGTGTTCCAAAATTCAAGCAAAGCAAATGTATCTAATGATTTTAAATTTCACTGAGAGAATATTCTAGAATTTGTTTAACAGACACTTTAGATGGTGTTGCTGACGCGTTTTGTATGTGGTCTTTTTTTAGATCTAGTTATATTAATGCATTGAATTGTGACACTTGTACTTTATAAAATCGTAAGGATCGAATTTGACTGTAAAGTGATTGAAGTAAACAAATTGTTAAATACCCAAATTTAAAACAACCTTCTGCACAATTAAACATTCCTCTTTATTTAAGGAATCGTTTCATGCACTTAAATTTGGTCCCGCGACTTTATTTTATATAGAGGTCTTCTTATTGTCAATCATTCGTCAGTTGTTCATTTTTTCCTTCTGCATTGACTTTTTATTTAATTTTTTTTTTGTTAAAATTTGAATTCTATATAATTTTACATCTGCAGTTATTGAGAAAAATATCCTCATCACCTCAATATAATCTGTATCCACTAAAATTCACATTCTGCCCTTCACTATTTGTACACCTGTCGGGAAGACATTATCAAGCCAAGAAACCGAGGGTGCTGCGCCAACAACCCGACCTGAACAACAAACGATCTGCAAGAAGATATTTTATTTACAGCCCTGTTACTTTTAACTCGTCGTATACTTTGTTTCGTTTCTACAGTTTTTGACCAATCCATTGCCATATAACTTTACTAATCTCAATTGTCCTGCGCCACAATTTCTTGAAGATAACCCATGAATTCCAAGTAGAATTCATCCAGCGGAAATCGGGTCGATTATTCAAATAAGTTCTGTATTCGGTTAACTATTCGCGTAGGTCATCGAGCCTTCTTGTATTCGACTTAGCAAAAAAAGCTTTAAGAGAACCCCAAGGCGAGTAAATCATTGTTGGTTCTTGTTCCGATAACTAATCATTCTTCATTTATGCTGTTTTATTAATTTTTGTATTAAATATTTTGATTTTACCTTTTTAAATGGATAGACACATTTTTTTTTAATTTTGTGTATTAATTATTGAATTATTGTTAGGAGCCAGGTCTCCACGGGGAATGCTTCGGAGTACTGGAACAGGCTACAACACGCTTGTGGTTGCACGGCTCAGCTCGTCGCGTGGGGTGGTTCTTGCCACCTTCTGCTCGACTAAACATTATTTATTTGCCTAAGGTAACTAAAAGATGTAAATGACACAAACCTGAGATCTTTGACGATATCCCAGAGAAACAAGAAATCGGTGCTTCGAATTAAGTTTAAAAAAAATTCAAAAAAAAAAATAATATCACTAACCTAAGAAAATAATCAAAAAAAAACCTTCACCAAAAAAATAATTATAATAAGAAAATTAAGAAAAGGAAATGATAATAAAAAAAAATTAAGTAAAAAATAGAAGAAAACTAAACCTTAAACTAAAGCTAATTAAAAAAATCTAAAAATGTAAACTTTTTCTCTAAAGCACCTCTTTTTTACCCCCTTAAATATCGTCACCCAAACGTTTGTCTGATGTTATTGACGAAGGTCTGGCCAACCCACCCAAGTATCGTGAAGATACTTCCTTCGCTATTTCCATGACCGAAAGTAGCGGAAATAGCCACTGAAATGACTCAACCATTCACGAATTAGTCCGTTGAGAAATTTAGTCTGTAATGTCCTAAAATCAAACTCTACATCTGGACGGCTTTACCAAGCCTTCAAACACCACTAACTATCAAATTAG
This sequence comes from Eupeodes latifasciatus, assembly GCA_920104205.1. Taxonomy (NCBI): domain Eukaryota; kingdom Metazoa; phylum Arthropoda; class Insecta; order Diptera; family Syrphidae; genus Eupeodes; species Eupeodes latifasciatus. Next base: position 128,557,294 of record OV049926.1, on the reverse strand, counting down.
TACACCATTTTGTATACTCCAATCATAATTCAAATTACAACTTTATTATTCAAATTCAAATTCGTTTAAGAAAAAAATTCAATCGAGTTCTCCCACTTGTTTCTTTTCTTATCTTATTATTAATAATTAAAATAATAAACAAAAATACTTAAAAAAACCACTTAAGAGGTTTAGACCAAAATCCACAAGTGAACTGACCTTAGAGGCTTTTTTCGGATCTTTTATCCACAAACAAAAGAAGTTTTCTTACTCACAGTTTCCTGGTTCCTCGTCGTCCTGCCGGAAGCACGTTGAGAAACAGGGGTAGCACATTCGGCATTACTGACTTTATGACACTTGAGTATTTTTAGGCAAGCCTTTAAAATCACTTTTCTTATTCATGTAAATTAAAACCGAATTCAAAAAAAAAATTTAATTAGTTTAATTAAATAAAATTTGGAGAAATGAATTTTTACAATTCGATTTTACTCTACTTTAGTTAAAATAAAATAATATTTATATTTAATTTTTAAGTAAAAAAAAAATTAAAGTTCTTCTTTTCTTAAATTTCTTCACTTTCTTCAATTTCTTTACTTCTTCGTTTCTTCACTTCCTTCACTGGACACCCTTTCTTTTTTCTTTTTTCTTTTTCAAATCCCTTTTTTTTCTTCGAGGGATATCTATGTATGTATGTATATCTATCGTTTACATATAGTATCCTCTTAGACTCTGGTCGTTGTGCCTTTGAAGTTGTTTCCTTTGTATTGGACAAAGGAATACTTCGACTGTATAGAATGACCTTGTTAAAAGTCAAAGTCAAAACGAAGAAAGATTTGTTTGTATGTGTTACTGAACGGAAGAGCGGTCGCGACATGGTGTTTGTTTTGAACCATTTAAATGCTTTGACTTCCCACTTGCCAACTCAGCATTCACAAACTTATTTTTACTAATAATAAAATGTTAGGATTATTTTTTTATATTTTTATTTGTTGATGCATTTGTTGTAGTTCAGTATCCCGTGAAGGGCGCTGACTAAAATTTAAGTTGGATAACATTGATTTTATTTCGTTAATTTCACTTTGAAAATTGTTTCTTATAGTAGTTAGTTCACTTATTGTGGTGTCGTTGTGCGATGGGATATTAAACGAAGAACTTTGTTGCTGATAAACATCGTATATTTCATCAGCCATATTCAGTAAAACGTCTAGTTTTGTTTCTGAGGAAGATTTTATTGAAGCCTGGACAAGAGTAGGAAGTCTACGTCTCCAAAGTTCTAGAATTAGACTTTGAGTGACAATCATTGATTGTCCAGCTAATGTTTGCAATCTTCTGTAAAATTCAGAAGGTTTTTTATCCCCCATCTCTTCGCCCGATAATAGTTGTTCTAAACGTTTATTCTCGCTCATGGAATGTCTATCAATTAAAGCTTTTTTAAGATCTGTGTATGGCGAGTTTGAACTTTGAACTAGGATATCGTAAACACTAGCGGCCACGTCTTGAGGAAGTGCCTGTACTACATAGTGAAATTTTGTTTGTTCTGTAAAAATATTTCGCGTTGAAAATTGAGACTCGACTTGAATAAACCATATTGCAGGCATTTTCTTCCAGAATTCTGGTAGTTTAATTGAAATCGCTTTAACTATACCAGATCCCGCTGGTGTTACGGTGGGTGTTGTTGTGACGGTAGTTGTACTACCTGAACCATTACCGTTTCCCGTCATATTCGGACAAAAAAAAAATTTGTTAAAACTTTTCAAATTTGTGAAAATTTTCTTTGAAGAGAGAAAGAACCCAGTTTACAAAAAAATCTATGTGATTGCAGAATGAAAATTGAAAATAATTTATTGTATTTTAAAATTTTGAGATTTGCGAATTCGTATTTGAATTATTATAATTTAAGAATTTATTATTTAAAATTTTATAATTTGAAAATTCGTGTTTGAAAATTTTATAATTTGAAAATTCGAAAATTTTTGTAAATTGAGAAATAATTTTGAAATTCGTAAATTTTGTAGTGTGCAGTGTGTATTGATTGCAATCGTAGTTTGTAAATACTTGTTTATAATTATATGCAATGTAAGATATACCTATATTTGTAAAATTATTGTTTCGTACTCTAAAAACAATTGAATGTTATTTGTTGTTTTTGAAAAAAAAAATGATTTTTAAAATTTTGTTACTGATATGTATGTATGTGTTTCTGTAAACTACATAAAACACTCATTCTCAAATTGAGTTGTACCCCAAAATGGATTACATTTTCACGGCGGACTCTATGGGCAATATTGTCCTTTACCTTCACTAATCCGCCAAGATTTTGCTTTTTTCGGCAGTGCCCACGTTAGTCTCTTCCCTCGCCTCCAATAAGGTTTTTAAACAGATCCCCTTCTAAGTCGACTCTTTGGGTACATTTTCCAGAAAAGGTAGGAGCCCTGGATATTTGACCTTTTCCACCCGTTAGGTAATTAGTTTGAGAAGCATTGCAGAGTTTGCAGATCCTCTTGAATTTGATTGGCCTGAACAGACCAGCTTCCTCTGATGAGCCTCTTCCTTTGAATTGATCGCCCATCTGCCTTCTTGTCTGAAATTCATGACCTGTCATCCATTTTAAGAGTCCAAGATCCTCTTTTTGGGTTCCCCAAACAGCGTGAAACAGCAATTCTTTTGATGTTCTGTCGGTCGTTATTATAAATTACAACTTTATTATTCAAATTCGTTTAAGAAAAAAATTCAATCGAGTTCTCCCACTTGTTTCTTTTCTTATCTTATTATCAATAATTAAAATAATAAAAAAACACTTAACAGGTTTTTAGACCAAAATCCACAAGTGAACAGAACTTAGAGGCTTTTTTCGGATCTTTTATCCACAAACAAAAGAAGTTTTCTTACTCACAGTTTCCTGTTTCCTCGTCGTCCTGCCGCACAGTGGTTCCATTTGTATGGGAAGTGCGGTCAAAACTCCAAATTTAACTTTAACTGATGGAAACTAAATTAAATTATAAAAAAAGTAATTTTGTACATATATTATTTTATTTTCAAAAGAATTACATCAATAAATTTAAAATTTCTTTGGACAAAGTCGATTTTTGATTTTTTTTTAAATTTCTTTCGTTGGAAAGCAAAGTCAACGAAGTCAACAATAGTCTATTTAACAAATATGTGTTTGTTGACGTCCTTGATATTTTTCGGGTGTTTTTTGAACGGAAAAACTTCACATTTTTGCCAAAAACTTACATCCTAGCAATAGGTCCACAGGACCTTCTTTCCAATACTCCGGGTCGGCTAATGGTGGCTCATGAGACGCATGCAATATTGCACGCGCCAAACCTTGTGCTGGAATTGTTGCTCGCCATCGACCCTCTTTCGGTAGCACCCAGAACTCTTGCTCGATCGCAACACCTGATGAAAACCAAGGACTAACCTTTAACGTGGTTTTGTGCTTGATCTGAAATGGCTGACCGCTGATGCCAATCGCTTTCTTAGTTGCTTGCTCTCTAGGGAGCGACCATCTTTCCATCAATTGGTTGGTTACCAAATTGGCTTGAGACCCAGTGTCCAGCAAAGCTCGGACCGGACCATAAGTCTTACCTTCCAAGTCTATCGTTACCTGTGCCGTTGGCATGAGGGTGTAACCCTCTCTTTCCCTACAAATAAAACTATTCAAATAATCTTCATATATTATCTTTTTATTTTATTTTTGTTCTTTCGGATGTCTTTTGAAGTCTTTCCATGAGGCTTTGTCGCTGTTGTCATCTGACTCGAATCTTCTAGCATCTTTCCTTTCAAGTCGTGCCCTCCAGTCAGTCGGCTTTCTGTTTCTTTCCATCTTTCGACATCCCTCTCTTTCGCCCCTGCTCCTGAACCTGGAGCACGGTTAGCTCCGCTTTCTTCAGTTCCTTAACCGGACAGAGCACACTATTATGCATTCTCCGACCAGGGCAACGTGTGCATGGCCCTTGGAAGCAGTCTTTCGCATTGTAATATAAAAAACGAAAATAAAAAGAATATTAAAATTTTAATTTTATATTTATTATTTTATTTTTAAATAAACAATAATTTTCACAACTTAAGGATTATATGATGTATCGCGACGCGTTTCGGATATTGTCATCCATCATCGGGCGTATAATTCGCATTGTGCCCGTTCTTCAGGCAATTCGGACACATATTCTTCTCTTGCACCAGATCTTGTCTTGCCTTTAGGTTCAAGACCAGGAATTCTGGACACTCCCAGACAGGTTGCTCTCTCGGTCTCTCCAGGTGTCTTTCCAGATTTCTTTTCGTCAATCTTTCCCGCGCAATTGCTTGCACCGACGTCGATGACCTGGAAGCTTCTCTGCGCCGACAATCTTGCGCACTTTCCAATGCAACCGACCATCTATCGAGGAAGGTGCATATATCTTTCCCTGTTGGCCCCTCGGAGCGGCGAGCCGCCTCTCACCTGCAGGCGGTCTCGGCATCCATCTTGTCATATAGAACATGCACGATTATCATATCCCACCCATCCATGGGGATACCTTGCGCTTTTAACTGTCGCAACGTCTCGTGCGTAGTATTTGACATTCTTTCCAAGTCACTTGCTTACGGCGGACCTTGGAGCAAAGGAAGCCGAAAGAAGTTACGGAGGAGCTCTTGACAGGTTGCATACTGCCTGTTGTATACCTCGTTTATGCGCTTCCAGGCCTCGATGTAATTCGATCCTGTTAACTGCCATTCGCCAAGAGTACGAGCGGCCTTTCCAACCAGCGAGCACTTCAAATAAGCGAACTTGTACGCTGGTGCAATCCGGTCATTCTCGTGTACTGCAGCCATAAAGCAGTCTCGAAAAGCTTGCCATTTCGTGATTGTGCCGTCAAACTCGCCCCATGTATTTTTGACATCATGTTGCGAGAATGGCATCGACAACTGAACCTCAATCTGCTGATCTCTTCTTTCCGGGACCGAAGGTTGTAATTCGGCCCTTCTGCGTTTGAGTGCGGCCGAGGCTAGAAATAATGTTCCTCAGCTTTAGCCATCTTTCTTTTCACCTCGGCCATCTTCAATGGATCATTGGCCGAGGTCAGCTGTCCCTCTGCTATCTTCGCCTGGGTCCAAGCATCTGCCAGCGCTTCCTGGCGTACCTCGATTCCTTCAACGGGGGTTTCGGTGTATCTCGCCTCCTTCGTGAAGGCGACCATGCTCTGTATTGCATGAATTGTCTTTCCGAATATTAATAATCTTTTCAAATGTAATAATAATAAATAATTAACTTGCAAATTCTTTCCAAAATATTTCGCTTAATTTTCTTTTTTTTGTATTGTCTTTAATTGTTTTTTTCTCTTTTCTCAAATACTGAATACTGATTAACTGCCGTCGCGTCGCTGCTGCTTGCTACACAATGAATGAATACATGGATTCGATTCTTAGCTGTGCAACCGGCTTATTGTCTCTTTCCTCTTTCGTGTTTTTTCTTATGTACATTGCGCAGCTGTGCGCAAAAAAAGAAAAGGAACAAAAAAAGGTGTGTATGTTGTATGTGTTGCTATGAAGGCAAAACAAAGTGCCGTCATCGTGTCGCCTTCACCATGGTGGTGGTTGATGATATTTTCTTTCGTTTAAATTGTGGGCGCCGTCGTGGTGTATTCTTTCGTTTGTGTAGATGTAATGGGAAAAGAGGTATGCCGCTTGGGCTCTTTCGTTTATGAATGATAAAGGGAAAAGTATACGTGCCGCTTGGCCCGTTCTTCGAGAAAAAGGTTGTAATATATCTGTTCTTGCTACCATAGAACGGTAGCAATGAAAATAAAGGGTATATAATGCTGTAGCATATGGTTTCGTGAAATGATGTGTGCCGTTAAGGCGAATTCTTTTCGTTTTGTAAAGGCAGGGTGTACCTTTTTGCATGTTCTTTTGTGCTGAAAGTATAAGTGTATCGTCATGTCACATTCTTTCGATATGACTAAATAAGCGTGGCTTTGTGGCATGTTCTTTCGTGTTCTTCTTTCCAAAAAATAGATACAGAACTGGCTTACCATTTCTCTATTGTTTTAAGTAACAATTTCTTTCCTCTTTCGTGTAACGGACTTTTGCGTATTTTAACGCGTCGTCATCTTTCGTATTTTTCCATATATTCCCTAATAATGCCTTTTTTTCTTTTTCTTTCGATTTGATCATTTTAATTTTTTCTTTCCGGAATGGACATACACACAACTCGTAAATCTTTCCGCGGCGCTGGCTCAAATTTGCCTCGAATGACCAATGTTTTAGCATAAGTCCAGATACAAGTATCAAATATCTTACTACTGAAATAAAAAATAAATAACCGACACAAAAACAACTTTTTATAAGTGGAAAAAGCATTAGCTCAAAAAACCACTGTTACTTTTTTATTCTTTCCGAAGATCGACCAGCTCTTTCCAAATTCAGTCAAAGACAAAAACTTAATATTTCTTTCCAGAAAGATGGAGAGAAAAAAAACAATGTAGAAAACATCGAACAGAAGCCCACAATGCTCTGTTTGATTCACAAAACATCGAACGAGAGTTAATAGACTCTCCGTTCGATACAAATGCTGAAGAACTAAAATCTATTGTAAACCAATGTTTGGCCGAACATCTTAAAAACATTGCGACGAAAGAAGACGTCTCAGCTGTCTCAAAAGACATACAGCTTCTTCGTGTACAAAACACTCTTTTAACTGAACGGCTTTCTGTCATTGAAAGCTATTGCGAGACCCCCCTGGAGAGACAGTTCGAAATGGTGGCACAAAGAGCAAATGAAAACACTGTTGGCATGCACTTTCCTTCAGACAAGACGGCAAACAACCTTAAATATGCAACACAAACTTGTCTAGGCCTTCTTGGTCTCAACGGAAATACGGATTTGAATATACAAAATTCACTAACCGCGAAAAAAAATACAATGGTTCTGAAGTTTGATAACACTGTCAACAAAATCATGGTTGCAGCCCCCAAACTTAAAAACACCGGAATTTTTGTTCATCGAGAACAATCATTAATGTATCGCAACGAAAGCAGACATTTATATGACGTAAAAAGCAAGCTTAATGCGAAGAACTCGAACATTAAAATTTTCATAAAAGGAGCAAAAATGCAAATAGACAATTACACTTTTTCATACAATACTTTCCGCGGCTTAAAGATAAAAACAAATAGAGAACTCGAATATATTAAAACTAATTTTGGAGATAGATGATGCAGCATGTTTCTTTGACATAAACAACGTAAACGTCAACTCGAGACAGCAGTTTAGCAACTTTTCGACACATGGGACACCTGGATGTCAGAACGTTTATAATGAAGGAGGTGCTGGTACCAGCTATAGTTAGGATAGTGTTGCCGTCTGCCAAACACAACAACAAAACAAACTTATAAAGTTATAATGCCTGAATTTTTTGAATTAATTAACAAATATGATATTCTTATTTTATTAGAAACTTTTCTAGAAGAAGGAAAAGAACTGCAGTTTTTGAAGTATTTTAAAATTGTAATATAAAAAGTATACCAGTAATTAGAAACAATAGAGTTGGTAGAGCTAGTGGTGGTATAATGTGTGGCATACAAAATACTGGCTTTGATAATATTATTAAATATAAATTCTGCGAGAATTATATAGTTATTGACATCACTTATGGTACTTGCGACTTTCAGAATTCGGTCTTAAATAACTTCCACTTTTCTAGCGAAAGAAAATCTTTTGACAATTGTCTAAATCAAAATGGGAAACTTTTATTAGAATTGATTGAAGACTTTGGTTTTTTCGTTTTAAATGGAACATCTCAAAGTGACTCAAACGGAAACTTTACTTTCGTGTCTGCTCAGGGTTGCTCTGTAATAGACTACTGTCTTATTAAAGGTGAATGGCTAAGTATAATTGATGACTTTGAGACCTATCCAGCTAATTATTCGTCTCATCTCCCTATAATTGGCTTTTGCAAATTAGAAAATCTATTAATAAATCTAACAACCGGCAATGATAAATTAAAATGGAATGAAATACATGCAAATAGATATAAATTTAAACATAATCATCAGCTAGTTAAGATGCCAAGTGTGACATCTGACTATATAGATTCTATAACTAACATAGTTTCCTCAGTGATTAGACAGTCTGCCGAACTTTCTTCCCAACGTAGAAATACCTTTCAGTCTGTATGGTCGTTGTTTTTGGTCGAACCGAACAACCAGTACTTTTCAATAAGCACACTGATTATTATTTTTATTTTCAAATCTTTCAAAAACGAATTCTGAAGCCAGTTTTGTATATTGGCTTTAAATTGAAGTTCACGATCTTATACATTTTTTTTTTTTCAAATTTGAGCTGAAATTGTTACTTAATAATAAATAAATTCTCACGTGGAGATACAAATCATTGTTGTTGGCCCACTTTTTCGAAATAAGCGATACATTTTCAAACGCAAGCATTCTAAGAATTAATAATGCGATGTATAATTAATATGAAATAATATTGATGTTGAATTCCCTTACCTCTGGTGCGGGGAAATTTAAGAACCGCGAGTTAAAATTAAAACACCGAGTTGTAAGCTTGGATATGCTGTTTATTCGAACTGAACTATGTAAGAGGTAAGGGGAGCGAGTCTTGTTTTTATCTTTATGTTGGAAAGCTTGAAGAGCTTTTATTTGACATTTCATTTTGTAGTAAATGGCACTGCCAGATATGCTTAAATTAATTTATTAAAAAGGTATTGCCAGAAGGGCTTACTTATTTGTAAAAATTCATTTTTAATTGGTATAAAAGAAAAATAGAAAAATAAACATGTTTAAAGATGATATGAGTTGCTACAACTATAAAATCTTAACCTACGCTTATAATATACTATTTTGTTCGTGATATCGATAAGTGATAACAGAAACACACACACAAATTCAATTCAATCAGTTGCTTGTTATTTCAATTTCTATGTGCGCTCATGTTTGCTAGATAAGATATCCTAAGCAAACATATCCCAGCGTTCATTGTTTGAACACGTTGCAATTGATTTATTTTGATAATAATTTATTTAAAATTCCATCATAAAACGTAAAGAATTGTTCCAAATGATTTATTTCTGGGTAATGGATTTGCGTTGTTCGTAAATTAGCCAATACCAACTTTATTAAGCAGACTTCTTTAGTCAAAATTCTTTGTTCTATTTATTTCCTAACACTCACTTAAAGAAACCAATAAATGTCTTCTATTAAATTAACTTTCCTTATAAAGGAAACAACAATAAGTTAAAGTGGACGAATTATATCAAAATCACTCTTAATTTTAAGGACAACTGTCTTGTATACCTAATTTTTGCTTAATTTGTTAACGATTGTTAATAGGTATAAATTATAAACTTATTATTAAAATTTGTTTAAATAAAATGGAGTTTACAAAAGTTAAACAAGAATTAAGTCGTTGAAAGAAACAGTAGCTGAGAATTTTAAAATCATAAAAACTCAGCAAGGGGGTTATCTTTTGATTGATTTGTTATGGATGTGCATTATAATTTAACACTTAGATGTTACTTAATATTATTACAACATCATTCCTCAATTAAAAGTTTAAACAATTAAAATTTATTTTAGATTTAACATTTTACAAAACTTGTTTAAATTATTCGTATTTAACGGTTTAGTGAGTCCTTCAGCAACTTGGTTTCTAGTTTCAATATATTTTACATCAATAATATTTTTTTTAAAATTGTATCTCTAACATAACGGTATTTAATATCATTGTGCTTAAGGCGTTTATGATTTTCTGGGTTTTTCGAAACAAATATAGCAGATTAGTTATCATCAAAAATTACAACTGGTTCATTTTTATCATTAAGACCGATTTCAATGCCACAAACTTGGCCTCTGTTGATGATAGTGCCACGCACTGCTGCTTCGACGATGACCAGGAAACTGTGCAACCATATACCATCGTCACGTAGTACGATGTTGCTTTGCGATCTTCTTTGTCACCTTCTTTGTTGCCCAATCCAAATCTGCGTAGCCAACCAAATGTTTCAGAAGTTCGCTTCTCAAAAATCAATTTTAAGTCCAACCTTAAGTGCTTTCAGAAAAGTAAGAGAAGAGAGAAAAAGGAAAGAAGCCAATACCGATATGAGCGGAAAGATAAATAAGAAAACGGAGGTTTAAAATTTAATCAATATTATTAAGACATAAATATTACAAAATTGAGGAAGCAAAACAAGGTAATGGTTGAAGTTAAATTTAAGTAAACAAAGTGAAAATGGGAAGTAGAAAAGATGGCAAGTGGAAATTGTATCGAGTTACTTTACGTTGAGGTTCTTGCTGGCACACAAAATATCCCTAGCTAGCTCAGAAGTGGATTCTTTAAACTCCTCGTTAGCAAAAAAAAAATATGGCAGGCTTTAAATCTAGCTGGTAATTTTGCGCGAGATGATCTTGACCCACCCTACCTGGTTGTTTCCTCGCTAAACAACCTTTTAATACCTCCCTTTTTCCGCTTCCCTCTTCTTACCCTTTCATCTCCCTTTCCTCATCTTCCCCTTTTTAAAGCAAATTAAAATTTCATGTTTATAATTGAATCGTCAGTTGTGAGAACGGAATAAGTCAATTTTGCAAAAGTGTTGGGAAAACGCAAAAAACTGAATAGCGTCTATATTTTACTTTTTTGAGATGCAAGACCTGTAGATAAAATGAAGATCACGTGGATTTGAGTGGAATGAGATAAACATTTTTCTTTGTAGCCGGTTCTGGTAGCCAGGTATAACGGTTTGAAAACTTTGGACTTATTCCGTTCTTGCAACTTACGGTTTTAAATTTCAAATAAAACTCAAATTTTAATGAAATAAATAAACAATTTATAATAAAGCTTTAAATGATAAAATATTTTTAAGTAATAGTAGGGATTATGTAATTAAAAAAAAAGTGGTATACATAAGCAAGATCACATACAAAAATATAGTAAAAAAAAGTTTAATACAAAAAAGTTGTATCCTTCTTTTTCTTCATCACCTTCAGAAGCTGTGGTTGTCAATGTTAATATATGTAGTTAGGTAGAACTCCTTGTCGTCTTCTATATACGATATGATTTTGCGGACATCCTCCATTTTTGTATGGTTTATGGGAATTTCATTTTCATAAGCCATTGTCGTTGGTAAGGCAGGAGTGGCGAGGCGTTTTTAGAGCAAAAACTGGTGTTTTATAAGATCGTAGATCCATTCCGAAGCTTCCACGCGCCCTATAGATGTTGAGCTGTAGGTCAGATGTCTGTATTTAGAAATCATAAACATGGAATCCTTGTTTAAGGATTTGCTGGTTTTCTTGTAAAAATTTGGCCAGGTGTTTTTGAAATCCAGTATATCATCAGACGAAATGCTCGTTACTCTAAATAATTCATTTCGTTTTGCGTTGGATATCATTGTGTTGTATTCGCAGGGAGTGTATATCCGATCAGTACTTCTTATAAGCGTTTTTGCTGTCCCAAAATTCCGATCACATTGCAGAAATGAGTGACCCCGTACAGGAAAGTACTGATGAATAACCTTAAAACGGCCCAATGAAACTAGTAGCAGGAATAATCTTACTAGTGTGTTGTTCCTGTTTTGCCCTTCACACGCGTCACTAAATACATGTAGTTCTTTGATAGCAGGATCAAGATGTTTAATACTCTTCCACAGCAGACTGCAAACGTCATCAGGTCCTCGCTTTGCTATGCCTTCATGGTACGTATAAAAGTCCGCAGTGTTCGTCTTCATATCATGGACGCAAAATACATAGAGCCACAGTTTTCGCAAATAAAACATTTTTTACACTGGAATCTTCGGCAAAGGCAGGTTCTGCATGTAGTCAAAAACAATAGCTCCAACATCTTCTCTTCCACCACATAAAGCCAGCACTTCTTGTTGTTTATTGTAAAACTTTTTTGCCCGTCTCAGATGAATCATTTTTTCTGCTTCCGCCTCACGTTTAGCAGTATCACTTAGTCCTGCACTATTTATTTTTGTACTTGGTCCCTCGCATGTTGAACAGACGTCAATCTGTGGCCGCCCAAATCTGTACGAGAAATTAGTATGGAAGTGCTTCGGTGTACGGTTGAAACAATTTTGACATTTTCGTCCTAAAAATTGATGAAAAAGACATGTAAAATGAAAAAAAAAAAAAACGGTTTTTACCTACAAATAGGAAGTGTTATTTAGGAGCTCCTTTCAATACCTTTTGTAAGACATCAATTTAAAAAAAAAAACATCTTTTTTGTTTCAACCGTACCCACCCCAGGGGCGGTTGAAACAGTGATTGGGGTCAGTTGAAACACATGGAAAAAATAAACATTTATTAGTATCTATAAGACACATTTTATTCATTCTTTTTTATTTTTAAATTTAACATTGATTGACAATGTTTATCACAAATTCTAGAATTCAATGCTATTTTAATTTTCAATTAACAATAAAAAAAAAGAAAAATATAAAAAAAATAACATTTCTTGTTTAAAAAAAAAATCAAGTTTTTTTTTTCAAAAAATCAACAATTCTTATTTTAAAAATAAATCTACAGTTCTTGTTTTTAAATAACAAAGTAAAAAAAAAACAATATTTTTCGTTTTAAAAAAAAACTATAAATTCTTGTTTTTAAAGGTCAAAATCAAAAAACGAAAATAAAAAAATAAATAATATTTCACTTCTTAACAAACAAACTTAAGGAAAATAATTTAATTGAATTAACAAATTAATCTGAAGATTCAGAATCACAGTTATGGCACACATACAAATGTCCTCCTTCAGTGCAATCTTCGTGAGCCCAAAGACTGTGCAGACTGTGCATTGAATCCATTTTTCTCCGGGTCGGTTTCCGGAGAAGGAAGAAACACAAAAGAGGCAGAAGCTTTCCTCTTCTTCAGATGAAGAATCCTGCTCCTTGTGTGGTTTGTTTTTTTTTTTTTCTTTTCGACTTTTCTTTTCTTTGTTGCCTCTTTCTTAGATTTGGCTCGTTTTCTTGCTTCAAACTCTTCTCTTATTCGTTCTTTTTCCGGAGTGTCAGTGTAAATTGTTGATTTTCTGGGTTTTCGTCCTAGGTTGGTTTTTCTCGGAAGAGCTTTTGGAAGAGGTCGCACTGCTTCTGGTGTGAACTTAAGAGGATGTGTAGGTGTCAGATATTGGGCACTTGTGGAGGGTTGGCTGTTGTCACTTCTAGGTGGTGTTTTCAAGATGTCTGTGCTCTCGATATGAATTTCTTCTTCAGTTGGAGCGTTTCATTTTCCGGTGGCATTGAATTTTCAGGTGCTGGCCTATCTGTTACAAACGAAGGAGCGAAATCTAGCTCGGTAAACAGATTTCTATTAAGTGGATATATTCCCGTCTTGCGAAATCCAGCTTGAATGTTTGATGACGTCAGTGCAAGCGGTAAAGCAGATGCCATAATACCAGGAAAATTGTAAATCGACATCGTTTTACCGGGATGGCTTCTCATCCAAGTATCGCTGGTGGAGTTCACAGCTTTTTTTAAAGGGTCAAAGGCAGATCGATCCAGCGGCTGGAGCTCGTGCGAGCAATGAGGTGGAAACGAAATCAGGACGATGCCATTTTTATACAAAAATCCAATGAGTTGATGTGAATGTGCGAAGAATGGTTATTCTATACAAGCAACACTTTGTGGGAAGGCGACACTTGGAATATTTTTTAAAATGATTTAGGAAACACAAAAACGACTCATCTTGCATCCAGCCAGACGGATTTTCGGTGCCAGATGATTCTAAGGGTCCATCCCTTATAAAGTGGTCCTGGAATCGCACCCTTAGAAAAACAAAAAAGGGAGGAATTACATTCCCAAGGGCATTCGCAGCACATGCAACTGATACCAAGGTTCCTCTCTCAGCTGAGGTCATCGAGCCTACTTGGTGGGCACCACGCCTAGCTACCACTTTGTCGGGCTTCTGGACAGTTGTGACGCCCGTCTCATCCGCATTATATATGTCTTGCGGCTCAAATTTTTACCGATCCATGACGGTGTATAAATTGTCATAGAATGCGTCCACATTAATTTTATTGAAACTCGGTGCCCTTAAGAGGCTAGTAGCTTGTGCTGCTCGTGCTGACAGGTAAGGGTTTCTACTCATAAAGCTGCTGAACCACTCCTCCCCAGCCATTTCATTGTCGTCCCACGTCCGAGGGTGTGCCAAGTTGTATTTCAAAGCAAGTTCAATAGATAATTTTCGCACTTCCTTTCTATTTAAACCAAAGTATATATCTTCACACAAATACTTACTTTTGGCTATCGAAAAAAATAAAATCCTCTTCCAATCGACTACAACGCACTGAATATGCTTGCTGCTGTAGTGTGATTCTTTTAAGGGGAAGGATCGTAAACTAAAAACTACATGTAGTTTTTTAAGATTTTCTTTTCCGTTGTAGTCAATATGGGTTTGTTTAGTTTTAATATGTTGGCAATGTTCAAAGTACTGGGATTCCAATCCCAACAATTCAACAGTTTGTAACTGAGTAAGTTCTTGACAAACAAACTTACGTACTGACAGTGGGTTCTACTCGGGGAGATGAGCTCTCAACCACTGCTATCGCACCAAACTACAAAAAAATAATATGTGCTCGGCAAAAAAAAAGGAACTTGTAATGATCTTTATTAAAAGAGTATGAGACCGAGCTGTTATTAAGGCCTCACTTGTCCCTCCCAACCATGCTCATTCAAAATAAGTTTATCGAATGGCCCAAATAAAGGTGAAACTTCTTTTTTTCTTACGGGGTATACACCTTTTACAAAAATTTTTTTTTTCAATGTTCATATCTTATTTTATAATTTCAAATTAACCTTAAAATTCATTTTTTTATTTACTTTTATGTTTGAAATCAAAAAAAATATTCTTTCATTCAATGCAATACAACTTGATGATAATAATTAAAACGAAAAGAACGCCAAGTAACATTAAAAACATATGAATACCAAAAATATATGTATGCATACGTACAAGATAGCCTTGTGGCTGTATGTGTATCGTCCCCAAAGCAAAGCATACAATTCAACAGAAATTTTGTTTTTTTTTTTCTTTATGGCGCGAAACCTACAACTTTTATATTCTAATAGGCCTATCGAACACAAAAATCGTCGCCTAGCAAAATTCACCTAAACGTATTCCGATAAGTTGCCTGGAAGATTATACATACACACGCCTAACAGTTTTTCATATACCAGTATGTACATATATGTACAATTACCGCTTAGAACTTCGGACTCGGATCACTTCTTTTCGTTTTGGTTAAAAAAAAAAAATTAACTATCGAGACTATTGAAACTATGAATTACGTAAATGATTTGAGAGCAAGAATTTAGAATCCAATACAAATTTATAGAATTTAGAATTAGGTTAAAAAAAAAGAAATACAATATGTAATAGATAGAATAAAACAAATTGTTTGTTTAAAAGTTGCCTGTATCCAATGTTCGTTGGTTATATATGGACGTATGATGTGTCTGGTGACTGGCGAGTTGGTTGTTCTGTGTATTTATGCTTTCGTTAAAGTCCTGCTTCCTTCAGCATGACCGCAGGTGCTTGCTATAGGCTTGCGTTTCGGTTTTGTACCGCGTCTCAGGAGCCGGCCTGGACTTAGAGACGGAGATAAAAAAAACGTCTCCTACATGCACATAAACAGAATTTAGGTATAAAAAAAAAACTATCCGTTTAGGAATTTCAAATACGTACCGCTTACTGTTCTAATATCCACTTATTTGCTAGAATTCAATCTACAATTCAACAAAGGTTTCAAACTTTAAACTCTGGATTAATTAATTTTTTTTTCTTTTATTTTATCCCTTCTTGGTATAGATTAAATACACGTCAGAGATCAGTGGTGATGTGTTCGCCTCTGCTTTTGTTCATCAACTGATTCGATCTCACTCAGAACGGTAGTAATTCGATTATTTATTCATTTCCTTTTGTGCCCGTTCCTATGTACTATAACATGTAAAATTTTTAGTTTTTATGTCTTTTAAGACTAAGCTTTTATAATTATAAATTTTATAAATTATAAATAAATTATAATTATCTAAGCGGGAGTTGATTTGTTGGGGTAACCGACCCTTGAGATAGGCTCCTTGTGGCTGAGCTCCTGTGCCAAACACCCAATCGACATACTCCAATAAACCAACATTGAATAGTCGGACATTCCATTTTGACTCATCACTCTCCCTAACCATAATATTTGTTGGTAAATAAGATGGTAGTGTCTCGCTAGTCATGTAAGGGGTCATTAGCTTCTCGTTTATTCTCAAAGGCCTTACATTATCACTATATCGCTAGTCATGTAAGGGGTCATTAGCTTCTCGTTTATTCTCAAAGGCCTTACATTATCACTATATCCGGCTGGACCATTAATCCCATAGGGCAGTGGGATAACGGTTAAAACTATAATAAACCAAAACCAGTGCGCGAACGCGAAGTTAATAATAACTTTAAAAAAATAAAATGTTCTATGATTTGTGAAGACAAGTGAATTTAAAATTAAAAAAAAAAAGGCGCATATTCAAGAATTTAACCTAGTGTTAAGTGTCAGTGCGAAACAATAAATTTTACATCGGTAAAACTTTAAAAAAAAAGTGGTATAACAGTTTCGTAGACAAGTGGATAAAAATATAAAAAAAGAAAAGAAAATATTCTCATACAAAGTGGCACTTAAATTTATTAAAAAATAATAAACCTGTGAAAAGTTTGTGCAAATAAAGAAAAGAAACCGAATATTCGAGAATAAAAGCATGTGCTTTATATAATCTGATTAAGTACATAAGATTATCGGATGAGATCTTTCTAGTTTTTATATCGCATGTTTTCTATATACTACCAATCATACAGAAGCTTTCGGCCGCACTTGCATGATACA
Source organism: Eupeodes latifasciatus (assembly GCA_920104205.1). Taxonomy (NCBI): domain Eukaryota; kingdom Metazoa; phylum Arthropoda; class Insecta; order Diptera; family Syrphidae; genus Eupeodes; species Eupeodes latifasciatus. Next base: position 128,540,469 of record OV049926.1, on the reverse strand, counting down.
ACATTTATAAGAGTATGGTATAAGAGTATCTAATTTTGGCAACGACAAGAAGAGAACGATGGGGTATACGAAACTTGAAGCGGTCATCGAACCGGAAGTGTACGAGTTGAACTTTCATATAGTACATGATTGTTTTATGAGAGAAAGTATACTAGTTGGAAAGGATATCTTAGATATAGCTGTCATTTTTATAGACAAGGGAAGAATTATTATAACCTATAAATTAGAGCCTGATAACGAGAAGCTATTTCTTGCACGTGTAAATTTGGTACATCGTTCAGGGAAAGATGAGATTAACGAAAATTTAAAGGGTGTGAAAAATTATGAAGATAGAAAAATGCTTACCGAAATTATAGATGCGTATAGTCCAATGAAACCAATCGATACCTGTTTATGAAAAACCCAGGCGTTTAGCTCCAAAAGAGAGAGATTTTGTGAACCAGCAAATTGAAACATGGTTAAAAGAAGGGATAATTAGAAAGAGTGGCTCTTGTTATGCAAGTCCTGTAGTTTTAGCTCACAAAAAAGATGGAAGCTATCGATTATGCATTGACTTCAGGAAAATTAACTCAAAAGCTATACGAGATCGATTTCCTTTATCAAACGTCGAGGACATTTTGGAGGGTCTCTTCGATGCCAATGTTTTCATTGCCCTGGATTTCAGCAATGGGTTTTTTCATGTTGATAAAGAAGAGTCTTCGACGTCAAGGAGTGCATAGAGAAGTTTGTGAAGGTCTTAAATATTTGTAAAGAAAATGGTCATATGATCAATTGGAAGAAGTGCAAATTTTTGCAAAAGAATGTGGTGTTTTTAGGGCACATTGTGGAAAATGAAGCGATAAAACCTTCAGAAGAAAAAGTTATTGCTGTTAAAAACTTCCCAAAACCTAAAACGGTGCAAAACGTTATGAGCTTTTTAGGGTTGACAGGATTTTTTCGGAAGTTTGTAGAGGGATACTACATCATTGCAAAGCCACTGTCAGACCTAACCAAAAAAGGGGAGAAATTCGTTTGGGGTGAAAGCCAAGAAATGGCTTTCAAGCAGCTAAAGGAACGACTATGTAAAGAACCGATTTTAAAGCTTTTCAATCCGTCGCTACCTACTCAGTTGCATATGGATGCGAGCAAGGAAGGATTTGGTGCCGTTCTGTTACAGAAGCATGATGATGGTCATTATCACCCAGTTTTCTTTCTCAGTTATAAAACCAATAAAACGCAAAGGGGTTATCATAGTTACGATTTAGAAGTGTTGGCTATTATTAAAGCTTTAAAGAGGTTAAGAGTTTACTTGCTAGGGCTGGATTTTGAAATCTACACGGATTGTAAGGCGTTCAAACTCACAATGGAGAAAAAGACTCTCAATAGTAAGGTAGCTAACTGGGCAATGCAGATTGAGGAGTTTCAGTGCCAGGTTCATCATCGATCAGGAAGTGCTATGCGTCATGTTGACGCGTTAAGTAGGTGTCCGGCTCTGTTGAGGATGGAATGTTTCAAGCGGTACAAAAAGCACAAGCAGCTGATGATTTTTGTGCGGTCATTAAAAAGTTGTTGGAGAGTCAGCCATACCAAGATTTTGAAGTACGCAACGAGGTGTTTTATAAGTTTGCAGATGGTCTTCGTTTGTTAGTAGTTCCAAAAAGCCTACGAAAGCAAATTATAACAAGCGTTCATGAAAAGGGGCATGTTGGTGTGCAGAGAGTTGAAGCCATTATTCGTCAAGACTACTTATTTATTTATTTTATTTTATTTCGTGATTGCTAAATAACTGTAAGATACAATATCTTATAAGATAGTTATAAGCTAATTTTACAGAGTTGAGCAAGCAATTAGTTAAATTAATATTAAAATTGAATCAAATATAATTAAACGATAATGAGAGAGAGAAAAGAATATATATTTATGTATAATACAATTTTTAAATTTCATTTAAGTATTTACTGAAAAATGACTTTAAAACCTTTTTAATTCTTGTTGTGTTTTGAATTTCTTTAATATTGCGTGGTAAGGAATTCCAAAGATGGACTGAATTTACACAAAATTGGCGCTCGGATGTTAAAAACGAATAGCGAGGATGAATCAGTTGACGAGATCTATGCGAGGTAGCAAAACTAATTTTGTCAAAACAGTATTGTGGTTGGCGTGTAAGCAGTATGTCAGAGAGCAAGATCAAACTGCAAAGTTCAAGATAATTTTCAAACGGCATATCCAGCAGCAGCGTAGCAAAATCAGATATTCTATCGTATCTTCGTAGGCCAAAGACGTAACGAACAGTACTATTAAAGGCAACATTGAGTTTACGTTTGCTTACGTAATTGCAGTTGCAGTATATTTCGCAGCCATATGTCAAAATCGGTAATCTTAAAGTTTTGGCAAGAAGTAAACGTGTTTTTACCGGCGTAAAAGACTGGGTAACCCATAATGCACGTAGAACACCATATACTTTACCGACAAGTCCATTTATATGATTGTCCCAAGTCAAAAAGCGGTTAAAAGTCACTCCGAGATTTTTGGCAGTTTCAACATATTCGATTGGAGCATTGCTCAACATAATCGGCGGAAAATAATCAAGATCTAGACTCTTTCTAGATATAACTACACATTTTGATTTTTTTGGGTTCAAAATAAGACCATTTAATTGGGACCAATTTAAAATTTTTTCAAGATCTTCATTGACACTCGATGCTCAATGAGTCCAAGTGGGCAGCTTAGGTACAGCTGAACGTCATCAGCATACATTTGACAAGAACAATTATCAACCAAGGATGGAAGTTCATTGACGTAAATAGAGAACAATAGAGGACCCAATATGGACCCCTGAGGAACACCAGAAGCAAGCGGCAAAAAATTAGACAAGGTGTCACCAACTTGAACTGCTTGTGTTCTATTAGTCAAATAAGAATAAATAAGCTTCGTAGCACACGGTGAAAAATCAAACTTCTGGATAAGCTTTTTACATAAATTGAGATGGTTAACTGTGTCGAAAGCCTTTGAGAAATCAAGCAGAACCAAAAATGTTACCTCATCCTTATCCAACGCTTGCCTTATGTCTTCAGTGACGTTCAAAAGTGCTGTGATGCAGCTGTGCTTTTTACGAAAACCAGACTGTTTAGGTGTAAGCATAGAACTCGCCGTAAGATAAATATTGATTTGTTTCTGCAAAATTTTCTCAAAGACTTTCGACAAGTAGGAAAGGACTGAGATAGGCCTGAATTCAACGCCTTTTGCGTTTTTTGGGAGTGGTATGATTTTGGCTACCTTCCACAGGTCAGGATACACTCCCGACATTAAAATCGTATTGAAAGCGAACGTAAGATATGGCAACACGATAGGCAAAATCATATACAAAAATTTAGGGTGAATAGAATCCAGTCCAACAGCGTTTGACTTAACAGACAGCAGACCTTCAACAACATCAGCAGTATCTACAGAGCAAAAACCAAAACCAAGATTATCTGACTGATCCGTAAATGGTAAAATTTCTGATGTACTCGACGAAGACACCAGTGTCAATGGCAAAGAGGCAAAGGTTTGGTTGAGTGTATTAACATCTACAACCTCAGCTGCCACGTTTCTTGACTTTCCAATACCAATATTGCGTAAGTTCTTCCACAATTGTCGCCCGTTCAATGAAGTACTAAGCTGATGAGAGAAAGTTTGTGATTTGACTAATCGTATTTCAGCAACAACTTTGTTACGAAGCAAACAATACGTACGTCGCAACTCAATCAACCGATAACGCTTCCAATTGTTGTACGCATCATCCCGTTGTTGCATTAAGACTCTTATGTTACTCGTAAACCATGGCTTATTATTTGGTTTTAAAATTTTAGTTTTTAATGGTACGTGAGTGTCATACAGTAGTTGAATATTTTGAGTTAAGAGCTCCATCTGTTCATTTGAAGATGGCATATAAAAAATACGATCCCAACTAACGGCCCTAGTGTGCTCTTCTAAAAGCTGACCATTTACGTTGTTAAAATCACGAAAAGTGATTTTTTTGACAGAATAATCAAAGCTAAATTTTATCGTCAAAAAAATTAAATCATGCTTTGAGAGAGCAGGTGCGGAAAGCTGATCATACAAGGCTACGTCGCACACTGGGGCCGGTTGTATGGAGAGCGTGCTCAAAACTCTGTATCTATGGGATTCGTTTCAAAAATGGGTGTATAGTTAATAAAAAGGAAATACAATTCATTAATAAACCAATATTTTTCTTAATTCATTTAAAAAAAAGGTATATGTACATATTTTACAAAGTGTAGCTTTACAAAGTAGATAAAGAAAGGTTTAAGTTTTTAACATTCTTCTTCTAATAAATTCACAACTTCAATGTCGAATGATTTTCTATTTACAACAGGTAATGAGCGCATAAGACTCATAAATGGATCAGATGAGATAAATAAACGATTAAAAATATCAGTAATGTTATCTTTTCTGGATGTCTTTCTACTAAAATATTCCCTGTATGCCTTAAAGTCCTTGTTCCTGGCCTCTTGCGCCTCTTCGCTTAGCATACCAATTGGTAACAAAGCGTTATTGATAATTTCAGACCCATGAATAAGGATTTTGTGTACAGTTGGGGTCATTGGCATCCACGGATATAATTCTACATACAAACGAGCAGTGTCTCGGCAGTAATTTTTGAACTTTTCAGAGTTGATACTAAAGCCGCTTGATATGGCTTGTAGTATCATATAAAATCGTCTGATAAGCTCCGCATTCACTCCTGTCACTTTTGCAGACGTTTCATAATTTTGAAAAAACTTTCGAGCTACGTTTCCGTCATTGCTATTTCCGAAACCAGGCTTTGGTTTGTCTACAATGAGAGACATTTGGTTCTTAAATTCTGTCTGTATTCTATTTTTATTTTCTTCAACGATTAATTTATTTTTTTTACTGACACGCCAAGAAGCTATTGGTAATTTGTATGCAAGATGCAATATACACTCAAAAGTTCTAATCCATGAGTGTAGTACAGAAATGCCAAATGACAAGTAATCACTTTGTGTCTCTTTTTGACCAACTAGTTCAAGATTATTAAAGTCTTTGGACGTTGCACCACATAAATAGCATCTGAGTGTAGAACTTGTATCAGTTAAGGAATTGCAAATTTTTCCATCAACCATGGTAAATATGGGTTTGTGATTGACTTTATATGAATTTCCATTTAAATAAACTAATGAACTTATTAAGTTCCTGATTTCGCCATCAATTTTCTCTTTTTTTTCCTTAACAAGTTCATCTGTTTCTTTTGCGTATTCAAGATTAATGGGCCTGCAAAATCTGGGTGAGGAAGGTCTGGGGTTTTGCCACAAGACAACTGGCATCTCATTCGATTTATTTAATACTAACCGTAAAGGTACTAGGGACGTTAAAAACATATATTTGTCATCAGAAAATTCAGATATAAACTTTTGCTTGTACTGCGTATGGCTGGAACTTCCATCGAACCCCCATTTTGAAATTAAAACAATCTCGTCAGATGGATTTACAGTGCGTAATTCAAAAATATTTTGCTGAGAATTAAGTAAGCGATTGGCTGTGTGATCAAGCAGAGACTGAAGAGACACCTCAGCTTTAGTTTCACTAACAGAAACATTATTAGGATAGCATAAAGACTTTTCTGCCTGAATCATTTTATATGATGGAAACAGATCTTTTGCAAAGTTCCTGATGGTGTCGTATTGCTTTCTTGACAGTTGAGCTTCAATGATCATTGAAAGTGCTTCTCGTGGCGACAATTTTTTTATTTTTGAATTAATATTTAAATCAAGGCAATCTTTTGCGTAGGTATGTGACTCTGCAACTTTCTTAATAACTTCTGCTTCTTGACTTTTACCTGAAGCCCTGAAAGACATCTGAGCAGCAAAAGCCAAGGCATTTGCAGGAATCTCAGAGCGCAAACTGGCCGTTTTTCTACGTTTAGTTTGATCACTACACTCCTCAAACTCTAACGTACGTCTTCCCATCCCCACCCTAGGAACACATGACTTTTGGAACACACAACTCTGTTCCAACCAACTTTTTTCATTTGCTACAAGCCGTTCATTGTGCTTAGAATACATTATCCACTTACTACGTAGCTGGGTCTTGAAGTTCCGGAGCTCCGTTTTAATTTTGTTTTTGTTTTCCGTAGGACAAGCCGTTATTTCCATAAGAAAGTCAACAATGTGATCAAATTTTTTATCGAAATCTTTGTCATTACTATTTATGAATTTATCCACTAAAACTTTTTTTTTAATTATAATTTCTGATGAAGAATCTGAAAAAAAAAAAGATTTTTTTTCAACCTCCACAGCCTCGTTTCTTATAGAATTAATTAAAAAACTTCAAATTGCAAAAGAGGCTTTCACTTCTAGCTTTTGTTTCTACTAAAAGAACATCTATATTATAAATCTACATACTCAGTTTCAAAAGCCTCTATTGCAAATTAGAAAAAAAATGTTTTAAACATTTTATATGGATATTTGCATTTTTAATTTTTTTTTTCCGCGAGTTTTATTATTTATGTTGATAAAAACACTTTTTCCTTATCTACTGACCTTGATTAATCGATGACATTTTTTTTCTTTTTTTTAAACCCACTGAAATTTTTTTTTTTTTAACTTTTGATTGACCGATTAGAGCACAACAGATCTTTTTATTTACTAAAACACAACTTTACCGCTTGATTTCTAGCAGCCTACTCCCTCTCCGACCTTCAAAGTTTTACAGATTGATAGGAAATTATGCTAACTTTGCAACAAAAAAAAAATTTTGCAGGAAACCGTTATTCTCAATTTTGCATTTTGAGCACGCTCTTCATACAACCCACCCCAGTGTGCGTCGTCTAAGTCACTAACCAAAAATAAGTCTAACAGTGAAGCATACCCACCGAGGTAATGAGTTGGTGTGCTAGAGTTTACTGGCCTTAAATTAAACATACGCATGCTATCAGACAAAATATTGTGGTTCAAAATGTTGCAATTAAAGTCTCCACATAGGACAATATTAGGAGAACCCAGCGAGATTTCTTCTAAAAGTGAAAACAGGGGTGAAAAGTCAATATGTCGATTTGGCCTATAGATTGCCCCTAAAAGTAGGTTACCCTCATTTCCCACCAGATCAACGAAAAGATATTCAACATTACTACCTGCCTCGGATGATAGCTTAAGTTTGCATTTTATAGTCGCTTTAACATAAATTGCCACACCGCCCCCAATACGATCCTTTCTATTTAAGCGAAAAACGCGGTAACCCTCTAAGCAACACACCTCATCACTAAATTCATCCCTTAACCATGTTTCAGTAACACAAACAACATCTACATCCGACTCGACAAAGATATCACGAAATTCATCAATTTTCGGAAGCAAGCTCTGTGCATTGATGTGACAAACCCTGAGACCACATTTCTGCTTGCTCAGAACTCTGACCATCGAACGCAAAGTTCCTACCGTATTCATCACTGGTACAACAACAAGAAGAAGAAAGGCAAAGAAAAATAATTTCAATCGAAAAAATAAAAGAAACAAAAATATAATTTGTAAAGAAAATAAATTTAAATCAAAAAGAAAAAAAAAAAAACAAAATAAAAGAAATAATTTAAATTTAAATCAAAAAGAAAAGAAAGAAAACAAAATTAAAGTATTAATTGAAAAGAGATTGAAAAACAAAATATTATTTAATTGGTATAATTTAATTAATTGAAAATAATATCAAGATTCATATGAAATTGCTGATCTGGCAACGTCCTCAAGTCCCTCGATGCAGTCAACAAGCACAGCTGTGTCATCAGTTTGACGTTTAACATAAACTTTCCCACGTGCAGTGTAGACAGTAGATAATTGTTTACTTTTTTTTAAAGCAAGTGCACGTTGCATGATACATTTGTTATGCTGGGTTAAGCTCTCGCGGATATAGATGGTAGGGGATGACGCGGAGGTGGATGCTACATCCAAAGCAAAGTTAATGTCACTTAGGCAGAGGTGTTTATTGTTTATTTTTCTATAATTCGCGATAGAAGTCAAAACATAATTTTTATCATACGGAGAATTAAACTTTATCATTATCGCAGAGTTGGGTTTATTCAGTTGCGAACGAGTGTGGTAAATATTGCTTAGAGAGGGAGGCTTTATATTAATTGTGCTGCATATTAAATTAAATATGGACCTAAGATTTTCGTTGGGCATGCACGGAATACCAAATATGAAAGCATCTCTCGCGATAATTCTATTTTCGTAAGCGTTTAAAGTGATTTTAAGTTTGTTTATTTCAACGACGGTATGATCAAAGTTATTATTTGCACTAATAATTTGAGCGGATTTTTCGGTTAATGAAGCTTTAGTGGTCATGCATTCAGAAGTTACATTGGCAAGTGATGTTTTGAGATTTTCTATTTCAGTGTTGAGTGAAACAATATTAGATTGTATATCGGTGTTCGAGGATTCTAATTGAACAACTCGATTATTTAAATCACTTATACTGTTTTTAATGTCTTTTATTTCCCGGCCTAGCTCTTCTGTAATTTTCTTTTCCGACTCTTCTACTTTTATTGACAAAAGGGACACAATAAACTCACTTTGTTCGCGAAGCTTTTCATCCATCCAAGTTTTATCCATGATTTTAGAAGGTGTATTTTTAGTTGAAGGTGTATTACGAGGGGAAGATGAGGAGCTTTTGGGCGATGAGGGGTTTTTAGTGCGAAGTCGTTTAGGTGGATTTGTCGACATTGGTATGAGTGCGTATAATTATAAATACGGATGCTTAAAAGTGTGGGTGGCGGTAAATGGGTGAGTTACTTTTATGTTTAAACAGACGAGTTGGTAAAGAGAGCACGGTAATAAACACTCAATGTTCTTATATAAGTACTTTGCACAAAGGAAAACAAAATATATTCCACTTTTAAATTTAATTAGAAAATTATCACTTGCCCGAGAGAAAAAAAAATCATAAAGTCAATGTGGTTTTTTTTTTTTTCTTTTCGACTTTTCTTTTCTTTCTTGCCTCTTTCTTAGATTTGGCTCGTTTTCTTGCTTCAAACTCTTCTCTTATTCGTTCTTTTTCCGGAGTGTCAGTGTAAATTGTTGCTTTTGGAAGAGGTCGCACTGCTTCTGGTGTGAACTTAAGAGGATGTGTAGGTGTCAGATATTGGGCACTTGGGGAGGGTTGGCTGTTGTCACGTCTAGGTGGTGTTTTCAAGATGTCTGTGCTCTCGATATGAATTTCTTCTTCAGTTAGAGCGTTTCATTTTCCGATGGCATTGAATTTTCAGGTGCTGGCCTATCTGTTACAAACGAAGGAGCGAAATCTAGCTCGGTAAACAGATTTCTATTAAGTGGATATATTCCCGTCTTGCGAAATCCAGCTTGAATGTTTGATGACTTCAGTGCAAGCGGTAAAGCAGATGCCATAATACCAGGAATATCGTAAATCGACATCGTTTTACCGGGATGGCTTCTCATCCAAGCATCGCTGGCGGAGTTCACAGCTTTTTTTAAAGGGCCAAAGGCAGATCGATCCAGCGGCTGGAGCTTGTGCGAGCAATGAGGTAGAAACGAAATCAGGACGATGCCATTTTCTTTACAAAAAATCCAATGAGTTTATGTGAATGTGCGAAGAATGGTTATTCAATACAAGCAACACTTTGTGGGAAGGCGACACTTTGGAATATTTTTTAAAATGATTTAGGAAACACAAAAAACGACTCATCTTGCATCCAGCGAGACGGATTTGCGGTGCCAGATGATCCTAAGGGTCTATCCCTTGTAAAGTGGGAGGAATTACATTCCCAAGGGCATTCGCAGCACATGCAACTGATACCAAGGTTCCTCTCTCAGCTGAGGTCATCGAGCCTACTTGGTGGGCACCACGCCTAGCTACCACTTTGTCGGGCTTCTGGACAGTTGTGACACCCGTCTCATCCGCATTATATACATATGTCTTGCGGCTCAAATTTTTACCGATCCATGACGGTGTATAAATTGTCATAGAATGTGTCCACATTAATTTTATTGAAACTCGGTGCCGTTGAGAGGCTAGTAGCTTGTGCTGCTCGTACTGGCAGGTCAGGGTTTCTACTCATAAAGCTGCGGAACCACTCCTCCCCAGCCATTTCATTGTCGTCCCACGTCCGAGGATGTGCCAAGTTGTATTTCAAAGCAAGTTCAATAGATAATTTTCGCACTTCCTTTCTATTTAAACCAAAGTACATATATATCTGCACACAAATACTTACTTTTGGCTATCGAAAAAAATAAAATCCTCTTCCAATCGACAACAACGCACTGAATATGCTTGCTGCTGTAGTGTGATTCTTTTAAGGGGAAGGATCGTATGTGATCATTCATAGCAATAAGCGCACTGTTAGGTAACCTGTTTGCACGTACATCATGTTTCCCACGCTGATCTACAGGTGTTCTGCCCGCCGCCACAAGTGATAATATTTATATAATTATTATATTTACATGTAATTCAAAATGTTCATTATGTTGACTGACTGTATATTTTGAACAAGAATTTTTATACAAAAAAATTAAGAAAAAAAGAAATTGAATAAAGTAAAACCAAGTCGTTGCGATGTTGCTTTACGTATGTATGTGGAATAGTACATTTTGCTAAACAGTATAAAGTAAAGCCAAAAAGTGTATACTTTAAAAATCATGCAATCAATTAAATAATAATGAACAGTTCATAAAGTGTAAAGTTAATTAAAGTCAAAGTCAAGTTAATCAGTTAATTTTTTCTAGTTATAATTTTTATGGTTTAATGATTAAATTTATCTAATTAAAATTGAATTTATTTTTTTATACAAATTAAATGAAGTGTTTTTTATTTAAGAACGGACGGACGGAAAAGACAATCTTAAAAGACTACATGTATATATTTTATTACAAAGGAAAAGGAAAAAGAATGTACAATGATAATATACATATATCTTTACGTTAACCTTAATATGTCATTGAAATTTTTACATTTTTTGTTAAATTTATTTTGAGATATAAAGGTTATCAATACTGTTTTAAAGTTGAATTTACATTGCTTTTATTTAAATTTGATTAGTTTTATTACTTTTATTAATTTTCTTATTTTCTTAAATAATTCATGTATATTCGCACAATAACATTAATTTCAATTCATTTTACTAACAATGTTAGTATAATGTTAATCTAATGTTAGTCTAACATTATGTTAAAAGCAATATTTAAAAGTATCTTTTTATAATTCAAATAAAAAGAATTATTATTGTCTTAGTAAATGTAAAAGTGAAAAAGGGGTCAATGCTTGTTTGATTGTATATGTATTCCTTTGTTCCCTTATTCGTTCAGGCCGCCAAAAATTATTTTGACGACCTAGCTAGTCCAAAAAAATTATGGTATACCAAAAATAAATGATGAACCTTAGCTTAATTTGTGCAATAATTTAATTCCTTCTAGGGAATTCGGTGGTATATATATGATTATATGTGTATATCTATTAAAAATTATGTGGCACTCCTATATGTGTTTTGTTCTTTAATCATTTAAACCTTTCTTTAACTGTGTAATTTGCTTACGTTTAGCGAAATTTTAAATCTTCTATTTAAAATAAAATAGCCGATGCACTTAGTATATGTAGGTACTTAGTAGATATACAGTTGTGTTCATAATAATAGCAGTGCAATAAAAAAAACACAAATCAGTTAATATTTTCAAACTTAAAATTTATTTTTCGAAACAATACATAACATCTTAAAGTACTTCATTGATTATTTATTAAAAAGTAGTCAACAAAAAATAATAATTCATTTTGACGGTAAAATTTCAAATCATAATTTTCCACCTTGTTCACGAAAATAGCAGTGGTAACCATTGCATAATTTCTGTAAGGAAAAATGTTTAAAACCTTGAAAAATCACAAAGAAAATCTATTAAAAATTAATGCTTACAATTAATACTTGGTAGCAAAACCTTTATTTTTAATAACCGCAAGGCATCTCCTTGGCATGGAGTCAACCAACGTTTGGCACCTCTTTGGGGGTATAGCATTCCACGACTCCTTCACAACTGCCCACAATTCCTTGGCATTTTTGGGATTCGCCTCGCGGACAGCATTCTTAACATCCCCCCACAAGTTCTCAATGGGGTTCAAGTCCGGAGATTGTGGAGGCCACTCCATAACGGACACTTTTTTGAATCGAACCACGACTTTGCCAATTTCGAGGTGTGCTTTGGGTCGTTATCCTGTTGGTAGACCCAAAGTAGTGGCATTTCCTCCTCTGCATATGGCAACATTATAGCTGGTCGTAGCTATTCTTTTATTTAAACACTAAATTATATACACGTTTTTATGTATTTTAACTTTATTCTATTAATTAATAAATTTCACATTAACTATAAGATTTTTAGGTTGGGAGCTTTGTTGGAGCATCCAGCACACACGACGAGAAGATTCTGAATCATTATAAAGTTTTTACAAGGAAGGAATAGCAAGGAGGGAACCAAAAATATTTTAATTTAGGATGCGTTCAGAATCTTCGAAATCGGAAGCGTTCATTAATTGAAGGTAAATAATGGTCGCGTTCATTAATTGAAAGTAAGTAATGGTAGCGTTCAAACAAACAACTTATGTATGATGCGATGTAACTTTGTTGATGCAATTGAATATTAGGTGAATAAATTAATATCCACTACATCACCCTCCCCCAATTGAGCTCCCCATCCGTGAGATCAGATTTTTACTCCGGCTCATACAGACCGAAATACTAAATGCAGTGCGCTGGTTTTAATCTATCGATAGATATAGATACATCTTTGTTTTTAATTTGTACTACAAAATACTTTCGTAAACGTCGAATTACTTTGTATGGGCCCTCATAGGAAGGCGTTAGGCCGGTTTTAACTTTGTCGACTCTTACGAAAACTTGTTTGCATTCGCTCAAATGCTTTGGTATAAAAATCTCTTGTTCTGTTTGTCTAGTTTCTGTGGGTATAAGGTTTCTCATCACATTACGCAGTTTTTCTATCAAGACATCTGGAGAACTTTCTTGTTTTTCATTGCTAATGAAAATTTCCCCTGGTAGTCTGAGATTCTGCCCATACACCATTTCTGCCGCAGAAGAGTTTAAATCCTCTTTTACTGCGGAGCGGATTCCTAAAAGAATAATTGGGAGTTCTGAGCTCCAGTTTATAGTGTTGCATCTAGCCTTAAGTGAACACTTTAGTTGCCTGTGAAAACGCTCAGCCATGCCGTTGGCTTGCGGGTGATAAGGCGTAGTGTGTATTCGGTGTACCCCTAACAACCCTGAAAGTTCTCTGAATAGTTTGGACTCAAATTGACTCCCTTGGTCGGTAGTAATTTTCAAAGGTACACCAAAACCAGATATGAAATTTTCAACAAAAGTTTTTGCGACTGAATTGGCTGTTATGTCTACAAGAGGATAAGCTTCTGGCCAACGCGTAAATCTATCAACAGCTGTTAGGATATATGAAAAACCATTGGATATGGGAAGAGGTCCTACCAAGTCGAGGTGAATGTGGTCAAATCGTCCTTTTGGGACTTCGAATCTACCATGTTCTGACTTGGTGTGTCTTTGGACTTTCGACTTCTGACACCCTAAACAAGATCTGGTCCAACTGTTGATGCTTTTGTTGATGTTTGGCCAGAAGTATCGATCTGTTATGAGTTTTCGCGTGGCGCGTATGCTTGGATGAGAGATCCCGTGAAGAATGTTGAAAACTTTGAAACGTAAGGAACTAGGAATGAAAGGCCTGTTTTTGTTATTCGAAGTTTCGCAATAGATTTTTAAGTGAGGGAATTCGAACGCTTTTAGTGAGAATGAAGATTTTTTTGATTTTTTATTTTTTAAAAGTTCTTGTAACTCAGGGTCAGTGGATTGTAACTTGGCGATTGTTTCTAGATCTAGCTCTTGACTTTTTATGGCAGATGTTTCGGGACAATGAATACGAGAAAGGGCGTCGGCGACAATGTTGTCTTTGCCCTTAATGTGCTGTGTGTCGGTAGTGAATTGGGAAATGAAGTCTTAGTGACGTGTTTGACGCGGACTTCTTTCCGTTTTACTGGTCAAAGCAGAAGTGAGTGGTTTGTGATCAGTAAGTATTGTAACTTCACGACCTTCGACGAAAAACCTGAAGTGTTTGAGAGCTAAATATATAGCTAGTAACTCACGGTCAAAAGCTGAGTATTTGGATTCTGTGTTGTTACGGTAAATTTTTACCGCAACAAAAACCAGCCTTTGGCTGTTTCATTTTTCCTTAGTTGTGGCTGCAAAATATCGGCAAAGTTGAGGGCAACCATGGTCTCATCAACCACAGGTGTACCTAGCCTTTATTTTGCAAAAGCAACAAAAGCAGGTGGTCGAGATCGAGAACGAGTTCTTTCGACAAGGTCGAAAATGCCGGCGGATGAGCCGAAGAAGTTTGAGGTCAGGCGGACCCTTACTTAAACAACAACAACAACAACAACAACAACAACATAGCTATTGTGTTTTAAAATTTCTAATTCTTAACGTAGATTCTCTTAACTATTAATGTACAAAATGGGTTTTTAACGCCGCGTTTTAAAGTAGCTTAATTTAATGGTTGGTACAAACTCACACCTCGATTCTCGATCATAATATTAATAGTAATAGGAAAATGCCTAGTTGAGACTTCTTCTCGATTTTTGTTTTTCTTTGAACTTTCTCGAAAAATAGCAATAGTTGGGAAGGGGTCTGAACTCGCCATTATGTTTCGGCAAGTTTTGGAAACTCATCCAACAACTTGTCGAAACTGTGATTGTGTGTGTGAAAGCAAAGTTTCGCTGAGAGTCAACAACGGTGGCTTTCCTGATGAGCGTAAAGCTTCCAGGAAGCCGCGATACCGTGACCGACAATCACGAAAACGGATGCTTGTGTTGGATGAATGTGTGTGTGACTGGAATGGTCGAGGGAGGAAGAAAGTAGTTGGGAATTAGCTTGGAAGGCACTCTTGTAAGAGCCTAACAAGCAAGAAGTTTAAAAAGAAAAAGTTCGAGGAATTTTTGTTTGAGGAAAAGGAAAAATCGAGGAGAAGGATAAAAGGTCAGGAAATCGAGGAAATTAAAAAGGAAAATTGAAGATTTGAGGATCGAGGTGTGAAGATCGAGGTTTAGGAGGAATATAGGAAGGGAGACAAAAAAAAAAACAAGATAAGTAGATTATTTCTTTGTTCGTTTGAATATATATATATTTCGCGTCCGGCGTTAAGAACCCATTTTATTTTGCTATTTTTCTTTTGCCATTTTCTTTTGTTATTTGCCTTTTTTTTATTATTTTATTTCATTTGTAATTTTAACTTTTAATTTGAAAACATTTTGGGTTTTAGTCCAGGGATCTTCAATCCCACGGTTTCCCAAAGAATAAATATTAAATTTAAAAACCAAACGGTCGTTTTGTTGTCTTCTTATTTTCGCTTCACTCAACCTAAAGAGTTTTGGAATTTTCTTTTTCGGTTTTAAAAAAAATTCCTGGCGCCCATGTTTATTGCAACGTACCCCACTGTAGGTACTTGCAATAACATATTCCTAAATTGTAGCAATTTGATTGATTTTATAAATCAATCAACATTGTTATAATAAATAAAATTCTTCCAAAGAACCCAGCCCAGCTGAGCAGCCGCGGTTACAGCTTCTTTAACGAGCTGTGTTGTTGCACTTTTTTTGAATTCTCTTTTGTGTCGTGTTCGTACTCATTTGAGTGCGAGTTAATAATTTTGTTGCGTGCGTCGTCGTCGTCGTCGCTACGCAGCCGTCGTCGATTAGTTTGTTTTTTTTTAGTTTAGTTTTGTTTTGATAATTTGTTTTAAATAATTATCAATAATTATTAATAACAAATAATATAGTATATCGCGGTAAACAAATTCATAAAAAAGTGTAACAAATTGGCGCCCAACGTGGGGCCAATTTGTTACACTTTTTTATGAATTTGTTTACCGCGATATACTATATTATTTGTTATTAATAATTATTGATAATTATTTAAAACAAATTATCAAAACAAAACTAAACTAAAAAAAAACAAACTAATCGACGACGGCTGCGTAGCGACGACGACGACGACGCACGCAACAAAATTATTAACTCGCACTCAAATGAGTACGAACACGACACAAAAGAGAATTCAAAAAAAGTGCAACAACACAGCTCGTTAAAGAAGCTGTAACCGCGGCTGCTCAGCTGGGCTGGGTTCTTTGGAAGAATTTTATTTATTATAACAATGTTGATTGATTTATAAAATCAATCAAATTGCTACAATTTAGGAATATGTTATTGCAAGTACCTACAGTGGGGTACGTTGCAATAAACATGGGCGCCAGGAATTTTTTTTAAAACCGAAAAAGAAAATTCCAAAACTCTTTAGGTTGAGTGAAGCGAAAATAAGAAGACAACAAAACGACCGTTTGGTTTTTAAATTTAATATTTATTCTTTGGGAAACCGTGGGATTGAAGATCCCTGGACTAAAACCCAAAATGTTTTCAAATTAAAAGTTAAAATTACAAATGAAATAAAATAATAAAAAAAAGGCAAATAACAAAAGAAAATGGCAAAAGAAAAATAGCAAAATAAAATGGGTTCTTAACGCCGGACGCGAAATATATATATATTCAAACGAACAAAGAAATAATCTACTTATCTTGTTTTTTTTTTGTCTCCCTTCCTATATTCCTCCTAAACCTCGATCTTCACACCTCGATCCTCAAATCTTCAATTTTCCTTTTTAATTTCCTCGATTTCCTGACCTTTTATCCTTCTCCTCGATTTTTCCTTTTCCTCAAACAAAAATTCCTCGAACTTTTTCTTTTTAAACTTCTTGCTTGTTAGGCTCTTACAAGAGTGCCTTCCAAGCTAATTCCCAACTACTTTCTTCCTCCCTCGACCATTCCAGTCACACACACATTCATCCAACACAAGCATCCGTTTTCGTGATTGTCGGTCACGGTATCGCGGCTTCCTGGAAGCTTTACGCTCATCAGGAAAGCCACCGTTGTTGACTCTCAGCGAAACTTTGCTTTCACACACACAATCACAGTTTCGACAAGTTGTTGGATGAGTTTCCAAAACTTGCCGAAACATAATGGCGAGTTCAGACCCCTTCCCAACTATTGCTATTTTTCGAGAAAGTTCAAAGAAAAACAAAAATCGAGAAGAAGTCTCAACTAGGCATTTTCCTATTACTATTAATATTATGATCGAGAATCGAGGTGTGAGTTTGTACCAACCATTAAATTAAGCTACTTTAAAACGCGGCGTTAAAAACCCATTTTGTACATTAATAGTTAAGAGAATCTACGTTAAGAATTAGAAATTTTAAAACACAATAGCTATGTTGTTGTTGTTGTTGTTGTTGTTGTTGTTGTTGTTTAAGTAAGGGTCCGCCTGACCTCAAACTTCTTCGGCTCATCCGCCGGCATTTTCGACCTTGTCGAAAGAACTCGTTCTCGATCTCGACCACCTGCTTTTGTTGCTTTTGCAAAATAAAGGCTAGGTACACCTGTGGTTGATGAGACCATGGTTGCCCTCAACTTTGCCGATATTTTGCAGCCACAACTAAGGAAAAATGAAACAGCCAAAGGCTGGTTTTTGTTGCGGTAAAAATTTACCGTAACAAATCTTTTTTTTTTTTTTTTTTTTTTTTTTTTTTTTTTTTTTTTTTTTTTTTTTTAGAAAAAGTGTGCAAATAGAAAACAAATTCAATTTAATTGTATAAAAAATGTGAAAGAACATAAAACGAAAAATTATGTGTAAAAGAACGCCCCAGTTTCTTCTGGTACGAATTCACAATCCTCAAATGCATCTCCAACACTACGTTGCCAACAAACTGTCCCCACTTGGTCAAACTCTCCCTTTCTAATGCTTTGGGTGTAAGCTTCCTTTAACTGGTTGAGCGCATAAGTCAGTGACATTGCATCACGTCCATAAGCTGAGGTTCGAGTGCCAGTCTCCAGATAAGTTTTGAATGCCTCTGAGTAATTCCTCTTCCTCTTTCCTGCAAATCTTTGAACTGGGAACAACATGGGTTGAAGAGTTCCGGTGTTCTTTAGCATATTAGCAGCTGCCAACTTTGAAATATAGGTGAAGTTGAAAGGAGTAAATTGCTTCGGCTCACTGCATGACACAAATACTCCATTAACAGATCTCCTGTTTCCCCATGTCTTATTATTAGTGATTTGTGCCAATATGCCTAAATCCTCAGTAGACGTTCCAAACATTGAATGGAAAACAACTTGAGCTATTTCTCCTGTGTTAGCCTTTGATTTTTTTGTCCAGGAAAATTGTGCAACTAGCATGTTGTAAAATGATAATCCAACAATGCCGGAGAAATTTAGATTTTGCATGACTCTAGGAAATTTCTTTATGCCCAACACGAAAGCAAGCAGGGGGAAATAGATCTTATTGCTGCTTCTAGATCCAGTAATACTTAAAACATCGCCCAATGCCTTGAATAGGGCA
Source organism: Eupeodes latifasciatus (assembly GCA_920104205.1). Lineage (NCBI taxonomy): Eukaryota > Metazoa > Arthropoda > Insecta > Diptera > Syrphidae > Eupeodes > Eupeodes latifasciatus. The sequence continues at coordinate 128,522,024 of OV049926.1, read as the reverse complement.
CCAGCATCATCCGAGCTTTTCATATCCTTCAAGCAGTCAATAAGTTGGTCAGCCATCGGTAACATTCTTATTGATTCTCTCAACGCATTGATAATTTTGTTCTGCCATTTATTCTCATTTGAAAGCATTATGGCAAGAGTTAATGGTCCTAAAGTTTTCATTAATCCGCTTCTACGCTCAGGTTTGTATGTGATCCCAGTTAACAGCGGAATATGTACATTACTTAATCCGAAACTTGAAATTTTTCTTTCTTGAACTTTGTCGAAAATCCTGCATTTGAATTTTGAACATGAGAGTCTTACTTCGTCGTACGACATTTTAAAGGCTGTTAGCAAATCCACAATTGGTGTGGCTATAATAAAATCAAATTGTTGATATCCCGAAACTTTTTTATACTCAATGAAGAGAGAAGCAATAGAATGTGACTTGGTTCCTATTTTTGCAACATTTTCTCCATAATCGTTTCCCCTACTTCCTGCATTCGTGTTGGCCATTTTCCTCATATGAGAATACAAAGTAGAGAGTACACCAGATAATTCGTTGCTCCTGTCAATATCTACTACGCCACTGTTTAATTCCTGTATTTCTTTCGCTGAACAGAATTGTGATATAAGAAAATCAACTAAGTGTGTTATTTTGCCAATTTCGTTATTTCTCTTGGTGAAATCAAATACAGCTTGAGGGTCGACATCCATCTTTTATTTGTTTGAATCTCTTTATTTTTTATGAATTAAATTTAATGTGTTATTACTCGCGCCAACTGCCCTTTCTGTGGATGATTTTGAAATCAAACTGTTGGAGCCGAATGGCCCAACGAGCTAATCTACCCTGCGGGTCCTTAAGGTTGCTTAGCCAAGCCAAAGAGTGTTTGGTTACGGCACCGATTCTAACATGTCCGGATTTTTCAAGGCCGTTTGTTGTACAAACAGATGCGTCGGACTATGGTATCGGGGCCGTATTATCTCAGGAGTTTGAGGATGGCGAAAAAGCCATTTGTTATTTAAGTCGGTCATTGAATAGGAACGAAAGGAACTACTCTACGACCGAAAAGGAATGTTTAGCGGTCCTTTGGGCGATTGAAAAGTTGCGGCCGTATCTCGAAGGTGTTCGATTTACAGTCGTAACTGATCATCACTCTTTGGTCTGGCTAAGCAACCTTAAGGACCCGCAGGGTAGATTAGCTCGTTGGGCCATTCGGCTCCAACAGTTTGATTTCAAAATCATCCACAGAAAGGGCAAAGAACATGTCGTTCCTGATATGTTGTCGCGAGGAGTTCCAGAAGTAGCTGGTGTCTCTGAGGCGGATTCGGACCCTTGGGTGATTAAGATGAAATTACAGGTAGAAAAGAGCCCGTTAGAATACCCATCTTGGAGAGTTGAGAATGGGCGGCTCTATAAACATGTTAGGTTGAACCATATAGTCGTTCATGCTAATGGTGAGGAGTGGAAGTTAGTTTTAGGGAAAAATGATAGGTCGAGAATTCTTAACGAGTGCCATGATGCTCCGCTTTCAGGACACATGGGCGTTAAGAAAACTTTTGCTAGGATAGCGGAAAAATATTACTGGCCCAAAATGAGGAGTGATATTACGAGGTATGTTAGGAATTGTAAAATTTGCCAAAGCGTGAAACCGGTGAATGAAAAACCAGCTGGTCTAATGACCGAACGAGTAGGCAATTCCCAACCGTGGGAAATGATTTGCGTGGACTTGGTGGGTCCATTACCAAAATCGTCGCGAGGGTTCGTGTATATTTTAACGGTCGTCGACTATTTCACTAAATTCCCCTTGTTGTTCGCGTTACGGTCCGCAACGGCGAAAGCGGTATGTCGGGAGTTGGAAGAAAACGTGTTTCTTCTTTTCGGGATTCCTAAGTGGATCATCTGTGACAACGGTCCCCAGTTCCGTGGCAAGGAACTGAAAATGCTTAGCGAAGCGTACGGGTCACAACTTCGGTTTACGGCGAATTATCATCCGCAAGCGAATCCGGCGGAACGGATTAATCAAATTATTAAGACTACGCTCCGGGCGTATGTCTCGGAAAATCAGCGGAGTTGGGATTCGCAACTGGCAAAAGTGGCCTGTGCAGTCCGAACTTCGCAACATGAGGTTTTAGGTGTGTCGCCATTCTTCGCAAATTTCGGTAGGAACATGGTAACTAGTGGCCATGATGTAGGAATTAGGGATAGCGATAGGGACCCAGATAGTACGGAAATTAATAGGCAGTTTCGGAAACTGAGAGAGGACATAGCTAGGAAGTTGGAAGCAGCGGGAAAGAAGGCTGCAAAGACTTATAATTTACGTAGGAGGGACGCGCAATATCACACGGGTGATCTCGTTTGGCGTAGGAACTTCGCGCTGTCCGATGCAGCAAATTATTTCGCGGCGAAGTTGGCGACCAAATTTGTAGGACCTTTCAAGGTCAGCAAGAGGATGTCACCTTGGACATACCTATTAATAGATGATCGCGGTAAGGAGCGAGGAACGTGGCATTGTAAAGATTTAAAACCTTTTGTTGATGTTTGAGTCAAGTCCCTTTTGTAGTAGTAATTTTTTTTGGTTTTTCATTGTCATTTTTGTTTAATTAATGTGCCACATTAATGATTTTTTTTTTCTCTTTTTTCTTTTAAATGTTATGATGGTAATCCTTTGTTGTTGTTGTCTACCCCTGGCTGAGCCTTAAGAAATGGTTTGCTTTTCTTGAAAAGTAAACACATTTCTTGGGAGGTAAGGGTGGGATTTGTTACGGTAAATTTTTACCGCAACAAAAACCAGCCTTTGGCTGTTTCATTTTTCCTTAGTTGTGGCTGCAAAATATCGGCAAAGTTGAGGGCAACCATGGTCTCATCAACCACAGGTGTACCTAGCCTTTATTTTGCAAAAGCAACAAAAGCAGGTGGTCGAGATCGAGAACGAGTTCTTTCGACAAGGTCGAAAATGCCGGCGGATGAGCCGAAGAAGTTTGAGGTCAGGCGGACCCTTACTTAAACAACAACAACAACAACAACAACAACAACAACATAGCTATTGTGTTTTAAAATTTCTAATTCTTAACGTAGATTCTCTTAACTATTAATGTACAAAATGGGTTTTTAACGCCGCGTTTTAAAGTAGCTTAATTTAATGGTTGGTACAAACTCACACCTCGATTCTCGATCATAATATTAATAGTAATAGGAAAATGCCTAGTTGAGACTTCTTCTCGATTTTTGTTTTTCTTTGAACTTTCTCGAAAAATAGCAATAGTTGGGAAGGGGTCTGAACTCGCCATTATGTTTCGGCAAGTTTTGGAAACTCATCCAACAACTTGTCGAAACTGTGATTGTGTGTGTGAAAGCAAAGTTTCGCTGAGAGTCAACAACGGTGGCTTTCCTGATGAGCGTAAAGCTTCCAGGAAGCCGCGATACCGTGACCGACAATCACGAAAACGGATGCTTGTGTTGGATGAATGTGTGTGTGACTGGAATGGTCGAGGGAGGAAGAAAGTAGTTGGGAATTAGCTTGGAAGGCACTCTTGTAAGAGCCTAACAAGCAAGAAGTTTAAAAAGAAAAAGTTCGAGGAATTTTTGTTTGAGGAAAAGGAAAAATCGAGGAGAAGGATAAAAGGTCAGGAAATCGAGGAAATTAAAAAGGAAAATTGAAGATTTGAGGATCGAGGTGTGAAGATCGAGGTTTAGGAGGAATATAGGAAGGGAGACAAAAAAAAAACAAGATAAGTAGATTATTTCTTTGTTCGTTTGAATATATATATATTTCGCGTCCGGCGTTAAGAACCCATTTTATTTTGCTATTTTTCTTTTGCCATTTTCTTTTGTTATTTGCCTTTTTTTTATTATTTTATTTCATTTGTAATTTTAACTTTTAATTTGAAAACATTTTGGGTTTTAGTCCAGGGATCTTCAATCCCACGGTTTCCCAAAGAATAAATATTAAATTTAAAAACCAAACGGTCGTTTTGTTGTCTTCTTATTTTCGCTTCACTCAACCTAAAGAGTTTTGGAATTTTCTTTTTCGGTTTTAAAAAAAATTCCTGGCGCCCATGTTTATTGCAACGTACCCCACTGTAGGTACTTGCAATAACATATTCCTAAATTGTAGCAATTTGATTGATTTTATAAATCAATCAACATTGTTATAATAAATAAAATTCTTCCAAAGAACCCAGCCCAGCTGAGCAGCCGCGGTTACAGCTTCTTTAACGAGCTGTGTTGTTGCACTTTTTTTGAATTCTCTTTTGTGTCGTGTTCGTACTCATTTGAGTGCGAGTTAATAATTTTGTTGCGTGCGTCGTCGTCGTCGTCGCTACGCAGCCGTCGTCGATTAGTTTGTTTTTTTTTAGTTTAGTTTTGTTTTGATAATTTGTTTTAAATAATTATCAATAATTATTAATAACAAATAATATAGTATATCGCGGTAAACAAATTCATAAAAAAGTGTAACAGTGTCTGAGTTTTTTCGAGAAGAAAGCTAGTGGTTGCCAGGATTGATGAACTTGCTGCTGAAGGACTGCACCAACAGCTGTGTCTGATGCATCCGTAGCGATGCTGAAAGTTCCATTCTGAATTGGATGAGCCAGAAGGGTTACTTTCGATAGCGCTTCTTTTGCTTCACGAAAAACGCTGTCAAGAGCCTCAGGCCACGAAAAAGATTTTTTTGATTTCTTCGAATTGGTTAAAAGTGCTAAGTGTGAGTGAAGTGGAGCGATTATCTGTGCTAATTTAGGAATAAAACGATGATAATAATTTATCATTCCTATAAAGCGTTGAATCTGTTTGATTGACGTAGGTGTTGGGAATTTTAAGATGGCTTCGACACGATCTTTCGAAGGGGAAATACCTTCAGCATTGATTGTGTGGCTTAAAAATTCTAGAGAGGAAACACCGAAAACGCACTTTGATAGGTTGATATTGACTCCGTACTCCTCCAGTCTTTTAAAAAGGAGTTCGAGATGGTGCTTATGTTGCTCTTCGTTTTGACTGGCGATCAAAAGGTCATCAATGTATGTGAAAACGAAATCGAGACCAAAGCAAACTTCGTTCATAAAACGTTGAAACGTTTGTGCAGCATTTCGAAGTCCGAATGGCATTCGGAGCCATTCGAATAAACCAAAAGGTGTTGTTATTGCCGTTTTATGAACGTCTTCAGGGGCAACAGGAATTAAGTGATAAGCTCTTACAATGTCAATTTTTGAAAAGAATCTGCAGCCGTGTATGTTCATGGAGAAATCTTGGATGTGGTGGATCGGATGACAATCCGGTACCGTGGCAGCATTTAATCTGCGGTAATCACCACAAGGTCTCCAATCCTGGTTGTTCTTTTTCTTTACCATGTGGAGAGGTGAGCATGTGCTCGAAGAAGATGGCTTACAAATCCCTAGTTGCATCATGTGCTGAAACTCAGTTTTCGCAGCTTTGTGCCTAGAGGCATCAAGCCTTCTAGGCCTAGAAACTGGAAGTTGACCTTTTGTGACTATATGGTGCACTATTGTGTGCTTAATTGGCGCGAAATAGTTGGGTTCCTCTGTTAAACAAGGAAACTTTTTTAAAATTGAATTGTAATCATTATTGATTTGAAAGTGTTTGGGACTCGGATCGTTTGTTCGTATAGTTGAAGCACATGTCTGAAGTTTAGTGAGGGGATCTATCAGTTTTTTGTTCTTTGTATCTATCAGCAGGTTAAATTTCGCTAAAAAATCGGCGCCTAGTATTGGTCTGTTCACAGAGGCTAATATGAAGGAGTGTATAAAGTTTCGCCTTAGACCAATATCAAGGTTTAATAATTTTGAGCCGAATGTTGGAATCGTAGTTCCATTAGCTGCTGATAGTAAGTATAAAGGATTTTGGGATGCCGATCCCCTTTTTGTACTGTAAGGAAGAACTGAGAGATCCGCCCCTGTGTCGACTAGAAAAGTGAGATTTGAATTTTTATCTTTAATAAATAAGCGGCGGCTCAAAGGAGTCTGCATGTTTGCCGCTGCAACAGCAGGCTTATCTAGTTTGGGTGATCGGTGTGCTTTTGGTATTTTTGTTTTTCGAAATTGCAAGGCTTGTCGCATTTTCTCGCGTTTTTGCGATAACGCCTATGGTACCAGCAAATGTCTGAACCTGAATTTGAATTAGCACGACCTCGAGAACGGTTGTCTCTATTTCTAAAATTTTGGGAAGACTTGCTCCTATTACGTGATCGTAATATGGCTGGTCGTGAACTTAGTGATAAAGCTTCAATCATTGACTCAATTTTGTTGAGTCTCTGTTCGAGTTCATTAGTAGTGTTTGAAGTGTTATCATTTTGCTGCACCGAGGAAATACTAGAGATAAATGCACCCTGAGATGCCTCATAGATTTTATCCGCTAAGGAAGATAACTCATCTAAGGTTTTCGACCCTACCGAAAGTAATGCGATGTTTATGGCTTGTGGCAATCGACGCATCCATAATTTCTTAATAATGTCGTCGTTAAAAGTAGTGCCAGCTAACATTTTCATCGAACGCAATACTTCCGACGGCTTTCGATCACCGATATCCGCTTTATCGATAAGCGTTTCCAACCGTTTTATCTCAGAAACTGAATGGCGTTCTATTAAAGCCGCTTTTAAAGCTAGATATTTTTCGGTGGGTGGTGGGTTTGAGAGGATATCGATCACTGAGTCACAGGTGTCTGGTGGAAGAGAAGCTACCGTGAGACAATATTTTGTCTCGGAACTAGATATCCTGTGTACCGTAAACTGTGCCTCAGCCTGAATAAACCAGGTGATTGGGTTGGTATTCCAAAAGGTAGGAAGCCGAAGTTTAATTGACTCTACGGAAGGAGGACTCGCTTGGGTTTGTGTATTGTGCTCGGCAGTGAAAATCAAATTTCCGGTATGGCCGGTATTCGAACCATTTTCAGTTCCATTAGGATCTGTCATTTCGGTTTTGGTTCCAGTCATAAATGAAAAACTTGGAAACAAAAAACGCGAAATTCAAAAGTGAATTTCTAAAGTGTATTTGGAAAGTGAATCACGAAATTGATTGAATGTTCCGCGGCAGAATGAATTTGTTGAATAGTAATGATTTGTTGGAAATAAAAAATGAAATTCAAAAGTGAATAATGAAACTGATTGGAAGTCTCGTGACGGAATGAATATGTCGAATAACGCGGTATAAATTGTTTGCTTAAACGCTCACCCTAAAACTCTAATACCGAAAACCGAGAAAAAGAAAACTGAACGTGAAAATTTTGAATGCGTATGTATATGTATATTAACAAAATATATTAATTTGAAAATTACTTTGAGAAAAAATGTGATATATTATGCAAATAATATAATATAATATACCTAATATAATATAATATATGCAATACGATTTTAAAATTGTGTGCTGTGCTATGAAAACAAAACTCTCACCTGTACAATGTTTTTTTTTTTTTTTTTACAAAAATGTTTGTTGTTTCTTGATAATCTGCTTGAAGGTTACGCTGCTGATCCGCTTTTTGTACTGCTTTTCTGGTTGGGCGCTGGTTTTTATTCGGGTCCGGAGTGTGCGCCGATGAAATGTTGGTTAGGTATTTAGTATTACCTGCTGCTATTCTGGTTGTGCGGATGGTGGCAAGTTTTTATTTCACAAAAAAAAAACTTGAAGAAAAAAAATGTTTGGAAAAGTTATTTATTCACAAAAAAAAACTTTTCGGAAAAAAAATATTGTGTGCAAGTTGTTTATTTCAAAAAAAAAACTTGCAAAAAAAAAAAAATAGTGCTCCGCCTCTGCAACAAGTTATTTATTCTAAAAAAAACTTGTGAAAAAAAGTGCAATTTGTTTATTCCAAAAAAAAATGCGAGAAAAAAAATTTTGCTCCGCCTCTGCAAGTTATTTGTGCCAGAAAAAAAACTTGCGAAAAAAAGTCCTCCGCCTCTGCAATGAAACAAGTTATTTATTCTAAAAAAAAAACTTGTGAAAAAAAATTGCGATTCTGTGACAATGATTGCAGCAGCGCAGCGGAGCGCTGACTGATGAATGGAGGTGGTTGAGCGCTTGCTTGAGCGCTTGAATTGCCTTTGGACACACTGTGACAAAAAACGATGTGAGATGTGGCGTCTTCTAGAACGTTGGCGACACGATGTTGAAGAGATGTTTCTAGTGGCGCTTACTTGAACTTTTGGTGGCGATGAGACGATGTAAATGGTGGTGGTGGTTGTGGTGGTAGCGCTGTATATAGATGTCTGGTTGTTCTGGATGTCGGTGAAAAAATATTTTTTGAGGTGGCGTGCTAAATGCTGCAACAGTGAGGATGGAATTCAGGCAATTTGTTGAAAAACGTGTGTGCAGTTGTTGCACAACTGTACTTTTGGCGTTCAAATTCCCACGAAGAACTGTATTTTCCCCGTTGCTTTTGGTGGCGTGCTAACGGGTGCCGTTATTGTGAACAATTCACCGTTGCTCCGGTTTCAGTGGATTTTATTTGGACGATCCAGAATAATTGTCCTTTGTCGGGGTCACCAATATAGCTGGTCGTAGCTATTCTTTTATTTAAACACTAAATTATATACACGTTTTTATGTATTTTAACTTTATTCTATTAATTAATAAATTTCACATTAACTATAAGATTTTTAGGTTGGGAGCTTTGTTGGAGCATCCAGCACACACGACGAGAAGATTCTGAATCATTATAAAGTTTTTACAAGGAAGGAATAGCAAGGAGGGAACCAAAAATATTTTAATTTAGGATGCGTTCAGAATCTTCGAAATCGGAAGCGTTCATTAATTGAAGGTAAATAATGGTCGCGTTCATTAATTGAAAGTAAGTAATGGTAGCGTTCAAACAAGCAACTTATGTATGATGCGATGTAACTTTGTTGATGCAATTGAATATTAGGTGAATAAATTAATATCCACTACAACATTACCTCATCCAAAATTTTGACATATTCATTGGCATTCATTATTCCTTGGATGGGATATATGGGCCCAACACCGTGGTAGGAAAAGCATGCCCAAATCATTAATTTAGCACATCCATGCTTTACGGTCTTTGTTGTGTACCTCGGGTCATTTGCTGAATTTGGAGGTCTTCTGACATATTCTCGACGTCCCTTCGACCCGAAAAGGACAATTTTGGTTTCGTCGCTCCATAAAATATTTCTCCACTTCTCGCTTGGCCAATGTTGGTGCTCTTTAGCAAAATGCAATCTTTTTTTAAGGTGTTTTTTGGTCAACAGTGGTACTTTGCGGGGACTTCTGGCTGGCAACTTGGCTTCAAGCAAACGCCTTCTTACCGTTACAGCGCTTATTGAAAGTTGGAGCTCCTCTTTTATTTTAAAAGAGCTCATTTCCGGGCACTGTTTAACCATCTGAACTATTTTGCGGTCTGTTCGCTCCCCCGTCTTTCTTTTTGGACCGCGTGTTTCGGGCTTTTTCTTCCATTTCAGAGCATTATTTATCATTTTCGCTGAACAACTCAATAAATTTTGAATTTTTTGATAGGAGCACCCCTCTGATCGTAATTTTTTGATTAAATTCCTTTCTTCTTCCGAGCAATGTTTTCCTCTACCCATTTTACCAATTCTGTTAGAATTTTAAATAACAATTTTAGTGTAATAATAATCTTAAAATAAACATAGACATTTACATACCTGATAAAAATAAATATTAATAAATTTTATACTCTTTTTAAATTAATTCAAAAAAGCACTGCTATTTTAATGATCACCTTTTAATTGGAAAGTTTCAATGAATTATCACTAAAGTTAGAAATGGAGCACGTTTCAAATAAAATAATTTCAGGAGTCACTTATAAAGTACCGTTAAACAAAAATAAACTGGTTTAAACTTTAGAGACAAACGCATCTACAAAAAAAATGGCTTGAAGTGGAATTCTTATAAGATACTGCTATTATTATGAACACAACTGTAGATATATAATTATGTGTATATACTATCAAGGTTTCTGCTGCTTAAACTTCTTATCTCCGGGGTGTACTTTAATAAAAAGAAACCTCCTACCGACACGGCTTTTCTTGTAAAATCTCAGATCTACACCTACACACATACTCCTAATTTTCCAGCCTTTGTTTTATTATACGCCTACAATCATATTTCACCCACGCATTATCAATAATATCATTGTGGGAGAAAGCTTCAGGTTACGATTTTTAAAAAAACTTATCGGAACCACTGTATGCAACATGAATATGTTAACATATGTTGCAGCAACAAAGTTGCATTTCTCCACCCCTGTTACATCCTATAATTGAGTGCTGATTGTCACTCAACTATAGCAATGTTAAGTGACACTTATTTATTGCAGGAGAATGAGAACATTATACATACACTACACACACATAGTTTGTTTACAAATTGCAAACAGGCATTAAAAAAAAAAACATAAATTCGAGGTGTTCGTCGTCGTCGGTCTGTGTCAAGTGGGTTCCAAAGTTTTCTTTTCGACTTTGAAGATTTTTAATCGATTAAAATAAAATTCAGGAAAATAAAAGCCCATTCGTTTACATGATGTTCATGTATGTTCTGTAGCTGAGTTCTTGGCCCAGTTACCAAGCCTTGTGCGCGGGAGTTAGGATGCAATCCCGACGCGGTGGGGCTATTCGATGGCCCAGGTTATTTTCATAATTTGTATCGTTCATCATAGAATTTTAATTTTAACTATTTTTTGTAATCAACAATTTGAATTGAAAATGTATCTTTTGTAAGCTCCTTTGACTTTACCTACGAAAAATAGCTGGACGTACACCTCGCCCTTTTTAAATTTCGAATGGCACACTCATACTTTATTTGTCATTAGCTCTTAATTTTTCAATTGGGAATTCTAAAGCTAGTTTTGTATATTGGCTTTAACTTAATGTTACCAATCTTTTTTACAAAAATTATTTTTTCTGCTGTTATGTATTTCTTTTTACACTTTTAAAAAAACGTACACAATTCATAATGTCTTTTAAAAATCATTTTTAATTTGATGGCATACTTTTATTTGTTTATTATTTTTTTTTAATTAAGGGGGTAGTAGTCTTCTTCTACAACCTTTCCTGAGTATTTCTAGTTCAGCAGCCCACCAATATGGTTTCTTCTTTCCCCGCACTGAGGGCTCTTGAGGGCTGCTGTAAGCTCATCGACTTTTTGATCGAGTTCAAGAGCGCACAAGGGAGGATCAGAAAGTTCTGGTTTAATCAGACTTTTCAGAGTTGTGCTAAATTTAGCCAATCTGTTTTCCTATAATTCCGGAATTGGATCGGTTTTGGGGACTCTTCATTAAGTGTGAATTGGATGTATCTATGATCGCAGAACGAGTGCTCCTTTGATACTCTCCAATTCAATATTTTATTTGAGAGATGTAACGAGACAAGAGTGATATCTAATACTTCTTGTCGATTTTTAGTAACGAAGGTTGGTTTACTACCTACATTACTTACTACCTAGTTGTTAAAATATGATCAAAAAGAGACTCACCTCTGTTATTTATATCGGTACTAACCCACGTAGTATGGTGCGCATTTTTTTCCTGTTTTTTTTTTCTACCAGGAAATCTGGTTAAAAAAAATTTCTTCTAGTACTTGTTAGATTCTACCAGATTTCTGGTTTTTTGATTTTTACCATGAAATCTGCAGTTATTTACCACGAAATCTGGACTATTGTACCAGTTTTTTGGCTGGTATTTTCTACCAGATTTTGCCTACCAGGAAAATTTTTTGAGTGTCACGGCTCGACTTACGGATAAGTCTTAGTACAAAAAGTATTCGAGTATATGATCAAAAATGAGCCACGGTGTCGTTAAGCTGAGGGTCCAAGAAGAACTGCCTAACGGAATGTTAAGTTTCCGTTAGCTACTTTCAGTCCCACGGTGCAAACTGCTGATTCGCCATTATTTTGCAATAGCGGGTCAAATGTCCGGGGCTGGCATTGGCATAGGCCTACTTTACTCCACTTTACTTGTGAAGGAATGCGTTACGCACCATAAAGAAGTATACATACCTCTCCGTTTGTTTGGTGGATTGAGGGGATCGGTTCCAATGAAAAGCGTTTGTTGTTGCCCAAACACGAAGCGAATTTCTTGCTCGAGTTGAGAGTTTGGTGTTACATGCTCCTCTCTAATTCTAAAGATAGTTTTGTATATTGGCTTTAACTTAATGTTACCAATCTTTTTTACAAAAATTATTTTTTCTGCTGTTATGTATTTCTTTTTACACTTCTTAAAAAACGTACACAATTCCTAATGTCTTTTAAAAATCATTTTTAATTTGATGGCAGACTTTTATTTGTTCATTATTTTTTTTTAATTAAGGGGGTAGTAGTCTTCTTCTACAACCTTTCCTGAGTATATCTAGTTCAGCAGCCCACCAATATGGTTTCTTCTTTCCCCGCACTGTAGTGAGGGGGCAGGCAGTTTCCATGGCTTTATTGAGGGCTGCTGTAAGCTCATCGACTTTTTGATCGAGTTCAAGAGCGCACAAGGGAGGATCAGAAAGTTCTGGTTTAATCAGACTTTTCAGAGTTGTGCTAAATTTAGCCAATCTGTTTTCCTATAATTCCGGAATTGGATCGGTTTTGGGGACTCTTCATTAAGTGTGAATTGGATGTATCTATGATCGCAGAACGAGTGCTCCTTTGATACTCTCCAATTCAATATTTTATTTGAGAGATGTAACGAGACAAGAGTGATATCTAATACTTCTTGTCGATTTTTAGTAACGAAGGTTGGTTCACTACCTACATTACTTACTACCAGATTAGTTGTTAAAATATAATCAAAAAGAGACTCACCTCTGTTATTTATATCGGTACTAACCCACGTAGTATGGTGCGCATTGACGTCACAACCGATAATTAGGTTGGTTTTATGTCTTGTTGATTCAGCGACCACCTTCTCCAGAATGGTACCAGGCAGTGGGCCTATGGTACCATTCCGGTTTGGTTTTTTCGTTGTCCAAGCCTACTCGTGACCGACGAATGATTGGGCAACAACAACAACAAAACATATAACAAAAAAGGACGGTGATTCAGCATCCACATAAATACCTAAGTAAGGAAACCCACCCAAATGAGTCCTTGGCCATTCTTGCAGGGACTACATCTCCTTTGTATGTTTTATATTCCTCTCCTCTTATTTTTTTTTTTCATACTTTTGAGTGTTTCGTATTCGCCTCTTTCGCTTTCCTAATGACCGCTCTTCATCTGATCCAGCAAATGAGGATTCTTCAGAACTATTCATTATTTTCTAATGGTAATAGGACAAGAAAATATATTACCAAACCAGCTACTTATAATATATAAAGAACGAAAATAAAAATAAAAACGAATATTAAAATTTTAATTTTATATTTATGTTTTAATTTTATTTTATTTTGAAAAAACAATAATTTTCACAACTTTGTATTTTTTGTTTGGTATAACGCGACGTGTTTCGAATATTAATCATTCATCTTCGGGCGTAGACTGGCTGCATAAATTTTATTTATTGGAGCTTTGGCGTGATGTTTGATGTTGTATGCTAACTCTAATGCAAGTATGAAGCTCTTCTATTGTTATTTTTGGTTGTTTAATATGTTGTGTGTTTGGCGTCAATTGCTGTTTATTGTTGTTGTTGTAATAGTTTGGGCATTGGGGCTACTTATGTTCACACTCTTAATCACTTACTTATAACAAAAATTAACTTCTTTCACAAAAAGTAAGAAACAAACTCTTCAACTTAGTTCATAAAAGTAATTAGGTAAATACCAATTTTATTAATATATTAATTTAAAATTTAGAGATTTAAGTGGAATCTTTCTTCTCTATATTTTTTTGCAAAAATTTCTTTATAATGACAACTTTAGAGGAATTTTCTTCACTATTCTCACAAACTTTTTCTCAAGAGATATTTTTATTTTTTCCTCATTTTTTATTTTTAAAAATCAAGAGGAATAAATCTTTTTAGATTTGAATAATTAATTTTAATTCACTCAAAGCATCAAAACCATAGGGAAAGGGGAAAAAAGGAAACGACCGAATTAACACCGAATTAATTAGGTTTTCGCGAACCGGCTTGGGAAGAGTCATGTTTGTCCCTTTTATTCGCAAGCTTTATTTTTTTTTAGATTAGAAGTGGAATGTTGTATTCTTCAGCATTTATCGCTGAGAGTGGGTACCTTATACTTTGAGTTGATGGTACCTTCAGTACGTACTTCGCGTGATGCAGTAGGTAGGCATCTAGCATCTCAACCATTGCATGTTGATAAATGCAAAATGGGAGTTCGCGAGGTAAGCGATGGCTTTCAACACACATCCTGTCATATACTTGACGGACTAATGGTGTGTATCCTGAAAAGTCAAAGTTTTGCCCTAGTATTTTCTTGTCGGGCTTGCTACCACGGCAGTTGCCATTGTAGAGGACTCCATCTTGAGGAGGTGTCTCTCTAGTAGCAATTGGAATAGGCGGGGGGGCTTTCCTTATTTGTTGAGTCCGGTTAGATTTATGTCCATTGGGGCGCTGTATCCGTTGGTAAGCTTCGTCCTGCTTATCCTGGACGTCCATTTGCGGTCCCCATGGTGCACTTGTTGATGCCTGATCATTATAAGCAGCCATCCTTTGAACATCGCGAGGTCTCCTACGGCGATTGTTGTTGTTATTGTTGTTGGGTGGTATTCCACCTCGATTTTCCCGCATTGGGTACGCCATCTTATTCAATTGGTTTAAAGTTGAAAAAGTTTTATAAAAAGCTGTCAAAAACGACGAGCTTTTATACTCGGAAGCGACCTGCTCATGGCATGATCAATTCACTTTCAAATCCTTGCAATAGCGATAACTACCATGTTCCCATGGCTATGATAACTTCCATTCCTGGGGAGTCCTGTATGAAAGGACACTATGATTCGCTAATGCAAGGATCTGGTTTTTAAGCCGGTCCCTGCTGATCGTCCCCGAGGGGACGGCCTAACGGTTCGACTTACGGTTAAGTCTTAGTACAAAAAGTATTCGAGTATATGATCAAAAATGAGCCACGGTGTCGTTAAGCTGAGGGTCCAAGAAGAACTGCCTAACGGAATGTTAAGTTTCCGTTAGCTACCTTCAGTCCCACGGTACTGCTGATTCGCCATTATTTTGCAATAGCGGGTCAAATGTCCGGGGCTGGCATTGGCATAGGCCTACTTTACTCCACTTTACTTGTGAAGAAATGCGTTACGCACCATAAAGAGGTACCCATACCTCTCCGTGTTCCGGACTCACCAAGGATTTAAACCTTATCATGGCATACCGGCTAAACCTCCAAAAGTGACTCGAAGATCACCCCCTCGGGACTATCTACATCATGGTGTGGTAGCTGTGTAGATCTAATGATCTGACTTATTTGTTTCGATGTTTTGATTTTGGGTTTGTTTGGTGGATTAAGGGGATCGGTTCCAATGAAAAGCGTTTTGTTGTTGCCCAAACACGAAGCGAATTTCTTGCTGGAGTTGAGAGTTTGGTGTTACATGCTCCTCTCTAATTCTAAAGATAGTTTTGTATATTGGCTTTAACTTAATGTTACCAATCTTTTTTACAAAAATTATTTTTTCTGCTGTTATATATTTCTTTTTACACTTCTAAAAAAACGTACACAATTCATAATGTTATATACATACATATATGCAATAGTCGCGTTGCATTTATTTAAAATTCCATCATAAAACGTAAAGAATTGTTCCAAATGATTTATTTCTGGGTAATAGATTGGAGTTGTTTGATAAATTGGGAAATGCCAACTTTATTGAGCGGATTTCTTGGATCATGAGTCTTTATTTATTTCCTTTTTAAACACTGACTTAAAAAAGTTATTTTTTTTATAAAGGGACCAACAGTTCTCTAGGTTTGCAAGAACAACCTTCATTTAAAAATAATTTTTAATTTGATGGCAGACTTTTGTTTGTTTATTATTTTTTTAATTAAGGGGGTAGTAGTCTCATGTATTTTTCTGAACAGACTATCTGCTCTCTTATCTTTGTTAGCAATTGAGTTGTGTTTCTTTCATCGAGAATGATAGCGCTGGGGAAGGTCACAAGTGTGTTCTGTTCCAATTCATGGAATGCGGGCTATTATACTCCCTAAAGCGATTTAGTTCAATGTCGGAGTTCCAGATTGTCGTTGCAATTCCCATTGCCGTGACGTGTCCGCATCTAATCGCTCGTGTAACAAGTGGACAATAATCATATCCCAGTACTCCACTGGAATCCCCTGTGCCTTCAGCTGTCGAAGGGTGTTATGCGTCGCGTTGGAAAGCCTCTGGATCTGGTCCGCACGAGGTGTAGCTGGCAGACATGACAAATTCATTCTGTGAGCTGCCATTCGCTCAAAGTCTTGGCCGTCTTGCCGGTAAGTGACTTGCTGAGATGCTGGAACTTGAAGGCTGGCTTGACCTGTTCGTTTTCATGTACCGCAACTATGAAGCTGTCCCTAAACCCTTGTCATTTTGTGAGGGATCCATCGAATTCCCCCCACGTATTCTTCACCTCCTGCTGATGAGGCACCTGAATGTACACCTCTATATAGCCTGTCCGCTCGCCGCTTGCTCCGTAACTTGCTGCTCTTTCTCCCGCTGCACAATTTCGACACATCGGGACTGTAGTCTTTCAACAATTGGAACATGTTGGCTCTTCGTTCAATCCTAATCAGTGAATTTACATTCACAGCTAGGACTTTTAAGAGCGTCTCCGGCAGCGCGCCCATTATGGTCTTATTTGCGCCAGGCCAGGCAACAAAGAGTAGAGATGATCTACCCTTTTGCCTTGCTCCTTTATCTGACTTTGCAGCCCTGTTAGTTGATCTTGAATGCTCAACAACAAGGCTACAATGTCAGGCTGCACCTCTGGTGCCTTAGGCACGGTGGCCTTTGGGACAACAGCTGGTGGAGCCTGTCTCCTGTTCCCATTCCCTGACACCATTTGGACGTAAGAGAATTTGGGACCCACGAATTTTTGTATTGGAGCCTGTCGAACTGTTCGACTTCCTTCGGCTTTTTGACTGGCCTGTTTTTGTGTTATTTCTTCGACCTTAGAGCAACCCCTGTAGCTAGCCGGGTGCCCTTGGTTTCCACAAAGGACACACTTGAGCTGGGTTAAATCCTCAACCCGCTCATTCCCCAGCTTGCATTCTCCCTTGATGTGGGTTTCGGAGCACCTGACGCAGCGCAACTGCATATTGCAGTTAGCTCCGGCATGGCCAAACCTCTGGCACTTCGTACATTGTAAAATGTCGTCGTGCCTTTTTAATGTGTCCCAGTGTTCTGTGTTAAATTTGGAAAAAGATAAGTTAAATTTTGAAATTAATTCTAAATGATATACTAAATGAAAATTGAATAATTGAAACACACTCTTTATTCGCTATAATGGAAGATAAAAATGAAACACAATCCTTTCAACGTTATAATAGAAGTAATAATTCTTTTATTCGTGACCTTTTGTCACCTTCAGTTTTCTTGACATTATTTATAAAAACATACATAATAATTGATGACATAAAATATTTAACGAAACGCTTCGGGTAGCGTTCTAAGCTACTTCAGGCGGCAGCATCCAACACCCAGTGTACGGCTTGATAGTCGAGGGATTCGATTTTCCTCAGACTCTCAAAACTACTTTGGGGCAATAATGTTACGAGGAACATTGGCAGCCTATAGCCTCCTCGCCTAGACTTTACCGTAGTGAAAGGCTTGACCCCGATAAAATCGAGATCGTCGGTGGCTTTTTTACGGAGCTCAGCTAAGAGCGCCTCTGGTTCCGTGCAGGAACTCATGCCCTTCAGTAGGACCGTCTTTAATTTTTCACTTGGAGGCGTGAAGCTGAAGAACTCAGCTGTGGCCTCCTTAAGCACTGCTTTAACTGTATTGTATTCGGTCAGTGAGAATCACTGAACCCAATACCGCTTTTCTTTTTCATTTAATATATTGATACAAAAATTGGCCTTAGTGGCCGACTTACATACCTGCTTTTTTTTCTTTTTTTTCAAGTTTGAGTCGTTCTACTAGTCAGAATCATGGTATTTCAGTAGTCGTATTTCCTTTATACATACCTACCGAATTGGGCAGTAATGTATGATTTTGACTTAGACGAGCCCGGACGAATAAATCAACTATTGTTCTCGCGCCTTCATTGGTGGTATAGTATACTAGCCAGTCGCTAGGATCTTTATTAGTCGGTCTATCCAGTACATTCAGTTCCAATTCATCATCGTTTTGTTGTCCTTCCGGAATCTGATTGTTATTGTTAAAATATCTCACTTCCAGGTCTGAAGTCGCGGCCAATGCGAATGTAATTAATTTGGCGTTGCATAATACATTGTTTACGTTCTTTTGCAAGGTAAATGTTGCATTCAATCCGTACATCGTTGCTTATGGCCAGTATACTGCTACATAAGAAGTAAATACTCGGACACGCCACCGTGGAATAAGCGGATTTTGTGACTATTCCAAAGTCAACCTGATATGGAAAGTAGGAATGGTTGTTGTCATATTCCTCCGCATTTCCAAAGATCCTTTGAGCATCTGACTTAAGATCCTCTGTAAATAGCTATCTCAAGAGACCTGCTGGACGAGGAAATCCCAGTTGTGAATGGGTCCTTAGATAGATAGTCAGTGCGGCACAGTCTTTGTGCCTCGATGCTTGTGAGCCGAAGCGAACCGGTGCAAATTCGTTTGTTGGAAACCGTACGAAAAACATGTCTATTGCACAAATTAATTTACAGTTGTAATTGTTGCCTTCCGGATCATAAAAGAACTCCACGATCGAGGTCACTATCTTTTTTCGGTATTTTTCTTTCCAAATTGTTGTTTTTTTGATAGTAACTTAGAACACTCTGTCCACTGTTTGTAGCTTTTAATATATCGCGCACATGCTATTTTAAATAATATTTGTATTAAAAAACTGACATATTCGAAAGATTATTTTTTACGAGTTGAGGTCAAAAGTGGCCGTGTTATTTCTAGATTTGATGTTTGATAAAATAAATCAACTTACCGTATTTAGCTTTTAAAACAATGAACTGTTTGTAGAAGCAGAGCAGGTCGATTTAGAAGTGCTTGAGGTACTTGTATGTTGATTTTGCAGCCAACTTTTGGGAACTTTATATTTACGATAAATAAGTAAAAAGTTAATGCGGACTCAAAACTTACATTTTTAAACTTCCATGACATAAGTTTGTGCTTAAACTCTGCACGAAGTCCTATATTTTCCCGTCCTGGGAAGATTTCATCGATGTCTTCTTTTAATAAGTATCTAAGCCTGTCGATGGTTACTCCACAAGCTATAAGAAACAAGCATAGATTTAAGAACGGCATTTACGAATTTCAAGAAAGTGGTTTAAGAAAACTTGGCATTGGCTAAATACTTACATTTTATGTCATTGAATGTTTCTTCCAAGTTCCACTCTTTTAATAACTTTTGAAGTTCAGAGCACTCGGAATTATTAAAAGTGCTTTCACCGTCACCGACACTTCCACTCAAACTGTTATTAATATAAGAATTCAGTTAATTTTACGACCACACAACACAGTTATAATAATTAATATTTTCACTTTGATCCATTACGAAAACAAAATTTATAAGCGAAATCACAAATATCTTACTTCAGCGGTTTAAAATCAATGACTGAGTAAAAAGTAAAAGGCTACTTAGATCGATTGGGAAGTTTGATATTTTAAGTCATCAAAAAATGTAATTTTTACATTTTTACCATCAAATTGATATTAAGACAATGTTGTTTTGATATTTTAAAATATCAAAATTTGTAACATAAAATGTGGTGTTTCGAACTGATATTCAAAAAATGTGGTTTTGATATTTTAAAATATCAAAAATATACTATTTATATTTTTAATACCATTTTGATACTGAAAAAAGTTGATCTTACATTTTTATTATGAAAATGATATTAGTAATGGAAATAGTAGTTTTGATATTAAAAATTGATATTACAATGTAAAAAAATGACATGATAAATTGATATTTTATTGTTTTCCTGATATGAAAAATATAATCGTGATATTTTTTATATCAGAATAACAACTTTTTACTGCAATTTTAGTGAAATTGATATGATATGTGAATTAATATTGAACAAATATCAAAATGATATGTCTTTTTTTTTCAGTGAACGACAAACGCAACGAAAAAATAAAAATATATACATATATGTATATAAATCAACAAACCAAACGCAATCCCCTACGATGATATTTGTGTCTCCTAGATTCAAAAACGACGTATTCCATTTTTTCTAGTTTTAAGATATTGACAAAAAAAACGTGTGTAGAGACGAGGCCTTAGTAAAAGCAGAAATCGATTTCTTTTTATGTTTCAGCTTAGATCTTCAATCCTTATTGCTTATCATTTGGCTTTGGCAGTCCAAACGTCTTTGAAATATTTAACAATGCATTTTGGAATAGTGTTGTTTTGAAATTCATTGAATGGAATATGTAGATGCATTTTGAAATTTTCTTTTGTGAATAGTTTGTTTTTGAAAATGAAACACATATAATTTGGTTAATTTTTTCAGGTTTAATAAATAAGTAATTTAAATTAAAGAAAAACATTAACAAACAAAAATTATTGATAATAATAAGAATAATGAGTATTTATAGTTCAAATTAAATCCTGATGGCTACATCCGGTTCATGGGGTTCACAAATAGGGTCAGCTTCGATGTTGTCTTCATTGTGAGTTTTATTTACTTCGATAATATCCTTATAAAAATTCAGTAATTGTAAGAATTTCCAATTGCATCCAAAGTGTTTTTGGAGTAAATTATCAACGTCATTAAGCTTTGCATTCTTTAATTTTACACCTAAAGGGAGTCTTTTTGGAGCCATGGAAGAAAAAAGTTTGCCCTTCTTTGTGTTTGGTTTTGCTTCTCCAATATCTGACTTATAAAAGGGTTCACCCGAACGCTAATCAAGCCTAGTTTTCCTCTTTTTAAAATAAATCTTTTTGATGCGTTGAATTTAAAATGCCAAGCGGATGGTGGCTTTGTAAATTTTAAAATTTCATCTTTGAAGTCTAAAACCGGACATTCGTCAGATCCCAAGTTCAGTACAGTTCTGTGTTCCTGGTAAATGGACAAATACTCATCAACAGCCACGATGGTTTCCTTAGCTTTAACTTTTCTCTCGATTTGAGCAAACACTCTTATCAGGTGGTATGTAGGAGTGCCCAGGAATGGGGAAAATCAATTCGACGGAGTTAATGTGACGTGGTGCTCTATTTGCCAGCCAGTACTCACACATACATATGTACCTATCATAATCGAGTTTTTATTCTGCCCACCACATCCATCAGCAACCAAACGAATCGTTTTAATGCCTTCCAAATTTGTAAAGCAAAGCTGGTGAAATACAGCAGATGCAATTTCATTTGATCCTTTGGGTCTGTCGTTTTCCGTCGAAAAAAAGAAAAACATTTTCTTTGGTTAGAGATGAGTGCGAATTACTTACAACGAGACCAAAAAGATACAGATATATCTGCCGACTATAATAAGCTGCATGGTCAGAAACTTTGGGTAGTGTCATATTTTTCTGACAGCCGAAAGACATTGTCAACAAATCTTCTCTTTCCTCTCTTAAGAGGTCAAAAAATGCTTTTCCCCGCAACTTATGGATCCGAAGTTTTGTTATTAGTTGAACCTTTTCTTCGTCTTCTCTTTCAATTTTTAAAAGTTCCTTAATTTGAAGACATGTCGAGCAGACATCTGATGAAGGGGGTTTAAAACCAAGATTAAAGCATGTGTTGAAAACCATACGAAAAAAGCTTAATTTAGCTTGGTTGAGTTGATGGCTCTGATTGAAACCTTTCCACATTTTAGTAATGGAAAGATCGCCAAGTAGGTACTATAGTTTTGCGGTTCTACTCCTACAATAATGCACTTCCATGGTTTTATATTTTTTTTTATAAAATTAATTATGAGTTCCTTCGTCTCTCTTAGCTTAGAGCTTTTGTGGTCACCACAACGTTTCTCCGAATCGTGATCCTGTTTTGAAATGATTATTGCAAATATTTCTTAGTTCTTACTCGACTGGCTGTAACTCCAATAATATTTAAAAAAATCTTCTGGCAAACTTTATGCTTTTGTTTTGTTCTGACAAAATAAGTTACAGAGTACTGTTTCCTTGGCCCATTCTTCAAATTTCGGTCCGAACGTTCAGGCTTTTGAATGTTGCAATAAAAAGCATCCTCGAAAACTTTGGAGGGTATTGTATAAAAACCATTTGAAAAATATAATGCATTTGCTGTTGTCAATTTTCTACATTATTATAAGATCCACCTGTATGGTGGCATGTAGGCATTATTGGCAATTGTTTTCTTTTGTACCTACATAGTGTAGAAAATGATAAACACGCTTAATTTTGCCTTAAAAGATTTACTTACCGCTCTACTTTAGCTAGCTGACGCTTCGTATTTTCTTTATTTATTTTTTTTTTTGCGTGGATATGCTGTTAGAACAGGTGATTCGATTGATTTCATACTGACGTTTTATAAAATTGCATCCGCACTTAACAGCTTAATAGATCGACCTAAAATTAATTATTAAATCCATGCACAATAGTTTGACAGTAATCGATTTTCTCGCCAAAACTTAGAATACATTTGTTTTGATTCAAAAAAAAAAAAAAAAAAAAAAAAAAAAAAAAAACAGGAATAGAGTCGTTTTGATTTAAAAATGCCTACGGAATACGTCGTATTCAAAACAAAATAGCTTTGGAATAAGCAAACATTGAAAGATAGATTTCAAAAAAATGAAAAAAAAATGCGTCGTTAACTTTGTTTTCTAGAAAAGTGGAATACGTTGCTTTTGATTTTAGGAGACACAAATATCCTATTAACTGTCTGCATCTGGATGTTAGTTCTGAATCATAAGACTGCTTTGCCAAGTTCCATATTGAATTTAACAAGCAGGTTCTTTAGATAACCCTTTTGATCAATAGTTATTTTATTTTTGTCTTGTACTATATTAATAGTTTGAAACTTTTCCTAGATCTTTCATTTTAAATGTTTGGTTAAGTTCTTCTTTTATCTTTTTGACATCACTTTCATGCTCTCCTATTATTATCAGGTCGTCAACGTAAAATAACACGAACATTTTTCTTGCTGATTTAAAATATAGGCAGTAATCGGACTTACTTCTTAATTATTGAATAAAAAATAAATCAAAATATTATTTTAATTTTGTAATTTTTATTTATTTATTTAGTTTTCTTTTATTTTCACAATATTAATTTTAGTTTGATAGAAAAAATATACGCGACGCGTTTGGGACTATAAGTAAGGAAACCCACCCACATAAGTCCTTGGCCATTCTTGCAGGGACTACATCTCCTTTGTATGTTTTATATTCCTCTCCTCTATTTTTTTTTTCTTTTGTCACATTGCGTTCATACTTTTGAGTGTTTCGTATTCGCCTCTTTCGCTTTCCTAATGACCACTCTTCATCTGATCCAGCAAATGAGGATTCTTCAGAACTATTCATTATTTTCTAATGGTAATAGGACAAGAAAATATATTACCAAACCAGCTACTTATAATATATAAAGAACGAAAATAAAAATAAAAACAAATATTAAAATTTTAATTTTATATTTATGATTTAATTTTATTTTATTTTATTTTGAAAAACAATAATTTTCACAACTTTGTATTTTTTGATTGGTATAACGCGACGCGTTTCGAATATTAATCATTCATCTTCGGGCGTAGACTGGCTGCATTAATTTTATTTATTGGAGCTTTGGCGTGATGTTTGATGTTGTATGCTAACTCTAATGCAAGTATGAAGCTCTTCTATTGTTATTTTTGGTTGTTTAATATGTTGTGTGTTTGGCGTCAATTGCTGTTTATTGTTGTTGTTGTAATAGTTTGGGCATTGGGGCTACTTATGTTCACACTCTTAATCACTTACTTATAACAAAAATTAACTTCTTTCACAAAAAGTAAGAAACAAACTCTTCAACTTAGTTCATAAAAGTAATTAGGTAAATACCAATTTTATTAATATATTAATTTAAAATTTAGAGATTTAAGTGGAATCTTTCTTCTCTATATTTTTTTGCAAAAATTTCTTTATAATGACAACTTTAGAGGAATTTTCTTCACTATTCTCACAAACTTTTTCTCAAGAGATATTTTTATTTTTTCCTCATTTTTTATTTTTAAAAATCAAGAGGAATAAATCTTTTTAGATTTGAATAATTAATTTTAATTCACTCAAAGCATCAAAACCATAGGGAAAGGGGAAAAAAGGAAACGACCGAATTAATTAGGTTTTCGCGAACCGGCTTGGGAAGAGTCATGTTTGTCCCTTTTATTCGCAAGCTTTATTTTTTTTTTAGATTAGAAGTGGAATGTTGTATTCTTCAGCACTTATCGCTGAGAGTGGGTCCATCATACTTTGAAGTGATGGTACCTTCAGTACGTACTTCGCGTGATGCAGTAGGTAGGCATCTAGCATCTCAACCATTGCATGTTGATAAATGCAAAATGGGAGTTCGCGAGGTAAGCGATGGCTTTCAACACACATCCTGTCATATACTTGACGGACTAATGGTGTGTATCCTGAAAAGTCAAAGTTTTGCCCTAGTATTTTCTTGTCGGGCTTGCTACCACGGCAGTTGCTATTGTAGAGGACACCATCTTGAGGAGGTGTCTCTCTAGTAGCAATTGGAATAGGCGGGGGGGCTTTCCTTATTTGTTGAGTCCGGTTAGATTTATGTCCATTGGGGCGCTGTATCCGTTGGTAAGCTTCGTCCTGCTTATCCTGGACGTCCATTTGCGGTCCCCATGGTGCACTTGTTCATGCCTGATCATTATAAGCAGCCATCCTTTGAACATCGCGAGGTCTCCTACGGCGATTGTTGTTGTTATTGTTGTTGGGTGGTATTCCACCTCGATTTTCCCGCATTGGGTACGCCATCTTATTCAATTGGTTTAAAGTTGAAAAAGTTTTATAAAAAGCTGTCAAAAACGACGAGCTTTTATACTCGGAAGCGACCTGCTCATGGCATGATCAATTCACTTTCAAATCCTTGCAATAGCGATAACTACCATGTTCCCATGGCTATGATAACTTCCATTGCTGGGGAGTCCTGTATGAAAGGACACTATGATTCGCTAATGCAAGGATCTGGTTTTTAAGCCGGTCCCTGCTGATCGTCCCCGAGGGGACGGCCTAACGGTTCGACTTACGGTTAAGTCTTAGTACAAAAAGTATTCGAGTATATGATCAAAAATGAGCCACGGTGTCGTTAAGCTGAGGGTCCAAGAAGAACTGCCTAACGGAATGTTAAGTTTCCGTTAGCTACCTTCAGTCCCACGGTACTGCTGATTCGCCATTATTTTGCAAAAGCGGGTCAAATGTCCAGGGCTGGCATTGGCATAGGCCTACTTTACTCCACTTTACTTGTGAAGAAATGCGTTACGCACCATAAAGAGGCACCCATACCTCTCCGTGTTCCGGACTCACCAAGGATTTAAACCTTATCATGGCATACCGGCTAAACCTTCAAAAGTGACTCGAAGATCACCCCCTCGGGACTATCTACATCATGGTGTGGTAGCTGTGTAGATCTAATGATCTGACTTATTTGTTTCGATGTTGTGATTTTGGGTTTGTTTGGTGGATTGAGGGGATCGGTTCCAATGAAAAGCGTTTGTTGTTGCCCAAACACGAAGCGAATTTCTTGCTGGAGTTGAGAGTTTGGTGTTACATGCTCCTCTCTAATTCTAAAGATAGTTTTGTATATTGGCTTTAACTTAATGTTACCAATCTTTTTTAAAAAAATTAATTTTTTCTGCTGTTATGTATTTCTTTTTACACTTCTTAAAAAACTTACACAATTCATAATGTCTTTTAAAAATCATTTTTAATTTGATGACACTTTTATTTGTTTATTATTTTTTTTAATTAAGGGGGTAGTAGTCTTCTTCTACAACCTTTCCTGAGTATATCTAGTTCAGCAGCCCACCAATATGGTTTCTTCTTTCCCCGCACTGTAGTGAGGGGGCAGGCAGTTTCCATGGCTTTATTGAGGGCTGCTGTAAGCTCATCGACTTTTTGATCGAATTCAAGAGCGCACAAGGGAGGATCAGAAAGTTCTGGTTTAATCAGACTTTTCAGAGTTGTCCCAAATTTAGCGAATCTGTTTTCCTATAATTCCGGAATTGGATCGGTTTTGGGGGCTCTTCATTAACTGTGAATTGGATGTATCTATGATCGCAGAACGAGTGCTCCTTTGATACTCTCCAATTCAATATTTTATTTGAGAGATGTATGGAGACAAGAGTGATATCTAATACTTCTTGTCGATTTTTAGTAACGAAGGTTGGTTCAATACCTACATTACTTACTACCAGATTAGTTGTTAAAAATAAAATAGACTCACCTCTGTTATTTATATCGGTACTAACCCACGTAGTATGGTGCGCATTGACGTCACAACCGATAATTAGGTTGGTTTTATGTCTTGTTGATTCAGCGACCACCTTCTCCAGAATGGTACCAGGCAGTGGGCCTGTGGTACCATTCTGGTTTGGTTTTTTCGTTGTCCAAGCCTACTCGTGACCGACTTCGTTGAACTGGCCTTGCTTCAACAAATGATTGGGCGAAAAGGTCTTGCTCATTTTTTGTACTGTGACTGCGAAATCTTTTACGCATTTCCTCCCTTGCGCTTGCGTCAATTTGTTGAAAACATTTGAGCCGTTTGCATCTACAACAAAAAAGGAAGTGATTCAGCATCCAAATAAATACCTAAGTAAGTAAACCCACCCAAATGAGTCCTTGGCCATTCTTGCAGGGACTACATCTCCTTTGTATGTTTTATATTCCTCTCCTCTTAATTTTTTTTCTTTTGTCACATTGTGTTCATACTTTTGAGTGTTTCGTATTCTCTTCTTTCGCTTTCCTAATTACTGCTCTTCATCTGATCCAGCAAATGAGGATTCTTCAGAACTACTCATTATTTTCTAATTTCTGCTTGCTCTTCAGCAGCGAAATCCGAGTCTGAAAAAAGGTTTCTGTTGTAAGGATAAATACCAGTGGCCTTGAAACCGTTAACGGCTATCTGTCCAGTTGTGCACCGCAGATATGCCTTCCCAAAAAGTTCGGAGATATCTGTAGGCTTAAGGGTTTCAGTCGAATGCAACAAAAATTGTCTGATCTCTTCACTGTAATAAGTCTTAAGAGCTCCCATAAATGTTTTGTCCAAGGGTTGTAATTTATGTGTGGTGTGAGGGGGCAAGCTAATAATGGCGACATAATTTTCGCGAGCCAGCTCCAAAACATCAAAATTCCGCGTGTGGGTATAGTTTCCATCGAGAATTAAAAGCACGGGTGATTCTGCGGTTGGCTTTGTTGTCTCCAGGAAGTGCTTGAACCATTCTGTGAATAATTCTGATTGTATCAATCCAGATGGATGAACTTTTCCCAAGGCACCAGGTGGGGCACCTTTCATTAAAACATTTGAAAAGTTCTTCCTAGGGAAAATCATCATAGGTGGAATGAAAGTTCCTCTCGCACTCATTGCACAAACTATCGTCATCAAAGAACCTCGCTCTGCTGCTGTTAACGCCCCTATCTGCTTTTTACCTTTTTGACCAATAATTTTTGGGATTTTAGTTTGAACGATAGTGAGTCCTGTTTCGTCAACATTAAAAATTCGATCCGGTTCATAATAATAATAATAATAATAATAATAATATAATAATTTTCGTAGGTACTTTGCAAAAGATTGAAGAACTCGTTAACTGATGTGCGATTGAAACCAAGAGCACGAGCATATGAGGTTCCAATCGGTTTTCTTAAAGACAATTTATCTTTATTTCTTTGAAGAAAACTATTAAGCCAGACTCTACCCGCAATTTTTTCTCATTTTTTTCCTGGTAAAAATGTACCAGAATTCTGGTAAAATATAGATACCAGGAATATTTTTTTTCCTGGTAAAAATGTACCAGAATTCTGGTAGAATATAGCAGGAATATTTTTTTTCCTGGTAAATGTACCAGGAATATTTTTTTCCTGGTAAAAATATACCAGAATTCTGGTAAAATATACCAGGAATATTTAATTTCCTGGTAAAAATGTACCAGAATTCTGGTAGAATATACCAGGAATATTTTATTTCCTGGTAAAAATGTACCAGAATTCTGGTAGAATATACCAGAAATATTTTTTTTCCTGGTAAAATGTACCAGGAATATTTTTTTCCTGGTAAAAATGTACCAGAATTCTGGTAAAATATACCAGGAATATTTTTTTTCCTGGTAAAAATATACCAGAATTCTGGTAGAATATACTAGGAATATTTGTTGTCCTGGTAAAATCCACCAGAACTTTGGTACTTCCTAGGGAGAGAATGGTTATTTAGAAGTTTTCTGTTTTGCTTACCATTAGATTCATGAAACTCTGAAAGAAACTAAAAAAAGCCTATTACAAAAATGTCCATAAAG
Source organism: Eupeodes latifasciatus (assembly GCA_920104205.1). Lineage (NCBI taxonomy): Eukaryota > Metazoa > Arthropoda > Insecta > Diptera > Syrphidae > Eupeodes > Eupeodes latifasciatus. The sequence goes on along the minus strand of OV049926.1, from coordinate 128,493,600 downwards.
TCGCAATCTAAAAATCCAAAAACCAATCCATAAAATTAAAGAAAACATAAGCCTTTTTATAATTTAAAAAAACAATAACTTATTTTATTCAAATAAATTAAATAACATAAAAAAGATAACTTAAATTAAATATTATGAAATAGTGTACTTAAATTAAATAACATAAAAATATGTTTATTTACATACAGAATAATAAAAGTTATCTCACTCCTGACATCTTACGAATTTAGACATTCACTTGAGTTGAGGAATCGCAAAAGGTTGCGTGCTTTGGCGTTTGTGGCTGATTTTTCGATTTGGTAGAAATAAATATCTATGAATTGCCAAAAGTTTTCACATTGCTTCGGATACGCCATGTTAAAGGTGAAGAATGTTTTTAGGCAAATATCAATGGCACGTTCCATAGTTAACATCTTGAAATGCATGTTGTCAAAATCAACGTGGATTTCTTCGATTTTTGTCAATATACCAATAATTGATATTACCGGTGGCTGGGAATTTGAACTGTTTGCAGCTATAGCATTTTGATGCTCCTTGTAGTCTTGAGGGAGCGCAAACAATCTTATCGATGCTTCTTGACTATCTTTTAAGGTGTAGCGCTTATTGTTATCACGAGCGGTTGGTGGCAGTAGATAGTGCAAGTGCATGAATACCATCGCAATCATAGTATCTGTTAACGAATTGAGAATTTTGTTATAAGAAAATAGGTAATTTTGATTTTATGTTTTATGTTGTATGAAATGAAAAATTGTTAAATTTATGAAAAGAATAATAATTTTTTAAAGTTGATAATGTTTCAATCAATATTATGACCATTTAAATTGTTTTTAATAAATTTTTTTTCCTTTTCTGTTAAATAGGTCCTCCAGTTGTTAACTGAAAATTATTAAGTCTGATCTGGCTGATGATTGTTGTAGCTGGTGGTTTTTTGTAAATGATTTAACAATCTTGGAATCTTTTAGGTAGGAGAATTAATGTTAGTTTGATTACCTATATTTACCTGTATGTTTCAAAATTAAGATAAGCTATACAAAGTCAAATCTATCACTTTAAATTTTGCTTTAAAATGATACAAGAAGGAATTTCAAATAAAAGGATGTAACTTCTTTTTATACAATTAAGTTTAGGCTAGTTCTGTTAGTATAAAGTTAATTTTCGTATCTATTAAAAAGGTGGTACTTACTCTTTTTATCTGTTTAAAATATTGGTTTGGTCTGCCTGATGATTGTAGTAGCTGGTAGGTTTTCAGTTGTCTAGCCGATAATTGTAGTAGCTGGTAGTTTTCAGATGTACATATGTATATGTCTAGCCGATGATTGTTGTAGCTGGTAGTTTAGTTTTTTAGATGTATAGCCGATGATTGTTAAAATTTTGTAACTTTCTTGGAATCTGTTGGGTGGGAGAATTAATGTTAGTTTGATTGTCCATCTCAAAATTAATAAAAATAAAAATAAGCTATACAAATGAGATCTTACGTTTAGAATTTTGCTGTTAAACGATACAACAACAAAATTCTAACAAACTGATGTAACTTCCTGTTGAACATGTCTGGTCTAAATCACCAGCTAGGTTTTTGTTTTAAGATGATTTAATAATCTTGGAATGACTTGGGTTGGAGAAATAAAACTAATATTTAATCATCTAAAACAGTGAAATTTTGTTAACAAGCACACTCCATAAGAAAACCTCATCTTTTTCTAATATAATATGAAAATGTAAATTTAAAATTGGAATTGGAGATAAAAGTCATATGTATGTAACAATGTGGTTAATGCAAATGCCCGAAAAAGTAGAATAAAATAATACTTCATAGAAAACCGAGTCTTTTTTTGTGTTTGCAATTGGAGCGTGCTCTCTCACTGTTGTACATAATTAAACAAATATGAATATGCATGTTTCAAAATGGGGATTGAAAAAAAATATTCTGTAGATATGTACCAACCTGGTTAATGCAGACGCCCGACGAAGGAGAATAATACTTCATACAAAATTCTGTGCCTTTTTGGAATTGGGCAAAATAAAAATGTAAGTTTCAAAATGGGGGTTAAAAAAAAAAAAAACAATTCGGTAGACATTGTAACGGTTTTATTTAGCTTTACTAGCTCACCAAGTAACTAATACACACTAAACCAAAATAGTAATAACAAAAAACTATTAACGAATGTATTCACTCAATCTTATCCTCTAGTATTCTCTCAAGTCTCAACTTTGGTTTAAAGTGCGCAATATCCCTTCCCGACTTAACCCTCTTTGAGAGATCGAAGGTTACAGGTCTTCCTAATCAACCAAAAAGGAAGTGGAAAAGGTTGTCTTACTTCCCTCTAACGATAGGCCTGCAAGCTCTTGCTCATCCTAGCTCGTCGGACGGGTGGGATCTTGTCAGAAGTAGTAAGACGAACGTTACGTTTTTATTTCAGGCCTAATCCAAGATGTTGTTTGGAATTTTGAAATATAAAAGTAATAAAAGAGAACCCGCAAATTAGTTACCTTTGAGGAGATGGTCACACTTATTGAGAACATAGATGTTCGTGTTCTCCGAGCAATTCTCCCTCCCTCAGCGCTTCTAATAAAAAAAAAAAAAACCTAAAAGCACACCTTGGTTAACGCGAATGCTCTTAATTAGAGCGTTAACCCCTTAAGTAAATTAAGTGTCCTTTTTTTTATATTATTATTTTTACCGAGTTAACTCTCTTAACATCTCTTTCTCATCACCTCACATCCTAAATTAAACCCTTTTACGCGATCATAATTTGTTCTTAACTAAAGTGAAGTTTCGATGACATTGTGTCCATCTGACATCTAAATTAACTTCTAATTGAAATGAGTCTGTAGTCACTTAGGTTTTGGAAAGATCCAACAAAATAAAATACATATAAGAGAGTGACTGAAAGCCTTCTCAAATATCGCAAAAAAGCAAGAAATCGCGGGCGTGTTCGCCAAGTGAATATATCTAACTCCGACTTGTTGAAGTTAAACTCAATCAGTTATTTTTTTTGTTTTTTCCAGATTATAAATTAAATGTTTATTAATAAATAAAAAAAAAATTGTATTCATACAATGTACAACTTTAAGTTCTTAAAAGAAAAAAAACTCAGTTTAGGAATTCACAAAGGTAGATAAAAAAAATGTTCTTTCCACCTTTTTTTTTTGTTTTAACCTCGAAAGTGAGGTACTAGAACGTTCAATAAAAAAAACAAAATTTAAATGGTAACTTACTTTGTTAGGTTTGTATAAAATAAAAGGTACTTTATCCTTTGCCCGAAGATCCTGGTGAAGCTGTGCACATCCTCTCCGGAACCAACTGGGTAGTCGCTGTAGCGGCGTTGTTTTGCTAATTTTTTTTTTTAATGTATATAGTTAACTCAAATTTAATTTTTTTTTCTTGAACGACTAAATCTTTTCTTCTTAAATAATTCATCAATTCCATAAGCACTGATTTTCTTTTTCTTTGAATTTATTCTGGGTAGGAAGAAGGAAGAGGAAGGGGCTTCGGATCGGGATTACAATTTTCATAAATCTAATTTTAAGGTCGGTGACAAACGCCAACGTGGTTGCACCCTCATATGCTTCGCTGGTATATCTAGGAAAGCCTGGGTGTGCGAAGCGATCTAGAAATGTTTCGCTCGAATACACGTGGTTCGAGTTGAACCCGTGACGAGATTTGATAAGGTTATGCGATAGCAATTCTTCAAAAAAAAAAAACGTAATTAATTCTGCTATGTCTTTCCTCCGCTTCCTCTAAAAAAAAATATAGACACCTAGACATCACTAAAATTCTTTTCATCCTTTTATCAAAACTTACTTTTTTTTTCTTTTAAATTCTGGAAATTATTCTTACTTTGTTTTTCTTTATATTTTTAGCCGTACTGTCTTTAGCAAACTTTTTTTCTTTTTTTATTTTTGAGAATAATTTTATTTTGTTAAACTTTTTTTTGTTTTTGGGGTAAAAGTAATTTTACTTTAGATTTGGTTAATAATTCTTTTTTTTTTCTATTGTAAAACTAGTTGGCATTTAATTTTAGCGCCAGTACGCTCAACTTGACTTTTAATCACCGACTGCCTAATAAGCTAAACTTTCTACTTTACCTCCTTGTTCGTTTCTTTTAATAACTTTCAAGAAAAGCAAAAAAATTGATACAAAAATTGAAGCAAGTCACCTGCACTGCGGCATTTCGATTCCAATAATCTCACTGCGGTATTCTTGATTCCTTTTGTTACGCAATTTTATTAACGCATACAAACCTAATATTATATAAAAAAATAAATGATAGTATAGATATACATATTTTTTTTTTACTAGAACTAGTGTTGGCAGATGGGCAATTTGAAGGGGCGTTGATGGTGATCATCAAAGCACTGGTTTGGTTTCTAATAATTCTATTGTGGCGAATTTATATATTTTTTTTTTAATTAATTAATTATTATTTACAGAAAAAATAACACGTATACGCCTAAGTGACTTTATATAGTTTTCTTATTATCATGAGTTATTATTTATAACATATGCGTAAGCATTTTCTACAAAACTTATTTTTTTAACGAAGGTGACGTAGTTAAAAGAATAAGAAGACATTAGTCTCATGCACAGATGAGTAGACCGGGCCAATACTAAAGAATTTATCCACCTACTTTCGCAGATCTTTTGAGTGAGTAAGTGAAGTATGACCTTTACAATCAACAACTTCATAGAGATTGTTACCTACGACTTTTTTGACCACGACCTTAACAAACTTGGGGCAAAGTTTGGCATTTAGCGTTTTTTTTGCATCGCTTAAAATGAAATTTCGTTTGTACAACTGATCACCTACTTTATATGAAACGATTCTACTTCGAAGGTTGTATGTTTTTTCATTAGCTTCATGGGCTTTTTCCAGGGCTGTTTTGAGGTATGAATGAAGGATGTTCATCTTAGCTACCTTCGGAAGCCAATCAATCTCGGAATGGTTCAACCCTCCTAAATCTCTAAGGAGTTTATAATCAGCTCCATGTTCGATCATGCGTTGGCCAAAGAGAGCCTCGTAAGGTGACATTCCTAGAGAAGAGTGTATGGTTGTTCGTAGAGCACTACTAATAGAGCTTAAATACACATCCCAGTTCCTTTGTTTCGGGTCAACATAGGATCGAATAGCGGCCAGAATTGATCGGTTCACCCTCTCGCTAGCATTCGCTTGTGGGGAATAAACGGCCGTCTTGTAATGTTTAATCCCAAAAACTTCGATCATTTTCGAAAATTCTCGACTAGTGAATTGGGTTCCATTATCGGAAAGAATGCTTTCTGGCACGCCGAATACCAGAAATATATCATCCTTGAGGAATTTTAACACCGTCTCAGCTGTAGCCCTCTTAAGCGGTTTGACCAGGACGAACTTTGTCAACTGGTCAAGCGCTATGACTATGACGGTGTTTCCACTTCTTGACCGTGGATAGGGTCCAATAAAATCAATATATAGGTGTTGAAAAGGTCTGTCTACTTCAAAAGCTTTTCCCATCTCAGCTCTTAACGTGAAGTTTGGTGCTTTGGTGGTTTTACATATCTCGCAGTTCGAAATGTAGTTTTTGACTTGGGTTGCCATGCCTGGCCAATAACATTGTTGACGAAGACGGTACAAGGTTTTCGATATACCTCCATGCGACGCGCGTGGAGGGCAATGAGCTAACGAGATTAATCTTTCAGTAAGATTTGTTGGGACCCATAGTTTCCAAACTAAATCATCCTGAATGGGATTTCCTGTACAAAATTTTACTTTTTTATATACAAAACCATTAGATACCAACAGGTCTGGAAGTCGATCTTTATTCTTTTCGATATTCTGCATGATTTGCAAATACTCTTCGGACTTGAATTGAGGGCCGCCTAAATCGACATGTAGAATATCCGTAGGATTTATCGGATCAAGCTTGAGTACTTCCTCTACCAAATGCAGTGAATCAACTTGATACCCTCGTGACAATGCGTCTGGTACCACATTTAAAGAGCCTTTTCGATGTTCTACCTCGAAATCGAAACTTTGAAGTTTTAAACTCCAGCGAGCCAATCTGCCCGTTGGATCTTTAAGACTCATAAGCCATTTCAGACTGGAATGATCTGTAATGACTTTAAACCGGTAACCTTCCACATATGGTCTGAATTTCTGTATCCCTTTCACAGCTGCCAGGCATTCGCGTTCTGTAACCGAATAGTTTCGTTGAGCCTGATTAAGCTTCTGTGAAAAATAGTAGATTGGACGTTCGGTCCCTTTTTCATCCTCTTGACAGAGTACACAACCAATACCCGTGGCGGAAGCATCGCAAAGGATTATAAATTGTTTTGAAAAGTCTGGATTGACTAGTACAGGTGTAGAAGTTAACTCTTTCTTTATAAAGTTAAATGCTTCGACCGCCTTGTCGTCGAAATTAAATTTTTGATTTTTCTTAAGGGTGTTAGTTAAAGGAGAAGCCAGGGTTGAAAAGTCTTTTACAAATCTTCGGTACCATCCGGCCATGCCCAGAAAACGTCTAACCTGGCGCGGGGTTTTCGGTACCGGAAAATCAATTATGGCAGCTATTTTATCTGGGCTAGTTCTGATGCCTCCCTGTCCCACTATATACCCTAAATATGGCAATTCTCGCAAACAAAATTTAGACTTCTCAACATTTATTGTTAGTCCGGCCTCACTTAACCTTTCCGCTACAATTTTTAAAACTTTGAGGTGTTCGTCAAAGGAATGGGAAAAAATCAATAGATCGTCCAAGTACACAAAAACTCGATCACGTAGTTCGTGAGGAATTACTTTGTGCATTAGACAAGATAAACTTTGCGCGGCATTTGAAAGACCGAAAGGCATAACCTTAAACTGATAAAGAGGACGTCCGGGAACGGTGAAAGCAGTTTTTTCCCGTGAAACTTTCTCCAGCGGTATTTGCCAGTATGCGTCCTTTAGGTCCACGCTTGAGATGAAGTGTGGGTCTGAAAACCGCGCTAGTAATCCTTCTATATGAGCAATGGGATTAGCGTTTTTCTTAGTGACCTGATTGACCTTGCGGAAGTCTAAGCAAAGACGATTTTTTCCAGGCTTTCGAACGAGGACCACTGGGGAACTCCAAGGACTGGAACTTTCTTCAATTATATCTAGCTCAATCATGCGGTCCAACTCCACATACATCATGGCCTGTACCGCCGGAGAAACAGGATAATACCTCTGTTTTATGGGCACCGCGTTTCCCGTGTCTATCAAATGTTCCATTAGATTTGTTTTTCCTAAACCCTTTTCCGTGAAAGAAGGAAATAATTTAATTGTATCTTGAAGCGCACTATACTCCTTCGGTGATAAATTACATTCGTTTGAACCGCTTTCAGAATTCAACACGATTTCGGATATAATATTTGGAGCTAATTTGAAAATTCGCCAAAAATCGATGCCTAGATAGAGTTGTTGTGACAGAGATGGTACAATGAAGAGATCGATATCTTTACTCATCCCTTTGTATTGAATTTTGGTCGTTATTAAACCCACGATATTTTGTTTCCGTCCATCGGCCGTAGATAATGAGGATGACAACTTTTTGAACGGTATGTTATGATTTGACAAGTATTCTAAGGATCCCGCTCCCATACAACTAATGCTTGCTCCTGAGTCAAGCAAACCAAGCCATTCCTTATCGAAAATTCCGACAGACACAAAAGGACGAGGATCTTCTACAGAAGTATTCACCCTTGCGGAGGCGATGACTTTATGAAGTTTTCTGGACTTATTGTGCCTGTCACGGAGCTTCTGAATACGATTAGAGATTTTGTTGGTATTAAAAATTCTTGCCCGCGCTTTGAAGTAGTCTATTTGACGTTCATGAAGAGACTTTCTAATTGGTGTTGTGTGGTCTTTTTGACATTTTATGGAGTGAGAAATTGGATCGTCTGGTAACCGTTTCAGTAGGTAGATTTTGTCTTGTATTTCTAATTGTTGAAAGTCTCCGGGTTTCTGTTCTTCGAGCAATTCTCCCCGGTTACAGCATTGCTCTTTAGTCGGTTTCCCGAACAATTATCACAATTAGGTGATATGACATTTTCGAGTCCGCAGCGGAAACAAAAAAGATTGCGTTGTGAATCTGGGCACTTACGGAAAGTATGGCCTGACTTCTTGCAATTCCAGCACTCGACCGGTTTCACATTTCTATTCAATGCCTCAACCTGAACATGACCTGAAGAAGATGAAGCTTCATCTAATACATCGAGTTCATTGACTGCTTTACGCATTGGCGCATTAGTTCCGCTCAGCGGGAGCCTACCTATCGACTTTGGTTCATTTCCGTTTAGGAATTTTTCTATAGTTCTGCACACATACAACATCTCTGGTAGGCTATGGGTGTTAAAAGTTATTAACAATTCGCCAATCCTACGTCGTACGTTAAGTTTAATGAGTTCGATAATTTCTCTTGTCGATTTAGGATTTCGTAACCTAGAGTTCATCTGCATAAGATCATCATAAAACGAGTCGAAATTCTCGTTCGGCAATTGCTTTCGGTCCGACATTTTTCTTGAGAGCTCGGAGTCTGTCTCGAGAGTCCTATACTGCTCCAGAAGAGCAAATCTCAGTTCTGTCCAAGTAACCCTTGGATTGCTTTTTAAAAATACCCAAAACCATGTTTCCACTTGCCCCTCGACAAAGTGGTGAAAATTGACAACAATCTCTTGCCAAGTTGCGTTGTAGCTGTTCTTGACTCTTTCCAAGCGAAACAAAAATTCATCTACTGTCATATTTTTATTGTTAAATTTAATTCCCCATTTATGGTACGTCTGGAATCTATTGTATGAACAAGAAGGAGATGGAGCTGCTGTTGGCTCGTTGGACACCTGCGGGGAATCGTTGAGATTCATACTACCCAAACGAGCAAGGAAATTATCTAAGTTGGAGGCTTGTGTCATGTTTACCGGGTGAACAACTTGTTCTCGAGAGACATAAGCGTCCCGATTCTCATTTAGAACTGTGGTTGGTGGATGGCTCTCCCTTTCTTGTGTCCTATTAACGTTAACTATGGGACCATTACCTGTTCTGACGTTACTCGAGTTAGATGGTACTGTTGGGGTTAAATGTGTGAGTGTATCACGGATTATGTTCCCTACTTGCTGTAATAGACGCTCCTGGTTTTTAGCAAGTTCCTCTTGAATAAATCGCCTATCTTCCGAACGTTTGAGGCCTACCGTGGCTGAAACAACCTCCCTTACATAGTTTTCGAACTGTTCCGCTTCTTGCGAAAGGTCCCCTCCACTGGGATTTTCGTTCACGGGAATGTCATCCGCACGTTCATCGATATTACTAACAGAATTGTCTACATCTTCATTTTGTTCTATATTCGCCATATGGGCTGTAGAACTGCCTGCTTCAGCCATATTTTCTAATTCTTGATTTCTTGATCTCGTTACACGGACACTATTACTTAATTGGTATACACTTGCCCGAGAAGGTCGACCTCTTGGTTTACCGGTCATTGAAATTGCAAAAAAAAAATATAAATATGTGTATAAAAAATTAATGAATACTATAATTCAAAATCGAAAGAAGTAAACAGAATGAATAAACTGATCAAAAAAAACTATCTAAATGAATTATGTACTTACTAATAATTTCAAATTTTCATGTGCTAACTTCGGATGTGAGATGAGAGAGAAAGAGTGTATTGGACTACTTAATAAACAAAAACTTTTAAAAGAAATAAGTTTGTGGTTTGCATATAACTTTTGAATGATTTTACTTATGCCTAGGAACCCATGACCCTTCCAGTTAACAAGTTCTTAAAATCGTTGCGACAAAGAAAGTTAGGTTATTTTTTTCTGTCAAACTGTCTGGACAACGCTTATCAAAAACGATTGGTCTGGACCCAATCTAAAAGTTCCTTTATTTCTTGTGTTTAACGTGTATATGTAAATATATTTCCACTAAATTCCTATGCTTCAGTCGTAGATCAGGACAACTTCAACTAATCCCCCGGACATAGATAATTAAGCAATAATATATATTTTTCCATATACGAGTATGTATATATATTTTTGTGTAAAAACACGATTCTTCTATCTGCGCTACTGACAAAAAGGATTAATATTCACTCAAATCTCGGACGAGAAGAAAATCTGGTATTACCTTTGCCTAACAAATTGACAGTGTTATAAAATCATTACAACAAACAAAGCTCAGCTTAAAAGCCACAGCTTTTCGGATAATAATTCCAAAACCTTATAGGTCTGCCAAATTAATAATAAATAAAAAATATATATATTCGCCAAGAACTATCAAAGTTATAATTCCCCTCAAAATAGTAACCATTTCGGGCCCCACGTTGGGCGCCACCTGTAACGGTTTTATTTAGCTTTACTAGCTCACCAAGTAACTAATACACACTAAACCAAAATAGTAATAACAAAAAACTATTAACGAATGTATTCACTCAATCTTATCCTCTAGTATTCTCTCAAGTCTCAACTTTGGTTTAAAGTGCGCAATATCCCTTCCCGACTTAACCCTCTTTGAGAGATCGAAGGTTACAGGTCTTCCTAATCAACCAAAAAGGAAGTGGAAAAGGTTGTCTTACTTCCCTCTAACGATAGGCCTGCAAGCTCTTGCTCATCCTAGCTCGTCGGACGGGTGGGATCTTGTCAGAAGTAGTAAGACGAACGTTACGTTTTTATTTCAGGCCTAATCCAAGATGTTGTTTGGAATTTTGAAATATAAAAGTAATAAAAGAGAACCCGCAAATTAGTTACCTTTGAGGAGATGGTCACACTTATTGAGAACATAGATGTTCGTGTTCTCCGAGCAATTCTCCCTCCCTCAGCGCTTCTAATAAAAAAAAAAACCTAAAAGCACACCTTGGTTAACGCGAATGCTCTTAATTAGAGCGTTAACCCCTTAAGTAAATTAAGTGTCCTTTTTTTTATATTATTATTTTTACCGAGTTAACTCTCTTAACATCTCTTTCTCATCACCTCACATCCTAAATTAAACCCTTTTACGCGATCATAATTTGTTCTTAACTAAAGTGAAGTTTCGATGACATTGTGTCCATCTGACATCTAAATTAACTTCTAATTGAAATGAGTCTGTAGTCACTTAGGTTTTGGAAAGATCCAACAAAATAAAATACATATAAGAGAGTGACTGAAAGCCTTCTCAAATATCGCAAAAAAGCAAGAAATCGCGGGCGTGTTCGCCAAGTGAATATATCTAACTCCGACTTGTTGAAGTTAAACTCAATCAGTTATTTTTTTTGTTTTTTCCAGATTATAAATTAAATGTTTATTAATAAATAAAAAAAAATTGTATTCATACAATGTACAACTTTAAGTTCTTAAAAGAAAAAAAACTCAGTTTAGGAATTCACAAAGGTAGATAAAAAAAATGTTCTTTCCACCTTTTTTTTTGTTTTAACCTCGAAAGTGAGGTACTAGAACGTTCAATAAAAAAAACAAAATTTAAATGGTAACTTACTTTGCTAGGTTTGTATAAAATAAAAGGTACTTTATCCTTTGCCCGAAGATCCTGGTGAAGCTGTGCACATCCTCTCCGGAACCAACTGGGTAGTCGCTGTAGCGGCGTTGTTTTGCTAATTTTTTTTTTTAATGTATATAGTTAACTCAAATTTAATTTTTTTTTCTTGAACGACTAAATCTTTTCTTCTTAAATAATTCATCAATTCCATAAGCACTGATTTTCTTTTTCTTTGAATTTATTCTGGGTAGGAAGAAGGAAGAGGAAGGGGCTTCGGATCGGGATTACAATTTTCATAAATCTAATTTTAAGGTCGGTGACAAACGCCAACGTGGTTGCACCCTCATATGCTTCGCTGGTATATCTAGGAAAGCCTGGGTGTGCGAAGCGATCTAGAAATGTTTCGCTCGAATACACGTGGTTCGAGTTGAACCCGTGACGAGATTTGATAAGGTTATGCGATAGCAATTCTTCAAAAAAAAAAACGTAATTAATTCTGCTATGTCTTTCCTCCGCTTCCTCTAAAAAAAAAATATAGACACCTAGACATCACTAAAATTCTTTTCATCCTTTTATCAAAACTTACTTTTTTTTTCTTTTAAATTCTGGAAATTATTCTTACTTTGTTTTTCTTTATATTTTTAGCCGTACTGTCTTTAGCAAACTTTTTTTCTTTTTTTATTTTTGAGAATAATTTTATTTTGTTAAACTTTTTTTTGTTTTTGGGGTAAAAGTAATTTTACTTTAGATTTGGTTAATAATTCTTTTTTTTTTTCTATTGTAAAACTAGTTGGCATTTAATTTTAGCGCCAGTACGCTCAACTTGACTTTTAATCACCGACTGCCTAATAAGCTAAACTTTCTACTTTACCTCCTTGTTCGTTTCTTTTAATAACTTTCAAGAAAAGCAAAAAAATTGATACAAAAATTGAAGCAAGTCACCTGCACTGCGGCATTTCGATTCCAATAATCTCACTGCGGTATTCTTGATTCCTTTTGTTACGCAATTTTATTAACGCATACAAACCTAATATTATATAAAAAAATAAATGATAGTATAGATATACATATTTTTTTTTTACTAGAACTAGTGTTGGCAGATGGGCAATTTGAAGGGGCGTTGATGGTGATCATCAAAGCACTGGTTTGGTTTCTAATAATTCTATTGTGGCGAATTTATATTTTTTTTTTTCATTAATTAATTATTATTTACAGAAAAAATAACACGTATACGCCTAAGTGACTTTATATAGTTTTCTTATTATCATGAGTTATTATTTATAACATATGCGTAAGCATTTTCTACAACATGTATGTACCAACATGTTCTACACAATAAAACGCGTTTGCAATTGTACCATATTACTTTAGAATTAAAAATGCGGATGGAAATAAACACAATTTTAAAGATACATATTACCAACAAATTTAATGCAAAATTACGAATAAGTTACGCTTTGCCAAAAAAACGCGTTCTTTTTTGATGTTGCCAACAGATATTATTTGAGTTTTTTTATGTTCAATTCATCTTAATATTGCGAACTTAAATTGACATTAGTTTTATTATACATAATGTATTTCAAACTGAATGAAAATTAAAATCCACACAAAGTCAGATTGAATTGATTTAAAACGATACAAGAACAAAATTCTAATGAAAGGGTGTTACTTACTTGTAATTATGTCTGGTCTGGGTTTTGTAGATACATATGTATGTAGCAACCTGGTTAATGCTGGGAAACGCTCTGGTAAACGCCCGTGAAGTAGAATATTGCTTCGTTTTCTCACAATTAGATTTATAGCTTGTTCATTGTTGAAGAATATTTAAAATAATATGAAAATATAAATGTTTCAAAATGGGGATTGAAACCAATATTCTGTAGATATGTACTAACCTGGTTAAAACAGACGCCAAACGAAGAAGAAGAATGCTAAAGGAAAAGCGCGTGCTTTTTTTGAGTTTCAAAATGGGGGTTGAAGAAAAAACAATTCTACACGAAGAACAAACTTCAATATTACTTTGTTAATAACAAATACTTCAATATAACTTTGTTAATAACAAATTAATATTGAAGTATTTTCTTTAATTTTACCTACAAGCTAATAATTTAATAAACTTTTGCCAACAATTTTATTTTAAAATCACATATAAGTTACAGCAAATAAAATCATATAATGAATCATATAATGTTATAGTTGCTAGTCAAAATATCTATTTGTGTTTCATGCAAGATAGTTAAATTTAAAAATGCTTTTTTGCGAGAATTTAAAGTGACACCCTATTAGTTATTGTTTTCATACACAAATATACAATTTTCATAAAAGTTTGATGGTTATTTATTCGCGTTGAAAAAGCGATCAACTATAAATTAGTGCGTTAAAGGTTTGCCTTTTTATACACCGTAACAAAGTCAATTATACTTATGCGTATATGGTAAATAATGTTGTCAATTTTGTATGAGTTTCATTGATAAATAAAAACATGAATAAAAATAGTAGGTTACTCACATAATATCTACTAAATTTGTGCGGCAGACAAATTTAGCAATAAAATATGTTATGCAATACAGGATAATTTACTTTTTGAGACGATTCCGGCAAACTCTTTTATTAATTTTTTAAAACCTAAAAAACATACCAGTAAAAATGTTACATTTAACATCTCTGGGTCAACAATTTCTTTACTCTTGCTTGCATAGACATTTCAAAACTACTCTCTTCATTGAGATGGTTCAGACCAGTGTTGCCGGAGAAAAATATAAGAAGGGAGTACTGAGGCCAGAAAAAGGGAGTATTTTGAAAAAAATAGGAGTACATCATTTCTAGTCTTCAAAAATAGCTTCGGCACACATTTTTGTAACTTTTTTTAAACCAAATCATCAATTATTCAATGCTAAAAATAATAAGTACAATTTTGTTGTATCGTTTAGCTCTTCTTGAATCTTGTAAACAAGATCTAGGTTGCTGTCAGCAGATTCGAAAGAATATTCCAAAAAAATAATGAAGTAAAGCAGGCCACTGCTCTATTGTTCTTGCCATAACCTGTTCAAGAGCTAGCCACCTATTATGTTTTGCAACGTTAAAATATTCTTGAAACTCTTTGAATTGGACTTGCTTTTTTGGACTATGTGAAAAGTAAACATATGTAGATGTTTCTTAGGAAGACCTCAATATTTTGTGGAATTTTCTAAGCTGCGGCTGAGGAGCAAAGATGTAACGAGTGGCACATACTCCCTAGTGTAAACATATTTGGGTTTTCCTTTAAAAACAGAGGACGAACTCCACTTTTTTTTCCAACCATCACAGCAGCATTGTCAGAAGCAAAACCAATACAATTTTTAAACGGTATTTGAAGATCATTAAAGCACTTAAATACTACGTTGAAAATGTATTTAGCATCAAACTCAAGTAGCTCAATCAAGGAAAAGAATCGATCTCTTACTTTACCATAATTGAAATCAAAATACGTTACCATGATACAAAGACAAAGAAGAACTAAAATCTTGTTTCATCAATTATAACCGAAAACTTGTGTTTTCTTAAAACGTCTACTATTTTGCGATTCGCCTCTTCTAATAAGCTTGATGTTATTGTATCCTTCAGTTTCGTTCTACCAAGTTTCATATCTTTAATCGTATCACTGTCAATGCTCTTCATTAAGTCAATCAGAAGTTCAATCAAAGACATGGCTAGATTGTATTGTATAATGAACATTATAATTTTAAGTTCAGATATTTTTGCATTTTCATGCTTTTTAGTTGATTCAGGTTTAATATTATTTATTTTTGGTTGTTGCTTGAGAGATTTGAGTATTAATTGATGATTTTTTGATTGTTTATGTCTTATAATATGTTGTTTATTGTTTGTGAGTATTGTTTTACAATATGAACAAAACGGTTTTTCGTCGATTTCTTTAAGAAAATCAAAATCACTTAACCATCCTTGACGGAACATTTGCTTCCAATTTATGATTTTATTTGAAGAATTGGCAATCCATCACCACCAAATTTCGTTTCCGATTCTTTATTTCAATAAAAAATATATTTTTGTGATCGCAGAAGATCACAATCAACAATTAAATAAAACGCATTCAATGTATTTTAAACTTAATATTATTTATTAAATCAAAGCTTCAGATCCCTTACCACTGGTGGGGGGAAATCTTAGGCTATACGTAGAATGACAGCTGTGAACTGAACTCTCATTGATCGATGAAACCCTTTTTATACTTATAAAATGTTTACTTAAGCAAATCTATCTTCGGCTGAAGATCGTTTGCTTTCCTTTGTCTTTTAAAATTGCTGACACAAGAATTCTTTTAGAATTATTTAAGATGCTTTGGGCACACAAGTTACTGAAGGCAAAAAGTGCTGATATGGTATTTATAATATCGGATATCATCATCCGCTTATGAGATGAAATTATGAATCAATGTGTGAGCATTACATTTTGTTTATATAAAGATACTTTGTTATGATAGGGTGTTTAATATTATTACAAAGTTATGTGAGGGTGTTCTGATAATGTAACCCCTCCCCCCTTAAGTTTGATGCTCTCCTGAGTATCTATAATTCTATTTTCAATTTTAAATTTATGGGTTTCTCGACGTTTAAAATATAATAATAAAATTGCAATTATAATAATTATGATTGTTATACTAGTATATGATATAACATGTTTTATATTGTTTTGGTATCTTATTGCTTGCAATTCTTTCAAATTTTCAATTTGATTTATATGTATATCTTCTAATGTAACATTAATTTTTGTAATGTTTAATGTGTTATATAGTGGAATTATAATATTTTGTTTAAAAGTTTCTTTTCGATTTATATATAAAGTTGCATTTATTTTAATGTTACAATCTTTAAAATGTACAAGGTTGTTCTTAATAATTTTATATTCAATATTGTTACAATATTCATTTAGACTTGTTTCTATTAAGTTTTTTGTTAATACAAGTCCATCTTCTAATTCTATTAATTCTTGATCTTTATTTGATCTTATCTTACAGTTTTCATATTTTGTTTTATATAGGTTTTGAATACATATTGGACTTTTCTTTAAATGTTTAAGATATTTAATTTCATTGTTTTCATATAATGTTTTGTTACAAATTATATAGTTGTATTTTGATATTTCGACTTCAAGTCCTTGATCGTTTGGTATAGGTAGAATCATTATGTTTTCACATTTATGTGTAAATACTGGTATTTTTAAAACAAAAACTAATTTGTTATTTCTAGTTAATAGGCTGCTCTCAATATATTTTAATTTATTAATGGTTATATTGAATCGTTCATTTTCTTCTTTAGTTAAGATATTTCTCCCTAGAATTCCTAATCTTGAAAAGACTACATTGTCTTGTAATTTTTCTATTTCATTGTTTAACAGCATTATATCTGTATTTATTTGTAATGATAATATGCTTTTAGCTAGATTTTCTTGTTTTATTTCTGTGGAATTAATAAAGTTTCTTAATATATACTGGTGTTTGTTTATACGGTCTGCCATTGTTTCTAATTCTGTTTGGAATTGCGTATTTATACCTATTTGTTTATTTAATTCTGTCATAGAATTCATATTGTTTTCTTCAATTATTTTTAAATGATTCTCAATCTCTAATCTTTCATCATTATCCATCACTCCAAAAAGAAAATGGAGTACGTTACCTCCCATGTTTATTAATCCTCTCCTTTGTCTTGAATAAGGAAGTATGCTATGTAATTTGGATTTAGAATCTCCTAAAGCTTCTGTCATTAATCTTTTTAATCTTAAGTCTTGAAAATTGTTATAGCCTGTTTCTATAGAAAATTCAATTTGTTTAATAATTTCATTGTAAGTTTCTAAATTAATTATATGGAGTATTTTATCATATTTTTCGATTAATTCGATGGGTTCTTGTTTTATAATTATATATCCTGCTTGATTATGAATTTCTTGTAATAAAAATTCTGATTTCACTATGGTAAAAGTGAATAATACAATTATAATTATGGTTTTCATTTTGGCTGTAAAGAGATTAAATTATTATTATCACTACTTTGATATTTATATTTTCTTTTGAAATGGGTTTTATGTAATTTTTTATTATTTGCATAATATTTATTATCAATTTTTTCTACTTTGGTCTTCTTATATTTTGCAGCTATCTTCTTTGCTGTTCTTACTACGTCAGCTTTTACGTAAACGTCTTTTTTTAAATCTGGTTCAATAAAATCTGCTTTATTTTGATTTCTTTTATTAATATTATTTTCTTTAACTGTTTGGATCCTTTTTCCTATCTCTTCTAAATCTTCTACTTTTATTTTGTTTTGAATAAAATCTATAGGTTTTCTTAATATTGTTGAATGGATTGTACAATTATATATACTAACTGCTTTTATTACTTTTTCTCTTAGGTTTAATATGTTCTTTTTCTCTTCTTGTGCATTATATATTCTTATATGTTCATTAAGTGTACCATGCACTCTTTCTACATCTGAATTTCCTGTCTTATGATTTGGGGTTATGAGTTTTATTTTAATTCCTTTTTCATTGCAATATTCTTTAAATGCTAGGCTATTAAACTCATTGTCGCAAACTATTTCTTGGGGTTTGCCTAATATAGAATTTCTAAGTTTAAGTTGCTCAATAATTTTATGAGTGTTTCTACTAGCTATGGGAAAGGCTGTCAAATGCTTAGTAAATTTATCTATAATTGTTAAAAAGTAAATATCTTTACTTGGAATATAAATGTCCATGTGTATTAGCTCGTTTGGCTTAAGTGCAGTTTTGCTCATTTCAAATTTTATTTTTTTTGGACTTCTATCATGTTTTGCTGTTTGACATATAGTACAATTGTTAATGTATCTTCTTATTATTTCTCTTAATTTTGGAAAATAATATTCATTTTTAATTTCAAGATATGTTTCTTGTATTCCTCTGTGATTAAATTGTTCATGAATCCTTTGAATGAGATTCAACGCATCGTCTGTATTACTTAAATCTTTTAAAAGAGTAATGCATCTCAGTAATTTTAGCTTACTTTGATTGCTGTAAAGCTCAACATATTTTTCCTGAATTTTGCAAAATAAAGTATCACTTGGACAATATACTGCCACATTTCCGTGATCAGGTAAAAATTCCCTTAATGCTTCAGTAAAATATTCACCTATATCTTTTGATTTAATAGTGAGTCTTCTTATACCTTTGTATATATATTTTATATCTTTACCTTCATTGTCTGACTCTATAATTTCTATTTGATGCTTAAACATATTTGTAGGTAATTCTGAAATTCCTATGTGATCATTTCTTTCCTCTATTCCACTATGAATTGTGGCTAATGTTGAATCTTCATTTCTATTGACTGCGTTTACTTCGAGTCTACTAAGATAATCTGCTACGCGATTTTCTTTTCCTTTTAAATATTCGATATCAAAATCATATTCATTTAAACTTATTTTCCATCTTTGGAGTTTTGAGTTTGGTTCTTTAAGGTTACTTAACCAAATTAAAGGTCTATGATCAGTTTGTATTTTAAATTTGCGACCGTAAAGGTATGGTCTAAAATATTTTGTTGACCAAACAATACTTAATAATTCTTTTTCAATAGTGCTATATCTGCGTTCATGTTCATTGAGGGTGCGAGATGCATAGCATAATGGGTGATTTGATTGTGAAAGGACTGATCCGATCGCATAATTTGATGCATCAGTTGTTAACACGAATTCCTTTGTATAATCAGGATATTTTAAAACGGGGTCATTAGATATGAGCAATTTAAGTTCTTCAAAAGCTGTTATATATTCTGGGTCTTTAATATTTATCTTTGCTCCTTTCTTAAGATATTTGGTCATAGGTACTGCTACCTTTGAATAATCTTTAATAAATTTCCTGTAATAACCTGTTAGACCTAGAAAAGATTTTATTTGTTTTGTTGTACCAGGAATAGGTATTTTTTCAATTGTTCTTATTTTTTCTGGATTTGGCTTAATTCCGTTTGTAGTAATAACGTGCCCTAAATATTCGGTTTCCTTGCTAAAAAATTTACATTTATCTATTTGTATTTTTAAATTGTGATTGTTAAGGTTTTTAAATACTTTGTTAATTGAGCAAATATGTTCCTCTAATGATGTACTAAATATGAGAATGTCGTCTAAATAGACCACACATATTTTTCCTACAAGTCCTTCTAATACGTGATTAATCATTCGTTGAAAAGTTGCGGGGGCATTTTTTAATCCAAATGGCATCCGATTAAATTCGTAATGACCGTTTGCTGTTGAGAAAGCTGTTTTATACCTATCTTTAGGATTCACCAATATCTGATGGAAACCTTTCGCTAAATCTAATGTGGTAAAATATTGGGATCTTCCCAATTTACTAAAAATGTCTTCAATGTTTGGAATAGGAAACTTGTCTTCCACGGTTACTTCGTTAAGTTTTCTATAATCTATAACAATTCGCCATTTCTTAAGTCCTGAATTGTCTATCTTTTTGGGTACAACCCAGATAGGAGCATTATATGGACTGTTGCTTTCTTTTATTATGCCTTGATCTAACATTTCGATTATTTGTTTATCGACTTCTTTTGTATGTACTTCTGGATATCTATATAGTCGTGAATATATTGGTTTATCACTTTTAGTTTCAATGTTGTGTGTTACTTCTTTTACGTTAGTTAAGATATCTCCTTCGCTATAGAATAATTGTTTATTATTTTTTAATATTTGATTCAGAGCTTTCTTTTCTTCTTTGTTCATATAATGTTCAGTTAATTTATCAGTTAAATCTTGTAAAACTACATCAATACCACATAAATCTATTTGTGTATTTGATAATTCCTGAATGTATCTATCTAAAGGGTATTCCTTTAGTTTTGTCATTAATGGGATAATAGTATTTTTTATTTTCAAAGTATGTGTATAATATGATATTTCAGCTTCTAATGGTATAAGGACATTATTTCCTAAAATTCCGTCAAACGAACTGTTTGTAATTGGTGTAATTAAAAATTCCATGGTTGATTCTTTTTTATTAAATTCGATTGGTAATGGTAAAATTATTTTTGAATTTATTTGATTTTCATTATATAATGCTTTAATTATAACTGGTTTGTCTAATTTACTTTCATAATGTCTTGGAAATATATATTCTTTTAAAATAGATGTAGCTGCTCCTGTGTCTATTAAAAATCTAAGTTTTTTATTAAGAATATGAACATCTATGCAGGGTAATGGTCTGTTGAGGCGGGTGTTTGAAAATTTGCTGTATTTTGAGTAAGGTGATCTATTTCCATTGGTTCTAGATCATTCTTTTTATTTTGTGTAGCAAATGGATTACGATTATTATTAGAATAATTTCCACTTCTATTTGGTTGCCTATAATTTTGATTATTGTTTCTATAAAAGTTTTGACCTTTATTATTGAAATTCCTATAGTTATTTGAATTTCCTGATTCGTTTTTGTAATTTCTATCAAATCTTTGATTTGTATTGTAATTATTATATTTTTTATAGTTTTTGTCGTTAAAATTATTATTGTTATTTCCAGTTCTATAGTTTCGAGTATTTCTATCATTATAATTATTTTCTTCTTTTGTCCAATGACAAGATTCTAATTTATAAAAAGCTTCGCTAAGGGTTGTTATGTTATGATTGATTATTATTGAACTTGCGTTCGGGGGTATTCTTTCACAAAATTTAGATAATAATGACGCTTCATTATTGAAAGGATTGTATTCTTCCGGTTTATTTTCAGATAAATAATATTTATTATTTAGTCTACAGAGGATTTCTGAGAATGTATTATATAGTTGAGAAATGTTTTTTGAATAAACTTTATCTGCTAGTTCTTTTAATTTTAGAAAAGATTCTTTCTCACCAAAATTCTTTACTAGAATATTTTTTATGTCTTGCCAATTATTAGGGTCGCCACTCCTTAGTACTACCTCTAGGGCGAAATCTGTTATTTTTGATTTTATTTCACTCAATATAAATTCTTGTGAACCTTCGTTATACAAACTACATGAATTTATTACAAATTCTGCTTTTTTAATAAATATAATAATATTACATGATTTACCATTAAAATTTGGTAAATTCTTTACTAATTTTAAGGGGTCGATATTTATTGTAGCCATTTTTACCTTATTTTCAATTTTTTCTTCTGCTTGCTCAATTTCTTTTGATTGCTGGATTGCTGCAGGATCTGTTGATTTTGAAGTTTTTTCTTCCTCGGTATTATATGTTAACGCAGCTGGTTTGTTGTATGGTGTATATTTCTTCATTTATTGAACACGTTGGGGCTTTCGACTTGGATAATTTTGCCACGTACAGTTGTTCTTCCTTCTTTTTATTAATTTACACTTTTTAAAGTAATGTCATATATATTTTTTTTTTTTTTGTAGCACTTTTAACTTTTTATTTGTCTTTAATTTTATTTTGTTGAAGTTGTTTTCTTCTCAACTTTTGCTGAATTGATCTGATATGTTCCTGGAAATCAGCTGTTGCTTCGTCGTCTATCCAACTTTGTGAATTTACTTCTACATGTGGTTCCTTTACTTGCGGGGCCTCTGCTCCCTTTTGAAGATTTATTTTTTCTGGTTGCATTTAGTAGCACTTTTTGTTAATTTTAATTTAACACTGAGTTCACTTTCTGTATGCTTCCTTTTGAAGATTTCCTTCTGGTTGCATTTAGTAGCACTTTTTGTTAATTTTAATTTAACACTGAGTTCACTTTCTGTATGCTTCCTTTTGAAGATTTCCTTCTGGTTGCATTTAGTAGCACTTTTTGTTAATTTTAATTTAACACTGAGTTCACTTTCTGTATATGCTTCCTTTTGAAGATTTCCTTCTGGTTGCATTTAGTATTTTATTTAATTGTTTTATTAGTCAAGCATTCTCTCTATGAGACTTTGTAAAATTGTCCTTTCGGATCTTGATTTACGATGCTTTTCACTGAACAAAAATATATTTTTTTATTTTTCACTGTCCTATAGCACTATTTAGTAATTTTACTTTACCGGTACTAACTATTTTATTTAGTTTTAGGACGATCCCGAATTAAACTTTTAATAAAGTAAGATTCAATATATTTTGATCTTTCGAGATCCTACCGACTGCGCCAATTTCGTTTCCGATTCTTTATTTCAATAAAAAATATATTTTTGTGATCGCAGAAGATCACAATCAACAATTAAATAAAACGCATTCAATGTATTTTAAACTTAATATTATTTATTAAATCAAAGCTTCAGATCCCTTACCACTGGTGGGGGGAAATCTTAGGCTATACGTAGAATGACAACTGTGAACTGAACTCTCATTGATCGATGAAACCCTTTTTATACTTATAAAATGTTTACTGAAGCAAATCTATCTTCGGCTGAAGATCGTTTGCTTTCCTTTGTCTTTTAAAATTGCTGACACAAGAATTCTTTTAGAATTATTTAAGATGCTTTGGGCACACAAGTTACTGAAGGCAAAAAGTGCTGATATGGTATTTATAATATCGGATATCATCATCCGCTTATGAGATGAAATTATGAATCAATGTGTGAGCATTACATTTTGTTTATATAAAGATACTTTGTTATGATAGGGTGTTTAATATTATTACAAAGTTATGTGAGGGTGTTCTGATAATGTAACCACCAGCCTCAAACATTTCAATGTCATCAGTTCTTTCCGTAGAGGATTTAAGTGATTCTTCCACAACAACAGGAACAGCAACAGACTCAATTGGCTTTGTAGCCGCAACAGGAGACATATGGATGTTAGCCGCAGTATCTGTGTTTGTCTTTACCGATTTTGTTTTGGCCTCAAAGACATCCAATTTCAGTAAATATTTGTAATATAAGTTATTGAATTTTAGATTATTCTTAAAAGCAAAACAATATTTGAACCATTCATTTAACAAACCTTTTCATATTATTAAACTAAAGAACTTCAATATCTTTCCTGATAAGAACAAATAAAAAAACACCTAACTGACAGATGAGACAGAGTGAAGCCAACAAAAACAAGAAAGGGAAATTCCCTTTTAGATGCTGAGAGTACTGCCAAATTTGCAATAAATCTAAAATGAATTAAATATGTTTCGGTTGAGTTGACACTTGACATTACAGCTTGCTGCAAGTATAGGCTATTTTAAGACTTTAAAAAATAGGAGTACGAATGTGAAAGGAGGAGTACGGGAGTACGCAGCTGTTGAAAGTAGTACAATACTCCTATGGGAGTACTTTTGGCAACACTGGTTCAGACGGTTCTGAGTTCTAATTTATGTCACCTAAGTGTTTCTTACAACCATTTTCAATTTAAAGAATGATTTCAAAAAATTCCCATGTAAAAGTATTTTCAACATTTTTTGATTCTCAAAAAAAAAAGTTGAAACAATTTTTAGATGGAAATTTTTTGAAATAATTTTTTGAATTTAATAGAGTTTACGGAATCAGTTAGCAGACATAAATTAAAACTCCGAACCGTTTAAACCATCCCAATAAAGAGAGTAGTTATGAAATGACGGTGGGTTGTATGTAACACTTTTAAGAATTTTGTATGATTTTCTCTCGAAATTCTTGGAAATGTTACATACAAACCACTGTCATTTCAAACAACTCTCTTCATTGAGATGGTTCAGACGGTTCTGAGTTTTAAAATAATATATATATATATAATTTTTGCAATTGTTCATTTACATTTTGTTAAATAGTGAACATCTTCTTTGAACATAATTTGAAAACACATAGTCAATCTGGCAGACCAGACGGCATTGCCACCGGCAAAACACTTTTATTACCAAATTTATATTCCAATCAAATGTAACCGAAACTATTGTATTTAACATTTTAAAGTAATAAAACTTATCTATCTATCTATCATTAAAAACAAAAAACAAACAAAAAAGTAAGTAGGAACTTAACATCACATTTCATTGAATTAAAAAAAAATATCACATTTACATATGTATGTACATTAAAAACAAAAACCAATTTAAAGAAAAGAAAAGTTTCTAGGAGAATTATTTAATAAACTTTGGCATAGTGCAAATGCATATAAAGTTTATGGTTTATTAAATAATTCCCTTAGCAACTTTTCTTTTCTTTCCAAAAGAGCTTCCTTGGCTCGTTCTGCCTCATCTACTTTTTTCAATTTGTCTTCTGTGTAACTTCTTAAAATTTCAATTTTTTCGGCAGCCTTTCTCTCCTTCATTAAATAATATTTTTCTTTTGCACTCAATCTGTTTTTTTTTTTTTGTTAGAGTTAGAAGCTGCTGGGCTGGATGTTAATATGCTTGATTCTATTAAGGAAAAAAGAAGAATTTGTTAACACACATACAACACACATTTTTGTTTGAAGCTGTTACCTGCTTGTGGACAAATAATGTTTTGTATTGCAGACTCTTCAATTTGATTTCCAATCTGGGAGTTGGAAGCTGAAGCCAGCACGGCTGATGTTGTTGCGATTGATTCTATAAAAGAAAAAAAGCATTTGATTACACACATAATGTTCAATATGTTTCAAGTTGCTACCTGGTCGTGGAATACTATTTCTTGGCGTTAACAGCCCTTCGGTTGCCTGCTCCCATACAGTTATGGTGTGGCTGTTTTGCATTATAGGCTGGGAACCAAAAATTTCCTCCATCTGTTCTGCAAAAGGAGCTTTTAAAAAACATTCTCCAGTTCTTTTGTTGTGGTCTACGCTGGATTTGTAGGCACTCAAGAGGTTTTTTAATTTTGTTTTTAACATTTCTTCGGTTGTCGGTTGAGTCTGCAAAAAACATTAGAAATTAATATTTATATAAATTAAATATTTCTACTCGATTTTATTAAAAAAAAAATCTTTATTAATTTCAAACAAAATCTTAGCCTAAGCTTTACAAAATCTTTTTTTGACTTGTTCTTAATTTATTCTTATAAATGGTGTTGTCGGAGTAGCACTTTCAATTCAGAATTTCGGATAAGAACAGCGGTGGCGTTCTGGTGTGGTTTGGGTTTTTATACTCGTTGAACAAAGAAGTCGTACGTGACTTTTATTGCTTACGTGAGCTTTTGGTTAATTGATAAACGAAGTTTATTGGTGCCGTCTGGATTATGTTTATCGTATGTTGTTTCCGTTTGCGTGTGCAACATGATATGGTTTGTCTGAATCATTTTATTTTTGTTGTGTGGTGCAGGCATCTCCTTAACTTATATATATATATATATATATATATTTTGCAAAAATTTCTTTATAATGACAACTTTAGAGGAATTTTCTTCACTATTCTCACAAATTTTTCTCAAGAGATATTTTTATTTTTTCCTCACTTTTTATTTTTAAAAATCAAGAGGAATAAATCTTTTTAGATTTGAATAAATAATTTTAATTCACTCAAAGCATCAAAACCATAGGGAAAGGGGGAAAAAGGAAACGACCGAATTAATTAGGTTTTCGCGAACCGGCTTGGGAAGAGTCATATTTGTCCCTTTTATTCGCAAGCTTTATTTTTTTTTAGATTGGAAGTGGAATGTTGTATTCTTCAGCACTTATCGCTGAGAGTGGGTCCATCATACTTTGAAGTGATGGTACCTTCAGTACGTACTTCGCGTGATGCAGTAGGTAGGCATCTAGCATCTCAACCATTGCATGTTGATAAATGCAAAATGGGAGTTCGCGAGGTAAGCGCTGGTTTTCAACACACATCCTGTCATATACTTGACGGACTAATGGTGTGTATCCTGAAAAGTCAAAATTTTGCCCTAGTGTTTTCTTGTCGGGCTTGCTATCACGGCAGTTGCCATTGTAGAGGACTCCATCTTGAGGAGGTGTCTCTCTAGTAGCAATTGGAATAGGCGGGGGGCCTTTACTTATTTGTTGAGTCCGGTTAGATTTATGTCCATTGGGGCGCTGTATCCGTTGGTAAGCTTCGTCCTGCTTATCCTGGACGTCCATTTGCGGTCCCCATGGTGCCCTTGTTGATGCCTGATCATTATAAGCAGCCATCCTTTGAACATCGCGAGGTCTCCTACGGCGATTGTTGTTGTTATTGTTGTTGGGTGGTATTCCACCTCGATTTTCCCGCATTGGGTACGCCATCTTATTCAATTGGTTTAAAGTTGAAAAAGTTTTATAAAAAGCTGTCAAAAACGACGAGCTTTTATACTCGGAAGCGACCTGCTCATGGCATGATCACTTCACTTTCAAATCCTTGCAATAGCGATAACTACCATGTTCCCATGGCTATGATAACTTCCATTGCTGGGGAGTCCTGCATGAAAGGACACTATGATTCGCTAATGCAAGGATCTGGTTTTTAAGCCGGTCCCTGCTGATCGTCCCCGAGGGGACGGCCTAACGGTTCGACTTACGAGGGTCCAAGAAGAACTGCCTAACGGAATGTTAAGTTTCCGTTAGCTACCTTCAGTCCCACGGTGCAAACTGCTGATTCGCCATTATTTTGTAATAGCGGGTAAAATGTCCGCTGGCATTGGCATATGCCTACTTTACTCCACTTTACTTGTGAAGAAATGCGTTACGCACCATAAAGAGGTACCCATACCTCTCCGTGTTGCGGACTCACCAAGGATTTAAACCTTATCATGGCATACCGGCTAAACCTTCAAAAGTGACTCGAAGATCACCCCCTCGGGACTATCTACATCATGGTGTGGTAGCTGTGTAGATCTAATGATCTGACTTATTTGTTTCGATGTTTTGATTTTGGGTTTGTTTGGTGGATTAAGGGGATCGGTTCCAATGAAAAGCGTTTTGTTGTTGCCCAAACACGAAGCGAATTTCTTGCTCGAGTTGAGAGTTTGGTGTTACATGCTCCTCTCTAATTCTAAAGATAGTTTTGTATATTGGCTTTAACTTAATGTTACCAATCTTTTTTAAAAAAATTTATTTTTTCTGCTGTTATGTATTTCTTTTTACACTTCTTAAAAACGTACACAATTCATAATGTCTTTTAAAAATCATTTTTAATTTGATGACACTTTTATTTGTTTATTATTTTTTTTAATTAAGGGGGTAGTAGTCTTCTTCTACAACCTTTCCTGAGTATTTCTAGTTCAGCAGCCCACTTATATGGTTTCTTCTTTCCCCGCACTGTAGTGAGGGGGCAGGCAGTTTCCATGGCTTTATTGAGGGCTGCTGTAAGCTCATCGACTTTTTGATCGAGTTCAAGAGCGCACAAGGGAGGATCAGAAAGTTCTGGTTTAATCAGACTTTTCAGAGTTGTCCTAAATTTAGCCAATATGTTTTCCTATAATTCCGGAATTGGATCGATTTTGGGGACTCCTCATTAAGTGTGAATTGGATGTATCTATGATCGCAGAACGAGTGCTCCTTTGATACTCTCCAATTCAATATTTTATTTGAGAGATGTAACGAGACAAGAGTGATATCTAATACTTCTTGTCGATTTTTAGTAACGAAGGTTGGTTCAATACCTACATTACTTACTACCAGATTAGTTGTTAAAAATAAAATAGACTCACCTCTGTTATTTATATCGGTACTAACCCACGTAGTATGGTGCGCATTGACGTCACAACCGATAATTAGGTTGGTTTTATGTCTTGTTGATTCAGCAACCACCTTCTCCAGAATGGTACCAGGCAGTGGGCCTATGGTACCATTCCGGTTTGGTTTTTTCGTTGTCCAAGCCTACTCGTGACCGACGAATGATTGGGCGAAAAGGTCTTGCTCAATTTTTTGTACTGTGACTGCGAAATCTTTTACTTATTTCCTCCCTTGCGCTTGCGTTAATTTGTTGAAAACATTTGAGCCGTTTACATCTACAACAAAAAAGGACGGTGATTCAGCATCTAAATAAATACCTAAGTAAGGAAACCCACCCAAATGAGTCCTTGGCCATTCTTGCAGGGACTACATCTCCTTTGTATGTTTTATATTCCTCTCCTCTTATTTTTTTTTCTTTTGTCACATTGCGTTCATACTTTTGAGTGTTTCGTATTCCCCTCTTTCGCTTTCCTAATGACCGGTCTTCATCTGATCCAGCAAATGAGGATTCTTCAGAACTATTCATTATTTTCTAATGGTAATAGGACAAGAAAATATATTACCAAACTAGCTACTTATGTTCACACTCTTAATCACTTACTTATAAAAAAAATTAACTTCTTTCACAAAAAGTACACTGAACCAAATCCTTACGTAAATATAACGAAAAACTTCGTTGGGACAATTAAATTTTAATTAAAATTGAGCCGATGAAAAACTTAATTGTTTTAACGAAATGGCTTTCATACACTGATGAAGTGCTTTATCAAAGCATGAAATATTTCGTAGCATTTACGAAAGTCTTTAAATTCAGAAATTTCAGTGAACAACGTAATTTTACATCAATTTACAAAAGGTTTTCATAGATTGATGATAATTTCCACTTGTGATCCGAAAACGAATTCAAAGGGGAAACTCTCTAATTCTCCACTAATAAATTACGGTTGTTTACTAAAGTAACATCAAGCACGTCCTCCCATCCATCATAATTTTCCGATCTCGGAAAGAAGAAAGTGGTTGTATTGCCTCTATTACAAATGGTCATATTATGCTCAATAATAAAATCAAAAAATGACTCACCTCGTTCGTTGATCTCAGAACTTCAGAACTTCCCCGAAGGGTATGCCGAGCATTTGCGTCGCCTCCGATCAGAAGGTTTGCCTTTTTGATTTTAGCTTTGGTTATGATTTTGCACACCTCCTCCGGAGGTGATGGTGCATTATGAGCAGAGTAAAAAGAGGCCAACAGCAAACCCTGTGTATTCTTATCTTCAAATCTGACAACTGTCAGATCGGGAGTGCTAATATTTGGACATAAAAAACCTTTTAAAAGCTTCTTAGCTAAAATACAAGTTTTGGGATTACCTTGGTTTTGATCAGCGGTTTTATAAAAGAGGTCGTATTGGTTGTCTTGGAGGCCTCGCACCTTTAGGCCGTTTATCCACGGTTCTTGGATAACGCCAATGTCTAAGTTTTCCTCCTTAAGGAAAACTCTCAGATTATCTGAAGCACACTTAGAGTGCTTTAGATTAATCTGGATGACCTTCAGCGCGTTTTTAATTATTTTTAGCTGCAGAGCTGGGGCCCGGCAACTCGCTGGGGACTTCGACTCCGCTAACAACATCGTCAACCTCGACGTTGTCATCAGCTTTGTCGGTGTCTGTTCCCTGACTGCAGAATTTTAATTTTGGCATTCCTTATGCTAAAACTAAGTTTGTACTTGGCCTTTTCGAGAGCCCCTAGACTTTGCTCGCTAATCCTCAGAAGGTAAGAGGCGCTGGTCTTCTGCGGTTCTTCTGCCTTTACTACAGCCCAATCGTGCATGGGGACCAGCGGATTTTGCCTCTGAAGACCGCGGATCAGATCCTGTCCGCTTGGCTTTATGCTCATCAGCGGCAACCAAATGCGAGCCTTCGGTTGTCTAGGGATGTCCTTAGCTGGGATAAGCTTAAGCTTCAAGCCCTCCCAGTCATTGCTAACCTTAGCAATGCTTTCACTAAGGAAATCCCTAGAAAACCTGTCCGCACACTTGATTACCCTATATCCCCTGAGCATCTCGCCAGAGTCAAAACTAGGGTAGGGGCCCTCACTGTTTGATATAGTGTATGAAAACACCATATCAGAGAGCTTGCCCTCTATAGAGTTCCACACGTTCAGCAGACCTTTGCTGTTTGTGGAGAGCTCATCCACAACTGCTACTTGGAGGTCATCCCTGACAACCTCACTAAGAGTACGCAGTTGCGCTGCTCCAGAAGATGGTGCTTTCCCTAGCTTTGTCCGGCCGACAAGCTTGCTGTTTTTATGAGACGGACAGATCTCTACCTGAGATCTGTTTCGCTTAACGGCCTTTTCTCGGCTGGCCAGAAGGTTGTTGTATTCAACAACCTTCTGGTACTTTATTTTATCTTGGGCGCTCCTCTCATGAATCACTCCGGTATCTTCATTCTTGGCAATCTTGGCAAGAATGTGAGAGGCCGTTTTGAAGCGGTTCCTGAGAAGAGCGCCTTCCGATAGTTTTTTGGTTCCTCGAGTGGCACTGCTACTCGAGAGTTTCGGTTTTGTATACGGTTTAGGAAGTATAGGAGTGCTATGAATAGCACTGCCTATACTTCCTGTGGTTTTGGGTTGCTCACAAGTGCTGGAACTACCAGCGCTAAATGAGCTCCCCTTCAAGGTCTCCTGGCTGGAGGCCAAGAGTTCATCCTCCAAGTCTGTGGATGGTTCTTCGTTTGTCATGTCTAGTTCGTCCTGTTGTGTGAAACACTATTCATGGTTTCACACCAAACCATAACCCACCTCAATTCATGTTCATGTTTCATGTTCAAGGCCAATGTCAGCACCAAAGTATTCGAAATGATAAACAAACATTCGATTGCCTGGTTGACGATTCAGTAACCCGTATACTGAAGCGTCATCAGAATTTTGTAACAAAAAGATTGCGGCCAAATAATGAACTGAAATGAACTTTGCGAATGCACTAAATGCTGACGCAATATAAATAAAGTAAAATAAAATAAAAAGAAATATGTGTGTCATATTTCAAATAAATAGGTAATAGGCAAATTGTTCTGATGAAATAGATTATGAAATTAATGATTAAGAAATTAATGTTAAGTGACATAGTTTTAATTTAGCAATGTAAGGTATTATTAGGTATAAATAGTTGGTAAGATTTAGCAGTAAGGGAATTGTGAATTTGAATTTTCCCACCGCTGTCACCAAGAATAAACTATTAAACTTAAAGGTATAATTTTTATTGTTTTAATCACCATCTTGCTTTCAGGAAATCGGCGCTTTGACGCCCAGTTCTCTGGCTTGGGAAGCCTTTAAAATATCCCAACCATAAGAATATACAAAAAGAAATATCTCATGGAATACATTACACAACAGTCCATTTTGTTTAAGTTTGTTGCATGTTGGTCCCACGAGTAGGTCGAAAAAAAGAGGTCAGCCCCGGCAGAGCCGATATACCGGGGTAAGGCAAAAAATAAGACGGACCCTGCCAAGGCATTCGAATGAGCTCTTTAGCGACTCGCTTGCCCCCAGCCTTTCATTCTTCGGCACGGATTATGTAAAACGCTCACACCATCACTGAAATTAGGGACCCCTTATCTATGGTCAAATTGCATTGCTAAGGCTTGCTACTATTAAGGAGTAGGAAACTTCAGCAATTCAACCTGACCTTAGCTGATGCCCATCTTGACAACGTACACGACGACTGTGGTTATCATTACCGCCCGGCACCCACTAGGAGGGTTTGAAACGAGGATTTTTGCCGGACTTGAAATATGATATTGTTTACACAACTGACTTCGTCAGCATTTCATTTCTTTATTCTTAAAGGGCCTTACCAATAATAAATCTAAGCTAAACACACGTTTAGGTATCGTTGAGTTAAATTTTAACAGCGAGTTAATTTCCGTGTATACTAATAACCAAAATAAACACGTCTTTTACTAATTAGTCTTCTATTACAATATCTACTACATTCTCTGTCAAAAAGACAGCATTGAATTGACATTAGTAAAATTTGCAAACATAAACAAAACAAAAATATTAGATTAAAATTAAATTATGCAATATTTAAACTAAAATTATTGAGAGTTCGAAATAATAAATGGTTCGAATTTTTGAGAGAAAAAATAAGAACAAAACAAATTTTTGAGTAGCAATTATTTACTAATGACTTTTTAAAAAAGGTACATAGGTACGTTGGTTCATGTTTTAAAACTGAATGAAATACTTATTCTACTTAAAATGATACAATTTATCTAACAATCAACTTCCAGTGAAGGAAATGAAGCTAAATTTATTTAAAAGCACAATTCTCGTCCATTGGCAGATAAATTATCCGTAAAATTCAGGTTATGGTGGATTTGATGGGGATGGTATGTTTTCTCTGGAATAAAAAAAAATATTTTAAAAACAATTGCAAATAATGTCGAGACAATATTCTACTTGTCATCATAATCATCTAGACATGTTGCATCGCAATCAGATTCTACTCTATCTTCAACAAATGTCCAGAGCGGACATTTATGCAATTTCATAATCGATCTCAGGAGGTTCCTCAGGAGTTTTTCCACCACCGGTCTCCCTCTGAGATCGATTAAATTGAGCCTCCTGCTTGTAAAGGCTAGATTGGTCTTTTATTTGTTTCGGCGTCAATTCACTTGCCTGAAACGTTGCAGCAATATTTTGCCAGGCTATAGCTTTGGCTTTTAATGACATCTATAACATGCGCAAGTGATCTAGCTGCTTCGACTAGTAGCTCCTTCATTGCCATCGTCCAATTTGACGATCTGTCCGGTTTAAATTTTGTTTTTCATCCATTTCTAAAATGATGGATATTTGATAGAACATAATTACAATTATATATTAAAACAAGTATTATTCGACTTACTTTTTTATAAAATATTGCCACGAACAATCAGCAGACAACAATCACAACAAATCTCAACTCTTGTGACCTGAAAAGTATTTGTTGCGTGTGCTGTCAAAATAACAGTTCAAAACATGGAGTTTAATTTAACTGTCCGTTTATAGTTGAGTTTCCCAACAATAAAATTTAACTGGGCGTTAGCCCTTAACCTTACTATTAAAATGTTTATTGGTATGGCAAAATATTTAAAACCAAGTTAAATATTTAAGTGAGCTTTAATTTTGATTATTGGTAAGGCCCAAAGTGTATATTTGTTTGTTATCTTAAAATGTTAAATTGATGACAGTAAGAGGAAATGGTATCACATGAATATGCGATAGTAATATGAATGTGATTTCATTTCCTCTGTTTAAACACAACTGTTACATTTACCGGAGCCTTGACACCCACGGGTACCGGTTTGCTCCAATTCCGCTTTCTGCAACTGTTCCGGATTCGCGCAGCTAGTTTTTTTTTGTTTTATATATATTTCAGGATTTTTCTGTCCAGTGAAATTAAGAAAAATCCTCCTGGATATGACCACTGGACAATTCCCTAGGTTTTTATGACACACAAAAATAACTTTAATAATATATGTATTTTTCAAAAATTTTATATCTTTTTTTTTATTTCCATCACTTATTCATTACCTCTTTTGAACTTTGGTTTCCACACTCTTTTCCAGGCTCTGCGGTCTCTTATTTCATTTTTAATTTATTTGTTCCTGATATTTTCTTCTTTTTTTTACGACCGTTTAAAAAAAAATCAGAGAGATCAGAGTTAATCGACGGGTATCTGTTGCCTTACTTAAAAAAAGACTGTCTGGTGGCTTGTAGATTTGAAAAAAGAAAGAGATTTAACAATTCTTTTTCTTTTAGCCGACACTTTACCCATCAACATTTTGTGCTGAATTAGCAAATAAAATTCAGCCAAACAGCTAAAATGAGTTTTCTCTGGATACATTTATTACAATATTATCCCCATTCTCCCAAAAGCAATACCACTGATTTATCTCACTGAGATTTCTCTTTTCAGTGTCCCAAGTCCCTATTCTCTGAAACTATCCTTAGCACAATTATTGACCTACACTACCGACGGTGATGGGAGTCCCTTCCTTTCTAGTTTCAAAGCACACTGGTCTGGATCACTGTAATTTGCTAAAAGAAAGAGATTAATTTTCTTCCAGGCTAAAATACAGGATCTGATATTACTATTTGCTACTTGTGTGGCTTTGTATAGTATAAAGTCGATGCATGTAGTCCTCTAATTCTGCCACCTGAAATCCAGGGTTCTTGAATCAGGGCAATGCCAATTTGTCTACTTCCCAAGATGTAGACAAGATTGGAGCTGGCGACTTTACTGTGATGAAGATTAATTTGTATCAATTTCATGTTCATATTTTATTACTTACTTGGTGTGTCTTATTGGTTATAAGCCGCATTTTGCACCGGTTTATGCCGATGCGTACTTTGTAGCCAATTTTCCACAAAAGGTGTATAGATTTGTGGCTAAGTTGCACCACCACTTCTGTACCTTCCTCCATTCTTTCTCGCATCTCTATTACTTTCCAGCTTTGACTTAGCTGTTCCGTATTTAGAGATTGAAGATATCTTTCTACGCGATCTCGGAGTATCGCGGGATTTCATTCGGACCGATTTAGCGGAGATCAGCGTTGGGCCAGGGAGCTACCGTTCTTTTGACGAAGTCCTGCAGGAAAGCGAGAGTATTGTCGTCCTCGCACGTCAGAACTTTGAACCCATGGATGGTTCTGAGGTTCCCAAAGAGTGATGGTGGCCTGCTATTAACGATAACATCGTTAACCTCATCCAGGATTCTCATTCTCAATAATTGCCATTGGTCTTCTGAGAGTTTTCTTGAGGGATTTCCGAAATCCGCAATGGCGAATTTGCGCGCCTCCAACGTCTCTTCTGTAACCAAAGTCTTTTTTCTTTTCTGCAGGGGTGATCTTTTCGTGGGCGAAAGTGTGTCATCCTGCCTTGTTCTCTTGGACGTTTTTGCCACTGAATCAGGGTCCAGGGGAGGCACATGGCCCACCATCTCCTTCTCCTTCATCAGGTTCTTAGTCCCTATATATTTGTTTTTATTCGTTGCTGTCAGTGTCTTAAGGTTGCGTGTAGCGTTTTCGAGCACTATCTTATCCCTTGCCGTTAAGGAGTTCGGATCTTTGTTGGATAGGAGTCGAATTGTCCGTTCAGTGTTTCGTATTTTCCTCTGAAGTATTCTGTCTTCGGTGAGAGTTTTGGTAGTCTTTTTCTCGATTACCGTTTTTGTCGTCCTAGTATTTACTGAAGTAACGTCCATGACACTGCTGCTTGACGAAGGTGAAGGGGTTATGCTAGAGCTGCATTCGGGGGCATGGCCCCTTTTACTGCTTTCACAAGCACCCTCCAGATTCGTCTCCTTCGAGACCGTCTTACCATCCTCCAAGCCCGTTGTTGCACATGGCCCCGTACTGGATTTGTCGGATGTAGATGGCTTCGAAGTTTGCAACGGCGCGCGGCGTCTGTTCCCTAATCTTTCTTGGATTGAATTATATCAATCGGCGGATTGGGCGGTCCCATCAGCGCACCCACGCCAGTGTTTCCTTTGGAATTCGCCTCCCCTGATGTTTGGGCACATGGCCCCCAT
This sequence comes from Eupeodes latifasciatus, assembly GCA_920104205.1. Taxonomy (NCBI): domain Eukaryota; kingdom Metazoa; phylum Arthropoda; class Insecta; order Diptera; family Syrphidae; genus Eupeodes; species Eupeodes latifasciatus. Next base: position 128,458,085 of record OV049926.1, on the reverse strand, counting down.
CAGAAGAGGCTCGTTCTTTAGGAAAGCACGAGAGTTGAAAAGTCGTATCTGCTCGTTTGCTGTCAATTCCTCCCATTTCCTTTTCCCAAGTCGTTTGATTGTCTTCTTACAGTTGGAGATTCTACTCCGAACTTTAACATTATTTCATATCAAAATTACATTGAAATTCTACAAAAAAAATGTAAAAACGATATGAAATTAACGTAATATTGATATGAACAATGACATTTTAACATTATTTCATATCAAAATTACATTGAAATTCTACAAAAAAAATGTAGAAACGATATGAATTTAACGTAATATTGATATGAACAATGTCGTTTTAACATTATTTCATATCAAAATAACGTTGAAATTCTACAAAAAAAATGTAGAAACGATATGAATTTAACGTAATATTGATATGCACAATGTCGTTTTAACATTATTTCATATCAAAATAACGTTGAAATTCTACAAAAAAAATGTAGAAATGATATGAATTTAACGTAATATTGATATGCACAATGTCGTTTTAACATTATTTCATATCAAAATAACGTTGAAATTCTACAAAAAAAAATGTAAAAACGATATGAATTTAATGTAATATTGATATGAACAATGTCATTTTAACATTATTTCATATCAAAATAACGTTGAAATTCTACAAAAAAAATGTAGAAACGATATGAATTTAACGTAATATTGATATGCACAATGTCATTTTAACATTGTTTCATATCAATAGTACGTTGAAATTCTACAAAAAAAAATGTAGAAACGATATGAATTTAACGTAATATTGATATGCACAATGTCATTTTAACATTGTGTCATATCAATAGTACGTTGAAATTATACCTTAAAAACTGTAGAAACGATATGAAGTCAACGTAGAATTGATAATACTTACATGGTTTAATTATAGTACATTCACGGTTTATTCCATCCCTTAATAAAAAGAATTCGTTTACTTTTTTCTGAAAACACTTTATTAGGATTCAAAAATAGGATAATACAATTTCGTATTTTGTTTCAAAATTTATACCGCTTAAAAAGAAATAAAAATATAATTACAAAAATGCAATAAAAACAAAAAAATGCAATAAGAACATTCATATTAAGTTATATTAAGTAATCCCGTGTGATAAGAGTGAACATTAAAGTGTTAAAAACAAAGTTTTCAAAGTCAAAGATAAAATATAAATTATGTTACATTGAGAACACCGGTATGATTAAAAATTACATTCAAATGAAAAGGATTATCGAAAAGGATGAAGTTGAAAAACTGTTCTATTTTAACAACGCCAACATTTAGAATAACATTTTTAATTTCAAAGTTTTGAAAGTCAAAAAATATATTAACATTAGAATTTAGTTTCATTAAATACACAGGTCAGATTAAAAGGACAAGGATTTAGTAGAAAAACTGTTCTATTTTAGAAGTTCCAACATTAGGTATCAAATTTTTCAGAGTCAAAAACATAAAAACATTCAAATTCAGTGACCACCAGTGTGATTAAAAAGGACATTTAAATTTTAAGGATTTAATTAAAAAACTATAAGTGTGCATTTTTATTTATAAATACACAAGTCAGATTAAAAGGACAAGGATTTAGTAGAAAAACTGTTCTATTTTAGAAGTGCCAACATTAAGTATCAAATTTTTCAGAGTCAAAAACATAAAAACATTCAAATTCAGTGACCACCAGTGTGATTAAAAAGGACATTCAAATTTTAAGGATTTAATTAAAAAACTATAAGTGTGCATTTTTAGTTATTTATTTTTTTTTGTTCTCAGAGTATTTTATGACGTATCAAACATGATCCATCGGGTATATAATAAAGATGAATTGGAGGACTTTTAAAACTAGTAATATCAATTATTTCAAATGTGTTGCTCTTATGACCTACAGAATATGACTGAAAATGATTTTCAAATTTTATTATTTCAAATTTTTGTCCTAAGACATAAGGATGATTGAATTTTTTTAGTAATAATTGTTTAATTTCAAAAAGTTCAATAGTTTCAGATCTTATTATTGTTAAGAAATATCCAATTTTATAAGTGGACCCTTTAAATGCCAAGGAGTTAGTTGCCAAATTATTCGTAAAATTCATTTTATGAGTGCCAAAATTTGGGATCAAATCTTTAAATTCAAAATTTTCTAAGTTAAAAATATAAGAACGTTCAAACTTAGTTACATTAGGTAAACCAGTTTGATGATCGTTCAAGAAGTGTGTAAATTTTAATGACGCTTTCATACTTAGGGTGAAGGATATATTTTTTCGTGAGGATATATTTCTTGCATAAGTTTTTGCTTCTCTGTGTTTGGACTCATACCGATAACTCCATAAATACTTTAATGGACTAGAGTGCCTTATTACCCTTACATAGTGGGTCAGAAAATGAAATTTAGGCTTAAGTTCTTTCTTAAAAAGTCGCATATAGGATTCATTGTGCACCTTAACTAACATCTGAATTTTGTTAAAATTTTTTTCCTCAAATTTGCTTGTTAATGAGAGATCAACAAGTTGTAATAAGGTAATGAAAAATTGCCATACCTTATTTTCTGTGGGAATGAGATCGCCGATAATAAGAGCAAGGAAATGTACAAAACACATCATTTCACGAGCTGACATTTTTATTTTATTATTTTGTAAGTGATTTATATCGAGAGGGGGTGATAAATTTCCTATTTCCGTTTCTCCGTAATTAAACATTTGCTTTCTCTAGTTAAATGTTTCAATTGAAAATAGCTTTTCAGATAAAAGAGATAGCAGGATTTCACATAAATCACATCTGCAAACCCCTTCAAATAAATCGTGAACAATATCCACGACATAATTTTCCGTGACATGGAAACTAGGCAAATCGTTAAACAAACAGTAATTCCTTACACCAGTCAGTTTAACGTCGTTTGTTGTTATTGAAGTGTTATAATTGTCTTTATTTCTCAAAAAGTCAGAATATTCTATGCAGTCTACAAACATTTCACTTTTTGCACGGTTACAAAATCGACAGTAAAAGTTTGAGTTAAATGAAGTTGTGAAACCTAGGACGTCGTTAAGGCCTAGATTATCACCAAGAATTCTGCATAGCACAAAGTGAATTTTCTGAGATCCAGATTCTGTGTTTATTATTAGTCCATTTTCTTCTATTTCTTTTAAATGATTAATAAGAGGTCGAAAAAATGGGTCATTCCCATATATTTTTTGATCCTTAGTTTTAAAATAGGCTGCTACGAAAATATAATTTAGATTAGACAAAAGATACTGAGGCAAGGCCGGGAGACTATAATAAACACCACAAACAGAATCTACGTTGGCGTGACTACCTAAAGGATTATTAATTTCAAATCCATCAAGATATATGAAATATGGCATAATAATTTTGTTTGGATGAAAACTGGCCAATTTCTTAAAGGAAAACGAATTTAAAAAATGATTTAAGGTTTGGTCTGCGAATATATTTTTCATATTGGCAAGCGTGGTATTTAAAATATTTGGCAACTCAAAAAATTTACGTAATTGGAACTCGATGGGCATAATACAACCTTGAACATTGCTTGGACCTAATGGTTCACCATTTAAAATGATTTCCGAAATTTCATTATTAATATTGAAAATATTGGCTTAGCAAATTCATCAGAGTCTATCATATTTTGAAATAACTTGTATTCTGATTTTATTTCTTCGAAAGGATGGGCGCAAGCTTTTAAAAAACTTAAAAAATGTTCTTTCTCAGGATCTGGAATATAGTTTGAAACTTTTTGTTCTAATATTTCAGTCATTTTCGAAGTTATAAGAGAAACTTCTTTTTGAATGTCTAAAACGTCTTTGCGCGTAATATTACTTTTTTTATGTAAGTTCATTGAAAAATCTTTACTTGTTTTTGAAATTATTTTTTTTTGATTCTAAATAAGAAATACTTTGATTTGCTACTAGACCATTTGGAAGAGCTTCTACAAAATCATCATTACTGAAATTATTTGTATAATCTTTTTGTGAACTTTTTATATTCATGTTCTCGTTTACATTAATTTTTGATGAAACTAGTTTTAAATGATTTTTAGTATGTCTTTGAAAGGAACTTAAACTTGAAAAATGTTGGTTGCAATCTGGTGAAATGCATTTAAAGTCGGAATTCGAGTCTAAACCATGGATATATCTAAAATGCTTACAAAGTGCCGAAAGTTCTTGAAAGGAAGTATTACAAAGAAAGCAATTCATAATTTTAATTTTGTAAATTTAGAATAAATTCGGCTAAAGCTGGACTCATAGCGTCAAAATTGGATGTTATATTAAAAATATATTTTTGAATAAAGAGCCAGGATAAATATGACTCTTTGGGATAGTGTAAGTTAAATATTTGAAATAATTTAAAACAAATATCAAGGGCACATATAAAGGAACTGAATTTAAGGAGACTGTTTCCAAAACTCACATAAAATTCACGTAAATCGGTGATGTCCGTCCCAATAACAAAGAGGAATGGCTGGATAGTGTTTTTGTGCATTGTAGATGTCTTCAATTTAAGCTCTCTAGCTTGCTCGAGGTCGTTAACAGTTTTCAGGTGTAGGATGGAGCTGTTTATTGCATCCTTAATCGTTGTTTTGTGAACAACAGATTTTCCCTCCTTTTTGGCAACGAATCTTGATGTAGGTTTTAAAACCGTGTTCAATAGCATTATAAGAATACAATCTCTTGAATCTAAAGTAAATTGATTTTTATTAAATTGAATAGATTTTTTTTTCATTATAAACAACTTACTTTTATTAAGATTCTCATCTTTAAGCGAATCAAATAAACTCCTGAATTGGCCATCTTTTATATTTGTATCGTAGTATGCAAAAAGGCTTTTGTACAAATCATCCCATTTGCTGATTAGTTCATACTTTTTTCCGGGATACATTGCAGCAAAGTCGAAATCAATCTGTTGTGAAAGATAAGATCGGTAAATGGAAATATAATAATAAAGAAAACGTTATTGTATAACTTACTTACAAACTGTTCTCCGCCAGATTGTTTGTAGAAAGGCCATTCGTCTAGAATGGCTTTCAGGTTTTCCTCATTCTGAATATCCTCCTGCCGAATGGTTAACGTATTCTTCCATAGCTCCATTGCCTCGCTATCGCAGTTTTGGATAATTTTAATTTTTTTTTTCATAGAAATGATTGATGTGTCAGTGGATGATGGAGCTGGTCTCTGTTCTTCTTCTTCCTCTGAAGACTTTTGAGGACCATCATTTCAATTTTTGCGTTTGCGGTTGAGGTTATTGAACCTATTAAAAAGGAGGCCTGATGGATTCGCTCTAAACCCTTTTTTTCGGCATACGAAATAAATTTCCTTACTTTCTGTAGGAAATACTTCTACTATTTCTGCCGCTATTTTGTCTTGTTGGCGAGGATTAGGTATCTTATACCTATTAAGGGTTGGGTCAAAGAAATATTCCATTAGGCAGTTAAGGAGTTTTTTCCTGTCCTTTTTCTCAAGTTTTTTATTTATCGTATATGTTGTGATTAGGTCAATTCCAGCTTTCGTTGATTTTAAAATTTCGCCAACATGCTAAATATATATGGCAGTTAAATTATATTTCATATAAAATTTGAAATACACTTACGGCATTAAGTGAATAGGTTGTTTTATCGGACAACGGAGTACTAGCTCTACTAAGCTCTTGATTTTGAACCCATTGAAGTACCTTTGAATGGCAACTGCAACTTGGCGGTTCGGTACGAAACTATGGAAACACAATTTTATAAATAGTATTAATGGATAGTATAAATTAAATGATGATGGGAACATTTGTATGAAAACTGGGTGTAGATCCAACAGAATTGAAATGTATAAGATAACTGATTTCATAACATGGGGGTTATGCCCAAATTGGCAGGGGGCAGATATAGAGCACATTTGTTGAAGAAGATAGAACACCGAACTGAAAAGAAAACTAAACTCTTTCATTCAAGTTCAAGATTCTCAACAGGTTATGGACATGGAAGTAGCAACCCAACATTTCTCAAATCATCTGCCCCTATCTATCAAATGTGGATCAGAAACAAACAACCCTGCTACAGTAACAAGTATAGCTCAAACCTATCTTGATAGAGGAAAAAAATTATATGCTTTTTTCATTGACTTCCGTGCTGCATTTGATACGATTAAAAGAAACTGTCTTTTCTACAAACTTTCGCAAATTGGTGTATCGACAAAGTTTCCAGTCTCTACAGTGCCAACAAATCGGCAATATGGAATGGGAAAGAGCCATCAGACTGGTTTCGAATTGAAATAGGTGTATGACAGGGGTGCTTGCTAAGTCCACTAATTTTCTCTCTATTTTTGGATGACATTTCAGAGTGCCTACCAGCAGGAATCATGGTTGAAGGAGTAAAAATCACCAATTTCCTTTTTGCGGACGACCTGGTAATATTAGCAGAATCACATAATTCTCTTCAGCTTCTTATGATTAACAAATTAGAAAATTACTGCAAGTACAACTGTCTTTACTTCTTAGGTAGTTAAATATTGTAAATTAGGTACTATTAAAATCGAAATATTGTATACAAAAAATTTGTTAAATTTGTTGTCATCTCTCGGCATACGGCTTAGCCATGCTTATATGTACTTATTTATAAACAAATGTAAATTTTATGAATGAATTAATAAAGTACAAAATAATAAAAAAAAAAATAAAAAAAAATTTAAGAAAAAGAAGCAACCAGAACGAGGAAATAACACGAAGCTTGAACGAGCTAAAATGAAATTTCCTCTTAACAAGTGCAAGCAAGTGGGACATTGGGCCGCTGAATGTCCACAAAACAGAACAAATTCTGTGAAGAAGAACAATGCCATGATTGCATTTTCAATAAGCTCAACAACTGAAAACCAGATGAATGGTACTGTGACAGTGGAGCTTCAAGACATATAACCCCAAACAAATCGTACTTTAAAACATACAAGAGTTTCGATAAACCTGAAGTGAATATTTGATGTTAGCAGAAAGTGATCAGTCTATTCAGGAACCGAAGACTTACTTACACTGAAGCTGTAAAATCAAATAATTCTGAAGTATGACTTTTGGCTATGGAAGAAGAATTGGAATATCTGGCAGAAAACCAGACTTGGGATCTATTAAAGAAGCCAGAAACTGCAAAAGTCGTTCAAAACCGATGGGTTTTTAAAATAAAAGACTCAACAAATGGAAACAAGCCAAGATTCAAAGCAAGACTCGTTACAAAAGGTTACGTCCAACAAAAAGGCATCGATTATAATGAAACGTTTAGTCCTGTAGCAAGGTATGATACTGTTCGATTGCTTTTAGCTTTAGCAGCAAGAAATAAGCTAAGCATTCAACAGTTCGATCTGAAGACTGCTTTCTTATACGGTGAGCTTGAGGAGAAAGTATATCTGGAACAATCTGAAGGTTTGAATGAACTCAAGAAAGAATTCAAGATCACAATTGGAACTCTTGAAAACTACCTTGGTATGAAGATTGAAATAACAAGTGATGGATCAATAAATTTGTCTCAAGAACAATACACCAATAAAATCTTAGAACGGTTTACTATGAATGAATGTAATCCTGTAACAACGCCTGCAAGTCGGGAGGAACAAAATTCAAAAACCGCAAATGTTAAAGAAGAAGTTCGCTATAGAGAAGCTGTTGGAAGCTTAATGTATTTAGCAACAGCGACAAGACCAGACATTGCATTTGCAGTGAGTTCTAATGCAAGAAGAATGGAAAACCCTACCAAGGAAATTTGGAATAATGTGAAACGCATTTTTCGATATCTTCGCGGGACCAGCAATGTTGTAATAAAATATCCAGGAGGTAATAATTGTCAAGAACTGAAGATATTATATAGTGATGCTGATTACGCTGGAGATCTAAAAACAAGGCGATCAACAACAGGAGTTATTTCAATGCTCAAGGGAGGACCAGTTACATGGACAAGCCAACTTCAAAGAACTGTTGCATTGTCAACAACAGAAGCTGAACTTATGGCTGCAACAGAAGGTGCCAAAGAAGGTATGTGGCTGAAGTATGAAGAACTAATTGGAATGTTGTTTTTATTAATCTTACTGACTTATGTATTTCTATTTACTCGATACTGAAAACTAAGATAGAGAGGAATATTAAATTATTTAATAGAAAACTAAACTCTTTTATTCAAGCTCAAGATTCTCAACAACATTGAATATGCCAATATATATCTTCATTTGAGAAACATTTGAATGCTTTTGGATCTGCACTAATATTGCCCATCATCTTTTGAACTGTTAAAATGTGTAGATGATAAAGTGACTCGAATTATTGCTACCTTCTAATTTTGATTATGTACACAAAAAGTTTTTTGAACTGCTTTTTAAGATAAATAATGTTAAATTGTGTAGATGATAAAAATTGTTTAAAATTATTAACTTACATTTTTTGCTTTCCATGTAAAAAGTTTTTCCCTGAGCTCAGCTCTCAGGGCAGTATTTTCCTTTCCCGGAAAAATGACTTCTAAGTCATCGTTATTTATAAATTTTAATTTTTGATAGCTGAATCCGCAAGCTACAAAAAAAAAAAAACATGTATAAAAATTCCTAGATAGTTCGTCCACTCGAAAAAGAAATCACCGATCTGCAATAAGACTCCGAGTCAAAATCTAAACTGGTTAAAACTAGAATGTATGTTTACATTTTTTTTTTCGATTTGCAGACCGGTGATTAAGATAATAAGAATAGTAGTTAGAAACTTACCAAAAAAAGCGTCATAAGCTGAAGGTAGTTCAAATTCCTCCAATAGTTTACGTAGTTGTTGTTCTTGTTGGGGAATATCTTCTACGTTAGGAGGAGTAGAATAAACGTTAGTGGGGGAATTGACAATGTCATTTGATGAATTCTGGGATCCCAACAGCTCTTCGGAAAATTCTTGCAACGCGTCCACATTTAGGACTTCACTTCCCGACAAATATATTATTTGTTGATTGTTCGCCATATTACTTAAACAAATAGTGGCACAAAGGCGAGGATATTATTGTTATATTTTGCACAATGGCGAGGATATAATATCTTATTTTTTTGCACAATGGAGCGATTAGAATTGTTTGTTTTTATAGTGGCACAACGGCGAGGATATTAGTGTTATATTTTGCACAATGGCGAGGATATAATATCTTATTTTTTTGCACAATGGAGCGATTAGAATTGTTTGTTTTTATAGTGGCACAACGGCGAGGATATTAGTGTTATATTTTGCACAATGGCGATGATATAATATCTTATTTTTTTGCACAATGGAGCGATTAGAATTGTTTGTTTTTATAGTGGCACAATGGCGAGGATATAAATGTTATTTTTTGCACAATGGCGAGGATAGAAATAAATAATTAATTAGTTATTTAAAAATCACGAGTCACAAGCCACTACCAAAAATCAACCGAACCGATCACTAGAGAAGCCAAACTGAGAATGACGAATGAGAATGAAAATGAGGGATGTAAAGGCGATAGCCAATAGTATCCATGCATGTGTAAAATAATTCTGTGTATTCATATCATTTTCACATTAAACATATCAAAGCTACATTGATTAATGTTAAAACTACATTTCTTAAATGTGAAAACTACATTATTAATGTGAAAATGACATTTAAGAGTTGGTGCAAAATGTCAATTTCACATTATTACTATCTAAACTACGTTTGTAATGTACAAACAACATTTTTTTTGCGATACATTTTTTTGTTCGTGCACACAGGGATGTCGTTGGTAAAGCAATAGCTGCCAGGGTTGATAAAAATCATGATTTTTTTGTTTCTGACAGATTTTTTTGATTTTTTTCTGTATTCGCAAGATATCTGTCTTATTTTTCTTCGTACATGATAGTTTTATTTTAACTTACCGCCCCGTACTAAAAATATGACTCTTCTTATTGAAGACCGCATTTATATGTATAGATTGACAGCTGAAGAAGAAAACACAGCCCTTGAGTATGCCCAAAGCAAATACGCGGAGAGAGGAGCCTTTGATAATAAAATTCAAAACCAAGACTCAACCTTTTAAAAAAGTCTTGTATTCAAAAATCAGTCTCAGTTGAGTACAAAAACAAATGATGAGCTTGGCCAGTTTATGCCTTACTTTGACCAGTTGCTTTCAGCTGTAACATCATCTGCGTCTGTGGAAAGGATATTTCCTACATTTGACTTGGTTCAGTCTTAGCTACGAAACAAGCTGTGGAATGAAAAGGCAGCAAAACTGGTGTTTCCTTTTAAAGATTTTAACAATGAACAAATTAATTATTTTCAATTTGCTTTGAAGTGCGAGTTTTCAGTTTTTTTTTTAAATTTATTTTTTAAAGTTCCTAATTAAAAAATTTGATAATTTTAAGCTGCGTAGAAAAAAAGGTTTTCTCTTTAGTGTTTCTGTCTAAATTTTGTTGAAAAAAATCAATTTTGATTTAAATCATGATTTTTTTCAAAAATATCATTTGATTTAAATCATTGATTTCTGGAACTCGTTAAAATTTTAGCCTGTGGCTAATTAATTATGCATGTTTCGTTTTCAGAATTTTGTTTCGCTACTGTGTCACAAAGAAATATAGAAAAAAAGTAGTTTTTGGTAGTTTTTAGGCTGTTGCGGCGCGGCGGGAAAATATAAAAAAATCTCTTTGATGTGGAAAGCCGAAAATTGTGGACCATAGCTCCATGATCTATGTATAAGGGAAAACCCTTCCTACTGGTCATTTGCTAAGACATGGCGCCGGAACAGCAAAATATTCGCGTACACAAAGGAGGTACTTAAAAGGATTGTTTTTTAGATGGTGTAAATGTGCTTAAAAGAATTGTGATTTATTTGTTGTTGTTTTTAATTGTATACTTCTATCCTTTGACAAGACCGCAGGCAGGCATCAGAATGCACGATCAACCAAACAACAACAAAAGCATAATGAATTTGTGTAGCGCATTTACACCATCAAAAAAACCAGAAGGTATTTAAAGTACCATGCTGTGTTTTACGAATATTTTGCTCTTCTGGCGGCGGAAGGCGGCTCATGCCGCTGCGGACTCATGGCGCGCCAAATGGTGGAAAACTATCGAGAATTATTTTTTTTCCTTAGTACTTTGTGACGCACAATTGCGAAATACATAAATTCAATTCTGAACGCGAAAGGGTTATGAAAACTATACGGAAACAACAAAGAAAAAGTCCTACCTACTCTCATACCAAAAATAATAAGTAGTAGGTAGTAGAAAAAGGAGTTGAATGAAAACTAGCATTATTTAAAGAGAAAAAACAATACATTATGCCTTATGCCTTATTGAAATCATTCAAATGAAAAAGCAAAAGCAAAAATCAATCGAAAACTTAAATTTGTAGGTAGATACAGTGGTTGTCACATTTGACAATTTTTGTTAACCAAAGTCAAATCATTCTTTTTGACGCTATAGTCGTGTTTTCGTGAGTTTACTTATCAAAAAAACTCACAAAAACATCCAAATTCATTCTAGTTGGAACACTTTTACATTCTATAGTTTCACATTGTTTCAAAACACTCCCAGTAAGATTGTAAAGGGTTTTCCAATAAGAGGTGTTATTTTGAATAGCCCGCTATTTCGGTAGCTGTCTTTTTTGACATTTGACATTAATAAAAATGGAACGATACACGCTTCCACAACGCATTGAAATTATTAAAATTCACTATAAAAATGGTGAAAATTGGCAGAGACGGTTCGTAAAACTACCATTTTTGTTTTTGGCTGATGTTGTGTTCCATTATTAACGGCATACCTTCTTCTTTATAATGAAATAAACATCCGATCATTTATCTCAAAAAATGCCATTTTTCTTTGAATATCAAAATAACACCTCTTATTGGAAAACCATATATTAGGATGTATGTTAGATTTTCTTTCAACGATGTAGAATTTACGTTTTCAATTTCATATCAATTTTACATTTTCAACATCAAAATCTTGGCTCCCAGACGCTAAAATTTGGCGGCTAAAAATTCTTTCTATATTATTCATTTCATTTTGACATTAAAAATCAAAATTAAATGTCAAAACTACATTGATGAACATGCAACAATGCAGAATTAACATTATTTTCATTTTCATATCAATTTTACATTTTCAACATCAAATCCTTGGCTCCCAGTCACTAAAATTTGGCGGCTAAAAATCAGTTTTGTTATTCATTTCATTTTGACATTAAAAATGTCAAAACAACATTGATGAACATTATCAATGCAGAATTAACATTATTTGCATTTTCATATCAATTTTACATTTTCAACATCAAAATCTTGGCTCCCAGACGCTAAAATTTGGCGGCTAAAAATTCTTTCTATATTATTCATTTCATTTTGACATTAAAAATCAAAATTAAATGTCAAAACTACATTGATGAACATGCAACAATGCAGAATTAACATTATTTGCATTTTCATATCAATTTTACATTTTCAACATCAAAATATTTCAAACGATGTAGAATTTACGTTTTCAATTTCATATCAATTTTACATTTTCGAAGATTATTTTCATTTTCATATCAATTTTACATTTTCAACATCAAAAACCTTTCAAACAGTGTAGAATTAACATTTTAATCTTTTACATTTTCATATCAATTTTACATTTTCGAAATCGAAATCTTAAAATAATGTAGAATTAGCATTTAATTTGTGTATTTACATTAAAAAACTGTACAATTGATATGAACTATTTTCGAAAAAGATTTGATATGATTTTTTGATAATGCAATGTTAATTTGCCATTGAAAAAAACAAGAAAAATGTAAGCTGAACATTTTTCAACGTTAAAAACACATTTTTTTCCGTTAAATTCAAATTTTTGAATGAAATCTGGGTTGATATGACAAAACTATCAATTATACATTTCATTTTTTTTTCAGTGTGATCATTATAAGCAGCCATCCTTTGAACATCGCGAGGTCTCCTACGGCGATTGTTGTTGTTATTGTTGTTGGGTGGTATTCTACCTCGAATTTCCCGCATTGGGTACGCCATCTTAGGCAATTGGGTTAAAGTTGAAAAATTTTTATAAAAAGCTGTCAAAAACGACGAGCTTTTATACTCGCAAGCGACCTACTCATGGCATGATCACTTCACTTTCAAATCCTTGCAATAGCGATAACTACCATGTTCCCATGGCTATGATAACTTCCATTGCTGGGGAGTCCTGCATGAAAGGACACTATGATTCGCTAATGCAAGGATCTGGTTTTTAAGCCGGTCCCTGCTGATCGTCCCCGAGGGGACGGCCTAACGGTTCGACTTACGAGGGTCCAAGAAGAACTGCCTAACGGAATGTTAAGTTTCCGTTAGCTACCTTCAGTCCCACGGTGCAAACTGCTGATTCGCCATTATTTTGTAATAGCGGGTAAAATGTCCGCTGGCATTGGCATATGCCTACTTTACTCCACTTTACTTGTGAAGAAATGCGTTACGCACCATAAAGAGGTACCCATACCTCTCCGTGTTCCGGACTCACCAAGGATTTAAACCTTATCATGGCATACCGGCTAAACCTCCAAAAGTGACTCGAAGATCACCCCCTCGGGACTATCTACATTATGGTGTGGTAGCTGTGTAGATCTAATGATCTGACTTATTTGTTTCGATGTTTTGATTTTGGGTTTGTTTGGTGGATTAAGGGGATCGGTTCCAATGAAAAGCGTTTTGTTGTTGCCCAAACACGAAGCGAATTTCTTGCTCGAGTTGAGAGTTTGGTGTTACATGCTCCTCTCTAATTCTAAAGATAGTTTTGTATATTGGCTTTAACTTAATGTTACCAATCTTTTTTAAAAAAATTTATTTTTTCTGCTGTTATGTATTTCTTTTTACACTTCTTAAAAAACGTACACAATTCATAATGTCTTTTAAAAATCATTTTTAATTTGATGACACTTTTATTTGTTTATTATATTTTTTAATTAAGGGGGTAGTAGTCTTCTTCTATAACCTTTCCTGAGTATTTCTAGTTCAGCAGCCCACTTATATGGTTTCTTCTTTCCCCGCACTGCAGTGAGGGGGCAGGCAGTTTCCATGGCTTTATTGAGGGCTGCTGTAAGCTCATCGACTTTTTGATCGAGTTCAAGAGCGCACAAGGGAGGATCAGAAAGTTCTGGTTTAATCAGACTTTTCAGAGTTGTCCTAAATTTAGCCAATCTGTTTTCCTATAATTCCGGAATTGGATCGGTATTGGGGACTCTTCATTAAGTGTGAATTGGATGTATCTATGATCGCAGAACGAGTGCTCCTTTCATACTCTCCAATTCAATATTTTATTTGAGAGATGTAACGAGACAAGAGTGATATCTAATATTTCTTGTCGATTTTTAAATGAAAGATACTGATATGGTGTGGTTAGGTTCATAACACTACCTAGTAGTTCCATTTTTATAAATTTTATTTATTTTCGTTTTTAAATTTATTTGAAGGTTCCTTTTTTTATTTTTAAATTCTATTCGTTTTTTATATTGAACAAGGCGTTATATGCTTCGTTTTGTGCCTCTAAAATAACCTGTTTGATTTTAATGGCTTTATTGACCAAATATTTTTGATTTTTCGTAATTGTACTTTCTTGTTTAATACACTTTTATTTTTATTTTCCTGCTCTATTTCTTCTTTAGTTAAATCTCTTTTCTCTTGTTTTGAGATTTTTTTTTCACTTTAATAAAATTTCACTACATTAAAATTTTCATCGTTGTTTTTCTTGGTGTCATGCTCTCCTGTTTTATGGCTGGTTTTCCTTTAAAATTCTCTCGAAATGATCGAAATGATGATGATCCTAATCACTGAATTATTTTAGTTGCACAGTCTATAATAAGATGGTGGGAGTAAAAATATATATTATTTTTTTTTCTTTTCAATGGGACTTTACTTAAAACTTTCGAACACAACTGGTAACTTTTATTTCTATTATCGATTTATTAATACACCCAAAGATTTTAGGGTTGTATTTCGACTGACATGTTTTTTAACACGATTTATTAACTCACTCAGAGGAATTTAGAGTGGAGTTTCGCGTATGAGCTAAAGTATGTTTATTTTTGTTTTTTTTTTGTGTTTTTAAATATTTAATTTAAAATTTCACCGCTGCCACCAATTTTTGTTATGCCGCGAAATAAAAGACTTGTCGATTTCTAGTTTTACCTAAATAAAAAGGCTATCTTTATTGTTTCGAGTTTTACTTAAGACTAACTTACAAAAATTAAATGTGGAAATATCAAACACAGATTTTCTCTTATACTTACATACATACATACATTTATGCTTAAACGAGATAAAAAAAGTGATGTGGTATGCATAAACATTCTGTCTTCAATTAATATGAATTTAATGATGAGACGTTTCGGTCCCCACTTGAAATATAAACAAAATAAAAACAACACTTTAAGAGTATTATGTTACTATAGATAATGTACCTATAGCAATGATTTGAACAAAGAACTCTATGATGAAGAATAAACATTCAAAACGAAAAATGTGCAGATATATATAGCAGGTCATTAGCTGATAGTCCAGGTTTCTACTAAACTCTTCCAGAATTTTGGGGCCACAATAAGAATTCGTTAAGGGTGGTAAGCAAAAAGGAAGGTGAAACTTGTTGTGGTAAAATTTACCGCAACACGGAGTCAATCATTTTTAGTACAAATAGTTTTCCGAAACACACTTTATGTTTCCTTGATCCAAGGGTTGGAGTCCGGAAGTTGTATTTGCAGGTAAAAATACAAGTTTAATATCCGATATATGTCTCAAGGAGCACTGCTGAGGTGAGTTATAATTAGAGATGCCACGAATATTCGGCAACTATTCGGTATTCGGCCTATTCGGCCATTTTTTTGCTATTCGGTATTCGGCCGAATAGTACGTACTATTCGGCCGAATACCGAATAGCAAGTCATGTAAAAAAATACACGTTATTTATTACTCAAAATTATGTATTTATTTCCAAATTACAACATTTTAGTAGTTAAAATTAATCAGTGGTAAGTTGTGATGAATAAAAACTAGCTTTTCAGCATTTTTTGGTAGCAAACGATTGCGCTTTTCATCGTAAATGTTACCAGCCTCGGAAAATAACCTCTCACTATAAACGCTACTTCCAGGCGAAGAAAGATAAACTTTAGCAAATTTCGAAAGGTTTGGGTATTGTTTTTCGTTTGCTGACCACCACTTGTAAGGATCGGCCTTCCGATCTAGGCGAACTGTTTTCAAATAAAAATCCAACTCGTTTGCCACAGCATTCTTCTCCACGTCCTCCACATCATAAGCATTTCGCATATTATCTGTAGCGACTTCTTCAAAGCAGTTCCAGAAACTGTCGTGTATTTCAACATTTTCAACAGTCTTATCATTTTCATTCAAGTTTCTTTTCTTACGCGCTGGAGAAGAATCGTCATCGGTACTACTTGGTTCATCACAACTTTTTTTTAGAGCTTCTAGAAGAATTTTTTGTTTTGCTCTTTCTGTTTGAACCAATCCTAGAAAACTTTTAAAGCGAGGATCCAGAAAAGTAGCAACCAGATATTTGTTTTTATCATCGAAGCTGAATCGCCTTTCTAGCTCGGCCTGCAGTGAGGATCTCATCGTGACTAAATTAGGTACTTTCTCGGCTGTCTCTACCTTTCCCAGATATTTTAATAAAGTTACTGAATGTGGAATTACTTCAGAGATGCAAGAGATACCTGAGCTAGTTATTTTTGTTATTTCTTCGAATGGTTTGAGGAGTTTGATACATTGTTCCAATAGTTCCCATTGAGCATGTGTCAGATTTATTAAAGTTTCATGATCTGTTATGTACAAGGAAACAACTCGCTTTTGTTCTAATAATCGCTCCATTAAATAATACGTAGAATTCCAGCATGTGCTCACATCTTGTACTAGTTGGTGGTTTGGCAAGTTAAGTTCTTCTTGAATAGATTTAAGTTTCTGCTCTGCTAAGCCAGAATGATTAAAATGGGTAACAATTCGTCTCGCAGCAGCTATCATCTGTTGTACTTCTGGTTGAGATTGTAGCGACTGATCTATAGCTCGTTGTAGTGAATGAATAAAGCACCTGCCTGAATCATATCCTGCATCCCGCACACCTTTTATCATATTAGAGCCACTATCATGGACAAGTAAATGGAGCTTGGATTGAGGAATATTCCATCTTTCTGTAATAGCATTGAGTTCTTTTGCAATATTGATACCAGAATGTGAGCCAGGAAATGATTTCATAGCTAAAACGCCATGTTCCAGAATGAACTCCGGAGATATCCAGTGCGCAGTGAAGCTCAGAAAGCTCTCGTTATTGTGCTGGCATGTCCATATATCAGATGTCACTGATAATGCTGCTGCCTGTGAAATACTGGCTTCTATTTTAGCACAAATTCTGTTGTATATATCCGGAACAATTTTCTCGGTCATGTAAGTGCGACCAGGTACTTTATAATGGGGCAAAGCATTTGCCATAAGTCTCTGAAATCCAACTCGTTCCACAAGTGACAATGGTTCGTTGTCCAAAGCAATCATTTCGCCAATCAAGTAATGATATTTTATTGATTTCGGATCATTAATGTCCCAGAGCAATTTCCTTTCTGATGTTTCCTTCAGGGTGAGCTGCCGATCTTTTGATCTGGACGTTCCAGGTTCTGCTGGCATCTTGGCATCGGTAGAAGTAGAAGTACCGCCCATGTTGCTGCCACTTGTCGATGGAACATTAATTAAAGCAGCGTATTGGTCAGCATGTTTGGTTTTAAGATGGTTTTTTAAAGAGGTTGTAGCTGTAAATAAAAAAAAACTGAAATTAATTATAATTAAATAAGTTATTTTATTTCCCTTATCTATCATATAGAAAATCAAATAAATATAGGTATATAAATAAATAATTTCTTATAAAACTTTATTCCGAAACAACTAGGGCAAATCGATCTCCTTTCTTTTGTAAGTAGGTATTTACAAATAGGTACAGTACAACAACAAGGTAAGTAAGTAGGTACGTAGTTTGACATAACCAGTTAACTTAACAAACAACCACCTACCTATACGTAAACGTATTAAGTGATTAAAACTATTTCGAAACTATTAAATTAATCTAACGTTTTACTTACTTGCTTTTTTTCCTTCTCCGCCTCTTGAGATCTTGATGCTACATAACAAACACTGGGCCAGTTTATTATTTTCACTACAAATCTCATAATATTCCCATATGGGCGATTTTTTATTAACCGGTGTCATTTTATAAGCCTTTTGACGAAAAAACAATTGAAAATGAACTAAGGAACAAACTTCTTAGCAAAATAGTACTTAAGTTTCACTTTACGTATTATTTATATACTAACAAAGCGCTCCGTGACGCGATTGAAACAAATACAAACAATATTGTCGTCGCCTGCCGCGCGAACGCAACGAGAAAAACAGGTTGTGACTTGTCTTTTCCAACTAACGCGCCCCGCCAAGCATGTACTTCGCGCCGAATATTCGGCGGCCGAATATTCGGCGCTTCGGCCGACAGCGTTGCCGAATATTCGGTATTCGGTATTCGGCCAATTCACTATTCGTGGCATCTCTAGTTATAATACGCATAAACTTCAATGCTTCCATTTTCACACACAAAAGGAATAACAAATACGAAATAATTAAACCCGAACAGAAAAGTCTGAAGCTAAGCATAATATTTTATTAATAATATTAACTGCTCAACGCAATAACAATTAAAAGTTTATGCACACGCATTTCTTTGACTTCTGATATTGTTTTGTTTGGCTGACAGTTGTCATTTGCATATTGACAGATTACTCTTGACATCCAAATTAAAAATTTAAGCCTTAAACAAAATGACCGATTCACAAAACTGCACTACCGACACAAAGTTAGACATAATTATGTCTGCCATTACAAATCTTGGCAAAGACATAAGGCATGAAATGAAACAACAAACAGAATATCGAACAAAAACTAAGCTGCATTATATGGCGTATTTTATTGGTAAATTATTAGCTAGTGCAGTAATGGAAAGTGTGAATAAAACATATGTTCACTATTATATGCACTCTTGTTTTAAATCTCCAAGTTGGTATCTGTGCAATCATACTTATGTCAAAATCAGCTGTCAACAAAAAGAATAATTACTTGAAAGAAAAAAATTAAAATGGATAACGAAACAAAAAAGGTAGAAGTTATTAAATTTTAAACTTCTTGCCAAAAATAATATGTTTTTTATTTCAGATCCTATTAGAGTATTTATTCTGCCATTATTATCCTTAGCGTCTCTGTACGCCCTCAGCAGCGTCTGCATCTTCACCACAAGATGTCGCGGTGTGAAGCCCGAGTCCTAAAAAATATTTTAAAAATTTATTAGTTAATCAAATTAAGTTCATAATCCTATTCTTACAAAGCCAGCCGCAATCATGTCTTCAACAACGCTTCCATACGCCGAACGTTTTTTCCTTGGGTGGCTAAATTGCTGTAATCTGAACTTAACAAACAAGTCGAAATCTAGTAAATTAAATGACTCCACCTCAAGACGACTAGCCATCGCCATCGTGAGGAATAGCGGCCAAAACCCTCCAAACTGCCAAATAAAAACAAGTACAAATAATACCAAAAATATTCTGAACTTATGCACATTTAGTGTATCCCCAAGAAATGAGGATACTCGTACATCCATGCCAAAAAGGTCATTTGACAGATCTAAAAATTGACTAAGGTAATTACCATTAGATTGGGTCAAAGATTGGAATTTAAAAGGAATATGGTTTGAAACTGCTGGAATCGAGCCTATTGCGTTTTGAGTTTTGTCTCCATCATCTCTCAAAAGACTAGCAAAAGAAATTTTTGAGGAAAGTTTATTTGGCTGTGAGTAACGTAAAGGAATTTAATTTAAAATTTTTGCTTCTCTGGCTTCTTGGAAGACTACGTCTTTTGAGTTCGAATTTTTAATATTCCCCACAACCTCTATAGTTCGCGGGATGGTTTTTATGACAATTAATGTCTCCTTCTGTTGCAATGATAGGACATTCGCCCGGCATGTGAGCGTTTTCACATTTGACACACCTGTAAAGATCAGCACAATTTTTGACCAAATGGCCGAATTTTTGGCATCTCCTGCATTGGAGAGCTCCAATGTTCCCCTTGGGTTTTTCCCATTTATCTTTAAAGTTAATTTAAACTAACTATGTCGCTGGCCACCTTACCTGGCAGCAGTCTAACCAGAAAGAGGTCGAGTACCCGTTTACTCGCCATTGATCGCATGGTGCTAAACACTGACACCTGTTGTACAGTATCGGGCATCATTGAATTGATCTCGCCCTCAATCTCGTCGGGATCAAAACCCGAATTTAAGCCTCGTAAGACTATGTTTACAGTCTTATTTTCTTTCAGGGTGAAAGAATGAGCCTAGATATTTTGGGTTTTCTTTAAAATTAACCATCAGCTGCCGATAACCCTCAGGTTCGTTAACGTATAATTTGCAGATGTTATTACTGCCCTGCCTAATAGAAATGAAACAAATGTATTTATTTTGTATTTTTAATTTTTGTCAATGAAACAAATGTATTTATTTTGTATCTTTAATTTTTGTCAATGAAACAAATGTACTTATTTTGTATCTTTATTTTCGTATCAACTCGAAAACTTTATACGAACGAAGCCTTTATACGACCGAAGCCTCTGACGAATCAATTTCAACTTGCTTTATCATTTATTATTAAGTCACCACGAAGTATACAAAGTGCATACTTTGCGATTATTAATTAGTTCTTCCAACCTCAATATAAACAAAATATGATGAACTCAGATTTTGTTTAATTTGCAGTTCATATCGATTGCTAACTGTTTATTTACTTTGCGCGTGCGATTGTGAAATACAAAATATGCTGAATGCATATTTTGTGGAAAAAAAAGAAAAGAAACAACAAAAAGAATTAAATGATATTATTATGAGGGGTTGTGGTTAATACTATAACTCCTAATCTCGTATTCAAAATTAGCTTTTAAAGACTTTGCTTTGAGGTCAGCTGCTAGCTGTTTTGAATTAATATTTCTAAGAACTATTGGTGGGCAAAGCTGCATGCTTTTGATTGATGGATTCTCTCCGTGTTGATTATGTTTTCGGAGGTGGTGGTGTTGGCAACCTCTTCCTTCGTTGACTCATATGATATATGCGATTTCAAAAACTTTATATCTTTTCCATTTTCATCACTTATTCATTACCTCTTTTGAACTTTGGTTTCCACACTCTTTTCCAGTCTCTGCGAGCTCTTATTTTATTTTTAATTTATTTGTTCCTGAAATTTTCTTCCTTTTTTTTCTATGACCGTTTAAAAAAATTTTTGAATTGATCAAAATTGGTCAACGGGTATCTGTTGCCTTATTTGAAAAAAGTCTGTCTTGCGGCTTGTCGATTTGAAAAAGAAAGAGATTTAAAAAAAATTCTTTTTCTTTCGGCCGACACTTTACCTTTTAACATTTTGTGCTGAATTAGCAAATAAAATTCAGCCAAACAGCTAAAATAAGTTTTCTCTGAATACATTTATTACAATATTATCCCCATTCTCCCAAAAGCAATACCACTCATTTATCTCACTGAGATTTCTCTTTTCAGTGTCCCAATTCCCTATTCTCTGAACCTATCCTTAGCACAATTATCGACCTACACTACCGACTCGCAATATCGTAGCTTTCGATCTTGTATATGTCACTTTGACAAGTCAAGATTCACAATCAGACTCATTTTTTGTTTGTTTACGTTGGTCGTCGTCGTCGGTTTTCTTTAATTTTTTATCTCGTCATGTTTTGTATATTTAATAAATAAATACATATTCAGTCGCGAATGCAAATTGTAACATTTTATGTAAAACTTAAGTAAAAAACATTATGCTTTTTTATAAATGGTATTACCACTTGTAATTTGCATTGTGCTGGCGGTCCCCACAATACGACGGTATGGGGTATGAAGATTGAATCCTATGACAAGTGGTGGTGATCATTTTCATTCTAGTCTTACTGCCGTCTGATTCATGTTACTAAAAGATGTTAAAAGGAAGAAATTAAACTACTTCCTAGCATATACACAGTGCCCAGTCACAAAACGCTCAGCAATGAGCAATTTTGCACCTTCAAAATCTTAGTGCATACACAATGTTTAAAAAAATATACTGCTTCATATTTTTTAATGTTACACTTACAAAAACTGTTTAAAACTGGGCTTCTTTAAATAAAGCAGTAGTGTTTGTAACATTTCTATTTTTTGTTTTCATATTTTATTTTATTTATTGTATATATTCACTAGTTTTTTGAAAAAATGTTCAATGTTGATTTTCTGATTATTTTTAAATTCACAGATTGTATTCTGTTATTGAGTATGTCCTTTACAGATATAAAGTTTAATTTATCTCACTAAATTTTCTTAATTTGCATCTAAAATTATAGGCAGTATTATTTCATAAAATGTACGACCACAAAATATCTTATATTTCATTCTTAAATATTTAACCTGGCTAATTATCCTAATTCCTATCTAAATCTACTATCAACATTCTTTTTTCAGTATCCCAAGCATTCATTTTTATAAATCTGCAAATGGGTTGCTTTTAAGGGAAACTACTGGATTTGATAAATAAAGAGAAACTTCATTTCCCTGATAAGATTTCTTTTTCTTCTTGTGTCCATGTGTTAACTCCTTATGATTTCTAAGTTTTTGAATAGCCCTTCCGCATGCGGAGGGTTCCTGGAAATGCTGATTTTTAAACCTTCAATAATTGAAAAAAATCAATATTTATTTTTCAGCTCTCTCAATAAAACATCTTTACATTCTTTAACAATAGAAGGAGTGATACTATTCAGTTCTGTAGTTAAGCAATTAAGGAGTGGTATAATTTTGGAGATTGTTAAATACTTTTGGCACGATTATTCTCTTGTTACGTATTCAAAAGGCTTAAATACAGCAGTAAGCTCATTCAAGGTTTCCATTTCCACAGCACTTGGCAAATTTGGAGCCACTACACTATATATGCTATAAATACTTGGTATCGAATGAAAAGTATCGAGTACCTACATACTCGTATTTACTAGTATCGGAATATGTATCCCTAAGTGTGGATGGAACTTTATTGAGACATCAATTTTTAAATATGATACATGTGAACAAAAGTTATAATATTTTATTTTTGTGACATGATTCGTGCGAATTATATTTGTTCGTCACGATAAAAAGTTATGTCAAAAAATATATTTTTAAATATAAACTTTATTTTATAAATATTTTATAGACAATAGTTCTTACATAGTTTCTTACATACTACTCGGCAACTACTCCTCGACAACTCCAACTCGTGTCTACTCCTTGACAACTCCTCCTCGACAACTATTCTTTGACAACTTCTCCTCGACAACTGTTTCGAGCTCAGGAGATGAAAAAATAACCGACATTAATAACAATAAATGAAACACACAGATTTAAAGTGGAAAAGGCTCAATGCCTCCCACTGCCGCATGGCCTCGTGCGTGGCGTTGGACATCCTTTCCAGCTCGCTGGCCTTGGCTGGACCCTGCAGAGCGGGCAGCTTAAAAAACTGGGGCAGGAGCTCCCTGCAAGTGGCATACTTCCTGGTAAAGATCTCGTTCATACGCTGCCAGGCCTCGCAGTAATTTGTCTCTGTCAGCTGCCATTCGCCTAAGGCGCGGGCAGCCTTCCCTGTGAGGGACTCTTTTAGATAGACGAACTTGTAGGCCGGCGCGATCTTGTCATTGCTATGGATCGCCGCCACAAACCTATCCCTGAAGCCCTGCCATTTGGTGATGCTGGAATCAAACTCGCCCCACGTATTCTTTACATCATGCTGGGCGAATGGCAATGACACCTGTACGGCAATTGGCCCCTCTCGCTTCTCATTGGGATCTCTTTCTCGCTGGAGCTCCTTCAGCATAGCACAGGCCATGAAGAAAAGCTCCTCTGTCTCTGCTACCCGTCGCTCGACTGAAGCCATCGTGATAATGTCTTTACGACCGGCAAGTAGCCGCTCCACCTCGTTCCATGACTCACGGAGCCCCTCCAGTCTCACGCGCAATCCCTCCACAGGATACTCCTTGGCTTGGGTTGACTTGCAGAAGGCAGTCATCCTGTGGATGGAGTTTATCGCCGCTTAGAAGCGATACTCCAAATCATCAATTCTCTTTTGTTTTCTTTTCCCTGATAATATAGATTTATTAAATCTTAAACGCCTTGTTGTTTTTTTTCCCAATCAACCAGCCACGCTATTTGTACTTTGTACTTTATCGCTTGGAAGTCACACACAGAATGAGAACGAGTGGAAAATTTTCATCCACCGTCGCTGCGCACACAGATTATATACCTATTATATACCTACCCTGTGTGGTGTGTGTCTCTCGCTTAGTCGGCGCCGTGGTGGCAGCTGTACAATGCACATGCCCGTTAGCCTTATGTACATTCTCTCTCTCGCTTCTCGGGTTGTGTATAGAAAAATTGCCTGTCGGGACATGTCTATCTCTATGCATATACCATGGTGGTTGATTTTTCTTTTCGCTGCGCTGTGTCGCAACTCTCTCGTTAAATAAAATATATAAGGCGACTTACCATTCACGTAAGGGAATTCTTATGTAAAATTTAACATGAAATGTACCTATCTCTTGGCGTACGTGACCATTTGCCCATAGCCAAATTTAATTCTTTCTTCTTTTAAATCCTGAAACAAAATTAATCAAGATTGTTCTTACCAAATAAATATTGTGCGAATTATTATTGAATTCAGCACTCTTTCTCCATTTCGCTTCTCTATTTTTCATTTTCACAGCACAAAAGGCAAACATTTATCTCTAAAAAACGCACATCACGGTTAAGAAAATTGAAGCAAACAAAAAATCACTGGAAACTATTCGTCTCGAATGACCAAGTGTTTCGAGCTCAGGAGATGAAAAAATAACCGACATTAATAACAATAAATGAAACCACAGATTTAAAGTGGAAAAGGCTCAATGCCAAAAAACCACTGTCTAGCACTATTTATTGTACCGCTCGCTTCACTGGTTACATTTCAACTGATTAATTCAAATGTAAATTTCCCTTTTGTAAGAAGGGAAATTCTCAAAAGCTGTCTCAAACATCGAACTGAAACTCATTCAGCTTTTAGCTCGATACATGAGCTTCAGTTCGATACAACAACTACTCACTACTCCTTCTGTGTTCCCTCTATTTATATCATTATCCTAATGAGTCGGTTTTCTTGTCCTCAGGGTTTATGGTGGTGTTGGTTAATTACTTTTATCTTATTTATTATCCTGTTTGTTGTATTTTGTCCTCTTAGAGCCCCAGCAGACTGCAGACTTTTTATCGGCTGGTAGTTTGGTCGGCTTCTTAATCAGTATGGAGAGGAATGCATATACGCACACTACAGCGATTCAGTATCGGCCGATAAGAAAGTTTGATGGGCTACCCGATTACATTCAAATTAATCTGTCGGCCAACTGTCGGCTACACGGCTGCGCATACATGACGATTGTTTAGTCGGCCGATAGTTCAGTTCGCTCTGTGGTTTGGCGTCGTGTGCGTGTATTTTGAATATGGCGTCGCCCAAGTCACAATTGTTGATTCGAGAATAGTCGGCTGACTGTTGGATAGTCTGCGCCCTGTTCACTAACCAAACTGTTGGCTCGGTGTGCGCACTTTCAGCCCAACCCGACCAAACTATCGGCCGATAAAAAGTCTGCAGTCTGCGGAGCTCTTACTGCTTTGGTACAGTTGAGTGTTTATAACTTGCGCCACGCACCACAAATTCATAAGATGTTGTTTATCACTTGGCATGGAAGCCATATTTCACCGCTTTCGTCATCACCCCAAGAAACATCACAAAAATTGCATTGGGTATCTCTTGAATACGGGAACTCAACAATTTCATCTTCAGAATCCTCAAACGGTATATGATGATGGCTATCATCATCCGATGATGAAGAACGGCGGCGTTTTGATGTAGATGGTTTGTCTGATTGGGTCAATTTTGGCTTCTATGTAGCTTTTTTCACTCTTTTTGTTTTGGTAGATTTTTCAGCTTTCTCAATTTGTTCCTGCAGCTGGTTTTTATAAGGGGAAGATCTTAAAACCTGTGATTCACATTCAGCCCAATTCTAAATATTCCCGGGGAAAAGAACTCCTCGGGAAACTAGTTCTCCCGAGAATAAAATTCTCCTATTTCGAATTCCCCGGGAAGACATTTTTCCCTTCGAAATCGGGAATGGGGAATTTTGATTGTCGAATCAGCTGTTCCGTATTGTTTGACAGGAAAAATAACTCGCGACAAAAATTATCATCATTCAAATTAAAAAAGTTTTAAAATGTTTTCAATCGCGGCAAGGATTTTACGTGTATAATATGAAGAAAGTGAACATGTAAAACCAAGGACTATTAGAAGATCTTTAAGAGATGTTGCGAATGCCTTGGAGTTGCCTCAGTGGCTGTAAGCATTCATTAGTTTATTCACATGTTGTCTATCTATCTAATTTTTAAAAAATAATTTTTTTCTTAGGTTTCAAAAGTATTATAGACTAAACAAGGTTTCCTTTAAAAACTTGTTAGATGACATCATGTCCAGTGAACCAACAAGAAAGCGTTTTGGAATCCCACCAATCATTAAATTGAGTGCATGTTTACGTTTTTTTGCTCAGGGAGGGTATCAAACTGGGGTCGGAAATTAAGAAAGTGTTGGTATGGCTCAACCTAGTTTCAGCCAGGTGCTAGCTGAAGTACTTGAAGTTTAAAAGGAGCAATTATGTCCACAGTGGATAAAACTACCTAAAACAGTTGCAGAAAAAAGAAATATAGCCTTGGCATTCATACGAAAAATAATTTTCCTCGAATTATTGGTTGTGTTGACGGAACGCACGTTCAGATCATTGTCCCCTCTGAAAACAGGTACTTATTTTATAATAGAAAAGGGAAATATAGCCTTAATGTCATGCTCCTTTGTGACAATGAACTAAGAATTTCGTACGTCGATGCTTCCCATCCATATGCGGAAAGTTTTTGTTCTCTGTTTGGCCCATCGCCAGTACCATTTCTAGCCTTAAGGTTTGTAGCAGCCTTAGCTCAAACATATTTTTTTTTTATCACTTCACACCTAAAATAATAACACGCACTTCTTAATAATAAATTATCGAACTTTCGTTTAAAAAATTTACCCTTTTCCATTCTGATATGTTTTTGCTTGGTTGCCCAGATGAATTTAAAGCATTTTCAGCCGTATGCCAAAACAATAACACCTCCTCCATGCTTCCTTTATGGAAGCACAAGCAATATCGCGGCGAACTTCCATCAAACTCAAGAGAATTTGAAGCTGGCACTCGTTTGTTGTTTTAGACCTAAAAAAAACTCAAATTTTAACATTTATTGCTTTTAAAAATAAATAAAATCCTACATTTTGATTAAACTCCCCACCAAATTTATCGGGAAGAAACTAGCGCCAAATACATTTTTTATTTCCCTTCTACCTTTGAATGCCTACTTTTTTCTCGGAGTATTTTTTCCCACATTCGAAGTTAGTTTATAATAAGGGAAAATAGAAAAGGGAACAAAATTCCCGGAAATTTAGAATATGAGAGAAGGGAAATATTTCCCTGGGAATTTTCATTTAGAATTGGGCTGATTTTCTTCCTCTGTTAGTTTTAGGCATCCTCTTTTATTTTGGTGGAGGAGAAATTTCCCATGGAGTAACGTGTTCTTAGTTTATCTGATTGTCAAGGCTTTAAGCTTTTACGTGTTCTTCACTATTTATCTGATTGTCAAGGCCTTGGGGATGTTTTTTTTCAGCGATTTGGAATACTAGGCTCCGTAAATCATATCTAGTAAGACCCCAAAAGCGATTTTCCATTTCATGCAAATATTGCACCAGTTCTTCTTCTATTTCATAGTAAAAACATGTTTCCGCCCCAAGGGTGTAGATAAAAGTTCACTTATTGTCTTACCACTCCGTGCCATCCGTTGTAAGGTTGATTTTGGAACATCAAATTTTTTAGAGGCCAACAAAACACCCATTTCTCTTTTTTGGATTGCCTCCAATGCTTTTTTCTATTATTTGGATCATATTTTCTCACTGGAACTCCTTTTTTGGCATTTTTAAACAACCCTCTTCAAAGTACTCCACATCAGCCGAAAAGCACAAAATGAATAAAATTAACACTAACTCACTTAATATTTCGATAGATCACCATTTCATAAAACAGACAAAAAAAAAGAGTTCTAAAAAAATTTGTTCTTACCTCACAAACTTTATTCTCGGAACCAAAACTAAAATCGACTGCACTCCACAACAAATAAAGTCAAACTGCGCAAAACATTTTACCTCTGCGCACGTGGCAATGTCTGTGTTAGTAAGCTAATGGATGACAAACAAACGACAACTCGTTCTTGCTCAGAAGAGCGAATACAGTGGTGCTCCACATTATCCGACCACTCCACATTACCCGAACTTACTCTAGTATTTCTTTTTTTTTTCAAATTTTATTTAATGTATTTATATAAAAAAGGATGCCAAAATATTGAAATTAAGCTTTCAAAAAATTAATAAAAATAAATATAAAATTTAATATAAGAGCAGATTAATAAAAAAGGCGCTTGGTTTTACCAAGAAGGTTAATTAAAGAAGAAAAGGGTATAATTTATTAAATTCAGAAATGAAGTTAAGTGAATGTGTTCAAAGTACAATACATGAAAGCTTTTAGATTATAGGTTGGTGGCTGACTTCAGTGCCACATATGTACATATATACGAAATATTGTAACTCCAATATTTAAAGTTTCAAGTGCCAATTGATAAATATTCTCACTTAAAACAAAAAATTAAAACGCAAAAAAACAATAAAACACTTCCCTAAACAGCTATAACAAATAAAACAACACCAACAAGAAATTCCTCAAGAAAAAAGGAGTCCCACGTTGGGCGCCAATTGTTGCCAAAAAATATCACAACATGATGTGTCAAATATTTTCAATGCCATCTAGGGCCAACCACCAGTTCGTCACGAACTTATTTTATTTTTTCTTAAATTGGCTAATTATTCTAATTCTTATCTAAATTTACTATCCAAATTCTTTTTTCAGTATCCCAAGCATTCATTTTTATAAATCTGAATAGCAACCTGCAAAATATGTAAATCAAAAAAACAAGCCCATTTCTCAAACAGTCCTTTTTACATATGATACTCGTATATGTGAAAAAAAGTTATAAAGCTTTATTTACAAAGTGTGATTCGTGTTCCACCCCGTCCTTTAAAATTGGTTTTAACTCTCGCCTTTAAAGTTATTAACGGGGGTTGGAAGTTGGGCTGTTTTTTAGCTTGTGGATCTATGTTACTAGCTATTACTACTGTAATAATCTCTTTTTCTTTATCAAAATTAAACACGGAAGCGTTAGCACAATTTCGAGTTACTTTAGACGAA
Organism: Eupeodes latifasciatus; assembly: GCA_920104205.1. Taxonomy (NCBI): domain Eukaryota; kingdom Metazoa; phylum Arthropoda; class Insecta; order Diptera; family Syrphidae; genus Eupeodes; species Eupeodes latifasciatus. Next base: position 128,428,655 of record OV049926.1, on the reverse strand, counting down.
TTGTGTTTTTCTTTTATATTAACTAAATTGATTCGTTGAATCGAAATAGTTTCTACACTATTTATCTCTGTTTGGTTAACACTCTTTTATCCTATCTCTTTTTTCTTTCCCACCTCGAATCCCGGTTCCTTAATTTAATTTTACATTTTTTTAAAATCTATATACTTAATAATATTACACACGTTAAAACGCCAATTTGCACATTTAAAAATTTAGTTATTTAATTAAAATTATGAAACGATCTTCTTTACGTCAAATATTTTGAAAAGGAAAAATACGTTGCAACATTTTGTATGTGGTGTTATTATTTATAGAGTTGTTTTTGGGGAAAAGTTAGAGTCCACCTGACTCGCCGGGAATTCGTCACGCATCAAATCTCGAGCACCTGCGTTTGTTGCTTTTGCAAAAGACAGGCAAGGTACACCAATGGTTGATGAGACGATGGTTGTCCTCAACTTTGCCAATATGATAATGATAATGGTTTGACTAATTTCAAAAATTATTTAAACCACTTTGTTTAATAAGTTAATTTAAGTTAATTTACACCCATCCAGACGAATAAATTTAATAGGTACATGGAGCCGGTTGAGCATCTTTCATTTATTTTCTAATTTTGTCTACTTTTATTGAATTTTACTCTTTTTAAAAATTTTCTTTGTTAATAAAATGTTTGATCTTATTATGTACCGATCAACCAACAACATTGTGGCTACAATACTGCACAATACTACAGGGGGCCTTGTATGTATTTCAATTCTATTCGAAAGTCATTTCCGATTCTACTTTGAAATGGTACCACCCAAGAACGTAGAATCGGATCCAGTAATGCCAATTAAGTGATGCAAATATTTTCGATTTTCGAACGAGTCTAGAATTTTTTCTATGTTGCTTTTTGTTTAAATTCGAATATCTCTTAATTTCTATTTTTCCTTCTTTTTTTTATAATTTGTACACCTTTTCGCTGGTTTCGTTTTGTATATTTTAAAATTCCATTTAAATTTTAATTCATGTTCTTCAATAAATCATTTGTACTACTTTGGAACACAATTTGATTTTCAACTTGTCTTTCTAAAAGAGTTTCCTGTCGTCTTTTTGGTTGAGTTTTTAGTTGAGAGGTATTGCAAACATTCGAACTATTTTGTTCAACTATTTCTCCATCATAAATAACAAGTGTTTAAAAATGTACAATAAATTACTTACTATTTTTATCAAATTTCTGCTCCGGTCGGCGTTCATACAAAAAGTGTTAACTGTTTTTGTTGATTGCCTATTAAAAAAAAGATAAGTAATTAAATGATAATTTTAAATCGAATAAATTAATTTGTATCTATATTTACTCAAATTTTTGCTGCGTAATATTCTCTAACAACATTCTTGCAAACACTTTTGTTGTCGAATGAATAAGAACAAAATCGAACTGTTTTGCTATCGACTTTCAGATTAGGTAATTCCCCGAATTGCCAATAGAAACAAAAGAGAAAGTTGGCACTACTGGACCTGTTCGACTTTCGTAAAAAAAAACTTGCGAATAGAAATACGGAATACCGATTTTCCGAATTCGAACAGTTTCATTGTAGAATGGAAATACATACTAGGCCCCCAAGGAAGGTATTGACTCGCGAATAGAATGCTTCTTTTAATCAATGGGTGCACCAGAGCTAATGGAGTTCATTTGCTGGAGATTAGTTTATATTGAATGTTATTTATTATTTTAATTTATTATTAGATGTTAAGTTTTAGGATAGACAAACAGATAGACAGCTCCCTATTTAACATTTTTTTAAGGAAAATTTAGATTTTATTGATAGTAAATTGTTATACATAAATGTTGCCAGAACTTTCAAATAAGTTGAATATAACAGAGATAAGGATTAACCCATAACCTTTTATTCCTCTTTGTTTTACATTATTCTGGCTCTTCATATATACAAAAACGACAAAAAGGTAGAGTTTACCGATTAGGTAATTACTTTAAAAACATTGAAAACCAAAGCATTTTCATTAACCAATTGATTTAACAAACTAGGTCTACTTATGGAAATAAGTTCTTGTCTAAGCACATTTACATATGATGGTACGACGGACTACCCAGCATTGTACTTGTACCCATTCCCTTCATATTAACATATATTTTTTTAATTTTTATTTAATAATTTTGTATCTATTTTTTTTTTTTTTCAAACAACCACCGGAACCCATTTGAATACCTATACCATTGCCGTTGTGAAATTTTAGAAATTTATAGACGATTCGCTCTTCTATTTGAATATTTTAACGTTGAAGTCCTGTCACCGATATGCCAAAGTTTCCTACCACAAACAAAATATTTTCGTCTATGGTAAATAAAAAAGAAAAAGTAATATCCCATCCCATTTCTTAATCTAAAATCTGACATACGAATTACAGTTTCATATGGTTGCACGAACTTGTACACTCTTACATTATGTTACAGAATTATTTTCTTCTTCTTCACCAAAACACCTGCAAATTTTTCTTGCATCTGCTTTACCCTAAAACCTTATATTTTAGTCATGGGTTTTACTCTTACAAATAATACAATAAATATGCTTTTCACATAAATCCACACCAACCAAATTCACCTCCACCTACCGTATAAAAATAAAATAAGAAATTACTAGTTTATTACTATTTCGTTAGATACATTTGATTAAGTTTTAATTTAACTTTATCAAATTCGACAATGCAAAAAAACACACATTATTCTAGTTATTTTTTAATTATTAATTATTCTCCCATTAAGCGGTTTTTATTTCTTCTCCCCAACTGTCGCTTTTTCTATATCTACTATTTTATACCTACATTCATAATATATTTTTTCCATCCCATATAACAAAATCTATAGCAGTGGTTTGATTAAAAGGGATTATGGCTGTGTAAAGAAATTGACATTTAATAAAGAATATTTTATTATTATATATAGATATATGTATGTATTATAGTATAAGCAAGAAGTATAATTAAATTAAAAAAAATACATAAAATTACAATGCAATATAGAAATATTATGAAAAATAAGTTATTCCTTTGAATGATAATAAAATATAGATACTATAAATAAAAACAAAATATATTGTAAATTACACAAATATATATATATATATCTATGTAAAAGTAAAGTTCAACATTGTACTGTTTCCTATTAAAACAAAACAAAAACAAAAACAAACAAAAATTATAAGAAATTAAAACAAAAAAACAGCGAGAAAAAATAAAATTCAATATAATACAAGATACAAGATACTTATTAATTATTTATAAAATCAACTAACAATTTAAGTTTGAATGTAATTAATCTTATCAATATATATAAAGTGTATTTAAATGTTTTCTCTATAAAGTTAAACAACAACAAGAAAACATGTTCATGTTCTAATTAATTTAAATTTAAATTTTGTATCCCTATCGTAAAACTAATAAACACTATGTAGACAATAATTCCACAAAATAATGAATTTAATTTGAAATAATGTATGTACTTAAATATTTGTTTAATCATTTATTAAAGTAAGTGTATTAATATAAAAAGAAGTTTTAATTTCATTTTGTTTAAAACAAAAATAAATAGAAATTATGTTATGTTTAGTTTTGATTTCAATAAAATGTGAATTTAAAAAAATGTAAGTTATGATTTCTTTTCTTTAGAATTGAGTTTAAAACAACAATTTGTGTCGAAAAGTTCTTATCTAAGATCAAAATTTCATATGCAGGTAAGTCCTCTCCAGCGATACGATTTTCAAACAGGGATAAAATCGCGAATTGTCTTGAAAGCTATTGTATTTAACCAGCCTAAAAGTAGGCATGTAATACTAATTATCTATAGTTAAGGGTTGTGCTTACACTAAGCTTAGACATCTACTTTTAAAGAAAGTACTAAAAAAGCATACAAAACTGTGGTTCGAAGCTTAGATAAAAGGATTTGGTCTAAGATATAATATCCCATTTTTGGGAACTGCCAGTTGGAATTTCTTTTGTATAAATATTTCAATTTAAGGTTGGGATAAAATCCAATATCAAATGTGGGCACGAGTACGATAACTTTGGCGCCACTTTGACCTCCAATAGTAAAAAATGCTTGTTTTTAACTGTTCTATACAAATCCGTCATTAAACTTTGTCGCTAAAGTTAACGTACTCTCCCCCAAATGTGGCATTGGCTGTGTGGAATGGCGCGCTATAATACTGCATGAACCAGAGGCCATACAAATTCATTTCATCAATTTCAGTCCCACAGAAAAGGCAACACTCTCAAAATGAGACACCTATTGAAAATTGAGTGATCCCATGAATTAGAATATGCGTCAAAATAAGCTAAAGTATTCCACACCCCTTCAAATAAACCACACCCCTTAAATAAGACACGCACCTTGAAAACCACACCCTTAAAATAAACCACGTCCCTTAAACAAGCCACGTCCCTTAAACAAGGCACACCCCTTAAATAAGCCACTCCCCTTAAATAAGGAACACCCCTGAAATAAGCCCCGCCCACAACCAGCCCCAAATACACCAAGCTTCTTAAAAGAGCCAAAATAAGCCATGCAAGGGGGACCATCATTTCAACGACTAAATGCTGGAAATTCATTCGATTTTAAGTTCAATCATTTTTAAAACACTTTTTTGACGCTTGTGGGTTACGTAAAATAATGTTTTATACACCAAAATTACCGTTAATTGGTCACAAAAATCATAAGATTTAATTTTTGAAAATCGGTTGGAAAATAGATTTTAAAATAGTTATTTTCTGAAAAACTCGACTTTTTTCTTCTTACACCCAATAACTCCATTAAATTGCATTCAAAATGTGTGTAATAAATTTTCCTTTCAATAGACACCCCAATTATGAAAATCGGCTTCCTATTTCCCAGTTTATAACAACATTTGCGCCGATGAAACGAAAAAAAAGGAATTTTTCATACATCTGTATGAAAATTGGAATCCAACAGTTGCAATGAATATATGCATTATGCGACAAAAGTCATTTTAAGGGACGTTTTTTTGTGAGGAATTCAAATCCGTTGACTATTTTACGCTAGCAACTCCCGTTTTCATAGTTTTGTAATGACAAAAAAAAGGAACATTTAAAAAAACAAGCCACTTGCCTTAGGCAATGCCCGTAAAATTGGCGACGGGCCTTAAATAAGCCACGCCCTCAATTTAGATCACGCCCTTATTTAAGGCCACGTCACATATTAGGCTACGCCACGTTAATAATCCACGTTCACAAGAAAAAAGCAAAAGCCTTAAGGAGGCGATGACTTCCCAAAAATACGCCACGCCATACGTCTGTGCCCACCGTGCAACAACCATCAGTATTTTAGTATTTATTGGATGTGTTCAATCTCAGATAGATAGGGTATCCGAATATCTTTTTGTTAGTGTTTTACTTGTAAAAAACAGCTGATCCAAAACAGCTGGGTTGCCAACCATACAGAATAGGTGATTCAACATGTGCTGGAATTTGAAGGAACTTGAAAATTGATTCAAAATTTTTATATTTTTTCGGTAAAAATCCGTCGAATTATAATACAATCATTTTCGACCTCAAAATCAAAACTACAAAAATCCATCAGTAAAATTTTTGTTTTATATTTTTGAACATGTTATTGTTTTATTTTCAGAAAAAAATGAATTCTAATGCCATTTTTTTTTTTTCAAAAAGAAAAAATGCATTCGAAACTAAATTTATTTCGTAAATACGTTTTAAGAATTTTAATGATGAAATTAAATTTTTACTGAACAGCTGACTGTAAAATGCTAACAAAACTCTATTTACTTTAACTGATAGCGTTCCAATATACATATCAACAGCAAAAAGGAGATGCGAAGCTCGTGGATATGTTTTAACTACCTTAAAATTAGTAAAGTAAATTTACTGATTGCTATAAACGCTCATCAGTAAAGCATTTCAGATTTCTGCTGTTTCAATTTTTACTGATGGATTTTACTGACAGCTATAACCCCTTTTGTATCTAACTCGTTCAATAAGGTATCTAAGATTCCACATTTCCAGGATAGCCTATCCAACTCGAGAACGAACACAGCCCTTGAGGTGACATAATACTGACTTTCTGTCAAGATTTTGAGTGGGAATCAGCTGTCAGTGTCAAAATAAACTACAACTTAAATTGAAAAATTCCTTGAAAACAAAAAATGGATGCTTGAAAATGTGCTTACCATTGTAGACAAAAGTTATTTTTTTAAAAAAAGTTCTCAAGCTCTTAAAAAATCACCCATTATATTAAACAATGTCTTCTTTTCAATGGAGGACAATAAATACATAATGGGTGATTTTTTAAGAGCTTGAGAACTTTTTTAAAAAAAAAAAACGCATAAAATTTGCGTAAAGCGCGAAACACATTTCGAACCGAACACTGATTTTGGTAATAAAATTCAATGATTTGCAAGCGTTGCTCGTTAGTAAGTCTATTCATGATGAAATGTCAAAGCATACTGAGCATCTTTCTCTTTGACACCATGTCTGAAATCCCGCGTGATCTGTCAAATACTAATGCATGAAAATCCTAACCTCAAAAAAATCACCCGATACTTCTTTACAAATGAGAATGACTGTCGTTCTGACTGGGAATCACAATAAACATCCTAAAATTGTACCTGTGGCGTGACTGTTGACTGTGCGTAGGACTCTAAGGTTCAATCCCTTCAAGCTTGTGCCATCTAAATTTTTTTTCATGGGGAGGAATTGACAAATCCTCCAAAAGTAATTCTTGTCATAAAAAGTGCTTCTTATCATAAAAAGTGCTTCATCAAATTAGCCGTTCGGATTCGGCTTCAAACTGTAGGTCAGGAATGGTAATTTGACGATCATAAAGAAATATATCTTGTAACTTCTTTAAATCAAATTCCTATAATTCTGATAGTGTAGGTTCCGTAAAAAACATTTGTTACCCCACGATTTCAGTTGTTTTAATAAGTATCTACATATGTATGAATGTTCTATTATGATAATACCAAACCACGTGGTTCGTCACATCAAAACACATGCGTCAAAGGGTTAAAGAAAACGAAATTACCTACGTAACATTTAAGGCCGACCAACTTACACGTAAGTATAGAGGTAGTATGTACTTAATATAGAATTATAAGAATTAAGTTAAAGGCAACAGGCAGAACGAGGATAGCCACAAGCGAGAACTCTTAAAGAATTTATGAGTCATGACTCATGAGGTTTGCATGCGTATTCGCTCCGCTATCGTGTGTTTGTTTACCTTTATATTAGCTTCTTTTTTCCTATTTTCCTTACCATGTTTTACCAGAATCTGGAGTCAAAATAATAAGTGCCAAGAAAGAACGATAGAACGTATAGGTGCATCCCAACGTACATACCTTAATACTCGTTTAAGAAAGGCATAACTAAATCAACGACTCTGTACAGAATGTTTTGATGTGTCATGATCATGAACAAAAAATGCCACAATAACATAAAATGTTTCTTTGGACTGGAATTGATAGTGTTTAATAACTGCCTTATCTATGCCTCTGTTGTATCTATAAATGAAGATCGGTATAATGTCATATTTATTATTGAAATGATAAAATTGTTATCATTTATTTAAAAAAATTAATGCTACAAGAAACGCCAATATGTCAAATTTCTTTTTTCTGTTCTTTTTCGAACAATTTTTAACTTTTGTGGATATGTCAAAAAAAAAAAGAAGAAATTGTTCCAGCGTCGTCGTTGGGCAGGTTCGGGCGACATAAGGGACTTGAAAGTAAGGCAAGTTTATAGTTTCTAATTGGCCAGCTGCCAAAGAATTGCCTTCCAATTAAGGTAACTTTATTGGAAAGTTGACAGGTAAGTTAGTCAAGAAAAATCTAGATAACTATCAAGTCAAGTCTACTTGCATACATATGTCAAAATGACAGTTTATCATGTTTTCTATTCAACTGAAAGGTGAACTTTAATATTCTATTATTTATTTATTTTCTGCACAATTCCATTTAATGTTTTGTAAGTATGTAAGTAATATTTTTTTACAATACAAAATAAAAATCGCGATGGACTTGTAGCTTACCTGAGGAGTGTTTTGCAGACAATAATGTTTTTGGTAGTTTTTTTTACGATGAACTAAAGATAGAGGTTAGTAAAGTAAAGACCTGAGTTTTAAATGTATGACATTTGAAAAACTAATTAGTTGCATTGGTTTAAATTCAAATGTTCTATAGGCTCTTTAATTAAAAACGAAATTTCTTTTTAACAAAATATTTATGTTTTTATTTTGAATCTTTTATTTCGAATGAATTTATTAAATAATTTTATTCGTCAAAACAAAATAATTAAAAACTAGATTTTAATATTATGATAAGTTTAAAGTACTCCTACAACTCGGCCATCCTGACCATTTTGATCGACCCGATCAATAACAATATTATATAATTTAATCAAAACATGAAACAGTTAATTTATATAATACAATAATACAAAGATTAATTTTAAACGAAATAAATACACAGTTAATAGCAATTTAGTAAGTACCTATAACCATTCCGAAATTAAATTTATTTTGAGAATCACGTGTGTCAACCCAACAGAAGCTTGCCCTCTAGCACCTCCAGCCGTTCCTTGTAGTACTGAATGCGTTTCTGATCGGAAAAGTTTGGCGATAGGCTTTGTGAGCTCGTCACAGGTACTTTGGCGTAAGCGGATTTTTTGGCACACTCCTCGAACTGTTCACGTATCCTGTTTAGCTTTTGGGCTTTGGTAGTTTCCCTCGAGTTGGAGAAGTCTTCTGGCTCGGTCTGAGTGTACACTGATGTTTCACTCAAGTCACCCTCAAAGACTCCGCTCTCAGTCAAACTTGTCGTATGCCAAGCTCGCAGCTTTCGTTGTGGCGAATCGTTGGGTGACGAAACTTCACTGCTGTATGGAAGGACGGTAGCAACTATTCTGAAGCTGAAGGGTGGGTGAGATGTCTGATGAACGGGATGATGAACCATAGTCCGATACTCGAGATTTGATGTATTCTAAGCTTGATGATTCTTCGCTTGAAGGCAGTGAATCGTGACCGTGAGACATTGCTTCTAGACTTTGAACAAAACCCAAAACTTGTTGAAGGTATATTTTGTCTTCTTCGTCGATGTTTGGCTTTTTGAGTATTTGACTTAAGCGTCGACGCAAATCCTCATTTGTCATGTGGTCCAATAAATTCAAATCACATATGATAAACGTTATATCACCAATATGATGATGGCTATGTGGTGACGTTACTCCAGAATCTGAAGGATCTCTGAAAATAATCGCTTCATCCGATTCCTTTCCACCAACATTGTTCCAGACATTTTTACTGCTGGGTGTGGTATTGCTCTGAAGCGACCACTTATCATTGCTCTCTTCTAATTCTAATATCCTAAATTCGAAAAGTTCGTTTTGTTCACGCAACTCATGTGTCTCATCCTGAAGCTCGATTTCCTTTTGTTCAAGTTGTTTTATCCGTTCGACTAGTTTTTGTTGATTTTTTAAATTATTTGTTGCTTCAATTGCATTCTTTTCCGATTCGAAAATTTGTTCTTTTGCTAAATTTAATTCATGTTGTAGTGTTTGATTTTCCTTTTGGATGGATTCCAAATCATTTTGTACTTTTTCAATAACTTTTGTGTAGTTTCTTATATCGTCAATCTCTTGGAAATGTTCATCATGTGAATTGCTTGTCTTAAAACTAATATTATTCTTTTCAAATTGGTCCACTGAGGATTTGATTTCTTCGTGCAATTATTCAAAATGTGTTCTTTAGAACCACAACGAAAATAGGAACCTTTTTCTCGCTTTGGATTTGGACACGAAAGTGTCCTATTTGTGAACAATTGAAACACTTTTGTTTTTTAATGTCATCATTCTTATTTAATGAAAACGAAGAAGATGGATTTCTTTTCTGATTTTTAAAATTCCGTTGAATTCGTAATTGACCATAACGATGTGACAATTCCTTGAGTTGTTGAAGGTCATTAGCTGGATACAAAACAGCAATGTCCACTGAATCATCTTCAAAGCCGGCAATTATAAATTGAATAACTTCTTTTTCATCCATGTTCGCTTGACCAGCAAGTTCTTGCATTTTCAGGATATATCCAATAATTGAAAGTTTGGATGAGCAATATTTTGTTTTTCGGAGTTCATTGATTACTTCAGATATGGTGTGCTTTCGACCAAGTTCGATAAAAAGTTTTGTCGAAAATTGGAAAAATTGGTAGAATTATCTACTCGCAAAAACAATTCAGCAGCAGAGTTCATTTTCATTAAACGTCGGACTGACCTTAAGCGAAAAACATCATCCGCACTCAATGAATCACAAACACGTTCAAAATATTTAAGCCACTTATAGCCATCATAAGTTTCGTCAAACGGATTCATTAAGTGTTGAACATCTTCAACATTTGGACAGCTGACACAGAAAAACTCTCGCTGCAATTGTTGTATACGTTGTCGTTTTTCTAATATTCTAATCTCTGTATCAAGGTTAATTTCTTCTTGTTGCGGGTTGAGCGGTTCATTTTCGGCGTCATTAAAATTGCCATCATTATCTTCATCATTTAGATGCAGTTCATTCCTTTTTTCATTATATAATTTCCTTAATTGTATAAAGGAAGCTGAACTCGAAAAAGGAATTTCGTGCTCGGTTAACCAATTTTGTATGTCTGTTTTATTCATTTTTTATTTTATATTTGTTAAAAAAAAATTGCAGTAATAGGTAGTCTTCAATCCCACTTCTGAAGTTATAGGCTCTTTAATTAAAAACGAAATTTCTTTTTAACAAAATATTTATGTTTTTATTTTGAATCTTTTATTTCGAATGAATTTATTAAATAATTTTATTCGTCAAAACAAAATAATTAAAAACTAGATTTTAATATTATGATAAGTTTAAAGTACTCCTACAGTTCAAAGAATGTAGTTGACTGCAAATGAATTGCCTTATGTTGTCTGTTTGTTGGAATTTGTTAATATCATTTTGGAACGACCACTGTTAGAAATTGTTGATATGTCAATCTATCAAAGTTGAAAAAATGTTATTAACATAACTTCAAATCGAAAATAAATAACAAAACAAAAATTGTAGCTGCTCTTAACTTTCTTAAGAATTTTAGTAAAAATTAATGAGAAAAAAAAACATTTCGTGAATTAAATTTTTAGTTTTTTTTTAATAAAAAAAAAACAAAAACAAATCCTCTTTGTTTATAAACAAATCATTTACTTTTGACAGTTCAACACTTTTAACTCAGCTCCCGAGCTGAGATGTAGATTGTTACAAATCGTAACTATTTGACATGTTAACTATGCGTTTAGGAACGATGTGATGATGTCATATACATATGTTACAAATCGTAACAATCTTAAAGTGTAGGAATGACGATAGTTAACGGTTGTTAACAATGTAAGGAAAAAGAACAGACCTAAGTCTTTGTTAATTAACAGTTGTGTAACATATAAATTCAAAATGGACTTTTTTCAAGAAGATGATAAATATTCTGTAGAAATAAATCCTTAGTTCCACTTAAAATTTCCGGCGACCTACAATTAACAAACTCATGGATGGCATCGAGTTGTCTGTGTTCATCGATTCAGTTAGTCACATAATCTTACACAAATTCAGGCTCAAATCCATCCATTAAATAGACTTGTTCAACTCAACGTGGATGTCCTCCATTCATCTAAACGACCAACGTTGAATCGATATGTTTTTCTTTTTCGTTTTGTCACTCCAATTTTCCAAGACGTTGTTTTCGGGCTGTAACTCACGGATTGCTTGGATTATATTGGCTTTTCGTGCTTTGTTGTTCTCAGCTTAAGTTTGGAAAAAATTGATCCATTGGCCACCACTCCAAAGTCTGCACCAAACAGTCAGTAGTAACCACGCTGTTTTGAGATGAAAATAAGCTTCCTCAGAAAATATAATTGAGGAAATAAAAAGTGGGAAACAGCTGTCAATGTCAAACTATGTGAACTTTTGATTTAAAAAGAAATCTCTAAATTTGACAACCTGTAAATAACAAAAAACTTCTAAACACAAAATACAAACAATTTTTTGTACAAATATCAAAAATATAATGAAAGATATATTTATTATCAAGCATCAACAACAACAAAAAAAACTAAAATGTAGACTTAAATCCATGATTTGTTTACTTTTTTAAAGTAAAATTTTAAGCTTATGCCGTTTGCTAACTAGTAAATTGCTAATTGCCTTTTATTAAAAAAACATGCATCCAAACATGTCTAAAAAGTGACAGTTCGTGATAATACACAAAGCAAATACGTTTAAACGGACCTATTAATTGGAATTCCAAACTGTTGATTGTTCCATTACATCCGCTGCTCTAATATGAATACGAGTAAGTGTACAGATGTCATATGGATTTAGAAAATTACTAAAAGTTTAAGTAGCCATTCTGTGATTTTAACTTTAGGAAATTGGTAAGAGATAGTAAGATGTTAAAATCGTTTAAAATTAGCTAAATCATCTTTTAAGATTATTAAATTGTTAAAAAAAGGCTTAAACATTTTACTAAATCGTTTAAAATTTGCGCCATTATTTATAAGCATTATTGTATTTATAAATAACCTATCGCCATTTTAAGACAACCTACGTTCTCTCACCTACTTAACTATTACTTTTGAGTTGTGACTATGTCTTTACACATTGATTGGACCTTAGCCAATTCCACTCGAGTTCGCAATACTCAAATATTAAAGCTAAGATCACCAATGTTTTAAAATTTGTTCGGTGTATATTACTATAAATGTCATATCTAGTCATTGTAATTTAATGGGCATCTTCGTTCAACTGTCATTTATTTCGAAACTTAAGTGGAACCTTAAACACAAATCATAGTTTTTGTAAAGGATCCGCCAAATAACTTTTTTTTGAAACAGGGCGCAAAACATCGAGTGTAGCTTCGGCTGTGTGGAACGTATCGCCGCCGTCCTGTTGAAACCAAATGTTGCCAATATCCTCCTCTTCAATTTTTGTGAACAAAAATTCGTTCAACATGGCCCGATAACGATCGCCATTGATTGTAACGGCCACTTCTTGCTCATTTTCGAAAAAGGGCCCAATTATGCCTCTGGACCAAAATCCGCACCAAACAGTGACTCGTTTTGGGTGTATCGGCTTTTCAATGTATGCGTGCGGATTTTCTGTGCCCCAACCCCAAATGCAACGACTTTGCTTGTTTACATAACAGCCAAGATCAAAATGAGCAAATGGAAGGATAAAACTAATTATCTGTCAAATCAGACATGAGCTAAGTGTTACCATTCACGAAATAACCACTAGTTGAAAAAAAAACTTTAGATGGCGGACCCTATTCCTTAATAAATATTAGTATCTACATTATGTTTTGTTCTACGTTCAACTGTCAATAAACATTTTGATTTAAAAAAAAAGAGGCTGGGATGCGACCCACACTGAAAACTTCCCATCCCGTCTGTCGATTTGTCTTGCTTCAAAGTTTGTAGGTTTTCGTGTTGGGTTAAAAAAGTTGTCAGTTGAATTATTCTTAAAAATTTTAAAATTACCAACAATATTTTTCATATAAAGAAATAGTTTAGTTTGAAAATCTAGTTTTGTTAAATAGATTTTTAGTGAAAAACAAATTTTTACCAATTTTAGTAGCATTTCTTAAATTTTTACTAATTAGATGAATTAAATTAATTTGAGAGATATCAAGAACCGAACATCAATTTTTACCAAATTTGCTTACTATTTCTTGTAGATTTTATTTTTTTATGAAAAAATGGACTGTTGGATTTTTATAAAAAACCATTGAATATCGAAAATTATATTTTCTGTGAAATAAAAAAAGTTTGAAGACAATGTTTTTAATTTTTGAAAAGCTATTTGAGTCGAAAGTAAATTTTTACCAAGTTTTAGTATTGTTTTTTTGTTAGGTTTTTATTTTTTGTAAAAAAACTGTCAATTAGATTTTTATCAAAATTTTACTGAATGTTGAAAACAATTTTTTTTTTAAAGATAAAAGCCAATATCTCAAAGTTTTGAAAAGATATTTGCGTCGAAAATCAATTTTTACCAACTTTTGTTAAATTTTCTTTTAAGTTTTTATTTTTTGTAAAAAAAAACTGTCAATTCGATTTTTCTCAAAATTTTACTGCATGTTGACAACATTATTTTTCAAAAGATAAAAGTAGTTAAAACCCAATATCTCAAATTTTTAAAAAGATATTTGAGTCGAAAATCAATTTTTACCAACTTTTATTAATTTTTTTGTTTAGGTTTTTATTTTTTGTAAAAAAACTGTCAATTCTATTTTTCTCAAAATTTTTCCGAATGTTGAAAACAATAATTCTTATAAGTTAAAATTCGTTGGAAGCCATAATCTCAAAATTTTTGAAAAGATATTTGAGTCGAAAATCAGTTTTTACCAACTTTTGTTAAATTTTCTTTTAAGATTTTATTTTTTGTAAGAAAACTATCAATTCGATTTTTTTCAAAATTTTACTAGATGTCAAAAACATTATTCTTCGTTGCACAAAATTGTTTTGGAGATAAAATCATTTTGTATTCGTAAAATTTTCGAGGTGATAAATTTTTTTTTCAGTTTTTTTGATTTATAAAAAAAACTGTTAACTGGATTTTTTTCAAAAAATATACTTGTTTGGTATCACGTTACAATATATTATATAAAATTTAATTCAAGTCTCTAGCATTTTTGGTTCGTAAGATATTAAGGGTTAACCAAAATTTTCACCTTTTTTTAAACTGCTATGGTAAAAAAAACACCCACGCAATTTTCTTGAGAGCCCTTTCTGCCTTATTATCTGTATAACAAAATTTATTTGAAGTCGATACCTCTTCTAGTTCTTGAGCTATGGACAACGAAAAAAACGTCGCGAACGTACGGACATACGGACGTACGGACGTACGTACACACGCACGCACAGACATCTTTCTAAAAATCTTTTATTTCGACTCTAGGGACCTTGAAACGTCGAGAAATGTCAAAATTTTCAATTTGAGAAATCGGACCCATTACAAAAACTTCCTATGGGAAGTTAAAAATTAATTGTTGACAACTTTTGGCATGTATTTGACAACTTTATGCATACGTATTTTTAAGATCTCAAATACATAGTTCCGTATTCTAGGAAACATAAACAAAATTTGTAAGGCGACATTTTTCTTTTTTGCTATCAACATTTTGAGAAAAGAATTTTTAAGATTTGATTTCTCCATAATTATTCAATAATGAACAATATTTTACAAAACATTTTATATTTTACAAAAAGGTAATATATCATAATTGTCTTCGGGAACATGAAGTGGTGGAGAGAAAGGTACATTGAACAATTAAAGTGATGAAAACTAGTTAATATATATATATACAATACAGCATGCAATAAAAAAGGAATAATCCTGAGACCCTTTAGGGTCTTCTAGTAGTCTAGTCGTATTATATCTTTATTTATATTTATACAAAAAAGGGTTCTTCTTGTAAAAAAGCATGACTGCGTTTGTTTTACCGTTATTTTTGAATATTTTTTTAACAATTTGTTTAGGAAATTGCTTGGGGAAACAGACCCCCCTCGCATGCGATTGTTTTCTTTCTTAACCCAACCTAATCGCTCTACCCTTTTGGTGCACCTTATACAAATGACACTGTATAATGAGAGATCGTGACTTAAACAATTAAAAAAACTTGAGTTTCATTTTATCCTGACCCTATTTTAAGGTTGCTGGTCTTAAACAGTTATCGCAGGTGATTTAATTGATTTTGACCTAATATGAAGATTATGAACTTCTATTTCCAACAGTTTAGGGTTACCTAGCCAAAAGTTGACATAACCTAGTGTTCCCTGCATTTAAATATATGTCAAGTCTTTGGTAAGCGTATTTAGTTATTAATGGAAGGGTATGGAATTGTCTGCGAAACAAAACCTTTGCTTTCTGTAATGGTGGGGTTTCCAACGGGATGTCGAAATTATACAATTTTTACAATATCTCTACTTTGGCGAACCTTATAACGAGACAATTGAAAATTATAAAATATGAACACCTTCCATGACATGTAACATTTTCATTTGTATTTTTATAGTTTTTTGTCAAATGCAGCTTCTAGCACAGTTAAAGGCTTTTGACACACAATTTCCTATACAAAACAGAAATATAATATTCTAACTTCAATCAGAGACCATTAATATACGTTTGAATTGAATATTGGGGTTGATTTGATTAATACACCCCAGAAAAATTCCACAACGAGAATAAAGCTAAACAAAGAAACCCTAACGAAGGTAAAAGCAATCTTAACAAAAGTAGAGTAGATTTCCAACTTATTCGTCGTATACTCTTATTCATCTACCTGTACACAATGAGATACAAAAGGAACTCTTAAAAGACACCTGATGTAGGTAAGGATTATAAATAGAATGGGTCCATTCCTTGTCTTTCTCTTTTTTGGCTTTCATCTTTGATTCTGTGAATGTGCAGAAATGCATTAGCATTGTAAATCATTTGTTGTATTTTTATGGCAATTCAAATTTTACCTACCTTTTTACTACATTTAATACAAGAATACTAAATACTAAACCAGTGATGTCACTTTACTCCACTTTACTGAGAAAATATATTGAAATGAAGTCTATAGTTTATTGATGATTTGAGAGAAGAGTGCTTTATAACTTCATTCTTCATATTATAAACGTATGTATGTATGAGAAAAGGAGACCGATTTTGAACAACATTTCTTATTGACTTAAAAGAAATTCACCACCATGAGTAAAAGAACAATTATTAAGGATGTCATCTTCTCATTGCACAGGCGCATTATTCACCATGTTGAATGACATTTAAAATAACAAGAACAACATTATTTCATTCAGATAGATTTTCAATATAGTACTTACAACCCCTTAAATGTGTCGTATGTATGTATGTATGTATATGTGCTGTGCATGTGTATATTGAATTATTTGATACTTTTCTATGAAACTTTAGGGTCTTCTAGTACTCGTATTATAACTATATTTATATATTTCTTCAATTCAAAGTTGGCAGCTTTATTTGTATGTAAGTACATATTTTATATCTCTCCCAAAAAGTTTTATGTTTGTACAACAATAGTGACATTTGGTAAGTTTTGTTTGTGTGAAGACATTTTGCGGATGAAATTTCTGAGAATTCAAGTCGATATTTTTGTTTTTCGCTTATGTTGTTAGGAGGTATGGGCTTAGGGGGTTGAAAATCGGATGTTGAGTTCTTATTTTCTATTTTTCATGCATGTGAATGGATTTGATACCAAACCAAATCTGAAAACATATCTAGATTTTTAGGAGTAGTGTAGGAGTTATTCGTACGCCAAAACATTGTCACAGAAATTAAAATGAGGTAAGGTTTAAAATAGTTTGGCATGCATTATAAACATCATACTAACTAAGAATTTTCTATTTCAAAGGAACTTTACAAAAATGTTTTTAATGCTTAAAAATTTAATTAACATTAACTTAAAGCTCCTGTAACACTTTATAAACAAACCTTTTTTGATACTAACTTATAAATGTCATATCGTCATAATAAAATATTTAATTGTGATTTTAATTTATTTGAATAATAAAATCACGACAAGTATACATACCTTCAATAAAGGTGATAAATACAATGACTGTCATGAACTAAACTTATATTATTTAATCAAACAAACTCTAAAGTGTAAGAAATTAGATATTGGAATAGACCATACATTTCAGAAGAAGTTGTCTTTTAGTGTTGATGGATATGTCAAGAATTATTCAAAAAAATAGAAGTGGATTCGGAATTAATTACAAAAATTGTTTTAGTTGAAAATTTTAATGACTTTAGAGCCATTTTTAACTCAATTCATAAATCAAACAAACATTTGAGAATCGGAACAATTAAATTTACCCTGTTTACATTAAGTGGACTTGAAAATTAAACCAAATCAAAATTGATATTTCGTTCAATGCACACAATTCGTTACACTTTATTGAAATATTTGTCATATTTTTTAGGTAACATGGAACGGAATTCAGCTTGCAGAGTTGAATCGTGCCGTCAATTTGAAAAAAAAAAAACGGAACTAGATCCGGATTCAGTTCTCTAGGGTCAATCTGTGTTTGTAAACTTCCCTCGGTATTCTCCTTGGCTCGACTTGATCGCGCTCGGGTTAAGAAGTCGAGTCGAAATCTTAGACGAAAAGGGGTTTAATTTTGAAAACCTTGATATTTTGGCCGCTGTCACTTAAAGATGTCATATTTTGTTTTATTTATAAAAATTTAACGATAGACGCTTCAATAACGAATATAAATTGGTAAAATTTAGTATGAAAAGGGTGTTATTTCTCGAGAAGGAATATCAACTTTAAATCTGATCTATGTCAACGCAATCGATTCAAACCCTTAAGATGGAATTCGTAAAAATGGAACCTCTAGTTGTTTTTATAATCTTTTTTTATAACCTTGGTTTTTTTAACAGTCTCAGTGAGTGCGAATATCTCAGTTCCTGATATTTTTAAAAAATAATTTCGTTTATAATATTCAATTTAATCTTAAAATTTAAGGCCTAGAAAGAATTAACTATAATTAACTACAGCTAAAAAGTTTTCTTAGCAAATGTAACAAGTAAATAAAATATTAAATCCCACATTTTTACATGTTTCAAATTAACTTTGAAAGACTTTTTGTACCCCAGGCTGTTATTGATGCCTTTCCAAGGCGTCAATCTTCTCCGGCTTATCTGGATAGATAAGCGACTTCACTTTAATCGCACGATCTAGAAGGCCACACCACAAGCCTACGGCAGCGGCGGCGCGGCGGCGGCGGCTCGAGATATTGCACTCATCAAAAGTTTTGTTCAATAAGTTGATTATTAGTTTAATTGCGTAAAAAAGGTCAACAATTGCAAACGTTGTTTAGGAATAAGTCTATTCGTCATAAAATGACAGCCCAAATACATTAACTTCAATCGGATATCTCAACTGAAATGACGTATAGAACTTGGTTGAACCCTATTTCAACTTGAACTTTCGAATTGCCAGTTACAAATGGAATAGCTTTGAAACTATTCAAAATTTTTCAAATTTTTTTCTCAATATCCGTCCATATTTTAACTGAACTAAACAATTAAATTAAAACTGATGGTATTGAAGGATCAGTTTCTTATATTGTATGTAAATAGTGAAAAAAAAACATTATTAACAACTTACTTCCTTTTAATTTTCTTAATGTGCTGTGCAGGTTATAAAATTATTAGAACTAACTACATTAGAATTTCTAATATAGATTTGAACTTTTAACAGCGTTAAATCCTTAACAACCAACAAAACAGAAAGAAAGTACGTGGGAAAAATTGCCCCAAAATCAGGTTGATACGAATAAAATATTGACTTTCACTATTTATAACTTCGTTTTTTTTTTTCACTTTGAATTTGATATCTGTAGATATATGTAGGTGTAGATGTACGAAGTGTAAAGGGACAAATAAGTATAGAACAATAAAGGATCCCAGTATAATCAAGCAAACATACAAAACACTGAATTGGTTATAAATGGACCCTCGTCAATTATAGGATTACCTATATATTTATGCATTTTATTCAATGGTTGACCATAAATATTTTGAGATACACCCAAATACAGTCGAAAAGTTAAAGTTGTATTAACAATTCTTGTTTAAATTTAACTGAAATTAATTCATATTACTAATATTAAAATTTGACATATAGCTTCTGTCAAAAAACTATAACTACTTTTTCCTATAATATCGTACCTACTTCAATTTTAGAAACTAAAAACAATGTGTTCAGTTAGTCATTCTTAACAATTTAAACTATTATTTAGTTTATTCAGAGTTCTTAGTGCTTGTTACTATATTAAGTCGTGTACCTTAGATAGGGTTAACCAATAAGAGAATTTATTTTGAATAGTCCGCTATTTGGGCAGCTGTCATCTTTTGACATATGACAAGTAATAACTAAAACGATACACACTTTAATGAAACATTGTAATTGTAAAAATTCAGTGAACATTTAGCAGTAACAGTTCTCAAATTTGTACAATAAGTTTCGCCAAAGTGTTATTTCTTAATCAGGTGATCACATTTAACCACTGATATCTTTTGATTTACCAGCTTTAGATTTTTTCTTTTAAGCTACTTTAAAAATAAAATCTTTGCAATTGATCAAAGATTTAAGAGATGATATTCGTGAAGTTAACAACGAAATATAGACGTACATATGCGAATTGTTCATGGGCTCCATTTGGATGGTTTCGTTTTTCACTGTCAATGTTTACAAAGAAAATAAACTTTCACTGATTCCTCTTGAAAATACTCGTTTTCTTAATATCAAAATTAAATCTCTCATCGCAAAACTCTTTTGTTGTGTTTATGACAAATAAACTTGATTTAAAGGTCATTTAAACCTTCATTATTGAATACAATTCAGCACGTCATTTGAGCTTTTATCCCACTTCTGACACTGGTGTGTGATTTACATAAACGTATATTTCTCTTTATAAAGGGTTTTTCAATTGGCGCGAGTAGATTTTGGTGCCCCGGCCCCGTGGCGCCATTTTGTTTTGGTGACATCTGTAAAATCTGTAGTTTATTATTTAGTTGCTTATGTCAAATCATCATGGAAAGTTACACGATTAAACAGCACGTTCCAATGATAAAACTTTATTATCAAAATGAGTGTTCGTTAACACAAACGTTGCGCGCATTGCGCCCATTTTACGGTAGACGTGGTGGCCCTTCACAGTCGACTCTTCAACGTTTGGTGACCAAATTTGAGACGACTGTTCGGTTGTCAATCAGCCAACACCCGTACGTTCAAGGAATACAAGATCATAAGAACTCGGCCTTTCGCAGACTTCAACTTGCTGAATCCAGGTGACCCAGGAGCTCAAAGTTCCTGACCATAGACAACGCCGTTTGTTCGCTGACTGGGCTTCGAATCGTTTGGAAGAGGACCCCAATTTTGGGTGACGAGACGCATTTTTGGATGAATGTCTGTGTTAACAAGCAAAATTGTCGTATATGGGATGACACCAACCCACGCGAGGTTCACCAGGTGATAATGCATCCTCAAAAGGTTAACGTTTGGTGTGGATTTTGGGCCGGCGGCGGTGTAATTGGTCCATACGACGTTAGTGAGGCGGTCGCCGTCAACAGCGAGCGCTACATAACTATGATAACTAATTTCTTATGGCCCAAATCGAACCATATGGACCTAGACAACATGTGGTTCCAGCAGGATGGCGCTACGTGCCACACAGGAAACGCCACGATTGACATTTTGCATGAACGATTTGAGGGTAAGGTGATCTCTCGCTGCTAGACTTTTTCCTGTGGGGTTTCTTGAAGTCGTAAGTCTATGCAAATACAAAATAATCGAACGATGCTCTAAAGGTGCACATAACACGGGCCATCGCTAAAATTCAACCGGATCTATGCGGAAGAGTCATTTGAAATTGGACCACACGGCATTTAAATTGAATGATGCCATATTCCACATTTAATGGCATACATGCGCCTTTCAAATAAAAAAATAATTTTGTTAATATACCTCATACACAGCATGTTTTATTCCATTTCAACATCTACCCGCTCTTATTGAAAACCCCTTTATAAGATTTGATCAGTTATCGATATTGCATTCATTGTATGTCATAATAGTTCCAAAACATCATTTACAACCTCCCATATCAGACTATTTGGTAGCTTCTATTCTTACCAATATTAAGGTACCTATATCCGAAAAAAACTAAAACAGGTCCCATGCATGACAGAATAGAGCCCTTCATCGGAAGATTTATGCATCCATATGAAAATGATGCCCGATGACGCAGAGCACAGAACCCTATCACCTCACCAGTCGGGGCTATCCTCTAGACGTTCTTGTTTATATGTTAACTTCACAGAAGTTGTGTTATATAATGATTTTGTTGATCAAGATCAATTTTTCGGGTATATCTTTGATAACATATATATACGAGTACATATAGATTATGGGGAAGACTTGAAGTGTATGATTTTCTACCTGTTGCTCTCTGTTGGAACACCGACCAGAACAAATATCCATTATAAAATACATAATGGTTCCCCGGTTTGATTCTAACTTAATTGTATATTCAAGAGGCTATTCGATGAGTCATCTTTGTTTGTTGGGAAGGTATCTTGGAGCCGCATCTTTGATATGTTTTTTTTTTCTCATCTAATGATAATTTATACGGTCGCGCCTATTTTGGGAAACGAAACTGTTGACTGTTATGTTTCAAGTGTTAAATAGAGATATTTATTAAAAATTTCTTTAGATACAATTATTCTAAAAAATAATAAAATTTTGTTTTTTGAATCGAGCATCTGGGGAAAAAATTAGTTTGTATTATTCACAAATAACGCTGTGAAAAACTGTAAACAAATCGAAAAACTGAAAATATGTAAAACATCTTAAAACTGTTCTTGGTCGCTCTTTTTCCTTTACTTAAATTTGAGTAAAAATTGGTTTGTAACTGTTTTTTTTTAAGCTCAAGTTCAAATTATAAAATAAAAGCCGAAATTCGAAGGGATAATTTTATATTTAAGTCCCCCATTCCCAAATACGTATGCAAGTGAAAAAAAATCTAAAAGTGGTTCTCAAAATACCAGTCAAAAACTTCTGTTAATGGTACACTGTGGCGTATGTGGAACAATTTTTTCGAAAAACAAATTATCATTCTTTTCCTAATGCTCACACTGGGTCTTTGGCATATTAAACGTAAACAAATTAGTGTGCGCTAGTAAAAAAAAGATGTAAAATTTGCATAAATATTCGGCAATTTGTAGACTTTTATAAAGTTATAACTTTATTATTTATTTAAAAAAAAAAAAAACTTTCTTACGAGTTTCACAACTTTTTTCATTGTAGATAATTTTTTGTTATTATTATTTTATTTCTATGTATGTATTTAATTTTGAAGTTAATAAGAAGAGAGATCATACGAAGACTTCAAGTTGGCAGCGCTGGCATTTGACACCTGTCAAACTCATCTGTTTCATATTGGCTGCGTTCAATCTCGTGTTGGATAGGGTATCTTGGATAGGTGGATTTTTAGATACCTTGTTGAACGAGTTGGATAGCTGTATTGAGATAGCTGTCAAAAAATAAAAACAACTTTCAGCTGTTCACAAAAAGCAGAGAAACATTTAAGCTTCGAAGTTAAAATTGTTGTAAGATAAAACATTTAATGGATAATTCAACTGATTCGTCGGACGATGATGAATTGATATGTTTGGAAGAATTTCGATCTCCGAATGAGTAGAAGTTGGTTTGCGATAACATTTTGAGTTGGTTTGTTCACAGTAGATAAAGTTTTAGCTTAGTGGTGGGAACAACGCAAGAACTTTTGTTGCATGATATATCCGTTTAGTTATCCAACGCTTCTTTAACCATTCAAGGGGCACCATTAACTAGAATAGCCAATAAATTGTGAACAAACTAGTCTTGATATCTATAACGAGTTGCTTATTAACGATTTCAAATTATTAGGATCTCTTGCACAAAGTGCAGCAAAATAAAAGAACTTTTAACATAGAGAAAAAACTGTTGTTTTTTGTTTGGATCTTGAGTAAGCAAGAAAGTTTCTTATCAGCTGGAGACAGGTTCAATTTAGCTAAGAGTTCTGGTCATTTTGCATTCAGCGAAATTCTCCAAGTGAAGAAGTTCTTCAACTTCAGAATGCTGGACACTAAACTGGAGGTAAGACCTAGCAAACTGGTCATCTACAAAACGAGAACAAAATAAGTCAATTTTGAAGTTTAAAAAAATAGATTATAATTACCTTCTAAAATTCGGAGGCAAATAGCTTTTCATCGTCTATTATGTACAGAACATCCTCAAATACAACTTCAACTAACATTTTGTATCTTTTTTTTTACCAACAAATGCAAAAAGCTGAAATCAATTTTCAAGTTTCTTGAAATTCAACCATGTGTTGAATCAGCTGTTCTGTCAGATACCTACATACCTACATACCCCAGAAATTCTTGGATACCTTTGGATTCCTTTTCTGACATCTCAGCTGTTTTTGATCAGCTGTTATTTTACACGTAAAACACTAACAAAAAGGTATCCGGATACCCTATCTGTCTGAGATTGAACGCAGCCATTGCAGAGTGATAATATTAAATTTACGATAATGGATCGCTTATCATTTTAACAATGTGTTAAAATTACTAAAACGTACTTAAAATCTGGTGATTGAAACATAACTCATTACATATATAGTTATGATTATTATCGTAAAACTGTCAAGAAATTTAAGGAAATTCAAACTGATACTGATGTTGTTAGGCCTGTGAGTGTGCATAATCTTAGTGCAGGCTCAGTAGAAAATATTGCTGCTGCGAGTGCAAGTATTCTGAGATTGCGCATTTATCGTACCTGGCTTTTGCAGCAACTGTACCGGTGTATGAAACTATACACCACCTTTTTGGAATGCGCGGAGGTTCAAGATCATGACCTCGACGATATGATGTGGTTCTAATAAAATAAGGCAACAAGTCGAGCAAACCAACACGACCATATCTAATCTTGCTTTAGCGACGTCAATTAACTACCAAGATCATGCGATATGGCCCTGCATATTTTGTTAATATGGTATTATGTCAAAGACCGTACATACAAACGTGAATTATTACCGGACTTTAAACTTAATAAAATCCAACATGACTTAATTTATGGCTGAGCAATGCCCCAAAGTCATACAAAACTACATACCTCGAATCTTCCTGAGACAACTATAGTTTTTCAAACTTACATAATAGCAAAATCCAAACCGTATAGTAAAATAAAATTACATCACAAATGTACATGCATATCTCTACACAGAACGAAAAAAGTCATCCTATTGACTGTTTTGGTAGTCAATATGACTATTTGGTAGTCAATTTTCAGCCGATAACCGCGATAGTCAATAGAATAATTTTCCGTTGTCAATTTTGGGATCCGAAATTTTTTTACAATTTGGTAATTAATATGACAACTGTAGTAGTCAATATGACAACTTTGGTTGAAGGAAATTGAAATTACGGTTGTCATATTGACTAATGTGGTAGTAAATACTACAAGTGTGGTAGTTAATATGACAACTGCAGTAGTCAATATAACAACAGCGGTAGTCAATAGGACAATTGCGGTAGTCGATATCACAATTTTTTTCTGTAAACCGTAATCCAGTTTGACTATCTGATAGTCAATATAACAATTCTCGATAGTCAATTTTGGTAGTCAATATGACAACCACGGTAGTCAATAGAACAACTGCGGTAGTCAGTATGAACATTTTTTTTCCTCAGTGCAAGCGATGTCAAGGTTTTAACCATACAGCAGCTTATTGTCAGAAGGACCCCGTTTGCGTTAAATGCGCGGGAAAGCACATGACTGATGTATGCCGTCTTAAAAAAGAAACTCCGGCTACATGCGCGAATTGCAAAGGTAATCATCCAGCAAATTACCGTGGCTGTGAGGTCGCAAAGGAAATGTTAAAGAGGCGCGAAGAATTTAGTAAGAAAACTAAAAAAAATACCTCAAAGCAAAACAAAGAATTAAAATTAAAAACCAAGACTAATACTCAAGCGACGAGTAAAACGGACGGGAAAAATAATGAAAACGTTTTACCCTCAGAAAACATAAAAACAAAAAAGACGAACACATACGCTCAAGTCACGGCGCCCGAAAAACCTAAAACTATTAAACCTGACTCCGTTCAAAATGTATTTTCCCTTATACTTGAACGATTAGAAGAACAAGGGAGAATTAACACAATTATTCTTGAGAAATTGGACAAATTTGAGTCGGCGGCTCTTAAAACACCAAATTTACCGTAAACATGGATCAGTTGTCCCAACAACTCAAAATAATAACATGGAACGCGAACGGACTTACCGCAAAAATCGAAGAACTAGAAACGGTTCTACTTAACGAAAGAATAGATATTTGTTTGATCTCTGAAACTCATTTGAAAAAAGACTCAAATTTAAGTATTAAAGGTTATTCGGCTTACCACGCATGCCATCCATCCGAAAGAGCAAGGGGTGGTTCTTCCGTATTTATCAGAGAAAATATCAATCATTCGTTTGAGATTAATATCGAGCTCGATACAATGCAAGTTACTTCCGTTAGCATAAATGTTAGACACGTATTTTTTAATATTGCGTCTATTTACTGTCCTCCTCGGTCCAAGATAGACAAAAACGATTTTAAAGATCTTTTCAACGCTTTAGGTCCAAAATTTATTATTGGCGGCGACTTCAATTCGAAACATTCATTTTGGGGATCACGTTGCATTTCGACGAAGGGTAGACAACTCTACAAAGCGGGTATTGAATGTAACGTTGAATTTTTCTCATCAGGAAAACCAACGTATTGGCCAACCGATACAGCGAAAACACCCGATCTTGTTGACTTTTTCATCGCAAGAGGAATGAACAGAGAATATATGACAGTAGATGATAACTTCGATTTTTCTACGGATCACTCGGCCGTTATCTTAACAATAAACAGTAACGTAATCGAAAAAGAAAAGCCCCTAATTTTAACAAATAATAACACAAATTGGGATAAATTCAAAGAAGATTGCGAAAATAGAATTATACTGAACGTCTCTTTGCAAACTCCGTTTGAGTTAGAAGATGAAACAGAAAAATTTATAAATATTGTTCAAGAAGCAGCTTGGAATAATACTCCGATCTGTAGTAAAAAGTCAAGGCAATACGAAGAAAAAATTCCAGAAGATATAAAAGAATTGATACGCGAAAAACGAAAAGCTCGAAAAGTATGGCAGCAATCACGTGCTCCTCAGCATAAAAGTGTCGTCAACTTTTTATCAAACAAGATTAAAAATTTGTTACGAGATTTTAAAAACAGCGAGAATTCTGCCTATCTTGAAAGCCTAACAGCAGACAAAAAAACGAATTATTCTCTTTGGAAGACGATAAAAGGTATTAAAAAGCCTCAAATAATGTCGGCACCTATTCGAAAAAATAATTCTGAATGGGCAAAAACTGATAAGGAAAAGGCGGATTTATTTGCTAAGCACCTTGAGGAAACGTTCAAACCTTTCGATGGTCAAGAGCTTCTGACTAATGACGGAGAGCTCCAACCAGCGCCGGACAATTTTTCTATCAGGAATATTACTTTGACTGAACTTGTCCAGGAAATAAAACGGCAGAAAAATAATAAAGCTCCTGGCTACGACCTGATTAACGGTCGTGTCCTCAAAGAGTTGCCTAAAAAAGCAATGGTTAAGCTCTTACAGCTCACTAACACTGCTTTAAGACTTGCTTACGTACCCACGCAATGGAAAGTCGCCGAAGTAATAATGATCCCCAAACCGAGTAAGCCACCGAATGAGAAAAAATCGTATAGACCAATTTCTCTCTTACCAATTATATCTAAAATATTTGAAAAATTGCTTCTTAAACGAATGCTACCAATTATTGAAGAAAAACGTTTAATTCCCGACCACCAATTCGGTTTCCGGAATAATCACTCGACAATTGATCAGGTTTACCGAATAACTAACGAAATTGAAAAAGCATTTGAAGAAAAAAAGATTTGCTCAACTGCATTTCTTGACGTTTCTCAAGCTTTTGACAAAGTTTGGCATGACGGGCTAAAATATAAATTAAAAGTCTTTCCAGAGCAAATATATAACATTCTTGAATCGTACCTAGAAAATAGATTCTTTCGAGTTAAGCAGGGAACGGAGTATTCGGAGTTTAAAGAAATAAACGCTGGGGTTCCCCAGGGTAGCGTCCTTGGACCGATTTTGTTTGTTCTTTATACCCGAGATATACCCCAAACAGAAGGCACAACTTTAGGCACTTTTGCCGATGATACAGCTGTACTCGTAATATCGGATTCAATAGAAACGGCAACCTCTAAGCTTCAAAAGGCATTAAATAGCATTTCAGATTGGACAAAGAAATGGCGAATTGCTCTTAATGAAACGAAATCGACGCACACAAATTTTACGTATAAAAAAGTATATAACTTACCTATTTATATAAATTCTGTGCAAATTCCATACGCTAATGAAGCGAAGTATCTAGGCATGACTCTAGACGCGAAACTTAAATGGAAAGTTCATGTAAAAAAGAAACGCGATGAACTCGAAAATAAACTCCGCGAATTGACATGGCTTATTGGAAGATATTCAAATCTAAGCGTTTATAACAAGCTTCTTATTTATAAGCAAGTACTGAAACCAGTTTGGACGTACGGTATACAACTTTGGGGTTGTACCAACGAAAGAAATATACAAATTTTGCAAACATACCAAAACAAAGTACTTAAAATAATAGAAAATGCTCCATGGTATGTAAGAAATAGCGACTTACATAGAGATTTAAATATAAAATATGTACAAAATGAAATTAAAAAATTTGCTACAGAGCTAAGATCACGACTTAGAAATCATAGTAATAACTTAATCCAACAATCTGTTAGCGAGGCGTTCGTTTTTCGGCGTCTGCACCGAACAAGACCTTCTGATCTAGCGCAAACAAATTAATCTCTCCACTCGAATTTTGTGGAATCTTCAGGTCCTCTCGTTGGGGAGCTTCCTGACAAAACGCGAACAAAATGACGCTAAAACTACTTGTTAAGCTGGACTTAGTTGTAGTAATAATATAGAAGATAAGGGAGGTGAGTTTTAGTCAGTAAAAATCTGACACTACTATAAGCATCGGGCTTATAGTGTCTCTGAAGATTTCTCACCTTCCTGCGGAAAAAAAAAAAAATTTTTTTTTTGAAAACCGAATTCTAATTTGACTATCGGGTAGTCAATATAACAATCCTCGATTGTCAAATCGAAAATTGTTCTATTGAATATCCAGTAGTCAATTTTTTAAAATAAGGTTGTCATATTGACTATTTTGGTAGTCAATGCGACATTTTGGCCAAATTTCAAGTGGACTATCGACGATTGTTAATATGACAACATTTTTTTGTCTGTGTATATGTGAGTTCTATTTGGCTTTACTTTTGAAATCCCAAAATGAATTACCCTATAACCTAAACATTCAAACTCGTAGCACCCTGTGCCAAGTATGATACGAAAAAAAACTTGTTGTATCGGCAACACTTCATTGCTGAAACCAAATTAACACCACACATAGAAGCATACACCTTCACTGAAATCCATTCACCTACACCGTAGTGCTAACTCACTGTGTGTAATTTACCCCAATCATCAATTCTTCATGTCTTGTATACCTCTACCTTACCTGCATTCATCATTACCTGCGTGTTTACCTGTTTGCAATAAATTTCCCCTTCGTGCAAGCACCAGCAACATAAAGGTATTTTTTTTTCGTATTGTTGTTTTCTAAACCAAAAACCAAAACAACAACAATTTCGATCACAATACACAATACACCTTTTCTATACCTTACTTATGGATTTTATGAACTTGTTTTCTTCCCCTCTCCCTTCTACAACACCCTCTTTGAATCAGAATACCTTGCTCTAACTTAAAGCTACACGGTATATACACATAGAACCATCTCGCTTTCTCATTTAAACAAAAAAAAGAAAGAAAATACAATTCAAGTTGAGCTCTGAGCTAAGGTTGAGCTGAGCGCAGAGGCAGAGCTCACTTCAGCTTCATTATATGAACAAACCTTTTAGTGTGTAGCAAGCAAAGCAGGTATGTTGGTTTGGTTTGGTTCGATTTCGATTTCGATTACAACCAAAAACGTGAGGAGAACATAAAATACAAAAACAACAATTTTTAATTCTGTGTGGTGAATAAGTTATATGTGTTGTTCCTTTTGCACAATCAAACCTTCCTTATGACACGAACAAGGACATCAATATCTCTCTCGGTCTCGACAATGATGTTAATGTCATTCGTAAAAAGTATCCGTATCTTTTGGGTGCTCATCGCACTGAACTTGGAGGAAACGTAAAAAAAGATACTCACCACACCGAAACCACCATCACCCATCACCCATCAACCACCAATTCCGAAATCCGAACTTCTTCTCCGACTCCGGGTCTCCGTTCGGTCTCAGTCTCAGTTTCAGTCGTGCTCGTGCGCCATCTTGTGTTATTTACTCTCGAACATCATAGCTGATGGTCTTGGTTGCGGTATCTTAAAACACCATCACACCACACTGTGAACTGTGACGACAACGGTCTTTGGTCTTTTTTTTTTCTGGTCTTGGTCTATCTCTTCGGTTAAGATATAATTAAAATTTGTTTAATTGTTCCCACAAAGTTGTATGTAACTTTGAAAATAAATCTTAACTTTTAGTTTTTTTTTCGAAAGAATAACATAAAACGAAATGTCCTTAATCTCGTCATAGATAACTAAATACTAACAACTTTCGCTGCTTAACGTTGGACGTTTTGACCAAAAATATGTATATTTCACGGCACGGTCGTTAACGGTTGAAGAAGAAAAAAAAAAAAATCTACAAAATTATTGGTCTTTGTTGTTACCTAAGCAAGTGTGTTGAGTTAAGGGTGTTCTTACATCTTTAAGAAAGAAAAAAGTGCATACAAAATTATGGGTGAAAACCCTCCTGGAAAAAATGTACTCCTTCTCCCTCACCCCCACCCCAGCACCTCTATAAATTTAAGTGAATAAATATCCTTGCAGAAAAAAAAAATAAGGATTAAGTTAATTTTTTTTAAATTTTAGTTCATAAAAGCAAGAATAAATAAATTATAGCAGTGAAAATGTGTGGAAATCAATAAAATATCTGTATATCCATGTGTGTTATATATCTATCTATGCCTATATATAATGCTTTATTGTCCTAATGTAGTTATGTGTTATGTGAAGGATAGAAAAAAGTTCAGTGGTAGTGTTTCATAATACCCCCCACACAAAATTATAACTCCCCCTTTAAGAAAAAATAAATAAATAAAATAAAATATAATATGTAATAAAATACTCACAAGGATTTTAAGACCAACCAAAAATTTAATGAAAACGAGATAGCAGTACCTATTCTATCTACAACCAACGATAAACCTATACGATATATGGTGGATTTGAGAATAGCTAAAGTTTTGGAATCGAGAAATTGCAGGCGTTTTATGTGTTATTTTCTTTTTTCGTTCTCTTTAATTCCTTCCAAGGAAACAAAAGGAAAAATCGATAAGCTGTTACTCTCCTCTACTCTATCTCTACATTCTATCTCTGTCTATTTTAAGCACCCATGGATTATAACTTGGCTTAAAATATATATGTATATTTTTGTACGTTCCAAGGATATCCACCTACATAACATAGACAACCAGAACCACCATCGGAACATCATCATAGATACTTTTTGTTTGAGGTAATAAGATGAGAAAAATAACAAATATACATACATACCTTCCTATAATTATTTATATTACGAGTATTCTCAATGGACAAAAATAAAATTAAAAAGACGAAAATTGCGTGCATGAAATGTAGACGCAGAGAGTTGAGTTGGAAGTTGCAACATTGGAGTACTATATACAATACATGCTTTAGCCGCTGCGCTGCGCCAGTATTCATATTTTTTACTTACCTACCTACTTACCTTACCTTCCTACCTCTATAAGCAATCAGCAGGGTAAAAGATTGCACCGTGCACCATGCACTGTGCACCGTCTGTACCTATCTGTGGTAAAGATACTTTATTTTTGTTTGTGTATATACATATGTAAGTATGTATGTATGTACCTACCTACATTACCATGTGCAAAATTTACACCAAAAACCAGTATGCGCTACAAAACCGGGTAAGAGTTGAGGACTGAGGGGGGTTTTCGGCACCCCACCACACCATATTACCACCTACCAACTGCCAACACTCGTTTTAAGACCAAGAACATTGAAGTTTTATACTTTTTTTTTTAAAATAAATATTCAGGAAACGTAGGTAAGTTAGGTATAGCAAGAGATACACTTTGGTTGGTTGACTTTAACTCTTATGGAGGTATAACTTCGCAGATACCTACTTATGACTTATGAAAACAAAATTACCTAAGATTCTACCAAGAGTGTGACGACACAACTCACGGCCGCAGAGCGGCTTGTATTTTGTTGTGTAGTGTGTTTTTCCATTTCCATCTATGGATAAGTTTAGGCATGATGGATTAAAAAAAAAAACAGATATTATTATAGCAGATTTTAATATCGGTAAGCACCTATCTAGGAAGGTAGATAGTTCGTTTTCGTATCCAAGGTTAAGGCCGGCTTTTTATTTTGGTATAGCTACCTCCATACATACCTAACCACCTTTTAAAGGAGACAATCAGCTTTTAAGGGTACACTTTCATTTATTCGTTAAGTTATAAAAATAAAATATGTGCGAAAATAAATATATAAAAGAAATTTTACTTCAAGGTCCTTAGATGGTAAAAATGAAAAATATAAAACTGTTAAAGTTGTGGCTTCAAAGCTTATTTCGCTTCTTTTTTTATTTATTAAAGGGTTATTTTTTATATTTTCTTTTTTAGTTCTTTAATTTAATTGAAGCTCACCGTTTTGAATGAGTGCCAAAGCTTTTGACTTTTGGTTTACTATTGAAAAAAGGACACATATAAAATGGAAGTTTATTTTTTAAATATTTTTTCTAAATCTTGTGGGTTGGGGGGTAGATTTTATACAGACAGAAAGTGTACGTATTTGTTAACGATTTAACATTCTCTTGCTCCTGATGGACATAGAAATACATAACCGTTTGATATTTTTCACATGAATTTACTGCCAATTAATTAATAAAAACAAATTGACAGTAAATTTCATGTGAAAAATATCAAACGGTTATTTAAAGTATAGAAACCTATTCTAAACATTTTAATGAATATAAATATCAATATTTTCTTTAAGATAAAATTAGTTTGAAGGCAAACGCGCCAAATTTGAAAAAACCTATTGTTAAGGGCTTAACAATTTACTAGTTAGCAATTTGCTAAATTTTAGAGATTCCAATATTTCAAATCTTTCTTTTCGTTTTGCTAACGAGAGAATTGCTATGATTGCATTTTATTAAAAAGTACGAGTATCCAAAAATGTCTAAAAAGAGACAGTTGGTGAAAATAAACAAAGCAAATGCGCTTAAACAGACCTATTAATTGGAATTCCCAACTGTCAACTGACATGAATGTCATATGGATTTATGAAATTGCTAAAGTTAAAGTAGCCATTCCGTGATTTTAACTTTAGCAAAAAAACATTAAGTAATTTTTTTTTTCAAAACTTTTACTTATTTGGTATCAGGGTACAATATATAACATACAATTTAATTGAAGTCGCTAGCGTTATTGGTTCCTGAGATATTTGGGGTCAACCAAGACTTTCACTATTTTTAAAATAGCAATTTTTTGAAAGTCCTTTTTACATCTTTTATCTGTATCTTATCTTTTTATCTAAAAAACAAAATTAATTTGAAGTCGATATCTTTACTGGTTCTTGAGATAGGGACGACGAAAAGTCTACGACACACACTCTAAAAATCTTTGATTTAGATTCTAGGGACCTTGAAACGTCGAGAAATGTCAACATTTTTAATTCTAATTACAGGATTGATTACAACAACTGCCAATGGAAAGTAAATAAGGCTTGATATACATACAATATACATATGTATATAGAAACTTAAAAAAAATCTATTTTTTGGAAGATTCCTAACATTATTCAAAAAACATCCTTGAGTGAAAAACCTTAGAAAAAAAACAAGACGTTCTTGAAGCGCACTTTAAAACAACTTAATCTCCTTGAAAATGCAAAGACGTTTGGATCTTGAAATTTACTGTCAAATTTATGCTCTCGATTTTTCCCATAAGGGAGTAGGCACTTAAATAACGTTTCTAACGAATCTGTCATTTGGAAATGTCACTTTGGAGAACTGACATATACTTACTAACTTAAGGTGGCGCTACAGTCCGGGGCGGACCTGGGCCTCAACCAACATGCGTCTCCAGCCAGCTCGGTCCCTAGCTAGCTGTCTCCTGTTTCCCACGCTAAGTTGGTTGAGGTCTTCACGCTTCACTCACCTGCTTGCGCCACCTGAGTCGCGGTCTTTCTCTACTGCGCCGTCCCTCGGGATTGGATTCGAAGACCTTCTGGGCTGGAACGTTAATGTCCATTCGCTCTGCATGACCCAGCCATCTAAGTCGTTGGACTTTAATTCTGTTAACTAGGTCAGTGTCGTTGTACAGCCTGTACAGTTCGTCGTTATATCTTCTCCTCCATTCTCCATCTATGCATACGGGACCAAAAATCACCCGAAGAATTTTTCTCTCGAAGCATCCTAAGACACTCTCATCTTTCTTTGACAGGGTGCAGGCCTCAGCGCTATAAATGAGAACCGGGATGATGAGTGTCTTGTAGATGGTGATTTTAGATGCTCGAGATAGGACTTTACTGCTCAATTGCCTTCTAAGTCCAAAGAAGCAGCGATTTGCAAGAGTTATTCTTCGTTTGATTTCAGCGCTGATGTCGTTGTCTGAGTTTATATCGGTGTTTAAGTAGACAAAGTCCTCAACTACCTCAAAGTTATAGCTGTCCATGGTGACGTTTTGTTCAAGACGTCTTTGTTCAATGTCCTTTTTTGATGACAGCATATATCGGGTGATTTTTTAAGAGCTTGAGAACTTTTTAAAAAAAAAAAACGCATAAAATTTGCAAAATCTCATCGATTCTTTATTTGAAACGTTAGATTGGTCCATGACATTTACTTTTTGAAGATAATTTCATTTAAATGATGACCACGGCTGCGTCTTAGGTGGTCCATTCGGAAAGTCCAATTTTGGGTAACTTTTTCGAGCATTTCGGCCGGAATAGCCCGAATTTCTTCGGAAATGTTGTCTTCCAAAGCTGGAATAGTTGCTGGCTTATTTGTGTAGACTTTAGACTTGGCGTAGCCCCACAAAAAATAGTCTAAAGGCGTCAAATCGCATGATCTTGGTGGCCAACTTACCGGTCCATTCCTTGAGATGAATTGTTCTCCGAAGTTTTCCCTCAAAATGGCCATAGAATCGCGAGCTGTGTGGCATGTAGCGCCATCTTGTTGAAACCACATGTCAACCAAGTTCAGTTCTTCCATTTTTGGCAACAAAAAGTTTGTTAGCATTGAACGATAGCGATCGCCATTCACCGTAACGTTGCGTCCAACAGCATCTTTGAAAAAATACGGTCCAATGATTCCACCAGCGTACAAACCACACCAAACAGTGCATTTTTCGGGATGCATGGGCAGTTCTTGAACGGCTTCTGGTTGCTCTTCACTCCAAATGCGGCAATTTTGCTTACTTACGTAGCCATTCAACCAGAAATGAGCCTCATCGCTGAACAAAATTTGTCGATAAAACACATTTCGAACCGAACACTGATTTTGGTAATAAAATTCAATGATTTGCAAGCGTTGCTCGTTAGTAAGTCTATTCATGATGAAATGTCAAAGCATACTGAGCATCTTTCTCTTTGACACCATGTCTGAAATCCCGCGTGATCTGTCAAATACTAATGCATGAAAATCCTAACCTCAAAAAAATCACCCATTACTTGATCTTGCCCTCATTGACCACTAAACCCATCTTCTTCGCTTCCGTCGCAATGCTCAAAAACGCTCCACTGACATCACGCTTTGATCTTCCAATTATGTCAATATCATCTGCGTATCCGAGTAATTGGACCTTTGGAAGACTGTGCCTCTAATGTTGACGGTTGAGTTTTGCACCATTTTCCAGAACGTTACTGAAGAAGTCGCATGACAGTGCATCGCCTTGTCTAAAACCTTTTTTGAAATGCATCGGTGAGATTTTTTCCGACCTTGATAGAGCAGCGTGCATTCTCCATCGTCATTCTGCACAAACGAGAACTGACATATGATGAAATCAAAATTTGACAGGTTCAGAAGACATTAAATGCTTTATACGAAAGCAACTGCAAATTAAAACCAGTGCAACTAGCTACTTTCTTAGATGTCATTAACTTCAAAATTGAAACTTTACTTTTTGGCATGAAGATCCAGGCCAGACCTTTTTGGCAATTAACCGATGCTGACAGGGTAGAGAAATGTGGTAGCGTAATAGTTATTTTTCAGATCCTTACAGCCATAATAAGACCAATTTTGACAAAGGCAAGTCAAAAAGGTTTTGACCTTTCAAAACCTTAGATAGATTAAGGACAAATTAACTTATTCCACAATTCAATTCATATTTTTATAAAACAACAACAGAAGAAAAATTATACTGACAGCGAACCAAAAAATCAATATTAGTGTTCAATGTTAAAAAATTCAAAACCAATATGAATCTAAACCTCCCTTCTAACCCCTTCCGTTTCTCCTTATGCTCACAAAATATTTCTGGCATATCAGGGTTATATACATATAAAAACATTTGACTGTGTTCTAATTAAAAACATGGCTTGCGGATTGTCCGAGATTCAGATGCCTCGTAAACTCTTCAGAAAAGATTATTTTTCGCTATAAACTGAGAAGTGATAATGATGCGGATGTTAGTGCGCCTTCAATTGTTGAATAATTTAGATAATCCAATGTCCTTGTGCAGAATTCCCATCAGACTAGGTGATTCTCACTTTATAAATAAGTCTTAAATATAATCATATAGTCTTAGGACGCATGATACTGACATTCTGTTAGTATAAAAAAATTACTTCTGATTTAAACACTAGATGGCGTAACCTTTATTTTTTCCTGTGTTTCCTTTGAAAAAAAAAACTGTTGAGAACTGCAATTCAGTTTTAATTCTTTTAAATTTGTGTTATTCTTTGAGCATTATTTTTATCAATCAATAAACTCTTTTCGTTTGATATTAAACAAAGAAACAGATGGCAGCCCTGTTTGTTTGTAAATGAATACCTGTTATATTAATAATAATTCTTTCTTAATTGTTCAATGTTGAGCAAAGAATTTATCGTCCATTGTATGTAGGTAGGCAGGTTCAATTATATCTACATTGTATACCTTATTTATAATTACTATATGTGTATCGAGGTGGATAATTTTTACTAAGTAACAATTTTGTTTGTATTACTTTTCTTACGTGTATTGTTTTTGATTTATTTCCTGGTTGGTTGCACTTGTTACCTTCATAGTATCTAATATGAATTAAGTTATAAGCCAAGTTAAAAAAAACTCTAACTTAAATTTAAACTCAAATTCACACTTACAAATCGCTGTTCTCCAAATATGGCTGAGCTGGGATAGAGGTAAATTATTAAAGTCCATCTACTACAGCTGACCCCACAATAGATACCGCAATACGCGGGGGCTTCTCTTGCTGATGTCAAATTCTGTGCCGACAGTAGCGCCACACCGCTCTAGCTCTCTATTTTTGTTCGTTGACGCTGTTGCTGTCATGCTTATAAATATTTGTATTGTTATTTTGCTCTTGTATCCATGTGGGGAAATTTATTGTTATTATATTTTGTTTTGCCTCGATAGCAAAAAATAAAAATACACGATTAACATGATTCTTATCGTGTCGTCGTCGGTCGGTCCGTCGGTCGTCGGAACATCTTAAAGTAAAAAAAAAACTTTTAATAATTCGTCTTCTTGCCAATTATAGAGTAGACAGGTCAAATTAATTTAATAAAGTTCGTTTTGTTTTTGTTTCGTGCTTGTTTAATTTGTGTTACCTGATTTAAAATCAATGGCGCAAAATTTTAAACAATATATTGTTAAGTTCTTAGCATTTTCTACAATTTTTTAGTATTTTATTAGATTTAACAAATATACTAACTTGTAAACAAATAAAAAATCAATTTGATTAAAACGGAAAACGTCAAAACACAGTGACAGTTCGTGAAAAAGAACAAAGCAAACAAACCTTTGAAATGTCACAAACTCAAAAGTCATTTGGATTTTGCAAGTTACTAAATTAACGAGTAGCCATTTAGTGAGTTTAACTTTAGTAAAAATTTGAAAAGCAATTTTTTTTAACTTAGAAAGTAAATTAAATGTGTTTAAGATTCACTCAATCGTTAACAATTTGGAGAGCAATAGGAATTGCTTTTGAACAAAAATAAATATACTAAAGAATGTAAAAGATTTTGCAAAGGAATTTACAAGTTTTGACTGATTTCAAGTAATATCTATTAAATTGACAGTCAATTATTTAATCTGTATTGCCAGAGTAAGACCGAAAGTTATGACGTTTAAGAATATGTGCAGCTGATTAAATTATTAAACTATTTTTTTGTTTTTTTTTTTTTTTTTTTCTGGTCGAAAAATCATATTTATTTTTTCTCATCATCACAAAAACATGTCTATACGTGATAATTTGCTTTCCACAATAATTATGAACGCATTAACGTGTCGCTCTTATATGAAACCATTTAAGCCCACACTCCAGACTTCAATTTTTTATAGGTAAACAAAAATAAAGGTTTGAACTACAGAAACTACCTACTGCTTTATAGATTCAAAGGTTGGCACAGGTAGGGCGATTTGGGTTCTTCTTATCGTTGAAAACAAATCTTCGAATTTGTGTACCGTAGATACATAAGAAAGATCGCCTCAAACAGGTTTATTATTTTGGTTTTCATCCTTTATAGTCCGAGTTCAATATTGTAATTCAAGCAGAATTTACTTACTGTATAAGATATGAAGTTATACCTTTGTTTACCTGTCAAAAGCCAACTATTTGTCAACCAAAAGTAAGGCAATGAAATGTCAGATGTCAATCATAACGATTATAAAATCCGACGTGTGTGTTGTGGAATAAAATCGCTTTGAATCCGTAAATAAACTCATTCGTCGGATTCTATAATCAATAGGGATGTTAATTAACATCCAGGAGCATTTTTCTTTTATCTAGAAGAAGAACTGTCAGAGAGTTTCTGAGAATCTAAAATGTCATGAAACTCTGTCAATTATAGCTATAGTTATAAAAGTATGTTAAGTAAATTTTCGTAACTATTGCTTTCCCTGTTTTTGAATTTGTATGCATATGTATGTTTATAATTTATTCAAAACGCTAATAAAACATCAATTCAAAGTACAACATAACCTCCGTGACTATTTAAATCCTACCTGCGTAAAGACTTCAATCTTTAAAAAAACTTGTTTTTGTACGCAAGCAAAATACAAAAAGGGTCAGCGAAGTAAAAAAAATAATATTTTTTTGTTTATTTTTAACAAAACAAGAATAAAGAGAAAAACAAAACAAAGAAAACATAAATCTTTAAAGTGCCGTAGTGACATAAAAATCGAATGCATTCAGTCAGAAGTGGTTAATATAGGCATGGTGAGTTCGCAATACACCGGCTTGTCCGTTGCCTCTGTTTTTTATAATAATATGGCTTCTTTTTGTGGAAATATAGATTTGTTCTACTTGCGTACATAGGATTTAACGCCCTGTACCTGTACCTTTATAGATGGGTCACCCACACAAAATCTATAAATGGATATTTATAGCGCGTCAGTTCTGCACGTCGTCGTCGTTCGTCGTCAGTGCGAGGGAATGAAGGTTCCTCGGATCGATTTGTCTGACTAAAAAGACCATAATAAAGAATACCTAAACCTCATAATAAATTCTAGCAGGTATACCAATCTATCTTACGTTATATCTACGTGGTAGGGTTTTGAAATTGTGTTATTTTTACAAATGCGACACACCTGCATAAGCACTGAAAGACCAAATCTTAGTTCATTTTTCTTTGTTTCCTCAATTCAGCTTTTATTCTCTGGATTTGAAGTAATTCAAAAGGGTGAACTCAGGAATCATCAAAGAATTTGTATAAATGTGGAACTTTTTTAGATTTTAAGATTTGTTTTAAAACTTGATGAAACTTCAGCAAAATTTTTAATTAAGAATTGAAAACTGGTATTGAAGTAGTACCTGTGGCGTGATGGTTTGTGCGTTGGACTATCATGTCAATTATGACAGTCATGGCGGTCTTGGGTTCAAACCCTGCTTGTGCCATCTAAAGTTTTTTTCATGTGTACTGCCTCTTGCGATGAATTGACAAATCCTCCAAGAGTGTTTCAAAGTTGTCTTAATATTTCTCCTTAATTTTCTGACATCCCAGGAATACAACGCGGTTGAGAGGTGCCATGAAATAAACCCATGTAAAATAAGAGTTTTGTACTCACCGTAAAAATAATTTCGTTTTATTTTTCAAAGTAATTTGGTCTTATTTCACATTGTCAAAGTGCAATATAACCAACTACTGAAAATTGGCCTTATTTCAATTTTGTAAAGTGCGGTAAGGTTAATTTTAACTGTACTTATTTCACGGCACCCAATTGGCAGTAGTTCAATGCAAATTTCGAAAATGTTAAAAAACTTGTAGAAACAGTCTTAATTTTAGTGTCTTAGTTATAA
Organism: Eupeodes latifasciatus; assembly: GCA_920104205.1. Taxonomy (NCBI): domain Eukaryota; kingdom Metazoa; phylum Arthropoda; class Insecta; order Diptera; family Syrphidae; genus Eupeodes; species Eupeodes latifasciatus. Next base: position 128,388,321 of record OV049926.1, on the reverse strand, counting down.
AATCGATTACATTTTTTTAGATGGAGAGTTTCTATAGCTTAACATAATTCTGAATGGGTTTAAAAAATTTGTAAATTAATCGTTTTTCGTGTACATAATTCATTTTGAATTCTTAATCTTTTTAAAAGTTGAACGAGTATTTTTTTCTATTAAATGTCTGGGAAACAGTAAATTAGGTTTTTATTTTTAAGGTCAGAAAAGAGGAAAGAACAGCATTTAACATGTAAAGCATTTTTAAACATTCAATTAACTAAGCTTTTTCTTGCTTGGCTATTACACCAAGGGTCTATTTAACAAACATCGACAATCGTAAGAGGTGACAATTTATTAATTTACAACTTGACAATTGTAAAAATCTTTTCAATAAACAGTTTGACAATTTTATAAAATTGTAGGAAAATCCCCGACAATTGGCATCTTTTCGTTTCACAAAGAAATTGTCATAATAATGAACTGTCAAGTATTTCTGCACAATTGTCAGGAATTTCCCGAAAAATTTGTACTGACAATTCTTTTATGAAATGATAACAAAAAAAATTCAATATATGTTCATGTATTTTTTAGTATTTAATTTACAATTGCGACAGGAAACTCAGTTACGTTCAAATGTTGACAGTGAAAAATCCTAAAATGATAAACGATTTATTTTCAAGTGAAAGTGAGAGTGATGTCGATTCTCAATTAGGTCTCCGTGTAATACTCAGAATTTTAAGCACAGAATAAATAGTGATTTTGAATCGCTTTATTATGTTTTATGCACTTCACTTTTTAATAATAAAATAAGATTTTGCAAAGTGTGGCATTCTTAAATTGAAAGAGTGTCAGCGTTCTATTACTTTTAACATCGAAAAATTGGTCGATAAACGATAAAAATTGAAACAAAATGCAAAGGTTTCGTTTCATGTTTAATAGTTTTTTGATCATATACAAATTTGAAGACATACAATGAAAATTTGTCAGTAAATGACAATGACATAATTGTCATGACAAATTTATCATTATATTTTTCTGACAAATGTGTCAACTGTCAATATTTTATGAAATACAGATTTGTCAGAAAAAATTGTAGAATTGTCACCTGTCAATTTTTATGAAATTGGGCCCAGTATTATTATGTCAAAACTCTTGGTTATTTGCATCTAAGCCTTCATTCAATATTGATGGGGCTTCTTAAAACAGTGTATTTTTTGACAACCATCAAGTGGTTCCAAAAAAAAAGTAAAGGAAATGTGTTGAAAAAATAAATCATTTGAGAGAAAAGTGTAACTTGTACAACAGTCAGAAAGATGCATGTGCCGGCATTTTCCGATAAATTTATTTTCGTTTTATTGGTTTTATATTTGTTTGTCTTTCACATTTCAATCATGAGAATTTTCTAAATTAATTTTGATATAAACCTGCTTAGTTATCTCATGTGTAGCTCAGGACCTCGTTGGTGAATATGATTTTTTACCGATACAGAGTTCAAGTTCCAGTTCCTAAGAAACTAAGTAGGAGAGCACTGGTTTTTGGTTTATGTGGTAAACTCTGACAGCTGAGTTAATAAAAAACGCTTATTCTACCTTTATTCCGTGAGTTTATTTAATTTAACCACGGAATAAGAGTTAAGCTGTGGGTTAAAAAGTTCCATGAATAAAACCAAAATGTTCATGGAATAGTAAAGTGACGTTTACCAGAAATCCCTTAAGAAACTCTACTACAATAAATACGAATGCTGTTTGGTAATTTGAAATTTCGACCAAGTTCCGCAGACTTGGGTTTTTTTCGTATGGGTTTTGACAGTAAATTGTGATAATTTGTAAATACATCTAGGAATATAGTATAATTTATTTGTATTCGAATTAGGCCAATGAAGCTAGGAAATATAATATTATATTTATACAATATTTGTTCAAATTGTTGGATCGTTGATGACTGTTCAGAAATTGATTGGGGCATTTTTATAAACTATTTTGCTTTAGAAGCAAATTTTACTTAATGTACATAGACTGACTTTTATATTTTAGTAATTTCAGATTATGATTATACAAAGTCATTAATCGTAACCCATTACGACCCCAGTATCTGGAAGCCATAACTTGCACACCGACAGAAATATGTCCAACTCTTTTGTCCCCATTTAGGTAATCTTAAACAACCTCAATAAGTTTCCTCGTATTTTCCTTGGAAAACCTATATTTCTTCCTGAAATCCTCCTCCCTTAGCGCTTGCGCTGGATCATACCTGGTTTTGTATGTTTCTTTTTCTGTTGGTTGCTGACTGATTGTCCAAAAATTGGAATTGGTTTAAAAAAACGACAAATCTAGGAATATTCACTTATTTTTTCTTATTTCAGAATACATTTGACACATTTGGATCTTATTCCTCCGCTATAATACACCTTCTTCGGTGGTTTAACTTAGTAAACGTCACTTTGGCTTTAAGTCTCTAGGTTATAGCTTAAGTTTGAACAGGTTTAGAGTAATGTCTGTGGTCTGTAAAACACTGATTTCTCGTCCTTAACGTGAATGTTTCTTGCCTGCAATTCGGCATTGACTGTCTCGGTGTCGCTGTCAGATTAGATTAGATTTGATTTTTCACTGAAGTGGTCAAATGTTTTTTATCCAATACGTTGTAAGTTGTCCTTTCGGAAGGACGATGATATGGACCCCTAAAAGGCAAACAAAAATGTATAACAGAAGACAAATTTTTCCATATAAACCGTTTTTAGTTTCTTATGGAGAGAATTGGACCCATATAGTATAGTAGTCCAATAAAATGCATACATTGTTGCACTCTAAAACATTCCATGTTTCTTTAACAAGACGCAGACAAAAATTAAAATGACACATAATTTAACAGTTTAACCAAATTTTAACATTGTGGCCGCAGCAACCTGTCAAACTTTAATAATCCTTTCGAAAAATCCCTTACACAAAAGTTGTGGATGTCAGTGTTTTCGTTTTTGGTTGACAACTTAATATTATATTTGTTTTGATGTGGAAAAAAGTTGGAACCATAATAAAAACTAAAGTTCGCATCATTTTGGAAAACACTCTAAGTCCATTTATTTTCAAAAATATGCCTTAATCATAGTTGGCAGCCATTACTACCGACTTTGCAGTGTATCTACTATCTACACACATAAATGTTCTGTTTTTATTTCATTAAACCTGACATTATCTTTATTTTTATTTTTGTATTATGTTCTTCTGATGGAGATTCGTTTTATTAATTAAGTCGTTTTGCATGTTGTCCCTTTAAAATCCATCAACTGAACTGTCAACTTGAACCCTTAGGGCAAAGGTAAACATTAAGAATGTGACAGAGAGTGGGATATAGAGAACAAAGAACGTAATATTTTTGCAACCACTATATGCCACACCATATTATATCTCCGTTCTATATACAGGTGGACTTAGCGAATAGGGGTTGTTTTTTGAATATAACTTTTATTTTTCTATTTATTTTGCACACATTCTGTTTTTTTTTTATTTCTGTACCTACATATAGCCAATTATTATGAATGCAACAACAACAAAAAAAAAAAAACAAGATAATCAAGCAAGGTGTAGGTAAAAGAAAGGAAAGACCGGGCGGGAAAGTAAGACGAGGGAGCATTTCCTTTCAATACAATTGCGGCTGTATGGACAAAACAAAAACATATTTTTTGAATTTTATTTTTGAAATACTACAATGAATAGCTTATTTAAAACATCCCTTTTGTGATGATGATGAGTTGCTAGGCATAGAAGTCGAAGGTATATCTACCTTAAATATGAGAAAGACCTTGAATATGAGGTAGGTAGCTATTTTCTTTTGTTAATGAATATTGCGACAGGTTGACAGAATATGTAAAATCAGGTGACTATTATTCTTCTTTTTAAATAAGTGGTTCTTAAGAATAAATTACACTTTTAAAATGTGAAAAAAAATATTCTGTTCTTGATAAAGTTTTTTCGTCAAATCTTTTGTTTTCACAAAATTAATTTTAAAATATTTTTTTAATGTTTTTTACAGGAATCTCAAAATTAATTCCCTCAGCAATATGGAGTCTTTCAAACAAGAAATATTCTATCAACGCGAAAATGCTGAATTCTAATCGTCTATAAGATTCGAAGCACTGACAATTTAAAGCCAAAAAACACACATACCAACTTTCCAGTCATGCATCCATTGTCCGATACTATGAGCAAAAGCCGGGAGGATCTGGCTGCAGATCTTAAAATCGATGATCATCATGGAAGTAATGTTAGTCTTAGTAAAGATCAAACGGATAATATTCGAAGAAGGTAAGTCGTTGGATTGATTATATAATTTTAATTAATTAACAGTGTGATCAGGAATTAAAATAATTGAGGCCACATGTAATTAGATTCTGGCTAATTATAACCTTGTTGTTTTGTTGGTCAATGAATCTGTCCGATGTGTTCACTTTTTTTTAGCTTGGCTTAACTTCAATGTCTGACAGATGGAATTTAATTTTCAAAAGCCAAACCATTGGCATAGAAATATATTTCAAGGCGGGAGAGGGTCGAAATGCCGTATTTTGAAATACTGTATGGTCAAAATTCTGTATTCTCATAATACTGTATGGTTAATATTCTGTATTTAAAAATACTGTAAACTTAAAATACTGTATCTTAAAACACTGTATCTACATAATACTGTATGAAATGAACACTTAAATTTGCACAAGCTTTTAAACATTAACGAAATGCATGAACTCATGGAAGTTTTGACCGATCAATTAGTTTGGTGCAATTGTTTATGCAAATTTTATTTAAGATAAAAACAATTCATGTAAAAATGTGAGAGAGATACGAATAATTAAAAAGAAGATACCATTTATTTTGTTTTTATTATTTCAAAGACTTATGAATTATCATAGGTAAATATGTTATTGATCAAGGAAAGTATATTAGAACATTATGCTAATGAAAAATTATCATTCTTGAAAAAAGTATTCTGTTTTCATTTTTCCATTTTACATTATCAAAACGTTTTTTGTTTTCCATACTGCTTACAGCATTTTGAAATACAGAATTTTGAGTCAAAGTATTTCAATCATACAGTATTTTGAAGTACAGTATTTTGAGATACAGCATTTCAAATACAGTATTATGACCCATACAGTATTTTGCCCCAACTCTTTTAAGACATTAATTTTATATTTTATATTATTTTAACAACGGTAAATGTAGTGTTGTTACTTATTCAAAAATCTTAAATCCCTTGTGTTTTGAATACAAACTTGGTTTTGATTCTTTGAAGAGACTTGATAGTCAGAAAGACCTAGGAGAGATTCTTGACTCCAAAATGAGTTTTTCACTTCATATAGATCATGTCATTTCCAAAGCTAACTCAATGTTGGGCTTCATAATTCGAAATTCAGAACTTTTTAATGATCCTTATACACTAAAAACACTATACTCATCTCTTGTTAGACCACTGTTAGAATATTGTTGCGTTATATGAAATCCCTACACTGAATCGAGCATTTATCGTATTGAAAAGGTTCAGAAAAAATTTACAAAGTTTGCTTTGCGTAAAATTTATAAAAATTCAGATGTTCCATGTTATGAGACTAGATGTACTCTTATAGACTTAAAACCTCTAGTTTTGAGAAGAAAATTGTATTCTGTCCTTTTTGCTTATGATGTCCTCAGTTCTAATATTGATTGTCCAATGTTGTTATCAATGTTCAATATTTACGCTCCAGCTCGTAGCTTGCGCCCAAGAGATGGCAATTTTTTACATGTTCCTTACCATAGTACAAGTTATGCTAGACATAATCCAATCACAAATGCTTGTATAAATTTCAATGAATTTGACTCAGCTATATTGACTTTAATGTAAATAGAAATGTAATTAAGAAAAATGTATTGAGTCTATTGTAACAGTTATTTTTTTTTCATTATTTAAATATCGAAGATGTATGTATGTATGTATTGTATATATTATATTGTTATTAATGAAGTCTATAAAAAGTTTGTAACTTGATTGACGAAATAAATAAATAAACATTTTTTTTATAATTTAATTGATAAAATACTGGGAGGCGGGTCGAAATGCTGTATATACTTTAAAATACTGTATGGTCAAAATCCTGTATGATACTGTACGTTACTGTATGGTCATAATACTGTATGGTTAATATTCTGTATTTCAAAATACTATAAATTTAAAATACTGTGTCTCAAAATGCTGTATTGTCAAAATACTGTATCTCATAATACTGTATAATACTGGAAATTTTGACAGATCAATTAGTTTGGTGCTACAATTGTTGATTATGATAGGAACAATTCATGTCAAAATGTGAGAGAGATACAAATAACTAAGAAGAAGAAGAAGATGAGAAAGAGAAAATAAGAAGAAGATACCATTTATGTTGTTTTTGTTTTTAATATTTCAAAGACTTATAATTTATCATAGGTACCTACTTATGTTATTGTTCAAGGGAAGTATATTAGAACATTATGCTAATAAAAAATAATTATGATGTTTTCTTAAAAAAAGTATTGTTTTCAAAATTCTGTATTTCAAAATGCTGTAAATACATATGTACAGTATTTTGAAATACATTATTTTAAGATACAGTATTTTAAATACAGTATTATGACCCATACAGTATTTTGACCCCAACCCTTTTAAGACTTTAACTTTATAATTTAATTGATAAAATACTATAAAGCATTTGCGACTTTTATTGCGATATTCAGTGTTTTAGTTTGATAAAAGCACCTGCTAAGTCAATTTTTATCTTTTGGAATAGTTTGCTATCAAAATCCAATTTAAAATAGATGCTGGGATGCGACCCACACTGATAACTTCCCATCCCGTCCGTCGAATTGTCTTATTAAAAGGTTTGTAGGTTTTCGTGTTTCGTTAAAAAAAGTTGTCAGTTGAATTATTTTAAAAGATTTAAAAATTGCCAACAATATTTTTGAAATAGTTTGATTTCAAAATCTATTTTTGTAAACGATATTTTTAGTCGAAATCAATTTTTACCAATTCTAGTAGCATTTCTTAAAAGTTTTTATTTCTTTTATAATACAAATTAGATGAAAGAAATTAATAAAGCCGAACATCAATTTTTACGAAATTTGCGTACTATTTTTTGTAGATCTTATTTATTTACGAAAAACGGACTTTTGAATTCTTATAAAAAAATTACTAAATGTTGAAAACAATACTTTCTTTGAGATAAAATAAGTTTGAAGCCAATATTTTTAATTTTTGAAAAGATATTTTAGTCGAAAATCAATTTTTACCAACTTTTTTCATTTGTTTTTAGGTTTCTAATTTTTTGTAAGAAAACTGTCACTCCGATTTTTCTCAATTTTTTTCCGAATGTTGAAAACAATATTTTTTATAAGTTAAAATAAGTTGGAAGCCATAATCTCAAATTTTTAAAAAGATATTTGAGTCAGAAATCAATTTTTACCAACTTTTATTAATTTTTTTTTAGGTTTTTATTTTTTTGTAAAAAAACTGTCAATTCGATTTTTCTCAAAATTTTACCAGATGTCAAAAACGTTATTCTTCGTTGCACAAAATTGTTTTGGAGATAAAATCATTTTTTTTTCGTAAATTTTTCGAGGTGACAATTATTTTTTTTCAGTTTTCTTGATTTATAAAAAAACGTTAATTGGATATTTTCCAAAAAAATACTAGTTTAGGGTTAACCAAAATTTTCACCTTTTTTTTAAACTGGTATGGTAAAAAAAACCATCCACACAATTTTCTTCAGAGCCATTTCTGAATCTTTCTGCATTATTATCTGCATAATACAATTTATTTAGAGTCGATATCTCTTGAGGTTCTTGAGCTATAGACGTCGTCGCGAACGTACGGACGTACGAACGTACGTACACACGCACGCACAAGCATCTCTCTAAAAATCTTTTATTTCGGCTCTAGGGACCTTGAAACGTCGAGAAATGTCAACATTTTCAATTCGACAAATCGAACCGATTACAATAACTTCCTATGGGAAGTTAAAAACACCAATAACACTCGTAAATTAAATCATGTCTGTCAATACCACTTCAACTTACGTTGCTGTTTTTTTATTTTTATTGGAGTTAATATCTTTCCGTTAATATAACAAAAGTGTGATTTTAAGAAAGAATCCCATTACTAAAAATAAAATTTTAAAAAATTGCGATTTTGATCACACTCCCCAGCTGTTCAGTGTTTTTGAAAATTTGTTTATACTCTGGTATCCGAAGATTTGTTTAAAAATCTGCAATTTCGAGGGTGTCAGGAGAATGACACACATACACCTCTGTCATACAAATAACCAAACTCAGGAAGTCCAGGGCTTTCGGATGCGACCAATGTTAAGTGGTTTCCCAAAAGGCCAAGAACGTTAAAAAAATCCATTTTCGCAATCAGGCAGTCCAGGGCTGAGGGCAATCTCAAGTGATTTCTCAAGACTCTAGGAACGCCAAAAAGACGCAAATGCGGCCATCTAGGAGTGGTCTTTTGAAACTATGCTTTAAAACAGTGAGTCGTAGGCATCAAAACACAATGCATTTGAAGTGGATAAAATGGAAATATTGTAGACGAGCGTTTTGTTGTCTCTTTAAAAAGACTGGTTTCCTTTCATACCAAAAATTAGCCCTCTTAGCTCTTTTTCAATTATAATGATTAGCAAATTAAGAATACAATATTTATCGATCACAAAGTTGTTAAGTGGATAATTTGCCGTTAGTTGCAGTTGACATATTTGCTTTTGTTGTTAAAAGTTCTCCCTGTTTTTTATTGTTTAATAAAATGAGGACTTAAAAGTTCAAAAATTTGGCTACAGTCAAAAAAGTAGTTTGGATTTACTTTAGATATTTGTTATACATTAAATGATTTATTATTCAGTTATTTTCCGTTAAATAACTGGTAATTAGTTGTAAAAAATTAACTATGCCATGTCAAGTTTTAAATGTTTTTTATGTCACGCGAAGCTGTGGCAGATGTATTCGATGGGTGTTCAAAGACTTGTGGGCTTTTTGACAAAGCCTCTACCGAGAAGGTGTTTTTTTTTGCGACATTTTTGGATCTCTGCACATTACATTCCCATTGCTGAATTAGCGAAATCAAGCCGTTCTCTATTTTCATTTGGCTTTAATTAAAAATTAAAATGTATGTTCAAATAACTGGCAATAATAAGTTGTTCAAAAAGTAACAAACTTACATTTCTGGAAAAAGTGGTATATCAATGTCGCGATGCAAAACAATCACGCTCAAAAAATTCTCATTTTCTCAATGCAATGAACGTTGAATTGAGTTGAAAGTTCTAAACTGAAGTTAAATAATAACATAATTGAATATTTGAAAGTTCTATGGTCAAGTTCAGGAAACTATAATAACTAAATAATTTGGCATAGAACGTCTTAAACGAAATTTAGACCTTGTGTATGGATTCCTTATGAGTTTTTTTTTATTTCTTAAACATTAATCAAAAAATATATTTGAACTTTTAATCACGAGTGAAAATTAGATATGGCCCAGCCATGTGTCTACTAATTTCATAATCAACTTCATATGTTTTGAATAAAAAAAATTTGGTTTTAAAACCAAAGAGGTAGAATACAGTTTAGAAGTTTTAAAATTGACGTGAAGTTTTTGTAAAAAGAAAGAGACAAATGTTGGCACGTCAGTACTAAGATTAAGAATGTTTAGTTACCAACCAGCTAAAAACGCGAAGCTCTATTCCATGTTCAACAAAAAGACAAAAAACTATAACTTGGAGACATCAGAGATATCTCTGTTGTTAAATAAACTTAAATACTACAACAATCAAGAATAAAATTTAATTCCAAGCTATCTCTGTCGACTTGTCAATCGACTGTTGCACCTCTATAATATTATTATCAGATATACAAAACTTTTGTTAAACTTGACTAAAAAACAAAACTTGATCCGCAAGGCATTATACAACACAACAACCCCGTGTGAACAAAATAAAAACTTGAAGCTTCACAGTATGTCTAGAGTCTAGACGTAATGTCTACCACTTTATAGAGTATATATAAGCTTATCAGCATAATCAGATTTGCCCTAGAACAAGACTTATGTACTTTATAGATACTTATTTGTTGTTGTTAATGTAATGTTTGTTTTTTCTTCTCAAAGCTAAAAGATTGAGATTGTATGTCCATTCTACAATAACAAAAAACAAATGAAAAAATTAAGCTAGAACTTGATAATTCTTATTCGAAAGGTTTATTATAATTATTCTATTCTATTATAAAAACACTATCTTGTTGTTATGTTTCTTTTTTGTATTTTATAAATTCAACAAATAAAGCAAAGTTCTATCTAAATTATAATGAAGCATTTGAAAGTCTTGTCAATTAAGTTTTCAAAAGTTAACATTGAAAAATAAATCGTGAGGTTATAATATATAGTATACATACTTAGTTGTATAATAATAATAATTATTATTATTAGTATTCTATAATTCATTCAACATTAGTATAGACTTCTTTTTTCACTCTCTCACAGGAGCAGGTTTATTTTAATTAGATTTAAAAATAGAATTTTTTAATCTATGTGTTAAGATGTACATACATATATATTTTCTGTTTTTTCGTATAATCCCACAAGTCTCGACTAACCTCTAAATGCCAAGGAGATTTTTGAAATTAATACGATAAATTAAGTCGTATGTTTTCATTATTTACAATCACGACTTTACTTGGAACTTCAACATAATATATTTTTTTTTTTTGCTATGTATCGGGTTTTCGAGGTCTATTAGAATAATTATTTTAAATTTTCAATTAGAAATAAAAAATGTGAGAAAAATTGGATAAAAATGCAGTTGAGTAAAAGTTGAACAGTTTTGAAAGAGAACAAAGGTTTTGTCAATCAATATGCCCAATAATGCCAAATTAATTTCAAATCCTGTTGTGAAAAAACATTTGACTTTTTGAAGTATGTTCATTACAAAGTTTTTCTACTAATTCCCACATTTAAAAAAAAAATCATAATTCAGAAGTGTGACATATAAATAACCGAAATTAACGGTCGTTTTTTAGAGGTGTTGTTTTCAATCTGACAATACTCTTTTCGGAGTTGGTTTTTTATGACAGCTGTCACTTAGTATATGCTCAATTTGGTTTGTCATTTCATAACAAATAGACTAACTCCTGAACAACGTTTGAAAATCTTGCAAATGTATTGTCAAAATAACGGTTTTATTCGCCCGACCGACGCCAAAGAAACAAATCATTCCGTTTTTGAAACTTTTTGTGTGCGAATTATCTTGCGTCGTGTGCCTATGGATGGCGGGCGTGGTCTCCAAGATTTTGCGATTTAACACCGCTGGATAATATATTTACATATGTGGGATATGTGAAGGTGCTTGATGTCTACGCAGATAAGACCGAGCAATTGACGGCTTGGAAGAGAATATTCTCTGCTAAAATTTATTTGAGCCGCAAACAACAAACTCCTCAACCAAAAATCACAAATATTCCTTTGTTTGAATGTCAAGATTATACGATAAAGGAAAGGGCTTCATATTTTATAGAGATTATCAATATCTGCTAATTATTGAGTCAATTAAGTTTCTTACGATTTTTCCCAAAAGCCTATTGAGTTGCTTTTGAGTTCAACAATTTCTGATGAAAATGCGCTTAACATCATAATAACCTTGTGAAATTCTAAATGTTTTATTTTATTTAACCAAATGAGAGGTTTGCTTTAAATATACAATATTTTAATTCTTCCATACAACAGTCAAAAGGAAAAAAAGTAGTGTAGGCAAATACAAGCTTCTTCTTAAAAATGCAATAAAATGAACAAAATGCCTCATGGTTTTATTAGTAGGATCAAATATTCTCAATAATTATTGTAGTTTCGGGATTTAGCGCACCTATTGTTTGAATTGAATTGGCCTTAGAAGCTTAAATTATTTCCGGATTTTTGGTATAACATCGGCAATTCACCGTTCTTCACAAAAAAAGTCCAAAATGATCAAATTTGGCTGACAAACAACACTATGACGCATAATCCTGCATGAACCATCAGAGGTAGTTTAAATCCATGTCTTCATTGTCTTAAACTTTAAAAAAAATGTCGTTTAACATGGCTCTGTAACGCCTCTGTAACTGCAACCGCAACATTTGTAGCCTAATTTTTGAAGATGGTTGCATAATGAAAGCAAAAGGTCTAGTTTAATGCTTTTGCAGTCGCATTCGAATCAAGTTTATGTTTCTAATACTATAATACGTGTTTATTTACAAAATTCACTAAAACTGATAACAATAATTACGTTGTAATAAATATAGTTTTTAGAAACACCACTTATCAACAGGTAGTTGAAGATAAAAACAAAAACAAAATTTCAATGCCAATTTCAATATTACGAAGTATACAAACATACATTATAATGTATTGATGATATCAAACAATTAATATTTATTCTTGGAATTCGGTGATATGGTAAGGTTATGATTTGGGGGAAGTACATTATTTGTTGATAAAGATAAATAATTTTTAGTGAATTAAGAAATATTTTTGGGTTTTTATTAAAAAAAAAACAACAACAATATACATATGTTCTTATTTCTTAATGATTTTTTTTTTTAACTTTCCATTGAAATTTATTGTAATTTGTCCAAATACATAGTCAAATTGAAATTTGTTTACATTTCTCGATTTTTACGTATACGATTTAAACTTCAGTATAATTTTATACTATGAACAATTGAGATATTTTTTTAAATAAGCCAAAACAAATATTACTAAATATTGTTAAAAATTGATTGAATTGAAATTTTGACTCAAATATACATATTGAGTTGAGTTGAGTTCAGCTTTTTACAAAAATTATGATTGTTCCAAAAATGTTACTAACCTTGTTTGATTTATCGAAATTGCGAAAGAAAACAGCTTTAACTTAAATTATTGATTGCGTAGTTTCTCTTCAAAGTTCTTTAAATGAAAATATACAATTTTTGTATTTAAAGTCAAAAGGTGGGTGAATTAGAACCAAATTATCAAACAAATGTTTTCACACCACGACGAACAAAATTTGTTTCAAAATTGTCAAAAGTTAAAATATTTAATGTCATATATGTACATAAGATACCTGGGATACCTGGTATTCAATTAGTGATTTTATATTTGACAGGTGATATAAAGTCATAGTGGACAAGTTCCAACGACATTAGTGGCTTGAAGGTAAGGCAAGTTTCTAGTATCAGATTGGTCAGCTGCCTGAAAATCGCTTTCCATAATTAAGGCAACTTTATTAGAAAGTTGACTGGAAAATTAGTCAAGACAAATCTCCTTTACTATCAAGTCAAGTCTAATAAATAAATAAATAAATAAGGTGGCGCAAAAGTCCTTTGAGAACTAGGGCCTAGTGACTTTAAACTCTCAACCATTTATTTGTGCGAGTAATGTTATCAGGAATGGAGGGGACCTACAGTTTTAAGCCGAATCCGAACGGCTAATTTGAGAAAGCAATTATCCGAACAAAAATTACTTTGATTTGTCAATTCTTCGCAAGAGGCAGTACCCGTGAAAACACACTTTAGATGGCACAGATAGGGATCGAACCTAAGACCTCTGGAATTACAATCCTACGCGATACTTAGGTCATGTCTACTTATGTCAAAATGCCAACTGAGCATATTTTTTCTTATTAAACTGCGAAAGATGAACTTCATAACTTTGTTACATATTTATTTAGTACACAATTATTTTGAAGGAATTGTGTAAATGTCATATTGAAAAGAAGAAAGGACTTTTTCTTTACAATACAAAACCGAAATACATAGCGAACAATGTATATGTATAGACTACATGATACCCTATCTTCAATTCTACAAAACCTTAACCACTACATTTCTTGACAGGAACGAATGGATTTGTAAAAAAATGTCAATTAGATTTTTCTCAAAATTTTACCGAATGTTGAAAACAATAGTTTTTATAAAATAAAATTAATTTGAAGCCTACATCTCAAATTTTTGAAAAGATATTTGAGTCGACAATCAATTTTTACGAACTTATAGTATAATGTATTTTTAGGTTTTTATTTTTTGTTAAAAGACTGTCAATTCGCTTTTTCTCAAAATTCTACCGAATGTTGAAAACAATATTTCTTATAAGATAAAATTAGTGGGAAGCCATGATCTCAAATTTTTGAAAAGATATTTGAGTAGAAAATGAATTTTTACCAACTTTAAGTTATATTTTTTTTTTGGATTTTATTTTTTGTTAAAAAAAAACTGTCAATTCGATTTTTCTTAAAATCTTACCAGATATCAAAAACGTTATTCTTCGTTGCACAAAAAGTATTTTGGAAAGTGAATCGCCTTTTGTTCATAAAAATTCGAGGTTACAAGTATTTCTTTTCAGTTTACGAACGTACGTACACACCCACTCACAGGCATCTCTCTTAAAATATTTTATTAAGAATTTAGGGTTTTCTTAAGTTTCAAGTCAACAGAATTAACGTCTTTGGTTATATTAAGCTTAATTTACGCGACATATTCGTGAAGAATTAGACTTATCAGATTCCTTTGTGCCACACCAGAGAAACCAAGGTTAACATTGAAATGATGTTATAATCCATACATATTGACAAAAATATTAGCGTCAATCTTATTCTAAATGTGTTTTATTGATATTTAAATTAGTGGAAAATCCTTTACTTCCTTTGTTTAAAATTTAATCTCTGATGTTTGCGCGAATTTTAATTACTCCCTTTACCTGATGTTGTATTAATAACTAGAAGAAACGAAATGCATAAATTATAAGTCTGATGACCTTAAAAGCCTATATGTACACAAAGCATTAAATAATCATAAACAAAACCATCAAGGCCATTCAAATAATTCTACCCCATCACCATAATGTTGTTGACCTCTGAATATTGAAAATTTAAAGGTACAATTTCTAAAGGTAGATATTTATATTTACCTATGTATCTATAATTAGGTGATAGAGTGTTAAGATCGTTGTCTTCTTATTTCTGAAAAAGTCTCATGGTTATTTAAAAAGATAATAAATATTATATCGATATAAACTTAGTTAAAAGATCATTCACCTTTTTTTCTTTCTTATGTTCAATTCAATAAATATTCAAAAGCAATTGAGTTAAAAAAAAAAAAAAAAACAATTTACTGTCTATTTGGCAACTCTGCATTCGCCTATCAAGCCAATAATGATAGAAAACAACACGAAACAAAAATCTTATCTCAAAATTTGCAAAGAAAAACAAAAATACAAAATAAAAATATATATAAAATCTATATAACGTAGGTACAGCACTTGAATAAACTTATGTCCAATGTACATACTCGTACCTATACGTTTTCGTTATCTTCATTATTTTTCTGTAGGTAGAGAGAGGTATAAGTCTCGTTTTGTGCAAGTATTGAGTTTTATCATAAATTCAAAAAAATTTATAATAATACAAAATTAATAACAACAACATTAATAAAATAATACAATGACATACAAACACCGACCGAAACCGAGTTGGTTGGTAACCAAACTACATAGACTCTCTATCTCTTCTTTCCATGGCTTACAAAGTACCTCCAAGATCCATACTTCAAGTAGCAACTCAGCGTCAGCAGGTATATTTTGAGAGCATTATAAGCCACTGTGCTGGTGCTGATTTGCTGTGGGTTGAAGCCTTACAGACATAGGGTGTTTGTTAACTCTCTTTTGTGCGATGCTTGAGAGATTCTTCTGAGCTTAGTTTGACTCTGCGTTTATGGTAACATAAAAATGCAGTGGCGGATATGGTATTATAAGGGCCTAAGAGAAAAAAAGAAACTTGGAGAATGTGTAATTTTTTGTATTCAGACAGCTTAAAATTCTAAATGACTTAGGCCCATTTGCTGATACTGTTCTTAAACGTGTGTCGCAGTCGCAGCTAAGTACATCTTAGATTTTAAAAGTAACATAATTTATTTTTGGTTGCCAGAAAATATTTAAGAAACACTTAAGTAAGTTCCACATAGATTGAAACGCATCCAACTTCGTTTCATTACAAAATTCAAAACAGACGTCAATGTATACCTACATGAAATTTCAAAACGGGAAATTGAATGTGAAGTTTTGATTTGTGGAAAGCATACAAAATATTTTTCAAAATAGGCAAAAAAGAGGAAGTAACCCAAATCTAACATCAAATGAAAAACGGACACTTTTAGAATGTTCAGACTGATGTCATTAAATTTTTTTTTTGTGGGTATGCGGAATCACCTGCGATTAATAAATTTGTAGAATCTCGACTGGGTTGGGTTCGAAATCCTGTATGGATCATAATACTGTATTTAAAATACTGTATCTCAAAATACTGCATGTACAAAATACTGTATGATCAAAATACTGTAGCTCAAAATTCTGTATATTTAAATTCTGTATACCAAAATTCTGTATTTCAAAATGCTGTAAATATCAAAACGATTTTTATTTGTCAGCCTATTTGCAGCATTTTGAAATACAGAATTTTAAAAACAGATTACTTTTATAAAGAATATATCATAATATTTTTTCATTGGCATAATGTTCTAATATACTTCCATTGAACAATAATATATGATATTTCATAAGTCTTTGAATTTCTGTTGTTGTTGTAAATACATTTGTATATACAATTCATAGATTGTTACTTATACATAAATATTATTGCCTATTGTTATTTACTTACTTATGATATGACTTATTAATGTATTCTGTTTTTTTACTTGTTTGGAGTTTCAATAAATGATATAATGTACATGGGGAAATCAAGTTTTGTTTTTGTTGTTCTCTATAATGGAAGCTTAAGAGCGGAATTTTGCAAAAATACAGTATTTTTAGATAATATTTTGCTCATACAGCATTTTGAGAAGAAGAATTTTGAGATACAGTATTATCAGATACAGTATTTTGACAAAACAGTATTTTGAGATACAGTATATTAACCATACAGTATTATGAATATACAGTATCATACAGTATGATACAGAATTTTAACCATACAGTATTTTGAAATACAGCATTTCGACCCGCTCCCATCTCGACTTTCTTCTATCTTCGCTCTTATTCTACTAGCATTTAAAATTGTTGCATCATAAGCTGAACCAGGCCACCTTCCAACCACGTCAGTAAACACCATTTTTGCAGTACCCTGCAAATTTATCGAAAAATTACTTTTTCTATTTCACCGTCGAGTGTTCTTTAAAAAAAGATGATATATCAACAAAATCTCGTTTAACTTGCAACACTTTTTATTGTGTACTTGGAAACTTAATACATATTTTCTGTAAAGCTTTGCAATTTCTATTTCAAGAATATTGTATCAAGCGCCTGTTATATGGCCGTTCCAGCTTGTTATAGATTTGTCATATTTTTGGTTAGGCGAAATCTTTTGTAAAAGGCCAGTTGACCGAAGCCAAACAAAATGTTCATTCCTATCGTAAATTTGATGAGAAGCTTTAACTTCAAACAATTCGAGAACCTCAGCATCTATTTTTTAGTTTTACTTTAATGTCAACCAAAAATATGTTTTGTGATAAAAATTTATTGAAATGTCATCAAAGGACATAACCCTATAAATTTCATAAGTGCAACTATAGGACTTTATGCTCTACTATTTCTTTCCCATACAAAAACTTAGTGCCATTTATGACGAACTTTAAGTTCCGTGCAAACGATCAGGTAGGACATAGTTACTTATGTAGAATCTAAATATTTATGACTAATATCAGCAAACGGGCTTTAAACGTAAAAAAGGAAAATAGGTAATAAACAGTTTTTCAAAAAAGGTTTCTGCTGTTTCGGATAGCTGTCCTTTTAAAAGCTGTCGACTTTTGACATTTGGCAAGTGAAAATCACACCATCATTGAAATTTTTAAAATTCACTACAGCAATGCTGATAAATTTACAGCCATAATTCACAAAACTTAAAAACACTTTTGATTCGCCGTGAAGCACCTTCTCTGCTGAAAATAGTAAAACAATTGGAATAATTTCAGCTTTCAAGACAATTAAGCGACGACGTTAAGAATCGAGGTTCAGGTTTTATCGATTCCTCCCGTCGATCTTTGGAATGAGACAATCCACTAACGATATTGAACCGTATTTCTGGTATCTTCTTGAATTGTATCGATATGATCCGGATGGTTAAGAACTAAATGAATAGAGTTTTTGTATTCTAATATCTATCTAGTCTTTTGTATAAGGATTTGAAAATTGTCAAATTTATAAAAATGGTCGACGATCGAAAGGGAAAGTGTAGATTGCGGTGGAAAAATCACTTCATTTTCTTTAATATTTGATCAAATCGATCAAAATGCCTTCCGATATATAAAAGGCATGCGAAATTTCAAGTATGTAAATGGCTTCACTCGTTAAAGTTAGAAGTCGGGTATATAGTAATAGTATATTATATATAAATAAAGTGTAATTTATTAGCTATAAATTGAATTTTGGACGCCCGGCCATATAGCATTCTGTCACAATTGTAATCTGTTTCTTTTTTCGTAATGATCTTGCTTCACGAGTTTAGATAAGCTGCGAAGCTCAGCAGGGTTTCTGTAATTTTTCGTAGTTTGGGATTGAAAATGTTTTACCGTTGTGACTGTGACTTTCGAAAATTCTGCCATGCTTTGGCACGGTTAAATTTTTGAAAAATTCCAAATTTCAGAGCGGGTGTCTTCATAACATCGGTTCTTTGTGGTTTGTGGATAGTGGATGTCGTGTAAAAAGTTCGATCAGTTGTTTGATTTTGTCTCATGAAATGTGTTTTAACTTTTAAGAAGTTAGGCGAGGTTTTTTATAAATTATAAAAAAATCATTCATTCTTAATTTTTACGAGTATATGAATATTCTAAATTTTCAGTGGTTTTTTTTAATCCGTAAACGTTGGTATTTTACACTCAATGACTTGAAAAACAAAACTCAATGACTTGTCAAACAAAACTAAGCGTATTTTAAAATCAAGATCGAAAGTTTAACGAATTGCACTTGAAAAATTGAAAAATATTAGAAAAAGTAACGGTTTTTCAATGTAATTTAAAATTTGATAGCAACAAAAAATATTTTTACATCTATTTATGACTTCGCAGATCGAAGCTTTCAAGAATACCAATTTAAGGAGCAAGGATAAATATTTTTAAACTATCTTATTTTTTAAGATGATTTTGATTTTCTTATATGTATGTATAAGCTTTTGAATCCATAAAATTATTTTATTAAATACTTAACAAAATTCTATCTCTTAGCTTTACAGAACTTAACAAGACTTTCAGCAAAAATGTTGTTCGTTAACATAAAGTGTCTCGCCTCGTTCTCGTTTTAATTCAAAAGCTTTGAAGTAAGTTTCATCTCGTAGGACATCTCGATCGAAAATCGGTTCGTAGGGCCTTTTTGTACTTTTCCATTTGCCCAACTATAAAATACGTCCCTGTAAATACAGATAATGAAGCTTATGTGATAGTGTTTGCAGCAATTGCGATTATTTTCGATTGTGCTAGTGCTTCCTGCCACACCGCACGCACCCGTTTCAGCCATCAACAATTCAACAGCTGAATCGCAAAGATCTTTTGCTATCAGTTTTCATTTTAGACGGCCGCCCGAGTAGTACGTGAATATCAATCGAACTGTGAAGAGATTGAAGAGGCTCTTTCTTTAAGCTTATGTTCGGAACTTGGCTTAAATATATACCTACTTACTCTCTCTCTCTTTCTTTTATTTCTCTCTCGTTCTTGCTCTCTCCCTGTTAGCCGTTTTTATAGCTTAGAAAGAAAAACGACACTTACTTCGGCTTACGTGTGTGCTAAAAAAAAGTTTAAAAATAAAATTCGAATTTAAGTCTGAAATTTTCAGAAAATCTTCGAAAAAATAAATCGTTTTGAAAAAAAATATAACTTCTCCTTCCCTTTTACTGACGTCAGTGATCTTGTTTTTGTGTGTTTCAAGCCACTTGGAGCGTAAAGGCCAAAATACCCAACAAAGTTACCAAAGTCCGCGATTTTCTTTAAAGCATGTTGGGTGCAAATACAAATTTAACCAACTAAAGGAAATACGCAATCAAAGAAAAAGAAATATTATTTGAAAAGAGTACAAAATTATTATAAAATAAAGAAAAATATAATTTTGTCGGCCATAATTGTTTTTCTTCTTATTCTTCTTCCCCTCTCCCTCTCTTACCAATTTAATAATAGTTATAAATCGAAATAAAAATTAAACAACTTGTTAGTTAAGTGAAGATTTTGAGTTAAAATAAAATTGAAGTTGGGTGTGTGAAACAAAATAAAATAAAAATATTCCATAAAGTGGAGAAAAAATGTGTCAAGAAAAATTAAATTTTATTATTTATAAGCCACTTGTTCAATCACAAAGTCTAAGTTATAGAAAAACAAGTCAAATATTACCCACAACCTACGACATCTAGATTGCTTTTTGTTGTTGGTTTAAAACAAGTGTAAAAGAGAGAAAATAATTTTTAAAAAATACATAATTGGGCTAAGCAAAGCTTAAAAAGAAACGGATACGTGCTTAAAAAAACAACAACAACACCAACATCGAAAACAACAACAACAAAACATAAGTTAAAAAGTCAACAATAATTTATTTATACAAAAAGACAACATGGTCTTTTATATATCGTTCTTGGGCAGGCATGTTGAACCACCTGATAAAATGAATACAGATAAAAGGTGAGCATTGCGGGGTTGGGGCAGGGAGGAGGGATGTATTTTTTTCAATTTTTAGGAAAAATTTCATCATGTTTTTATTTTTAATAATTATGTATGTACAAATGTTTTTTGATTGCTTGTTGATAGAATGTTCTATTGGTTGAAAGGGTAGGGGTTGAAATTTGAATTTGCAATTAGAAATACCTAAATGTTTTTGAGAGGAAATTGTCGGGTGATTTGATAAAAAATAAAATCTATCACTGTTTAAAAAGCGACTTTAAAAGTCACTTATACTTATACCCTGAGAAATAAACACATTCTTATTTGTAGCTAATCAATTTTGTTGAGTTTCTTTTTCTCTGATTTATTTTTGAGATAATCTTCTAAAAATAAATACATTTATTGGGGCTAAATTTCTTAGAGAACCAGAGACTAGTGACTTACAACTCTCAACCATTACTGTTTGGGGATAATGTCCGAAATAAAGGGGACCTACAATTTCTATGCACTTATTCATGACGAAAATTACTCTTTAATATGTAGTAGGTTGTTCGATCTAAAATTCAATTCACGTTTGTTTCTTCAAACTTCAGCTAAAACCTAAGCTAAATTTTGACAGCAAACTGGTGTAGAAAATACAATTGTTCTTTTGAAAAGTATCCTCCAAGTTCCAAATTAAGGGATGTTGTCTTAGCTGGATCGCCAAATTTTTCTCATCAGGCCTAAAATTTGTTTTTTCGGATTGCTTTTTGTCGGCTCAAAAAGCCTTTCTTCGAGAAGTAACTTAAAAATATCCATTTTATTTTTCTTTAATATTCAAAATATCATTTTTATCTGTTAAAAACACATTTTGTTAAGAAATTCAACCCCGACATTCGACCTTTTGAGTACGACCTCTAATAAAATGTCAAAATTTATCTCGTAACAAATGCACATACCAATTTAAAGGGTGATTTTTTAAAAGCTATAAGAAGGTTTTTAAGAAAAAAAAAACACATCAATTTCAGAAAAATGCATGAAATCTTTATTTGAATCGATAGTACGGTCCATATAATTTAATGTTTGAAGATTATTTCATGCAAATGTTGATTTTGACTGCACCTCAATGGGTCCATCCGCTTAATCAAATTTTGGCATACTCTTTCCAACATTTCGGCCGGTATCTCACGAATAAATGCTTCAATGTTGTTTTCAAATGCGTCAATTGAAGCGGGCTTATCTATATAGACATAAACAATAGTATAAAGGCGTTAAATCGCACAATCTAGGCGGCCAATTGACCAGTCCCGAACGTGAAATAAAATGTTCACCGAACTCGCCTCTCAATAAGTCCATTGTTGCGTGTGGCATGTGGCACCGTTTTGTTGAAACCACATGTCATGCAAGTCAAGCTCTTGAATTTTGGGCAAAAAAAAGTTGGATATCATCTCACGATAGCGCTCACCATTCACAGTAACGTTACGATTCGCATCATCTTTGAAGAAGTACGGTCCAATGATGCCACTAGCCCATAAACCGCACCAAACTGTGACTTTTTGTGGATGCATTGGTAGCTCTTGCAACTTGCAATGCTTGCAATGCAAATCGACAATTCTGCTTATTTGCGTACCCTGACCATATTTACGTAACTGACCATAAAATGGAAGAAGCGCGCGATGAACTTTCTTAATAGAGCACGCATTTTGATAATAAAATTCAATAATTTGCAAGCGTTGTTCGTTTATAAAACTATTCATGGTTAAATTACAGACCAAACTGAAGATGTTTGACAGTGAATCAAAACACGGAACGTGCGTAAGCTGTTTAAATCAGTGTTGCCAAAAAGATAATAGTTAAAAAATCACCCTTTATCAGACCGCTAAATTTTGACACTGAAAAAATTATAAGAAATTTTATCTAGAGCTGCTTACCACACGGCTAAAATGTTTTTCTAAATTTTAGCTTGACTAAGTTTTGAAGTGAATGGAAGCTAAATTGTAGCTGCAACTGTGTACCATATGCTTAAGGAGTTGTTAATTTCTCAAAAGAGTATACTTACCCCTGAAATCTAAAGATGTTAAATCATAAAATCACATTAGACAGTTATCATCACCTTTTCGTGATAAAGCTGTGAGAAAAAAGAATGTTCTCAATTTTTCGTAGTGAACTTTAATAATTTCAATTCGTTGTTTCAGCTTTAGTAATGGCGTTTTCACTTGTCATAAGCTTCAAAAGTGACTGCTGCTTCAAAAAAAAAAACAAAAATACTTTTAACTGGTATTCAAAATATTCGCTTACTTTGAAGGTTTTCAATACGAATTAAATTAAGTTTGTTTAGGCTTTATATCATTTAATTTGGTCATAGAAAAGTGTAAGATGTAATTGATTTTTTGATTTGTTTAAAAGACACCATTAAATTTGAAATATAAGTTAAATATAAATACAAATTTTTCATAAATAAATAACGGTGAATTAATGGATGTGATTATTTCAAAACAAAATTTTTGCTTTCTAATGAAACCACTCATCTAGAAATGGTCCTTATCCTCGAATTGAATTTTTCGACCCTCCAATTTAATAAATCATGTTTCACCATTTTTATTACTTTTTAAATTAGAGCCAATTTTACATCAGATGATGCTTCAACAATATGTTCTTAATCATGTGTCAAAATTAAAAGGATAACCATTCGAATAGAACAAATTCTTTGTTTAGTAAGTTTTAGTTTTTTCAGTTGTTTTTTAAATCATAATATGTACTTTACAATGTTTGTATTTCAAAAAAAACTGTTGTTTTTTTAATGTTTTCTTACCAATAATTAACAACAATATTCACACATTCAAATTACTATAAAGACCATGAAAAAATGATTTTTTCCATTTAATATTGATGACCAATACGTTTTCCTTTTTATTTTTTAAATATTGGTCAAATCTTTTTACACGCCTTATAACATAAGCATTTAGGTATAAAATAAAATACTAAAATGAGGCTGAGACCCTTATTGATAACTTCTCATTGTTGCCCTTTAAAATGATTTTTTTTTTGGATTTTGGTCTTTTTTTTATTTATCAACATTTTTAAAAAAGGATTGATTAATATTTATTACAAAGGTCATAGGGTAAGACGACAGCCTGATAAGAGTCAAAAAATATTTACACAAAAATTATTTCAACTCTAAAAGCTTCCACGTCAAATTGATAAAATTTGCAATAGAGAATTTTTGTTTAATTTCATTATTTTTTATCTTGATGAAATGAATTTCAATAAACGTAATTATTTTTTTTCACTTTGTTGTCAGGTTTTCCACAGAAAATGTTTTTAATCTTAGAAAATAAAGTGTTAATATTGGATGTATTTGGATGTTAAAATTTTCGCTGCTTAATTTGTTTATATCCTTTTAAATTTTGGCAAAAATTAATTTTTGTTTACCTAATTGAGTTTAATGCAGAAATTAATTAATCAAATATGGCAAAAAATAAAGAATTTAGTGATCATTTTACATTGAGGCAGGTAATAACCATTTTTTGTCAAGAGAAAAATTTACGAATTCGAATATTTTATGATCAAACAAAAACATTTTTTTTCACTATACCACGCAAAATGATCTCGACATCTGGTAAATTTTTTAAAAAGAATTTAAGTGTCATTTTTTTAACAGAACACTTGAAAATCTTGAGAATAAAAAAAGATAGTGACTCAGAACTTATATCTAATACGAAATATTTTCGTTGACTATCGGTAAATAAATAAAAAAAAAATCAATCAAAGTCCAATAATTGATGTTTAAAGAAAATTTACAAAAAATACTAAATTTCATCTAAGGAGACGTTATCTTTACAAAATCAACACAAACTTCTATTTTTGATTACATTAATTGAAGTTCCTTAAATGACAATTTAGCGTCATCAATGGGATGATAATGCAATCGTTTCGATTTGTCGCATTGAAAAATTGTATCTATGCGCCCAAGAATAATGTTTTTGACTTCTAAACAAAATTTGAGAAAAATCGCAGTAACGGTCTTTTTACAAAGAATAAAAACCTAAAAAAGCACTACTAAAAGTTGGGTAAAATTATCTTGGCAAAAAACAAATCCAACTGTCAATTTTTTTTATAAACAAAAAAAAAACAATCTACAAAAAGTACTACAGTATTCCCCGCTTAATTGCACTGACCATTTTGTCAGATTTTTCGGTCAATTATCCGGGTGGTTCAATTAGTGAAACCCCGCTTAATTGACATATCTGTTCAATTAAGCGAAACCCGTATAATTGCACGAGTAGGTCAATTAAAAAATAAAATATTCATCCCAGAAATTTACTCTATAAACATTTCAGTGTCAACTTAATTTCGGCGTCTGTTAGTTCGCCATAAGATGATATGTTATGTCATCACATGCCAAATAAGCATTGAAATCTGCATTGTCCTCAAAACCGTTATCTATGACCACGGGATCATTTTTCGGCTGCTCTTCTTCTTGGATGAAGCCTGCCTTTAAAAAAAAAACTTGCAAATGTAGGTTTAGTAGTAAAATACTTCCAATATTACCTTTCTAAAACAATTTCTTATTGTAGAAGGTGTTATAAGCCACAAATAATGTTTGCTTATGTGCATTACTTGCAAAGATGTGATCGACTTCGAAAATTCTTCCATAGTCTTGCCACGTTCGATGGCTGTAATTTGTTTCCTTATTATATTTTGCTGATAGTAAGCTTTGAAACAATGAATAATGCCTTGGTCAAGGGGCTGACTGATGGACGTTGTATTTGTGGGTACAAACTGCACGTTTATATTTTTTAAATCGTCCAACTTCTTATGACAAGCAGCACTGTCGACAAAAAGAATTATTTGTCTGTTCTGCATTATCATTTCTTCGTCAAATTTATATAAAATTTGGGCCCATGAATGTTGGGTCATCCATGCCTTTTTGTTGAAGAAATATTGCAAAGGTACAACCTTATTTTTAAAACACCTTAGTGTTTTGGTTTTTCCACACAATCATTTTTTTGTCCGTCCAATAATCCGAAAAATATCCATGTATTTAGTTTTTGTGCTGCATATTTTTAAGATCAATTAAGCGAGTAATTCAACTAAGCGGGGTTCAATTAACCGTCTAAAAAGCTTTGCTACTGATACGGGAAATTTTCGAAGCCAATTTTGTCGATCAATTAAGCGGGATGTTCAATTAAGCGAGGTGCAACTAAGCGGGGATTACGTACTTAAAATTGGTAAAACCTGATGATGGGTTCGAATATCTCGAAAATAGATGAAGGTATTGACTTCAAAACTATTTAGTTTCATGCAAATTTTTGTTTTTAATTTCTTTTTTTTTTAAATAAGAAATAAAAACTTTCACAAAATGCTGCTAACATTAATAACAATTATTTTTCCACTAAAAAAGCGAAAAAAAAAACATTTATAAAAATCAAACTTATTTTATCATATGCTTAATATTGTTCGCTAACTTTAAGTTATATTTAAAAAAAAAAATCAAACGACAACTAACATTAATAACAATTATTTTTCCACTAAAAAAGCGGAAAAAAAACATTTATAAAAATCAAACTTATTTTATCATATGCTTAATATTGTTCGCTAACTTTAAGTTATATTTAAAAAAAAAATCAAACGACAACTTTTTTTTTTTTAAATCACGAAAACTTATAAAAACAACAAAAAATTGTTAAGAAAGATATTTACTTAAAATTTGTTTATCTCACAGAAAATATTGTTCATACAATTTTTTTAATGTTTTAGAAAAATCGCCAGACGGGCAGGGATGGGCCTCTTTTTTTTTAATTTACTTGTGATACAGCTAGGTTCTACATTTTACTTTCACTCGAAATCAAATTGAAATCCATTCAAATATAAATTGGAGTTCTGAAATTCATTTTTATCGATATCGATATCGATTTTATTTATTTTTTCCAACTTAAAACGAAGTGAACTTCCGTGTACTACGGTTCGATTTTCATGTGAATTGAATTCGACTAGATTTAGTTGTTGTCAATTAAATTTTACAATTAGTCTGGAACAGGACCAAGTAATTAATTATTGAAGTTTTATGATTGGGATCGATACAGGATATCATTCTAAGCAACATGTCAAAAGTCCCCCCAAAATCTCCCTATTGGGTTTCTGTAAAATGGAAATTAAAGGGGGGGTGATAAGGGGATGTGTTGATAAACCAAACTGAAATATTCACTTCAACACAATTAAAACATGTGATACATGATTTCAGGGTTGGTTTTTTACCTTAAAACCAAAAATAAAGAAATTAAACAATCCTTTAAAAAGTTAAACCCTTTTTATAAAATTATGTCTTTTTATTTAAAAAACAACAGGTAAAACATTATGGAAACCACCTTTAAAATAATGTTATCTTAATGAAATTTAGTGCAGATGCATAATTTGGCATAAGCATTCAGAATCAACAGAGTCCAAAAATATATTTGAGGTCAAAGGCTGTTTTTTTTTTCGGAAAAGAGGTTTGCACATATGAGCACCATATATTTGTTGGCCCTGATGGAATTCCCCCTATTCTTTTAAAAAAGTGTGCTTCTGCTTGTTGCAAAATATTATTCACCTTTTTTAATAATTCACTTCATCATGGGTTGT
Source organism: Eupeodes latifasciatus (assembly GCA_920104205.1). NCBI lineage: Eukaryota > Metazoa > Arthropoda > Insecta > Diptera > Syrphidae > Eupeodes > Eupeodes latifasciatus. Next base: position 128,361,082 of record OV049926.1, on the reverse strand, counting down.
TTCTTCCTGAATGGAAAACGTCCTATATAATTCCAATCCATAAAAATGGTTCTAAACAAGACGTTTGTAACTATCGGCCTATTAGTAAACTATGTGTGATACCGAAGTTATTTGAAAAGATAATTTGCGGAAAACTAAAATTTTTACTCAAAGAAATAATATCTGCTTTTCAACACGGTTTCTGGTAGATCCACTTCTACGAACTTAGCTATTTTTACTAATTATGTAGTGAATGAAATGGAGAAGGGTCACCAAGTGGATGTTATTTACACAGATTTCGCTAAGGCATTTGACAGGGTGCATCACCATATTCTATTGAAAAAACTTAAAAAAATCGGGTTTCATTCTAATATACTTAACTGGTTAAAAACATACTTAACTAATCTTTGTCAATATGTACATATTGATTCAAATCTATCAAATCCTATAACTGTTTCATCAGGAGTTCCCCAGGGAAGCCATTTAGGTCCGATCTTATTCCTCGTTTTCATTAATGACCTAATGTACTTCAAAACTCAATGTGTCTCCTATTTGCAGATGATCTGAAATTTTTTAGACGTATACAAAGTACAAGCGATTGCGATCTTTTTTCAAAATGAAATCAAAAGACTTTCTGACTGGTGTGAGATAAATAAATTAAATCTGAACATTCCTAAATGTCAATCACTCTCTTTTACTCGCCGCCAATTTTCGATTGTCTACAATTATAATATTGGAAATCATACACTTGAAAAAGTTTTTACAAAAAAAGATCTTGGTGTTATTTTTGACCATAAATTGAACTTTCGCAAAAATATCGAATTTTTAGTTAACAAAGCGAATTCCATGCTTGGTTTTATTTATCGAAACTCTATTGACTTACATAATCCGTATACGTTGAAGAGTCTTTTTATAAGTTATGTACGGTCAATTCTAGAATACTGCTGCATCATTTGGAATCCTTTTTATAACATCCATAATCGTAGAATAAAAGCAATTCAAAAAAGATTCACACGATACATATATGTTTAATAAATTAAGATGGAACATTGAAATGCCATTGTAAGGTGTCAACTTATTGGTATCCAGTCACTAGAGAACCGAAGGAAGATGTATGCGATAACTTTTATTCATGACATCTTATCTTACCACATAGACTGTCCTTTTTTATTAGCTCTCATAGATCTATACGCTCCTTCACGTGATTTGAGAAATCGTTTATTATTTCGCGAAAACGCTCATAGAGTGAACTACGCCTTCAACGAACCTTTAACTCGAAGTGTTAGAGAAGTTAATAACTTATCTAATTATATTGACTTTAATTTTCATAATAATAGAAATACATTCAAATATAAGCTCAGTCTCTTTTTTTTAACTTTCCATTCTTAGTTTATAATATAATATTTTAAATAAAACTTGTGTTATTCATTAGTCTATTTGAGTATACTGTTAACTCTAATTGATGTAATAAATAAATAAATATTCGCCATAGCATTTTCCAATGAATGAAACATAAAATTCGCTTTAAATTTTTGTTGTCATAGCAACAAAGAATCAAAAGTTGTGATTAGAATAACTAAATTAAGAAAGTGCTTTTTTGAGCTATCAAGACAAAGAGGAGTATTTTTTTCTAAAGAACATCAGCTAAAATATTTTGGAAACCACCTTTAAAATTATGGTATATCAATTTTTTCCTTCTAATTTATTGATAAATAATAGCTACGATCAAAAATAAAACATATGATAACTAAAAATTTACCAAGTCAATAAGTTGTAATGTTTGTTATCATGAACTTGGTAATCATACAAAAATATAAATGAAATTCAAGGTTGTTCTAAAATTTACAATTACTTTTATTTTGTTGTTTTATTCTTTTCTGAAAAAAAAAGAAAATTATTTAATATTTTCTAATGTGATATCAAATTATTAAAAAAAAAGTTCTACCTTATTTTGAAGTTTTATATTCTTATTATTTTTTATCAAATCAATTGAATTAATGTTTTGAGCTTAGGTAGATAAAGTAATAATACTGATGCTGATTGTTCTTCGAATTGTTTGTTTTTTTTCTTAGTACTGAAACATAAATACAAAAATATGGTTGGTTAGTTGCCTAATGTAATTCCTTCAATTATACGAAACATCACGTCGAATAGTTTTCGGATCATCACGTTGATCTTACATGTAAATTAAATTAAAAAACAATAAAATTTGCCAATTATTTTATTTAAACAGGCCTCCCATGAAGGTACATTCATTTATATATATTTTAATTATGTTCTCAAAACGTGTACAAATGTACATTATGTATTTATTTTCAAAAAAGGTATGTTCTTAATGTGTGGTTTGGTTTTATCTTAACTGCGATTAATCAAAATTCAAGGTAGACTTAATTCTGTGGAGAAAAACAGGCACGTGTGAATATTAAAACTATGTATTTTATTTATAATTTTTCAAAACACACCTGCCATGTAAAGGCAATGATTGTTAAATTAACTTCAAGGCACGATTTGATTTGTTTTTATAATTTAATTTATCATTTTTTTAATTCTTAATAAATAAAAACATAAAACTCGGATAAGTTACACAAGTTATAACTCAAGAATGGCTGGACCGATTTTAATTGTGACAACAGTGAAGAAAACAATTAAAATTATTACACATAATAAATGGTTACACTTGCCTACAAAGTGTTTTGATTTTAGGTTAGGTTTTCTTTCCTTAAAGAGAACAAATAATTATTATCCTTACAATTTCTATATGGTTGTGTAGAATATAAATAGTCAAGTATCAGTTGCTGTCACAAAGTGATGAACACAGATTTATGCATATTTATTTGTTTATTAATTACAATGATGGTGTGTTTAATGATCAATGACCTGGGGACATTTTAAAAAGTTTGTTTTACTTGAATGTTTCACTTAATATTTAATTATATTGCATGTAGAAACGTACATTTTGAATTTGACATAATTGAAAACACGTTCGTACTTGTACTAAACATTATTTGAATTGCACCTTAGATGCGTCGGTATATCGGTTTGCAATGGAAAATAAAATTAGAGAAGTCCGAAAAAGTGAGTTTCATCATTCCACAGTGAATTTAACAGAAAATGAAAGGTGTTAAAAATAATAATATAATAGGGACGTTTTGTTCTATTTTTTGTAGGTATAAACATTTATTTAAAAAAACTTCAATAATATAGTCACTAAGATAGAAAATAACCCCGCATATTATAATAAGAAGGTATTTTATAAAGCTAAAGCTAACTACGTAAGCTATTTCATCTATCCTACTATTTATGTCTCTTTCCTAGTAAAGGGTGATTTTTTTAAAGCTATAGGAAAGTTTAAAAAAAAAAACATAAAATTCAAAAACAATGCATGAAATCTTTATTTGAATCGATAGTACGGTTCATATAATTTAACGTTTGTTTATTTCATGCAAATGTTGACCTTGACTGCGCCTTAAATGGTCCATCCGCTTAGTACAATTTTGGCATACTCTTTCCAACATTTCGGCCGGTATCTCACGAATAAATGCTTCAATGTTGTCTTCCAATGCGTCAATTGAAGCGGGCTTGTTATAGACATGAACTTTAACATAGCCCTACAAAAAATAGTCTAAGGGCGTTAATTCGCACGATCTAGGCGGCCAATTGACCGGTCCCGAACGTGAAATAAAATGTTCATCGAACTCGCCTCTCAATAAGTCCATTGTTGCGCGTGCGTCTTGTTGAAACCACATGTCATGCAAGTCAACAATGTAAATTTGGTGCGAAATTTAGTCACAATAGCCCAAATAGCCGCCTCAGTGGGTCGATTAAACTGACCATACAATAAAAGAAGCGCGCGATGAACTTTCTTAACAGAGCACGCATTTTGATAATAAAATTCAATAATTTGCAAGCGTTGTTCATTTGTAAGACGATTCATGGTTAAATTATAGACCAAAGTGAAGATGCTTGACAGTGAAACAAAACACGAAACGTGCGTCAACTGTTTAAACCAGTATTGCCAAAAAGATAATAGCTACAAAATCACCCTTTACATTTTGCGGTTTCAAAAGTAAACTTAAATAAAACACATACAATATTTTGTTATGATATTTCTTTTTTATTATAAAGATTGAACTTTGACATTATGTGTGAAACACTACATCATTTAATTTAACACCACGCGAATTGTTGCAAGCACCGATTCTTTTGAGGTAATTTTCGACCACTTTATGACACATAACTTGACAAATGTTGGTTTTTAAGTGCTCAAGAATTAAAGGTTTATCTGCATAAACACGGTCTTTAGCGTAGCCCCACAAAAAATAGTCCAGAGATGTCAAATCGCATGATCTTGGTGGCCAGTTGATATCGCCACGACGAGAAATTACGCGGCCAGGAAATGTCTCTTGCAATAAAGCCATATTCACTCGAGTTGTGTGGCATGTGGCATCGTCTTGTTGAAACCACATATTCTCCAAGTTGTATTTTTCAATAGCAGGCAAAAAAGTAAGGAGTAAGGTCCAATCACACCTCCGGACCAAAGATTGCACCAAACAGAGACTTTTTGTGGATGTAATGTTCTCTCTTCAATTACTTGAGGATTTTCAGAACCCCAAATAAGACAACTTTGTTTATTAACATATCCACCGAGTGAGAAATGTGCTTGGTCGCTGAAGAAAATTTTGTTCGAAAAATCGCCGTCCACCGCCTGTTGTTCAATCACCCATTCGACGTATCTACGACGTTGTGAATGGCTTCAGTTGTTGTGTGAGCTGAACCTTATATGGATGTAGGTGTATATCCAAATGCAAAATACGCCATAATGTGCCGTAAGACAGTCCTAATTCCTGAGAACGACGAGGAATTGACGCTGCAGTGATATTTTCAGTTGTACGAGCGAAACGATGATTCACAGGCCTTATACAATATCTGTAGCCAATCCAGTCTCTTCAAATTTCTTTACAATTTCGCCAATTGCTGACGTAGTTGGACGATAAACCATAACTCCTCTTAAAGCACGATATGTGGCTGTGGCAGAATCAACATTTTTGTAGTAGGTTTTAACAATTTGTAGCATTGTGCGATCCATTTTCGTAAATGTCAGAATTTTAACTGAAAACAAAAAAATCGAATTCCAGTCCTATACTTTTGAAACCGCAAAATGGATAACCCGATATTTACTAGCACTTTGTCTTTCCCATAAAAAGAGGGTACCAGAAACCCCTTGAATTTGCCCTCATTGCAAAAAATACTACAAATTTTCTTAAAATAAAAAGCAAAGAAGGACATTTTATTGACTTTTTCTTAAACAATAAACATTTTGCCCACCTCTTTTATTGGTGTGTTAACCCACAGAAATTTGAGCTATATTCCTATTGGATATTTGCTTGAATACAAGGACAAACATTTAGTTTGCAATTTTCTAATAGATAAATTAGAATATTCAGGGCTATTGCGAAGCCCATCGTAATCGAAAACTTTTACGAATTCCGAAAAACCATAAAACGAAATCCGCTCATTGTAATTCAAAATTGTATGAGATTTTTCACTACGAAATTGTTTTTTTCGTTACTCGTAAAAGTGTTCGATTACGATGAAATTCGTGATAAGGCAGATTGTACGAGTAGTTTGTTTGAGGTGATTTTGTACGAGCTTTAAAGACTTTTACGTGCAATTATGAAATTCACAAATTTTATCTACGAACATCTGTGAATTTTCCAAGTTAAGGAATTTTTAAGATCATTGTTTGAAGCTACCGCTTCAATTCTATAAATATTTCTATATTTTGTTTATAATAAAATGCGATGTTGTAAAAATTGTTAAATTGTTAAACCAGGCACGAAGAAAAAGATCACACTCTCTGTCTCTGTCTTTGTCGTGTGTTGTGTTTGTTTGATTTATTTTAAATTATCAACAATTTTTGTGATAAGAATTTTACAACAACAATAACAACAGAAAAATATTTTTTCGTTGTCTCATCCAATAAAAATTATAAATATTATAAAGCATGAAGATACTGTATGACATGAGTTTGTATTTATTTTTATTTAACCTAAAATGTAATTATACTTTTTTAAGTTTTTGTTTTTGTAGTAAAAATAAAAAACAAATTTAGAGGTCAAGGCCGTACAAAGTTTATTCACACGTGGAGTTTTATATTATTAAATTTTTTGTTGAGGAAGAAGAAAAAGAACAAGAGAATATTAGTTAATTTATGCATATACCGCAATTTCAAAAATAATAAATTGCTTTCAATTATATTGTTTATTTTGTTGTGGGTGATGCTCTCTACTCTGGTGCTATCAATGATAAAAACCAAATAAAACAAGAAAACGTAAATTAATGTGACGTAGCAGATTATTACGCCTTTGTTGTTATATGGAAATCAGAGTGCAATGACCAAAGTTCAAACAGATTTTGTAGACAGCGAGTGATTTTATAGAAATTGAATTGAATTTGTTAAAATTTTTATACGTACATATAAATGAAATTTATGTAATGTACATATTGAGCAATTTGATATAGTTAATTACTAAAATATACCTGAAACTAAAAGGAATGCAAACCAGGGATGTTACATAACTTCATTTAGAAGAACAACGTTTGAATTATTGTTTTTAAAAATACGAAATATGGAATGCGAACCTCATTGATTAACCCATTTCAATTGATACCTTTAAAAAATTTAAAATTTAACTCTTTGCAATGAGACAAATGGGCATTTAAAAGTTAGTATTTCAGATATTTCAGACCTTAGACCGAATATGTAAAATTTGGCGTTAGATCATTTCGGCCAAAACCATTGCGCCCAAATCCTAAAATATCATAAAGCTCAAAATTGGCCCAGGAAGTTCAAACAAAAATTCTATCGTTTCCTATCACCCAACGGCATATAACCCAAATCATAAAATGACATAAGGCCCAAAATAAGAAACATCTTAAAAAAAAAAAACATTAGTAAAAAAACGTCACATAGTTCAAGTAAAATGTCATATCACCCAAACCAACTTTCAATATCGTAACGCCCAAATTTAGAAATGTCATAACGCCCGAAAGATTTCTTGTTTCGTTTAGACAGTGAAATGTGTATGGGGGCATGGGCCCTACATGGGCTCACTTTAAGATTTGGAGTAGGTGCGAATTTGGGTGTATGCAATTTTTAAGATATGGTCCTATTTCATTTTTGTAACGTGTCATTTCCAACAGTTGGTCTTATTGGTTTTATTTCACGCTTCCCTCCCCCCAATTCTAGTGTGCCCAAAAGAGGTTTTATATTTCAAAATAATTTCACCTTATTTCACTTTTTTAAAGAGCAATAAGGCAAATTTTTAAAATTTGGTCTTATTTCAATTGGCCTTATTCCACGGCACCAGGCTGCATGCCCCTCCTACATATTTCACTATTTACTCGTATATGCCAAATTGTTGGGTGCTATAGACTGTGAGCGAGCAAACCATTTCGTTTTATTAACTTTTCATAGGAAGGTATTGTAATCGGTTCGATTTGTAGAATTGAAAATTTTGACATTTTTCGACGTTTCAAGGTCCCTAGAGTCGAAATAAAAGATTTTTAGAGAGATGTCTTGTCTGTGCGTACCTGTGTACGTGTACATTCGTACGTTCGAGAAGGTATTTTCGTCGTCCATAGCTCAGGAATCAGTAGAGATATCGACTTCAAATAAATCTTGTTATACAGACAAAAATGCAGAAAAATGCAGAATGGACTCTCAAGAAAATTGAGTGGGTGGATTTTTTAACATTGCAATTTAAAAAAATGGTGAACATTTTGATTAATTCAAAATATCTCACGAACCAATTAAGCTTTCGACTTGAATTAAATTGGATATTACATATTGTGATGTGATACCAAACCAGTATTTTTTTCGAAACAAAAATCAATTAACGGGTTTTTTTCAGATTTATAAGAAATAAAAACTAAAAAAAAAAACAAAAGTTGGTAAAAATTGATTTTCGACTCAAGTTTCTTTTGAAAAATTTGAGTTATTAAATTCAATCTTTTTAAAATTATTGTTTTTAACATTCAGTAAAATTTTGAGGAGAATCGAATTGACAGTTTTTTTTACAAAAAATAAAAACCTTTACAAAACAATAATAAAACTTGGTAAAAATTTACTTTGGACTCGAAGAGCTTTTCAAAAATTAAAAATATTGGCTTCAAACTAATTTTATCTCACAGAAAATATTGTATTGAAAAATTAAAATCTACAAAAAATAGTACGCAAATGCTACTAAAATTGGTAAAAATTGGTTTTCGACTTAAAAACTCGTTAAAACAATAGATTTTGAAATCAAACTTATTCATAATATGCAAAACATTGTTGGCATTTTAAAAGTTTATTAGAATAATTCAGCTAGCAACTTTTTTAACAAAACACATAAACCTACAAAAGCTTTTAAGCAAGACAAATCGGCAGACGGGATGGGAAGTTATCAGTGTGGGTCGCATCACAGCAAAATTTGGCCTTTATTTCGCTTTCTGAAAGTGAAATAAGGCCAAATATATTTGTTTTCACGTTTTTGAAGTTCCGAGTTTTTGAACGATGTGACATTTTTTTCGTTTAATGTTTGCGATTAGGCGTTAAAATTTAAAACTCAAAAAGTCGTAAGGTTCAAATAAACAAACATTTTGTCAGAATGCTAAATGTTGAAACCCATCTTTTGGGCGATATGATATTTTCAATGTTGATTTGGGCAATATGACATTGATTTTGGTCTTTGTGGCATTTTCGCCTATAAAAGTTTTTGGGTTAATAGAGCGTTATGACATTTTTATATCTTGGCGATATTTTAGTGGACAATAAGACCGAACGCTTCTTTTTATTTGTAATTTCATAAAACCCAAAAAAGTTTAAGCGAAAAAAGATTAGGTAATATTGCCCAAATCGTACAATAACAAAATGTTAATGAAATTGTAATATTCCTATAAGGTAATAAAACTCGGTTTCGTCCTAGCGGCACTTTGAATGAGCAGTTGTCACTTTTAAAGATGTTTTCTTGTGACATTTGGCAAGAGAATTTAATACGAAAATAGTGAACATTTTGAAGTATTAAGGCACTGTTGGAGGCTCTTAAAACAACTTCTCAGCCGAAATTGTGAAAAATCGAAACTGTGTTCGTCACTTAAGAACAGCTGTAACAATTTCAGCTGGTAGTCTGTAGTGTTGACGAAAACCGTAGTAAAATTAGTCATTAAACGAACGACATTAAATAGTATTTTGAATAAAGACTTTGATCGAAAGACTTTAAAGGTTTAATCGACACAAGAACTCAAGCTTAAGGTCGAGCATGCCTACAAACGACGTATTTTCAGAACTGGTTACCGAGATATGAATAATAATGCCTCTATTATTAGACTTTGAACATAGAATTCAGGAAGTTATCGAGGACACAGACTCGAAAATGTTTAAATTTACCATGAACATTTTTATGAAAAGAATGTTGTGCTACAATCGCCGTGGCGGCCATTTGACTGCCTTGTTAGTGGATATACGCTCCTTTGTTTTTACTATAAAATAAACATCCATTAATTTGCTTTGTTTTAAGTATGAAAATGAAACCTCTTATTAAAAAACGCTATATATTTTGTTTCCTTAACATATTTGAGCTGAGCTTAAGCTTATTGCTATTTTAATTGGAAATATTATTGCATCAACTTTCAATTGACAAATCAAACTAGAGTCTCTTCTTTATGAATCATAATTTTAAAAGATAGAAACTAAGGTATTATGGCTAGATAAAATAAAACGTTCTGTTTAGTTTAACTTAAACGTAGGTCTTGACATTTTATTTCATCAACGCAATTTTTTTGACTTGCCTAAAAGGAAATATTCATAGACTTGGCACTTGCAAGTTGTTTGCTTAGTTTATAGTTTCATCAATAAAAATAAATAAATATGCACTGAAGAAATTAAAAAACTGTAATAAAATCCAATTTAAAGGTACCAATCGTTTGCATTCAAACATTGACAAAAATAAAACTCCTCAAATAACTTGAAGTCGTCCTAAGAGACACACCTGTGAGCGGTAGATAGATATGGCGTATAGACTATAGACTTTATCTTATCTTGCCTTATCTAAACATTAAGATCCCCTAAATGGCGAGAGTTTGAATTTGCTAAAATGTCACCTTTGTTGCGACCGACGACAGCGATGATGGTGGCGTCGCAAAAGTCTCAGCGAACGTCAACGTTGCCGAACCGCCTCACCGATAAGACTTATTAGTTTTTTTTTTTCTTGTCTTTTTGTTGCCATTTATGGGGTTCTAAAGTTGCAAAATCCAATAGCTAGATAGGTACTTTTGAATTGTTTATATTCTTACTTTTTGTTATTGTTGTTGTTGTAGCTGTTGTTGATTTGTGCTGAATTGCGGTAAAATTTTGCTATACATAAACATTCCACTGACGTTTATAAAGAAAAATTCCAAAGATAACCTAAATTTGATTGAATTACATTTCCAGAGTTGCCATATATTTCTTTTTAAAAAAAATATCAGAATAATTAAAAAAATATTTATTTTTCTTAATATAATTTCAGTATGGTATGCATACAAGAAGAACTAGGACACATGGGTCTAGTTGGTCCAACAGAACTGCCATATAAGACAAACGTCGTCGTCGATGATCATCATCTCCATCATCATCCCCATCCGCATCATAATCATCAGACTGAAGCGACTGACAGTAGTGCGGAGAATACCTGTCAGACGCATTGGCCACCAAATGCCGGTGGTTTTGGACATCCCGATAAGCCAATTGGTTGGATGTACGGCCTATTGGGTTGTATGAAACCTGTGCTATCATTTATTGGCAAAGCGGGTGTTATTGAGATAAAAAATAATAAATCAGAAGACTGGGAAATTCCATTCGAGGCAATAACAGATCTTGAATGGTTGGGTAGCGGTGCACAGGGTGCTGTATTCAGTGGAAAACTGAAGAATGAAATTGTTGCTGTGAAGAAAGTTCGTGATGTGAAAGAGACAGATATAAAACATCTGAGGAAATTGGATCATGAAAATATAATTAAGTTCAAGTAAGTTAATTTGATTTTATATAATTCCTTAAGTTAGATACAATAATTAATTAAAATAGTACGTATACGCCATGGATGTCATATTAAAATATAATTTCTTTCATCAAATTGAATACCTAACAAAAAATGTCCAATTACCGTACCATAATACTTGATGGTACTATAAAACGTTTTTTTAATAAATCTAATGAAATCAAGGACAGGCTTTAAATGAGAACATGCAATAGTTTAAATATTTAAAACTCTTAATTCTGTTTTGTCAGAATTCTCCTGTTCAAAATTAATTTAATTTGTAATCTCTAAACAGCATTTATCTGTAACTTTAGCTTAAAAGTATACTACCAAAAGTACAAAATTGAAATAAATAAGCTCAAACAAATTCCGCAAAGCATATAAATTAACTTCACTCTATTTTCTAACACTAAACTCATACTTACCAAAAGTTTAGTTCCTAAATCTAAGAATTTGTTATTTCTGAGATGTTCTTACATCAAAATCTTTTCATTTGTATAACTTATTGTAGATATATACTTTTATGTTAACTTCCATTTGATTAATCAAAGAATAACAGGTCTTGAATCACAACAAAATATTGCAAATAAAATATTTTTCATTGAATATTTTTTGGTGTAATATTTTGTTAAAAAGAGTTTATTTTGCTGAATTTGCAGAACATAATTATATAAGGAAAAAGAGTACAAAAGAGTTTTGGCCTGTCGGATCAGAATTTCGAACTCAAACTAATTTGAAAGACACAGAACTCAATAAAACTTCCTCATGTTTTAATGGGGGTTTGACAATATTTTACGTTCTATTTGTATACTTTGTTTTAACGTTTGTTTATTCACATAATAAATTTCCGATAGCAGAACAAGATCCAGAGCAATATAAAACTGTCTTATCAAGTATTTGTAAAAATGCCAATTTAAAGAACTTCGTCTCTAAAAACACCAGATATCAATCACACAGCTTAAAATAAATTTAGTGTTTTTTTTGTCAGAAAAGGATTTGGGAATCTCTGAAAATGCAAAAATGTTCATACTTAATGGCCACAAGAAAATGTAGCCACCAATATGAATTTTAGCTGAAATCGTTGTTCAATTCAGGCTATTTTAAGGTCCAAACTGCAGTACACCTTTAATTGCGGAGCCAAATTGAACCTTGTAAGCGAATAATCTGAAATATTTTTTCTCATCAAATTAGTTCGTGACATGTTGAGATCGATGTCTAGTTGATATTCGTGGATTTAGTTTCACTCTATCGGCTACAGAAGCCACATTTTCGTAAATGTGCACGACTTCTGTATAGAAGGTTAGGTATGGGTGCTTCATTTGGTTCAAAACTTCTTTTTAAAAATAATTGTTCAATATTTTTGTCAATGTTATGAGAGGAAAACAAATGTCAGCGTCCAAATAACGTATCATTAAAAGTAAGAAAATAGATGGTCTAACATATTTAACCCGGTTTCAAAACCTTCCTTTAAAACATACATCAGAAAACAGGCGGGTGTTCCACGTAGAACCGTTGAATTAAAATCATATGTCACCAGCATTCATATCATCCAATTAAGATCAAAATAAATAACATAGATAGGGTTTGTTATTGGTAACTAACTTTATTCTCAGGGAAGTATTTGGAACGATATCATCCAATCTTTCTTTCTGACTTTTGCTTAATGTTTTAACGCGCAATTGTCCTTGTTTTCGAAAACTTCCATTCATCAATGGTATTCGTAAAAACGTATGATTTCTATGTCTCAAAAGGCTTCAAATTCTACATCTAAGTCTAGTTTGTACAAAGAAACACGTTGTTATCTCTAAGCTCCTGAGTCAGTTAAAGTTTATACGAGTATAAAACCGATTCATGTTCTTTCAACATTGTAGTCCACGTTGTCGGAATTAAAAAAAGAATGCCCTTAAAGCGACCATATTGTTAAATACTTAAACTCACTATGTTGATTTGACGAAGAAGATTTTTTAGCCAACAACTAAAAGCTGCATATTCAATAATATGGCCGCAATTACCTGTCAAAGTTCAGAAATCCTTATTACTCTTATTTTCCCATATGTATAGATTTAAAATTTAAAGAATTGTCTATAAATTTCTGGTAGTTAAATTTTCTTCATGAAACAAGAATACATTTTTTCATAGATTTCAGATTTCAAATGTAGAATAATTTTAAATTAGATTTATTATCAAACACACAAATCATTCATTGAGCTAATAAAACTGATTCAAACCATTCACTCTCCACTTGTGCGCGCCACCTGATCCGCGGCCTTCCTACTGCGCTGCCCTGTGGCCTGTGGGTGTGGATTCGAAGACTTTCCGGGCCGGAGCATTGGTTTCCATGCGCTCTACGTGACCCAGCCATCTTAGTCGCTGGACTTTTACCCTTCTGGCTAAGTCTACTTTTGAAAGATAGTGCATCTAGTGTTGACGTGTGAGCTCTGCACTATTCTTTCAAGTACTGATTTTTCTCAAAATTTTATCGAATGTTGAAAACAATATTTCTTATAAGTTAAAATTAGTTAGAAGCCATTATCTCAAATTTTTGAAAAGATATTTGAGTCGAAAATCAATTTTTACCAACTTTTGTTAAATTTTTTGTAGGTTTTTAATTTTTTGTACAGTGTCAATTCGATTTTTTTCAAAATTTTACTGAATGTTGACAACAATGTTTTTGAAAGATTAAAGTAGTTTAAAGCCAATATCTCCAAGTTTTAAAAGATATTTGAGTCGAAAATCAATTTTTACCACCTTTTATAAATTTTTGTTTAGGTTTTTATTTTTTGGAAAAAAAAACTGTCAATTCGATTTTTCTCAAAATTGTTCCTAATGTTGAAAACAATATTTCTTATAAGTTAAAATTAGTTAGAAGCCATTATCTCAAAGTTTTGAAAAGATATTGGAGTCGAAAATCAATTTTTACCAACTTTTATTAATTTTTTTTAGTTTTTTATTTTTTTTTTAAACTGTCATTTCGATTTTTCTCAAAATTTTACTGAATGTTAAAAACAATATTTCTTATAAGATAAAATAAGTTTAAAGCCTAAATCTCAAGTTTTTGTAAAAATATTTGAGTCGAAATTCAATTTTTACCAACTTTGAGTAATGTTTTTTAGGTTTGTATTTTTTATTAAAAAAACTGTCAATTCGATTTTTCTCAAAATTTTATCAGCTGTCAAAAACATTATTCTTCGTTGCACAAAATTGTTTTGGAGATGAAATCATATTTTAGTCGTAAAATTTTCGAGGTGAAAATTTGTTTTTTTCATTTTTTTTAATTTATAAGAAAACCGTTAATTGGATTTTTTTCCAAAAATACAATTGTTTTGTATCAAGTTCCAATATATAATATAAAATTAAATTCAAGTCTCTAGCGTCATTGGTTCGTGAGATATTTAGGTTTAACTAAAATTTTCACTTTTTTTTAAACTGCTTTGGTAAAAAAACCACCCACGCCGCAATTTTCTTGAGAGCCCTTTCTGCATCTTTCTGCCTTATTATCTGTATAACAAAATTTATTTGAAGTCTCTTCTGGTTCTTGAGCTATGAACGACGAAAAAAACGTCGTGAACGTACAGACGTAGGAACGTACGTACACAGGCACGCACAGTGATCTTTCTAAAAATCCTTTATTTCGACTCTAGGGACTTTGAAACGTCGAGAAATGTCAAAATTTTCAATTTGACAAATCGGACCCATTACAATAACTTCCTATGGGAAGTTAAAAATAAATAAACCACTTTAAAAATGAAGAAATAAATAAATGTTACTTGTCTTGTTAACTAATTTTTTAATTTTTACGAATTAACCAAAGAACATGAATTTTAATTTTAGTGTTAACACGTTGATTCATCTCAATTTGAAAAATGACTGATTTTGTAGATTTTTTTTAATACATTGACGTCGTAGCCATCCTTCAATGGAATTTGACAGTTCAATGTTTCTTTTGAAAAGCTTTTATAAAATAATTCCTAAACAAATTAATCTTTTGAAAAATATTTCGAAAACGGAGAAGTTAATAATAGATACCGAAGAGTAGTAAAACTATGAATTAGCTTCAAATATCGGAGATGATTTTCGACTATGTGTTTTTTGAAATTGAAAATAAACTAGAATTCAAGAGCCAAAGAAACATGTGTTCCTTTCAAAAACTTTTATGTACACTACACTGGGCTGGGAATAGAGCCCAATATCATGGTATTGCATTTATGCACGGAATAAGCAAAGCAATCGTCTGCAGAATAGTTCATCAAGTGTCAAATGTTATCATTGATGAATTTCTCTCACTTTTTGAAAAGAAATTGGAAAGACTTTTTACTTTGCAAATTTTGTGAAATACTTTGTATTTTTACTTTGCAGGCCATTATTTTTGTTTGCAAAATAAAAAGTGTTTGAATAAGTAAGCCCCAAATGTTTTCTCCAAGAAATAAATTTGTTCAATTTCTCGTCTCGGCGGGTTTGCTTCTAAAGTTTCACATCCCAGTGCATCTATGAATACAATTTACTTAAACAACCCTAATTTTATCCTTGAATTTTTGTTTTGAGTTTTTCACAATTTGCTTGTTTCTAAATACAACTACTGAAATTTCATTATCAAAAACTCAAGCAATTAAAATAACAAATATCGAAACGATGTTAAATTTGTGCAAAAGTTATTATTTACAAAATTTTTCATAACTAATAATTTAAGTACACAATTTATGGCTTGTCAGATTTTTATTCCGATGCTGTCAGATCCTTATGTCTAATGTAATGATTATACAACTTTAACTACATATTATATTTGTTGATATTTAAATTAACTTTCACATTACATATCATTCACTATGTATGTACATATTATATGTACTGTACATGTGTATGAAAAAAGGACCAAAAATAATATTTTACACGTTCTGTTAATTATTATAATTACTCGAAGTAGGCTGTTATAGGTCAAATATGGCGCCACCAAACCTGACAACCGCATGTCTGTGGTAAATTTGGTTTTATGTATGGTTAACCATAAAAACAAATACACTTCCCTTCTAATTTTATTTACCTACATAACCTATAATAGTTAGAGGAAGGCTTGTCTCTTGCAAAAATAATAAAATAAAACAAATGCTGACCTCTTTCTTTTTTTAGATCCAACTTCTGTAAACTTATTTTATCGATTTACATAGATTCATGTACGCACGAGTATCTAAATGTGACATTCAAATTATTTTAATATTCTCCACTAGTTCACTAGAAATAGAATTCTAAAATAAAATTATTTACACAATAATTAAATATTATTAACTTTTTATTTTTAAACTATATTTATTAAGTAGCATGATATATGATGATAATAACTTCTATTTTTGTTCTCCCACTAAACAGAGGCGTTTGTACACATTCACCAGTATTCTGCATAATAATGGAATTCTGCCCGTATGGCCCACTGCAAAATATCCTAAAGGAGGAGGACGTTATGCTGCCATCGCGTCTAGTCTCATGGGCGGAGCAAATTGCTCTTGGCATGCAATATCTTCATTCCCATAAAATCATTCATCGTGACTTAAAGAGTCCAAAGTAAGTAAAATATCTACAACAGTTTTCTTTTCAATTTAAATTGAATTTATTATTATTTATTTCCGTTGTTATATTTATTATTAATGTCAAAACAGAAAAAGGCTTTTCGATATCCTTTCTTCCTTCCAAATTTCAACCTTTATTTGTCCATTTTGCAGCTGGCAACCATTTTTTTTGTGTTCTACTGAAATTGTGTAATTTTTCAAAAAGACGAATGCCTAGGATATCGATTTTGATGAAATGGAGAGGATTTATAGGATTTATGTATAGAGGAGCACTCGCTCGTGTGAAATGAAATTTAGCGAATATCCTTTTGGCGCAACATGAATCGATATCAAAATAACAGCTTCGAATATAATGGGCTATGAAATTGGATGGATTGAATATAAATGTTTTTTTTTTTCTTTTTTAGTTTATTTAACTCGAAATCTAAAAATAATATAAGCCTCCCCTTTTTTGTATAAACATATGTACATACCTATAATTTACTATAGACCCATTAACTCTTTTGATATTGAGGGTGTAGAAGGAAAAACAAGAATACTATAGATAAAGTTGTATCAATGCAAAAATAGAAAATCTGGGCTGATATATGTAGGTAGGTATACAAATGTAGGTACATTTATAGGAACATGATGACAAATTATAACAAGCACTTAGGCAGGTGTAAACGTGTGGTTATAAATTAATAAAAACGATAAGATAAGTTTTGGAATGAAAGTTGTATATAATAGTTTTATAGATATGTATGTACTTAGTTTGCGTGTAAATATAAACAATTAGATGTTATAAGTGATAAAAATAACTTAAATAACTTATACCTACGTCGCATCTTGATGATGTCTTTTTAAAAGACTTTAAAATTTTCGCTCATTATCAATGGAACTTTTTGTTTTATGGGCAATGAGTTTCGATTGTAGTACCCGTGGAGTGAAAGTTAATGCTTAGAACTGACATGCTAGAGGTATTGGGTTCAATCCCTGCCTGAGGCATCTAAAGTTTTCTTTACTGCTTTTTGCGAGGAATTGACGAGGCCTCCAAGAGTAATTCTTGTCATGAAAAATGCTTCCTCAAATTAGCCTCCATCCCCGGTAACATTACAAAAATACAAGAATGGTTGAGAGTTGTAAGTCACTAGGCCCTAGTTCTTAACGGACTGTTGGGTCCCCTATTTTATACTCTACTTGTTAAGATCATCTTTTTTAAATACACCTTTCTGAAAATGCAAAATAAATAAATAACGCAGTATTTTTTAGGCATGATAGTAGTACCCGTGGCATGATGGTTAGTGCGTTGGACTGTCATGCAAGAGGTCTTGGGTTCGATCCCTGCCTATGCCATCTAAAGTATTTTTCACGGGTACTGCCTCTTGCGAGGAATTGACAAATTCTCCAAGAGTAATTCTTGTCATGAAAAGTGCTTTCTCAAATTTGCCGTTCGGATTCGGCTTAAAACTGTAGGTCCCTTCCATCCCTGACAACAGTACTCGCACACAGGAATGGTTGAGAGTTGTAAGTCACTAGGCCCTAGTTCTCAAACGGACTGTTGCGCCACCCAATTTATTTATTTTTTTAGTATTTTTTAGGCAAGGGTAGAACGAAACGTAGTTCTTAAACAAATATTGCACGATCTTTTCACAAAGTAAAAAAAAACTTTAGATACAGTTTAGATAGATAGATAAGTTCTTTATTTTTTCAATTTTCTTATAAGTACAATATTTCATAATAAAAGATATACAAAGCATGGCTTTATAAAAAAAAAAACAAAAAAAAACCATATTTGAGTAAAAAGAGAGAATATTTCACAAAATAAGTTTCATAGTTAAAAATATGTAAATAGAAGAAGAAAAATTTGTTTTAAATTATTATTTTCATAATGTGACTTTAAATTTAGTCAAAAACAAAAAAAAAGAATCATTGAACCATATGGAATAATGTTCATCCTTAAAGTATATTTTAAATTAAAGAAAATTATTGGTAATGGGCTTTTAGTTTAGCTAAAACAGATAATGATTTCTAAGTGAGAAAAAAAAGGAAAAAGAACCGCATATTTCTCAAGTTTTTTTTTTTAATTTTAAGGGCTTTTAGTTTGATTAAAACGAAAAAAAAGGAGAAGATACAATCACTTTAACATCTTGTTACAACTCAAAACAAATTCAAACACTCGTTTCGATATTTTCTTGCATGTGAGACATAACGTATAAGAGGCTTCCAGCCACGATCTCCGTTAAGTACACCGACACATTCCTCTTGGGAAAGAAAACTAGAATAAAAGTAGAGCCTTCGGATTTCCTGTAATATTGGACAAAGTGCTAAAAAATGCAAAACATCTTCGTTTTGACCAAGGTTGCAAAGGGAACACACAGGGTTTAAGTCTTTTCTATGTGGTCTATAATTCAAATCGAGCATTTCCGTTCTGATCTTGAAGATCAAGCTCATTTCCGAAACTGTATACTCTAAAATAGTTTCCTTCACCAAGTTTCAGATTAAGTTGTCTGTATTCTGTATATATTCCTGGATGTTGATGCAATACCTCGCGCAACACAAAGCCTATACATCGAGTCATCTATAACAGAGATACATTCATATAATGCATTTTTTAATGCTTCCACATTGTCCACTGGCAATGATATTGAAAGGTTATATGCTACAGCAAGATCATACCAGTTTTTGACAGGACTATATCCACAACTAAAACAAATTTTAAGGAGTCTTTTTTTGCAAGTTTTGGTCGGACCGCTTTATAACTTTGATCATAAAATCGGCGTTAGCCTTTAAGTTTTTCAAGAAAATTTGAGGTAAGCCTGACTCTAGGTGGATAGCATAATTAGGAGTGTTGATAGGCAACCTAAAAATTCGCTTGAAAAAAATACCTCTGTATATTTTCCATTTCCTCCAACTGTTCGAAACCATATACTTCATTACCATAGCAAAAACAAGTATTCACGGTGGCATTGAAAACTTTGAATTTTGAAATTGGATCTACGAGTTTATTTGCGAAGAACTGGGACCACATTGTATTTATTGCAATTTTTGCAGCGGTTGTTTTTTCTTTTATAAAGATACTTAAATTCATTTACGACCTCAATTATCTCACCATCTAAAGTCCAATTCCGTCCATAGCCAATCGATCTATTTCGAGATCTGGAAACCATTATTTTGGATTTGGTGGTATTTATTCTAATATCCCATAGACCACAAAACTGTTTTAGCTTGTTAATCTGGAGGTGTAGAGTAAGCGGACTGTCTGATAAAATAAAGCAAGACTTTAAGAGTAATATCCCCGAACTGAACTCCCCCAGGTATACTGTTTTCGACATCGTTCATATACACTATACAGTGCAAACATAATAGGGCTTAGAACACATCCTTGAGAACACCTGCTTCACAACTAAATTCTCTAGATACTTTCCTACCATTCTGAACAGATGCCATCATGTTTACGAGAAGTTTTCCGTAGACTCTGATAAATTTAGTAGATAGGACAATTGCTGAGAACTTATAAAGTAAGGACCTCCTATTAATATTGTCAAAAGCCGCTTTTAAATCAACGAAAAAGGCATATAAGTTCTCTTTTTTATCAATAAAACGCCTAGCAGTGGTGCTGAGTACAAAAATTTGATCAATAGCTGAAAGGTTGGCTCGAAAACCAGCTTGAAAGCAACTAATCATATTATTATCTTCTACCCAGGTCGTAAGTCTAGTATAGAGTATTTGTGTAAACACTTTTCTTAATGAGTTAAGCACAGCAATTCCTCTATAGTTCTCTGGAAAATCACGGTTACCTTTTTTAAAAATGGGTGTAATTCGAGACAGACGAAAATTTTCAGGCACTATCTTTTCAATGAATATTCTGTTTAAAAGTTCTAACAGATATTCCAAAAACTCAGGAGTAGCATGTTTATAAAACTCTACTGGGATCCCATCAGATCCAGATGCTTTGTTATTTTTCATTTTTTTTTAAACAGCTACTAGTTCAACCATTGTGAGATTGGAATCAATAGATACAGTTTAAATCATTTAAGTATATCACTTAATTTTGAATTGACTTATTTGATTCTATCTGAAAAAACTTTAAATGTAATTCCCTTATGTTTTTGAATAATTCGTTTAAGAGTTAATTTTTACTTCTGATTCCGAACTCCAATTTTAGTTATATTTGCTCGAAGTCAAAAATACCTGTTCTCAACACTATTTTTTTATATTTTCCAAAACCTATTAATAACAACAAAAATTGCATTTGCCTATTAAGAACCGTTTCAGAATAAATGTTTCAGTTTCAGAAACTGAAAATATGTAAACGGGAAAAATGGAAAATCATCACGAATTTAATATAACCATAAACTAATTCATTTTGCAAAATTTTGTGAATTGTGAATTTTCACTTGCACATAATAAAAACACATCAAAACGTATTTTCAAATATCGACTCCTTTCCGCAATTTTATTACAGCGACGTTTTCGACAACATATAAAAATTATATTTATTAAAATGTTTTCGTAAAAAAGAATTTTCCCATATCTTTATTTAACTTCTAGCTAAAATATTCGCATTTCGGAATCTCCGAAATTTTATTTTATCAATTGCATCTAATCAAGCTGATTTTTCATATTTTTAATTTGAGATCTTAAAGTAAATTGCTTTTATGAAAATTGATTTTTAGATTCCGAAAATAAAGGTTCCTGTTTTACAACAATTATGAGCAATCTAAGACCATGCGTGCTAACAGCATCGTTTGTGTCAAGGATGCCTAACACGCTTATTAACTTCCCATAGTTATTGTAATCGGTCCGATTTGTCGAATTGAAAATTTTGACATTTCTCGACGTTTCAAGGTCGCTAAAGTTGAAATAAAAGATTTTTAGAGAGATGTATGTGCTTGCGTGTGTGCGTACGTTCGTACGTCCGTACGTTCGCGAAGTTTTTTTCGTCGCTCATAGCTCAAGAACCAGTAGAGATATACACTTCAAATAAATGTTGTTATACAGATAATAATGCAGAAAGGACTCTCAAAAAAAAAATTGCGTGGGTGTTTTTTTTTTACCATAGCAATTTAAAAAAATGTGAACATTTTGGTTAACTCAAAATATCTCACGAACCAATAACGCTAGATTAGTTTTTAATTTTTTTTCTTAATTTTATATTATGTATTGTAACGTGATACCAAACAAATATATTTTTGGAAAAAAAAATAAAATTTATAAATAAATAAAAAAAATGAAAACAAAATATTTGTCACCTCGAAAATTTTACAAACAAAAAATGATTTTATCTTCAAAATAATTTTGTGCAACAAAGAATAATGTTTTCAACATCTGTTAAAATTTTGAGAAAAATCCAATTGACAGTTTTTTTTTATACAAACAAAAAAAAACCTAAAAAAAATATTACTCAAAGTTGGTAAAAATTTACTTTCGACTCAAATATCTTTTCAAAAATTAAAAAAATATTGGCTTCAAGCTTATTTCATCCCCACATTATTTTTTTCGACATTCAGTTAATAATATATATTTATAAAAATCCAACAGTCTGTTTTTTCATAAAAAAAATAAAATCTAAAAAAAATAGTAAGCTAATCTAGTAAACAATAGAAGAAATTGACTTCAACTTAATTGTATTCATCCAATTTATATTTGTTTGTATAAGAAATAAAAAACTGTTGGGAAATGCTACTAAAATTGGTACAAACTGTTTTTTCACTAAAAACCTCATTAACTAAAATAGATTTTGAAATCAAACTATTTCATCACATGCAAAATATTGTTGGTAATTAAAATTTTTTTTTTAATTAATCCATCTGACATCAAAACACGAAAACCTACAAGCCTTTTAAGCAAGACAAATCAACAGTCGGGATGGGAAGTAATCAGTGTGGGTCGCATCCCAGCCTCTTTTTTGGATATTGCGTGTCTTCAACCGACATTTTGAAAAAAAAAACAGGTTTTTAAAATTGCATGAATGTTTTTCTGCAAATACTCTATAATTAAAAATCCTGAAGTTGTATAATGTTTGCCTTACAACCCTTTAAAACCAATAACTTTAAAAAATGCCTGTCATGACTTTTAATAACAATAAAATAAAATACCTCGAGGAAAAATAAAATCGTTGTGCTAGTTTCTTTTTTTCGAAATATGTTAACATCATCTGAATAGATTAGCGATATAAAATTATTTGAAAAAGAACGTTAATCATCAATAAATAAAACTAACAGCAATGTACCAAGGTGACTCCCTAGAGGTACACCAAAATTGACGTAAAATTGACATAAAGGGTTACTCCTGAAAACTACGCTATAATATCTATTGTTAAGATATGACAAAATCCACATAACGAAACTGTCGTTAAGTCCAATATTACTTAATTTACTAAGCAGAATTTCATGAATTAGTTTGTCAAATGCCTTGCTGAAGTCTATAAAGATGCAATCGACTTGAGGGTGTTTTTCGAATGCATCCAAACAAAAAGTAGAGAATTGTAATAAATTAACAACTATAAATTGTTGTTCACAAACCCATGTTGATTTTCATATATAAAAGAAGAACAGTTAGAAATTACGTCGCAGACAAGGGATTCAAAAAATTTAGGAGTATTATACAGTTTTCCTATTGGACGATAGTTCGTAACTAGATTTTTATAACCGTTTTATCGACTGGCGTCAAGTATGATTATTTCCAAAGATATGGGAACTTAGAACATTTCAGAGACCGGTTGAAAAGAGGAAACAATGGATAAGAACCAACAGACACATAGTTTTTTAGAATAATTTATTTTATTCCATCACGACCAGTGCTGAATTAAACTCTACTAAACTCTTAGCGTCTCTTAGCGTCTCATTGCTCTTCAATAGTTTTTTAATGTGAATTAAAGCATAACGATCTAATAATTAAAGTTTTTAATTCGCTTAGTGGGATAGTATCTAAAAAACAATAAAATAAAATAAAATAAAATTATAAGTTAAACATAATAATAAGTTAAAAGTTAATTTTTTTTAAAGTCGATATGATTTGTACATATGTTAAAAATGTTAAAAATACACGTCTTATTTACGGACAAATTCAATACTCGGTTATAAATAAGGTACATATCTCCTGACGATTAAATTTTATAAAAAAACTGGAGGGAAGTTCAAAAGAATTGTTACTGCTTATTGAATCTTTTATTTGTTTAAATGAAATTTTTTATTATTTTGATTTAAAAAAAGTTAATATTTTTGTAATTGCAAAAAATATAAAAATGGTCCTGAAAGCTCTAAGTAATACTATAATACTATAATAAGTAATAATGCAAACCAAATTCATTACAAGAAACAATTCAATTTTAATTTGTGTTTTCCAAAAAACTTTCTGGTTATTTTCTACTTTGATTTTTTTGCGCATGAATTCAATATTGTCGAAACTCTTTAAACTTCGCAATATTTTAAATATTCATAAATTCTATCAATTACAGTTGCCAGTTTAATTTAATTAAATAATATGTTTTATTCTATTAGAAAATCGTTCTCTATACATTTTTTTTTACAGAACTGAAGTATTGAAACACAATTTTGATAAGGAATAAATTCAAATACAAAAAAATTTAAAATTTGATTTGGTAGTTACAAAATTCTATCACTCAAGAAAACAAACTAACACGTTATTGAAATTAACTAATTTAACTTTTATAGCTCTTAAAGAACTTTCTTTAGGTATTTTTCGACAGTAAAACTAACGTTCAATGACTTATTTTTCATAAGGAAAAAAATAAAAACAACAACATGTCAGATTTAATGGTACTGACTTGAGGCTGCTTTTTGACCTACGTACAAATCTTAGTAGTAATTTGTCTGCATTTAAAAATTCCAGACATTTTATTATAAAAGATAATTTCAAGGCAGAAGAGAGAAGCTTTGATTGACAATAACAAGAAATTTGTATACGCATGAATTAACGTATTTAATCGCCATGTTTACATTCATACACTCTAAAGCCCTTTTAACATCCTTCAGTGACTTAAAACTGAACTAACTGCAATTATATGCCTCTTTATCCAGAGTTCGACGCACTTTAATCTTCGTCGACTTCCTTGTTTTAGCGAGATAAAAATAAGTGTAACAAAAACAAAAAAAAACAAAACTAGGTAGGTAGTCGTTCTTTCAATAAAACACCACAAATACGGCAACTTCGCACATTTCAAGTGCACTTTGGTGTTTTTCTCCCCGTCTCATACCTATACCTCGTCTTGCCCAGACTCAACCAACGCAACAATATAAATTCCATTTCACAATAAGAGGGATGAAAAAGAAGGGAAGTAGATTTGTTCTTCAAATAACATTTTTAGCTACATAAACCAAAAGAAGGAAAAAAAGAAAAAAGTTTATCCTTTCAAAGTTCTGATCTGATGCGATGCGACAATGGTGATGGGGTGAATTAATATTTTTCACCCTTATTTTGTTTGTTTCAACTGCGCGTCACGTAAACCAGGACGAATTCGTATTCATACACGAACTTCCAACTTCTCAACTTCTTACTTTAAATCAGTAACGGATTTGTTCAGTCTAACAGCCCCGGATATCATTCTTTACTCTAGTTTCGAACTAGAGGCTATAAAATAATTTGACCTAATGTTACAAGGTTTTTTTTTTTTAAATTATATATTTTTGACCAAACTTTCTATGTTGTGCTGACGCCCCATAAAAGTGATTCCTAAGCTCGGGCCTTCTTTTTTGTAGTCTGGCACTGTCAACAATCCATCATCTCCTTGTTTGGCGCAATCCATGCAGAAGGGCAAACGGCGGCGTCATTCCTTTTTTTCTGTGTTATTAAATTAACGTGGTTTCGAATAAAAGGGCTATATAAAGAGGAGATAAGGCATAAGGATAATACGGGCATGCGCTCAAATGTCGGCGCCTTTCATATGTTTGGAGGAGGGCAAGTGGAATTCCTCACAAAAAAAATATATATTTTGTCGATATGTACATATCTACTTTTTTGGCAATAAACAGAGTCGCGGTCCTTTGAAATTCGTACACCCCCGCAGAAAAAAAAAAAGAAAAACATTGTGTCTCCCAAGGACTCTGACATATTTATGAACCTCCCCGACCAGTCGAGGCGACAGGGACGAGCGCTTTTTGAGAAAGTTGATAGTTTAGCCGCGTCTAACGCGATTTCCAGGAAATTGAAATGAATTTATCCTGAAGGAGTGTATGAATTACAAAGGGTAGGTATAGATATGTACATATGTACATATTTTTGTATGTGTATTTCTTAAGGGATGAGAAAGTGCTAAGTTCTGTCTAGGGTAGTTTATCAGCTGATGATTACAATGGTAGCGGGTGGACTGGGTGGACAATGGACAGACACACAAATTAAGAAGGTTGGAATTTATTATTCTTGGGTGCAAAATAAGTTTTTGAAGAGACAAATTATGTTAGTTTATGTTCAAATTTCTGGAAGGGTATACAAAAAGTCATTAAATACACTACGCATCGACGAATTTTATACTTTTATATTTTTCAACTTCGAAATTTATTTGTTGTTAATTATTTCAAAGTTATTTTTCAAATTGGACTTCACTTCGAGAAAAATAATTTGACCTTACAGCATTTGATCTCGTTCACAATAATTAAAACAAATTATAAAATGTCAAAATTAATCGGATCCAATAAGGAACTGTCAAAAATCTTTAATTTGGTAAACAGAATTTTGTAAAGAGAATTTTTAGTTTTCGTTATAATTTAGTGAGGTGAATTATTTGAAGCTTATATGTACATATTTGTTTGTAAACAGAAAATACCGAGTTCGAATAATTCTTCTAATCATGTTTTAAAATGACCAAAAAAGTCAACAAAACTCCATCTCATAACATTAATAAACCTTAAAAAGTTTACACTTTAGCTCTCTGACGTCAAAATGGCATAAGGTTTAATTCCAAAGCCTCCAAATTGTGTGAACAAACATGGAAAGATTGATTGTCAAGGTACTGAAATTAAAATAGGTATTTTTCTGGGACAAGTCTACTTTGGAAAAACTTCAATTTTTTTTAATATACTTGAGGTGGTTTTAGAAAGCGTCAAAAAAACAAATTATAAAATGTCAAATATAATTGGATCCAATAAGAAACTGTCAAAAATCTTTAATTTGGTAAACAGAATTTTGTAAAGAGAATTTTTAGTTTTCGTTATAATTTAGTGAGGTGAATTATTTGAATCTTATACATATTTGTTTGTAAACAGAAAATACCGAGTTCGAATAATTCTTCTAATCATGTTTTAAAATGTCCAAAAAAGTCAACAAAACTCCATCTCATAACTTTAATAAACCTTAAATAGTTTACACTTTAGCCCTCTGACGTTAGAACCAAATATGGGAAGATTGATTGTCAAGGTACTGAAATTGAAATAGGTATTTTTCTGGGACAAGTCTACTTTTAAAAAACTTAAATTGTTTTTAGCATACTTGAGGTGATTTTAGAAAGCGTCAAAACAACATTAATTGAATATTCAAATGATTATAGTTTTTCGACGTTGATATTGTCATCTTCAAATTTTACTTTATCTTCATCTTGGAAAAAATATGTTTGATCAATGTCAGCCAATTTTCATTTTTGACGTTAAATACAAAAAAATAAAAACTTAAAAAACCCTTGAAAATGATTGAAAATTGTTATTCAAATTTTCTTTTTGCTGTCAACCTCTTAAACAATACTTGTCCGTATATGAACATGAATTTAAAAGAATCATTTTTATCATTTTGAAATTTAAAAAGAAAGGAATTTAGTCCAAAGTCATTTAAATGACATTTGACTAGGATTTGTGTACCTATTCCAACTTTTTAACAAAATGTAAACAAAAATTTAAATTTTCTGGCGGACAAACTTTTATTTTGTTTGAAAGGGTTTCATTTTGAAAAGCCTGCTATTACAAATAGCTGTCTCTTTTGCAGTTGCCATCTTTCGAGATTTGATAAGCAAAAATACGTCATTACTAAAAATGGAACGACGATATACGCTTTAACATCGCATTACAAATTTGAATATTCACTACAAAAATGGTGAAATTTTACAGTCACAATTTGCAAGACTAAATATTTTTTGGGTTGTCAAGAAGCACCTTCATCACTTAGTAAAAGTAATTGGGCATTTGTGAGCTGTTGGAAGAAGTTAGTCTGTCTATTCCTCGTGCTTTTAAAAAAAGCAATTAGGCTTGGGTAAAATATAGCCAGTCAAGTGCTGATGTTGATTATGGTCTCTACCTAGAAATGAACAATATATTGTGCTTGTTGCAAATACTGAAGATGAACTTAAGCTGAATTCGTAAAAAAAATATTTGGCAACGGGTATTCTCCAAACATGCCATTTAAAAAAGAATAAAGTCACAACCCTAAAGTGCTGTCCAATATGTTTGCTGATTTTTTTAAAAGTGCCTTTGAAGACTATTTTCAAACAAGTCATAACTCAACACTTATCAGAAATACTGATCAATTTCCCCACTGGGCTCACATTAATCTAGGAATTTCTGAATCTTCTATACTTCAAAAATTCTAAAACTTATCGGCATGCTATAATTCATGCTTAAAAAAAATGCGAATCATCTTTCATACCCATTGTTCATTCTGTTCAATCACTAATTCAAATGTTCTTAATTTCTAGTTTTATTGAAATATGCGTTTCTCAAACCATCCCACAAAAAGATCCCAAGCATCTTCTCTATAACTATCGTCCTATAGCTAAATTGTCTGTTGCCCCAAAACTGGTGGAATCTCTTGTTTCGGATGCTTTTTCCTTTATTTGTTCCTCTATTTTCTGTGATTATCAACATGGATTTCTAAAAAGAAAATTTACTATTAGGAATCTACTTGAATTTACTACATTTTGTATTGATTCTTTCGAAAAAAAAGCAATAAGTTGATTTTATATTTACAGATTTTAGCCAAGCATTTGACAAATTTAAAGTACTTTTAAGGAAATTAGAGCAAATCGTACAAAATGACAAATTAATTGCTTGGATACCATCTTATCTTACTGATAGACATTAAAGTGTTGTCCTCAAAAATTACCATTCTAAATCGTTTATTGTTAGTTATGGTATACCTCACGGTAGCCACCTTGGTCCGTTGTTATTTGTTCTGTTTATATATGACCTTCCCTCTATCTTAAAAAATTCGATGACAATAATATACGCTAATGACGTGAAAATATTTTGAACAGTTTACTAACTTCCCATAGGAAGTTATTGTAATCGGTCCGATTTGTCGAATTGAAAATTTTGACATTTCTCGACGACGTTTTAACGTCCTTAGAGTCAAAATAAATGATTTTTAGAAAGTTGTCCGTGCGTGCGTGTGTACGTACGTTCGCGAAGTTTTTTTCGTCCTTCATTTTTTACGCGAATGACGAAATATTACTCAAAGTTGGTAAAAATTGTTTTTCGACTCAAATATCTTTTCAAAACTTTGAGATATTAGCTTTAAACTATTTTAATCGTTTTAAAAATATTGTTTTCAACATTCGGTAAAATTTTGAGAAAAATCGAATAGACAGTTTTTTTTACAAAAAATAAAAACCTTTTGAAAAAAATTACTAAAAGTTCGTAAAAATTGATTTTCGACTCAAATATCTTTTAAAAAATTTTAAATTATGGCTTCAAACTATTTTTGTCTTATAAGAAGCATTGTTTTCAACATTTGGTAAAATTTTGAGAAAAATCGAATTTACAGTTTTCTTACAAAAAATAAAAGTCTAAAAAAAAGAACAAAACTAAAACTTGGTAAAAATTTACTTTCGACTCAAATATCTATGCAAAAATTAAAAATATTGGCTTCAAACTTATTTCATCCCCGCATCATTTTTTTCGACATTCAGTTAGTATATATTTATAAAAATCCACCAGTCCGTTTTTCCATAAAAAAAAATCTACAAAAAATAGTAAATCGGTTCTCGATATCTCGTGAACAGGAATTACTGTTACATGAGCCCATCATAGTTTAATAAGAGGTAATTTTTCACAAACTGCTCAAGGTTTATTTTTTACAGTTTTATTAGAAGAAATTGACTTTAAATTAATTTCATTCATCCAACTCGTATTTGTTTATAAAAGAAATAAAAACTTTTAAGAAATGCTATGTTGTTTGGTAGTGACCTTTTTGTTTATGTAATGTTGTTGAAATGGGCTTCAGGTCAAATAAATAAAAAATAAAACACTAAGTTTTCACGACGTTTCGTTCATGATTATGAACATCATTAGGTGTAAACAGTTTTCTATTTGGCATTGAAAAATAGGGTACTTTTTTAAGAATAATTCAACTGACAACTTTTTTAACAAATCCCGAAAACCTACAAACTTTTAAGCAAGACGAATCGACAGACGGGATGGGAAGTTATCAGTGTGGTTCGCATCCCAGCCTCTTTTTTTTAAGGGACTGCGTTTTATATTTTTACTTCGACTATGGGAATGGTGCATAATGTTGAGTGGTCGTTAACTATGAATACATGTTTAACTCTTCGAACTTGGAAAAACTCTCTGACTTCTTAGACCTAGGCATTATTTTGGACACAAAGTTAACTTTAAATGATCATACATATTAACTACATTTTAAAAGAGACTTAAAGAACTCTAGGCTTTATAAAAATATTTGGAAGGGTTTTCCAAGATCCTTATATTCTATATCTATCATTTGTTTCTTTGTCTTTGAATACGGTTGTATAATTTGGGTTCATAAATTTCAAGGTGTCTAAAGAAGGTTCTTAAGTTTTACCGTACGTTTTCTCCCATGGTCGCATAGAGTAGCTTTGCCTCCTTATCTTGATAAGCTAAAACTAACAGGTCTTCCATCCCTAACTAATCATTAATCAATGGAAGTATTTGCAATTTTGCTTTATTGTTTTAATTCTGAGAGAGACCATTCCATCTTCATCAGTTTTGTTTTCTCCTTTAAAATTTGTTGATCACAATATCAAATCAGCTAGTTACAAAATTATATTTTTATCATTTTTTATTATTTTATTTTTATTTTGTTATTATTTAAATTCTTAACTTTGTGTTTAGTATTTTGTATTAATAATGTTTAACGTATTCACATTAATTGAAATGTATTTCATAGTTGTGTATTTAGTTACAAGTTTTGTTTCTCAACTTAATGTTAGTATTTAACGTAATTGAATAAATAAATATATAAATAAATGTCATTACTTAAAATTATGCATTCCACAAATGAAATTACACCGTATTTTGAATAAATACTTAGTTCTTAAAGCTTCTTAAGTACAGTTAACACAAGAAATAAAGATGGTCCATCAGCAGCAAAGTCGTTTCTTGGCTGAATGGATCCTTGAAATTGATCAAATGATCCTGATTTTTATCAAAACCACATCTCCAACGATGAGGCCTGTTTTCATCACGGAGGCTACATTAATAAGAGTGTTACTGAAATGCAAAGTTACCAATGGAAACCAACATTTATTTGAGAACGCCCGTTTACTAACTCCAATATTATATATCGAACCTGCAAATAAAATAAATATGAATTGCAAACATATTTGGAAAAATAAGTATTTAATAAAATAGAAATTAATTTCGCATGATATGATTCTTTGTCATTTACTGTATCTATATACTATTGAGTGAATTGACATTGATACAGGAAAGGAATACTACTTAGGGAACATATATCTAAAAACATCGAACTAAGAAATAGGAAAATAAATATATTTTAAGTGCTTTCCGATTGCAATCTACGAGTATCTACCAACTCGTTCAAATATAGAAGGAATGTATACTTTGTCCATAAAATATAAAGCACGATATATCATCCCTCAAATTCCCTTCAATATAGCACGATCGAATTCTCCACCACACAGGAATTCATTCATTAGTTAATGGATCAGTATTTAGGTCCTGCTTTTCCATAAAGACTTTGGGCAACGACAAGCAAGAGCAACCACACTCTTTCCAGGACAAACTAACTATACTAAACGTTAAAGGACCGACACGACCGGTCTGTTTGGTTGGTCGGTCATGGCTCCCTTATGAAGTGTCCCCAAATGGGAAATGAACTTTCTGCGGCGACACATCAATTGACTATGTAGGAACTCCTCGGTTGTCGTTGTCGCCGGGCAATTATATTGAAACTTGATGCCAAACAAAACCCGGCCAGGTCGCAGCACAAAAACAAAACACAAAACTTTTGTAGGTGAGGTGCGATGGTTTACAGAATTTCATTCCTCGAAAACGAACAAAAGGTGTCTTTTTTTGTGTGTTGTTTTTGTTGAAAGTTTTTAGTTTATGCGACATAATATCCAACTTGAGACTTGATAGTACCTAGCTCGCTAACCTACCTACCCAATGGTGGTGTAGGAACATATTGGACAAGTGGTGGGAAAAACAGCTGCAGACCTTGCGATTGCAATAATTTTATTTGGCATGAGCAGCATAACAAATATATAATTGCAGGGAAACAAAAAACAACGTCTGAAAAGTGTGCGCTTTCGACGACAACGACGACGAGGAGCGGCGCCCGTTGCCGAACGACTACGACGACGACGCGCCGCGACGCGACAATGGGCGCCAACCGCCAATTGATTGTTGTAATAAAAATGAAAATATAATTGAACTCAAGGGAAATGCATATAAATACCTACTTTGCCTTTGGTGTTTCCTTTCGTTAAGGGTTGTTCGCGAATTTGTCGGCGGCGGCGGCGGATGTAGGACGCATGAAGTGAAAGTTAAGCTAGAGCGAGGTGAAATAAATAGGAGTTTTAGGTTCTTTATGTATTTATATCCTCGCCACCGCACTGCCGCGCCGCAATGATTCTAAAATCAGACAAACTTTTATAGTGTAGCCTTACATGAGATACATATTCGACTTAGATAGATAATTTCATACTATTTCCTTGGAGCTTGATGCCTCAACCTTGAGGAAGTATTTTAGCCTTAATTTGATTTTAATTTTATATGGGGAAATCTAAAGGGAAGAAATTGGATTTTAATTAATTTGTACATTGATAAAATCTTCAAGCGGGGTCTGAACATGCTCCTAAGTCTAATATCACTAAAATTTAGGGATTGAGAATTACATCCCTACTTTTTTTCTAACAAAATGTATCATTACAATTTTACATTTTATATTTTTCAGCATCCTAATTGGAACAAATGCCCTCGTTAAGATAAGCGATTTTGGAACAAGTCGTGAATGGAATGAAATCAGTACAAAAATGAGCTTTGCCGGAACTGTCGCCTGGATGGCCCCCGAAGTGATTCGCAATGAACCATGTTCGGAAAAAGTCGATATCTGGTCATTTGGTGTGGTCCTCTGGGAGATGTTAACATGTGAAATTCCTTACAAAGATGTCGATTCGTCTGCCATAATTTGGGGTGTTGGAAATAATTCATTGAGGCTGCCAATACCATCAAGTTGTCCGGATGGATTTAAGCTACTAGTCGAATTGTGTTGGAGTGCCAAACCAAGAAACCGTCCGTCATTTCGGCATATTCTAACACATTTGGCTATAGCTGGTCCCGAGCTACTTAAACAAAATGAAAAGCAATATTTCGAAACGCAACGATCGTGGAAAGAGGAAGTTCGGTCACATTTGAAGGAGATCACACAAAATGGAACGAGTATACATAAATACGAACAGGATTTGATTAAGAGGCGAACAGCTGAGTGGCGACATGCTCAGGACATTCGAATGGTCTACGAGGACAAGTTGGAGAAAACAAATCGACTGTATTTGGAGTTGAGCGAGTGCATGACACAATTGCAGGAAAAGGAGAAAGAAATAGCTGAGTAAGTTCAAATAATACTTAAATCATCTTTATGAAGAATTCATCATTTTTTAAAAATTTTGTCTAATCAGGAGAGAAAAGAAGTTGCCAGGCTATAAGCCAACAAGACGATTGGGAAACACTCTTCGCAAGATGCAATACTACCGAAGAAGGCTCAACAATCATCCACCAATGATCTGTGATAATCAGTCAACCACACCGGATCCGGAAACGACACCAGAAGTAAGTATCTCCTACACACAAAAAGAGTGTTTTTTTTTCTTAAATTCAAACATTTTTTCCAGAGTCCCGTAAAGTGTACCCTTTACGCGCAACTAGATGGTTCGCAACCAAAATCATTCTGCGTGAATACGCAGAAGCCCAAAAAAGCTCGTCACAGACGCATTGGTTCCGGCACCTTTGCTGCAGCACCCAAAGTCAGTCCACTGCGCGAGAGGCGTTACCAAAGTGAACCTGAAAACCGCAAAGTCAAACTCGTTGACACAGAGACCCAAACCGATGCCATGGATATCAGTGAGACAGATGCCAGTCCCAGTGCGTTATACGCATCGAGGGAAATTACGTCCAGCTTAATCGGTGGTGATTGCACTGTCGATGGATTTCGATTGGTCAACTGTCAACTAGCTGAACCACAAACCCCCGTAATTGACTATCAGGCAATGATAACAGCTGATAACAATCGGAATTTACAAAAGCAACAACAGCAACAACAACTTCTACAACAATCTCCAAACCTGCATCAGAATGTCCTTCAATTATCGAGTCCGATCAGTCCCAATGGCAATTCGAATTCGATGACCACCAGCGATATGACATTCCAAGATGCCTGTTCCAGTCCCGATCAACTGGCCTACGACGATGCCATGAACAGCAACGAGAGGCTTGATATAACGGGTTGCTGCAGTGATGACGAAAACCTTGAGACTCTTAATCGCAAAGTTATCGAATTCATCCATGAAAATCGATTACAAACCACAACCAGCTCTGCGTCCAACACTCAAACTCTCACCACCACAACTACCAGCTCAACTGGTCCTCCAGGCAGTGTCGGAAGCTTGACCCAGCACTCAGATAATGGCAATTCCTTCGATCGAGACTCCCTGATTTATGCGTCGGCGAAGAAGAAGCAACAACAACGAAGCAGCTATACGTCCTGTGCCAACGATTCGAATAGTTACGACACTACAAACAATCACCAACACCACAGTCCGAATACCATGCCACGATGTGGTGGAGGCCAAATGAGACACATGCGGCAGCAGCAGCATTCGGAACTGAATAATGCAAATGGGGAATCTCAGGAGGATCTGTGCGATGACAGTTGGTCAGATGAGGAGGGCGAAGACACCGATTACAAATATTCACTAAGGAGAAGAAGGTAAAAATGATTTTTTTTTTTAAATGATGTTACTCTTTAACTCTCTTCTGCTCTCCCCTTCATAGCATTGGTCGGCAACCTATTGGTCGTGGGATGAGAGCCCGTCGCTGTTACAAAATCCCATCATCAGCCCCGATTCCAACTCACAAACGAAGTGTTGTAATTGTATCAGACGAAGAGAATACCTCAGAATACAGCCATTCCCCATCCAGCCAGCATTCGACACTCGAAAGCAACACCGATCTGCCAGGAGCCCTGAAACACATGAAAATCCACACCAAATCCATAGCAACAAATACAACCGAAGCAATGACAACAACCGCATCCACGACAACCTTATCAGACAGCGAAGACTCAAGTGATTCCGATTCGGATGATGGTCCAACCGTTTCGTCACAACTCAATCAATACAAATGCCAAAACGCTGCCCTCAAAAGTAGCGATGTCATTTCAATAGCAACTCCAGCCTCAGCTGGGGCTGTAAATATGGTTTAAACACACAAATATTCCTTCCTCTAAAAATAAATATAAATATATATATTATTTAATTAAAAAAAAATGTTATACTTAATTAATTTATGTACATTAGGAAACAAAAAATAATTTAATTCATAACTTTACGAAAATTTGAACAACTCGCATAGTATTGTTCTTAAGAGAGAAAACAAAAAAAATAAGAAAAGACTCATAAACTTAATAAACATAATTATAATATTATTAAATATTTAAAACTTTAAAATTTAAACAACAACAAATTCAAACAAATAAGGATTTAAATAGACATTTAATGAATTTAAATTATATATGAATGTGTATAATATGGTATTGTTTAGATTTTAAGTTTAAAATTAAGATTTAATTGTGAACGCATTTACTTTACATTTATTGGAGTTTAATTTAAAATTAATTAAAAAAAAAGAAAATATACTTACAAAAATAATGCATGTATAAGAATTGATTGTATTACGATAAAAAACATTGCAAAAAAAAAACAAAAACATTGTAATAATAATAATTATTAAATATTCTCTATTTATATTAGTTATATAAATTATAAGTAGTAGAAAATTCTGCCTTGACGACTTATTATTTTTTAAAAAAAACCTCTTAGCCCTCAAACTTCCCAAAATTATTCATAAAACATGAAATAATTATTGTAATTATAATTTCTAAACATAAATAATTTAATTAAGTTTATCCAAGATGGTTTAATCTGTCGTAATATTTATAATGATATACATATATGTTATAATATTAAATCTTAATGTAAACTTTCAAAAACAAACAAAAAAATAATTATATATTATAATTATATCATATTATAGCAAGTTACACAAAATTTGCAAAAACATTTCAAAATTAAATTCATTCTTAATTGAATAAGAAAAACAACAACAAAAATCACTTAAATAAAATTACCTGTTGTACATAAATTGTGTATGTATAGATATATCTATAAGTTGTAAGATACAAACAAAAAAAATATTACTCTGTAATGTAAAATGTTTAAATATTTATGTATAGAATTATACTATAAAAATAAAAAAAAAACACAAACACAAATGAAAATTAAAATAATGATCTTGAATTATTATTATAACAAAAAAAAAACAAGCAAAAACAAAACAATAAATAAATGCAGTAAAATTTATCATTAGAATCAATGTCCAATAATTTAGGTATGGCAATGCTGTAAGAGAAATAAAATATACTAAGTGATAGGAAAAGGAAGATTTTCTAAGAATTATGATGTGTTTTCAAAAAAGAATCGAGGTGTGGAATTATAAAAAAATTACAGAAAAAAATTATTACAGTTGTACTTATGTTTAGTTCGTTTCTGTTCTCTGGTACCCACAATTTGTTTTATGCTTGAGACTTGAATCTTTGAAAAGCGCCAAACACTTAGGAATTCGTAGTGACGTGTCCTTAACTGAATTCTATAATTTAATAATTAATAATTTTTATTTAATAGCTGTGAAACACTTATAAATATAAATTAATCTCAATTTATTTGAACAGATTTGTTTAATTATAATAGTAAAGATTTTTAATTTGTAAATTTTTTATACAATTTTATGAATATCCCTTTTCCAATGGTGATTTTATATTCACTGAGCAGTGACTAAATTTGGGCTCAAATTGTCTGCCTTTGACTTAAGCAATCACATCTATTTTATTTGAACAAAAATTAGTTCCCGAAAATCTATAAAGATCTCACATCTCCAAATTTGTTGAATTAAGTGTATATTGTACAGGAGATTCCAAAAAGAAGTAAGGCCTCGATAACTTCTCGAATTACATCTTTTATGTAAGCATTGGCATTTACGGTGTAATTCACGTGGCCACAAAGAAAAAAGTCTGAAGGTTTTAAATCATAAGATCTGGGTTCGTTTGGCCAATTGTGATAATTCCTTCTAAAAATAACACAGCCACAAAAATTTTCTTCCAAAAATGTTAAAAACGAATCTTAGCAATATTAATGTCCAATATATTATTCCATTTTAATTAATGGTGTAGTTTTAAGTTGTTCAATGTCAAAAGATGACAGCTTCAAAAGTGATAGTTGCCTAAACTACAAGGTATTCCAAGTGAAAACTCTTATTGGAAACCTCTTTTATAAGGAGATATCTTTGATTTCACATTCTTCCTCCGCTTTTAAAAAGATTTTGTATTTGGTAAAACAAATCAAGGCGACGACGCTTAGTTTTAATTTAAAGTACGTTTTTCTTACCTTCGATATTTTGATATTTGCCTCTAATTTTGTAACTATATTTGACTCTATTGGAGTAATATAAAGGGAAACTTCCTTTAGATAGAAAATTTTTCATAATTTCCTTAAACAGCACTGATCTCAGTTTCTAAAGTATTTGCTGTCAATTTTTACAAGATATTTGGTTTTTCTGTGAAAAAGTGAATGAAATAAGTTTTTTTTTTAACATTAAAGCTTTCTTTCTTTTAATCCACCAACGGACTATAGTATGTCTGTTAGACCAGATTTCTTCAAAAAAGCGATTAGCTTTTTGTCCACGGTCAGTTTTTATTCAAATTTTGGTTAACTGTCGCATTTTGAATCCTCTTTCCAAATTTTATAAAAGAATTTTTAATTTTTCGAATTTTTTTAATCTCAAGAGACTAACAGAAATTATTTTATTTTATGTTCTTTTATTTTGTTTGTATTCTTTTTAATTTATAATTAAATTTTTGTAAAATCTTTGTAATTTTTAATGACTTACATCAAAATTGTTTTAGAATATTAAGACTGAAATAAGTGGGCTTAGGGTTGATAAAATATCTTTTGCAATTATCCAAAGAACATTAAATAATTAGAAAAGTCCTTCGTTGAAAAACGAAGTCTGTGAGACCAGCGTTGCGTCACCAACGATGTAAGTCAAATTTACGGGGGGTTAAAATGAATTAATATTTGAAATTCGTTGAAAAAATAATTAAAAACTGTTTCATTTAACTTTTCACATAGAATAGATTTCAAAAAATTGTCTTATCTCACTTTTGTATGTTCCACCTAAATGTAGGCAATGGTTTAACATTGGATTGAGTTTATTTCCATGGAAGTTTTCTTTTAAAATTTGAATTTATATTTGTTATTAATATTTTCCGTATGTTTAAAAATTAATGCTTTACTTAGTGATTTACAAAAACTGTCCATTCTGCCCCAGGTTGGAATTTATTTTAAATTTTACATTTTTGATTTTTTAAAATCATTAAACTCAAAATATATATTCTAGAAAAGAAGTATTGAGTGAAATATTTGAAATCAAATATGCTTAAGAAAATACTGAAACACTTTATCTTGTATCTATCAGAAAACAAATGAAATATTCTGACTAAAAATTATTAAGTCAAACTATATGCATTAATACTTCCACACGCTCCCTTCTCTTCATCATTTTATATAAATGTACTTAACCCTTCCAATTATTACATTATAAAGTAAAAACATTTCTCCATAACAAAACAAAAGAGAATAGAATAATTATGAATGTTTTGGTGTTAAAATTAATAATAAAAGGAACAAAAAACACACTTATCTATTTATAATCTACTATGATTAAAATATTCATGCGCATGGCTTGCTTTGTATACCAACATACAAATTTTATTTGTGATATTTTTTCAATCACGAAAAAATTATATTTTTTTCCTCAATCTTATAACATTAAATTCTTCAAATTTGAAAAAAATCAACATTAATCAAAATCTTTAAAAGACTTTTTTTTATTATTTTAAATTTCTTGAATTAGAATATTTCTACTTTATTTTTTAAAATATTTTATTATTTTTATTTGTGATTTGATTGAGCTTTATTTAAGTTAAAATTATTATTAAAAAAGACAGACAAAATAAAACAATTTACTCATATTATATATGTTTTGCTTTAAAAGTGCCTTAAAAAAAACACAAGAATAAACGAAAAAAAAATTAATAAAAATAAAAATACAAAACTTAAATTAGAAAACAGTCAACTGAAAAATGATATAAACAAAATCTGGCTTCTTTTTGTCAACAAAAATAAAAGGATTTTTTTTACAAATCAAAATATTTTGCTACTACAAATTTTATAATTTTTCTAATTTTTCGACAGAAAAACAACAAAAACTATAAAAAAAACGAACGCAAATTTTTGTAGATTGAAGTTTTACACAAAATAAAAAATACAATAAAATAAAATGCAAAACCAAAATGATAGCAAAAATACAGAAATCATTACAATATAACCTAACCACGCTTGCCTCTATATTATATTACATACAAAATATATTATTATATAAATGTGTACAAGTACAAACAAAATAATAAAAATAAATAATTCACTTAAATTATTTTGGTCATTTGCCGGTCGGTTATGAGTTTGCAAATCATAAATGGTAAACATTAATAAGACAATCTTTTTTAATTTTGAAAATGTATTCTTCATGACGTATTTAATTTATTTGCACAAGATTAAGTATAAAATGGTGTTAAATTTTATTTCTACGAATTTTTTTTTGTCGTTAAAGAAAGAAAAAATTGTATGTTTTTTTTTTCGTTTGGAAATTTTGTCAATAAATTTATATTAAAAAAGAAAATGAATATTTAATATATGTATTTAATTTGACATAATAAAATAAATAATAATTGTCAGTACCTATATAATATGAACTTATTGTATTTTAACTTAATTATAAACAAAATAATATTATTATTATTAAAATATTATAGTTTTTAATATTCTATACATAATAATAAATTAATTATTAAGTTTATTGGTTCATTAAGTATATAGTAGAAGAGCCGTTAAGTTGAAAACATAGGATTGAAGTAAAAATAAAGAAAACAAAACGATGTATGAAAATATAAAACAGAAAAATGATGATGTTTGTATTTTTATTTTATGTTTTTTCTTTCAATTTACTTATTTTTAATTTTGGATCATCTAATTTCAGGGTTGCCAGTTGCCATAATGTGCACGCTCGGGCTCTTATTTATGTTTGTTTTTCTTTAACGAAATATTCTATAAAACATACATTTTAAGTTTCCT
The DNA here is from genome assembly GCA_920104205.1 of Eupeodes latifasciatus. Classification (NCBI taxonomy): domain Eukaryota; kingdom Metazoa; phylum Arthropoda; class Insecta; order Diptera; family Syrphidae; genus Eupeodes; species Eupeodes latifasciatus. Next base: position 128,320,820 of record OV049926.1, on the reverse strand, counting down.
CAGAAAAATTAGCAATGTGTTTTCTCCTTAAACAAGTTCCCAGAAAGAGGCACTGAAGTCATTCAATCTGACTGACGACGTTTCATTTCATTTCATTTCATTTCATTTAAAAATGCGGCAACGATGTTAAAACCCTGTTTTTACCCTATACGCCATAAAAATTGAAACCATTTAAGTTTTAATCAACCTTTATCAGACGATTGATGATAACACAATTTAAGAATTTGGTGTGCGAAAGATTGATTGAGGCATTGAAAGACCAAGGGCGGATCCAGACTTTTAATCAGGGGGGGGGGTCACACGCCTAACATATAGACGAGTTTTTACTCACCACTTAAAAATGTTCTTTAATGAGCTGTAAAGGAGACTAACAAAAATTAAATAATACAATGTACACATTTCCAGATTATTGTATTTTATTTTGTCCAGCAAGGTATAGTAGTAGTAGTAGAAATGGTGGCCACGAGCAGTCTAGCTCGGTGACACAATTAGCGCTGCGTTGCGCCGTTTTGATACCATAAAATACTCGGTTGACCTATAAAGATAAAAGGGGGATTATAAAGAGAAAAATATGCTTCAAATACACTTTGTTGCGTTTAGAAAGGAGATCAAATCTTTGATCTCCAGTTCTGAGAGCTCATTGAGGTCGTTGAAAAAGGACTTTCCCAATGTTTTGGCTCTCGTTTTGGCTAAGGCGGGACACTTGCATAAGAAGTGAAGAACAGTTTCTTTTTCTCGCTGGTCCTCACAACTACGACAGAAAGTATTGTGGGGGATGCCCAGCTTAGATGCGTGTTCTCCAACAGGCCAGAGTCCGGTGCATGTAGCAACGGCCCTGGCTATGTCTTGCCTGGGTCTGCAAATGAGATTATTAGTACGGGATTTGTTGTAGGTGGGCCATATCCTTCTAGATATGATACAGTTGGTTAGGCTGTTCCACCTGTGGTTTGATTCAGCGAGGAAAATAGAGAAGTTCTTGCCCTTCATAGCACCAAGAGGAATGTTGACTCTTTCCGCGAGTGAGCTATGAAGGGCTGATCCTTGCCTAGCCTAGCTCGTCAGCTCGTTCATTGCCCTCAAAGCCTCTATGACCCGGAATCCAGATGAGAGTGACCCTGAGTCCAATGTTCCTGCCCGCTAACTCACTTCGGCATTGTTGAACCAGTTTGGAGGATGAAGTGGACGAGCCAATCGCTTGAATAGCCGCCTGACTGTCCGAAAAAATAGCTGTATTGCGGTTTTGATTTGGATCTAGTTTTAGCAACTTGCATGCTTCCTTGATCGCGAGTAGTTCAGCCTGAAAAACACTAGCAAAGTCAGGAAGTCGCAAAGACCTGGAGACATTTAGAGACTCGGAAAAAATTCCTGCACCGACCCCACACTCCATCTTCGAGCCGTCAGTGAAAATAGTTTTGTCGAAGCCTCTCGTCACTAAGTCATCATCCCATTCATTTCGAGATGGGATGATAATTTTAAAATCCGCACTGAGGTCCACAGTAGGGGTGCAGTAGTCGGTTTCTGTCGAAAAGATGTCCACTGGGATGAGATTAGTGATATTACTATGACCAAAGGGCCTAGAATACCAACTATTCGATTCCCTAAGTCTCAACGCGCTGCAAGATACTAAGTATTTGATATGCAGGTCTATTGGTAAGAGGTAGAGAAAAACGTTTAGGGCGTCCGACGGACATGAGCGCAAAGCTCCCGTGGAGCCAACACTAGCTGTTCTCTGAACCTTTTTTAGTTTAGTTATATTGTAGGCTTTGCTAAGCGCGGGCCATCAAACAAACGAACCATAGGACAAGATTGGACGTACCACGGCTGTATACGTCCACAAAATCATCTTCGATTGCACCCCACTTTTTGCCAAAGGCTTTATTGCAGGCATAGAAAGCTATGCTGGCTTTCTTGACCCTTTCTTCGATATTAAGTTTCCAATTTAACTTTGGGTCAAGTATTACTCCCAAATATCTAGCGCTGGAAGACAAGGAAAGAGTTTCACCGTTGAGGCGGGGAAGGGTGGTACTTTTGTTTTCGTAGTAAAGAGCATCAGTTCAGTTTTGCTTTTATTGACACCCAGGCCACAGCTTGTAGCCCAGTTGCTTACTTTTAGCAATGCCATCTCCGTAATCTCACTAATCACGGAAGTGTACTTTCCTGATACCAGTATCACCAAATCATCTGCGTAAGCAACGGCCTTCACACCACAACTTTCCAGTTTAAAAAGAATTTTGTTCATGGTATAGTCTAGCTATTTAATTTGCTCGACTCTCTACATATGAAAACATTCCAAGATTCCAACAGTTTTCTAAATATTCCATATTTAAGAGCAAAACACAAAAGTTTTGTTGGGTTTTTGTTGCTTTCACGCAGAAATGTAAGAAATTTGTTTTGAAACTTAGTTTTTTTTCCAAAAAGAATATATTTTTTTTGTTGCCATTTCTATGCGAAAAACGCTACAAAATTTCAAGAACCCAAAAACGAGAAACAATCTGATACCAAGAATTTTCTGGCTTTTTTTGATGTAGTTTTTTTGGACTCAAGTTTGGGGAATCTATTTTTACTATCGCTATCAGTCTGCTTACTCGTAGATAAGAGCTAATAATAGAACATATTTTGATCTTAAACGAGTTAACAAAACTTAAAAATTGTGCAGAAAAAAATGTTGGTTAGTTAGTTTAACAAAAGTGTCACTTTTGTTGTTTTTGGGGCATTTATATTTTTGAAATTCATGTTTAAATCTCAGTTCTAAAACATCTAAAGCAAATGCATTTAAAAAAGTAGATTTCTTTAGTTTTTTAAGATCTTAAAAGTTTTATTCAACAGAAAATCAATTTTGAAAGAAGTATAATGCACGACTGGGTCGCTGATTTCTTCAAAAAAGTATGTTTAAAAATATTTCCTATATTTTAAGATTTAAAAATATACCTGCAAAAAAAAGTTTTTCTCAAAAATTTAAATGCCATTTTATTTCTCAAAAAACCTAGATTAACTTATTTTTTTTTTAGAAAATCATTAAAGAGGGTTTTTTTATAGTAATTTTTATATATACAATTAATATATTTTTAGTTAAAATATTTTTGGTCTGCAGTTATTTAGTGCTTTTTTATATACATTTTGCATTTAAATTTCGTTAAAAAATGTTCACCCCTTTCTGAGATATCAAGTTTTGTGAAAACAATTATTTTTTAAAAAATCAAAAAAAAAATAATGACATTTTTGATCATCATAAATTTGAAAATTTGATCATCGACAAGAGCTTGCACCGAAAGAGAAGATTATTGAAATCGTTCGATTAGTTCCCCATAAAACTTAAAAACAAAATAACGGTTTTATGAGTGGTACCCTTTTGGAGCATATGTTTTTAATATGTTTTTAATATGTTTTTCTTGTATTAAAAAAAAAAATAGAGAAAGTTTTAAAAAAAATCTATCGGTTCATTTTTGAAAAAAATAGAATTTTCGATTCTAAACCAAAAAATTTGTACGGGGACTGCTGTTATTTTTCGTATTAAAAAAATGAAAAAAAAAAATCACCTCAAGCTAGTCGGCTGAAAACCTTAGTTTCAATCGGCACTTAGGCTGAAGGGGCCAGGACAGATAGACAGAACCACTTTTTTCGACATTTCTACTATTGTAATGTGTTTGATTCGAATTTTTTTACGAATGCAATAGTTCATGTATGTCGCAAGTAAAAATCACTTCAATGTTCACTATTTATGTGCATCAAAACAATTAGATGGGATTGAAGGCTAGTTTCAGGAATTTAAAGGCAATTTAATATAAAATTGACGATCCCTTATTCAAGGCTTCTTCTTACAAACGTGAATATTTGCTCTTTTTCTTAGAAACAAATTTTATGAAAATAGTTGAAGGTATTGCTAAAGTTAAAAAAATTTTAGTTGTTACTTAAATTTTACCTGTATAAGCTTTATGGCTCATATGGCAATACCCCCCCCCCCCTCCCTGGATCATCCATTGGTCAAAATTTGATGAAATTGTGATAAGTTTTTGGAATAGGGCTGAATTGAAGGATCCGCCATTGGGAAAGATTAATTGTGTGCCCTGGTGCGGCATTTTGCATGAACTAAAGGCCGTCCAAATCCATATCGGCTCACACCTCTTAAAAAGGCCACAAATAATATAAATTTTATTTCCGATTAACACAAACTTTTGTGCGTATGAAAAATTTTAGAGGAATTTTTCGAAAAAATTGAATTCCATTAAAAATTTGTTGCTCTCAACTCTCGATTTTATGTTGGTGTAGAAAAGAAATATTCCCAAAAGTTAACCACATCCTCTAGAAAATTCATTGAGACCACTTACAAGAAATAATTTAAAATGGATTTTGAAAGCTTAATCTCGCATTCAAATGGATCAAGTTTCCCCAGAAACATATTCCAGAGTATAGAACCATTGAGCTGCATTCTGCTGTCTTCATAAAAAGATCAGAAAACTCCTGGTTTTGTTGGAATAGCGTGTGAGTTTTATAAGAATGCGTGTCTATCACTGATTGTGGAATTGAAAAAGTTATTCCCCGAGATTCTTGAAACTGTTACGCTCGTACCATCATCTTTTGAGCAAAACTTTTATATACCCACTGTTCAAGAAAGGAAATTAAAATGTGGTGTCAAACTATAGAAGACTTTCATTTCTTGATGCGCTCTATAAGCTTTCTTATACAGATCTCTTGAACACACTGTCGACTTGGGTGCACAAAAACAACATCATCAATAAATTTCAAGCTGCGTATATGTAGAAACAACTATTCTACTGTGGACCAATTTTATAATCTTTCATGCGTAATTCAACTCTACTTTTTTTTCATCGATCTTAAGGCTGCTTTTGACAGCATTGACAGAAATGGTCTTTTTTATAAATTATCAACTGTGGGAATATCTTCGAAGATATTGGCTACTACTCGTATAAAGTCTCTTTATCATACTTGGATACTGCTGTAGCTGATTGGGATGGCTTGTGTTTGTCAGATTTCTTCCCCAAGAAAAAATATGTTCTCCAAGGATGTTCGCTAAGATTTTTTTTGTTCGTTCAATGTCTAAATAATCTTCATGTGGAACTACCAACCGATATAGTCTTAGATAATCTTCAAATTTACGGGATATATGTACATAGGTACTGCTATCAGATAATTCTTCCAATTTGCAACAACATTGTAAGTCAACATTGAGGGTTTTAAGACCTACTACATTTAAAGGAATCTTGAAATAAATCTTGATAAGGTGGAAGAAGAGCAGAGTGCGAAAAAATGTTTTACAATAACACTGAAATAAATGTTTCTTATCAATACAAATATCTTGGCGTATAGTATTTAATTACAATATGGCTTGAAATGAGCATCTAACCAACAGATTTAGATCATCTAAAAATTCCATCAATGTAACGTGGTCGAAACCGCTGCAAGACAATACAGTTCAAGACACAACAAAGTATAAAATATACAATGCTGCCTCAAAAACTATTATTTTGTACAGTGCTGAAGTTTGGGTTTTCCTTACGTCCGTCTCTCCAGCTACATTTTTCTTGTATGAGACGAAAACTTTGTCTTTCTATAATGGTAGATTACCGAACATTTTATCGAAAGTTGTTATAAACAAGAAAATCGTCTGGGCTAAGAAATGGTTAGATGTTTTTCTTCGATCTTCGTTGGATTTTTCCGTTTAAATAAACCTTCTTGAATGTGCTATCTTACAATACAAAACATTCTTTTACTGAAACTGAAAGAAAAACACTGGACTGATTTTACAGTTTGTGCAACATCAGTCTTAATTTCAAGACGAATATTTCAACTTGATGTACTCAGACGTACCAAACTACTTCGATGACTCCTAATCTCTTAATGTAATTTCTATAATTTTCAAAGCACGCTGCGGGCTTAATATCAATGGAAGAACCCTCAAAAGAGATAGAGATGGAATACGTACAATGTGTAGTATGGATGAGTCGGAAAATACCCTGCACTTCCTCGGAATCTGCCCAATATTCAAGTACAGAAGACAATTTCTTGGCAGCGACTCTCAACTTCTCAACGTTCTTAATGGCTACTGCTACTCAAAATTACATAATTTCTTAAAACCTACAATTAAATATTGAAACTTTATTAAAAATTATAATTAATAACTTTTGTAACTTAATCTACTCACTAAGTTTAACCTGAAAGGCAACTTAAAGTTATTGTCAAAACTTATTTTAAACCAGCATCGCTCAATTTTTTGTAAAATACTTTTTAAAATAAAATTATGCATCCACCTATCTATTTATTTGAATAAAACGCACCCCAAAAGATTCACGCCCGCCCCAAAACCAAGGCAAGTTAGTTAAATAGTCGGTAAACATAGCTTGGCATTTACTTGGCAAAGTTACATCGGGTCTTGTACCATCAAAATACGCTTAAAAACGCTTAAAAACGCTGGGATGCGACCCACACTGATAACTTCCGATCCCGTCTGTCGATTTGTCTTCCTTTAAAGTTGATAGGTTTTCGTGTTTTGCTAAAAAAGTTGTCAGTTGAATTATTCTTAAAATTTTTAAAATTACCAACAATAATTTGCATATAATGAATTAGTTTAATTTCAAAATCTATTTTTGTAAACGAGATTTTTAGTCGAAATCAATGTTTACCAATTTTAGTAGCATTTCTTAAAAATTTGTATTTCTTATATAAACAAATACAAATTGGATGATTGATATCGATAACCGAACTTCAATTTTTACGAAATTTGCGTACTATTTTTTGTAGATTTTATTTTTTTATGAAAAAACGGACAATTGGATTTTTATAAAAAAATTACTGAATGTCGAAAACAATATTTTGTGTGAGATCAAATAAGTTTGAAGCCAATATTTTTAATTTTTGAAAAGATATTAGAGTCGAAAGTAAATTTTTACCAAGTTTTAGTTTTATTTTTTTTAGGTTTTTATTTTTTGTAAGAAAACTGTCAATTCGATTTTTTTTTTTCAAAATTTTACCGAATGTTGAAAACAATATTTCTTAAAAGATAAAATTAGTTGGAAGCCATAATCTCAAATTTTTAAAAAGCTATTTGAGTCGAAAATCATTTTTTACCAACTTTTAGTAATGTTTTTTTTAGGTTTTTCTTTCTATATAAAAAAAACTGTCAATTCGATTTTTCACAAAATTTTTGCCAAATATTAAAAAAGTTATTTTTCGTTGCATAAAACTGTTTTGGAGATGCAAAAGATTTTCGAGGTGACAAATATGTATTTTCTTTTCAGTTTTTTTGATTTATAATACGAACGTACGTACACACGCACGCACACACATCTCTCTAAAAATCTTTTATTTCGACTCTAAGGACTTTGAAACGTCGAGGTATGTCAAAATTTTCAATTCGATAAATCGGACCGATTACAATAAATCCATCTAAATTTTCATTACTTAGTGAAAAACATATAACCTTACCAATTAAGCAGCTACATTGGGGATGGGGGTCTTAAAACTACATAACATTTTTTTATGTAAGAGGTTTTCCAAAAAGAGTTTTCAATTTAAATCGCCTGCTATTTCTTCTTAAAATTTTTCATCTTTCTATATTTCACAAGCAAACATTAAGCCAAAATACACAATAAGCAGTCAAGAACTTATGGTTTAGCACCTTTAGATTTTATTATTAAAGGACACGTGAAATATAAAATGTTTGCCAATATTTCACAATCGATCGATGACCATAAAGACCGAATTCGTGAAGTTAACGAGTACACAGAGCCGCATATGTGAGAACTGGGTCATGTTGCTCCGAGTTGGGTGAGATCACCTTCCACTTGTGCGCGCCACCTGATTCGCGGTCTTCCTCTACTGCGCTGTCCTGTGGGTGTGGATTCGAAGACTATCCGGGCCGGAGCATTGGTTTCCATGCGCTCTACGTGACCCAGCCATCTTAGTCGTTGGCCTTTTCCCTTCTGGCTAAGTCTACGTCGCTGTACAGCCCGTACAGCTCGTCGTTCCATCTTCTCCTCCACTCCCCTTCGATGCATACGGGACCGTAGATCACACGAAGAATCTTTCTCTCGAAACGACCCAAGGTGCTTTCATCCGCTTTTGTCAAAGTCCATGCTTCTGCACCGTATAGCAGGACGGGGATGATAAGGGTCTTATATAGCGACACTTTGGTCCTTCGAGAGAGAATTTTTCCACTCAATTGCTTTCTTAACCCAAAGAAACAGCGGTTAGCAAGAGTTATTCTTCGTTTGATCTCAGCGCTGGTGTTGTTTTCTGCGTTTACAGCGGAGCCTAGGTAGACGAAGTCCTTGACTACCTCAAAGTTACGTCTGTCGATGGTGACGTTTTGACCAAGACGTCGGTGTTGTAAGTCTTTTCTTGACGACAGCACGTACTTTGTTTTGCCCTCATTAACCGTTAAACTCATTTTTGCCGCCTCTGCCTCAATACTCACAAAAGCCCCATTGACATCACGCTGAGTTCTTCCGATTATGTCAATGTCATCAGCATATGCTAGTAATTGGACAGACTTTTGAAAGATAGTGCCTCTAGTGTTGACGTGTGAGCTTTGCAATATTCTTTCAAGTACGATGTTAATAAATTCACATGACAGCGCATCACCTTGTCTAAAACCTTTTTTGACATCGAAAGGTTCTGTTAAGTTGTTTCCAACCTTTATGGAGCAGCGTGAAATCTCCATGGTCATCCTGCACAAACGGACGAGTTTGGCAGGGATGCCAAAACTAGACATGGCTCTATACAGTTCGTCCTGTAGATACTGTCATATGCGGCCTTGAAATCGATGAAAAGATGGTGGGTGTCGATTTGGTGTTCTTGGTTTTTTTCAGGATCTGGCGTAATGTGAATATTTGATCGACTGTGGACTTTCCTGGTCTAAAACCACACTGATAAAGACCTATCAGGTTGTTGACGATGGGCTTTAGACGTTCACATATTACGGCAGAGAAGATTTTATAGGCGATGTTAAGTAGACTGATTCCTCTATAATCGGTGCAGTTAAGAGGGTCTCCTTTTTTCAGGATCGGGCAAACAATACTGAGGTTCCATTCATCGGGCATGCTTTCTTTCGACCATATCTTACAGATAAGTTGGTGCATGCTCCTGACCAACTTATCTCCAGCTGCTTTAAAGAGCTCGGCATTCCAGCCATCCGCTCCAGCGGCTTTATTAGACTTCAGCTTAGATATGGCAATCTTTACTTCGTCTAAGTCGTGAGGACGGGATTGTTGGCTTTCGTCGTCTATGTTGGATCATCCTGCCTGACAGTGGAATTTGGTTCGTCGTCGCCGTTATACAGTCTGCAGAAGTGGTCCTTCCATATCCTCAGCATTGACTGTGTCTGTGGTTCCACTATGATGTTTTCACTTTCGTCCTTGCAGCCTTCGGTTCTAGGTTTATGTACTTGTAAATTTCGTTTCACCTGTTCATAAAACTTTCGAAATTCATTCCTGCTTTTAAACCTCTCAAAATCTTCGACCGCACGCTTCTCATGCTCTCTCTTTTTCCTTCTGAGAAGTCGGTGTTCCTCTCGCTTCTTCTGCTCATAGAGCTCATGAGCAGCTCTCGTCCTTTTATGCAGCACCGCTTTGCATGCCTGTTCTTTGGCTGCATTTGCTTGCCGACATTCCTCATCAAACCAGTGGTTCCTTGTTGGTGGTTGCTTGAAACCCAGCACGTCAGAGGCGGCTTCTCTGAGTGCGTCTTGGCAATGTTGCCACTGGTTTTCTATACATTGTGTTGGCGGCAGAGAACTTCGAGAGAGGTTGCTTGTAACTCGGTCGGCGATCTCTTGCGATTGTAGCCGTTCGACGTTGTACCTTCTCCCAGCATCTCTCTGTTTTGCCTTGGGTCTGGAAACCAGAAGTGCTACCTTGGCTACAACAAGGTAGTGGTCCGAGTCGATGTTAGCTCCTTGGAAAGTTGGGACATTCATGATGCTGGAAGCGTGTCTGGCGTCGATTGCAATATGGTCAATCTGGTTGACGGTAGATTGATCTGGAGATCTCCAAGTTCCTTTGTGGATATTGAGGTGTGGAAAACGCGTACTGGCTACCATGACGTTTCGCCCCGCAGCAAAATCTATGAGCCTGAATCCGTTGTCGGAAGTGTTGTCGTGCAGGCTGTTTTTCCCGATTATTCCACCGAAGATGTCTTCCCTTCCTAGCTTGGCATTAAAATCGCCCAGGACAATTTTAATATCGTAGCTAGGACACTGCTCATATGTTTTGTTTAAAAGCTCGAAGAACATATCTTTGGTGTTGTCATCCTTCTCATCGGTGGGGGCGTGCGCGCATATCAGGCTAATGTTGCCGAATTTAGCCTTGATGCGGATGGTCATGAGGCGCTCGTTGATGCACCCATAGCTCAAGACTTGTTGCCTAAGTCTGGCTCCAATGACAAAGCCGTATCCAAATAAGCGCTGTTGGTTTTCTTGGTAGCAGTCACCATAGTAAATATCGCAGTTTTTCATCCTCTTTTTGCCCGGCCCATCCCATCGTATTTCCTGGATGGCGGTGATGTCTGCTTTATAGCAGTCTAGAGCCTCCGCTAATTCTTCGGCTGCACGTGGTCTGTTAAGGGACCTAACATTCCACGTGCATATCCGAAGTTCGTTGTCCTTAATTCATTTGCTTAGGTTGTCAACAGTAAATCCGTCCGTATCCGAGGCTTGTTGGTGCTTCGCAACTATGAGATTTTTAAGTGGTCAGGAAGTCACCCTGACGGCACAACCCCCAACCTGGAGGGCCTTAGTATAACTCCAAGGACGGGGAGCCGGATAAACCGCTCCTTATAGGACTGGGCTCCGAATATGTCGTAGCAGCCCTATAAGGTGTTCACTAAGTAGTTCAGCCTTACTGGAACTGTAGACGCCACCGTTGATTCCATCTCGGGAATTCCTTCGCTGCCGTCTGGATAAGGAGAGGTGCCTTAGTAGACGCACCTCTCCCCCCTCTCTCGTTTGCTGCCCCCAACAACTTTCCACTGGGGTTGGAACCCAATCTCCAGTTGAGGTACTAGGCATCCGATGTTCACCACGGGGAGGTGAGAGTAGGAGTTGATAGACAGAGGTTGGTTTTGAGAAAAACCTGTGGACACTTGTGTCCTCTTGAATGCACATGTCTACCATTTAAACATCAATTTATTTCTCCTAAAAAAATACTTGTATTTTTAATAAAATGAAACTTCTTATTGGAAAACCTTATATGAAAAAAAAAATAACTTAATAAAACTAGATTAAAGAAGGTTTATAGAATGTGATTACGTATTATCAAGTTTAAGTTGGGGGTGTACTTTTATAGTAACGGTTATAACCGAATTAATGCCATTACCATCATATCTACAAATAAGGTGCTTATATGTCAGTGTTCAATGTAAAACACAGGAAGTACCTTGTAATACATTTTACAAACCTAGTTTAAATCGAATATTTTTAAAAAAGTTGACTTTTGTATGTTAATGAAGATCAGTTCTAAAATTTCCAAAAGATGCAACAAATTTATAAGCACTTACCTAGCCGGTTTTTTCTTCTCCATAATAAAGTTCATTTAACTTTGAATATTTACATATGTATGTAAACTCTATTGACATTGATTTTGATAAAATTTACATTTACATAATTAAAAGTGAATGAAAACGAAAATATAAAAATACAACTCTAGTAATTGAGGGAACATTAATTTATGTAGATCATAAAAATGTCAATTAAGATGATTTTGGTGAATGTAAGTTTCTGGGTCACTTTCGGTTTCATGAAAGATAACCTCAATGATTTTGATGTGAAGGGTTATAGGGTATAAGTATTGAAGTAATTCGTTGTTATCTTCACATTGAAGAATTTCATTTACAACTGAACACACTTTTAGTCCAAAAGAGTTAATCCTATAAGCATCAATATGAAATTCCTTTTACTTGTAAGTATTTACTCAATTTTTAAAAGTTTCTAAAGGAATATTTTATTAAGTGTTGTATTTTATTTTAAATTTAGACAATTATTGTGTGCTTTGCCTTGCTGGCTGTTACTATGGCCATTCCATCGGAAGAAGGAGTTTTTAGTGATACTCTTGATGGAAGTGATGTCCAAAATCCACAAGAACCAAATTCCATTTTCAAATTGCTTCACCTCAAGAAGAGAATTCTACACCATCATTTAGGCTGAGATCAAAAATCGACTCTAACGTAAATTAAGACAATAGAAATAGACTCTATCCCAATGCAAATAAAATATATTTAAGTAAATACAAAGTGAAACTGAAATCACATTTAAACTTTTCATTTATGAATTTTGTCTAAGTTTCAAAACAAATTTTAAAATTAAAGACAATTTACGGCGGTATTCTAAGTATTCATCAATCCTAGTATCAATCAATTTCAATCGACCAACACTGCGTGAAGTGGACCTTGATGCAAATAGAATAAAAAGTGGTTTTGGTGATTAAAATTTAGACCAATTTAGGACTCTTGTTGTTTAATCAACTTTTTATGTTTATTAAATTATCAAACACATTTTCATGGTACAAGACCCGCGGTTTGATTTCCAAAACAAAGTAGTGCTCACAGCTTATTTTTGGGGCGTGGCTTATTTAAGAAACATAGAGGTTTTCGTTATGGTGGCTCATTTAAAGAAGATGATTTATTTTTGGGACCTGGGTCTTATTTCCCCAAACACTTTTCACACTGCTTATTATTTAACTCATCGACATCGTAGCCATATTTCAATAGAATTTGACATTTTATAGCAAACAAAAACACGTTTCTTTTAAAAAGCTAAAATATGTATACAAAAAAGAATCGTTTTGATGATTATTTTGAAAACCAAGAAATAAATAATAGTGATCATTATGGGAAACGTAAACTTATTTAATTCATAACAAAAATCTTCCCCTAAAACGACAATTTTTACAGCCAATATACTTCCAATTTTTATAGTACATACATATATGTATGTATGTACAGGCAAATGTATGAACTATTAAAAATTGTTCGTTTCATCAGCACAAAAGTTGTCAGGAAATACGGAGCTGATTTCCAAATTGGAGGTGTTTAAAGGGGAGGAAGGAAAATTTATGCAACATTTTTTGGATGCATTGAATGTATGTGTGGTTTCACAATTTTATTGAATTAGAAGGTGGAAAAACGAAAAAAGTGCAAGTTTTTCGGAAATAACGATTTTCAAGTCTATTTTCCAAAATTTTAGATTTCACCTGTCGTACAAAAATCTGAAACTTACCCTAAACCACTTATGCTTGAACGGTTTTCAACATAAAACGGATAAAGGGTTTGAAAGTAAGTTTTGCTCTTGTAACATATCTGTTGTCTAAATAATTCTGTTCAAGTTTTTAAAATACATACAATGCATTTACAAATATAAAAATATTGTTGAAAACGTGAATTTTTAAAACTTGAGCAAATAGTTAAAATTAAAGTTTGAATTAGAAATCAGCACTGAAAATGAACTCCAAAACTCGTTTTTTTTTTAAACTATGAAAGTATTAAATTCAAAATTTCATAGTTAAGTAAAGGCATATATCAAATGAGAATTTTTAGAAAATAAGAAATGTGCTGAATTGATTTAAATTGTATCTATAGAAGAGACAAATTTGTACTTTGCAAAATCCTTTTTATGGGTTGTTTTAAGCATTTTCAAAGAGGCATATTTTAAGAACCTGATATGATAGACAAATTTTAAGGCAAGATTCTAATATAGGACATCTTAAAATTTGTGGGACAGAAAAAAAAAACAGTCGACCAGTGTAATTTGGGCTCGTGGCTTAATCAAGGGGTCTGTCCTGATTTAAGAGACCAGCTAAATTTGTGGGTGTGTTCTAATTTGTTGTCCTGATATATTTCGTAGGTGTGACATTATCTGTGTTCGTTGGGACTAAATTTCGAGGCGTGGTCTATTTCTATTATTTATTTAGCGTATCCTATTGTTTGTGATAGTTGCTAATATTAAGAGCGTGACCTATTTTCTGCTGGATCCAATTTGTGGGTGTGGCCTTAGGCGTTGTGTATCTTGTGGGCGTGGTTTGTATAAAAGTAGGTGATCTATTCCGTGTAACTGAAATTGGTATGTTCTAGTTCACATAGGATGTGACACCATACCGCAGACAGCACATACCACAATCAATTTTTTTAAGCACTGAATTATACAAAATCGGTTATCCGCTGTCTTGACGATGTCAATTGGCCGCCTTGACAGTGCGATAGGACCCCTTTGGATTTTTTTTTGTTGGGAAAAGTCAGGTCCCGATGTTATGCCAACAGTATAGAATGCGTTCAGAGTTTAAGCATTATTAGTGTTAACGCGGTCGTTTGCGTAGTCCGACACCAAACAAAATGTAACTTGTCAAATCTTATTCACACAATAAAGCCATGAGAGGAAGCCATAAAGTTGACGCACCCCATCCTGAGAAGCAATTTCAGATATTTGAATGATGGGGGAGAGTACGATAACTTTGGCGACAAAGTTTAATGACGGATTTGTATAGGAAAGTTAAAAACAAGCATTTTTTACTATGAGAGGGGGGTTCTATCTCCGCCCGTTTAGGCGGTAGGGGCAGTTTAAAAATATGTACATTAAATGGAAAAAAATAATTAAAAAATAACGGTAATACTTATAATTAATTATTATACCTTTTTGTTTAAAGCCAACACTTTTGTCTATTAGCTTGTTTTTAAATCAAGTCAAAACTATGCATAGTTTTTGAAAAAAATTGTTTTAAAGTCAAAATTTGTGCAAAAAAAAGGTAAAAAAAAGGTTTAAAGTGTAATTTTTCAAAACTTTCATATTATCTACTATTTTTTTTTTTTATAATTCATTGCTCTTATTTGTTTTTGATCAAAAACTGAAAACTAGATGACTTGATGTCTTCTAGTTCTTGAGAAAATTGAAAATTACCAAAACAAAGTATTTTAATTAAATTACTTTTTCCTTGCTTAAGTATTAACGTATTCTTATTTTGATAGTAATAATCGAATATGAATTAAGATATACCTAGGGTAAATTAATTTTTCTTAAATCCAGCTTATTTAAATGCAAAAGAAACTTTGCATGCACCCCATCTTGCACCCACCGCACCTTGCACCCTCCCCACCTTGCAAACCTACCAACTTGCACCCACCCCAAATCCTATAGTGTGCCCAAGCAGGGGGGTTGCAGGGGGCACCATGCCCCCCCTTACAGATGCCACTGTTGCATACACCCAGACTCGCGCACACCTTACTGTTGCATACACCCAAACACGCATTACGCATACGCAAATACCATTATTATTATCAAAATAAGACCACTCAAGCAAAAAAAGAAGAATTAAATTAAAATAGTAGTTGTGGTTATTTTCAATTTTCTCAAAAACTAAAAGACATACCTAAAATCATCTAGTTTTCAGTTTTTGATCAAAAACAAATAAGAGCAATAAATTCTGAAATAAAAACAATGGTAGATAATCTTGAAGTATTGAAAAATTACACTTTAAACCTTTTTTTAACTTTTTTTACTCAAATTTTGAGTTTAAAATTAAATTTTTCAAAAACTACGCATAGTTTTGACTTGATTTAAAAACTGGCTAATAGAACAGAATGTTGGCTTTAAGAAAATGTATACAACTTAATTGTAAGTATCACCGTTATTTTTTAATTACTTTTTTCCATTTTAAATAATAACTTTTTTAAATTGCTCCTCCCGCCTAAACGGGGGGAGATAGACTCACCCCCCCCTCCCATAGTAAAAAATGCTTGTATTACTCGTGCCGAATGATGTTATATGGACCTTATGAATAAATAAAGGGTGTTTTTTTAGACATGTAATTTTCAAGGAAAAATAAAATGTATATAGTTTAAAGTTATGGCGAAAATTTAGCTTTATTATAAGGATATATTTGATAAGATTTTGGTATTATATTTTAAAAATGATTTCGGGCAAGTTGACGTCACAGCTGGCTTAAGTAAATTCCAGCCGAAAAGCCCGATGTTCAAACAATTTTTGCTTATATTGGGGCCGTATGCCAGCAATAACGAGCCGAACTTAATCGTCCAAGGTATCAATCGTCTCGGGCTTATCTATACATATACAAGCGATTTCACATAAATAAATTAGGTGGCGCAACAGTCCATGAAGGACCAGGGCCTAGTGACTTGCAACTCTCAACCATCCCTGTGTGCGAGTAATGTTGTCAGAGATGGAAGGGACCTACTGTTTATATGCCGAATCCGAACGGTTAGTTTGAGAAAGCACTTTTCATGACAAGAATTACTCTTGGAGGATTTGTCAATTCCTCGCAAGAGGCAGTACCCGTGAAAAAAGTTAGGTGGCACAGGCAGGGATTGAACCCAAGACCCCTTGCATGACAGTCCAACGCACTAACCATCACGCTACGGGTAGCGATTTCACATAAACCCACTAAAATAAAATCGCTGGCTCTACGGAACTGATCATTACTTTGATATTTAATTTGCACGATTTTCAAATGTTTGTAAGGATTAAATTTGTTCATTATAAAATGGCAACAAAACCGAGCATAAATCAAGTACCAGCTGTCAAAAATAACAACTCTGAAAAAAGTATTGCCAGATTGAAAAACACACTTCAAAAAAAAGCAACAGTTAATAAATTTAAATTGATGTATTTCAAGCTTAGTGATTAAAAACACTTAATGGAAAACCCCATGAATTCCTCATATCATCTGTTTGGTCATATTCTAATTAAAACCTCGAATTAATTTTAACACGAAAACTACATATGTATATGTATAGTCTTTAGTATATCGTATATGCTCATTAAGTTTTAAGAACTTAATATAATTCTCTTCTTAATTCAACCCCAAGAAATATCTGCCTCATCTCTAATGAAATTGTTAAATAATTGTTTGAGAAAACACAACTCACCATAAAGTTTTTGATAATGACTAAAAGGTGTTCATAATAACTACTATATTTAACCGCTACTATTAAATCTGATGCCAATAGCTTAATATCTAACAAAATTGTGTAGATAAGTATCTGAATTATACCGCGCTTCTAAATATATTTATAAATACAAAGCCTAAAGCTCTAGTTCATAGATTTTTGTGATGATTTAAATACAAATTTAGGTATTTGTCATTAACGAGAATCGCATATTTTAGCATGATTTTAGCTGTTTTAAATCGCGTCATGCGGATTTCGTTTATGTTTGTATTATTTATTTGTTTAAATTCCACATTAGGTATAAGCCAGGTCTAAGCAAAGATGGGCACATTTTTTTCAAGATTAGTTTAAATCAAAAAATGTTGGCGTTCTTGAATAAGAGGGTTTTTTTTTTGGTTTTGTTTTTATTTTTATTTTTGTCGTCTTCCGCAATAATTTCAATTTGACTTCATTTCATTAGTCTTTTCCAAGGAAATATGCGGTTAATTTCATCTTCCACTTCCGATAAAAAAACTATTATATTTAATTTTAGATCCAATATGAAACCTTCCTCCAGCTTAAAATGTATATATGTACATACTTATATGTACATGTGTGAAGATTGTGTGGTTAATAATAATCTTTTAAAATTTAAAGTTGTATTATAAATTTTGTTTTTAGGCCAAATGACAAACTAACGTGCGAAAATAACGAGTTGCATGATAAAATACGAACATAATAACAATGATTTTATTAATAAAGGTTTCCGCAAATAAATATATTCCACAAGAATAATAATACAAATGAGATTGAGATTTTTAAAACCGATATTGAAAGATTAATGTTGGGCACAAATTATTTTTTTTTCCAAAAAGTTTGGTGAATTCAAATTAACTTTGCCAATGAAAAATCTTTAATTTGCAAACATGACACAATTCTAAAATTAATTATATCTACATAATTCTATTATTTTTGAATATCTTGAAATATATTGAGGTAGGCATTGAGAGAATAGGAATTTATAAATAAATTTTAAATTCATGAAATTTTTGGAATGAATCATTGTTCTTTTTGAAATAAAAAAAAAGTAAGACTAGAAATTGTGATGTTCTGTTAGAAAATTTGTATAGTGTAGTTATGTAGTTTTATAGAAGTAATTTTAATGTTTTTTTTTTCAAATTATCAATAAAGTGCATAGCTCAGGGTTCTTCAATTATTTTTTTAATTTTTAAGTAAAAATATCATTTGTTGTTGAGGTTTTAATGATGACAGACAAATTCTTAGAATTAGTTTCTGTCAAACTGTCCAACATGATTGACTTGTCAGCGGTCATATCTGGGCGCATAAGATAAGGGAATTATTTTTTTATAAATAGAACGGGACCGTATCGACATCACGCTTTTTAAATTTTATTTTTTTTAGAAATACCAAAAAAAAGTGTTTTCAAATTCCGACTATTTAAATCCCGAATTTTTTAAATTCCGTGAATACCGCTTAGAACGATTTTTTAGTTTGTTACTTTTTTTTTATATTGTGCGCGCACTAAAGGGGTTATGAATACCCTTATAATGATTAAACACAGTACGAGCAATTAGGAAAAAAGGATAGGATTATACAGGAGAAACCGATGTACATTGGTTTTGAATGTCTGCACATTGTAATGAGTGGGAAATATTGAGTCAGGTAAAGCATTCCACATTCGCGTAGTGCGGCTAAAGAAAGAATCTCTGTACTTCACAATACGCCCAAAATCAAGGGTAAACTGATGGGCATTCCTAGCAGTACGAGTATCACGGTTGAATTGTTTAAGGGGAGGAATGCAACTGGCTATGACAATGACAGGCATGAGACTTGCAGCGCGGCGGTGTTCAAGAGAGAGAACGATCTCCTATCATTTTTAGAGCTCTTTTTTCAATTATATCCATAAGACTCAAATACGTTATTGGGGCTCCAGCCCAAATATGAGAGTTATACTCGAGTATTGGTGATTCAAGTGCAATGTAGAACATTTACGCTTACATTTTTTACATATTTTTACTTTTTACAAAGAACTAAAAAAAACATAAAACAGATTTTTTTTATACTTTTATAATTTTTTTTTTAATTTACCTTCAATAGTTGAACATTTTTCTTTACATAGTTGATTTTTGATAATTTTTATTGTTTTTTTGGTTGATTTCTAATGTTTTTATATTTTTTTTTAAAAATTGTATGTAAGTTTATTTCTTTATATTTGTTTCGATTTGTTTTTTTTTAGATATATGTATCGGGTGATTTTTTAAGAGCTTGGGAACTTTTTTTTTTTAAAAAACGCATAAAATTTGCAAAATCTCATCGATTCTTTATTTGAAACGTTAGATTGGTCCATGACATTTACTTTTTGAAGATAATTTCATTTAAATGTTGACCGCGGCTGCGTTTTAGGTGGTCCATTCGGAAAGTCCAATTTTGGGTAACTTTTTCGAGCATTTCGGCCGGAATATCCCGAATTTCTTCGGAAATTTTGTCTTCCAAAGCTGGAATAGTTGCTGGCTTATTTGTGTAGACTTTAGACTTGACGTAGCCCCACAAAAAATAGTCTAAAGGCGTCAAATCGCATGATCTTGGTGGCCAACTTACCGGTCCATTCCTTGAGATGAATTGTTCTCCGAAGTTTTCCCTCAAAATGGCCATAGAATCGCGAGCTGTGTGGCATGTAGCGCCATCTTGTTGAAACCACATGTCAACCAAGTTCAGTTCTTCCATTTTTGGCAACAAACAGTTTGTTAGCATTGAACGATAGCGATCGCCATTCACCGTAACGTTGCGTCCAACAGCATCTTTGAAAAAATACGGTCCAATGATTCCACCAGCGTACAAACCACACCAAACAGTGCATTTTTCGGGATGCATGGGCAGTTCTTGAACCGCTTCTGGTTCCTCTTCACTCCAAATGCGGCAATTTTGCTTATTTACGTAGCCATTCAACCAGAAATGAGCCTCATCGCTGAACAAAATTTGTCGCGAAACACATTTCGAACCGAACACTGATTTTGGTAATAAAATTCAATGATTTGCAAGCGTTGCTCGTTAGTAAGTCTATTCATGATGAAATGTCAAAACATACTGAGCATCTTTCTCTTTGACACCATGTCTGAAATTCCGCGTGATCTGTCAAATACTAATGCATGAAAATCCTAACCTCAAAAACCCATTATATGTAAGTATACAATAAAATATTATGGAAGGCATACTTTTCTGACTTTGTCAGTTGCAAAATCATGAATTAAGTCATCAAATTCAATTTCCTGCAGTAATTCATTTTCAATTAATAAAATTTACAAGCTGTTTAGTCTATCTTGTAGCATTGTGCTTCGAAGTTCATTTTTTATCCGGTTCAATTTCGAAAATAAACGCTCTCCACTGCAGTTTGAAACCATGAAAGATAAAAAATTCTACATGCAGTTTGTACATTTGGAAATGTGTTCACAATTTCATCCACTGTAATTAGTCTGTACAATTTTGATATTGTAATAAGATCTTCATTTACATCTTTATTGAATTCTTTTAAATATTGTACGAGGTGCAAGCATTCTACCTCAAGTTCTTCTGCATTAACATCTCTATGTTATTTTTTTGAAAACTGTTCGTAAGAATTTTGCAACTCCACTGAAGTCAAATATTGCAATCGACAAAAAAAGCCAAACAATGGATTAATTTCTTGATAGCAATTGGATCGTATTTTTAATTGCAAGGTAATAGTGTCAATAGTTGGAAAAAAAAGTAGATGTTTTAAACTTTTCTTTCCCAATTAACTGGACGGATGGTGCAGGACCATCAAAATATATGGCACGCGAACTTCGTACTATTTTTCGCTGCAATAAGTCTTTATAATTAGTATCCGGATTCTGAATTTTGGCACACGCTTCAAATTTATCAAAATTCTCCCTTTCATCATTTATGAAAGAACAAAGCAAATTGGCTGCAACGTCTATCGTTATTGTTTCTTTTTGAAGGCTCTTGCTGGTTTTATGAATTCTTTCTAATATTGTGCTCCAAATTTCTGTTAAAATGAGGAACTCCAGTTTTGACATTTTCTTAAACGGGCTTAGCGCTTCGCTTTTTGTGTCTGGAGCTTGCTCTGGATCTCTAGAGATAGATGTCAAGGCGTCAGTAATTTGCTTATAACCATTATGGAGCGCGTTAACTGCATCAGCTCGTGCAGACCATCTTGTTTCAGAAAGGCTTTTAAGAACTCTATGTGAACCTAAACATACATTCAATTTATTCCAGCGATGGGTAGAAGCAGAAAAAAAGTTGTATATTTTTGAACCACTTGAAAGAAACTTGTTGCCTCCTGCACAAAACCAGCCGCATGAAGGCCTACTAAGTTGAGAATGTACTGCACAAGGTACAAAGGTAGCAAATTCGCAGTTCTCCTTTGATCTTGCTTGCAAACCAGAATATTTTCCACATATTAGACGCATTATCATACCTTCGTCCTCTTCAATCCTCTATTGAAATATCATGATTTTCCAGAAATGTCGTTCGTTGCAATGTTTGCTGATAAATAGGAAGTGTATCCCTTTCCTGAGTTCCCACATTTTTTTAAAGGATCTGCGATGAATGAATCATCATGGGACAACTTTGTGTTTGTTTATGGAATGAGTTGAAAAGTCAACATGTGTGCAGAACTGTAGAGAAGAACGAAAGCAGCGTTAAAATAATGTTGACAGCGTGTGCAGGTGTGTGATTAAAGATTCATGTTGCCAGAAGTTTAAGATGTTGAGGAGGAGAATTTCAACGGAATGGAGAGTAAAATTAAACTTGTTTTTCTAGTACGGTCTACTAACCTTATTTAGTTTTCTATAATTCTTGTATAGATTCACCCATTTTGAGTTGGTGGATTTGGGGGCCAAATAATTGCGGGCCCTGGGCCCTGGCCCACCGGGCCCATGCCTAAAGACGCCACTGCTTGGGAAACAAAAGGTTAAAAACTAATATTCTTAAAATATATATTATATCTATTCATTTCAAAAAAGAAGTAGACTATAGTTTTGCAGACTTGTTTAAATGTCATTTCGAAGCTTGTGACGCATTTTTTGATTAAGCGAAAAAGTTAAAAATCAAAGAATTGTATCAAATATTTGAAATCGCATCAAAATTTAGTTTTTACGATTTTGAACACCATTTAAAGAAAGCTGCCTGTGCATACAAAAGGAATTATAAGAAGCGGGATTTAAAAAATAGTATTACAAAAATATGGATTTTAAAAGCGGGATCATAAGACAAGGGATCAGGAATATAGGAACTTTAAGGAGTGAATTTTAATAATAGACATTATTGTGGATGTGGGCCTTGCAATAAACTGTTTCATTTTATTACTAAAAAAGATGCTGGGATTTGACCCACACTGATTACTTATCGTCCGTCGATTTGTCTTGCTCAAAAGTTTGTAGGTTTTCGTGTTTTGTTAAAAAAAATGTCAGTTCAATTATTCTTAAAAATTTAAAAATTACATGGTTTGATTTCAAAATCTATTTTTGTAAACGAGATTTTTAGTCGGAAAACAAATTTTTGCCAATTTTAGTAGCATTTCCTAAAAATTTGTATTTCTTATATATAAACAAATACAAATTGGATGAATTAAATTTGAGAGATATCGAGAACCGAACATCAATTTTTACCAAATTTGCGTACTATTTTTTGTAGATTTTAATTTTGTATAAAAAAAAAGGACTGTTGGATTTTTATAAAAAAAATTACGGAATATCGAAAACAGTATTTTCTGTGAGATAAAATAAGTTTGAATCCAATATTTTTAAATTTTGAAAAGTTATTTGAGTCGTAAATCAATTTTTACCAAGTTTTAGTATTGTTTTTTTAGGGTTTTATTTTTTGTAAAAAAAAACTGTCAATTCCATTTTTCTCAAAATTTTACTGAA
Organism: Eupeodes latifasciatus; assembly: GCA_920104205.1. Classification (NCBI taxonomy): domain Eukaryota; kingdom Metazoa; phylum Arthropoda; class Insecta; order Diptera; family Syrphidae; genus Eupeodes; species Eupeodes latifasciatus. The sequence goes on along the minus strand of OV049926.1, from coordinate 128,298,015 downwards.
CGTTGACAACAATATTTTTTAAAAGATAAAAGTAGTTTAAACCAATATCTCTAAGTTTTGAAAACATATTTTAGTCGAAAATCAATTTTTACCAACTTTTTAAAATTTTTTTTTAGCTTTTTATTTTTTGTAAAAAAACTGTGAATTCGATTTTTCTCAACATTTTTCCGAATGTTGAAAACAATATTTTTATAAGTTAAAATTAGTTGGAAGCCATACTCTCAAATTTTTGAAAAGATATTTAAGTCGAAAATCAATTTTTACCAACCTTTGTTAAATTTTGTTTAGGTTTTTATTTTTTTGTAAGAAAATTGGCAATTAAATTTTTCTCAAAATTTTACCAGATGTTGAAATCGTTATTCTTCGTTGCACAAAATTGTTTTGGAGATAAAATCATTTTTTGTTCTAAAATTTTCGAGGTGACAAATATTTTTTCTTCAGTTTTTTTGATTTATAAAAAAAACCATTAATTGGAATTTTTTCCAAAAATATATTTGTTTAGTATCACGTTACAATATATAATATAAAATTGAACTCAAGTCTCTATCAAGTCTCTCATTATTGGTTCGTGAGATATTTTGGGTTAACGAAAATTTTCACCACCCACTCAATTTTCTTGAGAGCCCTTTCTGCATTATTATCTGTATATACCTAACAAAATTTATTTCTGGTTATTGAGCTATGGACGACGAAAAAAACGTCGCAAACGTACGGGCGTACGGGCTTATGTGGCACGTACAGTACTTTTTTTTTAGTGAATTTTAACAATTTCAAAGTGCTGCTACAGTGTGTATCGTTCTATGAATCAAATTTTTAAAATGAAACATTTTATTGGAAAACCTAATATTTTCTATCACAATTTATATTTTTAGAATTTCCTTCTCTCTTGGTCAGGCAACATTTTTGTTTTTAAATACGAAGCATATGTATAATGACAAAAGAAAACCAAACTTCCTAACAAGAAGCACAAAATCAATAAGTTTTTAAAATTTACAGTAAAGGTCATCATTTTCCTGTTTACTCGTATACCACTTGGAATCATCTGTTCTCACCAATTGTATGAGGACTTTGCGTTTGAAATCAAAACATTTTGTATAAGTTTTTTTAAAGAATATTGTATTGTAACCATAGCTTAAAAATTATAAAAACATTTGTATCGTAACCATTATAACTTATAAATAGGACTTTGTGTACTTTAGGTATAATAATAAAAACAAAATGTTGAAGAGCTTAACCTCTCAACAATTTAAGCTTCAGTTTCTTGAGCAGCAACAATTTCAGTGATTCGCTTGGCTCCTGTGGGTTGGCAATGTCACTGTCAGGTATATCTCCGAAAATTCCTTCTTCAGATGGGGCAGCTGCAGCCATTGCTACAACAATAGCAAAGCAAACTAAAAGTGTCTGCAAATAATAATAAAAATAAATAAATAAATTCAAATAAAAACAAATAAGTTAAATAAACAATTTTTATAAGAATAAAACTTACAATCAAAAAGGACTTCATGTTTAAGATGATTATTGGTTAGAATCAAATAAGTTTCTGATGATTGCTGCTTTGATTCAATCAATATTTATACCAATCTCCAACTTATCTTATCAATGATTCTCAAGTTCATGGTAAAATCGACGAATCATCAACTTCACTTTTTGTATTGATGTTTAGTTTCTTATAGAAGATATGTATGAATTAACATAATTAAATATTATGAATAAATCTATACATGAAATATAGAACCGTATCAAATAATAATGTTTTGATATTATTTAGTTGAGGTTAAAGCAACAAAAAAAATATTTATAACAAATAATTTATTCATGTAAACATTTAATCTGAAGAACTACTTAGCGCATTAATTGCGAATGTAAGATCAAATGTTTAATTTATGGCCACGAAAAGTCCATCATCATCTAGCTATAGCGATCAAGATTCACGTTAACTGCGCTAAACCGCCTTCATTTTTGAGGAAGTGTGATCCAACGACACCACCAGCATTAAGAAAAAAGTGCATACATATCATCACGAAATCACGTAGTGCAAGAAATGTGTTATGCATTCGTAAAAAAATTCGAATTTGAGTTCTTAATCAAACATGACATTACGATGGTAGAGAAGTCGAAAAAAGTGTGTGTCCCGATTCCTTCTGTCTGTCTGGATGTCTTCCCTCCTACAGACCAAACCATTGGGTCGATGAAGTTCAAACTTGGAAATTAAGGTTTTAAGCAAATTAGCGTCTGGCGTTCTTTTAATTTTGTTTAGACAAAAAATAACAGTAATCCCCATATAACGTTTTTTTTTACCAAAAATCGAAGATTCGAATTTTCTCAAAAACAAACCCATAGATTTTTATTAATTTTGTTCTTGATTTTTTTTTAAACTTGGCTTCTTTCACTATAAAAAAATATTTTTGTATTGCTCCAGAAGGGTACCCCAATAGAACCGTTATTTTGTTTTAAGTTTTATATAAAGCTAATGAACCGATTTCAATAATTTTTCACCAAAAGATCTTATACTGTCTTAATAACATTCGATGATCAAAAATATCATCAAAAATATCGTGCATTTTATTTCATACAGTGTAAGTATTATGCTGTTTTAAACATTGTATGTAAAGACTCATAAAATCTAGTGTCCATAACTTACGACGCATACGTTATGGACCGCCAATAGTCGCAAAAACCGCTTTTTCGTTATTATCTCGGTTATATTGGTGGTGCAAAATCTTATCGTCACCTCCTAGTGGTGCCCGCTGGGGATAGCCGAAAGGTGAACTAACGACGAGCCTGCAAAGATAAGGAGGGGAATACCGTAATCGAGACGCAGTCAATGCTACAAATCTGGAGAGATCATTTCAAACAGCTGCTTAATGGTGATGAAGTCAACGATTCCACGTAAAATCCATTTGGTTGACGATCTAGAGTTCCAAGGTGACCGCCTCCTCTGCGCCAACTACAGAGGCATTAGCCTTTTAAACATCGCATACAAGATCCTGTCAAGCGTATTATGTGAACGCCTGAAGCCATTTACTGACGAACTCATGGGCCCTACCAGCGACCAAATTTTCACTCTATGCCAAATCCTGGAAAAGACCCAAGAACATAACATCGAAACATACCATCTTTTCATCGATTTTAAAGCAGCTTATGACAGTGTAGACAGGAACAAACTATACCGTGCCATGTTGAGTTTTGGTATCCCTACCAAACTGATACGACTTATCAGGATGTCGTTGGAAAATGCTCGTTGCTGCGTCAAAACTGGAAGATACTCGACCGAAACCTTCGAAACCACCAGAGGACTTCGACAAGGCGATGCGCTGTTATGTAGCTGCTTCAATATTGTTGTCAATAGTGGCACCATCTTTAAAAAATCCACACAATATCTTGGATATGCAGATGACATCGACATTATGGGAAGAACCGAACGAGCAGTGACGGGTGCCTTCTCTGATATTAAGTCTGAGGCGAAGAAAATGGGTCTTGACATTAACGAGGACAAAACGAAGTTTTTACTGTCGTCAAATAGAGTCGATTCGCACCATAGTCTTGGTCAAAACGTGACAATCGACAGGTATAACTTCGAGGTCGTAAACGAATTTGTTTATCTGGGCACTGCTGTTAATTCTGCAAATGACATCACCGCGGAGATCAAATGTAGAATTACCCTTGCTAATCGCTGTTTCTTTGACCTAAGCAAGCAGTTGAGGAATAAGGCCCTATCGCGAAGTACCAAAGAGACCCTGTACAAAACCTGAATCATCCCAGCCGTGCTGTATGGTGCAGAAGCATGGACCCTCTCCCAGGCGGATGAAGGATCTCTTGGTATCTTCGAGAGGTTCTGCGTACGATCTATGGTCCAGTTTGTGTCGACAGGCAAAGTAACATCTGGCGGAGAAGATATAATCATGAGCTATACGAGCTGTACAGTGACTTGTCACTAGTCAAAGAACTGCGTGTTCAACGCTTAAGATGGCTAGAGCTTGTTGATTGAATGAACACCGAAGCTCCAGCCTGTAAGGTATTCAACGCCAAGCCTGAGGGAACAAGAAGCAGAGGCAGGCTCATCTCCGGTGGAGTGATCAAGTTGAGGCCGACGCACGTCAACTTGGTATTCGAAACTGGAGGCAGCACGCTAGAGATCGAGTAAGCTGGCGAAAGTTATTACTTGAGGCCCAGGAGCACAATGCGCTGTAGCGCCAACTAAAGTAAAGTAAAGTATAGGTCCAATGGTGATAATACGCTTACCATAAGATTGTCAAATATAAAATAAAATATTTCCATGCACTCAGCCGCTTCAGAGATAGGGGCCAACGCTCAATACTTACAGGTGCGCATTTAAAATTTTGAAAATTAAAATGGGATGTAAGGTAAGGCATTCCACATTCTCGATGTGTGGTTAAAAAGAGAATATCTTTACTTGACAGTACGTTTGAAATTGAGCTCAAGGTTAATTTGATGAGCATTTCTGGAAGTGCGAGTATTACGGCTGAATTGTTTGAGGGGGGAATGCAACTGACTTATTTGACAGAACATGGTTTGTAAAAATATCTTAAGAATAAAGAAAGGCATAAAACATTGCGAAGGTTTTCGAGTGATGTAAATGTTTCGGTTATAGTTCCATAGCCTATTATTTTCAAAGTTATTGTAATCGGTCTGATTTGTCGAATTGAAAATGTTTACATTTCTCGACGTCTCAAGGTCCCTAGAGTCGAAATAAAAGTTTTAAGAGAGATGTCTGTGTGTGCGTGTGTACGTTATTGGAACGTCCGAACGTTCGGGAAGTTTTGTTCGTCGTCAGAACCTAAAAAAAAAACATTACTAAAAGTTGGTAAAAATTGATTTTCGACTCAAATATCATTTCAAAAATTTGAGATTATGGCTTGAAACTATTTTTTTCTTATAAGAAATTGTTTTCAACATTCGTTAAAATTTGGAGAAAAATCTAAATGACAGTTTTTTACAAAAAATAAACACATAAAAAACAATACTAAAACTTAGTAAAAATTTACTTTCGACTCAAATATCTTTTCAAAATTAAAAATATTAGCTTCAAACTAATTTAATCTCACAGAAAATATTGTTATAGACATTCAATAAATTTTTTATAAAAATCCAACAGTCCATTTTTTCATAAAAAATTCTCGGTATCTCATGAACAATAGAAGATATTGACTTAAAATTAGTTGTATTTATCCAATTTGTATTTGTTTATAAAGGGTGACTTTTTAAAAGCTATAGGAAAGTTTTTCAAAAAAAAAAGATTATTGAAGATTATTTCATGCAAATGTTGACCTTGACTGCGCCTCAAATGGTCCATCCACTTAGTCCAATTTTGGCATACTCTTTCCAACATTTCGGCCGGTATCTCACGAATAAATCCTTCAATGTTGTCTTCCATTGCGTCAATTGAAGCGGGTTTGTCTGTATAGACCTGAGCTTTAACATAGCCCCACCAAAAATAGTCTAAAGGCATTAAATCGCACGATCTAGGCCGGTCAATTGGCCCGGTCCCGAACGTGAAATAAAATGTTCACCGAACTCGCCTCTCAATAAGTCCATTGTTGCGCGTGCTGTGTGGCATGTGGCACCGTTTTGTTGAAACCACATGTCATGCAAGTCAAGCTCTTGCATTTTGGCAAAAAAAAAGTTGGATATCTCACGGTAGCGCTAGTTACATGCGGAGGCAATAAGCATGCTAACAACTAGAATGCTGCTCATAATAACGCTATTCTGAAAGACTCATTCCATCCTCAAATCTTAAATGTGAACAAATTAGCACATGTATTGCATAAAATGTTCCACTGTGCTTAACAGCGTTCATTTACCACAAACTAAGAGGAGAGCTTTGAAATAGTTGTAGTTGCACATTAATAAAAGCATTGTGTTCTCTTGCTGTACTTACTCTCAACTCTAATCGTGCGTCCGTTATCTTTATGATCTGGATCTGGAGAGCTTTTTAAATAATTATAAATATACAACGCTGGATCTCATAAGTGTTTCGACCGTAGTGTAAGCCACACCATTTTTTTGCTGATAGCTATATTAAGAAATAATACACTTACAGAAAATAAAAAATTATATTTAAAACTTTATTATTTGTTTCTAATCAAAAAACAAAAGAAGGGAGTTTCTTGTAAGGAAACTCGTAATTGGCGCAGTCTACGAAAAGAACCTACATTTCCCGCATAACCAACCCGTTACAAAGTAAACCCAGTGTTATCCACCCCATCTTTAATCCGTACAATAGAACAAAATCACACCTACAATTTCCCGAAGAAAAAAAAACCAACACTCCTGCATCAAAAACAAAAAAAAAAAACAACCTTAATTTAATCCTATCCATTATATATCAAATTTTTCCACCTACAACCCAATTTGGTAAGTCCTAGTTCATATCCATCCTTTATTCCTTTTTTTTTAATGCCACCTGTGAAAAAAAAATATTTGAAAAATAAATTGCGTTGCTCTAGTAGTTTTTTTAAATCTTGTAAAGAAAGTGTTCCACGTGGTTTGACCGATTCCATCAAAAATAATTCAACTTCTGACATTTCTAACGAAGAAAGCGTTACCCAACAAAAAACAATGGCAAATAACGGTTCCACAGTATCAATTGATGTTTTCAATTTGCTAAAAATACCAGACGCAGTTAAAAGCTTGCCGCAATACGATGGCAATCCAAGGTCATTGTACGACTTTTTAAGCAATGTCGAAGAAATTTTAGAGTGTGTACAGCAAACTAGTTCGGGTTGCTACCCAAAGACAATACTTCGTGCTATTAGGAATAAAATCGTAGGTCCTGCAAATGATGTCTTAAATATGTACGGTACACATGTTGACTGGACAGAAATTCGACATAATTTAGTGGTGCATTATTCTGATAAAAGGAATGAGACTAGTTTGATCCGCGATCTTCATCAAATTAGGCAGGGTCCCAATACAGTTGAAAGCTTTTATTCGCAGATTATCGACATTTTGTCTTCTATGATGAATCATGTGAAATTACACGAAAATGATCAAAATGTCATAACAGCGAAAAAAGTTCTTTATAATGAAATGTGCTTGAATACTTTTCTGTCAGGTTTGAGAGAACCGTTAGGATCAACGATCAGGGCCATGAAACCACCAAAGCTATCCGATGCTCTCAATTACTGTCTTCAGGAACAAAATTGCCATTATTTAAGAAACTCATTTTTTCAGCAAAGTAACACATTTTCAAGACCAGCAGTTAACAGCTACCAAAATAAATCAAATATTAATTATGCTCCAACAAATTTACAATCAGCCAATTTTCAAACCTTAGCTAATAGTTTTAACCAATACGTACCCAGACAAAATTTACAATCACCCAATTTACAAATCTCCCCTTCAGCAAATAGTTTAAACCAATACACTCCGAGACAAAATTTACAATCATCCAATTTTCAAACCCCTACTTTAGGTAATACTTATAACCAAAATCCTCAAAGACAAAATTTTGCAAGGCCACAGGTTCAGAAAACTAATAATCCCAGCTCTTTTATGAAAAGGTTACCACCTCAGGAACGAATGGAACTTGGGAGTGGTAATACAACCATAAATTCCAAAAATAATAACAGCATTCGAAGTCAAAACAAAAATTTCATGAATAATATTGAATCATGTGGTAACGCCAATGATTATGTACAACAGTTAGATTATCAAATCTTGGATGAACCTGAAAGCTATTATCAGGACCCTGACATAAATCACTCTTCCGCAGATGTCAACCGTGTTATAGATGATTCAAATTTTCTATTACTAGCCTCGGACACTCAATAGGTTACCTAGATTTTAATAATTTTAATACCAATTTACTCCCATACATAACAATAGAAAGCATTAATAAAAATAAGCTTAAATTTCTTATAGATACTGGTAGCAATAAATCATTCATTAATCCAAATGTTGTTGATATTAAAAATGTTAAAATTATAGATCCGTTGGAAATTAAAACAGTTTTTAATACTAAACTTTTAAATAAGGAAATAATTTTGAATGGTCTCGCGGAGTTAAAAACAAATAAACCACTTTCATTTTTATTATTCCATTTTCACGACTATTTTGATGGTCTAATAGGCACTGAAATACTAAAAAAATTAGAATTCCAGATAGATTTAAAAAATTCCGTTCTAAAAAACGGCAATATAAAAATACCGCTACACTTCAAGCCCAACATTATGTCGAAGAAATATGTCGTCTCGGGTTTGAGTAAAGTCATTTGCCGTCTTCCGGTTGACACAGAGTTTGGTAACATATATGTAAAACCAGTGTTTGTTAAGCAAGGTCTTCTTATTTCTGAAGGTTTTTATCGTGCTGAAAATTGGTACGCATTAATAGAAGTCAGTAATTTGCTTAACTTTTCACAAGCTTTTACTGTGGAGCAGCCTATAAAGGTTCAAATCATCGGTTCGGAAAATATTTTTGAAGTGCACAACTTTTCAGTAAGTAGTCCTGAAAATATAGGAACTCTAAATATAGGTGAACTTTTAAGAACTGAGCATCTTAACTCTGAAGAAAAAAAGGAAATTGAGCGGTTGTGCTGTAAATACAGCGATATTTTTTTTAAGGACGGGGATATTTTGACATTCTCTAATGAGATTAAACATAGAATAAATACTAAAAATGACAATCCTATCTACACAAAGTCATACCGGTACCCACATGTTCATAAAGAGGAAATTAGGAATCAGGTCTCCCAAATGCTTGATCAAGGTATTATCCGTCCAAGTTATTCACCCTGGTCTTCTCCAATTTGGATAGTTCCAAAAAAGAGAGACAACAGTGGTAGGGAAAAGTGGCGGCTAGTCATCGACTACAGAAGACTTAATGATATTACCGAAGATGACAAGTATCCAATACCCAACATAACGGATATCCTGGACAAACTCGGAAAATCTTTATATTTTAGTACTTTAGATCTCGCATCGGGTTTCCATCAGATCCAGGTTAATACCAAAGATATTCCAAAAACCGCTTTCTCCGTTGATAATGGGCACTTTGAATTTATTCGCATGCCGTTTGGCCTTAAAAACGCCCCTTCAACTTTCCAAAGAGTTATGGACAACGTTTTAAAGGATTTACAAGGAAAGATTTGTTTAGTATACATGGATGACATCATCGTATACTCAACATCCTTACAAGAGCATATTTATAATTTAGAACTAGTTTTTCAAAAACTGAGGGAAGCGAATTTTAAACTTCAATTGGATAAATCAGAGTTTCTTCGAAAAGAAGTTGCGTTTTTAGGTCATGTGGTGACGTCAGATGGTGTGAAACCAAATCCCGACAAAATCGAAGCGATACAAAAGTTCCCCATACCTAAAACACCGAAACAAATCAAATCCTTTTTGGGACTTCTAGGATACTATCGTAAATTTATTCGGGATTTTGCCAATATCACAAAACCAATGACTGAGTGCCTTCGAAAAGGAAACAAAATAGTTTTGAATTCCAAATACACCAGCTGCTTTGAAACTTGCAAAAGTCTTTTAATCAATGATCCTATATTAAAGTATCCGGATTTCACAAAACCATTCAACCTTACTACAGATGCGAGTAACGTTGCTATCGGTGCCGTGTTATCCCAAGGACCTATAGGGTCCGACAAACCGGTTTGTTTTGCAAGCCGTACTTTGTCAAAAAATGAGCAAAACTATAGTACCATTGAGAAGGAGCTCTTGGCCATAGTGTGGTCAGTTAAATACTTTCGGCCTTATCTTTATGGCAGAAAGTTTCAAATTGTAACCGACCACAAACCATTAACTTACCTTTTCTCATTAAAAGAGCCTAATTCGAAATTGGTCCGCTGGCGATTGAGACTTGAAGAGTTTGATTATACAATATTGTATAAAAAAGGCAAACTCAACTCAAATGCCGACGCATTGTCACGCATAGAACTTCATGCAAATGAATATAATGACATGCCAACTGAAGATCTTGACTTAATTTCTATGAAAAATAACATCGATGAATGTGAAAGTATCGACACTATACATTCTGCTGAAGAAAATATTAATGACGGAATTCCAATATCTGAAAGGGCAATTAACGAATTTGCAAATCAGGTTATTTTAATAGAAAACAAGATTAAAATGCAATTAAATTCTACTTTAAAAATTTTGTTTAAAAGTAAAAGGAGAACCACAATTGAATGCAAGGATATTGGTGATGAATGTAAAATTTTCGAAATTCTAAATAATTACATAAATCCCAAAAAGCTAACGGCTATTCTAGCTAGTGATGAGACTTTTAAAGTAGTTCAGTTAGTTTATTCCAAATATTTTAGCAACAGTAAAATGAAATTAATTCGATGTGCCACACTCCTACAGGATATAACTGATATAGATGACCAGGAAAAAATAATAAGAACCTACCACCAGAGCTCCAACCACAGAGGAATTACGGAAAGTTACGAACATTTAAAGAGAAAATATTTTATTCCTAATATGAAAAACCTCATAACTAAAATTATAAATAACTGCGACACTTGTGCAAAATACAAATATGACAGACAGAGTAAACCTCTTCAATTCGAACTCACAGAAACCCCAACAAAACCCTTACAAATCTTACACATAGATATTTATTTTGTACATAAGGAACATTTCCTAACTATACTCGATAAATTTAGTAAATTTGCTAGTGTCTATTTATTGCCGTCTAGAAATAGTTTATGTATAATTAAATCTTTGAAACACTTTTTCTCCCATCATGGTGTTCCAGGAAAAGTTATAACAGATAACGGAAACGAGTTTTTATCAACAATTTTCAAAGATTTTCTGGCAGCCTATGAAATAAGTTTTCATACAACCTGTGCGAAGAGTTCAACAGGAAATTCACCTGTTGAACGATTTCATTCAACTCTTACCGAGATAATAAGAATAATTAAGTCTGAAAACCCAAAAAAAACGATAGATGAAGTAGTGGATGAGGCAGTTATAACATATAATTGCTCCATTCACTCAACCACAAACATGGCCCCTTTCGAGATCTTAACGGGGCATATTAACAAAACCAATTTTTTCCCTCGTGCAAAAAATTTTAACACTACACAAGAGTATTTAAGCAACCACTTGAAAGACTATGAATTTTTATCTGATTTAGTTTTCAAAAGAAGTTTAAACAAAAAAGAAAACAACATAAACCATCGAAATAAAAATAGAGAAAAACCTCCAGTATTTAATAAAAATGACAAGATATATGAACGGGATGATAGGAGAAATAAACTTGCCCCTAGATTTATAGAACATACTGTTACTAACGACAACAATATTACGGTGAACACAAATAAACGAAAAGTACATAAACAAAAAATAAGAAAGAAGAAACGAAGTTTTTGATGATTTGGTTCAAACCACCTGTCTATAAATTGTAACAAAAAAAAACAAAAAATTAATCTTAAATTGGTAAAATAACAGAGCAACCATCACTTGTTTGGTTTTGTCCGACAATGAAAAGATATGAACTAGGACGTTGCAATATATTGTGTACGAAATACACACATATCGCTATTACTATACAATTACTTTAAAAACAGTATGTATATTTAATTGATTTTGTAACATAAAGAAATAAAAACAATGATTAAATGTTAAAGAAATGTACCTATAGGTACCTACCTACAAAAAATTTATATATCTATACTTTTGCGTTGCAAGAAAAAAAAATATATATATATTCGAAGTATTCAAAACTTTTATTTAAATAACAAACAAAACAATTTAACTACAATTGAGGAAAGTGTGACATACATTTTTGTTCCATTATATCTATACACACAAAAAGAAAATTATTAAAAATATATGTATGTATATAAATAATATAAACATAACACAGAATTTATTAAGTAAAAAAAAAAAAAAAAAAAAAAAAGCTTTATCCCCTAGATAAATAAGTATATATTGTTTCTAATTTTACTTTTCATAAACTTCATTAAAGAGGCATTAATAGATCCAGCTGTTAATTATAAAAAAAATATTAATTATAAAAACAATCTAAAATAAAATAATGCTCATACGCCCCAGTGTGCGATTGGATCGCTGACATGTCAATGGAGATTTAAGAATCTTTGATTCATTCTCTCCAAACTAGGGTGGGAGGAGTTACATGCGGAGGCAATAAGCATGCTAACAACTAGAATGCTGCTCATAATAACGCTATTCTGAAAGACTCATTCCATCCTCAAATCTTAAATGTGAACAAATTAGCACATGTATTGCATAAAATGTTCCACTGTGCTTAACAGCGTTCATTTACCACAAACTAAGAGGAGAGCTTTGAAATAGTTGTAGTTGCACATTAATAAAAGCATTGTGTTCTCTTGCTGTACTTACTCTCAACTCTAATCGTGCGTCCGTTATCTTTATGATCTGGATCTGGAGAGCTTTTTAAATAATTATAAATATACAACGCTGGATCTCATAAGTGTTTCGACCGTAGTGTAAGCCACACCATTTTTTTGCTGATAGCTATATTAAGAAATAATACACTTACAGAAAATAAAAAATTATATTTAAAACTTTATTATTTGTTTCTAATCAAAAAACAAAAGAAGGGAGTTTCTTGTAAGGAAACTCGTAATTCGCTCACCATTCACAGTTACGTTACGATTCGCATCATCTTTGAAAAAGTACGGTCCAATGATGCCACCAGCCCATAAACCGCACCAAACTGTGACTTTTTCTTGGTGGATTGGTAGCTCTTGCAATGCTTCTGGCTGATATTCACTCCAAATTCGACAATTCTGCTTATTTACGACCCATTGAGCCTAAATAATGAGCTTCGTCGCTCGCTGGAATAAGCGTGCGATGAACTTTATTAACAGAACACGCATTTTTCTAATAAAATTCAATAATTTGCAAGCGTTGTAAAATTCATGGTTAAATTATAGACCAAAATGAAGATGTTTGACAGTGAAACAAAACACGAAACGTGCGTCAGCTGTTTAAACCAATAATGCCAAAAAGATAATAGCTAAAAAATCACCCTTTATAAGAAATAAAAACTCGTATTAAATGTTTGGACGAATTAAGGCTTTATAAATGAAAGCCAGATCAGAAGGGGTGAAACATTTCTTGCACTGTCGGAGAAATCCTAAGCACCTAGCTGCATTTTTGGTCGTATCGAATATGTGATCATTTCATAAGAGGTGATCTGTGATGTACATACCGAGAACTGAAAGTTGATCAGTTCCCTAAATGCAAGTGCCACTCATTGATAGAGGCATCGCTAATCTATTTTCTTTTTTCAATTTCAAATATGGGCAAGGAAAATACATGGGTAAATTTTATTTTGTCTTAAATAACTTTTTATTGTAACAATAACTTAAAAATAATCAATCTTTGTGAACTTAATGCATTTAGTAACAATTGTCTTTGATTAGCTTAACCTCTCAACAGCTTAAGCTTCAACTTCTTCAACAGCAACAATTTTAGTGATTCGCTTGGTTCTTGTGGATTGGCAATATCACTGTCGGGTAAATCACCGAAAATTCCTTCTTCCGAAGGAGCAGCAGCAGCCATTGAGAGAACCATGGCAAAACATACCAAAAGTGTCTGAAATTATTAAATAATTTATTAAAATTTGTATGTTTTAATAATGACTTTAGATTATTAAGACTTACGATAAGGAAGAATTTCATTTTGAATAGAAGTTTAAGTTTTTGTTTGAAGTGAACTAGTAGAATTCTTATAAGAATCTGTTGATTTAAAAATCAATTCAGCAACTATTTATACTCGAACAGTTTTGATTTAATCGATCTGCTCAAGTTCATCGAACGGATAGCAAAAGTTATTTCGCATCTTTTGTTTACGTTTGTTCAAACTTAAATTTTGTTTATAAACACATAACTAAAACTACATAATGTGAGTGAGAAAAAGAGGCAATGGCTTAATTCACGAACATTATGCTAATTAGTTGCGGTAGTCAAAAGATCAAGTTCAATGTGAAAAGTAAAATTATACTATGATATGATATGATTATTCAAAGATCTGAATATGTATTCTGTTAAAATCGAAACTGCAGAAATATTGAGCTGCTCATACACGAAGTGTTTTTAAGTTATTAAACTGATACATTTGACCTACTTTTTTCAATTGAAGTGAAACAGTTTACCATTAAACGTTTTCAGATATTTATACAGAATCTTTTGATATTTATTTGAAACAAAATAATTTAACACATTTCCTCAATTTCATTAGCTAAACAAATTACAAAGATTTTTCGATAGTTACGTCAATGATGTTCTATAGACTGACTTTATTGCATCACAATGTTGCTAATCATATCATTTATTTTATAAAATAGAATTCTGACATTTGTTTGTTTGATTGTTGTCCTTTTTTCATTTAATTGATTTTCTTATTTTTTAAATTAAAATAGAGAATAAAGCCTATTCTTTTTCATTCTTTAACAAAAATACTGACATTGAAAAGGCAATATGTCATCTGTCAAAGTGTTACAAAATACAAAAAATAATTTAACTTTTTTATGGAGATTCGAGTTGAAGATAATTAAACGTGATTTATGATCTGAAACAACACGATGACATACGTGACATTTTGTATTGCCTCATTAGAATCTATTGTTTCAGTTCAACACATTCTGTCAAAATCAGCGCCTACGAACGCGTGATTTTGATTTGACTATTATCATCTTCATACATACATATATATGTATTTCGACCTTACGACCTTACACATAAGCTCTGTTTGTATATATGTATATAATGTACATAATTAAATTTGAATTGAATACGAATTCGATTGTTTATATGCAAAACTCATCAATTTTGGCAGCAATATCGTTTTTCTTTATTTCAAAGATTTCAGGCAATTTTCTCAGTAGGCTTGACAGAGAAGAAATTCATTATTAATTCTCAACTAGCAATGAAATTAGCTTTACATTTCATAAAAATTCAGTTCTGAGTTTTGACAGCAAAAACGAGAAATCACTGAGATCTTACAGAGATCTTACAGAAATATAAACGGGTCAATTCTGTTTATTTGATTCTGTAATGAAAAAAAAAATAATGACATTCACAGCCTTTGTAATTAAAACTGTTCCAGAATAGAATTGAACCCGAATTCAATTGTATATACCATGTACGCAAATCTGATAGATTTGTTCAAATTAGGGAGCTAAGCGCTTAACTGCCAGAAAGTTTAAAAATAGCTATATCTTTTTTCAAAGGTAAGAATTTTATAACTTCAGTTTATAATAAAATTTCTTCAGGATCTTTAACTGGTCGCTATGCTTCCTCTATAGCGACGTAGACTCCAGTGCAGATATGATTTCTAGTATGATTCATCTGGGAATGGAAACGTTTATCCCGAATAGGGTAAAAAGTATTAAACCCAAGGTTAAATCATGGTTCGATTCGAGCTGCAAAGAGGTTATCAAGGAGAAAGAGGTGAGCTTCCAGTGTTTTAAAGCCAACCCAACTGAGGAAAATCGGAAAAAGTTTAAGCAAGCCAGGAAGGCCTGCAACGCCTATATTCGAAGGACCAAATTTTTACATGACAAAAAATTACGGCGAAAAATACTGCAATGTCCTAAAGGCAGTAAGAATTTTTGGTAATTTGTACAAAATATGAGGAATTCTTCCTCTTCCTCAGTTCCTACGCTTGTTGTCAATGACACTCCTTTAGTTAGCTCTATTGATAAAGCCAACTTATTTGCAAGGCAGTTCGCTGAAAATTCCACCTTACCAGATAGTGTCATGATCATAACAAAAAATTACGGCGAAAAATACTGCAATGTCCTAAAGGCAGTAAGAATTTTTGGTAATTTGTAAAAAATATGAGGAATTCTTCCTCTTCCTCAGTTCCTACGCTTGTTGTCAATGACACTCCTTTAGTTAGCTCTATTGATAAAGCCAACTTATTTGCAAGGCAGTTCGCCGAAAATTCCACCTTACCAGATAGTGTCATGATCATGACTCCCCCAGATTTTGAACGCGGTAATGATTCTATGGGACCAATCTTTTTTCGAACTCGAACTGTGGCGAGAGTTCTTAAAGATCTCAACATTCATAAATCCGCCGGCCCAGATGGTATCCCTGCTATTATTCTGAAGAGGTGTTCTTCCACGCTATCAAAACCACT
The DNA here is from genome assembly GCA_920104205.1 of Eupeodes latifasciatus. Lineage (NCBI taxonomy): Eukaryota > Metazoa > Arthropoda > Insecta > Diptera > Syrphidae > Eupeodes > Eupeodes latifasciatus. The sequence continues at coordinate 128,281,897 of OV049926.1, read as the reverse complement.
GCGTAAGCTTTCCATCTATCCTATTCTTCTGGGCTCGTTCCGAGTAGTTGGAAAACTGCGTTTGTTCAGCCAACCCCAAAAAAAGGTAAATCTTCTTCTCCCACAAATTACCGACCGATAGCACTAACGTCCCTTCTTTCTAAGGTCATGGAAACGCTGATTAATTATCAGCTTAAGAAATATCTTGAGGAACGGAAGCTTCTTAATGACCGGCAATACGGCTTTCGTAGCAATAGGTCCACTGGTGATCTCATGGTTCATCTCACCGAACAGTGGAACAAATCTTTACATCGTTTTGGAGAAAGTAAGATTATTGCACTTGATATTTCAAAGGCATTTGATAAAGTCTGGCATCTTGCTCTCTTATCGAAAATGCGTGCTTTCGGTATCGACGAATCTCTTCTTCGTTGGATTAGAAATTTTCTTTCGAACCGTTCAATACAAGTTGTTTTGGAAGGATTCAAGTCTGAAACCCATAAAATAAATGCTGGTGTGCCCCAGGGCTCCGTTTTGTCTCCAACCCTCTTCCTCATTTTTATAAATGATCTCCTGTCTGCTACTTCTAATCCAATACATTGTTTCGCTGACGATAGCACTCTTAGCTTTTCATATTCGTTTCCAGACTCACAACCCTCTTCTTCGGATGTGGAACTGCAACCACAAAATATGATTAGCTCATTAAATTCCGACCTACACAGCATTGTACAATGGGGAATAAAAAATCGTGTGGAATTTAATGCTTCGAAAACCCAATGCTGTCTTGTATCGTTAAAGCGAGATAAACCCTCTTTGCCACTATCTATGAGTGGCACTTGCATCAACGAAACGGAAAATCTTGACATCCTCGAATAGTGCATCACCAACCACCTTTTGTGGAGCGATCACCTACGCGATGTTGCCAAAAATGCCGCAAAATGTCTAGGTTTTTTGAGACGTTGCAAGAAATTTTTCTCTCCGTCTGATCTGGCTACAATCTACAAAACCTATATACGTCCGAAACTTGAATATAACTCTCATCCCTGGGCGGATGCTCCAGTAACTTAATTAAGCCTCTTGGACAGTATTCAAAAAAGAGCTTTTAAAATGATTGGTGGCATTAACATCATCAACTCGTTTACGTCACTCGAACATCGACGCAAGGTTTCTTGCCTCACCCTTTTTTACCGTTATTTTATGACTATGCTCTAGTGAAATAGCCAGTTGCATTCCTCCCCTTAAACAATTTAACCGTAATACCCGCGCTTCTAGGAATGCCCATCAGTTTACCCTTGAGCCCAACTTCGGCCGTACTATGAAGTACAGAGATTCCTTTTTTAGCCGTACTACGCGAATGTGGAACACTATGTCACGCTCTATCTTTCCCTGTCATTGCAATGTTCAGAAATTTAAAATCAATGTACACACACCTCCTATCCAACCCTTCCATCTTTTCCTAATGCTCACACTGTGTCTTTGGCATATTAAAAGTATACAAAACCCTTTTAGTGTTTGCTAATTATAAAAAAAAAAAAAAATATATCAGCTTTTGGTTATTGAACCCCTGCAGTTTAATCGCTTTGTCTGTCAGTTAATTAATGTACATATTTAAAGTCACTCTTATAATTGACATATTTATAATTAGCTCATTATTGTTTAAAATCATCCAATGAAAAGCTTAGTTGGTGATTTATTTACCAGCTCAAAAGCATTTTGTTGATGCATAAATATGATGTTACATTGATTGTTGTTCGTTTAATTTCGTCTGTTAGGGTTATGCATATAAAATACGGTCTCATGCTTAAATCAAAACTTTAACTAGGATTCCTTTAGAATTTGAAATCGTTTCAGAATTTGAAAAACTAGGTTAATAGTGTGGTACAAATCATTTAAAGAAAAATTAACTTTTCATGAAAATCGGCTAAAACGTATATCTTTCTTATGCCCGATTTCATAAACAAACACTAAAAGCACTTTTATCTAAAAGCTTTTTAAATTTTATCAGGCCTTTAAATTTTTTCAGTTTCACCAAGCTTGAAATGGGAAATTTCAGGAATATTTTTTGTTAAAATAGAGTTCCCTTCACAACCCTGTAAAAATAAACCCCCTTTTTCTTTCTATTAAGCGAATTGTGTGAGAAAAAATGAGAAAGCATTATAATGTTGAAATAAATGTCAAGAATTGCAAAAGACAACAGTGTAAACTTCTTCAAAATCAAAAATCGTGTGTCGTTCAAAAATAAAATATGAAAATGGATTCTTGTGAACGCGGAATACTCTTGAGCGGTGAATAACTATATGTTGTTCTTCTTCGTCAGATGAAGATGACCAATCTACGAGAAATATTCTAATTACAAATTAAAATCATAAAAATGATATTATAAATGCAATGTTGAATTTGTTTACCTATTCATTCTGTATCTCCAAATATTGAGAATACAAATTTTACAAAACAAAACATCAGCTGTCAATCTGTCATATTCATTTTTTAATGACACTTTTAAAATTTAATGAGCCAAAAATGGGCATTTAGTTTTAAAAGGTGTTTAAAAGCTTGTTTACTTTTAAAACGCTTGGTGAAACTAAAATATCCCATTTTACTGTTTAAAATCCTGTTAAATGTATAAAAGTTGTTTATAAAATTGGGCATTAGGAATTTAAAAAATATTTTTTTTTTAAAAACCACATCTATAAAATTAAAACCAACATATATTTTTTGTATATGATTATCTATTTATTGCAATATTATTTCGAAACATAAAAACGAAAAATAATCCACACTACTTGCTCAAAAAATGTGGATAGGAAAATCGTCAAAATTAAAAAATTAGTTTAATTTTGTTTAAAATAATATTTATTGTAAAAATAACTTAAAAATAATCAATCTTTGTGAACTTTAGGCATTTAATTTAATAACAATTGGCTTTGATCAGCTTAACCTCTCAATAGTTTAAGCTTCAACTTCTTCAGCAACAACAATTTCAGTGATTCGCTTGGTTCCTGTGGATTGGCAATATCACTGTCGGGTAGATCACCGAAAATTCCTTCTTCAGATGGAGCAGCTGCAGCCATTGAGAGAAGGATGGCAAAGCATACCAAGAGTGTCTGAAATGATAAAACAATTAATTAAAAATATATTTTTTATTCAGTTCCTATAGCGAAAACTTATTAAAACTTACAATAAGGAAGAATTTCATTTTGATTTGTTTGTTTGAAGTGAATTGGTTAAAATCTTCTAAGAATCTGTTAATTTAAAGTTCGATCCATTGAGTATTTATACAATTTTTATTATATCAATCTTTAACCCTCAAGTTCATCGGATGGTCCGCAAAAATACATATATTCGTATTAGTTTACATTTTTCTCATAATAAATTTCTGTTTATGAATAAAACTTTGCGCGAATAAGAGATTATGGCACATATTATGTATGTTAATTCGTTCCGGCAGTCGATAATGAGATGATATTATTTAATCTGTAATTAATTTATTTTATGAAATAATTATTCGTAAGCCTATAGATTGGTAATATCTATTCCAGTAAAGCAATGGCGGATCCAGGTGGGGGGGGGGGTCGTAGGGGTCATGACCCCTAAGTTGCTTTTAAATTCCTTAAACTAGCCTTCAATTTTATTATGACATTTTTTTGACACACATAAATAGTGATTATTGAAGTTATTTTTACTTGCGACACATAGGAACTATATAGCAAGTTTTGCATTAGTAAACAATTTCAAACTAGAGCTTTTAATCAAATATGACATTACTACGGTAGAGAAGTCGAAAAAAGTGGGTACCCCGATTCCTTCCGTGTGTCTGTCTTTCCTAGCCCCTACAACAGTCCAAATAATTGTGTTGATTGAAATGAAGATTTTCAGCCGATTAGTGTAAGGCGTTTTTTTCATTTTATTAATACGAAAAATAACAGCAGTCCCCACACAAATTTTTTGGTTCAAACATGTGATTTTTCTAAAACTTTCTCTAAATTTTGTGTTCTTAATTTGGCTTCTTTCTACAAGAAAAACATATTTTTTGTATTGCTCCAGAAGGGTACCCCTCAAAAAACCTTTATTTTGTTTTTAAGTTTTCTCAAGAACTAATGGACCAATTTCAAAATTCTTCTCTTTCCGTGCAAGCTCTTGTTAATGATCAAATGATCAAATTGATGATGATTTTTTATGATCAAAAATGTAATTTTTTTTATTTAAAAAAAATACTAATTTTGTTTACAAAACTCGATATCTCAGAAAGGGGACAACATTTTTTGACGAAATTTAAATGTAAAATGTACATACATATATTTATAAGCTCTTTATTTAGTGCTTACCAAAAATATTTTTAAGACAAAATTTAAAATTTAAAATAAAATGGCATTTAATTTTTTGTGAAAAACTTATTTTGCAGGTACATTTTTAAATCTTTAAATATAGGAAATATTTTTAAATAGACTTTTTGGAAGAAACTAACAAGTTCTAGCGACCCAGTCGTGCATTTTATTTCTTTCAAAATTGGTTTTCTGTTGAATACAAAAGATCTTAACAAATTAAATAAATCTACTTTTGAAGTGTATTTGCTTTCTATCTATCTATCTATCAATAATAAATGTCCCAAAAAAATCAAGTGACACTTTTGTTATACTAATGGCTAAGTAAAAAACATAATATATGTTTCATATTTATTGATATAAAAGCTTTGAAACGTGTAATTTGTGAGTGCTACAAAAACTTTTCTTCCCAACTTATTTGTTCACCTACCTTAATTTGTTATAATTTAATTTAATTTTTTAGAAAAATTATGTACTTAAATGCAACTATTTCCTTAAATTCAAGAACCAAACCTTTTTATCTCTACAATTTTTAGGTTTTTTTGACGCCTTTAAGATCAAAATACGAGTAAGCAGATTGATAACGATAGTAATAAGAGACTCCCGAAAATTGAGTTCGAAAAAACTACGTCAAAAAAGCCCGACATTTCTACATAATAACAGATCCTCTCTCATTTTCTGGATTTTTGAATTTTTGCAGCGTTCTTCGCATTAATAGAAATAGAAACAAGAAAAGTGTATTTTATTTTGGGAAGAAAGCAACGTTTCAAAACAATTTCCTACATTTCTGGGCGAAATGCACTAACTCTATATGCTCAGATTTGAAAATAATCGTTTTGAACATAATTTTTATATTTTTATGATGAATTTGTTATAAGGACAAAAAATTGTTTCACCATATAAAGAATTCAGTGTTTCTGGAATATATGAGGCAAGGTGAACCTAGCTAATGAGGATCTTTCGAAAAGAAAATAATTTGGAAAATCATCAGGAATTGTATGTAAAAAAATACTTCATGAATTTAGCCCTTAAAAAGAGTAATATCAGATTTTTCGAGTCTTAAAAGGTTATGTCTGACAAAAGATTGATTTTGAAGTCGAATTTGGAAATGATTACGAGTTACAAAGAATTGTAACATTGTTGGCCAGTGTAATTATAAAATAAATAAGTAACGAACTTAAATTTTGTGAGTTAATTAGTTAATACAATATTTCTAATTAACAAAAATATTTCTTATGGAAAACTTGAAAAAAGACTTCAAAACTTGTTTCGCAAAATATTCTAAGAACAGCTCATACATAGAAGGTACAAAAACAGTAAGACGAATTTATTTCTTTGAATTAAGTGGATTTTTCACTCAAACGAATTCGGCTTAAATGAACAACAATTAAATAGAAATAGTTTTAAGTATAGAGAGATAAAATTTCAGCCATTTGGTCGGTGAACATTTGTGTCAGTAGAGTGACTTATTAAATTTCTTTAAGGAGCATATTTTTAACTTCCCATAGGAAGTTGTTGTAATCGCTCGCTTTATCGAATTGAAATTTTGACATTTCTCTACGTTTCAAGGTCCCTAGAGTCGAAATAAAAGATTTTTAGAGAGATGCGTGTGCGTGCGTGTGTACTGTGTACGTATGTTCGTACGTTCGCAACGTTTTTTCCGTCGTCCCTAGCTCAAGAACCATTAGAGATATCGACTTCAAATAAATTTTGTTATACAGATAATAATGCAGAAAGATGCAGAAAGGACTATCAAAAAATTGAGTGGGTGTTTTTTTATACCATAGCAATTTAAAAAAAGGTGAAAATTTTGGTTATCCCTAAATATTTCACGAACCAATAACGCTAGAGACTTCAATTAAATTTTATATTATATATTGTAATACAATTCCAAATAAATATATTTTTGGAAAAAAATTAAATTAACGGTTTTTTATAAATCAAAAGAACTGAAAAAAAATATTTGCCACCTCGAAAATTTTATACGAACAAAAAATGATTTTATCTCCAAAACAATTTTATGCAACAAAGCATAAGGTTTTCAACATCTGGTAGAATTTTTAGAAAAACAGATTCGACAGTTTTGTTTACAAAAAATTAAAAACCTAAAAAAAATTTTCGACTCAAATATCTTTTCAAAAATTTTAGATTATGGCTTCAAACTTATTTTATCTCACAGAAAATATTGTTTTCGATATTCAGAAATTTTTTTATAAGAATCCAAAAGTCCGTTATTTTCATTAAAAAAAATAGTACGCAAATTTGGTAAAAATTGACGTTCGGTTCTCGATACCTCTCAAATTAATTTCATTCATCCAATTGTATTTGTTTATATAAGAAATAAAAGCTTTTAAGAAATGCTACTAAAATTGGTAAACATTTGTTTTCTACTAAAAACCTCGTTAACAAAACTAGATTTTGAAATAAAACCATTTATAAAACATTATATGTAAAATATTGTTGGTAACTTTGAAAATTTTAGGAATAGTTCAACTGACAACTTTTTTAACACAACACGAAAACCTACAAACTTTTAAACAAGACAAATCGACAGACGGGATGGGAAGTTATTAGTGTGGGTCGCATCCCAGCTTTTTTTTTTATTTTAGGGATAGGGCTTATAGTTTTTATATAAGACGTGGCCTAATTAATTGACGGTACCTTATTCTTAGACATGGTCTCATTTATGAGTGTGGTCTTATTTATGGACGGGGACTAATTTTTACTACATTGCCGTACTCGCAGTGTGGCTTATTTTGGGGGTGTTGCCAATTTTAAGGATGAAGTCTTATAAGTGACATGTCTAATTTGTAAGCATAGATTTATACGTGGCTTACCTTCAACGAATTTGTGTTTAATGAATACAAATTCATTAAAAATACATTTTTATTTTGCCTGCCCTTTACATCAGAACCTCAAAAAAATCACATACTGATCTTCAAGGGAAATTTTGGTCATACAAAATATATATATCGGGTGATTTTTTTGAGGTTAGGATTTTCATGCATTAGTATTTGACAGATCACGCGGGATTTCAGACATGGTGTCAAAGAGAAAGATGCTCAGTATGCTTTGACATTTCATCATGAATAGACTTACTAACGAGCAACGCTTGCAAATCATTGAATTTTATTACCAAAATCAGTGTTCGGTTCGAAATGAGTTTCGCGCTTTACGCAAATTGTATGCGTTTTTTTTTTTAAAAAAGTTCTCAAGCTCTTAAAAAATCACCCATTATATTAAACAATGTCCTCTTTTCAATGGAGGACAATAAATACATAATGGGTGATTTTTTAAGAGCTTGAGAACTTTTTTAAAAAAAAAAACGCATAAAATTTGCGTAAAGCGCGAAACACATTTCGAACCGAACACTGACTTTGGTAATAAAATTCAATGATTTGCAAGCGTTGCTCGTTAGTAAGTCTATTCATGATGAAATGTCAAAGCATACTGAGCATCTTTCTCTTTGACACCATGTTTGAAATCCCGCGTGATCTGTCAAATACTAATGCATGAAAATCCTAACCTCAAAAAAATCACCCTTTAGTAATTTGAACATTTTCACATTTTGCAAAAAAAAAAGTTTTTTTTCATTTATTAAAAATGAGCACTTAATATAGAATGTGTGATAAATTTGTTGAAAAATTAATTCCTCAGAAGAGTTCAAATACTACAACAACAACTTGATTGTGCTACCACATGGCTGAAATTACATATCACGGGTGCCAACCGATCATCAGATTCCTTTATATGTGGTACTCAATCTTTGCTTCGCTTATATTAATTGAAAAATTTGTCTACCATCACTGAGGATTACGCAACCTAGACACAAAGCATCGCGCCACCACAACTGGCTAATTTTCTTGTGCAACTACCTTCCTCCGTAATTTAGAGTTTCGACATCAAATAAAGTGATGATGTGACAAAAGTAGAACATACGCTATTTATCCGAAACATTGGGCAATACTCCTAAAAACGTAAAGAATAAGATGTTTAGTTTTCCAATGATCAAAACCCTCATGTAAACAAATTAAAAACTTAATGTTGTCTTAAATAACTTTTATTGTAACAATAACTTAAAAATAATCAATCTTGTGAACTTAATTCATTTAGTAACAATAATCTTTGATCAGCTTAACCTTTCAACAGTTTAAGCTTCAACTTCTTCAACAGCAACAATTTTAGTGATTCGCTTGGTTCCTGTGGATTTGCAATATCACTATCGGGTAAGTCACCGAAAATTCCTTCTTCGGATGGAGCAGCCGCAGTCATTGAGAGAACGATGGCAAAGCATACCAAAAGGGTCTGAAATGTTTAAATAATAAATTAATATTGTCATATTTTGGTAATAACTTTAGATTATTAAAACTTACGATAAGGAAGAATTTCATTTTGAATAAAAGTTTAAGTTTGGATTGAAGTGAACTAGTTGAATTCTTATAAGAATCTGTTAATTTAAAAATCAATTTAGCAACTATTTATACACGTACAATTAGGATTTTTTTAATGTTCAAGTTCATCGAACGAACTGCAAAAAGATTTTTGGCATCTTTTTGTGTGTATTACTATTTTATAATATTTTGTTTTCTTTTGAATAATATTATGAGCGAATAAGAGTCAATGGCTTAAGACACACGTTTTATGTTAATCAGTTCCGGTAGTCGATAGTTAGACGAAATTTTAACTGAAGTAAAATTATAGTATGAATATTAAATAATTATTCATAAATGTACACTAGAAATAATAACATCTATTCTAGAAAAACAAAAACAGTCATTAGAGTGTTCATTGATAAATTTTAATGGCTTTGACCTACTTTTCTTCAAAATGGATAGGCACAATGTTAAAATATATCTGCAAAATATTAACACCTAAAAACGTAAATATCTAGAAGTATCTTCAGTGTGGTTGGATTCTATTCTGTTGCAGATGATCTTATCCTATTGTAGATGATTTTTAGAAGTCCTTATTAAAGGCACACAAATCGTAATCGTTTCTTCATAATGCTGATGAAACAAATAGTTCGTACTTAGGGTAAATATTTGTTTATCTTTGTATCCTTCACACTTAGCTTATTTTTCACAACTTCTGAAAAGAGTATTAACATAAATAAAACCAAATTCTAGTTTGCAGTTTGTTTTTGAAAAGGCCTAAAGGATTTGGCATTGAATGTAGGACATTAAGGGGGAAGCAAGATTGAGGACATCATTTTGCACATATGAACAAAGACCCTTAGATCCATTAAGCTGAATATCACCGCATCCAATGTTGTTTTTTAAGAGTTGCAGACCTCGAAAAAAAGCCATGATATTAGAAAATTTAAAACACCAAAATGTTGAGCATATATTTTTCCAGTGCCGATACACGTAACACGTTACTTTTTTAAATTGAAAAATTGAAATGTGTTTTATTTCTATTGGGCGTTGTGGTTCATAAAAAGCAGCGCAGCAGCATTGTTGTGTATATATTTTTTTAGCAGATTATGTACTGAATGAAACGTATTTACTATATGTGTTAAAAATGGGCAAAAAACATGAATTTGAAAAAAAAGTAAAAAATATCCCACCCATAGTTTTTATTCGATGTTCCGAAGTTAAAGGACTTTTTGTTCTTTTTTTAAAGAGTTCTTACGTAAAATCACTTAAAAAAGAAACTAAGGAAGATCGGCTCTAGAGTAAGGGGTATTCTCAACACAGTACCATTTTTAGTTTTTTTAAGGACTATATTGTTGCAGATATTGTTAAACAGAAATAATTTTTTTAAGAATTGAAAACACATTAACAAAAAATATAGCGGGATACAATTTCAAAAACGTAAAGAACATCGGCACTAAAAAAATTTGTACCAAAAATGATCCAATGTTATGACTAGTTTTCGAGGTCTGCAACTATAAACAACAAAGAAAAACAAAAATGCAGCGATCTTCAGCTGCATAAGAAAATTGATTTTGTGTCTAACATTCATATATTACTTAGCATTAATTTTTAACTTCCCATAGGAAGTTATTGGAATGGGTTCGATTTGTCGAATTGAAAATTTTTACATTTCTCGACGTTTCAAGGTCCCTAGAGTCGTACGTACGTTCGCGACGTTTTTTTCGTCGTCCATAGCTCAAGAACCAGAAGAGACATCGACTTCAAATAAATTTTGTTATACAGATAATAAGGCAGATAGATGCAGAAAGGGCTCTCAAGAAAATTGTGTGGGTGGTTTTTTTACCATAGCAGTTAAAAAAGGTAAAAATTTTGGTTAACTCTAAATATCTCATGAACCAATGATGCTAAAGACTTGAATTAAATTTTATATTTATATTGTAACGTGATACAAAATAAGTATATTTTTAGAAACAAACGGTTTTTTTTATAAATCAAAAAAACTGGAGAAAAAATTGTAACCTCGAAAAAAAAATTGTACGACTTAAATATGATTTCAACTCCAAAACAATTTTGTGCTACGAAGAATAATGTTTTTGACATCTGATAAAATTTTTGAGAAAAATCGAATTGACAGTTTTTTTACAAAATAATAAAAACCTAAAAAAAAATTAATAAAAGTTGGTAAAAATTGATTTTCGACTCAAATATCTTTTTAAAACTTTGAGATTTTGGCATTAAACTACTTTTATCTTTCAAAAAATATTGTTGTCAACATTTAGTAAAATTTTGAAAAAATCGAATTGACAGCTTTTGTACAAAAAAATAAAAACCTAAAAAAAATTTAACAAAAGTTGGTAAAAATTGGTTTTCGGCTCAAATATCTTTTCAAAAATTACAAATATTGGCTTCAAACTTATTTTATTTCACAGAAAATATTGTTTTCGATATTCAGTAATTTTTTTATAAAAATCCAACAGTCCGTTTTTTTATAAAAAAAAATAAAATCTACAAAAAATAGTACGCAAATTTGGTAAAAATTAATACATATAGACAAACTTTTAAGCAAGGCAAATCGACAGACGGGATGGGAAGATATCAGTGTGGGTCACATCCTAGCCTCTTTTTTTTTATAATAAGCGCACACTCAAGGGGATAATACTACCCTTATTATCTAGACACAGTGTGAGCACTAAGAAAGGGAGAGAGGGGTTGAAAGGAGGTGTCGGTGCACATTGGTTTTGAATTCCTGAATATTGCAATGACTAGGAAAAACAGAGTGTGGTAAGGCATTCCACATTCGCTAAGTACGGCTAAAGAACGAATCTCTGTATTTGACAGTACGGCCGAAGTTGGGCTCGAGGGTATACTGATGAGCATTCCTAGAAGCGCGAGTATTACGGTTGAACTATTTTAGGGGAGGAATGCAACTGGCTATTTCACTAGAGCATAAGCCATTAAAATAACGGTAAAAAAGGGTCAGACAAGAGACCTTACGACGATGTTCAAGCGAAGTAAATGAACTTATGATGATATTATCATCTATCAATTTAAATGCTCTGTAGTACCCGTGGCATGATGGTTAGTGCGTTGGACTGTCATGCGAGAGGTCTTGGGTTCAATCCCTGCCTGTGCCACCTTAATTAAAAAAAAAGAGTTTTCACGGGTACTACCTCTTGCGAGGAATTGACAAATTCTCCAAGAGTAATTCTTGTCATGAAAAAGTGCTTTCTCAAAATTAGCCGTTCGGATTCGGCATATAAATTGTAGGTCCCCTCCATCCCTGACAACATTACTCGCACACAGGAATGGTTGAAAGTTGTAAGTCACTAGGCCCTGGTTCTCTACGGACTGTTGCGCCACCTAATTTATTTATTTTATTTAATTTAAATGCTCTACGTTCAATACTATCCAAGAGGCATAAGTAAGTTGCAGGAGCACCAGTCCAGAGATGGGAGTTATTATCAAGCTTTGGACGTACATAATATGTAAGTCTTGTAAATAACAGCCAGATCAGAAGGGGTGAAATAGTTCTTGCATCGCCTAAGGAAACCCAAACACCTTGCGGCATTTTTGGGGACATCGCGTATGTGATCCACAAGAGGTGGTTGGTGACACACATACCGAGAATATCAAGGTGTTCAGTCTCATTGATGCAAGTGCCATCCATGGATAATGGCAATGGGGGTATATCTCGCTTTAACGATACAAGACAGCATTGCGTTTTCGAAGCATTAAATTCCACGCGGTTTTTTAATCCCCATTGAACATATTTTGTCGTTGCAGTTCCACATCCGAAGAAGAGGGATGTGAGTCTGAAAACGAATATGAAAAGTTTAGACTACTATCGTTAGCGAAACAATGTATTGGATTAGATGTTGCAGACAGGAGATTATTAATAAAAATGAGAAAGAGTGTTTGAGATAGAACAGAGCCCTGGGGCACACCAGCATTTATTTTGTGGTTTTCAGACTTAATTCCATCCAATACTTCTTGCATTTAACGATTCGAAAGGTAATTACTAATCCAATAAAGGAGGGATTCATGAAAACCGAAAGCACGCATTTTCGATAAAAGAGCCTAATGCCAAACCCTATCAAATGTTTTTGATATTTCAAGTGCAATAATCTTACTTTCTCCAAAGCGATGCTTAAGATTAAATATTAATAAACATAAAAAGTGTCAAAAATAAAGGTTTGTCCCTTAATCGTTTATTTGTATTTAAAGGAATATCAATTTTTTTTATAAACTTATAGTTTTCGGCTATAAGCAAACATATTTTATGAGCGTAATTCATCTATATATATTGGGTCATTTATTTCAAGCGACTACGCAACCAATCAACGAAATTGTAAAGAATTTAATGAAAATGCAAGCGTTACTGATGTCGTAAGACCGGGCTTCGCATCAATTAAATGATAATCGATTTTATTCAATTAATAATGGCTTGGACGATTGACTTTATTACGTAAGACGTTTCCTGGTGACGTAATTTTACGTTTTGCGATGTTAATTAGCCACCACGGCTTGTTAAAAATCTTAACAACTAAATTATGGAAATTAAATGCGTGAAAAAGTGATTTAAAACCACTTCAAAAGAATCGCAAGTTCCTAATCTCTTCAAGGCAACGATTTGAATGATATTGTTTATCACACTCAATTTCCAAATTAATCATGAAACAAAATTAATCAAAAACAAAACCAAAAATTGTTCTTTAAAACTTTAATAAATTTTTTAAAAAAATATTTGTTCGCATTCCCTATATTTTCACTATTACTTTTGTATTTCAAAACTTAATTTGGCATGGTATTTGTTTATGGTTGTAAGGTTAATGTACCACGTTATCCGTGGCGTGATGGTAAGTGCGTCATGCTAAAGGTTTTGGGTTCTATCCCTGCGTTTGCCATCTAAAGTTTATCACGGTTACTGCCCTTTGCGAGGAATTGACAAATCCTCCAAGAGTAATTCTTATCACAAAAAGTGTTTTTTAACTTCCCATAGGAAGTTATTGTTTGTCGAATTGAAAATGTTGACATTTCTCGACGTTTCAAGGTCCCTAGAGTGGAAATAAAAGATTTTTAGAGAGATGTTTGTACGTCCGTACGTTCGCGACGTTTTTTCGTCGTCCATAGCTCAAGAACCAGTAGAGATATCGGCTTCAAATAAATTTTGTTATACAGATAATAATGAAGAAAGATGCAGAGAGGACTCTCAAAAAAATGAGTGGGTGTTTTTTTGCTATAGCAATTTAAAAAAAAGTGAACATTTTGGCTTACCCAAAATATCTCACGAACCAATAACGATAGCGAGTTTAATTAAATTTAATATTACATATTATGATGTGATACTGATACCAAAATAGTATTTTTTGGAAAAAATTGCAATTAATGATTTTTTTTATAAATCAAAAAAAACTAAAAAAAAAATTTTACGAGAAAAATATGATTTTATCTCCAAAAAATTTTGACAGTTTTTTTTTGTAAAAAATAAAACTTAAAAAAAAACATTACTAAAAGTTGGTAAAAATTGATTTTCGACTCAAATATCTTTTCAATAATTTGAGATATTGGCTTCACGTTATTTTTTTTTTTATAAAAAATATTGTTTTCAACATTTGGAAAAATTTTGAGAAAAATCGAATTGATAATTTTTTTTACAAAAAATAAAAACCTTAAAATTAACAAAAGTTATTAAAAATTGATTTTGGACTTAAATATCTTTTCCAAACTTTGAAACTTTGGCTTTAAACTAATTTAATCTTTTAAAAAATATTGATTTCAACATTTGAAAATGTTTGAGAAAAATCCAATTGACAGTTTTTTTACAAAAAAAAAGAAAATATATTTTTGCAGGTTTTTTTTTGCAAAAAGTAAAAAGTTTGTAAAAATTGATTTTCGACATACGGGATGGGAAGTTATCAGTGTGGGTCGCATCCCACCCTCTTTTTTTTCAAATTAGCCATTCGGATTGGCCTTCCCTCGCACTCTGGAATGGTGGTCATAAGTCACTATGCTCTAGTTCTCAACCGACTTTCGCACCACCTAATGTACATTTGGAAGGCTTATGTACAATTAAGGATTCAGATACAATGCATAAAAGTACACCATTCTTTGTCATTGTTGCTTATAAATTCTATATTAATTAATTTTTGTATGGCTTAACATAAAAATACCATTTCAAACATGGAAATATGAAAACATAAAATCTTTACTTTTGTCTTAAATAACTTTTTATTGTAACAATAACTTAAAAATAATCAATCTTTGTAAACTTAAGGCATTCATAACAATTGTCTTTGAGCAGCTTAACCTCTCAACAGCTTAAGCTTCAACTTCTTCAGCAGCAACAACTTCAGCGATTCACTGGGCTCTTGTGGATTAACAATATCACTGTCGGGTAAATCACCGAAAATTCCTTCTTCGGAGGGTGCAGCTGCAGTCATTGAGAGAACGATGGCAAAGCATACCAAAAGTGTCTGAAATTTTTAAATAATAAATTAATATTGTCATATTTTTATAAAAACCTTAAATTGTTAAAACTTACGATAAGGAAGAATTTCATTTTGAATAGAATCTTAAGTTTTAGTTTGAAGTGAACTGGATGAGTTCTTCTTAGAATCTGTTAATTTTAAAATCAATTCAGCAACTATTTATATTTGTACGATTTTGATTTAATCGATCAGCTCAAGTTCATCGAACGGACAGCAAAAATTATTTCGCATCTTTTGTTTACATTTTTTTGTGAATTCGGTTTCAACTAAAACTAAACATGTGAGAATAAGATACAATGACTTAAGACACGAATATTATGTTAATTGGTTGCGGTAGTTTAAAAATCAAGTTCAATGTGCAAATTAAAATTATGTCATGATATAATTATTTATAGATCTGAATATGTATGCTGTTAAAATCGGAAATGCAAAGGTATCGAGCTGCTCATATATGAAGTGTTTAATTCATTAAACTGAGGAATTTGACCAACTCTTTCATCAATAAGAGATTAATAAAGTTTATATGCACGTGCCGCCAAAAACGAATTAGAGAATCACTTTGAGAAAAATCCGACTAGGTCGAGATTTATTTATTAATTAATTTATGCATCCTGAAGGCTTCCTTCAATGTCCTACTTAGAAATTTTGTATTATTGATATTTTCTTTTAAAAACCAAGCTTTAGAATGGTACCAAAAGGAAAGGGAAATGCCACCATCTTATAAAGATATTGTTTTACATTTTGTGCAATAACTCCGATACTTTTATTTTTCACAAAATGAATTAAGAGATAATGCAAAGTTTGTTTTAGTCAAAATATAAGTTGGACGACCTTTTTTGTGTTATTTCAAATAAATAAACAAAATAAAAAAGGGGGCACAATAGCTCGTAGAAAATCAGGTCCTACTCACATACAGCTCTCAATCATTCCTGTGGGAGCGTAATATCAAAGATTGAGGGGACTTACGGTTTTTTATGTCAAATCCAAAAGCTAATTTGAGAAAACATTTTTCATGATAAGAATTACTATTGGATTAATATTTGTCAATTCCTCGCAAGAGACATAGGCAGCGATTGAACTCAAGACCTCTTTTATTTTTAACATTTTGACATTTCTCGACATTTCGACGTTTCAAGGTCCCTAGAGTCAAAATAAATGATTTTTAGAAAGATGTCTGTGCGTGCGTGTGTACGCACGTTCGTACGTTTTTTCGTCGTCCATAGCTTAAGAACCAGAAGACATATCAACTTCAAATAAATTTTGTTATACAGAATAATGCATAAAGGGCTCTCAAGAAAATTGCGTGGGTGGTTTTTTTACCATAGCAGTTTAAAAAAAATAACCGTAGCGTGATGGTTAGTGGGTTGGACTGTTATGCAAGGGGTCTTGGGTTCAATCCCTGCCTGTGCCACCTAAATTTTTTTCACGGGTACTGCCTCTTGCAAGGAATTGACAAATTCTCCAAGAATAATTCTTGTTATGAAAAGTGCTTTCTCAAATTAGCTATTCGGATTCGGTATATAAACAGCAGGTCCCTTCCATCTCTGACAATATTACTGGCACACAGGAATGGTTGAGAGTTGTAAGTCACTAGGCCCTGGTTCTCTACGCTCTGTTGCGCCACCTAATTTATTTATTTATTTATTAGTTTAAAAAAGGTGAACATTTTGGTTAACCCTAAATATCTCATGAATTAATAATGCTAGAGACTTGAATTAAATTTAATATTATAAATTGTTACGTGATACCAAACAAATATATTTTTGGAAAAAAATCCAATTAACAGTTTTTTTATAAATCAAAAAACTGAAAAAAAAAATTGTCACCTCGAAAATTTTACGAATAAAAAATGATTTCATCTCCAAAACAATTTTGTGCAACGAAAAATAACGTTTTTAACATCTGGTAAGATTTTGAGAAAAATCGAATTGACAGTTTTTTTTTACAAAAAATAAAAACCTAAGAAAAAAAAATACTAAAACTTGGTAAAATTTACTTTCGACTCAAAAAGCTTTTCAAAAATTAAAAATATTGGCTTCAAACTTATTTTTTTCACAGACAATATTGTTTTCGATATTCAGTAATTTTTTTTATAAAAATCCAACAGTTCGTTTTTTCATAAAAAAAATAAAATCTACAAAAAAATAGTACGCAAATTTGGTAAAAATTGATGTTCGGTTCTCGATATCTCTCAAATTAATTTCATTCATCCAATTTGTATTTGTTTATATAAGAAATAAAAAAAATTAAGAAATGCTACTAAAATTGTTAAAAATTTGTTTTCAACTAAAAATCTATTTAACAAAAATAGATTTTGAAACTAAACTATTTCATTATATGAAAAATATTGTTGGTAATTTTGAAATTTTTAAGAATAATTCAACTGACAACTTTTTTAACACAACACGAAAACCTACAAACTTTTAAGCAAGACAAATCGACAGACGGAATGGGAAGTTATCAGCGTGGGTCGCGTCCCAGCCTGTTTTTCTTTTTTTTTTTATATTGAGCGCGCACTATGAATGAATATGAATATGAATAATCTTATAATGATTAAAGTACAAGCAATTAGAAAGGGAGGACAGAATTAGAAGGGAGATGCACATTAGTTTTGAGTTGTTATGAGTGGGAAATATTAAGGCCGATAAAACGTTCCACATTCGTGTAGTGCGGCTAAAGAAAGAATCCCTATACTTAACAGTACGTTCGAAGTTGAACTCAAGGGTATTACGGTTAAATTGTTTTAGGAGACGAATACAAATGGCTATCTGAAATACTTTTCGATAATTTTAAAAAGCTTAGTATTTTTTACAAGTTTTTACTTCTGCCATATATAAACTATGTATTTTGACCTCGAGATTTTAATCAAACATGACATTATGATGGTAGAGGAGTCGGAAAAAGTAGTACTTCCAATTAGTTCCGTCTCTCTGTCTGCGATGGGCATTTTTTTCATTTTTTGCTCAAACATCGAAAATTCGAATTTTCTCAAAAACGAACCTATAGATTTTTATTAAATTTTATCTAACATTTTTTTTCTTAACTTTGTTTTTAAATTTTCTCCGGAACTTAATATTTTCTTATGCTCTCTTATTGACTTAATAATATTTGATAATCAACATTTTTGTTTTGGATTTTTAACCAACTTTTTTTCTCAAAACTTGATATCTCGAAAACGGTTCAACATTTTTATACGAACATCGAATATAAAATGTGTATTTTTTTAATGTATTGACGCTGTTTAGCGTGTAGTTACCGAGATCTAACGAAAAGTCTTTACAGCTGGCCTTACCATTAACAAAACTTATCGCTGGTCTTTGCATATTGAACAATTAAATATAGCTCTCATATCACGTTTAAATAATAATAAAATACTTTTTTAACAAAAAAGCAAGGTTCATCCCAGCTTAATTTTGAAAGTTGTACGTGTGATCATTTTAGCAAAAATCGATTACGGGCTCTCTATTTTCGGAAACTGCCCAAAAACTCAGTTCTGTAAACTCAAAGCTCCATATCATTCAGCACTCAGAATTGCCCTAGGCGCCTTCCCTACAACACCTATCCCCAATCTTCTAGCCGAAGCTGGATTCCTTTCACTTGGAGAACGAAGATACCTTCTTACTGCCAAATTAATACCGAAATTCCTGATTTCATATGGATCACCTATACAAAAGGATCTTTCACTTTCAATGAAACGTAAAACCAAACCCAAATGTGAACACGTTATCTATAGAGTAATTTAAATTGCAAACGATCTGGATATTGCACTTAAGACTTATTAAAACAAAACCAGATGTGTTTAAAGGAAAGCAGTGTTGATACTCAACTCGCACCTTTTAAAAAAACGAATCTTGATCCTATCAATTTCAGGCAACTGTTTAATGAAATGTACAGCAACCTATCTAAACAACAATATAAATTCCTTTATACCGACGCACGGCTCAGTTAATAATGCGGTAGTTGATTCAAACTACAATACTGTACAAACAAGTAGCCTTCACGAATTTAGCAACATCTTTACTGCCGAATCAGCAGCTATTATAGGTGCTATATACATAAATATATACGCAGAAAAAAGGAAAGGCAAATTTTGCATTTTCTCTGACAGCCTCTTATCTCTAAACGCAGTACTCAACATCAACTGCAACCTCATTCCAATCGTCAGAATACGTAATAAAATTTGCCAATTTAGTTCTAAAATTAAACTAGCTTGGATTCCTGGGCATGTTAATATCAAAGGTAACGAAGTAGGAGATACTGCTGCAAAATTACACGGAAAGAAATATATTGCGAATATTACAACGTCAGTATGGGTGTGAATGCAATACTGTATGGCTTAGAAGATTTCCATTGGATAAAAAGTTGTAAGCATAGTTAATTTGGACATAATGAGAATAGTAACGTCGACAATAGTTATAGCCGATACGCCAATGCCAGTATGGGAGTCAGACCCATACTGACTGGCGACATGTACATTATACAACGCTCCTAGCAGAAAAGTCTATCCATTATTGTTATGTCCCTTATGATGCTTACATTGGAGTAATAAAAATATTACGTAAATCAATTAAATAAATTATATATGTAGGTTATGTTCGATAAATAATATTTAAAAATTTGTATTTAAGGAGCGTAAAGACAAAGTAATTTCAAAGTTATTAAATATTACTGTGTACAAGGAAAACAATGAAAAAGTTTTTATGATTTTTTTATTATTTAATTAACTCAATATATTTGATTCAATCTGAGTACTTACAATTTCAAAAAAATTAACACAAATAATTGTTTAAATTTCACTCGGACTGAAATACTTTTTTAGTATGAATATACTTTTTTAGTATGGGTCTCCAGACCATACTAGCATTGTCATAAATGCTCTACACTTCTTTCCGTGTAGCTTCCAACTCACCACTAATCTCATCAAATGTTGTCAATCCATACGATTTCTTAAACGAAATCAAAAAATTGTAAATGGAAAAATATTTAAGCAATTACAAAAACATTAATAACTATTATACGAATTCTATTAATCCTTTCCGCATTCCAGTTCACATACCAGATACCTTTACTCGTCACGAGGCAAGAGCAATCATCAGGCTAAGGCTTAGCCATACAAACCTCACACATAAACACCTACTAGACAAAAACGCAACCAACAATTCCTGCTTATTCTGCAACCACCCAAACAAAATGACAGTTGAACATCTGATAAACTTTTTTCCCAACTTCCAAATACCCAACCACAGGATCAACCGTACAGACATAATAAAACAACCCAAATTTAATTTTAATTTAACAACAAAATTTAAGAAATATTTAACAGTTCAAATTAATTCAAATATATACTAAAAATATTAAAAATATTGTATTATAACCTAATATGTATACTAAAGAAGGCTGATGGCTTTGTTGTTAATGCTTTCATAATATATGTACATATATTATTTGTATTTTTACATAACACTTAATACTGTAAATAAATAAATAAATAAATAAAATGTGTATTAACATCTTCTAAATAATGTTTGTACTCACAAATGTTACAATTTTATATACATACTAGCGGCCCTTACCGGCTTCGCACGGGTAGACATAAATATGTACAGACATTTAAGTTATAAGCATGCTTATTAAAACGACCATGAATCACTAAATTAGAAAATATTTGTTTGTCCTATCATTAATACTCTTCGCATCGTATGCGCTGAAAGACATTTTAATTTTTTACACCTTCGTTTGGTTTTAATAGGAATTTCTAAGGATTTCTATAGTAACCTAGTTCTAAACATAGCCTATGTTACTCAGTGATAATGTAGCTTTATAATGAAAAAAGAATTATTAAAATCGGTCCAGTACTTTTTGAGTTTATTCGTTGCATACAAAAATACAAATCTTTCCTCTTTATAATATTGTGTAGATAAAGCCTATGTTACTCAGTGATAATGTAGCTTTCTAATGAAAAAAGAATTATTAAAATCGGTCCAGTACTTTTTGAGTTTATTCGTTACATACAAAAATACAAATCTTTCCTCTTTATAATATTAGTGTAATAAACTATTAATTTAAAAAACCGCTCTAACGAACTTCAAAACAAAAATTCTGAAAAATTAAGGTTTTTTTTAGGAATGGCATTTAAAAATTTGAAGGCAAACTTATTTTGCAGGTATTTTTTTAAATATTAAATTATAGGTCCTATTTTTAAACAGATTCTTTGGGTATAAGTGCAAGTTCCTGCGATTCAGTCGTGCATTTTACTAACTACGAGTATTATATGCATTTGCTAAAACCGAATATGTTAAATCGTTTTTCTCTTATATAAGCAAAAATGAGAAATTTGTATGACAAATTTTGTTTATAATTTTGAAAATACGGAATTATCTGAGATCTTAGCTACAGGTAGCACATAGCTTTAATTTCAGAATGTGATCGTTTGTCAGTTAACCAATGTTCCAAAAGTAACTTTAAAAGTTGACTTCATCTTAGTTTACATTTGATTCAAATATCGTAAGTTTGCGATTTATTCCGCATGAAAAAAGTTATTTTTATGTATGAATCGATGTATTTCAATGCGATTTTAAAAATATTTTTTAACTGCCGATTTTCGAGAATGTGAAATAACACATTTTACATAATTTCCTCAATAAGTAACGAAAATCATTTAAATAATAAAAAATAAGTTTAATTTTGTATAAAATAAAATTTATTGTAACAATAACTTAAAAATAATCAATCTTTGTAAACTTAAGGCATTTAATAACAATTTTCTTTGAGCAGCTTAACCTCTTAACAGCTTAAGCTTCAACTTCTTTAGCAACAACAATTTCAAGGATTCGCTTGGTTCCTGTGGATTGACAATATCACTGTCGGGTAAATCATCGAAAATTCCTTCTTCGGAGGGTGCAGCTGCAGTCATTGAGAGAGCGATGGCAAAGCATACCAAAAGTGTCTGAAATTGTTAAATAATTTATTAATATTTTTAAATTTTGATCATAGCTTTAGATTATTAAAACTCACGATAAGGAAGAATTTCATTTTGAATAGAAGTTTTTAAGTTTAGTTTGATGTGAACTGGTTGAATTCTTCTAAGAATCTGTTAATTTGAAGATCAATTCAGCAACTATTTATATTCGTACAATTTTGATTCAAACAAATCTGCTCAAGTTCATCGAACGGACTGTTAATAATTTTCGCATCTATTGCTTACGTTTTCTTTTTTTTTAATAAATTGTTTATTTATAATATTTATATGTGTAATATTCAATAGAAAGGGCAATGTCTTAAGTCACAAATATTATGTAAATTTGTTCCGGTTTGCGGTTGGCGATTTTTAGTCATAAGTAAAATTATTATTTTATGGAACAATAATTTATGTATAGTTTTAGATGGTGAATGTAATATGTTCTAACAAAATTGAAAGTGCAGAAATATAATCTATAGAGCACATAAGTAAATTCATGAATTTTAATCGCCTTAACCTAGTTGTGTTCTCTTAATTATTGAAATATTTATATTACAGAATATTTACAGCTTAAATCAATATGCAAGTATTAAACCAATGTAAAAGCTTTGGAGTGCTTATTCTACCAACAAATTTGCTTTATTTTCTGTATTAAAAATGTTGCAGAGTTTTAAGTAACATTAAGCTTAACATAGTTAAGATAGTTATTTTGCTAATTGTTAACAGTTTTATCATCCTACTATCTCTTAATAATTTACTTAATTTTAAATCACAAAACGGTTACTCTATATTTTAGGGTAATTTTCGAAGTCCATATGACTTATGAATTTTTAACAGTTCAAATCCTAAGCCCATATGTTTACTTAGTTCTTTTTTATGCATTTTTAGTATTAAGATGAGTTCAAATTCATAGTTTTTAGTACAAAAATAATTAGTACGGTATTAGTTAGTACAGGATTACAATTTTGGAATAGTTATAACAGTGCAAAATGTTTAAATCAATCAAAGGATTAAGTTTTTGCCGACAGTGTCTTTTACGGTTTAATGATGTTATAGTAAAAATACTCGTAAGTTAAGTATAGCTAATGAAATTATAAATTTTTTTTAATATTAAGAAACGACTTGAAAATTATCATTTACTTATTTGAATCTTTAAGTAAAGTTCAGTAGCCTATTGCTAAGGGCTTAACATTTTGCAAAGTAGCACGTTTTCTTAATATTGAGCAATTTACTAGCAACTCAAAAATTATAAACACTTCTCTTTGTTTTGCTAACAAGCAAATTGCTAATTTGATTTTATTAGAAGACGGGCATCCGGACATGTCCAATATTGCAAATTTCTGAAAATAAACAAAGCAAGCAAACTTTCCTTAATTGGAATTCCCACAGTCTACAAGTGGACCAATACATCCACTGTTATTATAAAATTAGTTGTATTTTCCCACAAAAAAATTTAGTGATAAAAGTACTTGTAATTCCAGTGAAACATTAAGCCTACGATTTGTTATTCTGTCTTAGATGTTTAGGTTTTTAACCAAGAACCGAAACTTTGTCAAACCTATACCTAGAGTAAAATTCTCCTTCAGCGAGACATAAAACATGGCATTTTTCTGTACAAAACCGATTCCTTTAATATGTCCAAATTTTCGTACTTCGAAAACATTTTCTTATTTTAATGTAACCATTCCGTGATTTTAACTTTAACAAAATGTTAGGAGATAGTAGGATTTTAAAATTGTTTAAAATTAGCTAAATCACCTTTTAAACTTAGTAAATTTCTAAAATTGGTCTTAAATTGACTAAATTGTATACATTTTTAAACAAATAACTTTAGGATATATGCTAGCAGTTTTACAATTTTTAGGAAATTTTGTATTTTATTTTATTGTAAATAAATCTTGAATTTCAGTTTATAAACAAAAGAGAGTAACTGATGCCTTAAATTGCTGGAAAATCATTTGATTTTCAGTTCAAAAGTGCTGAAAAGTCATAGAAATGTTTTATACACCAAACAAATTTATTTATCAAATATGATGAGATGAGACATACATTTTTAAAAACGGACAAACTTCCTAACCGTTTAATTATATGGTATTATTATATGGGTGTAGTACCCGTGGCATGATGGTTAGTGCGTTGGACTGTCATGCCAGAGGTCTTGGATTCGATACCTGCCTAGCCTATGTCATCTAAAGTTTTTTTTTCACGGGTACTGCCTCTTGCGAGGAATTGACAATTTTTCCAGGAGTAATTCTTGTCATGAAAAGTATTTTCGCAAATTAGCCGTTCGGATTCGGCTTAAAAAATTGTAGGTCCCCTCCATCCCTGACAACAGTACTCGCACACAGGAATGGTTGAGAGTTGTAAGTCACTAGGCCCTAGTTCTCAACGGACTGTTGCGCCACCCAATTTTTTTTTATTATTATATGGTTAGGTACACATAAATTATATGTTCAAAACTGTGTCATTAAAAAAATATTCAACAAAAGTCGTCTAAGGGGCAATTTCTTGTTAGTGAACTTAAATGCGTTAATCATTTCTGGCTAACAACTACAATG
Organism: Eupeodes latifasciatus; assembly: GCA_920104205.1. Lineage (NCBI taxonomy): Eukaryota > Metazoa > Arthropoda > Insecta > Diptera > Syrphidae > Eupeodes > Eupeodes latifasciatus. Next base: position 128,257,219 of record OV049926.1, on the reverse strand, counting down.
AACAAAAAAAAGTAACACTCCAAGAAAAAGGTCACATCCTCTTGAAAATCCTAGAATTCCAGTTTCTAGAATTTTTGAATTATTAATTTTGGTCAAAAGTTATTTTTAAAAAAACGCACTATTTGAGCTACACAACACATAATTTGGAATAGGTTTTCAATATTTCCCAACGTTGCTCAAGCTTAAACGAAATTATTTCTTTCTTCGGAGGTATAATACTAACTTTTTGTTAAGTTAACAACCGACAACCAGGTGTCAGTCTTTAAATAACCCATGGTTTGAAAAAAAAACACTGGATGGCCCACATAAAACATATTTGATAGATATTGTACTTATAAACATACATACTAACATAGTAAATAATAACGTGTCACATAACTTGTGGAATTTAATTAAAGCCTTAGGATAAATAATATTGCACTTGATTGATAAATTATGAAAAGTTTAAGTCTCGGGTCCATGTAAAATAAATTCATTTTGTTTAAGACTGGTTAGGGACAATTTTTTTCTTAAAAAGGAAAGGTAGCCAACTTATACCAACAAAACTAAAATGTTAATTTTTTTAGTATATCTTTGATATGCACATTCAATTCGAAATTACAAAACTCTGAAGTAATATTGTTAACATTCTTTTTCATGATACCTAGACTAGATTAGAATCCTTCAAAGCTCAAATATTTAGTTTAAAGAAGAATTTTAAAAGAGCTAAATTTTTCAAAAAATCACATGGTTGATAGCAAAACTAAATTCAGGTGTATGTAAAATAGTAGGTACATCCTTAACAAGCTAAGTTAGCTATAGAACTTTTTTCAAAGATAACCAACGTTTGAACACTCAAATTCAAATTTAAAAAATATGGCGTTTTCTTAAATATGTTTTATTCAATAAAAATAACTTAAAAATAGTCTATTTTGGTGTGTAGTTCAGTCATAATCAATCTCTAAACAGATCAACCCCTCAATAACTTGAGCTTAAGTTTCTTCAGCAGCAACAATTTAAGTGATTCACTGGGCTCTTGTGGATTGACAATATCACTGTCAGGTAAATCACCAAAAATTCCTTCTTCGGATGGAGCAGCTGCAGCCATTGCTAATACGATAGCAAAGCAAACGAAAAGTGTCTAAAAAATAAAATTAATGTATTAAAATAGAGTGATTAAGGAAACAACTAAATGTTTAGTCACTTACCATCAAGAAGAATTTCATATTGAAAGGCTTAAAAGACTCTGGTGGTCTTTAATTGAATTGAATTGGTTAGAATCAGATTTGTATCTGTTAGGTTTTGTATTGATCGAAAGAATATTTATACTAAATTCATGATTCTCTGCAATCATCAATAACTTATCAATTCTCAAGTTCACCAAAAATTGTTTTTGTTTTTGATCATTCATTTTTGCATGAATAAAACTAATGTCTTCGACTATGAACACACATACTAAGATAATTATGATAATTTATTAGTATAAATATAATTAATTTTAGAAAAATGATATAAAGGGAATTATTCATATAAGTTGCTCTTCATTTGCGGTTTTGAATGTGGAATATCTCTCTATTTTGAGAATTCGTTTAGTTTTGAACTACATTATAATTATGTTTCACGGAGGAGTTAATTCGTCATTCAATAATATTTGGTTCTAAGCTTTTGGAACGGGAGCATGGCCCTGTTTCACCAAACACTTTTTACTTTGCAACTTCGCACTTTTACTTTGCAAATTACGTTTCACTAAACTCAAATTTGAAAAGTGCAAAGTCTTTTCTGGAAAGTGAAAAGTTTTGTTATTTTGCAAAGTGTTTGTTCTTTTTGTTTCACCACCAATACATTTTGCAAATTATATTTAGAATTTTGAAAAAATTTTCAGTAGTATGCAAAGAGAAAATTGTATTTGCTAATAACAGACGGTTTTGAAAAGTTGTCGAAAGTAAATAAATAAATATATGAACCGTTTTTAAAATGAAGAAGTAAATAATGGTTAACAGAAAATGGACATATCCTATTTTTGTTTAATGTTCACGAATAACTAATGACATGAATTTTGAATTTAGGGTAAACATTTATGGTTAACGCGTTTATCCATCTCAATTTCCAAAATGTTAGAGTTTTTTTTTAATTTATTGACACTGTAGCTTATAGCAAAAAAATAACGTTTCTTTTGAAAAGCTGTTGTAAATTCAATGAAGAAGTTGAAAAAAGTGACCAAAAAGTAGTGAAACTAAGAATTAACTTCGAAATCGAAAATGAATTTACGACAAAAGAGAGTTTCCGATTAACGAAAAGTACCATCAAATGTGTATTGTCCAAAATTATAAATAAACAACAATTCTATAGCCTGACTACTTGGTCTTAAACACATTCAAGATTTAGTTTACTTACGAATTAAATGCAAGGTTTTATTTTAAAGAAATAAAACATTGAAAAGTGAAAGGACTTTTTAATGTAAAGAGTCCTTTCATTGTTTTTCAGAATTCTTTATGATTGAAATTCGATATGTTACTGTATGACTCTGTTTGGTTATAATTCTGAATGTTTAAAATTCCTTATATAAAATCGATGTAAACTTATAATACTGCATGCTTAAATTCTGCATCAAAAAAAACAAAGGTCATAATACTGTGTCTACGAATTCATCATCATAAAATACTGTATCTTTACAAAGTGTGCTTTTGATAGTTCTTTTTTTTTATACAGCACTTCATCTTTTGTATTATTTAAAAAAAATAATTATTTTATCAGAATTTAATAAGAAGTTTTAGAAGATGAATATGTTCCTGAAAAAAGTCACTTAAAACTTGAACACTAACAACTTTTTAGGAACACAAAAAATTAATAATTACCTACTAAAAAAAAACGAATACATGCTATTGTCTTACAATGTTTTATTTTCGAAAAATATTTCGTTTTCGAAATTCTGCAATTAAAAATACTGTAATTGGGCTAAAGAGAGAAATTGTTTTCATTAAGAAAAAAGTGCATGAGCATTTTTTACCTTATCAAAACGGTTGTTCATTTTGTGAACTTCGAAATACAGAATTTCGTCCTTTTAAAATTTTGATCATAAGGAATTTTGTTCACAAAGAATTTTGTAATATACATTTGTCGACATTTTAAACTAAGTCGTTAAACCAATTTTTTTTTTTCAATTGAAAGTCTGATATTTACGAAAATGGATCGATTAACTATCACACAACGCATACAAACTGTTAAAAACTACTACAAAAATGGTGATTCTGTAACAGCCATATATCGTGCTTTAAGACAACTATACGCAAGCAATTAGCAAAATTGTGAAGAAATTTAAAAATTTGAAGAGACTGGATTGGTTACAGATATTGTAAGGCCTGTGCAGTGCATCGTATAGTTTCGCTCGCACCACTGAAAATATCGCTTCTGTAAGTGAAAGTGTTGCCGAAGACCCGAATGTGTCGATTCCTCTTCGTTCTCAGGAATTAGGATAGGCACATTATGGCGTATTTTGCATTTTGATCTACACCTACATCTATATAAAGTCCAGCTCACACAACAACTGAAGCCAGCTGACTATTCACAACGTCATCGTAATCGTACGTACATCGAACGGGTGCTTGAACAACAGGCGGTGGACGGCGATTTTTCGAACAAAATTTTCTTCAGCGACGAAGCACATTTCTCACACGGTGGGTATGTTAATAAATAAAATTGTCGTATTTGGGGTTCAAGTAATTGAAGAGAGGCCATTACATCCACAAAAAGTCACAAAAAGTATTCGATCTTAATGAGCATTACTAGACTTATTTTAATCTCCGGAATAGACTTCTCCAGACCGTGTTGGACCATGAATTCTTTTTAGGACAATACAAAATTCTCAAAAAAAGTGAATTTCCCATTTCCAAAAGTTCCTAAAGCTTAGAAGCAAATATTTTTGAATGACGAATTAACTCCTCCGTGAAACATAATTATAATGTAGTTCAAAATAAATGAATTCTCAAAATAGAAAGATATTCCACATTCAAAACCACAAATTAATGAAGAGCAACTTACATATATGAATAATTCCCCTTATATCATTTTTCTAAAATTAATTATATTTATACTAATAAATTATCATAATTATCTTAGTATGTGTGTTCATAGTCGAAGACATTAGTTTTATTCATGCAAAAATGAATGATCAAAAACAAAAACAATTTTTGGTGAACTTGAGAATTGATAAGTTATTGATGATTGCAGATAATCATGAAATTAGTATAAATATTCTTTGAATCAATACACAACCTAACAGATAGAAATCTGATTCTAACCAATTCAATTCAATTAAAGACCACCAGAGCCTTTGAAGCCTTTCAATATGAAATTCTTTTTGATGGTAAGTTACTAAACATTTAGTTGTTTCCTCAATGTTTTTTAATACATTAAATTTATTTTTTAGACACTTTTTGTTTGCTTTGTTATCGTATTAGCAATGGCTGCAGCTGCTCCATCCGAAGAAGGAATTTTTGGTGATTTACCTGACAGTGATATTGTCAATCCACAAGAGCCCAGTGAATCACTTAAATTGTTGCTGCTGAAGAAACTTAAGCTCAAGTTATTGAGGGGTTGATCTGTTTAGAGATTGATTATGACTGAACTACACACCAAAATAGACTATTTTTAAGTTATTTTTATTGAATAAAACATATTTAAGAAAACGCAATATTTTTTAAATTTCTTGTGACTTTATTGGTGTTTAAATATGAGGGTTTAAGTGTTCAAACGTTAATAATCTTTGAAAAAAATTCCATAGCTAACTTGGCTTGGTAAGAAATTTGAACTTACAATTTTGCGTCCAAGGCGTGGATCTATGGGAAATTTAGATCTTTCAAAATTTCTTTAAACTAAATATTTGAGCTTAGAAGGATTCTAACCTCTTCTAGGTATCATAAAAAAGATTGTTAACGATATTATTTAAAAGTTTTGTAGTTTTTAATGGAATGCGCATCATCAAAGATCTACTGAAATAAAATGCACGACTGGGTCGCACGAACATGCTCCTGTATGCAAAGAGTCTGTTTAAAAAAGCACCTATATAAGATTTAAAATTATACCTTTAAAACAAGTTTGTCTTCAAAGATTTAAATGCTATTCGATTTGTCAAAAAAACCGCGCGATTCATTCCAAGACACAACTCATCCTAGGACAACTCATCCCGGAAATGAATTGGTATTTACAATAGTTATAGTTATAAGCAATACATACATATGTACCAAATGCATTATCTAATTTGGATAAAAGATAGTAATCAGCCCTATCATGAATTCCATCGTAGTCGGAATTTTTACGAATCCCGAAAAACTGTATCATGAAATCCGTTCGTAATGCAAAATTGTATGAGATTTTCCACTACGAACGGATTTCATGATACAGTTTTTCGGGATTCGTAAAAATTTACGATTACGATGGAATTCATGATAGGGCTGAATATAATAAAAGTTTTGTCAATGTAATGCGTTCTTTCGGGCTCACGCACAGGATTTGATTTGGTGAGATGGGAGGGGGTTACATTTAATACAGTTAAAATAATTAAAAAAAAAACTATTTTAAAATTCAAAACATTACCTGAAAAATAAGTTTGTCTTCAAAAATTTAGATGCCATTTTATAAATCAAAAAACCCTTAATTTTTCAAAATTTTTTTTTGAAAATCGTTAGAGCGGTTTTTTTTTTAAATTAATTTTTTATATATAAAATTTTTAAATTTTGTTCTAAAAATATTTTTGGTATGCAGTTGTTTAGTGATTGTAAATATACGCTCTACATTTGAATTTCGTAAAAAACTGTTGACCCGTTTTTGAGATATAGAATTTTGAAAAAAAAATTCAATATTTTTTTAAAAATCCAAACAATAAAAAATTTCACTTTTGATAATCAAATATTGTTAAGGCAATATAAGAGCTTATTTAGAAAAAAAATGATTGAAATCGGTTGATAAGTTGCTGAGAAAATTAAGAAACAAAATAACGGTTCTATGAGCGGTACCTTTCCTGAGCAATACAAAAATATGTTTTTCTTATGAAAAGAAGCCAAGTTTAAAAATAAAATTTTAGAGAAAACTTAAAAAAAATCTATCGGTTTCTTTTTGATAAAATTCGAATTTTCGTTTTTTGACCAAAAAAATTGTATGGGGGCCACTGTTAGTTTTGGTCTTAAAAAAAAAATGAAAAAAACGCCTAACGCGAATCTGCTGAAAACCTTAACTTCCAAGTTTGAACTCAATCGACCCAATGGTTTAGGCTGTAGGAGCGTGGACAGACAGACAAAACAGACCGGACGGAATCGCGGGACCCACTTTTTTCGACTTCTCTACCATCGTAATATCATGTTTGATTAAAATCTCGAGTTCGAAATTTTGCACGAATGCAAAACTTGCCATATAGTTCCTATATGTCGCAAGTAAAAATTAGCATTTTAGTATCGTTTGTATGAGTTGGCTTTCTTTTCCTTTTTAAGAAAAATGGGGAAATAAAAAATGTGCATTACCAGTCTGGAAAAGATGTTTTTATTTCACATTGACCTTAGTATTTAACTTTAAGTCAAAGTTCACAAGTTATGTGGCAGGTTATTATTTACTATATATATATATGTTCATAAATAATATGTACATATATCTATCAAATATATTTGTTTGTATTTATAAAATAATATAAGAATGCTTTACTTATACAGGGTGGACCATCTATTGGTTTTTATCTTCCCATAGGAAGTTATTGTAATCGGTCCGATTTGTAGAATTGAAACTTTTGACATTTCTCGCCGTTTCAAGGTACCTAAAGTCTATATAAAAGGTTTTAGAAAGAAAGATGCCTGCGTGTGTACTTACGTTCGTACGTTCGGGAAGCTTTTTCGACGCCCATATCTTAAGAACCAGTGGAGATATTGACTTCAAATAAAATTTGATATACATATAATATGCAGAGAGATGCAGAAAGGACTCTCAAACAAATTGAGTGTGTGGTTTTTTTAATATGGCAATTTAAAAAAACATGAACATTTTGATTAACCCATAACATCTCACGAACCAATAACGCTAGCGGCTCAATGGTTAGGTTAGGTTAGGTTAAAGTGGCTGTTGGTTTGGGACGTCCAACACACTTAGACCAAAGTATGGTCCGTTGTGATACCACATGGATCAGTTAATCAGCTTAACTCGTTGAACCAATTGGAGCTTCGAATGAAGCGTAGGAGACAAGTAATGTCTGAATTTTTTAGATCACTGGTATCGTTAAAGTAGTAGTCTCCAAGATGGATTCTACGTCTTTGTGATAAGGCAGGGCATGTGCACAGAAGATGAGAGATTGTCTCCTCTTCTTCTTCGTCCATGCAACTCCTACAAAAATCATTTGCAGGGGCTCCAAGTCGAATAGCATGTCTTCCTATTAAGCAGTGCCCAGTCAGGACACCTATAACGTAGCTAATGTGCAATCTACTCAGAGAGATTAATTGTTTTGAGCGCTTGGCGCTAAGATTAGGCCAAATTCGTTTAGTCGCTACACAGGTGGTGGTGTTATTCCACCTGAAGTTTGTTTTCTCTATGGTATCTTGCTTTAGCATGAGTTTACATGTAGCTAAGGGGATACCTATGCTAGCATTGTGAGCCAGCAGAGGTAAAGTTGTTCCGCTTTTTGCAAGTTCGTCAGCTTTGCAATTTCCTGGAATGTCTCTATGGCCCGGCACCCAGAAAAGGTGAATGTTGAACTGTGTAGCCATCTCCGTAAGAGATGATCGACAATTAAGGGCTGTTAGTGAATTTGTAGAGACAGAGTCTAAGGATTTTAACGCAGCTTGGCTATCCGAGAAGATGCGTATATCATTTGTTGATATTACGTTTTCTCTAAGCCAGGATAGGACTTCTTTTATAGCCAGGATTTCAGCTTGGAACACGCTACAATGATCGGGTAGACGAAAGGAGAGACTTAAGTTAAGTCTATCTGAGTATACGCCACCACCAACCCCATCCTCCGTTTTTGATCCGTCTGTGTAAAAGTTTATAGGACCATCGTCCAAAAATGATGTATTCTCCCAAGAAGACCTGGGAGGTATAGTCACTTTGAAGCTATAGTTGTTGAACTGAGGATGGGGTATGGTGTAGTCAATATTACTATTTATAGTTCTGAACGAGTTCAAAATAGTGGTGTGGCCAATTCCATTATTGATCCACAGAGAGGAGGCCTGAAGCCGTATGGCAGTATTAGCGGCCGTTTGCTTGCTGAAAAAGTCCAGCGGTATTAGATGGAACAGAACATCTAGTGAAGCGGAGGGGGTGGAGCGAAGTGCTCCTCCCATACACAGGCAGGCTGTTCGTTGGACTTTGCTGAGTTTATCGCGATTTGTCGCTGTATCTAGCGCCGTCCACCATACCACTATTCCATGAGTAAGGATCGGTCTTATGACCGAGATGTATAGCCAGTGCGTAATTCGGGGCTGTAGGCCCCATTTATTACCAATGGCCTTTTTACAGGAGAACAGGGCTACTGTGGCTTTGTTTATTCTCTCTTGAATATTAGGTTTCCAACTTAATTTCTTATCTAAAATGAGACCCAAGTATTTTGCTTGATCAGAGAATTTAAGTGGTACACCGTTTATGAGGGGAGGGTCAATGTGTGGGACTTTGTATTTCCTTGTGAAGAGGACAAGGTCGGTTTTTTGAGGGTTAACACCTAGTCCACACCGATTAGTCCATCTGGTGAGCTTATTTAAAGCGTTTTGTAAGAGTTCTTTTAGTATATTGGGATGTTTACCCGTTATTGCAATAGCAACATCGTCCGCATAGGCAAACACTCTGTATCCCTCTCTTTCTAGAGTAGTTAGTAATTCATTTATTACTAAATTCCAGAGGAGAGGGGATAGGACACCACCTTGTGGCGTACCTCTGCTGACACCCCTTTGTGTAGTAAAATCGCCCATTTTTGAATTGATAATCCTGCTTATCAGCATCTGATTGATCAATTCGCTGATCGACTTATCTACCTTCAGAGATGTCAATACACGTGCAATTGCAGATGTGTCGACATTGTTAAATGCACCTTCTATGTCTAAGAAGGCAACTAAGGTGTACTCTTTATGATGGAGGGAATATTCGATTGTACGTACTATACTATGTAGAGCCGTTTCAACTGATTTCCCTTTGTTGTAGGCATGTTGAGCCTTTGAAAGGAGGGACTTATCAATACTTTCCCTTAAGTAAATATCGATCAAACGCTCAAAAGTTTTGAGAAGGAATGATGATAAGCTGATGGGTCTTAAGTCTTTAGGGTTAACGTGACTGGATTTTCCAGCTTTTGGAATAAAGTAGCGGCTCAATAAAATTGTACATTATAAATTGTTTGTAACGTGATACCGAACAAGTATATTTTGGGAAAAATTCCAATAAACGGTTTTTTTGTAAATAAAAAAAAAAAAAAACTGAAAAAAAATAATTGTCACCTCGAATATTTTACGGACAACAAATTATTTTAACTCCAAAATAATTTAATGCAATGAAGACGAAGAATAACGTTTTTGACATCTTGAAAAATTTTGAGAAAACTCGAATTGACAATTTTTTTATAAAAAATAAAAACCTAAAAAAAAAAAAAAAACAATACTAAAACTTGGGAAACATTTACTTTCGACTGAAATATAAATATCTTTTTAAAAATTAAAAATATTTACTTCAAACTAATTTTATCTCACAGAAAATATTGTTTTCGACATTCAGTAATTTTTGTATAAAAATGAAACACTTTGTTTTTTTCATAAAAAATTAAAATCTACAAACATTAGTACGCAAAATTGGTAAAAATTAATATTCGATTTTCGATATCTTATAAATAAATGAAGGTATTAATTTCAAAATGATTTCATTATGTGCTAAATTTTCTTAAAAAAAAAAAAAAATCCGATCCAGAATTGGTAAAAATTGGGTTTCGACTAAAAATCTCGCTAAGAAAAATAGATTTAACAAAAAACTGATTAGAAATTAGAACGAAGAAAGATGTTGACTTCAAATAATTTATATGACACAAAATACTGTTGTGAAGATTTTGTTTAAGTTTAAAGCAATACAAATCGACAGGCATGATGGGAAGTTACCAGTGTCAGTGTGGGTCGCATCCCATCGTCTTACCTTCGCAGAAAAAAAAATGACTCCGTTTACTTTTGAAAAAGTTGAGAAATATTGAAAACTTATTCCAAAATGTTTGCTGTTAAGCTCAAACGACGGCATTGGACTAGAATGGGGAGGATTCTGTCCTGAACTATTTTGATGCATAGACGGTCTTGAGTGGTACGTTTTTGAGAATGTTGAACTTTCTTGAGATGTCCTTTACAATTTTGAAAAATGGCCTTAAAATTTCTCACGCTCTGGAGTTAAATAGAGATACATAAGTGAAAAGGATACGATACCAATTGATTCAACACCCAAGAAAAAAAATTGATTTTTACAAGCCAAAAATTAGAATTTTTTGAATTTTCTACTTATGCACTTGACTATAATGTTTTATAGAAATTCGAAGATATACTACATAATGTATATAAATTAAATAAAATCTTTGTAGGTCTTTTGTAAACTGCATATTTTCAGACGTTTCAAAGAACGGTGATACCATTATTGCATAATTTGGAACCACTGTTTTTAATTCTTTCCATCATAATAATACAAAACAAAAATATGTACTATCAAATTTAAGAAAATAAGCTTTTACATTATAGTTTCCATTTTTGCATCTAAATAATTTGCGTTTTTTAGTTTTTGATTGATTTTCTTGTTTTACAGCGATTTCCAAACTTTCCTGCCATTTTATAGTTTTTGATCGAGCCTTGGATCTGATAGATATTTCATGTTTCGAACGTTTTACTTTCGTAAGTTTTGTTCATACATTGTTAACCATTCTTTTTTTGAAACTTTTATTCCACACTTACTTTATTTCAGGATTTGCTCCAGAAACATCTGGGACCCTACTATGTAACTCGATTCTACAATTAAATTGCTCGAATTCGAAAAATTGGTACTATGTATCTTTTTGACTACTTTCAAACAAACGAGAATCGAATAGTTCTATTAGTATTCTTATGAACTTTCGAATAAACGAGGAGCTACGTAACTCGAAAGTAGAATTCAAAACTTTATTAAAAACTTTGTAGACTTTCGATTTTTGCTATGTTTTTAAGGAATTATTTTTGATGATTATTTTCTTAAATCATAAAAATTGAAAATTATAAAAAATGAAACAAAAAGTAATTTGTTTAAATAAAATTTATTGTAACAACAGCTTAAAAATAGTCTTATATTATTTCTAGGTTCTTAAGATCATACAGAAAACCATTCTTTCGACAGATTAACCCTTCAATAACTTAAGCTTAAGTTTCTTCAGTAACAACAACTTCAGTGATTCACTTGGCTCTTGTGGATTAACAATATCACTGTCTGGTAAATCACCGAAAATTCCTTCTTCAGATGGAGCAGCTGAGACCATTGCAATTGCGATGACACAACAAACCAAAAGTGTCTGAAATACCAATAAAAATATTTTTAGTTTTAGAAACCTAAGGTTACAAAAAATTTAAACTCACAATTAAGAAGAACTTCATGTTGAAAGGAAGATTTTTGTTTTTTTCTGAAGTGAATTGGTTGAAGTCAAATGTGTATCTGTTGGATTAATTTTTGATTCAGTGATTATTTATACAAATCTCATGCTTAATCTTATTATCTCAAGTTCACCAAACAAATTACCAACTTTTCGCATTCCTTTTCGTTTCTATATTCGTTGTTTTTTTTAATGTTTTTAATTCGTGGGATAGTTTTGGACAAAGATGATTATGTTAATTTTGTTTCGGTTGCCGGTAGAAGCAACATCATAAGGGAACTGCAAATTATTCATGTAGTTTATAGTATAGTGTTAATTTATAGTTTGAAGCTACAATAATTAAAACAAATTTAAGTATGTTCAAAGTTTTTACCATTAACAACAAATTATAAATATAATATTTATTTTATGAAAGAATAAATAGATTTAAATTAATTATATTATAAATTCATGCGTTTTTTTACAAAATACACAAGTTTAAAGCTTACAGATTCCACGTGCTTATAATTATATAACTAACAAATTTTGAAGGCTACAGTTTGTGTGTCAATAAAATACGATAAAAAAGTTCACCAGCTTCAAGTTCATATTATATAAGCAACGTCAAAGCCGTTAACACAAGGCTTTAAAAATAAAATCTGTCTAGCAAACATGAATATTAAATACCAGAATTTATTTGGACTGTCCTGATATGAAGGGTTTGAAGACACAACAAGTATTTAATAATAAAACAAACAAAAATTCATAAAACAAACATAGTTTTCATGTTATAAACAATAAATATACGATCAATGGCACAGCTTGTAGTGTTTGAATCGTTTGAATATTACAATAATATTTTTCAAATATTACCTAATTTTTTTTTTCAAATACATAATCTTATATTATTTCTTATTTATTTTACATGAAAAATTTCCATCAACTAAACACAATGAAGATGCATTTTTGTTTGACTGTTTGTCAGCATCCGAAAATACACCAATTACATCATATAAAGAGTGTTTTTTTAGATGTAAGGAACTTTGGAATGAAATGAAATAAAATATAAAAAGATAATCTTCTAGGATTATAATTTAAATATGATTTCTAGCATATGACTGCCACGGCGTTCTCGAATGTTGTCTAATCGGGGAGTTGCATCCTCTAAGAATTTTTTCAACATTTATGGCCGCATATCGAATCGGCAATAACGCGAAGAATGTTGTCCTCCAAGTCGTAAATCGTTTCAGGATTATCAGCATATAAAGGGTGATTTTTTAGCTATTATCTTCTTGGCAACACTGGTTTAAACAGCTGACGCACGTTTCGTGTTTTGTTTCACTGTCAAACATCTTCAGTTTGGTCTATAATTTAATCATGAATCGTCTTACAAACGAAAAACGCTTGCAAATTATTGAATTTTACTATCAAAATGCGTGCTCTGTTAAGAAAGTTCATCGCTCGCTTCTTCCATTTTTTGGTCAGTTAAATCGACCCACTGAAGCGACTATTCGGGCTATTGTGACTAAATTTCGCACCAAATTTATAAATTATAAACGAACAACGCTTGCAAATTATTGAATTTTATTAACAAAATGCGTGCTCTATTAAGAAAGTTCATCGCACGCTTCTTCCATTTTATGGTCAGTTACGTAAATATGGTCAGGGTACGCAAATAAGCAGAATTGTCGATTTACATTGCAAGCATTGCAAGAGCTACCAATGCATCCACAAAAAGTCACAGTTTGGTGCGGTTTATGGGCTGGTGGCATCACAGTGGTGAGCTCTTTCCGAAATTCTAACTTTTGTATGAAAATAAAAAGGCAGTCATTTTAAAGTGGAAAATTAATTAAAAAACCACTATCTCTCTATTTTATTTACGATCGACCGTCTCGGTCGAAATCTATCCAGTCTCTAATCTTCTTTTACATTTATTATTGGCTCTACATTCTCTTATACTCGTATCTTACCATATAGAAAACATCGAATGCAGAGTTGCCAGACTCATGCAGTTCGATACAGTCCCGGCGAAAACCTACGGTTTTCCACCCTTTCACATTTTATTTTACAATTCTATTCTAAAATATACATAAAAAAATATAACCCATAACATGAGGGTATATGACGCTGCTCTCATTAATGCTGCTCTTCGGTTGGCAGGATACATATCTTCTGTACTGGTCTCGTTAGCTGGCTGGTTGCTGTCTGGATCACCACATTGCGTATCAGACCATCTTTACTCGGAATCGTTCTAACAATGCGCCCCAGCGCCCACGCTGACGGCGGAAAGTTTTCACTCTTGATAATGCATAACTGTCCTTCTTTTACCTTATCTGTCTCTCTTCTCCATTTCTTTCTCTCTAACAGAGTAGTTAAATACTCTTCTTTCCATCTTGCCCAAAAATGCGACAACATTCTTTCTCTCTCTCTCCACACCTTCACTCCGTGAACATTCGGCATCTCATTGGTCACGAAGGGAAGTGGTAGCACTAAAGGCTCTCCCACCAGGAAATGTCCCGGCGTTAACGCGCGTAGATCGTTAGGATCGTCATTCAACGGTTGTAGGGGCCGTGAATTCAGAATCGCTTCTTCAAAGATGATGCGAATCGTAACGTAACTGTGAATGGTGAGCGCTACCGTGAGATGATATACAACTTTTTTTTGCCCAAAATTCAAGAGCTTGACTTGCATGACATGTGGTTTCAACACGCAACAATGGACTTATTGAGAGGCGAGTTCGGTGAACATTTTATTTCACGTTCGGGACCGGTCAATTGGCCGCCTAGATTGTGCGATTTAACGCCTTTAGACTATTTGTTGTGGGGCTATGTTAAAGCTTATGTCTATACAGACGACAAGCTCGCTTCAATTGACGCATTGGAAAACAACATTGAAGCATTTATTCGTGAGATACCGGCCGAAATGTTGGAAAGAGTATGCCAAAATTGGATTAAGTGGATGGACCATCTGAGGCGCAGTCAAGATCAACATTTGTATGAAATAATCTTCAAACATTAAATTATATGGACCGAAATTTCGATTCAAATAAAGATTTTATTTATTTTTCTGAATTGTATGTGTTTTTTTTTTGAAAAACTTATGATATGTTGAGCCATTCGTCATCGTGTCGAAACCACAGCTTCTAAAAAAGTAATCAAGGCTCTAAATCGGTCACCATTGACTGTGCTGTGACGTTCTCGCTGGAATCGTTTTTAAGGAAGTACGGACCAATTATTCTACCAACTCATGAAGCACACGAAACAGTGTCTCAACATACATCATCACTCCGAAATACCGTAGTCTGGTTTATTGACGTATCCATTCAAACCAAAAGTGAGCTTCATCGTCAAACAAAATTCGTTTATAAAAATTGGGATTGCAACCATTTCCGAAATAAAAAAACAATCTTATGGTATCAGTCTATTCATGTTTAAATATCACTTGACAGTTGACAAAACGGTCGCCAGTTAAAATAGTGTTGCCAAATTATAGTTCTTAACCTATAAAAACACCCGTTTGTATATTATATGTATATGAGTTTAACTCTCATCTTTGTGCTGGTGTTTCAACAACATTCGTAGAACTCTGTGGCAAAAGTCAATAAAAAGCTTTTAAAATGATTGGTGACAATAACATTAATAAAACAGTTACGCCCTTCAAAAATCGTCGTAAAGTTTCTTGCCTCACCCTTTTTTTCCGTTATTTTAACGGATTATACTCGAAGTAAAAGAACAAGTTTCATTATTTCACTTACACAGTTTAGGATGGTCTCTGATGTATTTACCTAAAACTGACAGCCATAATACCATCCATAGAAAGTGGCATTAAAGGTTTGGTTGGTTTTGCTTTAAGAACAGTAGACATTAACATTGCGTCTTAAAAGGTTTGAATTCTAAACGTTTGTTGATTCTTCATTATACTCGTAAAATGCTGTCAAGGTCTAAATTAGACGAGTTTATTAGACGCACGTCCAAAAAATAGGGTTGCGAGTGTTAAGAATATGAAAAACTAAAACTAATCAGTAGATACGAAGTTTCAGACAAAAGGACAATTATAAAATTATCAAAAACAGCATTTCTGAGACAAAACGGAGCAACATTTAATTATCAACAATTGC
Source organism: Eupeodes latifasciatus (assembly GCA_920104205.1). Lineage (NCBI taxonomy): Eukaryota > Metazoa > Arthropoda > Insecta > Diptera > Syrphidae > Eupeodes > Eupeodes latifasciatus. Next base: position 128,241,548 of record OV049926.1, on the reverse strand, counting down.
TTTCTAAAATTCAAAATATTTTGTTAAAAATGAGTTGCAATGTTAAAGAGATGTTTAGATGATTTTCTTTCCAAAATAAATATGTGTCGCAGGTAAATCCTAGAACAGAGATTGGGAAACAATTTTTTCTCATACAAAATGTTTCCCTTTACAAAGAGTTTTATTTTCCACGTAGGTACAATTTCTAAAAGTACAAAAACTGAGTTGATTTTCTTACAAATGTTTGAAGCTTTGAAAACTTGAAATCTAATCATTCCATCCATACAAAAAAACATATTAAATTTCTTCTATAATAATTTTTTATTGTAACAATATCTTAAAAATAGTTAACTTTAGTTTAGGTACACAAGTCATAAAATATAATTTTGATTGTACAATAGTTTAACCCTTCAATAACTTAAGCTTGAGTTTCTTGAGGAGCAACAATTTCAGTGATTCATTGGGTTCCTGTGGATTGGCAATATCACTGTCTGGCAAATCTCCAAAAATTCCTTCTTCGGACGGAGCAGCTGATACTACTGCCAACATAATAGCAAAGCAAACCAAAAGTGTCTGAAATAATAAAATGTGAATATATGTTTAGTTAAAAAACACAGAAGTTGAGTTTCAAAAAGTTTGACTTACAACTAAGAAGAATTTCATTTTTAAAAGATGATTGAGCTTTCTCTGAAGTGAGTTGGTTAAAGACAAATTTGTATCTGTTGGATTGAATTTCGATTGAGTGTATATTTATACGATATTTTGTACTCTACTAAGATATCAATCTTCAAGTTCACAAGTCAGACAAATTATTTAAATTTTGCGTATTCTTTTGCTTGTTTTTATTTTTGTTTTGATTACTATTTTTATATGAATAAAACTATGCATGTGTTGCTGATGATTTTGTTAAGTGTTGGACAAAGAAGATTATGTTAATTGTTTTTTTTTTTCTGTCAGAGACATCAACAGAAAAAAAAATGGAACAAATTATTCATAAAGTTTATATCATAAAAGTGTTAATTTATAGTTCAGATTTTCAACTGCAATTATTTAACAAATCTTTATGTTTATTTGTGAATTCATTTAATAAATCTATATTGGAAGTTTAAAATAAATAATTTAAAAAAATTAAACAACTTAAAATGTATTTCGGGCTGTACAATTTTTGCATTATTGGAGGTTAGTATTTCTGTGTTAATTATATGCGATCAAAAATGTCTGAGCTAGTTTAACAACTATTCGTTTTCATTCAATTCATTTGTATTCAATCCGTAGTCCGATTCGTTTGACGAGTGTGATTCAATTTAAACAGCTTGCGAAAAGTATCGAACTTCTTTTTGACTCGGATCGGTTTCGGTCTCATAAACATGAATGCGGTTCAAATGCATATTAAAGTGTCTTAGCGAAGCAGTCACAAATTTGTGTGTTAATTTCCTGAACATTTTGTTCCTTAACCTGTTAAGGTTTTTTTCAGACTAAACAGAAAGATTAATTTTATAACTTTTTCCCTTATCACAAATCGGATTTTTATTTTCAGTGCAGTGTTTTGAAATGTTTCAAACGTATTTTGGTGAACAATTGCACTTGAAAAATCGTATAGCAAAAGTATTAAAATTGTCTTTCAAAAAGTGACCCAATTAAATACAAAATTGTAAAAAATGAAAATAATTGAAATATTTCATTAATAATACAAAAAAACGATTTTTGATAAGGAACATGTACCCTTTCATTTTAAATCATAAGTGTAAGAAATGTATATTTTCAAAATACAACTTTCTTCTTTTTCGAAAGCAACTATGTTTAACTATTATTCCAGCCCCGACCTTATACAGAGCGTAAAATTACCCATAAGATTTTTCTCTCAAAGAAACCAAGCCTTGATTAAAAAAAACCCTTTATAGGATATATAAAAGGGGTTTTTCAATAGATATTGAAATGGAATAAAACAAGCTGTGTATGAGGTATTAACACAATTATTTTTTTATTTGAAAGGCGCATAATATATGCCATTAAGTGTGTAATATAACATCATTTAAATGCCCGCCTCGGCTTCTTACGGTGGCACGGATCCGAGTGGTCCAGTTTTCAATGACTCTTTCGCATAGATCCGGCTGAATTTGAGCGATGGCCTGAGTTATGTTCACCTTTAGGGCATCGGTTGATTGTGGTTTATTTCCATAGACCTGCGACTTCAAGAAACCCTACAGGAAAAAGTCTATCGGGTTCAAATCACATGACCTTGGTGGCCAATTCACATCACCACTGCGAGAGATAACCTTACCCTAAAATCGTTCATACAAAATGTCAATCGTGGCGTTTCCTGTGTGGCACGTAGCGCCGTCCTGCTGGAACCACATTTCGTCTAGGTCCATATGGTTCAATTTGGGCCATAAGAAATTAGTTATCATCATTATGTAGCGCTCGGTGTTGACGGTGACCGCCTCACTTACGTCGGGTGTAGGCCCAAGTCCCGATGCAAAATTCGACATGTTGAAGTCCGCGAAAGGCCGAGTTCTTGTGCACGGCGAAGAATAGACAGCCTCTGGTTCTGCTGTACACTTTCACGGACCGCGGCGATGTTCTCGGCCAATCTTGCGTTCCTTGAACGTCCGGGTGTTGGCTGAGTGTTTACTGAACCGGTCGTCTCAAATTTGGTCACCAAACTTTGAAGAGTCGACAGTGAAGGGCCACCACGTCTACCGTAAAATGGGCGCAATGAGCGAAACGTTTGCGTTAACGAACACTCAGTTTGATACTAAAGTTTTATCATTTGAACGTGCTGTTCAATCGTGTAACTTGCCCTGATTATTTGGCATAAACAACTGAATAATAAACAAAAGATCTGACAGATGTCGCCAAAACAAAATGGCCTCCACGGGGCCCCAAAATCTACCCTCACCAATTTAAAAACCCTTTGTAACGCCTTCCCCTGCAGACAGCAGATAAAATTAGCATTTTTGCCAACAGCGTGCTTGATTTAATAAGGGTGTAATATTTCGATGCCCACAACCTAGGAAGTTCACCATAGATCTTACTTACAGTTGAATTGATGTTCATATCCCAAAACAATGTATTTTAACATAACATACCAATTATCTTTGCAAAAAAACGAACAATTTAACGTAACGTACAAAATGTTAAACTCGAACTGAGTATAAGCTGGAAAAATAATTTAAATTCAAGGCTTTTTTGCTTATCATAATGCCCTTGTATTTTAGGAGATTCACATTGCTTACTAACCAGCGAAATATTTTTTCAAGCTCCTGAGTTTGTTAAGTATTTAGGAAGAATTTTTAATGAGAGTCTATTTATTTTTTTCTATTATTCAGACTACAGCTTCATTGGTTTTCCGTGGCAATTGTAAATGTTAATTTCTTGTTTGCATTTTGGGGCACGCATTAAGGTTCGTCCACACCAAAGAAACATTTCAGGAAATATTTATTAGAAAACGTTTCTGAAATATTTCCAATTTGTTTTTAAAAAACGTTGCAGTTTTGTACGTGAAAATGGAGTATTAAACAAGCAGCACATATTGTGTATGCACAGTTTTCATCAGTCAAAAAGGACAGCTTTTAAGCAGCTGAATAAATAATTAAGCGATTCTTAAAAGTCATTCATTTATATAAAAGAAGAAAACAAGAGGTCCTAAGATCGAACCCTCAGGAACTCCTCTAAAAAGCTTGTTTTCTATCTAAGAAGATAATTAGACAGCAAATTAACCGCTGAGGATGATAAGCCATAAAACTATGAGAGTTTTAAGTACATATTAGCATAGTCTACAGAACGAACCCTGTTTTGAATTTAACCAAAAAGTAAAATATATATTACGTATTTAACACATTTTCTGTAATCTTATATTTATACTTCCACGACTAAAACTGACATTATACCGACTCGGAGCTCGTGTTGAAGATAATATTTGTTATTTAGTATTAAAGAAATATCTATTAAAACAAGGCTATGAGGATAAGGGGGAAGTGTAGTTTTATCTTAAGAAAGATGAAATCAAACGCAGTAACTCGAACAACTTCTTTCATTTGCTTCAAAATTTTCAAATGGAAAGGTGCCGCGCCTCAAATTCAGTACAAACAACTTTTTTTAGAGATTTTAACTCTAACCACATTTTAAAACTTCAAGCTAACTAATTCTCTCCAAGAGCCAAGATTTAAAAAAATGAAATTTAAACTAACTGTCTAGTTCTCAAAATGTATTTAATTCCTGAAAATATTGTAAGATTGTAATTTAAAATGTTTCAAAATTTTAATATTACACTTAAATTAATTTGGTTAACAATGTACTGTTTTCCAATGCATACAAATTTATACCTTTTCAATTAAAAACAATTGTTATCTTAAACGCTTAAGAAAAGAAGTGTGGTCGGTAACCCTTTTGAACTTTTACTCTTTTAAATACCTCTTGATCATTCAAAAGATGATATTTTCTACAGTTAAAAGCTGAAAGATTTAAAGGATTTCAAAGTTATCGGTCATGATAACTTCGTATCGAACACTGAATAAAATCATTCATTCGTCATTGTTTAAATAAAAGTCCTAATTTTCTTAATATTATTTTTTTTATTGTAACAATAACTTAAAATTATTTAATTAATGTGTAGGTAGGTACATAAGACATAATTATATATTTTATCCTTTATACAGCTTAACCCTTCAACAACTTGAGCTTGAGTTTCTTGAGGAGCAACAATTTCAGTGATTCGCTAGGTTCCTGTGGATTGACAATATCACTGTCGGGTAAATCTCCGAAAATTCCCTCCTCAGAAGGAGCAGCCCAGACCATTGCGAATGCAACGACACAACAAACCAAAAGTGTCTGAAAATAAAAATACATTTTTTTTTAAATAAATGTTAAGTTGAAGACGCAAAAGTTTAATTTTCAAACTTACAATCAATAAGAATTTCATGTTGAAAGAAAGATTTTTGGATTTTCTGATGTGAATTGATTAGAGTCAAATGTGTTTCTGTTGGCTTAAATATCGATTCAGCGAATATTTATACAAATCTTATACTCAGATATCAATCCCCAAGTTCACGAGTCAAACGAATTAATTTATTATTTTGGCGTTTTTTTTTTTTTTTGTTTGTTTATTAAATTTTGTATACTTTGTTAGAGTTGATTTTTTGTCTTCGAAATAAAGTTAATAATGTACATTTATTTGTTTATAATTTGTAACAAATTATATCATTTGGGAAGCAATTATTTATAAATTCACAAAAGTGTTAAATCTGCAATAATTAAATTGAAAAATGATTTTTTTGAATAGATATTCATTTTATTTTATTTATTCATTTTTAAAGCTACTTATTATATAAAGTTATTAATCCTATTGATTCAAAATATGTTTTGACATATAAGAGTCAATTTTATAAACGGAAATAGGCCATATTTGAAAAAAGGCAAAAATAAAAAAAAATGATCGTGGATTTTGAGACCTAATTAACTTTATTGAATTTACTTAATGGTTCCGCAATATAAAATTAAGTTTTATTTAAGTCTTTAAGTTATACATACAAATACATTAGTTAAACAAAGTAACGGAACAACATTTGTCAAATTATTAGCGTATTTTTTAATGCTGATTGAAGTTACTGGATTTCCAAATTCTGTGTGCACAAAATTCTGTTTGGTCAGAATTATGTAGGGTAGGAGAAAATTTTGTATTTAAAAATTCTGGTTGGTCAAAGTTCTGTATTTATAAATGCTGTAAATAGTCTGAAAAAGAATGTACACTTGTACAGCATTTTGAGCGTATAATGTTTAAACCAAAATATTTTTGAGAATAAGGTATCATCACATTTTTTCATTAACTCTCCTTTGCAAAATTTTTCATGACAGTGAAACGTGAAAAACGTGAATATTGTAACTTTTTAAGTTTTAAGTGATATTTTTTAGGAATATATCAATGTTTTGACTTTTGTTTTCCACTAGATAGTATTTTTGTAAATTATTTGTATAATATTTGTTGCATGCATTTAATGTTTTGTAGTATTTATCATATTTTAAATGACTTTTTATTGCATTCCGCTACATTTGTTCTATTTTTCAAAAAAGTAATACATTAAATCAAGTTCTGCTTTATTTTTCTATAAATAAAGGGTTTTTCAATTGGCACAGGTCGATTTTGGCACCCCGTGTCGGTCATTTTGTTTTGGTGACATCTGTCAAATCTTTTGTTTAATATTCAGTTGTTTAGTTTATGCCAAATCATCATGGCAGGTTACACGATTGAACAGCACGTTCAAATGATAAAACTTTATTATCAAAATGAGTGTTCGTTAACGCAAACGTTGCGCGCATTACGCCCATTATACGGTAAACGCGGTGGCCCTCCACAGTCGACTCTTTAACGGTTGGTGGCCAAATTTGAAACGACCGGTTCAGTAAACAATCAGCCAATACCCATACGTTCAAGGAACGCAGATCGAATTTTGCGTCAGGACTTGGGCCTACACCCGTACAAGATCCAACTGACTCAGGAGCTCAAAGTTCATGATTATAGACAACGTCACAGTGGGGCAGAACCACGAAAAGTTGGCAATAAATCAACCAACAGGGCTAGGAAGCTGAAATTTGGCACAAATTCTACTTATGCCAATGTCAAAGCATAGTCAAAGTTTCTAATGACTATGCCCATTTTTGGGGTTACCACCCATACAAAAAAGTTTTCAGATTTCGAAATTTACATAAACGGCTCCAAAATGTTAATAAGACTTTTTGTATTATTTTATTATTATTATTATTATAAGCTTTTATTTGCCATTTTTGATTTTTTGTACAATATTTATTTACATTTTTGTTTACATTTTCTGTTTCTTTTGAATTAATTACTACATATATAAAATTGACATAATTTTTTTTTCTTTTTTTTTTTTTTTTTTAATCAACTTGAATATGTAAGCAAAGTTTGAATAAATAAATGGATGCGTGTCACAATTCTATGATCTGGCATAAGCCTCCCCCAATGTTGCCCAGAGATCTCTATCTTTTGCGTCATTGTACCAACTTTGTCTTTCTTTAAGCAAATCGTCTGCCCATCTTTTCTTCGGTCGTCCAATTGGTCTTCTGCTTTCTGGTGGTGTCCATTTTGTAATGATTTTTGTCCATCTTTGGTCCTGTATTCTAGATATATGTCCTGCCCAATTCCATTTAAGGAGTTTTGCTCGTTCAACCACGTCCGTTAAACCAGTTCTTCGTCTTATTTCTCTATTTCTCACTCTCTGGCTTATTCGTAGGTTAAGTAGTTTTCTTTCCATCTTGGTTTGGCATATTCTTATTTTGTCAAGTAAACTTGAAGTCAAGGATATAGTCTGTAACCCATACGTCATAACAGGAAGAATAGCAGAGTCTAGTATATATTTTCGTGTTTCGTCCCTTAGATTTGATTGTAATATTTGTTTTAGACTCCAAAATTGTTTCCAACTATTGGTAATGCGTCTAGAAACTTCTTTTTTCTCTTGGTTAATGAATGACTTAGTCTGTCCTAGATAAGTATAGTCTTCTACATATTCTATGTGTTCGTTATCCAGCATTATGTCATCTTTAATATGGTAAGTCATTATCTTAGTTTTTGACTTATTGATATGAAGTCCAACTTTCTTGCATTCATTTGTCAATTCTATGAGCATATTTTGTATTTGTCCGGAAGTTGATGAGATGAGAACTATGTCATCAGCGAATCTAAGGTTGCTCAAATATTGTCCCCAAATATTTATTCCATATCTATTGTCCCAGTTTAGTTTCTTGAATATTTCTTCCAGTACCGCAGAGAATAATGGTGGTGACATTGGATCCCCCTGTCTTACGCCTCTCTTTATTTTTATTTCTCTTCCTATTTTTTCGGTTTTTATTTTCGCCACGCTGTCTGTATATATATTTTTCATCGTCCTTATAAAGATAGGATGAATTCCTTGGTTTGTCAGCGCTGTCCATATTTCGTCATGTTCTACTGAGTCGAATGCTTTACTGAAGTCAATATATAAAAGATACAAAGGTTTTTCAAATTCGTTAGTTTTTTCAATGAGTTGGTTCATTGTTTGCAGATGGTCTGTTGTTGAAAAACCTTCTCGGAATCCTGCTTGTTCTCTTGGCTGATTTCTGTTTAATGTGTCCTTAATTTTTGTATACATTACTTTGGAGAACAGTTTATATATCATAGAAATGTTGCTTATTGGTCTGTAGTTATTTATGTCATCTTTATTTCCTTTTTTGTGGATAAGCGTAATTGTAGCTTGTTTCCATTGTCTTGGAATCTGCTGTCTTATAAGTACGTCATTAAAAATCGTGGTCAAGACTGTAGAAATTGGTTGTTTTCCATATTTGAGCATTTCTGTTACAATACCGTCATTTCCTGTACACTTATCTGTCTTTAGATCGTCAATTGCTTGTTCAATATCTGTTTTTGTAAAAAGTGTAATAGTATTTAAGTTGGAGTAACTGTCCGCCATCGATATATTATTATCTTTTATTTCTTTTGACGATTTGAAGAGTTCTTCGAAAAACTTGGTAGCAGACTCATTTATATCTCTCCTATTAATAGCGTTGTTATTTTTGTTCTTAATTGATGTTATCCACTCTTTTCCGTCGTCAAGAAATGATTTTGTCATTTTAATAGATTTTGTGTTGCTTAATATATCTTTTATCATTGTTTCATTATATGTTTGGATATCATTTTTCGCATCTTCTTTTATGGTTTTCCGAAGGTATCTTAGTTCATTTTTTTCATGGTCTGATAAGTTGTCCTTGTTTCGTAGATTATCTCTTCTGGTTATCAGCGCTTTAGTGTAATCGGTTAATTTATCAGGTTTTGGAGTAACAGCAGTCATGATTGAAACTTTCGCCGAGTTCTTTATTATCTGTTCTAATGAATCATATGTATTTTGAAAGTTTTCGTTTATTCTATTTGTAGTTATATTAAGTCTTATTTCTTTCTTAAGCATGTCATTATATTTTTCAATATTTTCGGTTGGTATCATTCTAGGAATACTGAGTGTTTGTTTGTTTCTTTTCAACGTATTATGGTCCACTTTTATTTTTGCTCTTACTAGCCTATGGTCACTATCAAAGTTAAAATTATTCAATACGGAGATGTCATTAATAGTTTTTAATTTATTTGTTAGAACTAAGTCAATTTCGTTCTTTGTTATCCCATTCGGGTGAATCCAGGTCCATTTTCGTGTTTCTCTCTTTTTGAAGAAAGAATTTGCAAATCTGAGATTCGTCTCTTCCAGCCACTTTATAAGTAGGTCTCCTCTTTTGTTTCTTCGTCCGTATCCAAATGGTCCCATTACTTCTTCATCATTGTCAATCTGTTTCCCTAACTTGGTGTTGAAATCTCCTATAACATACATTATCTCCGTTTTTGTTTCATTATATACTTTGTCCAATAGATTGTAGAAATTCGAAATTTCTTCGTCAGTTGCTGTTTTGGTCGGGGCATAAACCTGAATTATCGTCATTTTTGTGTTTTGTATTTTTAAACATAGGCTACAAATCCTTTCACTAAAAAATCGTACATTTATTATTCTGTCCTTTAAACTCTTTTTGATGAGAAATCCAACTCCATGCAAGCCTTTGGTCTCACCAATGTAACAGAATATATCATTCTGGTTTTCAATTATGTTTTGTCCAAAAATTCTTAGCTCGGATAGTCCCAGTATATCCCAGTTGATAGTTGATAATGCTAGTCTTAGTTCTGATTGTTTTGCTTCTGTAGCTAATGTTCTTACATTGTATGTACAAATGTCTAGAGTGTTTTTGGATTGGTCTTGGTTTGATGGGTAGTTTGGAGGGAATTGGCCGTCATTCCCCACGATGGCTAATCGGCTTGGGGTAGAGTCTTTATTATTCAAAATTTGCTTCTTTTGTTGCTAGTTGTTGTGTTGGTCACTGTTCATATTATTAATTTCTTTTTGGTTTGATTGTAGAAATCTATGAATGCTGTTGTTTCTTATTTTGTTATGTTTGTCATTTTGGACTTTTTCATTTGTTTTCGGTCTTTTCAATTTGGTCGAACATGTTGGTTCATTTTCATTTGCATTTGGATCGTTGTCATATTGTCGATTTCTTTTAGGCATTCGTTGTTTTTTCTTCTCAATGTCGTTTCCTGATGTCATTTTTTGATTATTTAGATTTTTGGAAAATGGTTTATTTTCTTGGACTGTCTTATTAAAATCTTCTTTTATGTAGTCTTCTTTTATGTATATGATGTCCTCTTTATAATGTCTCAGTTTAGTTTTGTTTTTCATTATAGTATCTTTTTTTATTTTTGTATTATAAGTAATTATTATTCTAGGTGTTTTCTAATTAATTGTAATGTAATTACTTCTATAAAAATTAAAAAAAAGGTTGCCACTTTTGAGATTTTTTTATGTTTGGTTTGTATTATTATTGTTACTAACTTCTTAATTCTTAAACACATTTATAATTACAAATATACAATATAGATGTTGTAGTTTTTTTAGGGAGCTTTTGCATACTTGTCAAAACTGGGTCTGATGATAGTAAACAAAAATTAAAACAATTCAGCCGCAATACTCGTACTTCTAGGAATGTACATCAGTTTAACCTTGAGCTCAATTTCGGACGTACTGTCAAGTATAGAGATTCTTTTTTTAACCGCACATCAAGAATGTGGAATGCTTTACCCAGCTCTGTTTTTCCCTATCATTTTGATATTCAAAACTTTAAGACCAATGTGCATCGGTATCTCCTCTTTAATCCTTCCTATTTTCCTAAAACTTGCACTGTGTTTAAACTTTAAACATGTTAAGGGTATTAATAACCCCTTGTGTGCCCGTTCATTATAAAAAAAAATAAAATGTCTGCATAAATGTCTCTATTATTTTTCCTTGAATAATGCTCCCTATATTTTTTAAAATCTTTATTCCGGTCTTCTTGCGCTTCTTCACTGAGTTGCCCAATAGGTAATGAAGCATATGAAATTATCTCGTTCCCATGAATTAAATACAATACTAGGGATATTTTGAAACAAAATATTTTGCTGTTTTATGAGAAAAATGTTTAAATTTCAAAGAATTAACTTCATGGCCACATGACACAACTATCATTATGGTATGTATTTTTTTAATTAAAAGTAAATCAATTTAAGTAATTTCAGCTGAAATTTTAGCGTTTACGAAAAATCTTCTGTCCGTATTTCCATCATTGGAATTTCCGAATCCAGGCTTTGGTTTGTCCACGATTAAACTTAAACGCTCTCGAAACCAGTGTTGCCAGAAAATATTTACTGAAATCGGGAGATTTCCACATTAGAAATCGGTGTAAATCGGGGTAATTTGTTAAACCCTACAGCTCATGACAAAGATAAGCTTTCTGTCAATTTTTTCTGAATGTTCTTTTTTTAGAATGTGTTTTTCATTAACTATGAAAATAAATTCAGATTTCCTATTACAAAAAATAAAAAACTTTTTGTTTCATTTGTATCATGACTTATTTTGTTTCATTTAAATTAATTATAATAACTAATAAGTAATATTGCTTGGTTACATTAAAATTAAACATTTTTATTTTGGAGGTGCTGAATACGTTATTTAATAAGAAAGAATTGATATTTTTTTGTTTTAATATGCTTTTTAATTAAAATTCATATTCTTTGAACACAAAACGTAAAACTTAATAATAAATATTTCCCTTGTTATATTAAATTTACAGTCTTTTATGGGGCATTGACTTACAAGAAACTTAATTATTTAGTGCTTATAGCACCTAGCTAGCTTAGAAATGAAAAAAGTAATATGTACTATGTAAGCTAACAAATACTCCAAGGATTCAAGTTTCTTATAAACCAACGGCTTAGGTACATAAGTATCTTAATTTGTATTATTTTTAAATATATTTATTTTGCTTGAATTTTTTTAACAAATCATCAGACACTTTTAAGTTTAAACAATTTCAATCTTTGAACTTCAGGTAATCCTTAGAAAGTAATATTCCTTGTAAAGTATCAACATCTAGCCTATTTCTTAATTTCGTTTTATTCAAATTTATTTGCGAAAAAGTTCTCCACGTTAGCGGATGAATTCGGTAACGATAATACCGATGAAATCAATCGAGCCATCAATGGAAAAGCTAAAGTTTGATTGCACTTTTTGATTGAGCACACAATCTTAATGAATCAATTTGTTTATTTACGGTCTTTTTAAGTTCCAATAAGGTCAAAGCTTTAAACAATTTATTTTTAAAATCAAATCTTTTGAATATTTGTTCGCATAGTTCGACGTAGAAACTTATACAGTTATTTTTAAATCGTTCGACTTCACAACTTGCAATAAGATTTTTTTCCGATTGTAAATTAACGTCGCTGCCGCGATATAAATTATCATTACTTATTATATTGTATGGACATTTGAAATTAATATTTTCAATAGCCGTTGCCCTTAGATAAGCCGACTTAATGAAACAAACTAAAATTGCTAGTACTAAAGTTTTAATTTCACTGTATAGCTTGTGAATCTGTGGATCTTCGCTTTGAAAAAGTCGGTTCAATTTATTAAGTTGAGGAAGAGCAAAGCTTAAGAATTTTAGATATAATTCATTTAAAGGATCTTGTAGATACATTGAAATTACTTATCACTTTCGAGATTATCTATATTTGCTTCAAAGGCGAAGTATATCTTAAGGGGTTCATACAATTCTAATTTTCTGGAAACAACGCATTCCAATGATAACCAACGAGTCTGCGACAGATGGAGAAGTTTATATGGCTTGTATTCCAATAATTTTAGAATATCTTGATATTTTGCACATTTTTTAGACTATTTTGAATATAGTTGTAAATATCCCGACACATTGTTTCAACAATTGGAGGAAGTTTTACCCCTTGAACAGAATGAGATGCAGCTGTAGCTAAAAAAATCGCTGTAGTATAAGCTGTCAATAAAAACGCTCACTAATGTAGCAAAGGTCGCCCACAATGGTGCAGCGCATCGGGCATGTTCAACGCATATGAAATTTATATTTGAACTGAATTTGCATGATAGCATACTATAAAAAAGTTACAAAACCAGACAAAATTCTCAAATGCATTGAACGTTCCCAAAAAAAAGTGAAAAGTCAAAGAATGAAATGGGTTTCCCCCATCTGTCATCTCAAATGCAGCTTGTAGCGCCGCCAAAAGTTAAAGTTGAGTCAACTTGCGCTGCAGCTACAGCTACAGCTACAGCTTCTCATTGTGTCGATGTATAGTATTTTCGTATCTTTAAACTTTGACAGTGCTACAGGCAACAGCTACAGCTACACCATTGTGTTCAAGGGGTTAAGCAGGCGTAAGATGCACAGAGGGCAAATGAATGGCAGACACATTTAAAAACTACTAGATTTGGGCAGTCACCCTTTAGCAAAGAAGCAACCGAATTTTTACTGCGAGTCATATTATTTGCTCCATCCGCCGCAAACCCAATTAATTGTTTTTTATAATCAATATTCTTTGCAATAAAGTTGGTTATAATTTGCGAATGCAATGTTTTTGCATCCGCAGCAATAACTCTCGAGAGATCAAAATAAAAATCATAAATTTTAAAATTAATACATATTCTTACCACCGTGCTTAAGATTTTTGTTGCTGATAAGTCAGTTGATAATTAATAAATTAATTAAAAAGTACTCAAATTTTTAGTAGATACAATTATAAATTGTGTAAATTTCAGAGATGAAAATACATTAACCCTTTCGGTACGAGAGTGGTACAGAACAAAGAATATTTATATGTAAACGTCCCACTTCCGTCCCGAAAGGATTAAAATACTTTTTTATATAAAACATCAAAAATCGGGGAAAAGTGTCATAATTAGATCAAAAATCGGTGTATCGTAAATAGGTCTAAAAATCGGGAGAATTACGATAAATCGGTGTTTCTGGCAACACTGCTCGAAACACTTTTGTTTCATTAACTATTTTCTTATGTTCTTCTCCCCTAATTTGCCATTTTTGTATTTTTAATTGGTATGAGAGATGAAGAAGACATTCCAAAAACCGGATCCATCCATGCAACTCGGATAAACCAAATTGTAAATGCTCCGTTTTTACTGATCTTTGTATCATTTCTTCTACAAGATTAAATTCTTTTCTTTTCCAATCCTTGGCAACCTGACGTCCTCATTTAATTGTAAATGTATTTTCTCGTTACCGATAACGTTTTGGATGTTATTCGGCCTAAGAAGTTTTAAAAATATTATAACTCTGGCCAAAAACATGTATTTTCAAAACATGACGTCACCAAGAAAAACGAACGCTACACACAGGGGAGGAAAATGTAGCAAGAAAATTTAACATATTCTGAAAGAAGACAAACCACAGGACAAAATGACGTATAGATCACATTGGGATGCCACGGGAAACACAACTTTCCTTTTTTTTCATTTTTAACTACAAATTAAAACAACAATAACATATTTTTCTCAAAAAAGTTAACATATAAAAATGCAACTGAGCTTACTGATTCCATTACAAAAAGATTTAATTTGATACACCTAATAAATAAAAAAAAAGTGGTAAAAAGAGGTCTGCACTCGACGCAAAACGTTAACTTGCTCTTCAATTGTGACGATCTCCACTAGATCACGTGATGCAAATAAACTTTTTATGTCTCATTTCTAATTCTCTGTTATATTTCGGAGAAAAATAGAACGGTTATTTAAAATAAAGCTCAACTTCATAATTTGAATATATGCCAGCTTTATTGGATTTTGCCCCATTGTGGTCGTTTGTTCGCTGACAGGGATTTTTCCTGTGGGGTTTCTTGAAGTCGCAGGTCTATGCTAATAAACTACAATCGACCGATGCCCCAATGGTGAACATAACACAGGCCATCGCTCAAATTGAAGAAGGAAGAGTCATTGAAAATTGGACCACTCGGATCCGTGCCACCGTAAGAATAAGAAGCCGAGGCGGCCATTTTAATGATGTCATATTCCACACTTAATGTCAAACATGCGCCTTTCAAAAAAAAAAATAATTTTGTTAATACCTCACACACAGCTTGATTTATTCCATTTCAATATCTACCCGCCCTTATTGAAAAACCCTTTAGTTAACAAAAAAAAAGAGAACTTTTAAAACACACTTTGTAAGAATAAATTATTTAACTATATGCATACATACATGTACTACTTTACAGAGTTTTGTTCATACAAAATATTTGTTACAGTATTCTAAGTTTGCAATATTTTGAAGTACATAATTTAAGGTATACACAATTATGACCAAACATACAGAATGTTGCTCATACATTATTTTAAAAAAAAGATTTTCGATACGATCCCGCGCATATTTTTATTAAAAACTTAGAGTAAAATCTTAATTAAGACTCTGATTCTAATTTTTGATTCTTTTTGTAGACAAGAAGAATGAGTGTAGAAAACTCAGACAAATTTGTAAAAGAGTTTTTTTTTTAATAATTAAATCAGCTTTATTTGAAAAAGTTTTTGGTTTTATCTGATTCTTTTTTGGTAAGCTATTGTGCAACTTTAATAGAATAACAACTTTTTGCATAAAAGTTAGTCCTACATTTTAAGACATGTTTGGAAAGCTTAGCTTACATTTCCTCGAAAAGAAAGTAAGACTCTTAAAAGCTTATGTTTAGCATTTAATGTAATTTTGATTTTTTGAAAATCATCATAACTTTTTTATGAATGAAGTACATTTTGGGTTACAAAATTTGGTTTCCAAAAACATCTGCATGTGTTTTAAGAAATACCAGTTCTTACAGCGAAAATGTTTGTGTAAATATTTGTATAGGAAATTAAATAGCTAATATACAAATTTTCATCACAATAACTGCTGTTTTCATCTAATCTAAGGTTTCATAAAGATATTTCAATATATAGAAACATATAGAAGTATTCTAATGAAAAATATTTCAAAACAATTTAATTCTTAAAAATTTGTTACATTGAAGTTGAAAAAAAAATTAAAATTTAGTATATTTTTCGTTTCTGACATATTTTTACCACTCGATAGATGATTTAAGACTGTTTCTTTGTTAAGTAGTTCTAAGATTGTTGAAATTTTGATAATATTTAATTTAACTAATGTTTTTTGAGTACAGAATCTTTTTATTCTTAATACAAAAAAGTCGTTGCCAGATAATAAATACTTTTAAATAAAGGACTTTATTATGAAAAATATGTCAGAAAATAACTAAAATCAAATATTGATTCAAATAAATAACTTTGCAAAATCAAACAAACGTGTTTTTTTTTCTTAATTAATTTTTATTTTATAACAATAATAATAATTTAAAAATAGTTAATCAACGTGAAGGTACACAAGGTAAAAAATTTAAATTTTTAAATGATTTAACCTTTTAACAGTTTAAGCTTGAGTTTCTTGAGAAGCAACAATTTCAGTGACTCGCTTGGTTCCTGTGGATTGACAATATCACTGTCGGGTAAATCTCCGAAAATTCCCTCCTCAGAAGGAGCAGCCGAGACCATTGCGAATGCAACGACACAACAAACCAAAAGTGTCTGAAAATAAAAATACATTTTTTTTAAATAAATGTTAAGTTAAAGACGCAAAACTTTAATTTTCAAACTTACAATCAATAAGAATTTCATGTTGAAAGAAAGATTTTTGGATTTTCTGATGTGAATTGATTAGAGTCAAATGTGTTTCTGTTGGCTTAAATATCGATTGAGCGAATATTTATACAAATCTTATACTCAGATATCAATCCCCAAGTTCACGAGTCAAACGAATTAATTTATTATTTTGGCGTATTTTGTGCGTGTTGTTTTTTTTTTTGTTTGTTTATTAAATTTTGTATACTTTGTTAGAGTTGATTTTTGTCTTCCAAATAAAGTTAATAATGTAAATTTATTTGTTTATAATTTGTAAAAAATTATATCATTTGGGAAGCAATTATTTATAAATTCACAAAAGTGTTAAATCTTCAATAATTAAATTGAAAAATGATTTTTTTGAATTTCATTTTATTTTATTTATTTATTTTTAAATCTGCTAATTATATAATGTTTAATAATCCTAATAACTTAAAATATATTTTGACACATGCGAGTCGATTTTATAAACGGAAATAGACCAATTTGAAAAAGGCAAAAAAAAATGTCTAAGATTTTTCGTAGAAGTACTGAGATAATTTGAGTAAATAACTATGTATGTATATTAAATTTCTTTAATGATTTCCCAATACAAAATTAAGTTTTATTTAAGTCTTTAGGTTAAAACATCAGAAATAGCAAGTTGAGGAACAAACAAAGTAACGGAACAACATTTGTCAAGTTATTTTTGGTTTGTTTTTATTAGGTGGGGCAACAGTCCGTTGAGAACTAGGGCCTAGTGACTTAAAACTCTCAACCATTCCTGTGTGCAAGTACTGTTGTCAAGGATGGAGGGGACCTACAGTTTTAAGCCGAATCCGAACAGCTAATGTGAGAAAGCACTTTTCGTGACAAGAATCACTCTTGGAGAAATGGTCAATTCCTCGCAAGAGGCAATACCCGTGAAAAAAACTTTAGATGACACAGGCAGGGATTGAACCCAAGACCTGTGGCATGACAGTCCAACGCACTAACCATCATGTCAAGTTATTAGTGTGTTTTTTTAAGAGCCGTTTTTTGCTACTGTATTTCCAAATTCTGTGTGCACAAAATTCTGTTTGGTCAGAATTATGTACGGTAGGAGAAAATTCTGTATTTAAAAATTCTGGTTGGTCAAAGTTCTGTATTTATAAATGCTGTAAATAGTCTGTAGTACCCGTAGCGTGATGGTTAGTGCGTTGGACTGTCATGCAAGGGGTCTTGGGTTCAATCCCTGCCTGTGCCACCTAACTTTTTTCACCTGTACTGCCTCTTGCGTGGAATTGACAAATCCTCCAAGAGTAATTCTTGTCATGCAAAGTGCTTTCTCAAATTAGCCGTTCGGATTCGGCATATAAACTGTAGGTCCCTTCCATCTCTGACAACATTACTCGCACACAGGAATGGTTGAGAGTTGTAAGTCACTAGGCCCTGGTTCCTCATGGACTGTTGCGCCACCTAATTTAATTTAATTTATAAATAGTCTGAATGTACAGCATTTTGAAAGTATAATATTTAAAACGAAATATTTTTAAGAAAAAGTAATCAGTACACTTTTTCACTAACTCTCTTGGCAAAAAATTTCATGACAGTAACATGTATTAATATTGTTTGAAAAACGTGAGTCTTTTATAGTATTTATCATCTTTTAAATGACTTTTTATTGCATTCTGCTACAACATTTGTTCTATTGTTCAAAAAAGTAATACATTAAATAAAGTTCAAGCGGGTAGATTTTGGCGCCCCGGGGTTAGCCATTTTGTTTTGGTGACATCTGTCAAATCTTTTGTTTATTATTATTATTCAGTTGTTTATGCCAAATCATCATGGCAAATTAAACGATTTAACAGCACGTTCAAATGATGAAACTTTATTATCAAATTAATGTTCTTTAACGCAACGCAGACGTGGTGGCCCTTCACAGTCGACTCTTCAACGTTTGGTGGCCAAATTTGATACGACCGGTTCAGTAAACAATCAGCCAACACCAGTACGTTCAAGGAACGCAAGATCGGCCGAGAACATTGCCGATGTCCGTAAAAGTGTACAACAGAACCTGAGACAGTCTATTCCTCGCCGTGCACAAGAACTCGGTCTTTCACAGACTTCAACTTAGCGAATTTTGCGTCGGGACTTGGGCCTACACCCGTACAAGATCCAATTGACTCATGAGCTCAAAGTTCATGACCATAGATAGCGCCGTTTGTTCTGGGGTTTCGAATCGTTTGGAAGAGGATTAGAATTTTGGCCGAAAAATCATCTTTAGTGACGAGGCGCATTTTTGAATGAATGGCTGTGATAACAAGCAAAATTGCCGTATATGAGACGACATCAACCCACGCGAGGCTCACCAGGTGATGATGCATCCTCAAAAAGTTACCGTTTGGTGTGGATTTCGGGCCGGTGCGGCGGCGGCGTAATTGGTCCGTACCTTTTTTGAAAACGACGTAAGTGAGGCGGTCACCGTCAACAGCGAGCAAATAAACCACAATCGACCGATGCCCTAAAGGTGAACATAACACAGGCCGTCGCTCAAATTCAGCCGGATCTATGCGGAAGAGTAATTGAAAATTGGACCACTCGGATCCGTGCCACCGTAAGAAGCCGAGGCGGGGATTTGAATGATGTCATATTACACAAATAATGGTATACAAAAAAATAATTGTGTTAAAACCTCACACACAGCTTGTTTAATTCCATTTCAGCATCTACCCACCCTTGTAGAAAAACCCTTTAGTTAAAAAAAAAACAGAACTATTAAAACACACTTTGTAAGGATACATTATTTAACTAAATACATACATGTACTACTTTACAGTGTTTTGTTCATACAAAATATTTGTATACAGTATTTTAAGTTAACAGTATTTTGAAGTACAGAATTTAAGGTATATATAATTATGACCAAACATAAAGAATGTTGCTCATACATCATTTTGAAAAAAAGATTCTCGATACGATCCCATATTTTTATTAAAAACTTAGAGTAAAATCTAAATAAATTTTAAAGACTCTAATTCTAATTTTTGATTCTTTTTGTAGACAAGAAGAATGAGTGTAGAAAACTCAGACAAATTTGTAAAAGAGTTTTTTTTTTTTTTTTAATAATTAAATCAGCTTTATTTTAAAAAGTTTTTGATTTTATCTGATTCTTTTTTGGTAAGCTATTGTGTAACTTTAATAGAATAACAACTTTTTGCATAATTGTTGACTCAAATGTAGCTTCCAATAGCGACTCCGTTACAGGAACTATAATAAATAACTCCATCATCAAAGCCGTCTCGAAACCAAAATTAATTTTTATATCTCGTCTGGACCCAGTAACAACGCCAGAACATATAACTTCGCACTTAGTATCTACCAAGAGCATACCTTGTAGCTCATCCATTAGGTGTACTAAGATCAGTAAACCAAATAGTTTTGTTTCTTCTTTTAAATTAATAACGAATCCCACGTCCTTCGATTCTATTTGCAACACAAATATATGGCCTGCAGAGACTTTAGTCAAAGAATTTACAAAGAGTCAAAAACAAGGTGTTTCTTTGAAAACCAAGTCAAAAAACTTAACTGGCTTGCGCTCTTCTACCAAAACGTAAGGGGACTTCGTAGCAAGACTGCTGAAATTTTCCTTAACTCCCAATCATTTCCACATGACGTATTCGTTTTGACAAAAACTTGGCTTAATTCAAGCTTTTCCGACACAGAACTTTTCAGTCAAGAGTTCGAAGTTTACAGAAACGATCGTCATGTTGGTAATGCAAAGGATTTAGGTGGAGGTGTTCTCATAGCGGTAAAAAATAAATATTTCTCTTCTTCTGTATCTTTTCCATTTGTGTTATCAATTGAACTGGTATGTGTAAGGATAATGGTTCAGACTAAGACTATTTTCATATTAAACGTCTACATTCTTCCAGAGAGTTTGGAGTATGTTTATAACGATCTCTCCTTGGCATTAGACTTTCTTATAAATTTGTCCAGCTCTGACACCAATATTTTACTTCTAGGTGATTTTAATTTACCACACATTGACTGGATTCCATCCGAAGACGAATCCTGCCTTGAAGCTTCTCCTTCTTCTTCACAATTGGAACTATCTCTTCTCTATAAAGTCCTTCTTATTGACTTACAGCAAACAAGCTGTATTAAAAACTCAAAAAATCGAATTCTCGATTTAGTCTTTTCTTCTGACGCTATTAGTACTCTTGTTCTAGAATCTAGATCAGGAATTACTAATATTGATAAATATCACCCCCCTTTGGACATTTTTTTTAACTTAAGTAATCACCTTACTGAACACAGTAATTCCTTTGATTGCTTATATAATTTTGATTTCAGAAGAGCTAATTTCCAGCTGTTGTCTGAAGATTTAACCAAGTATGAAGTATATTTTCATAATCTTCACTCCTTTTCGCAAACTAGCTGTAGTCACATACCTGTGCTACAAAGTACGGTCCTTGATCTTTTATCCGCGTTGAATGATGACTGTTCAGCCGGTCCCGATGGTTTTCCCCCGATAGTATTAAAAAAGTGTAGTAATGCTTTAGTTGAACCCCTTACGTTCTTATTCAAACTTTCTCTAAAAACAGGCAAATTTCCCAGTATATGGAAGAAGTCAAGTCAATAAGCAACTATAGGCCCATTACAAAGCTTTCTTGCATTCCTAAAGTGTTTGAACAAGTTGTTTGTGAAAGTGTAGCATTTTTTAGTAAGAATCTCATTTGCGAACAACAACACGGTTTTGTGAAAAAAAGATCAACCGTTACAAATCTCCTTACATTCTCAAACATATGTTCAAACGCTTTAGAACAAGGTTATGAAGTTGACTGTGTATACACTGACTTTTCTAAAGCTTTTGACCAACTTAGCCACGGAATTATTTTATTTAAACTTAAAGCTATTTGTTTTCCACCATTTTTCTTAGCTTGGATCAAATCATACCTTGAAAACAGATCCTATGAAGTAAAATTTAGAAATTGTCATTCTGAACCTTTTGTTGCTCAATCTGGTATTCCCCAGGGAAGCCATCTTGGCTCTTTTCTGTTCATCCTGTCTATTAACGATGTATCGTCATGTCTACGCTCAAATGAAGTACTCATTTTTGCTGTAGACATGAACATTTTTAAAATAATAAAGTCCACCCATGATCGTACTCTTTTACAAGCCGACATTGATAGTTTCACATTCTGGTGTGGGAAAAATAGCCTTTCACTCAACCCTTTAAAATGCCAGACGATAACTTTTACTAAAAAACGAATCGGTAGTTTATTTGATTATTGTATATCACAGCAAAAACTCTGTCGCGTCTCAACATTTGAAGATTTAGGTGTTCATTTCTGTTCAAACTTAGAATTTACACATCACATTAATTTTATTGTCAATAAGGCAAGTTCTATGCTCGGTTATATAAAACGCCTGGGCAAAGGAGTTCAATGATCCCCATGTTACTCTTTCTTTGCACAATTGTCATGTTTTGTCCTCAGCTTGAATATACTTCGCAGGTATGGACTCCCTATTACGAAATTTATAGAAAACGTATTGAATCAATTCAACATAATTTTATTCGCTTTGCCCTAAAGGGTCTTCCTTGGGATGATCCTTATGATCTGCCTCCCTATGAACATCGTATTCTGCTTCTTCAAATGCAATCTCTCCATCAAAGGCGTGTTAATAATGACTTAGTATTTTTTCATCAACTCATTAATGGTGAAATTGATGCACCTTATTTGCTATCTTGTGTACATTTGAATTACCGAGGCGGAACTCATCACCTGCGTACCTTTGATTTTATACATATTGACTTCCATAGAACTAAGTACGGGAAGAATGAAGCTTTAAGTCGAATGAGCATTTTATATAACTTAAACTGTTCATCGATTGATTTAAATTTAAATAAGGTGGGATTAAAATCATTGCTTAGAACCAGTGCTCCACTATCGTAAACGTCTTTATTTTATTTTTTTGTATTGTAATAATTCATGTTAAATGTTAATAATTATTATGTTTTGTATTTTGTGCGTGTGTTAGGCTATAATTGTATTATTTTCTTACTAACAACTAACACATGCACTTATGATGAGCCTCTGATCGTAGTTTGACGCTTGCTATAAGCTTACTACTTTCTGAAAATCCTGAAGCAAAAAAAAAAAAAAAAAAAAGTTAGTCCTGCATTTTAAAACATGTTTGGAAAAAGCTTAGCTTACATTTCCTCGAAAAGAAAGTAAGACTCTTAAAAGCTTATGTTTAGCATTTAATGTAATTTTGATTTTTTGAAAATCATCATAACTTTTTTATGAATGAAGTACATTTTGGGTTACAAAATTTGGTTTCCAAAAACATCTGCATGTGTTTTAAGAAATACCAGTTCTTACAGCGAAAATGTTTGTGTAAATATTTGTATAGGAAATTAAATAGCTAATATACAAATTTTCATCACAATAACTGCTGTTTTCATCTAATCTAAGGTTTCATAAAGATATTTCAATATATAGAAACATATAGAAGTATTCTAATGAAAAATATTTCAAAACAATTTAATTCTTAAAAATTTGTTACATTGAAGTTGAAAAAAAAATTAAAATTTAGTATATTTTTCGTTTCTGACATATTTTTACCACTCGATAGATGATTTAAGACTGTTTCTTTGTTAAGTAGTTCTAAGATTGTTGAAATTTTGATAATATTTAATTTAACTAATGTTTTTTGAGTACAGAATCTTTTTATTCTTAATACAAAAAAGTCGTTGCCAGATAATAAATACTTTTAAATAAAGGACTTTATTATGAAAAATATGTCAGAAAATAACTAAAATCAAATATTGATTCAAATAAATAACTTTGCAAAATCAAACAAACGTGTTTTTTTTTCTTAATTAATTTTTATTTTATAACAATAATAATAATTTAAAAATAGTTAATCAACGTGAAGGTACACAAGGTAAAAAATTTAAATTTTTAAATGATTTAACCTTTTAACAGTTTAAGCTTGAGTTTCTTGAGAAGCAACAATTTCAGTGACTCGCTTGGTTCCTGTGGATTGACAATATCACTGTCGGGTAAATCGGCGAAAATTCCCTCTTCCGATGGAGCAGCTGAGACCATTGTGAATGCGATGGCACAACACACCAAAAGTGCCTAAAAATATAATAATAATGTTTAAAATCATTTTATTTAAAACATAAAACTTAAGTTTTTACAACTTACAACTAAGAAGAACTTCATTGTGGAAGGATGATATGGATTAGTTTAAAGTGAGTTCGTAAGAACCAAATCTGTATCTGTTGGATTGACTACAGAATCACTAAGTATTTATACAAAGATTATTCTTTCAATCTTATCAATCAGTTCAAGTTCACCAAATACGAATCACTAATTTTTCGCATTATTAATTTCTTTGCTTTTTTTCTTGTTTATTTGTTTTTATGAATAAAACTGCGCGATGTTGGTTATGTTGGTGCGAACAACAATTATAATATGCAAATGTTTGATCTGCATTAGTAGAGAAAATAAATATTTATCAAATTCATATAGAATAATTAATTTAGCTCGGAGCTGTTATAATTATAAGAAAATTAATATTTTAAGAATTTATCCATGTGAAAATTATAAGTTTACATTATTTCGCAGAAATAAACTTATACTTCCAATCTTTAAAAATGTTAAATAAGTTATTCTACGAGTATATTAATTGACTACTGCCTCTATTAATATAATACTTTCTGTTATAAATTTAACACACTTTGTGATATTACCTACCAGAAGACAAGAAATGTGTGGATAATTGGTACATTTTTGGAGGTTATCGTTTGTGTG
This sequence comes from Eupeodes latifasciatus, assembly GCA_920104205.1. Classification (NCBI taxonomy): domain Eukaryota; kingdom Metazoa; phylum Arthropoda; class Insecta; order Diptera; family Syrphidae; genus Eupeodes; species Eupeodes latifasciatus. The sequence goes on along the minus strand of OV049926.1, from coordinate 128,217,187 downwards.
TCAATAGCTTCAAGTAAAAATTGTATACATTTTGTATGAATTATGTTACCGGAGCTATGAATTAATGAAGGAACACTCAAATTATTAATAATTTTCGGTTATTAATGCACCTAGAACTCTTGACAAGTTTTCTTAAAAACGTATTTTCTATGAGCATGGCCAAGAGTAGTAACGAATCTTAATAAATGTAAATGTAATTAATACATATGTAAGTAGTACCCGTGGCATGATGGTTAGTGCGTTGGACTGTCATGCCAGAGGTCTTGGGTTCGATCCCTGCCTATACCATCTAAAGTTTTTTCACGGGTACTGCCTCTTGCGAGGAATTGACAAATCCTCCAAGAGTAATTCTTGTCATGAAAAGTGCTTTCTCAAATTAGCCGTTCGGATTCGGCATATAAACTGTAGGTCCCCTCCATCCCTGACAACTATACTCGCACACAGGAATGGTTGAGAGTTGTAAGTCACTAGGCCCCATTTTCCCAACGGACTGTTGCGCCACCCAATTTATTTATTTATTTAATTAATACATAATGTTTGATAAAAAATATAGATTTTGTGTTAAGCTTCAAAAATATACAAAAAGTATTCATTTCAAAAACCCATATAAATAAATAAAAAAGAGGCTGGGATGCGACCCACACTGATAACTTTCCATCCCGTCTGTCTATTTGTCTTGCTTAAAAGTTTGTAGGTTTTCGTGTTGGGTTAAAAAAGTTTCTAGTTGAATTATTCTTACAAATTTTAAAATTACCAACAATATTTTTTTACCAAATTTGCGTACTATTTTTTGTAGATTTTATTTTTTTTATAAAAAACGGACTGTTGGATTTTTATAAAAAAAAAACTACTGAATATCGAAAACAACATTTTCTGTGAAATTAAAATAGTTTGAAGACAATATTTTTAATTTTTAAAAGCTTTTTGAGTCGTAAGTAAATTTGTACCAAGTTTTAGTATTGTTTTTTTGTTAGGTTTTTATTTTTTGTAAAAAAATAGATTTTCCTCAAAATTTTACTGAGTGTTGACAACACTATTTTTTAAAATATAAAAGTAGTTAAGAGCCAATATCTCAAAGTTTTGAAAATATATTTCAGTCGAAATTCAATTTTTACCAACTTTGAGTAATGTTTTTTAGGTTTTTATTTTTTATAAAAAAAACTGTCAATTCGATTTTTCTCAAAATTTTACCAGATGTTAAAAACTTTATTTTTCCTGGCACAAAATTGTTTTGGAGATAAAATCATTTTGTATTCGTAAAATTTTCGAGGTGACACATTTTTTTCAGTTTTTTTGATTTATACAAAAAAAAACTATTAATTGGATTTTTTTCAAAAAATATACTGGTTTGGTATCACGTTACAATATATCATATATAATTTAATTCATGTCTCTAGGGTTTTTTTTGATCATAAAATATTTTAAGGGTTAACCAAAATGTTCACCTTTTTTTAAACTGCTATGGTAAAAAACCCGCCCTCGCAATTTTCTTGAGAGCTCTTTCTGCATCTTTCTGCCTTTTTATCTGTATAACAAAATTTATTTGAAGTCGATCTCTTCTGGTTCTTGAGCAATGGACCACGTACACACACATACACGCACAGACATCTTTCTAAATATCTTTTATTTCGACTCTAGACCCTTGAAACGTTGAGAAATGTCAAAATTTTCAATTTGACAAATCGGACCCATTACAATAACTTCCTATAGGAAGTTAATGAGGTAGGTGGCGCAACAGTCCTTTGAGTGACTTACAACTCTCAACAATTCATGTGTGTGAGTAATGTTGTGAGGGATGGAGGGGACCTAAAGTTTTAAGTCGAATCCGAACGACTAATTTCAGAAAGCACTTTTCATGACAAGAAATACTCTTGGAAAATTTGTCAATTCCTGGCAAGAGGCAGTAACCGTGAAAAAAAAACTTTAGATGGCACAGGCTGGGACCGAACACAAGACCTCTGGCATGAAAGTACAACGCACTAACCAGCATGTCACTGGCATTACTAAAACCCATCTAAATATTTTAATTTAACAAAGCTTGTCTTTTATTTTTCGAGTTCTTACATAAAGGCAAAAACAAGTACTATTAGAGACTAAAAGACCTCATAGTTAACTTTCGATTTACTTATTAACAATTTTTTTCATTTTGCTTATAATTTTTGTTCACTTAGTATTCTTTCCAAATTTAAATAATATTACACAGAAACAAATTGTAGTTAAAGTTATTTTTTAACAAGTTTGTTTGTTTTCTTGAAAATCTTCAAACACATTTTAGAAACAGTTTTGAAATGTTTCTGTGTTTTCCATTCCAAAAGAAGACTTTATTTGTGCCCCAAATTAGAAATTGAGTTAGTGTTTTTAATAAAAATATAAAATGTCGCAAAAAGTGTATAGCAAAGAGAATTTTATCTAATTATTAAAAATGAATGAAATAAAAAGAGGATACGCTTGCTTTGTCTCAAATTCCAAAAATACAAATTATGAATAAGATGATCTAGAAACAAAGAAACAAAGGAACATTTTAAAAAAAGTTTTTCAAAGCGTCCAAACCAAAAAAAAAAAAAAAAAACAAATCAAAAATAATTTTAAAATGTTGAAATGAACCTCCAACTTTTTGCAATCCGAGTTTTCGAATTTTCACCAGATGTTTGTGATAGAAATCAAGTTCTCAAATAAAATTAAAATTGTTTACAAAATTATATTTTAAATTATTTTGATTTACTGAGAGACCTAACATTCATTTTCAAGTTTCTACCAACTTAATTGAATTAATTTATTGACCAATTTGTGTACTTATTGTGATTAGTGGAAATGTGGTTTTCCGCCGGCTTTTTTGGTCACTATAGTTTTTGCAATGAAACAATTACGTTACATTAACTTTCCCAACGTTTCGGCAGGGGTTGCTGCCTTCTTCAGGGGAACTTTATTAACACAAAAAATATACAAATAATCTTAGTTAGATCAATGGGATACAAACACAATAAAGTTTACTCACTCAAGAAAGATATGAAAAACAAAATTTAATATTAATTACATTAATTAATATAAATTAAAAATAAAACTATAAATAATAATAATATAAATGAAGTTAAGTCTTAATTGAATGAAGCACAATTTACATTTAAGAACAAAGAAGAGAGCAATATACAGCAGAAATGTTTTGTGTGTCTTGTTTTCGGTTCATGTTGTTTTTGTTATTGAGAATATGTAATGTTTCTAACGTGTATCGTTTCGAAACATGTTTCTCTGTCTGTACAACTTCCACGCCTTCAAAGTTTGGAGAATGAACGCTTACAATGCAGTGACTGGCCAGGGCTGTCTTCTCAGAATTTTTTAGTTTTATGTCGGACTTATGATTCGAGATACGTTGTCTAAGAAGTTGTTTTGTGGTCCCAATATAACGCAGGTCGCACGGTTCATTTGATTTACCATTGCAGTTAATTTTGTAGATCACATCTATTTGTTTGTCCTTGTCAGGTTTCGTCTTGAGTTTAGTAAAACATTGGTCAAGTGTTTTGTTTGATTTAAAAGAAAGGCGAACCTCTGTCAATTTTTTGGAAATAGATTTTTTTGAAGTTGTCGGATAAAGTTGGGACATAAACCATGGTTTTGTGGTGCGTTCTAACGGGTTCATCAATGTTTACTCGTGGAATTTGCATTTTGTGTTTTAAAAAGAGGCTTCGAATTATGGTAGAAGGATAACCATTATCACTTAAGATTTTGATGACTTTTTTCTCGTTGGCGACGGGGAATCGTACATCACTTATTTTGAAAATTTTATTCACGAGGTTGGACGCAGTATTAATGATAATATGCCTTGCTTGGTTTGATCGGAAATTACCAGTCTACCAAAATTGTATCTTAATAAAATGCAAAAAATAATTGTAAATTATTGCTCTTATCAAAACATTACACGGAACCTAATGAAAGCAATTTTTTAATTAAATAATAAATTTACACATTTACATAAAATATTATTATGCTTGAATATGTCTCTCTGTTTTCCGAACGTAAAATACTAGATTAAAGTTTAATTTTTTACTTCAGAATTAATTTTATGCTAATTTAAACAACAAAAAACAAAGAATTTACGAAAAATTCTATTTTTATATTTAGTTATGACATTTTTCGTTTTATCTTTTTAAGAATTACATCTAAAACCTATTCTTTCAGGATGTTTTTCTATCAAAAGTAGACAAAAGTTGTATTTATTATTTATTTATATATTTATTTTAACAATAACTTAATAATAATTTATCAAAGTAAAGGTATACAATATACATGACATAAAACATAGCTAAATTCTAAAACAGTTTAACCAATCAAGAGCTTAAGCTTGAGTTTCTTAAGGAGCAACAATTTTAAGGACTCGCTCGGTTCCTGTGGATTGACGATATCACTGTCGGGTAAATCACCGAAAATTCCTTCTTCAGATGGAGCAGCTGATACTGTTGCAAGTACAACCACAAAGCAAACCAAAAGTGTCTAAAATTGTAAAAAAAAAAAAATTAATTAAAACCTTAATTATAAAAGCTTCATTTAATTGAACTTACCATTAAAAAGAATTTCATTTTGAAAAAAAGGATTTGATTTAATTTGAAGTGAATTGCTTAAAGTCAATAAGATGTCTGTTGAATAAGATAACAGGTAAATTGCTATTTATACCAAATCATCTTAATCTTAAATTTCGTTAAAATTTAAAATAAACGATAAAGATTAATATTAACTTCTAGTTTGCCAAATAAATCAATTATTATTTTACTGTTTATCTATGTTTTTTATTATAGTACAAAATATCTTGTTGAATAAAATTTTGCAGTAGAAAAGTGGATTGACTTTGAATCCAAAGATAAAAATGAATTTACATAAAATATTGTGAGCTTTATTATACACCATTAATCAGTCACATTTTGTATAAAATTATTTTCATGAAAGTTTACAAAATTTTGAATTTACATAAGGTTTATTTTTTTTTTGGAATATTTTTTGTGAGAAATCAAAACTCATTTCCTAATAAAAAAAGCTCTTTATTGAAAATAAAATTGTTTATACTGCATGCTTAAGAGAGATGTAAAATTGAAAGATATAATCTTTGTTGCATATTTCCTGGGAATTTCTTCCACATAATTTATGATCTTAATATTATAAGTGAATAGTTTCTTAGAATTCACACTTTGTTCATTCATTGTATGTTAAAACGTCAAAAGTGTTACTTTTTTAACATCGAATATGAATATTTTGTATACGTTGACAAAAAAATGAATTCCAAAAACAAAATATTAAATTTTAAAGTTAAGTTTTCTTTAAAAAAATTGCTTAGTTTTGGTTTAAGTTAATTTTTTCTCAAAATATACTGTGGCGTATGTGGAACATTTTTTTAGTGAACTATAACAAGTTCAATGAGGTGTTGAAACATATATAGCACCATTTTTAGTTATTCCGCAGTTTGGCTCTGCGAAATTAGGCCCCAGGAAATTAGACCCAAAGAAAAAATGAAATAAGGCCCCAAAAAAATGCATACAAAACAACAACAATGAAAATTCTTGAATTTTGGGGTATTATTTCATTTTTTGGGGCCTTATTTCATTTTTTTTTGGGCCTTATTTCATAATGAAATGAAAAAAGACCCCAACATTACATTTGGGGCTTAATTTCATTTTATTTTGAAAAACAATTTGGGGCCTTATTTCATTTTGCATAATTTACTTAAAATTGCCAAAACAACATTGTTTTCACAAAAAGTATTAAGAAAATCCGCTAATCGAGGACCCAGAGCTAGCAAAATACCGCATTTTTTGTTCTTTTATCCATAAAAACAAAAAAAATGGGAAAAATCTTAAATTTTAAAATATGTTAAAAATTATATATGCAAGTAAAAATCCGCTGATGGTTTTCAACACGATCCTTATATTGAAAACCATCAGTAAGTAACAGAATAGCTGACAAAATCGCGGGATTTTTTTCAGCTATTCTGTTACTCGCTGATGGTTTACAACACGATCCTTATATTGAAAAGCATCAGTAAGTAACAGAATAGCTGCGTTGTTTGTAAGGATTTGCGAGCAAATATTGTTCTGTTGCCTTGCAGGCATTTAAAAATGTGTGCTAAATGCAATATCAAAATTCAAACTGAAGCTATAGCTGAAGGAGAGGAGAGTTACAAGTGTTCTTGTTGCAGGGAAATTGTATAGGATACAATCCAAGTATTTGTTTGATGGTTTTGGGTATTATTTCATTTTTGAAAATAAACTTTAATATAAAAAAAAAAACAAATTGGGGTCTTATTTCATTAAAAATAAAAAAAGACAAAACAAGCTGGGGCCTTATTTCATTTATTTTTGGGGCCTTTTTTCATTTCGATGGGGCCTTATTTCATTGGGGCATAATTTCATTATGAAAAATTACCCCAATTTGGGGCCTTATTTCATTTTTTCTTTTGGGACCTAATTTCCTGGGGCCTAATTTCGCGGAACCCCGCAGTTTTACTTCTTTTATATCAACAGGTGACAGCTTTACAATCAAATTTCTTACAAAAATGTCTGAGAGAGAATGAGGGTAGAATTCTAAGAATTCGATTTCTCAATTCTCTATCGCAGCGTTTAAATATGAAAGAAAGAAATAAAAACCTTATTTAACTTCTGACTGAATAATTGTACTTATTTTGTATTCTTGTGCTTTGTTGAACTTACCGAAAAATGTTTCATATGTCTTCAAATTAATAGAGGCTGTGATGCAACCTACACTGATAACTTCACATTGGTACCCATTCAAAAATTTAGAATGATATTTTGTATAACAAGAAAATTGTATAATGAAGAGAAATTGAAAGAGTCGATATGCAAACAAACTGTTTTTGGTGGAGGTGTCTTCGAGGAGTCCAATCAATTTACATTTTATAGAAAAACGCTGTCCTTTACTCTCAAGATATTAAACTCAAAATTTAGTTTTTAATTTTTTTTGTTTCAGGTTTTTTTGTCTCTCAATTTGCAATAACTTTACAAAATATTATTAACAAAACTTTGTATAAAATGACGAAAATTTTAAGTTAATCGTCTTTCAAAATCAATTTGGGTTGATGTCAAAATACTGTATGGATCATAATACTATATTTAAAATACTGTATCTCAAAATACTGTATTTCGAAGTACTGTATGTACAAAATACTGTATGATCAAAATGCTGTATCTCAAAATTCTGTATTAATTCCTATTAACAGCATTTTGAAAAACAGAATACTTTTTTTAAAGAAAATATCATGATAATTTCTCATTAGCATAATGATCTAATATACTTCCCTTGGACAACAACATATACGAGTACATACATACAAACATATGTACCTATGATAATAATTGAACTAATAAAAATAAAAACAAAATAAATGGTATCTTCTTATTTTCTCTTTTTAACTTCCCATAGGAAGTTATTGTAATGGGTCCGATTTGTCAAATTGAAAATTTTGACATTTCTCGACGTTTCAAGTCGAAATAAAAGATTTTTAGAAAGATGTCTGTGCGTGCGTGTGTACGTACATACGTTCGTACGTCCGTACGTTCGCGACGTTTTTTTCGTCCTTCATAGCTCAAGAACCAGAAGAGATATCGACTTCAAATAAATGTTGTTATACAGACAAAGGTGAAAATTTTGGTAAACCCTAAATATCTCATGAACCAAAAACGCTAGAGACTTGAATTAAATTTTATATTATATATTGTAACGTGATACAAAACAAGTATATTTTTGGAAAAAAAATCCAATTAACGGTTTTTTTATAAATCAAAAAAACTGAAAAAAAAATTTGTCACCTCGAAAATTTTAGGACTTAAATATGATTTCATCTCTAAAACAATTTTGTGAAACGAAGAATAATGTTTATGACATCTGATAAAATTTTGAGAAAAATATAATTGACAGCTTTTTTACAAAAAATAAAAACCTAGAAAAAAATTAATAAAAGTTGGTAAAAATTGATTTTCGACTCAAATATCTTTTCAAAACATTGAGATATTGGCTTTAAATTACTTTTATCTTTAAAAAAATATTGTTGTCAACATTCAGTAAAATTTTGAAAAAAATCAAATTGACAGTTTTTTAATAAAAAAAATAAAAACCGAAAAAAAAAATTAACAAAAGTTGTAAAAAATTGATTTTCGACTCAAATATCTTTTCAAAACTTGGAGATAATGGCTTCTAACTAATTTTAACTTATAAAAAATATTGTCTTCGATATAAAAACAATTTTTGAGAAAAATCGAATTGACAGTTTTTTTACAAAAAAATAAAAACCTAAAAAAATGTATAAAAGTTGGTAAAAATTGATTTTCGACTCAAATATCTTTTCAAAAATTTGAGGTAACGGCTTCTAACTAATTTTAATTTATAAGAAATATTGTTTTCAACATTTGGAAAAATTTTGAAAAAAATCGAATGGACCCTTTTTTGTACAATAAATAAAAACCTAAAAAAAATGTATAAAAGTTGGTAAAAATTGATTTTCGACTCAAATATCTTTTTAAAACTTTGAGATATTGGCTTTAATTTACTTTTATCTTTCAAAAAATATTGCTGTCAACATTCAGTAAAATTTTGAAAAAAAATCAAATTGACAGGTTTTTTTACAAAAAATTAAAAACCGAAAAAAAATTTAACAAAAGTTGGTAAAAATTGATTTTCGTCTAAAATAGCTTAAAAAATTAAAAACATTGGCTTCAAACTTATTTATTTCACAGAAAGTATTGTTTTCGATATTCAGTAATTTTTTTATAAAAATCCAACAGCCTTTTTTTTACATAAAAAAATAAAATCTACAAAAAATAGTATTCAAATTTGGTAATTTTTTTTTTTTTTTTTTCGAAATTCATTTTTTTATTCATTTAAACTTAACTCTACTTACATGCTAGACATGGTAAAAATTGATACATATGGACAAACTTTTAAGCAAGACAAAACGACTGACGGGATGGGAAGTTATCAGTGTGGGTCGCATCCCAGCCTCTTTTTCATTTTCGATTTTGTAAAAAAATGTCAATCAAATTTTTCCCAAAAATTATATAAATATCAACAACAAAATTTTGTACAGAATCAAATGATTTTGAAGTCATTTGTTCGCGAGATATTGGAGTCAAAATTAATTTTTTACCAAATTTAAGTTTTATTTTTTATAAAAAAAAACAGCCCAATGGATTTCAAATAAACTATTACCTAATATTTATAACAATTATTTGAATAAAATGGAATAATTTAAAAAGCAGTACAATTATTTATTTCCGAGATATTTGATTCAAAAATCAAATTTAAGCCGTTTTCAGTAGTATTTTTGTTGGTTTTATTTTTGTTAAGTCAATCGGATTTTTTTAAAAAGTTAGAAACAGTAACTTTTATAAGAAAAAACTATTTTGAAGCCAATATCTTAATTTTTGCCTAAATATTAGGGTCGAAAATCAATTGTTACCAAATTTTTTCTTGTTTAAAAAAATATTCGAGGCAACAAATATTTAGTTGAATTTTTTTTTTTCAAAATTATAATTATTTAATTTTAAGTTGCTAGTTTCATTGGATTGTGAGATATTTGGGGTCAACCAATTTTTTTTTAAATTGATATATTAAAAAAAACCACCCACCCAATTATTTTGAAATTTTTTTCTGCATCTTCATGTTATTGTCTTTAAAACAAAATTTATTTAAAGTCTATATCTCTTCTAGTTTTTTGAGATATCGACGACGAAAGATGGTATCCCAAACGTACGGACCTACTGACGAATGTACATACGTAACACACGTACAGATGTACACACAAAAATCTCTCTAAAATCTTTAGTTCTGAATTTAAGGGCCTATTGAGTAATGTCAAAATTTTTTAATCCCGACCGATTACAATAACTTTCTATGGGAAATTTATTAAACAATACTTTATTTTTTTTTTCAAGTGGTAGAATAATGTAACTTTTTACATTTAAATGTAAAAAGGTTAAGGTTAATGAATCTGTTTTTTCTTAATTATAAGAATTATCTAAATAATATGAATTTAATTTCATATCAATTTAAGAATTGCTCTGGTAAAAACGGCATTTATTTATTATTTAAAAATTGCAAGTAACATTTATTTTAATTCTAAACATTTAACTACAATTCTTTTAAAAAACTATATCATGAATAGTATGAATGAGATATTATGCTTTGCGATAACATATCAACTGTGAGATGATTCATCAAGAGGTCCAATTTTACTTTTCTACCTGCCTTGATTTAATAAGTCTACGAATTTTTTGAACTTATGTCAATCATATTAATTCTAATGAATACAAATTTAAACAAAAGATTTTATTATATGTCATTAGCAACAGATATCAAGAATCCTATTATCATAAATAACTATATTCCTCAAGTGCATCGACATTCTTAGTATTTTTTCAAGTGTCTTTGACCCCAAAACCGAAGTCACAATAAAAAAAAACAACAAACACAAAATTATTTAATACGAAATGCGTGAAAATAATTGTATTCCAATAATTAAAATAAGTGTTCAATAAAAGAGCCCTGGGAAAAGAAAAAATACCTTCACCGACTTCAAAACTCAACTTAGTTCGGCCCTGTCAATCAGCTGTTTATTCGGAAGTAGATGTTTCAATCTCAATTTCAGCGGAAGTTTAACCATCAACAACTGGTTAACTGGTTAAAAAAAAAATATATTAATTTATTCGAATAAAAATAACTAAAAAAAAAAAGAAAACATATTGAATTTTGAAAGACGAATAGATTAGTCGTTCTTGTGTTACTAGGCTACATCTCAAAGCATATACATACATATGTATATTTTGTTGGCTACAATAATGATGTGTGATTATGTATAATTTTGTTTATATTTGGTATGATAAAAAACAAGAATTCAATTTAAAAATAAAATTTTGATACCTCTCCGACAATAATGATGGAATTTTACTACAAGAACAGTTATACATTAAAACCAAGGCACAAATATTCTGAACTTGAATAACATAAGAAAAAAAAAAACAAATAAACAAAAATATTGTTTGTTTTGTTAAGTAAAATTCTTGAAATTTATATTTAAATTCTTAAACAAGTTATATGATGTCTGATGACGATTTAGAGATTCTTGAATTATTAATAATTTTATATTGTTGATTATCAAATTTGAATAGTTATTTGGTTTGGAAAAATGTTGTCAGAAAAATTTTGATCACAATTTTGAAAATAAGGTCAATATTAGCATTTCAATCACTTGTTTTAGGAAATACTCGTTGCTATTTTCTGATCTTCTGATGATGCATGCAATGAATAAACAAATCAAAAATACCTCTATAACTAGTTGATAGTTAAGTTGGTTCATTAAAACTTGAATAAAACTTGATTAAATAAAGATTTCCATCAAAAGAGTGGGTTGGGTGTTGGGTAGTCATCGCCTCTATAATGACTTGGAAATGGAAAAAGGTGTTATAAATAAAAAAGGCCTGCAGTTTGGTTTTGATGCCATCGAAATGAAAATTGTTACGTAGCTTATGCATATTTAAGCTCACTAGTATTGCATCCAAATCTTTTAAATTTTACCAGCGCAATGTCTAGGCTTTATATAAGGAAACTAATGGAAAGACGGTTGTTTAGGTGTTTGTAAAAATGTTCATATTCAAGCAGGGCTTAGGTCAACTTAAAGGCCGACGAAAATAAGTTTCGTTTTTCAAAAATACTATAAAATAAATCGAGATGACAAAAATTGTTACCCCTTTAAACAGATTAAATAACCTAAACGAGTAAATGAATTTTCTCGAACAAATTTAACAGGATGTTAAACTAAATTATATGTAGTTTTGACTTGAAGATACCGCTGTTAATGAAGATATTCACTGTTAATGTTATGATATGACTAAATAATTTTTTCGGACAATCTTTATTAGTTACTCACCGTACACCTTAGCTGCAGCAAAACCTTTATTTGTACAAAGGTCCAAGGCCAAAGCTTTGAAATTTGGTAAAATTCCGATTTTATTTGTAGGAATAAAAGATGGATCAAATCCCGATGACGGGGTTGGTGGAGGCGCGTACTCTGACGGACTAAATCTATGTGTCTCATTTCGTCTTTCCAAGCACTGTAGCATGTTTTAGTCAGAACTTCTTACCATCAAAAAAGCCCTCTCCTAGCTCAGAGCTATCGACTACCGATACGCATCTTCTGGGATAGCTAAGCTGTCCTAAGGCCATTAGACTCTGTCTCAATAAACTCACTAACAGCTCGAAGGTGTCGATCATTGTTTACCTTATTTTGGTGCCGGGTCAAGAGACATTCCAGGATATTGCAAAGCTGACGAACTTACAACAAATGGAACTACTTTAACTTTGATGGGCAACAAATCCAACATTGGGATACATCCAGCTACTATTAAACTTATGCTAAAGCATGATACCGTAAAGAAAGCAAACCACAGATGGTCTAATACAACCACTTGTCGGTAGATTGCATCCTCCGTTATAGGATTCCTTACAGAACACTACTTAAAGGGTAGGCATGTTTTTTGACTTTGAGCTCTTGCAAACGATTTTTGCAGAAGCTGCATGATTGAAGAAGAAGATGAGATAGTCTCTCACTTTCTATTTTTATGCGCTGCCCTTTCACAAAGGCGAAGACTTCACCTTGGAGGCTTTTGCTGCAATGATCCTAGTAAGTGGTTCAACAAGTAAGGTAGATCTTAAGATGTGGTATCACAACGGACCAATTATTGGTCTAAGTGTGTGGGTTTTCTCTCTAACAGCCACCTTAACCTAAACGAACCTAACCTAGAAATAAAAACCCACTCAAGATATTTAAAAAGTATCAAAATATTTGTCTATCTATTAAATTTACCCTGGCATTTTTTTGCTTAGATGTAAAAGTCCTTAAATGTAAATATTATTTTTCATTTATATATATTTTTTTTTATCTGTAAAAAAGACAGGAACTTTTGTTTAAATTTAAATCTAACAGAGGACTAACAAAATCATAATATTGTAAACCTGTTACTAGAAACACAAAAATATGTATTAATTATTATTTTTTTTACATTTTAATCTTATTATTTTCTAAAAATTGTGACAATATCCAAACGAAAAATAATAAAATTATGGCAAACACAAAAAATGTACTTTCTATACAAAAATCCAACATTCAAGATGCTTAAAACTCTAATGAGCGCCAGGAAAATGTATCAGTTATTCAGAATTTTTTATTATGACTAGTTGAACTTTTCTGAAAAAATCATTGGTTTTAAACATTGTTCAATATTTTGCTTATATCTCTCGTATGAAATTTTCAGAAAGTAGAAAAAGAAAATTGTACAAAATTTAAACCTACAAGAATCTTAAATTGTATGTCAAATCCGAAGAATTTAAGAAAATCTATAATAATACCATCTCATAAATTCTTTTGAACTTCCTTTCAATGGAACCGATACGATGTACATATGTATGTAGGTCGAATTTTGGTGTGTCCACAAAATCGATCTTAATCAAAAGTTCATGTTAATTATGCCCTGGGCCGAAGACGATTGATCAAGCATCACTTTTTAACTATTGGCTAAACTAACATAGAAAAATATGAATACATTATTGGAAATCATTAAAACAATTAGCATATACAATATTTTATCTTTTTTTGCAAACGACTTAATTGTTTATTTCATCCAACTACAGCTAAGGCCTCATATACATATATAAATCCATATATATATATATTTATTTATGCATACATATGTATATGTATGTTGACATTAATTTCATTCATAATAATATATACATACAACTAAAATAAATTCAGACTGCAAGTTTAAAGATACATTCCTAAAATCATTTGCTTAATTTGAGGGTTAATGAACATTTGAAGCCAAGTTCAGTATAAATAGTTTCCAAGTCGACGATTTAGACAACAGACACTCATTTGCCTTTGGTCAATTCAGTTCAATCTCAAAACAACACAAAACTCTATTCACAATGAAGTTCATCTTGGTTGTAAGTTATTTATTATTATTTGTTGTAAAATCAAAATGGAAAATTAATATTTTTTTCTTTTTTTCTTTTAATATTTTTAGACTCTTTTGGTTTGCTTTGCTGTTATGTTGGCAGTAGTATCAGCTGCTCCATCTGAAGAAGGAATTTTCGGTGATTTGCCCGACAGTGACATCTACAATCCACAGGAACCAAATGAATCATTGAAATTGTTGCTGTTGAAGAAACTCAAGCTTAAGCTGTTGAAGGGTTAGGTTGTGAATACCAAACACCATAAAATTGGATTTTAATTTAGAAAAGACTTCATTTTGATTACTTCAAAATGCATTAGTTTTAAGTTATTGTTTTTGTTAGTAGAATAAAAAAAATGTTTTAAAAAATTTGTTTGGTTTTATATATTTTATTTATTCTTATTTTTTTGAATTTGGATAAAGGATGTATGCACATAACTCATCCCAAGTGCTTCGTTTTTCAGTTCTACTGATGTAGACTTAAGAAAATTAAGATAGTAACTTTCTTAGATCAAATGGGAATAATCATAAACATCAAACTTAAAAAAAAAATAAAAAAAAAGATTCTGGGATGCGGACCACACTGAGGAATTTTTGACCATTCGTGTCCGCCCATCAGTCCATATTTCTAAAAGTTTTACAATAATAACATCTTAAGAAAAAAAGTTTTAAGTCAATATCTTTTTTTGTTCTGGAGATACTTCAAAAACCATTTTTATCAGTTTGAAGTTGTTTTTGTGGGTTATCCTTTTTTTTGTAAAAAAGTTGTCAATTGGATTTTTCTAAAAAAATAACTAAAAGCTAAATACAATTTTTTGCATACGACAAAATAAGTTTGATTTTAATATCTGTTTTTTTTTGCAACATATTATGGTCGAAACCCATTTTTACCAATTCTTAGTAGCATTTTTTGAAAGTTTGTATTTCTAGTGAATTTTTCTAAGTAAAATTTCTTTTCAGAACAATACTTTTTTATAAAATAAAATAACTTTGAAGTTAATTTCTTCATTTATTCTCAAGACCTTTGAGCCGAAAATGAGTTTTTACGAATTTGGTGTAGTATATTTAGTAAATTCAATTGCATTTGTCTTAAAATGTTTCCAAATGTTAAAAACAATGGCAATGTTAAAGCCATTTTTAGCAATTTACTAAGCTTAAAAGATAATTTACCTAATTTTAAATGATTTAAACATCTTACCAATTTGCTAAAGTTAAAATCACGGAAAGGCTTCTTTAACTTTTAGCAATTTGCTTTATCCATATGACATCCGTACAATTATTCTTATAAGGTAAATGGAATGGTCCAGTCTTCAGTTGGGAATTCCAAGTAAAAGGTGCATTTAAGCGTATTTACTTTATTTATTTTTACGAACTGTCACTGTAAGACATGTTTGGAAGCTTTTTAATAAAATTTTATTAGCAATTTACTAGTAAGCAAAACGAAAAGAAGGTTTCAACATTTTGGAGTCACTTCGCTAAATATTTAGCTGATTTCTAATTAGTAATTTGTTAAACCCATAATAATGGGTTGTTTAAAATTTACGCCAATGTTTATTATAAATAAAATTAGTTTGAAGGCAATATTTTTAAGCGTTTTTATATTTATAGGTTTTTATTTAAAAAAAAACTGTCGATTCGATTCTTCTAAAGTCTGTACCAAATGTCAAAAACATTATTCTTTGATGTATGAAATTATTAGCCGTGTTTTTTTGGTATTCCATATATAGTACAGTGAGAAATTGCCAAAATTGCCGCAGTAGTCCGGTATTTATATTTGAAAGTTGGTACAATTGAATATTTACCAAAATAATTTATCAAAAAATCCCAAAAAAAAAAAAATAGCGAAATTCAGACCAGGGGTGAAATCGTGTAAGCTGATTTTTGATAGTTGACTATCAAAATCAAGAAAATACTTCTGTTTAATGTGATAGTCGATTTCAAAGTTTTAACCAAACAATTTGACATAAAATAAAAACTTTAAGAAGGGGGTTTGTTCGTAGACTACTACATTAACATGTGGTGTTGAAGCGAGCTTGAAGCTCGCCTCAATTTTGTATATACCTGAATCGAGTTGAAATGAGCTTGATTCGACTTGTTTCCGGTCGGGGATCGGAGTCGAGTCAAAATTTGTGAAGAAAAACCTGTGTGGAGGAGTTGGTTTTACAGATAATGCACTATGGTCTGTTTATTTGCATGTTTGTGTACAAAAATATAGTTTTGTGTTAATCAAATTAAAAAAAAAATTGCACATGGAGTAGGAAGCATATTCTTATATGATGCTGAACTATTCAGTTCTTCATTGTTTAACATGAATCAAACTATCTCACTTGCACTTCATAAGAAACATCGAAACACCATTTGCATTTTAGAAAGTGCTGTCAAACTTAATCATTTTTAAATCTTCTTGTGCGGTGGAAACACCAAAAAAGATTTATTTAATCTAAACTGAGATAAACCTTTGGTGGAAACATAGCAAAACATAAATATCTTTTCTATTGTTTTCTCTTGCAAAATAAGCCCAGTTAGTCCATTTTCACTAACAAAACTAAATAATATCAACAGCAATAGATTGATATTTTTCCCCAATGGAAAACACATAATTCCAAATGCACAACTACTCAACGAACACAGCCATCGAGATACAAATGCAATATCAATCGTACCAACATTTGAGAACGAAATCACATAAGATCCTTTCGAGACTCGTATAAATGTCAAAAACCATCCGTATATTAATTGTACAAATACGTACGTTCAAACGCACATACAGATATCTATATATAAAAACCTTCAATTTAGATTGTAGGAACCTTGAAGGGTCGAAGAAAATATACAATAATTTCCTTTGGGAAGTTAAAATGCTGTTTTTAGAAATTACTTCTGCTTCACACAAATCTTCTTCGGTTGACATCCAATAAAACCAATAAAAGGAAAATCAAATGGACTAATTAATAAAACTTAAACTGAGATTTTAAAAAATTGGCTTAGAACTTGAAAATTTGATCTAAGAGAAAGTTCCTTGATTTATGAGTCCTCAAAAGCAAGCTTCCTGATTAAAATTCGAAGACATTTTCATTAAAAGATAACATTTTTCAAAAGAAGTTTAATGAAACTAACATACCAAAACGTGTTAGCAGAAGATAAAGTGAGCTACAATGGCAAATGCCATCAAATTCAACACTGTTGTAATAATAATATTTAAAAGGCTTCAGGTAGGCCTAGAAACAGCGTTTTCATTGATTATCTGCATTACAGGAATTTCTTAAATGGCATAAAAAGTAGTCTATAGGAACAACAACTAGAAATATTTTATCATTTTTATCAAATACATAATGTATGTATGAAACCAAGAAAACATAATTTTCAAATCATGCTAAGTCTTACTTTTTATTTTATCTCTAAACATCAGTTAAAATCCTTGGTAAATGTTTAAATACGACTTTTATGAACAATGGAAACTCAGAAAAAAATTTGAATGCATTTTTAGACAATGTACGAGTATATTTCCAAATATTGTGTGAAAATATAAAACGCCCTGCTTTTTCTTAAACGCGTTTTTCTCGATATTAGATTTTTCAATTTTGCTGACTCAAAAGCAAAAGTATTCGATGGACTTGAAATTTGAATGAAGTACTTTAAAATATATTTATTTACACTACGATGACGTACAATATGTTTGATTGGATGAAAATTAACGATTTGGCATTAAAAATATGTACGACCATTTTAATGTTAATAAAACAGACTCCTTCCGGAATCATGACCGCAGTGGCGGTATGGTTTTTTTGATCCTTAAGGAGACATCAAATAAGTCCCTTATAATATACATACATAGTTATTCCGAAGTAAATAAATATGAAATAGTTTTATATAGAAAAATATATTCTCGATTTCCCAAAAAATTGCATTGAGTACTTTCCTTCTAATAATCACTTTTTCGAAAATGACACAAATATCCAGCGCTTGCACTGATGGCCTCTTACAAATTTGAGCTTTGCGGAATTTCTAAGAGACATTCGCATAGGACTTGGGGCAGAGTTGATTTAGTACGTTTGATGTCCCGGGGCAAACTGCTTAGTAAATTTGGAGAACACTTAAAGGGCAAAAACCAAATTGTACAACAATCAAAAACAGTTTTTTCCCGAGACAACAGTTTGTATTCTTTTTTTGTTCAAACAGTACTCAGTTCATGCGTAAAATTATGATGATATGATGATGAACTTCAGGTTACAGAACAGACATACAAAGTCCCCATTTAATTTTACTAGGAAAATATTCTAATCTTCTCTTCAATTTCAAAATTACTTCTTGGACTTTGAAAATTATAATATAGAAACTAGAATTATGGTAATAATATTCACTTTGTTCCTGATGTGTTTACTAGGCTTTAAGCAGAAATAACACTTGAATAATAAAGGTCCCCTTGACGGTCTGTGCAAGCTGAAAAGGCTCATCGTTTTTAGTAGGTTTATAAAGTAAAAGTGCTGGAGAGGGACACACATCTGTAGAAGAAACAGTATAGATCACTGGGTCGTAGTGCATTTTTAGGCCGAACTACTAATTAATCATTCACTTAAAAAACATATTATGCATAACATGTCAATTAGAACGAGTTGATGTTGAAAGTCTGACGAGATGATTGACAAATTTATTTGGCATAATTTTTCCAGAAATTGCTGTCTAAACAATGCACAGATTATATTGTCATTAATATTTATATGAAGACATTGATGTAAGTTTGCCATATTCATGCATAATATAATATGATTAACATTTGTAATATATTGATGCCTATGGGAACAAGTTTTGGAAATCTTTAATATAAAAACATACAGTAAAAATGCCGCCGTTCACCCTTGGGCATTTTATAACTTTAAATTCTTTTACATATCAGTTGAACGTTTCTGTTTAATTGTTATAACTTGTTTAAGCAAAAAGATTAAAATCATAAACGTCAATTATTTATGTAGGTATCAGCGCCTTTGTTTCGGTGCTGAATGCTTAGGTATACAAAACGGGAGAGATAACACTAGTTTATGGCAT
Source organism: Eupeodes latifasciatus (assembly GCA_920104205.1). Taxonomy (NCBI): domain Eukaryota; kingdom Metazoa; phylum Arthropoda; class Insecta; order Diptera; family Syrphidae; genus Eupeodes; species Eupeodes latifasciatus. The sequence goes on along the minus strand of OV049926.1, from coordinate 128,198,144 downwards.
TTTTGATTGTTAATCCGGAAGAAAATATACTATAGGTATCAATATGACCAACCTACGCAACGCTTTAAACAGATTTAATAAAACTTTGAAGTTTGTGCATACCAACTTTGGTATTAGTGAAATTTTGATTTTATTTCACAATTGACATTTGAATTGTGAGGTTATTTAAGCATTTTTAGCAGTTTTTTTAGTTCAAATATGGAAGAAGTAGAAATAATAGTCCATTTTGTCTTTGGTCGAAAGATTTGAACAAAAATTTCAAAGTTCTGTAAATTTCCAACGAAGTTTTTTCAACATGACATTTAGAAAGTAAAACGACCTTGCTGTGGCTTTTTTTCTTCTTTGAGCCTTGTGTAGCTTACTTCATCTCTAGTTAACTTCCCATAGGAAGTTATTGTAATGGGTCCGATTTGTCAAATTGAAAATTTTGACATTTCTCGACGTTTCAAGGTCCCTAGAGTCAAAATAAAATATTTTTAGAGAGATGTAGAACCAGAAGAGATATTGACTTCAAATAAATTTTGTTATACAGATAATAAGGCAGAAAGATGCAGAAAGGGCTCTCAAGAAAATTGCGTGGGTGGTTTTTTTACCATATCTTTTAAAAAATTTGAGATTATGGCTTCCAAATAATTTTATCTTTTAAAAAATATTGTTGTCAATATTCAGTAAAATTTTGAGAAAAATCGAATTGACAATTTTTTACGAAAAATAAAAATCTGAAAAAAAAATTATTAAAAGATTATAAAAATTGATTTTCGACTCAAATATCTTTTCAAAAATTAAAAATATTGGCCTCAAACTTCTTTTATCTCATAGAAAAAATTTTTTCGACATTCAGTAATTTTTTTATAAAAATCCAACAGTCATTTTTTTATAAAAAAAAAATCTACACAAAATAGTACGCAAATTTAGTAAAAATTGATGTTTAGGTCTCGATATCTCGTGAACAATCGAAGATATGGACTTCAAATTATATTCATTCATCCAATTTATATTTGTTTATATATAATAAATAAAAACTTTTAAGAAATGCTACTAAAATTGGTAAAAATTGTTTTTTCGACTAAAAATCTCGTTTACAAAAATAGATTTTGAAATCAAAATATTTCATATATGCAAAATATTGTTGGTAATTTTTAAAATTTTAAGAATAATTCAACTTGCAACTTTTTTAGCAAAACACGAAAACCTACAAAATTTTAAGCAAATTTCCACCTTTGTGCTTCTGTGAAAAATGAAATGTTCATACACATTGCTGGTTTTTGGTTTTTTGCTAGGGTGAGTAAAATACAATTTTCTTTTAAGAAATGCAATAAGTTAGAAAAATAAACAAAATTAAATTTGTTTTATGAATTATGGCTTTATCTTGGCTGGATTTCACAGTATCGTATTCTGTAACGCTAGATGGTTCTGCCTGTAGTTTACGGATTGCTTGGATGATGTTGGCCTTAAGTACTCATTAAATAATAAGACACCTAAAAAGACGATTTTGAAATTTGTATGAATCACACCCTTTAAATAAGCCACGTCCACCAACTAGGGCACCATCTTTTAAAAGGCTACGCACCAAAAATATCACAAGCTCCTTAAGCCAAAATAGGCCACCCTACGGACGCAAAATTCAGCAACTCAACAGCTTGAATTTCATTCGAATTTCTGTTCAAACATTTTTAAAACACTTTTCTGAAGTACAAACGTAAACAAATATTTTGTACACCAAAACAAAATGTCAGAAATAAAATTTACATTTTGTTTGTTTCGTAAGCAGTTATCTACACTAATATTATAAAGAGGAAAGATTTGTATTTTTGTATGTAACGAATAAACTCAAAAAGTACTGGACCGATTTTAATAATTCTTTTTTCATTAGAAAGCTACATTATCACTGAGTAACTTAGGCTATATTTAGTACTAGATTACTATAAAAATCTTTAGAAATTCCTATTAAAACCAACCGAAGATGTAAAAAAATTAGCCATAAAATGTCTTTCATCGCATACGCTGCGAAGAGTATTAATGATAGGACAAAAAAATGTTTTCTAATTTAGTGATTCATGGTCGTTTTAATTAGCATGCTTATAACTTAAATATCTGTACCTATTTATGTCTACCCGTGCGAAGCCAGGATGGGCCGCTAGTTTAGAATATATTAATATTTATTTTATATTTGAATTTTGTAAACAAATGTTGACCCGTTGTCGAGATATCGAATTTGAAAAAAACTAAGGATTTTTTTAAAACCAAAACAAAAATGTTTATATTTTTGATCATCAAATATTATTAAGACAATATAATAGCTTGTGCAGACTTATTGTAGTCGGTTCATTACTTTTTGAGTAAATTTAAAAACAAAATAACGGTTCTTCCGCCTCTTCGAGTCAATGGCTGTGTTATTCTTATTCAATATGATAAGGTGACCGCATTGGCTGGCTGTTTTTGCCAAAATCATTTAGTCTCATCTCAGTTAAATTGTAACTAAAAAGAGGCTGGGATGCGACCCACATTGATAACTTCCCATCCCGTCTGTCAATTTGTCTTGCTTAAAAGTTTGTCTATATGTATCAATTTTTACCAAATTTCAGTACTTTTTTTTGTAGATTTTATTTTTTTATGAAAAAACGGACTGTTGGATTTTTATAAAAAAAATTACTGAATATCGAAAACAATATTTTCTGTGAAATAAAAAAAGTTTGAAGACAATATTTTTACCAAGTTTTAGTGTTGTTTTTTTAGGTTTTTATTTTTTGTAAAAAGAACTGTCAATTCGATTTTCCTCAAAATTTTATCGAATGGTGAAAACAATATTTCTTATAAGATAAAATTAGTTTGAAGCCAATGTCTCAAATTTTTGAAAAGATATTTGAGTCGAAAATCAATTTTTGCCAACTTTTGTTAATTTTTTTTTTCGTTTTTTTGTTAAAAAACTGTCCATTCGATTTTTTTCAAAATTTTACTCAATGTTGACACCAATATTTTTTGAAAGATAAAAGTAGTTTAAAGCCAATATCTCAATGTTTTGAAAAGATATTTGAGTCGAAAATCAATTTTTACTAACTTTTATTAATTTTTGTTTTAGGTTTTTATTTTTTGTAAAAAAACTGTCAATTATATTTTTCTCAAAATTTTTGTCTGTATCTTTCTGCCTTATTATCTGTATAACAAAATTTATTTGAAGTCGATATCTCTTCTGGTTCTTGAGCTATGGACAACGAAAAAAAAGTCGCGAACGTACGGACGTACGGACGTACAAACACACGCACCGACAGACATCTTTCTAAAAATCTTTTATTTAGACTCTAGGGACCTTGAAACGTCGAGAAATGTCAAAATTTTCAATTTGACAAATCGGACCCATTACAATAACTTCCTATGGGAAGTTAAAAATACCTGTTGTTCAAGATAAGCTTATTGAGTTCAATTCCTTACCTAGTTACGTAAATAGTAACAACTTTTTTAAAAATAGTTCTGTGAAGAAGTTGATTAAAACCCAAAATAACATCTGGTTTAGTAGTTTTTAACTGTTATATAATTCTTTCGTATTTCCCGAATGATTGGAAGAAAGAAAACCCAGTAAAGCAAAGAATAATCCTAATAGTTATAGGGCTATTTTTATTAAGAACGGTTAATAAACTGTTTAAAAAGCTTATTAATCGACATTTACTAAACTATATCGAGGTTGTAAACATATATCCTACTGAGCAGTTTAGATTTAGGGCTAGTCACTCTACAAGCCACCAAATTTTTAAAATTAAAAATCACTCCAAAAGTAACCTTAATTCAAAATTATCGACTTGTCTAGTACTTTTGGACATCGAAAAAGTCTTTGACACTGTGTGGCACGACGGACGGGTTAATTTAAGAACTTATGATGTTTGGTTTTCCGACATATCTAATTAAATTAATAAAAAGTTTTTTACAAAGCAGAACATTGGCTGTATACGCAGGCAGTATAAACTCTATTCTTTATGATATAGTTAGTGGAGTTCCACAAGAGTTTGTGCTGGGACCCATACTTTTCAAAGTTTATTTGTCCGGCCTGCCATCTTTGGAAGCAAACATTAAACTTGCTATGTTAGCTTACGACACAGCTCTCTTTTCGTTTAGCCTATTGCCTTGATGTACTCTCAGTAGTCTACAATGCTCACTTAATACTCTACAAAACTGTTTTCATAAGTTAATAAAGGTTAAGGCTTAAAAATCGCAAGCTGTATGGTTTTCTCGGCGAAGAAAATACTATTTTTTTTTTCGAAAACTTCGTTACAACTAGACTCTGTCGATATGACTTGGTCTTGGTCTTGGTTTTATTATGAACCTGGTGTTTATAACGAAACTTATCTAAAAAATCTTCAAAGAGTGCAAACCAAAATTAAATTAAATTAAAATAATCCTAAATTGCAAAGGCATTATTCTAAAGTCAGGCTTCATGATAAGGCTAATGTTATGCAACTCAAGCTTGTAATTTATAATTTGCAAGACAATTTTTTTAGAAGATGTTCTTTTATTCTGATAATGAGCTGATTTCAAATCTCTTAAATTAGATATTTTGTTTTTATCGCATTTGGGTTAACATGCAACTTTTAGTTTTTAAGTATCATATAAGAATTTTTTTCTTGTAGGTTTTCCCTTAAAAATTATTGTTTCTCAGTTAAATTATTTTAATATTAAAATTAAGTACCTATATTTAAGCTGTAAAGATTTAAATTGTCTATATCTCTTAAGTAAACATACGTATATGCAAATGCAAAATATTATCAAACTACAATAATAAATAAATACAAACAAATTTTTTTTTTATTAATAGAAGCCAAATTAAGAAAAATAATTTTAGAGAAAATTTAATAAAAATCTATTGGTTCGTTTTTGAGAAAATCCGAATTTGTATGAACATCATCTTCATTCATGCACTTTCTGTTCTAAAAATAGAATACGCTCTAAAAACAAACTTTGCTCCTTTAATAGGAAGCCCCCTATATCTTTGTGCAGACTAGTGCGTGAAATGTTGAGATTTTGAGATCCAAAGTGACATGAAATTCGGTAATTGAGTCTCACACTTATGTCTACAAATGTAACGAGCTTTTTGGACAAATTTGGTACAGCAGGTGCAGTGGCTGCTTCATATTTTCGAAGAATGTTCCAAAGATAATTTCGCTCCTTGCCAAGATTTCTATAGAAAAACAGCTGCCCGTATCAAGATAATCTCTAATTTAAAAGTAAACCACTAGATGGCCCACCCTGTAAGCAGTGTTACAGTTTTGGACAGCAATGCTTAAAAATTACAATAAACAAAAACAAAACAATTTCTCTTACTTTTCTTTTTTTGTTTTAATTGTGTAAATTCATTATCCTATAATATCTATTTATAATTTAAGTTCAATTTGGTTAAGGTGTCAGTTTTATGTTTGAAGGTACAATATTTTTTTGTTTGCATCAATCAACCCAAAAGCTTCAGCTTAAGTTTCTTCAACAGCAATAATTTTAAGATAGAGTTTGGTTCTTGAGGATTGGTAACATCACTTCCGGGCAATTCACCCAAAATTCCTTCTTCAGATGGAACAGCTGACACTACAGCTAGTACAACAACTAAGCACATCAAAAGTTTCTGCAATATTAAAGAAATATAATTAATTATTCATTTATTAATATTAAAATAAAAAAACATACCATTAAAGTGAATTTCATTTTGAAAGAGAATAATTCAATTGAGTTCTTCTTCTAAATAAGTTCAAATCTAACCAAGCTGACGTAAGTCCAATTATTAAATGTGATTTGATAATCATTCTGATGCTTATTTATATTAAAATGATTTTGATGTTTTTTTTTTAATTCAATAACACTTTTGAATCCAGAGATCAACATCAAGTATTTCAAATAACATTCAAAGCTGATGATGAACTCTTTTGCTAATTTGGGCATTATTACTTCCGACATTATAAATTTGTGTCTATTTGTTTTTATAATTATTATTATTGATTATTGTGTGGGTTTGACTTTGTTTTTGGGCTCTTAAGTTTCTATTTAAATTTTTTAAACAAAAATACAAAATATACAATATTAACTACGGAAAGAATTATGATAATTTGTTGTTTGTTTTAGTTTTTTGAAAAAAAAAACTTATACGAGTATATTAATTTTACATCGTTACACAAGGTTGTACTCGTAAGTCAAATAATTTAATGAATTAATAAAAAATAGTTAAGAATACAGCTCAAGGTTACATTTTTTTCTAACAGAGGCAACCAAAACTCATCAGAGTGCCCTTTGAAAAAGTCTTTTAAAATGCCTGCTTAAGTGATGATGATTATAGTTAGAGTTTTTAACTTTTAAATTAGACTAAAACTGTTTGAAATTTATTTAAAAACAATTTTTTTTTCAATTGGGAACACCATTAGTTTCCTGGAAAAAGACGTGTCTTAGAAAATTGTTTGGGGTGATTCCACGATAGAGAAAGGAGAGCCTAAAGTCTTGTCTTCTTAAAGAATGAAGAATGATTTTGTTAAAGATCATATGCATAAAAGTCTGCAACTTAACATGTTAAACATTATAACCTCTTAATAAAATGATTAATTAATTAATACAAAAATCACTTATGCAATTCACACCTTGGATTTATTTGGGTTTTTGTTAACTTAATAATTATTAGAAATTAGTATCTTGTTTTAAATAAATTCGATCAAATAAGAGATTATGTTAATTTTTGAATGCACACGATTTTGAAAATTCACGAGAGTTTAGTTAATTGATTAATTAGAAAATCTACTCATTATGACAACTTTGTAACAAATTTCTAATCAAATAATCAAATGGTAACACACTGATTGGAAAATTTTAATTGGCAATTGTGTGTATTTGAATAATTTTAAATCAATTAATAATTTACTGATTTACAAAATACATATGTATGTAGGTTAGGTTAGGTTGACGGGCTGACAGTTGATGTTATTACCATCGAACTTAGATCAATGTAGATCCATTGTGGTACCCTGAAGTGTTGTAACTTCCTGAAAAGATATAATAACCTATGAATCATGTGGTTCGTTTAACCATTTAGAGGTCTTGACAAAGTTAAGTAAGTTTTTGCCTGGCAGTTCTGATAGTTCCTCTAGTTCATTAAAGAAGAAGTTGCCTAGAGTTTTCTTCCTAGCAAGACAGAGTGAAGGACAGTGGCAGAGAAAGTGAGCAGTGTCTTCATGCTCGTTTTCATCACCACAGCCTTTACAAAGGTCACCAATACTGAGTCCCATCTTCTTCTTATGGTAGCCGAGTAGGTTGTGTCCTGTAATAATACCGATAAGGGATCTTAGGGAAGGTTTATTAAGAGTTAAGATCCAATCGGACCTTTTCTTATCGTATCTAGGCCGTAGCTTCCTGGTGTTAACACAGGTTTCTGGGAGATTCCATCTGTCATTGGATTTTTGAATGATGGTTTTACTGACGTTATGTTTCAGTTCACATAACGGTATCCCTATACGATGGTCCATCAGAGAGGGTTCCAGTGTGAAGCCCTCCCTAGCAAGTTCATCCGCCTTTTCGTTGCCTGGTACATCACTGTGGCCAGGAACCCAGCAGAGTCTTACGTTATGCTGTGTGCCAAGAACCTTTAGCTCTTCGCGACAGCAAGAGACAAGCTTCGACTTGATTTGGGTGGCAGAGATAGCTTTTATTGCTGCTTGGCTATCAATGAAATAAGTGATGTCCGCGTGTGATATCGCCATCATGGATATATGTTTAGCAGCGTTTTTCACTGCCAAGATCTCGGCTTGGAAGACGCTGCTATGGTCGGGGAGCCTGAATGCTTTGGCAAGGTTGAGGCTTTCAGAGTAAAAGCCTGCACCTACTCTGGTATCCATTTTTGAGCCATCGGTGTGGATGGTAATGGTTGAGTCGTTGGTGTAGGGCACACTATTTCCCAATCTTGTTTATTGGGGAACCTAGTACTAAAAGATTTGTTGAAATCTAAATAAGGGGTCATATAATCTGTGCAGATATTGTTGTCTACGTATTTCATAAGAATAGCTGCGTGGACACTCTGGCCAGTTTTCCAGATGTTAGTTTGACTGTGCCTTAGGGCGCTGTTTGCTGCTGATTCTTGGACGAAAAGATCTATTGAGGGGAGATTGAGGATCGTTTCTAACCCCGCAGTTGGGGTAGTCCTCATCACACCACTAGTACAGATACAAGCCATTCCTTGTACTTTGGTAAGTGTTTTTAGATTCGTGGATTTCTCCAGCGCTTTCCACCAAACCAAGCCGCCATAAGTTAGAATCGGTCTGACAATGGCAGTGTACATCCACATGATTATTTTGGGGTTCGGTCCCCAATTTCTACCCAGAATCCTGTTACATGAGTAGAGTGCGATTGTGGCCTTCTTATATCTTTCTTGGATATTTGGACCCCAACTGAGTTTTGTATCCAATATAACTCCGAGGTATATACCTCGGTCGGAGATATTTAGTGTTGTGTTGTCTATTTTTGGTATTTCAAACGGAGGGATTTTCCTCCTGTTTGTGAAAAGAACCAGTTCAGTTTTAAGGGGGTTTACCTTAAGACCGCATTTCTTGGTCCAGTTGCTGACCCTTGATAATGCGCTTTGTAATTGTTCGCTAATAGTGGTAAGGTATTTACCCGTCGCCAAAAGCGCTAAGTCATCAGCGTAGGATCTCGTTCATCACTAAGATCCGTAATAATGGTGAGAGAATTCCACCTTGCGGGGTTCCTCTAGATGCGTACATCTCTAAATGTTCGTTACCAAGCTCGCTCTGTATTTGTCTGTTTTTCAGCATACTCATGATCCATTTGATACTACGCAGTGTAGTGCCGTTTCTACACTTCTACCTTTTGTGTAGGCGTGTTGAAAGGGTGACATGGTCTCCGGTTTTAAATTACTGCGGATGTATATGTCGATAAGTCTTTCTAGTGTTTTAAGTACAAAAGACGTGAGACTTATTGGTCTGAAGTCCTTAGGTTCAATATGGCTGGGTTTGCCGGCTTTTGGTATAAAGACGACTTTTACCTTACGCCATGTCTTGGGAACATACCCGCATTTAATGCTACTTTGAAAGATGTTTATCAGGTGTGGAGTGATAAATTCAGTGCTCTTTTGCAGCATCATTGGGAAAATGCCGTCTAGGCCTGGAGATTTATAAGGGGAGAAAGAGTTAATAACCCAGTTTAGCTTTTCTTCTGTTACAAAATCCATAGGGATTTCATATTCGAAGATTGAAGAGTAATCTGGTTCGCGTACAGGGCTAGGTTTGCTACCTGGGAAGTGTGTTTCAACCAGGAGTTCTAGACTTTCGCGACCTGATTCAGTCCAGTCATTGTCGGGTTTCCTTAGAGAACCAACAGAAGTAGAGGTTTTCGAAAGGATTTTCCTGAGCCTAGCTGACTCGTTGGTACAATCGATATTGCTGCAGAAATTTTTCCACGAGCTCCGTTTGGCTCGTTGGGTTTCTGTTTTGAATTTTCTTTGACTAGTCTTATAACAGTCCCAGTCACTTTCGAGTGTTGTTCTTTTAGCAGCATTGAAAAGCTTTCTTGTTTCTTTTCTAATGTTGGTTAGTTCTGTTGTCCACCAGGGGGGTTTACTGTTTTTCTTCACAGTAGTTTTGATTGGACAACTGGTTTCGAACGCAGAGTCTCAGTGAGATCCTCTGTTGCCTTCTCTAGACTGTCTGGTCCCAGAATGGCGTTATATATTTATATACATACTTGATTGTTTTTTAGGTCTTGTTTTAATATTCAATTCATGATTGTAAAGAAAACAATGTTTATTATAATTTGCATATGTAAATGTTTTTATTTGCAAAGTGTTTTTTATCAACAAAATCTAGTTATTTTGGATTTTATGTTGTTTCAGATCAAGTTTTGGTAGAAAGAGATTTTTTTGTAATTTACGTGTGGTTTTTCAAAAAGCACTTAAATTCACACATTTAATGTTATGGCTAAGAATTTAGCTTTATTATGAAGATAACGGTTTTCCATTATGTTTTAAAAATGATTTCGGGTAAATGGGTGTCGCCGCTTACTCACTTACTTACTTAAGGTGGCTCTACAGTCCAGGACGGACCTGGACCTCAACCAACATGCGTTTCTGGCCAGTTCGTCTGTTTCCAGTTTGACACACCAAATTGGTTGAGATCCTCTCCCACCTGCGTGCGCCATCTGAGTCACGGTCTTTCTTTACTGCGCCGCCTTCCATCGGGATTTCAATCGAAGACCTTCCCAGCTGGAGTCTATTCGCTCTACATGATCGTTGGACTTTTATTCTTTTAACCGAGAAAGTGTCGCTTTAAAGCCCATACAGTTCGTCGTTGTGTCTTCTCCTCCACTGTCCATTTGGGCAGACGGGACCAAAAATCACCCGAAAATTTAAAGCTTTCCATGGTGACGTTTTGTCCAAAACCTCGTCGGTCGTCGTTCATGTCCTTTTTTGATGACACCATATAATTGGTCTTGACTAAATAACTCCATTTACCAAGATGGGAATCTTTCGTCAATTTCATTCTCCAAAACCCGTTTGTTTACATTTTTGTATTTATGTATAATTTTGACAAATAGTCCATGAATAGATGTGAAAACTAACAATAAAACTATGCGGTGGGCTAGCGGCACTTTGCAAAGCAACAACAAAATAGGGAGGTGAATAAGTTTTTTTTTCAGTTTTTTCTTTTTACTTTTTTCGATGAAAAAGTCAGTTTAAAGCTTTACTTTCGTAGTCATTTTGTTGATAGCGAACCAATGTACATTTTTGTCTTGAAAAAGGCATGTTCAACATCAGTTTATTATAATTAATTTATTAATTAACAATAATCACCGCGAAATTCTTTAAATTTCAGAGTTCACCTCGGATTATTGTATTAAAGATGCGTTCGAAGAATCATCAAGTTAAGGGTGCGAGCGCAGTTTATTGATTTCTACTAAATTTTCGTTAAGAACGACCCAAATATTTTGTGTTGTGCAAGTGATTAAAGTCTGTATCAAATTAATTAATCCAAGTATATTAATAGTTTTTTTCTCCATAATTTAAGCTGACAACTATTTTTTTAATTTCATTTTGATTATCTTATCCATAACATTCTTGATTGATGGAAGCATACATGTATTTGCTATTAAAAAAACTAGTAACATATCAAAGAAACACCAATGTTTAAAAAAAAATCAGAGCAAATAAAAGCAAATTTTGACATTTATCACAAAATGAAAACTTCAAAAAATCGTTCTGAATTCATGTACAACTCATTCAATAGATCATGTAATCGACATGAATGTTTATTGTTGACGTACAGAAGTTTTTTAGTGAATTCACACAGTTTAACGCAAAATATAATTTTCATTCATTCCTTAAAAATGTTTAGTTACCAAAGTTCAAGTATACTTATTATTGTTTGAAGGGTTTCTTTGGTTAAAATGCTGCTAATAATGAAAAAAAATGAATGACTTTTACGTACATAAATGTTTTTGTTTTTCTTAATATTATAAATACTACCGTAGATAACATTTTATAAATGCAGAACATAAAGAAAATATACATAAACAATAGTTTTCCGATATGAAGCATAGGTTAGTGTAGAAAAATATTTTTGAGAAAGCCAATATTATTTTAGAAATTTCCGCTTCTGCTAACCTTCATCAACTTTTTAGAAACAAATTAAGCATTAATAGCAGCCAATTATTTCATAACATATTTAATAGTTCACATTTTAAAATGTCTAGAAATTTTCATTTGCTACAAAATTCGTAATTTTAAAGATTTTTAAAATTAAAAAATGATCAGATAATTTTACATGATTTTTTTCAATTCAAATAGCTTTTGTGATTATTTTAAGACTAACATTGCAATTCAGGAACATCTCAACCACCAAAACAGACCAAACAATTTCGGAATTACAGAATGATTTATGATTTAACTTTTTCCCGAAATTTGTACTTAATCCAAGTTCTCATTTTCCAACGACTTATTACATTGAGCTCATTCATATACATAGTTTTGATTTTAATTTTCAGTATTCAAATTGGTTTTAAGTAAATATAGACGTTTTTTACTTACCTTCCAACTACGCTTCAATTTAAAAATTATTGTTAATAGTTTAATGTATTAAATGACTAATTAGTCAAAAGATACAATTAAATGCATTTCCACACCACCTACGACCTACAAATTATTTTCTATGTGTGAATACTTTATTGAGAAAAGAGGTTTGCGTAAGCACAGAAACAAAATACAGCACTAATAATCAGTTTAATTTAATTTCATATACATTTAAAACATTTAATTGGATTGAAACTAAAAAGCTATACAAATCTTCCAATTTTAGACCATGTCAGCACTTCAGATTCTGTTGGTTAGGATTGTTTCGCTTTTGAACGCGGCCATGAAACTTTCAAAATGAAGCAAAGGGCCTGAGGACTAAATGCGAGAATGTGTTTGGTTTTTGCATCATTTCACGCACACTTTCTCACATTTAGTCCTCAGTACCTTGTAGGCAAACCGAAATGTCAGCCTAAGATTCCCATCTTGTTAAATGGAGTATTTTTGGTCTTGACCTCATTGGGTACTAAACCTATATGCTCCGCTTCCGTCCCAATGCTCAAAAACGCTCCACTGACATCACGCTTTGATCTTCCAATTATGTCAATATCATCGGCGTATCCGTCTTGTCTAAAACCTTTCTTCACATCAAACGCATCTTACAGATCTTTTCTTGGTAGAGAAAGGGTGCATTCTTCATAGTCAGGCTCGTTTCACACTACACGGATCAATGGCTAATAACACATTATACGGTTTTGACCGTATAATATGAAAGCTTATATGCTCTTCTTCGTGCCTCTAACAAAATGTCGCCGTCCGGTTTTTTGCCATACGGTCAAAACCGTGTAGTGTGAAACGAGCCTCATTCTGCACAAACGAACAAGTTTGACAGGGATGCCAAAACTTGAGATTGTCCTGTAGGGCTTGTTTCACACTATACGGTTTTGACCGTACGGAAAAAACCGGACGGCGACATTTTGTTAGAGGCCGTAACCGTATAATACATATAAAAGCGTATATACTCTTCTTCGCGCCTCTAACAAAATGTTGCCGTCCGGTTTTTTTGCCGTACGGTCAAAACCATATAGTGTGAAACAAGCCTAAAGCTCTTTCCTATAGATGGTGTCATACGCAGCTTTGAAATCGATAAGGAGATGGTGGATATCGATTTGAATTATGTGAATATTTGGTCAATGGTGGACTTTCCAGGTCTTAAGCCACACTGATATGACCATTGACCATATATAATAAGGCAGAAAGGATCTTTTACGCGATGATCAGGAGACTGATGCCTCTATACAGTTGGCGCAATTCAGAGGGTCTCCTTTCTTGAGTGTTGGGCAAACTATGCTGATCAATCTGCGTCGACAAGCGAATACAAGTAACCCCAATAACTCCTTCAATAAATTGATGTGTCGCAAGAACCTAAGCATTGTTTTTTTAATATAAATAAAAGTATTGCAAATTTTGTAAACCACACGTCTTAGAAAAGCACCCGTTTGTTCGTGTAAAGCTGTAGGCTTTCAGAATGTACTTTTGTTGGGTTCAGCATTTTCTTTACTTTCCATTCACCAAAATTTATAATTTTTTAAAACTATTAGGGATTTGATGAGAGAGAGTCAATTTTACCATGAATCATTGGTCCATAATTTACAAAAACTAATTCAGTATCAAATGAAATTTGAGGAACTTGTTATCTGATTTGCAGCTAGTTACTATTACAATTTTGTTGGTAATGAAAATAAAGTATTTTTTCAACTTTAAAACAAACTGAGTTTAATTATTTTTCTCCATTATACACAGAGTTTGAGATATTCAAAATATTACTTCTGAAAGACATTTTGTTTTGATAAATAAATTTAAGCAATCAGTCATAACATTTATACTTTTTTTGGTATCACGCTAAACATTATTTTAAGGCTTTTAAATGGTTTATATATTTTAAGTTCATTTTCCAAATTAAAACCTTTTTTTATAAAATAACTTGTTTAAAAAAACATCAAAAATGATTGAATAAATTAGAAAAGATATTTCTAAGGGTAAAATATACATGGATCTACAAAGTTTTGAAATGCAAACATGATTTCCTTCTCTAATTTAATCACACAATTGGCTTGAAATGAGCAAGCCTCTTTATATGAGTATTATCTAGAAACAATATAAAAATCTATTCTCTATTAAAAAACTTCCTTAAATTATTTAGAAGAATAATTAACTAAACATTAACAATTTCCATCCAAAAAGGTTAATGCACTTAATGCTGAAAAACTTGATCAATAAAATAAAATTAAAATATATTTTTGAATTCGAAAAAGTTACATTTTACAAGATTTATCTCAACATCTTAAAAGTGCACCTTTTGAATTCAAAATTTGTATTTTTATCAAAAGTGTTTTTCTTTTCTATACTTGTTTTTGGTATTAAACGCTTTTGTCAATCTCATCTAGAATTCAAATTTCTCCTACACGCCATTGATTTTTTTTTAAATCAAAATAAATGCGGACCTTGAAAACGGAATTAATTTTATTGAAAGTTAATAGTTCTATCACCATTTAAAGGTTCTCATCATTAAAAGTATAACACTCACTTTTATCTTTATTCAAACTTTTGTTATAATCAATTTAAAAATGTTTGGGTTGAACAGTTTCGCAAATTTGTTAATTTAAATAATGACCTCGTAAAACACCATTTTAACTGTTAAATTAAATCAACTCTGTGGTATTGAATTTATTAATTAAAATAAATCAACATTTTAATCTAAAAATAGTAGATAGTAGATATTTTTATATTTTGTGGTTGCTATTTAAATCATAGATTATTTTGACGTGTCAAAATATTGACAGAAAGTCTTCCAAACGAAATGAGTCACTTTCCGTATTAACAACGTTGAAAATATTATGTCTGGGAGTATTAATATTTTGGTCTCTCTACACAAACAAAAAATATATGTATATGTCATAATATTTGAGACGAATCAACAGTCGTTGAGGGTAGCTCCAGAAAAGTGTTTTAAACATTTTTTAATTGAAAATCCAAACGAATTTAAATTTTTGTTTCTGTGGCGTTGCTTATTTTTGTTTCTTTAAGTTGCGGGGTTTATTTTTGTGACCTAGCTTATTCTGGTTTGGGTTATAATGGTGGGTGCGGCTTAGTTTGTTGGCGTGGTTTATTTAATTTGGGATCTGGATTATTCTGGTGTACTAAAATTAAAGACATGGATTTGGACGACTTCTGCCATGTCAAACTACAATCGATATTTTGCGAACCAAACTCTCAAATTGTGTTATCAGCAGACTTTGTAAATAATGAATATTTTTGGTAATTGATTTCAACTTTCCTTTTTTCCATTACAATTACACGTTTTAGTAATTGGGTGATTGTACAAAAGCTGGGTAACTCGATGTCATCAATCAATATATGTATACAGTCTTATCATATTTTATTGAGATTACAATTTATTTTAAAACAATGGAAAGACATTTATTTAATCACCCAATTTCAGTTCTTCATTTTGAATACAAGTTATTGAAAAAAAACACAATTAGTTCTTAAATCGTCAGTCTTTTGGCATGTCACAACCCCGGAAATCAACAATTAAGGGACTGTCTATTAAAGATTATCATTGATTTGAGAAAACTTATCAATTTACTACAATCTGTGATGTATAATAGTTAAATAAATACTACAACTTTTATAATGCAGTGTTCTCCACTTTATTTAAAAAAATAAGAAATTTTGTGTATAGCAAAAACACTCTATGTATATGAAGATATAAATCCTTAGTACGTATCACCCTCCAAAACCCATTTGTTTACATTGTTGTATTTGTAATGTGGATTGTGGATACAAATTCAACGAGAAAAAAATTGACGTGTTTTCACGCATGCATAGAATAAACTACTGAGTTTTTTGGGGAAATTTCATAAATTAGGGGAGAAATGACACGCATACTAAGGATAAGTTTATGAGTCTGATTTCCGGTTTAGCTTGTAGGCAAACCAAGATGTCTACCGAGGATTTATCTTTATTAGAGTGTTTTTGGTGTTTAGTTTCATTCGTCAGTCCGTTGTGTGTTATTTAAATTTGAAATTCGTGCGAAACATCACCGACTCAACGTCAAATCCCACTTTGAATTTTTTTGCGGATCGCACAATTTGACGGCCGCCATAACTGTACCAGAGTTTGGGTTATGTTTGTTGTCTATAGGTACACGTGCTAAGCCAGTCAACATGTCAGTCCTATGGTGAGTCGTTATTTTTTTTTAATCTGAAGTTTATTTTTATTTATACATATAAGACTATGATTTGTTAAAATGTAGTTTGTTGATATTCGAAATTACAAAAAAAAACATTAGTCCTGAATATAACCTTAAATTTTGTCTTTTTCGTCAGTCCGTTGGCGTCAGCCCTTTTTCAGGTATCGCGCCTGATTAGACGAAAGAGATGTGTCAGATTTTCCCATGAATCAAATGATAAAAAAAACTACCCGTACCAAACCTTATTAAAAAAGGAAAGAGAGTTTTTACCAATTTAAGAAAAAGATTGATGTTTTCGAAAATTAATTCTATATTTTTGCACTACGTTTTTTGTGGATATTTAAAGTATTACTATCTCTTTAGATCCTTTCAAGGCATAGCTTATTATATTTACTTGATTTATTAGAAAAATACGCTCTATTAAGTAAAATTACCTCAAAATATAAAACTTAAGTATTACATATAAGATTTTAATATAAAAATGTTAAGAGGCGGTTATCAAGACTGGGATAGTTAACTTTCGTAGTATTATATTGTTATTGTTCTTCATATCATGATCATTAGTACTTTTAAGATAAATATTGTTAGATTTTGTTTATATTGTTTGTTGATTACTTAGAAATACTTAGTAAAACTATGTGAAAGTAGTAGAAAATAAGTGAATAACGTTTTACATATTAATAATATTAATGACTCAATTTGTCATAAAATTCTTATAGCTAAACTAAAAGTTTTCGGTATTCATGGGTTGCTTTTGAAATGGATATCTAGCTACCTTAATGACAGAACACAATGTGTGAAATTGGGAAATTTTGTTTCAAGTATTATTAAGGTTTCATGTGGAGTTCCTCAAGGAAGTCACCTTGGACCACTACTTTTTAATATTTTCGTTAATGAAATCCCATTTCTTTTAAAAAATGCTATATGTTTAATGTATTCTGATTATCTTAAAATATATCTTTGCATAAAAAATAGAATTGATCATCAAAATCTTCAAAATGATTTAAATATTTTATCCGTTTGGTGTGAAAGAAATGTTCTTCCTTTGAATATACAAAAATGTAATGTTTTTATTGCACATCGAACTTTAGTTCCAATTGTAAACAACTACCGAATTTTCAATCAGATTCTTGATCGCAAATCTGAGATTCATGATCTTGGAATTCAATGCATGGTTTCGTTAAGCGAAACTGCAATGAGTTCTCTAACCCTTACGCTTTAAAATCAGTTTACATGTCTTTAGTTCGTCCAATTCTTGAGTATTGTTCAATTTTATGGTCTCCTTCTACTTCTATTAGGATAACACGTATTTAAAGAGTGCAAAAGGCTTTTACAAGATTTGTAGTTAGGCAGTTAAAATGGAGAATTGACACTCCATCATATGTATCTAGGTGTGCCTTAATTGGACTTGATTCATTAGAAAAAAGACAGTCTATTCAGTGTTTTTTGTTTGTGCATGACGTATTTTCTTACCGTATTAAGTGTCCACCGATTCTTACTTGCTTTGAAATCTATATTCCGGAGAGAGAATTGCGGTTACGTCATTTTCTTAATAATCCAAAACATACATAGATACAGTTATGGTTGCAATGAATCCTTTTCTAGGTGTATTAAACTTTTCAATTCTTTTTGATCTCTCAACAAACAGATTTGAATTTAAAATTAATTTACAAAATATTGTACATTAGCTTTAAGATAGGTATTTATTTAAATATACTTATTTATACATATATGTATATTGTATATATATTTAGTTATGTTATTCATTGAATTGTTAGTAATCTGTAAGATATAACATCCGTAGATTAATAAATAAATAAAAAATTTTACTAAATGATTTTAATACTTTTAAAAGACATTTTTGTCATTATTTAATCCTAAGAGATTTTTACTAATTTTTATTAAATTTCATTATAATACTTTCAAAGCTGTGAATTTTATCAGTACTATGTTAACTCGTCAGTCCCCTGGCAGTCAAATTCTGAAGTTTTTGAGCATCTTACAATGTACTCAAAAAAGTGACTGGCCCGATTTAAAACAATATTTAATAAGATTAGCCATCGTATACACCCGAATTTGTAGAAGTTTGATTTAATAACTATCGTAAGCAAAATATCCTCAAAAGTTATCCAACTTTTGTATAATCACCCAATTGAAAAAATTTAAATTTTAATTACTCGTAATTGTCATTAAAAAAACATATGTACATTTCAATTTCTTGTAATTGTTATTGAAAAAGTGCACTTATTAATTAAATATTATTTCAAATTGTAATTGGGTTTGTCCTAGTTATTAAGGGAAAGCATTTTTAATTTACAGTTTTTAAGATAAATTATATTTACTAATAAAATAAGACAATATTTAAATTTAATAAAATTTTATGGCAATTGTATATTAGCAAAATAGTTGGACTTTTAAGAGACTTCAAATCAAAGCAACACACATCAAAGAAATTAGCATTATAGGAAACCATTTTATAATATCGCGTACAATTTAATTTACCAAAATTTGTAATTAAGTACGAGTACATTCGGTGCGGCGATGTCAATTGGCCACAAAGACCGAATTTGTTAAATTGGGGCATTAGGCAGCAGACTTAATTAATCAGTAGATAGCTCTTTTCCTGTGGACTGCGTAGGGACTTGGTGTCGTATCAGTTTCTTCATTTCATTTTGAATACACTAAAAAAACTACTTTTATTATTTTTTCTTCAAATACTTAAAATCAATCCAAGTTTTCATTGTAAAACTAGGCACTACTTTTTTTAGAAAATCTGAATTTTTGTTGAACTAAATTTTGGCTCTTGTTTTGTTTTGTAATAATCATCTTTTTATAACAAACTTTTGACGAAAAATGCAAAAATTCAAAAATCAAATGAAAAACTCTAAAGATTACAGTTTGACCAAAAGAAAAGAATCGAGTGCACCAAATTTGACACCTGTGCAATATTTTGAAGGCCCCGATTTTGTTTGTTGTTCTGAGGTTTTGATGAAACCAAAACCAAAGCTTTGTGAAGGCTTACCAAAGTCTGTAATTTTGATGTTATTTATTTTTGTTCTTATTTTTTTTTTCTTGTTTCCCTCTTTAGTCCACCTCAAGTGCAACAGATTCGTTGTTTAAATAAAATTAGACCGTGTTCAGTACCTTGTCAGTGGGCACCACAAACGAATGAACGTGATATACTATTTCGGCCCATCAGATGGCGTAAGTTGACAATGTTGCAGCCTTAAAACATCAAATAATAATAATTTCATATAACTTAGGTTGTAACACTCGAAAGAAACGAAATAAAAAGAGTCCCGAGCCGTCCCTAGGTGCTCCAATCGGATTGTCCAAATCCTCCTTCGGTATGAAATATCTCGAGAGTAAGCCTACTGATCGAACTCTGCAAGGATTTGCTACGAATCTTGTGGCATTTGCTGAATATTTTATTACGCCTGAGATTGAATGGGATGAGAAAGTCCTCAATCGCATTCTACTTGAAGGCCAAAATCTCTTCGGTGAATCCAAAGCCAGAATGCATGACGGACAGAAACTTAAAGAAGCATCGATCAGGAGAACCTTCACCCTGTGTGGAAATGCTTTCGATTTGTTCGTAAACGAACCATTCATGATAGGTCAAGTAATCGGTCAGGAAGCTGCAGTCCCAAAACTCCATTGGGGCCTGTTGAAATTTTTTAAAAAGTTTCAATTCTGCCTCCTGCAAATCGACAGATGGTACACGATGTTATGGAAGAACGCAGATGTCTTCTTTGTGTTCGATTGCTTCGGTAGGAGGTATCTAGATCTGCAAAGTGATCGGAAGCATGGGGTTGCTATGTTGATCTGCTTGCGTCACATCGAAAATGTCAGCCACTTGATATTGAATTTGAGCGGGGTAAATCCTGAGGATTTCTTCATTATGAGAAACATTCAGGTAAAATCATTAATTCCCTGTGGTGGTCGACCAACTCCTGACGTTGTAGACAGATCAGTTGAATTTGAGATTAAAAGCCCCAACTATGCCATTTTAAGGGCCACAACTCATTTGGGATCAGTTTGCTTTAAGGAAATCCGATTGCGCCACTCACTTCCCGTAGCATTTTCTGCACTTATCAATGCCAAAGTCGACCCAACTCCGACTTGGAACAGAGCGGTCTTGGATAAGATATTAAAACTTGGAGCACATTTGTACAAACAATGGACGCATTGTGACATAAGTATAGATCTGGGAATTCAAGATGTTCCCAATAGATTTGTTTTTGGACAGTTTATGGTTGAAATAGCCGTCAATGCTATTCCTGAATGTGGAATTTGGAGATGTACACCCAACTATCAAAAGAGTGAACTCAGTCAAGCTTTGCAAAGGGCCTTTGAAGATGCTTCTAATCTGATAGTTCAGATTCAGGGAAGAACTTATGCCATTTGGAAGAAGGATAAGTTTTATTATGTACTGGACCCATACTCGCATCAGTGTTCACTGGAAAAGAAGAAATTACGAACTGCTTCGTTGCACATGTGTGGATCTTTTGAAAAAATGTGCTGCATCTTCACCCAAGCTCTTCTGGAACTGTTCGAAGAATCGAAGTTCATAATTTATAATGTTAAGATCCTTGATCTTGAAGAGGTGACTAAACTCAAAGAGATTCAATATAGATCACAAATCCCTTGCATGTGTACATCAACACAACAGACAGATGGCGCTCGGGAAGTTATGTCTCTAAACGAATCGGTGCTGGGTGTAGATGAATATATTTGTCAGGCTGAAGACTCGCCAATAGAGTCGGACTCAGCTGATCTTGATTCGCCAGGACTATCACAAACCCGCCTAGAAGACTACTCGGATTTGAGAAGAGATTTCATTGAAGAATCCGAAGAAGAAACCGAAGATGAAGATGAAGACATTGATCTAGATTCAGACAGTGACAAAGCATTTTTTGAAGAGTCCGATGAAACCGATGACGAAGATACAGCTACTCGTAGATATAAAGCTAAAGAAAAACGATCAAGCCAGAAAACCCGAAAGCCATCGGGTAGGAAAAAATCCGATAAGAATAGCACAAAAGGAAAATCCGGCAGTGAATTATCAGATTCTGCAGGAATAAAGACAAAAAGTAAGAATAAAAACAAAGAAGACAAGAAAAATAAAGAGGACAAGAAAAATAAAGAGGTCAAGAAAAATAAAGAAGACAAGAAAAATAAAAAAGAAGACATGAAAAATAAGGACGATGATAAGAAGACTTTATTGAGAACTGAAGAAAAAGCAGAAAAACGGGAAGAAAAAAAGACAGCTGATAAAAAAGAAATCCAAAAGGAAAAGTCTAACAACGACAAGCCCGATACCAATGGGAGGGAAAAAGACACAAAAAATGACGACAAGAAACCAAAGGGAAGAGAAAAACTTGAAGAAGTTGTTGTCATAGATGGAAACAAAGACAAACATGAAGATAAATCTAGCAGAAGAAAAACTTTGGAAGAAAGAAGAAGAAGCCATCAAATTGCACCTGAGAGACCAAATAAATATCCGATCGAAAATCATGTATTAGAAGAAGAAAGAAATGATAGCCCTGCAGATCCAGAGCCAATCGATCAAGACAGCCCCGTGGAACAGAGAAAATCAAAAACAGGAGAAACTCCTAGCAATCGCAATTCAACTGAAATACCAAAATCGAGCAATGCCCCGGCAAGACGACAGCGCCACCGTCAACGTCGCAAACAACAAGATGGCGATGATTCCTCGTCGTCAGCAGATGAAAATCCTCGAGGTCGTCTACCAGTCGGATGCATACCAAACAGTTATCCAGGTTTTACTGAAGATCCACAAAATCTGGCTGTAATTGGATCAGAAAGTGGTAGCTATGAGAGCTTGTGCAATCTGCTCAAGTCGGCATTCCGTTGTGCAGATCGTATTTTAACAATGACTCCATGGGGAAATTATGTGGCTTTCCGGTCGAATGGGACGTTTTTCATATTCGATGGGTGTACTTGTAACTTACGTTCAATTCGGCACATGGATTTGAGTGTTGGAACAGCTGGACTGCTTTGCTTTCCCGATTTGCACTCATTGATTGAGTATATTGAGAGTGGAAAGGGTGTGCGAAAACCAACGACATTTTCAAAGAGAGATATTGTCGATCAAATTTGTAGCAAGTATTGTAGTCGTTGAAAAGGTAGTTTTCAATGATTCTTTGTTGCTTTATTATGTTTTCTAAAATAAAAGTCAAAACGAGACAAATCGAAATAGTTGTTTTTCTATACAAGCTGTTTATTTTTTTAACCAGGATGTGACTTCGTTGCCCTTCGACTTCGTATAGTCCTAGTTTATAGAAACTTAAATGACTTGGTTAGAAAACAGGAATTGGCTTGGTCGTGTTAAGCCACTATATGTTTGGGAATGCCCGAATCAATTGGATTTTTGCAAAAACCAAAAAACTGAACAAATTAGGACATTAACACTTGTGTAGTTTTACCAAGCACTACTGCTTACTTAGAATTTTGTCTCACATCCACTCCACTAGGATCTTGGTGAATCAGGAGTAGCTACTGGTTTTGTTAATGCCCTTTTGTTTCAGCTTTTATACAATTACCTTCAAATCATTTAAGTGGACCAACAACAATCAACATTTTTATTTTATCCTTTATTTCCCAATCTTCCACAACAAGGATCTGATAAGGTGCAGGGAGATCTTTTAATCATGATGTGATTATCAGGTGTAAGCAAGAATTAAAAAAAAACTTAAGAAAATCTCAAAACTTCTATTACGCGAAATTCTCAACAACTCTACCGTCTTCCACATTAGATTCAATTGGTACAAGAAAAATTAGTAGGATTGTCTTTTATTATTTGTATTATTGTCCTTATAACTTTTATACTACGTACAAACTTTTCTAGCAGAAAAGAAAGATTGCTTAATTTTCGTCGTTCCTTAGTTATTAAAAAAGGTGCGATAAGCACACCACTTGAAATAATTTTTCAATTTTAAAATAGGATTGGTATATCTGGAGGAGTATGGAGGAAAGAATGTTTAATCTTGTTTACTCAAAAATTATTACTTAAAAAAAAATACAGGGGTGGAATCATGTAAGGTGATTTGTGATAGTTGACAGTCACAATCAACAAATTCGGTCTGTGTAAGGTGATAGTCATCTGTGACAATCACAATTTTGTGATTATTTCCCGTGACAGCTATTTAGGTGTCACTTTCATATGAAATTGACTTTATTTTGTTTTATTGTCTGTTGCGTCTAGTCAAAATGAATGAGTTCGTGCCTTATCTTAGAAGAAAGAAAGCTGAGATATTCCCCAAGAAAATCAGCACAGATTGTAAATGACTGTGCTGCTCTTCACAACATATGCTGCAAGCATACAGTTCCAATTCCAGAAGCAGTATTGACAGCATCACCATCTGAAAATTCAAATAACCAGCAAGCTGAAAGTGCAAGGAATGAAGGAGCAAGAACCAGAAACAGAATCAGGGATGACCTATGGGCAAAGCGTCCAAGACTTTAAAGAAAAGAAGCAAAATAAATGTAAATGTATCATACATAGATACATATATTTTTTATTAAAAGAATATAAACAAAATCAACAAAAAAAACTTCATTAAAACAAAAACATCACAAATTCACATCATGGATTTGAATCTTATAATAAATATATGTATATGTATGTTTATATGAAATATATATTTATCTATTTTGAACACATTTATATGTAGGTAAGTAATTATTAAAATAAAATTGTGCCGGCTCATTTCTTGCTTAACTCCCAGACTCGGATTTCATTGACTGCTTTGGCCAGCTCCAACTCCATTCTTTTTAGTTGGAGTTCTTCTTTTTTCAGTGCATTTGTACACTCTCTTTCCTTTTGCTTTTCCTAGCATAGCAACTTTACACAATCTTTCAATTCAATTATTGAAGTGTTGACTGTTTGCAAAGTTTTATCGATGTCTTCCAGCTTTTTGATTTGCAAATCAATAAATTTTTGCTGGTGTTCCTTCCAGTTGCTTTCGGCTAGAAGCGTATTCTCCTCGACTATTTTTGGTGGCTTGTTGCGTTTGGAAGTAGACGCTGGGATCGGTGTTGGTTCCAATGCCACATCGACTGGCTCAGAAAGGAGTTCTGTTAGAACATTATTTAACTCTGCAAATAAAAAAAATCATAAATTAACACTGAAACTAAAATTTCTGAAAACTCACCATGTTCATTGCATCCGAAACTGGATACTCCACACGTTCCCTCAACTGCTGCTTCGATACCACATGCTTGGATTATTACCTCGTCGACACTGTCCAACGCTTTTTCTGTGAAAGGTCCTCCTCCTGTTTGTGCGATTGATTTTTTATTTGTAATTCATTTTTTTTTTGCGTTGTATTTTCGAATGGTCCAAATCTGTGCAATATAAACAATGAGAGGACACCAATCAATTAAATATAAATACCTACCTTTTCCACTCTGCTATTGATTGTGTAGGAGGCCCATTCTCGTTAACATTCGAGTGAGCTTCTCCCACTGGATTCTCTGTGAATCTCTTGAATTTATACTGTTTCCCGAAAAGGATTTGGGCAAATCGGGATATTTTTCCATATAGTTAGTCAGAAATTGAATTTGAAATTGATTTGTTGATAAAAATTTTATATTTTTTAACAATAACAGTCTAGTAAACAGTAATGTACATAAATGTTTACTTACATTTCTGTTGAAATTAATTCCACTTTAGGAACACACAACGTCTAGAAGATACAAAACACAAACCAATTTGCCGGCAGATAAAAAATAAATCAAATGTCAAAGTTTTTCTTCTAAAGTGATACCAAATTTAAGAAATATTTTGGTGATCACATTACACAGACGAATAAATTCTTTTGATCACATTTGATTGTCACAAATGTGACAGTCACAAATCACCTTACATGATTCCACCCCAGGACACATTACCCTTTTTCATGTTCAACGCTGATACGGATTGCCAGCTGCAGTCTAGTACTTCCTATTATCAAGACAGTATTGAGGGAAATCGGTTGCATCTTCCAAATTTACCAAGAATTTGTAATGCATACAGCACATATCTGAGATATGGAGATATATGGAGAATGCAGTTTTGCACAATGTTGGTATTATTAATTCAGAAAATATCAACAAATTTTGTCAAAGTGTAAGTAAAATGTTATAAATTATTAATATGCAATTTGAATTTAAAAGTTTTTTATTCAAGTTTTTGTGTTTTATTATTGTGTTTGTGAGGAGAAACTAAAAGGACTGTCCACATGAAAAATATACATATGTAAGTACATAAATACATATAAACATGATTTAACTAATTGCTTTTAAATTAAATGCTAACCCATTGACTTAATTTTCAAATGCATAGGCAATCAGCAAAGATATCAAATACCAACCAGACCCAATTTGAAATCATGATAGAATTCATGTATGTATCGGGTGATTTTTTAAGAGCTTGAGAACTTTTTTTAAAAAAAAAACGAATAAAATTTGCAAAATCTCATCGATTCTTTATTTGAAACGTTAGATTGGTCCATGACATTTACTTTTTGAAGATTCATTTAAATGTTGACCGCGGCTGCGTCTTAGGTGGTCCATTCGGAAAGTCCAATTTTGGGTAACTTTTTCGAGCATTTCGGCCGGAATAGCCCGAATTTCTTCGGAAATGTTGTCTTCCAAAGCTGGAATAGTTGCTGGCTTATTTGTGTAGACTTTAGACTTGACGTAGCCCCACAAAAAATAGTCTAAAGGCGTCAAATCGCATGATCTTGGTGGCCAACTTACCGGTCCATTCCTTGAGATGAATTGTTCTCCGAAGTTTTCCCTCAAAATGGCCATAGAATCGCGAGCTGTGTGGCATGTAGCGCCATCTTGTTGAAACCACATGTCAACCAAGTTCAGTTCTTCCATTTTTGGCAACAAAAAGTTTGTTAGCATTGAACGATAGCGATCGCCATTCACCGTAACGTTGCGTCCAACAGCATCTTTGAAAAAATACGGTCCAATGATTCCACCAGCGTACAAACCACACCAAACAGTGCATTTTTCGGGATGCATGGGCAGTTCTTGAACGGCTTCTGGTTGCTCTTCACTCCAAATGCGGCAATTTTGCTTATTTACGTAGCCATTCAACCAGAAATGAGCCTCATCGCTGAACAAAATTTGTCGATAAAAAAGCGGATTTTCTGCCAACTTTTCTAGGGCCCATTCACTGAAAATTCGACGTTGTGGCAGATCGTTCGGCTTCAGTTCTTGCACGAGCTGTATTTTATACGGTTTTACACCAAGATCTTTGCGTAAAATCTTCCATGTGGTCGAATAACACAAACCCAATTGCTGCGAACGGCGACGAATCGACATTTCACGGTCTTCAGCAACACTCTCAGAAACAGACGCAATATTCTCTTCTGTACGCACTGTACGCATTCGTGTGGTTGGTTTAATGTCCAATAAAGTAAACTGAGTGCGAAACTTGGTCACAATCGCATTAATTGTTTGCTCACTTGGTCGATTATGTAGACCATAAATCGGACGTAAAGCGCGAAACACATTTCGAACCGAACACTGATTTTGGTAATAAAATTCAATGATTTGCAAGCGTTGCTCGTTAGTAAGTCTATTCATGATGAAATGTCAAAGCATACTGAGCATCTTTCTCTTTGACACCATGTCTGAAATCCCGCGTGATCTGTCAAATACTAATGCATGAAAATCCTAACCTCAAAAAAATCACCCATTATAACCATCGGGACCTATCCAAAGGATATTTTAAATCACCCGAAGCGAGACAGAAAGTCCACCACAACGTGACATCAAAGGATGGAAAAAAGTAAGTATGTAAACTCAGTTTAACAACCCCCTTATTAATTCATGATTTCTTTTCAGGTGTGGTCGGATTTCAAAAACAGCATCACCAAGGCCAAGTTGAGAACAAACTAATTAAATTTATTGGACGCTGTTCTTTTGGGGGTCCTCCGAAGCAAAAATCCATTACACCATTGGAAAATAAAGTGGCTGAATTGCTTCAACTTTCAACAGCCGTCGAGGGAATGCCAGGGATTTCTAGCTTCGGGGTCGCCAATAAGAACAGTGATGGAAGACATGTCCAAAATAGTGGATTCATTGATTCCGAAAATGAAGAACAAATGATCTATGACTCTGTGGTTGCGGGCATTGAAAAACAAATTGAAAGTGGAAGTGAAAACATCCCTCGGCAAAAAATTAATCCTAAAAACCAACACATTAATTTGCTTGAAAAACAAGTTCAAAACCAAACTAAATATCAAACTAACTCAAATAAAATCATGACAAACATTAACGAAAATTTAAAAGAAATGTTGAAGTATACATGGAGGCAAAGTGAAATGACTGAAAAAATTTACAAAGTTAAAAAGAAAACCTCAAAATAAGAAAAATTAAATTCGAATTAAAAAAAAAAAAAAATTATTTGGAGAAACAAAATTGAAGAAGCCAAGTTGGAGATTAAAAGAAAAAATTCTCAAAGTGCAACATGAAATAAAGGATTTATCACAGTGATTTACGAATGAAAATCATTTCAGACACTGAATTAATTGATATGTTATATTATGATTTCAGATCATATGCCAATTGTGGTAACATTTAAATGTGGCGAAATGGTACGAGAGGAAATTGTGGTCTTAGAACTTATGCCCAAACTCCAATGGAGGAATACAACGGCCTCAAATTACAGAACAAAACTGAATTCACTCCTACTGTCCGAGGAAAATTATATGTGTTTGAGCAAAATTGAATGTTTCATAAAGGAGGCGCATAAGGTGCCAACAAATGCTTATCGTCAAGAAAAAAAGAAATTTAAAGAACCTTGGTTTGATTCAATTTGTGCGCGAGCGAGAAAATTACCATTTGCTTGGCTTAATGAGTTTAGACGTAGTAACGAATGCTATGCAAAAAACCAATATATTTAGCACAATCAAATTTATAAAGCGCTTTGTAAGCAAAAAAAAGTAAACTATTATGAAGCTGAGGCAGAAAAGCTAGCTATATGTAGTAATCCCTCTGAATTTTGGAACTTTTACCCGAAAACTAAATGGATCGAAGTATATTATCAGTCGTGGATTGGATACTTCTACTCTACGAAATCATTTCAATCAACTGCTGAACCCAGCAATGTTGGACCCAGTCTACTATGCCCAACCCTATATTCATGACGAGATTTTAGACAGTGCAATTTCCCATCATGAGGTTCGCATATCGGTCAACGCACTAGCAGATGGAAAAGCGGCAGGTGCAGACAGGAATTCTACAGACATGGCACTGATGAACTGATTAAGAACCTGGCAAACATAAACATACATATAATTAAATTTTTGAAAATGGAATCATCCCTCAGCAGTTTAAAGATGCTTTGATTTTTCCGATACACAAAAAAGGCAACATCAAAGATCCAGCTAACTATAGAGGAATCTCGTTTTTGAACGCTTCCTATAAAATCTTTACTGTGATTCTACTAAAGCGGCTGAACACGTGGATAGACTCGAATAATCTATTATGTGAGTCTCAAGCTGGATTCAGGTCGGGTTACTCGACCATCGATCATATATTCGTTCTAAGGAGCATTGCTGAGTCTTTTTTGGAAAAAAAATAAAAAGCTATACACTTTTTTTGTGGATCTTAAAGCTGCATTTGACTCAGTTGATCGAAACGCATTGATGTTCAAGGTGTTTGGATCCGGGATGTCGTTTAAGTTTGAAAGAGTTATTCAAAACTCGTACGCAGACACGAGAGCAGCGGTATGGAATGGAAAGCAGGTATCTGAATGGTTTCAGACGCAGTCGGGAGTAAGACAGGGCTGTGTTCTCAGTCCTAGCTTGTTCGCACTATTTATAAATGGTATCACTGACGCATTACTAGGAGGTGTTAGATATGCTGGAGAGGTCATTAAAGCCTTACTCTTCGCAGATGATATAGTCTTGCTGGCAAACTCACAGCAATCCTTACAGCTTATGAAAAATTGACTTTCGGAATACTGTAGACGATGGAGCTTGGTAGTGAACCTGAACAAGTCAAAAGTGATGGTTATCAAGAAAGGTGAAGGAAGGTTAAGCTCAAGTGAACAATGGTACTTCAACAATGAGAACATAGAAAGAGTGAAAGAATACAAATACTTAGGAGTATATTTTACCCAAAACTTAAGTATGGAAAAACACCTCAACGAAAAACTTCTTAAGGCTAAAACCGCGATTAACGTGGCATGGAAAGAATGTTTCAACAACAAAAGCATAGCAGTAAATATAAAGTTTTCGAAGCAGTATCCCAATCAATCCTGTTTTACGCAGCCCAAGTGTGGGGAGCAAAGAAATTTGAGACTGTGGAAAAACTCCTGAGATTTTATTTAAAACGAACATTCCGCCTTCCTTCATGTACCCCAAACTTAAACTAAATGATAATGTTAGAAACAGGCTTATTCCCACTCTTTATAAAAACGTTGAAGCCCAACAATCGCTTACCAAAAAAAGCAGCTTTACAAGCGATACAAAGCAAAACAGAATGGGTTAAAGAGTGGACTGGGCTAACAGGAGATACAGGTGTAACTTTAAATCCCAGTCAAGAGAGTACATGGGAATCGTCACTGAACCAGGTAATTAGGCGTCTGGATGAAAATTTTAGAAATGTGTTCACAGAACAGGCATCCAGCTCACTTCATCGAATGATCTATAGCAGGCTGAATTATAATCTTAATGAAAGAAACTACTTCCATGACATAAATACTGTAGAGCATATCGCCAACATGTTTCGGCTAAGAGGTGAACTGCTAAACATAAATTACGTTCCACATCGCGAAGATCTTCCACTGCTATGTGATATTTGCAACATGGCTGAACGAGAGGATATTTTTCATTTTGTCGGAAGGTGTCCAGTCCTGAGAGAAACTAGAAGAAATGTACTTGGTAGAGACTTTTTATCAGAAAACGAAACTTTAGCTCTCTTAAATGAAGTAGATGGGTCTAAAATGCTTATATATTGCAAAACAGCACTTATTCATAGAAGCAGAATTAGAGATAAAAATTTTTAGTTAACACAACTGCAACTTAATGAATTACAAAACTTTAATACAGTTAAAACTTTGTCAATCAGGCAGACGGCAAAACCATGCTTTAAAGATTGTTAATGAAATTGTACAAATAATTGCAAGTAAATAAAAATCTATCTAATCTAATCTAACAATCTATTATGATTTAAGTTCTTGTACATACATATGTTATTCATTATGTTTTGTTATTGAATTAAAAAAAAGAAAATACATTTAAGCAGATGTTGTGAAGTGCACAACTTACTTACTTACTTACTTAAGGTGGCGCTACAGTCCTGTGTGAACTAGGGCCTCACCCAACAAACTTCTCCATCTAGCTCGGTCCCTAGCTAGATGTCTCCAGTTTCGCGCTCCGAGTTGGGTGAGGTCACCTTCCACTTGTGCGCGCCACCTGATTCGCGGTCTTCCTCTACTGCGCTGTCCTGTGGGTGTGGATTCGAAGACTTTCCGGGCCGGAGCATTGGTTTCCATGCGCTCTACGTGACCTAGCCATCTTAGTCGTTGGACTTTTACCCTTCTTGCTAAGTCTACGTCGCTGTACAGCCCGTACAGCTCGTCGTTCCATCTTCTCCTCCACTCCCCTTCGATGCATACGGGACCGTAGATCACACGAAGAATCTTTCTCTCGAAACGACCCAAGGTGCTTTCATCCGCTTTTGTCAAAGTCCATGCTTCTGCACCGTATAGCAGGACGGGGATGATAAGGGTCTTATATAGCGACACTTTGGTCCTTCGAGAGAGAATTTTTCCACTCAATTGCTTTCTTAACCCAAAGAAACAGCGGTTAGCAAGAGTTATTCTTCGTTTGATCTCAGCGCTGGTGTTGTTTTCTGCGTTTACAGCGGAGCCTAGGTAGACGAAGTCCTTGACTACCTCAAAGTTACGTCTGTCGATGGTGACGTTTTGACCAAGACGTCGGTGTTGTAGGTCCTTTCTTGATGACAGCATGTACTTTGTTTTGCCCTCATTAACCGTTAAACCCATTTTTGCCGCCTCTGCCTCAATACTCACAAAAGCCCCATTGACATCACGCTGAGTTCTTCCGATTATGTCAATGTCATCAGCATATGCTAGTAATTGGACAGACTTTTGAAAGATAGTGCCTCTGGTGTTGACGTGTGAGCTTTGCACTATTCTTTCAAGTACGATGTTAAAAAAATCACATGACAGCGCATCACCTTGTCTAAAACCTTTTTTGACATCGAAAGGTTCAGTAAGTTGTTTCCAACCTTTATGGAGCAGCGTGAATTCTCCATGGTCATCCTGCACAAACGGACGAGTTTGGCAGGGATGCCAAAACTAGACATGGCTCTATACAGTTCGTCCCTGTAGATACTGTCATATGCGGCCTTGAAATCGATGAAAAGATGGTGGGTGTCGATTTGGTGTTCTTGGGTTTTTTCCAGGATCTGCCGTAATGTGAATATTTGATCGACTGTGGACTTTCCTGGTCTAAAACCACACTGATAAGGACCTATCAGGTTGTTGACGATGGGCTTTAGACGTTCACATATTACGGCAGAGAAGATTTTATAAGCGATGTTAAGTAGACTGATTCCTCTATAATTGGTGCAGTTTAGAGGGTCTCCTTTTTTCAGGATCGGGCAAACAATACTGAGGTTCCATTCATCGGGCATGCTTTCTTCCGACCATATCTTACAGATAAGTTGGTACATGCTCCTAACCAACTTATCTCCAGCTGCTTTAAAGAGCTCGGCATTCAAGCCATCCGCTCCAGCGGCTTTGTTAGACTTCAGCTTAGATATGGCAATCTTTACTTCGTCTAAGTCGGGAGGACGGGATTGTTGGCTTTCGTCGTCTATGTTGAATGGATCATCCTGCCTGACAGCGGAATTCGGTTCGTCGTCGCCGTTATACAGTCTGCAGAAGTGGTCCTTCCATATCCTCAGCATTGACTGCGGTTCCACTATGATGTTTCCACTTTCGTCTTTGCAGCCTTCGGTTCTAGGTTTATGTACTTGTGAATTTCGTTTCACCTGTTCATAAAACTTTCGAACTTCATTTCTGCTTTTAAACCTCTCAACATCTTCGACCGCACGCTTCTCATGCTCTCTCTTTTTCCTTCTGAGAAGTCGGTGTTCCTCTCGCCTCTTCTGCTCATAGAGCTCATGAGCAGCTCTCGTCCTTTTATGCAGCGCCGCCTTGCGTGCCTGTTGTTTGGCTGCATTTGCCTGCCGACATTCCTCATCAAACCAGGGGTTCCTTGTTGGTGGTCGCTTGAAACCCAGCACGTCAGAGGCGGCTTCTCTGATTGCGTCTTGGCAATGTTGCCACTGGTTTTCTATACATTGTGTTGGCGGCAGAGAACTTCGAGAGAGGTTACTTGTAACTCGGTCGGAGAAGGATTTGGCGATCTCTTGCGATTGTAGCCGTTCGACGTTGTACCTTCTCCCAACATCTCCCTGTTTTGCCTTGGGTCTGGAAACCCGAAGTGCTACCTTGGCTACAACAAGGTAGTGGTCCGAGTCGATGTTAGCTCCTCGGAAAGTTCGGACATCCATGATGCTGGAAGCGTGTCTGGCGTCGATCGCAATATGGTCAATCTGGTTGACGGTAGATTGATCTGGAGATCTCCAAGTTCCTTTGTGGATGTTGAGGTGTGGAAAACGCGTACTGGCTACCATGACGTTTCGCCCCGCAGCAAAATCTATGAGCCTGAATCCGTTGTCGGAAGTGTTGTCGTGCAGGCTGTTTTTCCCGATTATTCCACCAAAGATGTCTTCTCTTCCTAGCTTGGCATTAAAATCGCCCAGGACAATTTTAATATCGTAGCTAGGACACTGCTCGTATGTTTTGTCCAAGAGCTCGAAGAACATATCTTTGTTGTTGTCATCCTTCTCTTCTGTGGGGGCGTGCACGCATATCAGGCTAATGTTGCCGAATTTAGCCTTGATGCGGATGGTTATGAGGCGCTCGTTGATGCACCTATAGCTTAAGACTTGTTGCCTAAGTCTGGCTCCAATGACGAAGCCGCATCCAAATAAGCGCTGTTGGTTTTCTCGGTAGCAGTCACCATAGTAGATATCGCAGTTTTTCATCCTCTTTTTGCCCGGCCCATCCCATCGTATTTCCTGGATGGCGGTGATGTCTGCTTTATAGCAGTCTAGGGCCTCCGCTAATTCTTCGGCTGCACGTGGTCTGTTAAGGGACCTAACATTCCACGTGCATATCCGAAGTTCGTTGTCCTTAATTCGTTTGCGTTGGTTGTCAGCAGTAAATCCGTCCGTATCCGAGGCTTGTTGGTGCTTCGCAACTATAAGATTTTTAAGTGGTCAGGAAGTCACCCTGACGGCACAACCCCCAACCTGGAGGGCCAGATCCTTAGTATAACTCCAAAGACGGGGAGCCGGATAAACCGCTCCTTATAGGCCTGGGCTCCGAATAAGTCGTAGAAGCCCTATAAGGTGTTCACTAAGTAGTTCAGCCTTACTGGAACTGTAGACGCCACCGTTGATTCCATCTCGGGAATTCCTCCGCTGCCGTCTGGATAAGGAGAGGTGCCTTAGTGGACGCACCTCTCCCCCCCTCTCTCGTTTGCTGCCCCCAACAACTTTCCACTGGGGTTGGAACCCAATCTCCAGTTGAGGTACTAGGCACCCGATGTTCACCACGGGGAGGTGAGAGTAGGAGTTGATAGACAGAGGTTGGTTTTGAGAAAAACCTGTGGACGCTTGTGTCCTCTTGAATACACATGTCTACCATTTGAACATCGAAGTGCACAACAAACGTTCATAATTTGTTTTACCTTCTCGGGCGAATAATGCAATTCTCTGGCCGACAAAAGACATCGGATTATTGACGTTGAAATCGAATGCTTTTCATTGAAGTTAGATTCAATAGAACCTTCAGCTGCAGTTCTATATGATGTGATAATCCAAGGATCCAAGGGATATCTGGAATCTCCTATGCAAAGATTTGAGTACGTAATGTTAAATATTTACTTTCAAAACTTTTATGTTACTAACCTAAGATCCATGAAGTCGTTTCTCCATTTTCGTTTTAAATATGCTCTTTCAGCACTAAGAGGTAAGAGGCCATATGTGTGAATGATATGCCCCTCCATATCGGGGATTAGCCGATTAAAAAAATTAAATTAATATGTACACTTAAATTAATATGTAAACTTACCACCATTAATGCTATATATGTTTAAGCTTTATGTTGAAGAGGAGATGCTCACTCATAGCCGGGCGAATCAGTTGAATATAAGTTTCATCTACCACCCCAATTACACCGCGAATTCGTGATTTTTGCCAAAAAAAAAAACGTTTGGACTTTCGTTTCTCTTCCTCATTCATTTCAAAATTCATCATCAGCGGGCACATGAATCTTTCGATTGAAGTCAAAACTTCGGCAAGTATTTTTGACATGGTTTGCTGTGCAAGTCCAGCGTTATTGTTCACCATCCGATTTGGTGTTGGTAACCTCCTGTTGCCAAAAACTTCAATGCTCGGTCTTTCTTAGTTGACTTGATATTGAAAAAAGAAGAATCTTTTGAACAGTTTTTAAAAACAAAGTATACAAATTTAACAAAAATAGAAACGGACTTAATTTTAAAAAAATATAAACAAAATTTTTTGTCGAAATTAAATACGCGTTATCGTGAATCAACTTTCAATAAAAGTATTTTCTTAAAAAAAAAAACAGTGATTGATGTTCAAATGGTAGACATGTGCATTCAAGAGGACACAAGCGTCCACAAGTTTTTCTCAAAACCCACCTTTGTC
The DNA here is from genome assembly GCA_920104205.1 of Eupeodes latifasciatus. Lineage (NCBI taxonomy): Eukaryota > Metazoa > Arthropoda > Insecta > Diptera > Syrphidae > Eupeodes > Eupeodes latifasciatus. The sequence continues at coordinate 128,163,057 of OV049926.1, read as the reverse complement.
TATCAACTCCTACTCTCACCTCGCCGCCGTGGTGAACATCGGGTGCCTGGTACCTCAACTGGAGATTGGGTTCCAACCCCAGTGGAAAGTTTTTGGGCAGCAAACGAGAGAGGGGGGAGAGGTGTTTCCACTAAGGCACCTCTCCTTATCCAGGCCGCAGCGGAGGAATTCCCGAGATGGAATCAACGGTGGCGTCTACAGTTCCAGTAAGGCTGAACTACTTAGTGAACACCTTATAGGGCTTCTACGACTTATTCGGAGCCCAGGACTATAAGGAGCGGTTTATCCGGCTCCCCGTCCTTATATACTAAGGATCTGGCCCTCCAATTTGGGGGTCGTGCCGTCGGGTGACTTCCTGACCACGTTAAAAAAATAATAGTTGCGAAGCACCAACAAGCCTCGGATACGGACGGATTTACTGTTGACAACCTACGCAAACGAATTAAGGACAACGAAATTGGGATATGCACGTGGAATGTTAGGTCCCTTAACAGACCACGTGCGGCCGAAGAATTAGCGGAGGCCCTAGACTGCTACAAAGCAAAAAGAGGATAAAAAACTGCGACATTTACTATGGTGCCTGCTACCGAGAAAACCAACTGCGCTTATTTGGATGCGGCTTTGTCATTGCAGCCAGACTTAGGCAACAAGTCTTGAGCTATAGGTGCATCAACGAGCGCCTCATAACCATCCGCATCAAGGCTAAATTCGGCAACATTAGCCTGATATGCGTGCACGCCCCCACAGAAGAGAAGGATGACAACAACAAAGATATGTTCTTCGAGCTCTTAGACAAAACATATGAGCAGTGTCCTAGCTACGATATTAAAATTGTCCTGGGCGATTTTAATGCCAAGCTAGGAAGAGAAGACATCTTTGGTGGAATAATCGGGAAAAACAGCCTGCACGACAACACTTCCGACAACGGATTCAGGCTCATAGATTTTGCTGCGGGGCGAAACGTCATGGTAGCCAGTACGCGTTTTCCACACCTCAACATCCACAAAGGAACTTGGAGATCTCCAGATCAATCTACCGTCAACCAGATTGACCATATTGCGATCGACGCCAGACACGCTTCCAGCATCATGGATGTCCGAACTTTCCGAGGAGCTAACATCGACTCGGACCACTACCTTGTTGTAGCCAAGGTAGCACTTCGGGTTTCCAGACCCAAGGCAAAACAGGGAGATGTTGGGAGAAGGTACAACGTCGAACGGCTACAATCGCAAGAGATCGCCAAGTCCTTTTCCGACCGAGTTACAAGTAACCTCTCTCGAAGTTCTCTGCCGCCAACACAATGTATCGAAAACCAGTGGCAACATTGCCAAGATGCGATCAGAGAAGTCGCCTCTGATGTGCTGGGTTTCAAGAAACCACCAACAAGGAACCCCTGGTTTGATGAGGAATGTCGGCAGGCAAATGCAGCCAAACAACAGGCACGCAAAGCGGCGCTGCATAAAAGGACGAGAGCTGCTCATGAGCTCTACGAGCAGAAGTGGCGAGAGGAACACCGACTTTTCAGAAGGAAAAATAGAGGGCATGAGAAGCGTGCGGTCGAAGATGTTGAGAGGTTTAAAAGGAGGAATGAAGTTCGAAAGTTTTATGAACAGGTGAAACGAAATTCACAGGTACATAAACCTAGAACCGAAGGCTGCAAGGACGAAAGTGGAAACATCATAGTGGAACCACAGACACAGTCAATGCTGAGGATATGGAAGGACCACTTCTGCAGACTGTATAACGGCGACGACGAACCGAATTCCGCTGACTACGCGAACGCATTCACAAAAGACGATTTTTATTCGTCTGCCGTCCGTTTTTGTGGTCACTTGTACTAAAGAAAAATATCGAAAATATAACCAAACGTTGACGATTCACGGGGAAAATACTTTATGTGTGAAAACAAAGTCCGTACGGATTTTAACCGTACGGACGAAACCGTCTCGTGTGAAAAAGGCCTTAGACGAAGTAAAGATTGCCATATCTAAGCTGAAGTCTAATAAAGCCGCTGGAGCGGATGGCTTGAATGCCGAGCTCTTTAAAGCAGCTGGAGATAAGTTGGTTAGGAGCATGCACCAACTTATCTGTAAGATATGGTCGAAAGAAAGCATGCCCGATGAATGGAACCTCAGTATTGTTTGCCCGATCCTGAAAAAAGGAGACCCTCTAAACTGCACCAATTATAGAGAAATCAGTCTACTTAACATCGCCTACAAAATCTTCTTTGCCGTAATATGTGAACGTCTAAAGCCCATCGTCAACAACCTGATAGCTCCTTATCAGTGTGGTTTTAGACCAGGAAAGTCAACAGTCGATCAAATATTCACATTACGGCAGATCCTGGAAAAAAACCAAAACCCATCGATTTCAAGGACGCATATGACAGCATCTACAGGGAAGAGCTGTATAGAGCCATGTCTGGTTTTGGCATCCCTGCCAAACTCGTCCGTTTGTGCAGGATGACCATGGAGAATTCACGCTGCTCCATAAAGGTTGGAAACAACTTAACAGAACCTTTCGATGTCAAAAAAGGTTTTAGACAAGGTGATGCGCTGTCATGCGATTTTTTTTTAATATCGTACTTGAAAGAATAGTGCAGAGCTCACACGTCAACACTAGATGCACTATCTTTCAAAAGTAGACTTAGCCAGAAGGGTAAAAGTCCAACGACTAAGATGGCTGGGTCACGTAGAGCGCATGGAAACATGCTCCGGCCCGGAAAGTCTTCGAATCCACACCCACAGGACATCACAGTATAGGAAGACCGCGGATCAGGTGGCGCGAACAAGTGGAAAGTGACCTCACCCAACTTGGAGCGCGAAACTGGAGACATCTAGCTAGGGAAAGAGCTAGATGGAGAAGTTTGTTGGGTGAGGCCCTAATTCACACAGGACTGTAGCCCCACCTTAAGTAAGTAAGTAAGATTGGATAGAAGGTAAGTTTGATGTTAAGAACTCTACCGATATTTCTATTGAGGAACCCCGCGTTAATTTTTTGTGAAAAGACTTCGAAGAATGCTGCGATCGCAGCAAAAGAAGCAATATATGAAAACTTCAAGATAATGTGCCTCAAGCATTAATTGATGCAGCAGCATCATCATCACCGTCAACGTCATCTTTTGACCCAGATGCTGCTTTAGCCTTAACTGTACAGCCAAACTAACTAAAGAACAGTATGAAGTAATCCGGAAAGCATCTTAAGAAATTGGGCACGATATCTACCCTTCGTACAAGAAAATTACAGAAGCGAATAAAAATTCTACCCAAATAACTCCACAGCTAATGAAACGTCTGCCTATGTCCCACTGCAAGATCTATTAAATCACACCTGCAATAGATTTTTTAAAACTTTTGATGAAAAATTAACCGTCAATCGACACCGACATCTTGTTCTGTAGACCAAATGGGGATGTGATGGAGCAAGTGGGCAAAGCAGATACCTATGTATATGCAGAATTATTAAGTTTCCGAGGAAGGTGTTTCTGATGAACACATATTTTTGACATCTCTTATGTGCCTCTTAAGCTCATCGAAGAAGAAAAGGAAGACATTTTATGGAAAAATCCGCGACCATCTTCAACCCGTTACTGCCGCGCGATTAGATTTTCATTTTGAAACGAAACTCCTGAAGAAGTCAGGAAGGAAAGAGATCGTGTTGAGAATGAAATTAAAAATCTTCGAGCCACAGAAATAGAGCATAATAGTTTTCGAACTAAAATAACACACGTATTATTATATTTTACAATGATAGACGGAAAAACCGTGAAAATTGTAACAAATACTTCTGCAAGTAGCAATTGTACAATTTGTGGTGCAAGGCCATCGGAAATGAACAACATTTCAAGTTTGCAGTTAAAGCCGACAAATAATGATTCCCAAAGTTTATAATGTCGCCCTTGAATGCAAGAATACGCTTCATGGAGTATATCCTGCACCTTTCCTATAATCTTCCGTTTAAAGCTTGGAGAACAACCCCACAAACTGCAGAATTAAAAAAAAATACAAAAACTCGTATACAGAACGAATTTCGGCAAAAATTAGGACTGCTTGTTGATGTTGTTAAACAAGGGTGTGGAACAACAAACTGCGGTAATACATCAAGACGTTTTTTTGATAACTCATCTCTCACATCTGAAATTACCAAAATTGATGAAAATTTAATAAAGCAGGAAAACTTCAAGGGCGGCTACAAACGAAGATGTCCTGCATATGTTCCTTATATTGTCAGATCCCATTATTTCATTTTTAAGGCCTGAGCCGAAGTCCAAAAACTATTTGATGAGTGAAGAAGCTAAATACTTATTAATATAATTATAAACAAAATAGTCATTACAAAAACTCTTAATTGTTTGAAAAAGATTTCTTCAAAAATGGCCCTTTTGAGGGCCCCAAATATTTAATAAAAGATATATAAACAAGATTTCAATTCAATGAAAAAAACATAGTCCAAGAGCCCAGGGCCGCCAGACGTTACTTATTTTCTGGGTAAGAAAATGTATCGTACAGAATAGTGTTAGTGTATACTATGAAGGTATACATACTTGCTAGCTTGGGCCGGCGGCGGTCAATTTACCTGTACCAGGTACTAAAGGTGAATAAAAAATCTCTTACTTTTCTTAAATATCCCCCAGACATTTTTAAAATCTCGCTTTGATTATGAGTGTAATAGGGCCCATACACTACGCAAACACGTTTGTTCAAACGTGTGTTCTGGACTTGAAAGCCATGGGGGAATCTAAAAAAAAAGACCATAAAAACAATCGCACTTGACGAAACTCCGAAGCAAAAAGTAAATTCAAAGAGACACAACTTAAAAATTGTATTTACTCTTAATGTGACATAGCAGAGGGTATTTTCTTAATACCAGCACATAATTAATAAACTATAACTATGTAAATTAATTCAGTATAAATTCAAAATACTGTCAAAAACAGCCTTCAAAGCTTATTTTTAAGTTCTAATCCATTGTGAAATCATTAAATATTTTTCCATTGTGAAATAATTGAATATTCTTCTTTAAATTGTCATCCATTCAATTGTCATCCATTCAATTGTCATCCATTCATCTCCAAATAAGTTATCTTTTCAAAATCCAAATTAAAAAAAAAAGATCAAACAAATTAATTTAATACAATTTAACAAAACAATTGTAGTTTATTAACATAGAATTTTTATTACAAACTAAATTACAATTTTACAACTAAATGTTCGTTTGGATCCAGAACTCGCAAAATATTAGCGAACTGCTTCGGCAGCCCCGAATTCCAGACTTTAATTCAATACCGATTCGTTTTCGAGGAAAATAATTAGGAAAACAACTAAATCAGCGACACGAAGAAAGAAGAGAGAAGAAAAAAACAAAGAAAAACAGGAGAGACAGACTGCTGCTACTTGGACTTGGCTGAAACGTAAGTCTACAAAATGTACACTTTCGCGTTTCATGAAATAACTTATTCGTAGGTACAAAAGTGATTTCTCAAAAGTCTTTACTAGCACTCCATCGCCAGGGAGTTCGAGTTCTCGTTCAGACCCACGCCATTGGTGTTGTCCATGGGCATGGCCATGCTGTTTTCGTCAGTCGTTGATATGCAGCCGTTCTCCATTACTGCTCCCGCTCCTGAGCAGCCGGCTCCGTTGGCATTCTGGAAGAATTGCACTTCTTCGCCGTCCATGCCGTTTGTGCCATTTGAGACTCCATTTTGTGGTGTATCATCCCAGTTGATCTTGAATCGAGTAACTCTGGGCTTTGAGGCGAGAATGTTTCGCGTCAATTGATCGAAGAGCGGCTTTGGTGGTGGATTCTCGCGCATCTCGGGGTCAGCGTAGTCGTTGTTCACAAAATACCCCACACGTACGAATTCCTGGCCCCGATACGAACACGTGAGCAGGACAATTGTGACGCCCACAGCATCTTGCTCGGGTATCTTTGTTACATCTGGTGGATCTGCTTGAAATACGAAAATGTGACGTCCTTCGGGCACTGGCCCCACATATATAGTATCTAAAACCTGATCGTGTTCCTCCGACTCCGCCGACCCCACATAAATCATCTTCCATTCGAGATCCTCTTTGAGTTCCTCGATGCACTCGAAGGTGAGTTCGAATTGGAAAGGATTGAAAAAACTGCTCGGATTATCGAGGACTACCACGTTGGTGATGTGAACTTTCGCCATTGTTGTGTTAAAAAAAGAAAAAGATTTCACGTAAATTAGCAACAAAAGAAACAAAACGTTTGAAGCCGACAAGGGGCACTGCAATGACAAAAAGAAAACGAAAATTCTCCTTAGAACAATAACTTTTTGATTGAAATTTTTACTCACATCGAAGAAGGATTCTTTAAGATGAAAACTTTTTTATTATTTTTGATTTTTGGTTCGTGTGAAATTGTTAAATTCTTGTGTTTTTATGTTCGAATTTTATGACCGCACTTTTTTCAAGCAATTTTGTAATAAATTAGATTTTTGACAGAACATCTGTGTACTAAAAAATGCAGCCTTTCCCGCCAAACAAAATAAGCTTTCCAGCCAGATGAGTGCGCGCAGAGATTTTTTTTAGCAATGAATGCATTCAGCTAGCTATTTTTGTTATTAATATTTTCTGACAGGTTGTACAATTCAATATTAAAATAGAACTTGGACATATCAAGAGGATAAATTTGAAAAACTTGCATGTTTTTGAAAAATTTTAATGGAACGGTTAATTCATGAGTTTGTTCCTTGAACTCCTGTGATTTTCTGCCTTAAAAGTCCTGCCAAGTGGTTCCAATTAAAAAAAAAAAAAAAACAAATTATGGCCCAAGATTGATTTGCAACTGGCTCATACAAATGAAAACGCTTCTTTTCTTATTAAATAGTATAGGATCATTAATTTCGTGGTTTAAAGTTGAAAGCGCTAGCACTTGACACCTGTCAAACTAAAATGTCATAATATTAACTGAAAATGCAATTTAATTTCAATTTAAACGCCTTCAAATTATCAAAACTTACCTTTAAAATGGTAATTAAATAGACACTTTTTAGGTATAAAGTTTTTTTGCACTTAATGGCAATGTCCACGTTAATTAAATAAAATGTTCGCTGTGTATTTTATTTAGCTTTACTATCGATACCATCAAATTAATTACCTTATTTTATGTTATGGAATTCTTAGGTTTTGACTGCAAACTCTTGAGATTTCTAACTATGAATTGTATCGAATTTATTGATGGTGTTCACAAATAACTTTTTTTCAGGCGCAATAATTCAAGACATTGGTTTCTTTAAAAATGTAAGGTAATCATTATCCAAAAATTCATAAAGAAAAAATAATTCCTTCAGTAAATTAAAATTAAAATTAAAATTGCGTTTTGACAATTTGCAGCCATGGACAAACACTTTTGTGAATTAAATACTTATCAAAATTCGTGGAGATTCACAATAACTATGCTTACAAATCAGGAATCATAAGATGGAGATGAATATGGTCGTATTTTGACAGCTTGAATTTGAGTTGAGTAAAAATGATGTTGAAATGACATTTGATGTCCCACTTTCATTTCCAATTTAATTGATAAATACAAATCTTGTAGCGTTGTTCTTTTAAAGAATCAATTTCTAAATAAACTTATTTTCCTCACTTATGTATACCCCTGTTTCCATTACAATTTATTGTCATTTATGAACACATCAAAAGCTTTAATAAATCTTAACTTTTAGTACACTTTTTTTGACATCTCTCAAAATCAGCTGTTGCATTTGACGTGTGAAAATATTGTTTAGGAAACGGACTTGCATCTAGGATTTTCTTTCTTTCAATTATTTTCCATAATATTTTGACGAAAATAAAATAAAAATCTAGTTTTATTGATTTAAAGTCTCGGCACAAAATGATTCATTTAACTGGTCAAAGCTACAATGCCCGAGAAATCATACAAAATATCTTCTCTCCCTTGGTTGGAGTAGTTACAAGTCCCATGGCCGATGAAATTTGCCACAAAAACAATTTATCATTTGTCGAGATGTTGCAACCTTTTGCCAAGCTTCCAAACGATGGTAAGTTCTGCTACAAGCAATTTAATCAAAGTAACTCAAAGTTTTTGTGTGTGTTTAGCTCACTTCCGTGATAGCACCGGTACAAGTGTGTCAATCAAGGGACTGCGTTTAAACATTTGTGACATCAACTGGAGACCACCGCAGACAATTTTAGCTCGCAAAATGATGAACGAAGCAGTTACCAATGGAGTCAGTGATAAAATGAAATTCATAACTATTGGTAGGTTCGATCGATAAACTTTCGTGTAACAATTAACGATGATGGTCAAATGTTTGACTTCATTAGGTGGTAACATGGAACTAGAGGTTCCAATTGCAGAACCTTGGTTCGATAATTGGCGAGAAACTTTCCTTACTGTCCAATTCCCTGCCGATCATGAATTCACTCGTCATTTCTTGAGTTGTCTCATTGTTTTGTCGAGTGCCGATCCAAATGTTGTGGAAACAGCTCAAAAGCTAACGCACTGTGTCCAAATCATGCAAAATGTAACGCCCCAAAAACTTCCCAAGTGGTTCCAGCCGAATGATGTTCTCAACAGTTATATTGTTTTGCATGAAGGTTCATCAGGGGATCTCTCTAAGTGAGTTTGATCTCATTTTTCAGGGAAGGACTTTTGAATAACTTTCCTCATTATTTTTAGAGCTCAACAAAGCTATGAACTGCTAAAAGCGACTTTCGGAGATAACAGATGCTTTCTCATTCAAGTAAATTCACTCAGTGGTGGAACCGCTAGTGATATTCCAGACTTTTGGGCTTCTTATATCCGAAGGCCTCCAAAATCTGTGAGTTGCTTACATGAAAAAGAAAAAAAAACTTAAGGAAACTCTTTCTAGGATCTACTAGCGGATCAAGGAAGTGCCCCCAAAACACCCCAGGACTCGGTATCGGTGATATCAATGCCCTCAATGCAGCTAGCCAATGCAGAAGGAAGCGACAATGAATCATTCCTTCATCCATTAAGTCCTATTCAAGAACAGGCAACAGAAGCCATCGTAAGAAAAAAGCTTAAAAATAACAATGAGCTGATATTCCTCTCTTCCAGCATTCAAAGTTCTCTGTCAGCAGTGAGAGCATCGTATCTCAGACAATCAATCCAAACGTCTGGGCAGGAGAAACCGACGCTGATGCAACACATGGGTCATATCTGAATGCCATGGATGTGGAGAATCTACGTCACTTTGTTCAGGATTACACAGTACGGGCATTGATTCCTTACGTTGAACGTTTGGTTGTGGTGCTCAATGAAGCAGTAAGATTGAATTTTTGAGGGAGAGAAAGGCCAAAATATGAAACAGAGTTCTTTTTAGGTTACAACCAAGAAAGGAGTCAGCAAATCATTATTAAGTGCCACGAAACGTTGGTTTGTGACTAGTAAGCCTGGAGCAGGTGCCAGCAATCAAAATGCTGTGATGTAAGTTAGACTTAAAGGTCATATAGTTGGCGGTGATGATTAGGAAGATCTTTGTTTGTTTTGCAGATATACAAGTGAATCTGTTGAGTTGCAGACACGGAAACTTGGAGATTTATATTTTATGTTTGGACACTATAATTTGGCATTCCAGGTAAAGTTTAAAGTTTATGCTCCAAGTCACTGTCATCCGAAACCTAAATAAAAGCGGAAGTTCCTTTCATCGCAATATTGAAATTTTCGCCTCTCTCAAAAGGAGAGAAAAAACAGCGTATTGAAAAGTTTCAGCTTAAAAATTGGTTTCTTTTTGTAAAACTGCAATGGAATCTGGATGACAAAGATTCTGGGAGAGATTAGGGTTCTAAAATAATTCAATATTTATGTCTTTTTGTATTTTAAAAATAGGCCTACCATCAAGCAAAACGTGATTTCAACGCCGATTCTGCCTGGCAGTACTACGCAGGAGCTCTGGAAATGGCTGCTGTATCTGCTTTTATGTTAGGCACTGCAAATCGGAAGACCTACGATTACATGGAAGATGCTATAGTTTGCTATCTCACAGTTTGCAAGTAAGTTTTCTAGTTTTTGTTTTGTTGTTACCGAAGTAACAACAAATTTTATTTATTCCTTTAGACTTCAGCAATTTGCAACTCGAGCCACTCTTCTAAGCATTGAATGTTTAAAAACAGCTCGTCTCTATGGAGAAGCAGCTAAGCAATTAATTCGGATGACAAGTGAAGAATCTGATCTAAGATCAGCTCTGCTCCTCGAGCAAGCTGCTTATTGCTTTTTAGCTTCTCAACCGGCTTTACATCGAAAATATGCTTTTCAAATAGTTCTCTCGGGGAATCGTTATTCGCGAGCTGGCCAGCGTAAACATGCATTCCGGTGCTATAAACAAGCCTATCAAGTCTTCCAGGAGCGAGGCTGGTCTCTTGCCGAAGATCATATTCAATATACAATCGGAAAGCAGGCGTACACTTTGAAGAAACTCGACGAAGCTAGTAAATCATTTGCCCATCTGTTGAGGCCAACAAGTTTGCAGAATACTCAACAACAGGCGACATTCCTCAAGGAATACATTCAAACCCAAAAGGTAGGTGATTTGTTGTTTTTGTGGATCCAAAGAGATATGGTTTGTTTTCTCATTTAGGAACTCCTTCAAAAAAGTCCTGAATTGGGACTTTTGGAAATAGCTTTACCCAAAGTCGAACAAACATCGATAAGAGTTCTGGTTACAGCTCAGCCGCCGGCAGCTAATCCCCTCTATGTGGCTGCGTCAAATATAACCATTCAGGTGGGTATCAAGTAATTGAGTTCCAAAGAGTTCATGTTGCTCACTCTCTTTCTCTATCTCCCAGTCAAATCTCAGTGATGAATCAACATGGCAGAAAATCGAAGAAATGATCGCCACCACAGCTTCTAACAAACCAATGGTATTCAAGCCGACGAAAACTCTCTTCACGCACGAGAATCCCTCGGTGGACTATCCTTTGGCTGTTCATGGAGGTAAGAAGCGTACTTTGTGTTTTGTTTTTTTGTAATGAACTACTAATCGACTCTTTTGGCTTTTCTCCTTAGAACCTATTGAAGTTGCTGTGACAATTTCCAATGCCATCAAGACTAGTGTGACTCTTGCTGACATCGATATTCTTTGGAAACTTAGATTGGAGAATGAGGAGACCTTGTCAAATCTCAGTCTTTATGCAGAAGGAGGTGATAAGGGTAAGCTTCCCACCCTCGATTCCATGAAATCGTTCGTTCTTTAACCTTGGAAATACTTTTCAGATAAAACAGCTATTAATGCGGCTATCATAACCGCTTGTAGCCAAGAAATAGTTCTCGAAGAACAGGAACAAAAGGTGCTCTATTTCAAGATGACTCCCAAACTCACCGGTCAGCTGAACATCATTGGGATTGTGGGACGTGTCTCGGCGACAGCCGAACCCAACAGTCTTCTCGGATGTCTTCACTTTGAAACGCAACAAATCAAAACTAGTGGCAAACAATCGAATGCCACTTTGTTCGACAATAAGTTGGCTGTGAAAATCCTTCCTCCAGCACCATCGCTGAGTGTGAGTTTCTCCACTACACCCACTGATATTCTTGTTGGGGAGATAATTCCGGTGATGATCTCCCTGCGCAACACCGGAATCATGCCAATCGATGATGTTTTTGTTGGTTGCGAGTGTCCCCGGTGGATAACGTTGCTGGACAAAGAAGCCGATGTTCCTTTGTCAATTCTTAGAGGTTTGTCTAGCAACACGGAAAAACGAGTAAATCATTATTAACATTTTCTTTATCTTCAAATCGGATAGATTTCAAAGACTTGAACAACGAAGCTCTGAGCAAAGATCGAGAAATTCGCAAACAACATGTATTCCGTGTTCTTAAGCGCAGCGATGGTCAATCGCTTAAAGCCCAAGAAGCCACAACCATACCAATGTGGATTCAAGCTCCTTACCAAAAGGGTGAATTTACATTGCGATTGATATTCTACTACACAATGCCACAAAATTATCCCGGAATTAAATATCGCCTCGTGCGACATGAATGGAAATTCATGGTACACGAATGTCTACAAACCGAGGTCAATTGTGTGGTGAGTAATTTGATAACAAGCGAATTGGGTCTGGATGTGGAATTCAAGAATCTAAACCAAACACACCATCCACTGATGACGGAGTTGTATATCAATTCAGTGGATATGTATTGTCCGCAATATAAATTGAATAAGAGTCATCTATATTGTAAGTTGGAGGATTTAGAGTTTTAAGGAAAGGCAGTGATCATCTGTTTCTGTTTTCTTTGCAGTTATGAATCAAATGGAGATTACGCCAGGACAATTGGGAGGTAAGTTTTGGTAGTTGAGGTTTCATTTGAGGGTTTTTTGGATTAAAGATTCCAAAGTAGACATGACTAATATGGTTTGATAGAAATTACTGATATGGAAAAGAAATGGTACACGGATGATACTGACCTATTGTATAGCAAGGGCTTGAATAGCTAACACGCGCTATTACAAACAAGACGGAACTATTAAAGAATCGGTGGGTTAAAACACCATAAAGACAAAGTAGTGATCTAGGACTCTGCTTACTGGTATGTGCTCAAAGATATGGTCAAGACGGCAAAGTCTCTAAGGCTAGAGATCAACTTACTTACTTCGTCGGTGTAGCAGATGTCTCCGTCATCCGGGATCCCAGCAGAGGCTTGGTCTTCCCCGATTTCTTCTACCAAAAATTGTAACGTACAAAACTTTCTGGGTAGACTCTTCTTCGCTCATGTGTGCTACGTGCAAAGCCCACCGGAGTCTACAAAGCTTTGCCTTCGTGGGTATATCAGCTTCACGGTATATTTTTTACAACTCACGTTATATCTCCTCTTAAATTGTCTTTCCTCACCAATGAGGCCAACTATTCTCCGTAAAACTTTTCTCTCGAACGCGGATAAGAGGTTAAGGTGTCTTTGTCTCAGCACCCAAGATTTGTATATAAAAGGTGATTTCTTAAAAGCTATAGGAAAGTTTAAAAAAAAAAACATACAATTCAGAAAAATGTCCATATAATTTAATGTTTGAAGATTATTTCATTCAAATGTTGACCTTGACTACGCCTTAAATAGTCCATCCGCTTAGTCCAATTTTGGCATACTCTTTCCAACATTTCGGCCGGTATCTCACGAATAAATGCTTCAATGTTGTCTTCCAATGCGTCAATTGAAGCGGGCTTGTCATGAGCTTTAACATAGCCCATAGATTTCGATAGGAAATTTTCTATTTTCATACCAGAAAGACAGGGTTGGGATCCTAATTCACTTATAAGTAAACAGGGTATCCCTTTCTACACTGACGGTTCAAAAATGGAATCAGGAACAGGTGCTGGAGTGTTTTGCCAATCTCTCAACATCAGAGCGTCATATAAACTCCCAGCTGACTGTAGGGTCTTTCAGGCCAAGATCTTTGCCATTGGAAAAGCAGCTGAATTGGCACATCACGAAAAGCTAAGCTCTTCGGAGATTACTTTTTTCGTGGACAGCCAGGCTGCTATCAAAGCCTTAACCAGTGAGACCATAAGATCAAAAGCAGTTTTAAACTGTAGGAAAGAATTAAACAAAATCTGCCACACTAACCAGGTAAAGCTCTGCTGGGTTCCCGGACATAGCAATATAGAAGGGAATGATATAGTAGATGAACTAGCCAGGAAAGGGTCAGACCATTCAGTCAGGGGACCACTCGTCCCGATTGGGGTACTCAAGAGGAAGATAGACCTTAAACTAAAAGAGAAAATCAATATCTCCTGGAAATCCAGGGACCAGGATTGTGTAATCTCTAGAAGTTTATGGCCTAACACAAATGAAAAGGAAACTCGGTATATTCTATCACTGAGTAAAAAGAACATTAAAATCTTGATAGGTGTACTAACAGGTCATTGCGCCATTGGCACAATGGCTAACAGGATAGGGGCATTTGCATCCGATTTTTGTAGGAGCTGTCACGATGAAGAGGAAATGGAAACCATTAAACACCTGCTCTGCGACTGTCCGAGCCTCCAAACCAGCCGACTCCGTCATTTCGGAAACAGGTTTGCTGGAGAACTTGATGATCTAGCACAGGTCTCAATGGCAAACATGAGGAAATTTATAGATAGCACAGGCTGGTTCGTTAACGGGCCAGTCTACGTTAATCGGCAAATTGACCGGTCCAGAACGTGAAATAAAATGTTCACCGAACTCACCTCTCAATAAGTCCATTGTTGCGCGTGCTGTGTGGCATGTGGCACCGTCTTGTTGAAACCACATGTCATGCAAGTCAAGCTCTTGAATTTTGGGCAAAAAAAAGTTGTATATCATCTCACGGTAGCGCTCACCATTCACAGTTACGTTACGATTCGCATCATCTTTGAAGAAGTACGGTCTAATGATGCCACCAGCCCATAAACCGCACCAAACTGTGACTTTTTCTGAATGCATTGGTAGCTCTTGCAATGCTTCTGGCTGATATTCACTCCAAAATCGACAATTCTGCTTATTTACGTACCCATTGAGCCAAAAATGAGCTTCGTCGCTGAACACAATTTTTTAATTAAAAAAGTGGATCTTCGGCCAACTTTCCAAGAGCCCATTCACCAAAAATTTTACGTTGCAGTATTTCGTTCGGCTTCAATTCTTGCACCAGCTGTATTTTGAAAGGCATCACACCTAAATCCTACCCCAAAATTTTCCAAATTGTTGAGTAACAGAGAATGAGGCCCAATTGCTGCGAACAGCGACGAATCGATAATTGATGGTCATCATTAACACTGGCCGGTACATCTGTGATATTTTCTTCAGTTCGCACTCTTTGTAAGCGTGTTGGTGGTTTAATGTCCAACAATGTAAATTTGGTGCGAGATTTAGTCACAATAGCCCGAATAGCCGCTTCAGTGGGTCGATTTAACTGACCATAAAATGGAAGAAGCGAGCGATGAACTTTCTTAACAGAGCACGCATAATGATAATAAAATTCAATAATTTGCAGCGTTGTTCGTTTTTAAGACGATTCATGGTAAAATTATAAACCAAACTGAAGATGTCTGACAGTGAAACAAAACACGAAACGTGCGTTAACTGTTTAAACCAGTGTTGCCAAAAAGATAATAGCTAAAAAATCACCCTTTATAAGTGAGTACTAATAGGACCATAGTCTTAAAATGCATCAGCTGGAGAGTAAACCCTACCGAAAATTTAAAAACATTCTTTTCATCAGCCCGACTGTATTTTGAAAGAGTTTAATGTTCTTTTGAAACTATCAAATACTTGATGTTACCTCAGGCGATGCAAGAAGTTTTTCTTCTTCTCCGATCCGGATATTATAAATAAAACTTATGCACTTCCAAAACTTCAGTACAACTCCCATCTCTGGGCTGAAGCTCTAGTAACTTACTTAAGTAACTTGGGCAGTGTTCAAAAAAATAGCGATCAAACAACAACATCGCTTTATAATTTCAAAAAAGAAGCAGAATATTTTCTTGAGATAAACAATGCCTAAAGTATCTGTCTTGGTAGCCTAATTGTTACAACTGCTTGAAAACCCAATTGAATTGAATGAGCAATAGCTCATCTAATTTTTATAGAGGGTTTGAAGAGGAATAGACGGAAGTGATGGAGGCTACAGTTCACTTCCTTTTCATATATCCAGCCTAGCTAGGGCACAAAGGCATAGTGTAATTTTTGAATTTTTTCCAGGAGGGCAAATCTTGGAAACTTTCCTAAAATTGAGCATGGCTCAAAGAGAAGCCCCTAAAAATATCTACCTACCCCGTCTTCCTTACCTATCCACATCCTGATCAGAACCCTGGGGGCACAATGGGCGATAAAGTAACATCCTTTTGGAACCTTACATAACCTGAATCTTGAGATAAATTAACAAATCCTTCAAAAACTAGCTCAGAGGATCTTCCACAAAAATGTTTGCCTGTAGACGACATAAGAATGTTGACAAATCCTTTTTTCTTACCCTTTCTCTTATTATTTTTACGGATACGGAACCCTCCCCCTCCCTAACTTCTAATAAAGTCAAATTATCATTTTTTCTTTCTTTCTTTGTCACCTATTGCTAGTGTTTGTTTGTAGGTCTCCTCGGTTCCTGTTATGGGAAACTGCTGAGAGTTGTACGTCACTAGAGTTTGGCTCTTTAAAAAGTGATTTTTTTTAAAGATGAATTACCAACGCTCGCCACCAATACTTAGGTTCATTTGCTCAAAACGAAACTTAAATATTTATGTTCAACATAAAAACTCATGTTCTGTTTTTTCCTCTACGTAAAATGTCACATAAGAGCTCATGCTACACTTAATCTACTTAAGTTTCTTTTCAGAAAATGGCCCTTAGTTATTTTATTGAATTTTTGTCTTTTAAAAAAAAAAATTCATTTTTATTTCCAGATAAATGTCTCAAAGCAGCCAAATCAGCGAGCATACAATGTCGTCTAGCCCTCTCTGAGATCTCATCTGAAAAACCCACAACAACAACTGACTTCATAACCCAACGCCTATCAACTGTCCCAATAATGCAAGCTGACATCAAAGACAATCACATTCCAACATTCGATAAACTTTATAGTTTTCTAATGAAACACGAAACTAAATTTCTCAATCCATTCAATTCGAGCATAAATACCGAAGAATTCAATAATATCCTGTCGACCAGTGATCCTCACATAACCACTTCCATAACTTGGAGTGCTGTTGTAGTTGATTGTAATTCAACTCAACGAATAGCTCATGGTCAACATTTTGTACAATTGAGGAATCTATACGAACAAGTATCGTGTCCTGAGACGGCTGATTATCGTATTAAGACTTATTTGGGTGATACTTCAGCTTATAGGAAGATACATGAGTTCGAAGGAATTTCTTATGACAACAATTGCAATGGCAATGAAGACGATGAAGATCAATGGGAGTTCAATAATAATTTTGTTGGCAAGCGATGTTTGCTGCAGGATGAGACGTACATTCCATCTACAACGTCCTCTGCTGCTGCTGTTAAGGCATAGTTGATGAGATCTGATCCTTACAAATCAACACACGCATATAAACACATTTAATGTTATTTATTAGGATAGTTGAAATATATGTAGAATATTGTAACTATAGATTAAAGTAAATAAATACATACAATCAATTTTGTTTTTTATTCAGAACTCGTCACATAAGACTAAAACATGGTTTCGGAAAAGAGTCAAAAGTATTACATAACAAAAGAGCTCCAAAAGCGCTGCCTAAGTTTCTCCAACAGAAAACACTGACTTAATTCCAAGTTGAAAATTGAATAATTAAAATCTTTTCATTACGATTGACACACACAATTGTTTGTTTTATTGATCAAAGAAGATGAATGAAATATACAATAATCATAATAATAAAGTTTAGAAAAAGAAATGCTGCTTATTTTTTGTTTATTGTTTTTGTTTGCTTTTAATTTCTGAACACGTTGTCTTCGTCGTTTTGAGTTAATGGTTAATGGTTGGACTAGAAAAACCATCCCGACCGATGCCGACGGCGCGGCGCACGCAGCAAATGGCAAAGGACAGGATAGTGGGGATGGATATTTATGAGCGCTTCTTGCTGATGTACACCTTAGCAGTTGAGTACAGGACCTTGGAGCACGCATAGATGTTACCCAATCCACAACCGAGCAAGGCACCCACGACATTTGGAATTGGATAGACCTGCCAATCGCGATCCCAGTCGAGTGGAGCCACCACAGAGCCCGCCCAGGCGCCGAAAATCGCCCCCACTGCATTATACTTGAACAGGTCCAACGATATCTCTTCGCTTTTGGTTAGGAATTCGACTTTTTCACAGAAGCACACCTGCAGTGAACCACCACCGCCCAGAAGGAAAACAGTCGGCGAGACGGTCATCAGAGTAAGGACCATAGCGAGGACGAATGTCTGTTCATAGTTCTGCAGAACTGGTGCTCCAAGTATGATACATATGAAGGCATAGAGCATAGTGCACAAGAACTGCATCAGCAGTCCACCCAATATTTCACGGGCCGAAAAGTAGGCAGCCTTTTTCTGTCGTTGTTTTGCTGTGAGATTACTTGTTTCCAATCGGCCGCAATACCTTGCGAGAATCACCTTCAGCAGTTCCCCGGTGAAGACAATGGGAATAATGAATGATTCCCAGAATTTGCCGACATGTGCCCAGTTTCGGCGGAATTGCATGTAAGTCATGCAAACGAGGACAGTGGCCAGGCTAATGGACAGATGAAATAGTTGCTGTTTGGTCTTTTGTTGGTCGAATTTTATTGCCATTTTGTTAAGAGTTGTGTATTTTCTGGATTTTTAATAAATTTATATTAAAGTTTATGTTTTCTATTTTGTTTTGTTTTTTTTTTCTTTTATAAAATGTGAATTAATTTAATACACTTCCGCATTTCATTCGCCCTTTTTTCGTATTTCTTTTTTTAATTGTTTTTTGTTTGTTGACATAACGATGACAGTTCGATGATGGGGTGCAGACTGGATGACACAGTTGACAGTAGTAGACTGGAATGGGCGAAGTGATGAAACCGTTCAGAGTTATATTATTTGTTTCTGTTTGAAAATTTGAATAAATAAAGTTTGAAAAGTTTGGGGAAATTTAATATTTAATTTAATAGAAGCCAGAATTGCGGATTATAATTGTATTGTTATAAAGGGTGAGTCATTTAATGGTGTCAAACTGAGCTTTCATTTGAAGTGTCATAATGACAGTTAAATAATTGCTTAATAAATTGTTTGAACAAACTACAAAGGTAGCCACGCACTTAAGGCAAACAAATTTTGTAATGAAATTAAATGTTTATCGATAATGCATCGCTTCAGAATATTTTGGGACATACTCGTGGAACTCCCCTGCCGGCAGGCCTTGTAAAAATTTGAATTGTCATGACCCCTTTTCCATTTTGTGTTGTGGAACGAAAAACTTGAAACATTTGTGTTTGAAATTTTGAGCCGGTGATACTACCGACATGCATGTATATACTATATGTGCAAAGCCGAAGAGCTAAACAAGTATACCTCTCCCATCGACGAACAGAAAATAATGAGAAATTCGGAACGAAATGAGAAAGGAACTGTACTGCCCAAGCAGAAAATTCAATTTTTGTCATGAGCATCCCGTCCCTTTACTCAACTCCTCGCTTGCCCAAAAACTTTCGTCACAACGTTGTGGGCACAACACGTGTAGACAGGCACTTAAGTAGTTATTATTTTGTCGAGAACTTTATCTTAAAAAAAAATTCTTTATTGACTGTTTTTAAGTGAATTTTATTGATGTTATTATTTTTTTAAAATGGTTGAAAAGCTCCCTTGAAATCTCCAAGACTTCTTTGATATTTCAACAATGCTTCAAGTAAAATGTTATCCAAACTAAACTTAAACTATAAGTTTACAAACAAATGTAGCAGATGCACATTGGGTAAGTTCAGACAACATAAGGGACTTCATTTGCAGTCAACTTCATTCTTTGAATGTACATTTTAACCAAAAACACTCAATTACCAAGACCGGAATCTTTCGTACGTTTCACTCTCCAAAACCCGTTTGTTTACATTGTTGTATTTGTAATTTTGACAATTAGTCCATGAATAGATGTGAGCACAAACAAAAAAAAACGATGCCGTGGGCTAGCGGCACTTTGCAAAGCAAAAACAAAATGGAGGGGTTAATAAGTTTTTTTTTCAGGTTTTTCTTTTTACTTTTTTTGATGAAAAAGTCAGTTTTAAGCTTTAATTTTGCAGGCATTTTGTGGATAGTGAACCAATGTACCTTTTTGTGTTGAAAAAAGCATGTTCCACATCAGTTTTTTACAAAAATCACTACGAAATTCTTCAAATTTCAAAATTAACCTCGGATTTTTGTATCAAAGATGCGTTCGAAGAACCATCAAGTTAAGGGTGCGAGCGCAATTTTTGTATTAAATTCTAATAAATTTTCGTTAACGAACGAACAAATATTTTGTTTGAAACTAATTAAAATCTGTATCAATTTAATTAATCCAAGTATATTTATAGTTTGTTTTTAATGATTTAAGCTTGCAACTATTTTTCAATTCCATTTTGATTAATAAATATTAAATTTAAAAAAAGAGTTATAATCTAAAAATACCTTATCCATAACATTCTTGATTGATGGAAACATACATGTATTTGCTATCAAAAAAAAAACTATGCATCAAAGGAACACCAATGCTTTAAAAAAGTAATCAGAACGATTATAGCGAACCTGTTGAATAAATGCAGAGCAAATAAAACGCAAATTTTGACATACATATATCACAAAATGAAAACGTCTTAAAATCGTTCTGAATTCATGCACAACTAATTCAATAGAACATGTAATCGTCATGAATGTTTATTGTTGACGTACAGAATTTTTTTTTAGTGAATTTCCACAGTTTAACGCAAAATATAATTTTCATTCATTTCTTAAAAATGTTTAGTTACCAAAGTTCAAGTTTACTTATTATTGTTTGAAGGGTATGTTTAGTAAAAGTGCTGCTTAAAATGAAACAAATTAATGAGTTTTACGTACATGTTTTTCTTAATATAGTAAATACTTCCGTAGATTACATTTTATAAATGCAGAACATAGAAGAAAATATACATAAACAATAGTTTTCAGGTATAAAGCAGAGGTTAGTGTAGAAAAATATTTTTGAGAAAGCCAATAATATTTTAGGTATGTTCATTAAAGAAATTTCCGCTTCGGCTAACCTTCACGAACTTTTTAGAAAAAAAATTTGCACTAATAGCAGCCACTTATTTCATAGCATAATTAATTTTTCAGATTGTAAAATGTTTAGAAATGTTCATACGCTACAAAATTCGTAATTTTATGCGTAAACATAGAAGATAGCATTATTTAGTCAAGAAGAATGGATTTTGGCGCGTATATCGGTTTTTTTCTATTGAGTGTTCGGTTTCCCCATACTGGAATAAAAAAAAGTTACTTAAATCTATTTATTGTACTCATTTAGTTGGTATTGTGTGTAAACATATTGCCTTTTTCTATTCCTTAAAGATGCTTTACACAAAGCAACTTATTTTTAAAACATGGTTCCCTCAAATTTTTATTCCAAAATCTAACTACAAACAAAATTCCAACTCTAACAACAAACAACAACAAGCAAAACTAAAATTTGGTCTTGCAACTACCGAACTGCTTAAATGATGAAAATACTAATCTAATTGAGGAATCTGAACTAGCTAAAGTTGGCAATGGAACTTCACAAGTATGCTTCTCGTAGCATTGTCTGTACAAAAAAATACGGAGGCATCCGCCTATTGTTTCCACCTGAACTTCTAACGTCGCCAAGAAAATGCTCTAAACAAACTACACCTGAAAAAATTGTCTGTTTTGTTGTTTTACAAAGTATTGAGTTACACTTTTGTCCATTTGCAATAACTATACTTAACCGGTTGCAGCGCATGTTGCGTTCGCAAATTATTTAAGTAAACAAAATAAATAATAATAAACTAGAAAATCATTAAATAATATGTATTTGGTCAATTTTATTTTATTTAATATACATTTACAACATTTATTTGGATTGAAATTAAAAAGCTATACAAATCTTCCATATTAAGACCATGTCAGCACTTCAGATTCTGTTGGTAAGGATTGTTTAGTTTTTGAACGAGGCCATGAAACATTCAAAATGAAGCATTTAGATGGGGCTGATTACTATAATGAAGCATTTTGATGGGCCAAAGCACTAAATGTGAGAATGTGTTTGGTTTTTTGCATCATTTCACGCACACTTTCTCACATTTAGTGCTTTTTAGCTTGTAGGCAAACCGAAATGTCAGTCTGAGATTCCGGTCTTGGTAATAGAGTGTTTTTGATTTTAACCAAGGCAGCTAGTTAGTTTTTCAAGTGCCATGAAATTCAAATTGAGAACTTTACTTCACAAACCCCTACTTTAAGTTAATAAATAGTACAAAAACTACTAAAATCATTATTGTCTACAAAACACTCCTCAGGCAAGCTACAAGTCCATCACGATTTGTATTTTATATTGTAAAGAAATGAAGTTGTGTAGAAAATAAATAAATCATAGAGTAATAAA
Source organism: Eupeodes latifasciatus (assembly GCA_920104205.1). Taxonomy (NCBI): domain Eukaryota; kingdom Metazoa; phylum Arthropoda; class Insecta; order Diptera; family Syrphidae; genus Eupeodes; species Eupeodes latifasciatus. Next base: position 128,141,014 of record OV049926.1, on the reverse strand, counting down.
GTTCAGATTTCAGTTGAATGATAAAACATGATCAACTGTCATTTAAATTTTGGTTGAAGTAGACTTGACTTAATAATTAGAGAGATTTTTCTTGACTAACTTTCCAGTCAATTTTCCATTAAAGTTGCCTTAATTGGAAGGATATCTTTGGCAACTGGCCAATCAGATACTAGAAACTTGCCTAACTTTCAAGTCCCTTATGTCGTCATTTAATTATATGTATTTATATTTTTGGGAGGAACCTTTGATTTTTTTGGATAATACTCATGTCTGTTTTGCAATGCTCTTAACAACCTTAAAAAAGAGTAAAGTGTCATGAATATTGAACTAATATTGTTTTTGTATCCCTAAATATATTTAAAACAACCTGTTGGCATCACATATTTGAGAAATAATCATTAATTTTTGTTAATAATTTCAACTTTCATTTCAATAACAAATAATTTGTAGTTATAAATATAAGTTTTAATTACTTGTAATTGTAATTGAATAAATACTTTAACTAATTTCATGAAATTGAACATTTTAATTGGTTTATTTAAGCACCTTTAAATTACATACAAATGTAATTCATTTCCTTATTTATTTATGAATTCAAAGGAACACACAATACAACAATTTAGCATTTCAGGAAAATATTTTGTAACATCGCGTTAGATGTAATTGCCGAAAATCATAATTAATTAAATTTGTGCGTAGTTGCAAGTAACTGACGCCTTTTAATTACCTACATGTTAATTTGTAGTTGAAATTCTTCAATTACATTTTAAAGTAATTGCAATAGCGTTTGGAGATTTGTTCAAATTATTTTTCCCCACCTCTAGATAATACTGATTTTTTAATAAAACGATGTACATATTCCGTTACTCATAAATAATCTACTCAACATAAAACAATGGTAAAATGATAACATCACCCGAACTTGAAAATATATGTTTACTTCGGAACCGATTCAGAATTTTTGTTTTATAATTAATGAACACTCAAGGGATTATTAATACCCTTAAAATGTTTAAAGTTTAAACACAGTACGAGCTTTAGGAAAACAAGGAAGGATTAAGGAGAAAATAACGGTGCACATTGGTCTTAAAGTTTTGAATATCAAAATGATAGGAAAAACAGAGTTGAGTTAAGCATTCTATATTCTAGATGTGCGGCAAAAAAAACAATCTCTATACTTGACAGTTCGTCCGAAATTGAGCTCAAGGGTAAACTGATGCGCATTCCTGGAAGTGCGAATATTGTGGCTAAATTGTTTAAGGGGTAATGTAACTGGATAATTCGACAGGGCGCTGTTTGTAAAAATATCAGTAGAACAACGAAGGACATAAGAGATATAATTGTTTCTTTTATAGTTCTACCGCCCATCATTTTCAAATCCTTTGGATTTTATATCGTATCCAAAAGACTTAAACTTATTTTGGGGCACTTGTCTTAATATGCGAGTAATATTCAAGTTTTCTACGGATGAAGGCTTTGTAAATTTCAGCCGAGCAGAAGGGGTGAACAATTTCTTCGGGGAGAGTACGATAACTTTGGCGACAAAGTTTAATGACGGATTTGTATAGAACAGTTAAAAACAAGCATTTTTTACTATGGGGGGGGGGGGGTGTCTATCTCCCTCCGTTTAGGCGGTAGGGGCAGTTTAAAAAAATATGTACATTAAATAGAAAAAAAATAATTAAAAAATAACGGTAATACTTATAAATAAGTATTATACCTTTTTTTAAAGCCAACACTGTCTATTAGCTTGTTTTTAAATCAAGTCAAAACTATGCATAGTTTTTGAAAAAAATTGTTTTAAAGTCAAAATTTGTGCAAAAAAAAGTTAAATAAAAGGTTTAAAGTGTAATCTTTCAAAGTTTCAGATTATCTACTATTTTTTTTTTTATAATTCATTGCTCTTATTTGTTTTTGATCAAAAACTGAAAACTAGATGACTTTATGTCTTCTAGTTCTTGAGAAAATTGAAAATTACCAAAACAAAATATTTTAATTAAATTACTTTTTCCTTGCTTAAGTATTAACGTAATCTTATTTTGATAGTAATAATCGAATATGGATTAAGATACACCTAGGGTAAATTAATTTTTCTTAAATCCAGTTTATTTAAATGCAAAAAAAACTTTGCATGCACCCCATCTAGCACCCACCGCACCTTGCACCCTCCCCACCTTGCACGCACTCCAACTTGCACCCAGCCCAAATCCTATAGTGTGCCCAAGCAGGGGGGTTGCAGATGCCACTGTTGCATACACCCAAACTCGCGCACACCTTACTGTTGCATACACCCAACCACGCATTACGCATACGCAAATACCATTATTATTATTACTATCAAAATAAGACCACTCAAGCAAAAAAAAAAAAGAATTAAATTAAAATAGTAGTTGTGGTTATTTTCAATTTTCTCAAAAACTAAAAGACATAAAATCATCTAGTTTTCAGTTTTTGATCAAAAACAAATAAGAGCAATAAATTCTGAAATAAAAACAATGGTAGATAATCTTGAAGTATTGAAAAAGTTACACTTTAAACCTTTTTTTAACTTTTTTTACTCAAATTTTGAGTTTAAAATTAAATTTTTCAAAAACTGCGCATAGTTTTGACTTGATTTAAAAACTGGCTAATAGAACAGAATGTTGGCTTTAAAAAAATGTATACAACTTAATTGTAAGTATCACCGTTATTTTTTAATTATTTTTTTCCATTTTAAATAATGACTTTTTTAAATTGCCCCTCCCGCCTAAACGGGGGGAGATAGACCCCCCTCCCATAGTAAAAAATGCTTGTATTAAGACCCTCTACCAAAAACCGTTATTATATCTTGGCGCCAAAGTTATCGTACTCGTGTCATTTCTTGCATTTCTTGTGGGAGAAATTATAATTACCTAGCAAAATTTGTGGCAATATCGAATATGTGATCATTGCATAAGACGTGATCTGTGATACGATACAGTGATGTACAAAACAATAGAACCCCTTTTAATGCTTTTAATGTGTAAAGATTTCTTAAAAAAACTCAAATACTTAACGTCTTATCTATACGTAGTATACATTTTATTATTCCTTGAACGGCTACGAAGACAATTTTAATGAATCTAATCAAGACAAAAAAAAACAATAAATTCATTAAAAAAAAATTGGAAAGAACCGCACAAAACAAAAGGACCACTTAAAAGAATGTTGAAAATGTATTACATAATGTCAAAATTTATAACAGAAATCTTAAGTTCAATATTTGAATCATTTGTACAGGTCATGGCGCTCTTCGATTTTTCCCGCATTAAGCTCTACGGCCTTAATGCTTTAATTGCAAAACATTAAGTCCTGTTATAATGGAGAAAATTCTCTAAGTAGTTTGTCTATCAATAAAAGTTCCTACTCCCTTATCAGAAAATTATGAACCTACAAGATCATATGATAAAAACACCTTACTTTATAAAAATAGTAAAAGAAACGTCTTTTAGTTCGTGAAGTTGATCTATTACCGCGAATTGCCGAATCTTCTGTCGCACTTTGTATTAAGTAATAATTATTATTATTTACAAGTAAACTAGTACTGGATATCCCAAAGCCTTAAACAATTTTGAACAAAAACAAAACAATATTAAACAAAACTCCGTACACTAGAACGATAAATGTCTGCTATAAAATAAACCATTGCATAATAAATTGTCAACATTATTATTGTTTTGTCCGCTGTTTTGCAACATCTTTTTTAATATTTTATTTTTCAAGAATAAATTGTTTTCTCTTAATTACTTTAATACAAATTTTCTTTGTAGCATTTCAAAGAATAATAAATATTTAAGTCTTTGAGTGTACAAAGGTCATAAATAAAAAAATAATTAATAAATTAGGTGGCGCAAAAGTCCATAGAGAAAATCAGGGCCTAGTGAGGCAGTACCCATGCAAAAAGTTAGGTAGCACAGGCCCCTTGCATGACAGTCCAACGGTACCATCACGGTACGGGTACTACTACGGGTGCAGAGGTCATATCATTGTAAAATTATCAAAAAAAAACCAATAATTTCAAGCTCATACTTTACATTTTATTAATCAAGTTTTTAACGAAGCTTCAAAAATTCAAAATAAATGCAAATATAAAATCTATGTAATTTCTATCAACTAAACTTAACTTAAAGTGAAAGAAAACAGTTCATAATTTATGAGTCCTTATCTATGAGAGTAAAAAAAAGTAAGTAAATGAACTAAATCGTGAGTGATGTATATGGTTATGCGATGTACTATTCTAGGTTGGAAGTTTAAGATTCGCCTTGCCTTTAGTGAGGAGATTCTCCCTGTGTACGTTCACGTCGTAAGAACTGCCTAAGTGCACTACGATCGTTAGAATTGTTGTACAAGTCGTAGATGTGAACAAAGCCAAAATAACCCGCTAACATAAGAATTCCAAAGAATAAGAAAACCAATAGAATAGCTCCTAAGCAACCAAAAAGGAGGATTGATGCAATTGTAAGAAGAGTTCCTTTTGAAGAGAAATTATTTTTGTAAAAAAGAGATTTTTGAGAAAATGAAAGCAATCAATTTACCTTCAAGAAGCATAAATCCGGTGAATGTTATGGCCATGGTCGATAATCCGAAGGCCATGAGAACCAAGAATGGAAGAAAAATTACAAGAAATCCAAGCACAGCACTTAAAGCAACAAACGGGTACTTGGCTGCAAGTCGGGCGCTCTTGTCAATCAAATCGTATCCTCCCCAGTCATACAGTAATTTATTCCCAGCTGCCTTGAATTGTCTCCCTTTAAGAACAATAAGAAGTTGATAAAATAAAATAAAAAAAACAAAAAACAACAATAATAATAATAAAGTTTAATTAAATAAAAATTACTTACACAATCTGTGAGCGCTCTCGGTTAGCATCTGTGCTAATTCTTCTCTTGTGTATTCTTGTTCGGTATTCATTTTGGTGTAAAATCAAATATTAGAATAAGAATAATTGTTTTTCTTTCTTGGTGTACTCCAAATTTGTATAATATTTGTGTTTTTAATAATTTAATAACTTTTTAAAACTTTCAGCTGTGGTTTTGAAATTGTTTGACATTGACACAAAAAAAAATAAGCATAAGCATAAAACAAAGTGATGCCAATCTCATTTCTTTAATTTATCGTCAAATTTGAAAAGATCTGTTTGTGTATGAATTCTACAATATTCCGATTCCTCAGTATACGATAGAAATAAAAAGAAAACATCGATTATCGAGTTTTAAATTTGGATATTATTGTTTAATTTTCCAGCCACCGAAATAGGTTTGATTTTAATTTCACTAAAATAAATATTTTTATTAATAACTACAAGTACACATGCATATTGTGCTTGTTCGTTACATACTTCAAAGTCTCATACCTAAGGGCCAGTAATAGATTTAATTAAACTTATTTTGGCAATATTGGAATTTAGTTCTGCCAAGGGCCACTTATACCTATCATTGGTTTTCATCGTTGGTTACAGCTTTTATTGAAAATTTCTGGAATTCGACAAACATTTCCTGATTTGAATCAAGCATTCCCTTAACGAAAATTTCAGTGGATTTCAACCAGGACAACTGACCTGTCAAAAACATTCCAATGATTGATTTCAGTGATGAAAACTAATAATAAAGCTACAATCAGCGCCTTAAAAAGAAAACGGTCAACATCATCATAGTGATGATACTCGTAGGAAAAAAAAATAAAATTTTTTAAAAGTTGCTTCAACTAGTTTGCTCGATGGTTCTGTTAACTTACTGTAATACTACGAGCAACTATAAGTTTTCAGCAACTAGGTTGCTCAATGGGCTTTAAATCTAGGGAATAGTTTATTCAAAGTGGGCCCTTTTTAATAATCTTATTTCGTATATCCTCCACTCTTTTAAACCAATTTTTGTATAAAAAAAATCCATAATTTGTGAAGTAAATTATGGATTAAGCTAATTATGCGATTTTTATTGATTAGCGTCACTTAATCAGCAACTATGAAAGTTTAGTTAAAAACTTAACTCAGAACAAAATAAGCTCTAAGTATAATAGTACGTTTCCACCAACAAATAATCCGAGATTTAAGGCAAGTGATTTAAAATAAATCATGAGGTGTTTCCACCAAAGAAAAGGAGATTTATTTGACGTTTGGTTAATGTCATAACAACCAAACTTCAAATTATTCTCCTTTCGAAAAGAAAAAAAAAATATGTATTTGTTCACTTATCATCTGTAAGTAATTAGTTTTATTATATTCTTGTACATATTTATTACTAGCTTTTACCCGCGACTTCGTCCGCATTAGAAAGTTTTTTTTGGATAGTAGTATGAAAAAACCTGAGCTGTACTTTTTTGTACGTATGTTTGAATTGTGCCGAGATGGGCCATACTAACAGCCCTATTATGGTTATCAAATATCAACACGATATTTGATAATAGTTGATAATTATCAACAAAATTACTGAATCGGTATTATGGCGATCAAATATCAATATTTTTGATAAATAGTGAATTAAAAGATCTATTGTGAATAGCTTTATTGATAAACTCGGTATTACGGCTATCAAACATATTGATACCTATCAAATATTCTATCAGCTACAAGATCTTCGTTGACAAATGTATCAAATATTCGTAAATGGTATAGAATTGTAATTTAAATACGATTTATAAAAGTTTTTTTTTTTTTAGTTTTTATTGAATATACAAATTGAAGAACGAAATGCTTCACTTGAATTGTTGTTTGAAGGCAATTGTACTGATTTTCCTCCAGTAGTTCCACAAGCCTTTCTATTTGTTTTCTGTTGCTAACTATTCTACTCCTAAATAAACAAAATATTATTAAGAAAAAAAAGAGATTTATTTAATGAAAACAACTTACATTATTCCGCCGAAATTATTTATAGACCAAAACACAAGAACTAAACACAAATGACAAACGTCAAACACCAAACAAAACCTATTCACAATCGTATATTGATTAGTATTCACAATGGGTGAAAAATTATCATTTGATACTCATAATACCAAATTATCAATAAATTGATAGAAGTTATCAGTTATCCAATAATTGATAGTTGATAGCCATAATAGGGCTGTAAGTGTGATTGTCATAGGTTAGGTTAGGTTAAGTTAATACATTTCAAGAAGAAGATAGGATACTGGAATACATTTTTATATACGACGTTTTTTGTTTTTCCTTCCTTGGGTTTGAGACTTGTGAGCACGCTACATATAATTGTCCATGGGAAAAACAGTTTTTTTTCTAAATTTACACCTGCAACTTTTAGCGTTTGCTCCTGAGCTTTATTTATTGTTATTGCAAATGCTGCTTTCAGAGGAAACTGCACTCTTTTAAACTGAAACGGCAAATCGGTTGGAATTATCGGAATGCGGAGAATTAAAACATTTTTTCCTTTTGCTATCCAGTCATGATTATAGATTTTTTAATATTTCTTCCTAGGTGTGTAATCTGTAGCCGTGTACCATTACATAACTTTGATGCGTTAAGATATCTCATTAACAGGACTGGAACACCAAACTTCAATCTCAACTTATGAGAAGGGTTGAGAATGCGTTGTTTTCCCGTTATACCAATTTTATCCAAATATTATTCAAATATCGGGTGATTTTTTTGAGGTTAGGATTTTCATGCATTAGTATTTGACAGATCACGCGGGATTTCAGACATGGTGTCAAAGAGAAAGATGCTCAGTATGCTTTGACATTTCATCATGAATAGACTTACTAACGAGCAACGCTTGCAAATCATTGAATTTTATTACCAAAATCAGCTTTACGCAAATTTTATGCGTTTTTTTTTTTTAAAAAGTTCTCAAGCTCTTAAAAAATCAATCACCCATTATATTAAACAATGTCCTCTTTTCAATGGAGGACAATAAATACATAATGGGTGACTTTTTAAGAGCTTGAGAACTTTTTAAAAAAAAAAACGCATAAAATTTGCGTAAAGCGCGAAACACATTTCGAACCGAACACTGATTTTGGTAATAAAATTCAATGATTTGCAAGCGTTGCTCGTTAGTAAGTCTATTCATGATGAAATGTCAAAGCATACTGAGCATCTTTCTCTTTGACACCATGTCTGAAATCCCGCGTGATCTGTCAAATACTAATGCATGAAAATCCTAACCTCAAAAAAATCACCCGATATTTGGTAATTTAGGAGTGAAAGCGATCAGATTCCCCAGAAAGTAATTTTTCCCACGGGAATGCGTTGTTTTCCCGAAGTCAAAAGTAACTCATGTCCTTTCTTAAGTCTCAAACTATCTCCTTACCAAATTTCATTTAAATCTGTTCAATATTTAGGTGTAAAAGCGATCGGCCCACCTGAATTTTTCCATGGGAATGAGTCATTTTCCCGGGATAAAAAGTAGCCTATGTCCTTTCTCGGGTATCAAAATATCCCCATACCAAATTTCATGCAAATTGGTTCAATAGTTTAAGCGTGATTGAGTAACAGACAGACAGACAGAGTTACTTTCGCATTTATAATATTAGTATAGATTTTTGTATACTTACATTTTATTTCGTCTGTGATTTCTTGAGAGTTGATTATTGTTTTGAATTTGAGTCATATGGAAGTGAGACAGATAGTTTTTGTTGACATTTCCATCTGTCAATAAACGAAATTGGCGTTTAAATGGGTCGGTTCAACAATTATTCTCCGAAAAAAAGTTTGTTTGATTTGACAAACTAATGTTTCCAAGTAGATTTCAATGAGTTTTATTTGAAATCTTCATTTGAGGAGATTAAAATTTGTATGGTAAATCTTCGAGATTTCAAGGAGATTTGTGACAAATCTAGCTAAATCTCGGTTTAGTGCCCGGTGGAAACGTAGTATAAGGGTCAGTTTTGGTTCAGCAACTTTATATAGCTGTGGGTTGAATGAGTTTCAACAGTGATGCAAGATTTGAATGAGTGGTAAATACGGCAATTTTTTTTGTCAACACAGCCATTCATCCGAAAATGCGCCTCGTCACTAAAGAGGATTTTTTGGCCAACATTTGTTTTCCTCTTCCAAACGATTCGAAGCCCAGTCAGTGTACAAACGGCGTTATCTATGGTCATACAAATTCGCCAAGTTAAAGTTTGCGGGTTCTGCTGAACACTTTTACGGACCGCGGCGATGTTCTCGACCGATCTTGGTGGGTCTTGGCTGATTGTTTACTGAACCGGTCGTCTCAAATTTGGCCATCAAACGTTGAAGAGTCGACAGTGAAGGTCTACCACGGCTACCGTAAAATGGGCGCAACATTAGCGTTAACGAACACTCATTTTAATGATAAAGTTTTACCATTTGAACGTGCTGTTCAGTCGTGTTACTTACCATGATGATTTGGCATAAACAAACAACTGAATAATAAACAAAAGATTTGACAAAAATGTCAGCAAAACAAAATGGCCACCACGGGGCGGCAAAAAAACCCTATATCTGAATCTTGGTTTGAACATCAATTAACTTTAGGAAATACGTGAATAATGCGTAACTATGTAAAGGGTGGTTAGATTTTAAGGGCCGATGTTGATTTTCAACAAAACACAAATTGGATTATTTGTATGGTTCAATTATGTATGGAACAAATTACCGGCCAAATGGCCCAGCTGCCTAGGCGGCATGCACACCTCCATCCTATAGTCTAAATTTTCGATGATGCTGAGGAATAATTGAGGTTCTATGCCGTTAATTTGCCTAATTATCTCATCTTTTAGCTCTTGAACTGTTGCTTGGTTATCGACATACACTTTTTCTTTCAAATAACTCCAAATAAAGAAGCCCAACGGTGTCAAATTACTTGATCTTGGCGACCAATTGATATCACCACCACGTGAGATAACACGATCATAGAATTTGTAGTCAAAAAGACCAATTTTTTCGTTAGCTGAGTAGCAAGTGCCACCGTGTCGCATTGAAACCACATATCGTCCACATCCATTTCTTACAATTCGGGCCATAAAAAGTTTGTTATCATCTCACGATAGCGAACACCATTCACAGTAACTGCTTGGCCGAGTTTATTTTAGAAAAAATACTGCCCGATGATGCCGCCAGCCCATAAACTGCACGAAACAGTCACTCTTTGCGAGCTAATTGGTTTTTCGACAATCACTCTTGGATTACCATTTACCCAAATGCTGCAATTCTGCTTATTGACGAATCCACTGGTGGTGAAAATGTGCCTCATTACTGAAGATGATTTTCTTCGAAAGTTATTCATCCACTGTATAATTTCTTGCCACCATTCTGACCATTGAAGACGCTTGAAATGATCAAGAGGCTTTAGTTCTGAGCGTGAGAAGTGCAATTATGTAGCACGACGACGAGTTGAAGTGGACGGATCTTCAGCCACACAGTCCACACTATAGCGAACCGAAGCAATATTTTCTGCAGTACGAGCTGTGTATGAGCATGCACTAGTATTTTCACCTATATATTCACCACAAACACGGTTTGCAAAAATGTTTGCACGATTTCTAAGCACATAAATCATTGTGTTCAGTTTTTTTTCAGGAAAATTTTCTTGCAAAATTGCTTCGTTACTTGTGTTACACGAAGCACCGTCTTGTTGAGAATAAAGTCGTCCACATCGATATCTTCCAATTCTGAATCAATCAATTCATCCTAAAAGGTAATTCTGCTTATGGCTTCCAAAAACAACCAACAACATTATCACATACAAAAAGAACTCCTTCAAAACGTTACAAGTCGATCATAAGTTGTATTTTGTATTGAAAAGCAAAAGTCCTCATTCCTTTACAAATTGAACAAGGAAACCTTTAACCCAAAACTTAAAAAAATATGCACTAAATAAATAATTCATAGTTACATACATACATATATGAAGTTCAGCTTTCAGTAGAATGAAAAAAATATGCTAAGCTGACATTTTGAGATAAGTAGACTTGACTGGATTGTAAGTCAGATTTTTCTTGACTAACTTTTCAATAAAGTTGCCTTATCAGATACTATAAACTTGCCTTAACTTCAAGTCAACATTCATTCTAATCCGCCCATGGTCATACAATCATAAGATGCGTAGGTAATTTTCAAAATTAGCTAAAAAGAACATGTTTTCTATTTTTGTTCATATTCCATTATAAAATTCTAAATAGGTATGTTTTAATTTAAATGATAATCTTGTCGCTAAATCAATTGATTTATAATAAATTATTGTTAATCAAGAACTTTTAATTCGTTCATATTAACGGATGAAGAATTATAACGAATAACCCATACAAATTCTGAATGGAATTCCTAATGCAAAATTATGTATATCATCGATCTAAGGTCAACCATTTTATTATTTTAAACAAGTATTGTTTGTTTAAATTATTTTTAATTTATTCTTATTTTTTTTTAAATGGAAATAGCTGATATAATAATACGTTACAGATTTTTAGAGGAAAAGTAAGTACAAGGAAATGGTTCCTGAAATGGGACTTCTTTTAATTAGGGATAGAAAATTACCCAATTCCTTATTTAAGGACATAATTATTGAACACATTGAGTTATTAAGTAAAATATTTGACTCTCAAGTAAAAGGACTAAATTCTTGTATAAAATATAGTCATACCCTAAGAGTAAGAGTTAATATTTATTGTAATTGAAAGTTTCCATACCAGCTCTTTTGTTTGTAAAACTACAACAGAATAAAGAAAAGAAAAATGGAAATTATAAAGTTGAAAGAGAATCTTCTAGAAGCAAGGAATCGTTTTTTTTAACTTCCCATAGGAAGTTATTGTAATGGGTCCGATTTGTCAAATTGAAAATTTTGACATTTCTCGACGTTTCAAGGTCCCTAGAGTTGAAATAAAAGATTTTTAGAGAGATCTCTGTGCGTGCGAGTGTACGTACCTCCGTACGTTCGCGACGTTTTTTTCGTTGTCCATAGCTATCAAGATATCGACTTCAAATAAATTTTATTATACAGATAAAAAGGCAGAAAGATGGGCGGTTTTTTACCATAGAAGTTTAAAAAAAAAGGTGAACATTTTGGTTAACCCTAAATATCTTACGAACCAAAATCGCTAGAGACTTGAATTAAATTTTATATAATAAATTGTAACGTTATACCAAACCAGTATATTTTTTGAAAAAAAATTCAATTAACGGTTTTTTTATAAATAAAAAAAAACTGAAAAAAAAAAAATTTGTCACCTCGAAAATTTTACGAATACAAAATGATTTTATCTCCAAAACAATTTTGTGCCACGAAAAATAAAGTTTTTAACATCTGGTAAAATTTTGAGAAAATTCGAATAGACAGTTTTTTTATAAAAAATAAAAACCTAAAAAACATTACTCAAAGTTGGTAAAAATTGATTTTCGACTCAAATATCTTTTCAAAAATTTGAGATTATGGCTTCCAACTAATTTTATCTTGTAAGAAATATTGTTGTCAACACTCCGTAAAATTTTGAGTAAATTTTTTTTTTTACAAAAATTAAAAACCTAACAACAAAAAAAACAATACTAAAACTTGGTAAAAATTTACTTACGACTCAAAAAGCTTTTAAAAATTAAAAATCTTCAAACTCTTTTTATTTCACAGAAAATATTGTTTTCGATATTCAGTAGTTTTTTTTTTATAAAAATCCAACAGTCCGTTTTTTCATAAAAAATAAAATCTACAAAAAATAGTACGCAAATTTGGTAAAAATTGATGTTCGGTTCTTGATATCTCTCAAATTAATTTCATTCATCCAATTTGTAAAAATTTAAGAAATGCTACTAAAATTGGTAAGAAATTTTGTTCGACGAAAAATCTATTTAACAAAACTAGATTTTTAAACTAAACTATTTCTTTACATGAAAAATATTGTTGGTTGGTTTGTAAGAATAATTCAACTAACAACTTTTTTAACCCAACACGAAAACCAACAAACTTTTAAGCAAGACAAATAGACAGACGGGATGGGAAGTTATTAGTGTGGGTCGCATCCCAGCCTCTTTTTTTGTCAAGTCAATTCGGTAATTACATTCAAAAAATGTAACTAATTACATTCTTTTGATCTACCGACATTTTTGTTATTCTTTAAACGAATTTGTTTACACTTTAACACCAGGAAGGTTCTTAAACTGTCCAATTTGTCCAAACACCTTTAGTAAGGTTAGAAAAAAATTTATTTCTTATTCAAACATTGTACTATCCCTATAGACTATTTCTAGTTCTATATTGGAAGTTAATTTTCAAGATTTTTGCAGACTTTCGGTCCATATATGAATAAACAACAACATAACAAATTAGCATACCTAATCATATTCAAAAACCTTTTTGTCGCTCAATACGAAGATGAATTCTAATTCCGCAATCCGTTCATTATCTGAATTTTGACAAACCAAAGAAAAAGATAAACAAACAATAAATGTTTGAAAGCAAAAGAAAAAGAAAAATAATAAAATTCTTAAATTTAAAACCGAACTTGGCAAATCCAGTTGAGGGTTAATTCGAGTAAATTTATTTTTTTACTAGGTATAAATAGTAAGAGACTTGAGATCTTCAATCACAGTTAAACATTGTATCTCAGACGGTTCGGTTTTGACACAAAAACTACAAACAAAATAAATAAACATGAAGTTCTTATTGTTGGTACGTGATGTTGTGAATTTGCTTAAATAATTGTCATTTTTAATTCATTTTCGGGTGTGGCTCTCTTTGCTCTTTGATGATAATTTGTTGTTGATTTTAATGATTTTTATTTAAGCGTTCATCTTTGAGTGTGTAAAATTAATTAGTTTTTTCGTTTTTTATTCTGCAGACACTTTTGGTTTGCTTTGTTGCTTTGGCTCTAGTATCTGCTGCCCCATTGGAAGAAGGAGCTTTGGCTGATGTTCCCGGAAGTGCGAGTGATGTGATCAACCCTCAGGACCCCGAATCCATTCTTAAATTGTTGTTGTTGAAGAAGAAACTTTTGTTGTTGGGTTAAAAAAGTGAACAAAAACTAAAAAAGGAAAACCTAAGTCATAATGCCATTGGAAATACCCTTTTAACCAAAATTAAGAAGATATGTAGTCTAAGCTTAGAGCACACACTATATGAATTATTTATAAGTTACGGAAGTAGAGTTAAAATAACATGAAATAAAACATAAAAAAAAACTATTAAAACAAAATAAAAACTTCGTGTTTTTTTTTTCAAAATAAATACTCCAAAACGATGTTAAGGTTATTTGAATAGGTTTAAATATTTAAAAATTGATCGGGATCAAAGCAAATGAGATTGAATTAAGTACGCTCAACATCATGCTGTGATGAGATTTTATGATAAGTCAGGTGTGAAGTTAATTACGTTGACATTGACATTTTATGGTGAATCAGATCTCAATAAACATTTATTTTATTCATTTTGTGTTATGGGTAAAACGTATTTGTATGTAGATAAATATTGAGGTCGGTCAATTAGCTAAGAGTTGTCCTTGTTATACAGAAAATGATTAAACTTAGAATATTCAAGACTGTCTTTTTTTGTAAGTCCAGCTAAAAGCAAATACAGGTAAAGAATTTAATTTAATGTTCTCTTGTATTTTTTTTAAATGTTAATGTTCCATAAGAATTTAATATAAGAACGATTTTATTTTCCTTAATTAAATATATTCGTGGGAGGAAAAAAAAACAATGAGACGTTTAAATGAGTCACATCAAATAAATCCAATATCCAATGTTAAAACAGGCCTTCAATATTTTAAGAATTGTTTAATAAAGGGTTTTTCAATAAGAATTTTCATTTTGAAAAGAAGGTTTTGGGCAGCTGTAATTAGTTTTGAAGATGTCATCTTTAAACATTTGGCAAGGAAAAACTACGACATTACTAAAAATAAAACGATGTGCACTTCAATAATAGACTGAAATTGTAAAAATTCACAAAAACCAAAGTGTACGAGTGGGTCGAACGAACTTGATCTTGGATCCAAGAATTCTATTTCCAGATACTACCTACTCATATTTTAAAATTTAAAAATGTGCCTATAAAATCAATTTGTCTTCAACAATTTAAATGCCATTTAATTTATAAAAAAAAATCTCGATTTATTAAAAAAAATTAAATTTATTTTTTATAAAGGGTGGTTAAATTTTAAGGGCCGATGTTGATTTTGAATAAAACATAAACTACATATATAGAAAATTATTGCCATTTCTTTAAATTACGACAATATTGGTATGGTTAAATTTTTATCGACGTACATCTTATTTTCAAATAACTCCAAAGAAATAAGTTCAACGGTGTTAAAAAAATGGGTGGCGTAACAGTCCGTTGAGAACTATGCGCCTAGTGACTAGGGGTCGTTACCCCCCCCCCCCCCTGGACCAGGCACATAATATGAATCGGAAATTCAGCCCTATTCGGAAAACTTAGCACAAATTCATCAAATTTGGCCAATGGACGATCCAGGCGGGGGTCATATGAGCCATAAAGCTTAAACTGTTAAGTTGTATAAGTAAAGATTTAATCTAAAGATTTGTTAGTAATTTAACGACATTCACCAAAAAGTGGTTTGCTGTAATGGTTTAAATTATTTTCATAAAATTTGTTTATAAGAAAAAGAGCAAATATTCAGGTTTTTAAAAAGAAACCTTAAATAAGAGATCTTCAATTTTATATTAAGTTGCCTTTAAATTCCTGAAACTAGCCTTCAATTCCATCTTATTTTTTTTATGCACATAAATAGTGAACATTGAAGTGATTTTTACTTACGACACATAACTATATGGCAAGTATTGCATTCGTAAAAAAATTTGAATCAAACATGACATTACAATGGGAGAAAAGTCGAAAAAGTGGATCCCCCGATTTCGTTCGTCTGTCTGTCCTGGCCCATACAGCGTAAACCATTGTGCCGATTGAAATTAAAGTTTTCAGCCGATTAGCTTAAGGCATTTTTTTCATTTGTTTAATACTAAAAATAGGAGCAGTTCCCAAACAAATTTTTTGGTTAAAAATCAAAAATTCAATTTTTTCAAAAATGAACCGATAGATTTTTTTTAAAACTTTCTCTATTTTCTTTTTCTTAATTCGGCTTCTTTCTACAAGAAAAACATGTTTTGGTAATACTCCAGAAGGGTACCTCTCATAAACCCTTATTTTATTTTTAAGTTTTAATAATCTTTTCTTTCAAATTGATAATGATCAAAAATGTCATTATTTTTTTTTATTTTTAAAAAATTGTAACTTTTTTTCAGAAAACTTGATATCTCAGGAAGCGGTGAACATTTTTTAACGAAATTTAAATGTAAAATATATATTTATAAGAACTAAATAAATGGATACCAAAAATATTTTAAAGACAAAATTAAAAAATTGTATATACAAAAATTAAAATTAAAAAAACCCACTCTAATGATTTTCGAAAACAAAATTAAGTTAATCTAGGTTTTTTGAGAAATAAAATGACATTTAAATTTTTGTGAAAAACTTATTTTGCAGGTACATTTTTAAATCTTAAAATATAGGAAATATTTTTAAACATACTTTTTTTTAAAAGAAATTAGCAAGTTCCCCAGTCGTGCATTTTTCAAAAATGATTTTCTGTTAAAAAAAAAACTTTTAAGATCTTAAAATATTAAAGATATCTACTTTTTGAAGTGAATTTTCTTTAGATGTTCTAGAACTGAGATTTAAATACGAATTTCAAGAATATAAATCTTCCAAAAACAGCTAAAGTGAAACTTTTGTTTAACTAATGGCTAATTGAAAAACACAATACACGTTTTATATATGTATATTGTTATAAAAGCTTTGAATGCCTTGAGAAGTGAAGTGAAAAGAGATTCTGAAACGTCTAATTGGTGACTGTCACGAAAAAGTTTTTTCCCAACTTATTTGTTTACCTTAATTTGTTTGCACCTTTTTCCTTAAATTCAAAAACCAAAGATTTTTCTCTCTACAATTTTTAAGTTTTGTTGACTCCTTTAAGATCAAAATGTTTTCTAGCATCAGCTCCAATCTACGAAACTGAGTTCGAAACAACTACTACGTTAAAAAAAAGCCGGGAAATTCTTAATATCAGATTCTTTCCCATTTTCTGGGTTTTTGAATTTTTGTGCCGTTTTTCGCATTATTAGAAATGGCAACAAAAAAAGAATATATTATTTTTGGAAAAAAGGTACGTTTCAAATTTTGTTGTACATTTCTGCGTAAAAGCAACAAAAACCCTCTAAACCATTGTGTTTTAGCTCTTAAACATGGCATCTATATATATAAAAATCAATGCCACTTTTCGTTGTAATGTTATAACTCAACAATGCCTTTACCGATTTGGCTAATTTTGGCCCTGAATTATTCGTGGAAGTCCAGAGAAGGTTTGTACGTAGAGAAAATTAAAAAAAAAATCTTGGAAAAGTGTAAAATCAACATCTTTCTACTCCCATATACAAACAATTTGTACTAATACTTAAAAGCCAATTTGAACTTTTGGCAAAACAATCGAAGGCAAAAAAGTGACGTTAGTTCTGTCAAACAAATTTTATGTCATCATATGTCATTTCATTTTATCAGCGATAATTATTGCTTTGTTGTGTTTATATTTTCCAAAATATTGCTGAGTTATTGCTTTGTGTTTATATTTTCCAAAATATTGTTGAGTTGTTGAGTGAAGGTAAAATGCAACGAGCAAGACGACCAAACATAGGCCGGCGAACGCGTAATGCAATTCAAGTAGTATTATTAAGACGATCTCAGACTACAGATGAACGCTCACAAGCTAATGCATTGCAGCGTGAACGTACTGCACAGAATAGATCTGTTGACCATGTACCTGTACTTAATCTTGCACGGCGATCACGAATAATTACAATAGTCAGATTGATTATAGTATGTACGGATACATTGGAATGATGGACGCAATATGTCCACATTGTGATGCGGCTAACTTTCCAGGTGAAACGCCCGGCATGTGTTGTGCTAATGGTAAAGTGAGATTGCCAACATAAGAAACTCCACCCGAACCATTGTATTCATTTATTTTTGGGACATCTCAAACGTCGAAGCAGTTTTTGAGTATTATTCAACAATACAATTCGGCATTTCAAATGACTTCTTTTGGTGCTACTAAAATTATTAGAGATAATTTTATGCCGACTTTTAAGATAAATACCTCAACAGGATTGTCCCATGTTTATGTCAATCTGAATCATAAAGCCTTAAAAATTCTGATTCAACATCTACCTAAAATTGCATACATGTTACAGATTCAGGGCCAGATTTATCATCAAGCTGGTTCGTTATTGCCATACCCCGATTTTATTGGTGATGAAAATCGTGAATTGGATCAACGTTGTGCAATAGTTTTAAATACAAGACGTGAAATTATTGGTGAGCTACAAAGGTTTTTCCATCAGCATAACGCATTAGTTCAATTGTTCAAAATTGCTCTTGATCGCATGCCATCTGATAACCACAAAATTGTAATAGCACCAAATTGAATATTCAACAAAAACATGTATGTTAATGACACAATCATGCAAGCCGTTTCCAAAATTGCAGGTGGATTATATTTCTTGGATGCACCTGGTGGTACAGGCAAAACTTTCGTTGTATCATTGATTTTAGCGACTATTCGATCGGAACAGAAAATTGCATTGGCACTTGCATCTTCGGGAATTGCTGCTACATTATTAGAAGGTGGTCGGACCGCACACACTGCATTATAATTGCCATTGAATGTACAGGTGATTAAAACTCCAACTTGCAATATTTCGAGAAATTCTGCTATGGCAAAAGTTCTGCGATTAATGTCAATTATTTTATGGGATGAGTGCACAATGGCGAATAAAAAATCAATAGAAGCATTTAATCGAACAATGCAAGGTTTACGCGGTTATCAACAGATTTTTGGTGGTGCTCTGATATTGGTGTCAGGGGACTTTCGTCAAACATTGCCTGTCATATCTCGATCTCCTGCTGATGAAATAAACGCCTGTTTGAAGTCATCAGTTCTTTGGAGATATGTACGAAAATTGACACTGAACATTAATATGCGTATTCACCTACATAATGATGCAACTGCCATGAGCTTTTAAAACAATTGTTAGAAATTGGTGATGGCAAAATACCAATCGACGATACCAACGGATTGATCACTTTACCGAAATTTTTTTTTTTTTTTTTTTTTTTTTTTTTGATAAAGGTAACGTCACAGTCGCCATGAAACGTAAAGATTATGAAGATAAGATGGTTGAATTATTGTCTGACCGCAACACCTACAGAACAATAAGGAATAATCCAACAACAACACTTCAAACGCGAAACAATGACATAGTCAAATGGCTTAAAAACAACAATTGCATTGACGATAGAGAGAAAGCAAAGATGACCACTTACACCGCCCAGCTCCCATCCATTTACGGACTGCCAAAAATTCATAAAACAGACATGCCACTACGACCGATTACGTCATCCATGAATGTACCATGCTATGAGCTATCTAAGTATGTTGGAAAAATTTTACAGTGCGTGACAACAAATTCAAGCTACTCTATAAAAAAAAAAAAAAAAAAAAAAAAAAAAAAAAAAAAAAATTCGTTTGAATTTGTTGAAAAAGCAAAGAATGTAAAACTAAGTCCAAATGATGTTTTAGTCTCGTTCGATGCAGTTTCATTGTTTACTAACATCCCCGTTCAACTGGCTATCACCATTGCCAAGAAGAAATGGGATATAATAAATAAAAGCACAAAGATCGCACAAAACAAATTTATTGAGATACTAGACTTTTGTCTTAAAGAAAACAATTTTCTTCAATACAAAGACACTATATACAAACAAATTTTTGGGATGCCAATGGGCAACCCACTATCTCCGACTATTGCAGATCTGGTTTTGGACCACGTTTTAGACGAATGTTTAAACAACATTGAAGAAAAACCTGTGTTCATAGCAAAATATGTTGATGACATATTTGCAGTAATAGATAAAAGAAACATAGAAAAAGTACTAAAAATTCTAAACGGATTCCACCCAAAAATTCAATTCACAATTGAAAATGAGTTCAACAAAACAATATCGTTCTTAGATGTAAAAATATACCGTGAAGAAAATTGTTTGCTTTTCGACTGGTATCAAAAACCAACAGCATC
Organism: Eupeodes latifasciatus; assembly: GCA_920104205.1. NCBI lineage: Eukaryota > Metazoa > Arthropoda > Insecta > Diptera > Syrphidae > Eupeodes > Eupeodes latifasciatus. Next base: position 128,120,943 of record OV049926.1, on the reverse strand, counting down.
TGGAAGACTAGTTAATTTCCGATCAAACCAAGCAAGGCATATCATCATTAATACTGCGTCCAACCTCGTGAATAAAATTTTCAAAATAAGTGATGTACGATTCCACGTCGCCAACGAGAAAAAAGTCATCAAAATTTTAAGTGATAATGGTTATCCTTCTACCATAATTCGAAGCCTCCTTTTAAAACACAAAATGCATATTCCACGACAAAACATTGATGAACCCGTTAGAACGCACCACAAAACCATGGTTTACGTCCCAACTTTATCTAACAACTTCAAAAAATCGATTTCCAAAAAATTGACAGAGGTTCGCCTTGCTTTTAAATCAAACAAAACACTTGACCAATGTTTTACTAAACTCAAGACGAAACCGGATAAGGACAAACAAACAGACGTAATCTACAAAATTAACTGCAATGGTAAATCAAATGAACTGTGCAACCTGTGTTACATTGGGACCACTAAACAACTTCTTAGACAACGCATCTCGAATCATAAGTCCGACATAAAATTAAAAAAATCTGAGAAGACAGCCCTGGCCAGTCACTGCATTGAAAGCGGTCATTCTCCAAACTTTGAAGGCGTGGAAGTTCTACAGACAGAGAAACATGTTTCGAAACGATACACGTTAGAAACATTACATATTCTCAATAACAAAAACAACATGAACCGAAAACAAGACACACAAAACATTTCTGCTGTATATTGCTCTCTTCTTTGTTCTTAAATGTAAATTGTGCTTTATTTAATTTTGACGTAACTTCACTCTTCGAAGTGCTAACTACATTTATAATTTTATTTTTAATTCATATTAATTAATGTAATTAATATTAAATTTTGTTTTTTTTTAAATCTTTCTCGAGTGAGTAAACTATATTGTAATTGTATCCTATTTATCTAACTTAAATTATTTGTATATTTTTGTGTTAATAAAGTTCCCCTGAGGAAGGCAGCAACCCCTGCCGAAACGTTGGGAAAGTTAATGTAACGTAATTGTTTCATTGCAAAAACTATAGTGACCAAAAAGCCGACGGAAAACTATAATTCCAATAATCAAAATAAGTACACAAATTGGTCAATAAATCAACTCAATTTACCGAAAAATGTTTGTACAATTGTGCAATCTATAGATGAGTTGATTGAATGTGTTTTTCCGAATATTCTTCAGAATTACAGAAATCATGATTGGTTGAGAGAACGCTCCATTTTAGCACCGAAGAACATTCATATCAATGCCATTAATTTTCAAATTCAAGCGAAACTGCCAGGTGTAGTCACGACATATAAATCAATTGACAGTGTTATGAATCAAGATGAGGCAATGAATTATCCAATTGAATTTTTAAAGTCATTGGAACCGGCTGGTATACCACCGCATTGCTTGAATCTGAAAATTGGTTCTTTCATTATATTATTGCGAAATATTAATCCACCAAAACTGTGTAATGGCACCAGATTGGCAGTAAAAAAATTATTGCCAAATTTGATTGAAACTACAATCTTAACTGGTAAATCAAAAGGAGAAGCATGTTTGATATCGCGTATCCCTATGATTCCAACTGATATGCCATTTGAATTAAAAATATTACAATATCCTGTGCGTTTATCATTTGCGATGTCCATAAATAAGGCCCAAGGGCAAACACTTCACGTTTGTGGTGTCAATTTGGAGGAATCATGTTTTTCACATGGCCAACTTTATGTTGCCTCAAAATAAAAAAACAAAAAATATTGATTATCCAACTGTTTTAGACTAACCCATATAGACCCACCATAGTAAGAGTAGATACCCAATTCTTTTTTATTTTTTAGTTTTTACTCTTTGCTGATAAATATAATATAAACAATTATATAATTTGGGTCATTTGGACTTTTAAATAGCTAGCATTTTAAAATATTTTTTTGTTTGAATAAATGAACTTAATAATCTTTTTTTTTATTACTATGCCTTATACGTAGCGAAGCACGTACCGGGCCGCTAGTATTTTATAAAAATGTTGGAATCTTGGAATGCTTTCATATGTACCTAGGGAGTCGTCTAAATTAAATACTAAGACAACAGCGTTCTAAAATAATTTAATAACTAAAGTTGCCACTTCAGCCTTTGAAATGTGTACATTTAAGGTTAAGATGCACATTATGTTATTTAAATTTTTTTGTAAGCCTCCTTAACAGAACATTAAAAAACATTTTTAAGCGGTGAGTAAAAACTCGCCTATATGTTAAGCGTGTGAAGCCCCCCCCTGATTAAAAGTCTGAAACATCTTGACCATCACGCCACGGGTACAAGGCTAATATCATTTCAAAAAATCATAAATTATAGCCCAATATCTGCTGAATATTCAATTTTGACATTTCTGGTTAAAAATAGAAAACTAATAAAATACTTAAAAAGCTTAAAAAAAGCAAAGCAATTTACTGTTTCAAACGCGTTCAGTTGCACAACGGTTTTTATTAAGTATTTGAACCGTGGTTCAATAAATTTAATATAATTGATGATGTTCATGGTTTTTATTCAATCAATTTAAGTACTTTCATTAATTAAAATTGGTAAGCCAAATAATCTAATACCTGTAATAATAATAATAACAATGGCGCAAAATTTTAAACAACCTATTATTAAGGCCTTAGCACAATACTAGTTAACAATTTAGTATATATCTACATAGTAATCTACTAACTTTTCACTAATTTTAAACACTTTTTATTGTTTTGCTAACTAGTATCATGCTAAAACCATTTTATTAAAAAAAAAACATGAACACATCTAAATAATGACAGATTGTGGAGCAAACAAAACAAACATACCTTAATATCATACTAAAAATGATTTAACATCGTACTAAATCGTCTAAAATGTTGCGCCTTTTGTCACATTTGAGAAAAATGACATATGTCATACAGATTTAGTACGATACTAAAAAGATAAAGTAGCCATTTGGTGATTTTAACTTTAGTAAAATGTTAAGAAGACAGTACGATACTAAACTCGTTTAAAATTATCAAAATCCTTTTTTTAACCTAGTATCATACTAAAAATGACTTAACATCGTACTAAATCGTCTAAAATTTTGCGCCAATGCTATTAAATAACTGCTGATTGAACTCGATTTTATAAGTTTATTCATCAGGTACTGATACCTTCGGGGGTACACTAAACCTTTTATGGGAAAACCGGAACTCTATTTTCAAGGATGTGAATTCACCATGTATCCACATTAAACTAGTTAGTTTATTAATGGACTTGAGTTGAGGTTTATATTTATTTTGTCTTGAACTTGTGATGTTGCAGGTTGTTAATCTATACATATATATAAAAATCAATGCCACTTTTCGTTGTAATGTTATAACTCAACAATGCCTTTACCGATTTGGCTAATTTTGGTCTTGAATTATTCGTGGAAGTCCAGAGAAGGTTTGTACGTAGAGAAAATTAAAAAAAAAATCTTGAAAAAGTGTTAAATCAACATCTTTCTAAACTCCCATATACAAACAATTTGTACTAATACTTAAAAGCCAATTTGAACCTTTGGCAAAACAATCGAAGACTAAAAAACTGACGTTAGTTCTGTCAAACAAATTTGTTGTCATCATATGTCATTTCATTTTATCAGCGATAATTATTGCTTTGTTGTGTTATATTTTCTAAAATATTGTTGAGTTGTTGAGTGAAGGTAAAGGCCGGCGAACGCGTAATGCAAATCAAGTGGCATTATTACGACGATCTTAGACTACAGATGAACGCGCACAAGCTAATGCATCGCAGCGTGAACGTACTGCACAGAATAGATCTGTTGACCATGTACCTGTACTTAATCTTGCACGGCGATCACGAATAATTACAATAGTCAGATTGATTATAGTATGTACGGATACATTGGAATGATGGACGCAATATGTCCACATTGTGATGCGGCTAACTTTCCAGGTGAAACGCCCGGCATGTGTTGTGCTAATGGTAAAGTGAGATTGCCAACATAAGAAACTCCACCCGAACCATTGTATTCATTTATTTTTGGGACATCTCAAACGTCGAAGCAGTTTTTGAGTATTATTCAACAATACAATTCGGCATTTCAAATGACTTCTTTTGGTGCTACTAAAATTATTAGAGATAATTTTATGCCGACTTTTAAGATAAATACCTCAACAGGATTGTCCCATGTTTATGTCAATCTGAATCATAAAGCCTTAAAAATTCTGATTCAACATCTACCTAAAATTGCATACATGTTACAGATTCAGGGCCAGATTTATCATCAAGCTGGTTCGTTATTGCCATACCCCGACGCTGATCATCAATTTTTGCAAATTTATTTTATTGGTGATGAAAATCGTGAATTGTATCAACGTTGTGCAATTGTTTCAAATACAAGACGAGAAATTATTCGTGAGCTACAAAGGTTTTTCCATCAGCATAATGCATTAGGTCGATTGTTCAAAATTGCTCTTGATCGTATGGCATCTGATAATCACAAAAATGTAAAAGCAAAAAATTGAATATTCTACAAAAACATGTATATGACACAATCAAGTCGTTTCCAATAATGCAGGTGGATTATATTTCTTTTACGCACCTGGTGGTACAGGCAAAACTTTCGTTGTATCATTATAAATAAATAAATTAGGTGGCGCAACAGTCCATGAAGAACCAGGGCCTAGTGACTTACAACTCTCAACCATTCCTGTGTGCGAGTAATGTTGTCAGAGATGGAAGGGACCTACAGTTTATATGCCGAATCCGAACGGCTAATTTGAGAAAGCACTTTTCATGACAAGAATTACTCTTGGAGGATTTGTCAATTCCTCGCAAGAAGCAGTACCCGTTAAAAAAGTTAGGTGGCACAGGCAGGGATTGAACCCAAGACCCCTTGCATGACAGTCCAACGCACTAACCATCACGCTACGGGTACGTTGTATCATTGGTCTTAGCGATTATTCGATCGGAACAGAAAATTGCATTGGCACTTGCATCTTCGGGAATTGGTGCTACATTATTAGAAGGTGGTCGGACCGTACACTCTGCATTAAAATTGCCATTGAATGTACAGGTGATTAAAACTCCAACTTGCAATATTTCGAGAAATTCTGCTATGGCAAAAGTTCTGCGATTAACGTCAATTATTTTATGGGATGAGTGCACAATGGCGACTAAAAAATCAATAGAAGCATTTAATCGAACAATGCAAGATTTACCCGGTAATCAACAGCTTTTTGGTGGTGCTCTGATATTGCTGTCAGGGGACTTTCGTCAAACATTGCCATTGTCATTCCTCGATCAACTCCTGCTGATGAAATAAACGCCTGTTTGAAGTCATCAGTTCCTTGGAGACATGTACGAAAATTGACACTGAACATTAATATGCGTATTCACCTACATAATGATGCAACTGCCATGAGCTTTCAAAACAATTGTTAGAAATTGGTGATGGCAAAATACCAATCGACAGTACCAACGGATTGATCACTTTACCGAACAAGTTTTGTACAATTGCGCAATCTATAGATGAGTTGATTGAATGTGTTTTTCCGAATATTCTTCAGAATTACAGAAATCATGATTGGTTGAGAGAACGCGCCATTTTAGCATCGAAGAACGTTCATATCAATGCCATTAACTGCCAATAACTTTGATAATAAATATAATATAAACAATATATCATTTCGGTCATTTGGACTTTTAATAGCTAGGAATTTAAAATATTTTTTTGTTTGAATAAATGAACTTAATAAATCATTTCTTTTATAACTATGCCTTATACGTAGCGAAGCACGTACCGGGCCGCTAGTTAACTTATAATTTTAGTAATCAAATAATAGTAAAACAGAAATTGGGAATTTTGAAATACATATCCTTAAACTACTTTAAAACACATATTGAGTTCTCTTTATAAATGTCAACAACATAATTGGGGATCTTCTATACAATACTTTTGAAATCTTAATCAAAAGGATTTAAATACAGTGTTGGAAAAAATAATAGAAACAAGTGTTTTCATGATTTTCGATATACGTTATTTTTTTTTAGCAATTAAGTCATTTGTCGTTAGTCCTTCTATATTTTAATCGTATCTAATAATGCTCTCAAAAGGAAAAATTGTTTTGTGGAAAGAACTTTTTGTTTTCACTTAACGGTAAAAAGTTTGAGGCCAATGATGATTTCACCGGGAAAAAATAATAGAAACAAGCTCTTTTAACTGTTATTCTGTTATGCAAATAGGCGTTTTGAGTTTGTTTATAAGCTTGTCAGATGTTTTATATTCGATACTAAACAAAATTTTTAAAAGTCATCTATAATTTTAATAAATATGAGTCGTGGATTACATTTTACTTCTTTTGAACGCGAAGTGATGAAAAATCTAAGACAAAAGCTGGAAAAACGGTTATTGAAATTGCAAAAACCTTAAACTGTTCGAAGAAAAAAGTACTTTTAACCTTACATTCGTGCGTAAAGAAGAAACAAGATGAAGAAAAAGAAAAACTTATTCCCGTTATGATACACTCTTGGTAAGAATATGTAAGAAGAAACCATTTCTTTCTTTAAGAGAGCTCAAAAATAAATTAAACGGATCAGTGACAGCTATCAAAAAAAAAGAGGCCGGGATGCGACCCACACTGATAAATTCCCAGCCCGTCTGTCGATTCGTCTTGCTTAAAAGTTTTGTAGGTTTTCGTGTTTTGTTAAAAAAGTTGTCAGTTTTATTATTCTTAAAAATTTAAAAATTACCAACAATATTTTGCATTTGATGAAATAGTTTGATTTCAAAATCTAACGAGATTTTTAGCCGAAAAACAATTTTTACCAATTTTAGTAGCATTTCAAATTGGAGGAATTAAATTAATTTGAAGTCAATATCTTTTATTGTTCACGAGACATCGAGAACCGAATATCAATTTTTACGAAATTTGCGTACTATTTTTTTTTATGAAAAAACTGACTGCTGGATTTTTATAAAAAATTTACTGAATGTCAAAAACAATATTTTCTGTGAGAAAGCCTAGTTTGAAGCCAATATTTTTAAGAAAACTGTGAATTCGATTTTTCTCAAAATTTTACCGAATGTTGAAACCAATATTTCTTATAAGACAAAATTAGTTTGAAGCTATAATCTTGAATTTTTGAAAAGATGTTTGAGTCGAAAATCAATTTTTACCAACTTTTAGTAATGTTTTTTTTAGGTTTTTATTTTTTATATCAAAGATAAGATGTCCACTGTGGATTATGTCCACATCTTAAATTCAGTTATGCTTCCATCAACAGAAGAGGGGGTTCGAATTAAACGAGAGATATTTACCCAAAATATCTCACAAACCAATAACGCTAGAGACTTAAATTAAATTGTATATTATATATTGTAACCCGATACCAAATAAAAGTATTTTTGGAAAAAAATCCAATTAACGGTTTTATTATAAATTAAAAAAAAATGAAAACAAATATTTGTCAACTCGAAAATTTTATGAACAAAAAATGATTTTATCTCCAAAACAATTTTTGCAACGAAGAATAATGTTTTTAAAATCTGGTAAAATTTTGAGAAAAATCGAATTGACAGTTTTTTTTTATAAAATATAAAAACCTAAAAAAAACATTACAAACGAAGTTGGTAAAAATTGATTTTCGACTCAAATATCTTTTTAAAAATTAAAAATATTGGCTTCAAACTTATTTTATCTCACAGAAAATATTGTTTTCGACATTCCGTAATTTTTTTTATAAAAATCCAGCAGTAGTCCGTTTTTTATTAAAAAAAAATCTAAATCAATAGTACGCAAAATTGGTAAAAATTGATGTTCGGTTTTCGATATCTCGTGAATAATAGAAGACATTGACTTCAAACAAATTTCATTCATCCAATTTGTATTTGTTTATATAAGAAATAAAAACTTTTAAGAAATGCTACTAAAATTGGTTTTCGACTAAAAATCTCGTTAACAAAAATAGATTTCCAAATCAAACTATTTCATCAAATACAAAATATTGTTGGTAATTTTTAAATATTTATTAATAATTCAACTGACAACTTTTTTAACAAAACACGAAAACTTACAAAACTTTTAAGCAAGACGAATCGACAGACGGGCTGGGAAGTTACGAGTATATGTGTGGGGGCGCATCCCAGCCTCTTTTTTCTATTAATTTTTTTCATCACTGTATGTTACAACTTCATTCTGGAGTGCACATGCTTTAATATTTATGCATAGAGATGTATGTGAGTTGGATATCCTTCAATATGAGTAAATAAGATAGATACACAACCTACTCCCAGGGGCGTCTTTAGACTTTTGGGGGCCCTGGGCCCAATAGGATTTGGGAGCCAAGAAAAGTAGGTATATTATATATGTATATGTCATCAAATTTAATTTCCTGCAGTAATTCATTTTCAATTGATAAAATTGACAAGCTGTTTAGTCTATCTTGTAGCATTGTCCTTCGAAGTTCATTTTTATCCGGTTCAATTCGAAAATGAACGCTCTCCACTGCAGTTTGAAACCATCAAAAATAAAAAATTCTAATTAGACTGTACAATTTTGATATTGTGATAAAATCTTCATTTACATCTTTATTGAATTCTTTTAAATACTGTACGAGGTGCAGGCATTCTACCTCAAGTTCTTCTGCATTAACATCTCTATGTTATTTTTTTGAAAACTGTTCGCAAGAATTTTGCAACTCCACTAAAGTCAAATATTGCAATCGACAAAAAAAGCCAAACAATGCATTAATTTCTTGATATAGCAATTGAATCGTAAGTGGCACGCGAACTTCGTGCTATTTTTCGTTGCATTAAGTCTTTATAATTAGCATCCGGATTCTGAATTTTGGCACACGCTTCAAATTTATCAAAATTCTCCCTTTCATCATTTATGAAAGAACAAAGCAAATTGGCAGCAACGTCAATCGTGATTGTTTCTTTTTGAAGGCTCTTGCTGGTTTTATGAATTCTTTCTAATATTGTGCTCCAAATTTCTGTTAAAAAGAGGAACTCCAGTTTGACATTTTCTTAGACAGGCTTAGCGCTTCGCTTTTTGTGTCTGGAGCTTGCTCTGGATCTCTAGAGATAGATGTCAAGGCTTCAGTAATTTGCTAATAACCATGATGGAGCGCGTTAACTGCATCAGCTCGTGCAGACCATCTTGTTTCAGAAAGAATTTTAAGAACTCTATGTGAACCTAAACATTCATTCAATTTATTCCAGCGATATGGGTAAAAGCGGAAAAAAAAGTTCTATATTTTTTGAACCACTTGAAAGAAACTTGTTGCCTCCTGCACACAACCAGCCGAATGAAGGCTTACTTAGTTAAGAGAATGAGCTGCACAAGGTACAAAGGTAAAAAATTCGCACTTCTCCTTTAATCTTGCTTGCAAACCAGAATATTTCCCCGACATATAAGACGCATTATCATAGCTTTGTCCTCTACAATCCTTTATTGAATTATCATGATTTTCCAGAAATGTCAAGATTGTGTCAGCCAAATATTCAGATTTATGCTCTTGAACAGGTATACATTTTAAGAACCTTACGATGGGAACACAATTTATACCATACCGAATTACAAAACTGGTCGATATGAGAAAGGTCGGGTGTACTCTCAACACTTGTGCAGAACTTTAGAGTAGAACGAAAGCAGAGTTATTAAAATAATGTTGACAGCGTGTGCAGGTGTATGATTAAAGATTCATGTTGCCATAAGCTTAAGATGTTGAGGAGGAGAATTTCAACGGAAGGGAGAGTAAAATGAAACTTGTTTTTCTGTTAATGTCTACTAACCTTATTTCGTTTTCTATATATTTCTTGTATAGATTCATTCATTTTGAGTTGGTGGATTTGGGGGCCAAATAATTGCGGGGCCCTGGGCCCTGTCCCACCGGGCCCATGCCTAAAGACGCCACTGCCTACTCCACTAGTTACATATTACCGCATTAATCAGGGACTCAAGTTTCCAATTTCATCCAAAAAGGAATACCAAATGACAGTTTGATTGTTTTGATTAAAATATCTCAATTATTACCAATGTCAAAAACATTATACGATGTGGCTCCATATCGTATTGATGCCATAGCCGAATGTAATGTAACGTAAACTTATATATAGAAATGTAGCCTGGAATTATTATATAATTTTAATGACCAAAATCTCAGTTCAATGTTATTTTTGGTGTAGTAAGTACCCGTCAGTTGTTCGTCAATAAACGAGTTACTCATCACTTGATCAGCACTCAGTGTCAGCGTCAGCATTAGCCTACAGGCTCAGCAGTTTACTTGTGGTAAGCTCGGAATTTCGAGGGAGTCTGTCTGTCTGTGTCAAATTAGCATTCAGCTTCACAACTTTCGGTTTCAATGATGTGGTCATTCGGCTTGTGCTTAATGCTTCTGTCATATAATAATATCGAAACGACGCGACGTGTGTTTGATGTTTACCTACTCGCTACTCCCATAAACCATCCAAACGGCTTTTGTTTATTCTCAGTCAACAAAGATTGTTCAGCGTTCAGGAGTTGCTAGGTTGCATACTCTACACAAGTCAAGACTGAAGATGAAGATACCACTTTTGTCTGTATAATTTATTTTTTTTCTTTATTTTTGTTTAAACACTGAAGATATTTTATATTTACACGGGGAAGGCTTAAAATTATTTACAAAACAAGAAAAAAACATAAAACGTTGAAATATTAGTTAGATTTTAGAATCTGGACAGTATATCAAAAAATGGCTTCTTCATTTTTTTATTTTGAAGATGAAATCATCGGAAATAAGGTAAATAGTAGGCAATGCTTTGGAAGAATAAGAATGAAGATGCATAGCTCTGCGAATAAGTTTGGATTTTTCTAAGCGAAAAGTAATTTCTTGATTTTCTTCAATTTAAAGATAGAATTGGTATCCTGAGGGCCTGATTTTTCACTTCCATATAAATCACCGGCAATCGATTCATCCACTGGCACGGCTGATACCAGAATGAAGGCCAACATGCACATTAACAAGGTCTGGAAATAAAAATGATTTAAAAATAAGTCCTTTATTTGTGGCTTTTTTAATTTCGTATATACCATCAAAAGATACTTCATCTTCGAGGTTGTATTTTTCTTTCAATTTAAGTTAACTTGGAAGGACAAAACTTGTTTGTTAATAAAAGATCGACTGTAGACGATGGTAGGCTGTGACTGCCTTTTTATACCAAAAATAGCAAAATTGCAATCTTTGGCTTGACTTGTTGTATAGGTAAGTAACTTATAGCAATTGCATAGGGAGGAACAGACATACTGTGGTTAGCAGTCAGTCAAAGAAATTACCATGTAAGACACAGCAGACATCAGCTACTTGATGTGTGTGTGTGTGTTTTGTTTCGCGTCTTGGCGTAAGTTTTGAAGTTTTGACCAAGAAAGGTGTAGTTGCATGCGAAGAAGTCGTATTGCCAAGTTTTTTTTGTCTCTGTTTTATTTAACTTAAAACCGATCAGAGGTGAAGGCGGATTTTTATTTGGTTTAGTTCAAGTTTGGTTTGGCTTTGGCTTGAGGACAAGACAAGAGTAGGTACGTGATGCATTTTCGATGTCTCGTTTTAGGTCAAAAGATGGGAAACAAAAGTGGTATAGTAAGAGGTGTTTAATTTACTACCTGTATATTATATGTATGTTTCTTCCATATTGACCATGACTTAAGGCTTATAAATTGAGGTAGGGAAAGTGGGATATGCATTATACGTACAAATGCTCGTATGCTCATCATGCAATAATATTCAAGACTTAACGGGAATTTAATAATATATTACAAATTTATGTAAGGAAAGGTGTGTTTAAAATTAAAATTAAATAAATATATAAGGGACTACGACAACAGGCTGTGATGTGAATTAAAATGTCACGAGCCTAATATTTATTTTTATTATACCAACATACTCGGAAATGTCAATAAATTATGCTGTAGATTTATTTTGCACAAGTAGAGTTATTATTTATTAATTTACATATTTTAAATTTGTGTACATTGGAATTAAATGCTGTAAGAATTATCGACTTCTTAAATAAAAACAAAAATTCAAATACTAACTAATCTAATATGGTGTTCACACGCTGGTATAATTTAAAGAGATTTATTTTGATGTCTTGCTATTTAGTCTAGCTCAGTGTTTTTCAAACTTTTTGAATAGGCGACCCCTTTGCTAGTAACAAAATTTTGGCGACCCCCCATTATAATGTGTCAGTTATTTAAAAAGTTACATACACTGAACCCCTTCCAAGCCCGGTCTTATTACACAAGATTTTACTTATTCGCGATGAAATTTTCTCCCGTGTTGCCAAAAAAATTTTTAAAATTGTAGCAGGCCTTGCAGTAATTTTCATTTTTTTGAATTCCTAAGTGCGCATCAGAATTGTCATTTAATATTTTTCACTTGAGAGTAAGTGTACTTATTTAAAGATTAAGTGTTTTGTTGTGTTTTTTACGAGTGATTATGGACAAGTTTCTCAAAAGACCGTTGCAGCCTTGCACATCCGGTGCGAGTGGAAGCGGAGGAAGCAACGAAAAAAAAATAGACTTTATGACGTAAAATATCTTAAATATGGTTTCACAGTTTTAAATAATAAGCCTCAATGTGTTCTTTGTTGTGAAGTTTTATCTGCCGAAAACATGAAACCATCAAAGCTTATGCGACATCTCTCAACGAAACATTCCAAAGAAGCAGATAAGCCGTTAGAATTTTTCGAACGCAAATTGAAATCGCTTAACCAGCAACAAAGTACTGTCCAGGTAAGAAAAATAAGTCTTATTTTAATGCCCTTTATTATTTTTGGATCAAAAATAATATCTGTTTCTGTTTGAACGTAATCGCGACCTAAATACATACATACATACATATGTTCATAGGTAAAAGGGTCTGTAGGTACATGTACTGACCGGCTTAAATTCGCGAAAAATACCTACGCTTTTTTCCATGTTTGATCTATTTTGCTACATACATATACGTATTGTAATTTTGATTTACTGTTTCGTTTGATATATTCTTTTTGTTTTAAAATTTGTTTTAGCTATCGAGTGCCAATGAGAAAGCGTTGTTAGCTAGCTATCAAGTAGCATACCGAGTCGCCAAAGCAGGGAAACCTCACACAATTGCTGAGAATCTTATTTTGCCCGCGGCCCTTGATATGGTTGAAACTATTTTGGGCAAACAGGAGGCAGATAAACTTAAAAATATACCACTTTCTGACAATACAATTGAACGGAGAATAAATGACATGGCCGTTGACATTCAAGAACAATTAATTGAAAAATTAAAGAAGGGTCCACATTTTGCCTTGCAACTGGATGAATCTACTGATGTTTCAGACTGTGCACAGTTTGTGGTATTTGTTCGCTTTGAAGCAGAGGAAAACATTGAAGAAGAAATTTTATTTTGCAAAGCTCTTCCTGCTAATACTACTGGCCAGTGTTTGTACGATATGTTTTTAGAAAGCTCTCGCGACTACGAGATTGATTGGACAAAATGTTTTGCTATTTGTAGCGATGGTGCTAAAGCTTTGACGGGCAACAAAAGTGGGCTCATTGCAAAATTAAAATTGATAATGCCAAACGTTTCATGGACACACTGCTTTCTTCATCGACAAGTTTTGGCATCCAAGGTGTTACCTTCTGGATTAAATGATGTGCTCAAAGATGTGATTAGAGTTGTGAACTCTATTAAAGGCAAGGTCTTGCAAAGTCGGCTGTTTAGGATCATATGTGATGAAATGGGTTCACTCCATCAAAATCTCCTTTTTCACACAGAGGTCAGATGGCTATCAAAAGGAAAGGTATTGACACGAGTTTTGGAATTGAAAGCCGAATTATTGATGTTCTTACAAGTTTCAAAATCTGGAAATTCGGATCATTTTTCTGATCCCACCTGGCTCTTAAAATTATCATTTCTTGCTGATCTTTTCAACCACTTAAACATATTGAATAAGAACCTCCAAGGGAGAGAAGAAAGCATTATAACTGCAAAAGATAAAATCAGAGGATTCCTCGCAAAACTTCGTTTGTGGTCAGAGTCCTTACAAACAAACAGTTTTGATTATTTTCCCTGCTTTCAAAAGACGCTCGAAGAAATTTCATCAGATGAATCGATATCATTAGACTCATATTCATCTCATGGAAGAGAGTTTACATAATTTAGAGAAGAAACTATTAAGTTACTTTCAGGAACTGGATTCTGAAAGTGGAGATGGACAAAGATGGGTATTAAATCCTTTTTTGAATATGTCAGTCAAACTCGCAGATCTACCATCGGTAAAGATGAAAGAAAATCTTATTGATTTAGCTGCAGATGGCATGCTGAAAATGGAATTCAATTTGAAAACGATTGACAATTTCTGGATAATGAGAAGAGGAGAGTATCCTGAGCTTGCAAACGAGGCTTTGAAGTTATTGCTGCCATTCGCCACTTCATACCTGTGTGAAGTCACATTCTCTTCAATGTTTGACATTAAAACTAAAAAAAGAAACAGACTGAATTTGGAAAATGATTTAATCTTAAATGTGTCAAAAATTAATCCAAGATTTCAACGTTTATTAAAAAATAAACAGGCACACATGTCGCACTAAATTTTTTTTTTTGTTTTATTTAATTTTTTTTAGCATAGGACTTTTGTTTATTCATCTTACCGGCTTGCGACCGCGACCCCCCAAGAATCTCTTCGCGACCCCCCAGGGGGTCGCGACCCACAGTTTGAAAAACACTGGTCTAGCTACAGCTTGACAGTGAAAGGAGCTCAACAAATGTTGCAGGCGTTCTAATTGTTTATATGAACTTGAGAGACATGATGAAATGAATGAGAATCAAAATGAGTCACATCAAAGGGAGTTAAATATGAACACCCTTTAAGTGTGGTTGGTACACCTAAAAATAAATAAATTAGGTGGCGCAACAGTCCGTTAAGAACTAGGGCCTAGTTAATCCTATGTTCGAACAATGTTGTCAGAGATAAAAGGACCTACAGTTTAAAGCCGAATTCGAACGGTATTTGAGAAAGAACTTTAAATGAAAAGAATTACTCTTGGCACAGGCAGGGATTGAACCAAAGACCTCTAGCATGACAGTCCTACGAAATAAGAAATTGAGCAATGGGGACTTTATAACTTTTAAGTTTTGTGAACGCACCCTTTCACTGTCATTGTCAATTTATTCAGTTTTTGATTTTCCTTCACATCATGTGAGACAACAAGGAATCACTGCCTCAAAACGTTCATTATGGCGCAAATGTCGTTGGAGTCTATATGATTTTCTTAGTATGCTAAAAGAAACTGGTTGCATAGTTATTATAGAACGATGTAGTGTTCGTCAGGTCATGGCTTGTCCAACTTTTATTCACGGCACCAGGCCAAAATCTCACTAATCTATAACTCTTGTTTGTTGTATTAAATCTTTCTTGCATCTCGAGTGAGTTATGCTTCAAACTCGACACTTTTTCTGGTTGA
This sequence comes from Eupeodes latifasciatus, assembly GCA_920104205.1. NCBI lineage: Eukaryota > Metazoa > Arthropoda > Insecta > Diptera > Syrphidae > Eupeodes > Eupeodes latifasciatus. The sequence continues at coordinate 128,105,490 of OV049926.1, read as the reverse complement.
TAAATCCATTCCCCTAAAAAATAGTCTCTTCGAAGAATATGATTTTTCGATCAAAATTGGGGGCAACTTAAAAAGTGCCCACCAGAGTATTTCCGTAAACTTTTATCTCCAGGGGCAGTTGAATCTAAGTTTGTACGAGGGTAGTCAGACTCAAATAGTAGAATGGTGTGCTGTGTGAACTAGGGTCTCACCCAACAAACTGATCGGCGGCCTTCCTCTGCTGCGCTGTCCTGTGATGTGTAGATTCGAAGACTTTCCGGATCGGATCATTGGTTTCCATGACAGCCATCTTAGTCATTGGACGTTTACCCTTCTGGCTAAGTCTACGCCGCTGTACAGCTCGTACAGCTCGTCGTTCCATCTACTCCCCCACTCCCATTCGGGACCGTAAATCACACGAAGAACTTTTTCTCGAAACGACCCAAGGTGCTTTCATCCGCTTTTGTCATAGTCCATACCTCTGCACCGTATAGCAGGACGGGGATGATGAGGGTCATAAATAGCGACACAGTTATTTTTCGTTTGATCTCAGCACTTGTGTTGTTTTCTGCGTTCAAGGCGGAGCCTAGGTAGACAAAGTCCTTGACTACCTCAAAGTTACGTGTGTCGATAGTGACGTTTTGACCGAGACGTCGTCGTCGGTGTTGTACATAAGTCCTTTCTTTACGACAGCATGTACTTTGTTTTGCCCTCATTAACCGTTAAACCCATTTTTGCCGCCTCTGCCTTAATACTCACAAAAGCCCCATTGACATCACGCTGAGTTCTTCCGATTATGTCAATGTCATCAGCATATGCTAGTAATTGGACAGACTTTTGAAAGATAGTGTTGACGTGTGAGCTTTGCACTATTCTGACATGACAGCATGACAGCGCATCACCTTGTCTAAACCCTTTTTTGACATCGAAAAGTTCTGTTAAGTTGTTTCCAACCTTTATGGAGCAGTGTGAATTCTCCATGGTCATCCTGCAAAAAAAGGACGAGTTTGGCAGGGATGCCAAAATTAGACATGGCTCTATACACCTCGTTCCTGTAGAAGCTGTCATATGCAGCCTTGAAATCGATGGGTTTTGGTTTTTTTCCAGGATCTGCCGTAATGTGAATATTTGATCGACTGTGGACTTTCCTGGTCTAAAACCACACTGATAAGGACCTATCAGGTTGTTGACGATGGGCTTTAGACGTTCACATATTACGGCAGAGAAGATTTTATAGGCGATGTTAAGTAGACTGATTTCTCTATAATTGGTGCAGTTTAGAGGGTCTCCTTTTTTCAGGATCGGGCAAACAATACTGAGGTTCCATTTATCGGGCATGCTTTCTTTCGACCATATCTTACAGATAAGTTGGTGCATGCTCCTAACCAAATTATCTCCAGCTGCTTTGAAGAGCTCGGCATTCAAGCCATCTGCTCTAGCAGCTTCGTTAGACTTCAGCTTAGATATGGCAATCTTTACTTCGTCTAACTCGGGAGTACGGGATTGTTGGCTTTCGTCATCTATGTTGAATGGACCATCCTGCCTGACAGCGGAATTCGGTTCGTCGTCGCCGTTATACAGTCTGCAGAAGTGGTCCTTCCATATCCATCATATATGACTGTGGTTCCACTATGATGTTTCCACTTGCGTCTTTGCAGCCTTCGGTTCTATAGGTTTATGTACTTGTGAATTTCGTTTCACCTGTTCATAAAACCTTCGAACTTCATTCCTGCTTTTAAACCTCTCAACATCTTCGACCGCACGCTTCTCATGCTCTCTTTTTTTCCTTCTGAGAAGTCGGTGTTCCTCTCGCCTCTTCTGCTCATAGAGCTCGTGAGCAGCTCTCGTCCTTCTATGCAGCGCCGCGCCGCTTTGTGTGCCTCTTGTTTAGCTGCATTTGCCTGCCGACATTCCTCATCAAACCAGGGGTTTCTTGTTGGTGGCTCCTTGAAACCCAGCACTTAAGAGGCGGCTTCTTTGATTAGCGGCAGAGAACTTCGAAAGAGGTTACTTGTAACTAGGGACGCCAACTTTTTAAATAATTCTTACATATTTTTGAAAACCATTTATCTACGTGTTAAATTGGCCTGACAGAATTATTGAAAGCTTGCAAATTTGACATATATGTATATACGAGTATAATAAAATATTTCCTCAATCATCTGCCAAAGTTTGAACACCTTTTATGTATCCATTACAAAATTTGTTGATTTTCTAATTGTATTCGATATTCAAAATGGTAATCGATTGTCCTGAATTTAAAAAGGCGCAAAAACTTCTATGACTGAATTTTATTCAAAATGCTTCGAATACATACTTATTACCCTTTTCAATGCTTCACATGTATTTCATTTTTTGTTGCAGTTAATGTCTGCTTGATGGTTTTCCAGCCCAAAGTATCAATCATACTTAACGATATTATTCAAGATTGTCAAGTGCTTTCATAATAAAATTCATTCATACATAAGTTATTTTTTTTTCTACACATTTTTGAGTATATTTTTTGTGAAAAATAAAATTGATAAATGACAGGAGATTTGCCAAACACTTTACACCTTATCTGCGAGTATATTTATGTATCTACATCCATATAAATAGGTAAAGCAATCTCATGACATTGAAAGAGCTTCTACAAAATATAAACAAACAAAAGACAGTACTGTGAATTATTTTGTTAACTTTTTTTTCTAAACAAACTTTTTAGATATAAGAAATGTCCACATTCTGTAAACTTTTAAAGTAATTTCTCATTTTTAATGTCAAAACTTTAAAAATAGCAAGAAAAAAAATAAATAAATGTTTTTCTTCGTCAATCTGACAACTGAGAATATTATTAAGACTGTCCAATATTGATAGACAGAACCTTTTTTAACCCGAATTATTTTAGACGTATTATCATTTTGTTTCTTTTCCAACTGATGGCTAACAACTATTAGGACTTTTGGGAAATGAATGGAAGAGAGATAAAACGTTGAACCGTCAAAATTAGTATCTTTCAAAAAGTCCAACATTTTCGAGAACTTAAGTTCATCATATTTCAAGTACCTTAAGTGTGCACTAGAATTATTCAAAAATGCCTTTAATTTTCAATGCAGCTAGCGTTTTGGTAAAAATTTCAGCTTTTTAGACAGCTTTTGTGATCTTTTGGAGTTTTCGTTTCTTCATTTTAAAACTTATGAACCCCTTATGTTAAAATCAAGAATATTAACTGTCTTTAAAGATTTTGAATGGCCCTCAAAAAAGATTTTAACATTTTTTCTGATAAGTGCACTATTTTCAAAGATTTTGAAGGTTTAAATGAAATTCATGGCTAATTACATTATTGTTTAGATATTTTTAACAACTACATGAGATAAAAATATTTATTTTTTAAAATTAAAATTACTTCACCAAAAAGCCATTGGAAATCCTCCAATCCTTAAAAAATTGTGTAATTTTTACACAACACTGTATCAAGGTGTCATGTTTGCTGATGTTGATGTTGATGATGAATAGTAAAGATTGTGTCAACACATCTTTCTTGTGACTATACCCAAGCTGTCCAAACACTAAATGTGTTTTTTATATAATTTGTCAAAATTCACAAAAAAAAATTAGTTTATTTGTACGTGCTTAAAATTACCTGTTTCGGTTAGGTATTGAAATTGATATATGTATGTAACTACCTTTTCACTATAATGTTTATGTTAATAAAACTACCTACAACTTTAGAGAAATTATCATCATAAATAATTAAAAGCATCCACATTAAACGTTTTAGGCATAGGATATCCATTACTGAAGGTTAAACACTCTTGAAAAGATACATAATGTGTTAAAAGATTGTATGAGCAGGCATATCATCAGTGTTTTAAGAAAAAGACAAGGTTTTAATTTGAATGTCAAATGATTTTGATCTTAAATGGAATACGTCACGAATAAACGGCAATCAAACTTGCCTCAGGTCAGTTCAGAAGATAGACATGAACAAAACGGTGATGAAGTGATTCATTTATAGTGGTTTTGAGTTGATTAAACTTTTAACAAAAAGTGAAAACCCAGTCGAATCACTTTGCCAAACGCAAATTTTTGCGATGATGCTGCGCTTCAATATTAACGAGTGTCTCTGATTTGTGGAAGATTTTTATTGAATTATTATGCTGGCTAACCACTAATCACTCCGAGTTGACTAAAATTTAAAAAATTAATTTGAATTCCCCAGTCTCGACTTATTAAAGAGAAAATTATCACAGCTGATTTGAAAGAGAAGCGCTTAATATTGATCAGATCATGTTTCTTGAGATGTGATAAATTTTTGCAAAATTTTTCGTCTTATAGTTGTTTTTTAACTAAGATTCCTGAGACCTTAACTAATTAACTGACATTTATGTGTTTGGTTTTCTGCATAAAGAATTTTTTTAGGAGATATCTTCAAAATATTATTCACTCTCAATTTAACTTAAATGCACTAAATTTTTAAATGATTTAAGAAAATATTTGAGCCTTCTAAGCAAAATATAAATACAAAAGAGGCTGATAACTTCCCATGCCGTCTGTTGGTTTGTCTTGCTTAAGAGTTTGTAGGTTTTCATGTTTTGTTAAAAAAGTTGTCAGTTGAATTATTCTTAAAAATTTAAAAATTACCAACAATATTTTGCATATAATGAAATAGTTTGATTTCGAAATCTATTTTTGTTAACGAGATTTTTTGTTGAAAAACAATTTTTACCAAATTTTAATAGCATTTCTTAAAAGTTTTTATTTCTTATATAAACAAATACAAATTGGATGAATGAGAAATTGTTTGAAGTCAATATTTAATATTATTCACAAGATATCGAAAACCGAACATCAATTTGCGTACTATTTTTTGTAGATTTTATTTTTTTTATGAAAAAACGGACTGTTGGATTTTTATAAAAAATTTGCTGAATGTCCAAAATAATATTTCCTGTGAGATAAAATTAGTTTAAAGCCAATATTTTTAATTTTTTAAAAGATATTTGAGTCGAAAGGAAATATTTACCAAGTTTTAGTTTTGTTTTTTTTTAAGGTTTTTATTTTATGTTTATTTAAATTTATCGAATGTTAAAAACAATATGTTTTATAAAATAAAATTAATTTGAAGCCTATATCTCAAATTTTTGAAAAGAAAATCAATTTTTACGAACTTTTAGTAATTTTTTTTTAGGTTTTTATTTTTTGTAAAAAACTGTAAATTCGATTTTTCTTAAAATTTTGCTGAATGTTGACAACAATATTTTTTAAAAGATAAAATTAGTTTTAAGCCAATATCTCAAAGTTTTGAAAAGATATTTGAGTCGAAAATCAATTTTTACCAACTTTTATACATTTTTTTCTTACGTTTTTAATTTTTTTTTAAAAGCTGTCAATTTGATTTTTCTAAAAATATTACTGAATGTTAACAACAAAATTTTTTAAAAGATTAAATTAGTTTTAAGCCAAAATCTCAAAGTTTTGAAAAGATATTTGAGTCGAAAATCAATTTTTACCACCTAAAAAAACTGTCAATTCGATTTTTCTCAAAATTGTTCCTAATGTTGAAAACAATATTTCTTATAAGTTAAAATTAGTTAGAAGCAATTATCTCAAAGTTTTGAAAAGATATTTGAGTCGAAAATCAATTTTTACCAACTTTTATAAATTTTTTTTCTTAAGCTTTTAAAACTGTCAATTTGATTTTTCTAAAAATATTGCTGAGTGTTGACAACAAAATTTTTTAAAAGATAAAATTAGTTTTAAGCCAATATCTCAAAGTTTTTAAAAGATATTTCAGTCGAAAATTTTTACGAACTTTTAGTAATGTTTTGTTTAGGTTTTTATTTTTTGTAAGAAAAACAGTCAATTCGATTTTTTTCAAAATTTTACCGAACATTGAAAAGTTATTCTTCGTTGCACAAAATTGTTTTGGAGATAATTTTGACAAATATTTTTTTTCTTCAGTTTTTTTGATTTACATATAAAAAAAATTGTTAATTGGATTTTTTTCCAAAAATAAATTTGTTTGGTATTGCGTTACAATATATAATATAAAATTTAATTCAAGTCTCTAGCGTTATTGGTTCGTGAGATATTTAGGGTTAACCAAAATTTTCACTTTTTTTTTAAATTGCTATGGTAAAAAAACCACCCACTAAATTTTTTTCAGAGTCCTTTCTGCATTATTAACTTCCCGAACATACGGACATACGGGCGTATACATGCACGCACAGACATCTCTCTAAAAATCTTTTATTTCGACTCTAGGGATCTTGAAACGTCGAGAAATATCAAACATTTTCAATTCGACAAATCGTATCGATTACAATAAATTCCTATGGGAAGTTAATAAGGTTATTTAGTTAAATTGATGTAAGCATTTTTAAGAGTCTGACCACAGTTTAAATCACAAAATGGCTATTAAAACTTTTAATAATTTTCTTTGTTCATGATTTCTAAGTTTCTGACATTTCAAATTAATTATTCCATTCTCCAGATTCGAGCTTGTTTTTTTTACGAATGGTCATAACTTTAAGTTGGCAACTCTATTCTAACTGGCAGCCTTCTTCTCAGCAGTCAAGTAATTTATTTTAAAAGCTTACTTTTGATCAGTAAACAAAACTGGCGTATTTGGAGTGGTGATAATCCTCAAGTGTATATGTTGAGACATCCGCAAAAACTGACTTTTAGGTGTGCTTTACGGGTTGGTTCAATAATCGTTCCCTAATTCAACAACTACGAGTATGATGCTCAGAAGCTATGGTTTCAACAATGTGGCGGCGGGCGCAGAGCTGTGCAACAAGTCATGAATATCGGGCCACAATTGATTTATTGAAGAAAACGTTTAGTAACCGCATAGTTTCACGTAAGGACTCGTGCGTTGGACCCCAAGATCCTGTGATTTAACACCGCTTGATTATTTTTTGTGAGAAAATGTGAAGTCGCTAATCTACGCCAATAAGCTCGAAAAAAATCATCGAAAATTTAACATCCACCACAAAAAAAACAACCTTTATTTGTGTTGAATTCCATGAATTTTTTGTATGGGTGAGTTTAAATTCAATGGAGAACCAATAAAACTGGACTTTATCAAATAAATTGAATTTATAGATAATTCTATGAAAACTTTTTTCTTCGTCGCTTTGTTTAAATTTAAACTTGATTCGAAAGAACTTTCTAATATACATATTTTGTTTCTTTCACTGAAAATGGGAATTTTAAAATATTGTGGTTTTTAAAATTTGTTGATTTTTGTATAGCAAACGTATAGTAAGTATACAACAAAATGTATATTTCCATAACGTTTCAGTTTCATTTCTGTTATTGTTTTGGCCTTCTACTTGACCTAGACAAACATTCTCAGAATCAAGTGAAATTAATGTAACATTTTTTTTAAAACCATAAAATTCAAATCACGTTCAATCGTTTTACTCGAATTCCTTACAGATCTTTTCTCACATTATCCATATAAATTTGTTTATTATATTTACATTGTTAAGTGCGAAGCACGTAGGAACCCCATAAAAAGCCATAATCTGTGTTCTTCTGACAATCTCAAGTTAAAACATCCAAGACTATTAAGACTGTGAACTTTGAATGTAGTGTTGCCAAGAAATTATACAAACAAAAATTAAAAATCCCAATTCGAAATACTTTTATTCAAATTTTGTTAATTTTAATATTTCATTTTCCAGTTTTGCATTGTTATTGGTTAAATGAATTGTTAGTTAATTTTTTATGAGCATTTAACATGTCAAATATGAACGCCATCTGCAATGACAAATAGTTTGAATGTTGATTTTTCACTTTGGCCTATAAAAATCAAGTCATTTGTATGCAAAACAGATGACAGTATTGTTGTATAAAGTACTTAACTTATAGGTACTCTTCATCATCGGTAAAGCCAGTCGGTGTATTCGAATCACAAATGTTTACGACTCTTTTATGCTTTTTTTTAGACTACATAATGCGATTTTTTACTATGGAAGATTTTAAATATTTTTCCTTTATTATTTCAATAAGGAAACAAACAAAAGAAGGTTTTAGGATGAGTGACATTTTAATTTACTTAAAATTGTTCTGAAAAAAAATTACAAGACTGTGAATAAAGTGAAGTAGATTGGAGATTTATTTGGGAATCGAAACTCCAGATCCACCTTAGAGATTTTTTTGAGTAGAATAAAAAATCTTAGCTAAGGGCTCAGTTCTTTTTCGAAAATTTTTGAGGAAGCAAAAGTTTGGATTGATGATAGCCATTTTGACATTTGTCATAAATAAAAGTTTTCTGTCGTTTGTTCTCTTTTTTCTTGGAGAAAAATAACAAATTGAAATAAAAATATTAAATCTAAAATAAGAGTTACAATTTTTCGAAAAGGAGGTTTATTAACTACCCATAGGAAGTTATTTTAATCGGTCCAATTTGTCGAATTGAAAATTTTGACATTTCTCGACGTTTCAGGGCCCCTATAGTCGAAATAAAAGATTTTTGGAAAGATGTCTGTGCGTGCGTATGTACGTACGTTCGTACGTCCGTACGTTCGCGACGTTTTTTCGTCGTCCATAGCTCAAGAACCAGAAGAGATGTCGACTTCAAAAAAATTGAGTGGGTGGTTTTTTTAACATAGCAATTTAAAAAAAAGTGACAATTTTGGTTCAACCAACATATCTCACGAACCAATAACGCTATAGACTTGACTTAAATTTTATACTATATATTGTAACGTGATACCAAACAAATATTATATTATATATATATGGAAAAAAATACAATTAACGGTTTTTTTCTATAAATCAGAAAAACTGAAAAAAAAATATTTGTCACCTCGAAAATTTTAAGAACAAAAAATGATTTTATCTCCAAAATATTTGTATGCAACGAAGAATAACGTTTTTACACTGGTCAAATTTTTAGAAAAATCGGATTGACATAATAAGTAAAAACCTAATAAAAGAAAACATTACTAAAAGTTAGAAAAATTGATTTTCGACTCAAATATATCTTCAAAACCTGGAGATATTGGCTTTAAACTAATTTTATCTTATAAGAAATATTATTTTCAATATTCGGTAAAATTTTGAAAAAAAATCGAATTGACAGTTTTTTTTACCAAAAATAAAAACCCAAAAAAAAACAACACTAAAACTTGGTAAAGTAGTACCCGTAGTAAAGTAAATAAATTAGGTGGCGCAACAGTCCGTAAAGGACCAGGGCTTAGTAACTTACAACTCTCAACCATTCCTGTGTGCTAGTAATTGCAGGGATGTAGGGGACCTACAATTTATATGCAGAATCCGAACGGATAGATTGAGAAAGCACTTTTCATGACAAGAATTACTCTTGGAGAATTTGTCAATTCCTCGCAAGAGGCAGTACCCGTGAAAAAAACTTTAGGTGTCACAGGCAGGGATCGAACCCAAGACCTCTCGCATGACAGTCCAACGCACTAACCATCATGCAACGGAGATATTGACTTCAAATTGGTTTCATTCGTCCAATTTGTATTTTGTTATATAAGAAACAATTTTTTTTTAAGAAATGCTACTAAAATTGGTAAAAATTGGTTCTCGATTAAAAATCTCGTTAACAAAAATAGATTTCCAAATCAAACTATTTCATTATATATGCAAAATATTGTTGGTAGTTTTTAAATTTTTAAGAATAATTCAACTAACCTTTTTTTAACAAAACTCGAAAACCTATAAACTTTTAAGCAAAACAAATCGACAGACGGGCTTGGAACAGTGACGTGCCGTGGTGATTTAAGTAAGGTGTTCACTATAATTATTTGTACAAATAATTTGCCTATTTTTAGTTTTAATCCAGGATCACGACGGGGACGTAATAGACAAGATCCCATTTTTGTTTTTTTTTTATTTTTTTTTTTTTTTTTTTTTTTTTTTTATTTTTTTATTTTTATATTTTTTTTTGCTTTTTTTAAGTATTTATTTTAATAGTAGAATAAGTCATATTTATTTAGTAGTATAGTTAAATTAATGGAGCCCAATAAACATTTACTTGTAGATAAGTTCGATTCGACGGGATTTCTTCAAAAAAACTTGTAGAACGTCGTCATAAAAAATATTTTTTGCTTTTATTTCCTTAAGAAATGATTTTTCAATTGAAATAATTGCCAGTTCTGACAACCTGTTCTCCAGCATTTTATTTCGGGCAGAAAAGTGCAGAAAAAGATCGCTCGACAGAGCTACTTGACACTGGAATAGTCAAAATTAGTGAGCTTAATTTAAAAATTTCAGAAAAAGTGTCCTTAAGTTCCATATTATCGAGGAGTTTTGGAATATCCTTGACGGAAATATTTTTGAATTGTGACTGTGCAAATTTAAAAAACACAGTAAGTTCATTCTTAAGCTTCACAAAATCAAAAAACGGACCATATGAACTTTTAAGGCATTCGAAGGCTTCAGTTGGGAACTTTTTTTTCATTTTCAGCAAATTTTTTTACAAAAAGTAATTCTAAAAATTTAAATTTTTTTAACGACTCGAACCTGCTTTCCATTCGATACCTAAGTTTAAATATATCCAAAATTTCGCCACGTTTTAGAACAGGGTCAATTATATTTTCAGCAGTTTCAAAAATGTTTTGAAATTTTGTTCGTAATGTGTTGATTTCTATCTTAACTGATTCAATTTGCTCACAACAATAATTTATGTCGAATATTTTGTTTTGTAAGACATTAAACAAAATATCCGTGTGGGAAAATACATCGTTAAAAGTGTTTAGTATAAAAACTGTATTAAAGCTTTTTAAAAATTGAAGAAAACCTCTCGCTTGGATCGCGTCCGCCCCCCAAGTATCTGGATCATCAATCATTTCATCAAATAAAATGACCAAGTCATTAAAATGTGTTTGAACAGCATTTACCAAGCGAGATGAATAATTCCATTTAGTTGGGGCAACGGAGGGTAGTCTTCTTTTAATTATTTGGTCCAAAAAATAAGTCCTTTTTGTGGACTGGGAGAAAAAAGCGGAGAGACCGGACAAACTTAAAAAGAAAATTTTCACTTCCCGAAGAAAGTTCACAGATTGTGATAAAACTAAATTCAGAACATGAGCATTGCAATGAATAAATATAGCATGCTGAAACTCATTTCTTACTTGAGCTTGGGTTCCATTTAGCTCACCAGACATAACAGCGGCACCATCGTATGTCTGAGCCACCAATTTGGCACCCCAATTTTCAGATTTTATCAAATCAATTATTTTTTTCGATATTGCATTGGCTGTACGATCTTCACTGACGTCCCAAAATTGGTAAAATCGTTCTTTTGGGGCACAATTTGAGTCTACATATCGGAAAACCACAGATAATTGACACTTTTTTGTGATATCTGTGGTTTCATCCAACATAACAGAAAGAAAATTTGCAGCATCAATCTCTTTTTTGATATTATCAATGATTGTGTTTGATATTGCATTGATCAAATCATTTTGAATGTTGTTGGATGTTCCTTTAAAAACCGTTGCCGATTTTAAATGATTTTCTAGTTTAGAGTCATATTTGGCTATTAGATTTAAAAGCTCAACATAGTTTCCCTTGTTATCCGACTCTTCGCGTTCATCATTACCCCTGAACGCTAGCTCTTGAGAGCCCAAAAAGCACACCGCATCAATAAGTCGCTCCAAAACTTGCCGGTTTTCGGACACTTGTTCGTTATGACGAGATACCGATATATTTTTTTGTGCATCAAGCAACATGTCTATACGGGTGTTGCCAAAAGTTTTCAACGCTACACTACAATTGATATGGGTTTGAGAAATTATATGTTTGTTTGCTGCTACGGTCAAATGGTTTAGATCGGAGTAACCCGTAGACCACACACTCCTTTCTTGGTTACTTGCAAAAAGCAAGCAAGGCCAGCAAAACAATTTATTTAAAGTGGGGCAACCACACAACCATAACTTGGACTCGTACTGTTTTACCTGGAAGTATCTATTAAATGTTTTATTTTTTGTTGCATTTATGGAAATTAAATTTGGAAGAGGTGGTATTGGCCTTCCAATATTTATCGCCTCTGTTTTTTCCATGGGCGTTAGCTGCGAAAATGGCTTTTCCATTAATTTTTCAATGATGCACCTGCAATTCATTAAATTATCATTCATTTTGTCCTCGAAAAACGATCTTTTCATTCTAAAGTCCAGATCCAGAATGAGAATGAGTAATGAGAATAAAATAATAAATTTGAATTCAGAGAGATGTAACCAGTGTTGGGACTTCTACCACTTAAGTGGTATTTCTACCACTTTTTGGTGTTCATGAAAATCTACCACCTAAAAAGCAAATTCTACCACTTTTTGCAACTCACCGTTCACCTATCATTAAACTCTACCTTTTAATATTTATAGTATATTTAAAATTATAAACGAGTTAAATAAAACATTTCAATCTGAGAACACAAAAATACACTTGATATTCGAAAGAATGACTACATTAAAATTAAATTTTATGAAAAATTTTGTAAAACCAGAAAATATGAATGTAAACACAAAAATAAAAAATAGTGAAAACTATTTAACATATTCTCGAATGTATTTTGGCCTTTACTTTGAAAGGTACTTACTTGAAAATGATATTGTTGAACAAGATGTAATGCAACTACGAAAAATTATGTTCAGCTATTATATTGAATTATGTGTTCAAATTGGATAAAGGTTTAACCTTTCAAACGATGAACTAAAATTTTTCAAATATTTTAACCCGAAAAACGTTGTTGATGGAACAATGCCATCAGTTTTAGGTCTTACGAAACATTTTTCACCAACTATAAATAACTCAGAACTAGAGTTAATAAATAATGAGTGGAGGAAATTAATTGGATAAAATAAATTACTCCAAATTTTTAAAACTGATGACATTGTTTCACAATGGCTTTTGATAAAAAACTTAAAAGACGGAATGGACAATTTAATTTTTGAAAACATATCTTCTTATATGTTGGAGCTTTGTTGCTTACCGCATAGCAGCGCTATTTTCAGATTTAAAAAATATAAAAAAAAATAAATTAAAAACTACAACCGTTCACAACATTTTGGCTGCAAGGGAAATTAAGTTAGAAAGTTATTGAATATAAGATTTATTACATAAAAATGGGTTTTAATTTCTACCACTTTTCTACCACCTTTTTGACATCATTTCTACCACTCTTTTGCTTCTGCGAGGTCCCAACACTCATGTAACATACAACAACAACACTGAAAATATAAACTCTAACTCTTCCCCTTGTGTGTGCCTGTGGGGTACTCTTATATGCTCTTAAGTGTCGTCTTCGTTCAGAGTTCACTCTCTCTCTTTCTCGATTCCATATTGAAATAGATAGTGGTGCGCTCATAGAAGTTGAACACCAAACCAATTTATTTCCTTTTCTGTTTTTCTGTTCATTCGAATGAAGGACTGTGCGCCGCGACCGTGTGCGGTTGCGGTGGTGCACTCGATGAAGGTGAACACCTAGCCATATAGAAACTATCTACACATTTTGTCTCTTCTTTGCATTTTTCGTGTGGACGTGTATTTGCTTTACCCTGTTTTCGCTGATCGGTCGGTGCGTTCACATGAGGAGAACACCCTGGAGTATTTATTTTGTTGTTTTGTTTGAGAAAATGTCTGTTTATTCGAAGGAGGGACGGTGTTGTGGTGCGCTCGATGAAGGTGAACACCAAGCCATATAGAAACTATCTACACATTTTGTCTCTTCTTTGCATTTTTTGTGTGGATGTGGATTTGCTTTACCTTAGCTTTGGTGGTCGGTCCGGTCGGTGCGTTGACATGAAGAGAACACCCTAGAGCCTAGAGTATTATATTTGTTTGAGAATGAATGAATGGTAGGAATTGCCGTGGTGCGCTTGATGAAGGAGAACACCAAGATTTAAAAAATCAAATAAATGTAATGTGACGATTTTGGTAGGGTGTGCGGTGAACACCTGCGTACCTTCGAATAAACGTCACTGGCTGGGAAGTTACGAGTATATGTGTGGGGGCGCATCCCAGCCTCTTTTTTAATATATAAATAAAACCAGCATTTTTGAAAATCCATGGAAAATTAATCAATATCATCTAAATGAACAGTTTTACATGGCTAGGGGCATATTTCACTATACACTTATTACTTTGACATTTTGCAAAAAATAATTTCCTGCAAGTGCAAAGTGTTTCACAAAATTTGATAAGTAAAGATGACATGCTGTCATCAAGAAAGGACCTACAACACCGACGTCTTGGTCAAAACGTCACCATCGACAGACGTAACTTTGAGGTAGTCAAGGACTTCGTCTACCTAGGCTCCGCTGTAAACGCAGAAAACAACACCAGTGCTGAGATCAAACGAAGAATAACTCTTGCTAACCGCTGTTTCTTTGGGTTAAGAAAGCAATTGAGTGGAAAAATTCTCTCTCGAGGTACCAAAGTGTCGCTATATAAGACCCTTATCCCCGTCCTGCTATACGGTGCAGAAGCATGGACTTCGACAAAAGCGGATGAAAGCACCTTGGGTCGTTTCGAGAAAAAGATTCTTCGTGTGATCTACGGTCCCGTATGCATCGAAGGGGAGTGGAGGAGAAGATGGAACGACGAGCTGTACGGGCTGTACAGCGACGTAGACTTAGCAAGAAGGGTAAAAGTCCAACGACTAAGATGGCTAGGTCACGTAGAGCGCATGGAAACCAATGCTCCGGCCCGGAAAGTCTTCGAATCCACACCCACAGGACAGCGCAGTACAGGAAGACCGCGAATCAGGTGGTGTGTCGATTTGGTGTTCTTGGGTTTTTTCCAGGATCTGCCGTAATGTGAATATTTGATCGACTGTGGACTTTCCTGGTCTAAAACCAAACTGATAGGGACCTATCAGGTTGTTGGCGATGGGCTTTAGACGTTCACATATTACGGCAGAGAAGATTTTGTAGGCGATGTTAAGTAGACTGATTCCTCTATAATTGGTGCAGTTTAAAGGGTCTCATTTTTTCAGGATCGGGCAAACAATACTGAGCTTTCTTCCGACCATATCTTAGAGATAAGTTGGTGCATGCTCCTAACCAAATTATCTCCAGCTGCATTGAAGAGCTCGGCATTCAAGCCATCTGCTCTAGCAGCTTTGTCAGACTTCAGCTTAGATATGGCAATCTTTACTTCGTCTAAGCGGGAGGACGGGATTATTGGCTTTCTTCGTCTATGTTGAATAGATCATCCTGCCTGACAGCGGAATTCGGTTCGTGGTCGCCGTTATACAGTCTGCATAAGTGGTCCTTCCATATCCTCAGCATTGACTGCGGTTCCACTATGATGTTTCCACTTTCGTTCAAATGGTAGACATGTGCATTCAAGAGGACACAAGCGTCCACAGCGGACGGATTAACAATTCGGCTTACTAAACGTAAATTAGCTTCACCGTTGAAGATGATTTTTTAATTTAAAATTAAGATGTCGCCAGCAAAGATACAAGGCATCTTGTTGGTGTTCGACCAGCTAAAGATAGGAGAGGATTCGACAAATTTGGGTTTCCGTCAACAGATCATTGCTACAGTAGCAATATTCTCAGTTGCTCCCAATCTAAACATACGATATACTAGCCGAGAATATTTTTCACCGACTGCTCTTAAGTGTGATAGCAAAATTTTTAACAATTTTGCAATGAATTTAAACAATTTCACTGAATTGTTGAAGCATGTGTATAATGATGTAGTTTTAAATCCTCAAATGTCAAAAGATGACAGTCATTTGGTCATTTGTAAAAAACGTAAGAAACACCACGTCATCCTCGGTTCCAACGCTCGTCCACAATGACACTCCCTATGGGAGCTCTATCGATAAAGCCAATTTTCTTGCAGCACAGTTTGCTGTTAATTCGACGCTACCGGAAAGTGTCATGAGTCCTCCTGTTCTTGAGAGCGTAAATGATTCCATGGGACGAATCTTCTTTCGCACTCGTGCAGTTGCAAGAGTACTGAAAGACCTTGACATACACAAATCCGCTGGCGCGGATAGTATCTCCCCAATTGTTCTGAAGAGGTGTTCTTCAACGCTGGCAAAACCACTGCGTAAACTTTTCCATCTTTCCTACTCTACAGGTCTCTTTCCGAGCGGATGGAAAATAGCATTTGTCCAGCCTGTCCCTAAAAAAGGCGAATCCTCCTCACCATCTAATTATCGTCCAATTGCACTTACGTTCCTTCTTTCCAAGTTCATGGAAACGCTGATAAATTATCAGCTTAAGAAATATCTTGAAGAACGGAAGCTTCCTAATGACCGACAGTATGGCTTTCGTAGCAATAGGTCCACTGGTGATCTTATGGTTTATCTCACCGAACAGTGGAACAAATCTTTACATCGTTTTGGAGAAAGTAAGATTATTGCACTTGATATTTCAAAAGCATTTGATAGAGTTTGGCATCAAGCTCTCTTATCGAAAATGCGTGCTTTTGGTATTGATGAATCTCTTCTTCGTTGGATTAGAAATTACCTTTCTAACCGTTCAATACAAGTTGTATTGGATGGTTTCAAATCTGAAATTCATAAAATAAATGCTGGTTTCCCCAGGGCTCCGTTTTGTCTCCGTCTCTCTTCCTTATATTCATAAATGATCTTCTGTCTGCCACTTCTAATCCATTAAACTGTTTCGCTGACGAAAGTACCCTCAGCTTTTCATATTCGTTTCTAGATTCACATCCTTGTACTTCGGATGTGGAACTTCAACGGCAGCGTATGATAAGCTCGTTAAATTCTGATCTTGACAGCATTGTTCAATGGGGAATCAAAAACCGTGTAGAATTTAATGCTTGGAAAACTCAATGCTGTCTCCTGTCGTTAAAGCTTACACACCCCCGATGCCTCTATCTATGCGTGGCACTTGCATCCAGGAAACTAATCAACTGTGAGTACTCGGTATGTGTATCACAGATTACCTTTTATGGAATGATCACATATTTGACAGTGCCAAAAATGCTGCTAGGTGCTTATGATTTCTCCGACGACGACGGTGCAAGAAATTTTTCACCCCTTCTGATCTGGATGTAATTTACAAAGCCTTCATCCGTGCAAAGCTTAAATATAATTCGCATATCTGGGCAGGTGCCCCTAAAACAAGTTTAAATCTCTTGGATAGAATTCAAAAAAGGGCTTTAAAAATGATAGGCGATAGAACCTTAATCGAAACATTTACATCGCTAGAACACCGTCGCAATGTCTCATGCCTTTCGTTGTTTTATCGATATTTTTACAAACAATGTTCTGTCGAATTAGCCAGTTGCATTCCACCCCTTAAACGATTCAGCCGTAATACTCGCACTTCCAGGAATGCTCATCAGTTTACCCTTGAGCTCAATTTCGGGCGTACTGTCAAGTATAGAGATTCTTTCTTAAATCGCACATCGAGAATGTGGAATGCTTTGGCCAGCTCTGTTTTTGATGTTCAGAACTTTAAGACCAATGTGCACCGGTATGTCCTTCTAAATCCTTCCCTATTTTCCTAACGCTCGCACTGTGTTTTAATATAAACATATAAAGGGTACCAATAACCCCTTAGTGCCTGCAAATTATAAAAAAAAAAGTTTTAAAAGTGAACAATCGACTACTCAAAATGAAACATCTACAATTTTAAAAAATGATCACCAATTTGACAAATTATATTCTAAAAGTATGGCCGTAAATACCTCTTTTGAACAACAAGTAAAAAAATCCTTTTATGTGGTGAGAAGTAGAAAGAGAAGAAAATAAAAGTCAACATACAAAACACACATGTCAATTAGAGGAAACAACAAATTACAAATACGAAACATGCAACAATGTATAATCGCTTGATGTTTATTTCTGTACTATAAGAACAAAAGCAAATAAACCAAAATGTAATAGCTACCAATACCGTTATGAAATACTACCAATCAAACTGTAAACACCAAAAAGTTAACAAGATCATTATACAAACCATACTACAAACTAATCAATAACTTTTCAAAGTCAAGTCCAACAAATTATTTATCTAATAATAATAAAATCAACTTCCAAGACACAAACTCATACTCTTTTGCGAGTAGGCTGCCAAATTATTTATACAAATATTTAAACACTTTTTTCCATTACTGATTTATATATGAGCTAAGAAATTATTAAACAACTATAAGTTGTATGAGTTGGTAACCTAAAGAAAATCCTTACACTATAATAGAAGAGCACTACAAAAGTATAGAGTGACGACCGGAATACGTGGTCTTTCTAAAGGACACGCAATTCTTTGCATCAAGTCGCATTCATAGAAAATGATGTACAAAACAACAGGTGAGCTGTAATAATTATAAAGCAAATGAAAGGCCAATGTCTCAAGACAAATATACTTATATATAAGGTGTATAATGTATATACAAGGTTACTAAATATGAACAACTAGAAGAAGACAATCTTTTTGGTGACTTTTCTGCAAAGGGTAAAGAAATGTAAGGGCTATTTAACTGTTTTGTAAAAAAAAGAACCCAGCATGTTTAGAGGTCAGCTAAACAAGAAAGTAGGTAGACTTTGTACTAAAAAGACTATAAATTGTTCCTTTTTTAAAACAATAAAAATGTTCAAACAGTTCAATAACATGCGACTCAAGTCCACTCCTTATTCCGAAGATACTTCAATTCCTACCAAAGTCTTAGCGATACGTATCGACAGAATTTCCAAGTATAGGTATAGGTACATGAGGTAACCTCAAAAAAGGATTTTCTTAAATATTATTGTGACCATGGCCCGACAGACCATGTCCTAAGCACAATTATGAAACTAGTAGCCTTTTTGTTGTTGTTCGTCCTTTCAAAGAAAAGCTAATACGGGTGCGGGACAGTTGATGTATACTAGAAAATAGTCTATCCGTGAATTTAGTGGATGTAAGTCGGTTGTGCGCACAGAAAAAAAAAAAACTAAAAACTAAACAGAGTAAAAGATAAATTTTGTTATCCGGTTTCTTGACTGAACACACAATATATTATTGTAATTAGCAAATTAAGGTCAATAACTTTATTGAAGGGCTTATGCCAACGAATTTATCTATATAAATATAGAAAGAGGTACATACATAGAAAAAAGGAATAATGCCAACAAATGTATGAGGGGTTTGTTTTGTTTTGTTTTGTTTACATTGAATCATTTTTAATTTCATCTTATTCTGTCACTATTTAAATAAAAAACTAATAACAAGTTAATGGAAAATATTTAATTTTAAGCAGTGATTAAGTTTAACAAAATTAACTTATAATATAACATAAGTGTGAAAATTATTTGGGTGACATTAGCGACGATATTTTTAAATATACTTAAAATTACTTACAGTTCTCGGTTAAAATTAAAAGAAAAGTAACACTTCGCAAATTTCTTAAAATTGTTAAAATATTGTATTTTACTTTCAATAAGGTTTTTTTTTTTAAATAAAGTGTGATTAAGTTTGTGCAAAATCGATTAAAAAAAAAATCAGATATTTTTGGTCGTTATAAGAAAAAAAGGTGCGTATAGTTTTTTTAAACTTTTAGTGGGGATAAGAAAATTTGCAAAATAAATACGAGTACATTCAAATATTACGGTGGAATATAAAATTTGGCAAAGCGATGTTCTTTGATTCTATAAAGGTCTGCTCACAATAAAAACGAAAAACGACCTTATCTAGTGGATTAGAAATATTAGAGACATGACATTTTTCCTGAAGGGAATTGCAAAGCTTCGATGATACGAGTATAAAAAATGTATTGACAATATAAGAGGATTGCTGCTGTAGGTTGACGGTTTGATTTCTCTTCAATCACTGGGCTTAAGTGTTCCACCAACGACATCACACCGTATTTTTTAAAGAGGGTTTTAAGACTTTTAAAATTCAGTTATACTTAAACCTTAAGCTTTTGGATTACCAGCAATGACGTATTTTTGCTGATTAGATTCTCAAAATGCTTCAAAACGATCCTGATTTTCATAAAAAATCCATTTCCGTGACGAGGTCCATATTCACAGCGGAGAAAAGGTTAATGATTAGAGTAAACAAATTTGTGTTGTTTCTCATACACCGAGAACTTTAACAGGGTTTCACATTTTATCTTAAGAGCCTTGTGATAAACAAGATCTATGTAAATGCTTAAAAATCGATTCAAAAACTTAAAGATGGAATTGTAGAAGTTATCGAGCCATGCATTTGTGAATTGATCGTGGGAATTTCATTTAAAAGTATGGAGTAACTGCAGCCATGACCGCCATTAGCCTACTATAGTTTATCATTGTTAATGGATTATTTTTACATTTATAATAAAACAAACATTCATTAATTTATCTTAAAAAGTATTCCTTTTTTAACTTCCCATAGGAAGTTATTGTAATTGGTCAGATTTATCGAATTGAAAATTTTGACATTTCTCGACGTGTCATGGTCCCTAGAGTCGAACTAAAATATTTTTAGAGAGATGTCTGTGCGTGCGTGTGTACGTACGTTCGTACGTCCGTTTTTCGTCGTCCATAGCTCAAGAACCAGTAGAGATATCGACTTCAAATACATTTTTTTTAAACAAATTTTGTCAAAAAAATGTGTGGGTTGTTTTTTACCATAGCAATTTAAAAAAAATGAAAATTTTGGTTAACCCATAATATCTCTCGAACCAATAACGCTAGCGGCTTGAATTAAATTTTATATTATATATTGTAACGTGATACTAAACAAGTACATTTTTGAAAAAAAAAGATTAACGGTTTTGTTTATAAATCAAAAAAACTGAAAAAAAAATATTTGTCACCTCGAATATTTAACGAACAAAAAATGATTTTATCTCCAAAATAATTTTGTGCAACGAAGAATAACATTTTTAACATTTGGTAAAATTCCGAATTGACAGTTTTTTTTTTAATAAAAACCTAAACAAAAATTACTCAAAGTTGGTAAAAATTGATTTTTAAAAAGTTGAGATATTCGCTTAAAACTAATTTTATTTTATAAAAATATTACAACAATTTTGAGAAAAATCGAATTGTCAGTTTTTTAACAAAAAATAAAAACCTAAAAAAAATACTAAAAGTTCGTAAAAAATGATTTTTGAGTCAAATATCTTTTTAGATATATAAGATTATAGCTTCAAACTATTTTTGTCTTATAAGAAATATTGTTTCAACATTCGGTAAAATTTTGAGAAAAACCGAATTAACAGTTTTCTTACCTACAAAAAATAAAAACCTAAAACAAAAACTTGGTAAAAATTTACTTTCGACTCAAATATCTTTTCAAAAATTGAAAATATTGGCTTCAAAAATAATTTTATCTCACAGAAAATATTGTTTTCGACATTTAGACATTTTTTATTAAAATTCAACAGTCCGCTTTTTCATAAAAAAATAAAATCAACAAAAAATAGTACGCAAATTTGGTAAAAATTAATGTTCGGTTCTCGATATCTCGGGAATAATAGAAGAAATTGACTTCAAATTAATTTCTTTCATCCAATTTGTATTTGTTTATATAAGAAATGAAAGCTTTTAAGAAATACTACTAAAATTGGTAAAAATTGGTTTTCGACTAAAAATCTCGTTAACAAATATAGATTAAATCAAAAATCAACTACTTCATTTTATGCAAAATATTGTTGGTAATTTAAAAATTTTTAAGAATAATTAAACTGACAACTTTTTAACAAAACACGAAAACCTTTAAACTTTAAAGCAAAACAAATCGACAGACGGGATGGGAAATTATCAGTGTGGGTTGCATCCCAGCCTCTTTTTTTAATTAAAAATGAAACCTCTTTTTGGAAAACACTTAACAATTTTGTCATCAAATCAGAGACGATGCTAGAAATTCGCAATATGAATATTTTCCGACGGGGCCTATAATAAGGCTAAATATACTTACTCAACTAAAGTGATATAGACGTTTGTAAAATAATAAACAACAAGAAAAAACAGAAAACCCTTCTTGTTTTTAATATGCATATATGTATCTACATATGCATATTAATTTACAAAAAAGGTTTAGTCATGAGAAAAACTATGATAGCTATAACGTTTAATTTAGCAAAATAAATAAATAATAAATAATAAATAATAAATAAAATAAAATAAATAATAAAATAAATAATAATAAATAAATAAAATAAAAAAATAAAAAATAAATAATAAATAATAAATGTATTAGTTATATGATATGTACCTTTATGTTACCCCCATAAGCTATAAAAAGCATGAACCCCACCTGTGTATATTGATTCGTTTAAAAGGTTTTTGGATGATTAAAAACAGTTTGGATCATATAACGTAGAGAATTTGTTGCTCTAACTCATACATATGTATATTAAAAGTATAAGCATAATATATGGTGTTAATTTTGATGGTGAAATCGTCAGTCCTGAAAAGGAGTGCAGATAAAAGAAATACGTAATCAATACTAATACTATAAAGCTGAAGAGTTTGTTTGTTTGTTTGTTTGTTTTTTTGTTTGAACGCGCTAATATCATGAACTACTGGTCCAATTTGAAATATTTGTTCAGTGGTAGAAAGCCCGTTTATTGAGGAAGACTATAGGCTCTATATATATTATGTATATTTTATTATTATTACGCTAAAAGTAGTAAAAGGTTTTCCTCTTAGAGAGCATCCATTGCGTGTGCTGCGGAAGCGATTAAAGTTTTGCTAAAAAAAAGTGTTGCAGAATTGTTGCCTTTTAATAGTTCTAAAATAAAGTCCGCGACAGCATATGTCTTGGCTTACTATAACCTTTTTCATGCTAACCGCATTTGTTTTAAGATAAAGCATTCAAGTAACGCCACGAGGCTCAGCTAGTAACACATAAAGCGTGATGGAGTAAAATCGAACTATAGCAAAATCCATCACAAGGATTGTAATTATTATATTGATGTAAAGAGTAAAAACTACTGTTGAAATTTTAATAAAATTGGGTAAACAAATTATCACAAATAATACAAATTTTTTGTTAGTTTTATTTGAAAAATAATAAATTCAATTTGATGAGCTCATAACGCAAGTTTGTCTTTGCCGCAAAACTAATCATAATTTTTAAAATATTGTTCAATCAATAAAAGCATTATTTTGTATAATACTTTATTTTTACATACCAAGAGTTGAATATTATTAAAATGAAATTGTAAACTCACCCCAAACCTGAAATTGTAAAAAATAATGTATATTTAATATCAATAAAAGTTTATATAAATATGGAATTTATAAATTACAAACGCATTAAACAATTGTTAGTGTTTAAATTATTATACAAAATAAAAGCACGTATACGCCTGAGTGCCCCAATATATATTCTGCATGTTTATGGAACTAAACCTAGATGTTTTTTTCTAAACACGCAATCTATTAAAACGAAAATTGAACGTTTTTCGAAAATATCTTTGTTGTAAGGTTTAACATAATCTAAGGGAAGATGAAAAAAATACATTGTAACAAGGATAGCAAGTTTTTTAATAACAGATATTGGAAAGTTTAACGGCGAAGTAAATAATAGAAAAAGTACCTTTTCTAATATCCCATTTAGAAAAATATATTTTCATCATCAAATGACATTGAAAACTAAACGGCAAGCCAATTAAAATATTAAAACGACGACGCCCGTCACGAGCGACGATTGCTAAGCTTCGCTAGTATTAAATTAAAAAACAATAATTCAGAATGAAAAAGTATCTTTATGTACCTTCTGTTTTGTTTTGTAATTCTATTAATATTTTTATATTCTATTTGTTTTTGTACCTTCTTTCTATATCCACCAAGAGTCAGCACTTGACAAAAAAAAAACTTAATTTTTAATATAAGTAGCTGAAAATGATGTTTAGGTTGACATGTCATTGAAGTACTGTCATCATATGAATACTACCTTCATCAGTAGGTCAATTTTGAACTTACAAAATCATAGAGTGTAGTTTTGTGAGTTTTCTACTCTGCATCTGCACTAGTTAATCTCTTTCTTAATGTGACTTCCTATTTAGTAAATAAATTATACAACTTTTAAATACATACATACATATGTATATTTTCTTCAAGGATATGCAAAAGTACTTTTATTCTTTAGTTATTTAGCTTTGTTCATCAAAATTTGAATACAACTTTTATGAGTGTGTTTTAGTTTACGTTCATTCTCTTTTAGTAGTTTTTGTTTTTAATTTCTTTAAACAACGATTTGAATTAAACTGGAAGTCAGAATGCTTGAAAGTTATGCTTTCCTTCTATCTACAAAAATACAAAAGATTTTTATTTGGCACTGTACAGAGTGAATCATAGTATTCAGGGTGGTTTTAAAAATTAAAAACACATTTAATTTGCGCAAGAATATTTTTATAAGTTTAAGGTTAAGTAATTTACTAATAATTAGCAAACTAACATACATTCAATCTTACTAAAAAACTACCAAACAAATTACCAAAAACAACAAGATAATTTTGATTTTCAAAAACTAGAGGAGACCCCAACCTTACAAAGGAAAAATGGTTTTACAATGGAAAGAGCACCTAAGTTGTCATGGAATTAAAATACCTTGGAGTTCACTTAACGAAAAATTTAAGTATGGAAATTCATCTAAGGGAGAAACTAGCTAAGGCTAAAGGTGCGATTATTCTAACGTAGAAAAAATGTTTTTATAACGAAAGTATAGCCTATAACAGCAAGTTCAAAATATTTGAAGCAACAATCACTGTGTTAAAATTTCTCTGTAATTAAATTTAAGTGTTCTAAAAGATGGCATCACTTATGGTCTTGTTGCTCTGACCTGATGCCTTACTAAAAAATAATTTGTAAATTTATTTGTAAATTATTTGATTAAATAAATAAATAAATAAATATTTGAAGCGGTATTGGAATCAGTCATATTTTACGCTTGGGGAACGAGGCAGTACGAAACAGTTGAGAAACTTCTGCGATACTTTATTAAGAGAATTTTTCATCTGCCATCAAATACTTCCAACTATGTTATTATTCTAGAATCAGTATTATCACCGCTGTTCATACGAACCCTTAAAATGCAAGTTGACTAGATCCTGAGATGTATGAAGATGAACACTAGTAGGCTTCCAAAGATAGCAGCTCTTCGGGCCATACGAACAAAAACATGTTGGTGTGCTGATTGGCAGAGCTGTAAAAGAATGCAATCATTTGGTATTTCATCGCGAAAAGTCCCATTCATTTAACTGAATTTTGGGAATGCATTAACATTGCTTAATGCAATACTTTAACTTCGAAAACAAATTCCCAGTTAATTTTGAAGTCTTTTGTAAAAAAATCATTTAGAGCAGTTAAAAGACTTAAAGTCAAAAGAATGCATTACTTTTTACTGCTTGCATTCTTGTAAGTCTTTTAAAAGTCTTTTACATTCTTTGCATTCATTAAGTCTTTTGATTGCATTCAATGTAGTGCAGTCATTTGAATGCTTTGAAGTCTTTTTACTGCTTGAAGTCTTTCTACTGCTTGAAGTCTAAAGACTACTTTTTATGAATGTATTGTGCAGAAGGTGTGATCATAGGCTAAAACATATAAGGTGGCTTCTAAAAAAAGACGTTTGTGTAGGTGTTCTTAGTTCGGGCAGGAGAAACACTTTTTCAAAAAAAAAAAACTAACTCAAATATAAACTAAATTATTATTAAAAACAACGTGCAACATTAGCCTTCCTTTGTTGTATATTTTTTTTTTTAATTTCTGAATTGTATGCTTTCACTTCTTTTTGAATTAAATTGATTGAATGAAAACTCTTATTTTTTCTTATGGTATAGAAAAATTGCGGAAATGTGGTTTTAACGTTTTTATTCAAATAATGAGAAGTACATGTTTGTGTAAACTGAATTGAAATGGCTGAGTTCGTTCAAACTTAATTTAATAGGTTTTTATTTAAATTTTCCTAACGGTAGCTATCATAATATACTCGTAGCAGCCCAATCAATTAATGCTTACTTCTTTGGTTTTTGAGAAAAAAATCATAAGGTCATAAGGGATAGAAATGAAGAATATAGCTACGATTTTTATGATACGGACAATGAAAGTGATATTGTAGATTTAAGACAGTAAGTATAATTGGTATAAATTGATACTAAATGATTATAAATGTATGAATAATTGTAATACATTTTCTTACAGTGATTCCGATTATATGTATAGCAGTGCCAGTGACACGGAGGATGTATAGCAGTGACAGAGACTTAAGGAGAATAATATGAAAATATTTTTTTGATTTATTTTGTGAAAAAATGTTAAATGATTTGCTTAGTTTGTGTTTATTAATGTAATTTTTTGTATCTTTTTTTTTTAATAACGGGTGATTTTTTAGGAGCTTGAGAACTTTTTTTAAAAAAAAAAACGCATAAAATTTGCAAAATCTCATCGATTCTTTATTTGAAACGTTAGATTGGTCCATGACATTTACTTTTTGAAGATAATTTCATTTAAATGTTGACCGCGGCTGCGTCTTAGGTGGTCCATTCGGAAAGTTCAATTTTGGGTAACTTTTTCGAGCATTTCGGCCGGAATAGCCCGAATTTCTTCGGAAATGTTGTCTTCCAAAGCTGGAATAGTTGCTGGCTTATTTGTGTAGACTTAAGACTTGACGTAGCCCCACAAAAAATAGTCTAAAGGCGTCAAATCGCATGATCTTGGTGGCCAACTTACCGGTCCATTCCTTGAGATGAATTGTTCTCCGAAGTTTTCCCTCAAAATGGCCATAGAATCGCGAGCTGTGTGGCATGTAGCGCCATCTTGTTGAAACCACATGTCAACCAAGTTCAGTTCTTCCATTTTTGGCAACAAAAAGTTTGTTAGCATTGAACGATAGCGATCGCCATTCACCGTAACGTTGCGTCCAACAGCATCTTTGAAAAAATACGGTCCAATGATTCCACCAGCGTACAAACCACACCAAACAGTGCATTTTTCGGGATGCATGGGCAGTTCTTGAACGGCTTCTGGTTGCTCTTCACTCCAAATGCGGCAATTTTGCTTATTTACGTAGCCATTCAACCAGAAATGAGCCTCATCGCTGAACAAAATTTTTCGATAACACATTTCGAACCGAACACTGATTTTGGTAATAAAATTCAATGATTTGCAAGCGTTGCTCGTTAGTAAGTCTATTCATGATGAAATGTCAAAGCATACTGAGCATCTTTCCCTTTGACACCATGTCTGAAATCCCGCGTGATCTGTCAAATACTAATGCATGAAAATCCTAACCTCAAAAAAATCACCCGATATAATTTATTTAATAAAAATAAATTTCGTAAATATATATGTATAAATGGATTTTTTTTTTAAATTTTGATAGACTTTGTATTTGTGAGGCTAACTACGAGTACAATATGAATTTAATAATCAAAAGAGCAAAGTAAATGCTAGTCGTAAGGAACCTGATGATAAACTATATAGATAGACTTAAAGCATTCAAAAGACTTCAAGCAATAAAAAGATTTCAAGCAGTAAAAAGACTTCAAAGCATTCAAATGACTGCATTACATTGAATGCAATCAAAAGACTTAATGAATGCAAAGAATGTAAAAGACTTTTAAAAGACTTACAAGAATGCGAGCAGTAAAAAGTAATGCATTCTTTTGACTTTAAGTCTTTTAACTGCTCTAAATGATTTTTTTACAAAAGACTTCAAAATTAACTGTGATTTTTTTTTCGAAGTTAAGTACTGACATGAAGTCAAATTATTCAAAATGAAAGTCTTTTCAATCATTTAACTGCAATACAAAAATGATTGTATTTTTTACAGCTCTGCTGATTGGTAACAATGTGGAATGGAACAAAACCTAAATTGTATTAACTACGAGGATTTAAAAGCTTCACGGTGACATCTCATTTCCACAGTGGATATTAAGCAGAGAGAGAGAAATACATGAATGACGCAAAAGGATCCCTATATAGGGAGCTCTACTGTCAACTTAATCATAACCTGGAAGAGAGAAACTATTTAAGGGACGATAATAGCATTGATGAAATATCAATGATGGTTAAGTCGGAAAGTGAAGTTTTACAGCTGAATTGTATACCTCCCATTAAATGATCCTTTTGCAAAGATATATTCCATTTGGTTGGAAGATGTTCAATTCTTAAGGAAATAAGGAGGAATGCTTTTGGAACTTACTAATCAAATAACTAATTAACTCACTATGGAAAGGCACTTGGTGAAAATGGTATCCCATATGAATTTTTCAATAATGCGACTGATGCACTTCATTCAACAGATTATTTTCCCGAAATGAAGACTCATCGTCATTCAAGAGGTTGGTAATCTTTCCTATTCATAAAAAAGGAGACTTGAAGAATGTTGAAAACAACCGTGGCATCTCCTTTATGGAAGTACTTGCAAAACTATCCTGTGGTATACTTGTAAACAGATAAGAGACCTGGGTAGATGTAAACAATATTCGTTCGGACTTTCAGGCTGGTTTTCGGGAAAGTTATTCGACGACTGATCATTTTTTCAAGATTAAATAAATTATTAAAGCCTTCTAAGCGAAAAACAAGAAATTGTATGCCTTTGTCGTTGATTTGCCTTCAACATTATAAATCGAAATGCTTTCTTTTATAAGCTCTCGAAATTAGGAATATCAACTAAATTCTTACTCATTTTTGAATTCAGACACAAAAGCTGTATGGGATGATTTGAAACTGACAAGATTGCCTTCTGAGTGCACTTTTGTTTTCACAATATATAAGCGATGTTTAAGATTATTTTCAATTTTGTTTTGTATGCAGATGATCTTATGATACTTTATAAATCTCCAGAAAATCTTCAACTTAGGAGGAATCGCCTTGCAAAATACTGCAATGAATTGAGCCTTGAAATAATCTCTAAAAAATCTAAAATAGACCAGCAAGGAGCCAAAACAAAATATCAGTACAAATATTTGGATTTGAAACAAAACTGAGTTCTTGATTTTAGCTTGCACCTTTCAGAAAAATCAAATACTTCAGAAAGTCTATTAAATGTAACATGGCGAAACATCTTTTGGAATAATCGAATTGACCTCTCAGCGAATTATAAAATATTCGATGCGGTGGTAAAAGCTTGAGGTGGCTATGAATACGAGTCCATCGAAAAATTACATAAACACTTTAAAACAAAAGCTTTTCAACTTGCCTTTGAAAACGCCAACCTACACACTTCATTTTAAAACATGACTTCCTAAATTGCATACATAGTACATATACACTCAAGTTGCAGATCGATTGTATCGTGAAAGTGGTGCTCTCTTATCAGGATAATCGCCTTCCCAAAAAATATTTGTATGAGCATATTTGAGGATTGGTGGTTGTTTAATTGAAAACGTCTTGGAATCACTTGTGATGGAATTGCTTCCACTGATGTTGGCTTTATAGTATATAGAAGTATGAAAATTCTGTTCGAAATGAGTTTATATTAAGAGCTCGGGAATAGGAAAGTAGATTTTTTTTTAATTCTATTGCAATTATTATTAATTATATAAATACCAACTTGTTGGAGAAAAAAAACGAAAAGCTTTCATGATTGGTATAGCCCGATTTTTACTACGCAGTGTCTTGAATACTTTGGAAATAGAACTTTGTCGATGCAGGAAACAATCGCAAGTTGGAACGATTTCAACTGGAAAGACCTTTACAGTTACTTGAAAGAAAATTTCAACACAAAGAATGTTACTGATAACTTCAGCCACAATATGATTTGTGCTGTAATACAAACTTTAGCTTCATGTGGTTAAAATTTACGGTACATAAGCACATCATCCACGCATTTTTTTATATCGAAGTCCAAATCTGGACAGAAATTCAATTAACGAATTGGATGCTCTGTCCGACTCCATCCAAAGAATTGTTGCCCATTATCCTAACACTGATATCGTCATTGCGGGCGATTTCAATGTACACAATTCTTCTTGGCTTCGTTATTCTGGCCAGTCAATACCTGAAAAAAGGTATGTTGATGTCTTTGCTGAGTTAAATCAATTAACTCGGCTTGACGTTGCAGGTCAATCCGCCAATACCCTAGACTTGTTTCTTACTTCTGATCCTAATAAATACACAATCAGTGTATTATCGCCTCTAGGCACATCAGACCATTGTATCGTATCTGCAAATTTCTCATATATAAATAACCCAGTTAAAGAAAAAACTTCTATGAGAACCGTTTGGCAATATGAGAAAGCCAACTGGGACGGTCTTAATGAATTTTTCAGGAACTTTAACTGGTCACTATGCTTCCTCGATAGTGACGTGGATTCCAGCGCAGATAAGGTTACACATTTAATTCTTTGCGGAATGAGAAATTTTATTCCGAATAGGGTAAAATCTACCAAACTCAAGCAAAATTCATAGTTTGATTCGAGCTGTAAAGAGGTTATTAGGATCAAAGATGTAAGTTTCCGGATTTATAAAGCCAAAACCGGAATAAGTTCAAACAAGCTAGAAATACCTGCAACAGTCATATTCGACGAACCAAATTTTTGCATGACCAGAAAGTAAGGCAAAAAATACTACAATGTCCTAAAGGTAGTAAAAATGTATATTATATATTTTTATAAACAGTTTTCTGTCGAATTAGCCAGTTGCATTCTCCCCCTCAAACAATTCAGCCGTTATACTCGTAATTCTAGGAACGCACATCAGTTTAACCTTAAGCTCAATTTCGGACGTACTGTCAAGTATAGAGATTCTTTTTTTAACCGCACATAGAGAATGTGGAATGCTTTACCCAGCTCTGTTTTTCCCTATAATTTTGATATTCAAAACTTTAAGACCAATGTGCACCGGTATTTTCTCTTTAATTCCTCCCTGTTTTCCTAAAGCTCGTACTGTGTTTAAACTTTAAAGATGTTAAGGGTATTAATAACCCTTTGAGTGCCCGTTAATTATAAAAAAAAAAACAGAATTTATGTGTTATATTTTTTGAAAACCATTATATTAAAAATAAAATGTGTAAAATAAATTTTGCTAAACAAGCTGACGTTAAAGCGTTAAAGCTTAAAATGAGGTAATTAGAAATAAATGAATTAATTACTTACTTAACTAACTAACTCACTAATTTACTAATTTACTAACTTGATATAACTCTTAACTCTTTTTTAAAAATATAAATCTATAGTTTAAAGCCCACCCTGTAAAATAATACAAAAATTAAGAATCTAAAATATTTTTCAAATAAAACAAAGCCATGTTGATGTTGTTTCCATCAGCTGATTCTATCAATCAAGAAAGAATCCTAACTGCTCAAATCAACTCTACCGTCAAATTATAAATGGCCACCACCCATGTCTCACTTCATTTGTTTCACTCGCTTCTGCTTCCATCGCCAATACCTTCACTGCCATCACGATGACGTTGCCTCCACCAAAAGTTTCAGCATCCAACACGCTCAAGACAACCGCCTCTATAACAAACGGAAGCTCTTAGAAAAATGTCTGTGTGTTTCTGTGAATTGCTTTTGAATTCGAAAGAATTTTCCCAGAACTTAGTACACAGCAGCGCCAACGTTCGGTCGTTTGATATGGGAGTCAAGTCGGGTCGTTTATGGTTGTAGCTTCTTCGTGTCCTCCTCCAGTCCTCGTACCCATTAAGCGTGTGTTGTGTGTGTTGTTGATGTGATGCGACTATGGATGCATTATGAGCAATAGGAGCGGATTTGTTCCGTCATGCTTGGCAGCACATTGCTATTGTAGAATGTACATTCAAATGAAACATTTATGCAAGAAGAATTAACGCAAGGACCTTTAGAGGAAACCAGAGCTCTCGTTTGGAGAGCAATCATCGTAACAGCAGCAGCTCCATCTCCATCGCTATCGCCATTGCCATACAGCATCAGAATCACCAAATAGGAACCATCATCAGAACTAGCAGAAGGAGTAGGTACTTTGTGCTGGTATATTTTAATGCAGAAATGGTGATGGAAAGTGGTGGTTGTTGGTTGATGGTTGATGTAGGATGGAGGACGATTCAAGGGAATGGAAGGGATGTTGCAGGATGTTGTTGGGGTAAAATGAGGACACGCTGGATTTTTTTTTTTAGGACTCTCTATAAATGTTTTTGCTAGTTTGTTTTGTTAATATTTTTGTACTTGTTTGTGTGTGTTTTTTTCTTTTTTGATTTTCCATCCATTTTCTTATTTTTATTTTATAGAGCAGCATCACTCTCATACCATACTCCTCAACTCATCATAGACTCATGGTACTTCTGCCGCACCGCGCCGCCACCGTAGCGCATACTCTAGTTGCTGTACTTATTACCATCACTCTTTGAGTATATGAGGTATAAGGATTTTCCTCGAGGGATTTCTGATTCAGCTTCTGTTTGTTTTTAGAATCGTTCGTCTGCTACTGCTACTGCTCCTGCTTCTGCTTCTACTTCTACTTCTGGTGTGGCTGTGATTCGTTTTATTTGTGGCCTATTCGTCAGTGATGGAATTTAGTTATTCAGTTTCGGTTTGGTGCGAGCGAAAGTGATTTTTTGTGCAGATAAGCGCATTTTCTTTTCTCTATTTAATTTATTGCAACAAGTGTTGTGTGTTATATATATGTTAGTTGGATTTCCAAGGCAGAAAAGATAAAATAAAAATAAAATATTCTCAAGTGTGCAGTGTGCGTTAAGAAATTCTTCTTAAGAAGGATTCTATTGGTCCTTAACGAAGGGAAATTGTAATATGGTAGAGGAGTTCTTGGAAAAACTGCCAGAAATCGACACAAGATATGAGGTAGATGCATCTACATATATTGATTGTTTGTTTATTTCATTTTTTTTTTTCAACTTGGAGATTTTGTGACACTGAATTGAAATGAATATGTTTTTTAAAGAGGGTTTTCCAAAATTTAGGTTAAGTGGTAACTTTTTGTGAGTGAAGTGCATTTTCATCGATCAGTTTTAAATTAATGTTAAATAGAATAATTTTCCTTCTTTTAGTTGATTTTTTTTATTATGTAAAGAGGCAAGTTTTAAATTTTTAATTAATTTTCAAAAGTATTAAATTTAAATAAAATGAGGAAAAAGTGTGTCAGTAAAAAAAAAATTAAAAATATAAAACTATGCCGCTTTTAATGGATTGTTTAACTGAGCAAACACTTAAAAGAGACTCTCTTCTCTCGAAAGTATAATTGAAACAAGGTGGATGATGAAAGTTGGAAAGAGCTATAAGACCAGAACTTAATTTAATTTACTTATGGGCATTTAAATAATTTTGTTTTTGTAATTATTATTATGGTAGCTGAGTTGCCCAAAGAATTTTTGTAATGAGCAAAGTTTTGTTTTTATGAGGGTATTTTATATTTTTGTACTTTTGTGATTTTCGATGTGTTTTCAGCTGTACAAGTTTATAGACAATAACATTTTACCGCCATTTTTTTTAAATCCTAGAACATCAATAGTAATTTTTTTGACTTTTGCTACTTTCAAAATTATTTTCTTTGGTTTATTATCAAATGATCCTGTTCAAAGATTAGCAAAGAAGTTAATTTGCGATTTTAAACTATGTTTTAATGAATATTTAGAAGTCTCAATCAACAAACGCTATTTGGGGGACTGTTATCAATACCTTAAAAATAAATTAGGTAGCGCTCTCGTAGAGAACCAAGGTGAATTGGCGCAACGGCTACATCACAATTTTGCTTTTTAAAACACAAGAATATAAGAATTACCTTAAATTGAATTTCATCAAAAAGGGGTTCAAAATAATGGAATACTGTTCGTAATTAATTTCAACTTTTATTTCAATTAATTGTAGGTAATTGAAATAATATGCATTTCAATTACTTGTGAATGTAATTGAAAAAATGCAATTACTAATTACATGAAATTGAAAATTTTAATAGGGCTATTTAAGTTCTTGAGGAAAGCATCTTTAAATTACAATAAAGGCAATTGATTACTTTATTTATTAATTCAAAGCAACACGCATAAAATAACTTAGCATTTTAGGAAATTATATTGTAATAACGTAAAAATGTAATTAACGAAAATAATATTTAATTACACTTCGTGTAATGGTAACTAAAAACAGTAATTATTTCTGATCATTACTTTATTTTTCAATTACATGAATGTAATTAAATTGCAAATAATTGATGCTTTTAAATAACATAGAGTTAAAAACTACATGTAATTAGTAATTTTTTATTTATAGTCATTGAAAAAGCGACTTAGATTTGAATTAGAAAAAAGAGGCTGGTATGCGACCCACACTGATAACTTCCCATCCTGTCTGTTGATTTGTCTCCCTTAAAAGGTTTGTAGGTTTTCGTATTTTGTTAAAAAAAAGTTGTCAGTTGAATTATTCTAAAAGATTTAAAAATTACCAACTATATTAGAATTTGATGAAATAGTTTGATTTCAAAATCTATGTTTGTAAACTCGATTTTTAGTCGAAAAACAATGTTTACTAATTTTCTTAAAAGTTTTTATTTCTTATACAAACAAATACAAATTGGATGAATGAAACTAATTTAAAGTCAATATCTTCTATTGTTCACGAGATCGTGAACAGAACATCAATTTTTACCAATTTTGCGTACTATTTTTTGTAGATTTTAATTTTGTATGAAAAAACTAACTGTGAGATAAAATTAGTATGAAGCTACTATTTTTAATAACTATAGCTTCAAAGTGACTATACCTCCTAGGTCTTCTTGGGAGAATACATCATTTTTGAACGATGGTCCTATAAACTTTTATACAGACGGATCAAAAACGGAGGATGGGGTTGGTGGAGGCGTATACTCAGATAGACTTAACTTAAGTCTCTCCTTTCGTCTACCCGATCATTGTAGCGTGTTCCAAGCTGAAAACCTGGCTATAAAAGAAGTCCTATCCTGGCTTAGAGAAAACGTTATATCAACTAATGATATACGCATCTTCTCGGATAGCCAAGCTGCGTTAAAGTCCCTAGACTCTGTCTCCACTAATTCACTAACAGCCCTAAATTGTCGATCATCTCTTACGGAGATGGCTACACAGTTCAACATTCACCTTTTCTGGGTGCCGGGCCATAGAGACATTCCAGGAAATTGCAAAGCTGACGAACTTGCAAAA
This sequence comes from Eupeodes latifasciatus, assembly GCA_920104205.1. Lineage (NCBI taxonomy): Eukaryota > Metazoa > Arthropoda > Insecta > Diptera > Syrphidae > Eupeodes > Eupeodes latifasciatus. The sequence goes on along the minus strand of OV049926.1, from coordinate 128,070,546 downwards.
AGCGGAAAAACTTTACCTCTGCTGGCTCACAATGCTAGCATAGGTATCCCCTTAGGTATGTACATGTAAACTCATGCTAAAGCAAGATACCATAGAGAAAACAAACTTCAGGTGGAATAACACCACCACCTGTGTAGCGACTAAACTAATTTGGCCTAATCTTAGCGCCAGGCGCTCAAAACAATTAATCTTTCTGAGTAGATTGCACATTAGCTACGTTATAGGTGTCCTGACTGGGCACTACTTAATAGGAAGTCATGCTATTCGACTTGGAGCCCCTGCAAATGATTTTTATAGGAGTTGCATGGACCAAGAAGAAGAGGAGACAATCTCTCATCTTCTGCGCACATGCCTTGCCTTATCACAAAGACGTAGAATCCACCTTGGAGACTACTACTTTAACGATACCAGCGATCTAAAAAATTCAGACATTACTTGTCTCCTACGCTTCATTCGAATCTCCAATTGGTTCAACGAGTTAAGCTGATTAACTGATCCATGTGGTATCACAACGGACCATACTTTGGTCTAAGTGTGTTAGACTTCCCAACCAACAGCCACTTTAACCTAACCTAACCTACTATTTTTAATTTTTAAAAAAGATATTTTAGTCGAAAGTAAATTTGTACTGTATTTAGTATTGTTATTATTTAGGTTTTTATTTTTTTTTAAAAAACTGTCAATTCGATTTTTCTCAAAATTGTACCGAATGTTAAAAACAGTACTTTTTATAAAAAAAAAATTAATTTGAAGCCAATATCTCAAATTTTTGAAAAGATATTTGAGTACAAAATCAATTTTTACCAACTTTTAGCAATGCTTTGTTTTAGTTTTTATTTTTATAAAAAAAAACTTTTCATTCGATTTTTCTCAAAATTTTACCAGACGGAGATAAAATCATTATTTGTTCGTAAAATATTCGAGGTGACAAAAATATTTTTTTAGTTTTTTTGATTTATAAAAAAACCGTTAGTTGGATTGTTTTTCCAAAAATATAAAAGTTTTGTATCGCGTCATAATACATATATAATATAAGATTTAATTCAACTCGCTAGCGTTATTGATTCGTGAGATATTTTGGGTTAACTAAAATGTTCACCTTTTTTTAAATTGCTATGGTAAAAAAACCTCCCACGCAATTTTTTGAGAGTCCTTTCTGCATCTTTCTGCAGAATTCCCACGCAATTTTTTGAGAGTCCTTTCTGCATCTTTCTGCATTATTATCTGTATAACAAAATTTATTTGAAGCCGATATCTCTACTGGTTCTTGAGCTATGGACGACGAAAAAAACTTCGCGAACGTACGGACGTACTAACACGCACAGACATCTCTCTAAAAATCTTTTATTTCGACTCAAGGGGCCTTGAAACGTCGAGAAATATCAACATTTTCAATTCGACAATTTCTAAAGTTGGTAAAAATTGATTTTCAAACTAATTTTCTCTTATAAGAAATATTGTTTTCAACATTCGGTAACATTTTTATAGAAAAATCGAACTGACAGTTTTTTAACAAAAAAAAATAAAACCTAAAAAAACATTACTAAAAGTTCGTAAAAATCTTTTCAAAAATTAAAAATATTGGCTTCAAACTTATTTTATCTCACAGAAAATATTGTTTTCAATATTCAGTAATTTTTTTTATAAAACCCAACAGTCAGTTTTTTTATACAAAATTAAAAACTACAAACAATAAAAAATTGGTAAAAACTGATTTTCGGTTTTTGATATTTCGTGAATAATAGAATACATTAACTTCAAATTAATTTCATTCATCCAATTTGTATTTGTTTATATAAGAAATTAAAACCTTTAAGAAATGCTACTAAAATTGGTAAAAATTGGTTTTCGACCAAAAATCTCGTTAACGATAATAGAATTTCAAATCAAACTATTTTATTATATGGGAAATATTGTTGGTAATTTTTAACTTTTTAAGAACAATTCAACTGACAACCCTTTTAACAAAACACGAAAACCTACAAACCTACAAACCTTTTAAGCAAGACAAAGCGACAGGCGGGATGGAAAGTTATCAGTGTGGGTCGCATCCCAGCCTCATTTAGTTGAATTCTTTTGTTATCATTTTTTCCAACTCTGTTGTCGATGAATCATGATTTAAAGTTTTGATTGATGTTTGTTTTGCGTGAAGTGTTGAGATTAAGAAGGTTGTTGCTCATAAGACTCGTAGTGTCAATATTATGTAAAATTATACAATTAGCTAAACTTAATTAAATTATTTATGAATAATTTTTTAGTTCACAGTTAAATCGATTGATCACTTAGATTCTAAAACATCCATCCATCTGTCAACCTGTTGTGGCATAGCTGACAATTAATATTGTCAAATAAATATCGGGTGATTTTTTTGAGGTTAGGATTTTCATGCATTAGTATTTGACAGATCACGCGGGATTTCAGACATGGTGTCAAAGAGAAAGATGCTCAGTATGCTTTGACATTTCATCATGAATAGACTTACTAACGAGCAACGCTTGCAAATCATTGAATTTTATTACCAAAATCAGTGTTCGGTTCGAAATGTGTTTCGCGCTTTACGTCCGATTTATGGTCTACATAATCGACCAAGTGAGCAAACAATTAATGCGATTGTGACCAAGTTTCGCACTCAGTTTACTTTATTGGACATTAAACCAACCACACGAATGCGTACAGTGCGTACAGAAGAGAATATTGCGTCTGTTTCTGAGAGTGTTGCTGAAGACCGTGAAATGTCGATTCGTCGCCGGAAGATTTTACGCAAAGATCTTGGTGTAAAACCGTATAAAATACAGCTCGTGCAAGAACTGAAGCCGAACGATCTGCCACAACGTCGAATTTTCAGTGAATGGGCCCTAGAAAAGTTGGCAGAAAATCCGCTTTTTTATCGACAAATTTTGTTCAGCGATGAGGCTCATTTCTGGTTGAATGGCTACGTAAATAAGCAAAATTGCCGCATTTGGAGTGAAGAGCAACCAGAAGCCGTTCAAGAACTGCCCATGCCCATGCATCCCGAAAAATGCACTGTTTGGTGTGGTTTGTACGCTGGTGGAATCATTGGACCGTATTTTTTCAAAGATGCTGTTGGACGCAACGTTACGGTGAATGGCGATCGCTATCGTTCAATGCTAACAAACTTTTTGTTGCCAAAAATGGAAGAACTGAACTTGGTTGACATGTGGTTTCAACAAGATGGCGCTACATGCCACACAGCTCGCGATTCTATGGCCATTTTGAGGGAAAACTTCGGAGAACAATTCATCTCAAGGAATGGACCGGTAAGTTGGCCACCAAGATCATGCGATTTGACGCCTTTAGACTATTTTTTGTGGGGCTACGTCAAGTCTAAAGTCTACACAAATAAGCCAGCAACTATTACAGCTTTGGAAGACAACATTTCCGAAGAAATTCGGGCTATTCCGGCCGAAATGCTCGAAAAAAAAAAATTGGACTTTCCGAATGGACCACCTAAGACGCAGCCGCGGTCAACATTTAAATGAAATTATCTTCAAAAAGTAAATGTCATGGACCAATCTAACGTTTCAAATAAAGAATCGATGAGATTTTGCAAATTTTATGCGTTTTTTTTTAAAAAAAAGTTCTCAAGCTCTTAAAAAATCACCCGATATGTGCAATGTAGGTACATGATATAACTTAAGCTATTAAAAATGTTCGATAAATTGTGCAACGTTTGTTATAGTGAAGCATCTAATTCTTGTATAGGTAAAGAGTTTTCCAACAAGTGATTATATTTCGATTTCGATTTTTTTTTTTTTAAGAAATCATGACCAATTAGAAAAAATGTTAGACTGCATGTTCTCGAAAACTTCACAAATTTAATTTTTAAGGTCTTGAATCGATTGTGGAGCATTGGCAAAGAAATTATCTTTCACGCGATCTAGAGAAAAAATGTAAAGTTTCGAACAACAAGATATGAAAGGACATTAATGGTGATGCTCTCTTCGAAAAATAACACGTCATGGAAACTTTATTTGCGTACATTGCGATTGTTTTTTTACTTGTGTTTGAAAGCGAATATCATTTTTTCTTTAATGGAGTAGTTCCCATCGTTCAAATGTACAAATTGACGGATGCACCAATAGCTTGCTTTACAAAATGAAACTTCTTATTGGAAAAACTTTTATATTAACTATAACTGTTAATAATAATTAATAAATTGGTGTAACGTTGAGTTGAGTAGTGAAGCAATCAAACGGCAGGAAAAATATTCTCATGGTTGACGGAAATGCACGTAAACAAAATTTTATCAATCCAATTCCTAGAATCAATAATAACAAGCCGAAATAAATCAATGTTATATAAATTACAAATAAATGTACAACTACCATCTGCAGGTGTATACAAAAAAAAAGAATGATGGTTTATTCAAAAATCCAAGTAACCATCATTTCAAGTCTGTATATTTATTGATTTGTATCTTTTTAATTGGGTCAATTAAGAAATATATAAAGGTTGAAATTAATATCGAAAAGGATAATGACTACCTTTACTAATTTGAATGTCTGAAAAAAAAATATAAAAAATTTTAATTAACCACCTCAAGCAAGAAAAGTTTTATAGTGCTTATAAAGTAATCAATTATTATTATATCTTTTGATTGCTTCCATAAGAGTGAACAAACAATTCTTGTGATTTGTTTTTGTTTTTTATCAGGATAGCGAGGAAAAAATTTATAATAAATATTTTGTTATGAAGGTTTTTTAATCATAATGTTTTATAAAATCCAATATAATAAGTTTTAACTTCTCATATATGTATAGATATTAAGGTATACCGTAAATGGTTGAAATTGTAGTTTTAGGGTCTATCATTAAGTTCTTAATTTTGTAGAATATTTCAATTTGTAAATAATACATATAATATTTTTTATTGAGTACCTGAAAGAAATTACACAATTTACTTATTAATTTTTTAGGATAACTCTCTACATTGAAGACACCAACATTTGTGATAAAAATTGAAAATACATAAAAATCAAAAAAAAAACATCACAAACAAACAAACAAACAAAACATTAAAAAACACCATCAAACCAACAAAAAACACATAAAACAATCATGTCTTTAACAGAAAGTGACACTGAATATGATTCAACAAAACACAATAGACCCTGTGTAAGTAATCAACAATGGGAAACCCACAGACGACACGATTCTCGATATTTTGCTAAAGAAAAAAAAGCTAAAAGTCTAAATAATAATAATTCAAAGTCTTCCATTGTAAGTTAATATTATTTTCTTAATTCAAAACGCTTTAAATTATTATTAAAAAAAAACTATATTTATAAGAGTTATAATGGAAATCATAAATTATGCTTTTTGATTATGTTATAAGTTTTCCAATAAGGACTTGAAAAGTTTGTGTATCAAGAAAAAAATATGAGTAATTTGTCCAGCGATTAACTTAATTTCTTTGACTTATCCAAAAATTTCGAAGGAACTAGCCCAATAAAAAGAGATCTTAATTGTTTCATCACCAAGGGCGGATCCAGACTTTTAATCAGGGGGGGGGGCTTAACATATAAACGAGTTTTTACTCACCGCTTAAAAATGTTCTTTAATGTTCTGTAAAAGAGGCTAAAAAAATTTTCTAAATATACCATATTTAGAAGTAAAACAGAAAAGTTTAGAGGGTTTTTGTTGCTTTCACGCAGAAATGTAAGAAATTGTTTTGAAACTTAGTTTTTTTCCAAAAAGAATATATTTTTTTTTGTTGCCATTTCTATTAATGGGAAAAACGCTACAAGAATTCCAGAACCCAGAAAATGAGAAAGAATCTGATATAAACAATTTTGTGGCTTTTCTTGACGCAGTTTTTCGGACTCAATTTTTGGGAGTCTATTATTATACTATCGCTATCAGTCTGCTTACTCGTAGATTGGAGCTGATGCTAGAAAATATTTTGATCTTTAAGGAGTCAACAAAACTTAAAAATTGTGGAGAGAAAAATGTTAGTTACTCGTAGTTAGTTTAACAAAAGTGTCACTTTTGCTGTTTTTGGGATATTTATATTCTTAAAATTTGGGTTTAAATCTTAGCTCTAGAACATCTAAAGCAAATTCACTTCAAGAGAAGATTTATTTAATTTTTTAATATCTTAAAAGTTTTATTCAACAGAGAATCAATTTTTAAAGAAATATAATGCACGACTGGGTCGCTAGAAATTTTGGCATGCAGTTATTAAGTGCTTATACGAGTAAATATACATTTTACATTTAAATTTCGTTGACAAAATGTCACCTCTTTCTGAGAGATGTAAAGTTTCGTAAGAAACTTTATTATTTTTTTTTTAAATAAAAAAATAATTTAATCGTCAACAAGAGCTTGCACTGAAAGAGAAGATTATTGAAATCGGTCGATTAGTTCTTGAGAAAACTTAAAAACAAAATAACGGTTTTATGAGGGGTACCTTTCTGGAGCAATACCAAAATATGTTTTTCTTGTAGAATGAAGCCGAATTAAGACAAATTAGAGAAAATTTAAACAAAATCTATCGGTTCATTTTTGAAAAAAATCGAATTTTCGATTTTAAACGAAAAAATTTGTATGGGGACTGCTGTTATTTTTAGTATTAAAAAAAATGGAAAAAACGCCTTAAGCCAATCGGCTAAAAACCATAATTTCAATCGGCACTATGGTATTCGAAATTTTTTACGAATCCAATATTTGCCAAATAGTTCGTGTATGTCTCAAGTAAAAATCACTTCAATGTTCACTATTTATGTGCATCAAAAAAAATAAGATGGAATTCAAGGCTAGTTTCAGGAATTTAAAGGCAACTTAATGGACGATCTTTTATTCAAGGTTTCTTCTTAAAAACCTGAACATTTTCTCTTTTTCTTAGAAACAAATTTTATGAAAATAATTTAAAGCAAGTTACAAAAATTTAATTGTTTTTGACAGCAAACAACTTTTTGGTGAATGCTAAATAATAAATTACTAACAAATCTTTAGATGAAATCTTTACTTATACAACTTAACTGTATAAGTTTTATGGCTCATATGACCCCCCCTGGATCGTCGATTGGTCAAAATTTGATGAATTTGTGCTAAGTTTTTGGAATAGGGCTAAATTTCTGATTCATATTATGTTCTTGGTCCAGTCCTTAGTTAAAAGTGGTACGTTTGGCAACAAAGTTTTAGGAAGTAAAATACAAATTTTGTTTTCATATAAAAAAAATAAATAATTCAAAATATAATGGGGGTCATATCCATTAACTCAATACGATTAGTTTTCAATGGAAGGGAATTCCTACAAAAATACGAACCCCCGCCCCCCTGGATCCGCCATTGTTCGTCACTCGATAAATAAATATAATCGTATCTCAATTTTATGGATTTGAGTTTTCAATTTGTCGATTGTTTCATATGCAACGTGTTATTGGCACCACTTAGCACTTATGTCACAATAGTCTAGTTCATGTAGCGATCTACATTAGCTGTTACGTGACTGTAATTTTTAATAAAAAAACCGATTTTAAGTCAAGGCCGGTGTGACTATAATATTATAGTCCATATTTTTATGTTTGAAGAAGTTGTTAGTTGATTTTGCGATACAAGCTGAAATGTGTTAAAGTTGACAGTTTGGCCATTGATTTGAGTGTGCCATTACTGTGAAAGTTCAAAGTTATCAAGCCCAAATTGGAAACATTCTTATATATATGTATGTATGTAAACCTCATAAGCTATAGCATAATGTATCAATACAGAATTCTGTGGTGTTAAGCTATTAAACTAGAATTTGAAATATTATATATGTTTGGAATGATATTATATCAATGTATTATAACATATTTATGGTAATCGTAGAAAATTATTTGTTTTTATAGTCAGTAGCTTGTGCGTAGAGTAAATATGATTTGAATTGTTTTAGTTATAAGTTCATATACTAATTGATTAAACAACTTAGATTATTACAGTACAGAGTGCTCCACCTGGATGAATACTATTTCAACATTGAATAAATCTCCAGATGAGAACAATCCTGAAACTTTATTCACTTCCATTTTAATGATGAGTCCATAGTCCATAAACACCAAAAGAACAAACTAGGATCGTAGTGCTTTGCATCATTTGATTGTGAAAACTGTACGTGCTTATCATATACAAAATATGTCAGGTGGATTAATCCTTTTGGGACAGAGTTAAGAATAAACTGTAAAATTTGTATGCGGAAATTTCCAGTGTTTTTTACCTAGCCGTGTCATAATTTTTGTTATAATCATTTAACACTATAAAGCAAGAACTATAAAATATTGATAATATTGCATTCATTGTTATTGTATTTATTAAGCGGTTATAAACGGTGATTTTTTGAAAGCAAAAGCAAAAAAAGAAAAGTTTTTCAAAACAAAAAACACATAGGTAAAATTAAAAAAATGCATGACATCTTTATTTAAATCGATAGTACGGTCTATATAATTTAATGTTTCAAGATTTATTTTCATGCAAATGTTGACCTTGACTGTGCCACAAATGGTCCATCCGCTTAGTCCGATTTTGGCTTACTCTTTCCAACATTTCGGCCGGTATCTCACGAATAAATGCTTCAATGTTGCCTTCCAATGCGTCTATTGAAGCGGGCTTGTCTGTATAGATAATGAGCTTTAACATAGCCCCACAAAAGATGTTCACCGAACTCGCCTCTCAATAAGTCCATTGTCAGAGAGAAAAAACTAAATGAGAGAACCAAATTTCCTCGTCTCCGTCTCTTCGAAACCTCTTACTCTCATTTTTTATAGCGTGTTGAATTCGTATCGGTGTATACACGTTTTCACCTCAGAGAAGAGTACACAAAAAAACACCATTTCCGGGAAATGCGACATTTTTCATTTTTGTTCATTGATAGCCAAGAAGGCTATGTTTTTTAAAGTCTCATTATAATATTTGTAATTCTCATGAATTTTTTTTTTTAAATTTTGCTAACATCTTGTCGTTTTTATATCTACAAAAATACTCCTATAATTCAAATTAATTCTAGCAAAAAATTTTTGGTTGTCAATAAATAACGGAAGAAGTTATACCGGTAGTTCGGTGAATTTGTTTTTCCCTTCTTTTTCTCTAAGTTACAGATAGATGGCAGTAACAACCAAAACAAGAAAGGATGTGTGCAGAAAGTGTTTAACAAGGTTAAGGCTTTTTAGATTAGACTTTACTTGTATATATAAACGAGTACCTACATGTTTTTTATAAATGAATGTTATGTTTATTTCAATAGTAATACCTTAACTATTAACTTAACTACTGTATTATCTAAAATATACTGCATTGAATTATTTTACATTGAATTATAAAAGGCGGAAATAATAAAGTTCTATAGTTTACCGGGAATATTTATATAAAATATCCATATCTTCTGCAATTGCGGTATCAATCGATATTTTCTGGAACTTAGTGTTAACGTAACATTTATTTGTCATGAATTACTTTTTCAACTTTTTTATACACCATAAAAATGAATTATAAAATTTGGTTGTGATAATAATTACTTGAACACAGCATTTTCTATGTTTTTTTATTCAGGTTTAGCCCTTAACTTTGATTTGCATTTATTTATGAATAGCTTAAAAAGTTTAGCAAACATCTATGAATAAGCCACAATGCACTTTCAGAAAAACTGTAGTTAGAACTTTCCCTGACAGATTTTTCCTTGTCGCTATATAACTGAAAGTTAAGATATAAATAGTTAGAACTGGAAAACTTATAAAAATGAGACTTAAATTTTGGTTGAAGAACAAATATGTATATTTTTTTCACAAAACCACTGAACTAGCGAGAATACAAATATTTTTACTTTTGTACAAAAGTACTTTTCGGCCTATGTAGTTAAGCCTTTAAAAGCAACACACTACCTTAGGGGAAAGCAGTAAGAATAGCTTATCACCTATTCACAAATCTTATGCAATGAAAATTGGCAACAGAAGTAACAAGTTGACGGTCTTTTTATTTAGTGTCTACTTAAATCAATTATTTTCAGCATTTTGGAAATGTCGTGAGTAATGTAAAGGAAATAAACAAAGAGTACACACAAATAAAATAGGAATGGAAAAAAGAGATGAGTATATAAAAATGTTTTCAATGTTCCATGTTTACATTCTGTAACTCTCGTTTTCAATGTTCCTGCAACTCTCGCATCGACAAAATTAAGTCGATAAACTCTGAAAATTGAAACAAATCTGAGTTTTTTTGCATCTTTCAACGGTCTGAGCGAAAATTAAACGCATAAACGCAGCTAATAATACAAATAATAGTTGTAGTGCTTTCAGAGTTTTATGTTTCTAGGTCCTAATTCTCATTGAACTGTTGCATCACATAATTTATTTTACTTACTTAATGATTAAAACTGGCTTCAAATAACTAACTAATATTTATCTTAATGCGTAATTTAGAATTGTTTCTAAATCTTCATTGTTCTGGCACCTAACAAGAGTAATTAATTTCACTTCATATTCGAATGATATTACTCTCAAACGAACACAATGAGAGTACCAAAAAGTTGTTCATACACAATTTTGAATTTTCTTTGAACACCTCTGAACAACTGACTACACCCGCCATTTTTCAAAGGTGGTCGCCATTTTTAAAAGGTGGTGAGCAGAGAGAAAAAAGAGAAAAGTTTTGTCTCTCTCGTGGTGAGTATGTGCACAAACTTGCATAAGTATTTGTTCCCTACATTTTTTTTATATGGAGTTAATACATATGCAAGTTGGTGGCCAAATCACAGCTTGTAGGCAAAAAGAGAGCAACCGTCGAAGTTGGTTCTCTCTATTAGTTCTTTCTCGATGTCCATTGTTGCGCGTGCTGTGTGGCATGTGGCACCGTCTTGTTGAAACCACATTTCATACAAGTCAAGCTCTTACATTTTGGGCAACAAAAAGTTGGATATCATCTCACATTAGTGCTCACCATTCACAGTTACGTTACGATTCGCATCATATTTGAAGAATTACGGTCCAATGATGCCACCAGCCCATAAACCGCACCAAACTGTGACTTTTTCTGGGTGCATTGGTAGCTCTTGCAATGCTTCTGGCTGATATTCACACCAAAATTGACAATTTTGCTTATTTACGTACCCATTGAACCAAAAAAGAGCTTCGTCGCTCACTGGAAGAAGCGCGCGATGAACTTTCTTAGCAGAGCGCGCATTTTGATAATAAAATTCAATAATGTTCAAGCGTTGTTCGTCTGTAAGACGATTTATGGTTAAATTATAGACCAAACTGAAGATGTTTGACAGTAAAACAAAACACGAAACGTGCATCAGCTGTTTAAACCAGTGTTGCCAAAAAGATAATAGCTAAAAAATCACCCTTTATTGATTCAATTATAAAGTAGTTTCGTTCAAAATTACCAACCTTATATTTAATGCCATCACTTAAACGTTGTGGCCATCGACCTATAGTGGCACGCACTGTTTCTATTAATGTTTTTGATAATGCTTCCGTTAACTCTGTCCTAAGAATTTAAAAGTTTCTGTAATCTTAAGAATTAAAATAAGGACTTCCCAAAACCTAATCTTAAGCTTCTTTAAAGCCTACGATGTTGACTCTAAGACACTTTTTTGTTATCTTGGCTTTGTTCTTGTCACCAGAATCCTGTAGAAAAATCCATCTATCTCCATTGAAAAAGGTATTTGTTAAGCGCTTAACCAAACCTTCTTCCCCATCTTTATAGTAAAACTTAACAACAGTTTTCACATTCGTTCCCAAAAATGGCGGGACGGGAAACTTTGAAGTGAAACTTTCAATCAACCAATTACAGAAGCGTGGTGAACAACAGTTTAAGTCTGATAAAATCATGTAGCATACATTGTAAAAATCTTTTTATCCGAAAAAAGAACTATTCCAAGCTCATTTATCGCCTTCCACAGTAAAAGCGCTTTGATTTTTTCCACTATACCTTTTTAGAGTCGAGTGTTAACAAATGATTTGTAGAGCGTCGATAGCCCTTTATGTGTTCAGTTCATGCCCCCTAATCAGCACAGATATACAGTGATGGAAAAAATAATAGAAACAAAGTTCGTCTTCATTCTTTTTAACACATAAAAAGGTATTTGTGAAGTGTTGGAAAATAAAAACTACACAGATACATTTTTAATAATTTATTGCTTAAATGCAACAATTCTTTTTCAAATATACTCGTAATAATGATAAAAAGTAGAATTATGATTATTAAGTTGTTTCATCCTGGAAAAAATAATAGAAACAAAATTAGAATGGAACTTTTTTTGTAACGAGAAAGTAACTTAACGGTAAAAGTATTTCAAATTCTTTTAGTAATTTGTAGTGGTACTCTTATTTTTAATAACTGCTTAACCCGTTCGCCCCACGAATTCACCAAATAGGCACATGTCTCCATTCATTTTAAATTTACGATCACAACTCGTCATTATTTTTGGATCTACAATCTCCGATCCTTCACTTAACGATACCCCATGAGTGTTCAATTGGGTTTAGGTCGGGGGATTGTGATAGCCATTCCATAACATTGATTTTGTTTTGTTTTAAGCATTTTTAAGCCTTTAAACTTGGAGGAATGCTTTGGGTCATTATCCTGCATGAACTCCCATTTAATTGGCACCTCTTCTTGAGTTCATGGTAGCATGTCTGAATTTAAGATGTGGACGTAATCCACAACGCACATCTTATCTTTGATCCAAAATATTGGACCTACAACAGATGCTGAAAAGTACCCTCAAATCATTACATATATTCCCACCACCGTGTTTCACTGTCTCCTTTGTGTATTTTGGGTTAAGTTCCTTGTTCTAAAGCCTTCTCACAGTAAATTTATCCTTACTTACTTACTTAAGGTGGCGCTACAGTCCGGGGCGGACCTGGGCCTCAACAAACATGCGTCTCCAGCCGTCTCTCGGTCCCTAGCTAGCTGTCTCCAGTTCCGCACGCCAAGTTGGTTGAGGTCCTCACCCACCTGAGTGCGCCACCTGAGTCGCGGTCTTCCTCTACTGCGCCGTCCCTCGGGATTGGACTCAAAGATCTTCCGGGCTGGAGCGTTAATGTCAATTCGCTCTACATGACCCAGCCATCTAAGCCGTTGGAATTTTATTCTGCTAGCTAGGTCAGTGTCGCTGTACAGCCCGTACAGTTCGTCGTTATATATTCTCCTCCATTCTCCATCTATACGTACGGGACCAAAAATCACCCGAAGAATTTTTCTCTCGAAGCATCCTAAGACGTTCTCATCTTTCTTTGACAGGGTCCAGGCCTCAGCGCAATAAATGAGAACCGGGATGATGAGTGTCTTATAGATGGTGATTTTAGATGCTCGAGAGAGGACTTTACTTCTCAATTGCCTTCTAAGTCCAAAGAAGCAGCGATTTGCAAGAGTTATTCTTCGTTTGATTTCAGCGCTGGTGTCGTTGTCTGTGTTTATAGCGGTGCCTAGGTAGACAAAGTCCTTAAATACCTCGAAGTTATAGCTGTACATGGTTAAGTTTTGTCCAAGACGTCGTTGTTCAATGTCCTTTTTTGATGACAGCATATACTTGGTCGTGCCCTCATTGACCACTAAACCCATCTTCTTTGCTTCCGTCGCAATGCTTAAAAACGCTCCACTGACATCACGCTTTGATCTTCCAATTATGTCAATATCATCTGCGTATCCGAGTAATTGGATGGACTTTTGAAAGATTGTGCCTCTAGTGTTGACGGTTGAGTTTTGCACAATTCTTTCCAGAACGATGTTGAAGAAGTCGCATGACAGTGCATCGCCTTGTCTAAAACCTTTTTTGACATCAAATGCATCGGTGAGATCTTTTCCGACCTTGATGGAGCAGCGTGCATTCTCCATCGTCATTCTGCACAAACGGATAAGTTTGACAGGGATGCCAAAACTAGACATTGCTCTCTAGAGCTCTTCCCTATGGATGCTGTCATACGCGGCTTTAAAATCGATAAAGAGATGGTGGGTATCGATTTGAAGCTCCTGGGTTTTTTCCAAGATCTGCCGTAGTGTGAATATTTGGTCGATAGTGGACTTTCCTGGTCTGAAGCCACACTGATAAGGACCTATCAGGTTGTTCACGAACGGCTTCAGACGTTCACATAGTACGGCAGAAAGGATCTGAGTCTCCTTTTATGTATCGGGCAAACGATGCTGAGATTCCACTCATCGGGCATGCTTTCTTCCGACCATATTTTGCAGATGAGTTGGTGCATGCTCCCTACCAAGTCATCGCCTGCTGCTTTAAATAGTCGATGCCGTCAGCTCCAGCAGCTTTGTTTGACTTCAGTTTAGATATAGCTATCTTCACTTTGTCTAGGTCGGGTAGGCGGAATTGTTGATCTGCGTCGCCTAGGTTGAGTGGTTCTATCTCCCTTACAGCGGAATTCCGTTCGTCATCGCCGTTAAATAATTTGGAGAAGTGGTCTTTCCATATTCTCAACATAGACTGCGCTTCTACTACGATGTTCCCTGATCGTCTTTACAGGCTTCGGTTCGTGGCTGGTACCCTTGGGAGGTTTTTTTTACCTTTTGGAAAAATTTACGAACCTCATTCCTGTTGTGACATCCCTTTATCTCCTCGATCGCGCGCTTCTCGTGCTCTCTTTTTTCCATCTAAGAAGCCGGTGTTCCTCTCTCCTCTTCTGCTCGTAGATCTCGCGAGCAGCTCTGGTCCTTCTGTGCAGCGCCGCGCCGTTTTGTATGCCTCTTGCTTCGCTGCGTGCGCTTGCCGGCATTCGTCGTCAAACCAGGGGTTTTGCTGTTGTGGACGTGTGAAACCTAGCACTTCAGAGGCGGCATCTCTGATGGCTGCAAGGCAATGTTGCCACTGGTTTTCAATGCTTAATGCATGCAGCATAGGACTCCTTAAGAGGTTACTAGAGACTCGATCGGAAAAGGACATGGCAGTCTCTTGCGATTGTAGCCGTCTAACGTCGAAACTTCTCACAGTACTTCCTTGTTTTGGCTTGGACCGGGATATCTGTAGCCGTACCTTGGCAACAGCGAGGTAGTGGTCCGAGTCAATGTTGGCCCCTCGGAAAGTTCGGATATCCTGTATACTGGAGAAGTGTCGTGCGTCGATCGCAATGTGGTCAATCTGGTTGACGGTTGATTGATCAGGAGATTTCCATGTCCCCTTGTGGATATTGAGATGTGTGAACTGCGTACTAGCTACCAGAACGTTGCGCCCCGCAGCGAAATCGATCAGCCTGAATCCGTTGTCGGAGGTGGTGTCGTGCAGGCTGTATCTCCTGATTGTGCCACCAAAGATGTCTTCTCTTCCTGGCTTGGCATTAAAATCTCCTAAGACAATTTTAATGTCATAGCCAGGGCACTGCTCATATGTCTTGTCCAAGAGCTCGAAGAATATGTCTTTGGTGTCCTCATCTTTCTCCTCTGTTGGGGCATGCGCGCATATTAGGCTTATGTTGGCGAATTATATCGCAGTCTTTTAGTTTTGCGTTTGCCTGGTCCATCCCATCGCACTTCTTGGATGGCGGTAATATCTGCCTTGCAGCAGTTTAGGGCTTCCGCTAATCGTTCGGCTGCACGTGGTCTGTTAAGAGACCTAACATTCCACGTACAGATCCGAAGTTCGTTGTCCTTATTTCGTTTGCTTGGGTTGTCAACAGTGAATCCGTCCGTATCCGAGGCTTGTTGGTGCTTCGCAACTAGAAGATTTTTAAGTGGTCAGGAAGTCACCCTGACGGCACAACCCCCAACCTGGAGGGCCAGATCCTTAGTATAACTCCAAGGACGGGGAGCCGGATAAACCGCTCCTTATAGGCCTGGGCTCCGAGTAAGTCGTAGAAGCCCTATAAGGTGTTCACTAAGTAGTTCAACCTTACTGGAACTGTAGACGCCACCGTTGATTCCATCTCGAGAATTCGTCCGCTGCCGTCTGGATAAGGAGAGGTGCCTTAGTGGAAACACCTCTCCCCCTCTCTCGTTTGCTGCCCCCAACAACTGTCCACTGGGGTTAGAACCCAATCTCCAGTTGAGGTACTAGGCACCCGATGTTCACCACGGGGAGGTGAGAGTAGGAGTTGATAGACAGAGGTGGGTTTTGAGAAAAAAACTGTGGACGCTTGTGTCCTTTTGAATGCACATGTCTACCATTATGCATCGGAACCAAATAAATTGACCTTTGCTTCATCCGACCACCAAACGTTATTCCAATTAGAACGATGCAAGTGTTTGTGGCAAGCCTTTGTACGAGTATAATGTTTGTCTTGCTCAAAAACTCCACTTTTTGTGGACTTCTACCAGGAAGACTTGCATCTTTTAGTAGGTTTCTTCTTGTTCTCGCTGTCACTGGTCCGTTTAATTCATTTTTGAGTTCTCTTAAACAAAGAAATTGTTTTTTCTTAAAAATTCTTACCAATAGTGTCTCAAAATACAAAGCAGTTTATCTTTTTCTTCATCTTGTTTCTTCTTTTGGGCTTGAGTGTAGAGCTTTAAATACTTTTTCTTGGAACAGTTTAGGGTTTTCGCAATTTTGACGATCTTTTTTCCAGTTTGCCTTAGTTTTTTCATCACTTCGCGTTCAAAATGAGTATAATGTAATCCACGCCCATATTTATTAAAATAATAGATGACTTTTAAAAATTTTGTCTAGTATCGAATACAAAACATCTGACAAACTAATAAACAAACTCAAAACGCCTATTTTTATACAAACAAAAAATTGATCCTTAGGTTAGAATGACAGTTAAAGTAGCTTGTTTCTATTATTTTTTCAAGGCCAAATCATCATTTTCTTTAAACTTTTTGACCGTTAAGTGAAAACAATTTACCATTTGAGAGCATTATTAGGTACGATTGAAACATAGAAAGACTAAAGACAAAGGACTAAATTGCTAAAAAAATATTGTGTATTGAAAATGATGAAGACATTTGTTTCTATAACTTTTTCCAACACTGTATATCTGGTGAATATATCGAATTCTATGGACATTATAATTCTCTTTCGAAGGGGTTTTTAATATAATTTGTCCCCGTACTGCTTTTATAAGCGTACAAAGGTGGGCAGAATGAGGATGACTGCTTTTTGAGCTGTCATTCAATATCAAATGGATGTTTTGTGCAACAAGGTCTTAAAGTTATGTAATAGAACTGATGGCACAACTAGGTAGATTTTCTAGCCCATTAACCAGATAGAAAGCGGTCCAGGCGCTCCTAATGGGTCTAGCGCTCGGAACACTGCAGTTGTTCCAAACCTTCTCCAAAAATATATACCCATATGTACCCATGCCCTTCTTGAAACAACTTTTTTTCGGCACGGTGCAGTGGCGGTGTGGTGAAAACTGAAAATGCATGCATCAAAAACCACTGCACGACCAGAAAGTAAATGTTTGATTCGAGGTGTGTTCCAAAACCGTCATAGGATTTTATTTCTTCAAAGCTGAACGACGAAACAACGTTAAACAGTACCGTTGGATTTTGGCGCACTTTGTCTTGGCGGGGTGCAAACCGTAACCGCAACGATCAAGTTCATACAGAGCAAGTGTAAAAGAAGCGTTGTCTCAAACAATGGTGATTTAGAATGGCTTTTTCGTTCTCCGGTTGTTATGGTTTCAGAATTGTTTGGTATTATTTAAAAAGTTAAGTTTAAGCTAGAAAGCTGAAGAACATTTACGAACTCAAAGCTAATATATGAGCTGAAATGTCTCCTGAATGCCTCAAATGCTAGATTTTGAAGTAGGGGTGTTCATTCAATTCAATCTATGTATGTTACATTATAAACTTAGTTTGAAATAGATGGCCTAAATATCTCAAACATTTCTTGCTCATTTGTGAAAATCGACTGAAAAAGACGGAGTTATTCAATGTTGCAATAAGATACATCCAGATAGTGAACTTTATACTTGTTACGAGTAGTAAAGTTACTTGATAACTATGACATGGTCCAGTCAAACAGTTTTGTTTTGTCGGGAAAATAAGTATATGTATTGGTAAAACACCATTATTTTGTTTGATATTTTTAAGTTATTTGTAAGGACATTTAAAATGTTCATGTTGACAATTGGAAAATATACAAACAGGGACAACGCTTCTAAAAAGGCACCCTTTTTACTTTCTTCAACAGGTAGAAATTGAAATTTCGTTGCCTTTTTGAGTAACTTCGTTTCAAACATAATTTTTTGAAGAAAAAAAAAACAACTTGGTACCTTGGTTGTATTATATTTGAATATTATAAGAACTGTTTTTAAAAACTTTTTCTAAAATTTTGGTGACACCTTTTTACTACAGATTTTCATAACTGACTCCCACTATATTCACATTCACATTTAGTCTTACATATCTCATTCACACTTAAAAAATATGTTTAATCAAATATTTACATAAGTAATACGTTGTAAAAATATCTTAGAACTTCACTTAAAAATAATATTATCATCGTTAATCACTACTTACAGTTTCTGAAATATACTCCAATTTATTAGTTTAGAACCTATCAACAATTATTTTTATGCTTATTTGTGTGTATGTAGCTTGAAATATTTGAAAAGTTGGATTTATAATCACTTTTAGAAAAAAGTCTTAAATTGATCGAAGCATTCATCTCATACAATTATATAAAATTCATTTTGAATAAATCACATTAAAGAAATAAATCGATTTTTTTTAATTTTTACTAATTTTAATATTTTTTTCTAGGATATTGTACCAATGGAACAAATAAGTTCCATGGTATCGAATGGTGGAGGAAGTGTAACAATTCCCAAAGATGATGATTATCGGAATCGTATATTAAAAAGTAAGCAGATAAAAATTAATATTTGAAAAAAAAAATGCTACTAATCATTTATATTTTGTGTCTATTTTCAAAACTTCTGGACGTAATTTTTAAACGCAGTTAAACAAATTGGTAAGAAAATATAATATAAATTTAACATCAATATTTAGAATTTAGATTGCACAACATGTATAATATGTATATTGTGTATATATATTGATAAATACTTGCATACGAAAGCATGGGAACGTTTTTAGGTTTCATACAATTGTTGAGCTGTATGGCATTTTGAAATGTTCAAATAGTTTTCTTTTCAGTTAGAATCAATTGTCAATTACAATTTATATAACTTAGTAACATCAGTAATACTAAGAAATATTAGTAAAGTTTGATTAAGCATGTCTTAGTAGTAAGCACTCTAGCTGATACGGATATAACTCACAATTGATCAGGTACTACGAAAAAAACCAATGATTGTTTTTGTATAGCATTTTGGTTGGTCTCAAATATTCCACTAAGAAATAATCCTTTCAACTTAACATTCATTTTATTCTACACATTACACCTTGAAAAAGATTTTATTTTATTATTAAAACAACTCACATCATATTTCTTTTATCAATCAACAAAATTGAAAAAAATATTTACCAGCTAATATTTCAAAGAGTAAAAGTAAAATAGTACATGTGTATTATCTTAAAATATTAAAATATTAAATATTAAATATTAAATATTAAATATTAAATATTAAATATTAAAATATTTTTGCAATAAAGGCGCTTTTTGACATCTGATAACATTTTCAAAAAAGAGAATTGAGTCGAAAACCATTTTTTGTTGCAACAGTTTTTTGTTGCTTTTGTAGGTTTTCGTGTTTTGTAAAAAAAATGTCAATTGAATTTTTCTAAAAAAAATAACTAAAAGTTAGCAACAATATTTCGTATATAATAAAATGCATAAGTTTGATTTCAATATCTGTTTTTGTTTCCGACATTTTTAGTCGAAAACCAATTTTTACCAATTTTAGCAGCATTTTTTTAAAAGTTTTTATTTCTGAAAAAAAAAAAATACCGATTGGATTTTTCTAAGAACACTATCTTACGTTAACAACAAAATTTTGCATATAATGAAATAATTTTAAACTGAATACTTCTCGAATTATTCTAATCGAACATCAGGTTTACCGATTGTGCGTAGTTTCTTTATAGATTCTTATTTTTCTTTAGAAGATTGTACTTTGGTTTTTCTAAAGATTTTAATAAATTTTACGTTAGCTCTTTTGTCGAAAAATCTTTTCCGATATCAAAGATAATTCTTAATCTGAGAACATGTAAAGTTAAAAAATTAAACAATTGGTAAGATTTCTAAACAAAATATGCCATTACAAAAGAAGATGCTGAAAACTTGACCTAATAACTTCCCTTTAAAATATTTTGTTTTTTATTCAACGAACAGCAAATATTTTAAAAGCAAAAGATATTATGTGTGATCAAGAAATTAATGATATGGGCATTTAAAGAACAGGACAGAAGCTTTTAGACAATCTGCGATACTTTTTAGGTTTCAGAACGAACCGTTTATAATCTTATAAATGAAAACAAAAAAAAAGAAACTCGCTACCAAATATGTCGATCAATCCTTTATAAATCCAGGTTTTAGCTTTATTAAACGTCAGCGAAAAAATCCCAAATTAGACAACTTTCAAAATTTTAGGATATTCACATTTATTTATTTATTTATTTATTCGTCGTTCAAGTTACAATACTTTATGGAGACTACATTAAAATCAAACATTATATTTACAAATTGACAGTGGTAAAAACATAGTGTAACAATAAATTCAATACATCTTTCTTAATATCTAATCTATTTTTATTAAAATCAATTACAAACTCAAATTCGTTAAAAGCAATACAAGAAGCAGTTATTGGATTATGTTTCGCATAATTTGTGCTATGAAAAGGAACATGTAGAAAATTACCATTTCTAGGGCGCAAATTCCGAAATGGAACATACATATTAATCTGAGACAACAAAAATGAACAATTTATCTTAGAGTTGAGCACATCGTAAGCAAAGAGTACTGAATATAATTTTCTTCTAGATACTAAAGGTTTTAAGTCAATTAAAGCACATATGGTCTCATAAGGTGGCATATTTAAATAATTATAAAGCTTTCGTAAAGCATATTTTGTAAATCTCTTCTGAACCTTTTCAATCCTTAAAATACTTGATTGTGTAAAGGGATCCCATATAAAGCAACAATATTCAAGTAAAGGTCTTACAAGGGATACAGAAAGAGTTTTTAAAATATAAGAATATTCGAATGACTTATAAGTTCTTGAAATAAATCCCAACATAGCGTTAGCTTTTGAAATAACATTATCAATTTGGAGAGAAAAATTCATATTTGAGTCAAAAATCACACCAAGATCCTTTTGATTCGTTAACCTCATTAAGAACTGATTCTCAATTTCGTAATCAAAACATATCGGATCCTTTATTTTAGAAAACGTAACAATACTACACTTTTTTACATTAAAATTTAAACCATTTATGAAACACCACTTGGTAATATTATCAATATCCAATTGAATTTTACTAGCATCTTATGAAGAACTTACAGAACTAAAAATCTTGAGATCATCAGCATATAAAAGACATCTAGAACTTTTAATAAAATTCGGTAAATCATTTATAAATAAAATGAAAAGGAGTGGACAAAGATGACTACCTTGTGGTACACCGGAAAAATTTTGTATTTCATTGGACAAAACATCACCAATTTTAACATATTGTCTCCGTCCCACCAAATAGCTTCTGATCCAATTTAGGAGATTCGAGTGAAAGCCAAGTAATTCAAGTTTTTTCAAGAGAACATTATGTTGTACCCGATCAAACGCCTTGGAAAAATCGGTGTAGATTACATCCACTTGAGTATGATTTTCTAAACAACCAATACAGTAATTTGTAAAAATTGCTAAATTTGTTGCAGTAGACCTACCACTCATAAAGCCATAAAATATAAAGTTTAATTTTAATAATTGCTTCAAATAATTTGGGGATTAGCTGAAGCTTAGCAATTGGTCTATAATTTTCCACAGATGCTTTAGATCCAGATTTATGCAAAGGAGTTATCAGAGAATGTTTCCATGTATTTTTATTTTTAGTATTTTTAGACTCCTTGTTTCAAGGACAAATTAAAAATAAAGAAAGTGCGGTTTTAAGGTTATATTTACAAAATTTCAAAACTAAAGGTGGAATATTGTCCGGTGCGGCAGAGACTCTGTTATCAAGCGACGATAAAGCATTTAATACATCATCTGCCGATAAAGAAAGGTCACCAACATTAATGTTAGAATTGAAACTAAGTGTTTCATTATAATCTAAACCCAAATCAGAAAAGTTCGATTGGAAAAATAAAGCAAAGTTATTACGAATATCTTTGAAATTTTCAGAAAAAATACCATTATAAGAAATAATAAAAGGGATTCCAATTGATTTTCTTTTAGTATTTAGAAATGTCCAAAAACACTTCGAATTAGTTTTTATTTTCGACTCAAGAGACCAAATACATTGTTTATATGTAAATCTTCTTAAGAATTCGTACTCTTT
The DNA here is from genome assembly GCA_920104205.1 of Eupeodes latifasciatus. Classification (NCBI taxonomy): domain Eukaryota; kingdom Metazoa; phylum Arthropoda; class Insecta; order Diptera; family Syrphidae; genus Eupeodes; species Eupeodes latifasciatus. The sequence goes on along the minus strand of OV049926.1, from coordinate 128,048,205 downwards.
CCTAGATCTAATAAATTGTTCACGAAAAGAATCCGAAATCTTAATCTTTTTACGAAGTTTAGCTACGACATTTTTTAACCTAGACAAACTTTTATTAAACCAAATTGGTCTTTTTGAATTTTTGAATTTTTTTAAAGGAAAGAAATTAGCAATGGCATCATCTAATATGTTCCGAAACATAGCAAAAGCCATCTCTAAATTACTGCAATTGTAAATAATTTGCCAATTTACGCTTTCAAAATATCGGTTCATAGAAACAAAATCAGTATTTTTAAAATCATATTCATGAGCTATAACATTGGAACAAAACTGTGATTCAATTAAAACAGAAAAATTAAATTTAATTTCAAGTGATTTATGATGAACACTATTTTCACCCAAAAGGAAACTAGCCTCATCTAATTGAGCTTCTAAATTCTTATCAATAAAAATTAGATCTAAAATCCGACCAATAGAATTTTGAACATTATTAATTTGATGAAGATTTAAAGCCAGTAGGCTATCAATTACATTGTATTCAAAATCTTTAGTTACGTTATATTATAAGGAAAATATTGTTCATCATCTTTTGAAAATAACCATTTAACATTTGGTAAAGTAAAATCTCCAAGGATTATAATATATCAATTCTCATCTAAGGTTTTTTCAATATCTCTAACATTATTTATATGAGCTTCATAAACAGAATTTTGAGATAATGGAGGAATGTAAGAAATAAAAAAAAAAATATGAATAGTTTTTCCACTTAAAATATATAAATCTACACAAATACACATTTGTTATCTTTGTCGTATAAGGCTTTGAATTCCGTAAATATCATATCCCAGATGTTATTATTTCTAATTTTGTATTAGGATTGATATCACAAGAATTCGATCAGTGATTTTTGTAAAATTAATTTCTTTTTTTAAATTAAAATAATTAAGTAAGTATGGATAGTAGCCCTTTTTATTTTTATCAGAGCTATTTGAAATTTTATAATACATACAGTGTTGAAACCTTGGAAATTAAATTGAGATTTTTGGTAGTAAGAGCGAGAGAAAACACATCCGTACCCTTTTTCGTTGATGTTTTGCAACATGTTTGTAAAGGGTGTCCCAAAATTAACGCAAGATTTGAATTTGCCGCCATTTGTGCAGTGAAGTGTTGGCAACCCTGAAAAAAAAGCAATTTGACAGCTAACAGTATAGGGTTATTAAAAATGGAGCGTTACACGATAGAACAACGTGTCTTCATTATTGAAGAATATTTCAAAAATAGTGAAAGCTTGGCGGCTGCAGTTCGAAAATTTCATACAAAATATGGTCGGAATAGTGTTTTAACTTCGTCAACTGTGAAGAGATTAATTGAAAAAAACATGGAGACTGGATCCGTTGGAGACGCCAAACACACTGGTCGTCCAAAAACAAGCCGTTCAAATGTGAATGTCGAAGCAGTGCGTGAGAGTGTTGCTGACAATCCAGGAACCTCAATTCGACGTCGTGGACAAGAATTGCAAATTTCAAGAACCTCTCTACAGCGTATACTCACCAAAGATCTGTGTCTTCATGCTTACAAAATTCAATTAACACAACAATTGAAGCCTAATGACCATGGACAGAGAAGAGAGTTCGTTGAATGGATTATTGAACATCAACAAATGGACCCTGAATTTTCGAGCAAAATCATCCTAAGCGATGAAGCACATTTTCATCTTGATGGCTTTGTCAATCGCCAAAATTGCCGCATTTGGGGTTCGGAAAACCCACATGTGATTGTCGAAAAACAAATGCATCCACAACGCGTGACTGTATGGTGTGGATTTTGGGCTGGAGGCATAATTGGGCCATATTTTTTTGAAAATGATGCTGGTCAAGCAGTGACTGTTACTGGTGCTCGATATCGTGACATGATTACACAGTTCTTTCTGCCAAAATTGGATGATATTGATGTGTCCAATATGTGGTTTCAACAAGACGGTGCCACATGTCATACAGCCCGTGAAACAATTCAATTACTGCATGAGACATTTCCAGGTCGTGTACTCTCTCGTTTCGGTGATCAAAATTGGCCTCCTAGATCGTGTGATTTAACACCATTAGACTTCTTTTTATGGGGTTATTTGAAATCACAAGTCTATGTCAACAAGCCCACAACCACCCGTGCATTAAAGGAGGAGATTCAACGCTGCATCAACGAAATTCAGCCACATTTATGCAGAATGGTCATGGAAAATTTCAACAAAAGAGTGCGCATGTGCATGCAAAGCCGTGGAGGCCATTTGTCCGATGTGCTATTCCATACATAACCCTATCTTATGTACTTTACGAGTCAACAAAAATATAACTATCAAAAGACTAAAAACGGCGTTTTCTATTTAATTCAAATCTTGCGTTAATTTTGGGACACCCTTTAAAAAAAAAAAACTGATGTTTAAGAAAATGGTCGATTGATTTGAATCATTTTATTAAAAATAACTTTAAACATTTAAATTCTCACCAATTTTGGATAACATCATAAAGTGCCGAACAACATTCAATTCAATTCACTTGCACTATAATATTTTTATTTGAGATCAATATGTTTACTTACTTACTTACTTAGGTCCTAAGATCTATCAAGTCCGCCCACAGCACATCACTGATCACCAATAAGAAAAGTATTAGTGACAGTAGGCAACCCTGCCTGACTCCACTTTGGTGTGTTGTGTTGCCTCGAGGTGTTCTCTCAGACGTTCTAAGATAATCTTCGCTACTATTTTGACAATTGCAGGCAAAACGCAAATAGCTCTTCAGTGTTAGCCCTTCAGTAGGTTTCTTTTTTTAAGAACTTGACGATCATTCCCTTTTTCCAATCTTCGGGGAATCGTTTAGAGACTCATGCTGCTTATATGAGCGGTTACAGCAATTCACTCGATAAACTTGGCGCTGGTTGCAACACCGCCTGTCCCTACCACTTTGTTGTTTTTGAGTGATTTGATCGCTTTAAATATGTATATTGTCTTCACTGGGGGTGTGGTGCGTATTCAGAAATTTGTGGCATTGGGTAACTCAGAAGATGTCAGTTACACGCTGCTGTTGATTACAGGGTTTAAAACCAAAGCAAAATGTTCCTTCCATTTTCTAAGCTGGTCCTCATATGAGATCACCAGAGAACCCTCTATATCTTTCACCGAGTGTTGTTTTCAGCTTTGAACACCAGTGAGCTCTTTGGTTATTCTATTTGCACCTATTTACCACTTCCTCTTTTTCTTGAGCCAAAGCGTTGGTGTAATTGCGCTTATCACGTCTTAGCCTTCGTTGAACCTCTTTCATCTCCATGCGGTATGAGGATTCTAGTTCCTTTCATTCTTCATCGAGCATCTGCTAAATGAGCTTCTAATTGTCTCCTTTAATTAATCTTTACCCAAGTCTCCTCCGAAGGCCAGGGGCCCTACTCTGTAATGCGTTTCGAAAGCAAATATTTTCGAAAACGAATATTTTGTACTCTCTATTTCTAATGCGAATAAGAAATCTAGTACTTACGGAATGACAAATCCGCATTCTAAGCTTAAATCCCATTACAGGGAATCATCACCGAAAAATGTGCATACCAAACAAAAGCAATTTGAAATTATGGTGGAATTCGTATGACTGGAAGGAAAAAAAGTATACCTTAGCAAAAGACAAATTTCAACACAAAAAACGAAATGACTATGAAAAAAATCAGCTTAAACTTTCTAAGCTTGAATTAAAAAGAGAGATGTGGCAACTGCAAAGCAGTGAAGTGTAAAAAAAGTCATTACGATAATTTTCAAGTGATAATAATGACTGAATTTTAATTTTTTCCTCGTCTTTGTGATTTGTTTTGATTTTGTTTGTATTTTTGCTTTGACAAATCTCATAAGAAATACTTCTAGACTCGGTAAATCTATTGGATAAATAGAAAAAGTACTAGATGATTGTTTTATTCGATTCGAACATTTTACAGAGTACGAATTCATAAACGAATCGAATATCAGATTCGAATCGGATTGGCTTTCAAAACGTATTACAGAGTAGGGCCCCAGGTGTTGTTTCTTCCTTACACAAGACCGACTATTCTTCGAGCACCTGATATGAAAACATTTTTCACAACACTCTAATAATTTTCAGCAGCTGATTGTTCTCATATGTTGCGAAAATGGTCCATAAGCTGTTGGAGGGTTGTAGGGTCCTTTAACTTGTCCGTGTTAAACTTGGGCATTCCGATGTTGGAATTCGTTCTCCGAACTGCAGCTGTACGTATACTTACAGTAGCTACCATAAGATGGTGATAACGGGCAAGCCCCATCTTGGCACACTTCTATTTCTGACATCCAAGAAACTGCTTCTGAAGCGTCGATTTATTGCGAAGTGGTTGGAAGGATCTTCTCTATCTGTCGACACCCATCTTATTTTGTGGCACGTCTTGTGTTCAAATATTGTGCAACAAAAAACAAGGCGGTTATCGTTCCAGAAGTCCAAAAACCTCTCACTATTGTCGTTGGAATTTCCAACCTTAGCATTCAAGTCTCCTATTACCATTATGATGTCTTTGCGCGGTGTGTTGTTATGGGCGGCAATTAGCCGACTGTAAAAGCATTCCTTCTTTTCGTCTAGGGCGAATTCCGTTTTTAAAGACAACAAGTTTTGTTTTTGAAGACAGCGGTTACGAGTATAACAAATTAAATTTATATTTTTTGATCATCCGTGAAAAAGAAATCAATGTGAAAATTTTAGGCTTCACTTACAATTGAATATTTTACAATAGGTAAGTACACCAAAGCCTAGACTGTCTTCACTTATGTACATACAAGAAAACAACAATTTTATCGTTGATCGCTCAAGGACTTCATAGTCAACAAAAGAAGAAAACCGAAAAATCATAGGAACCCTTACACAGACGACTTTCGTATACCAACCGGATAACGGATTTAGATTATAGAGACCTTGAACTGTGTATATGTATTAAAATATTCAATCGGACAAATTGGTCCAATAACAATAACTTTCAATTTGAATTTTATAATTGGTACACAATGCTTATAGCTTTAATATTCGTTTTACAAATGAGTCATTTGACAACACTAACAACTCTTTGAAATCTTGAAACGATTGCTTAAATTGAAACTGTTAAAATGGTAATTTAAGTAAAACCATTTGTATCCTAATATGTAAAGAGAAATAATCAATTGTTGGCACCCATAGAATTGTTTCCTTTTCCGTTTCCGTTCGAATGGAATCCTACAATCTATATCTACAATCTTGCAGTTATTTTATTGTTTGTTGTTTTAAATAAAAAGACAATAATAAATGGCAATACCTATTTAAAACGTACAAACATATTATGTTGTTCATCTGACAAAAACGTCTACTCCAGATATAATTTTGGCATAAGTTTAGTCCGATGAACCCAATCCATGTCCATTCTTCTTTTCTCCCGCTTGCTGTTCAATTTGTCGTATTGTTGTTTTTGTAATTGTACCATATACGTTGCTGTTGAAAACGTTTATTTTTAGCTTAAGGATCTGATGCCTACCCAACCACTTTAAGGATCTAGCACATCCTTCAAATGGTAACAAAGCAGACAAACATCTCCACACACATTTATCCAGCCATTATAATGCCCTACAATAGCAAGGATACAAGGGTTTTTCTTTCCTTATAAACTTATGTATACAGATATGGAGCACAAAAATTGCGTTCCACATGAGAGCAGGACAACAAAAAAGAAGAAGACGTAGCAAAAAAAAAAATCATTCTTCAGCCAGCCAAGACGAAACCACGATGTTTCTGAATTTTATTTCAAATAAAAAGAATAAGAAGAAATTATGTAGGATCCTTATGGATATTTGCTTCCTTGAAAAACAGAAGAAAAACAAAATTAAAGCTAGACCTCCATAAGTATTGCTTGTCTTTTCTCGCTCCTTTTCTTCTTCGTTCATTTCATAGGTGAGTTGGTTTCTTTTTGCATTAAGGTTTCTAGTGTACAAGTATATATTTATATGTATGTATGTATGTAGTATATGCATTGACATAATTGAGATATGTACATATAAAGTCCTTCAAGGCGAATCAATGTGTCTTCCCTGATGGCTGCCAATGTGTCCTTCGATGGTTTAAAAATTCTTCTGTGTAGCGAAACACATCCACCCAATCTAATCGCACAATCATCACATTTCCATACTCTAAGAAAGTGTTTACACTCTGATTTACTTGATTAATTTATTTTGTTTTTGATTTGATTTATTTTGTTTTTTTATTTAGATGTCTTACAATTTGTATACATATTTAAATTGAACAAAACAGATGCGTGATAGATGTTCTTGGATTGATGTTTTAGTTTAAAACATCCGTGGCATATAAAATATTAAAATGTCCAATTGATTGATTCAACTCTGGCAGATGAATAAGGCTAAATTTTCCCAAAAGCAATAATATCTAGGTTTTATTATCACAATGATCCAATCCAGATCAGATCAAGAAAATAAAAAAGTTGGGATCATCATATTTAAATTATATTATTTTTTGACGTTAAGAACTGAGTTGCCCTTCGATAATTTTGTTCAACTATGTATGTATATCTTTGTTTGTTCTCTTTCGTTCGCAAAAATTATACCTACATACATATGTATGTATGTATTTATTCAAATACACATTTTTTTCACGAAATTATGTATTATATTGTTCAACACTTCTATTATTTCATTGATTAGGTAAATCAAAATTAATAAATATTGAGTTTTTCGTTATGTAATCAAAAAATATTTTACTCGCAAATAAAAGAAAATGGTAATCTGGAAACACTATTTTTATTGAAATAAATGGAACTGATACCAAACTTTACAACACAAAATGTCAACTGGCGTGAAATAGAATTTGCTTTGTTGTTTTAACGCAAATAAATAGATGGTCTATTCTGGATCCTGGGGAAAATAAAACATGGCTAATGTGACTTTAAGGGCAGTGTAAATTTGTTGTTTATTAGTATAAACCTGTGACTCCAGAAAATCCACAAGAAGATAATTAATTATACGATTCCATTGGACAATTCACATCTCCTCCATGTGAGATATCCTGAAAATAGTTCATGGATAAAATGCCCAATGTGTAGCGGTATGTGTTGTACTGGGCATCGTTCTGCTTAAGGCACATTGAGCCAGAATCAAAATAAACAAAAATTAATTGATTATTATGATACACAGATTCAGATGGCATGGCCAATGTCTTTCTCAAAGAAGTAGGTATGTCAACAAACCCAAAATTCACAAGAAAATGTGACATTCCCCGTGATTTGTATATATTATGTGACAGTGCTTAAAATTTTGAAAATTGTGAAACCCATCGATCCATCAGAAAAAATTAGTGACCATAAGTCGTTTGGTCACTTAAAGTCTTACTTACTTAGGGTGGCGCTACAGTCCTGTCTGAACTAGGGCCTTACCCAACAAACTTCTCCATCTAGCTCGGTCTCTAGCTAGATGTCTCCAGTTTCGCGCTCCAAGTTGGGTGAGGTCACTTTCCATTTGTGCGCTCCACCTGATTCGCGGTCTTCCTCTACTGCGTTGTCCTGTGGGTGTGGATTCGAAGACTTTCCGTGGCCGGATTATTCACGCTCTATGTGAAACAGCCATCTTAGTCGTTGGACTTTTGACCTTATGGCTAAGTCTACGTCGCTGTACAGCAGTACAGCTCGTCCGTTCTATCTTCTCCTCCACTCACTTAAAGTCACTTGGTCTAAATTCCTGGGGTTACATGAAACTTGTATTGTTTTGACTCAAAATTCAACAAGTTTTATTGTGCGTGGTGCTGAATTGACTGTCTTATATTCGTGACGGTGTTTTCAGCAGATCAACTGGATAACACTTATGGTCCCGTTGTTGTACAATGTGTTGAGCCGAGATTATGAGATTCAATTAAATAACACCAACAACCTAACCTAACCTAATCTGAAAAACATTTTGCACAAAGACCTCGAATTATTCGCGTACCACCTTCCTCTTTGTAGGTTTGAACCTAAGAGTTGCTTCTTGAATTCGACAACAATTTTGGGCAAGCAATCATATTTTCTAATGCCTTGACGCATTTGGGGCTTGGAGAAGGAAAACCAGCTATGTTAACCGATTTTGTTTTACTACAATTTGATATTTATTTGGACCTGATTTAAGAGATAATCTTCCGATATTATAAATAAAAAATGTTTTCTCCTATATGACCGCTAAGGCTGGCTCATACGTAGTCTAGTCTGGAGGTTCAATTTTCTATAACTATTTTTTTTGTTAATTTGTGGTTGTATATCCGCACTAACACGGCAAATTTTGTACCGCAATAATTGGTCAATCGTTTCGGGCTTGTTAGCGACTTCAATAGTCAAGCTGCGTTTAATCGCACGATCTTGGAGATCAATTCACGGGTCCGTGCTCTGAAACTATGTGGTTACTGAACGTTGCCTTCAAATAATGAATTGTGACACTAGCTGTGTGACATGTTGCGCCGCCCGCCGCCGGCGCGCCGTCTTATTGAAACTTGCACACCATGGTTATTCAATTGATGAACGAAAAATTCCGTAATCATTTCTCAATAGCGGTCACCATTGATTATAATGATCGAGGCATCATCCTTTTTAAGGACGTATGGACCAATTGTGAGATATCCTGAAAATAGTTCATGGATAAAATGTCCAATGTGTAGCGGTATGTGTTGCACTGGGCATCGTTCTGCTTAAGGCACATTGAGCCAGAATCAAAATAAACAAAAATTAATTGATTATTATGATACACAGATTCAGATGGCATGGCCAATGTCTTTCTCAAAGAAGTAGGTATGTCAACAAACCCAAAATTCACAAGAAAATGTGACATTCCCCGTGATTTGTATATATTATGTGACAGTGCTTAAAATTTTGAAAATTGTGAAACCCATCGATTCATCAGAAAAAATTAGTGACCATAAGTCATTTGGTCACTTAAAGTCTTACTTACTTAGGGTGGCGCTACAGTCCTGTGTGAACTAGGGCCTCACCCAACAAACTTCTCCATCTAGCTCGGTCCCTAGCTAGATGTCTCCAGTTTCGCGCTCCAAGTTGGGTGAGGTCACTTTCCATTTGTGCGCGCCACCTGATTCGCGGTCTTCCTCTCCTGCGCTGTCCTGTGTGTGTGGATTCGAAGACTTTCCGGGCCGGATTATTGGTTTCCATGCGCTCTACGACTTTTGACCTTCTGGCTAAGTCTACGTCGCTGTAAAGTAGTACAGCTCGTCCGTTCTATCTTCTCCTCCACTCACTTAAAGTCACTTGGTCTAAATTCCTGGGGTTACATGAAACTTGTATTGTTTTGACTCAAAATTCAACAAGTTTTATTGTGCGTGGTGCTGAATTGACTGCCTTAAATTCGTGACGGTGTTTTCAGCAGATCAACTGGATAACACTTATGGTTCCGTTGTTGTACAATGTGTTGAGCCGAGATTATGAGATTCAATTAAATAACACCAACTAGCGATCGATCTCCGAAGCTCAAAATATCACGCACTAATCTGAAAAACATTTTGCACAAAGACCTCGAATTATTCGCGTACAACCTTCCTCTTTGTAGGTTTGAACCTAAGAGTTGCTTCTTGAATTTGACAACAATTTTGGGCAAGCAATCATATTTTGTAATGCCTTGACGCATTTGGGGCTTGGAGAAGGAAAACCAGCTATGTTAACCGATTTTGTTTTACTACAATTTGATATTTATTTGGACCTGATTTAAGAGATAATCTTCTGGTATTATAAATAAAAAATGTTTTCTCCTATATGACCGCTAAGGCTGGCTCATACGTAGTCTAGTCTGGAGGTTCAATTTTCTATAACTATTTTTTTTGTTAATTTGTGGTTGTATATCCGCACTAACACGGCAAATTTTGTACCGCAATAATTGGTCAATCGTTTCGGGCTTGTTAGCGACTTCAATAGTCAAGCTGCGTTTAATCGCACGATCTTGGAGATCAATTCACGGGTCCGTGCTCTGAAACTATGTGGTTACTGAACGTTGCCTTCAAATAATGAATTGTGACACTAGCTGTGTGACATGTTGCGCCGCCCGCCGCCGGCGCGCCGTCTTATTGAAACTTGCACACCATGGTTATTCAATTGATGAACGAAAAATTCCGTAATCATTTCTCAATAGCGGTCACCATTGATTATAATGATCGAGGCATCATCCTTTTTAAGGACGTATGGACCAATTGTGAGATATCCTGAAAATAGTTCATGGATAAAATGTCCAATGTGTAGCGGTATGTGTTGCACTGGGCATCGTTCTGCTTAAGGCACATTGAGCCAGAATCAAAATAAACAAAAATTAATTGATTATTATGATACACAGATTCAGATGGCATGGCCAATGTCTTTCTCAAAGAAGTAGGTATGTCAACAAACCCAAAATTCACAAGAAAATGTGACATTCCCCGTAAATTGTATAGGGTGTCCCAAAATTAACGCAAGATTTCTTGCGTTAATTTTGGGACACCCTTTATAAAGACAAGTATTTTTTTAAACACTTAATCAATCCAAAAAGGTTACCATTTGATGAGATTTCGTTTCTAAATAAATATGTATATCAACTTGTTTGAAATTAACGCAAGATTTCTTGCGTTAATTTTGGGACACCCTATATATATTATTTGACAGTGCTTAAAATTTTGAAAATTGTGAAACCCATCGATCCATCAGAAAAAATTAGTGACCATAAGTCGTTTGGTCACTTAAAGTCTTACTTACTTAGGGTGGCGCTACAGTCCTGTGTGAACTAGGGCCTTACCCAACAAACTTCTCCATCTAGCTCGGTCCCTAGCTAGATGTCTCCAGTTTCGCGCTCCAAGTTGGGTGAGGTCACTTTCCATTTGTGCGCGCCACCTGATTCGCGGTCTTCCTCTACTGCGTTGTCCTGTGGGTGTGGATTCGAAGACTTTCCGTGGCCGGATTATTCACGCTCTACGTGAAACAGCCATTTTAGTCGTTGGACTTTTGATCTTCTGGCTAAGTCTACGTCGCTGTACAGCAGTACAGCTCGTCCGTTCTATCTTCTCCTCCACTCACTTAAAGTCACTTGGTCTAAATTCCTGGGGTTACATGAAACTTGTATTGTTTTGACTCAAAATTCAACAAGTTTTATTGTGCGTGGTGCTGAATTGACTGTCTTAAATTCGTGACGGTGTTTTCAGCAGATCAACTGGATAACACTTATGGTCCAGTTGTTGTACAATGTGTTGAGCCGAGATTATGAGATTCAATTAAATAACACCAACAACCTAACCTAACCTAATCTGAAAAACATTTTGCACAAAGACCTCGAATTATTCGCGTACCACCTTCCTCTTTGTAGGTTTGAACCTAAGAGTTGCTTCTTGAATTCGACCTGATTTAAGAGATAATCTTCTGGTATTATAAATAAAAAATGTTTTCTCCTATATGACAGCTAAGGCTGGCTCATACGTAGTCTAGTCTGGAGGTTCAATTTTCTATAACTATTTTTTTTTTTTAAATTTGTGGCTGTATATCCGCACTAACACGGCAAATGTTGTCCCCCAATAATTAGTCAATCGTTTTGGGCTTGTTAGCGACTTCAATAGTCAAGCTGCGTTTAATCGCACGATCTTGGAGATCAATTCACGGGTCCGTGCTCTGAAACTATGTGTTTACTGAACGTTGCATTCAAATAATGAATTGTGACACTAGCTGTGTTACATGTTGCGCCGCCCGCCGCCGGCGCGCCGTCTTATTGAAACTTGCACACCATGGTTATTCAATTGATGAACGAAGAATTCCGTAATCATTTCTCAATAGCGGTCACCATTGATTATAATGATCGAGACATCATCCTTTTTAAGGACGTAATTGTTCCACCAATTCACAACTTACTAAGTGACTTATTTATTAAAGAAATTTAATTTATAAATCACTTAAATTTCATGTGAAATAATTTATACTGGTCGACAAAATTACGTTTTATTTTTTTGTTGGTGCACAAAAAAAAAAAAAAACAATACTTTTTAAAAGAGCGCTGTTTCACCAAACATTTTTAACTTTTTACTTACCAAGTTACGTTTCACAAAAAGAAAATTTGGAAAGAGGAATTATTGAATTGAAAATTTGTCCATTTTGCAAAATATGTTCTACCAAACTCAAATTTGCAAAGTGATTTTTTTATTTCGCAAAGTATTTTTTATTTTTGTTTCACCAAGCAATAAACTATGTAAATAAATTTAGAATTTTGAAAAGATTCAGTAATATTCAAAGAAAAATGTGTATTTGTATGTAAATAATAGTTAATAAGACACTGGGCAATGGGCGTGGGCTATTTTTTTTTTACTTTTGAAAAATTTACTAAAGACCATGAATTTTAAAATTTAGAGGTTTCTTAATCCATCGATATCATTTCCTTCCTTCAATGGAATTTGACAGTTTACAGAAAGAAAACGTTTATTTTGAAAAGCTGTTTTAAGTAAAACAAAGAAGTTAAAAATAGTGACCAAAGAGCAAAACTAAGAATTAACTTCGATTACGGAAATGATTTTTCGAAAGAGAGTTTTTGATTAACGAAAAGAACCATCAAATTTGTGTTGCCTAAAATTATAAATATAAAGTACAATTCAATAACAAAAGGAATATGTGTTAAAGTCTTTTGCAACAACTTTTGTGTTGCTGGGAATGGATCCCAATATCACGGTATTGCATCCATGCACGGAATTAGCAAAGCAACCGTCTGCATAGTAGTTCATCGAGTGTCAAATATTATGATTGTTTAAAATTGTTCACACCTACTACCGTCATGATGATACAGATTCACCAATTTAAGATTTACTTTGCAACTTTTTAAAATGCAAATTCATTGCAAAGTTGTATTTCAAATTGGTGAAACACTTGTACTTTTCACTCTTCAAATAAAGTCTCAAAAATTGAAAAGTGAAAAATTTTGTCACTTCGGAAATTTTGTGAAACACTTTGCATTTTACTTTGCACGATAGTATTTTTTTGCAAAGTTGCAAAGTGAAAAGTGTTTGTTGAAATAGGCCCCCGGTTTTAAATAAGTATATCATTCCAAAAATGCTAGACAACCAAAAACGGGATTTTTAAGGCTAAGTGAAAACACAAAATATCCTTTAGCAATAGGATACGTTATTTCTCATTAGTTATGAGATGACTTATGGTTCTTCATTTCATCCTATCTGAAGTTTTGAAAAACCTTGAATGCCATTTTTTTTTATTCTTTTGAATAATTCATTTTAGAGTTAATTTTTAGTGCTGATTCCTAAGCCAAATTCTGATTAACTATATGCGCTCAAACTCAGAAATACCCGTTTTCAACATTATTTTTATATTTTTTTCAATACATATGTATATCCTAAAAACTAAGTGTTTCTAGCCTTAAGACTATGAATTCGAGCATAAATGCTTCATCATTAATGTCTGCCATATAAAGACTTGCAACTATTGACGATTTTTTAAATAACTAAAGGGTTTGTAAGTTTTGAAATCTATTACGTATTTTATTGAAAAATAAACTATTTTATGAATTTACATAGCCTCAAAAAGCTTAATATATTTAACTTCCCATAAGAAGTTATTGTAATGGGTCCGATTTGTCAAATTGAAAATTTTGACATTTCTCGACGTTTCAAGATCCCTAGAGTCGAAATAAAAGATTTTTAGAAAGATGTCTGTGCGTGTGTGTGTACGTACGTTCGTACGTCCGTATGTCCGTACATCCGTACGTCCGTATGTCCGTACGTCGGTAAGTTCGCGACGTTTTGTTCGTCCTCCATAGCTCAAGAACCAGAAGAGATATCGACTTCAAATAAATTTTGTTATACAGATAATAAGGCAGAAAGATGCAGAAAGGGCTCTCAAGAAAATTTCGTGGGTGGTTTTTATACCATAGCAGTTTAAAAAAAAGGTGAACATTTTGGTTAAACCTAAATATCTCATGAACCAATGATGCTAGAGACTTGAATTCAATTTTATAATATATATTGTAACGTAATACAAAACAATTATATTTTTGGAAAAAATCCAATTAGCGGTTTTTTTTATAAATCAAAACAACTGAAAAAAAAATTTGTCACCTCGAAAATTTTACGACCAAAATATGATTTCATATCCAAAACAATTTTGTGCAACGAAGAATAATGTTTTTGACATCTGATAAAATTTTGAGAAAAATCTAATTGACAGTTTTTTTTTTATAAAAAATAAAATCCTAAACAAAATTTACTCATAGTTGGTAAAAATTGAATTTCGACGCAAATATCTTTTCAAAACTTTGAGATATTGGCTTTAAACTACTTTAATCTTTCAAAAAATATTGTTATCAACATTCAGTAAAATTTTGAAAAAATCGAATTGACAGCTTTTGTACAAAAAATTAAAAACCTAAAAAAAATTTAACAAAAGTTGGTAAAAATTGATTTTCGACTCAAATATCTTTTCAAAAATTTGAGATAATGGCTTCTAACTAATTTTAAATTATAAGAAATATTGTTTAATTTGTTTTAATTGAAAGTTTTTTTTACAAAAAATAAAAACCTAAACAAAAAATAATACTAAAACTTGGTAAAAATTTACTTTCGAATCAAATAGCTTTTCAAAAATTACAAATATTGGCTTCAAACTTATTTTATTTCACAGAAAATATTGTTTTCGATATTCATATATCATTCGATATAAAAATCCAACAGTTCGTTTTTTCATAAAAAAAATAAAATCTACAAAAAATAGTACGCAAATTTGGTAAAAATTGATACATATAGACAAACTTTTAAGCAAGACAAATCGACAGACGGGATGGGAAGTTATCAGTGTGGGTCGCATCCCAGCCTCTTTTTTTTCGAATTATAAAAGTTTGCATCTCAAGAACCTGACTCAAGATTGATCTTGAAGTCGTGTTCAAACTTTAACAATCAAAATCTTTAGAAAATAGTATAATTTCACTACCACCTTAATAACCTTATCCACCAGTGCTATTAATAATATGTTATTATTATGATATTTTTTTTTAAGTTTGCGTCAAAAATTTTGGGCTGACGTAGTTTTTCAACCAATAAATTGGTTAAAAAAAATTAGTCCGCCTATGCAGCTCTTTTTGCCTTCAAATAAAAAAGTATTGGAAATCTTTTTTTTTACTTTATGGACTTACTTTAGTCTTTAAATATGCTTTCAATATTTAAATCAAAAAAGTACATAATTTTAGCACAGTTCTACCCCGTTTCACCCTACATAATTAACATGTCAAAAAGCGTGCTAGAAAATTCCGAAATCTCTCTTCAACATTTTCACAGTAAAGTATCGCATCAAAAATCAAGGCACTTGATGAATTTTCGAATTTTGTTTTCACTTTTTTGAATGTAAGCCTATTATAGAAGCTTACCGGATGCAGAGTGTAAATGTAGTATCTATGTTATGTACATTTGCCATGCCAGTCAGTCAGTGAGGCATTTAATACGAGAAGCTGTTGTTTCGGTTGTATGTCCTTAGAGGCAATGAATAAAAGGGGTATAGAGCAGCTATCAGAGAGGATAGCAAGTGCACGAATTAAGAATTGTATGCCATCACATGTATGGAGTGGAGATAGATACAAGGAAAAAAGGACATTACGAAGACATGCGCTTTTACAATAGTTTCTTTTTTTTGTATTTCATTTTGTTCTTGTTTTCTGGTTTTCTGGTTTTTGTTTTGTTGCTTTGAATTTCCCTTCCGACAATTCCCAGAACAACAATTCGAAAACCATTATTCGTTAAGCCACAACGGTCACTTGTGGGTTCTACCGGTTGTTGTGATGAAAAACTATTAGTGGTAGGTTAATATTTCTTTTTCTGTTTTTCAAAATGTCTTTCGAACGGCCGGCGCGGTGGTTTGTTTGTTTTGGGAATTGGACTGTGTGTTAAAAAATATTGATGGTTCGAATGAATTATCCGGTAGTGTTTTCATTCAATTGAAATATCAGTGACGCAGTTGAAGCCTTCGGCCAAGGATCTCATTGATTTTAATTGCTCATAAGTGTCTGCTGATAGAAGATTATTGATAAACCTTTCAATCAACCACTTTTTCTTTTTTACAACGGTGTACGACGCGACAGTGGCGCCACCAATTAATAACAAAGAAACAAGAAATAGTTTGTGTATTTTGTGCGGGTTTGTTCGAAAATCCAGCCTTACGTTCGTAATCGTCGCGTCGTCGTGGGCTTTTGGGAATGACACCGACAATGCAATCACATTCACAGCCAATAAAACTAGCCACCTTAACTGGTGTGGGGGGAGGTGGTACTGGAACTGGTAGCAGTTCAAGGGGGAGTTTTACCCGGCGGCCAGAGACAGCTTCTGGCTCGTCAATGTACAGCAAAGGTGAGTGATGAAATTACATTATTGGTGTTTAATAACCGATAGAAAAACACCTAATTTCAGGGCTATTAAAGGATACCTAGATAGATACTAGCAAAATCAATAAAATAGTAACTTAGTCAATTAAAATTGAAAGACAAAATAAAAATACAAACAAAAGTAGAAAAACATTAGTTACGAAATTGCATGTGGCAAATTGCATTACATATGCAACGAGTACGTTTTGTATAGTGTGTGTTTACGTAGGAGTTGACATTTTTTAAAAATAGTTTTACCTCTTTTTTATTTTTGAAAATTATATTGCATGTTAAAAAATTATTGTGACAACGGACAATGACTATTAAGTGTATATACATATGTATTTATAGTAGATATGGAAATCTATAGTTTAATGATGAAGAATGTGCATAGGTGCGTTGGGTAATTATATACTATATAAGGACTTGATGTTTGTTTGTTGGTTTTTTGTATTTTAGTGATGGATCGAGTGTATTACATTCTAGAAGTCTACGATGTTTGACATCGCGTGTCCTGTCTAGGAGTTATTATTTTCAAAAAATATTTATATATACATACATATATATTCTCTCTAATACTCGTCCTTTTTTTATCAGAATGCGGCTGCTTTTTATATGTTCAAAGTGATAAAGTATATTGTGGGCTCATAAGATAGTGATTAATTGTCTAGTAACCAGTTGAAAATAAAATATTAAAATTGCTTATAAGGCTTATAAAAGTTGAAGTACATTTTTATTCCAAGTGAAATTAATTTTGATAAATTTCACTTAACATAACGTTGTGGATCATTTAAAAGAAATAATTCTTTTTTCTAAAAAAAAACATTAATAGATAATATTTCTAAATATGAAAGTGCAATTAGTTCGAACGTCGGGACATAGAAGTAAGTAGGTGTGTCTTATTTTAGATATTAACAAAGGTATATTTTATATTTCATTGATGAAACAAGAAATCATACAAACTTTTAAGTAAAAATGATTCAAATTAAAGTGATACTAATAATAATTACCTTAAACCAAATAAACTATTGCAATGGAAGTATATATGTACATATGTACATTTAATAGAAAGTAAATGAGGGGTATAGTTTCAAAACTCTTCTTTTCCAATTTTGAGAATTTTAAGTAAAACGAAAAAAACTGTTAAAAGCTGCTAAAATGACATTAACGATTGGTCGAAAGGCTAAATTTGAAGTTTGGAATGATCTTTATTTATTTCTTTTGGTTTTGAACCTATAAGATGAATCTATAAAAATTCAATTTAATTTGGAAAAGCAGAGTTTTGAAAATTACGATTGGAATAGTTGAGTTTTGATTCAACCTATTTAGAAATAGAGGAGTTTTGAAAAGAAAGTAAACTTTTTTTCATGATCTATAAATACAATATATTTAATAATTATTAAATACAAATCTACTTATACTCGTAAAACATTATTTTATCTGGGAACTTACCAAAGATGTTTTCTTAACAAGAATTATTGCAACACTAAATAGTTTACACGATTGCCACTTTTGTCTTTTACGACCAAATTTGGTCATTATTTGGTGGCATGGTCATTTTTTATTCCATTTGGTCCCTTTTTAAAGAAATTAAAAAAAATAACTCGACTCTTCCTTTTATAATCTCAAAAATAAAATACATACCTAAAGAATTTTGGGAAAAATCCAATTATCATAAAAACGCTTTAAATGAATATTGTTTTCAAAATTTAAGTTAGTTCGTTTATAAGTTGATGTTACTTCCTCACAGCTCAGCTGCTGCTCAGAGGAATTTTTTTGAATTAATTTTGATAAAAACGAAAGGAAGACTTAATTTGGGTACCATTAATAATGTAATGATGGCCATAAAAAAACTGACCGTTGGATTTTTATGCACAATTTATACGGAATGTCGGAAACAGTATTTTCTGTGAGATAAAATTAGCTTAAAGCCAATATTTTTTTTTAATTTTTGAAGAGATACTTTAGTCGAAAGTAAATGTTTACCAAGTTTTACTATTGTTTTTTTAAGGTTTTTATTTTTTGTAAAAAAAATGTCAATTCGATTTTCTCAAAATTTTACCAAATGTCAAAAACGTTATTCTTCCCGAACGTACGTACACACGCAACATCTCTCTTAAAATCTTTTATTTAGACTCTAGGAACCTTGAAACGTCGAGAAATGTCAAAATTTTCAATTCGAGAAATCGGACCGATTACAATAACTTTCTATGGGAAGTTAAAAGCCATTGCGGACACAAATTATTTTGGTCCTTTTTTGGTACGATTGGTCATTTTTATTTTCAGCTTTGGTCATGCAATTTTTTTTTCAAGTGCAACCGTGAGTTTAATCCATTAATGCTCTCAAAACAACCAAGATTCCCGCCTTTTTAATGTCATTGGAATACACGAGTTTTGAAAGCGGCTACTTTGATTTGCATAGGAAAAGAAGAGTTTTGGTGTAGATTTTGGTTTGTATGGGAATAAATGAGTTTTGAATTAAACGACTGAGTGGAATAGTGTAGTTTTGAAAAAAAACTTCACTTTTTGAGTACTCAAAAGAATAGGAAGTAACAAGTTTTCATAAATTTTAGCTAAATACATAGACAAATGCTATTCTAAAGAACACTTTCTCATACTTAACTCATTTTTGAAAAAAAGTGGAATAGAAGAGTTTTGAAATTATACCCCTCAAATAAACTAGAACTAATAGCAATATTTTGAATATTACATTAAAAACAACTTTGATTCGATTTCGAAACCATGTATGAAACTCAAATAAAAGTAAACAAGAAATTCGTAAGCTATTTTTAAATTTAATCTTTTAATCGCATGTATTTATAATGAAATACGCTGTTGGTTCCAAAGCTTGATTTCGCTGCATCTGCATCTTCTTTATCTTGAAATAATAATGTTCGTGGTTTTTAAGCTTGGTGATATTATAAATATTGTGTTGGACTGATTTTATGAGACAAGGAGAGATAAAGGTTTTAAACACTTTGTTTTTATCTGTAGAATATAAAATATTAATTGAGTTTATGAGATTAACATTTTACAGAATAAACTTAAGAAATATTTAAGTAATTTTATTGGTATGAAATGTTAACGCTTTGATTTTTCTTTTTAAATTGCTTGCGGTTTTGTAATTGTATGCTTTGCATATTTTAAAAGATCTCCTATAGTACAACAACAATATTAATAAAACGTACACATAAATTATTCAAAAGGATCAAAGTAGTTAAATAAAAATTTATACTTCAAAAAAAGTACTCATACGCCCGAGTGCACATTTATAATGTAATCAATCTTTAAGGGGGCCGTCTAACTTCCCGGTTTGAAAAAATCGATTTTTGTTTGCATATTTCTAATGTAGACATAACTAAAAACATGCTTTTACGAGATATCGAACCTCGAACCCGGCCCGCCCTGTCTATTTACGTCGTTCAGAGGCAGGTGTCGCGGCCGGCTATTATTCGGAATGACGAGAGGAATCGGTCTATGTATTGGTGTTTTGTTATTGTGTACGATTGTGTACGCGTGTGTGTCAAAAGTGGCTGATTTTGAACGCCAAAATAATGAGGAAGGAGAGGTGTAAGTGTACGATCCTAGCATAGCTGATTGAATTGTAAGTTCTGCCAATCGTGTTTAATTGTAACATTTATCTTTAAACGCGTTCTCCCAAAAGCAGTGTTTTTAAAACTGTTGGCACGATTTTGACGAAACAATAGAAGATATCCTTAATCTGTAAAGCGTTACTTATTCACAAAACATCTCGCTAGGTCTAGACACAAAAAAAAATGTTTTCGAATTTTTACAGTCTTTTTTAAATTGAAAAACATGGTCAAAAAATGCATTTCTTTTTAAATCACTGCCATTTTGTGAAATTTTCAAATATTCAAAAAAGCTTGTGTCTAGAAATAATAAACGTTCTTAAAAGTAAGTTAAAAAATGTTTTTGTTGTTTCAAGGTTCTGAACCTGAGATATCGTGCCAGCCAATCTACTCCGTCGCACTGCAAGTACTGCATTCAACGACGCGTCAAGGGCAAATTTTATTAAAAAAATCATCTTTTTTTTTGTTTTTCATTAAAGTTCAAGAATAATTGACTAATCAAACAAAAAAAATATGTTCAAATATTATGTGTAGTTTTTTTGCAATCCATCCTTGAATAAAAGGCCCGAAATTTGAGCGCGAAGGTAGACGACCCCCTTAAAATTAAATTCAAGGTATTATTGCAAAACATAGACAACACAACGATGTCTAAGTGGCTGACTCGGCTTGCTTCACATTCTGTCATTCCAGTTTTCCAAGACTTTGTTAATGGTTTCGGGCATTGGCTAACAGATTGCTTCTTGGATGGTATTGGCTTTAAGTGCATATAATTGTTTCCAAATTTTAAAGACAAAATTAGAATCACAATTCCACAAAAAAAAAAATTCAAAAGGCATCAAATCGGAGCTCTAAAGCAGCTTATTGACATCTCTTAACCCTATGTTGGTTGAATTATTAAGTTATCTCATATAAAGAAATAAAAATAATTTATTTTATTTTCTTATTACTCGGATACAAGACAAATTTTGTATATTTGGTTTCACCATTGGTCATCATAGGAATAAACATCGACTGGTAGTATGATTTGGAAATTTGGTGCTATGTGGAAATTTGAATGTCAGTAAAAAAAAGAGTTACAATTGTAACAGTAATGCTTACCGTTGACCGAAATTTTGTTCCTGACTTAGGTTAGGTTAGGTTAATGTGGCTGTGGATACAAAAACCACACACTTAGGCCAGAAGAAAGGCCCATTGTGATACCACATGAATCTAGAGAATTACTTCCCACTAGTCGAACCATTTTGAGCTTTTTATAAAGCGAAGGAGATATCTGATATCCTTCTTAGCTAGTTCACTGGGATCATCAAAAGAGTATTCTCCCAGATGAAGTTTGCGTCTTCGTGAAAGAGCAGGGCAGGTGCAGAGGAGGTGAGAGATTGATTCTTCTTCTTCCTCGTCCATGCAGCTTCTGCAGAAGTCATTTGAGGCTACACCAAGTCGTATTGCGTGTCTGCCTATAAGACAGTGTCCCGTAAGGACACCTATTAGGGAGCTAATATGAAGTCTGCTTTGGGATAACAAGTCTTTAGAGCGCTTTAGGTCCAATCAAGGCCATATTTGTTTTGTGGCTGCGCATGTTGGTAAATTGTACCACCTAGAGTTTGCTATCTCGAAAGCTTTTTCTTTTAGCAGAAGTTTACATGTAGCTATCGGTATACCTATCTTCTCCCTTTCAGGTGAAATAGGTATGACGGTTCCATTTTTAGCGAGTTCATCGGCTCTACAATTTCCTGCGATGTCTCTGTGGCCCGGCACCCAGCATAGGTGAATGTTAAATTGCTGCGCCATCTCCATAAGAGATGATCGACAATCGAGGGCCGTTAGAGAGTTGGTTGAGACACCGTCAAGAGACTTGATAGCAGCCTGACTGTCAGAGAAGATGCGTATATCAGAAGTTGATATAACGTTTTCTCTTAGCCAGGAGAGAACCTCTTTGATCGCTAAAATTTCCGCTTGGAAGACGCTACAATGATTAGGGAGGCGGAATGAGATGCTTAGATTAAGCTTTTCTGAGTACATACCACTACCAACTCCCTCATTTGTCTTGGATCCATCTGTATAAAAATGGATGCTTTTGTCATCCAGGAGTTTTTTATCTTCCCATTCATCCCTGGATGGAATGGATACCTGGAAGTTTTTACCAAATTGGGGTTTTGGGATGGTGTAGTCTATGTACTTTGGTATAGAACCAAAGAGGTTCAGAATGATGGACTGCCCAACATTGTTGTTGGTCCACTGAGATGAGGCGTTGAGTCTTATGGCTGTACTCGCTGCCATGTTCCTGACTTACTTTCGAGCAAAAATGTTCCACAATCAACACCAAACTTTTAATATCTGTGAATGCATAGTAAAATGATGTCTTTCCGATTCACAGGTTCAGAAGTGTTGTTTGTTAGTTTCAATTATTGAGTTAATTATGTCTTGTAAGTGAATAATCCGTGATCTTTGTTCTCAATTCTTCTCAAATGGCGATATTTAATGTTTGAGTCTTACACTCTCGGCTACAGCAACCACATTCTACTATGTGTCCACAGTATTACGACGCACGGGGACCATTATCATACCAATTTTACTAAAAATCTCATTTGCGAACAGCAACATGGTTTTGTGAAAAAAAGATCAACCGTTACTAATCTCCTCACATTCTCAAACATATGTTCAAACGCTTTAGAACAAGGTTATGACGTTGACTGTGTATATACACTGACTTTTATAAAGCTTTTGACCAACTTAGCCACGAAATTATTTTATTTAAACTTAAAGCTCTTGGTTTTCCACCATTTTTCTTAGCTTGGATCAAATCATACCTTGAAAACAGATCCTATGAGGTAAAATTTAAAAATTGTCATTCAGAACCTTTTGTTGCTCAACCTGGTGTTCCCCAAAGAAGCCATCTTGGCCCTTTTCTGTTCATCCTGTCTAAAGTCCTGTGGAGTTCTCATTTTTGCTGATGACATGAAAATTTTTAAAATAATAAAGTCCATCCGTGATCCTTTTACAAGCCGACATTGACAGTTTCACATTTTGGTGTGGGGAAAATAGCCTTGCCCTCAACCCTTTAAAATGCCAGACGATAACTTTTACTAAAAAACGAATCGGTAGTGTATTTGATTATTGTATTTCAAAGCAAAAACTCGGTCGCTTCTCCACATTTAAAGATTTAGGTGTTCATTTCTCTTCCAACTTAGAATTTACACATCACATTAATTTTATTGTCAATAACGCAAGTTCTATGCTCGGTTATATAAAACTCCTGGGCAAAGGAGTTCAATGATCCCTATGTTACTCTTTGTTCGTACAATTGACATGTTCGTCCTAATCTTGAATATGCTTCGCAAGTAAAGACTCCCTATTACGAAATTCATAGAAAACGTATTGAATCAATTCAACATAATTATATTCGCTTTGCCCTAAAGGGTCTTCCTCCCTATGAACATCGTATTCTGCTTCTTCAAATGCAATCTCTCTATCAAAGGCGTGTTAATAATGACTTAATATTTCTTCGTTCGTACGTGCGTATGTCCGTACGTCCGTACGTCAGTACGTTCGCGACGTTTTTTTCGTCGTCCAAAGCTCAAGAACCAGAATAGATATCGACTTCAAATAAATTTTGTTATACAGATAATAAGGCAGAAAGATGCAGAAATGGCTCTCAAGAAAATTGCGTGGGTGGTTTTTTTACCATAGCAGTTTAAAAAAAAGGTGAATATTTTGGTTAACCCTAAATATCTCACGAACCAATGACGATAGAGACTTGAGTTAAATTTTATATTATATATATTATATGTAACGTATATATTTAATGTAAAATCCAATTAACGGTTTTTTTTATAAATCAAAAAACTGAAAAAAAAAATTGTCACCTCGAAAATTTTACGACTAAAATATGATTTCATCTCCAAAACAATTTTGTGCAACGAAGAATAATATTTCTGAAATCTGATAAAATTTTGAGAAAAATTGAATTGACAGTTTTTTTTACAAAACATAAAAACCCAAAAAAAAATGTTTAAAAGTTGGTAAAAATTGATTTTCGACTCAAATATGTTTTCAAAACTTTGAGTATTTGCTTTGAACTACTTTTATCTTTCAAAAAATATTGTTGTCAACATTCAGTAAAATTTAAAAAAAATCAAATTGACAGTTTTCTTACAAAAAATTAAAAACCGAAAAAATAATTTACCAAAACTTGTTAAAAATTGATTTTTGACTCAAATATCTTTTCCAAAAATGTGAGATAATGGCTTCTAACTAATTTTTGCTTATAAGAAATATTGTTTCAACAATAAGAAAAATTTTGAGAAAAATCGAATTGACAATTTTTTTACAAAAAATAAAAACCTACAAAAAAAAATTATAAAAGTTGGTAAAAATTATTTTTCGACGTAAATATCTTTTCAAAAATTTGAGACATTTGCTTCAAACTAATTTTATCTTTTAAGAAATATTGTTTTCAGCATTCTATAAAATTTTGATAAAAATCGAATTGACCAGTTTTTTTTACAAAAAAAAAAACCTAAAAAAAAAACAATAAAAAAATAAAATCTACAAAAAATAGTACGCAAATTTGGTAAAATTTGATACATATAGACAAACTTTTAAGCAAGACAAATTGACAGACGGGATGGGAAGTTATCAGTGTGGGTCGCATCCCAGCCTCTTTTTTGTTCTAGACTAGTTCTAGACTAGCAGGTCCCACACAATGGTATCTGGAACCCTATTGCAATCATGTCTAATTCTGCAGTTTCTCGAGACTTTCATTTCTTGTATATAAAATTATTTATGTTTTTAACATCCCATAGGAAATTATTCCAATCGGTCCCTAGAATCTAAATCAAGGATTTTTAGAGACATGCCTGATTGTGCGTATGTATGTACATACGTTCGTACGTTCCTTCGCTTGTACGTTTGGGAAGAACCAGTAGAGATATCGATTTTGTTATACAGATAATAACACAGAAAAATTTAGAAAGTTAGGTGCGTGTTTTTTTTTACTAGTGTCATTTAAAAAAAGGGAATATATATTTCTAAAACTTGGTAAAAATTGATTAAATATCTTTTCAAAAATTAAAGACATTAAAACTTAAAAAAATTCTACATAAAATTGGTAAAAATTGTATTCGATTCTTCAAATCACGTAAATAAATGAAGGTATTGACTTCAAAATAATTTCATTCTGTGCTTAATTTTGTTGTTATTCTAAGATAATGGTCTTAAAAAAATTCAATCTCAATTTTTGTATATAAGAAATAAGAACTTTCTAAAAATGCTACTTAAATTGGTAAAAATCATTTTTTGGCTAAAAATCTTGTGAACAAAAACAGAAATTAAACCCGAACTTATTTTATCATATCAAAATGGTGTTGCTAAGTTATTTTTTTTTTTAGAAAAATTCAATTGAACACTTTTTTTACAAAGCTCGTTAACCTTAAAAAACAACAAAAAACTGATAAGAAATGGTTTTCGACTAAAGAATTAGGAGGAGAAGGAGAAGGGAGATAGTTTTATTTCACACAAAATATTGTTATTAATATTTTGCTAAAGTCTTAGACAAATCGAAAGATGGGTTATGGAAAGTTATCAGTGTTGGTCGCATCCCAGCCTCTTATCATACTAATATTATAAATGCGAATGTAAGTTTGTTTGTTACGCTTTCACGCAAAAACTACTTAACCAATCATCATGAAACTTTGCACATACACTCTTGAAGGTATTAGAAGTAACATAGGATTTATTTAAAAAAATAAAAAAAAATTACGAAAAATAAGAAAATTGTTTGTCAAAATATCGTCAAATTTAGCTACTTCAACGCCATCTAGCATCATCTAGCATCATAGTAATGAAGTTTCAACCCTGAATATTGTAATACCAATCCACTGTATTACCGACGGTGACGACAATATCTAATTAAATATCTAATTCAATTGAATATAGTTTCAACTGTTTCTAATTTTTCAATATTTATTGTTATTTTCTTCTGTCGTTACATGCAGTATAATACTACTATTCACATTTTTGAGGTTATCCGTAATTTTTGTGGTTAGCTGTTACTTTATTATTTTAGATCTTACTCGCTGATGTTAATTCTTACTCTGCTTTTATTTGAAAAAATGCCAAAATTGTTTGTCAAAATATCGTCATGTGGATCTCATTGCTAATGTTTTTCCGGAATTGCAACAAAATGTGTGTATTGATCAGTGGTTGTGTGCAAGTGCAATATTAGCACCAAGAAATGAAATTGTAAATAGGATCAACACTGACATTTTCAACGAGGTTCAAGGGGAAATGAAGGAATATTTGTCAATGGATACAATTATGGATACGAAACTAAGTACTTCATATCCTGTGGAGTTTTTAAATTCACTTGAACCATCGGGTGTACATAAACTTCAATTGAAACTAAATGTACCAGTAATGCTTATGCAAAATCTAGATGCTCCTCGGCTATGTAATGGAACAAAGCTTCGGATAACAAAATTGGGACAGAACATACTTGGTGCTACTATTTTAACAGGTGTCGGTAAGGGAAATAGTGTTATAATACCTCGGATACCAATTATTCCCACTGACCTTCCATTTCAATTTAAAAGGGTTCAGTTTCCCGTCAAGCTTACCTTTGCTGTTACTATAAACAAGGCACAAGGACAAACATTACAGGTAGCAGGAGTGCATTTAGAAAACCCATGCGTCTCTCATGGTTCAACTTTATGTAGCCTGTTCACGTGTATCTAATGCCCGGAATTTACACATATTTGCACCCGACGGGAAAACTTATAACATTGTCTGTTGTCAATGGATACAATTATGGATACGAAACTAAGTACTTCATATCCTGTGGAGTTTTTAAATTCACTTGAACCATCGGGTGTACCGTCACATAAACTTCAATTGAAACTAAATGTACCAGTAATGCTTATGCGAAATCTAGATGCTCATAAAGAAAAAAAAATTAAATTCATAAAACCAATTGAGCCGTTTTTTTAGAAAATTTGAATTTTCAATTTTTGACCAAAAATTTGAATGGAGACTACTTTTTTGGTCTTAAAAAATAAAAAAAAAAAAACTTTTAAAGCGAATTTGCTTTAACCATTAGTATCCATGTTTGAACTTAACCGAAAAAGAGTTAAGGCGTGAAAATAGACAATCAGGCATGTGGACGAAATCACTTTACCCTCTTCTTTCGACTTTTCTAAAATCGTAAAGTCATGTCTTATTAAAATCTCGAGTTAGAAATATTTAACTACGACAAAATTTGCCCAATAGTTCCTATAAGCCACAGGTAAAATTTGGTTGCAAAAATTTCAGTACCTCTTGAGTTATAAATTGCATATTTCCTTCAAGCCTGATAGTTTTTGCGTTGTCATATAAAT
Source organism: Eupeodes latifasciatus (assembly GCA_920104205.1). NCBI lineage: Eukaryota > Metazoa > Arthropoda > Insecta > Diptera > Syrphidae > Eupeodes > Eupeodes latifasciatus. The sequence continues at coordinate 128,020,876 of OV049926.1, read as the reverse complement.
CTTCTCACTCTTCCACTATCCGACTATGAAGCTTGTTTCGTTTTATATAAAATGTTTTTGTTATTCTAATATAAAAAAAAAACATCATCTGCAAATGTCTAATGTTTCTCGGATCCCAAACTCGTTCTTGTTTTTTCAAATCCATTTAAAAGTTACGAATCCATTATTTTTCTACACTCTTGATTAGTTAAAATATTTATATCTTGTGTTCTTTTAGAATTGGCTTTATTTTTGGAATTTTTAAAACATGTCTTCATGTGAGAGCAATTACCTGTTAAAAATAAAATCATCTAATGACATTGAATGCTCATTGAAAAGTTTTTAATAATGTATAAACTCGTTTGTATAGTAAGCTATGTCTATGTACGATATTATCTTTATTTAAAAGTCTATTTTTAAAGTCGTTACACAAATAAAAGGAAGCAAAATCAACAAGTATCTAATATAAAGTGAGGTTCAGCTCAACTTAACATAGCGAAATATTCTGATGTGATATTGATTTTCCATTAGGAAAATATAGAAAACACTATTTTCAACCATAAAATGTGCTACTTCAATGTTAATGTACATAATATTCCCTTTTATAGTTTCCTTTAGTGCAAATCAAATAAAATGAATTCAACATTTTTACGTGAAGACATTTTTGTTAGATAATAAAGGGATTGTAACGTAGACCAACTTTTGTATGTAGGTATATACTTTTATCTACAAAATGCACAAATTGTCGAGTGGTGTGTTGTCGAGAAAAATCTATAAAATTGAACACATAAATATTGAATATTTTAAAGCTGTAGGCAGCTATAGAGTCTATAATCGGTTTTTGTGTGTCTATAGTATATAGACACACAAAAACCGATTAGCCGTTTTCTTTTGACATTTGACAGAAAATAACCAGAACACTGAGTAATATGCATACATTTAGACTTATGTCATAATAACATAATCGATTCAAAACCTTGAAAATTTAATTCATGGACTAATACATCCGGAAATATGCGAACTGACCATGGTTAATTTTATGAAAAGGATATGGGACTTCAACAGTAGCCATGGTGGCATTCGGCTAACATCGTTTTCTTTTTGATGCCATACCATTTCTCAAAAAATACAGTTTTTTGTTTAATATCACAATGAAACATGTTATTGGAAAGCCCCATACAATAATTCCTAAACAGAATTGTTCTCCATTCCAAGTTCAATTCTTAAAACAACACATAATTATTTTGTCAGGTTGTCACATTAATGACCAAACATGTTCAAAAGTCAAAACCAGAGTTTCTCATACCTTATAGAATACAAAAAACATCTCAATACCTCTCAATCCCTTTTTCGGTAAAATAAATCACAAACATAAAACCTCAATTTCAAATAAATTTCAACATCATCTATTTAAGATATTGAACTTTGACAAACATTGCTAAGTACCATGAGTCCATTCCACTTGAATAAAATAAAAACAACAAAATAAACCAAAAAACGAAAAAAACAAAAAATAAAAATTGACAGAGTACCACAAGACTGGCGATGACGCCATTTTAACAAAAAAATAAATTTCAAAATGTTCGCTGATATAAAAATTTCATTCTATCCAATGAAGGATAATATTATATAGATATAGTAGGGTACAGATTCCTCATCCTCGTCCCGTTCCTGTGAATAAAGGACAATTGACATTCAAACATAAATGAAAATGACACCCAATAGGTATAGTAATAGAATAGAACAATGACGTCAAGAACAGTTAAAAAAAAGAGATATCTAATAATAAAGGAGATTTTAAGAAATCATCTCTATAGGATCCATTCTATAAATAGAATTATCAAGATTCTTATATGGAACATAAATAATGTATTAATAGTTGAAGCTCAAAGAATGTTGCTGAAGAATTATGGAAGGAGCAAGAAATCTATGGTGCAATTCTTATTTTAAAGTCCAATTTCCGGAAATTCTGAACTTTGCACTGCCGCAGGGCTATTTTTAAAGCATCGGCTTCGTAAATAAAGGTTTGAAAACTTTGAATAAATCACTTGTATGTGGGCATTATTTTTAATACTCCTATTGAAACCTGTGAAATAATTAAGCCTATACAAGTAGGTTTTTATACAATTCGTTTTTACTCCTACTTTATTTCGATATTGGAATATGAAGTTCTACTATTTTTCCACCTTTTTTTCAGTTCCTTAAGAAGTTTCAGGGTGGTTTCTTTCGTTTTTGCTTAACTTAGAGTAAACTTTCAGCCTGATCAACTTTAGTATTTGGGAACCACTCATTTTCCGTTTAACAATTGTATGTTTACTTCAAAGGGCAAAAATTTGGCAAAAGATGAGTTCTTTTATTTGAAAGTAAAATTTTATTATTACAGCATATTGGGTTTCCAAAACTTAAACTTTAAATGTTTGATATATTTATAATTAAATTTTTAAGCCACAATCGTTTTGAAATACAATTTTCTATTTTTTTCTGGAGTTACGAAAAGTATAAGTTGATAAACTCTAAAGTTAGAAATCGCGACTGGAAAACTTCAACACTTTTGAGGGAGTAAAAACAAAATCACTAGTTAAAAATAAAAATCCTCAAGTTATTATCAAGTTTGACTCAACAAAATCGGCCTTAGTTCCCTTAGGCTGATTTTGTTCAATCAAAGTTGAACATAACTTGAGGATTTTTATTATTAACTCATGATTTTGATTTTGTTCACTCATAAATGACGTTTTTAATTGTCTATTAAAAACTTTAGAGTTAATCAATCTTAGGTTTTTAAAACTCCCAAACAAAAAACAAAATAGAGGTTAAAAAGTAAACTTGGGTTTTGACATAGAAATATTGATTGTTTTTTTGTTAATTTTGATTTAAATAAGACTAGAATTTTGTTTAAACATATCTGAAGTAAAGTTGGCATTTTCTTATTTTAGTTTGTTTGAGAAAAAACAATATCTACATAATTTTTCGAGTAAAATGGTTGAAATCGAAAAACGGAGCGAAAATACTTATTTTTTAAAACCAATGCAGCTTGGGACTCTCATTATCAATATCGAATGAAGTATTTGAACGAAAGTTTTGAAAGCCCAAGGTTTTTTCTTTTTATTAGTACCTACCCTTCATATCTTTCTATTTGAACACAGTGCGAGCGTTAGCAAATTAGGAAAGGAGTTGAGAGGAGATAACGGTGCGAAGTTCTGAAAATCAAATTAAGAGGGAAAACAGAATTGGCCCAAGCATTCCACATTTTCGATGTGTGGTTTAAAAAAGAATCTCTATACTTGACAGTACGCCCGAAATTAAGCTCAAGGGCAAACTGATGTGCATTCCTGGAAGTGCGAGTATTACAGCTGAACCGTTTAAGGGGTGGAATGTAGCTGGCTAATTCGAAAGAACATTGTTTGTAGAAAAATCGATAAAACAGCGAAAGGCATGAAACATTGCGGCGGTGTTCGAGGGATGCCCTGATATGCGAATTATATTCAAGCTTTGAACGGATGAAGGCTTTGTAAATTAAAGCCAGATCAGAAGGGGTGAAAAATTTCTTGCACCATCGGAGAATTTTTGGCAATCGAATATGTGATCATACCATAAGAGGCTGTAATAGTTAGGTTAGGTTAGGTTAGGTTAAAGTGGCTGTGGATACAAAAACCACACACTTAGGCCAGAAGAAAAGGCCCATTGTGATACCACATGAATCTAGAGAAATTACTTCCCACTAGTCGAACCATTTTGAGCTTTTTATAAAGCGAAGGAGATATCTGATATCCTTTTTAGCTAGTTCACTGGGATCATCAAAGGAGTATTCTCCCAGATGAAGTTTGCGTCTTAGTGAAAGAGCAGGGCAGGTGCAGAGGAGGTGAGAGATTGTTTCTTCTTCTTCCTCGTCCATACAGCTCCTGCAGAAGTCATTTGAGGCTACACCAAGTCGTATTGCGTGTCTGGCTATAAGACAGTGTCCCGTAAGGACACCTATTAGGGAGCTAATATGAAGTCTGCTTTGAGATAACAAGTCTTTAGAGCGCTTTAGGTCCAGTGAAGGCCATATTAGTTTTGTGGCTGCGCATGTTGGTAAATTGTACCACCTAGAGTTTGCTATCTCGAAAGCTGTTTCTTTTAGCAGAAGTTTACATGTAGCTATTAGTATACCTATCTTCTCCCTTTCAGGTGAAATAGGTATGACGGTTCCATTTTTAGCGAGTTCATCGGCTCTACAATTCCCTGCGATGTCTCTGTGGCCCGGCACCCAGCATAGTTGAATGTTAAATTGCTGCGCCATCTCCATAAGAGACGATTGACAATCGAGGGCCGTTAAAGATTTGGTTGAGACGCCGCCGCCGTCAAGAGACTTGATAGCAGCCTGACTGTCAGAGAAGATGCGGATATCAGAAGTTGATATCACGTTTTCTCTTAGCCAGGAGAGAACCTCTTTGATCGCTAAAATTTGGAAGACGCTACAATGATTAGGGAGGCGGAATGAGATGCTTAGATTAAGCTTTTCTGAGTACACACCACTACCAACTCCCTCATTTGTCTTGGATCCATCTGTGTAAAAATGTGTAATGTGGGCCCTACCTCGCCTATAAAATCTATGGAGGATATGGGCTTCCTCAAGCCGATTATGGATGCTGGCTAAAGAGCCGATCTGTTTAGGCAATAAAAAGAAGGCTTATCAGCCGAATGTCTTTCTTTGACTCTCAAATTGAAAGTGAATTTTATTTAACCAAAATTAGGCTATTTATACAAAATAATTTACTTACACACTAAGAACTTAAAGCTATACATATTATTACTAAAACATATATACATTATATTGAACTCTAATTTGGTGGGAAACAAATGACAGAATTGGGCAGCATACTTGCTATGTCATCAAAATCATAACCAATATGCATGCCCCTTTCATAATGCACAAATGTATCCAAATTCATTCAGGCATATTTACTACACAGCATGCAGTGCGTTGAACCTTCATGAATAGGTAGATACACTTGACCATCGTAAAAGTAATCTGAGTCTCAAGTGGCATTGAAAATTTTATTAAATAATTTTCTGGGGTGAATGAAATGCAAGTGCATATTATAAGAAATGGGTTGGCTATAGAAACGTGAAATTTAAATCTATGGCAATGAACTGCAATAAAATATAGTGTAGTGTATGCGCACTACATCCTCACTCTCTTAGAGAAAAAAAAAATTTTTGATTTAAAAAATTTTTTTTTTGTTTATTTTTTTAATCTATTATTATGTACCTCTTTGGTTTCATTATTAATCTTAATTTTACTATTTACACCATTTAATTCTATTACTTCGTATGGTCCTTTATATGGATTTTCTAATTTTTTCTTATTTCCTACTTTTAAATATACCTTATCTCCTACTTTTAATTGTAATGGGTTGGCAATCTTATCTACTAATTCCTTTCTTTCTATTTTACTTTTATCTAATAATCTTTTAGCTATTACTCTCATTTGACCTAATCTAAACTTCAATTCTAAACTGTAATCATCAATGTTATATATAGGGCTTGTTATGTTATGAGCTAAGCTTTCTGGTAGTTTAGGTAGTTTTCCATAAACCAATTCAAAGGGTGATATACCTATGCTAGAGTGTGGTGTTGTATTGTAACTAAAGACAAAATAGGGAATCCACTCATGCCAATTGTTTTCTTTTGCAAAGGCAATTAGATATTCATTTAATACTCTATGGTTTCGTTCTATAGATCCTAATGTTTCGTGATGATAGGGTGTTGATGTTATGTGATTTATCCCAAATAATGTGTAAACGTTTTTCATTACTTCGTTGATAAATTCTGTCCCCATGTCTGTTCTTAATGTTCTGAAACTACCGTGTCTAAGAAGGAAATTATCTACCAATGCTTTTGCTACAGTATTTGCGTCTTTGCTTTTAATAGGAATAGCTTCGACGTATTTTGTTAATTCACATTGTAGAGTTAGTATATATCTAAAGTCGTTTGAAGGTCTTAGTGGACCTACGGTGTCTGCTGTTACTACTTCAAAACTTGTTGTTGGTGTCTCTGTTAATACCAATCTTTCTTTTGTATTCCTGATTTGTTTGCTCTGTGCACATATTCTGCATTCATTAACGTATTTCTTTACCATTTTGTTTAAATTTTTCCAACAATATCTTTGTTTTATTTTATTTATCGTTCGTTTTATGCCTGAGTGCCCACCGGCATGTGGTGTATTATGAAAATTCTCTATTATCTTTTCTTTCTCTTTATCATCAATAACTCTTATTGGGGGAATATATATCAATATTTTTAATCGTGCTTTCCTTTCAATTTTTTGTTGTAATTTATTATACAATTTTTTAAATTCATATATACTTATGTGCTCAAATATTTCGTCATTATTAGCAATTGCTAATTGGTTAATATCTTCTTTATTCATTCTGAATACCAGTTTCTCCAAGATCAGACCTAAATCGAGATTCGGATTATCACTGTATTCTATTACCACATCTTTAGTGTTTACATGAATTTTTGTACAGGCTTCTCCTGAATTAAACCTTAGTTTATATGAGGATTTTCGCTGATGTACTTCATGTTTTTGTAGCACTTTTTTGAATTTTAATTTTTTATTATTTTTAACTTCTGTTATAGAAGCACATTCCCAAATGTATATAGCTGTATCATTCGTTTTTAACTCTATATTTTTAACATTCTGGTTTCTTATATTTTCATTTGCTATTTTAGCTGATTTTGATCTAGTCATAATATTCACATTTGAAGTTGGGATCATTTCTTTTAATATTTCAGAATCAAGCTTGATACGTGATAACGCATCAGCATTTGTGTTCATAGATCCCTGTTTATAAATAATATTAAAGGTGTAATCTGCTAGATCTAATCTTATTCTTGTTAATTTTGATGATGGATTTTTGTGTGTAAAGAGACTTACTAACGGTCTGTGATCTGTTACCACAGTGAATTTTCTCCCATATACGTATGGTCTGAAGTAGTTTATTGCCCAATGTATGCCAAGCAGTTCCTTCTCGATTATTGGTTTATTCAGCTCATGCTTGGTTAAACTTCTACTGGCATATGAAATCGGGAGATCTTTACCTATCTCACCTTGTGATAGTACTGCTCCTAAGGCAACATTCGAAGCATCAGTTGTTATTATGAAGGTCTCTTCATGATTTGGGTACTTAAGGATAGGTGGATTTATAAGTTTGTTTTTCAAATTGATAAAGGCATTTTCACATTCTTCGCTCCAAATGAATTCTACTCCCTTTTTGGATAGCATGTTTAGTGGTCTGGCTACTGTTGCAAAGTCTTTTATGAATCTCCTATAATAGTTGCAGAACGCTACAAATCTTTTGACTTCCTCTGCATTTGTTGGTGTTGGATATGCAGTAATAGCTTCATACTTTTGTGGATCTGGTTTTATTCCCTCATTTGTTATTAAATGTCCAAGATATGTTACCTGCGTTTGCAGCCAATTGCATTTTTTGGGGTTCAGTTTGAGATTGTATTTTCTGAGCCTTTGAAGAATCTTTATAAGGTTACTGTTGTGATGGTTCAGGCTACAGCCGAATATAATTATATCGTCAACATATAAGAAAGCCTCTGTGCTAAGACCTGCTAAGGCTACAGATAGCATACGTTGGAAGCTATTCGTTGATATTTTTAGTCCAAACGGTAACCTATTGAAGTGAAAATGTCCACGGGGTGTTGAAAACGCTGTTTTTGGTCTAGATTCTTCATCCAATTCTATTTGATGGAAGGAGCTAGATAAATCTAAGGTGGAAAAGTATTTAGCTCTGCCTAGTGTATCTAGTACATCATCCAGTCTTGTCAAGGGAAATTTATCGTCTATTATTTTTTTATTCAATTGACGGAAATCCACAACTAAACGCCATTTCTTTTCTCCCTGGGAGTCTTTCTTCGGTACCACGAGCAAAGGTGAGTTAAATGGGCTAACTGAAGGTTCAATTATGTTATCTTCAAGAAGTTTATCTACTTGTTGGTTGATTTCTTCTATCTGTCCATTGGGGAGTCTATAATTTTTAATGTAAACAGGATTGTTGTCTGTCATAGAAATTCTTTGTTTGTAGAAATTATTTACTGTCAATATGTCTCCATTTAGATGGAAACAATCCGCAAATTCCTTACATATGTCTAAAATGGAATGTTTTGCTTTAGTATCTGATATGTCGATATTCAGTTCCTTTATTAATCTTTCATATTGATTTTCTTTTTTGTTTTTTTTCAAAATTCTTTTTTAGATCAATAACATGAAAATCAGTAAGTGGGACTACATCTGGCTTGAATGGTTTTAAAGTAACATCATGTTCTAAAGTGTTTAAAAATGCTATTTGGGTGATGCCTTTTGCCGGGATAATTGAATTCGCAATAAAAATTCCATTTTGTATTTCTTGATTGAGTACGATGCTGTCTTCCGGTACTTCAAGATTTATTGGATGCAGGGATTGTGTTCTTGCGGGTAAAATAATATTTTGTGATTTAGGAAGCTGTGTGAACATTGGAAAAATGAATTCATCATTTTTGAATAAAATAGATAGGGTAAAGTTTTCATAATCTATTTTACAATTGTTTTTTATCAAAAAGTCTCTTCCTAGAATACCATTTGTATTGATTGGGAAACTGTCATCTACTACTTGGAACTTTTGCTCGATCTGCTCGCCCTCAATTCTTAATTGCCCTAGTATTGAACCTATAGAGTATACTTCCGAATCTGTGACTCCTTTAATCGTTATTTTATCTGTTATATTTATGTTATTTTCTGAATTTAAGCTACTTCTCTTCAGAATTGAGATATCAGCACCTGTATCAATTAAAAACTTTTGATCTTTTCTTGTTATGTCAGATTGAGCTATTATATAATTTGTAAAATGGAGGTTAAGATTCAAGATTGCCTTTATTGGTTGTTTTCTAAACTGAGATCTGAGTCTCTCTGGGCTTCGGAGACTCCTTGTGTGTTTTCCGAACCTTCAATATAGTTTATTGTTCTTGGGTTTCGTACATTGTTGTTTGCATTATTATATCTATTATTATTGAATCTGTTATTACTATTATTGTTATATCTATTGTTATTATATCTCATATTGCTGATATTATTACTACTATTGTAACTGTTATTGTTATCTCTATTGCTATTATATCTTGTGTTGGACCTAGTATTGTTGCTTTGATTACCTGATCTACTAAATCTGTTGCTATTGTTTCTATAATTGTTACCCCTGGAGTTATTTACTCTGAAATGATTAATTTGTGCAAACTCATTAGACGAGTCTAACTCTGCTGCTAATTGAATTGCTTCATTGAGTGTTTTCGGTCTAGCCGAGAAGACCGTTGACTTTGTTGGTTGTTGCAGCCCATTTTTGAATGCATTTAAACCTAATTGGTCATTCATTTTGCAGATCGTTTCCCTATTTTCATTTCCTAGCTCTAATAATTGCAGTGAAGTGAGCTCTGATACCAGAGTTTCTATTTTTGTAGCAAAGGTAGTAGTTGTGCTTGAATTTTGTTGTATAGTGGAGAGTTGTGAAATTATTTGAAGAGAATTTCTTTTACTTTTAAAAAGTTGAATAAAGATTTCTTTCAGTTCTTTGATTGTTTCGGGTTCTTTAACAGTATTTAGCTTATTCCTAACTTTGTCAGTTATTTTTGCTCCTAAAACAAATTTCATGAGCTTCTTTTTCTCATTTTCATCACTAAGGGAGCTGTCAACATAGTCTACTAAATTTAAAAAATTTGTCAGTTTTTCTGCTTCCCCTCCATACTCTGGGATAATTTTTATACTGGATAAAATGTCGAATTTTGCCATTTTTAATTCTAGTGTATTTATTTCTTCTTCAATTAATTTTTGATCAATTTCAATATATTCTTCGTCTATGTCTTCTGTATCTAATAGTTTCCTTTTATCATCTAATATTTGTTTCAATCTGACCAACAAATTATCTATAATTGTTTTCAATGCCTGCTGATTTGTTTCCTTAGGTGAATCTTCATATTTTTTATTAAATTCTTCTTCTAATTTTAATATTTCATCTCTTTTTTCATTTAAATATTTTTGAGAATACTTTCTTGTTGGAGTTTTATTAAAGTTTGCTACTATTTCTTTTAATATTTTTATAGTGTTCAACATATTTTTAAATCAATAAAATTCTTATTTGTTCAAAATTTATTTATTTTTTTTTTTTTTATATTGTTATATTTTTCATTTCATTGTTTACAATTTTTTGTACGTTAGTTCTAAAATAAAATTTAAAAATTTTGAAAGAAAGGTAGATTATGAATATAATTAAAATAATAATTAAAATATCTATAAATAACAGGTTTGAACTAACTAGATTGTTATTATTATTATTGTTTGAGGCATTAACAATCACCTCTTCTTTGGATGATTTTCCTCCCATTTGTGTAAAAAATTTTTTTTTGTTTTTTAGTTTTTATTATTTTTTCTGTTTGCTTGTCGCTGCAAATTTCTTGCTTTTTCGATGAAATGCTCCCTTTGTTCTTTGTTGGCTAATCCAGCTTACGATTTGCTAGCTCTGTGCTGACCAAAAGGTTAGTAGTGCTATCGATACGCTGGCGACTCACGATGCGTCTGTAGTAACTAAAGTCATTCTGTATAGCTGGGGTCTTCATCTTGTATTCATCGAATTTAAGAACGAATTTAAGAATTTCAGCCAACTGCTTAAATAGAGCTTGGCAAGATCGCCATGTAATGTGGGCCCTACCTCGCCTATAAAATCTATGGAGGATATGGGCTTCCTCAAGCCGATTATGGATGCTGGCTAAAGAGCCGATCTGTTTAGGCAATAAAAAGAAGGCTTATCAGCCGAATGTCTTTCTTTGACTCTCAAATTGAAAGTGAATTTTATTTAACCAAAATTAGGCTATTTATACAAAATAATTTACTTACACACTAAGAACTTAAAGCTATACATATTATTACTAAAACATATATACATTATATTGAACTCTAATTTGGTGGGAAACAAATGACAGAATTGGGCAGCATACTTGCTATGTCATCAAAATCATAACCAATATGCATGCCCCTTTCATAATGCACAAATGTATCCAAATTCATTCAGGCATATTTACTACACAGCATGCAGTGCGTTGAACCTTCATGAATAGGTAGATACACTTGACCATCGTAAAAGTAATCTGAGTCTCAAGTGGCATTAAAAATTTTATTAAATAATTTTCTGGGGTGAATGAAATGCAAGTGCATATTATAAGAAATGGGTTGGCTATAGAAACGTGAAATTTAAATCTATGGCAATGAACTGCAATAAAATATAGTGTAGTGTATGCGCACTACAAATGGATGCTTTTGTCATGTAGGAGTTTTTTGTCTTCCCATTCATCTCTGGATGGAATGGATACCTGGAAGTTTTTACCAAATTGGAAATGCCGAGGGGTGTCAGATGGAGGAGAGTGTCCAACGCTGCTGAGGGTGTGGTTCTCAAAGCCCCGCTAATGCAGAGACATGCAGTGCGTTGGACTCTGCTGAGTTTGTCGTAGTATGTGACTTTCTCTAGTGCAGTCCACCACACTGCAACCCCGTACATAAGTATTGGTCGGATGAAAACCCCATTTGTTTCCTATGAGTTTCTTGCAAAGGAAAAGAGCTGCTGTAGCTTTTTTAACTCTTTCTTGAATATTAGGTTTCCAACTTAATTTTTTGTCCAATATCAGACCAAGATATTTGGCCTCATTGGTAAAAATGGTAATGTAATAGTTAGAAAAGTGAAATTTTACAGTCAAATAAGTTTCCCTTTCCCAAGGGTTTGCCCTTTGAACTGAACATAAAAGTCGGAAAACGAGTGCTTCCCAAAATGTTCACTTGGCTGCATAGCTGTTATTGTAACAAACAAACAAAGTTTTGGAAACAAAATTTTAAGACAAAGTTAAAAATTAAGAACATTTTGAAAATACTGTGAATTTTTAATTTATAACAAATACTCAATATGAAGTGCGTGCTCTCAACAAACTCTTGTGCAGCGTGCGCCACCTTTAAAGTGAGTATGTGACTGCCAAAATCCTGAGAATGGTGACGATAACGATACTATCGCGTTCATACTGTTCTTTTTTTAGTCTTTGGCATTGTCTATAATGCTTAGCTATTGTCTATAATGCTTAGTTATCCCTCAATCAAAAAATTAAACACCGTTTTTTTGGAAACGATATTTTCGCTTGCTGATTACTTATTCTTTATAAAATTACGTTATACATATTAACAGAAATTTAATTATGAAACTTAAAGTTTCTGCTTCATTTTAAAAAATATTCCAGAGATATTTTTAAACTCTAAAGTAGGCCAACTTTAGATTTTAAAATAGGGAGTTAAGAAACAAATTATTGAATAAACAGAAATTTCAGCTTGTTTTCTAATTCTAGAGTTGTAATGAACTCTAAATTTGCTCAACTTGAGCGTTTGTCTTAAGTTAAGCAATAGTGAAAGAAATCGTCCTTAAACATAAACTACTTTTCAACTTTAGATGGATTTCCTTTTTCATACAAGTATATTTTTTTAAAAGATTTTAAAAGTAAAAATTATTAACCAACATTCGAATTACTTGAGGATGAACGTTCAGAATGATCTAAAAAATTTTCAGCATTAGAACAAAGGCATTGAACTACACTAATCTTATGAGGGTAAAGATACAAGGGAGTGCGAGGGTATCCTAGTAGGCCATTGCTCACAAGGCGACCTCAACACAACCTCCGTATCCGAACCCGAAAACCAAACGAACAACACGACAATCGATAGCCTAGCTACGGTAATCCAAAAAAGGACAAAACAACGCAAGACCGGCGCACTCAACGAAGTCGAAATCCGAAGACGTCAACAGCGCAACGCTGCGAGGATTGTTCGACGGTTTGCCAAAAGGTCTCCTGAGTCTCTTACCGCTAAGGAAAGGACAGCGTTTGAAAAATCCAAGCTCCGTCTAGAAACAGCGACGGAAATTCCAGCTGACAAGGCAGTTTCTCAACAAGAAGCGCCACGCTCCTCGAAAAGGACTAGGAATGTCAGCAACTCCCCAACAACCTCCTCGCCACACACAGCAGCGAAGAGAATAAAGACATCTCGGGCTATCGTGAAAGGTCACCAAGTCGCTATAGCTGATTATGGTAAACCCACACGTAGGCTAACCGAAGACGAATGGCAGCTCCTTGAACTAAGGATCCTTGAGGAAGTCAACGAGGCCATCGTTAAGAGTAGGCAAGTGCCACTCTTCGGTAACCTCACGACAACTCATGGTTTCAAGGTGATGAACTGTGAGAATGACGTGACTCTCGAGTGGCTCCGAGAGTTCATCAAAAACACGTCAGCTCCATGGCAAGGCGCCGATCTTCGCCTCATTGATGTGAAACAAATAAAGGAGCTGTGCAGACCGGTAGGAAAACTAGTGGTCAAAGGCCCCACCATCCCCAGCGAACGGCTAGAGAGATACATCCTATCTCTGAATAGTGATCTCCTAAGCCAAGACTGGGAGATTGTCAAAATTGAAAAGACCAAGGAAGGCACCGAGGTGGAAGTCAGGCTGACTCAAAAGTCTATTCCACTTCTCAGGAAAGTAGACTTCAAAGTACGCGTCGGGATAACTCGATGCAAGTTGAGGTTGATTGCCAACAAAAAGAAACAGGTTAGTAAAGCGTTGAACAAGTACTTTATTATATGATGGAATTGAGAATTTTACAAATCAATCTCCAACACAGTAAAGCCGCCAGCGCTAACCTAGTCTACCTCATGGAGAGTAGACAGTACGATGTAGCCCTTATACAGGAACCCTGGGTATCAGGCGGCAAAATTAAGGGACTACACTCGAAGGAACTTCTGCTGTACAAGCCCAACCTTGACAGCCGTAACAGTAATCCCAGAACATGCATTGTAGCAAGGAAACAGTCTAATCTTTTTCTTCTCACTACTTACAGCAACATTGACCAAACAGCGGTAAAACTGGAGCGAGAAGGGCTCCCAACGCTCATTCTCTCATCCACTTACATGCCGTACGACGGTACGGAAGGACCACCAGCTGATATCACTAATCTATTGATATCCTATGCAAGTAAGAACAAGTTTAACGTAGTCGTAGGGTGCGACTCTAACTCACATCATGTGCAGTGGGGAAGCACCGATACTAACACAAGGGGCGAGTCCCTTTTTGAATATATTATTGAAAACAACCTTATAGTAGCTAACAGAGGTAACACTCCCACCTTTGTTACAAAAACCCGTAAGGAGGTGCTCGATATCACCATAACAAGCAACTCAGTTACTTGTCAGGTAGAGCAATGGAGGGTACTAGACGACGCATCTTTCTCAGATCATCGTCTAATCGAATTCTGTATCCCTGATACTAAGCGGGAAAACAAACCTTTTAGAAATAATAGACGTACTGATTGGCACGTCTTCAACAACGAAATTATTAAGAACATAGGTCAGCTTAGTACCGACACTAATCTTAATTCAGACAGCTTAGATGAATTAACTGTGGAATTCACAGAAATTATGCGGAACGCCTTTGACAAAAGCTGTCCACTCATTACAGCGGCGAAGAAAAACAATAAACCGTCCTGGTGGACTACTGAGCTCAGTAATATTAGGAAAGAAACAAGGAAACTTTTTAATAGGGCTAAACGCACTAGACTAGATAGCGACTGGGAATGTTATAAAACCAGTCAACGAAAATTCAAAATTGAAACTCAAAGGGCGAAACGAAGCTCATGGAGAAACTTCTGTAGTAGCATCGAGTGTACTAACCATTCAGCAAGACTAAGGAAGATACTCTCCAAAGTAAACACACCCATAGGCTCCCTAAAAGGACCTAATGATCAATGGACAGAGTCCTGTCAAGAAAGCCTAAAACTCCTGGTTCAAACACACTTCCCAGGATGTAGCGCAGATCTAGTAAACGAGCCGATATACACCATATACTCGGTACCTGAAATTCCTAGGGAATTGATAACAAAAGAAAAGTTAATCTGGGCTATTAACTCATTCTCTCCTTACAAATCCCCAGGCCTAGATGGCATCTTCCCCTTGATGCTGCAAAAAAGCAGTGATATCATCACTCCACATCTGATAAACATATTTCTTAACAGTCTTAAGTTAGGATATGTCCCGAAGGCTTGGCGTGAAGTTAAAGTCGTCTTCATACCAAAAGCTGGCAAGCCCAGTCACACAGAACCAAAAGACTTCAGACCTATCAGTCTAACCTCTTTCGCACTAAAAACACTTGAGAGATTGATTGATATGCACATTCGTAGCAACTTAAAGCCAGAATCTTTATCACCATTTCAGCACGCCTATACAAAAGGCAGAAGTGTAGAAACAGCCCTACACTGTGCAGTTAGAACAATAGAGAAATCGCTCGCGGTGAAAGAATACACCCTTGCCTCTTTTCTTGATATCGAAGGAGCATTCAACAATGTCCACAACAGTGCCATAGAAAAAGCTCTCACTGATCTTAAAATAGAACCTACACTTATAAAATGGATTACGTGTATGTTGAAAAGCAGACAAATCCATTGCGTACTAGGTAGCTCTGATATAAAGATGTATACATCTAGAGGGACTCCACAAGGCGGAATCCTCTCACCCCTCCTCTGGACTTTGGTGATGAATGAAATTCTCATCAAACTCAAAAACAGCGGTGTCAGAATTATAGCTTATGCCGACGACTTAGCGCTTCTAGCGACGGGTAAATACCTGACCACGGTAAGCGAACAACTAGAAGGCGCATTAACTTTGGTCAATAACTGGACCAAGAAATGCGGTCTGAAGGTTAACCCCCTGAAAACAGAACTGGTACTTTTCACCAACAGAAGGAAAATACCTTCTTTTGAGATACCAAAAATTGACAACACCCCACTTATAGTTTCAGAAAAAGCAAGATACCTCGGAGTTATCTTGGACAAGAAACTCAACTGGGGTCTAAACATACAGGAAAGATACAAGAAAGCCATGATTGCACTCTACTCGTGTAACAGGATTCTGGGAAGAAACTGGGGACCAAGTCCAAAGATAATCATGTGGATGTACACAGCCATTGTTAGACCCATCCTAACTTATGGCAGTTTGGTTTGGTGGCAAGCTCTGGAGATATCCAGGAACTTAAAAACCCTTACCAAAGTACAAAGAATGGCATGCATTAGCGCTACGGGGGTGATGAGGACTACCCCAACTGCGGGTCTCGAAGCGATCCTAAATCTCACCCCCATAGACTTATTTGCGCAAGAATCAGCAGCAAACAGCGCTCTCCGACTTAGTCAGACCGATATTTGGAGATCTAGTCAACACGGTCATACCACGATCCTTAGGAAATACGTTGGCAATAACGTTCGTACCGATTACATGACCCCTTATCTAGACTTCAATAAAAACTTCACTACCAACTTCCCTAATAGAGAGGACTGGGAAAACAGTGTACCCTACACTAACGAATCGAATCTTACCATCTTCACCGATGGTTCGAAAATGACTACTGGGGTAGGGGCAGGTTTCTACTCAGAAAATCTTAGCCTTGCCAGTTCATTCAGACTTCCTGACCATAGCAGCGTCTTCCAAGCTGAGATCTTGGCAGTGAAAAACGCTGCTAATCAAATATCCATGATGGCGATACCACACGCTGATATCACCTTTTTCATTGATAGCCAAGCAGCAATAAAAGCGATCTCTGCCACGCAAATCAAGTCAAAGCTTGTTTCTTGCTGCCGCGAAGAGCTAAGGGTTCTTGGTATGCAGCACAACGTAAGACTCTGCTGGGTTCCCGGTCACAGTGGTGTGCCAGGAAATGAAAAAGCGGATGAGCTTGCAAGAGAAGGCTCGGTACTTGATCCCTCTCTCATAGACCACAACATCAGAATCCCTCAATGCGAACTAAAGAGAAACATTAGTAATAATATCATTCAAAAAGCAAATGATAGATACAACCTATTAGAAACCTGCGGTAACACCAGGAAACTCTGGCCTCATTATGACAAGGAAAAATCCAAAAAGATTTTACTTCTCAAAAAACCGTCCCTAAAATCCCTCATAAGTGTGATAACGGGACACAACCTACTTGGCTACCACAAAAAGAAGATGGGGCTTAGTACGGACGACATATGCAGAGGCTGCGGCGATGAGGATGAGCACGAAAACACGGCTCATTTTCTATGCCACTGTCGAGCACTCTGCCGTACCAGATCAAAATTCTTAGGCAACTATTTCTTCAATGAACTAGAAGAACTATCTGAACTCCCAGGCAATCGCCTATTGAACTTTATCAAGTCCACCAAATGGCTCGATCAACCATAGAATTCATAGGTTACAACACTTCAGGGTATCACAATGGATCTACATTGATCTAAGTGTGACAGTAACAAAATCAACTGTCAGCCCATATAACCTAACCTAACCTAACACTAATCTTACACATAAAAAAGCTAAATGTATTGTTTTATTTTACGAACAAAATGTGATATTAACTTCTTTACATTTTACAAAGTTAAAATGATGTGGGAAAAGAATTTAAAAAAAATGAAACTGTCACTTTTTTTAATAAAAACTGAAAACAGTACAAAACTTTTAAAAATTTGTACAAATTGATTTTTGACGCAAATACCTTGAGAAAAAAGGATGATATAGACTTTAAAGTTTGAAAAAAAAAAATCTCAAAGTTAAGAGTTATTTGTGATAGGAACTATGTATGTATGTATATGGAAAGTTTTGGATTAGTAAAAATTTCGAAGTCGAGATTTTAATCAAACCTGGCATGGTCAAAAAAGTAGATTTCTCGATTCCGTCCGTCTGTCTTTCTGTCCTCGCCCCTACAGCCCAAACCATTCGGTCGATGGACTTCAAATTTGGAAATCAAGGTTTGGAGCCGGTTCGCGTTAGGAGTTTTTTCATTTTTTCTTAGACTAAAAATAACAGTAGTCCCCATGTAATTTTTTGGCCAAAAATAAAAAAATCTAATTTTCTCAAAAACAAAGTGAGAGATTTTTATTAATCATTGACGTCACCTTGAGTTCTTCCGATTAGGTCAATGTCATCAGCATATAGTAAGCTAATAATTGGAGAGACATTTGAAAAATAGTGCCTCTAGTGTTGACGTGGGAGCTCTGTACTATTCTTTCAAGTACGATGTTAAAAAAATCGCATGACAGCGCATCACCTTGTATTTTTTTGATGTGAATATTTGATCGACTGTGGACTTTCTTGGTCTAAAACCACACTAATAACCTATCAGGTTGTTGACGATGGGCTTTAGACGTTCACATATTACGGCAGAGAAGATTTTGTAAGCGATGTTAAGTAGACTGATGCCTATATATTTGAAAGCCGCATATATACCATGAAGTATGGAATATGACATCATTCATTCATATGTGTCGTCTAGGCCCGCTTCGGTTTCTTACGGGGGCACGGATCCGAATGGTCCAATTTTCAATGACTCTTCCGCATAGATCCGGCTAAATTTGACCGATGGCCTGTCTTATGGT
Source organism: Eupeodes latifasciatus (assembly GCA_920104205.1). Lineage (NCBI taxonomy): Eukaryota > Metazoa > Arthropoda > Insecta > Diptera > Syrphidae > Eupeodes > Eupeodes latifasciatus. The sequence continues at coordinate 128,002,402 of OV049926.1, read as the reverse complement.
CACCTTTAGGGCATCGGTCGATTGTGATTTGTTTTGCATATACCTGTGACTTCAAGAAACCTCACAGAAAAAAGTCTAGTGCCATACTGCTGAAACCACATGTCGTCTAGGTCCATATGGTTCAATTTGAGCCTTAAGAAATTACGTTATTATCGTTAGTAGCGCCGGCCCAAAATCCACACCAAACGGTAACTTTTTGTGGACCCATTATCACCTGGTGAACCTCGCGTGGGTTGGTGTCGTCCCATATAAGGCAATTTTGCTTGTTAACACATCCATTCATGCAAAAATGCGTCTCCCCACTTTTTTCTGTCAAAATTGGGGTCCTCTTCTAAAAGATTCTAAGCCCATTCAGCGAGCAAATGGCGTTGTCTATGGTCATGAACTTCGAGTTCCTGGATTAATTGGATTTTGTACGGATGTAGGTCCAAGTCCCGACACAAAATTCACCAAATTGAAGTCTGTGAAAGGCCGAGTTCTTGTGCACGGCGGGGAATAGTTTCGGGTTCTACTGTACACTTTCACGGACCGCGGCGATGCTCTCGGCCGATCTTGCGTTCCTTGAACGTACGGGTGTTTTATCATTTGAACGTGCTGTTCAATCGTGTTACTTGCCATGATGATTTGGCATAAACATCTGAATAATAAACAAAAGATTTGACAGATTTCACCAAAACAAAATGGCCGCCACGGGGCGCCAAAAACTACCCGCGCCAATTGAAAAACCCTTTACTTTAAGTGCACCCTATATTTTGAAAAAGAAAAAAACAAGTTTTTTCTATCTTCAAATATGTTCTTTTAGCTAAAGCCATTTTAAGTGGTGATTTAGAAGTTGGTCTTCTAAACCTAATTTCACGCCTGAGACAACATTTAAAAAAAAAGTATATCCTCAGAATTATTATTATTCATGCGTTAATTCACTCTTAAAAGTATACAATTTTTTTTTTTATTATTTTTACATTTTTATTCAATACGTTTGATGAGTATAAGCCTCCCCCTTCGTCTTCCACAATTGTCGGTCTAAAGCTTCTCTCCAATAGTTTGGCAAAAATGCTGTATTTCGTCTCTCCACCTTTTGAGTTGACTTCCTACATTTCTTTTCTTGTCTCGCGGGGTCCACTCTGTTGTTATTTTGGTCCATCGATCATCTGAGGTTCGGAATATGTGTCCAGCCCAATCCCATTTAAGTCTTCTTGTTCTTTGAAGAACATCTTCAAATTTCGTTTGGTTTCTTATGTTTTCGTGGTTAATCCGTTGGGATAACCTCACTTTAAGAATCGATCTTTCCATCGCTCTTTGGCAAGATTGGAGTTTATTTTCGAGGGCTTTCGTAGATTGCCATGTTTGGCAACCATATGTAAAGACATGAAGAACCGTCGAGTCGAAAACACATTTTCTTGTTTGGGTTGACGTATTAAGATCCAGCAGATTCTTCACATTCCAAAATTGTCTCCAAGCGCTTGCTATTCTATGGTTAACATTTTTAACGTCTTTATCGATGAATGATATAGTTTGACCCAAATAATTGTAGTCTTCTACGTAGTCTAAAGCGATATCATCAATTTTTATTATGGAATGGTTGCCATTTGACATTATTTTGGTTTTTTGTCGATTAGTGGATAAACCGACTTTTTTGCATTCTATACAAAGCTCGATTAGCATAGTTTGTAATTCATGTTTTGACGTGGCGATTAAAACAATATCATCTGCAAATCTAAGATTTGATAGAAATCTACCGTTTATATTCATTTCGCAAATACTTTATAAACGCAAGATATTATACTAATGTGCCTATAGTTGTTTATGTCGTCCGTCCGTCTTGCCTTTTTTGTGGATGAGGATTATTTCGGATTTCTTCCATTGTTCTGGGATTTCCTCGGTGACCAAAACCTGATTGAAAATATCTTTCAACCAGTTGGCCAATGAACATTTTGCGTATTTTAAATACTCTGCAGCAATTCCATCACTTCCATTGCATTTCTCGTTTTTTAAGCTTTGAATCGCATTCTCGACTTCGCTTTTAAGAAAAATTGGAAACTGTTGCTCTTCTTGCCAATCAGTGCTTGTGTCAGCATTTAAAAGTGAATGAGAGTCAGAATTGTTTAGTTGGGTTTTGTACAAATTGCTGTAGAAGTTTGTTGCTATGTTGTTGATATCTTTTCTGTTATGAGTCTTGCTAGCATTTTTGGATAAGGCAACGATCCATTCTTTATTAGTTTTTAATGAAGCATTTGCTTTTTTAATTGATTTTGTTTTTTCAATTATATTTTGTAAAAAGTTGTCGTTAAAAGTTTGGATGTCTTCTTGTGATTTTTTCTTAATTTTTTTCCTAAGATTTGCAAGATTATGTTTTTCGGATCGATTAAAACTGACCTTTAGGCGTAGACTCTCACGTTCTTCAATAAGCTTTAATGTTTCGTTTGAGAGTTTTTGCGGTTTCATTGCTGATGCTGTCAGAATGTGTCTATCTGCAGATTGCTTGATTGTTCGTTCTAAGATGTTATATTGGTTTTGAAATGGCTCATGTCTAGATGCAAGTATTTGGTATCTTTGTTGTAGATCAATATTGTAATCCCTTATGGCTTCATCGGTGAGGGTCTTTGATACATTCTTCTTTGTTGTTATGTGGAGTTGTCTGTTGTTGTGAATAATTCTCAGTTTGGCTCGTACTAGTCGGTGATCCGAATCAAACTCGAAATTATTCAAAACGCTTACATCTTCTAAAACAGATCGTTTATTTGATAGGATATAATCGTATTGGTTTTTGTAGTTCCTGTCTGGCGATATCCAAGTCCACTGGTTTTGTGGTTTCTTTTAAAACAAGGAGTTGCCCACCACTAGCTTGTTTTGCCAAATGTGCTGGATGAGGCGGCTTCCTCTTGCGTTTCTGTCTCCACATCCAAATTCACCCATAATTGGTTCTTCTCCTCTCTCCCTTAATCCAATTTTTGCATTAAAGTCGCCAATTGTTAAGAGAATTTCAGATTTGAGATGTATTGTTGCTCTTTCAAGTGTATCATAAAAAGTATCTATTTCTTCCTCTGTTGCCTTCTTAGTTGGTGCATATACTTGAATAATGGATATACTACATTTGTCAATTTTGAATCTTACACCTATCACTCTGTCGCTTAATCCTTTTATTTCTAGAATGTTCGTTTTTAGTTTTTTGTTTATCATGATTCCAACGCCAAAGGATCCTTTTTTGGTACCGAAATATGCAAAAATGTTGCCGTTGTCTAGTTCTCTAATGCTTTCTCCATGTCTTCTTACTTCAGCTAGACCTATAACATCCCAGTTTATCTTTAAGAGGGCATTTTTGAGTTCTATACATTTTTCTTCGGATAGTAAAGTTCTAGTGTTAAGCGTTGCAATATGTAATTGCTTGATTCTGTTTGAGTTTAAATTATTGTTTATATTATTTTTGATATAATGTGGTTGATTTTTGTATTCATTAGAAGGGGCTTTTGGACATGTACCTCCACGGTGGCCAACCGGGTTGGAGGCATATATCCTCAGAATATGACATTGCAAATATAAATAATTCTGGGATTCGGTTTTACGATTTTCAACCAAAAAATATCTAAGTTTTGAAGTCAAAAGACTCCCCAACTCTTAATGTATGTTAATATCTTCCAAATAGCAAACAATTTTTCTTTAAATTGGGCACCAATTTTCTTGTAAAATTACAATTTTCAAAAAATACCATCCATAAAAATATAGCCTACAAATGAGTGTTGTGAGATAAACCCGAACAAACAAAGCATTTTGTTTTTTATTTATTACATGTGGGTCCCAAGTGTTCTTTAAACATAAACCAGGCTAGTTTGTGTAGGTTCTTTCAGAGAACTAATTTATTCTCTAAATGAGTTGATCCTTTTGAGTTCTAAACAACATATAAAGTCCATTCTATCTGGATATTAAAAAATAATAAATACACATACAATAATGTGTACCCCCCTTTCTATCCATCTCAATAATAAAAAAAAAACTCTTTCAACTATACTAAACAGAAACTCTTATGCAAATGATATTTTAATAAACGTGTTGACCTTTACGATGCAGCAAAAAAATATAAAGTAAAAAAGTTTCAACCAAAAGCATCACGTTTATTTTTCTATAGATATAAAAAAATACAAAAGTAAAAAGAAGATTTTTCTTTCTTAGGAGGTAATGATGGTTCTTTAACTTTCGTTGCACGTTTTGGTAAAGTCTTAAATGTACATATATCGATTGCATTTTCTCTTTAAAAAATGGTTTGCATTCAAAATATATCTTCGTACATATTTATGCTTTGCTCAAACGTGAAGGAAATAAATCCTTATCATTTGGAAATCGCTTTGAAACGTGATTGTTTTAGTAAAAAAAAATTAAATTTAAAATTATGAAACACTATTAAGTGGCAAATTTTAGTGTACAAAGTTTTGCAAACAAAAATGTGATACAATTTTATAGTGGGTATAAAAGTTCGAAAACTATTGAATCTATATCTCTTTGGTCTGTCAGTATAAATGTATTTAATTATACACCGAGATAATAAAACACACATTTATAAAAATGCATGGATATATCATCCTTCAGCTTTAAGGTTTTCAATTCGTATGTATTTGAAGCAAATCCATTCATTGTAGCAATATCGAATTAAAAGTATTAAATATTAAAATGCGCTAATTAATCATAAAATCTGTCAAAATGCTTAACTTATTAAATTTTTATCTGCCATTTTTGTGTTAAATCATTGAAGTTCAATATTTACGATTAGTATAGAAGGAAGACTAAATACGAAAGCAATATGCATCGTGCTTCCAATTTTCAAAAAATAATGCAAGCTTGGTGGCCAAGTTAAGTGTGTTTACAGAAATTTTGGATTTTCCAATAAATTAAATCCACATTTTAAACCTACACTCATTTGTAATGCTTGTACCTGTCCTTTCAATTTGAACAAAATCAAGTTTGTTCGAAATTTTTATATTACTTTAAAATCATGTTTCCCGGTGACCACGCTCAATGCAATTTGAAGCGAAACGTTCGGGGTGAGTACTTAATTGAACTCGCTTAGAATTTAATATTTATAACGCGGCTTTTTCGAGTATTTAAAAATGTGTCATGAAAACAACCGCGGAAACCTTAAAAGTAATATTATTTCAAAATGCCTATCAATGCTATTTTGTATTTAAAATACCATCGTTCCTTACTGGATGGAGCGCATCCGAAATGTCTAATTTTCCACGTCTCTCTAGCTTAAATTAGCTTTAATTAACCCTTGAAGAAAAAGTCTAACGGAGAAAACTCAAAAACGATCTTGGTGGCCAGATAACCTTCTTGTGTAATAATCAGACCATTCGCTCCTTTCCACCAATATGGCCGATCAGAACGAGAAAGCCTTCCAAAAACAATTTGGTATCAACCTAAACCGTAAGAACAAGCCTGGCTTGGCCAAGAAGAAGTCTCTTCGCCGCTGCCGAGAAGTTGGCTTGGGTTTCAAGACACCACATGAGGTGGAAATGGAATCTACATTGACAAGAAATGCCCATTCACCGGCAACGTAAGCATCCGCGGACGTATCCTGACCGGAGTTGTCCGTAAATGCAAAATGCAAAGGATCATCGTTATTCGTAGGGATTACCTCCACTTTGTACGAAGATACAGTCGTTTTGACAAGCGTCATAGGAACATGAGTGTTCACTGTTCACCAGATTTCAGAGATGTTGAAGCCGGAGATATTGTTACCATTGGTGGATGCCGCCCATTGTCAAAGACTGTCCGCTTCAAAGTTCTTAAATGCTCAAAGGGACAAGGCGCCCAGAAGTGCTTGAACAAATTTTAAAAAACCTAACAACTTTTTCAATTAATAAAAAGAAAAACTTTTTTTTATGCCCTAGAGTCGACCGTTTAGAGTTTTCATTTTGGTATTGGTCTCCATATCATCGGATCGATTTAAAAAAATCTGGTAATTATCGACCTATTATTTGCAAATGTTTACACCACAAAGTGACTCTTTCTGGATGCATTGGACGCTTCTGGAACTGATATGGATTTACCGTGCAAATTTTTTTACTGACAATTTTCTTTACTGACGTACAAATTTTACAAAACAGAGGGACCTACATAATTGCTGAACAAGATTCTTAAACTGTTCCATAGCCCATTCAGCTAACACATGTGTCTTAACCTTCTTTTCCGGGGCAAGTGCAAATGGCCGAGTTAGACCTATTGCACACAACAAGGTTTCGTCCCTAAAATCCATAACGTAAGCTAATAGTAAACTAATAAAACCAACTCAATATTTGACATTGGAAAGACATTAATTTGTCCAGTAGTGTAGATTTTAAACATCTGTCTCAACGGATGTACTATATGGCGACCCTATAGTCTTATAAAATCTCGCGTCATAAGTTATTGACAGCCGAAAGTAGTGAAAACCGCATGATTATCTCCGTTTCTATAGGTTGACAATTTTGGTAAAGGTGTTAATACTTATAGAAATGGAGATAATCACGACAAAGACGTTTTCGCGAATTTTGGCGACGACGACGCACGCTCCGGCACGAGCACAATGGTTAGAACACCAAAAGAAAGGCATACAAATTCTCAATATCTCTCAATCCAAGTTGGAATTTTAATACTGTCTAAGAGGCTTAAGTAAGTTGCAGGAGCACCATCCAAGATATGGAAGTTATACTCAAGCTTTAGACGTACATAATTCTTGCAGATAAGAGCCAGATCAGAGGGGGAGAAAAACTTCTTGCCTCGTCTTGGAAAACCCAAGCATCTTTCGGAATTTTTGACAACATCCCGTATGTGATCGTTCCACAAAAGATGGTTGGTGATACCGAGAACATCGAGATGTTAAGTCTCATTGATACAAGTGCCATCTATAGATAATGGCATGGGGGTATATCTCGCTTTAACGATACAAGACAGCATTTTGATTTCGAAACATTAAATTCTATGCGGTTTTTATTCCCCATAATGAGCTTATCATATTTTGTCCCTCTTCTTCTAATAGCTAAGTACTATTCTCAGCGAAACAATTAAATGGATTAGAAATTGCATTAATAAAATTAAGAAAGAGTGTTGGAGACAAAACAAAGCCCTGGGGCACACCAGATTTTATTTTATGGTCTTCAGATCCGAAACTATTTGTATTGAATGGCTCGAAAGGTAATTTCTTATCCAAAGATATAGGGTTTCATCTAAACCGAAGGCACGCATGTTCAATAAAAGAGCCTGATGTTAAACCATATCAAATTCTTTTGAAATATCAGGTGCAATAATATTATTTTCTCCAAACCGATGTAAAGATTTGCTCAACTGTTTAGTAAGATGAACCATGAGATCACCAGCGGAACTACTCGTATTGCTGAAAAATCCGTACTGCCGGTCATTAAAAATCTTTTGATCTTCGATATATTTCTGGAGCTGATAAATTATCAGCGTTTTCATGACTTTGGAAAGAAGGTACGTTAATGCAATCGGTCGATAATTAGAGGAGGAGGACGATTCGCCTCTTTAGGTATATTCTGGAAAAATTGTGTTTTCAATCTACTCGGAACTAGACCTGAGAAGTATGATAGATGAAAAAGCTTACGCAGTGGTTTTGCCAGCGTTGAAGAACACCTCTTCAGAACAATAGCAAGTACGTATACCAACCATATATATTAGATAGTGCTACTGCCCAAGCTATCCTGTTTTACTGTGCGCAGGTATGGGAGTACAGAAGTATGCGCAAGTTGAAAGCCTATTACTCTTTTTCTTAAGAAAAATATTCTTTTTGCCGATAAACGCACCAAATATATGTATTATTTGGAAACTGGTCTTCCGTCACTGTTTATTTCAACGCTTAAGCTGAATGCTGACTACATTGTGAGAGTGCTAAAAATGGAAGAGCATAGTCTACCGAGAAAGATAATGGAGTATCCGATTCAAACAAATAAGCTGGATGTAAGAGATTGGAACTTGTTAGCCGAGGACTGTGGCTTGACCCTGAATTGGAGTATGATTTTCAATTCAATTGAAGAAGATTCCTTACCAAAGTAATATCCGTCACTGATGAGAATGAAAGGTATGCGGATATTGAAAAAGCTCGCTCATCAATGGAAATCCAATATTATTCAAAGTGCGTGTTTAATCTCAACGACAGAAACTATTTCACCAGCGAATAAAACAATTATATCATTGGATCCATATTTAAGATAAGAAGAGAACTGATCAGACTTAACTTAAGTCCCCATCGTAACGGGTTAGTGATCGTTGCGCACTCTGTTATCAGCATGAGAGAGAAGATGTATTACATTTCGTAAGCGTTTGTCCAATGCTGACGGAGATAAGGCGTGTTCACCTTGAAAAAAGCTTTCTGCAAATTGAAGGGGTGTGAACTGGATGCGCCTTTATGAATTCTACAAAGAAGCGATAAAATACAGAGCCCGAATCATGAATGAACATTTTTGATCCAAACAATTATCAGGCAAAAGAATCCGTTCACTGAATAAATTTTGTTTTTATTTTATTTTGACTAATATAAAAGTTCCTAAAATTAAAAAAAAAAAATATTAATTTGTCTATTTTTATTAAACTAATCTAAAAGGCCTTTATCCATTACAATTTGTTACTTATCGTCTTTTAAAATAAAAATTTAAAAGAATAGTAATAATTATGTTTTAATATGTTAAATTACTTTATTACTATATCTAAACAAGAATGCCCCTCAGGCAGACGACGACGATGGACCTTTAGAAGAATCATTTTTCACTCACTTCGAAGTTGAATTTATTCAAGCTTCAGGGAAAAGACCAAGTAAATACATTTTCAAAAGCCAAAACAAATAAAAACGTTTTTGTTTTTTAAATGTTGGCTTCTTATTCACATAGGAAGTTTAATAAATTAATCTCTAAGTTTGAGCTTCTACTTTTAAGTATCGTTTGCCTTTTCTGTGTATTTTTTATTATTAATTAAATTGAGCAATCAATTGTGAAAATAAAAATACACACACGAAAAATAACAAAAATTTCAATTTCCCCATAAACTCGTTCGATTCAATTTCAGATCCTGATGCTGACCGACCAAAAAGTAGGTGACTAGTTTTGCTTTTTTGTTGTCTGTTTTAATGTTTTTATGTTTTCGTATCAGCATTTTACTTGAAAAGTCAGCTGCTGGTAAAATCTGTCCAAACACTGCACTGTCGCCACTTGGTTGGCTTTGGGCTTGGCTTATACGGAATGAATTTTTCCTGAATTGAATGTGGGTATATAGGATTGGGAATGTAACCCGTTGTACACATTGTACAGAATCACACCGGAAATAGGATATCGCTATAGCATCGGAGTTTTCAATGGGGTTTTTCGCTTGTAGGTTTTATAATTTAAACTCTACAGCTACTACAGCTTAAAAGGATCAAAGTGACAGAATCGGCTATAAATTATGTATTTTGTTGAAACAAAACTCCATTCGTTTTGGTTCAATGCCAAATTGAATGGAATTTATTAGTCGTATACGACGACGACGACGACGGATACAAAATTCTAATCATGTTATAGTATTATTTTGTAAACAAATAAATGTTTGTGTTGTTTTCCTTAAAAATAAGGAATGTGTGTCAAAATAAAGCTTTTTTGTTGTGTGGTCACTGTTGGTGGTAACGATGAAAAACTAATGCCACAGATTAAATTGTATGAAGGCTATTTGACTTACATATGCACATTAAATTTGTAAAAAAAATTAGCTGAGTTCAAATTGTATAATAGAATTTCAAATAAGTTAGCCATACATATACAAATTTGACAAAGTTATATTAACTAAATATTAAGGTGAAAAAATATTGGCTGATAATAAAGGATTAATAGATTGACATTTATTGGCAAGTTTAAAGAGGCTGGTTTGAGTTTGAGTACAACTTTTGAAAAAAATTGCATGATATTAAATATTGATCGTTTCTTTATTACTTTTTTCTTGCTAAATTAAGCTTTTTTAAATGAGATATTATTTTGGGACTTAAGTCGGAAAAATCACAATTAAAAAAAAAGAGCCTGGGATGCGACCCACACTGATAACTTCCCATCCTATCTGTCAATTTGTCTTGCTTAAAAGGTTTGTAGGTTTTCGTGTTTTGTTAAAAAAGTTATCAGTTGAACTATTCTTAAAAATTTCAAAATTACCAACAATATTTTGCATATAATGATATAGTTTGATTTCAAAATCAATTTTTTTAAACGAGATTTTTAGTCGAAAAACAATTTTTACCAATTTTAGTAGCATTTCTTAAAAGTTTTTATTTCTTATAGAAACAAATACAAATTGGATGAATGAAATTAATTTGAAGCCAATATTTTCTATTATAAACGAGTTTTATTTTTAGTAGATTTTAGTTAAAAAAAAAAACTGTTGGATTTTTATAGAAAACAAATTCTGAACGTCGAAAACAATATTTTCTGTGAGATAAAATTAGTTTGAAGCCATAAGTTTTAATTTTTGAAAAGATATTTGAGTCGAAAGTAAATGTTTACTAAGTTTTAGTACTGTTTTTTTTTAGCTTTTATTTTTTTTTTGTAAAAGCTGTCACATCGATTTTTCTCAAAAATTTACTGAATATTGAAAACAGTATTTTTATAAGACAAAATTAGTTTTAAGCCATAATCTCAAATTTTTGAAGAGATATTTAAGCCGAAAATCAATTTTTACCAACTTTTTTCATTTTTTTAGCTTTATTATTTTTTGTTAAAAAAAATGTCAATTCGATTTTTCTCAAAATTTTACGGAATTTTGAAAGCAATATTTCTTATAAGATAAAATTAGTTTGAAGAAATAATCTGAAATTTTTGAAAAGATAGTTGGGTAAAAAATAATTTTTTACTTTTAACTGTTAGGTTTTTATTTTTTGTAAAAAAAACTGTCAGTTCGATTTTTCTCAAAATTTTACCGAATGTTTATTTTGTATACAAAAAAATAATTTTTGAAGCCAAATCTTACATTTTTGAAAAGATTTTTGAGTCGAAAACCATTTCTTACGAACTTTTAGTAGATAAGTATTTTTTTAGGTTTTGTTTTTTTGTGAAAAAAACGTCAATTCTATTTTTCCCAAAATTTTACGGAATATGGAAAACAATATTTCTTATAAGACAACATTTTTTTGAAGCCATAAAAAAATCAATTTTTACCAACTTTTAGTAATGCTTTTTCAGGTTTTAATTTTTTATAAAAAACTGTCAATTTCTCAACATTTTACTAGATGTAAAAAACGTTATTTTTTATTGCACAAAATTATTTTGCAGATTAAATCATTTTTTATCGTAAAATATTCGAGGTGACAAATATTTTTTTTCAGTTTTTTTGATTTATAAAAAAACCGCTAATTGGATTTTTTACCAAAAATATATTTGTTTGGTATCACGTTACAATATAATATAATATAAAATTTAATTCAAGTCGCTAGCGTAATTGGTTCGTGCGATATTTTGGGTAAACCAAAATTTTCACCTTCTTTGTAAAATACTACTGTAAAAAAACTGCCCACTCAATTGTTTTGAGAGTCCTTTCTGCATTATTATCTAAATAAATTATTTGAAGTCGATATCTCTACTGGTTCTTAAGCTTCGGAAGACGAAAAAATCGTCACGAGCGTACGGACGTACGTACACACGCACGCACGCACAGACATCTCTCTAAAAATCTTTTATTTCGATTCTAGGGATCTTGAAACGTCGAAAAATGTCAACATTTTTAATTCGACAAATCGGACCGATTACAATAACTTTCTATGGGAAGTTAAAAAGTACGTATATGCCAAAGTGTACCAAGGCAAATTTATGGAATGTCTACTTCACTAAACTACTAAATTACTAAAAAGATGAAAATAAGTTACATAAAATTGAAAAACCTCTGCACCATTTAATTAAATATTTTTGAGTATTAGAACTTTTTCACAATTTCGGGATTATTCGAGTAAAACTTAATCATAAGTAAGGTTTTCTAACTATTCATTTTGAATAGCTACATAACTGTTTGAGAAGATGTCATCTTTTGACATATGACATGGAAAAAGTAATCCATTATTAAAAATGGTAGATATAGAAACCTTTAAAATTTTTAAATTCATTACAAAAATGATAAGCATTTTGAAGTCACAGTTCCCATAACAAAAGCACTTTTAGGTCATCTTTAAGTACTGGCCGGAAGAAATAAAACTTATGTGAAAATTTGATCTGTTAAAAGAAGTTACTGATGATGTAAGGAATCGAAACCGTGTGCTCAAGAACAACTAAGAATATTGCTCTATCCGGTAGTGTTGATGAAAACCTATACACGGTTGATCTTTGGAATTAGGCATATCACAAATGACATTACACCATATTTTGCATAAAGACTTGATTTCAAAATAACTTAGTGTGTGTCTTTAAGCTTTTAAAGTTCAATTAACATAAGGGTTCAAGTTACTCGATCACTAGTAACTTCGTATCTTCTATGATTGGGTTCTTAAAATACGCCAAATGATCCAGATTTTCATTAAACTATCATCTTCCGCGATAAGGCCCATTTTCACCACGGGGGCTACCTTAATAAGCAGAACTGTTTGGAGGTCGTAATTTCCAAAAAAGATTGTTGAAAGGTCTCTCCATCCTCAACGTGTCGCAGTTTGGTTCGGTTTTTGTTCTGGCGGTATGATTGGACCTTACCGATTGGAAAATGAGGAAATGTTTCGGTGAATGGATGACTCTATCGAACTATGATTAATAACTGTGTAAGGCTACAATTGTATACTAACGTGGACTAAGATTGCACAATTCACTCATAAGCAACGAAAATAATTGAAGTTTTACAAAAATAGTTTCCTGACCGTGATGCAACTCGATCACATTCGGACAACGAGATCTCATGATTTTACACCACGTAAAACATAAGAACTATGCCAATGCTTAATAAACTATTAAAGACTTTAAAAATGAAATTCTTGAAGATATCGAGGACCTACAGCAACAAGTGTACGAATTAGTTATGCGAATTTTTTTTCATGGAAAGAATATGGTGCTGAAAAATTTGAAAAATTGAAAAGTGGCAACACTTTTTTATGAAATCTTCTAAATAATAGAGAAATAAAACTCTAGGTTTAACCTTTTACTTTATCCGTTTAATAAAAGTTATAAGTGAAACAACCCAATTCAAATATCATTTGGTCAAACATATTAAAGTAACCTTCATCAGATGGCTGCTATCCATCATGTAGCATTCACAAGAACATTAACCCCATCATCCCAAAATATGTTCAACTCTCCATTTACCTAAAATTTAACCTCATTAAATTATTAAATATTATTCCCATTTGAACTTATCCAAACTTGTTCGTACGTTATATAGAACGCATATAACAGGAAGTATAACATTGATGGATCATCTGTAGCTCCTAATTAGCCTTCAAGCTTTCATATATTGCCATAAGTGTGTGTATGTGTATAAGAGCCAAAATATTGTTAGACCCATTTGAATACACATATTAATCAGTAAACAAGAAATCTCATATCAAAATGATTGATGATAAAAATGTCTCCTTTTCACACAACATTTTATCCCTATCCATAAATTCATATATGTCATACCATATACGATATACCAAAACCACAATTTCTCTATTGACGATGACGACAACTAAGATAGACAGACAGACAAAAAGTACTGTATGCGATGAACTTGTCGACTTAATTGGTTTAATCAACATTAAAGAGGGATAATAATAATCTTTCCATGTTCTAATCCATCGTATAAATCAAAATGTGTCAATTATTCAACTCAACATCGACGAAATCAATATATCTACTACCATTCAAAACAGCCACGACATCAGAGAGCGTCATCATTGCTGCTATAGTGCTGGATAACCGCAACCCTAATGAGAACAGAGCAGAACTGAATTGAACAGAACAAAAAACGTCATACCTAGAACCCATACTCCTACTCTTACTATCCGTATGACATCATTTTCATAACTTCAAAAACTCCTACATGCACAGAGGAAAACACAAAGAGGAGGACACAACAGCAGCGTCTCATAAGCAACTTTGCATCCAAGTCTTATTGTTGAGAGTAAATCCTGTGAAATCAACCAACGACGACAACAGCGGCGATGAAGTCCTGAAGTTGTCCTACATTTCAAGCGAATTATTCTAACCAATACATTGATAGTTTAAAAAAGAATAGAAAAACCAAAACATAAAAACACCCGCCCTTACTATCTCGATTTTTTTTAAAACCAAAATCATTAGAAATAGCGTATTTCCCGCGTCACAAATTCTATTCAAGAAGCTTTCTTATCAAATATACGGTTTACTATAAGCTTTTTAAACCATGGCTTCATGGTACCATACCATGGTGACCATTTGTCCCTTTTTCGTATGCTTCAGGTCAGTGTGTAAATTAGCCCAAACAAACACCAAAACTTTAAAATTGATTTTCATTTATATAGGCATATATAGTAGTACCCGTGGCATGATGGTTAGTGCGTTGGACTGTCATGCGAGAGGTCTTGGGTTCAATCCCTGCCTGTGCCACCTTAATTAAAAAAAAAAGAAGAGTTTTCACGGGTACTGCCTCTTGCGAGGAATTGACAAATTCTCCAAGAGTAATTCTTGTCATGAAAAAGTGCTTTCTCAAAATTAGCCGTTCGGATTCGGTATATAAATTGTAGGTCCCCTCCATCCCTGACAACATTACTCGCACACAGGAATGGTTGGTGCCTGTGCCACCTTAATTAAAAAAAAAAGAAGAGTTTTCACGGGTACTGCCTCTTGCGAGGAATTGACAAATTCTCCAAGAGTAATTCTTGTCATGAAAAAGTGCTTTCTCAAAATTAGCCGTTCGGATTCGGTATATAAATTGTCCCCTCCATCCCTGAAAACATTACTCGCACACAGGAATGGTTGAGAGTTGTAAGTCACTAGGCCCTGGTTCTCTACGGACTGTTGCGCCACCTAATTTATTTATTTTTAGACATTCAAATTAACATCATTTGTTTTAAGTGGAAGCCTGTGTTTGGAAATTAAACGTAGGGTTTGTTTGGAAATTGAAGAGTTGATTCCACTCAAATAGTTATTTGCTTTTCAAACATAAGTCACAGAAAAATCACATTGTATTGGGCTATATGGGCAAATAGCATTCGTCAATAAGCTTTCAAAAGTGACAATATCGAAAACGGTATTTTCAATGAAGGGATATCATCTTCATCGGCTCAAAAACCGAAATTCGGTCGCACTTTTTTTGGGGAAACATTCTGTCACACATTATTTTATTTTACTATTTCTCTAGAGCATAAACCGTTAAAATAACGGAAAAAAGGGTCAGACAAGAAACATTACGTGGATGTTCAAGCGAAGTTAATGAACTTATGATGATATTATCATCTATCATTTTAAAAGCTCTACGTTCAATACTGTCCAAGAGGCTTAAGTAAGTTGCAGGGACACCATCCCAGATATGGGAGTTATACTCAAGATTTGGACGTATGTATAAAGTCTTTTGGATAACAGCCAGATCAGAGGGGGAGACAAACTTCTTGCATCGCCTTAGAGAACCCAAACATCTTGCGGCAGCAGCGAAACAATGTATTGAATTAGAAGCTGCAGAAAGGAGATCATAAATAAAAATGAGAAAGAGTTTTGGAGATGGAACAGAGCCCTCTGGCACACCAGCATTTATTTTGTGGTTTTCAGACTTGAACCCATCCAATACAACTTGTATTGAACGATTCATGAAAACTTAAAGCACGCATTTTCGATAAGAGAGCCTAATGCCAAACCCTATCAAGTGCAATAATCTTACTACTTTCTCCAAAGCGAATTAAAGATTTGCTCCACTGTTCGGTGAGATGAACCATGAGATCACCAGTGGACCTATTGCTGAGAAAGCCGTATTGTCGGTCATTAAGAAGCTTTTCGATCTTTGAGATATTTCTTGAGCTGATAATTAATCAGCGTTTTCATGACCTTGGAAAAAAAGGGACGTAAGTGCAATCGGTCGGTAATCAGAGGGTGAGGAAGATTCGCCTTTTTTGGGGATAGGTTGGACAAATTCGGTTTTCCATCCGCTCGGAACGAGACCTGAGGAGTAGCACAGATGAAAAAGCTTACGCAGTGGTTTTTCCAGCATTGAAGAACACCTTTTGAACTTATTCCTGACTTGTGTTAAGCCCCTTTATTTTTTTTTTTTTTTTTTTTAATAATTAGCGAACACTTAAAGGGTTTTGTGTACCTTTAATATGCCAAAGGCACAGTGTGAGCATTAGGAAAAGAGGGAAGGGTTGGATAGGAGGTGTCGGTGTATGTACATTGATTTTAAATTTCTGAACATTGCAATGACAGGGAAAGATAGAGCGTATTTATTAATATTAAATATTAAATAAGGAAGGTCTAAAAAGGAGATACTGGTACACATATGTATTAAAGTCTTAATATAATAAAATGCACGATTGGACCTCACGAACTTGCTCATGTATCAAAATACTCTGTTTAAAAATAGTACCTATAATTTAAGATTTAAAATATATACCTGCAAGATAAGTTTGTCTTCAAAAATTTAAATGGCATTTGATTTCTCAAAAAAAACTTCATTTTCCTTTTTTTTTTTTTTTTGAAAATCGTTAGAGTGGTTTTTTAAATAAGTATATGTAAACATTTTCAATTTTAATTTAAAAATACTTTTAGTATGCAGTTATTTAAAATATATTCATACACATTTTGTATTTGATTTTTGTAAACAAGATACAATATTTTAATTCTTTTTAAAAATCTAAAAATAATAGTTATTAAGAAAACTTAAAAACAAAATAACGGTTTTATGGTAGCCTTTTGGAGCAATACAAACATTTTTTTATTGAAAGAAGCTAAATTAAGAAAAAAATGTTTAAAGAAAATTCAAAAAAAATCTATTTTTTCGTTTTTGAGAAAACTCGAATTTTCGTTTTCAGTAAAAAGTCTCCAGTAAGTGAAAGCCTATAAGGAAACCTCTGCTGGGAAAATTCAAAATTCCAATGCAAATAATATCGCTGTAATTTGGTTACATTTAAGAAAAGGACATAATTTAATACACCATGATACAAGTTTACCCAAATCTTCTTGCCAATCGAATAGTTTTACGTCGTCAGAATATAACAAATACTTGGAAAAAATACATATGTAAAGAATAAAGGACCAATGTGGCTTCCTTGTGGGATGACCGAGTTTACTTTTATGCACTTTTTGCAAAACTATCTGCCTTAACAAATTGGGTTCGATCAATGAGATAAGAACGTATCCATTTTAAAAATATGGAATGGAAACCAAGCTTGGACAATTTCTGCAACAATATTTCGTGGTTAACCTTATCATATGCTTTGGCAAAGTCAGTAAAGATGATATACATATGTAGGTCTGAAAACCATTTTCAAATCGAATGCCAACTGAATCACCCAAAAATAGTGAGATTTAAAGCTGAAGATCTTCCTGAAACAAATTCCTGCTGAGAATCAGATACAATTTTTTGAAATATTTTTGGAATAATATATAACTCAAATATTGGATGGTTATTACATATTTTTTGCTTTGCACCGGACTTACAAATCGGAGATATGAACGATGTTTTCCACTCATCTAAAAACTGACCTATTGAAGAATAGACAAAAAG
Organism: Eupeodes latifasciatus; assembly: GCA_920104205.1. Lineage (NCBI taxonomy): Eukaryota > Metazoa > Arthropoda > Insecta > Diptera > Syrphidae > Eupeodes > Eupeodes latifasciatus. The sequence goes on along the minus strand of OV049926.1, from coordinate 127,984,765 downwards.
GTAACGCAAGCACATTTATTGACTATCTTGGGAGATATACTATCTGGGCCAAAAATGTACTAAATTTCTAACTGAATATTTCCCATATCTACTACCTTAGATGAAGAAAAATCAGAAAGACCGCTAGATGCATAAACAGATTCAAAATAATCTGCAAAAATATTACAAAGTAAGTGAACATATTTCACATTCTTGATGTGCCGCATTTACAAAAAAATCTGTACTTTACATAGGTCTGAAAATAAAAATTTGGTTTTTTGAAGTGTTCGAGCTGAGAAGTATATTTTTAAGTTTTTTTTTTCATTTTTACAAACAAAACTGTCAGTTGACTAATTCTGTAAACCACTTTTCATTCATTTTTGCATACATCCATGTTATTATCTGTAGTTTAAGGACAATAACTACCAATGGCAATGAGGGTTATATATAAAACCAACAAATAAAAAGAGGCTGGGATGGGACCCACACTGATAACTTCCCATCCCGTTTGTCGATTTGTCTTGCTTAAAAGATTTGTATTTGAGTTTTGTTAAAAAGTCGTCAATTGACGTTGTTGGTAATTAAAAATTACCAACAATATTTTGCATATGATAAATGAGTTTGATTTCAAAACCTATTTTGGCTAACGAGATTTTTATTCGAAAAGCAATTTTTACCGATTTTAGTAGCATTTCTTAAAAATTTGTATTTCATCTATAAACAAATACAAATTGGATGAATGAAATTAATTTGAAGTCACGAGATATCGATACATACTATTTTTTGTAGATTTTAATTTTTTATAAAAAACTGTAGGATTTTTATAAAAAAAAATTGCCGAATGTCGAAAACAATATTTTCTGTGAGATAAAATTAGTTTGAAGCCAATTTTTTTGATTTTTGAAAAGATATTTGAGTCGAAAATCAATTTTGTCCAACTTTTAATTATGTTTTTTTTTAGGTTTTTATTTTTTGTAAAAAAACTGTCAATACTATTTTTCTCAAAATTTTACTAAATGTTGAAAACAATATTTTTATAAAATAGAATTAATTTGAAGCGCTTATCTCAAGTTTTTGAAAAGATATTTGAGTGGAAAGCCAATTTTTACCAACTTTTAATAATGTTTTTTTTGTAGGTTTTTATTTTTTTATAAAAAACTGTCAATTCGATTTTTTTAAACATTTTACTAGATGTCAAAAACGTTATTCTTTATTACACACAATTATTTTGGAGACAAAATCATTTTTTGTTCGTAAAATATTCGAGGTGACAAATATTTTTTTTAGTTTTTTTTTTATTTAAAATAAAAACGACAATTGGAGTTTTTTCCAAAAATATACTAGTTTGGTAACACGTCATAATATATAATATAAAATTTAATTCAACTCGCTAGCGTAATTGGTTTGAGATATTTTTTGGGTAAACCAAAATTTTCACCTTCTTTTTAAATTGCTATGGTAAAAAAAACCACCCACGCAATTTTTTTAGAGTCCTTTCTGCATCTTTCTGCATTATTATCTGTATAACAAAATTTATTTGAAGTCGATATCTCTCATTCTTGAGCTATGGACAACGAAAAAACCGTTGCGAACGTACGAACGTAAGAACGTACGTACACACACACGCACAGACATCTCTCTTTAAAAAATTTTTATTTGGACTCTAGGGTCTTTGAAACTTCGTCGAGAAATGTCAACATTTTCAATTCGACAAATCGGACCGATTACAACAACTTTCTATGGGAAGTTAAAAATATTATCTGTTTATTTGGTACATTGACGAAAAATATGTATTTCTGAGTTTTTAAAACACTTGAAGCAATTTTTGAATTTTTTTTCAAAAGTTCTTATAATCATATTGAAATGTGAGTACAAAAAGAGTCACTTTTCATCCCAAAAACCACAAGCTTGTCACGTGTTTCTGTGGCGAACGCTTTAAAATGAGCCCAACATCAAAGCGGTTTTGTTTTTTAGCTATTGGAGATCTTTACCGTTTGACATTATTATTGTTTTTGTAACACCATCAAACGGGATGCAGGTTGTTTTACCATATCTATAATTTTATGCAGTAACTGATTTATTATAACCTCCTTGGTCTTACCACTGACACTTCTTTAATTCAATATCTACAAAAAGTTAAAGTTAAAGAATGTATTAATCAAAATTACTTTAAGAACCCAAATATGGTCACTCTTTAATACATTGTTGGTATATGAAATGCGTATCAAATGCGCAAAATCAGGACACAAATATTTTATCCTGTGAAACAAGTGTTTTTTTTTGTTGTTGTTGAAGGAACCAAGAACGAACAAACGTTTTTCCTGATGATGATGTGCACTCTTGTGAAATGAAAATATTTAGTTCCTTTAGGACGAGTGCCCGTAGTAGACGCTTTATTTTAGAAGATATTATTAACTTCGGGATTTTCAACTCAATTCCTTAAAATTTACATTTTGTTAAGAAACTAAGAAAACAAATACATAGATTGTACCTTTATTTTTGTGACGCGGTATATAGTTAGTTTAAAAGTCGAAATAAAAATATATATACGAGTATCTACAAATATAAATAAAAAATATATTTACAACAACGAATTTTATATTTTTCCCAATTAAGTCTATAGAATTAATACCACGAGTAATTATTTTGTTTATATGGAAAATATATTTTTTCGAAATATAGCGTGCGATGCATTACTATCTTAACTTATATCAATCGTTCGTGCTTTAATAAATTATTAATCAGTTAATAAAGAGTTTCACGGAAAAAGAGTTTTCATATATAAAAACATAAAATTTTACATGAGTGTATTTTGTGTCCTTACAAATTGTATCCTTAGAGTCGCATAGAGTAAGGGATAAAATATTTATTTCTTAAGTGCTTCTTAACTAGCTGCAAGTGACATTCACATTCGTATAAAAGAAGGAAGGAGGGAAGAAAATTACTAGCTCAATATTGTTAAAGGCATAGTATAGCCATAAAATACGACTGATAACAGAGAGAACGGGTGAAGGACACGGACACGGACACGGACACAGACACGGAAACGGAAACAGAATAGAAAAAAGGCAAATCATTCGTGACCCACTAGAAGAAAAAGTAAACACTTTTTTCCTGCGCTGTCCATTTCTGACTTCGACTTCTGAGCGCTCGAACACAAAAAAGAGAAGAAAAAAATGCCTGACGAACGAAGTGTAATTGTAGACACTTCGAAAGGTAGGTTCAATTTATTTGTGGGGGTAGTTATGTGAATGTTATGTGTGTAGGTAATGGTGATGTTTAAAAGGCTATGCAAGAAGTCAAATGAAATAAGTCAAGGAATCAATAGAAATGTTTATACAACTTGTTGAATACAAAACACTAGCTAGACGAACAAAGAGAAAAATAAACTCGTCAAAACCATCAACTAAACAAAAAGAAAACAGCAAAGCTAGGCAAGGCATGGCAAGCCAAGTGCATGTGGTTCTGGATGTGGATGAGTATGTTAAGCTAGCTTTAAAAGGGTTGCCCCCTTACGAAGGCATTTATGGAAGCGTTTAGTTGAAGAACTTTTGATTGGAATCTTTGCTTCCATACCATACCTATGCATGAAATGGGCACTGATGTGTTTAAGATGGTTGATGGTAGTTATGGGCGGGTGGGCGGTCGGGCGGTACAGTTGCATGAGGGTGCTTTTGTATTTGGTGTTTTCTTTGTTTGATTTTTATTTTATGTGCGGGCGTTTTTCGTTTGCTTTTTTCTCTTGGTTTTGATTTAGATTGTCGAATTCAACCTTCACCTGATAACTGATGATGATGACGGTGATGGTGATGGCGATTATGGTTTAAACGATGTGAAAAAGATGGTGTGATATGTCAGAAAGGAATTATAAAGGACTTTAAGAAAGATGGGTTCTGTGGTGCGGTATTATGAGTTTGTTTTCTTAAAGTACTTACATTTTATTGAAATGTAAGACAAAAATAAATTTAATGTACTTATTTGCTTTATTCAAACAGAATTAATGAGGTCTTTGAAAAGCAAAAAAATTAGATTATTTTTTTCACAAACGTCGAAACCATTTACATTTTTTTTTCAAAAAAACTTTTATTGAAACCGTTTTTAAGTTACACCTAAATTATAATACATTTAATTTTAAATGTGTGAATCTGTTGAAAGTTAAAAACGTAATTTACAAAAATTTGCATTTTCAGTCAAAATCGTATTTTTTTAAGTTTAGAATTTCAGTATTTATTTAATAGCTTCTACATGAAACTCTTTTTTAAATGATAGCACAATAAAGTAACCAAAAACGTTGAATCAAACTCTTTTTCGAAGAAGTCACCGAATGTGACCCTTAAGAGTGCATCAGAGGCTTTGCAACAATCATTCTTGGATTTTCTCAGTCCCAAATGTTACTTAACGTACTTTCCAAATTGAAAATGAAAAAAAAGAGGGTGGACTGCGACCCACACTGATAACTTCCCAACCCGTCTGTCGATTTGTCTTGCTTCAAAAGTTTGAAGGTTTTCGTGTTTTCTTAAAAAAGTTGTCAGTCGAGTTATTCTTACAAATTTCAAATTACCAACAATATTTTGCATATAATGAAATAGTTTGATTTCAAAATCTATTTTTGTTAACGAGATTTTTAGTCGAAAACCAATTTTTACCAATTTTTGTTAAGGTTTTTATTTTTGTAAAAAAAAAACTGTCAATTCGATTTTTCTCAATTTTTTTTAGAATATTGAAAGCAATATTTCTTATAAGTTAAAATTAATTGGAAGCCATAATCTCAAATTTTTGAAAAGATATTTGAGTCGAAAATCAATGTTTACTAACTTTTGTTAATTTTTTTTAGGTTTTTATTTTTTGTAAAAAAAAACTGTCAATTCGATTCTTTTCAAAATTTGTCCGAATGTTGAAAACAATATTTCATATAAGTTTAAATTAGTTGGAAGCCATAAGCTCAAAGTTTTGAAAAGATATTTAAGTCAAAAATCAATTTTTACCAACTTTTATTAATTTTTTTTAGTTTTCTATTTTTTTCTAAAAAAAACTGTCTATTTGATTTTTCCAAAAATTTAACCAGATGTTGAAAACGTTATTCATCATTGCACAAAATTGTTTTGGAGATAAAATCATTTTTTGTTCGTATAATTTTCGAGTTGACAAATATTTTTTTTCAGTTTTTTTGATTTATAAAAATACCGTTAATTGGAATTTTTGCCAAAAATATATTTTTTTGGTATCGCTTTACAATATAATATAAAATTTAATTCAAGTCCATAGCCATAGTCCATTTTTTTGAGAGTCCTTTCTGCATTTCTGCATTATTATCAGTGTAACAAAATTTATTTGAAGTCGAAATCTCTACTGGTTCTTGAGCTATGGACGACGAAAAAACTTCGTGAACGTACGGACGTATACGGACATACGAACGTACGTTCACACGCACGCACAGACATCTCTCTAAAATCTTTTATTTCGACTCTAGGGGTCTTGAAACGTCGAGAAATTTCAAAATTTTCAATACGCCAATTTGGACTGATTACAATAACTTCCTATGGATGGATGGAATAACGTTTTTGACATCTAGTAAAATTTTGAAAAATATCGAATTGACAGTTAAAAAATTAAAAATTGATCTTCGGCTTCAATATCTTTTTAAAAATTAAAGATATTGACTTCAAACTAAATTCATCTTAAAAAAAATATTGCTTTCAAGAAATGCTACTAAAATTGGTAAAAATTGTTTTTTTTTTTTAAATCAAACTATTCCATCACATTCAAAATATTGTTGGTAATTTTTAGTTAATTTTTTTTAGAAAAATTCAACTGACAACTTTAAAAAAAAGCACGAAAACCTTCAAAAACAACAAACTGATAAGAAATGGTTTTCGACTCAAGTTTAGAAAAAACAAAGAAAAATATTGACTTCAAATTATTTATCTCACTATATTTTTATGAATATTTTGTTTAAGTTTTAAAAAAGACAAATCGACAATCGGAATGGGAAGTTATTTTGAAATTAAAAGCTGTTTAAGACCATATTGTCCAAGTTACATCTGCCAAACCTACATTTTGACTACTAACATTCACCAAATTCTTAGTTTACGTAATTACTCACATTGTTTTATAAAAATTTGGTTTCTGGTATCCCATAAATATTCAGTCAAACAACACACTGAGTGAAGAGGTACTTTTATCTTTAAATGACGAGTTCGTAAAGAAGCAAAATATTTGAATGACACTCCAAATTTTGAAAATCCCAATGACTCCAGTTTGATGATAATTGGTCTGACGATAGTATCATCACTTGACACTTGTCCAAACTCCTTTCAGAACGACAGACATTGGCCAGGCCACCAGCCATCACTCAACACCTTCAATAGAGAGAACCCTTTTCAGATGGTAATTGTGAAAACGTTGCCCTAAATTAAATGAATCGAACAAAAATGATATTTGGTTGCAACAAAATGGCGATAAATGCAATATCACAATGGGCTGGACGTGGTTATACCACGAGCTAACAATGTGAATAAGACATCGATATCTAGTGATTTCACTCCATAAGCCTTAATCCTGTGAGGGTTTTCAGTGTCCATAACAATAATTCTTAAATCATTTCCTCTCTTCAAGCCAATATAATCAATATGTTTGGTAAAATGCCTAAACTATTTTTCACTTAAAAAATGTATTTTATAATCTCAGTTTAATATTTTCAAACTTTTGTGTGAAAAGGCAATGTGTACATCAGCAACCCCCACAAAATGGCAGTAATTTAATTGATGTTGTATTCAAAAAACTATGGTCTAAATAATGAGGTCAAGTCAATAAATGTACACCTGACATACAGAATTAATGATGTATAAAGTCCTAACCATTTTAATTAAAATGTAACCAAATACATTTTTAAACTTAAAATAATCTTAATCTTTTTTTCCTCTCAAATGAAATCAAGAACAAATCCAATCAAAATAATCACTAAGGTACCTTGTAAAATTGATTTTGGTCCTGGACGCTTGTCTGTTTTGATAATATATCACATTTCTATTGTCGATAGTAAACTCTTAAGGATTTAAACTTTTTTCCAAACCATACAGTTTGTTAGTAAAACTGAGAGAAAAAAAAGAAAATAACTTAATTCCCTCAACAATTCCACAAGTTAAACTCGGGCCATGGACAATAGACATGACAAAAAACATTGAAAATTCCTTATTAAATGTTTGCATATTCCAGTGCCATGTACTCAGGATGCCTTACCTCATACATGAATGAGAATGGGAATGAATGACAAATAGGATATACGAAGGATATTTGTATGAGCTCTTATGGTGAATAATGAATTTAAATTTGTCTTTGGAGAATTTCAAAACTTTTCATGCATGATGCTAGGTAAGGTGTTATGTGAATATAGGTACATGTGATTAAAAGTGGGTCACTTAAATCTAACACTCTTCCCAAACAAAAAAAAAAGTATTTTCGAAAATCTTTTGTCTCAGAACATAACTTAACTATGTATGTATGTATATGTATATGCAAACTTAATTAAATAAATCATGGATAAAAGTTCCTATACCTACTAATTTAAATATGAATTTTAAACTTTTGTTAAGAAAAGATATAATTTATGTCTTTTCTGATAATAGTCCGAAATGTTATGGACTTTCTACAAACAGTCCATCCTTATATCTACATACTCACATGTCAACTTATTTATAATTAATGGTTTTGTTTTTGGGCTAAACTTCAAAACCTAAGAAACCTTGAGTTAATATTAAATGGACAAAAATGTCTCATTTATAATTTTAGCTACCGAATGGCCGATTGTCTTTTTAAGGCATTTTACCTCATTTCCAAATTGAAGTCTTTCATAATCTATCTCTCTATAAACCATTGATTTTCTTGTTTGTTTGAGGTACATATATCGGTTGAAAGAAAAATTTACAAAATTGGACCTAGGTCACTACCTTGTGGTACACCATTAGTTATTATTTACATTACATTACATTATTGTTATACAAAAACTTCCTTTTTCTTAAAGGCTTGTTACTTATTTTGCCTAATTTAGGACAAAAATGAAAGTAAAATAAATTGTTTTGTTTATTTTATGAAAAATGAACAAGAAAAAAGGAAAACTCTTGATGTTAAACAACGACCCGTAGTATATAATTTAAAAAGAAATTGTTTACGTGGAAAAACAATATTACAAGTTAGAAAATCACGCGCAAAAAATCTTAAAAAGTAAACTCTTCTGCATTCAAGACTTTTTAAATCAATCAAAACACATCGACCTTTATATGTGGGCAAGAATGCACTATTTTTTAGTTGTTGAAGCGAAAACCTAGTTAACCTTTGTTGTATATTTTGTATTCTATTTCATGCATTTTTAGAGTATGGAGTCCAAGCAACACAACAGTATTCCAAAATCGGTCTAACGAAACTAACAAAAAGACATTTTAATGTGAAAGGACATTTAAAGTCGTTAGAACTTCTTATCAAAAATCCAAGCACAGAGTTGCCTTTAGAGATAACGCAATCTACATGCACTCTAAAATGTAATGTTGCATCAAGAATTACACCTTAATCCTTATGGTTATAAACTCTTTCAAACTCATTGCTTAAAATTTTATAATTATAAATAGTAAGGAAAGATCATTTTGAAAATGATAGAACAATACATTTTCCTATATTTAAAGATACGTCATTCAAGTTACACCATTTAAGCAGAGGTATACCATTAATAAATAACATGAACAGAAGAGGGCAAAGATGACTGCCTCGAGAAACCCCTGAGTTGACAACATTTCCACATTTATCAACCAGTTCAATAATTGACCATGAAAACTGATATATTCTGGCAACTTTTTTGCTGCTGTCAAACGATGACAACTTTAATGCAGCTGTCAAATAAATATAATTCCTTTTCACCGCCTTTTTTGCGATCGATTTCACTTTTGTTCCGCCTTCAGCTTTGATCACATCCAGCTCTAATTAAAGTATACATCGTCATACAAGTTAAACCATTTTCAGTCGTCTTTTATTTCGGGTACTAAATTTATCAAAGACCTAAAGATTCAAGCTTTTCTAACAATATTTTATGATAACTTACTTATTTAAGGTGGCGCTAGTCCTATGTGAACTAGGGCCTCACCCAATAAACTTCTCCATCTAGCCCGGTCCCTAGCTAGATGTCTCCAGTTTCGCGCTCCAAGTTGGGTGAGGTCACTTTCAACTGCGCTGTCCTGTGGGTGTGGATTCGAAGACTTTCCGGGCCGGAGCATTGGTTTCCATGCGCTCTATGTGATCCAGCCATCTTAGTCGTTGGACTTTTACCCCTCTATGTCGCTGTACAGCTCGTCGTTCTATCTTCTCCTTCACTCCCCTTCGATGCATACGGGACCGTAGATCACACGAAGAACTTTTCTCTCGAAACGACCCAAAGTGCTTTAATCCGCTTTTATCATAGTCCATGCTTCTGCACCGTATAGAAGGACGGGGATGATGAGGGTCTTATATAGCGACACTTTGGTCCCTCGAGAGAGGGCTTTGCAACCTAATTGCTTTTTAAGGCCAAAGAAACAGCGGTTAGCAAGAGTTATTCTTCGTTTGATCTCAGCGTTGGTGTTGTTTTCTGCGTTTATAGAAGAGCCTAGGTAGACGAAGTCCTTAACTACCTCAAAGTTACGTCTGTCGATGGTGACGTTTTGACCGAGGCGTCGGTGTAAGTCCTTTTCTCCTCTCCTCAATAGTCACAAAAGCCCCATTGACATCGCGCTAGATTCTTCCAATTATGTTAATGACTTAATGTCATCAGCATATGCTAGTAATTTTACAGACTTTTCAAAGATAGTATGCCTCTAGTGTTGACGTGGAAGTTCTGCACTATTCTTTCAACCTTGTCTAAAGCCTTTTTTGACATCGAATGGTTCTGTTAAGTTGTTTCCAACCTTTATGGAACAGCGTGAATTCTCCATGGCCATCCTGCGCAAACGGACGAGTTTGGCAGGGATGCCAAAACTAGACATTGCTCTCGTCCCTATAGTTGCTGTCATATGCGGCCTTGAAATTGATATAAAGATGGTAGGTTTTAGTTTAATGTTCTTGGGGTTTTCCAGGATCTGCCGTAATGTAAATATTTGATCGACTGTGGACTTTCCTGGTCTAAAAACACACTAATAAGGACCTTTCAGTATGTTGACGATGGGCTTTAGACGTTCACATATTACGGCAGAGAAGGTTTTGTAAGCGATGTTAAGTAGACTGATGCCTATATAGTTGGTGCAGTTTATAGGGTCTCCTTTTTTCAGTATTTTATGATAAACTCTATCAAATGCCTTGGAAAAGTCCAATATATTAGATCTATCTTTTTTTTTCTCAGTATGCTTTGACATTTCATCATGAATAGACTTACTAACGAGCAACGCTTGCAAATCATTGAATTTTATTACCAAAATCAGTGTTCGGTTCGAAATGTGTTTTGCGCTTTACGCAAATTTTATGGGTTTTTTTTAAAAAAAAGTTCTCAAGCTCTTAAAAAATCACCCATTATATTAAACAATGTCCTCTTTTCAATGGAGGACAATAAATACATAATGGGTGATTTTTTAAGAGCTTGAGAACTTTTTTTAAAAAAAAAAACGCATAAAATTTGCGTAAAGCGCGAAACACATTTCGAACCGAACACTGATTTTGGTAATAAATTTCAATGATTTGCAAGCGTTGCTCGTTAGTAAGTCTATTCATGATGAAATGTCAAAGCATACTGAGCATCTTTCTCTTTGACACCATGTCTGAAATCCCGCGTGATCTGTCAAATACTAATGCATGAAAATCCTAACCTCAAAAAAATCACCCTATATGAACAAAGGAATTAGTAATTTGTTTGTACATATTTTCCTCTTTGACGCGGAAAATTTTGTTCTCTATGTATTATTTAAAAATTTAAAAAATCTTCAGGCAATATTTGTCTTCATTTGAATTTAAAGCCTTTGGGTCATATTTTTAAAAAATGGATACAAATCACTTCGTTATTTTTTTTGCATGTTCTAAAAAATTAGGCAGACTATCCTTGAAGCAGTACAATTCTTAAGTAAATTATAAGTTTTATTGCATCTCCTGATCTAATAGATACCGTATACTTATTTTCCAACAGTTTTTTTTTTTTTTAATTGACCAGCAAACACGTTTTAAGAAAAGGCTTAAAAGTATGTACTCGAGTAATTTATAAATACAAAAATAAAAACTCAAATTCAATGAGGAGATAAAATATATTTTTAGCTTAAAATTAATATATCAAAACTATTTGCGTGCAGACCCTCATTAGTGTAAAAGTCTTTTATGTGTGTACATTGTACATGTACATACAAGTTATTAAAATTCAAACAAATAAAGGGTGAATTCCAAAGCAAATAGGCAAATTTGTCAAATAGACACCAAACAACAACGACTATTTTAGGTTTATCAACCTTTTTCTTAATCCTATTCACAGGGTGTTTATTTATTTTTGTTAGTCAACATTTAAGTGTTTTATCAATAAACTGGGAATTGTTGACTTTTGAATTTCTGTTGGAAAATGCAGTGAAGCAGTTTCTATGAATCTATGACAATTTGAAAATCCATCAATTTCACTAAAATATTCAATTCTAAAAAAAAAAAAATCATCATCATTTATATTATTTGGTTAGTAAGTCGCTATTTTCCGGCTCTCACACTAAACTAATTTTTGCAAATGAGATGTCAAAAGAAAAAGAATTTTCTGTAGACCATGCGAATTTTATTTTTATTAATATAAATCTATAATTTGTTAAAAAGCTTAACTTCTTATTGTAATAGAAATATGAAATACTGGGAAAATAATATTCATATCAAAAGAACTAATTGAAATGTCATGTTTTTTGGGACGAGCCATTCCTTATAATATGAACAGCCTTAGGTTTAGCTAAGCCTGGGGGTGAACCGTGCGAATTGTTTTTGTGACCGTTGTGAACGAAGTCCATTGCGTCACACAAAAACTTATCCCAAGGAAAATGTGACGCTGGTAATAGAAGAACCCATTTGTATTTGGGGTTAACTAAAATTATTTTTAAATGCTTCGTCATCGTCGATGACTTAGCAGAATTTTCTAATAATTGCTTTGGAATTACCCAATGGGTATTTCTATATTAGAGGAATAAGGATGAAAAATAAAATTTATGATGATAAGAAAATATAAAATGTAGGCATATTAAGATAGTAAAACTAGATAGGGAGGTATCAATGCAGTTTTATGATTTAGGACAATTTTAAGCAAGGTGCAATATGGTAGGTATGTATACCTGTAGGCACTATTAAAGTTCAGGGTGGAAACATTGAATTGAATTCATTGGTGTTTACATACTAATGATTCATTTTCGGTCAAACATTAAAAAGGTTTCTAAAAAATAAATAAATTAGGTAGTTCAACAGTCTGTTAAGAACTAGGGCCTAGTGACTTACAACTCTCAATCATTCCTGTGTGCGAGTAATGTTGTCAGGAATGAAGGAAACCTACAGTTTTAAGCCGAATCCGAACGGCTAATTTGAAAAAGCACTTTTCATGACAAGAATTACTCTTGGAGAATTTGTCAATTCCTCGCAAGAGGCAATACCCGTAAAAAAAACTTTAGATGGCACAGACAGGGATCGAACCCAAGACCTCTACAACGCACTAACCATCACGCCACGGGTACTTAAAAGGTTTCTGCTAACTTTAAAAAAATTCGAGAAAAACTGCGACTTGGAGTAGCTAAAATAAAGAATCTCTTTAAAAGTGGAATCAAAGGTTACATGATGAGCATTCTAAGAAGTACGGGTATTGCGAGCATAGAACTCTCTTGTAAATTCCGCTTAAAAAGACTCCAGTGTTGTATTGTTGGGATACTTGTCCAAATATTCGAATTTTATTCAAGAATTTGGAAAAAAAGGTTTTATATATTGCAGCCAAATCCAGGGTAAAACACTTCTTGAACATAGTAGACAGCACTAAGTTTTAGAAGAATTAAATTCTAGACGGTTTATGATTCCCCATTTAATAAGCCCATCAAGATAAGAATTTAATAAGCTTTCAAACGCTGCAATTAAAAGTTCACTTCCAAGGAATGATTGGAAAATTAATATAAAAAGCTGAGTGGGTTATAAGTTGCAGACAAAAAGTGTCGGAGAGAAGACGGAGTCCTGGGGTCTTTATTTTGAGTGCAACATGAACCTATTAATTTTCACATCAGGTCTATAGACTTACTAATAGACCGATAACTTTAACATCTTACTTTCTCTTAACAATATGCTATAGTTAAAATCGTGAAATGGTTTTCTTTACTTTCAGCAATTTGCTAAATCCATATGACATCTGTACAATATTATTCTTACAAGAGCAGTGGATGAAATTTTCCAGTCAACAGTTGGGAATTCCAATTAATAGGTCCGTTTAAGCGCATTTGCTTTATTAACTTTTACGAACTGTCACTTTAAGACATATTTGGATGCTCGTTTTTTTTTTTTAATAAAAGACAATTAACAGTTTACTAGTTAGGAAAACTAAAAGAAAGGTTTAAAATTTTGGACTTCCTTTAGTAAATTGCTTACTATTTTGGAAATTGCTAACTAGTAAATTGTTAAACCCTTAAGAATAGGTTGTTTAAAATTTTGCACATATGTTTTAAGTTTAGTTATTTATATATGTAGTTCCGAAAAATCTGAAAAATAAACATCCAGTTTTTGAACTTCCACTTTCAAAAACAAACAAATTATAATTCCAGAGTTTTAATGTAGCTAAGGATAATGAAAAAATACCTTGATGAGTATTTTTTAAAGTTACCCTGTAGATTTCAAGTTAAAATTTATTTTTGGCACTAATCATGGAAAATAAAAAAGCTGATAGCTTTGAATTTTACACACTATACTTAGATATGGTCATAAATTATGTTTACTCGTATGTAAATTTACAGTGCTGTGAGCAAAAAAAATATAAGCTGACATTGCTATTATTATTAACCAAAAGTATTTTTTAAAAATGTACTATTTAATATTTTTCTAACATCATGGTAACACTGTCATCTTTTTCATCAATATGTCTCAATGTAAATCAGCCTTCGAATTATGGAACTAGTGGCTTTATGGAAAAATTTAATATTTTTTTCCAAAATTTAATCAAAATGATAAAAAATTTGTAAGTTAAGAACTGCGAAGATGATTTTCATTTAAAAAAGGAAGCTTATATTGCGGACAAAATTGGCAATGGCATTTTGTAATAAACACCAATAATTAACTGCCAACTCGGTCTGTGTAAAGTTACCAAAAATTCTTAACATTGATTAAAAGTGTTCTTATAATTTTTTAAAGAGCTGTTTACTAGGGTATTCATAATTTACATATATGAAAGCTTTTAATTTTCGTTGTGAATTTATCATCAAACTTTTTCGATCAAGATCAGATTTTGATAATAAAACCTAAACAACCAAATGGGATTTCGATATTGATACTGAAACTAAGTTTTGGAAAATTTGTTGACTTTTAATTATGAATTGTTCTCTTCTTAAATTGCTCGTATCTCAGGATAGATTCTTGTTTTTTTTTCAAGTGTTTAAATTGAAACAACATTTCTGAGATTTAAGTTAAAAAAGAAAAAATATTTTATAAAGTTCCAAAAAATGTTCTTTGGAAATATAATTTTTTTTAACACACAACTGTAAGGATATTTGTTGAAGTATTCATTCACGAATGTTAATGACACGCAATGTAGCACTTAAAATTGTTTTTACAAACTAAAATTATAGAATGATATGTTTTCACGTCTGTATGAACATAGATATGCCATTAAAGAACTAAATAGAAAATGTTGGCAAAAGTATAGTTCTTTAGAAAAAGTTGGATATATTTAAATAAATTGGCTAGTGAATTTCAGGACAATTATAGTTATTAAATAATTGATTAACTTGTAAATTTGTGTACTCATGTTAAAAGATACACACATATCCATATCTACATATATGTTTGTATATGTGTATAAACATTAAGATAATTAGTTTATTTTTTTAAACAAGATGGGTAATTTTGAGGTTGTCTGTTGTCCATTAGGGAATTCCCTAGTTCAACAAGTTTAAGTATATTTTTTCCAGTTTTAAATGACAAATTGTCAATCAAGCAGATAAACCATTTTTATATCTGTAGGGATAGAGTAACTTCATTACCGAAACTGCGAGCTTGACAGAAAGTGGCAGCCATGACTTTGGATAATAACATGATGGCGATGGGATTGAATTTAAGAACTAGTATTTTTTATTATCCACTAATTTTTCTCTTACGTTTTTGCAAATAAAAGTTTTTAAACATTTAAATTGAAATAATCAAACCAAAACAATATCAAAAATAGTTATATGTATATCACTTTCACAAAGTGAAGATTTTGAAATTTATTTATTTATTTATTTATTCGTCTTAAAAGTAACACACTAATAATTATGATACATAACATAAAAAATAAAATACATTATTTACATATAGCATTATAACAAATTTACTAATTTATGTTTCAAAACATTTCTATTAATATTAAAATCAATCTCAAAATCATATTCATTAAAATCTATACAAGCTCTTGTGATAGGATTATACTTAGCATAGCTAGTACTGTGGTAAGGAACTTTTAAGAAATCACAGTCACGAGGGCGCAAGTTTCTAGAAGGCGCATACATAAAAAACATAGATAACAAAACTAGACAGTCAATATTAAAATTCAAGACATCAAAAGCAAAAAGTATTGAGTTTAATTTTCTTCTCTGAGCAAGAGTTTTTAATCCATTAAAATACACCTCGTCTCATAAGATGGAACATTTGAATAACCAAATATTTTTCGTAAGCCAAACTTTGTGAACCTTTTTTGAACTTTTTCTATACGACAAATGCTAGACGCGGTAAAGGGGCTCCATATAACAGTAAAATATTTTAAATGTGGTCGGACGAGACTAGAATAAAGAGCTTTTAATGTATAGGGGTCTTCGAAATCTTTTGAATTTCGAAAAACAAACCCTAGCATAGAGTTTGCTTTTGAGATCGCATGGTCTATGTGATTTGAGAAATTCATTTTAGATTCGAAGATAACGCCTAGATTCTTATGGCTATCAAGTCTTTTTAAAATGTCGTTTTCAAGTTTATAATTATAATATAATGGACTGTGATTTCTAGCAAATGTCACAACGTTATATTTCTCATTGTTAAAATATAGCCCATTGATATTACACCATTTAATTAAATTATTTAAATCAATTTGAACTTTATTTGCATCGTTAAGTGAATTTATGGAACTGAATATTTTCAAATCTTCAGCAAATAGAAAACATTTAGAAAAAGTAAGATGTAGTGGTAAGTCGTTAATAAAAATGATAAAAAGAAGTGGTCCAAGGTGACTACCTTGAGGAACACCCGAAAAATTTATAATTTGCTTAGACGAGGCATTATCAATTTTTACCACCTGTTTCCTACCTACTAAATAGCTCTTTATCCACATTAGGAGCTGAGAGTGAAATCCATATATCTCTATTTTTACTTGCGACATATAGGAACTATATGGCAAGTTTTGCATTCGTGCAAAATTTCGAACTCGAGATTTTAATCAAACATGATATTACGATGGTAGAGAAGTCGAAAAAAGTGGGTCCCGCGATTCCGTCCGGTCTGTTTTGTCTGTCTGTCCACGCTCCTACAGCCTAAACCATTGGGTCGATTGAGTTCAAACTTGGAAGTTAAGGTTTTCAGCAGATTCGCGTTAGGCGTTTTTTTCATTTTTTTTTTAAGACCAAAACTAACAGTGGCCCCCATACAATTTTTTTGGTCAAAAAACGAAAATTCGAATTTTATCAAAAACAAACCGATAGATTTTTTTTAAATTTTCTCTAAAATTTTATTTTTAAACTTGGCTTCTTTTCATAAGAAAAACATATTTTTGTATTGCTCAGGAAAGGTACCGCTCATAGAACCGTTATTTTGTTTCTTAATTTTCTCAGCAACTTATCAACCGATTTCAATAATTTTTTTTCTGAATAAGCTCTTATATTGCCTTAACAATATTTGATTATCAAAAGTGAAATTTTTTATTGTTTGGATTTTTAAAAAAATATTGAATTTTTTTTTTCAAAATTCTATATCTCAAAAACGGGTCAACATTTTTTTACGAAATTCAAATGTAGAGCGTATATTTACAATCACTAAACAACTGCATACCAAAAATATTTTTAGAACAAAATTTAAAAATTTTATATATAAAAAATTAATTTAAAAAAAAACCGCTCTAACGATTTTCAAAAAAAAAATTTGAAAAATCAAGCGTTTTTTGATTTATAAAATGGCATCTAAATTTTTGAAGACAAACTTACTTTTCAGGTAAAATTTTGAATCTTAAAATATTTTTTTTTAATTATTTTAACTGTTATAAATGTAACCCCCTCCCATCTCACCAGATCAAATCCTGTGCGTGAGCCCGAAAGAGCGCATTACATTGACAAAACTTTTATTATATTCAGCCCTATCATGAATTCCATCGTAATCGGAAATTTTTACGAATCCCGAAAAACTGTATCATGAAATCCGTTCGTAGTGGAAAATCTCATACAATTTTGCATTACGAACGGATTTCATGATACAGTTTTTCGGGATTCGTAAAAATTCCGACTACGATGGAATTCATGATAGGGCTGATTACTATCTTTTATCCAAATTAGATAATGCATTTGGTACATATGTATGTATTGTTTATAACTATAACTATTGTAAATACCAATTCATTTCCGGGATGAGTTGTCCTAGGATGAGTTGTGTCTTGGGATGAATCGCGCGGTTTTTTTGACAAATCGAATAGCATTTAAATCTTTGAAGACAAACTTGTTTTAAAGGTATAATTTTAAATCTTATATAGGTGCTTTTTTAAACAGACTCTTTGCATACAGGAGCAAGTTCGTGCGACCCAGTCGTGCATTTTATTTTTAAGAGAACACTATGTTGAACGCGGTCGAAAGCCTTTGAAAAATCAGTGTAACTAGTGTCGACTTGAGAACGCATTTCCATCTGTGATAGACAAAAATTTGAAAATATTGATAAACTTGTATAAGTGGATCTACCTTTTTAAGAAACCATGTTGGTAAACTGAAATGTTATTGTGAATAAGATTATACAATTTGTGTTTTAATACAGCTTCGAAAACCTTAGGAATTAACTGCAGTCTTGCAACTGGTCTGTAATTTTCAATCGAACTTTTTGTACCTGATTTATGAAGGGGAGTTATTATAGAGTATTTCCATTCATCTAAGAACTCACCATTACTTAAGAAAGGTTAAATACTATACAAAGTGGTGGAGCAAGTATATTAGCACAAGTTTTTAAAAGAATTGGTGGAATATTGTCTGGTGAAATAGAAAAATTGTTTTCAAGAGATAAAAGTACTTGTAAGACATTATTTACAGATAACTGATAATTGCCAAGATCAACCATAGGATCTGAATTTATTTTTTAGCAAATGAGACAAGTATATGAAGGTATATAAACCATGGACAGGGTTTTTCAACGTCATAATAGTCATAACAGATCAACAATTGCCTGTGAGACAAAGAAGTGCCCGTAGTGTCGAGAATATTGCTGCCGCTAAGGCTTCAGTTGCAGAAAGCCCAAATGTGTCTCTCACACGTCGCGTAGTTCTCAAGCGTTGGGCATCTCTGTGACGTCGTTGTGGCGAATTTTGCCAAAATATCTTGACCTACATCCTTACTACAAGAATAAATTGACGCAACAATTGAAGCCGCTTGAGCACCAGAAGTGTCGCATGTTCGTGAATTGGGCTGAGCAACAACTTGAAAATGATTCGGATTTTCATCGAAAAATCATCTTCAGCGATGAGGCTCATTTCTGGCTGAATGGCTTCGTCAATAAACAAAATATGCGGTATTGGTCAGGCAGCAATCCACACGTACTCCATGAGTATTCAATACATACCGAAAAAAATACGTTTTGGTGTGGTTTTTGGGCCGGCGGCGCGGCGGCGGCGTCATTGGGCCGTACTTCTTCCGTGATGATCAAGACCGGCACGTTACTATGAATGGGGATCGCTACCGTTCAATGATAACCGAATATTTTTGGCCCCAATTGGATGATATGGACTTGGAGGACATGTGGTTCCAACAGGACGGCGCGGCGCCACAAGCCACACAGCGAATGTCACAATCAATTTATTGGAAACCAAGTTTAGAGAACGTTTTATATCACGAAATGGTCCAGTCGCTTGGCCGCCTCGGCGATTTGACGCCGTTAGACTATTTCCTGTGGGACTACGTCAAGTCTATGAGCCAGCGACGATTGATGAACTTCGTACGAATATCGAACGTGTAATTGCAGCAGTATCGGAAAATTGAGTTCAGCGTTTGGACTTCTGCAAGTGTGCCCGTGGTGGCCATGCAAAAGAAATGGAGTTCCATACATATTGGCATCAAACGTACTTTCACAGAAATAAAGAATTCAATTGATATCCAAAACCGTTTTTGTTTTATTTAAAAAAAACTTTTGTAGCGCTCTTATTGAAAAACCCGATACTTTATATATAATTTTTACAGACACAAAATGATAGCTCCTCTTTTTAATAGAAGAGATTTGAATTCAAAAATAATAAAGAATTGACACAATTGAAAAACCAATCCAAAACGCCATTAAAATAACTCTTAGTTTTCATTTTGACAAATGCAACATCTCACACTCATTTTTCATTCACACACAAAAATCAATATCAAAAATCTTCTTAAAACATTAAATATTTAAAGTGCATAGTGTGTATAAAATGCTGATGAGGATAAGAACGTGTGAAAAAAGGAGAATACTTTTCCATCGCAACTTATCTAACTATATACATACATATGTATATACAAAAATAATATATAACTAACCTACATATTCGTATTATACTCAACTCATGAAATATAATGTGACATTAAGTGCTTGAACTATGCATCATATGGTGTGGATGGTTGACTTTGCATCGCGTTAATTAAAAATAAGCGAACATTTAAGCCTCTTAAGTGAGCCTTAATGAAGATTGAGATGTTGTTTTTAGTGGAAATAAGCGTAAACGTCTTATTATTATAATTATTTTTTATTTTATTAAAAAGAAGAATAAAATACTTAAAATTAATTATCAGCGCAATAACCATGCCACAATTCAATTATTTTCTTCTTGGGCGAGTTGATGTGGCATAAATTTGAAAAAGGATTCCTGAAAAACACAGTAAAACCTACTTAATGTGGCGTTACATCACTTGAAGAACCAAAACCTATTGACTTTGTACATATCTCAATTATTCCTTTTTGTGAGTATTGTCAAGAATGGAGGGGACCTACAGTCTTATGCCAAATCCAAACGCATAATGTTACGAGCGCTATTCATGTTAAGAACCGTCACATTTCTTAAAATCTACTATATAAAAATAAGTCGGGTTTTCCTTCCTGACGCTATAACTCCAGAACGCACGAACCGATTTCCACGGTTTTGCATTGGTTAGAAAGGTCTCGGGCTCCGTGAGGTTTATAGTAGACACAATTCAGGAAAACTTTCAACAGAAAAGCGGTGAACTCCGTTTAGCTTCCCTTAGAAAGCTATTGTAAAAGTTCCGATTTGTGGAATTGAAAATTTTAAAATTTTTTGACGTTTCAAGGGCCCAATATTCTAAACCAAAGCTTACTTTTGGGAACCTTTTTTAATCAACGTATGAAATCTATAATGAAGGAATGATTCTGATTGAGGATCAATGCTTGACTGTTACTACTACTGATACTGATTGAAGTAGGAATAATTGCGCCAAATCGATCGATGCACGATGCATTGAACCAAGAATTAAATTCAGAGCTACAATACAATGTTGATACATTGCAGGAATTCGTTCGAAATAATGTGCCGTTGCTGAATGAACAGCAAAAACAAGTATACGAAACATTAATGCAAGCGGTAGGCAATAATACTGGTGGTCTATTCTTCCTGGACGCACCTGGAGGAACAGGGAAAACATTTGTCAGTTCATTCATTATTGCCACTATTCGATCAAGATGTGACATAGCTTTGGCGCTAGCATCATCTGGAATTGCGGCAACTCTTCTAGATGGCGGTCGTACTGCACGTTCGCGCTTAAGTTGCCACTCAATTTAAACAAAATTGATACTCCAACATGCAATATTTTCCGATCCAGTGCAATGGGAAAATTGTTGATGCAATGCAAGCTCATTGTTTGGCACATAAGAAATCACTTGAAGCACTTTTCGACGAAGTAACAACATCTTTGGCGGCTTGATGATATTGTTGGCAGGCGATTTCAGGCAGACGTTGCCAGTAATTCCCCGTGGAACGCCTGCAGATTAATTGAATGCTTGCCTGAAGGCATCACTTTTGTGGAATAAAGTAAAAACATTATCGCTAACCACTAATATGAGAATTCAACTTCAAAATGATCAAAACGCTGCACAATTTTCCAAACAATTGTTAGCTGTTGGAAATGGAAAAGTGCCAGTTGATGCGACAACTGGATTAATTATTCTTACCAACGACTTTTCCCGATTTGTAGACTCTCAATTAGCTTTTATTGAAAATGTTTTCCCAAACATTAGTGAGAATTATCAGAATTATGCCTGGTTAAGTCAACGAGCAATTCTCGCCGCACAGAATAATGATGTACACGCACTGAATTTCACCATTCAATCAAAAATCGCTGGCGATTTGATGACATACAAATCCGTTGATTCCATAACAAATCCCGATGATGTAATAAATTATCCAACGGAGTTTTTGAACTCTCTGGAGTTACCAGGATTTCCACCACATTACTTGCAACTCAAAGTTGGTTCAGTTATTATGATATCGCGTAATTTGAATCCACCTCGACTTTGCAACGGATTGAGGCAACCATTAGTAACGGAAAGTACGCAGGTGAAAATGTATGCATTCCTCGAATACCAATGATTCCGACTGATCTTCCATTTGACTTAAAACGATTGCAATTTCCGTTTTGCCTTGCGTTCGCAATGACAATTAACAAGTCGCAAGGCCAATCGCTTAGTGTTTGCGGGATAAATTTAGAAAATCATTGTTTTTCACATGGGCAGCTATACGTTGCGTGTTCACGAGTTGGGAAACCATCCGCTTTGTTTGTGTTAACGTCAGACCAAAAAACAAAAAATTTGGTTTACCAAAGACCACTTCAATGAAACGGATAATTTGCGGACAAGTATAACGCTTCGATTCAGTATTTACTTTGGATTCACTTTCATTTTTTACTTAGAGAAGTTCAACTAAATTACACTTCATTTTTGTTATCGAAATGAATTCGTTAGTGTTGTGAAATGAAATAAAATTTTTCCTTTTCAAATATAAAACAATAAAAATAATTGTTCTTCATCTTTTAATTCCCAAACAAAATGTTACAAAAATCGAAAACATCTGGTGGCGAAACGGAGTTCGCCGGGTTTGGTAGTACAACATAAAATCTGTTAATTTCAAACATTTCGCCTAGCAGTAGCTGAAATTTACATATTTTTACAACATTATAAAAATTTTATAAGATAGTTTGAAGTTTGGAATAATTTTTGTACTGACAGATTTGACAATCATCTTTAATTGCTTACTTACTTAAGGTGGCGCTACAGTCGCGTGATAACTAGGTACTAATCCAACAAAATTCTTCATCTAGCTCGGTCCGTTTTCAGATGTCTATAGGTTAGGTACGCTATCCAAGTCGGGAAAGGCCACTTTTCACTTGTACGGGCCACAGCAGCCTTTCTTTACTGCACTGTTCTCTGGGGGTGGCTCCAAACTATGTCACTAGGCCTTAGTTCTCAACGGACTTGCGCCTACTAATTTATTTTAATTTAGTGTAGGCAAAAAATAAATTTTAAGAAGTGAGCAGTATACATTCTGGTGGGTACAAAATAGGAGGCATTTGTTTATAGAGTTAAGAACCTTTATTTATTCTTAAAAGTTCATTTTACTCCCTTCAATGAAGTTACCTCAAGTGTTTACAAGTCCTCTTCTCACATAGCCTTCAATTTCTTCTTCGTTGCGGTTTCTATATTAACCTTTCTATCGATCCCTTAAGTAAAGCCAATAGCCAGAAGAGATTTCAATTTTCGAAAGCCTTAATTTTCACTCAAAAAAGTTCCCATTGATTCTTTTTACGAAATCGTTCGAGACCTTATTCCAACATGTTCGATGATTTTAGAGCACCATTTCTTTGGTTCTGTTTAATTTTAGCTCATATGTTGATGTTAATTGTCGTCTTGTCCGACTGCTGAAACTGCACTGATCTAAGCATTATAAAAATTGCAGAAAAAATCAGTAATAGCTGTTTACAAAATTGAGAAATTATAAATAGACTTGATACTAGGGCTAGGGCCAGTTTTAAAATAAAACCATTAGCCCCTTTCGGATTCTCAAAACAAAATTAAATTCGAGTTTTTCGGTAGTTTCTGTCATTAGTAGTATTCTGGATCAATGGCTAGTCAAACGTTATTTGAGAACTAAATTGTCTTCTTAGCAATCTTTTTCCATAGTTTTAGCTAACGAATTATTGGATATTTTCAAGGTTCTACTGTGAAATACACAGAGTCACTATTACAGAAAAAAATGTCTCCTCTTTTTCTTTCCACTTATCCTTATTGAACCACACCCTTCATCAGAACGATGCTTTTATATATACTCTTATACAAAAAAAAGTAAATACAGCCTCAAGCACTTAAGAGAAACCATATCCGTTTGACAGGGTGGGAAAATTAATGAACAATACAAAAAAAAAAACGTTAACACCTAACCCTAAATATCATTATCGTAATTTTTTATCTTATCGGAAAAAATATCATTTCCGCCAAGTGCTTACCGACTATGATTTCCATTTGAATTAAACAAATAAGAAACAACAACAAAATGAAAATTAAAAGGAGGATGAGCATGAAAAAAATAAAAAATGTTTTCACACTCACAGTCACGCTTATTCAGAAGCACTTTAAATAATTATTATTAAAAGCAACAGAGCCATGTTTCAGTTCACGTTCAGTACATATGTATACAAAAGTATGGTATAATATGTTGTCATGTCCAGAGGAGCACACTTTATACTTTAACGATAATTGAATTATGACACAAAATGTTTTACCTGTACATACATATAATCTACTGTGTCCTGTTTCTGTAACACATCTCCATAATAATAAGTGACCATTGACGTTATAACCGTAGCGTATGTCTAGTTGTTTTTGTTGTTAGCCAATGCGCCATATCCTTGCAGTTTTTTATTTATGGACAGGACATACATACATACAACAAAATTTTTAATTAAAGAATTTAATCAATTAACCAATTTTTAATGAAAAACGTAAATTAAAATTTTAGTTTTAATAATTTTCATCCTCGGAAGTTAAGTCGTATTAAAATAGAACTATATGGTCATAAAAGTTATCACCAAGGACCTAATTATGCGTCCATACATATTTTTTTTTAATGGGTTGTTAAAGGGAAATGAACAATATTTTCAATTAATATTATTTTTATTTGTTATTATAAAAAGAAAATTGTTTTATTAAGACTATGACTTTATTATTTCTCTTCCTCAATTCGGAGGCATACACAATTTTCTGATATGGATTTTCGAACTTTTTCAAGTGAATTTTTTTTTTTTAGTTGAAGGCACATCTTCAAATTGACAGCTTTCAAATGTATAGCTTTAAATATGTTTTTATTTTACTTGGTGGCGCTACAGTCCTGTGTGAACTAGGGCCTCACCCAACAAACTTCTCCATCTAGCTCGGTCCCTAGCTAGATGTCTCCAGTTTCGCGATCCAAGTTGGGTGAGGTCACTTTCCACTTGTGTGCGCCACCTGATCTGCGGTCTTCCACTACTGCGCTGTCCTGTGGGTGTGGATTCGAAGACTTTCCGGGCCGGAGCATTGTTTTCCATGCGCTCTACGTGACCCAGCCATCTTAGTCGTTGGACTTTTACCCTTCTCGCTAAGTTTACGTCGCTGTACAGCCCGTACAGCTCGTCGTTCCATCTTCTCCTGCACTCCCTTCCCTTTTGATGCATACGGGACCGTAGATCACACGAAGAACTTTTTTCTCGAAAGGACCCAAGGTGCTTTCATCCGCTTTTGTCATAGTCCATGCTTCTGCAGCTAATCAATTGCTTTCTTAGCGCAAAGAAACAGCGGTTAGCAAGAGTTATTCTTCGTTTGATCTAAGCGCTGGTGTTGTTTTCTGCTTTAAACATGTGTTCAAAATTAAATCTTAAATTAAAATAGATGTTCAGTGGGAGAAACATTTTACACACTTTGTCAATTTTACGATAGTTCATTACATTTCTGGATGAACGTCAAATTGTCAAATTTTGGACGGTCGTAATCTACAAATTAATCCAACAAAAATCAAAATACATGATTAAGTACTTTACAAAGTACAGAATGCTGGGTAAGAAGATATTGTTTATGTTGGTCCTATAATTTAATTATATGGACATGCTTGATATATGATTTCAATAGAACGAACGGAACTTTGTAGCATCAATTGGCACACAATAAAAATATGTCAATTTCGTGTTGGTATCGGTTTGAGAGGAGGAATCGGTACACATTGGTTTTGAATTCCTGAAAATTGCAATGGTAGGGAAAGGTAGAGCAACCCACATTCGTGTAGTATAGCAAAAGAACTTAATACCACGCCAGAAGTTTAGTTCAAGCATATCAATAGAGACATAGAGAATAGATTGAACGAATCACTATAACAAAAAAATGTTGAGGGTATTTATTTCTTAAAACAGATCTGTTGACCACTACAAAAATCAAAATTATCTAGTTCCATAGCCAGCTCTGCTTGAAATATACTCAGTCTTAACTTTTTTAAGCTTCTTTTAGTAAGACATTAAATGGTTTATGTATGTATGTATTTTCCTTGGGGAAATATTCTTACATTTATGTAACCTGCCATAGAGATATTTTTGATCATAGTTTTTTTTACAGAAGTTATTCAAATTATAATGTATACATACACAATTTTTTGATTTTTTTTAATAAGTAGATACCTTAAAATTATGAAATTTAATTTTTAATCAAAAAACAAAAATTAAAATTTCACATACAAAATTTTATTTACAAACAACATTTTGAAATGAAAACTAATGAAACAACTTGTGATATTTTTTAAGAACATGTTTGACGAAAATTAAATTGGCTAAATTTGTCAATATTAACAGATTAAAAAATACATGTATGTATAGGTATGTATCGGGTTTTTCAAAAAGAGCGCTACAAAAGTTTTTTAAATAAAACAAAAACGGTTTTGCATATCAATTAAATTCTTTATTCCTGTGAAAGTACGTTTGATGCCATTATGTATGGAACTCGATTTCTTTTGCATGGCCACCACGGGCACGCTTACAGAGGTCCAGACGCTGAACCCAATTTTCGACGGTTTTCAATTTTCAAGGATAAATCGGCCGATACTGCTGCAATTTCACGTTCGAAATTCGTACGAAGTTCATCAATCGTCGCTGGCTTCTTGGCATAGATCATAGACTTGACGTAGCCCCACAGGAAATAGTCTAAATCGCACAACCGAGGCGGCCAACCGACTGGACCATTTCGTGATATAAAACGTTCTCTAAACTTGGTTTCCAATAAATTGATTGTGACATTCGCTGTGTGGCTTCTGGCGCCGCCGCCGCGCCGCCGTCCTGTTGGAACCACATGTCCTCCAAGTCCATATCATCCAATTGGGGTTAAAAATATTCGGTTATCATTAAACAGTAGCGATCCCCATTCACAGTAACGTGCCGGTCTTGATCATCACGAAAGAAGTACGGCCCAATGACATCGCCGGCCCATAAACCACACCAAACCGTAATTTTTTGGGATGCCATGATGACTCGTGGAGTACGTGTGGATTGCTGCCTGACCAGTACCGCATATTTTGTTTATTGACGAAGCCATTCAGCCAGAAATGAGCCTCATCGCTGAAGATGATTTTTCGATGAAAATCCGAATCATTTTCAAGTTGTTGCTCAGCCCAATTCACGAACATGCAACACTTCTGGTTGGCAAGCAGCTTCAATTGTTGCGTCAATTTATTCTTGTAGTAAGGATGTTGGTCAAGATCTTTTCGCAAAATTCGCCACAACGACGTCACAGAGATGCCCTACGTACTACAATTCTGTTTGTTAGTATTTAGGGTAATTCCAGGTGTTTTGTCCGGTTGCAGAGTGGTGTTGTGTGGTAAATACGTGTTACAAGTACACAGTTATCTATTTATTATTTTTTTTGTTTATTTTTCGGAGAGAGTTGCCGCACAGTATCTCTCGCAAACACCCTATCCATCGAGATGTAAATGTGTCTCGTCAGAAATGACAATTTTTCGAGTAAAATAGATGTCCATATCAAATAATATTGGTACAAAACTGATGACGTCGGTAAGTGGTACATTAAAAAAAAAACTTTTCAACTAGACTTTAAAGTTTTTGAGATGTACCACAAAAAAAAATTGAATAAGTAAAACACCCGGTTTCTAAAAACGTCAAATGTAGAAACTATCAATTTTCGCATATTGTTCTTAAACAATACTTTGTATCTAAAAGCACTTCTGGTAGTAATTGTAGTTTTATTATTTTTGTATTAGAAAACAAAATTTTATTTTCCAAGATTATTTTTACTTTCGACATATAGGAACTATATGCCAAGTTTTGCATTCGTAAAAAATTTCAAACTCTAGAATTTGAATTTTTGAATCCTTATTTTGTTTTTAATTTAAATTTTTTAAAGAACTAATAAACCGATTTCAATAACTTGTTTTTCCACACAAGCTCTTATACTGTCTCAATAATATTTGATGATCAAAAATATCCTTGTTTTGATTTTTGATTTTCAAAAAAATATTAATTTTTTTCGAAATTCGACATCTTGAAGTTAAGTGAGTTATCATTTTTTTACGAAATTGAAATGTGAAACGTATATTAATAAGGTCCAAAAAATTGCAAAAATATTTTTAAACTGCAGTTGAAAACTTTTATACATACAAAATTATTTAAAAAAAAACGCTCTAACGATTTTCAAATTAAAAATTTAAAAAATTAAGGTTTTTTTGGCTTTTAAATTTTTGAAAACAAACTTTTTTACAGGTATATTTTTAAATCTTAAAATATAATAAATATTTTTAACAGACTCTTTGGATACATAAGCAAGTTCGTGCGACCCAGTCGTGCATTTTATTTAAGTTATACAATTCTTTTCATAAAATGGGAATTACATTTTTTTTCATCTTAGCTCTAAGAATGATATCGATGTTTGTTAAATATTGTAAATAGCTTCAAACTAGGGTTAGATTTTTTCCAAACAAGCAACAATTTTGTTTTGCATACAACTTTTTAAATTGTTCTCTTCATAGACATTTTGTATTCTCAGTTTTTTAAGACCATATTTATTTTTACAAACTTACGTTTTTTTTGTTTTTATTAAGTGATACTGATTCAAAAAAATATTTGAATTTATCAAATTTGCCCAAAACCAAAGAAGAGGCTTTTTCTCATTTTTATGTCTTAATGACAAAATGTTCGACACTAAATTAAGACACTTTTTTAGTTCAAACTATTTTCTTTAAGAAACAAGTCAAGATACTTAAAAATATTACCATTTCAAAAAAATATTTTGATTGGATTTTTCCATATATAAACTATTTGGCCTTAAGTTCGAACCCCAAGTTTCGATGTTTTAAGGTTTAATTCTACTTTATGATTTTTTAAGGTTGTAAGTGGCTTAAAATTAAAAAAAATAGAAGTCTACGCAACAAAAAACATACAAAAATTAAAAACAAAAACAAAAACAATAAGGAAGTGCGAAAATTCTGAAATATTCTCATTATTATTCATGCCATATTATTTTTATCTATACTAATATTATAAAGAGGAAAGATTTGTATTTTTGTATGTAACGAATAAACTCAAAAAGTACTGGACCGATTTTAATAATTCTTTTTTTATTAGAAAGCTACATTATCACTGAGTAACATAGGCTATATTTAGTACTAGATTACTACAGAAATCTTTTGAAATTCCTATTAAAACCAACCGAAGGTGTACAAAAATTAGCCATAAAATGTCGTTCATCGCATACGCTGCGAATAGTATTAATGATAGGACAAAAAAATGTTTTCTAATTTAGTGATTCATGGTCGTTTTAATTAGCTTATAACTTAAATATTTGTACCTATTTATGTCTACCCGTGCGAAGCCGGGACGAGCCGCTAGTAATTAATAATATTAATACAAATGAATATAAATATCAATATGCTTGTATCCAAATAAAATAAAATAGATTTCTAGAACCTCAAAATGTAATACTTAAATTTTAAAAACAAATGCGTGAAAAAAACTAAAATATTAAAATAAATTAAAAAAACTTGAATAACTTTATGTGTTCACTACGAATTTTTAATTATTAACTTCCAATAGGAAGTTATTGTAATGGGTCCGATTTGTCAAATTGAAAATTTTGAAATTTCTCGACGTTTCAAGGTCCCTAGAGTCGAAATAAAAGATTTTTAGAAAGATGTCTGTGCGTGCGTGTGTACGTACGTTCATACGTCCGTACGTCCGTATGTCCGTATGTCCGTACGTTCGCCACGTTTTTTTCGTCGTCCATAGCTCAAGAACCAGAAGAGATATCGACTTCAAATAAATTTTGTTATACAGATAATAAGGCAGAAAGATGCAGAAAGGGCTCTCAAGAAAATTGCGTGGGTGGTTTTTTTACCATAGCAGTTTAAAAAAAAAGGTGAAAATTTTGGTTAACCCTAAATATCTCATGAACCAATGACGCTAGAGACTTGAATTAAATTTTATATTATATATTGTAACGTGATACAACACAAGTATATTTTTGGAAAAAAATCCAATTAACGGTTTTTTTTATAAATCAAAAAAAACTGAAAAAAAAAATTTGTCACCTCGAACATTTTACGACTAAAATATGATTTCATCTCCAAACCAATTTTGTGCAACGAAAAAAAATGTTTTTGACACCTGATAAAATTTTGAGAAAAATCGAATTGACTGTTTTTTTATAAAAAATAAAAACCTAAAAAAAACATTATTCAAAGTTGGTAAAAATTGAATTTCGACTCAAATATCTTTTCAAAAACTTGAGATTAAGGCTTCAAACTTATTTTATCTTATAAGAAATATTGTTTTCAACATTCTGAAAAATGTTGAGAAAAATCGAATTGACAGTTTTTATTACAAAAAATAAAAATAAAAAAACCCAAAACAAAAGTTTTTTAAAGTTGGTGAAAATTGATTTTCGACTCAAATATCTTTTCAAAACTTGGAGATATTGGCTTTAAACTACTTTAATCTTTCAAAAATATTGTTGTCAATATTCAGTAAAATTTTGAAAAAAATCGAATTGACAGTTTTTTTACAAAAATTAAAAACCGAACAAAAAAATTAACAAAAATTTTTAAACATTGATTTTTGACTCAAATATCTTTTCAAAAATTTGAGATAATGGCTTCTAACTAATTTTAAATTATAATAAATAATTGTTTTCAACAATAGGAAAAATTTTGAGAAAAATCGAATTGACAGTTTTTTTTACAAAAAATAAAAACCTAAAAAAAAAATATAAAAGTTGGTAAAAATTGTTTTACGACGTAAATATCTTTTCAAAAATTTGAGACATTGGCTTCAAACAAATTTTATCTTTTAAGAAATATTGTTTTCAACATTCTATAGAATTTTGAGAAAAATCGAATGGACAGTTTTTTTTACAAAAAACAAAAACCTAAAAAAAAACAATACTAAAACTTGTAAAAATTTACTTTCGACTCAAATAGCTTTTCAAAAATTACAAATATTGGCTTCAAACTTATTTTATTTCACAGAAAATATTGTTTTCTATATTCAGTAATTTTTTTTATAAAAATCCAACAGACCGTTTTTTCATAAAAAAATAAAATCTACAAAAAATAGTACCTACGCAAATTTGGTAAAAATTGATACATATAGACAAACTTTTAAGCAAGACAAATCGACAGACGGGATGGGAAGTTATCAGTGTGGGTCCCATCCCAGCCTCTTTTTTTTATAGCTTCTTAATAATGATGTTCTCAACGTCTGCAACAATTTTTACCAATATTTCTATTACTATTTATATTTATGTTTTAATTCTGCTATTTCGTTTCATTAAAACTTATTGAAAATAAGTCGCATATTTTGTTATTAAAAAATGGGGATGTAAAACTTAATTCAAACCACTGAAATGAATCAATTTTTACTACAGGCTGATTGTTCAAAAGCTATAGTAAAGTTTTTTTTCAAAAAAAAAAACAGATTATAATTAAAAAAAAATGCATAAAATCTTTATTTGAATCGATAGTACGGTTCATATAATTTAATGTTTGAAGATTATTTCATGCAAATGTTGACCTTGACTGCACCTCAAATGGTCCATCCTCTTAGTCCAATTTTGACATACTCTTTCCAACATTTCGGCCGGTATCTCACGAATAAATGCTTCAATGTTGTCTTCCAATGCGTCAATTGAAGCGGGCTTGTCTGTATAGACATGAGCTTTAACATAGCCCCACATAAAATAGTCTAAAGGCATTAAATCGCACGATCTAGGCGGCCAATTTACCGGTCCCGAACGTGAAATAAAATGTTCACCGAACTCGCCTCTTAATAAGTCCATTGCTGCGCGTGCTGTGTGGCATGTGGCGCCGCGCCGGCCGTCTTATTGAAACCACATGTCATGCAAATCAAGCTCTTGTATTGGCAAAAAATAATTGGATATCATCTCACGGTAGCGCTCACCATTCACAGTTACGTTACGATTCGCAACATCTTTGAATAAGTACGGTCCAATGATGCCACCAGCCCATAAAGCGCACCAAACTGTTACTTTTTCTGGATGCATTGGTAGCTCTTGCAATGCTTCTGGCTGATATTCCCTCCAAAATTGACAATTCTCCTTATTTACGTACTCAAAAATAAACTTCGTCGCTGAACACAAGAAGCGCGCGATGAACTTTTTTAACAGAGCACTCATTTTGATAATAAAATTCAATAATTTGCAAGCGTTGTTCGTTTGTAAGACCAAACTGAAGATGTTTGAAAGTAAAACAAAACATGAAACGTGCGTCAGCTATTTAAACCAGCGTTGCCAAAAGAATAATAGCTAAAAAATCACCCTTTAAAATCAATTCCAAGTGTAAAATTTAAATATTAAATGAACTAAAGTAAAAGAAAAACTCAAAATGTACGTATACGCCTTAGTATACCAGCCTAACTATTTTCTCCACTTGAAGTGACTATAATCACAATTAGAAGTTTAAGTAGGTTAGGTTAGATTAGGTTATAGTGGCTGTCCAAGATGGAAACGGACACACTTAGGCCAGTTTAATGGCCCATTGTGATACCACATGAATCTTGAGGTTTCTTCATTAGCTCAATGGAACCAGTTTGAGTTTCTTACGAAACGTGAGAGGCTGATTATGCCGATATGATTTAGATCGTTTAGATCGTTAAAGAAGAATTCTCCTAGGTAATTCTTGCGTTTTCGAGCCAGAGCAAGGCATGTGCAGAGAAGATGAAGAACTGTTTCTTCCTCTTCCTCGTCTATACAGCTTCTGCAAAAGTCATTTGAGAATACGCCTAATCTCATGGCTTGCTTTCCTATTAGACACTGTCCGGTTGTGACACCTATTATCGAGCTTATATGCGATCTGCTTAGAAAAAGCAAGCACCTTGAACGTTTTAAATCCAGTGTTAGCCAGATGTTTTTTGTGACTTGACACGTGGTGATGTTGTTCCTGCCCTCCTCACAGCGTCTTGCATTAGCAACAGTTTACAAGTAGCGATTGGTATGCCAGTACGTGCCAAACGTGGTAGGATGGGCTGTACTGTACCGTTCCTGGCGAGTTCATCTGCCTTAAAGTTACCTGGAATATCTCTATGGCCCGGCACCCAGCAAAGGTGAATATTAAACTGTTGTGCCATCTCCATTAGAGATGATCGACAGTTATGAACTGTTATAGAGTTTGTAGAGAAAGAATCCAGAGATTTGATAGCGGCCTGACTATCTGAGAAAATACGGATATCAGATGTTGATATCGCGTTTTCTTTAAGCCAGGACAAGACTTCTTTTATCGCCTGGAACACGCTACAATGATTGGGAAGGCGGAATGAGAGACTTAATTTCAGTCGTTCAGAGTACACACCTCCACCAACCCCTTCTTTTGTTTTTGACCCATCTGTATAGAAATGGATTGACTCATCTTCCAGGAATGTCCTATCCTCCCAAGAAGATCTGGGAGATATAGAAATCTGAAAATTTCTGTCGAATTGCAGTTGGGGGATGGTGTAGTCTGTGTGCTTTGGAATTGATTCTAAATACCGGAGTGGCCAATGTTGTTGTTAGTCCACTGCGACGAAGCTTTGAGGCGAATAGCAGAGCTTGCAGCTATTTGTTTGCTTAAAATGTCAATAGGTGTTAGGTAGAGTAAGGTAAGGCAAGCAATCAGTTTTGTGTGGGTTAACGCCCAGTCCACACCGATCAGCCCAAAGTATTAGTCTGTCTAAGGCATTTTGTAAGAGTTCTTTTAACGTTTTAAGATGCTTTCCTGAAATTGCTATAGCAACGTGCGTCGTCCGCATAGGCTATCACTCTGAAAACCTCCGCATCCAGACTAGTTTAAGTAGATAATTAAAAAAAATATTACTATGGATTTTTGATTTAATCAACATTGATTGAGTATATCTAAATGGGGAATTGGTGTTTTGTGCAAACACAAAAATATGTACATATTTGAGCTCAAAGAACTTCCTTGGGAAACATTTTTTGAACGTTGTTCAACCACAAATCAACTTATTTTGTTTATTTAAACTATTTAAAAATTTAACTTAAAATTGATGGCGGTATTGAGAACGTCTAAGCGGGCAAAATATGTCTCAATATATTGACAGACATAAAGGTACTAGTAAACAACATTTGTCTCGTTAATAATTGATGATTGATGAGAAAAACAAAGCCAAAGTGAAAACTTTTCCAACATCGTACAATACATGACATAAATCTACACAACTATACTCCCTACAATTTCTTATGAAATCTATCAAAATCTTTCACTCTTTTTATACTCAAGGACTTTATGAGGTTTTCTTGTTAATTGGGTCACTTCGAGGAAACTACGCAATCTTGCTAAAGCTAAATATAAAGAGTGTATTATAAACAACCTGTGCTAGTGACACAATAATTTAATAGTATTATTTTCTATGAAATTCTATTACAAAAGCAACAGCTTGGTGTCAATAGTAGACTATGTACAATGTACATAAAAGTAAAAGGCTATCACTATATACAAACATATGTACATAGGTACTTCTAGAATATAATACTATCGTAGTTTTAGAGAAAACTTTGTTTTAAAGGTAGATTGAAAATTGGGTCACCCTCTATTCTATAGATAAAACTGACAGGAGAATAAAATAGTTTCGGTTAGTTTGAGATTCTATTGAAGAGATGCTGTAAAAGTTTGCAGGTCCCTTTTTCCTAACCTACATAAAACACGTACATGTATTTGAAGCAACAAGATAATCCAACTTTGCCGGATGAGTATATTTTTAAGCATCATCAGTGCGACGCACGCGACGATAATCCATCTTTATCTACACAAACTTGCAACTTCTAATAGCATCCGCAATTTAAACGGATTTATGATTAAAAAATATAGTTTTTTTTTTATAAGCAGTGCTTTGTTTTTTTTTCTACTTTTGTTAAATAAATACTATAACTATATTTTGCATGAAACTATATGAAAAATCATAGATATTAAATAGAAGCATGCTGATATATGATGTTGTAGCTTTTGTTTGGAATGCGATTTTATGGTAAAGATATAGAAGAATATTTAATGGACATTTTGAATTTCGAAAGGATTACATAAAATAATCAATGTGTTTTTGAATCTTTCAGGCAAACAAGAACGAGCACTCAGCTACTGTAAGTTTAACCTTTGTAAGTTGTGACTGTTTAACCTGTGATGCTATATTATTTTTTCTCTATATTCTCACAAACAAAATAACTTTATATTCCCCTCCCGCATGTTTGTGTTAGAAACAGTTAATTTTAAAACCAATATGTAGTTTTTTGATTAAAAAACATTTCAGAAAAATCGACTTGGTAGATTTTGGTATTTTGAATTTAAATCTCTGATATAATTTGATTGATTTTAAATGTCTTTCGAAATCTTTTAGCTCATGGAACATTGAAAATCTATTCATTAAGACTAGTTCATTTGAACCTGGACACTACAACTGCAAAGAAATGTAAAGGGTATATTGTTTAGACGTGTGTTTTTCAATCTAGCAATACTTTTTTTGGAGTTGGTGCTTTTGACAGCTGTCACTTGATGTATGCTTCATTTGGTTCGCCATTATGTAATGAATAGACTTACTCCTAAAAGTTTGAAAAAAAAATTCTATTTTATAACCAAAATAATAGTTCGGTTCAAACGACGCATCTAAATAATAGTTTTACTGTAGGAAACTTTTGGTGAACGTATTATCTCCTATCGTGGGCTTGTGGCATGGCCTCCAAGATAGGGCGATTTAATACCACTGTATTTTTTGTTTGGGGGGATATGTGAAGTCTACGCAGATAAGCCCGAGGCTATTGATGACCTGAATCAGAGTGCTTTATTGCTTATATATACTATACTGCCCCAATGCTACAAAAAATGGTCGAATTTAATCAAGCCAGCTGCGCGCGTTGCGACTGTTACTTACTTATTTAAAGTAGCGCTACAGTCCTGTGTGAAGTAAGGCCTCACCCAACAAACTTCTCCATCTGTGTCGAGTCTCGCACTCCAAGTTAGGTGAAGTTACTTTCCACTTATGCGCGCCACCTGATCCGCGGTCTTCCTCTACTGCGCTGTCCTGTGGGTGT
This sequence comes from Eupeodes latifasciatus, assembly GCA_920104205.1. Lineage (NCBI taxonomy): Eukaryota > Metazoa > Arthropoda > Insecta > Diptera > Syrphidae > Eupeodes > Eupeodes latifasciatus. Next base: position 127,948,801 of record OV049926.1, on the reverse strand, counting down.
GAATTCGAAGACTTTCCGGGCCGGAGCATTGCTTTCCATGCGCTCTACGTGATCCAGCCATATTATTCGTTGGACATTTACACTTTTGGCTAAGTCTACGTCGTTGTACAGCCCGTACAGCCCGTCGTTCCATCTTCTCCCCAACACCCCTTCTATGCATAGGGGCCCTAGGTTAGGTTAGGTTAGGTTAAAGTGGCTGTTGGTTGGGACGTCCAACACACTTAGACCAAAATATGGTCCGTTGTGATACCACATGGATCAGTTGATCAGCTTAACTCGTTGAACCAATTGGAGCTTCGAATGAAGCGTAGGAGACAAATAATGTCAGAATTTTTTAGATCGCTGGTATCGTTGAAGTAGTAGTCTCCAAGGTGGATTCTACGTCTTTGTGATAAGGCAGGGCATGAGCACAGAAGATGAGAGATTGTCTCTTCTTCTTCTTTGTCCATGCAACTCCTACAAAAATCATTTGCAGGGGCTCCAAGTCAAATAGCATGCCTTCCTATTAAGCAGTGCCCAGTCAGGACACCTATAACGTAGCTAATGTGCAATCTACTCAGAGAGATTAATTGCTTTGAGCGCCTGGCGCTAAGATTAGGCCAAATTAATTTAGTCGCTACACAGGTGGTGGTGTTATTCCACCTGAAGTTTGTTTTCTCTATGGTATCTTGCTTTAGCATGAGTTTACATGTAGCTAAGGGGATACCTATGCTAGCATTGTGAGCCAGCAGAGGTAAAGTTGTTCCGCTTTTTGCAAGTTCATCAGCTTTGCAATTTCCTGGAATGTCTCTATGGCCCGGCACCCAAAAAAGGTGAATGTTGAACTGTGTAGCCATCTCCGTAAGAGATGATCGACAATTTAGGGCTGTTAGGGCTGTGAATTAGTGGAGACAGAGTCTAGGGACTTTAACGCAGCTTGGCTATCCGAGAAGATGCGTATATTATTAGTTGATATGACGTTTTCTCTAAGCCAGGATAGGACTTCTTTTATAGCCAGGATTTCAGCTTGGAACACGCTACAGTGATCGGGTAGACGAAAGGAGAGACTTAAGTTTAGTCTATCTGAGTATACGCCTCCACCAACCCCATCCTCCGTTTTTGATCCGTCTTTATAAAAGTTTATAGGATAATCGTTCAAAAATGATGTATTCTCCCAAGAAGACCTGGGAGGTATAGTCACTTTGAAGCTATAGTCATTAAACTGAGGATGGGGTATGGTGTAGTCAATATTACTGTTTATATTAGTTCTGAACGAGTTCAAAATAGTGGTGTGGCCAATTCCATTATTGATCCACAGAGAGGAGGCTTGAAGCCGTATGGCAGTATTAGCGGCCGTTTGCTTGCTGAAAATGTCCAGCGGTATTAGATGGAACAGAACATCTAGTGAGGCGGAGGCGGTAGAGCGAAGTGCTTCTCCCATACACAGGCAGGCTGTTCGTTGGACTTTGCTGAGTTTATCGCGATTTGTCGCTATATCCAGCGCCGTCCACCATACCGCAACTCCATAAGTAAGGATCGGCCTTATGACCGAGATATATAGCCAGTGTGTAATTCGGGGCTGTAGGCCCCATTAATTACCAATGGCCTTTTTACAGGAGAACAGGGCTACTGTGGCCTTGTTTATTCTCTCTTGAATATTAGGTTTCCAACTTAATTTCTTATCTAAAATGAGACCCAAGTATTTTGCTTGTTCTGAGAATTTAAGTGGTACACCGTTTATGAGGGGAGGGTCAATGTGTGGGACTTTGTATTTCCTTGTGAAGAGGACAAGGTCGGTTTTTTGTGGGTTAACACCTAGTCCACACCAATTTGCCCATCTGGTGAGCTTATTTAAAGCGTTTTGTAAAAGTTCTTTTAGTATATTGGGATGTTTACCCGTTACTGCAATAGCAACATCGTCTGCATAGGCAAACACTCTGTGTCCCTCTCTTTCTAGAGTAATTAGTAATTCATTTATTACTAAGTTCCAGAGGAGAGGGGATAGGACACCACCTTGTGGCGTGCCTCTGCTGACACCCTTTTGCGCAGTAAAATCGCCCAGTTTTGAATTGATAATCCTGCTTATCAGCATCTGATTAATCAATTCGCTGATCGACCTATCTACCTTCAGAGATGTCAATACACGTGCAATTGCAGATGTGTCGACATTGTTAAATGCACATTCTATATCTAAGAAGGCAACTAAGGTGTACTCTTTATGATGGAGGGAATATTCGATTGTACGTACTATACTGTGTAGAGCCGTTTCAACTGATTTCCCTTTGTTGTAGGCGTGTTGAGCCTTTGAAAGGAGGGACTTATCAATACTTGCCCTTAAGTGGATATCGATCAAACGTTCAAAAGTTTTGAGAAGGAATAATGATAAGTTGATAGGTCTTAGGTCTTTAGGGTTAACGTGGCTGGATTTTCCAGCTTTTGGAATAAAGACAACTTTAACTTGTCTCCAAGACATCGGGATGTATGCCAAATTAAGGCAACCCTTGAAGATGTTTTCTAGGATGGATATTAGAAAACTAGCATTTTCTTGCAGTTCAGCTGGAATTATACCATCCGGACCTGCAGATTTATATGGCTTAAAGCTGTTAATAGCCCATATGAGTTTTTCCCTAGTGACTAGACCTTGTGGGGGATGTAATGTATTGTCACAATTATTAGGTGCAATGTTATTAATAATATTAGAGCTACCAGGAAAGTGAACGTCTAGTTGAGCGATTCTTCGCTTAAATTGGTCCAGAGGCCAGAGGCGTTTTTCAAGCAGCTTGGGATTGGATTTTTGGAGAGGATTTTGAGCAACCTGGATGCTTCGGAGCAATCTTCCACGTTGCTACATAAGTTTCTCCAGGACGATCGTTTGGTTTTCCTCAGTTTTTTTTTTATATATCTTCAGTGATGCTTTATATGAATCCCAGTCAGACATGTCTTTAGAAGCTTTCGCTCTATTAAAGAGCGACCCTACTCAGCCTCTACAACTCGACAAGTTCGACACTCGGGTAAAGGGGAACCGTAGGTTACGCGAAGAACTTTTCTCTCGATGCGACTAACTGCTGGAACACAATGGTGTCGGAGCCGGAGTCGGAGTCGTAACTGAAATAGCTGTCAAAGTATTCAATATACGCAAATGCAAATGTACGAACACAACGCGACGCAACTGGAATCAGAGCCGCAGCCGGAGTCGGAAGAGTTGACCAACTTTTAACTTTGACGTACGACATATGTGACGTTTCCATTTTTGAAGTGAATAACTTGGTGATTATATTTTTTTGAATAGTTTTTCAATAAAAAAGTGGAAAAGTATTTAAATAAGAAATAAAATTGAACAAACAAATATTTTTTGAGAAATTGGATGTGGTTGTAAACTGCAAATATACCAAATAACATCACAAAGCCGTACGACGCATTGTGTGCGTACTTTCTGTTAATATACGACAAGCTGTGACAGCTATTCCGACTCCGGCTCCGGCTGCGGCTCCGATTTTTGCATTGTGTTCAAGCAGTTAAGGTGATTCCATCTGCTTTTGTCAAAGTCCATGCTTCTGCATCGTATAGCAGGACGGGGATGGTGAGGGTCCTATATAGCGACACTTTGGTCCCGAGAGAGGGCTTTGCTACTCAATTGCTTTCTTAGCCCAAAGAAACAGCGATTAGCGATTTATTTTCAGCATATGCTTGTAACTGGACAGACTTTTGAAAGATAGTGCCTCTAGTGTTGAAGTGGGAGCTCTACACTATTCTTTCAAGTACGATGTTAAGGAAATTGCATGACAGCGCATCACCTTGTCTAAAACCTTTTTGCCATCGAAAGGTTCTGTTAAGTTGTTTCCAACCTTTAAGGAGCAGCACGAATTGTCCACGGTCATCCTGCACAAACGGACGAGTTTGACAGGGATACCAAAACAAGACATGGCTCTATACAGCTCGTCCCTGTAGATGCTGTTATATGCGGCCTTGAAATCGATGAAAAGATGGTGGGTGCCGATTTGATGTTCTTGGGTTTTTTTCTAATATCTGCCGTAATGTGAATATTTGATCGACTGTGGACTTTCCTGGTCTAAAACCACACTGATAAGGACCTATCAGGTTGTTGACGATGGACTTTAGACGTTCACATATTACGGCAAAGAAGATTTTGTAAGCGATGTTAAGTAGACTGATGCCTCTATAGTTGGTGTAGTAGAGTGTCTCCTTTTTTCAGACTATCACTTAGCCGAAATTATTTTTAAAACATAATGACAAACCCTTATCATTATAATAAAGATAAGTTCTTGGCCATTACAATAGATTATATTCGTTCGTATTTTTTCTTAAAAACCACAAGGTTAAAATAACACCCTACACATACAGAAAATTTCTTTCAAATGACGTGTCCACTATCCAACATCTACTTTTCAAAAAAATTCATTGCCTAATAGTCGAAATGGGTACACTTAGAATGTTTTTAATGTCTCTTAGAATTTAAAACAAAATGAATTAATAAAAAAAAAAAACAATAATTAAGAAAACAAATTCTAAATAAATTCTAAAGTTCTGCGAAATGCGAAAAGAATTATTAAAATCAGTGCAGTACTTTTTGAGTTTATTCGTTACATACAAAAATACAAATTTTTCCTTTTTATAATATTAAAGGACAAACAATGTCTATTTGCGTCTTAGACTTAGAGAATCCATGTTTCTCTCATGGGCAATAATACCATGGCCTATTCACGTGTAGGGAGACCATCGAGTTTATTTGTGTTGACAAAAGACAGGCTGACCAAAAATATTGTTTATCGATTGGCACTTCAGTAAACTTTAACTGTGATTTAATTTAATTTATGTTATTCATAGTATTTATTAATAAAATAAAATTAAAGATGTTATGTAAATAAGTGTTCAATTTTGTCTATTAAGTCCTTCCTTAATTACTCAACCACAGCAACGCGTGGCCGGGTCTGCTAGTGTATATATAGATATACATTTACATAGAGCGAATTTTTTCAATTTTGTTCACTCAATATTTTTAATCAGGTAAAACTAACCTATGCTTACAATTTTTAAAAAACAATACATTTTGTTGTACTTTAATTTGTTTGTTTATATATTTTATTGTATTAATGAAACTGTAATTTAGCACATGAAATTAAATGAGAAATAATCCAGAAAAAGCGATGTTACGTTATAGATCGATCAAAATATCACATTGCACCACGTGTTGTTGAAATAGAAACTTCTAATTCCAACGTGGCGCCATCTATGAGAAGTTCACGATAGATGGTCCGACATTTTCTGTAAAACATCTGATTTAAGGCGCCATCTGTTCGAGACTTATGAAACTTACGATTAATAACAAACATCAACATTGACAATCAGTTTATTGTTAACTATAAATTATTAAGACCATTAATCTCCTATATCTCAAGTTAGACCAAATTACACATAAAATGCCAAATTTAATCGAAATCGGTTGACTTGGTAAAGAGTTCACTGGGAACATACATATGACAATGGATTTTTTATATATTAAGATAGGAGTGTTTTATGAATTTTAGTCGCTGAGATTAGATTTAGAGCTAAAGACGACTCCTATATTATTGAGTGTCTTTAAAACTGGTTTTAAAATTAGTTTTAAAAATTGCAAAGTTTGTAAAATATTTCGAATTCACTGTTCCTTTTCAAATAGCAATCAAATTAGCTTTACATTTCTTTTCTGTATAGAACCGTTATCCAGTAGGCTTTATCAGATCATCTCTTTTTTGAAAGGTTTAGTTTTTTCATGTTGCCAGAGTAATAATTTGTTAAAAATTTATAATTTAAATTAAAATAAAAATGGAAAACAAACAAACTTCAAAATTTCGGCAGTGGAAATAGCGGAAGACCTCAATAGAAACAAAATTGTCCACAGACTGTAAGAAATTTTTTACATTCGGAAGAGTTAAGAGGTTTTACGCCTCGAAACAAACCACTTTTATACGCCATAAATGTAAAGAAGCGCCTGCAATATGCCAAAGAGTATATAAATAAGCCGATAGAGTTTCGGAATTCCGTTATTTATACCGACGAATCCAAATTCAACATTTTTGGATCCAATGGGCGACGTTTTGTTTGGAGAAAAAGGGGTACAGCGTTAGATCCGAAGAATGTAAATTGCACTGTAAAACATGGCGGTGGCAGCGTTATGGTGTCGGGTGCGATGGGAGCAAATGGAGTTGGAAATTTTCAATCTGTGGAAGGGACAATGAATAAATTTCATTAGTTGAACATCTTGAAAAATAATTTAAGAAGTACTGCATCAAAATTGGACCTTGGAGATAATTTTAGTTTCGTTCATGACAATGACCCAAAACATTCCTCGTTGATAGTGAAAGAATGGTTGTTATATAACGTGAAAAAAGTACTCCCTTATCCACCTCAAAGTCCGAATTTAAATCCAATTGAACATCTTTGGGCTCATGTTGAAAAAAAGTTGAGGGAAAGGAAAGTAAAAAATAACGAACAGTTAAAAGATGAAATACAGAGGATATGGATTGAAATTACGCCAGATGCTACAAAAAAATTGGCCCTTTCAATACCAAAGAGGTTGCAAATGGTCTTAGATGCAAAAGGACATTATACAAAATATTGAACCATTTGGGTTTTCGAAATGTTGCTGTTTTTGTTTGTTTTATAAAATAGACTTTTTTTTTTAATTTGGTTTTTTGTATTAAAATAATTTATTTAAAAAAATGTATTTGACTTAATCTGGAGGTTAAAAAAAATCTCTATTTTTGGTAAGTATTTTGTTTTTTTTTATTGCAATTAACTCCATAGATAATTGCATTTTAACAAAAGAAATTTTTTGGTTCACTGTACATACATTTATGTACGTTTTTATCTTTTAAATTGTGCGTATTTTTTCGTAGAGGCCTTCTTTCCCATTTCAAGTGGAGAGTCCTTCTCTTTCAATATTAAATTTACTTCTTTCGTGGGATATTGGATATCATTCCAGGAGTACTTGAATTGAAAATGTGGCCACAGTATGAAGACTTTTTGACAGTGATTTTTAAAAATTATATGTCAATGATAACTTCTCCCTTGGGAAGATACTATTAGAAGTTATTGTAATCGGTGCGGTCTGCCGAATTGAAATTTGTTTTACATTTTTCGACACTTACGACAACTTACAATTGAACATTGACCATTTTTTAAGGGAACCCACACACAGACTCTTCTTAAATTTGCTTTTGAAGCTTAAGTTTTTTTGTTGATAGAAATCCTTGAAGTCTAAAGAAGAAACTTCTTAAAAAAACTGTTTAGGTCTAACAGTGACAATTTTCGAAAAAAAGGTATATAAATGAAAAATAGAACAAAATCAAGCAACCAATTAGCATACTTTATAAATGTTGACCTCATCAAGAACATAAATGTTAAAAAAAGGAGACAGTTCTACACTGAAAACCTGAGGAATAAACCTACCGTAAAAAGTGTTGAGATCTTAAATTTATTTTGTAAATTTAACACTACATTTTTTGAAAAGTTAGGTCTATGTATCGAAGAGAATGTTAATAATGATCGATATTTGCTATTATAGTTCAAAAGTTTGTGCCTAGATTTTTTTTATAAAAAAGTGGGTGGATACCACGCCCATTCACAAAAGATCTCCTATTTTGAATACTTTCAATGCTTTTTCTCCGCAAGGTCTACTTCTGTGCGAAGTTTAAAGATTAGACGTTGCCAATAAGTGCTTTATAACCAGGTTACCAAGTCAGTCGGTTATTGCTTGCGCGATTTTAGAAGTGATGCATCTCAAAAACTAGCTTAGTTATCTATAAAAGATTTAGAAGTTCTCATTTTAATTTGATCTTAAATTAGAGGGTCTTAGAAAATCGACTGAGTTTGTGGCTAAATATTTGTGAAAAAAAAAAAATACACGTCAACAGATGTCTATACTTATAAACGATTTTTTGGAAAAATAAATCGTAAGTCTATAGTGGTCATGTCATAAGAAATTAAATTGATTGCACACGAAGTGCAATAGCGCCTTCCTGGTTTAACCACATGTCGTCTAGGTTCATATGGTTCAATTTGGGCCTTCAGAAATTAGTTATCATCGTTATGTAACCGCCTCACTAACTTAATTTTCAAAAAAGTACGGACCAATTACGCCGCCGCCGGCCCAAAATCCACACCAAACGGTAACTTTTTGAGGATGCATTATCACCTGGTGAACCTCGCGTGGGTTGGTGTCGTCCCATATACGTCCTGTTAACACAGCCATTCATCCAAAAATGCGCTTCGTCACTGAAGAAGATTTTTCGGCCAAAATTGGGGTCCTCTTCCAAACGATTCAAAGCCCAGTCAGCAATCAAACGGCACGGCGTTGTCTATGGTCATGAACTTTGACCTCCTGGGTCAGTTGGATCTTGTACGGGTGTAGGCTCAAGTCCTGACGCACAATTCCCCAAGTTAAAGTCTGCGAAAGGCCGAGTTCTTGTGCACGGCGAGGAATAGACTGCCTCTGGTTCTGCTGTACACTTTCACAGACCATGGCGATGTTCTCTGCCGATCTTGCGTTCCTTGAAAGTACGGGTGTTGGCTGAATGTTTACTGAACAAGTCGTCTCAAACTTGGCCACCAAACGTTGAAAAGTCGACTGTGAAATGCCACCCCGTCTACCGTAAAATGGGCGCAAGGCACGCAACGTTTGCGTTAACGAACACTCATTTTGATAATAAAGTTTTATCATTTGAACGTGCTGTTCAATCGTGTAACCTGCCATGTTGATTTGGCATAAACAACTGAATATTAAACAAAAGATTTGACAGATGTCACCAAAACAAAATGGCCGCCACGGGGAAAACATTGATTTATTAATTTTTATTTTTAAAAATCGTTAGAGTGGTTTTTGTAATTAATTTCTTATCTGTAAAATTTTTCAATTTTTCTTTAAAAATATTGACCCATTTTTGAGATATCGAATTTTGAAAAAAATATAATGTTTTTAAATAAAATATTATGAAGACAGTATATATAATATACATGAATTGATCCGACAATGAAGTAAAATTTTAAACATGTTCGGGTTATGCCGGTTGATCGGGCTTTCTTCTTCAGAAAAAAATATTGAATATGGTTGATTAACTTAAATAAAGGTTCTATAAGAACTTTGCTACTACTGTTATTGGGACTACTGTTATTTTTATTCTTATAAACATGAAGAAAACGCTCAACACGAAACGAATTGAAACCTTAATTTACAAGTTTGAACTAAATCTACCAAATGGTTTGAGACATACAGACAGATGGATGGAATTGGGGGACCACCTTTTTTCAAATTATCTACCACCCGTAATGTCATGTCATGTCATGTTTGATTAAAATCTCGAATTTGAAATTTTTTAGGAATGCAATACTTGCCATATAATTCATATACATATGTATGTATTTAGCAAGAACAAAACTACAATAAATGAATGCATATTTTTTTAAAAATTACTTACCGTTTGGTTCGTGCTTTCAATAGCCTCTGAGATAATTACGCTTTAATAGAAGTAATATACACCACTAATATTAATTATAAACAATTATAAAATCAAAATAGATGAGATCAAGATTTCACTTTCATTACTATGCACAGGAAATGTTTATTTAATTTAATAATTACTTCACTTATATTTTTACATTCACAACCTTTTTTGAATTTTACCGCCTAAAAATATGCTGCGAATATAAATTGATTCTACGCACTACTTTACCGAGACCGACAATACCGACAATCTGAAAATTAAAACGGTGAATTTTTTGTTGATACAAAGATACGCATTGTATAACAACACACAAATCACTTTAAATCGGTATTTTTTTAATAAAACGTCTTTAAATTACAATTATCACTTCATAATACATAATTTTAATTTGCTTTAAACTCTACAGAAATATTATTTTATATTTTTCGACGATCTAATCCGATCGCGGAGCAAATTTACGCAGCGAAATGATGATGAATGAATAAGAACTGTTTATGTTTATGAACTTGTTCAATCTTGTAAGCAAACTTTTTTCTCTTGTCTCTGTGATTAAAAAGAGATGGTAGAAATGGAGAAAAAGAAATATCAATCGAGAAAATGGTATGTGTGCCGCCGATTGTCAAAGGTGACTTTCATCTCTAACTCTGGTATTATTATGTTGTGAATTATAATGGGTGGTTCACACGATGCATAAGCATTACGTACAGAATCGATTTCGTACTGGTTGATGAAAGTTCCATGCAACTTATTTTTATACATCTGTTCTTATTAATCCTTTGTAGCCCAAGATCAAAAAAGAATACATTCGTTTTGAAAAACAACAGTACCCGAACAATATTAATTACCCAAAGGTAATTATTGTAATCGGTTGGATTTATATAATTGAACATTTTTACATTTCTCGACATTTTAAGGTCTCTAGTATTTAAGCTCAAAGTTGTTTAAAACTTAAAATAGAGTTAAATGAAGACCCATAAGTCATCTCATAACTAATAAGCATTTACGAAAACTAAGTGAGATGGTAAAATGATTTAAACTGGTATCTAGACGATAAAGTTATCCATTTTGAGGTTTCAAAAGTATAGGGCTGAAATATGACATCTGTCAAACTAAGTTGTTAAAACAATTTTTGTTTTCAGCTGAAAGTCTGATATTTACGAAAATGGATCGCTTACCTATCGCGCAACGCATACGAATTGTTGTCACATATCGTGCTTCAAGAGTAGATTATGGTTTATATAATATATACGTCGAATGGGTTCTTCAACAACAGCCGGTAGACGGCTATTTTTCGAGCAAAATTGTCTTCAGCGGTTAAGCGACGAAACACATTTTTCACTCGCTGTGTATGTTAAAAAACAAAATTGTCGTATTTGGGGTTCTGAGAATCCTTAAGTAATTAAAGAGAACCCATTACATCCACAAAAAGTCACTGTTTAGTGCGCTCTTTGGTCCGGTGGAGGTGTGGTTGTGCCATACTTCTTCGAAAACGACGATGGAACGGCTGTCACCGTCAATTCGAAGCGTTATGGTCATATGACAACCGACTTTTTTTGCCTGCTATTGAAGAATAAGGCTTGGAGAATATGTGGTTTCAACAAAACGGTGCCACATGTCACACAACTCTCGTTCGTGGCGATATCAACTGGCCACGAAGATCATGCGTTTCGACACCACTGGGCTTTGTTTTGTGGGGATACGCGAAGAAAGTGATAAACCTTTAACTCAAAAACACTCTATATGAAGATATAAATCCTTCGTACGTATCACCCTTCAAAACCCATTTGTTTACATTGTTGTATTTGTAATGTGGAAGAATTCAACGAGTAAAATTGACGTGTTTTCACGCATACATAGACACATTTACTGAGTGTTTAGAGATTCAGCCTAATGTTCGTCAAGTTATGGCTGAGATTCAACCCAATGTGTGTCAAAAAGTGGTCGAAAATTACATCAAAAGAATCGATGCTTGCAACAATTCAGGTTGTGGTCATTTTAATGATGTAGCGTCTCACACATAATGCCAACATTCAAACTTTATAATAAAAAAGAAATATCATGAAAAAAAATATTTTACATGTGTTTTATTTGGGTTTGCTTTTGAAACCGCAAAATGGATAACCCTGTACTTTGTAAAACAATCGAACAATATTTTGTTAAGAACTGCGCTTCGTTTCACGTCACCGGCATTAAAAACTATGTATTATTAACTTCCCATAGGAAGTTATCGTAATCGGTCCGATTTGTCGAATTGAAAATTTTGACATTTCTCGAGAACCAGTAGAGATATCGACTTCAAATAAATTTTGTTATACAGATAATAATGCAGAAAGATGCAGAAAGGACTCTCAAAAAAATTGCGTGGGTTGTTTTTTTACTATAGCAATTTAAAAAATAGGTGAAATTTTTTTTTTTTTTTTTTTTTTTATTAAAACTTTATTTTATTAAACATGTTTATCTTACATTCATGAAAAAGAATATTTACATAAAGTTATAAAATTTTAAATTAACAAGAAATACATATTTAATAAAATAGATAGGTAAATCCGGTTGCCTTAAGGACAAGAGTTGGATTTACCGCAAACAAATAAATACAAGCAAAATTGATGGGGATAATTTAAAAAAGTGTAATATACAAAAAATATAAATAATTACATATATTATAAAGTTTAAGTTCGCAATGCACAAAATCCAAACAGAAAACCAAAAAAAAAAAACAACATAACAGTTAATGTAGGTAAGCAAATAAACATCTTTGTGTAATCTTAAGTTATAATATTCAATAAGCTACCAATTTCATCAAAGTTTAAGGAAAATAGGAAAAGCTTAATGTTGTTCAAATATGACGTTTTGATTGTGTTAAATCTGATTTCTTGTGGAAGGTTGTTAAAAAGACCAGGTGCTGTAACTTCGTAGAAGTGAGAATAAATAGATCTTTTAACAGTGGGAACTACAACTAAGATTCTATTATTGACACGTAAATTGTGAGAACTGTTCGCCCTAGTTTGCAGATAACCAGATTTTTCAAAAAATATTTTTAAGACTTTATAAAAATATAAATGTTGAAGTGGTAGGATTTTAAGGTCTTTAAAAAGATTAAAGCTTGGGGTTTGGCGGTGTGATCTACAGATAATTCTTATAACATGCTTTTGTTTTATAAGTAATGGTTCTATTTTATTGTAATTTGTACCACCCCAACAAGAGAGACCGTATTGTAGTTTGGACTTAAATAGGCCGTTATAGACTAAACTCAGAAGAGGTTGACGACAGTAATGGCTCAAATTGTACATTTGCCTTACTACTTTATTAAAATAGTCTTTTAGGTGTGTGGTGTGGTCATTCCAACTCATCCGAAAATCTAACAACAAACCAAGGTACTTAAAGCTTTGAACGCGCTCAATTTCGAAACAGCCATTAGTGCATGAAAAGTGTTCATTAAATGTGAATGAATTACTGTTACAATCATTATTTAAAGAATACTTCGAGCACAATGGGGAATGGTAAGAAACAGTTATATCTTCTCTGACATTGCCTTGGATATTAAAAATCATAAATTTTTGTTTTGTCCCTTATTACAAGACGATGGAGATAAAACCATTTACGAAGAATTTCTAGGTCGAAATTAGCGTCAACAACTAACTGGAAATAATTTTTTGATGAGTAGGACAGAGCAGTATCATCTGCAAAGGCTGTCATTTTTCCTTTAAATGGTTGAATAAACAGAGAATTGACAAAGACTAAGAACAGAACTGGTCCCAAAACTGATCCTTGAGGCACGCCCATGTATATAGGCTTTTCTGAACTCAATTTATCTTGAATTCTAACCTTTTGTTTCCTGTCCTTTAGATAAGAAGCTAGCCATTCGTAAACTTTATCTCTAAAACCGGCTTTATATAATTTATTTAGTAAAAGGGTGTGATCTACCGTATCAAAGGCCTTAGTTATATCAATAAATAGAGATGAAGGTAACTCTGAGTTATTTAAGGTTTGATAAATCTCACCACATAGTTTTAAAAGTGCATCTTCCGTTGATCTGCCACTTAGAAACCCAAATTGATAATTACTAAAGAAATTGCTTCTTCGAAAGAAAGACATCATTCTAAACTTCATACTTTTTTCAAATACTTTTGAGAATACTGAAAGAAGTGATATAGGGCGATAGTTATTTAAACAAGTAGTTGCTCCTTTTTTATGAAATGGTATCACGATTGCACTTTTTAAGGCATTAGGAAAAATACCCTTTTTCAAACTAGTATTAAAAATGGTGCAGGGAATTAACTTCACGGGAACTACTTTCACATGGGAACTAACTTCACCACTAGTGGAAATTAATTTCACTTTTTTTTTGTGAAGTTATCTCCCACTGAAGGCGGGAGATAATTTCAACAAAAAATGTGTGAAGTAACTTCCCACCTACGATTGAAATATCTGAAAAAATATCAAGCGTTGAATTGGTGACGTGAAATAGTACCAAATGAAATAACACCAAATTTCAAATTTGGCCTTATTTCGTTGTTCAAAACGAAATAAAACCAATTTGGCTTTATTTCGATTTATAAAAAGAAATAAGGCCAAAAAAATAATGGAAACAACGCCGAATATTTTAAAATTCAAAAATGGTTGATTTATTGCCTAGAATAGCTACTTTTGCTAAAAAGTTTTTTTGAATTGATAGCACGGCGTACTAACAGCTAGGTATGTAAGGGGGGGCATGCTGCCCCCCTGCAACCCCCCTGCTTGGGATCATTATAGGATTTGGGGTGGGTGCGAGTTTGGGTATATGCAAAGAACTTTTGCATTTGAGCACTAAAATCAAAGAAATTCCCAACAAAAAAAAAGCAAGTATGGCTCACAGTTATGAAAGAATCACAACGCATTCGCGTGTTCTTTGCATATACCCAAAGTCGCACCCACCCCAAATCCTATGGTGATCCCAAGCAGGGGGGTTGCAGGGGGGCAGCATGCCCCCCCTTACATACCTAGCTGTTAGTACGCCGTGCTATCAATTCAAAAAAACTTGTGTTAGGCTCCAATTTCAAAAATTTCAATCGAGCAACAAGTATCTGTCATTTTTCAACTTCAACTTATGTTAACTTCACATGAAAGTGAAATTGATTCCCACAAAAAAGTGAAATTACCCCCCACCTTCAGTGGGAAATAACTTCACCAAAAAAAGGTTAAATTAATTCCCACTAGTGGTGAAGTTAGTTCCCATGTGAAGGTAGTTCCCGTGAAGTTAATTCCCTGCACCATTAAAAATGTATTACAAAATATCGGATATGAGAAGAGAATTTTTTTTCAAAATATTACTCGAAATCATATCTTCAGAACATGAACTTGAATTTTTTAGTGACATGATGATTTGATGAATTTCTAGAGAATTAAAATCAGTAAAGAAAAAACTATTTGGATTAAAACTGTCATCTTTTAACGTATTGTTACAACTCAATAAATTAGGATTACTGGAAGAGTTATTTATATTCTGCAGACCAATATTTGAAAAAAAAATCATTAAAAAGGTTTGCAACTTTAACAGGTTCAGACACATTTAAATTGTGGTGTTCAATAGTTATATTAGCTTGGTTCCTATGTCTATTTAAAATATCGTTCACTATCCCCCACTCTTTTTTAGAATTCCCAAAATTAGCAATCAGCTTATTTCTGTAATAAAAGTCTCTACAGCATGGAATTTCAATTTTAAGGTTTTGGCAAAGCTTTTCATAATAACTTCTCAATCTTATAATGGGTGATTTTTTTGAGGTTAGGATTTTCACGCATTAGTATTTGACAGATCACGCGGGATTTCAGACATGGTGTCAAAGAGAAAGATGCTCAGTATGCTTTGACATTTCATCATGAATAAACTTACTAACGAGCAACGCTTGCAAATCATTGAATTTTATTACCAAAATCAGTGTTCGGTTCGAAATGTGTTTTGTGTGTGTTTTATCGACAAATTTTGTTCAGCGATGAGGCTCATTTCCGGTTGAATGGCTACGTAAATAAGCAAAATTGCCGCATTGGGAGTGAAGAGCAACCAGAGGCCGTTCAAGAACTGCCCATGCATCCCGAAAAATGCACTGTTTGGTGTGGTTTGTACGCTGGTGGAATCATTGGACCGTATTTTTTCAAAGATGCTGTTGGACGCAACGTTACGGTGAATGGCGATCGCTATCGTTCAATGCTAACAAACTTTTTGTTGCCAAAAATGGAAGAACTGAACTTGGTTGACATGTGGTTTCAACAAGATGGCGCTACATGCCACACAGCTCGCGATTCTATGGCCATTTTGAGGGAAAACTTCGGAGAACAATTCATCTCAAGGAATGGACCGGTAAGTTGGCCACCAAGATCATGCGATTTGACGCCTTTAGACTATTTTTTGTGGGGCTACGTCAAGTCTAAAGTCTACACAAATAAGCCAGCAACTATTCCAGCTTTGGAAGACAACATTTCCGAAGAAATTCGGGCTATTCCGGCCGAAATGCTCGAAAAAGTTACCCAAAATTGGACTTTCCGAATGGACCACCTATGACGCAGCCGCGGTCAACATTTAAATGAAATTATCTTCAAAAAGTAAATGTCATGGACCAATCTAACGTTTCAAATAAAGAATCGATGAGATTTTGCAAATTTTATGCGTTTTTTTTTTTTTTAAAGTTCTCAAGCTCTTAAAAAATCACCCGATATTATTTGGGTGTTTTTTAACTTTGTTATGAAGTTCTTTTTTCTTGTTAGTTTTTTTTAACAGAGAGACATTCATCCAAGGCTTTCGACAAGTTAATTTTAAGTCCTTAGATTCACGAACAGTGCAGTTATTAGATATGTGGATCTGGAGCTTAGCGATTTTGATTAAATATCTCACGAACCATTACGCTAGAGACTTGAATTAAATTGCATATTATATATTGTAACGCGATACAAAACAAATATATTTTTGAAAAAAAATTCAATCAACGATTTTTTTATAAATCAAAAAAAAACTAAAAAAAATATTTTTCACCTCGAAAATCTTATGATCAAAAAATGGGTTTATCTCCAAAACAATTTTGTGCAACGAAGAATAACGTTTTCAACATTTGGTAAAATTTTGAGAAAAATCGAATTAACAGTTTTTTTTTTAATAAAAACCTAAAAAAAATCAACAAAAGTTGGTAAAAATTGATTTTCGATTTAAATATCTTTTCAAAACTTTAATATATTGGATTCAAACTAATTTTTTCTTATACAAAATATTGTTTTCAACATTCGATAAAATTTTGTGATTTTTTTTAACGAAAAATAAAACCTAAAAAAAAGCATTACTAAAAGTTCGTACAAATTGATTTTCGACTCAAATATCTTTTCAAAAATTAAAAACATTGGCTTCAAACTTATTTTATCTCACAGAAAATATTGTTTTTAACATTCAATACATTTATTAAAAAATCCAACATTCAGTTTTTTCATACAAAATTAAAATCTACACAAAATAGTACGCAAATTTGGTAAAAACTGATGTTCGGTTCTCGATATCTCGAGAACAATAGAAGATATTGACTTTAAATTATTTTCATTCATCCAATTTGTATTTGTTTAAATAAGAAATAAAAACCTTTAAGAAATGCTACCAAAATTGGTAAAAATTTGTTTTCGACTAAAAATCTCCTTAACAAAACTAGATTTTGAAATGGAAGTATTCATTATGAGCAAAATATTGTTTTTAATTTTTAAACACGAAAACCTACAATGACGGGATGGGAAGTTATTTGTGTGGGTCGCATCCCAGCCTCTTTTTTTTTGCATTTTCGAAGCAGTATACTTCAAAAAAGTGACACACGAACTTGCTTCTGTATCCAAAGAGTCTGTTTAAAAATAGTACCTATAATTTAAGACTTGAAAATATGCCTCCAAAATAAATATAAGGAAAATTTCCTAAAAATCTATCGGTTCGTTTTTAAATAAATTCGAATTTACGGTTTTTGACCAACAAATTTGTATGAGTGCTGCAGTTATTTTTGAACTTAAAAAAAAATATGAAGAAACACCTAACGCAAATTTGAGTAAAACCTTAACCTCCAAGTATGAACTAAAACCCAATGGTTTAGGCTGTCGATGCAAGGACAGACAGACAGACGGAACGGTGGTGGGACCCACTTTGTTTGACTTCTCTACCATCGTAATGTCATGTTTAATTAAAATCTCGAGTTCAAAATTTTTTACGAATGAAAAACTTGCCATATATGTACATACTCGTAGTTCCTATTTTTCGCAAATAAAAATTACGATGTGTTTTTATGTCATGGAAATTCCCAATATTCGACATCATATTAAAATGTTGTTCCTCGAAAATAAAAAGATCTCATCTGATAAAAAGTTATGATACAAATATTTGTGTATAAAGTAATGAGAACAATAACCTTTAACAAAAACCTTTAAGTTAAGATTCATACTAATTTTATGACGAAGTGTCATAAGTGAGTTGTGGCTTCTAAGCCTCACTCACTATCGAAAAATCGCGATTTTTCGTAAATCTGAGCAAACTTCGAGACGGCACTTGATAACGTGCTCCAATCGTGCTCAAACTTTGTCTATCTTAAGATCTAGACAGGATGCACACTTCGTAGGGTTCCCATCGACTCCCATTTTTTACGACCACTCTAGTACTGACTTCATCAACATAATCAAATTAAGGCAAACAGTTCTTCTGCCCCAAAAGCAGTCAACATTTGACAGTCATTTTCTATGAAAATTTTGAAGTTTGGCACATGTAAGTTATTTATGTTTCAAATAATTATTATTTTTACAAAAACTCTCATACGTTAAATGTCCTTTTTTAGGGTTACCAACACTTTGTCTAAAAAAATATGAATACATTGAAAACTTCAATTGATTTTGGAAGAATTGGAAAAATCAGATAATTTTCCAACCGAATTTTCCCGAAGAAAAATATTCGATGACAATTTTTAAATAAATAATTGCATTCAATTTGGACATGCTATAATTTTGTATATACTCGAAAAATAAGGTCTTCAACAATGAAATTGTTAAAATTTTTTTGCTACCATTTCATATTATTTGCATGAATAAATTCAAAAGCTATTATTTGATTGAAAAGTGTAGGAATACACACAAATTCATATAATTTTTTAAATTATATGCTTTTGTACTCTTATAGCATGAACATCAATTCTACTTAAGATCCTTATATCAAAATACTATCATCATGAATAAGTTATATATGTACATATGTATGTATATTTTTATAAAAATTTCTGTGTTGTGACCTACTTCAATAGAAAATTATTTTATACCTACCTACGAGTATGAACCTATCTGGTTTCTTTCTATTCTTCAATCTTCAACTATGTATATATGTTTACTTATAGTGAATCCCCTTTCATCGAAATCAAATGATAAGATTGATGAAAAGATGGGTGGGAAAGGGTAGGATCCAAGCGCTTGAATGGTTTTCTATGGGTCATACTTAAAACGTGAATTATTCTTGTATCATTTTAATTTTGTTCTTTTCAATATGAAAGAGTAATTGAGAAAGGAAAAAGTCATATAATCAGGACTTCCCATTAAGCCTTTTCTATCATTAAATTTGAACTTAGCATATTGCGTGGGAGATATCATTGACATTTTCAATTTAGTTAGATGACTCAAGTTTGCTATTGGACTTCGCTAAAGAAGCGACATTATCCAAAATTGTCATTTTTTTACCAGATGCTTTGCAATCAGGCTTGCAAAAGAATGTAATCCATATAAGTTTTTAATTAAATTCATTTAAAAGATTGCATTCTTCGAATTCGTTCTGAGATTTGAACTTACCTCTGACCCTGGTAAGTACACTATTATTATGTGTTATATCTCCTCTAGGCGCATCTTACCATTGTGTTTTATTAGCAAGCTTCTCGTGTCAAAACTCTCCAGTTAAAGAAAAAGCTCCTAAGAGAACCGTTTGGCAATACGAGAAAGCCAACTATCACGGTCTCAATAATTACTTCAGAATTTTTAACTGGGGACTATGCTTCCTCGATAGTGACGTTGATGCCAGCGCTAATATGATCACAAGTTTGATTCTCTTTGGTATCAGAACTTTTATCCCGAAATCGCATGTTTTGATTCGAGCTGTAAAGAGGTTATTAGAGTTAAGGGTGTAAGTTTCCGTTGTTTTAAAGCCAATCCAATTGAGAAAAACCGGAATAAGTTCAAACAAGCCAGGAAGGCCTGAAACGCCCATATTCGACGGACTAAATTTGAACATGACCAAAAATTACGGTAAAAATAAAAAAATAATAATAATAATAATAAAAAATAATTAATAAAAACAAGAGGAATTCTTCTTCTTCCTTGGTTCCCACGCTCGTTATCAATGATACTCTCTCGAGAAAGCTAATCTCCTTATCAGGAAGTTCACCCCAATTCAACGCTACCAGTGAGTGTTATGACTCCGCCTGTAATTGGGCCAATATTTTTTCGCACTCGGACTGTAGCGAGAGTTCTAAAAGTTGTCAATAAACATAAATTCGCTGATGGTCCGGATTGTATCCCCGCTATTGTTCTGAAGAGGTGTTCTTCAACGCTGGCAAAACCACTGCGTAAGCTTTTTCATCTGTCCTACTCCTCAGATCTCGTTCCGAGCGGATGGAAAAATGAATTTGTCCAGCCCATTACCGACCGATTGCACTTATGTACGTCCCTTATTACCAGCTCAAGAAATATCTTGAAGATCGAAAGCTTCTTAATGACAGACAATACGGCTTTCGCAGCAATAGGTCCACTGGTGATCTCATGGTTCATTTCCCCGAACAGTGGAGCAAAGAAAGTAAGATATTGCACTTGGTTTTGCATCAGGTTCTTTTATCGAAAATGCGTGCTTTCGGTTTTCATGTATAACTCATTCATTGGATGAGTAATTACCTTTCGGATCGTTCAATACAAGTACTATTGGATGGTTTCAAGTCTGAAAACCACAAAATAAATGCTGGTGTGCCCCAGGGCTCCGTTTTATCTCGAGCACTCTTTCTCATTTTTATCTGTAACTTCTAATCCAATACATTGTTTCGCTGACGATCCCTCTTCTTCGGATGTGGAACTACAACGACAAAAGATGATAAGCTCATTAAATTCCGATCTAAACAGCATTGTTCAATGGAGAATAAAAAACCGCGTGGAATTTAATGCTTCGAAAATCCAATGCTGTCTTGTATCGGTTAAGCGAGATATACTCCCCTTGCCATTATCCCTAAATAGCACTTGCATCGAGGAGACTGAACATCTCGATATTCTCGGTATGTGTATCACCAACCACCTTTTGTGGAACGATCACATACGCGATGTCGCCAAAATGCCGCAAGATTTTTGGGTTTTCTAAGGCGATGTAAGAAGTTTTTCTCCCCCTCTTATCTGGCTGTTATCTATAAAACTTACATACATCCAAAGCTTGAGTATAACTCCCATATCTGGGCTGGTTCTCCTGCAAACTTATTTGAGCCTCTTAGACAGCGTTGAACGTAGAGCAATTAGATTGATTGGTGATAATAACATCATAGGATCATTTAAGTCGCTCGAACATCGTCGTTAAGTTTCTTGTCTCACCCTCTATTACCATTATTTTAACGGTTTATGCTCTAGAGAAGTATATAGCTGCATTCCTCCCTCAAACATTTCAACCGTAAATCTCGCGCTTCTAGGAATGCTCATCAATATACCTTCGAGGGCAGCTTCGGTCGTACTGGTCAAGTACAGAGATTCGTTCTTTAGCCATACTATGCGAATGTGGACTTCCTTACCACAATCTGTCTTTCCCAGCCATTGAAATATTCAGGAATTCAAAACCAATGTGCACCGACACCTCCTTTCAACCCCTCTCACCCTTTCCTAGTGTTCACACTGTGTCTTTACATAATAAGGGTAGTAATATCCCCTTGAGTGCGCGCTTATTATAAAAAAAAAAAAACAATTGACGCAGAGATTGCAGATACATATTTATTAAATACAAACAAATGCGTGAAATTTCAAGTGATTGCAATCTTTTTGATTTGAAATATTTGGTGATTGCAAATTTTAAAGTCCAAGTCTCAAAGTAAATCCAAAGAATGCAGTCTTGAATCGTTCATGGAATTTTCCAATAAGAGGACTAATATTGGTATTACAAAAAAAAAAACAAGGATATTTCTAAAGCAATGAATGAATGTTTATTTGATTTTAAAGAGGAAAGTGTGGCATTAACATTTAAAAACCAAGACGCTACCAGAAGTGGTTTGGTTTTACGAATATGTGACTGAAAATTCCCTTAAGTCTTTACAGATTCTATTCACAACAGACTGCATTATCATTTTACTTCTTGGACTTAAGGTCTATTTTTGTCGCCCCAAATTCCACATGTTTGGTTTTTATGAAAGTATTCATTTATGAAAAGAGACCTCATAGTTGCATATGATTTTTCGACAGAAGTCGGGAAAACTAACAACTGCTCGAAGCGACGAGAACCCAAATAAAAGGTGGTTAAATTTTAAGGGCCGATGTTGATTTTGAATAAAACACAAATTATTTAGGGAATTGTTGTCATGTCTTTGTATTATAATAATATTGGTATAGTTCAATTATTTATGGAATAAAATGTCGGCCATATGGCCGCCTCGACCTCGGCGGCACACCTTCATCCGATGGTCCAAATTTTTAATAACTCTGAGGCATAATTGAGATTAGATAATTGACAGATAACAGATAATTGAATTTGAACTATTATTTTGTTAGTTGTGTGGCAAATGGCATGGTACCGTCCTGTTCAAACCACATATCGTCCACATCTACATATCTATCAATTCGGGCCATAAAACGTTCGTTATCATCTCACAATAGGGAACACCACAGTAACTGGCCAGTGGGCCTCATTTTGGAAAAAATACGGCCCGATAATGCCGCCAGCCCATAAACCGCACCAAAAAGTCACTTTTTGCAAGTGCATTGATTTTTCGACAATCTCTCTTAGATTATGATTCGTCCAAATGCGGCAATTCTTACTATTGACGATTGCACCCTGTAAGCGTGTAAATGCAAGTTTTTATGCATAACGTTTATCAACGAGAGGTGCAACGATGAGTTGAGGTGGACGGTTCTTCGGCCACACTATTGCGAACAGAAGCACAGCATACGAGCATGCACCGGTGTTTTCACATCTCCTACGGACTCGGTTTGCCCAAAGTTTTGGACGGTTTTTGCGATTAAATTGACCGAAAAAATCACGAAGTGCGTTTTGATTTAAGCAGCAATTTTTTATAATAAACCTGAGTAACTTTAACGTATTGTTCGATTATATATCTTTACATGGTTCAAACTGAATTAGTCTGAAATTGAAAAATGTCAAATAAAACGCAGAAAAAAAACTTGACGTTTAGGAGTGGTTCACATTCAACATCGGCCCTTAAAATGGAAGCACCCTTTAGCTCAAGCTTTTTAATCAGTTATTTTTTTATTTTTAATTGAGATAGACTCTGATTCGCTAAGTTGTACGAGGTGTGGCAATTAAGATCCGGGAATTTAGTTATAATTTAAAAAGTGGCAACACTTTTTCATTTGTTATCGTGTGTCTAAGAAGGGGGATCTTCCTTTTTAATTAGAGTTCAAAGTTGAAGTATATAGCACGTTTAATTTGCATTTTATGCGTATTTTTTGCAAGTAACTTTTTTAGTTGCATAGAGAAAATGTGTGACGTACATTACAAGCAACGTGTTGTGATTCAATTTTTAGTGAAATCTGGCTAAAAACCTTCGGAAATCCTCCAAAAATTGCAGGTTGTCTATGGAGACGATAGCATGTCAAAAACGCGTGTGTTTGAATGGGCGAAGTGGTTCAAGGAAGGGCGTGAATCGATGGAAGACGATCCACGTGAAGGAGCTCCCGTCACCTCTCGTACCGACGCGAATGTTGATCGTTTTCGCATGTTGATCACGTCTGACCGTACGTCGCCTAAGCATTCGTGCATTGTCTTACGAGTTAAACATCAACAAAGAAACGGTTCGCAAGATGTTACACGAGAATTTGAACATGCGAAAGATCTGCACAAAGATGGTGCCTAAAGTTCTCACCCATGAACAAAAACAAATGCGGAAAATGCATCCCAACGTTGCCTCACCCACCCTATAGCCCCGATATTGCTCCCTGCGACTTTTTTCTATTCCAAGATGAAGTCGCACCTCAAGAGAACTCATCATGGAGGCATACAGAAGGTCCAAGAAGCGCTAACCATTGTGCTAAACGGGCTAACTTCGAAGGAATACCAAGGGTCCTTCCAATCATGGGAGAAACGTTGGAATCGTTGTGCAGAGTTAAAAGGAGATTATTGTGAAGGTCGATAGTTAAATTTTTCCTAAAACTTCATTTGCTTGTTTTTTATTGACAAATTCCCGAAACTTAATTGCCACACATCATACATGGTGTTGAACACTTAAACTCTCCATGGTAATTGGTTTGAACAGAATTAATAAATGACATCCAATTTGACAGATGAACCTTCAACAATTTTACCCCAAATCACCTTGTAAAAGTTTGGAAATCTCTATGAGGAAAACCACCTACACAAATAAATTTACAGATGTGCACTGAACTGACAACCTCATACATATCTCGACATATCAGATAACTATGTTTTCTGTTTATGGAGCTTATCATGTCAAAGAGGTTTAACAAATTCTCTTCAAAATGATTGGCATTAAGTTTGAACTTTATGCGTTAACTGCTTTATAGATGCTTTATGATCAATCACACCAACAGACCATAATATCATCATCAGAGCTTTGGATAAAATAACCGCATTTATAGTTTAAGTTTCAGTTTCATTTTCATTTTCAGCTGAATGTTGATGTTGAAGTTTGATTGCTTTGGGCTTTTTATCTCTAATATTTATGAGCATGAAGTTAACTGGTAATGCAGAAGGCAAAAGTTATGAACTTGTATATACATACATATTAGAAAATCGAATTTATGATTTTAATCAAACTTCAACATAAACTTCGTCTTGGTATTTTTTGGTATATTGTTGTTTGACTGTATCCCCAGAGGCGATGGAGAGCATCGCAAAACCACGGGGGACCTTTTCTTAAACTTTTTTATAGCTCAGGGAATTTTTGTTTTCAACGTTACATATGTACATGTACATAAATCATGTATTTTTTAATACTTTATTGAAATTCATTTGGTATTTGAATTATAAATTATAAGGAAAGAATCATTTCACCATGTTTCATAAGTTTCTTTATTCAATAGATATTGAACTTTTCAGACGTTACCGCCTCATGCTTTTATATACAATGTGACTTATAAATGTATATGCATTGCATATTACATATTTTTTTTAATGGGTGAGATCCAGGACACCTGAGTTCCATTGTAAGTTAAGGGTTGAGATTTAATATATCGATTGATTTTCATAAAAAGAAAATACCTTCCTCGCAAGAAAATTTAGATGGTGGAAAAGTAGGTAATTGTGGCCTCCCCAGTTCCCCACTATTGAAAGACGAAGATAGGTAAACCTCTTAAGGTTATATTGACTTTTAGAACTTCAAAAACTATTTAAGGAAAATATTTCAAAGGATGCGTCGTTAATTTGTGGTTTAGCGGTAGAAAATATTTAAAATTCACTACAGCAAAATATGGGGTACGTACAAAGCCTAATTGTTAAACTTTTAAAATTTTTAAATTTGTGTCCGTATATTACATAACGTTTAATTTAAAAATAAGGGCGGATCCAGATTTTTTTATTATTGGTTACACAATTAACATATAGACGAGTTTTTAGTCACCACTTAAAAATGTTCTTTAGTGTTCTTTAAATGAGGATAACAAAATTTAGATAACATAATGTGTATCTAAACCTTAAATTTGAATTGAAAATTTTGACATTTCTCGACGTTTCAAGGTCCCTAAAGTCGAAATAAAAGATTTTTAGAAAGATGTCTGTGCGTGCGTGTGTACGTATACGTCCGTATGTCCGGTCCGTACGTCCGTTCCGTACGTCTGTACGTTCGCGACGTTTTTTTCGTCGTCTATAGCTCAAGAACCAGAAGAGATATCGACTTCAAATAAATTTTGTTATACAGATAATAAGGCAGAAAGATGCAGAAAGGGCTCTCCAGAAAATTGCGTGGGTGGTTTTTTTTACCATACCAGTTTAAAAAAAGATGAAAATTTTAGTTTACCCTAAATATCGGTTTTTTTTATAAATCAAAAAAAACTGAAAAAAAATTGGTCACCTCGAAAATTTTACGACTAAAATATGATTTCATCTCCAAACCAATTTTGTGCAACGAAGAAAATTGTCTTTGACATCTGATAAAATTTTGAGAAAATTCTAATTGTCAGTTTTTTTTTATAAACAAAATCCTAAAAAAAAACATTACTCATAGTTGGTAAAAATTGAGTTTCGACTCAAATATCTTTTCAAAAACTAAATATTAAGGCTTCAAGCTTTTTTTATCTTATAAGAAATATTGTTTTCAACGTTCTGAAAAATGTTGAGAAAAATCGAATTGACAGTTTTTTTTACAAAAAATTAAAAACCGAAAAAAAAATTTAACAAAACTTGTTAAAAATTGATATTTGACTCAAATAGCTTTTCAAAAATTAAAAATATTGGCTTCAAACTTATTTTATTTCACAAAAAATATTGTTTTTGATATTCAGTAATTTTTTATAAAAATCCAACAGTCCGTTTTTTCATAAAAAAATAAAATCTACAAAAAATAGTACGCAAATATGGTAAAAATTGATTCATATAGAAAAACTTTTAAGCAAGACAAATCGACAGACGTTCTATTAATGCGAACGCTACAAAAATTCTTAAACCCGGAAAATGAGAAAAAATCTGATATTAAAAATTTTCTGGCTTTTTTTAACGTAGTTTTTTCGAACTCAATTTTTGAGAGTCAACAAAATTTAAAAATTATAAAGAGAAAAATGTTTGGTTCTTGAATTTAAGGAAATAGGTGCATTTATGTATATAATTTCTCAAAAAATGCCATAGGCTAATCGGTTGAAAACCGTGTTTTTGGATCGACACAATGATTGGGGCTGTAAGGTCCAGGACAGATAGACAAATGGACGGAATCGGAGGACCCACTTTTTTTCGAATTTTCTACCATAATGTCATGTTTGAATAAAAGCTCGAGTTCAAAATTTTCTACGAATGCAATACTTTTTTTTTTTGTATTTTTTTTAGTTTGACTTTATTTTAGATGAAGACTTAAAGCTAACAATATTTACAGTTTGAAGGCAATAATAAAAAAAGCAAAAATTAAATAAACAATAGTTAAATAAGCAAAAATAAATAAACAATAGTTAAATAAACAGCAGCAGTATATTTCAAATAAAATTTATAATAAAAGAAAATTAATAAAATTAAAAAAATTAAGTGAAAAATTCAAGCAAGCAACTCAAAAAATGAAAAAATTCAAGCAAGGAAAATAAAGTATATACATTTTTTTTTTGTATATGTCGCAAATAAAAATCCCTAAAATGTTCACTATTTATGTGCGTCAAGAAAATAAGACGGAATTGAAGGGGAGTTTCAGGAATTTAAAGGCAATTGATCTCTTATTCAATACTTTTGGCAACTACATTAAGGGAAGTAAAATACTAATTTTGTTTTTTATATAAAAAACAATAAATAATTCAAAATATAATGGGTGTCATATTCATTAACGCATAACGATTAGTTTTGAATTGAAGGGAATTCCTACGAAAATACAAACAAATTATCGCCCTACGTAATTGTAATTGGTCCGATTTGTCAAATTGAAAATTTTGACATTTCTCGACGTTTTAAGATCCCTAGAGTCGAAATAAAAGATTTTTAGAAAGATGTCTGTGCGTGCGTGTGTATGTACGTCCGTAAGTTCGCGACATTTTTTTCGTCGTCCATAGCTCAAGAACCAGAAGAGATATCGAATTCAAATAAATTTTGTTATACAGATAATAAGGCAGAAAGATGCAGAAAGGGCTCTTAGAAAAATGCGTGGGTGCTTTTTTTTACCATAGCAGTTTAAAAAAAAGGTGGAAATTTTGGTAATCCCTAAATACGAGTATCTCATGAACCAATGGCGCTAGGTTAGGTTAGGTAAGGTTGAAGTGGCTGTCCAAGATGGAAGCGGACACACTTAGGCCAGTTTGATGGCCCATTGTGATACCACATGAATCTTGAGGTTTCTTCCTAAGCTCAATGGAACCAGTTTGTGTCTCTTACGAAACGTGAGAGGCTGCTTATTATTATATTATTATATTATTATATCGTTTAGATCGTTAAAGAAGAATTCTCCTAGGTAATTCTTGCGTTTTCGAGCCAGAGCAGGGCATGTGCAGAGAAGATGAAGAACTGTTTCTTCTTCTTCCTCGTCCATACAGCTTCTGCAGAAGTCATTTGAGAATACGCCTAATCTCATGGCGTGCTTTCCTATTAGACAGTGTCCTATTATCGAGCTTATATGCGATCTGCTTAGAGAGAGCAAGCACCTTGAACGTTTTAAATCCAGTGTTGGCCAGATGTTTTTTGTGACTTGACACGTGGTGATGTTGTTCCACCTGGTGCCTGCCCTCCTCACAGCGTCTTGCATTAGCAACAGTTTACAAGCAGCGATTGGTATGCCAGTATGTGCAAAACGTGGTAGAATGGGCTGTACTGTACCGTTCCTGGCGAGTTCATCTGCCTTACAGTTACCTGGAATGTCTCTATGGCCCGGCACCCAGCAAAGGTGAATATTAAACTGTTGTGCCATCTCCATTAGAGATGATCGACAGTTCTGGACTGTTATAGAGTTTGTAGAGACAGAATCCAGAGATTTAATAGCGGCCTGACTATCTGAGAAAATACGGATATCAGATGTCGATATCACGTTTTCTTTAAGCCAGGACAAGACTTCTTTTATCGCCAAAAGTTCCGCCTGGAACACGCTACAATGATTGGGAAGGCGGAATGAGAGACTTAATTTCAGTCGTTCAGAGTACACACTTCCACCAACCCCTTTTTTTGTTTTGGACCCATCTGTATAGAAGTGGATTGACTCGTCTTCCAGGAATGTCCTATCCTCCCAAAAAGATCTGGGAGGTATAGAAATCTGGAAATTTCTGTCGAACTGTAGTTGGGGGATGGTGTAGTCTGTGTGCTTTGGGATTGATTCTAAATAACTAAGAATAACGGAGTGGCCAATGTTGTTGTTAGTCCACTGCGACGAAGCTTTGAGCCGAATAGCAGAACTTGCAGCTATTTGTTTGCTAAAGATGTCAAGAGGTGTTAGGTAGAGTAAGGTGTCCAGTGCCGCAGATGGGGTCGTGCGAAGCGATCCGCTTATACATAGGCAAGCTGAACGTTGGACTTTATTTACTTTATCTCGGTTTATATCTTTTTCTAAAGCAGTCCACCATACTGCCTCACCGTACATTAAAATCGGTCTGATTACCGATGTGTATAACCAATGCGTGATTCTGGGTTGCAAGCCCCATTTTTTGCCGATGGCTTTTTTGCAAGAAAAGAGAGCTACAGTAGCTTTTTTGACTCATTCCTCTACGTTGCGTTTCCAATTTAGTTTTTTATCTAAGACAAGACCCAGGTATTTAGCCTCGTCTGAGAATTTTAATTGGATTCCTTTAATATGGGGAGGGTTGACAAATAGAATTTTGTATCTCCTCGAAAATAAGACCAAATCGGTTTTGTGTGGGTTAACACCCAGTCCACACCGATCAGCCCAAAGTATTAGTCTATCTAAGGCATTTTGTAAGAGTTCTTTTAACGTGTTAAGATGCTTTCCTGAAACTGCTATAGCAACGTCGTCCGCATAGGCTATCACTCTGAAACCCTCCGCATCCAGACCAGTTAGGATTTCATTCACCACTAGGTTCCAGAGGAGAGGGGATAGAACACCACCTTGCGGTGTCCCTCTACTAACGAATCGTCTGCCAGAAGAGTTGCCCAGTTTTGAGTTAATTATTCTGCTAGTAAGCATTAAATGAATTAACTCCTGAAGCGAACTCTCTACATTTAGAGATGTTAGTGCAGATGTGATTGCAGATGTGTCCACGTTGTTAAAGGCACCTTCGATGTCAAGGAAAGCAACCATAGCGAATTTTTTATGATGGAGGGAATATTCGACGGTGCGTACTAAGGTGTGTAGCGCTGTTTACATCGATTTACCTTTACAGTAGGCGTGTTGAGACGAAGACAGAAGTCTTGTATCAATACTTGCCCTTAAATGGATATCAATCAATCTTTCCAAGGTCTTAAGAAGGAATGATGATAGACTTATAGGTCGTAGATCTTTAGGGTTGACTTGCGAGCATTTACCTGCCTTGGGTATAAAAACAACTTTAACTTCTCGCCATGTCGAGGGAACATGGACCAGGTTAAGACAGCTGGTAAAAATTGCCTCAAGGATTGGTGCAATTATGTCAGAAGTCTTCTGTAGCTCGGCTGGTGTTATTCCATCTGGTCCTGCAGATTTAAATGGTTTGAAGCTGTTGAGAGCCCATTGTAGCTTGTCCCGTGTAATCAGACCTTGTGGATATGTAGTATTGAGACTTGAACGTATATAACCGTTGCAAGTCTCGGTAAGAGAACTTTCAGGAAAATGAGTATCCAGTAGTAAGTTCAGCGATTCATTACTTGAATTTGTCCAGGAGTCGTCTGCATTTTTCAAGCAGCTTGGCATCGCTGGATTAGTTGAAAGAATTTTCCGTAACCTAGAGGCTTCAGAAGTTTCTTCTATCGTGCCACAGAAGGATCGCCAAGAAGATCGTTTAGATTTCCTTAGTGCCTTCTTGTAAATTCTTAGGGATTCTTTGTAAGAATCCCAGTGAGAGGCTAGTCTTGCGGCTTTGGCTCGGTTGAAAAGTTTCCTGCATTCTTTCCTGAGCGAGTCAAGCTCTGAGGCCCACCATTGTGGTTTCCTCTTTCCTCTTATGTGTATAAGTGGACAAGCAATTTCTAGCGATCTGTTCATAGCTGAGGTAAGTTCATTGACTTTGTTGTCAAGTTCATTAGCGTTAGAGGAAGGACAAGATAGTCCAGGTTTTAGTAAACTCTGTAATGAGTTCCTGTATGAAGCCCAATCAGTTTTCCGATAATTTCGAAAAGTCAATTAACTCGGGTTATCATCCACATTGATATTGAACTGGATATATCTATGATCAGAGAACGAGTGTTCTTTGGATACTTTCCAGTCCAAGATCATATGGTGTATAGTATCTGAGACAAGAGTTATGTCTAAGACTTCTTGTCGAGTTTTAGTTATGAAGGTTGGTTCATTTCCAACATTACTTACTAAGAGGTTAGTACCAAGAATATAATCAAAAAGAGACTCACCTCTGTCGTTGATATTGGTACTTCCCCATACCGTATGATGAGCGTTAGCATCGCTCCCAATAATTAGGCGGGTCCTTTGCCTTTCCGCTTCAGCGACGACTTTCTCCAGGGTTTTTCCAGGGAGAGGGCCAAGGTGGTCATGGCCAAGATACGCCGACACTAGCCAGAAACTTCCTTTGGTTGTTTCCAGCCTAGCTACGGTGGTATCTTTGTCACTGAAATGATGGAGTAAAAATACATTAATGCTACGTTTCACTAGTATGCAAGATCTAGGTTCACCTTTATCTGTCACACACAGTGTGTAGTACCCAGGAGTCCTGAGTCCTCGAACAACGGATCTCACAATCCATGGCTCTTGGATCAGGACAATGTCTTCCCCGTTTCTTGCAAGCCGGAGAAGAAATGAGGCCGAGGCCTTTACGGAGTGCTGGAGATTAATCTGTACTAACTGCAGCATTTTGGCAGATCAACCTCCACCACGGTTTTGTTCTGATCCTCTGAGTCTGAGGATGAACCCAAGAGTTCGTCCTCGCTCAAAAGGATCATGTTGAGGTCGTCCTCAGTCTCCATTGAGGATGGACTGTCTACGAGAGGGCATGGGTGCATCGTCACCCTCTGTTAAGAGAGAAGACGATGTCCCAGGCCCACCAACCGCTAGTTCACCCTTGGTTGTTTTTGGAGGCCCGCTTTCCGCGTTAACCTCATCTTTTTTATAGACTTGAATTTTAATGGTTTCGAAGCCATAGTTTATTGAGCCCTCGTTTATGGCTAGAGGAGCCAAAGATTCCTTATTGAGTACCAAAATGGCGCTCCTATAAAGATTCTTTACCTCCTCTAGCTTGGCTATCTTCCAGTTATGAGTCGGAAGGGACGGGTTACAAACTCTGATCATCTCGAGAATTTCATCGATACCGGCAGGTTCCATTGGGATCCAAATGCGGGCTCTAGGTCTGCTAGGAATGTCTTCCTTAGCGACAACCTCGAGCTTCGCACCTGGCCAAACTTCACCTAACCGGCTGACAGCGAGCTTATACAATTCACAAGACCTCTGATCGCCACAAACCATGAGTTTTACGTGGCCTTGATGCCAACCCCCATCGCTTATGGAAGGAAGTGGTCCTGGAAGCTCCCTCAAAATGCTTAAAAAGCCACCCGAGAGCTTAACCTTGACCAACTGCCAACGATCAGCCGATATTGTTCCATCATCATCATACCTGTCATGACCGCAACCACGACTTTGCCCTTCGTGACGTCACTGAAACTGGCTTTCTTGATGGGATTGAGGGGAGTGCTGGTGTTGTGCACCCGAGGCCGTTTTGGTGTCGGTACTGTCCCCTCGAGAGACCTTTCTCGTTTGGACGTAGAGTCCTTACTGGTCTTAGCAAGTATGCTTTTTGCCCATTCGACGCTAGCGGTTTGCTGCGGTGTCCTTTCAGCCCCCGATGATGCACCAGAGGCCTTCAGGATTTTCGCCGCTTGCCGCCTTTGCCTATATTGGCTTTTCGAGAGTTTCCCCTTTCTCTCATTAGTAGTGGTAGGGCCATTTCACTACCTTCCTATCCTCGTTACTGCGAGCTGCAGAGGAGGGTCCATGGTTAGCCACTACTCCCTTCTCTGTGCTGGCCGCAAGAGATACGGCAACAGGCTTTGGCGCCAAATTGCCGCCCGGTCCTCAAGAGATAAAGGTCTTATCATCCTTTAAATTTTTGTTTTTGTTTTTTGTTTTTTTCCATCTTAATCCCACGAGTTGCGAAGAAAAGAGGTCCTTCTGCACAGAAATTCGCATGTACAGATAAGGCTAGTTAATCCGGAGGTCGCCAGGTATCCGGATACTCCGTTAGAGACTGGGCTATTTTTGAATTGGGCCCCCAGCCAGGCTGATCATCGGCACGGGTCGTTTAACAGCTTAGATCCAGCCCAATAAAGATAAGAGGTGGTAGGGAAGGAAGAGATAGGGTTAGGAATCAGTTGATGTTAATTCATCGTTCTGATATGGGAGGAAAAGATTGGGATTCGGTAACAGCAATGCAGCTAATTTACCTAGGGTGAGAAGGAGCATAGGAGATGGGAGCGCTGTCTAGCTTTTTCGCCATTACAACGTGGGAGGTGGGATGGGAGTTGGTGACATAAACGTTGGCTGGTATGCCTTGTTTATGTGGGAATGGATGATGATTTTGGGAAAGGTAGAGGGATAAGAACGTCCTTTAGTTTCAGGACTCATCTGGAGAAAATTCTCGAGAATCATTGACGCTACTCAGCTTCTACAACTCGACAAGTTCGACGTTCAGAGTAGAAGATGGCGCTAGGGACTTCAATTAAATTTTATATTATATATTGTAACGTGATACAAAACAAGTATATTTTTGGAAAAAAGTCCAATTAACGGTTTTTTTGTAAATCAAAAAAACTGAAAAAAAAAATGTGTCACCTCGAAAATTTTACGACTAAAATATGATTTCGTCTCCAAAACAATTTTGTGCAACGAAGAATAATGTTTTTGACATCTGACAAAATTTTGAGAAAAATCGAATTGACAGTTTTTTTACAAAAAAATAAAAACCTAAAAGAAAATTAATACAAATAAAAATGGTAAAAATTGATTTTCGACTCAAATATCAATACTAAAACTTGTAAGAATTTACTTTCGACTCAAATAGCTTTTCAAAAATTACAAATATTGGCTTCAAACTTATTTTACTTCGCAGAAAATATTGTTTTCGGTAATTTTTTTATAAAAATCCAACGGTCCGTTTTTTCATAAAAAAATAAAATCTACAAAAAATAGTACGCAAATATGGTAAAAATTGATTCATATAGACAAACTTTTAAGCAAGACAAATCGACAGACGGGATGGGAAGTTATCAGTGTCCCAGCCTCTTTTTTGGTTATCGAATACTGTTTGAATGAGGTCATTTTGGGCTAATTCCTTCCATTATCATTTATCTAATGGCATTCATACGAAATTTGTAGCACAATGATATATTAAGTAATTACTGGATAGACAAATATGTATGTATAATTATAGGATTGCCATTGTTAAAATGCTCAAAATTAATATAATGCCTTAATGAAATAAATTTTGTGACAATAATTTGATATCTTTTAATGTAGCAAAGTTAAAATTTCATTAAAAATGTTTAAGAAAATATGAAGAAAAACAAATGAAAACTAAAATGTATCTGAATCTTTTATCAACAAATTTATATAATAAAGAATTCACTTGTTACCAATTTTTATTTAAATCGTTAGATGTCATTTTGTTTTATAACTCAGAAGTTTTTTGTAACGAATATTTAACTTACAAGATATGTGCCAAGTAAAGGTGTTTTTCTAGATGAATAGAACTTTGAAATGCAATCAATCAAAGAGTATCTTTTTTCTTTTGTATAATATTATGTCTTTGGTTTCACAAATCAAAAATACTGAAAAAAATATTTGTTACCTCAAATATTTTACGCACAAAAAATATAAAGAATAACCTTTTTGACATCTGGTAAAATTTCGAAAAAAAAATGTAAGTAATATTTTCTTACCAACAATAAAAAACCAAAAATAAACATTACAAAAAGTTGATTTTTGACTCAAATATCTTTCCAAAAATTAAAAATTGTTGACTGTAAACTAATTTGATCTTATAAATAGTAATGTTTTTAGCATTCAATAATTTTTTTTATAAAAGTCCAAAAGTCCGTTTTTCCCAAAAATTAATATCTTATAATAAATAACGTAAGAAAATTGTCTTAGAAAAATGCAATCTATGTATTTTGTATATACGAAGTAAAACCTTTCAAATAATTCTAAAAAAATTGGTATTCGAATAAGAATCCCATTAGCAAAAACAGATTTTGAAATAAAACTAATTTTATCATATGCAAAATATTGTTTCTAACTTTAAAAAAAAATCAAATGACAACTTTTTTTACAAAACACGAAAACCTACATAAACGACAAAAAACTGATAAGAAATGGTTTTTCGACTCAAGTATTAGGAGAACAAAGAAAGATATTCAGCCTTATCGGGAATTCCTAGGGAAATATATTTCCCTAGGAATTTTTTCCGTCCCAGGAACAAGTTCCTACTATCGGGAATTCCCCACGGGATTCTTTTTCCTTGGAAACAAATTTTGCCAACATGAAAATAAAAAATTAATTTTCGAACATAGTTTTGGAATGATTTGACAGTCGGTTCTTATTGAAAAAAAATTGTTTGTTTTCGTCCAAACCATCCTTAATAAAAAATGCAAAAATATTCTTTTTATTATTAATCGATTAAATACAACGAGCACAACGACGTGAACAAAGATTCATAAGGCGAAGTTTAAGAGATTGTTCAAATCCATTTAAACTACCACAGTGGCATTGTAAAAATATTTATAGATAGAAAAAAAAATTATTATTTTATCTTTTTCTTCTACAGATTTCATCGCTATTATAGAGTAAACAAGCAGTTGTTTAAACATTTGATTGATATGGGATCTAATTTTATGCCTCAAACCAAGAAACCAATAGCAATTCCTCCTATAGTAAAGCTAAGTGCATGTTTGGGCTTTTTTGCCGAAGGTGGACACCTGACGTAGGAAAAGATCATGAGGTTGGGCTCCCGAGTCGAAATTTTGGCCCTATTCTGATCCTAAAAAGGATATTTTCTTCTCATTTGCTCCTACATACAGCAAAATGAACCTCATATCATCCTAAACGATTTTTCATCGTCCTCATTTCGTCCTACATGAATCTTTAGAATTCATTCCGTTTTTCTACGCATATTTTGTGAACCTCATTTCGTCCTAAATGGAGGTTTATCAACATAGAAAATAGATATCGTCCTCTTTTCATACTTAATAAGCCTACCTGGTCGTGTAGC
Organism: Eupeodes latifasciatus; assembly: GCA_920104205.1. Classification (NCBI taxonomy): domain Eukaryota; kingdom Metazoa; phylum Arthropoda; class Insecta; order Diptera; family Syrphidae; genus Eupeodes; species Eupeodes latifasciatus. The sequence goes on along the minus strand of OV049926.1, from coordinate 127,913,126 downwards.
TGCTTTTTTTTGTTGTCACTGTTATTGTCACAACAGATGATGACAATGATGGTGGAAATGACAAGGATAGAGCTGGTGAATGGTGATAGTGAAAATGGTAGCAATGGAGCCAGTAAAGTCGACGACACCAACGACGAGGACAGCAACGACGCACGACGCACGACTCCGACGACGTAGACGACGACAACGACGACGAACAAGACGATTTCGACGAAGAATTATTATACGTTTAAATTAATTACTAATGTTAATAAAAACTGTTTTGTTTAATGAATAAAAAAAAGGATAAAATTAAAATATAAATTATTTTATTTTAAAAAGATTACCTACTAATAAAATGAAAGAGAGTGAGACAGAAAGGGAAAAGCAAGTAGGAAATAGAGAGAGAGAGCGAGAGAGAGAGAAAAGAAAATAAGATAGAAGAAAGAAGATAGAAGAGAGAGAGTATAATGAAAAGGTATCAGAGAAAGAGAAAGAAAGAGAGAGGGTAAATGAACAAAGAAAAAGCTATGGTCAAGATGAAAGAGGTTAATTTGAGGCTTTTGGCTGTCGTCCTCATTTGATCCTAAACATCGTATTTTGTTCGATAACTGCCACTATTAGGTTCAAATGAGGAGCAACATTTTAACAGTAAGTGATCCTCTTTTGAATCTCTTTGAACCTCACATGCTTTTTTCCATTCAGAAATAGATTTTGTTGGTGGGCCCAAACTGTTAAGTTCTTTTTCTACTTCTTTCCAAAATTTTAATACATCCTCCTTAGACCGATTTGTTGTGAAACCACTAGCAATATCTCGGTTATTTTCCATAAAATGTATTAAAAATTGAACTTGGTGAGTATTTGTTGAATTCGACCTTAAAAAGATAATTTTTTATTAATATTTTCATTATTATTTTGTTGAAAATTGCTTACATTGTTTGCTCCGCTTTAAATTCCGACAATTAAATAACGGGAAAATATTCAGACAGAAAAAACACAAGATTTCCCATGAAAAAAGAGTTGCCGATAGGTATTTTTCCATAGGAATTTTTTTCCCATTTTCGAAAAGTTCCCGATACCAATTTTTTCGAATATGGGAACAAATCCATGGGAAAAGAAGTTCCCGATAACCCCAATTGACTGTAGATTTTTATGTCACAAAAATATTTAAATTAATATTTTGTTGAACTTTTAGACAAATCGACAGCCTTTTCTAAATATTATTTTTGGCGTACAATTGCCGCCCTTGTTGGCACGGGCGTAATCTAGTCTGGACCACATTTGTGGCCGTATATCCCGTAACGTAAAACTATGCGGTAACATAACGTTCCAATCAATAAATCAATTGTGTCCGTGGGTTCTTCCTGCCAATTTCCAAAACATAGTCTGATAAAACTATGGCATAATTTTGTGTGGGCAAGAGATCGATTATAGTATAAGCTGTATGTCTTCCTCCTCATTCAGCTTGAACCAAAGATTGGCATTCCAAACATACGCCATTATCAGAAATTAAAAAAATGACTTTTCAAAGAAGCTAACTTTAGTAAAAGATATAAGTTAGATGCTTATAAATCGTTTCAATTTAACAAAATCAACTTTTTAATGTATTTACTTACTAAAACAGCTAAACAAGTAAACTAACTTTTTAATATTTAGCATTTTAAATATTTAGACTAATAGCTTCGGGATTCTGCATACGAGTAGTTTTGCATCATTTTGTTTAGCCGTAATACTTGTAAGAATATATGTCAAAAACTATCTCACAACAATTTCGATATTAGCTTCTCTTAAAATATCGAACAAAGTATTGGACTAAATGTATAAATAAGTAACCGTTTATTGTTATCAGTAAAATCCATCAATAAAAATTGAAACAAGAGAAATCTGAAATGTTTTACTGATGAGCGTTTATAGCAATCAGTAAATTTACGTCATAATATATATGTATACTCGTATCAAGTAACCTGAAGCTTTTCGCCTATTTTTTCCTGTTCGAGTTTTATCGGTAACTTTTTAAATGATGCCAAAAGAAAGATTAAGAAATTAAAACGCAATCAGTAAAACGAAATGGAATTTTGTTGTTGTCAGCTGTTCAGTAAAAATCCAATTTCATCTTTAAAATTCTTAAAACGTATTTTTGAAATAAATTTAGCTTCAAATGCATTTTTTCTTTTTGGAAAAATACTTGAGCATAAGATTTCATCGTATTGCATTACTTTTTTTCTGAAAATAAAGCTCTAACATGTTCAAAAATGTAAAACAGTAATATTACTGATGGGTTTTATTGATAGCTATAAACCGCCCCTAGGTTTTTAAATGTTATTATTATATCCAAAAAGCTTAAAGATGCGTTAAGTATTCTTTAAGTAATGCCAATGGCTTATTTGACTGAATATTTGTGAGTAAAGATGTTAAAACCTTTTATAAAGTCCAAAGGTTGCAGGAATATTATGTAACGAGTGTCTTTTTGAGTTATATAACTTTAAGTTGGCAACACTATTTTAACTGGTGGCCATTTAGTCATTTTTAAATTACAAATACCGTAGATTATCTTTCGAACAAAATAAATTTCGTGCCAATTCAAACAAAAATAATGTTTGCTTTATTCCATTTCAAAGTTCTATACACTATACCTCTAAATAAACACCTTTTATGTATTGGGCTTTGAATCTTATAACAACAAAAACTCACACAGTACCTTGTATAAAATTGTTTTTTTTTATATTTTTTTTTATAATAAGCGCACACTCAAGGGGATAATACTACCCTTATTATGTAGACACAGTGTGAGCACTAGGAAAGGTAGAGAGGGTTTGAAAGGAGATTTCAGTGCACATTGGTTTTGAATTACTGAGTATTGCAATGGCTGGGAAAGACAGAGTGTGGCAAGGCATTCCACATTCGCGTAGTACGGCTAAAGAACGACTCTCTGTACTTGACAGTACGACCGAAGTTGGGCTCGAGGATATATTGATGAGCATTCCTAGAAGCGGAGGGGAGGAATGCAGCTAGCTATTTCTCTAGAGCATAAGCCGTTAAAATAACGGTAAAAGAAGGGTGAGACAAGATACTTTACGACGATGTTTGAGCGACTTAAATGATCCTATGATGGTATTATCACCAATCAATCTAAATGCTCTACGTTCAATACTGTCCAAGAGGCTTAAGTAAGTTGCAGGAGCACCAGCCCAGATATGGGAGTTATACTCAAGCTTTGGACGTATAAAGTCTTGTAGATAACAGCCAGATCAGAGGGGGAGAAAAACTTTTTGCATCGCCTTAGAAAACCCAAACATCTTGCGGCATCTTTGGCGACATCGCGTATCTGATCGTTCCACAAGAGGTTGTTGGTGATACACATACCGAGAATATCGAGATGTTCAGTCTCCTCGATGCAAGTGCCATTCATGGATAATGGCAATATTTCGCTTTATCGATACAAGATAGCATTTGGTTTTCGAAGCATTAAATTCTACGCGCTTTTTTATTCCCCATTGTACAATGCTGTTTAAATCGGCATTTAATTTATCATATTTTGTCGTTGCAGTTCCACATCCATAGAAGAGAGATGTGAGTCTGAAAAGGAGATCATTAATAAAAATGACAAAGAGTGTTGGAGATAGAACAGAGCCCTGGGGCACACCAGCATTTATTTTGTGGTTTTCAGACTTGAATCCATCCAATAGTACTTGTATTAAACGATCCGAAAGGTAATTACTAATCCAATGAAGGAGGGATTCATGAAAGCACGCATTTTCGATATAAGAGCCTGATGCCAAACCCTATCAAATATTAAGTGCAATAATCTTACTTTCTCCAAAACGATGTAAAGATTTGCTCCACTGTTCGGTGAGATGAACTTTGCGATCACCAGTTGATAATTAATCAGCGTTTAAATGACCTTGGAAAGAAGGGACGTAAGTGCAATCGGTCGGTCTAAATTATTCAAAAATATTCCAAAAATACCAATTCAATAAAAAAATGTACCATGAAATTCGCAATACAAATATTAAGAATATAATACGAAACTATCCAAAAACAAGAAGCTATTTTACCTCATTAAACCACAACAAAATATTTAATTATAAAGTTCAATTTTTTGCATAATTGCACTTTTTCTCCATTGCTGTTTAAGTTAGCGTAGAGCAATTTACTAATTCAAATACTTCTTAGTAATAAATTCTGAAACTGACTGAAATATCTTTTGCTTTACTTTAGGTAAAGTTTGAAAAAGTCATTTATTTTCTATGGGTGCAATGCATTTGCATTGCATCACAATATTTCTTCTTCTTTTTCTATTTCGAAACAAAAATCAATATTTCTAGAATTTGCGTCAGCATCCATGTACGAGTATAAAATATTTATAATGCACTTTGCCAGAGACGCAAGAATTCTACCCAAAAAAACTGGAAGTTTATGATGAATAAAACTTGACATTAAGTGTCTAAAGTTTACCCTTAGGATAGTGTTAGCTTTTTTCCAATAATATATTTCGTTTTTCGTGTGAATAAGAAAAATAAATTTTATAATAAGAAAATGTGCGTTTGATTTACAACACCGTTTTCAAATATCAAGTTTGCTTCAAGTTTTTCTCTCGGACGTCCCAAAACTTACGCAAGATTTTAATTTTCCACTATAACAAAATGTTGACATGTGACATATTTTACACTTGACAGTTTGCTGTCGGTTTCATTAAATACTGTAAAATTTGAGGCTTAGAAGGTGAGATTGTGTTTAAGTATGTTGCTTTTATAAAGTTGCTGTTTTCTTATAAGTAAAGTTGTGAACAATGGTGTGAAAGTAAAAATATTTAAATTTTCCATCGTTTTTCATTGTTATTTATGCTAAAAAAAATTACCTGTGCACTTTAAAATACATATGTAGGTGGAAACTTACTTTTTAGCCCTCAGTACAATACGAGCAAAGCTCAAAAACATCAATGACACACACTTTCGATTTCAATTTTATTAAAAGGATACGATAAACAAATTCAATTTATTATGTATTCTTTTATAAGCACACATTTCTCATACTCGTACATCCACTGTTCAGTTCAGGAAATTACAAAAATATAACAACTATAACAACAAAAACAACCAGATGCCTAAATCCTTAAGATAAATTAAATTACATGCATATCCTTTCATATCCTTTCCTTTTACATTCATACATATGTATGTATATACGTTTGAAAAGTTTCTTTTGTTATTATTTGTTTTTTTTTTTTTCACGGATACAAAAACAAAAACAAAAACAACAACAACAAAAATAAAAACAAATATTGAAAGCAAGCTGGTGTGTTGTAAACTTCTCAAAGAATATTGTACAAACTTCATTCCATTTACATATTACTTATAGCTACAATTTATTTGATGTAAAATTGATACTTACATATATATGTAGCTGTAGGTATAACCCGTATTAAATCCCTTATTCCAACTTTACCTGAAGCAACTTACAAAAGCTTTTTCAACCGAGGAGGTATCTTTAAACTTTAATGTACATATGCAGGATAATACACAGCGTGTCACTCGATTGAACTGATTGATACTTATTTTCTAAAATATAAATAAATAAATGTTCATGATGTGAAGAATAACTGAAAATGTTACTGCTGTAGTCCGTAGTTATTGATGAACTCTTGGTGTGATGATTAGTCTTGGATATTTTGAATTCTACATCCCACAAACGACATAACATCGTATGTTCCACAAAGACTTAAGTCTTAAAATATTTAACAGAAGAACTAAAGCAAGCCAATCGTTCAAATGCAACGTCACATTGACTCTTGCCTGATTGAGTCCTTCAAGTTTATCAGAAGGTCCACATTTTGATAACGCAGCAATTTTTAGAGTTAAGTTTCCTGACCATGTTGTTTTTGGAGGAGGTAATCACAATTGACCACAGATATCCTGTGATTTAAGAGCTTTAAACTAATATCTTTGAGACCATGTATAAGATAAAGATACATATAGAAATGATTCATAATCGATTCAATTGGACAGTTTATATTTACAAGATTTCTGAGATTTTTCTCAGTCGGATGGACAAAGCAAAGCAGTTCTCACCTAGCAGTAAAAATAGCTTTCCATTTCTTGTCTTACTTTTTGGATTGTGTGATAGATAATAATTCTTGAGAAATAAAATCCTAAAAATTCTATTCTCAGATTTCTCACAGCAAAAGTGTGAAATTTGTATGAAAAATGTTGTTTAAAAAGGGTGGTTACATTTTAAGGGCCGATGTTGATTTTACACAAAATATTTAAGAAATGATTGTAATTTCTTTTTACTATGAAAATATTGGTATGGTTCAATTATGCATGGAACAAAATATCGGCCAAATGGCCGCCGCCACTTCAGTAGCACACTTTCATCCCATGGTCCAAATTTTCGATGACGAGGTTCTATACTGTTAATGTGCCGAATTTTCTTATCCTTTAGCTCTTGAATTGTTGTTGGCTTATCGACGTACAACTTTTCTTTTAAATAACTTCAGAGAAATAAGTTCAACTGTGTCAAATCACATTATTTGGGTGGCCAATTGACATCGCCACCACGTGAGATAACACGGCCATTCAATTGGTCGCACAAAAGAGATTTGGCTTCGTTAGCTGTGTGGAGAGTGGCACCGTCCTGTTGAAACCACATATCGCCCACATCCATATCTTAAAATTCGGGCCATAAAAAGTTCGTTATTATTTGGAAACAATACGGCCCGGTGATGCCAACAGCCCATAAACCGCACCCAACAGTAACTCTTTGTGGATGCATTGGTTTTCCGACAATCACTCTTAGATTATTATTCGCCCAAATCTGCTTATTGGATTCCACTGAGATGAAAATCCGCCTCATCACTGAAGATGATTTTCTTCCAAAATTGATCATACACTGTTGTCATTTCCTGCCACCATTCTGACCATGACGATGATGATAAGCCTGAATAACTTTTTCCATGGTTCAAATTAAGTTAGTTTGAAATTGAGAAATGTGAATTGAAATGTTGAAAATTTTTGACATTTAGGTGCGATTCATATTCAACATCTACCCTTAACATTTAACCATCCTTTATTTCTACGAATACATAAATCTTTGAAATCTTAAAAATATAAACTGGCCAAATCACTCTCAAAGATGAAATAATTAAATAATTTCATAAAAAAGATATACTACCTTAAACATTGCTAATGGCAACCTTCCTCTGTTTTCATGCAACGTTGCGGTCGCAAACTTATCAATAGCGTACAAAAAATGTACTGAAAACTTTTCATGAACAGGCTTTTTATTTATTTAGAAGATAAATTATTGTCCAGTTAAGAAGGGTTTTCAATTGGTGCGGGAAAATTTTGGCTATCCGTTGCAGCCATTTTATTTTGGTTACATCTGTCAAATCTCTTGTTTATTATTCAGTTGTTTATGCCAAATGATCATGGCAAGTTACACGATTGAACAGCACGTTCAAATGATAAAACTTTATTATCAAAATAAATGGTCGTTAACGCAAACGTTGCGTACATTGCCCCCATTTTACGGTAGACGTGGTGGCCCTTCACATTCGACTCTTCAACAGCAAAGCCCGAAGCAGTCTTTTCGCAGACTTCAATTTGGCGAATTTTGCTTCGGGACTTGGGCCTACACCCGTACAAGATCAAACTGACCCAGAAGCTCAAAATTCATGACCATAGAAAACGCAGTTTGTTCGCTGACTAGGCTTTGAATCGTTTGGAAGAGGACCCCAATTTTTTCCGAAAAATCTTCTTTAGTGACGAGGCGCATTTTTGGATGAATGGCTGTGCTATCAAGCAAAATTGCCGTATATGGGACGACACCAACCGAGGTTCACCAGGTGATAATGCATCCTCAAAAAGTTATCGTTTGGTGTGGTCACCGTCAACAGCGAGCGCTACATAACGATGAAAACTAATTTCTTATGGCCCTAATTGAACCATATGGACCTAGACGACATGTAGTTCCACCAGGATGGCGCTACGTGCCACACAGCAAACGCCACGATTGACATTTCGCATGAACGAGTTGAACGTAAGATTATCTCTCGCAGGGGTGATGTGAATTGGCCACCAAGGTCATGCGATTTGACCCCGATAGACTTTTTCCTGTGGGGTTTCTTGAAGTCGTAGATCTATGCGAATAAATCACAATGGACCGATGCCCTTAAGGTGAACATAACACAGGCCATCGCTCAAATTCAGCCGGATCTATGCGGAAGAGTCATTGAAAATTGGACCAATCGGATCCGTGCCACCGTAAGAAGCCGAGGCGGGCATTTGAATGATGTCATACATATTCCACACTTAATGGCATACATGCGCCTTTCAAATAAAAAAATAATTTTGTTAATACCTCACACACAGCTTGTTTTCTTAATTCAAAACTTAAGAATAGAAATACAAAGTGTTCATTTTCCTACTTTGTCAATCTGATTAAGAATCTTCTCAGAAATCATAGACATATAAACTGTCCAAATGAGGAAATGAACCACATGTATCTTAAACGTCAAATTAGATGTGTTTAGATTTCAGAGTGTAGCTCAGAAAGACAACAAAATGATAAATAATGGAAAATATCCGTTTTTAGTCTTAATCTCGTTTTAAAGTAGAATATTATCATAGAAGTTAGTTACGGCAGTGGTCAGATGAAAATAAATGAATTTAAAAGAGAATTTGGAAAATTTTTAAAGTTCAGTTATAAACATTGTCAAAAACATACATATAATACTTTTCCGAGGAAGAAATAAAATATTTTTGAAGTTGAAGTGAAAAAATCCCTACAAAAAAGTGAAAGCAAAATAAATTGACATGGAGTGTAAGCATCACTATAGAAGTTTAAAATTCCGAGGTAAATACAAAATTGCTGCATCATGCCAGTAACAACACGAACAGGCCAAACAGATTACAGATAACGGAGAAAAATTATGCGAAACGACGAACGAGTATAAATCTTTTTTAGTCAACAAGAAAATAAAAGAACATCCCAAAAAGTTAAGTCAGCCATCCAGAACCAAAACTCTGAAAAGGATAAAGTTTAAAGTTTATACACACACACCAAAACCTGGCTATATGAACTTCATTTAGTTTTTTGCATATGTACATAATTCGTTATTCGAACAGCCGCTTTTTTCCAACTATATTTTCAAGAAGACCATAAAATGCCAAATTTTTTGAGGATGGCATTCTTCTTTTGTATTTTATTTACTCAATGTTCAGTTCGTGTTTGTCTGAAACCAGATTTAAATAATGTTTTATATTTTATTTTGTTGTCAGTTTAGTTTTCTCGATGGGTGCGATTTTTATTATGACAGAAGATGGATTTTTTTACTTAAGACAAAACAAAAATGGCTGACTGGAAATGTCAAGCTTTATTTTTATACGGGATATTATGAAGTATAGTAGGTAGGTGATGCCAAATAAACTAAGATTGAGATAACTTTTGTTTTTTTTTTCCTAACAATAAACGAAAACATTTAAGATGGTTAAAATTGAGTTCTTATTGTTGAAGTCTAAATAAGGCCTTATATGTCAAAACTTCATTTTGAGTTATTTGAAATGTCAAATGAGTAGAATTTTGTTCAAACATTAAAAAAAAATACTTCTAATTAGATTTTAACACATTTTTGGTTAACCTTTAAAGTTAAAACCGTAGTTTTCAATTAAAATCATTCTCTTTTCTAAAAAATTTAATAAATAAATAACATTTTTCTTAAAATTTTAGCTGACGATGAAATCAGTGGTCACTCTTCAACATGTGGAAAAATTCTAATATTCCTGTCATGCGTTCTTGTTGCTCTAACATTACCTTTCAGCTTATTTGTCTGTTTTAAAGTAAGTCCCTCTATAGATTTCAGATTCTATTAATTTAATAACAACAACAAAAACATACTTGTAATAATATTTGTCTTCCTTTGTTTTATATCACTAAAAAGGTTGTACAAGAATATGAACGTGCGGTTATATTTCGATTGGGTAGACTAATGCAAGGAGGTGCCAAAGGACCTGGTAATAATGATGATTGATGAGGAATTAATTACATTCCCTATAATAAACCTACCTTTATTTCCTTCTCATGGCTTGAAGTTTGTGTTCTGTTTTATTTTCCCCACATCGATTTACTATTTAATTTTTATTTTTCTCTTACATACCTATGTTAAACTTTCGTTATATGTATGTATGTAAGTATTACATACATACATAGATCCTTTGCTAATTGAAGTTTTATGTTGCAGGGATTTTTTTCATTTTACCATGCATTGATGCTTACGCTCGTGTGGATTTGCGGACAAGGACATACGATGTACCGCCACAAGAGGTAAGAGTTAATTAAAAAAGAAATTAAAATAAAAAGTCCCTTTTTTAATGAATTTGGAAAAGATAGTGTTTTTTTTTTAATTTTACGAAGGGAAACCAAAGGATGTAGGATAGATGTTATATATATGTATGAAGGTATTTAAGATGGTTTAACAATTTCTACGTACATATGTAAATACATATATATGCATTAATGAAAATTTAAGCCAAATGGTATGATTAAAAAGGAAATTAAAAATAATTTTGTCCTTTTGATCATTACTTGCCCTGAAAAAAAATAAAATGTAGTGGATTTATATTTGTAAATGTATAAATGGTTTTAATCAAATTTGAGTTATTATTTACTAACTTACTTAAGGTGGCGCTACAGTCTGGGACAGACTTGGGCCTCAACCAATATTCGTCTCCAGCCAGCTTGGTACTTAGCTAGCTGTCTCTAGTTTCGCACGCCAAGTAGGTTGAGGTCTTCACCCACCTGCGTGCGCCACCCTTCCTCTAGTGCGCCGTCCCTCTGGATTGGATTCGAAGACCTTGCTGGCTGGAGCGTTGATGTCAATTCGCTCTACATGACCCAGCCATCTAAGTCGTTGGACTTTAATTCTGTTAACCAGGTCAGTGTCGCTATACAGCCCGTGCAGTCCGTCGTTGTATCTTGTCCTCCATTCTCCATCTATGCAGATGACGCTCTCATCTTTCTTTGACAGGGTCCAGGCCTCAGCGCCATAAATGAGAACCGGGATGATAATAGTCTTATAGATGTTAATTTTAGATGCTCGAGAGAGGATTTTACTTCTCAATTGCCTTCTAAGTCCAAAGAAGCAGCGATTTGCAAGAGTTATTCTTCGTTTGATTTCAGCGCTGGTGTCGTTGTCTGTGTTTATAGCGGTGCCTAGGTAGACAAAGTCCTTATCTACCTCAAAGTTATAGCTGTCCATGTGACTTTTTGTCCAAGACGTCGTTGTTCAATGTCTTTTTTTGATGACAGCATATACTTGGTCTTGCCCTCATTGACCTCTAAACCCATCTTCTTCGCTTCCGTCGGCGTCGCAATGCTCAAAAACGCTCCACTGACATCACGCTTTGATCTTCTAATTATGTCAATATCATCTGCGTATCCGAGTAATTGGATGGACCTTTGAAAGATTGTGCCTCTAGGGTTGACGGTTGAGTTTTGCACAATTCTTTCCAGAACGATATTGAAGAAGTCGCATGACAGACAGTGCATCGCCTTGTCTAAAACCTTTTTTGACATCAAATGCATCGGTGAGATCTTTTCCGACCTTGATGGAGCAGCGTGCATTCTCCATCGTCATTCTGCACAAACGGATACGTTTGACAGGGATGCCAAAACTAGACATTGCTCTGTAGAGCTCTTCCCTATAGATGCTGTCATACGCGGCGTTAAAATCGATAAAGAGATGGTGGGTATCGATTTGAAGTTCCAAGATCTGCCGTAGTGTGAATATTTGGTCGATAGTGGACTTTCCTGGTCTGAAACCACACTGATAAGGACCTATCAAGTTGTTGATGAACGGCTTCAGACGTTCACATAATGGGGAAGAGAGGATCTTATATGCAATGTTAAGGAGACTGATGCCTCTGTAGTCGGCGCAATTTAAAGGGTCTCCATTTTTATGTATCCACTCTTCTGACCATATTTTGCAGATGAGTTGGTGCATGCTCCCTACCAAGTCATCTCCTGCTGCTTTGAATAGTTCGGCAGCGATGCCGTCAGCCCCAGCAGCTTTGTTTGACCAGTTTAGATATAGCTATCTTCACTTCGCCGTGGTCGGGTAGGCGGAATTGTTGATCTGCGTCGCTGAGGTTGAGTGGTTCTATCTCCCTTACAGCGGAATTCGGTTCGTCATCGCCGTTATATAATTTGGAGAAGTGGTCTTTCCATATTCTCATCATAAACTGCGGTTCTACTACGATGTTCCCCTGATCGTCCTTACAGGCTTCGGTTCGTGGCTGGTACCTTTGGGAGGTTTTTTTTTACCTTTTGGTATAATTTACGAACCTCATTCCTGTTGTGACATCCCTCTATTTCTTCGATCGCGCACTTCTCATGCTCTCTTTTTCCATCTAAGAAGCCGGTGTTCTACTCTTCTCTTCTGATCGTAGAGCTAGCGAGCAGTTCTGGTCCTTCTGTGCAGCGCCGTTTTGTAGGCCTGTTGTTTCGCTGCGTGCGCTTGCCGGCATTCGTCGTCAAACCAGAGGTTTCGCTGTGGTAGCCGTGTGAAACCTAGCACTTCAGAGGCGGCATCTCTGATGGCTGCAAGGCAATGTTAACACTGGTTTTCAATGCTTAATGCAGGCGGCATAGGACTTCTTAAGAGGTTATTAGAGACTCGATCGGAATAGGATATGGCAGTGGCTTGCGATTGTTGCTGTCTAACGTCGAAACTTCCCACAGTAGTTCCTTGTTTTGGCTTGGTTCGGGATATCCGTAGCCGTACCTTGGCTACAACGAGGTAGTGGTCCGAGTCAATGTTGGCCCCTCGGAATGTTCGGACATCCTGTATACTGGAGAAGTGTCGTGCGTCGATCGCAATGTGGTCAATCTGGTTGACAGTTGATTGATCAGGAGATTTCCATGTCCCCTTGTGGATATTAAGATGTGTGAACTGCGTACTAGCTACCAGAACGTCTCGCCCCGCAGCTAAATCGATCAGCCTGAATCTGTTGTCGGAGGTGGTATCGTGCAGGCTGTATCTCCCGATTGTGCCACCAAATATGTCTTTTCTTCCTAGCTTGACGTTAAAATCTCTTAAGACAATTTTATTGTCATAGCCGCTCATATGTATTGTCGAAGAGCTCGAAGAATATGTCTTTGGTGTCTTCATTTTTCTACTCTGTTGGGGCATGCGCCTATATTAGGCTTATGTTGGCGAATTAAGCCTTGATGCGGATTGTCGTGATGCGCTCGCTCACACTGTTGAAACTCAAGACTTATTGCCTGAGTCTAGTTCCAACAACAAATCCACACCCAAATAGACACTGTTTTTGTTCTCGGTATCAGTCGCCGTAGTATGCATCGCAGTCTTTTAGTATGCGCTTTCCCGGTCCATCCCATCGCACTTCTTGGATGGCGGTAATATCTGGCTTGCAGCAGTTTCAGCTGCACGTGGTCTGTTCAGGGACCTAACATTCCACGTACAGATCCGAAGTTCGTTGTCCTTATTTCGTTTGCTTGGGTTATCAACAGTAAATCCGTCCGTATCCAAGGCTTGTTGGTGCTTCACAACTAAGGTATTATTTTACGTTGTCAGGGAGTCACCCCGAACGGAACAAACCCCAACCTGGAGGGCCAGATCTTTAGTATAACTCCAAGGTCGGGGAGCCGGATAAACCGCTCCTTATAGGCCTGGGCTCCGAATATGTCGTAGAACCCTATAAGGTGTTCACTAAGTAGTTTAACCTTACTGGAACTGTAGACACCACCGTTGATTCCATCTCGGGAATTTGTCCGCTGCCGTCTGGATAAGGAGAGGTGCCTTAGTGGAAACACCTTATTAACAACGCTAGTCAAATATGGCCTACATCTAGATTCTAGAAACGATCCATATTAGTTTTTATTCATACATAGATTAATATTTAATATGTTTCCATTTACCTGCCAATGTCAATTTTTCAATTCAAGTTCAACAAAAGTTAACGATTATAAATAATGGATCATAATCGTTCCTTGAGATAAAATTTTAATAAATGGATCATGTTATTTGTTCAATTTACCCAATGAAGCGATAATAAAAAAAAATATAAAATAAAATGTTATACAAAAATTAAACTTTAAACTTCAAGTAGTATTCAAATTGATATTATCCTGTGAGTGCACTCAATTTATTTTTAAAGATGTAACATCATAGCTAATTTACATGAACACAAAGTTTCACATTTCTTTTCTTTATGCTATTTCAATTGAAGAGAACTTTTTTATACGACCAACTTTTTCGTTTGTGAATGCTTTTGGCATAATATTTTTGATATATGTTACATCTTACTCTTAGTAATAATTTGTTATGCAGCTTATGACTTGAAGATTTCATTTCATATTCGTGAAAAAGGAAAACGAAGACGAAAATGTAATATATTACCCTTATTTTAAACATTTGCAAAGCAAAAGAGTTCATTCATATAGAGATTAAAACTTGAAGAAAAAATATCAGTAAAAACTTGCGAAATTTTAAGAAAGATTTCACTTCACATAATCAAGAGTAAAATATGAACTTGACTTGTCTCATTCCCGACAAAGCATCTTGAAATTTAACTGAATTTATGCTCGAATCCTTAGAAAACGTAAAATAAAATATTTATCTTCACCGCAAAATGACGAACAAAAAGTACACAGGAAAATTAATTCAAGTTGCGCTTTTTTAAACTTCAGGAAGTTGAGTAAATCAAGAAAAAAGTTTAAAAAAAAAAAAAACCTTCCTCAGCTAAAGGTCAACTTATGTAATATAATTTTAAAACAATTACGACCCGACCCGAAATCAATCATAAAAAAGAAAATCCTAGTTTTTCGTTTCTTTTCTGTCTCTATATAAATGTGTAGGACTGCAGGTTTCAAAGAACTAGACATAAGACCATAAACTTTAATAGGGCTTAGGTAATTTGTATCCTTCCTTGCCAAACATTCTCGTCTTCTTTTTCCTCTGTCTCACTATTTTATATATGCGGACGTAAAAATGAAAAAAAAAAAAAGCAATTGCGGACAGAAATTTAAAAATCATAACTTTTCTTTTTATTGTTTTCTCTTCTCTTTGCGTTACAAAAGGTCCTTACAAAGGATAGCGTCACGGTGTCGGTGGATGCTGTAGTTTATTACCGTGTGTCAAATGCCACCGTTTCTATAGCCAATGTAGAAAATGCACACCACTCGACGCGCCTCTTGGCACAAACGACGCTTCGCAATACAATGGGTACGCGTCATTTACACGAGATTCTCAGTGAGAGGATGACAATTTCTGGAACTATGCAAGTGAGTTCTTATGAAATGGAGTTTTATTTTTATTTTTCTATTTGATGTGTTTTTTGTTTTGTTGTTGTTAAACTATTATTTTGGAATGTGTGGTTATTCGAAAGGTTAACCAAAAACCATTTTTATGTTTTATACAAAATTAACAGTGTGGCAGTCTTATATTTATTTCAAATATATTTTTAAACTTTTGGTTCCAAAAAAAAAAATAGACAAAAATATAGTAATTTTATTTGTAATATTAATATATGTAAAATTAAGATTAAAAACTAAATTAAAAAATAATTTTCTTAAAGTAATATTTCACAAAAATAATTTTGTGTAAGATATTGTACAATCGTGTTTTTTTGTTGACAGAGAACTAGCTACATATATCTGTAGATAAATCAATATATCCTATTTTTTTAACCCTGTTCATCACAATGCTTTAGATATTTGTTTCTCTTTTTATGATTTTATCATATCTACCAATTTGTGTGAAATTGAAACTTAATTACAAAAAAGCTAATTTCGAAGGCATAGCGAGTTACATGGTGCAAATTCCGTGGCGTGAGTACTTTTGTTCTTTGGATTTATAACATTTTTATGACTTTTTTATTGATAATCTGAAATTGGCAATTGATATACATGTTCTTAAAGTTGAAATTAAAACAAATTCAAAGCCTCCTTGGCTCAAAAAAAGCTAAGTAACTTATAAGCAATAGAAAAAACAAGGCTTTTAAACGTTTACGGATAGCAGAAAATAAAGATGAACTACAAAATATTTATAACCAATTGGAACACGAACTTAACAAATTTTTATTTAGAAATTAAATTTTTTCAATTGAATCTAACCTAATAGATGTTAGTAAGTGCTTCTGGGCCTGCATTAAGAGCAAAAAAAAATCGATTGGTGTTACCAGGTGTATGATGTAATTTATACAGATTTTTTCAAAGACATTTGATACAATAAGTCACTCTATTTTAATGATGAAATTAAAAAAAAATAAGTTTATGAAATGGTTGGAATCCTATCTTAATGGTCGAGTTCAATTTGTTTGCATTGACAAAGTTCTATCAAAACCAATTTTGGTTTCATCTGGTGTGCCCCAAGGTAGACATCTTGGACCCCTTCTTTTCCTAATTTTTATAAATGATTTACCAAGTACGAGGGGCGTTCAATATATTCTCGGTATCGATATGAAGGAAAAAGCGAATTCAATTTAAATTGTTTTTATTTTCTCCCCTAACATCAATGCATTTGTTACATCTTGAGATAAGTTTTTTTAAGCTCCCAAAACAGTAAATTTCTTCTTTCTCTGCACCCATTTATTGCCGACTTGAGTTCTTCATCATCCAAAAATCTTTTTCCAAGAAGACATTTTTTCAAATCCGGAAACAGGAAATAATCACTAGGGACAAGGTCTGGACTATAGGGTGGGTGTTGGATTTCTTCGAAACCACAATCTCGCGCAGCAGCCTTGGAAACTCGCGCCGTGTGAACAGGAGTGTTGTCATGAAGAAGCAACACACCCGCTGCGAGTTTACCCCGTCTTTTCTTTTTAATTTCCTCCCGCAAATTATGCAAAGTGGAAGCGTTGGATGTGGCGTTGATGGTTTCACCTTTTGTTTTGTACTCAATGAGCAAGATACCCTTTGAGTCCTAAAAAAACTGTGGCAATGAGCTTCCAGGCAGACGGAGTGACTTTGAACTTCTTCCGGGAGTCTGTTCCGTTTTTATGCCACTACATGGACTCTTGTTTGCTTTCAGGGTCATAGTAGTGAACCCATGTTTCGTCCATAGTAACAATTCCATCCATAACACCGTTCGCATTCTCACTGCACATCTCCAAAAGCTCTCTACAGCATGCGATTCTCACTTTTTTCTTGAGGCGCTGCTGTGGGCATTCGTGGCACCCACCTTGCACTGACCTTTGACAATTTAAGATGGTCATGAAGAATGGTGTGAATGGTACCAGTTGAAAGCTTGGTGATCTCTGCCATTATTTTCACCTTTATTCGGGCATCCTCAAGAACAATTTTTTCGACTTCTTTGATGCTTTCTCCCGTACAAGCAGTAGCTGGGGCGCCGGAGCTGGGGTCGATGCTCAATTTTCACCATTATCGTCTTAGTTGCAATTATGATTCGAACGGGAATTAATAATCACATTTATATGAAATTTTACATGAATGCACTAAAATAATAGTATTACTTGATAAATAAGTCAATTTATATACATATATAACCACAGCTTCACCCCGATACCGAGAATATATTGAACGCCCCTCGTATTTTCCTCAATTCTAGTCAAATTCTTTTCGCCGACGACTTAAAGTTTTTTCGACGTACAAAATCTATTAATGATTGCCATCTTCTTCAAGACGATATTTCGAAATTATCCCAATGGTGCACGAAAAACCAATTATATTTAAATGTCGCTAAATGTCAATGTTTTTCTTTTTGCCGCAACTTTTTCTAAAATCATCTTTGACTACAAAATTGGGAATCAAGTTCTGGAAAGAGTTAGGGAGAAGAAAGGTATTGGTGTAGTTTTTGACCCTAAACTTAGCTTTATTAAGCACATTAAATTTAGTATATCCAAAGCAAATTCCATACTCGGTTTTATCAAATGCAATAGAATAGACTTTAAGGACCCTTTTGCTCTCAAATCGCTTTTTACCTATATGTAAGACCAATCTTGGAATACTGCAATTTGGAACCCTTTTTATAGGGAGCGGTATGATTGATCGCAAACTAAAATCTCTTATAACGAAATCTCGCATTTTTAAAAATTTCACGCAAAACAAAATTTCGCATTTTTAAAATCTTACATAAGAAAATCTCGCATTTTCAAAATCCCGCAAACCAAAATTTCGCATTTTTAAAAAAATCTCGCTTCTGCATAAAATTCTCGCTATAACAAAATCTCGCATTGTAAAAGTCGAAAAATTCGATCGAATTAAATCCTTTTAATCCTTAATCCAGTTGATCTTGAACACTATGAACAATTGATATAGAAGTCTAATATGCATATAACAAACTTTTCTATCTTTTACTCATAAATAAACAACAAAAAATAACAAAAACAAAACACAATAAATTCCCAGGAAAGTCATTGAATTGAAAAATAAATTACTAATTCGCGCGTGCGAATTAATAAATATTTTATTTCAATGCGTGATTTTAAATTGCGAGATTTAAGTTTGCGAGATTTTAATGTTGCGAGCTTTCGTTAAGCGAGATTTTGTAATTGCGAGATTTCGATATAAGAGATTTCATAATGCGAGATTTTAAGATGCGAGATTTTAAAAACGAGATTTTAAAATGCGGTCAATCGTACCCAACCCCTTTTTATAACATTCAATCTATGAGAATTGAAATGGTTCAAAAAAACTTTACAAGGTTCACTATTCTAAAATTTGAGTGAAACATCGACACAAAACTAGATGCCAACTTTTAGGTATTCAATCACTTGAAAATAGACGCACAATGTTTTCTGTGATGTTTATAAGTGGTATTTTATCATATCATATCAAATGCCCTTTTTTGGTGTCTTTAATAAATTTGTATGCTGCATCGCGAAAACTTCGAATACGTTGTTTGTTTCGAGAAGAAATACACAAAGTTAATTAAATCTTCTATGGAAAATAAACTACAGGGTGGGCCGTTAATAAGTGCACTTTTTGTCTCGCTCTAACTCCCGAACCAAATAACCGAGACGCGCGGGGATGGTATCTCCTTGCAGCTCGAGATCTAAATTTTTAGTCGCAATGAGTCCGTTCACGGGAGAGCAGCGCGCTTTCTGCGTTCGCGCCTTTTATGAAAACAATCGCTCATACGTGACTGTTCGTCGGCTTTTTCGGGTAAAGTTTGGATTACGCAACATCACCGAGTGTCCAAGTATGAATGTAATCAAAAAATGGATTGTAACATTCGAGGCAATGGGATCAACGCAAAAACTTCGACCTACAGGACGCCCACGTTCCAGGCGGACTGCAGAAACAATTGAACGCGTACAAGCTTCTGTGCGCGAGGATCCAAGAAGCTCTACACGGAAACGCGCTGCGGCCCTGGGAGTACCCAGAACGACTTTACGTCGCATTTTACGGGATGATTTGAAGTTATACCCTTACAAAATTCAGATTGTCCAAGATTTGAAAGAATCCGATTTTGTTTCACGGTTCAATTTCGCAACAGAAATGTTACGGAGATTCCCTCACTTCAATAACATTATCTTCTCAGACGAAGCTCATTTTTATGTCAACGGATTTGTTAATCGACAAAATTGTCGATACTGGGGAACAGAAAATCCACGCTTAAAACATGGACGACCGTCACACTCCCCGAAAGTGACCGTTTGGGCCGGAATAGCCAAGTGGGGGATCATAGGGCCGTATTTTTATGAAGATCGATACGGGCGTAATGTTACTGTTAATTCAGAGCGTTATGTTTCGATTCTTAGAGATTTTTTAGCTCCAAAACTGCAAGAATCGAGTGGTTACACTATTCACACCTGGTTCCAGCAAGATGGCGCTACCTGCCATACAAGTAACGACTCTCTGGAGGTCGTTAGAGAAATGTTTCCTCGAAGGTTGATATCGAGGAGGGGTGATATTGCTTGGCCACCCAGGAGCCCTGACTTAACGCCACCGGATTTCTTTTTATGGGGCTACCTCAAGAGTAAGGTGTACTCTAATAATCCTTCAACGACGGCTGAATTAAAAGCGAACATTGAAGAAGAAATCCGCTTAATCACTCCGCAACTTTTGACAAAAGTGTTCCAAAATCTCAGAGTCAGATTGGAAGAGTGCTGTAGGCGAAATGGACAGTATTTGGATGATTTAATTTTTAAAAAATAAAAATTCATTTCGTTTTGTATAATTTAAAATAAATATTTCATTTAAAAGCGCTACAGTTGTATTAATATAATTTTTTTTTAAGTGCACTTATTTACGGCCCACCCTGTATTATTTTCATTTCAATTGATTTTTTTATTTGGATTATGTATGAAGAAATTTAGTTTTTCATATAAATTATATTTTAAGTATTTATATTAAACTTGAGTTTATTTAATAAATTGTACATATGTTAATATTTATCTAATCTAATTGTAGATTTTGAAATCTCATATTGATGAAGAAATAAATATATACAAAGAATAAGGGCTTGATAACTTTTTCAATCGGAGAACGTAAGTCGCTTCAAATGGTTCCTCGCCTAAAATTTTTGAGTCAGCCTAAACTTGTTTGGGTGTAAACCAAGATCCTTACTCAAAATACGCCATAACGTTGTCTGAGCGATGCCCAATTCTTGAAAACGCCATAGAATTGACTGATTTGGATCGTTTTCTACGGACGCCTGAAAGGCAGCGATATTTTTGACACTTCGTCCAACCCGTTGTCTCACTGATACGGCAATATCACACAACAAATATGTAGACTTAAACTTTTGAACTTACGACCGAAAATTGGAACACTTTTAAAGTTGCGGTCTCCCAATGCGAATTTCTGTAAAAAAAAAATTATAATTTGCAGACGTTCCTCGTTCGTCTTCTTTAGCATTACGAATATGTTGAGTCTACTGAATAAATTGACAGTTCGTATTTAATTAAATTGAAATAATAAAAAGTTGTCGAGGACCTATTGGCAAACACGATAACTTTTGCTCTTATTTTAAATCAAACAAAATAATTAAAATTTATAGATTAAAACACGTTAAATGTAGATTTTCCCAAAATTCTAGCATTTCCCTGGTTTTTTTTTTCAGTTTGAAAGCTTAATTTTATTTAAAAAGATAAACTCTACATTTAATATTAAAGAAAACTACATTTTTAATTTTTTTTATTTTATTTTCTTATATTGGCCACACTGTTATTTTTAGGAAATAAGTGCTTAAAATTTTGTCCTTGACTTGTATACTATACACCACAAAATTGCTTCTTTTATTTCTATACACAACCACAGGTTCAACTGGACGAAGCAACCGATGCTTGGGGCATCAAAGTCGAACGAGTAGAAATGTAAGTACCTATGTATATGCACTGCACTGCACAAACGATATTCATTCAAGAGGCAAATCCTTATAAATTGCGTTTGCATACAAATCTACATTTATAGTTTGCCTGCGAGGCATGTGTAGTGTATATTATACTGAACATTTATGATGAATTTAATTGGCATTTCGTGCCGCTCTCCACCACTATTTTTATTTAACTATAAAGTTTTGTTTTATTATTTTGATTTGGTATATTGGTTTTTCTCACTCAATATCGAGAAAAAATACACAGAAATATATTCAAACAGAGCAATAAATTGCGAAATTTTAAACAAACAAAATATAGTACGTATACGCCACAGTAGCCCGGTTGGCAATATATGTACATATGTTGTATAGAACAATGTTTATTTATTGATTTCGGTTTATCGAGTTTGTTCTACCATTTGTTGCTTCCGTTCTTGTATATTTACATCAAATATTTGTGCAGCACTCAAATGTACATTACTTTACGGTACACAAAGTTGCACCAATGTATAAATGTAAACATACACATGTTACGTGAGACTATATGCTACAAATGAGTTGGAGAAAAAGTATTGATTGATTGTTACTCTAGAACTGAAACAATATCCTTTTTTTGTTGTTGTTTTTATGTTTCTTGTTTCTACATACATATGTACATATGTACATGAATATAATGTTTGAATAACGACGTCGAAAACGATGAGGTTGACGATGAGGAGGATGCGAGTTCGAATATGATTGAATTTGAAATTTAAATTTACATTTCAATCAATTTAATGAAAGAGACACTTTGTAGGAAAATCTTTAAAGTTCATGTTTTATTTTCTGGATTATTATGTTTTTGTTTTGTGATGGCAGCGTGACGCAACCGATCCCGGGTGGAATTGGATTGGGATGGAAAAATTTGCATATACAAAACAATCAGTGTCATGGTAGAACTCTCAAAAATACCAGATGTAATCATTAGAATAATGGTTTTGACGATAGGAAGAATAAGGAACTAAGAAGATAAAAAACTAAGTATACAAGAAATAAGCATATTGTGTCATAATATGACAGCTCTTAAAAAGTTCTTGAAAATACCCAGGACAATAAAAAGAAAGAAACTCAAATGATTATTTTTATTATAATTTTGTTTCTTTTTATGATTTTTTGTTTTTGTTTCTTTATGCGCGTATTACTCGTATGAGTCTTTGTTTTCATGAATGTTACAATAAGAAAACAAAAGTAATTATAAATGAAGACAAAGATCATGGCAGAATTTACTTAAGAAGAAACAACAATGGAATGTTCTTAATGTATTTTATGTAATGCATTTATGATATAAAACATTATGTTTAAAAGACATACATATGTATTAAGGTTCCAAAGATATGTGTATTTAAGACTCCTTCAAATTAAAGCCTGACATAAAATGATGACAAAAAAAAAAAATGAAAAAAGAATAAGAATTATTTAGTTTAAATATTTTAAAAGTAAAAGCCAACATTGAATTTGGAACAATGATTCTTCGGTAACTTTAACTAGTTAACATATACCTTTTTTTAAAGATTCAGGTTCTTTTTTTTTATAAACAGTAATTATAAATCAAGGCTGGAGGTAGCCAAAATTGTCTCTTTCACCAAATACATTTATTTTCAAAAATACAATAAAAAAGAGGCTGGGATGCGACTCACACTGATAACTTCCCATCCCGTCTGTCGAAAATCTATTTTTACCAACTTTTGTTTATTCTTTTAGGTTTTTATTTTTTGTAAAAAAAAACTGTCAATTCGATTTTTCTCAAAATTTTACTGAATGTTGACAACAATATTTTTTAAAAGATAAAATTAGTTTAAAGCCAATATTTCAATGTTTTGAAAAGATATTTAAGTCGAAAATCAATCATTGTTAGTTTTTTTTAGATTTTTATTTTTTGTAAAAAAACTGTCTATTCGATTTTTCTTAAAGTGTTTACGCATGTTAAAAACAATATTTGCCATAAAAAATAATTAATTTGAAGCCAATATCTCAAATTTAAAAAAAAAAATTGTGTCGAAAATCGATTATTAGGTATACCAACTTTTAGTAATTTTTTTTTAGGTTTTTATTTTTTGTTAAAAACTTTCAAATCGATGTTTCTCAAAATTCTACCGAATGTTGAAAACAATATTTTTTATATAATAAAATTAATTTCTCAAATTTTTGAAAATATATTTGAGTCGAAAATCAATTTTTACCATGTTTTAGTAAACATTTTTTTTAGGTTATAATTAAAACATAATCAACTGAGATTCCATCTAGCATGACTTATAATAATGTGTTGTCCAATGCTATTAATATAATTTTCAATAACTTTGCATAGTTTTTTCAATTTAATTTAATTGATCTCAAATTAGACTATGCCAACACAATGAATTCAGATCCTGTATTTGATCTTGGTAATTTGCAGTTATCTGTAGACAATGCCTGTAGACAAGTACTTTTATCTCTTGAAAAAAGTTTTTCTATTTCACTCGACAATATTCCACCAATTCTTTTAAAAACTTGTACTAATACGTTTACTTGCTACTGCACTATGTATAATATATATTTAACCTTTCTTTAAGGAATGGTGAGTTCTTAACTCCCCTTTATAAATCAGGTACAAAAAGTTCGGTTGAAAATTACAGACCGATAGCAAAACTTCAGTTGATTCCTAAGGTTTTCGAAGCTGTAGTAAAAAACAAATTGTATAATCTTATACACAAGTTCGGTTGAAAATTACAGACCGATAGCAAAACTTCAGTTGATTCCTAAGGTTTTCGAAGCTGTAGTAAAAAACAAATTGTATAATCTTATACACAATAACATTTCAGTTTACCAACATGGTTTCTTAAAAGGCAGATCCACTACTACAAATTTATCAATATCTTCAAATTTTTATCTATCACAGATAGAAATGCGTTCTCAAGTCGACCGCGTTCAACATAGTGTTCTCTTAAGAAAATTAGAGATATATGTACATATGGATTTCGCTCTCAACTCCTAATGTGGATAAAGAGTTATTTAGTAGGTAGAAAACAGGTGGTGAAAATTGATAATGCCTTGTCTAAGGGAATTTTAAATTTTCGGGTGTTCCTCAGGGTAGTCACCTAGGGCCACTTCTTTTTATCATTTTTATTAACGACTTACTTTTTCTAAATGTCTTCTTTTTGTATAATAAGCGCACACTCAAGGGGATAATACTACCCTTGTTATGTAGACACAGTGTGAGCACTAGGAAAGGGAGAGAGGGGTTGAAAGGAGGTGTCTGCGTTTGCTGACGATTTGAAAATATTCAGTTGCATAAATTCATTGAACGATGCAAAAAAAAGTTCAAATTGATTTAAATAATTAAATTAAATGGTGTAATATCAATGGGCTATATTTTAACAATAAGAAATGTAGCGTTGTGACATTTTTTGAAAATCATAGTCGAGTATACATATTATAATTATAAACTCAAAAACGACATTGTAAAAAGATTTGATTGACATAAGGATCTAGGCGTATTCTTCGATTCTAAGATGAATTTTTCACATCACATAGACCATGCGATCTCAAAAGCAAACTCTATGCTAGGCTTTGTTATTCGAAATTCAAAAGATTTCGAAGACCCCTATACATTGAAAGCTCTGTATTCTAGTCTTGTCAGACTACATTTAGAATATTGTACTGTTATATGGAGCCCCTTTACATCCCGATGTCTTGGAGACAGGTTAAAGTCGTTTTTATTCTAAAAGCTGGAAAATTCAGCCACGTTAACCCTAAAGACCTAAGACCTATCAGCTTATCATTATTCCTTCTCAAAACTTTTGAACGTTTGATCGATATCCACTTAAGGGCAAGTATTGATAAGTCCCTCCTTTTTTTTTTTTTTTTTATAATTAGCGAACACTAAAAGGGTTTTGTATACCTTTAATATGCCAAAGACACAGTGTGAGCATTAGGAAAAGAGGGAAGGGTTGGATAGGAGGTGTCGGTGTACATTGATTTTAAATTTCTGAACATTGCAATGACAGGGAAAGATAGAGCGTGGCAAGGCGTTCCACATTCGCGTAGTACGGCTAAAAAAAGAATCTCTGTACTTCATAGTACGGCCGAAGTTGGGCTCAAGGGTAAACTGATGGGCATTCCTAGAAGCGCGGGTATTACGGTTAAATTGTTTAAGGGGAGGAATGCAACTGGCTATTTCACTAGAGCAAAGTCCGTTAAAATAACGGTAAAAAAGGGTGAGGCAAGAAACCTTGCGTCGATGTTCGAGTGACGTAAACGAGTTGATGATGTTAATGTCACCAATCATTTTAAAAGCTCTTTTTTGAATACTGTCCAAGAGGCTTAAATAAGTTACTGGAGCACCAGCCCAGAGATGAGAGTTATATTCAAGTTTCGGACGTATATAGGTTTTGTAGATTGTAGCCAGATCAGACGGAGAGAAAAATTTCTTGCAACGTCTCAAAAAACCTAGACATCTTGCGGCATTTTTGGCAACATCGCGTATGTGATCGCTCCACAAAAGGTGGTTGCTGATGCACATTCCGAGGATGTCGAGATTTTCCGTTTCGTTGATGCAAGTGCCACTCATAGATAGTGGCAAAGAGGGTTTATCTCGCTTTAACGATGCAAGACAGCATTGCGTTTTCGAAGCATTAAATTTCACACGATTTTTTATTCCCCATTGTACAATGCTGTGTAGGTCGGAATTTAATGAGCTAATCATATTTTGCCGTTGCAGTTCCACATCCGAAGAGGAGGGTTGTGAGTCTGGAAACGAATATGAAAAGCTAAGAGTGCTATCGTCAGCGAAACAATGTATTGGATTAGAAGTGGCAGACAGGAGATCATTTATAAAAATGAGGAAGAGGGTCGGAGACAAAACGGAGCCCTGGGGCACACCAGCATTTATTTTATGAGTTTCAGACTTGAATCCGTCCAAAACAACTTGTATTGAACGGTTCGAAAGAAAATTTCTAATCCAACGAAGAAGAGATTCGTCGATACCGAAAGCATGCATTTTCGATAAGAGAGCAAGATGCCAGACTTTATCAAATGCCTTTGAAATATCAAGTGCAATAATCTTACTTTCTCCAAAACGATGTAAAGATTTGTTCCACTGTTCGGTGAGATGAACCATGAGATCACCAGTGGACCTATTGCTACGAAAGCCGTATGCCGGTCATTAAGAAGCTTCCGTTCCTCAAGATATTTCTTAAGCTGATAATTAATCAGCGTTTCCATGACCTTAGAAAGAAGGGACGTTAGTGCTATCGGTCGATAATTTGTGGGAGAAGAAGATTCGCCTTTTTTTGGGATTGGCTGAACAAATGCAGTTTTCCAACTACTCGGAACGAGACCAGAAGAATAGGATAGATGGAAAAGCTTACGCAGTGGTTTTGCTAGCGTGGAAGAACACCTCTTCAGAATAATAGCGGGGATACCATCTGGGCCAGCGGATTTATGAATGTTGAGATCTTTAAGAACTCTCGCCACAGTTCGAGTACGAAAAAAGATTGGTCCCATAGAATCATTTACGCGTTCAAGAACTGGGGGAGTCATGACACTATCTGGTAAGGTGGAATTTTCGGCGAACTGCCTAGCAAATAAGTTGGCTTTATCAATAGAGCTAACTAAAGGAGTGTCATTGACAACAAGCGTAGGAACCGAGGAAGAGGAAGAATTCCTCATATTTTTTACAAATGACCAAAAATTCTTACTGCCTTTGGGACATTGCAGTATTTTTCGCCGTAATTTTTGGTCATGTAAAAATTTGGTCCTTCGAATATAGGCGTTGCAAGCCTTCCTGGCTTGCTTAAACTTTTTCCGGTTTTCCTCAGTTGGGTTGGCTTTAAAACATCGGAAGCTCACCTCTTTCTCCTTGATAACCTCTTTGCAGCTCGAATCGAACCATGATTTATCCCTGGGTTTAATACTTTTAACCCTGTTCGGGATAAACGTTTCCATTCCCAGATGAATCATACTAGAAATCATATCTGCACTGGAGTCTACGTCGCTACCGAGGAAGCATAGCGACCAGTTAAAGATCCTGAAGAAATTATTGAGACCGTCCCAGTTGGCTTTCTCGTACTGCCAAACGGTTCTCTTTGGAGCTCAACACGCCTACAACAAAGGGAAATCAGTTGAAACGGCTCTACACAGTATAGTACGTACAATCAAATATTCCCTCCATCATAAAGAGTACACCTTAGTTGCCTTCTTAGATATAGAAGGTGCATTTAACAATCGTCGTAGGGGTCATGAAGTGGAAATAATTTGTTTGTTTTTTCATAGGAAATCCCTTCAATTCACAACTAATCGTATTGCGTTAATGGATATGACCCCCACTATATTTTAAGTTATTTATTTTTTTTATATGAAAACAAAATTTGTATTTTACTTCCTTACATTTTGTTGCTAAAAGTACTACTTTTAACTGGGGACTGGACCAAGAACATAATATGAATCGGAAATTCAGCCTGTTTCAAAAACATAGCACAAATTCATCAACTTTGGACTAATTGACAATCCAGGGGAGGTCATATGAGCCATAAGGTTTATACAGTTAACAGTTAAGTTGTATAAGTAAAGATTTCAACTTAAGATTTGTTAGTAATTTAACGACATTCACTAAAAAGTGGTTTGCTGTCAAAAACAACTAAAATTTTTGTTTTCACGCAATTTAGAATTTGTAAAAACTTAAGTTATGCTTTAAATTATTTTCATAAAATTTGTTTCTAAGAAAAAAAAGGAAATACTCATGTTCTTAAGAAGAAACCTTGAATAAGAAATCGTCAATTTTATATTAAGTAGCCTTTAAATTCCCGAAACTAGCCTTCAATTACATCTCATCTATTTGAAGTACATAAATAGTAAACATTGAAGTGATTTTTACTTGTGATATATAGGAACTATATGTCAAGTTTTGCATACGTACAAAATTTCGAACTAGAGCTTTTAATCAAACATGACATTACCATGGTAGGAAAAAAGTGGGTCCCCCGATTTCGTCCGTCTGTCTGTCCTGACCCCTACAGTACAAACCATTGTGTCGATTGAAATTAAGGTTTTCAACCGATTAGTGTAAGGCGTTTTTTTAAAATTTTTTTAATACGAAACATAAAAGCATGTCACCATACATACAATTTTTTGGTTAAAAATCGAAAATTCGATTTTTTAATTTAAAAAAAAATAAATTTTTACAAAACTCGATATCTCAGAAAGGGGTCACCATTTTTTAACGAAATTTAAATGTAAAATGTATATTTATAAGCACTTTACTCAGTGCTTAACAAAAATATTTTTAAGACAAATTTTAAAAATTTCAATGATTTTCGAAAAAAAGTTAATTTAGGGTTTTTGAGAAATAAAATGGCATTTAAATTTTGTGAGAAAAACTTATTTTGCAGGTACATTTTGAAGTCTTAAAATATAGGAAATATTTTTAAACAGACTTTTTGGAAGAAATTAGCAAGTTCTAGCGTCCCATCCGTGCATTTTATTTCTTTCAAAATTGATGTTCTGTTGCACACAAAAACTTAAATTAAAGAAATCTACTTTTTAAAGTGAATTGGCTTTAGATGCTATAGAACCGAGCTTGAAACACGAATTTCAAGTACATAAATGTCCCAAAAACACTTTTGTTAAACTAATGGCTAACCAAAAAACACAACGAACGTTTCATATTTATTAAAATAAAAGCTTTGAATCTCTTGAGAAATAAATAAATAAATTAGGTGGCGCAACAGTCCTTTGAGAACCACGGCCTAGTGACTTACAACTCTCAACCATTCCTGTGTGCGAGTAATGTTGTCAGGGATGGAAGGGACCTACAGTTTTATATGCCGAATCCGAAAGGCTAATTTGAGAAAGCACTTTTCATGACAGCAATTACTCTTGGAGGATTTGTCAATTCCTCGCAAGAGGCAGTGCAGTACCCGTGAAAAAAAAAACTTTTTTAGGTGGTACAGGCAGGGATTGATCCAAGAGAACTGAAGTAAAAAGAGATTCTGAAAGGTGTAATTTGTGAGTGCCACACAAAAGTTTTTTACCAACTTATTTGTTTACCTTAATTTGTTATTTTTTTTTTAATTTTTAGAAAAATTATGTATTAAAATGGACCTATTTCCTTAAATGCAAGAACCAACCTTTTTTTACAATTTTTAAGTTTTGTGGACTCCTTTAAGATCAAAATATTTTGTAGCATCAGCTCAAATCTATGAGGAAGCAGATTGATAACGATAGTAATAATAGACTCCCGAAAATTGAGTTTAAAAAAACCATATCAACAAAAGCCAGACAATTCTTTCTCATTTTCTGGGTTTTGAATTTTTAACTAATACAAATGGCAATAAAAAAGAATATAACAACAAAAACCCTCTAAACTATTGTGTTTTAGCTCTTAAAAGTGGCATATTTAGAAAACTGTTGGAATCTGGGAATGCTTTCATATGTAGAGAGTAGTCCAAATTAAATAGTTAGACTATACCTTGATAAACAACAGTGTTCTAAAATAGTTTAGTAACTAAAGTTGTCACTTTAGCTCTTAAAATGTTTAAATTTAAGGTTAATATGCACATTATGTTATTTTAATTTTGTTAGCCTCCTTTACAAAACATTAAAGAACATTTTTAAGCGGTGAGTAAAAACTCGTCTATGTTAAGTGTGTGACCCCCCCCCCCCCCTGATCAAAAGTCTGGATCCGCCCTTGCGTCTCTCTCTCTTTGATTATATAAGTATTAAGTTGGTGTAGCCAAAGAGAAGTTAAAGCTTGGCTTGGGTTGCCATTGCCATCATATTATCTGCTTGTTGCTATGTCAGATTTACGAGTACATAGTCGAAGAGAAGAGGAGCTTTGCTTTGTTGCTATGTTTCAGCTCAAGAGTACTTGCCGTTTGGTGGACATAACAAGCAACATATATAATGTATCTCATGATAGAAGTGTTGATTGTAACTCGTGCGGGTTTTGCTTGTTCCTGATTTTTGGCATAACATCGGTCTTTCACGGTTTTCCGTGAACAAAAGTCCAAAAGGCGGAAATCGCAGCTCCTATGCGATTTGGAAATTTGGAGCGCAAAACATCGATTGTGGCATAAGTCCTGTGGCATGACACACCAACCAGGGCCGTTCAAATAAATTATTTCAACTCCAGTAGAAAAAAGAAACGTCGATTAACATTTCTATTAACGATCGCCGTTGACTGAAACGTAGTTTTCAGCTTCATGGCAAATGGTCAAATAATGCCACCACACCACAATCCACACCATTCTTTCATTTTATATGCAATGGATTTTTCCCAATAACGCGCTTGTTTTCTGAGAAAAAGTTGTAGCAAGTTCGTAGCACCCAGATGAAAATGCATCATGTCAGAAAAAATGATTTTTCGCCGAAACCCATTGTCCAATTCAAGCTGCTCTAAAACTCGAATTACAAAGCGGATAGTTGTAGTCTTCGAATGGAAAACAGCTTTTATTGCCAAAATGACTCATGATTTAAAATTAAACTATTGGTGACACATCCAATATTTCTGATATTGAATTTCCCCCAGTTCTGCAAACCTTTTCTAATGGTCTGAGCATCCAAGAGGATTAAAATTACCATATTCATCAAGTTTCAAACTGAGATTCATGTACATAAGTCCCATATTTTTTTTTCTTTTTGTAGAAAAAACACATGTTTTAGAGTATCAATAATTACAAAATGTATTCTTTCTTGGAAAGCATCTATGCAGTTTTAAAATGTTTTGCAAATTCTTCGTTTCAATTGCTTGAACTTCTTATGTCTATCAACTATTCACACTTAAATGTTCTTTGTATTTTTATTTCCATCAACTCTACAGCAAGGATGTCAGACTACCTGTTCAATTGCAACGTGCAATGGCAGCTGAAGCTGAGGCAGCACGAGAGGCACGTGCCAAAGTTATTGCAGCCGAAGGTGAACAAAAAGCCTCACGTGCCTTACGTGAGGCATCTGAAGTTATTGGAGATTCTCCAGCAGCACTTCAGCTACGTTATCTACAGGTAATGTTTTATATTTGTCTTCATATTTTTTATATTTCTAAACTTCCATTTAATAATAACAATTATTTAAAAATAAATAAAATAAAATAATTAATACATTTTATTTTTTCTTTTCTTTTTCCATACTACAATTTAAAAAAAAAAACTAAATATAAACTAATAATAAATCGACAGACATTGAATACGATTTCGGCCGAAAAGAATTCCACCATCGTTTTTCCATTGCCAATTGATTTGATAACCTACTTTATGAAGACAATGGACGCATCTAAAAATGCTCAACAACAATAAATTCATAAAAACAAATCGACAGAAAATATTATTTTTATATAAATTATGCATAACTATGAGATGGCACACATCTATCTATAACACATCATGCGGGATAAAGATTGCCCAAAAAATGTGTATATATTTTTTTGGTTTTGGTTTTCGATGGACTAATCAAATTTTTGCGCTTAAACTGATTGATAATAATTTGGTTTCCGACGAAGGGTTTTATTGAATCAAAGAATATTATTAAAAAGAAAACAACAACAAACAAACAAAAAACAAAAACGCAAAAACTTAAAAATTAAGTGGTTTCAACAAAATGGACATCTTGATGTTAAAAATTAATATTATACTCATATAAACGAAAAATCCTCTTTTACTAAAATACTAAATCTAGGTTAGTTGAATTTTATGAGAATAATTTGATTTAGTAATTGTTTAAGTATGAAGTTGTTATGTAGCAAGATTTTGAAGTAAATATTTGAATCATTTATTTGAAGAATTAAATTTTGTAGGCAAGTTTTTAAGAGCGTAAGATTTTCTAAAGTTCTATTAAAATTCCTAAAGCAACAGAGTTTTCGAAAAAAGATGATTTTTTGAGATATGCTCTTTATCTTGCCTCAAATAAAAAAGTCTAAAGTTGGTAAATTAAAAGATCTCGGTGGGCAGTTGTGATCACTTCCTCGAGAAATTATGCGGTCAGGAAACTGTGGGAAATTGCAAAGGGGCCAGTTATAACTATCATTAGTTTTCATCATTGAAACCAATCATTGGAATTTGTTTAACAGGTTGGTTATAGCTTTCATTGAAAATGACTGTCATTGGACACAAATTTCAAGCATTTCCTCATTATAATCAAGGCTTTGAATTCAAAGAATATGAAACGTTTGCTGTGGAACGATTATTTTCGAAAATAGAAACCACCTGTTCATTGAAAACAATTTGATAAAAAGTCTTCATTTTGAAACCAAACGTTACAAATTTGACTCTTTTTATCGCTTTTAAATTTCGAACGAAATGTTCGATGGTGAAAACCATTTATAACTGTCCCCCAACTGTGATTGTAAAATGTTCACTATGCTTACAGTAAATTTTAGCAATTTCAACGCCTTGTTAAAGCGAATATCAATCCTAGTTATGGCGTAATTTTTAAAGTAACAACTGCCCAAATATGATACACCTGTTTTCGAAGGTCCATTTTTCAATAACTGCCTGAATTTGAACATGGGAGGACTGAGTTATTTTAACTTTGGATTCTTTATCGAATGCTTCTAGACAAAGCTTTGTCAATTGGGGAATAAAAATAAAAATAATTTCATTGCAGCTTTTAGTTTAAGAAAATTGAAATCTTTCAATCCACAACAAACATTCAAAAGTTTTGAGCTGATAGGACAGTTGAATTTTCTTTTATCTCTATTATTAACTTTTACTGAGACAACGATGATCTCGTAGGCTTGTGATTCCTCTGAAGCATGGATGGTAGCTGTTTGACAGACAGTATGTAAAGTGCACAATTGCACTTTCTACAAAATTTCCAACTCAATGTTTTTACTTTAATAAGATAAAATATAACACATTTGTGCATTCTTTCAAAAGATCCCTAATTATCTTCATTGAAATATCAGGTATTTCATGAAAAATAAAAGATGAAAGCTTAACTACGTCAAGACTTTAAAATTTTGTCCAACTGAAGGTACATCATTTATCTATGTTTTGTCACATGAGCACATTTACGCTTAATTTCAAAATTTGCACGTGTTTTGTGAGTGAAATATTTGATTTACGATTATCACATATTGCATTAAAACATTGTTGATGTGGCTTATTTTATTAAGTTTAAGTATTTAAAATTTACAAACATGTGATGTCTTGAATTGCAAATTATTATAAATTCAATTTGAAAAACTAGAAAATTTAGTAATTTAAAAGGGTTTTCTAGCTCTTGTAATTCAAACAAAGTTGTTTTCAACGTCATCGATTTTACCATTCTCTATAAAGTGTCGAAATTGTTATTTGTTATTTATCGTGATATTTTGTAAGATTCTGCGACGTTGCTAGCTTAAATCTAAATAAGCTTTGAAATCTATGTACATAAGTGCATATCAATTGGGATATTTATTATAACAAAAATAATTTGTTTAGTCCAATATTAGATATTGCTAACATTTTAATTGGGGTACTATACTCGGACTGGCTTATTTCATTTTTAATAATTTTGTTTAAATTCCTACTTACTTACTTAATGTGGTGCTACAGTCCTGTGCGAACTAGGGCCTCACCCAATAAACTTCTCCATATAGCTCGGTCTCTAGCTAGATGTCTCCAGTTTCACGCTCCAAGTTGGGCGCCACCTGATTCGCGGTCTTCCTGTACTGCGCTGTCTTGTGGTGGGTGTGGATTCGAAGACTTTCCGGGCCGGAGCATTGGTTTCCATGCGCTCTACGTAACCCAGCCATCTTAGTCGTTGGACTTTTACCCTTCTGGCTAAGTCTACGTCGCTGTACAGCCCGTACAGCTCGTCGTTCCATCTTCTCCTCCACTCCCCTTCGATGCATACGGGACCGTATATCACACGAAGAACTTTTCTCTCGAAACGACCCAAGGTGCTTTCACCCGCTTTTGTCATAGTCCATGCTTCTGCACCGTATAGCAGGACGGGGATGATGAGGGTCTTACGAGTATATAGCGACACTTTGGGCTTTACCACTCAATTGCTTTCTTAGTCCAAAGAAACAGCGGTTAGCAAGAGTTATTCTTTGTTTGATCTCAGCGATGGTGTTGTTTTCTGCGTTTATAGCGGAGCCTAGGTAGACGAAGTCCTTGACTACCTCAAAGTTACGTCTGCCGATGGTGACGTTTTGACCGAGACGTCGGTGTTGCAGGTCCTTTCTTGACAACAGCATGTACTTTGTTTTGCCCTCATTACCCGTTAAACCCATTTTTGCCGCCTCTGCCTCAATACTCATCAAAAGCCCCATTGACATCGCGCTGAGTTCTTCCGATTATGTCTATTTCATCAGCATATGCTAGTAATTGGACAGACTTTTGAAAGATAGTGCCTCTTTTGTTGAAGTGGGAGCTCTGCACTATTAAAAAATCGCATGACAGCGCATCACCTTGTCTAAAACCTTTTTTGACATCGAAAGGTTCTGTTGTTTCCAAAATTTATGGAGCAGCGTGAATTCTCCATGGTCATCCTGCACAAACCGACGGGTTTGGCAGGGATGCCAAAATAAGACATTATACAGCTCGTCCCTGTAGATGCTGTCAAATGCGACCGTGAAATCGATGAAAAGATATGTGAATATTTGATCGACTGTGGACTTTCTTGGTCTAAAACCACACTGATTAAGACCAATCAGGTTGTTGACGATGGGCTTTAGACGTTCACATATTGCGGCAGAGAAGATTTTGTAAGCGATGCTAAGTAGACTGATTCCTCTAAAGTTGGTGCAGTTTAGAGGGTCTCCTTTTTCAGAATCGGGCAAACAATACTGAGGTTCCATTCATCGGGCATGCTTTCTTCCGACCATATCTTACAGATAAGTTGGTGCATGCTCCTAACCAAATTATCTCCAGCTGCTTTAAAGAGCTCGGCATTCAAGCCATCTGCTCCAGCGGCCTTATTAGACTTTAGCCTAGATATGGCAATCTTTACTTTGTCTAAGTCGGGAGGACGGGATTGTTCGTTTTCGTCGTCTATGTTGAATGGATCATCCTGCCTGACAGCGGAATTCGGTTCTTCGTCGCCATTATACAGCCTGCAGAACTGCAGAAGTGGTCAATCCATATCCTCAGCATTAACTGCGATTCCACTATGATGTTTCCACTTTCGTCTTTGCAGCCTTTGGTTTGTTTAAATCCAGTCTTCCAAGAATTCCTTTGTAAGACCCTATTCTTAAAAAAATACTGTTTTCTTTAAATCCAGTGCACATTAAAAATTATTGGACAAGAATAAGGGAACAAACAAATTTTGAGATCTTTTTAAAAGTAGCAATAGAAAAATTGAACATGTTTCTGATTTGTCTTCTAACTCTCCTAACTTGAAAAAAATTTTTTTTTTTTAATAAAGACACAATCTGGACTGAATAGCTTGTTTCTTCGGCCTTAATCACATTTTTAAAAATCTCGATACGACTACTTTTTTGGATTTTCTAAAATACTCGTAATCATCTGATGATTTTAAAAAAAAATTACATTTTGACAAATATGTAGGTTGTTTTTTTTTTCAAATAAGTTTTAAGTTAGGATCATTTGTGAATGGTAATGAACAATGTGCATTATTAAAAAACAAATTAATTTAAATTAAGAGTCCTTTCCTTTACTGTGAATTCATGAGTTTTTATTTCGTTATTTAGGACTAAAATATTTGTCTATTTTGTTGATGCTTTTTTAAATATAATTTCGAAGTAAATTTTCGTTCAGGTCAAACAAAATGATTCAGATGAAACTCATAATAATATTCCAGTTATAGGTATCATTGGGTCTCATCATTGAAACCAATCATTGGATTTTTTGACAGATCGGTTAAAGCTATCTATCATTGGGCAATTATTTTCCTATGGTAATCAACCATTTTAGGTTAGAGTTTGACCATTGAAAGTAAAACTGACAGATGGGAGTACAAAGAAAATGGAATGATTTCAGTTGGACGACTATGTTCCGAGATGTAAAATAAACAATCAGCGGTGAAAACAATTTCATCATTGATAAACTAAAAATGGATTCAATAATGTATTTTTTTTTTTCGTAGAAACAAAATTTTAACTGATCAATTTCATTTTGACATCATTAAAAATATTACTCTCTTAATCGCTTTTAAATCTCGGAATAAAATGTTCAATGATGAAAACCAATAATAGCTACATAAGGCTGAATTTATGCCAGCCTATCCACTTAAACGTTAAAACCCCATTGCAGACTTTAAATCAGGTTCAATAGCAGAGCTCTTAATTTTTTAGTTGAGTCTTGGTTAATACAATATTAAAAACTCATATCGTCCCGTTTTTACTTGAACGACGACGTATCTAAAAACATTTTTGAATACTTGCACAAAACAAATGAATTTTTAGGATTTATTGAAATTTTGAAGCTCTTTTTATTATTATTCATTCAAAACATGAAAGTTTATTTTATTACTTAGTGTTTTAAATTCTTTAAAAATCAAAAAATATGTCATTACGTGATACATACTTAGAAACGGGACGATATGCATTATTTTACTCAAGATATGTATACCTAACTTCACTAATTTATTAGGTATTTATTTCAAAACAATTAGGTACCATTTCAAAAAATATTTTCCATTTGGCAATTTTAAATATTTTATTTTTTGGAATGGTTTTTTATTATAAATAAATGTAGAAATCAAATTTATATTGTTATGTACAAACAAAATTATTTAGAAACAGCATCTATTTCTTTCGTTAAGTATGGTCCTCAAATCCTAGGCGAATTGTTTTCGGACGAAATCTATAAGCAAGCTGTTAATCCAGATAACAATAAATTATTCAAAAAGTAATAAAATTGGCATCAAAATATTGGAATCGATTGAAAATGGATCAAATAAAAATAATATAAAACACAAAACAAAACATAAAGAAACATAAGTACCGATTTTTGGACTCAAGTGAGAATTTTTTTGCTTAACTAAATATTTTTATATTGTTCGTAGTTTTAATTTGTAGCTTTAATTTTTTTTCAATTTAAAAATATGTGTAGTTTAATTTGGAATGTTTTTAAATGTTCGTTGATATCTTAAATCAATTATTGACGGACTATAATTGATAAGATAACTATTTTGTTTTTATATTTTTCTTTACAAATCAAATTATAGCAATAATTTTAAAAACAGCAAGCCTACAAACCTAATGTTACTTTTTTTCCTAATAAGCAACTACATTCTGTAAACTTAAAAAATGAATTACTTTGCTGGAATGAATAAAATATTTTGCTTATTTTTTTTAACTCTTAGAATTTGAGTTCTGCACACACTAATAGCCAAAGTAATATAAAGAAAGGATTGCATAAAACAGCTAGTTTTGATTTATTTAAAATAAACTAGAAAAATGCTATAGTTTTGCAAACTTACATAACTTAAACCATTTTTTCAAATAAGATATGTATTTTAATAATTCTGTTCCGGCAGACAAATTTTATATATTTTGATACATTATTTTATTCAAAAGACTCTTCATTTAACACATAAACAGCGAAATACATTTTTTCTTATTTACCTGCACGAATTCCTATATCAAAAACAGCATAAATGATGGACACAAGTCCACA
This sequence comes from Eupeodes latifasciatus, assembly GCA_920104205.1. Taxonomy (NCBI): domain Eukaryota; kingdom Metazoa; phylum Arthropoda; class Insecta; order Diptera; family Syrphidae; genus Eupeodes; species Eupeodes latifasciatus. Next base: position 127,875,275 of record OV049926.1, on the reverse strand, counting down.
TACATATGTAGAAACATCATTTTTCTATTTATAAAGAAGAATATGAATATGAAGAATGAAGATTTCCTTAACCGCACATAAGATAGATGTTATCATAAGGACTTCATTCCTAGAATTCTTTGAGTAACTTTGATTTTTGAATTCTATATCTTAGAAATAATTAAGATATATTTATTTTAAAATAAACATTTGAATTTTGTAATTTGTTCTTAAAGCCATTTACCATTTTACTCGAACAAATGTCAACGTTTTAAATAACTTCTTGTCTAGAAGTAGAAACATTCAAATGGCATAAGTTCTGCTACATTTCAACTTACCCACCTGCATAATATTCATTCATAAATATATTCTAATTTTTGATTTACTCTTATCATAAATACTTATTATTACATTCACAGAATAAGGCACAAAAACAACAAAGAATTCATCAGCAATAATAATAAATTAAAAACAAAAAAGAAACAACTAGCAACATCACCAATGGTTTTAAAAATATTCATCTTGATGGACAGCACGAAACACGACGAATCTTGTGCTAAATATAAAACAAATTTTCATTTTCTTTTTCTAAACTAACAATATATAAAATAAAATCAAACTATTTATCAATGTTAAATTAAGATGGACTCACACTAAGTAAACAATGTAATTTAAATAAAATATATAGTAGGTAAAATTTTAAACAAATCATTTTTTTTAAATGAAAAAAAGTATATATACATATTATATATTCATTGAAAACTAAAAACTATCTACGTGTGTTATAATGTAAATCATTTTTTTTTTAAAGAGAAATTTTATTATTATTGTATAATTAATTTTTGTATTTCTTTCATTTTTGTGTCTAAAATTTAAACAGAAAAATATATAAAACTGTTGAAAATTAAAATTTTTAATGTTAAAAAAAATAACAAGAGAAATTTAAAACTTAAAAGTTTATAATAAGAACATCTCTATAAAATGTAATTGTACTCATAATGAAATAGAAATAAAATTACATTATCATCAAACTGAATTGTTTTTAATTAAAAATTATCTGTTTCGAAAATAAGAAACAAAGGCTGAAATTAGACATAAGGAATTAGCTAAAAGCATAGATAGTTGCTTGAACGGAGACAGTAAAAAAGGTAATCTTTAAATAACAGGATTTAGATAGGAAGTAATTTTTCTATACTGCTTACATTACATTATGCGGATTAAGCCATTATTATCTTATTAAAAATGTTTCTATTTTTGTAAAATTGCCTTTATATTGATGCATGTATTTGATTGATTTATGATATTTTGTTTGTCTCTTTAAATGCACCAGTCAAAGGATTTGGTCTTCCCTTTGCCCACAATTGAGATATATATCGCTTAAAAGCTTAGATCATTTTTCTTTGTATGAACAAAAACGCTGTAAAGCATTGTTTTTAGATACTATCCCGCCATGGTTTGATTCGCATTTAAAAACTTTAAAAAATAAAGAAAATAAAGCCTGGTTGAAGTTCGAAGATTGATGAGAGGCTTAGAATTTACCAAGAACTGCAACACGACTGTGACTTATTCGAACTTTTTGTACTCCCAATTTATTTCGAATACTGAGTTTGATCTGAAATTGAACCCCCCTATATTTTGGAGATACGTTAATAGTAAACTTAAATTTGACGGATTTTCAGCTAGTACTACCTTTCAAAATTCTTGAAGCCATCTTCCAATTTCAAACATTTTCGTAGATTATTTTAAGACTACCTTTGAAGATTTTTCTTATGCAAGCACTTCTTGTCTTATTTTTCTTAACACAGAAGAATATAGTCCTAATACATCAATCAATTTTTCGATTTCTGATGCCTCTATACGTGACAATATTTCAAAGTTAAAAAAAGGTTTTAGTCCTGGTCCTGGAGTATCTGAAATGTTCAGTTACCAGAACTTTGGAAATATTCATACCTAACGTCAGTCCATAAGAACATTCTAAAAATTAAGTTAGGAATTAACGTCCTATAGGGAAATTCTAATATTCCTAAATTGTTTGAATTAATTGTCTGTGATATAATTTCTTTTAATTGTTTTTCTGTTATACATACATACATATGTGAAAATCAACATTTGTTTGTGAAACAAATCTACAAATACTAATTTATTACAATTCTTCATGAATTTGAAATGTTCGATTCGTTTGAATAGAGAATCAAGTTTTTCCGATCTTGGTGCTGTAAAAATAAATAAATTAGGTGGCGCAACAGTCCTTTAAGAACTAGGGCCTAATGACTTACAACTCTCAACCATTCCTGTTTGCGATTAATGTTGTCAGGGATGGAGCGGTACTACAGTTTCAAGCCCATTCCGAACGGTTACAATAGCCCGGCTATTCGGGCTATTGTGACCAAATTTACATTGTTGGACATTAAACCACCAACACGCTTACGTAGTGTGCGAACTGAAGAAAATATCGCAGCTGTATCGGCCAGTGTTAATGATGACCATCAATTATCGATTCGTCGCCGCGCCGCGCCGTTCGCAGATATTGGGCCTCCCGATTTACCACTGGGTGTACTATTTGTAATTTATCAGAAAGAGAGAACGTTATACATTTCGTCGGAACGTGTCCAACCTTAAGGGAAACTAGAAGCAATATTCTTGGAAGTGACATTTTATCAGAGGAACAAGTTCTTAGTATGCTGAATGATATGGATGTCTCCAAGCTCTATAACTATTGCAAAGTTGCGTTACGATATAGATCCAGAATTATGAAGGAAGACTTCTAACGCTTGAAATTTGATAGTCATTTTGTTTCTTTTTTTTTCTCTGTTTTTTTTTTTTTTTTTTTTAAATTGGCCTTTTTAAAATGTTTTTTTTTCTTTTTATTGTTTTTTTTTTGTTGTTAATTACAGTAATTTAATTTATTAAAGTTGTCAATCTGGCAGACGGCAAATGCCATGCTATTCTGATTTTTGTAATAAAATATTAATGTAATAATTGTAAAATAATCTTTAAATCAATAAAAATCAATTATCTATCTATCTATCTAATTATTGGGCCTCTGTTTTACTCAAAAACGTGGAAAATTTTGCGGAAGGATTTAGATGTGATGCCTTTTAAAATAAAGCTGGTGCAAGAATTGAAGCCGAACGACCTACTGCAACGTAAAATTTTTGGTGAAAGGGCCCTTGGAAAGTTGACCGAAGATCTACTTTTTTACCGAAAAATTGTGTTCAGCGACGAAGCTCATTTTTTTCTCAATGGGTACGTAAATAAGCAGAATTGTCGATTTTGGAGTGAATATCAGCCAGAAGCATTGCAAGAGCTACCAATGCATTCAGAAAAAGTCACAGTTTGGTGCGGTTTATGGGCTGGTGACATCATTGGACCGTACTTCTTCAAAGATAATGCGAATCAAATCGATTCAAATAAAGATTTCATGCTAACAAAGCACTTGATTTCATCAAAAGACTTATTCTTCAATACGTTTACATTGTATGGGCGCCATACTATTCCGTTCATATTGATAGAATAGAATGTATTCAACGTAGATTTTTTAGATTTTGCCTTCGTTTTTTCCGCTGGCCTGGTAGACTTTTATTACCTCCATAGATAAGTATTTGCAGTTCTGCTTTATATCTGGTGTATTGAATAGAACGATCTCGTTTTCATCTATTCTTTGTTGCTTGTATTTCAAACTGAGGCAGGCTAGCTTAAGAAGGAATTTACTTTTAGAACTATTTTTAGCAGATCAAACTGTAGCGCAAACAGTCCTCTTAATCGATTATTCAGTAAATTTAACTAATTTTCTGTACTTATTGAATTCAAAAATGACAATCTCGAATCTGCAAACTTTAAATTTTGTATATTATAAGTAGGTCAAAAAATATGTTAGATTTAAGTAAATATATGTAAATTTAACGTATTTAATAATATGTATATGGCAACGCAAATGTTCCATTAAAATGACCCCCTTTTCTTCGATACTCTCAAATTGCACTTTAATTATGTGGCAACAATTATGGAGATGGGAGAAAACAGGATTCCAAGGCTTGTGCTAAGTCACATTATTAATTCTAAAGGAGCATGCGTAGGTGAGTGGTATAAAATGGCGAACGATTGTTCAACAACTTTTTCAATATCAACTGAAGATAACCTTTCTTCGCTTAATTCGAAATTTAGTGATTTGTTGATGAAAATTCGGAAACAGGATGTACGATCAGTTAACTGAGGAAGCGGAATCATCATTATATAGAGCTTACACAGTAAAGTTAAAGTTCTTAGCCTATCACAATATACGCAAAATCAGTACAATCTTTAAAGTCAGAGGTGAACTCCTCAGCTTAAACTTTATTCTTCACCGTCCAGGTTTTTCTATATGATGTGATCTATGAAATTGAAGATAACGTGAAGACATGTTCCATTTTTTGGGAGTTTGTCCAATTCTAAAAGAATACCGCAAAAGATACTTTGGAATTGTTGTACTCAGTTTAGAGGAAACCATAACATTGATGAATGGAGAATGAGAGGGTGGGAAGTCTTATACCAATATTGTTTGAGTGCTTTACAATACAGAACATATTATAATCAATGAAAGTTTTTAATGTATACAAAATTATTCGCAAAATTGTTAAATTTAATATTTAAAAACGTTATATTAGATTTTTCTTTAGTATTATTATTATAAAAATTAAAATGTAAATGTCAGTCTGGTAGACGGCCATCGGCCAAACCATTTAAAGACTCAAGACAAACTTACAAAGAAAATTGTGAAAAGTATTAAAATTTTGAAGTCAATTAAACTAATACTAACTAAACTAAATGGCAGTATTGGTAACTTTCGATGTACCAATGGCCAATAACAGCTAACAACCCCATGTTTGGCGAATAACTCGCTTAACAGTTTGAAAATTCATCTTCTTTTAATATGATTTAGTGAATTAAATAAGTGGAAATAATTGTGTCCACAATTAACACTCATCATTATTAATTTTAATACAGAAATGTAAACCATTAAGCCGGAGGGGATAATCTTCTAAATTAACCTATTTAAATATAAATACAAACAAAAAAAATGAAAAACCAGAAAGCATTACAACTGAGACACACGTTAATTATTACATTATTTTTATAATATACATACATATGTATGTATGTACTATGTAGATTTAAAATAAAACAAATTTATGTGTAGGTATATTAAAATGCTGAATCATATTTAGCTTACACTGGTCGCCAAATTTTTCTTCCTGACAATAAAACTGCACTTTTAAAATGAGTTTAGGTGGCCTTAATTCAAATCTGACTTCAACATGAATGTATTACGTCAGGTTTTTGAGATATTACGTTTAAAAATTCAAAAAAAAAATACATAAGTCTATTTGAAGCTATCTAAATTTATGAAGTGGATTTCCCTTTCTTCAATATTCAGTTGAAATATTTACACTGCCGGTCAAAAGGTTAGAAGCAGGCATTTTCGAGAAGTAAAATCGATATTTCTCCCATTACATGATGGATTAGAAAAAAATAACTATGGTAAATGAGGGACCATTTTGTTAACAACAAAATATAAAATTTGGTTGTATGAGAGATTTAGCTCACGGTATTTTCATGGCAAATTTTTAATTGAGTCAAGAATATTCGAAAATAAATCGGGTCATTAGATTAGAAGCACATCAAATAAATCAACGTTGTTTTATGAAGTGCATACATTTTTCTTTCGGAAAAATGGTACAATTTATAAATTAATTGTTCTTGATTGAGTGTTAACAAAAATGGCCAACAAAAAATGTTTGACAGTGGAGGAAAGGGCAAGAAAAGATGTTCATTGCTCTAAAGGTCTTTAATGCTTTGCTGTAGCCCGTAAAAAAATCGAAGTGATCATTGTGTCAGCAATTATTTAAAAAACCATCGTCTCACTCGAAAAATAATTAAAAAAAGCACTTCCTCTGCCTTAAGACTTCGCGAAACGCGAAATATCCTTAGAATAGCGTCAAACTCAGCTTTATCGGCAGCTAAAACTAGGGATAAAGCTATTGTTAAGGCCAGTTTATCCACTGTTAAATGCACGATTCGCCATGCTAAGCACTTAAAGCGTCTTAAGCTTAGGAAAAAACCACCACTTAATGACGCAAGGAAGAAGCAACGCTTGTGTTTCGCGAAAGATCACATGGCGGAAGGTTATTTTTTTCCGACGAAAAAATTTAACCTAGATGGGCCAGATGGTTACAATTATAATTTCCATGACCTGAGGAGAGAGTAGTGATTTTTAAACCGTCTCAGTGAGATTTCTGAAGTGAGATTTCTCTGGTCTACTTGGAATCTCTTTATAAATCCTTAAAAGATAGAATTTTTGAAGTTATTATGAAGGCTGGTGGTAGCACACATTATTAAAAACCTAGTGAAAACTAAAACACATAACAAAATACAACTACTTGCATTTTATTTCCATTTATTTGATGTGCTTCTAATCTAATGACCCGATTTATTTTCGTATATTCTTGACTCAATTAACAATTTGCCATAAAATTCCGTAAGCTAAATCTCTCCTATAACCATTTTTTTTAATTTTTGTTGTTAACAAAATGGTCCTTCATTTACCATAGTTATATTTTTCTAATCCATCATGTAACGGGATAAATATCTATTTTACTTCTCAAAAATGCCTAAGTTGAAAGATTTCACCTGTCTTACAAAAATCCAAAAGAAACGCTTAAGCATTTATGCTAAGACAGTTTTTAACAGAAAAAGGCAAAAACGATTTCAAGGTAAATTTTTTCTTTTAACGAATTTTTTGTCTAAACATTTCTATTATATTAAGTTTTTGAAATATATGAAATAATAATTTAAAAAAATGTTAAAAACGGGTATTTTTAAAACTTAACAGCATAATTTAAATTAAAGTTTGGATTCGAAATCAGCATTAACAATAATTAAGTCCAAAACGTATTTATCAAACTGTGAAATTGAAAGTTTGCTCAAAACACCATAGAGAGTCAAGCAATGACTCATTACTAAAGCGGTCCCTAGACTATCAATATTATTGTGCAATATTTGATGTTGCACAATATTATTGAAAATCTAGGGCTCATATTGAAGGGTTGTGCAATATATTGTATAAAATCAAAATCCTTTTGATATTTATTGTGCAACCAAATTTATTGTATAGTCTGTAGATGTGTTTGCACAATATTTTGTCATTTGTTTTGAATATTCATAGTGATAACATCTCCCTGGTTCGCTCAAAGCCAGCTCATTTAATAAATTTTGATGAGTAAACACGTTTCGTTTTTTGTACCAGTCCTTCATCCATCTGCGTTTGTTTTTTTTTTTTTTTTTTTTTAATGAAATAGTAAGAGCAATTGCCACATAACAATAATCCATATCATCGAGCATGATGTTGAAGCACAAATAAAGAATTCTCAAATGATTTATTGTGCGAAATATTGTTTAGTGTGGAGTACCAGTCAATAATAATATATACCAGTCAATAATATTTTCAGAAACATAGTAATAAACTAGACTGATTTACAGCCCTATTATGGCTATCAAATATCAACACGATATTTGATAATAGTTGATAATTATCAACAAAATTAATGAATCGGTATTATGGTGATCAATTATCAATATTTTTGATAAATAGTGAATTAAAAGATCTATTGTGAATAGCTTTATTGATAAACTCGGTATTACGGCTTTCAAACATATTGATACCTATCAAATATTCTATCAGCTACAAAATCTTCGTTGACAAATGTATCAAATATTCGTAAATGGTAAAGAATTGTAATTTAAATACGATTTATAAAAGTTTTTTTTGCAGTTTTTATTGAATATACAAATTGAAGAACGAAATGCCTTCACTAGAATTGTTGTTTGAAGGCAATTGTACTGATTTTCCTCCATTAGTTCTACAAGCCTTTCTATTTGTTTTCTGTTGCCAACTATTCTACTCCTAAATAAACAAAATATTATTAAGAAAAAAGAGAAATTTATTTAATGAAAACAACTTACATTATTCCGCCGAAATTATTTATAGACCAAAACACAAGAACTAAACACAAATGACAAACGTCAAACACCAAACACCAAACAAAACCTATTCACAATCGTATATTGATTAGTATTCACAATGGGTGAAAAATTATCATTTGATACTCATAATACCAAATTATCAATAAATTGATAGAAGTTATCAGTTATCCAATAATTGATAGTTGATATCCATAATAGGGCTGTTAAACTGTATCTAAAAGAGAAAGATTAGTACTTAGACATTAGATCGCCTGGTAACAACTGTTCTATCTGAAAGTTAATTTTTGCCAACATCAACATTTTTGGCTGCCAAAATAATCCGATGACTGAGCCAGGGATAGAATCGGCTAAGGTGATAATTGACTATCATATTTTTGATAGTCAAATTTGACTATCATTTTCGTTCTGTCTGTTTAAGATGTTTCAACTCAATTCAATTCGATTGAACAACTTCAGATTAGAATTGTCAAAATTCATTGTTGCCATGATGAAATTTTAAATTGATTCCTATAAAATATTTAAATAAAAGTATCAAATTGGCTGTGTTTCGATAACATTCTTACTTTTCTTTTTTTCCAATGTCGTAAACTTTGTCGGTCACAAGAATGGTCGCATTCACAAAGCTAGTGGCTACGTAGTCAAGGGATTCTGATTGGCTAAATCTAACTACAAAAGTAGTGGAAAATTCCCCTCCGACGTAGTGTAAAAAATTCGACTACAAAGTTAGTGGAGAATGATTTTGACGTTTCACAATCAGCTGCTGGGTAAAGTAACACGAATTCAAAATGAAATAAATCGCTCAATATTTAAATACAAATATAAAGCATTCAAATTGTGTCTTAAGTTTGATTTTATTGAATTTAAAAACACAAAATATAAGTTAAAGTTATCAAATCAAAAATGTTTCTTATTTTATATATTTGCGTGTGTCAATAATATGACAGTTCCAGATTGACTAGCTTTGTAGTGTAGTTTTGCATTCACAAAGCTAGTTGAATTTTGACTACATAGCCACTAGCTTTGTGAATGCGACTAATGTGTTTTTGTACATAAAAAAGGTAACTGAAACAATTTTCCATTCGTTTTTTGTAAGCGTCTGGTAGCTCTATTCAGAAACGACATATTTGTAGGAAAATGACTATCACATTTTTGTTATGACAGCTTTTAGGTATCGATTTGACTATCACCTTACACAGATCAAATTCGAATATTTTGATTGTCATTTATCAACAATCACCTTAGCCGATTTCACCCAACTTATGATTCTCTGAATCAATTCATTTTTTTCCTGGAGAACAGTGCAGCAATTGTCTGCCAGTTTAATGCATTGCGTATTTGGTTATATTATATTCACTATAATATTTATGAATTTAATGTATACTTCAGTCTAAGTACCACGCGGCCGGCTATGCTATCACCAACAATTGAAAAAGTAAAATTGTCTGTATTTCGTAAACTACAAAATAAATTAAATGTATACTTTAGCCTAGGCAACATGTGTTGGTTATTCTATTAAATTGTAGCTTATATGAAACGGTTGGAAGTTTGACACATCGCCATCTATTGAATACTTATCAATCCAGTCAACAGATGTCGCCATCTGTTAGAATCGTTTGGAGCTAACAGATAATAGACAGATATTTTCCAATAAAATAATATTGCGACCATAAATTGAGATGTAAGCTATCCTATCTTTCAAGTTCGATCAAACTGCACACGGTTTGCAAATTTGATTGAAATCGGTTAAGTAGTTTAGGAGTCCATGGCGGAAAAACATCGTGACATGTCTTTATATTCTTTTATATTCATAAGTTCATTAAAATCAAATCAAGAAAATATTAGATTTCAATAAAAAAAAAAAGCTGGTTGACAACAATGGTATGGATAAAATGTTACTCTTTATTGAACTGTATCATTGTGTGATTTTCCACGTTATTTTTTATCATTTTATAATTTTTTTGTATTTTTTTTTTAATTTTGTTTTTATTTCTTGTATAGTTCTCTTGTTCAAGATGTTTTTTGTTGTTGTTTTATATTTTATTTTTAATATTATTATTAATATATAATGTTTAGAGTTAATTTTTTGGTTTTTAGTTTTTCTTTTCATATTTTTCATTAATTTTATTATGTATACATAGGTTTTGTTTTGTTTTATTATTATTATAATAATTATTATTTTTATATACTCAAATGATTGTATTGTATATGGATTTCTTAAACATAGATTTTTTAATTTATTTTTTTATACAAAATAAAAAAATGCACAAAAGAAAAATCAAATAGTAAAAAGTAGGTAAATATTTGTTTTCTCGTTTATTTATTATTATTTTAAGATTTTTTTTTTACTTTTTTGTCTTCATTTTCTCATTTAATTTTACCTTAAGATTACAGCTAGTTTTCTTTTTTCATTCTTACTGATTAGTTACGACTACTAAATTAAATTAAAACTTCACGATTTTCATTTTGTTTTTAATTCAATTTGTTATGTTATTTAAAATAATAAGTTATATTTCGTTTACTATTATTTGTTTTTTTTTTCTTCTTCTTTCGGATGCTATCCTGATCATTTTATTTGAAAATATTCATAAATAGAAAAGAATAGAAAAAAATATACATATACATATGTTTGGAAAGTATTTTGTTTTGTTTGAGTTTGAGGATTCACATTTTTGAAAAAGGTTCGACAGACGTGATTGGCAGACACAGTGCAGTTTATCGTTACTGCAATGGGATGGGGCACATTGTAAATATATAAAAAGCTATGCAATCTCTCTCGCTTATAAATGACACGATTTTTGAGTTTGAATTCTTCTTTTTTTTAAAGATTTTTAATTAATTTTTTGTATTTAACTGCACTGTACCGCACCATCGAGTTATTCGTTCAGTGAATCCTTCGGCATGGTTCTTTGTTATGTTTTTGTGTGTTATTTTGGTTGTTGTTTAAAGTTTTGTAAAAATGGAAAGAAAAAATAAGTCTTGTACAAAATTTGTTTGTTTTTGGTTCTAATACTTAAAGAGGATTTCATACTTTTATATACTTAGTTAGGGTAAAAAATACATTCTCGTGTTGTATATAATAATGTATGTATGTATGTATCGTATGTAGGTATATAAACTTCAGTTTGAACAGTTTGAATATAAAACAAAAGATTTATAATTAATAGAAAGTGATGTTCGTCACTGTTCTTAAACATTAAAAAATAAATATTCTTTCAAAGTAAAAAGAGAGAAAGAAAAGAAAAAATTAATAATAGTTAGATATAAATTGAAAGTTTTTTTTTTAAACTAAATTGGTATAAATTGTGGTCTAAAATGTAAATATATATATATAAGTGTATATATGTTTACATACTCAAAATATGCTATGTATAAGAACTGATTGAGTACATGAGCGGGGGAGAGAAAGATAAACATTTGATTATAATGATAGTTGTAATAATAAAAACAATATTCTTCATATATTTTGCTGTTGTTGTTTTTTTTGTTTTAAATAGCACAAAACATAAACAAATTAAATGTTTGGGTTCTCAATCTTTCACTATAATGTGTTAGTCTTAATCCTGTACTTCTCGATAAGGTACTTCTGACGTCACCGAAAACGATTCGAAATAATGATTAAGAAATTCAAATGTAGGTCGTTTCTCTGGCACAGCATCCCAACACTGCAGCAGCAGATGATAGATATTATCGGGGAAGTAATGATTAGTTGGCTTAGGCATTCGGAATCCACGTTCGATGTTCTCGATAACTTCTCGACTATGCATACCCGGATATGGTACTTGACCGTACGTAAAGAGTTCCATCAATAGAATACCATATGACCAGACATCGGATTTAATGGAAAATTTACCATAAATTATGGCTTCGGGTGCTGTCCATTTGACAGGGAAACGAGAACCCTGTTTCGGACAATATTCATCATCGGCTATGACACGTGCCAAACCGAAGTCACAAATTTTGGCGACATTATTTTCACCAATGAGGACATTACGAGCGGCAAGATCACGATGTATAAGTTGTTTAGATTCGAGATATTCCATACCGGAGGCTACTTGGGTGGCAATGTAGATTAGATCTTCGAAGTGTAAGTAACGACCGTCACCTTCTCGTAAGAAATCTAATAAACTACCCTTAGACATATACTCTTGGACAATGTAAATTGGTTCTTCCTGAAATTTTAAAATAGGTTAGAAAAGTTTTTTTTTGTTTTTAAGTAAATGGTAAGTTAGTGACATCGATTTGTATTGCAGCTCTGAATTGAAAGAAACATACAAAGTTTAATAAAATTAAGATGAAAGCCAAATTATTTAATGAAAACCTTCTGACTGACCTGGCGATACTCGAAGAAGATTTTTTAAGGCTAGGACATCATTTTTTAAACTTATAAAATAGGTATGTTTTTGATAATTCTTGATTTGTTGTAAATGAAAACCTTGATACCTTTTTCTCAATTATTAGTTTTAAATTGAAAATGTTTAATGATTGTTGATACAAACATTATTGAAATTTTTTGATTTTCAAACAAAGTATTCAAAAAGTAGAGGTAGTAGTGAACTAAAGACAAAACCGATTAAAAAAGTATTGTGTTGGTTTTTAAGAGAAAAAAAAAGGTTTGAAACTTCTTTTGCTGGTTTTTTAAGTTTGCTACCACAGTTTTAATATTTCTGAAATATGCCAAAAGGAACCACTTAAAAAGGTTTAGTTTTATCTGTAATTATAGGTTTATTGAAACATTTTTAAATAAAAAGGGGTTTGGCGAGTTACATGTTCGGGTAGAACAAAAACCTGTTGAAATACATTTTAGAACTATTTCTGAGAGCGATTCAGTACTGGATCTAGGAGAGACTGCATACGGCGGCGTAGCAGTAACAGTCTAGCAGTTTTTAAAAGAAGCATTTGAATAAGTTTCATTTTTATGGATTGAATACAAAATTGAACATTTTTTCGATAATAACTTAAACTGAAACTAGTAAATGTTACGTTAAGATGAATACTCATTATGTAATTTAAATAAAGGACTTATTTGTTTAAGCTTCCTTTACAAGGCGTCAAACAACAATTTTCAAGCTCTGTAAAATTTTACGATTTTAAGGTTACCAAGTGCGCCCTAAACCTTGACTAAAAGTCTTTGTATTACGAGTCCAAACAGTTAATTTTTAGAAGTACTAACAAAAAAGTGGTAACAAAAACTTTAAGGCGGCATATGCAGTAATTGAACCCAGACCTCTGGAATGATATTCCTAAACACTGACCAAAACACCAAGGACACCTCTATTTGTTTCTATTTTGTATATGAATTTTTCGAAATCGTGTAAAAAATCATAATTTTACATAAATCCAAAATTCGAAAGCACACTTTCCACTGCCGCGCAGTTTAACAGTAATTTTTTTGACGTGAACTTCAAATGAAAACAATACTGGAAATGGAAAATGTACATTGATTTTAATTTGTCTTAGACTGAAGACCTTCCTTGATTGAGAAAAGTGTATAAATTGATGATGACAATAAATTTCTTCAAAAACTTTTGGTTGGCGACTCTAGTTAAACTTTTGGTTGCCAGATACTCAGATTCGATTTCGAGTTTACTGAAGCGATTCTGAGTCATTAAAGATCTTAAAAACATGGAAAAACATCTAATAAAGCTTTGTCTGTTACTGATTGTTTGGAATATGGTGATTTCGTGAACAAAAATAGGCACAATGATTGTCAGCATTGGAAAATTTTCACCACTATGGTGAATAAATTGTGGGACCCGTGGCATGATGGTTAGTGCGTTGGACTGTGTCCGAACGGGACCGAACTGATAGGGTGAAGCAGGAGAACCAGTTTTGGTGGCTTCAATCGGCACTTGATAGTGAGTAGTCGGGATGGGGTTTTAAGCCTTGGCCGGCTTACATACTTGTTTTATAGTTTTAGGGTTTAGTTTTAAGTAGAATAGGCATGGTGGCACAAAAAAAAAACATACAAAAAAAAAATACAAAAAAGGAAAATACAAAAAAATACAAAAAAAAAAAAAAAACATGGAATAATCAAAAAAAAAAGACAAAAAAAGACAAAATATGAAAAACAAAAAACATTAGATAGTTAGATTTGCTGCTGTGGTTGTTCTAGTTTTAAGTAGTTTATAGGTAGAATAGGTAGTTTTAGTTAGCTTTAAGTTTTATATTAAGGACCTTATTTTAAGTAGTTTTTAAGTAAAAATAAAAAAGGATATTGACATTAGTTTTTTCTAATGAAGACAAAAATAAATAAAATGAATTGAAGTTAAATAGATCTTAGGGCCGAAAGGCATTAGCATTAAGTATTATTGTTTAACTTAGAGTGTCCGTATGGGACCAGTAAGTTAGTTATAAGTTATGGATAATTAGGCTAGTTTTATGAATTTTTGTCTAGCTTTAAGATAGTCTTAAGAATGAATTAATAAAAATGAATTGGGAAAAAAAAAAAAAAGTGCGTTGGACTGTCATGCGAGAGGTCTTGGGTTCAATCCCTGCCTGTGCCACCTTAATTAAAAAAAAAAAGAAGAGTTTTCACGGGTACTGCCTCTTGCGAGGAATTGACAAATTCTCCAAGAGTAATTCTTGTCATGAAAAAGTGCTTTCTCAAATTAGCCGTTCGGATTCGGCATATAAATTGTAGGTACCCTCCATCCCTGACAACATTACTCGCACACAGGAATGGTTGAGAGTTGTAAGTCACTAGGCCCTGGTTCTCCACGGACTGTTGCGCCACCTAATTTATTTTTGTTTTATTTTATGGTGAATAAACGATGTTAGAAGTTTTCTTTTGCAATCTTAACTTTTCTACAATTAACCTTTAAAACTTAGATTGAAAGTTGATTATTGTGTTTATTTAAAAGATGAAAAGTCGTTTACTTCTGCTAATAGGATACAAGAGAAAGGCATCATACGTTTGTCATCTTCACTGTAGTCAAAGAGAATTTTGATTTAAGTTAATAGTGGACAAATGGAATTAACTGCATTTAAGCAACTCAAGTGTAATAGAAACAGTTTGGTTTACAAAGATTCAGTCCTTCTCTACAACTAGTCTATTGGATACTATTTTTGCACTTCCATAAAGTTATTTTGAATCCGAAAAGGAAGCTTAGGTAATAGAAAATGTCTTGTATAGATTTACAATTTTGTGCATTAACAAAATGGAATGCACATTGTACAGGATGATCTGAATTCTTTCTGTTGAATTAATAAATTGGGAACAGGAGTAAAGCTTGAAGTTCTAAATAGATACTACTCTTTCTGTTAGTATTTCAAAGACAAAACATTTTTTTTTTATACAAAAAATAGTATAAGTAGAAGACTACAAAATGTTAGCAAAACATTACAAATCGATTTCAAATTATAAAATAATAAAAAAAAGCTTAGAGTTTAACCTGCGAGCACACAGCATAGAGGGCTACTAATCGATTATGACGGAATTTTTTCATTATTGCAGCCTCTTGCAGGAATGCCTGCGTCGACATAGTACCCTCGCGTAATGTCTTCACAGCCACATCAATACTATTCCTCCATTTTCCATAGAACACTTCACCAAAATTACCACGACCCAATTTTCGAATAAGTTGAATTTCAGATCGTGGAATTTCATATTTATCACGCAGTTCCGGTCCAAGATCCCACATTTGTGGTTGTGGTTTAGGACATGGTCTTGACAATATATGACATAGACCAAGGGCGTTTTCTATAAGAAATAAAAATGATAATTAGTTTTTTTTTGAAACAAAGTAATATTATAAATACATACTACTATACGCCATCACTAGAGCTTGCAACGAGGGAAAAGTCTGATTTGTGGCAATATAATATCCACCATTGTCGAGGGGTTTAATTCGATAGTGCTTCACATGATATCCACGGCCATCTTCCCAGTCTTTAACAGACAATGAATAACCATTTGGATTGTGTTCGGATGGTCTAACTAAAAAGGTTCCACGTGGATTTTCTTCGGCTAGTAAAAGTTTATCAGCTTCTTTTCGCAGGACATTTTCAAAGAACCAACTAAAATAGAGAAACAAAAATAAATATTTTAGTATTTGAACTCGAAAATAATAAAATGTATTTTGTTTCGCATTTGGAAAAATCTTACTCTTCACTGTTTACACTTCGTTCTTCGGCAACGAAATTTAACGGTATTAAGCCTTCTTGACGTGTAGTTAAATTAACAACACGCCACCAGTCTGATTCGGTATCATCAATAACTTCCATTCGATCGCCTTTCATAAAGCTGAGATCAGATTCATCGCGGGATTTGTAGTCATAGAGGGCGACAACAACTCGACGTTTGGCCACACCACCTGGTACAGTTGCTATTTGGAAGAAACAAGAAAAATAAAGTTTTAGAAGCAAAGTGAGTTTAAAATGCTTAATTTTTACATTTAAAAAAAATGGACCATTATTTGAATTCAGCTCTTTCCAGAATTTAACGTAATTTGTAAATCTTTTGTCTGGATTGTAGGGAGTATATTTTTAGCAACAGGAGAGGCTTTTGGTCTTGCCATGATTTTGACTGCGGGAATTGAGGGGTTGGCGAAGATACTGGAGAGGTTTTGGAGTTCCAGGGGAAAAGGGGTGTTTTACTGACACTCCAGAGAGCAATTCTCGTGATTTTTCAAACTGATTTTGGGACCGAGCAACAAGAATATTGGAGTGACGGCATTCATGTCTTTATACATTTTCAGAGCATTGTTTTAATGGAGCTTATAGTCTTCTAATTCAAGATATTCTGATATCTCTTGTTTACATATTATAAAATTTGGTCCTTTTTTCAGAGTTTGACCAAAAAGCAGTAACAT
Source organism: Eupeodes latifasciatus (assembly GCA_920104205.1). Taxonomy (NCBI): domain Eukaryota; kingdom Metazoa; phylum Arthropoda; class Insecta; order Diptera; family Syrphidae; genus Eupeodes; species Eupeodes latifasciatus. The sequence continues at coordinate 127,858,467 of OV049926.1, read as the reverse complement.
AAACTTACTATTCTTTTTATCTATGACAAAATCGGAGCTTATAAATAAATATTATAAGAACTGAAGTGGATATCAAATTATTTGCAAGGGTCTTTGGTCATGTCTCAAACATTAAAACAAATTATGAAAACCAGGTCAATGTCAGCCAACAAAGTCACAACAACTATAAGCTAGTATAAACGCTTCATAATGCCGACAACACTTTTGTTTTCCTCCTCACATTGAAATAGCAAATCCAATATAATTGATTCTCTCAATTTATTGCACCCAACAGTGCTATTGTTCTTAATGTTTGTTGGCTTATGACAACTTGGTACGCTCCCCCCCCCCCCCCCGTTTGTGAGGCACCCCTGTTGTGCGTTTTGTCACATCCTGCCCAGTCTAGTGCTGTTTCCCTGAGTCTTTGTATCTAATCGGCTAAAAAATAATGTGAGCAACTTGGAAGAAAGTAAAAGTAGCACACGTGTCGTATGCGTTGCGTAGGTCTTATGAATGTAACGAGGGTGTTGGTCTGACTTGTATTGTTAGGTCTTATAACATATAATACTACCGACATATATCTGCTATAACTAAGCCTTTGTCTAAGTACATACATTTATAACCAAATGGAGGACTTTTCCATGGAAACTGGACGAGAGGTCGTAGTCGGTAGGGCGAGCGGTAGGGCGAGCGGTCGGTCGGTCGGTTGGACGGTCATTTGATGGTTTGTTATCTTTTGTGTGGGGTAATGCAGCTTACTATGTATGTTCTTATTTATACTAACTCAGTATTGTATGTGATGAACAATGTCGTTAGCAAAATATAATCAACAAGAGTTAATTATAGGCTCCGAGAGATGGCCTAAATTCAAGTATAGATAAAGTTATTTGTGAACTTGAGACCACAAGAATAATTATTATAGTCATAAATAAGACAAAATTTTCCGTTTTCTTGTTTTGAAGCAAAGATTTAACAGCTTAAAGAAGCACATACATTAAAATGGTTAATTTATTATTTGATTGTTAGGCAACATGTTTTTATAATTTGTACATTTTCAGTGAGTTGAAGAAGCTTTCTTGATGGTCTACCCCTCGATTTGTTAACAACTTATTTTAGTTTTATCCTCCAATTTAATCCTCTCAAAATTTCAAACGCGTTTTTCTTGATTCGCGTTAACCGATTTTTCATTGTTTTAAGACGAAAAGTAACAGCAGTCTCCATACAAAATGTGTTGGTCAAAAATTGAAAATTCAAATTTTTCGAAAACGAACTAGCACAAGTTTTTATACTCTTTTAATAAAATTTGATGATCAAAAATTTCATTATTTTTTTTTTGACTATTTTTAAAAATTAGATATGTCAGAAAGAGGTCAACATTTTTTAACAAAATTCAAATGTACATTTACAAGTTACTGCATACCAGAAATATTTTGAAGACAAAATTTAAAAAAATTTATATGTACATAAATAAGTAATTAAAAAAATCGCTATAACGATTTTCGAAAAAAAATTAATAAATCAAAGTTTTTTGATGAAATAAATAGCATTTAAATTCTTGAGGAAAAACTTATTTTGCAGGTACATTTTAAAATCTTAAGATACAGGAAATATTTTGGATACTTTAGCGACAGAGTCGTGCATTTTATTGAACTTTTAATTTGGAATCGTCGGGGAATAAGTTTTGTTGTGACAGCTTTTTGGCTTAGTACAATGTCCTAAAATAAAAAATATTCCTTCTATGTTTCATCATTCAATAATTAATACGAAAATTTTTAAATAATTTGATAGAACCTGTTATTTAAAAATATACCTAATTTTTAAGTCTGTCACACTGAATTTGCCGCTTAAGGCTGTTATTGCCTTTAATGGCATTATTTCTTCAAATACAAGGTAGTCTTTAATTTTAAGTCAACCTTCACCTTGTCTTGTTTAGTGTCAAGTGTTTAGCCACTAAACCAAACATTTGATCTCAATAATGGCTTAAGAATAATTTTATATATCCAATGAGTATTATTGTTCCCTTCTACTCCGAGAATTCTTCTGGTTTGCGGTTAAGTCCGCACATTCTATCCTAATTGCTGAACTCAGAGGTTGCGTTCTGGTTCAATTTTGGTGTATATTTCCTTGGAACCATCAATAAGATACCATCCGCATATATCACGGCTTTTACTGTATTTATATTTAGTTTGGTAAAACATACTAAACATACGAAAATAGTAACGAACCTTTCGTAAAGTATCCTTAAATTTCCTTACATTTAAATTTAGGTTTCAGGTTAACCGGAGTCATAGGTTAGTATATTAAGTCATTTAACCAAATAGAACATTTTAGAATTAATTTATTTTAAAATTATGCCATGTGTGCATTTTATATAAAGAGTATCCAAGGAATCTGTTTAGAAATTTAACTTATATTTTAAATTTTAAAAATTTTCTAATAAAATAAGTTTGTTTTTAAAAATGTAATTAATTAAAAAAAAACCTAGATTTATTGATGTTCAAATGGTAGACATGTGCATTCAAGAGGACACAAGCGTCCACAGGTTTTTCTCAAAACCAACCTCTGTCTACCAACTCCTACTCTCACCTCCCCGTGGTGAACATCGGGTGCCTAGTACCTCAACTGGAGATTGGGTTCCAACCCCAGTGGAAAGTTGTTGGGGGCAGCAAACGAGAGAGGGGGGGAGAGGTGCGTCCACTAAGGCACCTCTCCTTATCCAGACGGCAGCGGAGGAATTCCCGAGATGGAATCAACGGTGGCGTCTACAGTTCCAGTAAGGTTGAACTACTTAGTGAACACCTTATAGGGCTTCTACGACTTATTCGGAGCCCAGGCCTATAAGGAGCGGTTTATCCGGCTCCCCGTCCTTGGAGTTATACTAAGGATCTGGCCCTCCAGGTTGGGGGTTGTGCCGTCAGGGTGACTTCCTGATCTTATAGTTGCGAAGCACCAACAAGCCTCGGATACAGATGGATTTACTGCTGACAACCAACGCAAACGAATTAGGGACAACGAACTTCGGATATGCACGTGGAATGTTAGGTCCCTTAACAGACCACGTGCAACCGAAGAATTAGCGGAGGCCCTAGACTGCTATAAAGCAGACATCACCGCCATCCAGGAAATACGATGGGATGGGCCGGGCAAAAAGAGGATGAAAAACTGAGATATCTACTATGGTGACTGCTACCGAGAAAACCAACAGCGCTTATTTGGATGCGGCTTCGTCATTGGAGCCAGACTTAGGCAACAAGTCTTAAGCTATAGGTGCATCAACGAGCGCCTCATGACCATCCGCATCAAGGCTAAATTCGGCAACATTAGCCTGATATGCGCGCACGCCCCCACAGATGAGAAGGATGACAACACCAAAGATATGTTCTTCGAGCTCTTAGACAAAACATACGAGCAGTGTCCTAGCTACGATATTAAAATTGTGCTGGGCGATTTTAATGCCAAGCTAGGAAGGGAAGACATCTTTGGTGGAATAATCGGGAAAAACAGCCTGCACGACGACACTTCCGACAACGGATTCAGGCTCATAGATTTTGCTGCGGGGCGAAACGTCATGGTAGCCAGTACGCGTTTTCCACACCTCAACATCCAAAAAGGAACTTGGAGATCTCCAGATCAATCTACCGTCAACCAGATTGACCATATTGCGATCGACGCCAGACACGCTTCCAGCATCATGGATGTCCGAACTTTCCGAGGAGCTAACATCGACTCGGACCACTACCTTGTTGTAGCCAAGGTAGCACTTCGGGTTTCCAGGCCCAAGGCAAAACAGGGAGATGTTGGGAGAAGGTACAACGTCGAACGGCTACAATCGCAAGAGATCGCCAAATCCTTCTCCGACCGAGTTACAAGTAACCTCTCTCGAAGTTCTGTGCCGCCAACACAATGCATAGAAAACCAGTGGCAACATTGCCAAGACGCACTCAGAGAAGCCGCCTCTGACGTGCTGGGTTTCAAGCGACCACCAACAAGGAACCCCTGGTTTGATGAGGAATGTCGGCAGGCAAATGCAGCCAAACAACAGGCACGCAAGGCGGCGCTGCATAAAAGGACGAGAGCTGCTCATGAGCTCTATGAGCAGAAGAGGCGAGAGGAACACCGACTTTTCAGAAGGAAAAAGAGAGAGCATGAGAAGCGTGCGGTCGAAGATGTTGAGAGGTTTAAAAGCAGAAACGAAGTTCGAAAGTTTTATGAACAGGTGAAACGAAATTCACAAGTACATAAACCTAGAACCGAAGGCTGCAAAGACGAAAGTGGAAACATCATAGTGGAACCGCAGTCAATGCTGAGGATATGGAAGGACCAATTCTGCAGACTGTATAACGGCGACGACGAACCGAATTCCGCTGTCAGGCAGGATGATCCATTCAACATAGACGACGAAAGCCAACAATCCCGTCCTCCCGACTTAGACGAAGTAAAGATTGCTATATCTAAGCTGAAGTCTAACAAAGCCGCTGGAGCGGATCGCTTGAATGCCGAGCTCTTTAAAGCAGCTGGAGATAAGTTGGTTAGGAGCATGCACCAACTTATCTGTAAGATATGGTCGGAAGAAAGCATGCCCGATGAATGGAACCTCAGTATTGTTTGCCCGATCCTGAAAAAAGGAGACCCTCTAAACTGCACCAATTATAGAGGAATCAGTCTACTTAACATCGCTTATAAAATCTTCTCTGCCGTAATATGTGAACGTCTAAAGCCCATCGTCAACAACCTGATAGGTCCTTATCAGTGTGGTTTTAGACCAGGAAAGTCCACAGTCGATCAAATATTCACATTACGGCAGATCCTGGAAAAAACCCAAGAACACCAAATCGACACCCACCATCTTTTCATCGATTTCAAGGCCGCATATGACAGTATCTACAGGGACAAACTGTATAGAGCCATGTCTAGTTTTGGCATCCCTGCCAAACTCGTCCGTTTGTGCAGGATGACCATGGAGAATTCACGCTGCTCCATAAAGGTTGGAAACAACTTAACTGAACCTTTCGATGTCAAAAAAGGTTTTAGACAAGGTGATGTGCTGTCATGTGATTTTTTTAACATCGTACTTGAAAGAATAGTGCAAAGCTCACACGTCAACACCAGAGGCACTATCTTTCAAAAGTCTGTCCAATTACTAGCATATGCTGATGACATTGACATAATCGGAAGAACTCAGCGTGATGTCAATGGGGCTTTTGTGAGTATTGAGGCAGAGGCGGCAAAAATGGGTTTAACGGTTAATGAGGGCAAAACAAAGTACATGCTGTCATCAAGAAAGGACCTACAACACCGACGTCTTGGTCAAAATGTCACCATCGATAGACGTAACTTTGAGGCAGTCAAGGACTTCGTCTACCTAGGCTCCGCTGTAAACGCAGAAAACAACACCAGCGCTGAGATCAAACGAAGAATAACTCTTGCTAACCGCTGTTTCTTTGGGTTAAGAAAGCAATTGAGTGGAAAAATTCTCTCTCGAAGGACCAAAGTGTCGCTATATAAGACCCTTATCATCCCCGTCCTGCTATACGGTGCAGAAGCATGGACTTTGACAAAAGCGGATGAAAGCACCTTGGGTCGTTTCGAGAGAAAGATTCTTCGTGTGATCTACGGTCCCGTATGCATCGAAGGGGAGTGGAGGAGAAGATGGAACGACGAGCTGTACGGGCTGTACAGCGACGTAGACTTAGCAAGAAGGGTAAAAGTCCAACGACTAAGATGGCTAGGTCACGTAGAGCGCATGGAAACCAATGCTCCGGCCCGGAAAGTCTTCGAATCCACACCCACAGGACAGCGCAGTAGAGGAAGACCGCGAATCAGGTGGCGCGCACAAGTGGAAGGTGACCTCACCCAACTCGGAGCGCGAAACTGGAGACATCTAGCTAGGGACCGAGCAAGATGGAGAAGTTTGTTGGGTGAGGCCCTAGTTCACACAGGACTGTAGCGCCACCTTAAGTAAGTAAGTAAGATTTATTGATATTTTTTTTCGAAAATCTTTAGATCTTTACATTTTTCAATTTTAGTTTAAATATATTTTTGGTATACAGTTTTTTAGAACTTTTTAGTATACGTTTTACATTTAATTTTCGTTAAAGAATATTGGCCTGTTTTTGAGATATCGAATTAAAAAAAAAAAATAATAATTATTTTTTTTTTAAATCCAAAAAGTAAAATTTTACAGCTGCAGAAAAAAGAATGATTGAAATCGGTTTATTAGTTCTTGAGAAAATTTTAACAACAAAATAACGTTCCTATGGGAGTACCCTTCTGGAGCACTAGAAAAATATTTTTCTTATTGAACGAAGCCAAGTTAAGAAACAAAATTTTAGAAAAAATTCAATAAAAATCTATCGGTTTGTTTTTGAGAAAATTCGAACTGTCGATTTTTGACCAACAAATGCGTTGTATCCGGACTACTGTTATTTTTAGTCTTAAAAACTTAAATTCCAAGTTTGAACCCAGTCGAACCAATGTTATGGGCTGTGGGGACGGCATCAGACAGACCGGGGACCCACTTTTTTCTATTTCCTATATGTTTCCATATATGTCGCAAGTGAAAATTCTATTACAGTCACTTGTAATTGAAATCTCGTTACACTTTTTCTATTACTCTAAGAAGTAATTGAAGAATTTCAATTACTAATTTAAAATAATTGAAAAGTGTCAATTACTTGAAATTTAACTAAGTAAATGTATTTAAAAATAAAATGTTATTGAATATTATTTTCGTCAATAGCGTTTTACGTGAATTATAAAATAATTTCCTGAAATGCTAACTTCTTTTATGTGTTTTGCTTGAATATAATGGACTGTAATTTAAGTGTTTTAATTCACTAACTTGAATAAACCCATCACAGTTTTTAATTAAAATGTATATTTTTTCAATTACAATTACATGTAATTGATACGGAATTACATGAAGTTGTTATGTTAAAAAAGGTCAATTACTATAATTACTTGTAATTGAAATAAAAGTTAAAATTAAGTTCGAAAACTCTATTTATATGTTTATGTTAAGAGAGTACTATAATTAGGGACAAGTTCCAATTTTACAGGAACAATCATTCAGCTGATTTTAGACCTGTCTTTAATTTCAGAACCAATGAAGCCAGAAACTTTAAAAATTAAAACACCTGCTAAGCTATAGTTGATGAAATGCATCTGACCAAACTTCAGCTCCATCGCAAAAGTAGTTTCTGAGATATAGCACTTCAGAAATTTTAAAAAACATAACTAACTGACTGACCACTAGAATTATGAAGCACTATTTGCAAATATCGAAAAATCATCGATTTCGATTAAGGGGCGTTATATCCACCCACTTACAATTTGGTATTATTTACAAGGAATTTTTCCAATTTAAGATACAATTTAGCAGAGTGGAAGGGGTCAACGTGTATAGTAATTGTATACCAGGGTAAATTTGGAGCCTACAAAATTGTGGATGATTATTAACAGCAAAGTAAACCCACAACATTTTAGCCATAAAATCACAGGCTATTTTTTGACATTCAAAAAAGAAAATGTGATTTGATTATGTTGATTGACAGAATTTCAAATAAAAAAGACATACATACTTATATTATGGAATCATACTCACTTGGTGTTGTCCTCGGTCGAATTATATCCACACCGCCTTTACTGGCAATCTTTATCTGTCCTCGATTCGGATCTGGCGTGTACCGTGAGTCCAGTGAGCCACCATTATTGTGTTTCTGGCCACTTGTTATGTTCGTATTACCAAAGGCATATTCACTCTTTTTGTATCCGGTCGGATAAGCCAAGGCCAGTTCTTGGTCCTGTCGCTTGCTACAACATTTGTTGCCCATTTTTGTTGCTAATTTATTATAAATGTTTTGTTATTGTTGTGTAATTGTTTATTTTTTTTAAAGCTATACGCCAATCACAAATGGCTAGCTGTCTTTGTTGTCTATCACTTTGACGATGTTTTTGTTTAACCTTTTTTATGTTTTTTCTTTGTATTAATTTGTGACGTATAAAATGCTAAGTTTTATAAATTTGTTTATAAATGCAATATCCTTGACTATGTTTTTTTTTTGTTTATTTTATAATAAAATATTGTTTGTTTTTATATTTATTGTATATGAATAAATTCCTATGTGAGCGTAGCAATTGATCCTTTTTTAAGCTTACTTTTTCTTTTTAATTTTTTAATACATTTTAGTTAATTATAATTTAAAAAAAATTCGAAATCAATTTATTTGGCATAATAATTCATCAAAGTTAGAAGGAGACAGAAGAAGAATAAGATAGATAGATATAGTAGTGAGCTGGTGTTTTTTTATTTGTTGTTGTTGTTGTAAATGATTGAGAAGGAGGAGATCATTTGTTATTATTTTTTTTCATTAAAAATTGTTTTTTTTTTTTTTTTTACGTTACACAACTATCAGTCAATAATATAATCATAATAATAAAACTATTAATTTAAAAAAATGCACTAAATGGCGTAGTTAATAGTTCATTTTTTTTCTGAACAATACAAAAATGTGTGACAAAAAATATTTGGTTTTTTGTGTGAATAGATGGCGATGAAGTGTTTTTGTTTAAGCTTTTTGTTTCATAAGAACTTTTTTTTAGAGATTTCAACTTTTAATTGTTTTTTTTTTTTTTTGAAAATATAATTACATAATTATACTAGGTAGGGTAGGTTTAATATTTTTAAGGTGCCTATTTTATGGGGAGAGGGGTAAAAGATATAATTTCACGCCTTTGAACTTGGATAGGAATGTAGTGTTTTTGTTATTTTATTTTATTTTTGTTAAGTTTAAATGTCGTCAGGTTTTATGGTTTTGGCGTGTTATGGTTTTTTTCCGTTTTTTATTTCCAATTTTTTTGTGTAAGATTTTTGTTTAGTTTGGTTTTTGATGTTGTTTTAAAAACGTGTTATAAACGATGATTTATTAAATATCGTATAAGATGTTGTATTACTGTTGGCGCAGTCATTTTCGCAAAAATTTAGTTTTTTTTTTCACGAGGCTTTTTTAAAATTTGTTCCTTTAACAGCTTTTTATTATCTGAAAGTAAACAAAAAAAAAGAAAATTATATTATGCTCATGAAAATTTAGTGAACATTATTTTTTTTCTTATGCACAAATTAGCGACGCAACGCAAATACGTTGGCGCTAGTATATATATTTATATATTTAAAACATAAAAACAGCAATTTCATTCAAAAAATCCACGCATAATCTTCTGTAATTATTATAAAGTACGATACGATTACTGCACATACGAAACAAACACGGTCTACACTATTTCGTGCCTTTTTAATATTTACACAGGCAGTTCGAATTACAACTTACAAACAAAAAATTAACCCATACTTTATCCCATTGGAATGAATCCCCTCAAAATGTTTTACATATATATATGTAGTTTATATATTTCCGTTTAACAACATAGCGCGCTGCAACGCCTCCAGGGCCACCACATTCAATCGATTTTTTTTTTTTGGAGAAATTGATTGTAATTCGAAAACCGCATTGTCGTTATGCGGAAATAATAAATTAAATGTAGGTATAAACCCACTATAAGGCAAATTTAATAAGAGGAGTAAAACAAAAAAGAGTCCAGAATACAATTGTGTTTGTATTTACTTCTTTAAAATTTATTAAAATTTTTTAATTGGTAAAAAAGAAACCTTTTGTCAAAAATAATATTATCGACGAAAATGAACATGGGAACAGCTTTATGGTAATGGGATCAGGACACGATGATCTCTTTGTTATATTTTCGAAACTTTAATTATTTCTTACAATAAATAATATGTATACATAAATATAATTTATGAAATAAATAAAATTTAATTGACTTTATGGGGCAAATGCAAGACAAAGTTTTAATCGTTAAAAAAATACAGATTTTACGTTAGTTAAGGTAGTAATTTGGTTCAAAAAGAAAGTTTAGACATATTAATGTATTGCGAAAGGGTTTTTCAATAAGAGGTTTTATTTTGATATTGGAAAAAAAACAAGTTTTTTATTAAAAGAAATCAATAAATTGTTATTAAATAGTATAGGGGAAGGAATGCCATTTATAATGGAAAACAATATCGGCCAAAAGAACTCTACGACATGGTTACGGTTGCAGCACCTTATCCTTTTCATAAAATGACCAATTCACACATTTGAGGCAGTATGTTCTCGATTGCTATATCTAAGGTTTTGAATAGATTGTGGAGCACTGGCATCAGCCTTATATTCAAGAGGCCACAAAAATAAAACTCTTAAGGTGTTATATCACAAGACTTCGTTGGATAATTCCAAGTGATCGTATTTTTCCAGAAACAAAACGATCAGGGTCAAGAAACTTTTCATACAAAGATGCAATTGTTTCGTTACTTGTACGGGACGTAGCACCACGTGCCGCCCGCCTCCGCACTATGAGACCAAACAAATTTGAGCGTCTCAAAAGTGATTTTGAAAAATTCAAAGTCTCACGCTCGAAAATGTATTCTTTGTGAAACAATATTTTTTGTCAGTATTTTTGTTTTATGATACCTGGATTGTTTATTAGAAACAACACATTATTTATTTTTTTTTTACAATTTCAGGAGCTCGACTGAAATCCTCGTATCAAACCCTCGTAGTGGTTGCGGGGCGGTAATAATCTTGAGACTTGTAACTTAAGGTCAGGTCGAATTGCTAGTGGGCCGGTACTATTCATGAGAAGGACGCTGAAGATAAAATAAAGTACTAAAAGGTTAATCAAGAAAAGCCGTAAAGCGTAAAAGATCTCAGCTAAAAAAAAGGGTAAACTTGGTCGGGCAAAAATGTATTCTGCCATCTTCCAGAGCAGCGCAATCGCATAATCTAAGTAAGGTTGTCAGGAATGACCTCTAAGTATCGATTTTGGATGCTAGTGGTGTGGAACGGCATCGAAGGCAAGCTCTCTGAGATGGTTTTTACCTATACTTTGTCCAAAAGTGAGGACCACTTCCATAGTGTTGACTCTGTTGAATTGCTCAGGGGAACGGTAATCAAATGCACAGACTAGTTTTCCAGGGAAATAATTAGAGAGAGCATCACTAAGGTATTAGTAATGACTGGGAGGTATTGAAGCTCAAGTTTAAAAAAACTTAAAATATTATTTAGAGTTATCAAAAGATTTATGATTTAAAACATTGATTTTGTATACAAAAACATAACACATAAAAGAGGCAACCCTATAAAATGTATTTCTTCTCCATACTTCATGTAAACGTTTTAAAATTAAAACTCTAAAGTCTTAACCAACTTCACTTTATTCATTTTTTTTGGTGACATCTGCCAAATCTTTTGTTTATTATTCAGTTGTTTATGCTAAATTATCATGGCAAGTTAAAAGATTGAACAACACGTTAAAATGATAAAATTTCAAAGTAAACTCTTCAACGTTTGGTGGCCAAATTTGAGACGACCGGTTCAGTAAACAATCAGCCAACACCAGTACGTTCAAGGAGGCCTAAACCCGTACAAGATCCAACTGGTCAGGAGCTCAAAGTTCATGATCACAACAACCCACGCGAGGTTCACCAGGTGATAATGCATCCTCAAAAAGTTACCGTTTGGTGTGAATTTTGGGCAGGCGGCGCGGCTGCATAATTGGTCCGTACTTTTTTGAAAACGACGTTAGTGAGGCGGACACCGTCAACAGCGAACACTATAATGACGATGATAACTTATTTCTTATGGACCAAACTGAACCATATGGACCTAGACGACAGGTGGTACCAGCAGGAAGGCGCGGCGGCGCTACGTGTCAAACATCAAACGCCACGACATCTACCCGCCCTTATTGAAAAACCCTACAGTAAAACGTTTTCGGTTTTTGAAATCAAACAAATAATGAAGTCAACAAAAGTCTTGTAATACAAATTTTCTTATTTAATGTACTTAAAATTTCTGTATAAAATATAAATTTTTACATTTTGGAACATTTTTGTAAGCTCATAAAATACGTGAATTTTAAACGTCAATTAATTTGTCGAAGAAACATGAAAGTTACAGATATTTGAGGCCGTTAAGCTGTTTGGTCTCATAGTGCGCTCTTGGTGAAAATTAACGTCGTCGGTCGGTCACATCAATATTTTCCTATTCCGGCCATACAAAATTATTTATCATAAACCGGTTGTAGAACCTATTAAGTCAACACTAAGAGCTACATCAAAATTCAGAAATAAAATTAGTTGTTCTTGAGCGTCGCAAGTTTTTGCAATGTTCACATGACTAATTTGTCTTAAATTTTTCCACCAGTTTCACTATTGCTGGCCGATAAGGTGCTGCACGACCTTGGTAATTTTTTAACATCAAAATGTTCGCTACTAAGATACATACTTTGTCTGTAACTGCGGAATAATAAATAAGCCATAATTTTGATGAAATCTTAATTTACCGGGAAATATTTGCACCTCAAAATACAGGATTTTTAGATGTCTTTGCATAGGTACAGAACAAATAAACAGATGATTAAAAAAAATGTTGTCTTGTGAGTTCAAAAATTTGGCCGCAACCACCTTTCAAAGTTCGAAAATCCTCAGTAAAAAATTCTTTAGATTATACCAGGAATCTCGAGTGGAATTTTGTTTCTATTTTAATATTTTTCGAATTTTCTGATATCTCTCCCTCGAATAAAATTCCATCAGCAATTTCCTGGAACATTTTACCTGATACCAGTAAATTCTAAAGGAAGCATTCGAGCACCATTCACGTTTTCAAAGCTCAAAGGGAATTATCAGAGAATTATTTCCGAGAAAAATTGAATTCACGATAACTTCCATTTTGTATACAACCGAATCAAATAAAAAGCAGACTTTAAAATAAATGGTAAGTTTTTTCTTAAATTACACAATAAAAAGACTTCATAACTTGATTAGAGACGTTCTACTTTATGACTCGCTATCACTATCGTCAATGCTGGCTGTCTCTTTAGAAACTTTTCTCTTCCTTTGTGAATTTTAAATATGAATACTCGTACCTAGAGCCCTCCAGACAAAAGTAATTATAGGCTGCCTAGAATTAACTTTAATGCTCTTTTTAATTTTTTTATTTTCGTTGGTCTCATTACATTTTTCATATAGAACATAAACTAACGGAAGTCACAACGCAACGCAAGTCCTTTTCAAATTGAATTGTGATGGAACTCGCATATGTGCGTGTGAAGCCCGCCCATGCAGCCTTCTGTTCATTATAAACTATAATATGCGGGTAGAGTTGAAAATGCTTTTATTTTTGATTGTGAGTTTACGACGACGACGGGTAAATTAATTTGTACATTGTCATTTTTTTATTACAAACTTTGAAGAGAAACTCAGAACCTCACATCGCTTCTTTTGTTTCTGTGAACTATGAGTGGGGGGGGGGGGGTAAGTAGGTACACGACGAGCAACGTCTGTCCATCCATCCATCATCAGTATACTTATGATAATATCAAGTGACTTCAAGAGACCTACTCATCAGTTTCAATGAACAACACAATACGAAAAAAATAAAACTGAATGACTCTACTTTGAATTGAGTTTAAAGTATTTTATTTGTATTGATGCAACAATATAAATTCTGTTAAATTTACTAATGAATTAATATTAATAAATTATCAATGAAGCAATTTAAGGCGTAAGTTTATTCAAAGTTAGCAAAGTTAGGGATTAGAAAGAACTCTGAACAATGTAATTCTAGCTCATACATACATATGTGTTGGGCGCCATTTAAGGCAAACTAGTTTTCTTCAAATAACTCGCTTGTTTTTAACAATAGACAAAAATTGAATATATCAACAATCGAAGAAATTTAACTTTTACAAGTATTGTCATAACAAATTTTCGCATACAGTTCATATTTATCGAACGAATTAATAAAAACTAGAAAAGTCAAAAGCTCGATTCAAACAATTTTCATCAACATATTATAAATGTTTATTCAAGTGCATTGTGCATTTATTTTAAGCCAAAAACTTTTACATTTAATATTTGTTTATAACATTTAAATAATATTATATTTTTGTTTTCTGAACAACTCATCGATAAAACCTACAAAACTCACTGCCAATCCAACGAACCATCCAACAAAAACATAATGGAAATAATCCATATCCAGTGGCTTAACAAAGATGGTTCGGTCCACCCAGACTTTTGAGAAGTTCATTGCAACTGCCAAACGAAATGCTTCCTCTTCCCAATAAGAATCCAATCCGGCTTGTTGAATCCGCAAAAAGAACCCCAGCAAATATGGTGTCAGATAGGAGTTCTGACGTAGAGGAAACATGAGGTAATGCGGCCCGAAGCAAATATTCGACATACGAAACATTGGATGATTAAGTCCACGTTGCTGCTTGTGCAGATAGAACCAGCGGTCCTGCTGAATGGTGTAAGCAAAGTTGTGGTCGAAATTATCCCGCCGCTTGATAACTTCGAAATATGGAACTGGATAGAGCAGTTGCAGAAACTTTTCCCCAAAATGGGAATACTTTTGAGCTGTCTCCAATTCATAGTCCACTATCATAATCCGAAGGTTCGCTCGAACAAGATCGTCAACGGTTTCGATGGGCGGTCGGAATACCATCTCCGTGCAGAAACTCGTCAAATAGGTTGAATAGAAGCAGGACAGTATGAAGGCCAAGAGAAAAACCTGAGCATAGAAGACAAACTGACGAACGGTGGGAGGGTTCATACGACACGACATATTCGGAGTATACATCATCAAGGTTAGACTGCGGAAGAAGTATCGCATTCCAGCATCATCCTCCACCGATGACTTTCTCGGATCGACGAAACTCATGAAAATTGCAATGAAGATGACACCAAATGCAGCGGCTATCCAAGTTCCAGAATCAAATGCCGTCACAAAGTACTCATTCTTCGGAACAGCCCTATGCACCGGAACTATGACACAAAAGTAGATCATATCAAGTGGATAGCTCCAGCCGAAATCTTCCAAATAGAACATAGAATAGGAGTGAAGACTCAAGTCCCACTTCTTGTATGGAAGCTGCTTGAGCACCATTTTCAGATCGGAGTTCGGTAGAAAAGTTTTCACGAGGTTGATGTTCATATACTCTGCGAACATCATAATGATATTGGCATTCCTCCCCACTAAATGCAACTTACCCTTGTATTTGTACGAGAAGACCCTTGGAACATCTTCTATGTAGGGCGTTTCGATGCGATACTGTTTGAAGTCGTTTGTTGTCGGTAGGAACAGTTTGCCCGAGTTAATCAGATCCGTTCGATTCAGCCACTTAAAGTATGGATGAGGATCAATGGTAAAGACACGAATCTGATGCGTCGTTCTCTCCTCAAAAAGCACCACCACCAGAAAAAACTTTTCCTCTTCCAACCAATGCAGCAGATAATTCAAGTCTTGCAACACCACCGGTCGACTTAGGACAATAAACATCTTGGAATTATGCATAAAATTCAGGGTTTCCGAAACCGTTTTAAGGACTACAAATGATTTAGGCTGAGTGAGAACTATCGACAAGGCCAGATCACAGTTGATGCGATAGTGCAATTCGCCGTTGGCAAACTCAACAAAATGTAACTGAGGAAGTGGTGCCTCCTTGGTGATCATTTTGAATACATCCGTAAAGTTAGGAAAGTCCTGGTCGAAGGTATTATGCCGAAATATTGGCAATGTTTCAATTTCGTGGACTTCATTTAGTTTTTTAATAATTGCAGATATCAAACTACTATTTAGATTGGTATTGGAGGAAAAATTCAAACGCACTATTAGAACAATACAAGCAAGTGCCAGAGGCTTCTTTAATAGTGACGACGACTTCATGGTTAAACTTCAAGCAACTGAATTCGGAAGTGAAAACTTTCTTTTTTCTGATGTGTCTATCCAAGGTTGAATTATTAATTCCAATTGCAATTATAGTTCATATATTGTATTGCGTATATAAAGGAAAAGAAAATGTAATTACTTTTATTTAGAGAGATAACAACAACAACAAGAAAACATAAGTGCGAATAATAATTTTAATGGAATTTATTATTTTCTTTAAACCAAAGAAGCCGCGTCGTCGTTGAAGCAAATCCATTAGACGGGTAAAATACCAAGACGAACTACTTAATTATCAAGGTGTGCATGGCATATTGCGTAAAAAATACAAGTTAGTCATTTAGATATTTCAGCGAATGCATCTTGATCTTCTGTGGTTTTTAATAATAAATTGTTAATATTATTAGTGTTTGGGAGTGAAGGTCACGCACATAATTTCCTAGCTGCATTGTCAAAATTCTTATTTTATTTCAGAACTTCTCCAACTGTTTCTACTTTTATTTTTAAATTTGTATTTATTCGTATTTCAAAAGTTATCTTCTGTTTACGTTTTGTAAAGTTACAATTATTTTTAAGGTTTGTAGGAAGTTCGTTCATAATTGATGGTATCGTATACTTAAGGTGTCGTTTTCTGTAGGTAGTTGTTTATCGAAATTTTAAGTAGACCCTGCACTTGTCTTCTAGTCTTTACACTAATTGAAATAGGTTGCTGGAATCTTAAATGGTCGTAGTATTCAAGAACTGTAAATGTAGCTAAATCCTTTAGGCTTCCTGACTTTGCTAGTGTTTTTCAGGCTGAACTGCTGGCAATTAGGGAGGCATGTAAGATTCTTAAACAAAGCCCAAACCAAAACCGAAATGCGGCTATCTTCACAGAGAGTCAGGCAGCTATCAAAGCCATTAACTCGGCTACATCCTCATCTAAATTGGTCCAGCAATGTCGCGATGAGCTTGCGAGCCTGAACATTAACCTCGGTATCACCCTGATCTGGGTTCCGGGCCATAGTGGTATCGTGGGAAATGAACGGGCCGACGAGCTAGCCAGGCAAGGATCGGCCCTTCATAGCTCACTTGCGGAAATGGTTAACATTCCTCTTGGTGCTATGAAGGGTAAAATCTTTTCCATCTACCAAACTGAATCAAACCGAAGGTGGAGCAATTTACCCAACTGCATTATATCTAGGAAGATATGGCCCACCTATAATAAAACCCGTACAAACGATCTTCTATGCAGGCCAAGACAGGACATAGCCAGGATTGTTGCGGTTTGTACCGGACATTGGCCCATAGGAGTTCATGCAGAGAAGTTGGGTATCTCTTATAACACCTTTTGCCGTAGTTGCGGCGACCAAAGAGAAAGTGAAACGATAATCCATTTCCTCTGCAAATGTCCTGCCTTGGCAAGCACTAGAATGAAATGCTTTGGGAAAGCATTCTTTCACGAACTGGATGAGCTATCTGAGACAAAGATTAGAGACCTAATCTCTTTTCTCAATGCGACAAAATGGCTCTAATTTAATCGCTATAAATCTTCTCCTTTCTTTCACAGGTCAAACGAGTTTTGGTATCAAAACGGCGCACTACAGCGCTAATTGGATCTCAGGCTAGGTCTGCCCTGATATCGCCATTTCTACCTACCTACCCATTCAAGAACTGCTGTTATCCTTGATATATTTTCTAAATTCAAGAATTTCAAGTATAGATGGCTTTTATTAATAAGCTTTGCGTTTTCGATGCATGTCCCAAAGCTTATACTCCTAATCCAAATCAAGATTCAAGAAGTGTATAGTTAACCTGTTTTTGAACAACTTTTGTTGAATATCTTTCCAGATGAAATAAAACAAACATAGCACATATGCTCGTGCCACAGAAAGTGTGTATCTATTGATATTTTAAAGTATTTGATTGTTTTCACTAATTCAATATCATCACTTTTTCTTAAAACCGGACATTCAGAATTTTGGAAGAAAATACTAAATGACTTGTTTGGTTTGTTGGGTTCACGAATATGCCTAATTTTCTTTTAGTTGCCTTAATGACTAATCCGAAATAGTAACACGATCGAGTGACTTCATCAAACTCCTATTGCATCATAGAAATCGCGGTTTCAAAACACGTGTGTCTAGCAACAATAGCTATATCGTCTGCATATGCAAATATTGTGCTTTTCTTAAAAACCCGTGAAAGTATAAAAAGCACCAAACCCAGTTTTGACCCTTGTGGTACACCATGTGTGCAGCTTCTTTTCACTCTTTTACTCCACAAACTTTCGACTTTTACTTTAAATGTTGTTCCTATGAGGTAACTCTTGATTCATTTCACTACTACCAATTCTGTAAACGACGTCCAATAGTTTATCGTGACGCAACGTGTCAAATGCCTTGAAGTCTACCAACATAACCTGTACGTTATGATTTTATTGAAATTCATGTTAACAGCATTACAGAATTCACTACGAAGCCTTCCCTACTTTTAGCTTTTTGAAAACCATATTGATTGGATTGCAGAAAGCAGTGTTTTTCGAAAAATGTATTCAGTCGTCTTACAACAATTTCTTCATGTCATTTTTGAATAGCGGACAAGAGTGAAATTGGTCTATAGTTTTGAATTTCCTCCCTTTTTACTTCTTTATAAATGGGACAAATATCTGAAGTTTTTAAAACTTGTGTCAAACTTCTCTTCACAATTTGTGAAGTCAGACTTCGAAGTACATATATTATTAATTTCGATTTCATCAGATTTTTCTACATATATTGATTGAGAAAGTTGTTAACAACTTTTCACATCTCTTATGTGTTTAATCTTAGTTTCGCGTGTAAACAAAATTTCAGCAAGTTCGTCAGTGGTGTCAGAAACGTTGGACGTTTTACAATATTTTATAATTTTATCGACTGACGCTTTATTTGTACTCAATATTTCGTTTATAATATTCAATTGCGTTATCTCCGCCATTACTTGAAGAATGTGGGTTTTTAAGTGCTCAAGAGTTAAAGGTTTATCTGCATAAACACGGTCTTTCGAGTCGCCCCACAAAAAAAAGTTCAGCGGTGTCAAGTCGCATGATCTAGTTGGCCAGTTGATATCGCTATGACGAGAAATTACACGGCCAGGAAATGTCTCTTGCAATAAAGCCATATTCGCTCGAATTGTGTGGCATATGGCATTGTCCTGTTGAAACCGCACATATTCTCCAAGTCGCATTCTTCAATATCGGGCAAAAAAAGTCGGATACATATGACCATAACGCTCCGAATTGACGATGACAGTCCTTCCATCGTCGTTTTCGAAGAAGTAAGGTCCAATCACACCTCCGGACCACAGAGCAGCGCACCAAACAATGACTTTTTGTGGATGTTATGGCCTCTCTTCAATTAATTGAGGATTCTCAGAACCCCAAATATGAAAATTTTGTTTATTAACATACTCACCGAGTGAAAAATGTGTTTCGTCGCTGAAGAAATTTTTGTTCGAAAAATAGCCGTTCACCGCCTCCTGTTGTTCAAACACCCATTCGACGTACATATGTATGTACCACGTTGTGAATGGTTAGTTCGCTTCAGTTGTTGTGTGAGCTGGACTTTATATGGATGTACGTGTAGATCCAAATGCAAAATACGCCATAATGTGGCCTAAAACAGTCCTAATTCCTGAGAACGACGAAAAATCGACATGTTTGGGCCTTCGGCAACACTATCACTTACAGTAGCGATATTTTCATTGTACTGTCAAAACGATGATGCACAGACCTTACAATATCTGTAACCAATCCAGTCTTTTCAAATTTCTGCACAGTTTTGCGAGTTGTTTACGTAGTTGGGAGATTATGTAAACCATAATCTCCTCTTAGTACGATATGTGGCAGAATCACCATTTTTGTAGCAGGTTTTAACAATTTTTATGCGTTGTGCGATAGTTAAGCGATCCATTTTCGTAAACGTCAGACTTTCAACTGAAAACAAAAATTGGCTTAACAACTTAGTTTGACAGATGTCGAATTCCAGCCCTATACTTTTGAAACCGCAAATTGGATAACCCGTTACTTATCATTTTTGAGACAAAATTGTTGTACACTTGATAAATGTCATTTTTGTACATGTGTAATAATTAATTAGTAAAGGGTGATTTTTTAAAAGCTATAGGAAAGTTTTTCAAAAAAAAAAACACATACAATTCAGAAAAAAGCATGAAATCTTTATTTGAATCGATAGTACGGTCCATCTCACGGTAGCTCTCACCATTCACAGTTACGTTACGATTCGTATCATCTTTAAATAAGTACGGTCCAATGATGCCACCAGCCCATAAACCGCACCAACTGTGACTTTTTCTGGTTCATTGGTAGCTCTTGCAATGCTTCTGGCTGATATTTACTCCAAAATCGATAATTCTACTTATTTACGTACCCTTTGAGCCAAAAATGAGAATCGTCGCTCACTGGAAGAAGCGCGTGATAAACTTTCTTAACAGAGCACGCATTTTGATAATAAAATTCAAGCGTTGTTTGTTTGTAAAACGATTCATGGTTAATATTTAGACCAAACTGAAGATTTTTGATAGTCAAACAAAACACGAAACGTGCGTCAGCTATTTAAACCAGTGTTGCCAAAAAGATAATAGCTAAAAAAACACTTGAGTAATTTGATGCCTTGATGCACTATACAATTTAGTAGATCTTCTGTATATTGTGAAACCTGGTCGTTCATTTTCTTATTGACGGGAAAAACAAAAATAAATGACAGCCAATTTGACAGATGAAGCTGGAGCAATATGGCCGCCATATCTTGTCAAATTAATCGTTTTACAAATTGCTTAATTCTCTTGACAAGCGAATTTATTTTGTCATTGTCATTATTTTTAAAATATCGATAAAAATTACAAAAGCCTGAATATTTATGCCTTAATATATATTTTTCATAGAAGTTCAGTTTTTTATCATACACGGCAGTATTTTGTGTATTCTCTTCTAAAGAAAAAGATCTTTAAGCAAACAACAAAATCTCTTAAAATTTATCTATTCCCATGTTTGAAATTTCAAAGGATATTACTTGTCTCGAAATAAACATGAATAAAATATAAAAATAAAACCATCCAGGTTCAACAGCATGCGAATGACATTTGAGGAAAGAAATAAAAAGAAGAAATTTAGCGTGTTGTTCCCGGAAAAGTACAGAAACATAGTTTTCATATATCACGAACGAGGCTATAGAAAAAGGTTTATTTTTAACGGCAATACGATGAAGGATGAAGAAAGAGGAAGAGGTCCTTGTTACTCGGTTTGCAAAAAGAAAAAAATATAGTTCATTTTAAATGTGCGCATTGGCCCGATATAAGGATGTGTTCTTGCAAAGAGAACTTAATTGTGGATGCGTTCCGTTTTGTGTAACATGCAACGGTTGAAGATTTGGAAAATTGCTTAGTGATTTTTCCTTCTTTTTTCTAATTTACAGGGTGGTTCTTTTTGTTCGGAAAATCTTAACTCGTTTTTTCTACAGTCTAAAATCTTATAAAAATTAAATACAAAAGAATATTATCCAAATAAAGAGCCGACAATTTATCAAGGAATGTTTGCATAAAGAAAAGGACATTGTTACTGCAAAAGGCACAGGATCAATTTAAGGTAATTTTAAGTGGGATTGTAGAAGGCTGTATATTGAGACGGATACGTTTTTGTAGTTAGTAAACAAATAAATTTTTAATATAAAATCAAAATTCCGAAGGCAATTTTAAAACTAATAGCATTGAATCGAAACACCCGTTAAATATAATTGTATTGCTGTCTTGCGAAAAAATCCTTATAGAGGAAAGCGTTAGTAAGTACTAAAATGAAATGTAGGTGCATAGGTACATTAGTTGTGTAGGAAGAACACGAATTCAAAAAAAAAGGAAAAAGAAATCCTTACGAAGACGTTTGCATCTTCATCTTCAATGAGGATAAAGAATACAAAACCCTGTAAACGGAAACATGGAAGAACATTTTCCCATAGTGCTAAGGAAATTCTTTGAATTTTCCTTACGTATGACAAACAAAAGAAAACTCACATATATATGGTGTGTTGCAGTTTAAGAGTTTTTAAGTTTTATACTACCTACTTTTTTTTTGGGATGATGCATTTTGAATAATGCTATACTAATTTGAGTGGCAATGATTATGATGTTTTAGAAAAAGGAATAAATTGAAAACCTCATTGGGTTACATTAACAAGTTAATGTTTTTTTATGAAATATTTTTCACATTCATTCATAATATAGTTTTTGAAATAAAAAACACATGTATATGTTGTGTTAGGGTTAAAGAAAATACTTCCTGGTCAAGTAGGAAGAAGTTATAGGTCTTATTTGATTAAAAACTAGGACATATTTTTGTCAATTAGACATACAAATTATTATACACAAAACTTTAGCTTTCAGTTAAGTGTAAAAATTATGCTTTAGAGGGAAGTGGAAAGAGAAAATGTACGTAACAAGCTAAAATTTAATCATTTCCTACCTTTGAATAATTCGTCATTCGTGCCCGTCTGTTAAATGAATGAATTCTTTACGGACTGTTACGCCACCTAATTTTTTTTTTTGACAGACAAGTAAATGCTGTCATCGAGAAATGACCTACAACGTCTCGGTCAAAACGTCACCATCGACAGACGTAACTTTGAGGTATTTAAGGACTTCGTCTACCTAGGCTTCGCTATGAACGCAGAAAACAAAACCAGTGCTGAGATCTAATGAAGAATTACTCTTGCTAACCGCTGCTTCTTTGGGCTAAGAAAGCAATTGAGTAGCACAGTCCTCTCTCGAGGGACCAAAGTGTCGCTATATAAGACCCTTATCATCCACGTCCTGCTATACGGTGCAGAAGCATGGACTATGACAAAAGCGGATGAAAGCGCCTTGGGTCGTTTCGAGGGAAAAGTTCTTCGCGTGATCTACGGACCCGTATGATTAGAAGGGGAGTGGAGGAGAAGATGGAACGATGAGCTGTACGGGTTGTACAGCGAAGAACACTTAGCCAGTAGGGTGAAAGTCCAACGACTGAGATGGCTGGGTCAAGTAGAGCGCATCGAAACCAATGCTCTGACCCGGAAAGGCTTCGAATCCACACCTACAGGACAGCGCAGTAGAGGAAGACCGCGGATCAGGTGGCGTACACAAGTTAAAAGTGACTTTATCCAACTTGGAGTGCGAAAGTTGTGTTATCTACCTTGGCACCGAGCTAGATGGAGAAGTTTTTTGGAAGGAGCCCTAGTTCGCACAGGACTGGAGCGCAGCCTTAAGTAAGTTAGTATTGACAGTCACCATTTATTCCTGTTCCTCAAAATGTAAATAGTTTCTTTGAAATAGAAAATCCAATCCAATCACCTACTTTAGGGCTTTGTAGTGTACGGTTTTGTAGGCTTACTTACAAAACCTTAGCGTCGAGGTGTAAATGCCCTTCATCACTCATAAATGACAAAGTTATAATCATCATTCACCTTAAATAACGAGAGCATATCTATAATTTAAATTCTAAACGTTGTTAGTAAAGTGTGGGTTTTCACTGTTGAACTTATAAGTTCAATTCACACTTGACGATACGTCGAATGGAAGACCGTTTAATTTGAAAATTCTGAGCTTGTTTGTGCACCAAGAGTCGTGAACTTTAAAGAATAGCAGCTCTTAACTTTTTCGTATTTTCGGGAATTGTTACAGTACGTAGGTGGCCAAAAATTAAAAGATATTATCGAACGGATCGAATGAGACCTTTTAGACTTCCTAGTAGTCAGCCAACGACATATATATGTATTTGTGGCCCTATTCCCGTGACCCACCCTGTAGTTTCCAGATTTTTGGCATAACTTCAGTCATTCGGTTTCTTACAAAAAAGTCAAAAGTTGTCAAATCGCATCTACCGAGCGGTCAATTTAAATCGCCAAGAAGGTTAACAACATTAATTGGAACGTTATTTTAGAACTTTATTCGTTCCAGAGTTATGAAACTGCCTTCATATCAAGATCTCGAATGGGAAACAAGTGTCAGTGTCAAAATATTCTATGATTTAAAAAGAAACCACTAGATGGCTAACTTGAAGATTTTTTGGTTGGTTTTCGTTAATTTTTGTAATCTTAGCTACTTATTTCGAAAATCGTATTTTTCCCAAAAAAATCTTTTGAGTTATATTTACAATATATTAAATATTTAAAAATAAATAAATAAATGTTTGATTATGCGTTGAACCTGAATGTATTATTCCCCCAGGTTCTGTTATTTTATTGAAAGTAATGTGACTTAAGAAACTGACCCACTTTACTATACCTAAACTTTTCTTTTTATACACATAATTTTGTCCACGAATTTCCTTCCTTGGGAAATAAAACTGTTTCAAATAAATACATTTTCTCAATCTACGAAAACAAAGTCATTTATCGGTTATCACGAATTGCCACAAAAATATACCCAAAGTATCCTGTAACACCCACGAAATGTTCTCATATCCAAGTACCTACACACAATAAGGAAAATTCCACTTTCTCCATTTTATGTTATTGCCCAGATAAAGTTTCGTTTAACGTCTTGTTTACAAAGAATTTCCTCCAATAAAACAAGATAAGTCTATTGACTTTCATGGAATGACGAAAATATTTTGCTCAAAGTTGTATAGATACGAGTAACTCGTTCACAGATATTTAAAGCATCTTATTTTTGACATTCGTTGTGATTAAGATAGTAACGTGGTTTTAGAAACGTAAAAAGACACAAAACTTCTAAACTAACAGAAATCCTTTTATAGACCCTAGGTATTTCATATAAGATCTACGAAAATTATCAAAAACAGGGTTTCAAAATAATAGTACTTTATAATTGGTTAAATTCCAAGTAATCAAAATTAAACAATTTATAGACTTAACACCTTACCTATGTTAAGCATATTGTTAAATCAAAAACAATAATATGAGCCTTTAACATTTGTCTAACTAAATTGAAACCGAAATCGACAACATCAGGTTGGATTTGAATACCTTGCAAGTTAATCTAATTCGACACGAATTCCTATAAAGTATATATATGTACCTTATATCGTTTCTTACCACATATGAAGGTATATTATAGGTAGATTGGTAAATTCAATTTAGTTTACCATGCAGAAGTGCTAATTGCCAAGCATAACTAAGCACAAATGGTGTTTTCATTTCAAGACATCGTATTCGCATTTCATCGTATTATATCGCCTCCCCCATCATCATCATCATCGTCATCCTCATCATCGCTTGTTGGTTAAAGTGTGGTCGCTACAAGAGCAAGAGCACCCAGTTGTGTATTGTATAGCAGCACCATATTGCTTTTAAATGGTCTTGAGAATAATGTTGTACATATATACATACATACATACATACATACAATGTACAGAGTAAATACAGCTATGGCCAAAAAAATAAGAACATTTCATACTTTTGAATGTACCTGTTTTTATACTTGAGTAAACCTAGCCGTCATGAAAAATTAACATTGGGCCTTATATTGACCACTTGATTGATGGTTTTACCCTGTAGTGTCTAACTCCAACATCTTGTCCTATACAAAACTGACATATTACCTCATACAATAGCCGTTTTAGAGTTAAAGAAGTCAAATTTTTAATACGAATCTTAGTCTTGTGCTGATTTCGATTGGAAGCAGTGGAATTTAATTTAACGTGTTGAAACAAAAATTAATGAATTGTGAGCATAAAAAGTCAAGGCACACATCAGATTTCTATGGTTTATTTAATATACAATATAAAATAGAGATTAAAATAAAAAATATTTATATTTTAAATTAAGTTTAATTATTAAGTACCTAACGATATTTCAAAATTTTTTTTTTTTTAGTATATACATATTATTTTTTAAGAAATAAACATGATAACAATACTATTAGCCGTATTTTATTGGTAAATTATTAGCTAGTACAGTAATGGAAAGTAAGAGCAGTAATGGAAAGTGTGAATAAAACATATGTTCACTATTATATGCACTCTTATTTTAAATCTCCAAGTTGGTATCTGTGCAATCATACTTATGTCAAAATCAGCTGTCAACTAGTTTTGAAAATACGTACTCAAGGGATGTGTTGAAAAAGTATTGTTGTTTTTATGTAAAGTTGAATAAGAGTTCAGGTTAATGTGTACATGCAGGTCCAGTCAGAATAGAGTTGAGTATGAATTGAAAGATTGAAATGACATAAGAGTGCCTGTCCACATTAAATTTTTAATGTTAGGTGCAAGCAGTGAGACAGGTAGATTATATGTGAGTGAAAAAGAGAAAGATGGGTAGATTACAGCCCAAATGCAAACAATATTCTTGGATTCAACATGAAAGATTTTGTATTGTATGAGTGAAAGATAGATAGATTTCAAGGCTGTGATATAGGGATGTGCAGATTGATTTTCTCTTCATTGTATGGACCCAACGAACATAATAAAACCCAGCATTAAAAATCCAATGTAGACAGGCACTAAAAGCCAAAAGAAGGGTTTGAGGGGAGATTTTGTACTTCCCCGTAAGCCCGTCTTGCCTACAAGCTCCCAGTTGCTGGCAACTCAGTTTTCCTGGGTGAAAGGGGACAAATCAACGCGAAACATTCAGCGCCACAATTAAACTTTCTCTTCTCAAAATAAACTTACATTGCGATAACTGACGCGAAGCGAATCAGGGCGAATCATTCACAATCATAACAAAAATGACAAATAAACAATGCCGCGTCGGCGAATGTGCCACTTTCGCATTGGTTTGGGAGAGCCTGTAAACCCGACCAATGACGAAAGTTATGTTTTCGCATCAAATGTTTCGCTTTGGTTTTGGGCGAGTCCTAACACACATCACACGTCAATAAATTTAGAGATAGCACTGTGATTATTGATGATTTTTGGGTGATGTCAAGTAGTCAACGCATTGAATATTTACGTTGACAGTCTTATCGTAGATTAATATTTCAAACCAATTTATTTTTATTATAGTGAAAACAGAGCACAAGAAAAATACGAACGCATCCCCAAATAATAAAATCCTGCCAACCTTTAAGTACAAAATATTTCTGGAACTGGATGAAGTGTCATTCTATTCCAAGCATTCCAAAACTTTATCTGAACTATTTATATGCACTATTTTTGCTGCCTTATTTATCCGCACTATTTCTTTGTTGTTGTTTAGTGTGTAAGATTTTTCTGCGCTGCGTATAAATTTACCAATAAAAAACGCCTATTATTACAAATCAAAAGTTATGGCACACTTAGACTAAATAAGCTTAAATAACATTGTATTCTTAAATCTAATACTTTGTTTGTGCTCCTTTTGCCTTTCGGACAGCTTGCAGACGTCTCGGCATAGATTCTACAAGTTTTTTTGTAACATCTGGCGATATAGCAGCCCATTCCTCAAGCAAAACTTTTTTTTTAATACCTCTTTGTTAGAAATTTCGCTTTTTCGAACACGCTGATCTAAAATTTCCCAAAGATGTTCGATTGGATTTAAGTCTGTAGATTGGAAGGATGGTCAAGTTGCTTAGGGGTCCGATGTAAAAGCCATTCTTTGACTAAGCGGGATGTATGCTTAGGGTCATTATCTTGTTGAAAAACCCATACACTTGGTAGTTGCAGCTTTTCAACACTGGGACCTAAGTTTTGTTGTAAAATGGAGAGGACTGCTCTTTTTTCATTGGACTATCAATGAAAACGAGGTTCCCTACTCCTGCAGCAGCCATGCAACCCCACACCATGATTTAGCCTCCGACATGCTTCAAACTAGACGTAATGTTTGTTTTTTCTTGAAACTCGGCATTTTTAGTTCGCCAAATTTTAGATGATTTTTTAGAGCCAAAAATCTCAAATTTGCTTTACCGATGTAAAGAGCACAGAATTCCAGAATTCTCTTCCATGTTTTTGGTACTTATTGGCAAATTTTCGACGTTTTTTTTTATTTATGTCTGATATATAAGGCTTCTTCCTTGGTGTTCGCCCATGTAAGCCATTAGCATTCAGTACTCTGCGTATAGTAAATGCAGTAACAGATTTTCCCGAATCACGACTTATGTTTTCTGCAATTTTAGTTGCACTTGACCTCGGATTAGCTTTCACTTCTTTGACGATTTGTTTTACCTGAACTGGATTCAATTTTTTTTGGTCGGCCAGAACGTGGTAAATTATGTAAATTTTTGCAAGATTAATTTTTTTTTATAATATTTCTCACGGTAGAAAAGTGTCTAATTCGAATGTGCCATTACTTTTGATTCATCACAGTAGGACTTTTATTCATGATTTTACTCAAAAAATAAAAAGAACTTAGTTAAATTACAAAACACGAGTATGTATAAATATTTATAGATATGAATGTAAGGCTTTAATTTAAAACTTAAACTTTTATCAAGGCCCAAGAGTTAGGAAATTATGGTAAGTGAAACATAAAGCTCACTTGTAAGCCATGACTTTTGATTTTCACAGTATATAAAGGGTGGTTAAGTTTCAAGGCCGATGGTGAATGTGAACCACACCTAAACGTCAAGTTTGTTTCTGCATTTTATTTGCCATTTCTGAATTTCAGACTAACCCAATTTGAAATATGGAGAAAACAAACGCGTTAAAGTTATGAAAATCAATTTTCAATTTTACAATTTGTCAAATCAATATGTAAATCTCAGACTTCGTGATTTTTTTCGGTAAATTTAATCGCCAAAATTTTCGTACAATCGCAAAAATAGTGCAAAACTGTGAGCAGACCGGGTCTGCAGGAGATGTGAAAATACCAGTGCCTTCTCGTACAGCTCGTACTGCAGAAAATATTGCTGCTGTTCGCGATAGTTTGGCTGAAGAGAAGAACATCCAACTCGAAGTCGTGCACAACAATCGCACCTCTCACGTTCGTCGTTAATGAAAATTAGGCATAGACTTGTATTTACAAGGTGCAATTGACTGAAGAACTAAAGCCTCTTGTCTATTTCAAGCGTCGTCAATGATCAGAATAGTTGCAAGAAATGGCAACAGTCGACGATCAATTTTCTACGAAAATAATCTTTAGTGATGAGGCACATTTTTATCTCAGTGGATCTTTTGCGCGACTAATTCCACGGCCGTGTTATCTCACGTGATGGTGATGTCAAGCGGCCGCCATTATCAAGTGATTTAAAACCGTTGGACTTCTTTCTTTGGGGTTATTTGGAAAAAAAGGTATAATTTAATAAGACAGCAAAAATTCAAGAGCTAAAGGATGAGATAATTCGGCACATTAATTGCATAGAACCTCAATTATGCTTCCGCGTCATAGAAAATTTTGACCCTCGGATGGAGGCATACCACCCTGGCCAAGGTGGCCATTTGGCCAATATCTTGTTACATACATAATTGAAGAATACAAATATCTTCGTAATTAAAAGAAATGGCAATAATTTTCTAAATAATTTGTATTTTTATTCAAAACCAATGTCGGCCCTTAAAATTTAACCACCCTTTACAACCAATGTTCAAACTTAGAGGTGACAGCAAAATAATTAAGGGTTACTTCTCTTAGGCAATCGTGTGTCCAATTTTTGTTTTGGATGGAACAAATTGGAAATCCAATAAGGACTGACAACTTGACTTACGAGACTTATGTCTCGAGAACTACAACTAAAAAACCCGGAGTTGACGCTCTTAAAATTGCCATCACCGACTCGGAATTTTGTTAAAAATTTTGGGCAGACGCTGCTAGATTGTGTAATTTAAAATTTGATAAAAATGTTGAGTTTTTATAAATAAATTGACAATGACAATTCAATAATTAGTAAAAGGGTGTGTTCACAAATTAAATTCAAAGCTTTTAAGTGCCTTTTCGAAAACCCCATATATTCACATACGATAGAATGTTGCTTATAAATGTATGCCACTAAAAGGGATTTTTAAGCAGGATAACGGCTCAAAGTATATTGTAATTTCAAAGGAACAAAATATATATATACATAGTTGTATTCTCAATAACTCGCCCTAAATCTCACTGAGAACCAAACTTAAGGAGAGTAGATATAAACCTTTTAACAAAATGAAGCTTTGAAGAATTTTTAATTCAACTCTTCTAATTAATTAAATTAATTTTTTAACTCAATAGCAAATCATGTATCAACAAATAAAATCAATTCACATTTTTGTTGTGTAGGTAATTTTTTGGTCATCCATTTATGAAGCCTTCAACTAATGGACTCCAAAATCTTGACAGACAAACATTTTTTTAAAAGCCCCAAATTAATAAATATATTGACAACATTCAAACTAAATGATAAAATTTAAGATGGTTTTGTTTTAAACAATTGCTTAAGGACATATTAACTAAAAATTAACGTGTTCTTATTATTTTGGCCATAGCTGTTTGTACGAATTTGTAACACGGTTGTTCGTTGGTTATGAGGAGTATTTCAAGCTTGTTTGACATTTCTAGTGTTTATATACAAAAACACAGTTAGTACAATGTATTTTAAACATTACAAAACATATGTACGTATATATCTAGGGTAATTGACAAATTTACAACGGATGTAGAACAGTTATATCTTCTTTTCTTTTCTATATAAATGTGGGTGAGTTTCTGTGCTCCTACAAGTTTATAAATGCACCCTCTCATAAAACCATCTGGGGACTTTTATTTGTATTATATTTACAAATAGGGTAACTTTGAATTTGTTGGCAAATAAACTTCCTTTGAAATCGTCAACAAACGCAGGCCTAATTGAAGTATCAATCTTTCAAACCTTTTACAACAAAAAATAAAAAAAAATATTGAATAATTGGACACCAATGCCGACAGTTTTGAAGTTTTTGATATATCTCCATAAATAGGGTATGATTTGAGTTAAATTGTAATGGACGATGATGGTCCGCTTGTTAAGATTCTTCGTGAGCTCCTCTTTCAAGATATGCAAATTTATCTCGTTCCTCATGCAAAAAAAAAAAAATAAGTAAAACGAACAAACCTGTTGAAAGGCACTTTACAGTGAATCTCAGATGGCCTGGTGTGTTGCATCATCAACATCGTCATCCCTTCCCTAGAGTGCAGAGGTACATAAATATATGTATGTACGTTAACCACTTTGCTGCAGAAGCATCAACTCTTCTTCTACTCGTACTTTTTCTCTGTTGTGAGGTTGACCCAGTTTGTATTTATGAAATTATACTTCTCTTCTAATCAAATATTTATGCCACATAAGGCAACAAATATATAAGCATCTAGAAAACGGAAGCAGAAAATGTTACCAACACCATTGTGGTGCAGAAGCGGGCGTCCTCTTATATCCCTTCTCCACCGATGAACCGCGCCGCCACCGGTAGCACAAGGCACAATATCCAGATGCGATGGCAAAAGTTGAAGCGTCACCCCAAATCCATTAAAACTGAAATGACACGGGTCGATATAGCAATTTTACTCTTGGGATAGATTCATGCAGTTCCATTTAATAGCATTATCTGGTCTAACTACATATAGCTATACGTAGACATACGTAACTATAAGGTAAGGAGGAAGCTTCTTTCTGATGTGGATATTGCTTATGGTTAGTGGTGGTTGGCCAACTATGAAAACGATCGACGTGTCGGATGATGAGAAAGTATCTTTATGCACACCTATAGCCAAGGATATAATCGTAGATAAATAAACCTACCTATTTGCTAAAGATAGAGTATCTATGGTTAACAATGTTGGATTTTTAATTTAAGGCCGCTGTCGAGGGCGCAGATTTTTTTGAATGCGAAAACGTTATTTATAAGACAATTTTTGTGAGAAATTTAATGAATTTTTTTTTTTTTTTTTTCAATTGTAAAAAACTCAAAATTTAAAAGTTTAAAATTAAGAAATTTATAATTAAAATATAATTACAGAAGAGTAATATTTAAATAGTTTTATGTAAACACACTGTTTTCCCAAAGGAAAAAGTTATGAATTTTTTTAAAGATTTTCGCGTAATATAAACCGGTAGGTATTACAAATTTATCTACAGGGTGTCGCGTAAAGGATATTCAACTGAATATGGTAATAGGCCAAGTTATGAACTTTCAAAATCGATAACTTCTTAATGCCAAACCATAACACATTTTGAGTAACGGCTGTTTTTAGTGAAATTTTGAAGAACTACTATCTTTTAGTCGGTTTTTAATTCACCCTGTCCGAACAAATGATTATTGTTTTTAATGTTTTTGGAGTTATAGAACGTCCAAATTTGATAAGCATTGTCATTTCGCTAAAAATTAATGAATTTTTAAAGTTAATTTGAACTTTTTTTATTACAAAAATGTTCTTTGTTTAAAATTTATGAATTTTAGTGGCCCACTTCTGAAAGTTTGACTCATAGCTAGAACTTAAAAAAAAAAATTAATCGGCAAAGTGACTTCGCTTCTTTCAATCTCTATACAAATTTGTTAATCTGCAACACTTATTTTAATTTCATTTTTACCAATTTTTAACAAGAAAGTTAATATATTGCTTATGTATTTATTTTATTAAAACTGCTCTTGTCGCATGTTAAAAGAAATGCAAAGAACTACATTATAAATAAGGATAAATGTATTGGTAAATTGTGTAATATCCTTAGTTTGGTATTAAAAAAAAAATCATGCGGTATACATTATCAAAACATTTTAAAAACTTTCCAAACTATATTGTTGCATTTAAAAATGTTATAAATGAAAAAGTTGAAAGAGCAGAAACTTTCAACTGAAAAAGTAAAAAAGTTGAAAATTGTGACAAGGAAAAAAATGTCATTAATTGAATTTTACTAATTTCTTATTATTATTTTTAATAATTTTGAAAGATTCATAGAGTAACAATGATTTCCCATTGGAAAGCAAAAATAAAAAAAAAACGTAAATAATGGAATCAATTCAAAACTGAAACACACACATATTTCTATCAATTTTTTTAGATGTTTTTTGAAACATAAAATAATTGTTAAATATTTTCTTCTAAACATGGTTGGAAAGAAGTGATTAAAAAAAATTAATTACATTTACTCTTAATTAAAATCTCCATACAGTTATTTTAAAATGTAATTAAGGAATTTCAACTATCAATTACTTGTAATTTGATTAGATAAATGTAATTCAAAACAAAAGTAATGATTCCTTTTCCAGTACCCATTACACATTTAATTAAGTATTATATTTTACATTGTCATTTTATGCAATATTAGTCTTCTTCTTTTAGATATTTGCGTTGCATTGAATTTATATCAATAAGTTGTTTATCTTAGTTCCCTAAGGAACTTGAGCAAAGGCTTTAAAATGTTAAATTGCATGTAATTAAAGCGTTAAGTCGTTTCGCCCAAAACCATAACGCCTAAATTGTAAAATGTCATAAACCCCAAAATTGGTCACAAAGCGCAAAAACTACTCACAAAATCACCAAAAAACCCAAAGCGAATGTCGTATCGCCCAAATTCATTAGTTGTCATTTTCCCAAAAGAATTTTAAATTTTGAAGTTGGGTTTTATGAAATATAGGTTGGGCTTTGTGACATTTATTTTGGGATCAAGACGATTATGATTTCTTTCGTTTCTCATGTCTTATTACCCAACAAGATATAACCCAAATCATAAAATGACATTAAGCCCAAAAAGAGAAACTTCGTAAAAAATATCTTTACCAAAAAAAAAACAAAAATGTTTGCAGAATGCCTAAATGTTGAAACATATGGCATCTTTTGGGCGAAATGTTAATCAGTAATTTGGGCGTAATGCTATTTTAAAATTGATTTGGTCAATATTACATTGATTTGGGTTTTTGTGGAATTTTCTCCTGAAAACGTTTTTGGGCGATAGAGCCATTTTTAGGCGATATGACATTCTTAATGTCTTGGTGTTATTTTATTGGGCAATAAGACCGAATGCTTCTTTTTATTTGATATTTCATAATACCCAACAAAGTTTTAACCCAAAAAGGTTGGGTAATATTGACCAAATCGTTTTTGGGCGATAGAGCCATTTTTGGGCGATATGACAATCTTAATGTCTTGGCGTTATTTTATTGGGCAATAAGACCGAATGCTTCTTTTTATTTGAAATTTCATAATACCCAACAAAGTTTTAACCCAAAAAGGTTGGGTAATATTGACCAAATCGCGATATGGGCGATATGGTTTTGGGCGAAAAGACTTAAAGCCTGAAATAAATACTTGCTTTTCTTTAACTATAATTACAAGTGATTAAAATGTGTTTTCTAAATACAACTGCAACGTAACTTAATATGGAAAAAAGGTCAATTACTAATTACTTGTAAATGAAATAAAAGTTGAAATTAACTAGAAATTTGTAAGAGTAATTCTTAGAACGTCAACTAAAAACTTTTATCAAAATATCGATTTTAAACAAATCTATTAACGAACAAATATTTGTTGTTATATAAAAATTACGTATACGCCCGAGTCTACTAGTCTTGTATCGTCGATTTGACAGACTACAAATTTGTAATGTAACTTTGTACATAATATGGTTCAACTTAATAAAGTTAGACAATTTTTATTCATATTGTTGGTTAAAAATTTTGTTTTTGAATATTCAAAGTAGAAGTAGTAAACAGACAGAAACACATCATTTTCATGACGAATGAATTTTCATTCACCCTTTTTTTTCGTTCTGGACCGTTTTATGTACATAATTTAATTGTTATTTTTAAAAGTCTTGAACAACCAAAAGTCTAGAAGTTAAGCTAGCTTTTTAATTTATAGAAAAATGTCTATAAAAATCAAAATTATTGAAAATCTTTATGTTTTTTTTTATCCTTTTTCTAACTTATTACTTTTTTAACTTTTCTTTCATATTGGTTTTTGCAAACATAACAAATTTGCTCTCTAACTTTTTTTTTTGCGAGGCAAGAGGAGATGAAGAGGTAGGTATAGTGGAATGGTAGGATAAGGATGAGGTAGAAAGAAGAGATAGAAAGAATATCGAAAAAGTTAGGTTGGACTGTTTAACTCCGGGGACGCGGCCTACTTGCGGTGCACGGCGGCGTCAGCTCGTCGGCTGGGGGGGGGGGGGGGGTGTATCTTGCCCCCGAAACTTGACCTCGCCTGCAAACAAAACATACATCAGGCCAAGGCAAAGGAAGCAAGAGGAAGGGAGGGGATAGGACCCGGAAGGACTCGACACATCAGGGTACTGCGGATGGTGTTGCAGAGTGGCCCTTATACCCACCCTACAGTAGGAATCCACGACCGTTTTTGGATTCCCCCAGAATGACAGTGGATGGTCGGTTTCAAATCAAATCATTCACCTTAAAGTCAGCCACCCTTAGCACCGCTTTTAAATCTCAAAAACAATAATATCTGTAACTGACCTCAAAAATTCCCAAATAGAAAATTTATTTTCAAAAACTGTGCTCAAATAAGCGTATCTTGATAAACATTTAGTTATTTCTATAATTTCTAGGCTACAAAATTTGTAAATGCGCCCCTATTTATGAGACATGGAAAATAAATACACTTTTAAGAGAAGAGTGGTAAGCAAAGCACGGCACCGACCGACCTCACAATGATATAGCATGTAGGTCTCGTTGATATGAAAGGTGTATATTTGGATTAAGAGGAAGGGACAGAGGAAGTGAGGGCAGATGGTTTGTATTTTGTTGTAAATGATTCAGTTGAAGCACAATCATGTAATTTGATGATTATAATTATGATGATTGTAGTTTTTTCGTTGCTGTTGTTGTTGTTGGGTTTTTGCTTCTGGTTGCCCTCCTGCTGTGGTTGCAATTTCTTCCGATTGCATGACAATTCAAAATACGGTATGGATTTTCATTTGCCATAGAAAACCAGATGGAGACGAAAAATGAATAAAAGTTAAATGACACTGTTGGGAATTATTATTATTTTGTATTCATCCAAATTCAGATGACCTGTGCTAGACACCAAATAATTGATGAAGTTTACCTTTTTTTCCATACATATGTTTATAAGCGAACAAAAAGTTTCATTAAACTTTCATCCACATCAAAATAAGTTAAGCAGGTATGTTTCTTTGTTGCAAGACGACGACGAACGACCGCTACGACGTCGATGACATTAGTTCTGTGATTATGCTTAGGTATGCTTATAATCAGTCCCATCTGAGTACTTAATTGCTTATTCATGATTTCTTTCATATTCATGCAGTCGTAGGTACATATTACGAAATATTGTAAAAAAAGACAAAACAGACAAAAGACTAGATATAAGAAGACAATTCAATATAAATAATCATATATGTTAGTATATTAGAAGAGCGGTAAGGCTTTGTCGGGTTTTCGGTAACCCATCAGAAACCACAAAGGAAGAAAAAAGGTGGTTATTATTATGTTTCACCATAATCTAACATAAGTCGCTAAATATCACTTCGTTATGCGTGCTTGGAATTTGTTTACAAAAAAGAAAAAGATTAAAAACAACAATAAAAAGAAGAAAAAGATTTGTAGACAATTTAAAATGGAATTAATGAATCATTTTCAAGAAATGCAGCTGATAAGTTGTTCGAAAGTTTCCAAGACTCAACAGTTTTTATTTTTTGAACTTAAAATTAATAAAAGCACTATGTAGCTGAAAAATTTGAATAACATAATATTGAATGTAATTTTTTTAAACAAAGACTTAAATCGAAAGTAGACTTCTAATTCTTGACCAATGGAATCAGTCTTGGTTAATGGGATTATTGATTTAGTTGCATTCATAGTAATTTATGATTTGGAAAGCCTTTTCTCACATTGAGTAGATTAAAGTGAAAAAAAAATTAGAATTCAGGCCAATTGAAAAATAAAAATTGAGAAAGTTAAGTTCTTATTTTTAACTATTCAATTTAGTGATAAGAGTAGTGCCCGTGGCATGATGGTTAGTGCGTTGGACTGTGTTCAATGACGATTCCTTGGCAAATGCCATAATCGCCGAGCAAACGGGACCAGGTCTCTTGTTATTGACAAAGGTTGAGCTTCAGCTTATCTTCAATTCAATAAAAAACAAAAAGTCAGCAGGTGTCGATGGTATATCCAACGTTGTACTAAGACATTTGCCGATGGAGGCAATTGACATTTATACCACACTCTTCAATAATTTGTGCATTGGAAGACCGCTGTTGTTCATCCTCTCCCGAAAAAGGGAAAGGACAACTCCAACCCGTCAAATCTTCGGTCGATAAGTCTTCTTCCGAGCATCAGCAAAGTTTTCGAAAAGATCATCAATACGGCTCTGACCAAGTGGGCTGCAGACAACAAAATAATTCCGGATAAACAGTTCGGGTTCAAGGCGGGTCATGACACAATTCATGCTGCGTCTAAACTCGTTTCTGACATCCAATGGAATAAAACAAAACAACAATGCACAGGTGCTGTTCTGGTTGATTTGGAAAAGGCCTTTTTTATGGTTAGAGGGTCTTTACCTAAAACTGAGCAGACTTGGCATAAGCAAACCATTGTTGTATATACTTTATGATATGCTGAACGGTAGAAAGTTTGTTGTAAAAAGTGGCAATGTAACTTCTACCACAACATTCCTAATTAAAAATGGTCTTCAACAGGGAGTGGTGAATTCGCCGATTCTCTTCAGCATTTACACCGGCGGCGATCTAATAGGTAGTATTACAAAAGCAATTGCGTACGCCGACGATCTAATTGCGTACAGAACGGTCCGAAAGGTTGAGGTTATTAGAATTCTCTTGCAGCATGATTTCGACAAGATTCAGTGATATTGCGACGAGTGGAAACTGAAAATATGAAAATAAATGTCCAAAAGTCGGAGACAATTCTGTTCCGGACTCCGTTGGCTAGGGCCACGAGGGATACGTGCAAGAATTGGTGCAAGATGGTCATCGTTGATCTTCACGGATAGCAATTAACAGGCAAAAGTGTATTGAAGTTCCTCGGTATCTAGTTACATAAGTATTTATATTTCGACAGGCATATAAATGCTGCTCTGACCAGGGCCAGAGGAGCATACGCTCAAACGAAACGGCTGTTTTACAGCAGCCGGCTTGCCCCAGAGTGAAGGTAATTTGTTGCATGGCCCTCATACGGCCGATGATCGTTTATGGTTGTCCTGTGTGGTTCAACGTTGCCCTTCCCAGATGGAGAAGTTTCGGGCTTACGAGCAGCAGTATTTACGACGCTGTACCGGCTTATATCGAACAGCCGAATCTTCTTACGTGCATTACTATTCCAACAAGGTCCTATACAACAGGGCTCGAATCAACAGAATTGACAATTTCGTGATAAAACTCGTTCGAGGTCACATTGCAAAAGCTATATCTTCGACCAACAATTTAATTTTCGAAGCGTTTCTATCCGAACGACGAGTATTTTGAGAGTGCAAGCTTGAGCAACTTCATTTCACCAGAGGCGTTCCTCTTTTTAAATACCTAGATACGGTCTGATACAGGATAGATTGGTAGTTCCGCTAATCTACCACGTCAGACGACGAACCGTGGATAGACGACTCCTGTACAACTGGGACGTCATGGCACAAGGCGGAGCAGAGCTCCTTCGGTTCAGTAGGGCTGTGTCCGAACGGAACCGAATTGATAGGATGAAGCAGGAGAACCAGGTTTGGTGGCTTCAATCGGCACTTGATAGTGGGTAGTCGGGATGGGGTTTTAAGCCTTGGCCGGCTTACATACTTGTTTTATAGTTTTAGGGTTTAGTTTTAAGTAAAATAGGCATGGTGGCACAAAAAAAATATTTACAAAAAAAAATAAAAAAAAAAAATAAAAAAAAAATAAAAAAAAATAAAAAAAAAATTAAAAAAAAATAAAAAAAATAATAAAAAAAAAAACAAATAATAAAAAAACATGGAATAAGGAAAAAAAAGCAAAAGGAAAATAAAAAAAGAAAAACAAAATATGTTAGATAGTTAGATTTGCTGCTGTGGTTGTTCTAGTTTTAAGTAGTTCATAGGTAAAATAGGTAGTTTAAGTTAGTTTTAAGTTTTATTTAAGGACCTAATTTTAAGTAGTTTTTAAGTAAAAATAAAAAAGAATATTGATATTAGTTTTTTTTATATTTTCTAATAAATACAAAAATAAATAAAATTTAATTGAAGTAAAATAGATCTTAGGGCCGAAAGGCATTAGTATTAAGTGTTATAGTTTAACTTAGAGTGTCCATATGGGACCAGTAAAGTAAGTTAGTTGTAAGTTATGGTTAATTAGGCTAGTTTTATGAATTTTTTCTAGCTTTAAGATTGAAATAATAAAAATGAATTTAAAAAAAAAAAAGAAAAAAAAAGGTGCGTTGGACTGTCATCCTAGAGGTCTTGGGTTCGATCCCTGCCTGTGCCATCTAAGGTTTTTTTCACGGGTACTGCCTCTTGCGAGGAATTGACAAATTCTCCAAGAGTAATTCTTGTCATGAAAAGTGCTTTCTTATTTATTTATTTAGCCGTTCGGATTCGGCTTTAAACTGTAGGTCCCCTCCATCCCTAACAACAGTACTCGCACGCAGAAATGGTTGAGAGTTGTAAGTCACTAGGCCCTAGTTCTCAATGGACTGTTGCGCCAACTATTTTTTTTTTATATTTTTTAAATGGCATTTTAATTTTTGGACAAAAACTTTTTTATATTTAAATTTTAAAATATAAGTACTATTATTTGTAAAAAGAGTCTTTGGATACAAGACCAAGCTCAAGTAACCTAGTCGTGCACTCCATTTTTAATTTGTCCTAAAAACATTATTAATAAATAATATAAAAACAATTTATTTTAAAAAAAATAACAGGAAGTTAAAAATATGTTAAGCTTTAAAAACTCATTTTTGCTTTCAGAATCTAAAAATTATTACTTTTCTGAAAGATTCCCATTATTTTAAATGTTAGTTTCCTTGGTTATTTTTATAAAGCTTTATAAATACAAACATTAATTTGTGTATAATTGTTATACCAATGGGTTTAACACTAGTTTGGTGGAACTATTTTAATCCTAAAAACAAGTTCATTCTATCAATTTAATTTTTCAAAAAGTTCAAATATTAAAGAGTTTCAACAATTAAACTATATTTCAAATCATTTTATTTGATATTTTTCTTGAATGCATACATTTGGATTGATGGATAATAAAAAAATAATGTAACACAACAACTCCATTTCTATATTTTGAATCACCGCAACAAATCTTCTTTTTAAAAATTTAAACATTTCATCTAATAAAATAAAAATAGAATTATTATTCTTAAAGTAGCTTAAGTAAAACATTAAAAAAAAAATAGACTTATGGAACTAGGATTTTAATGCACAACAAAAACATTCAGCTTTTTTATCTTCTTCATCACTATCATAATCGTTCTGAGTCTTTTAACGTTACAAAAATGTTTACGACTTTCCCTGTGTATTCTTTGAAATATAAAGCGATGCTTAATGTTCAGAACAATGTGGAGTAAAAGAACTCATAAACTTTTTTATGTAGAAACAACACAAAAATAAAAGAAACAATGATGCATCTCTTAATCTCTCAAAACCACAAATTCTTTTATGTACTTTTATTACAGTTTTAAAAATAGGTTTTATGTTGGAATATTGAACATAGGGTATATTAATTTGAAGCCATAAACACAAAAAAGCACAAAAACAAAACAAATTCAATTAAAACCTAAAATTAAACACCCATTACCATGATTTTGATATATTTTCGTCTTTTCTCCTTCCCCTCAGCAAATTTTTATTTTTATCAAATTCTTAGCTCATATACAGAAGTTAATATCTAAGGAAATTATGAATTAAGCAATTGAAGTCAATCGAATCGAAAATACTAAATTAATTCCGCATTAAAAGAAAATAAAAACAAAGGGAAGACTTT
The DNA here is from genome assembly GCA_920104205.1 of Eupeodes latifasciatus. Classification (NCBI taxonomy): domain Eukaryota; kingdom Metazoa; phylum Arthropoda; class Insecta; order Diptera; family Syrphidae; genus Eupeodes; species Eupeodes latifasciatus. Next base: position 127,817,950 of record OV049926.1, on the reverse strand, counting down.
TGAAAAAAGTGTGGGTATACAAATCATTATCACTGAATTATCTTCTTAATCCAGTTTTTTCTTTTGTTTTCTCAAAAAAAAAAATGAGGGCTAAAACAACCCACATCTTAAAAATTTAGTTTGTTAAGCATCCCAAGAAAATGACAAAACCAGCTTTTTTTTTTGTCTAAGTCACAGAGTCTTTATTTTAAGTGGATTTGTAGTCTTCCTTTGAAGTTTTATTGTGATATTCAGTAACAAAAAAGAAAGATAGAGTACATCGAACTTCATCCATTATCTTTTATTAAAAGCCTGAAAAGACTATAGTATATAATACATTTTTTCCAGCATGCGAATAGACGGACAGACTTTACAAATTCGATAAGTGCTTGAATTTGGTGGAGTATGTGAGGAAATACACTCAAGACGAGAACAAAACACATATGAAACGTTCTGGGTTGCATTAAGTTTAAAAACTTCATAGGGCCTTCGGGATTTTAGGTGGCGCCCAACAAAACATCCCAATAAACGGCAACATTTTAGAAAACGAAAAGTTTTGTTTCAGATTTTACTTTCACGACTTATATTGTCCTAAAATCCGTCTCTGGAAGTTGTTATGGCACGAATAAACAAATAAAAAAGTCGCCAGTGGACATTTGAATATAATATCAATAAAAATAAAAACAAAATACTACTTTGAAGAACAAAAAAAAAACAAAAAGAAGTTATTTAAAGTGGATGACAATACATCAAAGAGCAATTTAGTAGGACAACTATATTGTGAATTGTGATGGAATCTGAGAAATGACTCAGTTGACATCAACTCGTTTACATTTTGCATCAAATATATATTCCATTTGTCGGATTACCATCAGGGACAACAACGACGATGAAGACGGCTACGATGACTATGACGGCATCAACAATTTATGTTTTATAAACAGGACAAACAAAAACGAATTAAAGCACGTATGTGTGTCCTCGTAGACAAATAGGACATTCAAATATATTTTATTGAGAACATTTTCGAAGTCGCATTGCATTGTTCTTTTTTTTCTCCCCATTTAAAATTATATCAAATAAATGTTACTGCGAGACACACACAAGTCTCAGTGCCTTTGTCTTTGGAGATGGGAATGTTTAAGTTATTGAGGTCAAGATTTTTATTTTTCACTCATTATAATGTCCCTAGGAATATTAAAAACATCGACTTTATCTTTTGGACTATTTATTTTTTTTTTGAACAGGTGAGAATTTCATAGATCCCAAATTAAATATAAATAAAGGACACAGCTAGTTAGCACGTACTCGTTGTTATTTATCATCTCATTGTTAAATTATATTTTGTGAAAGGTTTTACCAACAAGGACGGTTTGATTTTGACAGGGACCATAAGGTTTCTTTGATAAATAAATACATTGGGTGGCGCAACAGTCCGTTGAGAACTAGGGCCTAGTGACTAACAACTCTAAAACATTTGGTTAATTTGCGAAAGCACTTTTCATGACAAGAATTACTCTTGGATAATTTGTCAATTCCTTGCAAGAGGCAGTACCCGTGAAAAAAAACATTAGGTGGCACAGGCAGGGATCGACCCAAGACCTCTAGCATGACATTCCAACGCACTAACCATCATGCCACGGGTAAGGTTTCTTTTACTTTCTATAAAAAGTACAGGGTTTTTCAACAGGGACGCTACAAAAGTAGAGCGACAAGAACAACAAACGACGCCATACCTATTTCCTGCCACTCTTTCGACATTTCTCTTCAGTAAGGTTTGCCATTTCATGATGGAATGATATACGAGCCAACAAGTCAAAATTATTAAAATTTACTACCGAAATTCGGAGTCGGTGGCCTCAACGTTAAGAGCGCTACGTCCAATTTATGATCGTCATAATCGTCCTAGCAGCTCAACAATAGAGCGTCTAGTGGACAAATTTGAATCCACAGGCACAGAAAAAAATGTTCGCTTGCCAGTGAGACAAAGAAGTGCCCATAGTGTCCACAATATTGCTGCCGCTGGGGCTTTAGTTGCAGAAAGCCCAAATGTATCTCTCACACGTAGCGTCGCGTAGTTCTCAAGCGTTGGGCATTTCTGTGACGTCGTTGTGGCGAATTTTGCGAAAAGACCTTGGCCTACATCCTTACTACAAGAATAAATTGACGCAAGAACTGAAGTCGCTTGACCACCAAAAGCGTCGTATGTTCGTGAATTGGGCTAAGCAACAACTTGAAAATGATTCGGATTTTCATCGAAAAATCATCTTCAGCGATGAGTCTCATTTCTGGCTGAATGGCTTCGTCAATAATTAAAATGTGGGGTATTGGTCAGACAGCAATCCACACGTACTCCATGAGTCATCATTGCATCCCGAAAAAATTACGGTTTGATGTGGTTTATGGGCCGTACTTCTTCCATGGTGATCAAGACCGGCACGTTACTGTGAATGGGGATCACTACCGTTCAATGATAACCGAATATTTTTAGCCCCAATTGGATGATATGGACTTGGAGAACATGTGGTTCTAAAAGGACGGCGGCGCCACAAGCGAATGTCAAAATGAATTTATTGGAAACCAAGTTTGGAGAACGTGTTATCTAAGAAAATAGTCCAGTCGCTTGGCCACCTCGGTCGTGCGATTTGACGCCGCTGTTAGACTATTTCCTGTGGGGTTACGTCAAGTCTATGGCCTATGCCAACAAGCCAGCGACGATTGATGAACTTCGTACAAATATCGAACGTGAAATTGCAGCAGTATCGGCCGATTTATGCTTAAAAAGCGTCAAAAATTGGGTTGCAAGCGTGTCCGTGGTGGCCATGCAAAAGAAATCGTGTTCCATACATAATGACATCGAACGTACTTTCACAGGAATAAAGAATTTCATTGATATCCAAAACCGTTTTTGTTTTATTAAAAAAAAACATTTGTAGCACTCTTATTGAAAAAACGGATATTTGCTCGCGTTTGAAAAATACCCGTTTTTAACATTATTGATATATTTTTCAATATATTTCAAAAAGTTGATATCATAGAATTGTTTAGACAAAAGAGTCGTTACAAAAGCAAAACTAACTTTCAAACCGTTTTGTCTTTTTTTTTTGTTGAAAACCGTTTCAGCATAAATAGGTTAGCGTTTCTTTCAGATCAGAAGACATGTGAAATTTTACAACTTATGAAGATTTTTCGAATATTAAATGAAATAATATTAATATTTTTTCACTGACTATTGAAGAAAAGGATTAAAAATTTGCCGAACCATCAAGTATTTTATTGAAAATAAGCCTTATATACATACATACATCTTTTTTAACTTTAAAAGGTAATATTTAAAAAACTGACATGATGCATACATTTTGAAGTTGGTTTGCCTCCCGCAAACTAACTTTTTCGCTTTTACACGAAGAGCTGTGTATAGGCCGACCACTTAAATTTTCCAGTCTCGTCTTATTCTTCCACCTAATTTCATATTCAATCAAAATCCCGAGATTGATTTTTTATTATATTCACTTGTTTGAATGTATGTGTGCATACCAGATGTACCTGCGTTGTCCTTTAACTCGAAATTTATGGATAAAATCTAAATTTATAACAATTTTATCGCGACATGGAAATTTATTTTTAAATAAACCAGTCAGGTTAAGCCTACCCTATATGTTCGTCTTATCTCGCTATTCCTATACAGTATACATCCTACACCCTACACACAATAAACATACGAACATATAAGCTTATCTATATGAAAGGCCAATCTAATAAAAGACTTAATCTAAAAATTGGTTTTCACCCTGTTAACGATTTGTAGAAAATTAGTTTTCACCCCATCAAGTCAACGCCTATACGCCAAATACACAAACCAGTCTCCAATAAACACAGGAAATGCTTCCTAAAGCCAGCACCTTTCGCAGAAGAGCGACTACGATAACGACGACGCAATGGTTAACTGGCGGTGTTAATGCTTCCGCCGCAACATAAGCCTCCCCGGAGTAAAACAAATTATTTTTTCTTTTTTATTTTGCAACGACTAATGGATAAAAATGATAGAATCGTTTTAAATTAGATGAATAAGAAAAAATAAATAAACGTAATTTCTAAATGATATAAAGCGACTTAAGATCGGATATGTCAAAATATATGTTTATTAAACTCGACTCGACGCGGCGGAGTACAAACAAAGGTTTAAAGCACCCCGCACGCTAGCTTCTGATGATGAATGTCACCCTTCATATATTTGAAAAGGGAAACAACCCTCGTTTATGAAGATTCCGCATATGATGCGAAAAAGTACTCAGCTTAAATTGTCAACGTCAAAAAATCATGAATTCCCATTCAGGAGGCACTGAAAATGAAACTCAAATCGCAAAATGAAAGCAAACTCAAAGAAGACACAAAACAGAAGCATCATAACCATTTTGGGGGCTACCTACCCGCATATATTCGTAAATATTATATCACAAGGGGATGATGATGTGTTGCTTCGAAAAGCGAATGTAGGTACATATACTCGAGTACATTTGTAGCCTTAAAACGTGTGTTATATTGAATAACGTAGTACCGAACCAACATATGCATATGTACAGTTTTTTATGCAAGAGAATTCCAAAATTTAATGCAAGTCAGCCAATGTACTCCACTAACGGTGTCGTGTCGTTGCCACCGCCACGCGACTGCCGCCGTTGGGAAAAACTAATAACGCGTCATCGCTTGGAGCATTTCGGCAGCGACAACGGCAACGGCAGCGGCGGCGGCGGTGGCATCATCCATTCGTCATAATCCAAATTCAGCTCCTCATCCTCTCATGAAGCTCATCATGCAATATTACCCACCTTCGCACTCTTAACCAAAATACAAATATTTGCACAAAGAAGAGACCGTAAAATTAGCGAGGCATAAAATAAGACGAAACTCTGTGTAATCCTCTTTAAGGAAAATAATATTCCCTGTAGTAATTTAAAGGGCTGAGAGAGAAATAAGATTTTTTGAAGAATTTTATACGCCAGGCATGGTTGCCAAGAGTAATGGAATTTGATGATTTATCGATTGATTTGAAAGCAATTTTGACATTCTTCTTAATCGAACTACTAATACTTCAGTACTTTTAAATTTGAAATACCTTAAGTACCAGTGTTTTTCAATAACCATGAGGGAACGCCAAATCGAATGTTATGAAAATTTGTTGATTTCATCGCAGAAAGCAGTCTTTTATTTTATAATGGTGCTCAAAAAATAAATCTTTAGATGGCTTTAAAACTTGTTCTTTCACTAAATTTAAAAGTATGTACTTTGTATTGGGTACTATGGCTCTAAAAAAATTGATTAGTTGTACTTTGAGGTACTTGACATTGGACAATTGTTTATATTAAATAGAAAAGTAATTAAAATATTCGTCAAGTACTTGAAGTACTGCTTTGGCTGCTACTAGTACCACTAAGTCCTTAATTCTTGGTTGTAGTAACCTTATTGTATTTTTAAAAGAGGTTTTGACAACTTACACAATTTCTTGAGTCAGCGTGATTTTGCTTGGGTGTAAGCTAAGATCCATTTGCTACGCTTAAACCAGAATAGTAGCGATATTTTCGACACATCAACCATTGTCTCACTGACGCAGCAACATCACACAACGATTATGTAGACTCAAATTTTTGCACAAAAGTTGTCAAGCCCCTCTTAGAAAAGCCGTTATTGATATTTGAATAAAGAAGCTCATCTAGTGTATTTTTTTTATCATAGCTTATGTCTACTTTTGCCGAGAGTGTGAGATTTTAAGCACCAACATCAACTCCCTACATCAGCTCCCTTTCGATCTCAACAGCTCAACATTTCACGCAAACAAAGGCGCACAACCATCTGCTTCTTTATCGCTTCTTTGTTTGAGCCTTAGACTAGCTTGAATTTGACAACGATTTCGGGCGAAAAATCATTGTTTGTGACAAGAAGAATCCGTGGCGCCTACGTTAACAAAACAAATTACCACATCTAGGGCACCAAAATCTGAACATTACTTTTGAGAAGCCAATGCGTCATTGTGGCAACATCATTGGACTATTTTATTCAAAATCGAGGCAGGGAACAACGATAGGCATTATTGACACATGTGCACAGACTTTTGGTTACCTAAATATGAAAATATAGTTTTAGACGACCTCTGATACAGGATGGCGCAGAAGATCTTAATAACCAAAATCATGTATCACTTATCTTGGAAATGCCAATTGGTAGTCTCAAAGTTGCGATTTGACACATTTGGACTTTTTTATGCGAACCGTAAAAAAAAAGTCAATCTTTAAAAGAAACTTATATTTGTCTTACCTTCACAACGAATATAATGTTGTGTTTTACGGTTTCTTGTTTGTTGACAAAGAAAGACATACAATGTCACAGAGAAAATATTTAGATAATCTAAGTTTAGTTAGGGAGTCGTACTTTTTTTTTAAATCAATTGTTCGTCAGTATTTTGTTCAGCTATTAACTGTCAAACTAAATTTAGCTTAAAACTATCAAAAACTATAAAATCAGCTGTAAGTAAAAGTGATTCTTTTACTTCTGATTTACCATAGAAGGTAAATTATAGACGATTTATTGTAAGCACCTTATAAAAGGTTCAAGAGCAACACATTAAAAGGCTCAAACCCTAACAAGAAAAAAGGATACAAATTAAAACGTTGCCATTTAAAATTATATCCCATTCTACTAAAATGCTCCCAAATGAGCTTCTTTCGAATAATAATACATTCTTTTTTTAGTTATACACTTCAACCCTCATAAATATTGTCAAAGGTCTTGACCATTAACACCACAGGTAGACATTTTTCAATTATTTTCATTGAGTTTTACAAAACAAAGAGCGGGCTCTAAATTGTTGTCGTTTTTCTCTTTTATAATTAATCGTTAATATTTTCATTATTATTTTATAACATTTTAATTAAATACCTACTTGGCAATCATAACAAGTAAGACCCAAAAAACAACAAAAAGTTCCTGCAATGCTATTTTATAATTTACTACGCTCTTCGCACAGGATGATTAAAGCTTTCCCCTGGTGTTGACCCAAAATGACGAATATCTGTCTTTTGCACTTCCTCATAATGGTCTTGCATGGCATGGCATGGCCTGGCCAACAACAGCAACAAATTATATACAAATATGTACTAATTTTTTTAAATAGAATCCAGCTCGATTCTATAAATAAATCATTTGTCCCATATTTTATTCTTGATGCGGTAAGGAACACGAGAACCCGGTTTTATGTGATATACTGAAGATAATGCCTGAGGTGCGATGAGGGAGGACACTCTCGGTAGATGGGGTTTTTTGTGGTTGATTATATATTGACTTTAATGAACATCATCGTCCGTCCAAAAGCAATAGAGAAAGTTGACTTGTCTGTAAAGCAAAACGCGCGATTCAGCATCATCAACATCATATTCATCATCATCGTCGTCAACATCGTCAACATCGTCATCATCGCTCATCACATGCCCCAATTATTTTCAACCCTATTTTTATATAGGTATATATTTTTTTAATTTTGTATTATTTTTAATTTTATCCTTCTTAGTCTGGGAGGGGATTTTGTTGTTTTATGGTTCTGATGGTTTGAATGTGCTCTTTTGAAGAGGGGATGGATGAACTGATTATTTTTTGTTTGCACCTTTAGGAGGATACCATACCTAACTACCCAAGCCCCATATATCATCACATATGTACTTCTGTGCAGACGAAGGCAGATGATAAAAATTAATTCATCATTATGGCTGTATGGTCGTTTAACTTTACTCGAGGCGCCCGCCGTCTATGTAATTTCATTAATGTAATTAGCTTATTCCACGTGGGTTAGAAGGGTACCGTATTGCTTGGTAACGCAAATGGATAAGGATACACATATATTGTAGTACGTTAATAGAATAGGTCTTAGCTGTTTGTTTCAAGGAAAAATTAATCATTTAAATGTCATGTTAATAAAAAGAAGAATAATTATACCATTTTGGTGTAATTTGTCGTACTTTTTTCGGTCTATAGAGCTTGCTGTAAAAAACAAGACTTTTCACTTGAGAGAGAAGAACCACTAAAACACAAAATTGGGTACAAATTTGTCTTTGGCTTGATTCCATTTGACAAAAAGCCATGAGATAGCATTTTACATTGAACCTAAAAAATTGATTTTCTAAAAGATGCTGCGGCAGGATTTACAATAACAACATTTTTATCCTTCCAAGGTTTCAATGCCTTAAATTCAAATCTGTTCTTGAAAACAGTCAACCAATTTCAATGAAATTTTAATAAAGTCTTTTTCTTAATTTTTAAATTTTATTTAAAATAGCTTAATTTGAGCAGCTGTTATAGAAATATGTCATTTATGAATTTGGAACCATTCACACTTCAAAAACGCTTCACTACGGAACGTGTCAAAAAATTTGCAGTAAAAATTCGAAAAACTAATGCCATTTTTCAGAAATACGCCATTTATGAATTTGGAACTATTCACACTTTAATAACGCTTCACTACAAAACCTTTTAAAAAATTTGCAGTAAAAATTCGGAAAACTAAATTACTTTAGGGTCGCTGTAAAGCACTCTCTTTTGACAAGGCAATTGTAAAATTGGTGGAAAAATTTAAGCTTTTGGGACAGATAAATGATGTTAAGACGATGTGGGCGTCTTCGCTCAAGAAGACCTGACAATATTGAGACATACCCAGGTTTAACGTTTCTTCGTTGATCTTTGGAATTAGGCATTTCACAAAACATATGACACCGTATTTCGTATAAACACTTAAGCTTTTTATTGTTCTGTTAACACAATAACTCAAGAGGTCTACCACTAATAACTTCGTATCTCCGTTTCGATGGCTGATTGGGTTCTTTTAATTCATCAAAATGATCCGAATTTTCATCGAAAGATCATCTTTAGTAAGGTAAAGGCACACTTTCAACTCAGAGGCAACGTTACTAAGCAGAATTGGAGCATTTTGTTGAAGCTTGACTATCTACAACATATCATGGACTGCTACTGTTCTTGGGGCTGGTGGCGGTGTGATTGGTACTTACTTATTCGAAAATGGGCTGATGCAACTGTTACGGTAAGGAGCTACCCCGCTATGAAATTGAAAGACAATTATTTTCAACAAGACAGTAGCATAACAAGCATTGAAACAATCGAAAATTTGCAAGAGAAGCCGTATTATTTTCAAAGAGCTTCTTTAGAGCTAGGTAAATTATAAGACATATGTCAAAGCTGGAAAACAATTTTCAGGCTTTACTAATTATTATTAACGGGTTATCTATTTTGTTTTGCGGTTTCAAAAGTGTATGGTTGGAATTTGACATCTGTCAAACTAAGTTGTTAAGCCAATTTTTGTCAGTTGAAAGTCTGACATTTACGAAAATGGATCGCTTAACTATCGTCAAACGCATACAAATTGTTAAAACCTGCTACAAAAATGGTAATTCTGCCAAAGCCACATGTCGTAGTTTAGGAGGACATTATTGTTTACATTATTGTCCAACTACTCAAGCAATTGGCAGAATTGTGAAGAAATTTGAAAAGACTAGATTGGTTACAAATATGGTTAGGCCTGTGCATAATCGTTTCGCTCGTACCACTGAAAATATCGCTGCTGTAAGTGAAAGTGTTGCCAAAGACCCCAATGTGTTGATTACTCGTCGTAACCATTCACAACGTCGTAGATACGTCATATATTCAAGTAATTGAAGAGCGCCATTACATCCACAAAAAGTCATTGTTTGGTGCGCTTTTTGATCCGGAGGTGTGATTGGACCATACTTCTTCGAAAACGACGATGGAACAACTCTCACCCTCAATTCGGAGCGTTATGGTCATATGATTAACAACTTTTTTTTGCCTGCTATTGAAGAATACGACTTGGAGAATATGTGGTTTCAACAACACGGTGCCACATGCCACACATGTGTAATTTCTCGTCATGGCAATATCAACTGGCCACCAAGATCATGCGATTTGACATCGCTGGACTTTTTTTGTGGGGCTACGCAAAAGACCGTGTTTATCCCGATAAACCTTTAACCTTTGAGAACTTGAAAACCAACATTCGTCAAGTTATGGCTGAGATACCCCCCAATATGTGTCAAAAAATGGTCGAAAATTATCTCAAAAGAATCGATGCTTTAAACAATTCGCGTAACGGTCATTTAAATGATGTAGTTTTTCAGACATAATGTCAATGTTCAAACTTTATAATAAAAAAGAAATATTATTTACGTTTGCTTTTGAAACCGTAAGATCGATAACCCTGTACCAAAAAGAAATTATAGAAAAATTCGAATTGACCATCAAAATGTTCATGAAAAGGGTATGATGCTGCAACCGTAGCAGTTACGATCATTTGGCTGATATCAGTTACTTAAAGTAATATTATTTTTTACTCTTTACAATAAAATAAATATCCATTGATTTCTTTTAAAAAAATATTCATTTTTATTAAATATTAAAAAGAAACCTCTTATTGGAATATCCTGAACTTAAGCAGTATTTCTAGTACTTTTTAACTCATTGAGAAGTTTTCATTTTCATTTAAACTTCAATTTTTAAACACAGGAAATTTGTATTGTATTTGGTCAGTAATATTTACTAAGTCCTTGAAAAAGGCAGTTTAGCCCCGCTTATCTTTTTTTTTATAATAAGCGCACACTCAAGGGGATGATACTACGCTTATTATGTAAAGTAACAGTGTGAGAACTAGGAAGAGGAGAGAGGGTTTGAAAGGAGATGTCGGTGCACATTGGTTTTAAATTCCTGAGTATTGTAATGGCTGGGAAAGACAGAGTGTGGTAAGGCATTCCACATTCGCAAAGTACGGCTAAAGAACTAATCTCTGTACTTGACAGTACGATCGAAGTTGGGCTCGAGGGTATATTGATTTCTAGAAGCGCGGGTATTACGGTTGAACTGTTTAAGTGGAGGAATGCAGCTGGCTATTTTTCTAGAGGATAAACCGTTTAAATTACGGTAAAAGAGGGTGAGACAAGAAACTTTCGACGATGTTCAAGTGACGTAAATGATCCTATGATGGTATTAGTTAGTTAATTAGTATTAAGTTACTGGAGCACCAGCCCAGGGATGGGAGTTATACTTAAGCTTTTGACGTATGTAATGTATATAAGTCTTGTAGATAACAGCTAGATCAGAAGGGGTGAAACATTTCTTGCATCGCCTAAGGAAACCCAAACAATTTGCGGAATTTTTGGCAACATCGCGTATGTGATCGTTTCGCAAAAGGTGTTTGGTGACACACATACCGAGAATATCGAGATGTTCAGTCTCCTCGATGCAAGTGCCATCCATGGATAATGGCAAGAGGGTATATCTCGCTTTAACGATACAAGACAGCATTGGGTTTTCGAAGCATTAATTTCCATTAATAAAAATGAGAAAGAGTGTTGGAGATAGAACAGAGCCTTGGGGCACATCAGCATTTTTTTTTTTGTGGTTTTCAGACTTGAATCCATCCAATACTTCTTGCATTTAACGATTCGAAAGGTAATTACTAATCCAATAAAGGAGGGAGTCATGAAAACCGAAAGCATGCATTTTCGATAAGAGAGCCTGACCCTATCAAATGCTTTTGAAATATCAAGTACAATACTTTCTCCAAAACGATGTAAAAATGTGTTCCACTGTTCGGTGAGATTAACCATGAGATCACCAGTGGACCCATTGCTGCTGAAATACTTCTTTCAATTCCGAGTAGTGTTCTATAGAACACTACCCGCCCCCTAAGTGAAATGAGATGATTCCTTAATACATTTCAGTAAACGAGCAGAGCCTTGCAAACGTGAGTGCAGTAGCCAAATGCGATTCCAGGGCAATTGTAAAATTTCAAAAAAAAAAAAAAAAAATATAAATAATTTGCATTACGAAAAAGAGCTATAAAATCCTCGTTGGAATATTTAAAATTATGATAAGCGTTCTCTTAAACAGTAGGTACATTTCATCAAGTATGCTTAAACTTAGGAATTTAAAAAAATGAAAATGAATACACAAAACTTTAAAGTATTTTAAAATATTCACTCTTTACTTACCGATTTGGGTTAGCAAGATATGCAAAGAAAAGCCTGAAATAAAAAGAAAATAAATAAATGTTAATCGAATTATACGTGCATTTCGAATGTCATTATTTATAGTGGCATAAAAATAAATTTAAAAAAAAGTTTGTTTGTAAAGTATTTTTTTTCTTGTAAATAACTCAAAATCCCCACCTTCTCATCCTTTTAACATCAACCATCAATAATCTTAAAATACACATATTTGAACAGTATAAGTGAGGATAGAGAGTAAAATAAAATACCTTAAAGGAATCAAAAAGGACTGCATGCCAAGGCGCAAAGACTCAGCCAGAATTATTACCCGTGATTTTAAGGAGTTTTGCTTTCTTCCTTTTAGTTTGCTATAAATATATCCTTGGTATATGTTTAATATACATATATGAATATCTGTATACCAATCGATGCAATGTTGGTTTTATTTATGAAGAACATATTGAAGTTCAGCAGACTTCAGACAGAATAAAACCAAAGCATAAAGGACCAAAATAAAAGGAGCAATGAGAAGAAAAAAAAGTATAAATTTATCAGACAGAGGAAAACTTTTTCTCATTTTTCCCTCCGCTTTTCAAAAGAGATGAAAGTGAATGACAAAGAAATGGGCACTTCGTAACTTCAAATGGTATTGAAAATTTCAATAGAAAATCGATACACAAGGACTGAGGATGTATACAGAGTACAGTGTACACTCTACGTCACTTGATTGAGGTTGTAAGAAATTATTAAACCAACAAATTGATTTTGTTTAGAAGTTTAAACTTAAATTAATTTTACAAGTTACAAGACGGGTTCTGAATTTTTTTTAGGACATACGATTAAAGTCTCGTAAATTATTCTACATAGTTTCATTCACATTCCATTTAAGTTTAAGCAAATCAACTTTTACAAAGAACTGAATTTTGCCTTATCAATTCCTTAATTAAGACCTGTTTTTTCGACTGGAAGGACTTTTATCATTTTTATTTATTTCAAATATGTTTATGCAATTTTATCTTAAAATTCCATCTATCCCAATCCGATAAGACGGAATGTTTATTTAAGATAGAGAAAAGGAATAAAGGAAAGGAATATCCATACAAATACATCAAACGGAAGGTAAAGACACACAAAATGGAGATATTTTAACAGAAAGGTCTGTGATGGCATCTTGACAAGCTTTATTATGACATCCTGAATACTGAATGCTGCTATATACACACATACATAGCAACAAATAAAAAGGAAGAAATACAAAAAGAAAAGAAATCAAAAAGAAAAATGTCTATGTTAGAAAAAGTTTGGTTGGTCTTTTATTCAGATATTTTGTTTTGAAATGCATAAATGACAAGTAATGAATAAATTTAAATTCACTCAAAGAAGTAAATAATCAGGAAATAAACATTCCAACTTAAATGTTTTCAATAAAAAAAAATCAAAATAGGAAAATTATATAATCTGTTTTATTTGTTGTTTGTTTCTGATTTAAAAAAGTATTTATTTATGCAGGAATAAGGATTTGAAATTAACCGAGTGTTTAAAATATTCAGCTAAATAATTTGACAGACATTTCGCTGTTATTAAAAAGATAACCCAAAAATTATGAAATTATCAGAACTTGAAGAAAAAAGTATTTTTAAAATGAATTTTATTTAAATGTAGGACTTTAGGACCCTTTCGTGGGTTAAAAATAACAAAGTTTTAATAATAAATTGAAGTAAATCTTTGATTTGTGGAGTTGTAACACTTAAATAAATAGAATAATGAAAAACTTCGATGTTATGTGTGTTTTATTGCAAAATTATTTGTTTATTAACATTAGACATGAAAAAGCAAATTTTGGTAATAATTATAGAAATAATTTTGTTAATGTTTTACAAAACTTTTCAGGTTGGTATTACAAAGTGGTAATGTATAAATATAAAATAAAATAAGCTCGCTTTGAAGAAATTTGAGTCTTAAAACTAGTAGTTTTTTTTTTGTTTTTAAAATATGTATTTGAAACGAGCAATTTTGTTTGAAAGCGGTTTAAGTCAATTTTGTATACTTTGAAATATTTTAGAGTTTTCGTTTTTAATGCTGTCAATAACATGGCTGGACTCTCTTATGGAAAAATAACAAGGCCGTTAGTTATTCATTAACACTGGAGTGCACGCGTCTACTACTCGCTACATACGCCATACATTATTTTTTCAAAGGCCGAAAATCTTACATATATTGTAATATTTTTATTGTTATGTTATTAAAGTGGTAGTTGCCAAATTTACAATATGGTGCTTTAAAAAAAAATACTTTAATGAGTTTGAGGCTTTATTATTTTATTGGCAATTATAATTTTTTTCTAAAAAAATTAAAGAAAGTAAAAAAAAAACGATGAATGTTATTTCAAATTTACAGTAAGGTGCAAAATTGTCTCAAGTCAATGGTATTTTATTTCGATACGTACCATTATTTTTGTTTTTGTATATTAAGGATTTCAATTGTTGTAATTACTTACGTCATGAATGGTACAATAACAAAAATCAGAAAAATAACCGTTATCTTTGAAATCCGCGAAAAAAAGACAGCATTACATTGGGACAGTTATGCAACAATCATGCTTAGAACGCCATTTCAGTGTAGTACTTGGCCAAAACTGGTTGTTTCTCTATAAAATTTAGTTTTTATTTTATAAGTGTGGTCTAAAATTCAGTTATCAATTGTTTTATTCAATAAAATTTAATTTAACTGAGAAAATGAAACCATTTACAAAATCTTTAAATGAAAGCATATTAAATAAGTTAAAGGAAGGAGATTCCGTTAGAAAAATTGGGCAAACGTTGAAAGTAAGCAAAAGCGCTGTGCAGAGAATAAGAAAAAAGTTTAAAGGAGAACTGAAAAAGAATGTTGGAGGAAGACCAAGGGTACTAAACGCTACCGATACTCGACATATTGTCAGATATCTTGCTACAGGAGAAGCATCTTCGGCTTCAAAAGCAGCAGCCCTAGTTCGCAGAGATACTGGCAAAAAAGTAAGCAAGTGGACAGTGCAACGAGCCCTACATTCGGTCGGCTTCAGAGCCTTAGAGAAAAAAAAGAAACCTTTGCTTTCAAAAAAAAAATATAAAAGCTCGACTTGAGTTCGTAAAAAGGTATGCGTCCTGGACAGATGATGATTGGAGTCGTGTCATATGGTCAGACGAAACAAAAATTAACAGATACTGTACAGATGGAAGACAATGGAATTGGAAGAGAGAAGGTGAGAATATAAATGTCAAAGATTATATACAAACTGTTAAGCATGGGGGGGGGGCAATGTCAAAATGTGGGGCTGTATGACTGTTTATGGAATAGGTTCTTTTCGGAAAATTGATGGCATCATGAAGAATGAAATGTATCTTGACATTTTAAAAAATAATTTAACTAAAACTATAGAAAATATGCCGGTACCTGAAAACGAAATAATTTTCCAACATGACAACGTCCCCAAACACACTGCGAAAATGTTTAAGGAATGGTTAGAAAATCAAGACTTTCAGGTACTGGAATGGCCGGCACAAAGCCCAGACTTAAATCCGATAGAAAATTTGTGGTCACACTTAAAAAAGTCTTTTTTATGAATGAAATTATGAATCACCACCTTGATTTAAAATATGCAACGAAAGTGTAACTTTTTTTTTTCATTATTGTGTTTAATTTTGTATCTAATATATAAAAAATAAAATAAAATTATTAAAGAGCAATTTTGGGTTTATATTTTTACTAGCTTTTTACCCGCGGCTTCGCCCGCAGTGGAGAAATTAAATAAGTATGAGAGATAAAGGGTAAGGGTATAATAATAGAAATGAGTCAATATAATAACTAAATTTTATTGCTTGGCTGAGATCAACAATTTTTAAAAATTATTACAGACAATGAAGTTTCAACACCTTAATATATGCTTATTGAAATGCAACAACAAATGTTAAAATATATTTCACCGTAACAAAAATAAATAATTCTGAATTCAGGGTTGAAACTTCATTACTATGATGCTAGATGATGCCAGATGGCGTTGAAGTAGCTAAATTTGACGATATTTTGACAAACAATTTTCTTATTTTTCGTAAAAATTTTTTTTTTAATAAAAAGTATCCTATGTTACTTCTAATACCTTCAAGAGTGTATGTGCAAAGTTTCATGATGATCGGTTAAGTAGTTTTTGCGTGAAAGCGTAACAAACAAACTTACATTCGCATTTATAATATTATATATATATATAATATATATATATATATATATATATATATATATATATATATATATATATATATAATAAATATATAAATATAAAATATAAAAATATAAAAAAAAAAAATTAACTAAAGTATTGAAATTTGAATTTCTTTCACAATTGGGACAGTTTTGAACCTTAGCGTATGTTGTTTTAAAGTTATCACAGCCGTTTTAAAGGAGGGATATATTGTGATAGGTTTGATTAAATTAACTACTCACTTCTTTAGTCTAGGATTTTCTTTCTTCATCACAGTAAATTTAATTGTCCAAACGAGTGTATTTCCACTTTTAGGACGAAATTGACGTATTTAGAATTAGATAGAATTTTTTGATTATATATTAAATAATTTGTAGATATTCGTAAAGCGTAAAGCGATGTTTTATGCAATGGAAGAGTTTGATTTATATTTTGTAAATATTGAAACATCATAGTTTCTAGTGAATCTCAAAAGGAAATATGTATGTTGTCCAGCCAAAATAGACCGTTTTAAAATTTTAGAAAAATTGTTCCCATCTTTCTACGACAAATTCACCACAATTAGTTGCATACTTAGTTTTTTATTTTAAGTTTGTTTTGCCCGTTTTTGACGGGTGGTAGTGCTAACTTGACTGTCAAGTCAAAACCAAGCGCAAAACACTTTTTTCTTTTACGCCAAACTACGACAATAAATCCAATTATTAGTTTCCTAAAATTTTATAGTGATAAATCTTACTTGACGAACATCATAAAATTCATCAAACGTCGGAATAATTTACATATCAATGAAATGGACATTATTAGTAACGAATGACAAAATGCCCCCAAAAATCCCAATTATACATCGAAAATATTTGTTTAGAGGCTAATTTGAATTGAAATGTAAAAGCTAGACTGTATATCATAAGACGTACAACACAAGAAAAGTAAGTAACTTTTTTTTCTACGAGCAGTTACAGCGGTTTCAAAAAACCTTACTGCTTTGTATCTAAACTACTCGTACATATTCTTCTTTTAACCTTTTTTTAGCTCATTTAAAATTACAATTTTACACATACAATAAAATTTAGTATAAATAAATTAATTTTAGAAATGTAAGCTCAGTTTTGCATTTTTATGTTACATTTAGTGTTCAAAAGTTACAGCCTTTGTTCACATGGGACTTTTTTCGCTTATTAATAACGATGTCCTAAGTGTCTAATGTCTATACCAATTACCATAGTAAAATGTCTTTTTTGAGTAGAAAATAATACTTTGCCAAATCTGTGTCAGCGTTGGGCTCTTTAGCTTGAAAACAGTGCAAGAGCACTGACACTCACGAAGTCAATTTTATTTTCAAATACTTACTGAAATTGATTTAAATGAGAAAATTGAATACACGAGTACGATAACTTTGACACCAAGAAAATAACAGTTTTTAGTAGAGGGGCTTGATACAAGCAATTTTTACTATTACAGGGGGGTCTTATCTCTATCTAAAAATTGGTTTAAAATCAAAACAAATTTAAAAACAACAACAGTAATAAATTAAACCTTTTTCAAAAGCCCTAATTCTACACTTTATAATAAGTTTTAAATAAAGTTATTTTACTAGTTTTTGAAATAGATTTTGAAATAATTGACTTCAAAGTTAAAATTTATAAAAAAAAAGTTAAAAAAAATCACTTCGAGTACTATTTTTCTCATGATTATGGATATCGATAAAAACAATATTGACGTAATTGCTTTAATTATTTTTTAAGTTAACATTCAAAACTACTTCTTTTGTATGTCTTCTAGTTTTTGAGATCATTGAAAAATAGTAAAACTATACTTGTTCTTTAAACCCAAAAGTTTCTTAAATTTTAAAAGAAACATTGCTCTTTTAAAATTTGCACCAACACCAAAGCTTAAGGAGGTTGCAGTGGGGCAACATGCCCCCCTTAGGCGTCTAAATGTTTGCATTGAAAATTTCATATAATATGTGGATGTTACTGGGAACATCAATAACATAAGTTTTCTTACTTAATCAAAGTGATTTCAAAACGAAAAAAGAGGTTGGGATGCGACCCACACTGATAACTTTCCATCCCGTCTGTCGATTTGTCTTGCTTAAAAGTTTGTCTATATGTATCAATTTTTACCAAATTTGCGTACTATTTTTTGTAGATTTTATTTTCGTATGGACTGTTGAATTTTTATAAAAAAAATTAATGAATATCGAAAACAATATTTTCTGTGAAATAAAATAAGTTTGAAGCCAATATTTGTAATTTTGGAAAAGCTATTTTAGTCGAAAGTAAATTTTTACAAGTTTTAGTATTGTTTTTTTTTTTAGGTTTTTATTTTTTGTAAAAAAAACTGTCAATTCGATTTTTCTCAAAATTTGATGGAATGTTGAAAACAATATTTCTTAAAAGATAAAATTAGTCTAAAGTCAATGTCTCAAATTTTTGAAAAGATATTTACGTCGAAATACAATTTTTACCAAATTTTATAAATTTTGTTTAGGTTTTTATTTTTTGTAAAAAAAACTGTCAATTCGATTTTTCTCAAAATTTTTCCTATTGTTGAAAACAATATTTCTTATAAGTTAAAATTAGTTAGAAGCCATTATCTTAGATTTTTGGAAAGATATTTGAGTCGAAAATCAATTTTTACCAATTTTTGTTAAATTTTTTTTCGGTTTTTAATTTTTTGTAAAAAAAAACTTTCAATTCGATTTTTCTCAAAATTTTATAGAATGTTGAAAACTATATTTCTTAAAAGATAAAATTAGTTTGAAGTCAATGTCTCAAATTTTTGAAAAGATATTTACGTCGAAATATAATTTTTACCAACTTTTATAAATTTTTTTTTAGGTTTTTATTTTTTGTAAAAAACTGTCAATTCGATTTTTCTCAAAATTTTTTAGAATGTTGAAAACAATATTTCTTATAAGTGAAAATTAGTTGCAAGCCATAATCTCAGATTTTTGAAAAGATATTTGAGTCGAAATTCAATTTTTACCAATTTTTGTTAATTTTTTTTCGGTTTTAATTTTTTGTAAGAAAACTGTCAATTCGTTTTTTTTTAAATTTTACTGAATGTTGACAACAATATTTTTTGAAAGATAAAAGTAGTTTAAAGCGAATATCTCAAAGTTTTGAAAAGATATTTGAGTCGAAAATCAATTTTTACCAACTTTTATTAATTTTTTTTTGGTTTTTATTTTTTGTAAAAAAAAACTGTCAATTCGATTTTTCTCAAAATTTTATAGAATGTTGAAAACTATATTTCTTAAAAGATAAAATTAGTTTGAAGTCAATGTCTCAAATTTTTGAAAAGATATTTACGTCGAAATATAATTTTTACCAACTTTTATAAATTTTTTTTTAGGTTTTTATTTTTTGTAAAAAACTGTCAATTCGATTTTTCTCAAAATTTTTTAGAATGTTGAAAACAATATTTCTTATAAGTGAAAATTAGTTGCAAGCCATAATCTCAGATTTTTGAAAAGATATTTGAGTCGAAAATCAATTTTTACCAATTTTTGTTAATTTTTTTTCGGTTTTAATTTTTTGTAAGAAAACTGTCAATTCGTTTTTTTTTAAATTTTACTGAATGTTGACAACAATATTTTTTGAAAGATAAAAGAAGTTTAAAGCCAATATCTCAAAGTTTTGAAAAGATATTTGAGTCGAAACTCAATTTTTACCAACTTTGTTTTTTTTAGGTTTTTATTTTTTATAAAAAAAACTGTCAATTAGATTTTTCTCCAAATTTTATCAGATGTCAAAAACATTATTCTTCGTTGCACAAAATTGTTTTGCAGATGAAATCATATTTTAGTTGTAAAATTTTCGAGGTTCCAAATTTTTTTTCAGTTTTTTTGATTTATAAAAAAAACGTTAATTAAATTTTTTTCCAAAAATATGCTTCTTTTTTATCACGTTACAATATATAATATAAAATTGAATTCAAGTCTCTAGCGTCATTGGTTCATGAGATATTTATAATTAACCAAAATGTTCACCTTTTTTTTAAACTGCTATGGTAAAAAAAACACCCACGCAATTTTCTTGAGAGCCCTTTTTGCATCTTTCTGCCTTATTATCTGTATAAAAAAAAATTTATTTGAAGTCGATATCTCTTCTGGTTCTTGAGCTATGGACGACGAAAAAAACGTCGCGAACGTACGGACGTACGAACGTACATACATACGTACACACGCACGCACAGACATCTTTCTAAAAATCTTTTATTTCGACTCTAGGGACCTTGAAACGTCGAGAAATGTCAAAATTTTCAATTTGACAAATCGGACCCATTACAATAACTTCCTATGGGAAGTTAAAAAATAAAAAAAATTTCAAAACTTTGCAATTCCTACCTTTAATTAATGAATTATTCTCATATTTTTGTTAAATACTTTATTTTCATGGATTTTTGTATTTCAAAAAATTTAAATATCATGTCCTGAAATCTCCACGCAATTCATCACCCTCTTTTTCGTATTCCCCCATTTTGACTGCAAGTACCTACATACATATATTAGCACTTTGTCTCAAGTATCATAGCATAATTAACACACCAAACTCAAACAAACACTTCATTCAAAAACACGTGTGTAATTAACAAAACAAAAAAAAAAACACAAAATATTAAACAAAAAAAGGAAAAACTTTTCAAATTGTGTGTAAAATGGTTTTTGGTGGGGGGGCTGAACGAGTGGTGAGGCTTGGTGAGGTGAAAGAAAAGTGGAATTTATTTCTTTTTTCAAACAAAAAAAAGTCAAATAACTTTGGTAGACTCACTTAATCAAAAAGTTTAGAACCCGCATATCCGAGTGACATCAAGAGTTTTTCTCTCGTTTATGCTTCGTCACTCAATTATAGTATTTTATTTTATTTTATTTTATTTTATTTTATTTTATTTTATTTTTCGGTATACCTAGCAAAATAAAAATAATACTCCTCCAATCCAATTTTCTGATTTCTTCAGTTAGAAATTTTTTTCTTTTTAGTTTGAAAAATTTCTAAAAATAAATCTTTTCGCTCGCCTTGCTTGGATATATCCTTTTTGGGGAAACTTCAGCTTTTTGACAAAGGTTGACATTGAAGAGAGTGATTTGGTGAATGTTTCGACTTTCGAGTGTGTCAAATGTAAGTAGTACCTTACCTACCTGCCTTCACGTAGCTTTACTTTTATCTCAGGTGAATTATAGGTGTGTTTCATGTGATGAATAAACAACAATAAAACAGACAGAAGACTATCCTGATGCTGCTGCTCTTGCTGCTGGATAATGTTAAACAATGTTTTCCAAAAATAACTCAACGTTTCAATAAAAGTGAAAGTCATTTCGGTCACTCTTTCGCAAAAGAAAAACAAATAGAACAGAAAAACACACAAGATTGTTTTCATTTAAGTAATCCAAGGTAAGTGGATAAAAGTACATATCTGGAACGTGGGGATGTGAGAGAAATTGAATAAGAAGAAAAACTATACAAAAGAAAATCCATATAATTCTATGGGACCAGGAGAGTAGTGGGGGGGGGATGTTAGTACATGCATACATACGTATATGAACAAAAAGAATACAAAATGTTTTTCATATTCTCGTCTATCCTCGTATAGTTACACAAAAAGAGGGTGCAAAGGAATTGCAATTAGGAAACAAAAAAGATTGAAGATGTCTGCCTGATAAGAATGGGCAACTCTAAATATGTATGTAATGTACATTGTACATTGTACATATACATACGAAAGTATAAGAACATAATTATCTGCACAACTTTTTGTAAGAATAAAAATAGCTGTATTTGTTGCAAAATGGTTTGAGTTGGGACTTGGGACGGAGAGACGATGATTTTAACGACCTTCTGGGGATTGAGAGGAGACATCAGTTTCGTTTTGGTATCCAATAGAGACGAGATAGAGTACATAATACCTATTCATATTGTCCTCAGAGACACTTTTTCTCTTAATAACGATTTAACAAGAAACAATTATTTACCAACAAGAGTGGAAAAGTGGAGGGGGAAATAGAAATTAAATATCAAATTCAATTCCCAGGGCTTTGTTTTATGTTACATGCGTAAGTGTTTCTTTGTAAAGACATTTTTTTGACAGAGGATGAAAATTTTAGGTATGTAAACACTTACGTGTTTTTTTCAAAATACTTGATTTGTTGTTAAGAAAACTAATAAAAGTTCTAGGTGAAATAATATCAAAACCATGTTACTAAGTAATAATTACTAATTACAGAAATAAACAAAGCCGCTTTTTTAACTTCTCTAAATTAAAAACCAATAAACTCGAGCACTCAAAATGTATAATATTTCAATACTATAGTATGGGGGGGGGGGGGTTCCAGAGATATATCACTTTAAAATGCGCAAAAACATTAACTGACTGACTAACACAGACACATCAACAAAATCATGAAGAACGTCTCAAAATGTTTGCTTAAAGATAGGAAAATTAGCTGTTTGATTTAGAGGAGTGATAAACGCCCACTTCGCATAATTGGTATTGACCAATGACTCCACCTTGAGAGCTTAAATGATTTTATGGGATCAATCTTCTTCTTTCGTATACGTATAGTAGCCAGAGTCATAAAAAACGTTAAAACACACAAATCCGCTTGACCTGATGAGATCACTGCTATTGTTTTGTAGATGTTCTTTAACACTGACATCTATCATCATCATCTATTCTCCAAGTCTCATTCCGAGTGGAAGGAAAACGGCATTTGCATTTTCCCCGAAAAAGTCGAATTCTACCCCCTCTGGAATTTTGTTCCCTCTTTCCAAGGACATGGAAAAGCTGATTAACTATCAGCTCAAGAAATATCTCGATAACCGGACGTTTCTTAAAAACCGGCAGTACGGCTTTCGTAGCAATAGTTCCACTTGTGATCTGATTGGTTTTGATGAATCTTTCTTTTGTTGCATTAGAAATTACATTTCCGAACGTTCACTTAAGTATTGGATGGGTTCAAGTCTGAGAAACACAATATAAATGCTGGTGTGCCGCAGGGCTCTGTTCTGTCTCCGACACTCTTTTTTATTTTTATCAATGATCTTCTGTCTGAAACTTATAATCTACTAACCTGCTTCGCTAACGACAGTACCCTCAGCTTTTCATATTCGTTTTTACATTCACAACCTTGCCCCTAGGATGTGAATCTTTAACGGCAATGTATGATAAGCTCATTTATTTCTGACCTAGACAGCATAGTTAAATGGGCAATCAAAAATTAATGCGTTGAAAACTCAATGCTGAATTCTTTCGTTAAAACATAATTTACCACCTTTGCCACTATCCATGAAAGGCACTTGAATGAAGGAGACTGAAAACCTCGAAATTCCAGGTATATGTATCTTCAACCACCTCTTGTGGAAAGATCACATAAGCGATGTTAGTAGTTGTAACTAGAGGGTTCTAGGCCACCGGTATCACCGGGGTTCTGATCTATGCTAAATGCCGGTATTATTTTGGGTTCTAGACCATGCTTAGCAAACCTTAGATACCGGTATTATTTTGGGTTCTAGACCATGCTTAGCAAACGTTAGAACGCAAAAACGTAAAATGCACGTTCACGTTAAAACGCCAAAACGTAAAATTCAGGTTCACGTCAAAACGCAAAAACGTAAAATTCACGTTAAAACGTAAAATTCACGTTCACGTTAAAACGCAAAAACGTAAAATTAACGTTTACGTTAAAACGCAAAAACGTAAAATTCACGTTAGTATTGCTTACATCAAACCCCCCTTTATAAGCTTTTATTTTTAAAGAATACAGCAGGTGGGCCACTGCCACAAGATCAGTTTTATATTTCATTTTCAAGTTTTATTCGATAATGACCGCAAGCTAGTGTATTTTTATTATTGGTACATGTAAATCTTTTGTCATCAGAACAACTTAAACTTAATTTGTTTATACATTCGGTGTATATAGTATGGTGTTTAGATCTAAAGTTCAACATTTTACTATAGAAGTTTTGTTTGTGTAGTAAACAGTCTCTGTAATTTTGTAAAGACATTTTTTTTTACAGCTGCTGATTTAACACCCTTAGAGCCCGTTCACACGATCCCGAATCGGCGGTTTTTCCGTATCGGCAATTTTACCGTATAAGCCAGTGGCAATATAATTTAAATGAGTATATTCAGACGATACGGTATTTAACCGTATACGGTAAGATCACCGATTAGGTCGATTTTGTCATTCGGTTTTGTCTCTGCAAATCGTTTTCGGTCGTACGGCAAAAAAACCGATTCGGTTTATAGTGGCAATGTATTTATATACAGTGCGTTCACACGATTCGGTATTTTGACCGAAAGTGCATCATTTTTCGTCTGGGCTATTGTGGAATAATGTATTGCTAGTATATAGTCGTTTTTGTGTTTTACACCGAGTACGGTGTACGGTTGAGTACGGTGTACGGTTAAATTACGGTTTTTAAACACTCCAACCGAAAGACACCGAATCGAGAAAATATCCGATACGGCGAAAATACCGAATCGTGTGAACGGGCTCTTAGCCTTTTTTATTAGTGCAGCATCTTCTATGTATATACTATACATTTTAGCTCTTAATCCTATAAATTCCTTCATTATTCTACCATTATTTTCATCCTTCATAAATCCTAACTTTTTCACATTGAGCTGGGCAATACCGTAGCGGTTTTGGGGTGGATAGTCTGAAGTATCAAATTTTTCTATTATATCATTTCTTATATCATTGTAAAAATCATCTGTTCTTATTTTATAAATAAATGAATCGGTATCCATGTAGGCCAGATGTAGGTTGTCAGTAGATTTAGGTTTCATGTAGATATGCATAATGAAAGTCGTACATTTTATACTTTGAAATCTCTAAAACACAAAACTTAAGTATATAGGCTTATTATATACACTGTGAATTCGTTTTAACTGAATAGCAGCCATGGTTTCCGAAAGTTCTAATATGCTATGAAAATTAGGTTTAGCTATAAGTGCGCGACTACCGAGATGGGTACCTTTGCTTTCTATTGAATCGACAATTCGAACATCTTTTCGTTTGTCTACATTTTCCATAGTTTTTCCGAATACAGTATTATTGCAAAGTTTACGCTGATCCTTTTCAAACTTTGTGGTGGCTTTTTTTCTTAGTTCATTGTTTAAATCAATATATTTTTTCAGCCATTGAGATTGTTTGAATTGCATCACTCTATATGAATTTTCTTAAGCACCAAACCATTATCAAGGCATTGAATTAATGTTTTGTAATGAATTATATAATTAACTTTATTATTCAAATCAGCAATTAATTTCTTATTGGATTTACCAGACAATGAAATGTTTGAAGGACAGAATGGAAGATCATTGTGATTATCATGTATTTCTAGGGGATACTCGAGATCCACTTCTAAAACATAACCAATGTTTGTATTTGAAATTAACCAGCCTTTAATCTCATCTAAATTAGTTGGAGGTTCAACCAATTTAAAGTCTGAATGTGGGAGGTAATCAGACATGGCCCAACCGTATAGGTTATTAGCATCCAAGTACATTAAATAATCAGATGGTTTACTTGAATCATAATCAACCATATATTTATTATTTGCTTTACAATGTCACAAGCTTCATTGTGTTAAACCTCCTCTTATACCCTTTGCGAAAAAGTTATACATGTTAATGTCTGTCAAAAGTTCAAGCTTAACACCTGTTTCTTTCAACATAGCATCCCACGAAAAACTTGCCAATGTATGAAAGTGACAAGGGTCTAGACCATAAATTGTTCTAGAATCAATTCTAAATTTTTCAAAAATGTCTGATAAAATTAAGACGTCTGTAATTAAATAGTGTTCAAGATATTCTCTTAAATTACTACATTTAAAATGTGACCAAACTTTCTCAGCATGATTATAATCATCTGAGTTACAATCCTCTTCAACCAAAGAATTTCTAAATGATTCTATTGGAGGAAGCTCCGTCTCACTTAATTTTTCTATAGAATCTAAATAATCATAGCATAAAACACCCTTACGAGTCATTAGTTGAATAGATTCATCATCTTTGAAAAATGTTGATAAATTTTAAAAATCTTTTTTTTTTCATCAAGAGTTTTTGCTATCTTATCTATACTTGAAGGTAAAAATCTAAATGAGTCTAAGAACCGTAATTATAGAAACTCGCTCTGCTCACTATTTACTAATAGTTTTGTTGATATGGATATATATTTCTCTTTGTTGAGAAGAATAATATTGATAAACCCTTTGATATTACCCAGCTCTTTTATAAATAAATGAGAATCATAACCGGTCAAATTATGGAAAAAAATTGGAATGAATTTAGGTATCTTATAGTTTAAGTTACAATTTGAATGCGCTACTCCCCTGAATTTACCAGTTAAGTGATCATGATCTCGTACCTTTAAGTCGCCCCATACTGCCTTCTTACAAATATGACATCTTGTTGCCTGCTGAAATTTGATTTCATCCTGGGGTGTCATGTTAATTTTGATCTTCTTACTCAAATGATGTCAATCAAGTTCGCAACAAAAACTCGTGCACAGTCTTCACCTAAAAAAAAGATTGTATATATAAAAAAAAGATTGTATATTATACCGCTCATAATTTTCATATAGCATAAGAGATAAATCCTTTAAAACGAATTTACGTACGGGTGTATTTGAACAATTTATTTAGAGATGGATCAAATGAGCATTTGATAAAGTATAAAACAGCAATCGGGGTATGTTTTTTAATCGATGTAGTCGATGATTTTGAGGGATCAGGTTGGCAGCTATCAATATTCACCAGCATAATGGAACTCTAGTTAACTTTACAAATTTAGTTTTCCCTTTGAAACTTAAAGATATTTCGATTTTTGAAACTCTAAACCCTGCAATAAGTGTAAATGTGTTCGGAGTAGAAAAAAATGGAACTGGAAAAAACTATAGAGTTGTAGGTCCATATTATAATTCTAACCATAAGAGAGACCTACAGATAAACTTGTTACTTATACAAGAAGGCGAATACAATTACTATGTATGGATAAAAAATATGTCCAAATTAATAGGAGCTCAAATAAATAATGCGAAACGATCAATTAGAATGTGTAATTCCTGCCTACTGATATTCAACACGGATAAAGGTTTTGAGAAGCATGAAACTGAAAACAACAAAATTGTGACAGCCCTACCAAATGAGATAAATAATATACTACAGCATCAACCGAGGTCACTCGAAGTGTCATTTGCCATCTATACAGATTTTGAATGCATGCTGGTGAATATTGATAGCTGCCAACCTGTTCTCTCAAAATCATCGACTACATCGATTAAAAAACATACCCCGATTGCTGTTTTATACTTTATCAAATGCTCATTTGATCCATCTCTAAATAAATTGTTCAAATACACCGGTACGTAAATTTGTTTTAAAGGATTTATAAAATTATGAGCGCTGTAATATACATTTTTTTTTTACTCTAGGTGAAGACTGTGCACGAGTTTTTGTTACGAACTTGATTGAAGACTCCAAACATTTTCATCGACATCAATTGAGTAAGAAGATCAAAATTAACATGACACCCCAGGATGAAATCAAATTTCAGCAAGCAACAAGATGTCATATTTGTAAGAAGGCAGTATGGGGCGACTTAAAGGTACGAGATCATGATCACTTAACTGGTAAATTCAGGGGAGTAGCGCATTCAAATTGTAACTTAAACTATAAGATACCTAAATTCATTCCAATTTTTTTCCATAATTTGACCGGTTATGATTCTCATTTATTTATAAAAGAGCTGGGTAATATCAAAGGGTTTATCAATATTATTCTTCTCAACAAAGAGAAATATATATCCATATCAACAAAACTATTAGTAAATAGTGAGCAGAGCGAGTTTCTATAATTACGGTTCTTAGACTCATTTAGATTTTTACCTTCAAGTATAGATAAGATAGCAAAAACTCTTGATGAAAAAAAAAAAGATTTTTAAAATTTATCAACATTTTTCAAAGATGATGAATCTATTCAACTAATGACTCGTAAGGGTGTTTTATGCTATGATTATTTAGATTCTATAGAAAAATTAAGTGAGACGGAGCTTCCTCCAATAGAATCATTTAGAAATTCTTTGGTTGAAGAGGATTGTAACTCAGATGATTATAATCATGCTGAGAAAGTTTGGTCACATTTTAAATGTAGTAATTTAAGAGAATATCTTGAACACTATTTAATTACAGACGTCTTAATTTTATCAGACATTTTTGAAAAATTTAGAATTGATTCTAGAACAATTTATGGTCTAGACCCTTGTCACTTTCATACATTGGCAAGTTTTTCGTGGGATGCTATGTTGAAAGAAACAGGTGTTAAGCTTGAACTTTTGACAGACATTAACATGTATAACTTTTTCGCAAAGGGTATAAGAGGAGGTTTAACAAAATGTAGCTTGTGACATTGTAAAGCAAATAATATATATATGGTTGATTATGATTCAAGTAAACCATCTGATTATTTAATGTACTTGGATGCTAATAACCTATACGGTTGGGCCATGTCTGATTACCTCCCACATTCAGACTTTAAATTGGTTGAACTTCCAACTAATTTAGATGAGATTAAAGGCTGGTTAATTTCAAATATAAACATTGGTTATGTTTTAGAAGTGGATCTCGAGTATCCCCTAGAAATACATGATAATCACAATGATCTTCCATTCTGTCCTTCAAACATTTCATTGTCTGGTAAATCCAATAAGAAATTAATTGCTGATTTGAATAATAAAGTTAATTATAGATAGATAGATAGATAGATAAAAAATTTTATTTCCAAGAAATATATACATAGTTAATTTAGTTTTCTTAACTTTAAAATTTAAATTTAATGACAATAACTTATAAAGTTGCATGTCAGGTAAAGAGTTTTAATAAATTTGTATAATTAGTTTTAGCTTAGCGATTTTTTATGAATACTCATTTATAATTAAACTTCGATAACGTAGTGCATTTCTAAGAAAGTTGTAGAGATTGGTATAATTATGTCCATTGAGGATATTAAGAAAATGATCACGATTAAGATGCTCACTGCCTAGAAACTTCTTTCTATACTTCTTGAATATGGGACAGACTCCTACAAAATGGTATGTATTTTCGGTTGCATCGAGATTACAGATTGTACAAGTGCCTACAGATTCTCTGTTGAATGCTCGTGCATTAAGATTGAGCAGTCCACATCGAGACCTGAAAACCAAACTAATCATCTCCCGTGAGTTCTGATCATTGAAATAATTTGGAACTTCCATGTATTTAAGGTTGCAGTACTCGTCGTGAAATTGTGATTGTGTAGCTCGTTGTGTGTGTTCTATCCAGTGTTTTTCTCTAAGTTTAGAGCAAACTTCTATGTGCATTTTACTCCACTCAGACTTTGCAGACCAATTGAAAACAATTCCAACTTGATTGAAGATTGTGGACCATTCACTTGCCCAAAATATTTGTTTCCTGATGATAATATTTGACAGTTTACGTGTTAATCTGTTCACAGGAAGAGTGTATATTTTTTGAATGTATCGGAAGTTCAATTCTAGTGTAGTAAGAAAGGCCTTGGGAAGTCCGGTTTCTATATTGATTGCATAGTTGGGTGTGTTATTTGGCAGAAAGAAACATCTTTTTACAAAAAACCTTTGTAGTTTTTCTATTTCAGTATGCTCAGTATAGCCCCAGATTTGTGCACAGTAGTTCATAACTGATCTTGAAACAGCTTCGTATATTTTGTATTTTGAAGACTGCATTATGTTTTTGTTTTTGATGAAATTAGACCAGGTTGCGTTTATTGAATTTTTGGAGATCGTGAGCCTTTCCGATAAATGTTCTGACCAAGACATATTGTACGTAAGTATAGCACCGAGGTATTTGAATTTATTGGTGATTTTGATTTCCTCATTGTTAAAAAACCATTTTTCTCCAGCTGCACGACGGCCACCATTTCTAAAAATCACTATTTCCGACTTATCTTGATTGACAAGTAGATTCCATTCATTACAGTAGTTTGTAAAGCTGTTGATCATTGCTTGTAAGGCAGCAGGGGTATCAGATAGTAGAACAATATCATCTGCATACACTAACACTTTGATTGATACATCTTCAATTGTTATTCCCCCTGGAAGTACGGAGTCTAGGTCATTTAAGAAAAGGATGAACAATAGAGCACTAAGAACGCATCCTTGTTTAACTCCTTGATCGATAGGGAAAAAACTACTGGCTCCAGTTCCATTCCAAACAGTTGCGCTATTGTTGTTATAGAGAGCTTTAATAATAGAGACCATCTTTAAAGACATTCCAAGAAGTGTTAATTTATAAAACAATGCATCTCTATTAATGTTATCAAATGCGGCTTTTAGGTCTATAAAATATGCATAAAGTTTTTTCTTCTGGTTTAATTGCAGCTTTATGAGGCAAGTTAAATTATAAATTTGGTCTACAGTTGAGTAATTCGGTCTGTATGCTGCTTGGAACTCGTTTAAAATTTGGTTTTCTTCGATCCAGGTATTTATGCGTTTTAAAAGGATTGTTGTAAACAATTTATGGATAGTATCCATAAATGATAGACCACGATAATTGTTTGCTTCATTTGGATCACCTTTCTTATAGAGAGGGAATATAATAGATTTTTTGAATGACTCTGGAATATTTCCGGTTCTGAAGATATCGTAAAAAAGGTGATAAATTTCGTTGATAAGGGCTGGAGTTGCATATTTATAAAACTCTGATGGAATCCCATCGATGCCAGGAGCTTTATTGTCCTTAGCTGAACATATAACAGATTCTACTTCATCTATTTCAATGTCTTTATCTAACAAAGGTATGTATCTATCAAGGGTTGACAGCTCGTATGACGTTTGTAGTTGTAATCTTGGAGTAAAGAGGTTTTGGAAATGAGCTTTGAACTCAATTGCCGTTATATCCGTTTTCGTACAGTTATTACTACCGCGCATTATTTTAGCCAGCTTCCACCAGTCACTCGATGCTGTAACTAATGAAAGTTGCCTCGCAATGTTTTCATAATATTCGCGTTGCTTCGATAGACATAGTTGCTTGTATTTTTTGTTTGATGCTTGATAATTTTTTTTAAACAAATCTATGTTATGTTTCCTATACATTTTCAAATGTTTGAATACTTCTTTTCTCGCAAAACAAGCAGTATCAAACCATGGATTTTTTGGCTCAAAATTTGAAAGTCGTTTATTATTTGCACTGTTTGCACTGTATATGCATTCTTTGATTGCGTGACATCTTGAATCTACTGAGGAATTTGCTATAACTATATTTTTTATTGTTGAATCTAGATTGCATGAATACGTTGCTTTCTGACTATCGCGCCATTTAAGTCTAGGCAAAAGTTCATTTCTATGATAGTTAGTTATCACTTCTGATGAATTTAATTTAATTATAAGGGGCATATGATCGGAGAAATTCTCACATCCTACAGAAAAGTTATTTATTACGCCAACAGCACCATATGATGGACAACAGTAGTCAATGACTGAGGAGCCTCTATTACTCACAAATGTATATTCACCAGTATTATCTCCATATCCTCTTCCATTCAAGATGAACCCACCTATTTCTTCTACAAATTCGATAAACGAATTACAATTTCGATCACGGATATTGTCTTTGGAAATTCTGGCTAGTGTGACTTGTGATCCATTTCCAAATTGAATATCAATACTTCCTTTGTTCCCAGTTCTTACGTTTAAATCTCCCACCAAAATAAAATTATCCAATTGGGTTTCGTAGAAAAAATTTGTTAATTTATCGAAGTCGTTTCTCCAGTGGTTGCAGTTAACGTAAGCTGGTACAATGTTAACCAAAGATCCTCCAAAGTATCCTCTGACGAAAATGGTATCCAGGTGTTTGATGAAACTAAGTTTGTAAGTTGTTTCTAAGCTTTTTTTGTATCCATATAAACAACCACCACTTGCTCTTCCTCTTATTTGCTGTTGTGATCTTGTGGCAGGGATCCATTCAAGTTTGAACCCCATGAAAAATTTTTCGTATTTTTTAAAGTTTTCGACTGTTGTAAAGGTTTCAAATAAAAAGAAAATTTCAAAATTACACACAAATTTAAAAAAGTTACATAAAAGAGTTTTATTTCTGAGGCCAGCAATATTATATGATAAAACCTGACAGGCACCTAATTGTTAAGCACTATTTACAAGATTATTTGATCTTAAATTATTTTTATTTAGCTCTTTCTCAATAACTACATAGTTGCATTCTACTTTACTTAATAAATTTTCGATAAATTCTTTGCTTTTATGACTAAAGGCTGTAATTGTTCCATCAGGGCTGCATTTATATCTTTGACCATTTATTTCAATTGCCCAACGCTTTATTTCGATTTTAAGGTTGGAATTTGTTTGGGCTAAACATTTTTTGAGTTGTCGAAGGTGAAATTTTTCTTTTCGTTCATTGTACGTGAGTTAATTATATAATTCATTACAAAACATTAATTCAATGCCTTGATAATGGTCTTAAGAAAATTCATATAGAGTGATGCAATTCAAACAATCTCAATGGCTGAAAAAATATATTGATTTAAACAATGAACTAAGAAAAAAAGCCACCACAAAGTTTGAAAAGGATGGATCAGCGTAAACTTTGCAATAATGCTGTATTCGGAAAAACTATGGAAAATGTAGACAAACGAAAAGATGTTCGAATTGTCGATTCAATAGAAAGCAAAGGTACCCATCTCGGTAGTCGCGCACTTATAGCTAAACCTAATTTTCATAGCATATTAGAACTTTCGGAAACCATGGCTGCTATTCAGTTAAAACGAATTCACAGTGTATATGATAAGCCTATATACTTAAGTTTTTGTGTTTTGGAGATTTCAAAGTATAAAATGTACGACTTTCATTATGCATACATGAAACCTAAATCTACTGACAACCTACATCTGGCCTACATGGATACCGATTCATTTATTTATAAAATAAGAACAGATGATTTTTACAATGATATAAGAAATGATATAATAGAAAAATTTGATACTTCAGACTATCCACCCCAAAACCGCTACGGTATTGCCCAGCTCAATGTGAAAAAGTTAGGATTTATGAAGGATGAAAATAATGGAAGAATAATGAAGGAATTTATAGGATTAAAAGCTAAAATGTATAGTATAGACAATAGACATAGCAGATGCTGCACTAATAAAAAAGGCTAAGGGTGTTAAATCAGCAGCTGTAAAAAAAATGTCTTTACAAAATTACAGAGACTGTTTGCTACACAAACAAAACTTCTATAGTAAAATGTTGAACTTTAGATCTAAACACCATACTATATACACCGAATGTATAAACAAATTAAGTTTAAGTTGTTCTGATGACAAAAGATTTACATGTACCAATAATAAAAATACACTAGCTTGCGGTCATTATCGAATAAAACTTGAAAATGAAATATCTTGCTTGAAAGATCTTGCTGTATTCTTTAAAAATAAAAGCTTATAAAGGGGGGTTTGATGTAAGCCCCCTACCAGCAATACTAACTATTTTTTTAAATATTAAAATTTAATTAAAAAATACAAAAATATTAAAAAAATTAACATGTCTTTTTACTTAACAATTCTTTTCTCTCTTCACTCATATGGACCACCTTTTCTGAAAAACTTAACTCTTAAACATTATATTCTGTTCATGATTTTATTCAGTTTCCTATGGTGATTTTTGCATTCCGAACGTGAATTTTACGTTTTAACGTGAACGTGCATTTTACGTTTGCTAAGCATAGTCTAGAACCCAAAATAATACCGGTATTTAGCATAGATCAGAACCCCGGTGATACCGGTGGCATAGAACCCTCTAGTTACAACTACTGATGTCGCCCAAAAATTAAGCTAAATGTTTTGGTTTCCTAGGGCGATGCAAGAAGGTTTTTTTCCCTCTGATCTAGTTATTATCTATAAGACTTATATACGCCTGAAGCAGGAGTATAATTCCCACCTCAGGGCTTGTTGTCCTGCAACTTACTTAAATCTCTTGCTACAGTATTGAACGTAGAGCATTCTCAACCTTTTTTTATCGTTATTTTAACGGATTATTCTTTAGCCAGTTGCATTTCTCCCCTCAATAAATTTAACAGCAATACTAGCGCTTTCAAGAATGCTCATCAGCCCAACATTGGAATGTAAAATGCGTTTTTATAACACTCTGTTTTTCCCAGTCATTACAGTATTCAGGAATTCAGAACCAGTGTGCGACACCTCCTTCCAAGACCCTTTCTCCCTTCCTTAATGCTCACACTGTATCTTGACATAATTAAGGTAACAAAAATCTTTTTGAGTGTTGATCATAAAGAAAACTAAAAACCTGAGATATCCTTCGGAAAGGGGTGTGGTATACACCCACACGGATGGCATGGACGATATTGACCTTAAGTGCTTGAATCGTTTCTGTTTTGTCGACATAGCATTCGTCAAAGGTTCAAATCACTGCCCCGAGTCGGAAATTGAGTTCGTCAAGACTGCACATGATTTAGGAATTTTGTGCATGTGCTATGTGAAATGGCGTCTAAATCTTTTCTTTCTTTTCGCTCAGTTTTGATTCAAATTTTCTCTCAAGATATCGGACGGTAAGCAGCAGATCCGTTTTAAAATAACTTATGCTTTAAAAAGAAGCCAATAGATGGTCCATTCTGTAAAGGAAATAATAAGCACTTACAACGCCAACGCCTAGCGGTTAGCCATAATTTGATGGCAAGTTTTTACACTTGCTGCCCCTTGCATTGTATATTCGCTTAATTTTTGAAATTTACCAAAAGGATTTACACACAGAGTTACTCTCTCTTATTTGGCGAAATGCTTCGAGTGAGTTTCTCTTTCTAAGCTAGCTACCAAGACATAACAAATTTACTTCTTTGTTAAACTTTGGTATTGGCTTTGTCCATCTATATATTGATTGTTTGAGTAATGTAAAAATCAATACCGTATGCATATAGGATAAACCACAGCCACCACGATGCTCTCACAAGGAGGCCATCACTCATATGTTCCTGGAGTTAACCAGGCGGCTAAAACATATCCCGTGGTAGCCCGTCAACAGTGGTCTGACTGTTAGTCTTTGACGAAGTGACATCTAGGAAAGATAACCCTTGAAGTGATCGCCCGGCATCTTTAAGGGATGCAATCAACCGAGCTTTATCTACAATATACATCATTCCTTAAAATGATTTTTAGATTCCACTTCAGACTTTTTTAATCTTATTTTAAATATCGTTGCATTCTTGGTCAAACGATTTGTATATGAACTGATTTTTATTATACTTTTATCAGTAAGTCAGTCCCTAACCCAGGGGAAGGACGAGCGACGGTCCAGGTTTTTACAATCTTTCGAAAAATTTAATTTTAAGAAGGAAGTAAATCGTAGCTTGTGTTCGCTCACAAGATTGAGAATTTCCTCAGTGCAAAACTAAGTGGTGCCTTTTTCAATTATTATTAATTTGTACAGTATCATTCGTCATTGAGCTGCACTGATTTCTCAACTTGCTCCCCAGGAGCCCCACATGGAGGTGCAAGTAAGCACTTCTTCCTTACAGATTACAGTTCTGCTTATATCTTAGCTTCCTGCATCTACATAGAAGTCAGTTTGACTACATGCCGCGCCGGTCCATTTTATACAACCTCAAGAAGTTAGGCATTCCTCCTATGAAAAGGAAATAATAAATCTTTATTTGTAAAATTGCTGCTTTAGCCAGGATAAGAAAGCCGTCTTTTGTAAAGGCATTCCTTGTCAATCATAATAAGAAATACTACAATAAAAATTAGAAACCTGATTTCTTTACTCAACGCAACGAAATGACTCTAAAAATATCCGCCTCAGAGGTTTTTCCACTAAATCCGCCATATCATATTCACAATTTTCATTGATAGTAGGTCAAACGACTTTATGACATCAAAACGATGCAGCACTTATTGGGTCACGAAGCGAAGTTTTTATTGGTGAGTTGTGACCTACCTCGCGTATTAAATAACCATTTAACCAAATTTTACAATAGAAAAATTATAATGTATTAATTTATTTTATAATTTCATTCTCAAATTTCCGCTTGTTGAAAATTTTTCTAACATTACTTCGACACAACAAAAGAAAATACTGTTGACATAACAATGACCTTCCATTCCAAGTCAAAAATTAAAAATAACAATTTACGCCTTAGACAAAAAAAAAAGAAAAGAAAAACAACAGTCAAAAATTTAAAGACAAATGTTTACTCCAATAATGTCACAGCGGGTTTGTTTTCGTTCAAAAAGCTAATATTTCAAAACTTGTGTAAATAATAATATCAATTTACCCTCACACATATCTATAAGATAATAAACAACATTATATACATGTATCTAATCTATGTATTTATAATAATTAAAAAACTAACACAAAAGTAAATGTAAATTCCATTCTAATCCCGCATCTACGCTGCGCTGCGTTGATTTAATTTATTTTCAAGTTCAAAAGTTCTTTTCCTGGATATTCTCTCGCGTAAATTAAGGCCCAAGTAGGCACTATAAAATCCCCACATTGATGAATCTGCCAGATTTAATGATGTTAACTACAATAATACTTGTATCCTATATATGTACTGCTCCATCAGCTGATATAATATCTCTTTTGTTGTTATTGTTTTGATTGTAAAACAAAAACAACAACAAAAATGCAAATATGCATCACGCAAATAGAAAGTATAGATGCATGCATCTATCTGTTTCGTATGGATGCATATACGCAACGAATGCTGGCCAGTGCAGTGCAGAGCTGTGGTGTGCTGTGATGATGATAATGATGATGATTCCTCCTTCTATATAGATTATAGCTGTTGGTTGGCCTGGCCTGGCTTGGATTGAATTGGCCTCAACTTTCAAAGTCGTGTATCTAGATAGGTTTCCAGTTCAAGAGATCTAGTGCAGATAGCAGCAAAATAAAGCATCAACATATCAGAGGGGAGGCTGTCGCTGTGTGGTGTGTCGGTCGGAGTGTATAGTGTGTTGGCCGTGCCGACAACCGTGCAGCTGTACCACTGACGTACTTGAAAATCATCAATTTCGATTGGACCGGTTTTTGTGTGTTTTGCTATGTTTTGCTGTGCTGAACTGAGTTGAGTGGAGGTTCACATGCAAAAGATACATAGATAGATAGATACATTCATTTAAGTTTTAGCAGCAGCATCATCGTCATCGAAAATTTACAGATTGAGTTTTATTTTCTTGTATGTTGTTTGCGTGATTCAACTTGAAAAGTTGTGTGGTGATGATGATGTCGTTTAGATTGTTCATATATCATTTATACTCAGGCTTAAATAAAACCCATCACATAGAATTTTAAAAAACTAGTTCAAAATAGATAAAAGTTTATCAAAGTTGTAAGACTTTTTGTTGATCTGCGTTTTTGAGACATTGGTTTAAGTCACAGATCTTCAATAATAATAATGATAGAAATAGATTTAAAAGTTTTTTTTTGTCATTCCACAAGAAGTCACCTAGGGCCCATATTGTTTTCATTATTTTATACAAAGGGAAGATCATCATGAATCATGATTGTCTTATTTATTATAATGATGTGTGAAATTTACAAGTTTTTTCTAAATTCTTAAAAGAAGACTGACATGTTCAAAAGATTTGTATTTTGTATTATGTATTTGCTTAACATTTTATACGACAAATGAAATATTAGTGACTTTTGACGAAAATTAAGCTTAGTTTGTTCACTTGACAGTTTTTTCCGGATTAAACAAATAAATGGGACGTCTTTTCGTGTGTTTAATATATTTAAGGAAAAATTTCTTATATTGAAGCAATGACAATTTTCCTTTATTTTTATTTTTAAAGTAAAGTTTTCGATGATCGAAGACTGAGATGTGACCCACACTGATAACTTCCCATCGTTGACAATTTTTAACCAATTTTAGTAGCATTTTTATAAAGTTTTTATTTCTTATACAAAAATTTTGGGAACAACTATTTTTTGTATAGTTAAAAATAATTACATATAAGTCAATGCCTTCATTTATTCTCAAGATATTGGAAGAAGACCAATATTGTGTCTGGTATTTTTTGTTTATAGGATTTTTGTAAAAAATATGACTCGATGTGAAAAACGTTGTACTTTGATTTGATGCATTGAATTATTTTCGATGTAATATCATTTTTTGTTCGTAAAATATTCGATATCTCTGACGGTTCTTCGCATATGGCCGACAAAAAATATCTAGAAAGTACGGACGAACATTCATATGCACAGACAGGCATCTCTCCAAAAACCCTTTAACTTAGGTTCTAGGGATGTTTAAACTTCGAGAAATGTCAACATTTTCAAATCGAGAAATAGCGTAAATGAGAAGTTAAAAAACACTACTCAGTCAAAAAATCGCATTGTGTTCGAACAAATTTGCTCATGTATCCAAAGTCTTTTTAAAATATTTCCTGTATTTTAAGATTTAAAAATACGTTTGTTTTCAAAAATTTAATCGTTAGAGCGTTTTCTTTTTTAATGAATTTTTTTATATATAATTTTATTAATTTCAGTTCAAAAATATCTTTAGTATGGAGTTGTTAAGAGCTTATTAATATACATTTTACATTTCAATTTTAGAGCTTGTGTAGTATTGTGTGTATTGAAATCGGTTGATTAGTTCTTGAGGAAACTTATAAACAAAATAACGGTTCAATGGGGGGGGGGTACTCTTCTAATTAATAAATTTTCTTATTGAAAGAAGACAAATTAAAAAAAATCAGAGAAAATAAAAAACAAAATCTATCGGTTTATTTTTGAGAAAATTCGAATTTTGACCCAAAAATTTGTATGCTGTTATTATTAGTCTTACAAAATCGACGAATTCAATCGACCCAATGGTTTGGACTGTAGGGCCTAGAACAACTAGACTGACGAACTTAATCGGGAGACCAACTTTTTTTTGACTTCTCTATCATCGTAATGTTATGTTTAATTAAAATCTCAAGTTCGAAATTTTTTACGAATGCTATGGTTAGGTTAGGTTAGGTTGAACGGGCTGACGGTTGATGTTGTTACCATCACACTTAGATCAGTGTAGATCCATTGTGGTACCCCGAAGTGTTGAAACTTCCTGAAAAGATATAAAAACCTATGAATCATGTGGTTCGAATGCTATACATATATCATGTGGTTACGAATGCTATACATAAACATATGAAGAAGAAGATAGGGCCCTACAAAAAATGTTCAGATGAAAATATACCTCAATTTATTAACTACGCTAACAGATGAGTAATTTCGGTGAATGACGCAAATCGGTGTTTTCAGTTCCTAGACCGTTTTTGACAAAGTTTTTCGAGCTCGTTGAAACAATTTGACATTTAACGTCATTGACAATCATTCTGGTTTTAAAATGGGGAAATATATAAAATGCGGTCTTCCTCACTGCACTGTACAGTGGATGTGGGTTCGAAGACTTTCCAGGCCGGAGCATTGGTTTCCATGTGCTCTACGTGACCCAGCCATCTTAGTCGTTGGACTTTTACCCTCCTGGGTAAGTCTACGTCACTGTACAGCTCGTCGTTCCATCTTCTACTCCACTCCCCTTCGATGTATACGGGACTGTAGATCACCCGAAGAACTTTTCTCTCCAAACGACCCAAAGTGCTTTCATCCGCTTTTGTCATAGTCCATGTTTCTGTCGCCCCGTATAGAAGGAATGATGAGGGTCTTATTTAGCGACACTTTAGTCCTTCGAGAGAGGACTTTACTACTCAACTGCTTTCTTAGCCCAAAAAAACAGCGGTAAGCAAGAGTTATTCTTCGTTTGATCTCAGCGCTGGTATTGTTTTCTGCGTTTACAGCGGAGCCTAGCTAGACGAAGTCCTTGACTACCTCAAAGTTAAGTCTGTCGATGGTGAAGTTTTGACCGAGACGTCGTTTTTGTAAGTCTTTTCTTGATAACAGCATATACTTGGTTTTGCCCTCATTAACCGTTAAACCCATTTCTGCCGCCTCTGTCTCAATACTTACAAAAGCCCCATTGACATCACTCTGAGTTCTTCCGATTATATGTCAATGTCATCATCTAGTGTTCACGTGGGAGCCCTGCACTATCCTTTCAAGTACAATGTTAAATAAAAAAAATCGCTTGACAGCGCATCACCTTGTCTAAAACCTTTTTTGATATCGAAAGGTTCTGTTAAGTTGTTTTCAACCTTTATGGAGCAGCGTGAATTCTGCATGGTCATCCTGCATAAAAGGACGAGTTTGGCAGGGATGCCAAAATCGGACATGGCTCTATAGAGCTCTTCCTTGTACATGCTGTCATATGCCGCCTTGAAATCGATGAAAACATAGTGGGTGTCGATTTGATGTTCTTGGTTTTTTCCATGATCTGCCGTAATGTGTGTATTTGATCGACTGTGGACTTTCCTGGTATAAGACCACACTGATAAGGACCTATCAGGTTGTTGACGATGAGCATTAGACGTTCACATATTATAGTTCACTGATTCCTCTATAGTTGTTGCAGTTTAGAGGGTCTCCTTTTTTCAGAATTGGGCAAACAATACTGAGGTTCCATTCATCGGGCATGCTTTCTTCCGACCATATCTTACAGATAAGTTGGTGCATGCTTCTAACCAAATTATCTCCAGCTGCTTTGAAGAGCTCGACATTCAAGCCATCCTCTCCAGCGGCGTTGTTAGACTTCAGCTTAGATATGGCAATCTTTACTTCGTCTAAGTCGGGAGGACGGGATTGTACACATTTACATATGTTTGATTTTTATTTTGTAGTTAAAAGCTTGACACATTTTGGACATTATTGTCTCTTTTCGCACCAAAAAACTGGACAAAAATTAATCTTTCTCGAAAATTTTGGAGTTTGCACTTTATGTCTTCCTTATTAAATTCGAAATAGTACTGCTATTGTTTTTTTAATTTTTGTTGGGTCGTCAAACCGACTTTATTGATCTTTTCGTTCAGATTTAAATTGAAAGTGTATACTATTCAATTGAGTAGTAGCCGTGGCGTGGTGGTTAGTGTGTACTATGTAGGGCTGTCACGCTAGAGGTCTTGTGTTCCTTAATTTAAAAAAAAAATTCACGGGAACTGTCTCTTGCGAGGAATTGACAAATCCTCCAAGAGTATTTCTTGTTATGAAAAGTGCTTTCTCAAATTAGACGTTCGGATTCGGCTTAAAAACTGTAGGTCTCCTCCATCCCTGACAACTTTAATCACACACATGAATGGTCGAGAGTTGTAAGTCACTAGGCCCTAGTTCTCAATGGACTGTTGCGCCACCTAATTTATTTATTTGCAATTCAAGGGAATTAAATCAAAACACTTCCTAGGCTTCCTAATTAGTAAAAATACTTTATAAAAGAATTGCAAGTTTTTTTTGCACAGTAGTGTATAGTTCAGCAAAACAAGTTGATTGAACTGTAAACAACGTGTTCAATTTTAAGACGGCATCCGTTGGTTATTTAATGTTTGCCTGTGTG
Organism: Eupeodes latifasciatus; assembly: GCA_920104205.1. Taxonomy (NCBI): domain Eukaryota; kingdom Metazoa; phylum Arthropoda; class Insecta; order Diptera; family Syrphidae; genus Eupeodes; species Eupeodes latifasciatus. Next base: position 127,776,210 of record OV049926.1, on the reverse strand, counting down.
TGCATGTGTGTGTTTTATTTTTTAGTTTAATCTTATAACTTTAAAAATTCAAAAGAAAACAAAAAGTATCTCAACTTTGTTGAAGATGCGCATAGCGCGCGAGAGATGAAGATGTACTTTATTATTACATATATTTAGAAGCCAATGCGATGATGAAGATGATGAGATAATAATATTGAGATTGAATTCGAGAGAAGCAGGGCAACCGACACGAAGACGATCAGAGGGACTACCAACTAAACGGTATAATAAATTATTTTAATTATGAAATATTGTGCACAAAATGATAGGAATTAATGTCAGTGGCATATATTATTATTCCATATTATACATAAACTATACAAAACAACAAAAGCTACACATTATGTACTTTGTACTGTATATAAAAACAGGGGCTAGATTGAATAGTGCATTTGTTATGGGAGCTTTATTTTATATTTATTCATGGTCGTATCATATATTTATTATATTATAATTGCGATTTACAGAGATGTTTGTTTTTATATTTATCTGGGTTTTAAGTGGGCTTGAGATTCGATGCCACACATAATATTATTGGGTGCGGTGTAGATTATGCGTTGGAACTATTATTTTTTATTTAAGCTTAAAATGTAATGTAAGATCAGCGTGAGGCGACTCCACGACGACGACGACCCACGAAGAGGGATGATTGATGTTGGTGGCCTTTGTCAAGTAGATCAATCATACGAGATGAAGTAGGTTCCTATACATACGTTTATTGCATCATGGGAAGATGAAGAGAAACTCTTCTTTAATTTTCTTCTCAATTTAACAATGACATTAACATCTTCATTAAAAGTACACACTACAAATTAACATTTATTGTTCCACTTTAAATAGAAGTATAATAATTTTCTTTATTTTTTCTCCTCATCTATCGTCAATCATTCATATTTTTAATTTAAGAAAAAAATATGTTTGGTCATAATTGACGTTAAGTGAACTTTGCATTTCTTTAAGTATAACTTCTGTCTTTGGATAATTCTGATGGTACAAAGGGGAACTGTTTTAAAACCAAGAAACTATTAATGAGAAAGAAAAAAAAAAAGCTAGTAAAGGGTCATTCATCTTTCTGTTTCACAACTTGATCTTAAAAAGAGGCCGGGATACGATCCACACTGATAACTTCCTATCCGTCAGTCGGTTTTTCCAAAAGTATAGCAAAATATTGATACAAAATATTTTGTGCCGAATAAACAAACTGTAATTATTGAATATTATTCTAATGTTTTCATAATACTTAAATCGAAAACTATTTCTTATCAGTTTTTTGTTGTTTTTGTAGGTTTTCGTGTTTTGTAAAAAAAAGTTGTCAATTGAATTATCTTAAAAATAGTAACAAAAAGTTAGGGACAATATTTTATAAAAATAATAAATTAGGTGGCGCAACAGTCCATTGAGAACTAAGGCCTACTGACTTACAACTCTCAACCATTCCTGTATGCGAGTACTGTTGTCAGGGATGGAGGGGACCTACAGTTTTAAGCCGAATCCGAACGGCTTATTTAAGAAAGCACTTTTCATGACAAGAATTACTCTTGGAGGATTTGTCAATTCCTCGCAAGAGGCATTACCCGTGAAAAAAACCTTTTTTTTTTTCTAGATGTCACAGGCAGGGAACCCAAGACCTCTGGCATGATAGTCCAACGCACTAACCATCATGTCAAGGGTACTACAGGGACAATATTTTGCATATGATAAAAATAGTTTGATTTGATTTGAATAAAATATTTGTTTTCATTCCCGAAATTTTTAGTTGAAACCCAAGTTTTGTCAATTTTAGCAGCATTTTTGAAAATTTGTATTTCTTATAAAAAAAAAATCACAACCACAAAATGTTGCATAGAATGAAATAATTTTCTTACTTTTTTATAAAAAAAAAAATTAATGTTGGATTTTTTTTTCTAAATTTAAATAAATGTTTGAAACAATATTTTTTATAACATAAAATTAGCTTTAAGACAATATTTAAAAATTTTGTCAAGATATTTCTCAAAATTATTCTTCGTTGGATAAAATTAATCTGGAGGTAATACAATCTTGTATTCGTCAAATATTCGAAAAGACAAACATTTTTTTCAGTTTTTTTAATTTATAAAAAACCGTTGATTGAATTTTTTCAATTCGACAAATAACACTGACTACATTAATTTCCTATGGGAAATTAAAAAAAGTTTTACAGGGTCATTAATGTTTTTATTTCGAAAATAAAGCTAATAACACTACACACACATAACTATATAAACATTTTTGATGAACATTGTATTTCAGTATGTTTTGTTTTTGTTATAAATTGTGTCTCTTAAAGTATGTTAAAGACACCAAAAACGGTGTTTTTAAGAGTGACTAAGGTAAAACACAACATTATAATAAAAAATAAATTGAATGATAATTTTGCAAAGTACAAATCTTTGTGTTCTGAACACAGTTTAAATTGTTTTTGTATTTAACTTAGTTTCTGGTAAATCTCATCAGTGGATTGATTTTTATTTGACTTTATATGAAGTTTTGAGAAAACTGGAATTTATTGCTTCAATGGTTTAAAAAACAAAATACGTTTTCGAAACCGATTTAAGGGTTGGTTTTGAATTCGAACTTTGATATATAGGTTAGGTTAGGTTAGGTTGAGGGGCTGACAGTTGATGTCTTTACTGTCACACTTAGATCAACACAGATCCATTGTGATACCCATGAGTATTGCTACTCAAGCTAATAAGAAAAACCTATGTGTTCAGTGAGTCAAGCCATTTAGAGGCTTTGACGAAGTTCAGAATGTTAGTACCTGGCGTACTAGAGAGTTCTTTTAAATCCCCGAAGAAATAGTTGCCAAGCAGTTTCTTCCTTTGATGGGAGAGTGCGGGACAATGACACAGAAAGTGCGAAGTATCTTCATGCACCTCCTCGTCACCGCATCCTCTGTATAGATCATCTGAACTGATTCTCATCTTTTTCATATGATAACCTAACAGATTATGTCCGGTGATTATGCTTACAAGAGATCGAAGTGATCCCTTTTGTAGCTGCATAATTCTTTCCGTTCTTTGTTTGTTAAAACAGGGCCAGATCTTTCTTGTAGTGCCGCAGGTGTCAAGAAGGTTCCACCTTTCATCGGCCTTAGTAGTTATTCTTTTTGAGATTTCCTGTTTTAAATAACAGGTAGGGATGCTAACTAGCTGAGCTTGGCTTACGTCAAGCATTGACCCTAATCTTGCTAATTCATCGGCTTTCTCGTTGCCTACTATATCGCTGTGGCCTGGGACCCAGCAGAGTCTAATGTTGTGCTGTGCGCCAAGAACCTTAAGCTCTTCGCGGCAGCATGAAACAAGCTTCGATTTTACCTCAGTTGCAGTAATCGCTTTTATTGCCGCTTGGCTATCAATGTAAAAGGTGATATCGTGGTATCGCCATCATTGATACCTTTTTAGCAGCTGTTGTCACTGCCAGGACCTCCGCTTGGAAGACGCTGCTGTGGTTTGGAAGCCTAAGCGAGGCGGTCAACTTGAGAGATTCAGAATAGAAGCCTGCCCCTACACCAGTGTCCGTTTTAGAGCCATCAGTATAGATAGCTATTGACGACTCACTGGAGTATGGTATATTATCTATCCATTCCTGTCTGCTTGGGATGGCAGCTTGGAATGGTTTATGAAAATCAAGTACGGGTATTTTATAGTCTGCTGTATTACTATGACCCATAATTTTATGAAGGATCTGGGCGTGTCCTATGGAACTGTTTATCCAGACTTTAGTTTGACTAAGTCTCAGGGCACTTTTGGCCGCAGATTCTTGAACAAAGAGGTCTAGGGGAATCAAATTGAGTATAACTTCCAGTCCCGCAGTTGGAGTGGATCTCATTGCTCCCGTAATGCCAGTGCACGCAAGTCTTTGAACTTTTGTCAAAGTTTTCAGGTTCGTGCTCTTTTCTAAAGCTTTCCACCATACCAAATTACCATAGGTTAGTATTGGTCTAATTATTGCCGAATACATCCATCTGATAATTTTAGGGTTTGGTCCCCAGGTTTTCCCGAAAATTCTATTGCAGGAGTAAAAGGCAATCGATGCCTTTTTGAATCTATCTTTAGTGTTCAGACCCCAGTTTAGTTTTTTATCTAAGATCACACCGAGGTACTTTGCGTGGTCGGAGATTTTAAGAGGGCAGCCTTCGATTGAAGGAATTTTAAAATCAGGTATTTTACGCTTGTTAGTAAATAGCACTAGTTCTGTTTTAGCTGGATTAACTGTCAGCCCACAGTTCCTAGTCCATTTGCTTACCAACGAGAGGGCGTATTCGGTTTGTTCACTGATAGTGGGTAGGAACTTGCCAGTCGCTAGCAATGCAAGATCATCAGCGTAGGCTATTATCTTTACTCCACTTGATTTCAATTTAGAGAGTATACCGTTCATGACAAGAACCCAAAGTAGCGGTGAGAGAACTCCACCCTGAGGGGTGCCTCTGGATGTGGTTACTCTCACCCTTTCTTCCGCTAGCTCAGAGTTAATTTGTCTCTTTCGGAGCATACTCATTATCCACTGTGTTATTACTTTTTCGACTTTGTGGTCGTCCAAGGCTTGCTTCACTGTTTCGTTCTTCAAGTTATTGAAGGCTCCCTCAATATCCAAGAACGTTGCAAGGGTGTATTCCTTGTCATTCAGTGATTTTTGATATATACTTTCTGCTTATTTAAAAAAAAAACATGTTTCCAATATTATTTCTTTTTACATTTTGTCAGTATATTTGAAAAACTCGATGTTTTAGCCTTGAAACATTCATTATTAAAGCAAACATTACTTTTAAACAATTTTCTTTAATTATAAATTAAGCATTAAGTAAAGAAGTATTGCGACTTTTTTGTGAAATACTATAAACATTTCAACAAAATTTTGAAGATAGGGATTATAGATTTGGAAAACCATGAAGAATTGTATTTATATTTTAAAACTTCATGAATTTAGATAGACCCAACAAATCAAAACATGACATGATAGATTAATTTTGGACTCGAATTGTTGGTCCGTCTTGTTTATAAATAACAAACAAAAAATTTTATCAACAGCGCGTAGTTAATGAGTGAAAAATTGCTACTTTTTTCAACTAAAATTATGACACATTGAAATAACAACTAAGCTTGACATTTAACACCTGCCAAGCTTAGTTGTCATTTGATTGCCAGAAATATTATTTCGAAACCACGAAATGATTTGCACAATAAATGGGGAGATTTATTAACTTCCCATAGGAAGTTACATATTGTCATTGGTCCGATTTGTCGAATTGAAAATGTTGACATTTCTCGACGTGTCAAGGTCTCTAGAGTCGAAATAAAAGATTTTTAGAGAGATGTCTGTGTGTTATACCAAACTAGTATATTTTTGTAAAAAAAAATCCAGCTAACGATTTTTTTTATAAATCAAAAAAACTAAAAAAAAATATTTGTCATTTCGAATATTTTACGAACAAAAAATGATTTTATTAGGAAAATAATTTTGTGCAACGGAGAATAACGTTTTCGACATCTGGTAAAATTTTTAGTCGCATCCCAGTAAAAAACAATATAAAAATATATTTTATTGAAACACACTATAATTTTTTTTTTAAATAAATGGTTATTTTTAATAAATCAAACAAATTGTTTAATTTTTTAAACAAAAAGAAAGCAAAATAAAACAAAAAAAAGACAAAGAGAGGTAAAATAAAAAAAAAACAGATAAAGTACCGGTAAGGTGAGCTTTGATGTATCTAGAGAATTTTTTAAATAAAAACTTGAATGCCTTAAGTTGATATTCATTTCAAAATCCTGAGGATCAACTATACATTTATATTTGATCTTTAAAATAAAACTCAACCATAATTTAAAAAACTATTTTAATTCATTAAAAATTATGATTTTATCAAGAAAACAACTTCATTTAAGGCTCCATGTTCTGATACGCAGGCAGGTGGGTGGCTGCGTTTTAAAAACAAAAATATGTATCTTACAGTTTTGGCAGCCCATAAAAATATATATTTTTAACCATAATTCGTGAATTCTACATTTTTTCCAGAACAATATCAATTTTCGTATTTTTTCGACACAAAATACACAACCCAAAAAGAAACACTTAGGAATATTAAATTTTTGTGGTACATTCTTTTTTGCTTCACATAACGTTTATTTTATTTATTTTATTTTATTTTTTCAACATCTCTTTAGTGCCCTTTTGGACCGAAAAGAACAAAAAAAAACAAAAAATATAAAAATTATTTTCAACGAGAACTTAGACGACCATAAAAATAACCTCCGTAAAGTAACTTAAAAATATATGAAATTTTAAATTTTCCTTCTTAAAAAAAAGGAAATTCAAGACATCTTTTTTATACGCCTTCTGATTTTGTCCTTATGCCAAAATCCCTATTTTGCCATCATCACAATGAATTTCATAAAGTCCTTATAAATGATTTCTTATTTTCTTTTCGTAAACGGGGCAACAGAAAAATAAAAAAACAAACCACACAACCAACCACTTAAAATTAGTCATTTGAATTTTGGAATTAAATACATTTTTATTTAACCCCTGATCACATCATTCCTTCTTTCCACTGCTTTCTATTGTCACAACCATCGTATAATTCTCTTTAAGTAGTCACGTTCTTGTGACCAGCTCATGTTCTACGCTGCGCCGGCCGCCGCCGCCCGTCATCGTTCGCTTGGGGCCTTAAATGCGTTTCCTTCTGCCAGAAGTCACATGCACAACTCGAGAGTAGGATGTATCTTGAAAAAATATAAAATCTCTTTACCAGAGTCACATAGTGGAAAAGTTCACGTCTTTGGCACACAATATCTGTGCGTAAATTTTAATATAATGTAGGTACGCCTTGAACCAACCATCACAAAACAAAATCCCGGCCGGGGTAAAGAACCAACCATATAGAAACGTGACCGTAATAACCAAACGGAAGAAGAGAGAACGCGGCCATTGTTAGTTCGTCTTGATGTTGTCACCCAGTAGCAAAGCAAAGCGTTGCGTGTGCATAATATTTTCGAGGAAATTAAGAATCGTGTCGCTCTTCCTCGTCCTCATCTTTGGTCGAACAAATGCAAAACAGTGGAAATGGAATTGTGGGAAGCGTCTCTAAGCCGCAAGCCACATCATGTGAACACACAAAATGTAGGTAGGGATCCTGGGGAAAAGACCAAGTCACGTGCATATGAAAATATAGAAAATTAGGCAAAAATATTAATTTTAACATAAAACTTTTCTTTAAATTCTAATTATTGGAGAAAAGCTTATTAGCAAAGTTTGAGTATGGAGCTGAGAAAGGGAGAGACACCTAAAGGTAGGTAGACTAATTAAAGCATTAAACTTGAACTGATATTGATAAAATCTTAGAAAACTATTCAGATTTTCTCAATAACAAAATTACAAAGAAAAATCAAAATCAAAATTAAATTTATGGGACCTACATATACATATATCGCACTTTATTGAAGCATTATGTGTCGTGAACTCATTCAATAACAAATCGTCAGACTTAGAAATCTGATGATGACAAACGAACGGAAACGGAGACGACGAAAGGACTTCTTTTCGCTCTTGATGCGGATGTGGAGCCATTTATCTATTTTTTTACATCACAGTCTATCGATATCGATAGCAAAACTCATGGAAAAATTATTGAGATGAAAATTGCTTAAATTGACTCAGTACTTGGTAAGTGGGCGCCTGGGAAATCTCTGCAACTACAATCTTTGTTTTTCGCTCCTCGTGACTTGAACCAAGGAAGGATATGCTGGGAAATAAAAAAAAAAGAAAATGTAAAAATCGAAGCGAAGTGAAGTATGAACGAGAAACAAAACAAATCCAGCTAAGTTAATCGATTGGCAGCAGGAATGCGATTGTGGATTGGGAATATGAGTGTTTGATGCGATGCGATGGCGATGGCGATGCAGCTTTTTGTCGCCTTTGATTTGGTCCTTGAACTTTCTGCTTCGAAGGATGACATGATGACAGGCCATTGTGTGTGTGCATAATGGCATGTGGCATGTCAGAGAGGGAATTCACATAAATTTTACACCACTCGATTTTATATACGACTATGTACATATGTAGGTACATCAAATCCTTATAAAATCGAAATCAAATAACATATCACTATTCTGCAATAAAATAATTTATAAATGTTCTCGTTTTCGTACACATAATAAATTTTATATATCATCACTTTAGTTGGAAGTTCTATTTTACCCTGACATTATTATTTAGTAGTTTCTATTTTTCTTTTTCTGTTTTATTTCCCTCTACAGAATTGGCCTTCGTCAAATATATAAAATATAAAAAAGGTCAAGGGTGCTGCTGTCTATCTAAGTTAAAAAACATAGAAGAAATATAAAACTAAAATAAAAATATTACGCAATCAAAATGGGTGTTACGATTAACGGGAGGATGAACTAGGATATACGATAGTATAAACAAAAACATGCCTACATAAAGCTCTGAAGAGAACCTTTTGAGTTTTGTTTGAATAAGTTGAGTATGTTTTTTTTATAAGTGATTTACACACGAAATGACATTTTTTGTAAAAGGTTATACAAATTAGTTTATATGCGTTGAAACGTAACGCTTATAGAAAAATTTTACTTAGCTTCTTGTTTACACATTTTTATAATTGATAGTTTTGGAACAATTTATTGAAGCAAATATTTTTAGGTTTTGTTTTAAGCAAATATTGTCAAGTGTTGTTTAAATGTCGGCTGTTTCTTTGTTGAAAGTTCTTATGTTATCAAATAATGATGGCAATTTAAATTTTTGGAAACAAGAAAATTTAAAGATTTAAATATACGAGTAGGTAATAGGATTTCACATCGTGAATTTAAAAAATACGTATACGCCTCAGTGCACACTTTATATATCATCTGTTTAGGGGGGAAAAACAATTACTTAGGTGTTTATTAGAGATGTTTATTAGAGGATCAGTTATTACTAGGGTTGTAGTACCCGTAGCGTGATGGTTAGTGCGTTGGACTGTCATGCAAGGGGTCTTGGGTTCAATCCCTGCCTGTGCCACCTAACTTTTTCACGGGTACTGCCTCTTGCGAGGAATTGACAAATCCTCCAAAAGTAATTTTTTTCATGAAAAGTGCTTTCTCAAATTAGCCGTTCGGATTCGGCATATAAACTGTAGGTCCCTTCCATCTCTGACAACATTAATCGCACACAAGGATGGTTGAGAGTTGTAAGTCACTAGGCCCTGGTCCTTCATGGACTGTTGCGCCACCTAATTTATTTATTTTTATTTATTACTAGGGTTGGGTAAAGGAATTATCTCGCCCCACTTAATTATATTTCAGTAGAGACAAAATAAGAAAATGGTTATTTTCAAACATTTGTAGTTTTAAAACGAGGAAACATAAGAACATGGGCCATTCAGTTCGTGATTTCAAATTAAAAGCGCTGGCTTTTGACACCTGTCAAACTAAGTTCCGTAATATCAGTTGAATAGGGTGTTTTTTTGTATTTTTTTTCAGAGTTAGTCTTTTTGACAGCTGTCACTAGATTTATGCTTAGTTTGATTTGCTATTTCATGATAAATAGACAAGAACTCAACAATGTTTGCGGCGTTAGGTCTTTTCGCCCAAAACCGTATAGCCCAAATTAAAAATGCAATACCGTCCAAAACAATTTTATTAATATTTTGTTGTCGTACGATTTGGGCAATACTACCGAACCCTAATGCGTTAAAAATTTGTTGGGTTTTATAAAATACCAAAATAAAAAAAGCGTTCTATATTATTGCCCAATAAAATAACGCCAAAATATTAAAAATGTAATATCGCCCAAAAATGGTTCTATCACCCAAGAACTTTTTCAGAAGAAAATACTAGAAATCAATGTCATATTGCCCAAATTAATATTAAAGTATCGGTTTGGGTGATATGGCATTTTATTTGGGCTTTGTGACGTTTTCTTAGTGATATTTTTTATGACGTTCCCCCAAAAACTTTTCCAGGAGAAAATACTAGAAAGCCCAAAATCAATGTCATATTTTCCAAATTAATTTTAAAATATCATAAAGGCCAAATTACCAAGTTTAAAATTTTTGCTGGCGAAACGCAAACATTAAACGAAAAAAACTCGGAACGTCAAGAAAGCGTACAACAAATATGTTTGGCCAATTTTCAAAGTGAAATAAAACGAAATAGTTTGCTTGTTCATAGTATGAACATTATGGCATATAAACAGTAAAATTTCAGCCGTACTGTAAAGTACAGAGATTCTTTTTTTAGTCCCACTACACGAATGTGGAATGCTTTACCAAACTCAATATTTTCCATCCAATGCGCAGGCATTCAAAACCAATATGCATCGGTATCTCCTTTGCAATCATATCCTCCCTTCCTAATTACTCGCACTGTGTATAATCATTATAAGGGTATTCATATTCCCTTGAGTGCGCGTACAATATACAAAAAATGAGGGCATGCTGCCCCCTGCAATCTCTCTGAATTAGCTCAGTAAAGCATTTGAGGTAATTGCGAGGTTGTGTTTATGCAAAGTTTCTTTAAATATAAATAAACACTCAACTTCGTACCTACTCCAATTCCCATAGTGAACCCAATCAGGGGGGTGCAGGGGGCAGCATATATAACTCACTGTTATTACGTCTCAAAGCCCAACCGGCCAAAATATTTTGGATGTTAAGACATTTCTAACTTTGAGCGTTACGACATTAAAAGTCGGTTTGGGTGATATAAAATTTTATTTGGGCCTTCTCTTTTTGGGCTTTATACCATTTTATGATTTGGGTTTTATATCGTAGGATGATAAGACATAAGAAACGATAGAAATCATAATTGTCGTAATGCCCAAAATAAATGTCACAAAGCCCAACCCCTATGCCCTATGTCATAGAACCCAAATTCAAAATTCTTTTGGGCAAAAGGACAACGTTCTTTTATTTAAAATTTATTTGTGCGTTACTACATTTACTTTTGGTTTTTTGGCGTTTTTTTAAAAGTTTTTTGGCTCTATGGCATTTTAGGATTTGTGAGTTATGGTTTTGGGCGAAAAGATCTAACGCCAACGTTTGCAAATCGTGCAAATTTATTAACAATAATGGTTCCGTTTGCATGACGCATGCAAGTTGTTTAAGGACATTTTGGGGAGCGCATTATCTCGCAGTACGACGCATAGTGGGCCTGTGCCTTGGCCTCCAAGATCGTGCTATTTAACACAGCTATACTAGATTTTCTGGGGTTATATAACGTAGTTTTGTCTGCGCAGATAGGCCCCATGCGAATGATGCCTTGAAAGGGAATGTTCGGCGCGTTATAGCTGACATACAGCCACAAAGTACATATGTACGTCAAAAGTGGCCGAAAATTGAGCATCTCGGATTGCATGTATTCAAACCAGCAGTAGCGGCCACTTTACCGAAATCATTTTTAAAGCATAATGGAAAACCTTTGTCTTCATAATAAAACTTATTTCTTGGCCATAACTTTAAATTATGTGCGTTTTATTTCTCCTTGAAAACCAAACGTCTAAAAAAACTACATTTTTACCATTTACGACAGTAAGTCACCTTACAATTTAACAAAGCTTTAAATATTTTAAAATTACTATAAAATCATTATACGAATACGCTAACAAACGCGAACAAATTTGACTAGAATAGAATCTTTACTGATGTCAGAATTTTGCGTCTTCGTAATGTACGATGAATCGAAAATATTGCTTCTGCAAATGATAGCGTAACTTAGACGCATAAAAAACTTAAATAACCAAGTTATGGCCGAAATTACCCGAGGCAGCAATTTGAATACCTATATGATATGAAATAAAAGTTTTATTAATAAAAAAGTTTATGACCCTATATGAAGTGACTTACTTACTTAAAAAGTTAAAACAGTCTTAAAAAACGGGCACTGAAAAATTGAACCAAAATAATATGATATTCAAAACATTGCGAATGACTTAAGAGCTTGAATGGGTTTTAGCCGTTAAAAATATGCTGTGGTCTAAAAATGTTTTACGTATGATAAATCTAAACGACACCTCGTAAATAAATTTCTCAGTACCAACATCTATGTACATATTTTTTGTTTAAAGTAAAATCAACACTTTCATTTTATTATAATAATAATGATGATGCTAAATGGTAATTTATTTTATCCACATTTACAATAAGTAGTCTACATATAATAAAATAAACGATTCATAAATCATTGCCATCAACCCAAAACCCAAGACCCATAAGTCCCAACCTTCTGACTCGCACCACCCCACCCTACATCACCATATACCCTGTGGCTGCTCCACTTTCTTTTTTGTATACCCCCAGTAATTGATTTATTTGTCTGATATACGACTATGATAGCAACAACAACAACAAATTATATAGCAAAAAAAAAAGTAAGGTAAACACCATGGCAACTGTCCAAACCATTTAATATGTTAATTTCCCAGACCAACCATTGGCAGACGTCAGGAATAAATAACACAGAACAACAATGTTCTCCCTTTTGCAACACAAATTTATTATATGTTTTCTTTCTGTTTCCTTTATAAACCCACATTTAATATTATGTCACCCTCGATCAATCAAATATTAAATCACCTACAAGTTTTTGCACTTTTCGACACATCACATCACCCGGTCATACAAAAGGTATGACCGACCAAATGGCCACCACATATACAAATATTATCGACCGTCAAAACGGATACCGGCCGAGGCCGACCGACTGGACTTGTGCAGAATGTCACTTCCTTATCGACATCCTCACCGCCCGTCTGCGCCATAGTTGTCGCACACCAACCAGCAAACCAGCAGCGTTTGGCTTTGGCGAGCTTGGACGATACGACAAAAGTGTGCACATCAGATACATTTTTAATGACACCCAAGCATGCATAGCGACGACCGGTCTAACACACTTAACACCCGTACATATAAGTACAAAAAAGTTGGCTGACAAAGCCCTATTTACGGCTATACACCATACCACCCCACCCCATCCCTTTGTTCCTATAAAAAGGAACAACTTCCAAGGAATTCTTTTTATTTGCTATTTTTTAGATGTCAATACACGACGAAGAGTCGGGCCGAGCCAGGTATATCTTTACGACAGGTTAATAGCTTGTACGGTATCTTAAAGGAGTCTTGATGTGTGACTGCACGTGTTCACTTGTACGAGAGGAGCTTTTTGCTTCAGAGAGGCTTGACGCGAGAAAGCATAAATAACTGTGTTGTTTGGCGACAGTCTTACAAAAAAAAAAAATAGCAACACAAAAATCTGAGTGGAAAATACTTTGGCTAAGGGTGACTTTCTTTAAGGGTCGTTTTTTTGTGTTTTAATAAATTGAGGTATAGTGTTACCAACTAGCACGCAGTCTTAAATATTAATCCTCCAAGGTAGGGAAGCAAGCAATTACAAAGTTGTGTTCATTAGAAGGTGGTAATGGTAACGAAACAAAAAAAAACATACACTTCGAAGGGCTGTAAAAGTGTCTGGTGGAATAGCTATATACTTTAGATGAAATAGGATACAAATGTGTAGAGTTTTATGATGTTAACGACGACATCGGATGGCTATAGCGAGATTTAAAAGCATAGCGAAATTAGGATCCTGCTTCCAATAAACCTAAAAATGTTTTAGATTGAAACTTGTCAAGAGTCTTGCAGGAATATTCTGTTTCTTAAAGTTTTTTTTTAATACCTGTCATTTCTAACTCTATAGAAGAATGACTAAAATCCCAATGCAGTAAGGACACTATACAGTTTGGAGTAATTTGTAATTCGTTGGTCCGGAGAAGGATGGTTTTAGAGCTTTGGAATAATATTTGAAGGAAAATATAGACGTTAAAACATAGTTATGGTCAGTCTGTTAAGGCAACAGTTTGTCTAATGAACAAGAAATGTTAAAAACCTCCATACGAATATTTTAAATGAATTCAAAATGTTACATTACATTACATTACACACTACTCAGCACATAAATGTACAGAATAGAGAACACAATACACAATACACAATAAGGTGATAACAACACAAGACATTAATACAAGACAGAAGGACAGAAAAGAAAGAACAACAGACAGAAAGAACACGGCCGGCGGCCATTTTGTTTTGGTGCATTATATCTAGGAAGATATGGCCCACCTATAATAAAACGCGTACAAACGATCTTCTTTGCAGGCCAAGGCAAGACATAGCCAGGATTGTTGCGGTTTGTACCGGACATTGGCCTATAGGAGTTCATGCAGAGAAGTTGGATATCTCGTACAACACCTTTTGCCGTAGTTGCAGCGACCAAAGAGAAAGTGAAACGATAATCCATTTCCTCTGCAAATGTCCTGCTTTGGCAAGCACTAGAATGAAATGCTTTGGGAAAGCATTCTTTCACGAACTGGATGAGCTATCTGAGACAAAGATTAGAGACCTAATCTTTTTTCTCTATGCGACAAAATGGCTCTAACATAATCGCTATGAAGCTTCTCTATAAATCTTTTCCTTTCTATCACAGGTCAAACGAGTTTTGGTATCAAAACGGCGCGGTGCACTACAGCGCTAATTGGATCTCAGGCTAGGTTGCCTTGAGATCGCCATTTCTACCTACCTACCTTGTTTTGGTGACATCTGTCAAACCTTTTGTTTATTATTCAGTTATTTATGCCAAATCATCATGGCATGTTACACCATTGGACAGCACGTTTAAATGATAAAACCTCATTATCAAAATGAGTGTTCTTTAACGCAAACGTTACGCGCATTGTGCCCATTTTACGGTAGACGTGGTGGCCCTTCACAGTTAACTCTTCAACGTTAAACAATCAGCCAACACCCGTACGTTCAAGGAACGCAAAGTCGCCGCGGTCCGCGAAAGTGTACAGCAGAAACCGAGGCAGTCTATTCCTCGCCGTACACAAGAACTCCGCCTTTCTCAGACTTCAACTTGGCGAATTTTGCGTCGGGACTTGGGCTTACACCCGTACAAGATCCAACTGGCCCAGGAGCTAAAAGTTCATGACCATAGACAACGCCGTTTGTTCGCTGACTGGGCTTCGAATCGTTTAGAAGAGGACTCAAATTTTAGCCGAAAAATCATCTTTAGTGACGAGGTCCATTTTTGGATGAATGGCTGTATTATTGAAAAAGGAAATCAGTTAGATGTAATATACATACATATGTATACGGGCTTATTTTTTTTAATAATTAGCGAACACTAAATGATGAATACAAATGGCTATTTCACTAGAGCAAAGTCCGTTAAAATAACGGTAAAAAAGGGTAAGACAAGAAACTTTACGTAATCGTGTTGATGATGTTAATATCACCAATCATTTTAAAAGCTCTTCTTTGAATACTGTCCAAGAGGCTTAAATAAGTTACTGGAGCACCAGCCCAGAGATGAGAGTTATATTAAAGTTTCGGACGTATGTATATAGGTTTTGTACATTGTAGCCAGATCAGACGGAGACAAAAATTTCTTGCATCTGCTCAAAAAACCTAGACATCTTAGGTCATTTTTGGCGACATCGCGTATGTGATCTCTGCACAAAAGGTGGTTGCTGATGCACATCCCAAGGATATCGAGATTTTCAGTTTCGTAGTGGCAAGTGCCACTCATAGATATTGGCAAAGAGGGTATATCATCATCATCAAATCAAATTCCACACGGTTTTTTATTCCCCATTGTACTATGCTGTGTAGATCGGAATTTAATGAGCTTATCATATTTTGCCGCTGCAGTTCCAAATCCAAAGAGGAAAGGGTCAGATTCAAAACGGAGCCCTGGGGCACACCAGCATTTATTTTATGGGTTTCAGACTTGAATCGGTCCAAAACAACTTGTATTGAACGGTTCGAAAGAAAATTTCTAATCCAACGAAGAAGAGATTCGTCAAAACCAAAAGCACGCATTTTCGATAAGAGAGCAAGATGCAAGACTTTATCAAATGTCTTTGAAATATCAAGTGCAATACTCATACTTTCTCCAAAACGATGTAAAGATTTGTTCCACTGTTCGGTGAGATTAACCATGAGATCACCAGTGGACCTATTGCTATGAAAGCCGTATTGCCGGTCATTAAGAAGTTTCCGTTCCTCAAGATATTTCTTAAGCTGATAATTAATCAGCGTTTCGATGACCCTAGAAAGAATGGACGTTAGTGCTATCGGTCGATAATTTGCGGGGGAAGAAGATTCGCGTTTTTTTTTTTGGATTGGCTGGACAAATGCAGTTTTGTAACTACCCGGAACGAGCCCAGAAGAATAGGATAGATGGAAAAGCTTACACAGTGGTTTTGCTAGCGTGGAAGAACACTTCTTCAGAATAATAGCGGGAATACCATCCGGACCAGCGGATTTATGTATATTGAGATCATTAAGAACTCTCGCCACAGTACGAGTACGAAAATAGATTGGTCCCATAGAATCATTTACGCGTTCAAGAACTTGGGGAGCCATGACACTATCTGGTAAGATTGAATTTTCAGCGAACTGCCTTGCAAACAAGTTAGCTTCATCAACAGAGCTAACTAAAGGAGTGTCATTGAAAACAAGCGTAGGAACCGAGGAAGAGGAAGAATTCCTCATGTTTTTTACAAATGACCAAAAATTCATAGTGGATTATTGACCTGGCTATAGAGCTATCTGGCTAATCGTGTTCAATATGTCAAAACCGGCCCTGATAAATCTGAAAAAAATTCAAGGCAGATCTTGGTACCCTTCTGTTTATGATTTACCTCTGCACATTTCTTATTCATCATGCTTAAATTTTGCGTATGATGCTAATGTCTATAAAACGATAAAATTTCTTGCAGATTGATTTCATCTTCAACATGATTTAAATAATAAACTGTTTGAATAGTGTAATTTGAATAATATATCTTTAAATATAGGAAAATGTAGTGTTAATATCATTTTCAAGATCGCCTTCCCTTTTATTTACGATTATAAAATTTTAAGCAATGACCTTGAGAAAGGATTTAGGTATTATATTAAGGATTTTAGAATGCATGTTATCTGTAAAGGCAACTCTATGTTTGGATTTTCGATACGAAATTCTAATGACTTTAAATGTCCTCACAAATTAAAATGTCTTTTTGTTAGTTTCGTTAGACCGATTTTGGAATACTGTTGTGTGGTTTGGACTCCATACTATAAAAACGCGTCAAATAGAATAGAAAGTATTCAAAAACGGTTTGCGAGGTTTTCGCTTCGACAACTAATATAAAGTGTACCCTTGCCATTATATAAAGCTCGATGTAGTTTAATTGACTTAAAAAGTCTTGAATCTAGAAGAAATTTAAATATTTCATGGTGTTGTAACTGTTGTTTCAGACCAATGGTTAACCATTTTGTCTCTATTCCATTTCATTCGAATAATTATGGTATTAATGAACCAATAACACGAGCTTGTACAACAAATACACCGACGTAATCAATCTTGAAAGCTCTTAGTTTTTTTTTTTTTTTTTTTTTTTTTTAAATAAAGTAACAAATGTGATTTTAAACGAATAATAATAATTACCTACTTATCTACTAAATAATTTATTTTATTTTCATTTTTACCTATTTCTTAAATTACTCAAAATTTCAATGTACACATGTATTTAGTTTTTTGAGTTAACATACTTTTAGGTCTAAGAAAGTTTTTGTCCTTATAGACAAATAAATAAATAGAAAACTAAACATTTTTGTAACTAGAAAAACAACACACCGAAGATTGTATAACTTGAATTTTACATAAAAAGTGGGTGTGCCGGTGGGCGGGAATTGATTGATTTGTAGTTTTATCTCATTCCTTTAATGGATTTTGTGATGGTTCTGTTTGTTTCTATTTTTTAGAAGCAACATTTTTGACCTTTTAATAGCATATGTGTGTTACGAAGGGCCCATTTCAATTTTCTTACAACTTCATGCTAAGTTGTGCATTAATCGAAATGATTTTAGTTGCAGCATTCTTTTGTATTCAGCCATGCTACTGATATTTTAAATTTCCTCTTTTCAACTTAGATTCAATATTTACTGAAAAATTATATTGAAAAAAGTGCATTCACTTCCATTAATAGTTTATTCAACTATTAAAATTGTCGTGTGCTTTGTAAGAAGTTTTAAAATTCTAAACACCACACCAATCATCGAATCATCATCACCATCATCGCATGTTCAATAAATAAGAATACATTTAAGCTCACTTTCAATTCAAATTCAAAACACAAACAAAACGGATACGTGTAGTATTCAAATATGGCCGCCCCCAACCCGAACATATGTTTCGTGCTTCCGCTTACAATTTTTGTTCCAAGAGTATGCGACAACCTTACAAATAAAATTTCATTTTTTTTTTTTTTGATTTATTGATTTATAAGGAAACGACGAAAATCAAATCACCAAAACAGCTTAAAAAAAAAAAAAAAAAAAAAAAAAAAAAACGAAAGAAATAACCAAATGATTGTTGGTATCTCCTGATGTCGGGTTTATAATAATATGCAAATGGTTGCTCGTCAATAGGCCATTAACAACACCGAACACCAGCCTTAAACAAATGGGCCTGAGAGTTTTGGGAATCCATTTGCCACAAAGTGTGCCGTGATTGGAATTCCGACAGAGAAAATCGTACAAACTCGAACGTGGATAAGGAACCACCAGAAAAGAAGAAGCAACAATAAAAAACAAACCATTATCGCATCAGCAACCACAAACAATGTCCGCGAGACAAAGTGTCCTCAATGTGGTGTGGTGCGGTCGTTATGATTAGAGAATGTACCAATGCCGAGACCGATGATGATGGCCGTCAGGTCTCTGTTCGGATAGTCAGTCAGCCCACTTCAGCAGCCTATAGCCTGAAAAAGAGCAATGTCTTTGTTTAGATTGGAATTTCCTCATCTAAATCGACAAATGAATGGTCAGTCGTTTGTCGTGGTTGTTGTAGCCATTCCGATATCAAGATTAACCTAGAAATCTAATTACAGGACAAGCTCATAAAACTTGAGTCCTGTCGCCGCCTGTCAGTTAATGTGGCGGGTATCGGAATATGTTAGTTCTGGTTATGTCTACCGCGTGTGTGTTCCCGAGGCACGTAAATCCATTTGCACTACAGCTTCTCCTCAGCCGGGGGCAGTGTGATGATATTCTTCATCATCACTTTGATTCTATAGCAAGTCTCTCCGTCTCGTACTCTCATACCATGCTAGATCTTTTTCTGTGTGTGTCGCATTGGAAATTTACAACGGAGATTCATTAAGCCAAACCGACTACCCTTAACTCTCAAAGAACTACGGCGCCGCCGCTGCCGTGCCGTCCGCGTCGTAATGTCGCCTCAAACCCTTAACATATGATGTACAGAGTACATGGTAAAATTTAACTGCCATTTCTCTGGACTGCCCCCATGATGGAGTCTTCTATATCGTCGTCGTCGTTGGAGTCATCGTCGTATTCGTTGTCGTTACCGTATGTAGACCAAGCAAATTCTCTTCCTGCGAGCGATAGTAATGAACGAATGGTTTGAGGGACGCAAATCCCAGGGATAGTTGAGGAGAGCACTTGTGTGTGAGAAAATTTTGCGATATATAGTTTAGCTGGGCTTATGAGTTAGAATCCTCGGCGCGGCCATATACTACATACGACTTTCTCGTAATTATTATTGTTGGTTTTGTTGTTGTTGTTGGATGAAAACTTACGAATGTGTCAGAAATGCAGACATTGCTTTAGATTACATTTCCTTTGCCGGCTGGCCAGGCGGAGAAAAAGCACGAATATGGAAATTGCTTTTAATTGGGAAAGTAGCATTTGGGAATTTATGTCTGATGGCTGTGGCGGAATGAGTGAGCATTACTTAAAGTGCTGGGGAGTTTTTGTTTTTCGTTTTTAGTTTTTGACCCATAGATGACTTTTGAAGGGGGTATAGGGAGGTAAAAGTTGATTGCGAAAGAGAGGGTTTATGAAGTTTTGGTTAAATTCTAAAGATATATGAATATAACTTTTAATGGTGGCTCTACAAGAGGTCAATGCCTTGATTTTATCATATTCATCGATCGACTTATAAATATATCAAGTGAAGCATCCTGGGCTTACTTTATAGAATTAAAATTGGTTGTAATGTTGATATTTGCATTTACAGATTTTTTCTAGTGACAGTTCAGATGATGCAAAGACCTTACAAAATTCATTACATTATAAGCCAGTCTTCGAATTTTGTAACTGTTCAAGTTAAAGAACTCCATAATTTATTTTTACCAACAATATCTATTTGACTTTTTTACCGAGTAATTGTAGCTTCGGTGTTGTAAATTTCAAATCAGTTTGCCATTTCAATTGAGTTTGACAAGGTCAATGGAAAAGAAATTCCTTACTTGTTTTTTCGGTACTAAACGACCCATAGAAAAGAGAAGTCATCAGAAATTAAATTAGGATTAAATATTCAACTTCGATAACTGTGAAAAGACACATATTTTCACCATTTTTCATTATAGGTAACAGAAAACCAAAACTCTTTCAAAAAACCACAATTGTATAAAATGGAAAAATTTCAAAATTTGGAAAAAATGCAAATTTCTTCAAAAACGTACACAAATGCTTCTCGCGATAGTCAAAACAATTTTATAAACCTTATTGAAACAAAAATCATTAAAAAAAATTCAATTTGAAAAAAGATAATTAAATACACACTCTTTGGGGGGAACATCAAGATGCGAAGACCCACTTCTAAATAGTTTTCTTTGAATATTTAAATAATTAGCTTCTTTTCTTGCTTCTTCTCTTTCTGCATTTAAAAAAAACACTTATGGAGTCCATTCAAAACTAGTTTTGTTTACTTGAAACCAACAATAATATTAAAATATAACTACAAACATAAAGAAACTTTTTTCAGAGAAAAACAATTAGTTTTAGTGGAAGGAAATGTCATATTTTTGGAAACAGCTGACAAATAAATGGAAAATTGGAAAATATCATGGAAATGGATTGGAAATATTTCACATTTAAGCTGGAAAAATGGAAGGATCGCTTTCTTCCATGTCCGCTTTTGAAATTAACTCAAAGCGAAGACGGTCGAAATTGAATTTTCGCTTTCAATGCGATCCGCCGCGCTTTCTGAAATCGGCCCTCAGTAAGGATGAACTACTTAGTGAACACCTTATAGGGCTTCTACGACTTATTCGGAGCCCAGGCCTATAAGGAGCGGTTTACCCGGCTCCCCGTCCTTGGAGTTATACTAAGGATCTGGCCCTCCAGGTTGGGGGTTGTGCCGTCAGGGTGACTTCCTGACCACGTAAAAATCTCATAGTTGCGAAGCACCAACAAGCCTCGGATACGGACGGATTTACTGTTGACAACCTACGCAAACGAATTAAGGACAACGAACTTCGGATATGCACGTGGAATGTTAGGTCCCTTAACAGACCACATGCAGCCAAAGAATTAGCAGTGGCCCTAGTCTGCTATAAAGCAGACATCACCGCCATCCAGGAAACACGATGGGATGGGCCGGGCAAAAAGAGGATGAAAACTGCGATATTTACTATGGTGACTGCTACCGAGAAAACCAAAAACGCTTATTAGGATGCGGCTTTGTCATTGGAGCCACACTTAGGCAAGAAGTCTTGAGCTATAGGTGCATCAACGAGCGCTTCATGACCATCCGCACCAAGCCTAAGTTCGGCAACATTAGCCTGATATGCGCGCTCGCCCCACAGATGAGAAGGATGACACCACCAAAGATATGTTCTTCGAGCTCTTAGACAAAACATATGAGCAGTGTCCTAGCTACGATATTAAAATTGTCCTGGGCGATTTTAATTCCAAGCTACTCGTAGGAAGAGAGAGGTTTAAAAGCAGGAATGAATTTCGAAAGTTTTATGAACAGGTGAAACGAAATTCACAAGTAAATAATCCTAGAACCGAATGCTGCAAAGACGAAAGTGGAAACATCATAGTGAAATCGCAGTCAATGCTGAGGATATGGAAGGACCACTTCTGCAGACTGTATAACGGCGACGACGAACCGAATTCCGCTGTCAAGCAGGATGATCCATTCAACATAGACGACGAAAGCCAACAATCCCGTCCTCCCGACTTAGACGAAGTAAAGATTGCTATAACTAAGCTGAAGTCTAACAAAGCCGCTGGAGCGGATGGCTTGAATGCCGAGCTCGTTAAAGCAGCTGGAGATAAGTTGGTTAGGGGCATGCACCAGCTTATCTGTAAGATATGGTCGGAAGAAAGCATGCCCGATAAATGGAACCTCAGTATTGTTTGCCCGATCCTGAAAAAAGGAGACCCTGTAAACTGCACCAATTATAGAGGAATCAGTCTACTTAACATCACTTACAAAATCTTCTCTGCCGTAATATGTGAACGTCTAAAGGCTATCGTCAACAACCTGATAGGTCCTTATCAGTGTAGTTTTAGAACAGGAAAGCCCACCGTCGATCAAATATTCACATTACGGGAGATCCTGGAAAAAACCCAAGAACTTTAAATCGACACCCACCATCTTTTCATCGATTTCAAGGCCGCGTATGACAGCACTTAAAGGGACGAGCAGTATAGAGCCATGCATCCCTGCATCCCTGCCAAACTTTTCCGTTTGTGCATAAAGGTTGGAAACAACTTAACAGAACCTTTCGATGTCTAAAAATGTTTTAGACAAGGAGATGCGCTGTCATGCGATTTTTTTAACATCGAACTTGAAAGAATAGTGCAGATCTCCCACGTCAACACTAGAGGCACTATCTTTCAAAAGTCTGTCCAATTACTATCATATGCTGATGGGATGACATTGACATTATCGGAAGAACTCAACGTGATGTCATCAACGACCACTTCACAGCCCTTATGTGACAGTTTGGTGTGCTGTTGCTGAATTTGGTGTGTTAGGTCCGTATTTTTTCGAAGAAAATGGGTAAAAAGTTACAGTTAATGCGGATCGCTACTGTCACATGATTGAGACCTTCCTCCAACCAAACTTAAATCAGTTTACTAGGAACCACAAAGAAGTCTGGTTCCAACAAGATGGAGCCACAGCACACACTTCACGGCGTTCACTAACCATTTTGAGAGAGATGTTTCCAGGGCATCTTTTTTCTTTACGAGGAGACATTACCTTTCCAGCAAGGTCCCCCGATTTATCACCTTGTGATTTTTTTCTTTGGGGACATTTAAAGGCCCAAGTCTACACTCTTCGCCCAACATCTTTGGAAGCACTTAAGGAGGCAATCACTCAGGAAGTGTCAGCCATTACACCACAAATGACTCGACGGGTAATGGAAAACTTCCGGGAAAGGCTTTGTAAATGTATTAATAATAGAGGGCAATATTTAACGGATATAATGTTTAAAACTAAGTTATTATTTTATTTAATGTAAAACGGCATAGTATTTAATTTAAAAAATTCAATAAAATTTTTCTGTTAAATTGTTTATTTATTTGTCATTGCCTTTTAAAATATGAGAGATCTTTTTGCCGGACCCTGTATTTAAGGATGTGACGCCTTCCTAACTCCCAAATTATATCCATTAAGTTTTATCTGCAACATATTATACATACTGAAGGATTTTTATCGATTTCTACATTTCTGACCCTAACCACATAACGGGTTTTTCATTTGTATTCTAATGATCCTTATCCATGTATATGCAATCATTTAAAATCACCATGCATCGTTATTATGTCTTACCATTTTCTCTTAAAATAAAATTTTACTATACAAGGGTAGTTACATCACATAGGTAGATATTTTCTTACCGACTGCATAATACATATTATCCCCTTGTGTGTATTTGGGGTAAATCCCCATTTTCGAAATATGTTTTGATTTTCAAAAACATATTAAGGATGTGTACAATAAATTCAGCCAAACCCAAAGATAATAAATCTCCTCCAGGTCAACGCTCCAAGCTTAACGACACAAGAAGTGGCGAATCAAATCAAAAATACCAAATTTTCGCCTTATGCACAATGATATTTTATGTCTTAACACACACACCCCCAACAACAAAAAATTGTATACCTTTAGATGGTGAAAGCATCTATAGGAGGATCTTGAACAATAACAACAACAACAAAATCTCAAACGCAGCTCTTAACATCCCATATGCCACTTCTCATCAATGAAACAACCCATCTTCACTTTTATTTTTATTTTCGTTGCTTCTTGTTCATCTTATTGTTTTGGCTCTTTGTTTCTGAGCCAAATAGATACAGGACAAGCATTCGGAAGTAGCAACCACCTTAAAGTCACGTGCTATCGATTATTGCCTGAATCCTTCCCCCCTTATACAATGCTTCTGAGGAGGAGTAGGTACTTCACTGTACGGAATGTGTGTACGATACATACGGGTTACGGGATATGGGCGATTATGCGAGGAACGAAGACGGACGGACGGACGCGACGTGTCGTCGGTCGGGGGAGGTAGTTACATCTGTAACTGTATACTTGCCTTCCTGTGGCATGTTCGACGACCCCATTTTTCGTTTCGACGACTGCACTGAATGGCTTTTGGTTTTTGTTTCCAAAAAAAAAAGAAAATATGAAAAAAAAAAGGAATTCTCTGGTTCTAAATATGGGGATCGAAGATACATAAGTATCTATCTAGCGTATAGATATAGCTTTGTATCTTTTGCACATACTTCCAGACACAAGTGGAGAGGGAGAAGAAAACATTTTCGCAACCATGGCTTTCATACTTAGGTAGCTAGGTATACTCAGCAAATTTTTATATTTTGGCAGTCATTGCCACCGTCGTCGTCGTCGTCGTCGTCGTCGTCGTCGTCGTCGTCGTCGTCGTCGTAGTCGTAGTCGTCGTTGTTGCCGTATTCATTGTCATCCTCCTCGTATCGCCGTCGATGTTTTCGTCGTCGTAGTCAAACTTGTATAGAGAAGTCTAGGGGCTGCGATAACATAACTTTTACTTGCGAATTTACTGCCGGAAATATTGTTTGTACAAGAACAGACACACAACACACCCAACCACCCCCAGAGCCCTGAGGACTGTTTGCTCCTTTTGAATTTCACTTTCGTTTGGGGTGGCAACTGGCAACAGCAAAATAAAGGGTGGGCTTTTGTATCTATTATTTTTTAAGGGTGCACTTAAAGTTATTTTTATGATACACCCCATACTTATACAGTGTGTATATACATAAGTATGTATCTAAGAATGAAGCCATTTTTGGTTCAACAAGAATATATATGTACCTATACTTATACCTACCACTAATTCGCTTAATGACATTTTAATTGACATTCTATAAAAAAGCAAATCTTTAGAACCTGGTACAGTACCTAACCTAATCCGTATTTAATTGATTGTGTTGGTCCGTTGAATGAAGTCAGATATGCACAATTTTTTTATGCTGCAATTAATCAGGGAACTTAATTTAAAGAACTTTCCCCTAATTGAGTCTTAGAACAAAAAACTTATGAGATTTATTTTAGGTAATACACAATTTCCGTCAATTATTGGTCATACGAATATAAGTGGACAAACTAATATCAAAGACATTTACATTTTTTTTTCTTAAATCAAAACCTCATATATCGATTTTGTTTTTTATTTTTATTTTTTGAAACATTATGGGTTCACGGTAGAGATTTTGTATTTTTATTATATTAGGTTTCTTATTGAAAACATTTGACAGCTGTCAAACTTAAAAATCATGCGATTTCGGAACAAACTTCATCATTCATTTGACATTTATCAATACTGTTTCAAACTTAAAGTTTAATTTTGAATTTCAATAAATAATTTTAAATTAGGTTATCTTACAAAATGGTTCCTTTATGACTCAAGCAATTTGTAAAATCAGTTTAATACAAAAATAGTGCTCTGGTTTTTCTTGACAAAAAAAATATTGCATAGCTCAGTAATTTTGACAGCTGTCAGACAATAATATCATTAATTGGATCTGTTTATTGCTTTGCAATAGATAAAACTGTGCGTCTGATAAAAACATTTCCGTATTTATTTTGAAAGCTGTCACACTAAAATCGTCTAATTGGTTTATTGATTAAGCTTTGTGCCGACCTTCACGATAATGTCAAAACTGTCAGTTAAAAAAAATCTATCAAATGTCTTAAAATTGTGTAAATTTAAGGCTTGTGTGACAATATTGCCAAAAACTTCAAGGTCATACATTGTCAGTGGCAAAAAAATCAGGTGTCAGGATTATTGGCGCGGATAGATTTTGTCGCCCGTGGCGGCCATTTTGTTTTAGTGACATCTGTCAGCTGACCCAGGAGCTCAAAGTTCATGACCATAGACAACGCCGTTTGTTCGCTGAATGGGCTTCGAATCGTTTGAAAGAAGACCCCAATCTTGGCCGAAAAATCATTCTTAGTGACGGGACGCATTTTTGG
This sequence comes from Eupeodes latifasciatus, assembly GCA_920104205.1. Taxonomy (NCBI): domain Eukaryota; kingdom Metazoa; phylum Arthropoda; class Insecta; order Diptera; family Syrphidae; genus Eupeodes; species Eupeodes latifasciatus. Next base: position 127,749,856 of record OV049926.1, on the reverse strand, counting down.
ATGAATGGCTGTGTAAACAAGCAAAATTGGCGTATATGGACGACACCAACCCACGCGAGGTTCACCAGGTGATAGTGCATCCTCAAAAAGCTACCGTTTGGTGTGGATTTTGAGCCGGCCGGCGGCGTAATTGATCCGTACTTTTTTGAAAACCAACGTTAGTGAGGCGACCACCGTCAACAGCGAGCGCTACATAACGATGATAACTAATTTCTTACGGCCCAAATTGAACCGTATCGACCTAGCTAGATGAAATGTGGTTCAAGCAGGATGGCGCTATGTGCCACACAGATAACGCCACAATTGACATTCTGCATGAACGATTTGAGGGTAAGGTTATCTCTCGCCGCTAGACTTTTTCCTGTGGGGCTTCTTGAAGTCGCAGGTTTAAGCAAATAAACCACAATCGACCGATGCCCTAAAGATGAACATAACACAGGCCATCGTTTAAATTCAGCCGGATTTATGCGGAATTCATTGAAAATTGGACCACTGGGATCCGCGTGCCACTGTAAGAAACACTTAATGGCATACATGCGCCTTTTAAATAAAAATAAATAATAAAATGTTAATACCTCACAGACAGCTTTTTTTATTCCATTTCAACATCTACCGGCCTTTATTGAAAAACCCTTTATATTAACCAGCCATCTGACAATTAAATTGTTAGATTTTGAAAGAAAAACGTGATAAACGTTTTTGAAAGGTATTTTGTTTAAAGCTTTGCAGTGGATGGATTAATTAAAGGCCGAATAATGAGTAACAGTTGTAAATGACACAGACTTGTAATTTTGACAGCTGTCATGTTTATTTGTTTTACTTGCGATTTGAACAACTCAAGGATTTATTTATTTAGTTGACGGCGTATACAATTTTTATTTTTTTAGATTGCAAAATGGTTACACCAAAAAATAATGACATGTGTCAAATAATATGAATTTATTGAACTTGTGATTTGATGGAATAAAAGTTAAAGGAACTATTGTAAAGAAATTCGAATGATTAGAGACGCAATCGTTGGAAATACTGTTCGTTTTTTGACAGCTGTCAGATTTAAGATTTTCATCTAGTTCAATCACAAATAATGTAATGTCATTTCATATTTGACACCCTTATTATTCAAGCCTGTTGTCTGTTGTAGGGAATACGACAAATGGCTTATTGTCAAATAAAGTTCTGCTTATTTATCACCAAACCAGCTTTTCGATGAAAAATATGGTTTCCGTGAATACAAAAATGTCGCTGAAGGCCTTATTTTAAAAATTCATCGGTGCGACGTCCTAATTACCACACTTGTCTTAAGGCAAACTATGACGTGCATTTTTATGAATGCAATGAAGTGAGAAACATAATTAAGCATAATTTAACTCAAACTGCTATAGAACTTAACATAGATCACAAACTTCATGACAATGTCTCTCATAATAAAAGTCTTTATCAAAGAAAATCATCAACATTCAAAACTAAAACTGAATGTAATTAGTAGGTATATACATTTTCTGTGAGACTAATTATTTTACCTATGGTTTGCGCTGTTCTTTAATTATTTTAATTGACCTCTGTAATATTGTTTTACTGCATATTTGCGTGCGAAATTATCGATGTGACAAATGATTGTATGATTGTTCGCCAAACTATAAGGTCCGCTATACAAATATGAACATAGATTTTTGTATATTTACAACTTTACCGGATGTCACTGATTGTAGGTTATAAATATTTATTCTTTGCTTCGTATTTTACGTCGTCGTCATCGTGAACGTTGCCGGCGCGGCGGCGGCGGTTTTATTTATGTTTCTTATTGTTTATAGGGTAAACTGTAAAATGTTTGTTTCTTTAAAGATGTTTTTTTTTTATATTGGAAATTGTTTAGAGCGGTTTCATTTGGATACATTTAATATATTGTGAAATGCATCACCATTTGTAAAGTTATGTGTTGCGTGGGCTCAAAATAAAACATATTTGACAGCTGAATGTAAAAGTTAGTGCAATTCAAGCATTGTTTGCATCGGAACACATCCAATATTTTGAAAATAATGAAATTAAAACCTGGCTTCAATTTTTGAATTGACTCTTTTTTATAGGTACATCTTTTTCATTTGAAGATTAATTTTAAAACCTTACAAAAATCAGACTCAAGACAAAATTTTAAATTTAAAGTAGATGCGAGTAAAAACTAATTTTGTTCGTAATATATGGAAAGAGTCATTTCTAACACCAATTTTCAAGAAAGGTAACAAGGCGGATATAAGCAACTACAGGCCCATTGCAAAGCTGTCTTGCATTCCTAAAGTGTTTAAACAAGTTGTTTGTGAAAGTGTAGCATTTTTTAGTAAAAATTTCATTCGCGCAACAGCAACATGGTTTTGTGAAAAAAAGATCAACCGTTACTAATCTCCTCACATTCTCAAACATATGTTCAAACGCTTTAGAACAAGGTTATGAAGTTGACTGTATATACACTGACTTTTCCAAAGCTTTTGACCAACTTAGCCACGGAATTATTTTATTTAAACTTAAAGCTCTTGGTTTTCCACCATTTTTCTTAGCTTGGATCAAATCATACCTTGAAAACAGATCCTATGAGGTAAAATTTAGAAATTGTCTTTCTGAACCTTTTGTTGCTCAATCTGGTGTTCCCCAGGGAAGCCATCTTGGCCCTTTTCTGTTCATCCTGTCTATTAACGATGTATCGTCATGTCTACGCTCAAGTGAAGTACTCATTTTTGCTGACGATATGAAGATTTTTAAAATAATAAAGTCCATCAATGATCGTATTCTTTTACAAGCCGACATTGATAGTTTCACATTTTGGTGTGAGAAAAATAGACTTGCCCTCAACCCTTTAAAATGCCAGACGATAACTTTTACTAAAAAACGAATCGTTAGTGTATTTGATTATTGCATATCACAGCAAAAACTCTGTCGCGTCTCCACAATTAAAGATTTAGGTGTTAATTTCTGTTCCAACTTAGAATTTACACATCACATTAATTTTATTGTTAATAAAGCAAGTTCTATGCTTGGTTTTATAAAACGCTGGGCAAAGGAGTTCAATGATCCCTATGTAACTCTTTCTTTGTATAATTGCCATGTTCGTCCTCATCTTGAATATGCTTCGCAGGTATGGACTCCCTATTACGAAATTCATAGAAAACGTATCGAATCAATTCAACATAACTTCATTCGCTTTGCCCTAAAGGGTCTTCCTTGGGATGATCCTTATGATCTGCCTCCCTATGAACATCGTATTCTGCTTCTTCAAATGCAATCTTTCCATCAAAGGCGTGTTAATAATGATTTAATATTTTGTCATCAACTCATTAATGGTGAAATTGAATTGACACCATATTTGCTATCTTGTTTACATTTGAATTACCGAGGCGGAACTCATCACTTGCGTACTTTTGACTTTATACATTTTGACTTCCATAGAACTAACTATGGCAAGAATGAAGCTTTAAGTCGAATGAGCATTTTATATAACTTAAACTGTTCATCGATAGATTTAAATTTAAATAAGGTGGGATTAAAATCATTGCTTAGAACCAGTGCTCCACTATCGTTAACGTCTTTATTTTATTTTTTTTGATGTTCTGTAATAGTTCATGTTAAATGTTAATAATTATTATGTTTTGTATTTTGTGCGTGTGTTAGGCTATAATTGTATTATTTTCTTACTAACAACTAACACATGCACTTATGATGAGCCTCTGATCGTAGTTTGACGCTTGCTATAAGCTTACTACTTTCTGAAAATTCTGAAGTGTAACTTTTTGTACTAATCGATGAATGTGTTGAAATTATTTTATGACAATAATATTTATCTTACCCTGCTTATTTCACAGACAAAACTATTAAATTACTTTTGTTGTGTTTTTTTTACATATCTACAGTAATTATAATTTATGATATTAACATGATTGGACTTCATACTTGAACTGCAGAGTGCATCAGTGTGCCTTGAAAATATTTATGTTGTAAGATTTAACACGTGACATAATAATTATAAAGGTTATTTCATATATTATTATTTAATCTACTTGTCGTGTTGTATTAGATGTTTCGATTGGAATATCATAATTTAGTCAGTAAATATACACAAATGGGTTCCCGATAAAAGTTTTATTTTCATATTAAATAAACGAGTATTTTATTGTAAAGAGAAAGGTGTGTTATTAGCAATATGATGTTAGCCAAATGGCCAACACCCTTTAGTTTACTTGTACTGTGAAGTACAGATATTGGTTCTTTAACCGCACTACGCGAATTTAGCATGTCTTACCACGATCTGTCATTCCTTTTCAGTGAAATGTTCATGAATTCAAATTCGAACCAATCTACACCGACACCTATGTTTTAAACTTTCATTTTTCCTAATGCTCACAAAAGAAAGGTCATGACCAATTACCAACAATATATCACGAATTTCATTCTTTATTGAGTATTGGCGTAGAAAAGCTCGGTATAGTAATCCATTCGACGTAACAGCCTTAATTTATAATATAAGTAAGGTCCAACAGACCAACGTGCCACACCAAACTACAACACTTTGAAGACAAACCATCTTCCCATTTTTCAATTAATATTTGGATTATATGTATGTATTTGAAGGACCCAATAAGCGAAGATACGACATTGCTGGCCATAAACCACCTTAACCTAACATTAAAATACTTCAGCACCAAGGCTTTACGAGAAATGCCAAGTTCTAGGAACCTTGATCTCCATCAACACTACAGGCTATTTTACTATTTTTTTAACAGTCGAGAAGATGTATTACGACGACTATCTAAAAATGCGTTAGTCTTGCGAACTGTGACGGTAAAGTTTCAGTATATTTTGTATTCAATTTCAACAATGTCAATGCGTTGTTGAAGCGTGTATGGTTTTATTTAAGACTTGGCGTTGATTTACTTTTTAAGTTTGAAAAGACATCAGTTTTAAAAGTATCAGCTGCTCAAATCTTGGTTCAACATTTTCAAATTTCTGCAGTATTTGCAATATTTTGAAACTAATTACGGTAATTCGAATTTAAGTTCAGCATGGACCGCCGAATAATTGTCTTTTGAATGTAAGGTAGATATTGGTTGTTTAGAATTAATAATCTCAGAATTTGAAGATGATGGTCTCTTGAGTTTAAATGATGACAATAAACCAGCTCCAGACAAAATTATACCTATTGTTCTTAAAAAATGTGCTTCTTTTCTTGCTGAACCGCTTTTCTTAATTTTTAATAGCTCTTTAGTGAAGGGCAAATTTTGTCCAGCATGGAAGAAATCATTATTAAACCCCATTCACAAATAAGGGTCTAAACAGCAAATATCCAACTACCGTTCGATTTGTAAATTATCGTGTATACCAAAACTCTTCGAGAAATTTATAGATATATGAAAAACTAAAATTTTAAGTTAAGGAATACATTTCACCGCTCCAACATGGTTTCGTTGCAAGAAGATCAACAACGACAAATCTTTCTATTTTTTCCAATTTCATTTTAATAATCTCGAAGAAGGATATCAAATTGATGCAATTTATACCGATTTTTCAAAGGCATTTGAGTAAGTACGAGTAAGTCACTCTATTTTAATAATGAAATTAAAAAAAAATTGTTTTTAATTCCAAGTTTTTGAAATGGTTGGAATCCTATCTTAAGGGTCGAGTTCAATTTGTTTGCATTGACGAAGTTCTCTCAAAACCAATTTTGGTTTCATCTGATGTACCCCAAGGTAGCAATCTTGGACCCTTTCTTTTTTTTAATTTTTATAAATGATTTATCTATTATTTTCCTCAATTCTAGTCAACTTCTTTTCGCCGATGACTTAAGTTTTTTTGTTACATAAAATTTTTTAATGACTGTCATCTCTTACAAGACGATATTTCGAAATTATTCCAATGGTGCAAGAAAAACCAATCATATTTAAATGTCGCTAAATGTCAATGTTTTTCTTTTTGTCGCAACTTTTCTGAAATCATCTTTGACTACAAAATTGAGAATCAAGTTCTGGAAAGGGAGAAGAAAGATATTGGTGCAGTTTTTGACCCTTAACTTATCTTTGTTAAGCACATTGAATTTAGTGTATCCAAAGCTTACAGACCCTTTTGTGCTCAAATTGCTTTTAACCTCATATGTAAGACCAATCTTGGAATACTGTTGTGTAATCTTGAACCCTTTTTATAACATTCAATATAAGGGAATTGAAATGGTCCAAAAAAGTTTATAAGGTTCACAATTAAAACATTTGGGTGGAACATCGAAACTCCATCATACAAAACTAGATGCCAACTTTTCAGGTATTCAATCACTTGAAAATAGACGCAAAATGTATTCTGTGATGTTTATATGTAAGTGATATTTTATCATATCATATCAAATGCCATTTTTTGTTGTCTTTAATAAATGTCTATGCTCCATCGCGAGAATTACGCGAAAAATAAACTAATAACCCGCTGTGTCAAAGAAACAAACTTATTTTTAAATTGTATTGATTTTGATTATCAATTAATTAGGTTAGATTCTATGAAAAATAAACTATTATTGTATTTTCATTTCAATTGACGGTGACTCAAATTTCAATAGGCGACATTGAAAAAATTATAAAACTTTCATGTCCGGAATCAAGGAAATTCCAGGGAAAAATTCTTAAAAGTAAAGAAAAATGGTTCGACGTAGATTTCGAAAAAGCACTCAAAAAATCATTCGGATGGTTATAAAAGCTTTTAGAAAATTCAGCTGCCATTCCTTCAAAAAAATGTATATATTATCAAACGCAGAATTTAAAGAAATATGCAAGAAAAAAAAAACAAATTTTTATGATACCTAGGCTCTTAAACTTACAAACTGCAAGGATTCCAAGGAATTCTGGATGGCGATTAATGGAGCAAAACCAAAAATCAGTTTGAAACTAAATATCGATGTATTGCATAATCAGAGAGTCTTACGCTTCCTATCCAATACGCTAAGCCTTCGTACTCGAATGCAATTTTGGATAGTCTCATAACTCATGACGAAGTTTAAACCGTATTAGTGAAATTGAAGGACGGAAAAGCTTCAGGACCTGATGGTATACCACTGGAATTCTTTAAATATGGAAGAGAAAGGCTAACTTTAAATTTAACATCGGCTTTCAATACAATTTTTGATACTGGAAAACCACCAAAACAGTTACAAAATTCCTTAATTTTTCCCATACATAAGAAAGGCAACATTGATGATCCACCCAACTACCGTGGGATATCCTTCATCAACGCTACCTACAAGATATTCGCAACTTTATTAAATAACCGATTGACCCGTGGGATTCATGATAATAAATTGCTTGGCTAATTTCAGGCAGGTTTTAGAAGTGGCTACTTGACTATCGACAATTTTTGTACTGCAAAGCATAGCGGCAACCTCTATTGAACAATAAAAGAAGCTTTACGTATTTTTTGTCGATTTCAAGGCAGCTTTTGATACCGTTCAACGTCGATCACTATTCTTCAAGCTTTACAATTATGGGATGTCAGACAAATTTGGGCAGGTACTAGAAAGTATCTATGACGAAAATAAGGCAGCGGTATGGAATGGCGCCGAAAAGTCGGAGAGTTTCTAATCGAAGATGGGAGTCAAGCAAGGATTCAATTTAAACCCAAATCTTTTTGGTTTGTTCATAGACGACCTGATTGATGTTCTTCCAGGTCGAATTGAAATACCGAGGTTTTAACCGGTTAATCGATGATTAACCGACTAAATGTGTATTGCCGGTTATGGAATCTGAAAGTCAATTTGAGCAAATCTAAGGTGATGATATTCCGGAATGGTTCTGGTAGAACAGCCAGGAATGGGAAGTGGCACTAAGACAGAGAACCAATCGAGATTGTTAAAGCCTACAAATATCTAGGATTTACCATAATCAGCAATCTTAATATGGAAATACACCTAAAAGAAAAACTGATTAAATCTAAAAGTGCAATATCCGCAACATGGAACAAATGCTTCTCAAACCAGTCAATATCACATAGTGTTAAATATAAGGTCTTTGTTGCAGTGGCGGAATCTATTATGATGTACGTATGCAACACAGGTATGGGGAGGGGAGTTTTAAACGGTCGAAAAACTTCAGAGGTTCTTCATTAAAAGATGCTTTCGTTTACCGAAAAACACCCCAAACACCCCAAACTCAATTGGGACAGGACTATCACCACTCTTCATTAAAACTTTTGAATATCATGTTGATTATATCAAAAAAAAGTTTTTAATATGCCAGATGAAAGACTCCCAAAAATTCTGGCATTGAAAACAATTGAGAAGAAAAATCTGTAGTATAAGAAGCTAGAAATAATAAGTCTTAATATACCACATCGGGAGGATCTGCTTATCTACTGCAGCATTTGTAACTTAAGAGTAAGGGAAGATGTAATCCATTTCATAGGAAAGTGTCCAATTTTATGTAAAATACGCAGAAATTTGCTAGGCAGCAATGTGAAGTCACCACAAGAAATAGTCGCCCTCCTCAACTGTGAAGGAAACATAAATCAATTATTTAATTATTTTCGAACTGAAATGTCTTACCGCAATCAAATTATAAACGAATACTTTTAAAACAGTAATTTATTTAATTTATATTCTAAATGCTAATTCAAACAAAAAAACTTCAATTAGATAAACATTGTCAATTTTCAAACAGAAGTCAATCGGCAGACGGCCGGCATAGCCAAGCCTTAACGATTTTACTAAATTATGTAAACAATGTACATATGTATATAAACGAATGTTAATAAATCGAGTTATCTATCTATCTATCTATCTATCTATCTATCTATCTATCTATCTATCTATCTATCTATCTATCTATCTATCTATCTATCTATCTATCTATCTATCTATCTATCTATCTATCTATCTATCTATCTATCTATCTATCTATCTATCTATCTATCTATCTATCTATCTATCTATCTATCTATCTATCTATCTATCTATCTATCTATCTATCTATCTATCTATCTATCTATCTATCTATCTATCTATCTATCTATCTATCTATCTATCTATCTATCTATCTATCTATCTATCTATCTATCTATCTATCTATCTATCTATCTATCTATCTATCTATCTATCTATCTATCTATCTATCTATCTATCTATCTATCTATCTATCTATCTATCTATCTATCTATCTATCTATCATTTCAATTGATTTTTTATATTTGGACTATGTATGAACAAATTTTGTTTTTGATATTAATTATATTTTAAGTATTTATATTAAACTTAGGTTTATTTATTAAATTTTATATATTTAAATATTTATCTAGTAGTTTAAGGGTAGATTTTTAAATCTAATGTTGATGAATAAATAAATAAATAAACATCTAGCGATTCAAGAAGAAAACTTGAAATATTTCCTTAAATTCATAAAATTCATTTGAGACAATGTGAAAAAAGAAATAAAATGAATTTTGTTGTGTATTCTATGTTCCTTCATTCAATATTGACTCACTCACACAAAGCTCACAGACCCTTGTTTAGATAAAACAAAAAAATAAAGTCTCCTGGTTACGCTTGACTGTCACAATTAACTTCACTTTTGTTTTTTCTGAAAACCTTAAAGTTAACTAGACAACAGCTGTGCTTTATACACAGTGCACATCATTAGACCAATTAATGATGGCCAGCTGATTTTTGTCTTCATTCTTCTTTTGTTTTGGTTGTTGTTGTTTTTTTTTAATTCACACAACAGATCTGCTGTCCTGTACCTAGCAACAATCCTTAACGTCAAACAATTGTTTATTTAGTTTCATTTCATTGGGCTGTTATCTATTTGTTTTTGTAAAGCTTAGTCTTTTGTGTTTTTGATGATAATGATGACAAACTCATACATACACATACAGAGATAAATTCAGGCGTGAGTATAAAATATCAAAGGTAAATAAGATAAACAAAACAAAAAACAATACAAAACTCCATGTGACTATTGTTATAAAGCTGCATCCTTTTTGAACATCAAATCAGCCATCAACAGCAGCAACATCATCAACAATATCAACAAGACAGGACCTCTACCATTCACTGACTGACTGATGGTGCTTTCGCAATGAATCTCTTGAAAAGATACACACTGATTTTATGTTTTCAACTGGGCATAAACAACATCACACAAGAGTGTGTTGCAACTCACTACACTTGATATTAAAAAACAAAACATTGTACAGTCATGTTTAAATTTTAGATTATTTCTTTCTAAATCTTGATAGAAAAATCTTCTTATACCAAATGTAATGAGAAAAGCACCAAAAATCTATTCACGAATGCAATCTTCCGAATACCATTCACGAGTCAAAAACAGCAATTCCTTTTGAATATCAAAAAACAGCTTTTGTATTCATATTTGCCATCTGAATTTAACTTTTCAATATTTTCACTCATTTTTCATTACCACAGCACTGTTTTTCTATATTTGTTTTCAACTTTACAGTTTTAAACTTTTGTTTTTTGTGTTTTTTTTCCTGTTTGCTTACTCTCAGAAACACTTTTGTTAAATTTTTAATACCTACGTAGATATACATATACTACATTTATGGCCAAAATAATAGGAACAAAATTTAATTTTTGGTAATTATTTCTTTTGGACTTTTGACACCCAAATTTGAGGAATCATTTAATTTTGGTAATAAATATTTTATTAATTTTTCTTAACGTGAATTTTAGAAAGTAATATTAGTAACCACGATTTTGAAGTCAATTTGCTGCAAACTTCATAAAAGGCTGGCCAAATGTCAATTATAGTTGTATTTGGTGAGAGATTATACATAATTTGCTTTTCTGTTCAAAAATTAAATTAATCCTATTTTTCATAAAACGAGCTAGGTACTAAACATTTTCTGAAAGTTTTAAGTATCATATTTCAGAATCAAATCCCCAAAGATTCGTTTTGTGCAAGTGTGCATCGGGGTTTATGTGAACTCTTATTAATCTTGTGCTCAATGAAATGGTTCTCACTAAGATTCCAGGCCGAGTTAAAAATAAAACATAAACTGTATTCTTTTGAAATCAGAGCCTCGATAGCATTTTAATATACTTGCGATCGTTATCTTCCTGAAAACGCTATATAAGGGCCATATGTTTATAAGCAACATTCTATAGTATGTCAACATATACTACTTTTTTAGAGCTATTCTATCCATAGCAATAATTGATCACCCAAAGGAAGTAAACCTTCTGTTACCTCCAGTTTTAAACATATTTTGTAACTTTTAGTCAAATGCGTTTCTCAAAGATCCGACAGTTAAGCCAATAACTTAGATGCTGCCGTACCTTTCTAAGACTTCTTTTAAACTATTTGCACTGTATGACACATATCGTTTGTTTACTCATAAAATTCTTAGCTAATAATTTGAAATTTTTTGACAATTTATGAAGCGCTAACTTGACTTTAATGAAAACAAAAAACAATTAACATCAAAAGTAAAAAATGTTCCTATTATTTTGGTCATAGCTGTAGGTTACCTATATCCTTCCATTTTTACTCTGAATTGAGTCGAGTTTTTTGTGTGTGTCTATTTATTTATATGATTGTATAGGTGCTATAGTATGAAGGTTGTTGCACAGTTTAAATTAAAGCAAATATTTGATTTTATATTTAAACTTTGTCTAGTTGGTGCAGTTGCAAAATTTCCACACAAACATACCAGACCCACATTGCTGGACTCAGGACTTCTAGAGAGTTGCAATTGAAATGAGAACAAGATTCAAAATGATATAAAAAAAACGATTTCAGAATCGTCCTATCTACACTATAGATCCAGCATAAACATATATGAAGGTATTTTTGTATTCTTGAATGCTGCCTACGTTTGTATGTATAAAAGCTTTTTCTGACACTTATCCTGAATATAATTGAATTTTTCACTCATGTGTGAGTTTGTTTCATCATCAGACTAGATCTAAGGATTTTCTTCAACTTTGAATAAATGAATTATTTTGTTGAACTTTTATTAAAAGTTGGAATTTATAGTATAGGAAGTGGGACTTGACATTTTACCGTAGTTACAAAATATAAGAAGGACATTCAGTTTCATAAGGGTTTTTACACAAATTTACTGACCTTCTGATTTGAGTTACTTTTACTGAAAACAAATAAATACACAAAATAAATTGACTGCACTTTTGCCTATAAGTTTGTTGAATCTCTGGGAAAAAGTTTTAGTTGAATGAATTAGTAATTTTTTTCGAAGTATTCATCTCTAAAAAAATAAATGTTTTTTTAAACTTTTGAGAGACTAATTTTCAAGTTTATATGAGTTTTTATATGAGTAGAAAAATGTTTAATAGGTCAAGGAATTTATTTAAATCACAAACAAAAGCTGCATTTTGAATAGACATTTTAATCAATTTATAGGAAAACTTTTGAATATAGTTTTTACTTTTTAGAACAGACTAAAAACTAAACTAATTATTTTCATTTTTTAATTTCATGTTGCATGTTCCTAATAACACACTTATTTTCTGTACACTGTTTTCGATAGGGACCGAAGAGGTAGGGTGAGGCAGGAGAACCAGTTTTGGTGGCTTCAAATTGAGAATGTCATTTAAAGCGTTTGGTCTTGGCCGGCTTACATATGTAGGTTTAAGGATTAGGTTAAGGACAGTCATGGTGGCACCAAAAAAATTAAAAAAAAAACACATAAAACAAAAAAAAACAAAAAACAAAAAAAAAAACAAAAAAGAGGCTGGGATGCGACTCACACTGATAACTTCCCATCCCGTCTGTCGATTTGTCTTGCTTAAAAGTGTGTCTATTTGTATCAATTTTTACCAAATTTGCGTACTATTTTTTGCAGATTTTATTTTCTTATGAAAAAACGGACTGTTGGATTTTTATAAAAAAATTACAGAACAGGTATGGAAAACAATATTTTCTGTGAAATAAAATAAGTTTTAAGCCAATATTTGTAATTTTTGAAAAGCTATTTGAGCCGAAAGTAAATTTTTACCAAGTTTAAGTATTGTTTTTTTTAGGTTTTTATTTTTTGTAAAACAAAAACTGTCAATTCGATTTTTCTCAAAATTTTATCGAATGTTGAAAACAATATTTCTTATAAGTTAAAATTAGTTAGAAGCCATTATCTCAAATTTTTGAAAAGATATTTGAGTCCAAAATCAATTTTTACCAACTTTTGTTAAATTTTTTTAGGTTTTTAATTTTTTGTACAAAAACTGTACTGAATGTTGACAACAATATTTTTTGAAAGACTAAAGTAGTTTAAAGCCAATATCTCAAAGTTTTGAAAAGATATTTGAGTCGAAAATCAATTTTGACCACCTTTTACACATTTTTTTTAGGTTTTTATTTTTTGTAAAAAAAAAACTGTCAATTCGATTTTTCTCAAAATTTTTCCTAATATTGAAAACAATATTTCTTATAAGTTAAGATTAGTTAGAAGCCATTATCTTTTTTTTGAAAAGATATTTGAGTCGAAAATCAAATTTAACGAAATTTTGTTAAATTTTTTTTTCGGTTTTTAATTTTGTGTAAAAAAAACTGTCAATTCGATTTTTATCAAAATTTTATCAGATGTCAAAAACATTATTCTTCGTTGCACAAAATTGTTTTGAAGATGAAATCATATTTTTTTTTCAGTTTTTTTGATTTACAAAAAAACCGTTAATTGGATTTTTTTCCAAAAATATAATTGTTTTGTATCACGTTACAATATATAATATACAATTTAATTCAAGTCTCTAGCGTCATTGGTTCATGAGATATTTAGGTTTAACCAAAATGTTCACCTTTTTTAACTTCTCATAGGAAGTTATTTTAAACTGCTATGGTAAAAAAAACACCTACGCAATTTTCTTGAGAGCCCTTTCTGCATCTTTCTGCCTTATTATCTGTATAACAAAATGTATTTGAAGTCGATATCTCTTCTGGTTCATGAGCTATGGACGACGAAAAAAACGTACACACGCACGCACAGACATCTTTCTAAAAATCTTTTATTTCGACTCTAGGGACCTTGAAACGTCGAGAAATGTCAAAATTTTCAATTCGACAAATCGGACCCATTACAATAACTTCCTATGGCAAGTTAAAAAAAAAAAAAAAAAAAAAAAAAAAAAAAAAAAACAAAAAAAAAAAACTAAAGAGCTTACTGTGGCTGTTCTAGTTTTTAAGTAATTTTAAGTACGAGTAGTATTCTTGGTTTTGGTTCGTTTTAAGTAGCTTAGGTATTATAATGGGTTTCGGTTTTATTTTATTTAGTTTTAAGTTTTATATAAAATAAAAAATAATGATAAAGATGCCAAGTTTTTTTTAAGTATTAAAATCATTCTTAGGCCGAAAGGCAGTAGTTATAAGATAATGGATTAACGTAGAGCACCCGCATAGGACCACAGTAAGATTTCTTTTAAGTTTTTGAGTTTTTTAAGAATTTTTGTCTAGCTTTAAGATAGTTCCATGTAACGAAAGCAATTTTGAAAAAAAAAGTTTAATTAAATGTCTTGTTTTTTTTTTTAATTTTGTTTGATTAAAACTCTCTAAAAAATTTGTTTTGTTTTTGCTTTCTAAAAGTAAAATTTATGACTTTTTTCATTTAAAATTAGAAAACACAAATTTAAAAAATAATAAGTAAGCTAGTACCCGTAGCATGATGGTTAGTGCGTTGGACTGTAATGCAAGGGGTCTTCGGTTCAATCCCTGCCTGTGCCACCTAACTTTTTTCAAGGGTACTGCCTCTTGCAAGGAATTGACAAATTCTCCAAGAGTAATTCTTGTCATGAAAAGTGCTTTCTCAAATTAGCCGTTCGGATTCGGCATATAAACTGTAGGTCCCTTCCATCTCTGACAACATTACTCGCACACAGGGATGGTTGATAGTTGTAAGTCACTAGGCCCTGGTCCTTCATGGACTGTTGCGCCACCTAATTTATTTATTTTTAAGTAACTATGAAATTAATAAAATATTTTTTCTGAAAATTTTCAAAAACGATATAATTTTTGAAACAAAACCAAACACGATTTGAATAATAAAAAAATATTTTTAAAAATAAAAACCAAAGAGGAATCTTAAAAATAAAGACATATTTTTAAAAATCAGTGGTACCCGTGGCATGATGGTTAGTGCGTTGGACTGTCATGCCAGAGGTCCTGGGTTCGATCCCTGCATGTGCCACCTTAAGTTTTTTTCACGAGTACTGCCTCTTGTGAGGAATTGACAAATTCTCCAAATGTAATTCTTGTCATGAAAAGTGCTTTCTCAAATAAGCCGTTCAGATTCGGCATATAAACTGTAGGTCCCCTCCATCCCTGCAATTACTCGCAGGGTAATAAGGATAGGACCTTAATAAAAAATATTTTCAAACAAAAAATTGATGTTTTTTGAATTTAAAAAATATTTGGCGGTTATGTCCATCTGTTTTTTTTTTTTTTTTTTGTTTAAGTTTTCACTGTGTTTTTTTTTAACACAAAGTGGGGTATTTGTACCCTTGATATAATTTCGACTCACTTTTTGCATGTTATCGATATCTAGACAGACACGTTTTTTTTAAACTTAATTGTAATTGCGGCAAAATTTAAATTTGATGTAATTTTTTAGTAAGGTGGCAATCCTAAAAACTAATCGGACAGAATAAAATCGTTATCATTCTTGCCTGCTGAACAATATTTCAAAATTATTTGTAAATTCATGAAGTGATTAAAAAACTAATTAAAACTTCTCCAAAAACCAACCAATTGAATCGATTTTAAAGCAATGCTTTAGGATGATGTTGATGATGAAAATATGTGACTTTATTTATTTCAAAAGACTTTAAAACATCAGCTGGCTTAGCAAAAGTTTTATAAATTTTGTACGAAATTGTTAAAACAGCACGGGTAGTTCTAAGCTAAATAAATAAAATTAAAGAAAAATGACAATTCATGAAAGAATGTCTTTACCACAATAACAATTTATTGACAATTTATTTATGTTATTTATTTTGAGATTATTTCTGTTAGTCTTAGCTCGTTAAAGAAAAAAATGAGCTGGAGTCCTCGTACCACATGAAAAAGAGAGGTTCACCTCAGTGTGCGCCGTGACAAGCGTAACTACATCAACGCATTGGCGCAAGAAGCAGAAGATGCTGCAAACAGGTGCGACAGCAGGACCGTTTACAGAATAACCAAAGAGCTGACCGGTGCACACAGCTCAAAGCAACACTTGGTGAAAGAAGTAGACGGTAATGTGATAAGTTCGGTGGATGAGCAAGTCAGAAGGTGAAAAGAACACTTTTCCTCGGTTTTAAACCAAGTGTTTGCAAACAATGTGCAGCCAATGCCTTCTGAGGCGCGAAATCCGTAGCGGAGTCACACAGGGTTGTATTCTGTCGCCAATATTATTTTTGTTGGTGATATAATAAGTGATGTACTGCGCGCAGCATTGTCAGGCAGCGGAGGGATCCAATGGACTTTGACATCCTATCTAAAGCACTTGGATTACGCGGACGATGTTTGCTTACTCTCTCATAGGATCATGGATCTCCATCAAATGACAACAAGTGTGGAGAGAGAAGCATAAATCATGGGACTGAAAATTAATTCTGGCAAAACAAAAATGATCAGCCCCGGAACCCGACCATCTTCTCAAATAAATATTTCCTCGCAACCGGTGGAAAAAGTGGAGAGCTTTCAATACCTTGGAAGTATCGTCTCCATCGAAGGCGGAACTGAACAAGACGTCATCTGCAGCATCGGCAGAGCAAAAACGGCGTTCGGTATGCTGTCGAAAATTTGGAGGAATAATTCTATCAGCTTAAGAACAAAGCTACGACTGTTTCGCACAAATGTCGAATCTGTGCTTCTTTATGGGTGCAGCACTTGGAAGGTTACTTCAGCCATTACAAAAAAGCTGCAAACATTCGTGAATAGATGTCTTCGTTATATCCTAAGGATTTTCTGGCCAAACCGTATATCAAATGAGGTCCTATATAGAAGGGCAGGTCAGGAACCTATAGACTCTATAAAACGAAGGCGTAAGTGGCAATGGATTGGACATACGCTTCGAAAAGGTAACGACTTCATTGCAGGCCAAGCAATGCAGTGGAATCCGCTCACACAAGAAGGAAGAAGAGCTGGACGACCGAGAAGCACATGGCGCAGGACAGTCGAGGCGGAATCAGCGTCACTAGGCAAGAGTTGGAGGGAGCTGAAACACATCTCCGGAAACCGTACACGATGGTGTGTACGCGTAGTAGAGGCCCTATGCCCCTTAAGGGATTCCCAACGGACTTAACAATTCTGAGGACCTAAGTAAGTAAGAAAAGTAGCTAGTTAATAAATATACAAACACTTTATTGAATTTAAAATGTATCACAATTGAGGATCCATTTATTATACACTCTGCGAAATAATAAGGACAAAAAAAAACTCTGCTGCTCCGTCTGTTTTTATGAAAAATTACTATCAAGGAATGGCAACCCTTTTGTTTGATCTTATATTTTTTTAACGGTTAAACTAAATTTCTCTCTCTTGTACGGTTTGCCTTAAAATCATTTATTGATCTTTATTGCGGTACGAAAAATGTATGCATAAGGCCTAGTGATTGTATTTGAGCCTCGTTATAAAAAAGGACCAAAAATAAGAAAATCTTCAGATAATTTTTTATCTGAAGATTTTCTTATTTTTGGTTTGTTAGTTATAAATACTTTGTTAATCACGTAGAAAGATTTGATTTATTAGCATAAAACATGTCATTATCTAAATATATAAAAATGAATTGCTGTTCGTTAGTCTCACTAAAACTCGAGAACGGCTGAACGGATTTATCTTATCTTACACTTGAAATGTTCATGGAGGTCTAGGGAAGGTTTAAAAGGCGATACAAAATCGAATAATTTCCGGGAAAACCCTAAAAACAGCCCTTTTCTATTTCCCATACAAACGTTTTCTAGAGTCAATTTGAACTTTATTGCTATTCAATAAAGTTCATATTAAATTTTAATCACTCACTGTTGTCTAAGCAATTTAGGTGTGTTCCTAACGTCAAAGAGTCAATTTGCAATTTATTACCGCTGCATAAAGTTTAAATTCAATCATATCTATGAAAATAGTCTTCGCGTGCGCTTTGGAGGATCTAATGTCGCGTTCCAAAAATAAACAAAAGTGAATCGCGAACGCGACAAAAATGTAATAAACCATTAGTAGTACTGATTTCCAATTAATTTGGTCGGCTTCGCGAAACTTAATTTTAGCTAACTTCAGTTGTAACTGTATCAGATTATTTTTTTAAGTTTGATAAATCTTAAGTTTTGTCACAAATTAAGTTTTTGAACACATAAGATTTGAAAACCAACTACTATGTCAATCATTCTGCCGCACTTCAGAACACGGAAATTTATGGCTTAAAGGTAAACTCCAAAAAAAATAAATAACAAAATCAGAACACGGAAAAAAGTATTACGATTGACGATATTGTGTTACGATCATGGTAACGATATTCTATGAGTGCATCGTTCTATCTTTGTGAGTGACGATTACGTGCGCGAGAACTTTCTTTACTTTTGTGATCCTTTGTGATAGTGACATTAGTAGTGTGCTCTTTTTTTGTTGATATTTTGTGATAGTGACACTTTACTGTTAAGTAAGCGAGAAATGTTCTCACTTTGATTAATTACGTTACGATGCCGAGGAGAAGAGGACCTGACTTAGGTCGTCGCAGTCAATCAAATGTGCGAAGAGCTATGTACCTCACGTGCTAACCTCACTGATGACCAGAGAGAGACAGAGACATCAAGAAAATAGTCGTATTGTTATGTCAGAATTTCGTTATTTAGCGAGTGACAATGAAGTGGATAGGCTTAGAATGCAACGAGTTCGTGCACATCAAACACAACAACAGTGAGCACGACATAATGAAATTGACCGAATCCGCAGACGCAGTGCTCCTGTGATTCTTGAACGAGCTGCATTCCACTATGATCCGGCAATTGATTATTGTGCCGACAAATCGGTAACAATTGGGAAAATGAAAATAATTTGTAAATATTGTAAGGCGTTAAAATACACTGGTGAATCTACTGGATTATGTTGTGCTGGAGGCAAAGTAAAATTGCCACAATTGGTCCCACCACCAGATCCTTTACGCTCTTTAGTTTCTGGGATTGGAAATGATTCTAAGCACTTCTTGGCCAACATTCAGAAATTTAACAACTGTTTCCAGATGACATCATTTGGCGCTACACATATTATATAGGACAATTTCATGCCCACTTTCAGGGTATTATAGTATACCAGAATATTTTTTTATAATATTCAAGTTTGTACTAAAATACATATACAGCGTGTAAAGGAAGGGGGTATCAACCCTGAAGGAGGTGAATGTGCTCATGAAACTCATTAACTTTCCCCAAAGAACATAGGTCGAAATATGAAAAAAAATTTGGCCCTCCCATAGTAAATCAATCAGCTGGTAGTCAGTTTTGTAAGGGAGGGCCAAATTTTGTTTGCATATTTCGACCTATGTTCTTTGGGGAAAGTTGTTGAGTTTCATGACGACATTCACCTCCTTCAGGGTTGATACCCCCCCTTCCGTTACACGCTGTATATATTGGTTAACTTTCCCCAAAGAACATAGGTCGAAAGTTAACCAAAATACTTATTTTGTCTTTCATAACAGTATGTGTCTGTTAATAAAAATTTAAACCTTGTATAAATATCCAGTATTTCAGGAAAACTCTGTTTTTTTTTTTTAAGTAAGCAACATGATGTGACGAAAATAATAATAAAACTTCATGCTTCATTAAAAAAATGCTTTTTTATTCCATACGTTTTGTTTGTTTTGAAATTAATTTATACAAAAGTTTAGGTCTTTTATTTATCGATTGAGGCAGTACGAAGTCTGCCGGGTCAGCTAGTGATTTTATAAATATATTGCCTCCTGAAAGCCATTATCCGAAGAAGAGCGGGGTCTTGTTGCTGATTACCGAGAACAGAGGAAGACACCTAGCCAAATCGTTGGCATACTTTTAAGAAGTAAATCTGTAATAGACATTTTCTTAAAGCTGAGTTAAAATTATAGAGTTAAGCGAAGTTCAGGTAAAAACCAAAATTAAGCTAGGGAGAAATCAAACGCCTAACCATTTATGAATCGATAAGCCACGCGAAAACTTTTAACATTTTAAACCTCATTGTGCCACCAAGGCGGGTGAAACAAGTTTTGAAAGGTGTACAAATATTAAATATGTGAAAACGCGTCCCGAAACCAAAACTTACATCTCGTCAAAAAGCGAACAGGTTGACTTTCGCTGAAAAGTATCAATTTTTTTGAATGAGACAAAATTGAGGAGGCCCAGACGGTTGCCAACAATTACGGCATGATAAACGAACCGAAAAGCAGCATAGAAATCCTCGCAATTTTGAAGGTGGTACGTTGATGGTTTGGGGTGCCATAAGCTGCTGTTTCTACCAAAATAAATTCCCAAAAATATACGGATGAAATATTTGCTGCGGAATGTATCTTTCACAAGGATAACGCTGCTATTTTTGTTTCAAAACCCGAACCCAATTGAAATCGTTTGGGCAATTTTAATACAAAACGTTTTTAAAAATAGACGTTCATTTTACACTATAAATTATTTAACAAGAGTTGTTCGAGAAGAGTGACCCAAAATTAATATGTGTCAAATAAAATCATTAATAATTTCAATACCACGGCATCTACGAGATTGTAAAGGGATCACACTAGCGACCACTTAAAATTCTATTAAAAATCCAACCATGCTTCGATACTTGACACTTGCTTCCCATACCATGCATTGTCTTAAGCAATAGATAAATCCAATGCAAAACATTGTCTTGCCTTCTACGTCAGGGTAATAAAAGTATCATGTTGCCCTGATGGCACGAACGGCAAGAGTTTATATAAAGTGTATAATAAAATATAAATGGGTTGATGGTGCACGATCGGTGCTCATTTGTTTAGGTTAACAAAATATGTCAAATAAGCATTATTGAAAAAAAAAGTGTCTTTCCTCACTGAACTCCAACCAGTAAAGATCTTGTTATTTGTGAAGCTTGCGAGCTAAAAAGCACATTCAAAGGGACTATACTTGGTTATAGTCTAAGGGCAAAACCTCGAGTGCATTAGCCAGAGGTTCGAGCTGTTGCATTCATTGAGTGCTAAGCGATTTGTCTCGAAGACCATTGACCAGTAAAAGAATAGTTGGTATAAGAAAAGGACCAACTTCACAAGATGTTATTCAACGAAAAGGATCAAGCACCAAATACTGATCACATTTTTAAAAACTTTAAGTTTTACTAAGAATTGCTTTTAAAAATTGGCCTTAACATTGTTTCGTTCTGAAAAAAAATTAACCCATATAAAAATTATAAAGTAAAGTCTAATTTTTTTTTATATTTTTATTTTTCCTTATTAGTTAAGTTGTTAAGATAAAGATAAAAGTAAAACTTGTATGTTAAAATCCAATTATAAATGAAAAAAGAGGCTGGGATGCGACCCACACTGATAACTTCCCATCCCGTCTGTCGATTTGTCTTGCTAAAAAGGTTTGTAGGTTTTTGTGTTTTGTTAAAAAAGTTATCAGTTAAATTATTCTAAAAATAACTAAAAATTACCAACAATATTTTGCATATGATAAGAGTTTGATTTCAAAAACTATTTTGGTTAACGAGATTATTATTTGAAACCCAATTTTAGTAGCATTTCTTAAAAAAAAATTATTTCTTATATAAACAAATACAAATTGCATGAATGAAATTAATTTGAAGATATCGATAACCAAACATCAGTTTTTACCAATTTTGTGTGGTATTTTTTGAAGATTTTATTTTTTGATGTTAAAACTGACTGTTAGATTTTTATAAAAAAAATTACTGAATGTTGAAAACAATATTTTTGATAAAATAAAATTATTTTGAAGTCTACGTCTTAAATTTTTGAAAAGATATTTGAGTCGAAAATCTGTTTTTACCAACTTTCATTACTTTTGTTTAGGTTTTTATTTTTTTTAAAAAAAAACTGACCATTCGATTTTAACCCTTTTCCAGTTATTTGCGGTCCCATTTTTGTGTTTTCTGCAAAACTTTAGGCGCGCAGACACATTTTTTGCTGAAAGTGCTGGCTTTTTTTGCTTAACGGCCGATGTCAAGCCGATTCTCCGAAGTGCTCTTCGTACTGTCCACTCACTTACGGTTTTGTTTAAAGCTGTTGCAGCTTCTTTTATCGTTCTTACTTGCCTGGTTATCATCATCCGCTCCATAGCTCGGGCATCTCGATCGGAAAGCAATGTCGGCCGCAATTTTTACACCTCAGGCGCGCTAATATTACGTCTTTTTCGAACTTGAAGCACTGCTCTATGACAAATTTTTAGTTTTTTTGCTATTTTTCTAGCTGAATAACTTTTTGTTGTCATTTCAATAATTTGATTTTCCAAATTTTCCGAAATTTTCCTCATTGTTGTTAAAAACTTTTTTTGCACTGAACCGCAGAAAATATTTACAGAAACTAATTACTTTTAAACAAAATGTGGTTTGTTTTGATGAGTTGCATAACAGTAAGAATAACTGTAAATTTTTGTTTTCTTACACTCATAAATTAGCGTTGCCAGCTAAGAAAAAAAACGACTTCCTAAAACGTGCAAAAGTGGATACATCCTTATTTTTTATAATTTGAATTAAATGTTTATTTTGGATTTAAGTTTTGCAAAAAATTTTTAGTTTTATAGTTTCTAAGGAAAATAAAGAACTAATTAAAAAAAGAATGACCGTGATAACTATATTTTTGCGCATTTTGTGGTATCCCAAAGTAAAATTTGAGAATTATGTATCCACATGTGCTCGCCACTGTACGTACACACGCACGCACAGATATCTTTCCAAAAATCTTTTATTTCGACTCTAGGGACCTTGAAACGTCGAGAAATGTCAAAATTTTCAATTCGACAAATCGGACCCATCACAATAACTTCCTATGGGAAGTTAAAAAGACCGTATTTTGTGTTTGTCCTTATCATTACCTATGTACTTCGTAGTGTACTTAATGAAATAAATCCCAGGTTAAGATTTTCAATTGAAAAATTTTATTAACCAGAGAGATTGTATATAATATTCAAATCCAAGCAACAATTTTGTATTTGCATTTAAATATTTTGTTTTCTTTTATTTTGAATACCTTAACTATGTGTTTAATTTTATTCAAACTAAATTTCTTTAAAATAACTACGCGTTTCATAAAACACCGCATTTATTTCGTATCAATTGTATTTATAGAAAGCTACAATTGTTTGAACAGTTTTTTGGTTTAACCCAATGACGTTTTAAAGTCTCACAAAATTGAATTAACATAATCTCAAATTGAAATCAGTAAATATCTTGAAAATAAGTACATACAATCACTTGGTGATGTTGGAAGCATAATTTTTATATATCGTTTGGCAAATAATACTCTAAAACGTGCCACCTGTCAAAACCTAATTTATTTTGAATCTTTTTTTTTCTTTTTATTTCGTTTAACAATTTCAATACAAAAAATAATAATTGCGTGTTTGAAAAATAAATGACAAAAATATTTATGATAGAAGTTTGATTTTCTGTTTCTAAAAATGTACATAGTTATCATAAATATTAAATATAGTTTCTCATATAAACGAAGCTTAAAATAATTTCCATGTTTTTATTTTATTCAAGAAGTAAATATTAACAACAATAAATCTTGTCTCTTATTGATGTGCTTAGGCTGGCAGGCTTACCTGTTAAGTAATATGTAAATATCCAACAAGAAATTTCACCAACATAATCAATCAGTGCTTATCCGTTCCTTGTTTTTCTTCATTTCCATTAATATTCCTGAAAGAAAATAAATAACAAAAACTAAACACTATAATTAATTCTATTTTTATATACATACAAAAATAGATATAAATTGATAAGAATATTTGTATAAATAGTTGAGGCGTAAACTGTTGTTAAATTACTAAATTACTTGTAGAAAAGGAACAATATTAATTATAAATCAATTGGGTACACATAGGCACAAAAGCCTTTGCTTAAGAGAACATCATCCAGAACATATCTGCAGATAAGATGTAAATCATTTATCATTATTGCTGGATTGTTGTTGGATTCATTTAAATATCTGGGACATTTAATTGGGTTGTTACGTTATTTGGATTTGGTCTTTTTGGTCTTTTCTGTCTGTCATACATTTGAACGACAACGACCGAAACGACCTAATCAATGTTTTTTTCTTTTTATCGGGCAATTTCATCAACAACAATGAATTAGTGATGAATACGGATGACATCAATTTTAATGGGGAGAACCCAATCGATTCTGGGACAGAGATATAGAAAAAAAGCAATTTTGTCTTAATAAATATATCATCATGGTATATAAAGGAATTGTCTTTGATATTGATACATCGAAGAGGCTTACATCAGTAATAGTAGAAGTTGATTGAATTCAATGGGATTGTGTATTGAATTGTATTTCAACTATAAATTTTACTAATGTTTATAATAAGTCGATGTTGTTATAGATTCAAAAAAGTATTGTTATTGG
Source organism: Eupeodes latifasciatus (assembly GCA_920104205.1). NCBI lineage: Eukaryota > Metazoa > Arthropoda > Insecta > Diptera > Syrphidae > Eupeodes > Eupeodes latifasciatus. Next base: position 127,725,317 of record OV049926.1, on the reverse strand, counting down.
ATGTGGATTTAAATCCAATTCCAGTAGGATTAGAATAGGAAATATCGTTTTTATCAGTTGTCAATCGATTCATGGAAGATAGTAACTTTTGTATTTAATGTTGTTCCTTTAGTTTGAATATCATTTGGAAAATTATATTCAATGTCAGCTACTTTAAAAGCATCATTTTGTAGTCTACTTTCCCTTTTTAAAGGGATTTTCCAGTAAAAGGTTCCATTGTAAATAGCCCACTATTCTTACAGCTGTCTCTTTTGAAGCTTTTGACATTTGACAAGTAAAAACTCCAACTACGACGCAATGATATTGTTACAATTCAATACACAAACGAAAAACATTTTGCAGTTCCCAAAAGCTATGTAATATTTGGATTAACGTGAAACTTAACCAGCTTCTAATCTTCTCATCCGGCAATAGTGAATCTGGTTGAAAAATTTGAACTGTTTACGATTTAACACGGTAATTTGAATATAGACTTAAGCGCAAAATTTAAAACGATTTAGTACGATTTAGTACGATTTAGTACGATTTAGTACTACGGCGCAATGATATTGTTACAATTCAATACACAAACGAAAAACATTTTGCAGTTCCCAAAAGCTATGTAATATTTGGATTAACGTGAAACTTAACCAGCTTCTAATCTTCTCATCCGGCAATAGTGAATCTGGTTGAAAAATTTGAACTGTTTACGACTTAACACGGTAATTTGAATAAAGACTTAAGCGCAAAATTTTAAACGATTTAGTAAAATGTTAAAGCCAGTTTTAGCAATTTACTAAGCTTTAAAGATGATTTACCTAATTTTAAACGATATTAACATCAATTTGCTAAAGTTAAAATCACGGAATGGCTTTTTTAACTTTTAGCAATTTGCTAAATCCATATGACATCTGTACAATTATTCTTATACGAGCAGTGAATGGAATGGTCCAGTCAACAGTTGCGAATTGCAATTGGTAGGTCCGTTTAAACGTATTTGCTTTGTTTATTTTGACGAACTTCCACTTTTTAGACATGTTTGGATGCTCTTTTATTAATAAAAGGCAATTGGCAATTTACTAATAAGCAAAATGAAAAAAAAAAAAGAATTTTGGACTACTTTGTAAATTGCTAAATATTTAGCAAATTGGTAACTAGCAAATTGTTAAGCCCTTAACAATAAGGCATTTAAAATTCAATTAACAGAAGAACTGAAGTCCGTCGATCAAAAGCAACCAAATTAATCCGAATTTTCATTCAAACTTCATCAGCGATTATAGGTGGCCTGTTAAGTCCGTTGGGAACCCCTTAAGGGACATAGGGCCTCTACTACGCCTACGCGCCATCGTGTCCGGTTTCCGGAGAAGTGTTTCAGCTCCCTCCAACTCTTGCCTAGTGACGCTGATTCCGCCTCGACTGTCCTGCACCATGTTCTTCTTGGTCGTCCAGCTCTTCTTCCTTCTTATGTGAGCGGATTCCACTGCGATGCTTGGACTGCAATGCAGTCGTTACCTTTTCGAAGCGTATGTCTTACTCCTTCGTATAATAGAGTCTATAGGTTCCTGACATGTCTTTCTATGAAGGACCTCATTGGATATATTCGGTTTGGCCAGAAAATCCTTAGGATGTTGCGAAGACATCTATTCAGGTTTGCAGCTTTCTTTTTATGGTTGAAGTAACCTTCCAGGTGCTGTGCGAAACAGTCGTAGCTTTGTTCTTCAGCGGAAAGTTATTCCTCCAAATTTTCGACAGCATACCGAACGCCGCTTTTGCTTTGCCGATGCGGCAGATGACGTCTTGTTCGGTTCGCCTTCGATTGAGACGATACTTCCAAGGTATTGAAAGCTCTCCACTTTTTCCACCGGAAAACAAACAAATAATTAATTTTCAGTCCCATGATTTCTGCTTCTCTCTCCACACTTGTTGTCATTTCATGAAGATCCATAATCCTATGAGAGAGTAAGCAAACATCGTCCGCATATTGCCAGTGCTTTAAATAGGATGTCAAAGCCCATTGGATCCCTTCGCTACCTGACAAAGCTAAGCGCAGTACATGGCTTATCACCAGCAAAAGCAATATTGGCCACAGAATACAGCGCTGTCTGACTCCTCTACGGATTTCAAAATCATCTGACAACCTACCATCGTGCAGAACGTGAAACTTGGGTCCATCATATGTTGATTTCATAATAGCAATTAGTTTTTCTGGGATGCCTCTCCTCCGCAAAGCTAACCACATGTACTCTTTGTTGACGTTATCAAAGGCCTTCTCGAAGTCGATGAACAGCAGGTGTAGTGGTGCTCGATATTTAACGCACTGCTCAATAATAATCCGTAGGGTGTTGATGTGATTAACACAGGAGGATCCAGCGGGGAATCTTGCTTGTTCGGCATCGAGTGTGGGCTCTAGGTGTTCACTGATGCACTATAATCTAATATGATTTTTGCTTCTATTTTGGCAACGGCATGTAAAACGCAAATCCCTCTCCAGTTTTCGCACTTTGTTTGGGAGCTTGACGATCATTCCCTTCTTCCACTCATTGGGGAAGCTTTCGGTGGTCTAGGCTTCGTTTATGAGCGGATGAAGCAGTTCGCCTGATGACGTTGGGGCTGCTTGTAAAAGCTCTGCGAGAATTCCATCGAGTCCTACAGCTTTTTTGTTCTTAAGTGCTTTAATTGCGGCAATGATCTCATCTTTACTGGGAGGTGCGGTGCGGACTCCAGGATTGGATTGTTCGGGCGCTTCAGAGGACATCTGCTGCACGTTGTTTGCAAACGATATTGAATCGTGTTATTCCGTTGGATCTTCGAACTATAGCTGTACGCAATCTTAGGGTAGCTATCATTATGTGTAGCTATCATTATGTGTCCCATGTCGGCACCTCTTCTGTTTCGGACATTCAAGAGACTGCTTCTAAAGCGTCGACTAAGTGGTCAATTTGGTTGGAAGATAATTTTATGACACAGTTTGTGTTCACCATTGTCATTGCAATTGCCGACTCCTAGAACACCCATGACATGCCTTAGCCCGTCGTTGTTACTACCAACCTTAGCATTTAGGTCTCACATAACCAAAATAATATCTCTGCGGGGTGTGTTGTTGAAGGCGGGTCCTAGATGACTGTAAAAGCATTCTTTCTCTTCATCAGATGCGAGCTCGCGTCGGGCGTAACACTGTATAATGGTGACGGGTCGAACTCTACTCTAAACCTAGCTCTGATAAGCCTTTCCCCAAGGGTCTCGTACGAAATAAGGCTCCTGATTGCCGTTTTTGTAAGGAGTAACCCAACTCCAGCTTCTCGAGCGTTACCTGGAGCGTGACCAGAGTAGAACAGGATAGTGTTACGTGTCGGTGACTTGTATTTCCCCGATTCCAACCATCGCACTTCGCTTAATCCTAAGATATCTATCCTGTACCGCATAAATTATCTCTCTAATTGGAGGAATCTTACATTGTGCGGACTGTACTTCCTGCGTCCAGAAGCGCCCTCTCCGTAACCTATCCTGAAAAATCAGGAAACTTCGCCCTTACAATTTTAGCTAACTTTTGTATATAGGGATACACAAATCATTGCCTGGGGGGCCACCACGAGGAGGTTAAGCAAGAACTTCGACATGGCAAGAAAGTTGCATTGCTGGCCTAAACCAGGTTTTAGACAATCACCAACTACCCGATCTGCCATGCCGCAGGCCCACACGGTTGATTGGACCTTATTTATTGGAAAATTAAACTGTTGCAACTTTAAAGGTAGATTGCGTGCTTAGCTTATTGATTTCTTATTCACGGAATCGGAAGACATTGATAAATTTACGGAGTTTATTTTGAACAGGACAAACAAGCAACGAAATCACGAAATTTTCCAAGAAAAGTTTTCTGGTTTATCAAAGACGAAATCACATTTGATAGAGATCTTGTGATTTAACAATTAAAGTAAAAGATAAAGCCTATTTCAATGTTACATCATCAATTCAAGACCTTAAAGATAAAATTCGTGAAGTTATCAATGACATAAATGACACAGTCGCAAATATTCGATTTGTTGATGGTCATTGTGCTGATATCTCTTAAAAAATACTACCTATTTTAAATACCACAATGAAAGCTCTTATTGAAAATCCCTCTTTTGGATTCTATAAGGAGCTTTAAACACAGAGCCACATGCAAACATATGTAAGTAAGTGTATGAGGTAAATGATTAGTTACATACTTTTTAAAAAATTATTTTAGTGGGCAAATGAAAAATTAATAGTTGTTTTAATTTATTGTCAAACTAATTAAATCAATTAATCTACCAAACTATTATCCATTAAAGAAAATCTATATTAAAACAATACTTTTTCACTGTCAAACCTACATGCACACATAGATACTAAGATAAAACATATAATTTACTTAACAACAAATGATTGACACTTTAATCCACATATTCAATATTTGAACAAATTTATTAGCACCACACAAAAGATAATAAATACGATAAAATGGTATAAACAAAAGATCAATTTTCGCACCGTTGAGTATTTGTATCTATTCGAGCGTAAAATATATCACTCAAACTAACACTCACTCTCACTCACTCGAGCTAATAATCGAAAGAAAGACAACATTTAACAAAACCTACACAAAAACAACAACAAATAAATGACGACAGCGACAACAACGACGACGAAGGCGATAGGACAAACGACAATGGAAAAAACAGTCAGTTTCATATTCCATTTGTTGTCGTTTTCGATTTCAACGTCATGGCTCACCGCCTACGCCATTTTGAATGTGAATATACATACATACATTACATATATCTGCTCTCAACGTCTTGCCGGTTAAAGTGTAGTTGGTGTGGCATGAAAATTTATAGCTCATAAAGACCGTGCAAACGATGTCAATTAAAATTACAACCAATTGCCTACCCGTCCACCGTTCATGACGACGTCGATGATGTAGATGTCGCTGTCGCTGTCACTATAGTCGGTGCTGTCGCCGCCGCCACCGACCGGCACGGCGGCCGGACTATATGTCACAGTCGCGTCACCAATACGTCCAATTCCATTTGTACATTACGTATCGATTTCACCTACGCCCATTTAGGGGGCGATAGTGAGTGATGTTGATGTGGTTTCATTTCGTTTGGATTTTGAAATCAATCCGGTGTGATATACGTAGAGTGCGGTATGGACCGTTTAACCACTTCCTCGTGTTTCTATTTTTCACCACCTTTCCAACCGACCGACATATCATTTGGTATATTTCTTGGATTGAAATGTGCAAACTCACTCCCCACAAATCCCATTCAAATGAATGCCTTTATTACCGTGCATACTGCACAGCACATGCACTGCACATCAGCAGCACAAATAGGTAAGGTACACTGCATCAGAGATTGTATTCTGCTTGCTATCGATAACCTTTTGAGTGTCTGTATATTTTTGTAGTAATTGAATACGCAGTCTGGAACCAACGACAATGATTCTGGAAAACTATGCATACCATGTACTGCGTCTCTGCTTCTGCTTCTGGTTCTGCTTCGGCTTCAGTTTATCTGCTAATCAATATTAGCTGCGGCGGAAAAAGTTCATGGACAATGACAGTTTTATGCAACCCCATCAGTTGATTGAAATAGTACCTACTTTAGATTAAGTCCACAAATTGGGTCGCATGGAGCTACTTCATTCTCTTTGAATTGAGTTGAGTTGAAAGCCCAAAGAGTTCGAAGGGTATTTCTGTCAGTGTCATGCCAAACAAAAGGGGGTTTCATTTTACATTTTACAATCTCTCCTTTCACTTCCAACGGCTGAAATTCCATAAAATAATGACAGCTTCTGGTGAGTTTTCGAAGAGGTGTGCAGAATCAATTGCTCTGAATTGGCAGAGGAATGTGTCATCTAGAAAATTTGTAACTAGTTTTTTTTTTCTTGAATTCAATAAATTGCCTTCAAAACACAATTACTTAAAAAAAAAGATTGAAAAAAGGGGGAATGACATTTGAGATTTATTTATCATCACTAACCTTCTTCAGATCATCATCATCTTCGCCATCATCATTATCGTTCGCGTTCGTCGTCGTCTTCACGTCGTCGTCAAAGTTGTCGCATCGATTCAAAAGATCCTTGAATTTCTAAAAGTGGTATTTTATACGAAGAAATCTTCTTTATATTCAGAACACGTAATTAAGTTGACAAGGAATAAACAAAGTAGCTATAGTATGACAACGGACAAAATATTATACGACGACGAAGACGGGTATAAGTATTTATATATACATATATGGGGGGTTAATTAACGATTGAAAATGTCACACTTTGACATTTAGATGGTAAAGTTTTTTGGGTGAACAAATTAAAGCGATGATTTGATGAACAGATTTTATTTACTGAATGCTTTCGGTTTTTAAAGATTTATTTGATTTTAAAGAATTTGAGTAGGGACAAGGTATGGTCGTGGTGGTTTTGTTTACGAGATTTAAAAAACAAAACACATGCAATGAAAAGCACGTAGCTTTGATAACAAGGTTCGTGTAGCAGTTTTACAGTTTTTACTTGAGATATGGTTGATTTTTTTGATTTAAAACTAACAAAATGTCGCCAACTTATATTTGAGAAAAATTAATCAAATATCTGATCAATCTCGTTTTCAATTAAGTTTATTCTTTTTTTGAAATATCCACAATTAATACTTTTATAAAATAGATGTTTAATTCTTATTTGATTAAGTGCTTTAAAATTGTAGACATTTTATGCGGCGCGCATTAGGTCTTTTCGAACAAAACCATTTCGCCCAAATTAAAAATGTTATAGCGTCCAAAACACAATATTACCGAACGTTTGGGAATTAAAACTTTTTTTGGGTATTATAAAATTCAAAGTAAAAAGAAGTGCCAAAGAAAAATAACGCTAATATATATAAAATTATCATATCGCTTAAGAGCCATTCTTAAGCATTCGCCCAAAATCGTTTTCAGAAGAAAATGCCACAAAGCCCAAAATCAATGTCATATTGCCCAAATAAATTTTAAAATATCATAAAGCCCAAATTACTTATTAACATATAGCCTAAAAGATGTCATCTCTTTCAACATTTGGGCATTCTGGCAAATTTTTTGTCTCTTTTGGTAAGGGTATTTTTCATAACGTTTCTCTTTTTGGGCTTTATGTAATTTTTTATTTAGTTATTTATGGTCATTTTTAATTAAAAATAATAATATTTCCAATGTTGCTTTAGATAGATTACACTAGTCGGCAAGGATTTCTTCCTGGCAATAAAATTACATTTTTCCAATGGGTTATGATGGCATTAATTTAAATCCGACTCCAAAATTCAGGTTTTTAGATATTACTTTTTAAAATTAAAAAAAAAACACGTTTATAAGGCTTTTTTTTGAGGCTACCTAAATTTATGAAGTAGCCTTTTTCAATGAATCATTAATGGTTTATACAATCCACAATCCCTTTCTTCAATATTCAGTTGAAATTTTAACATTATTTCATATAATATTCGAAAAATCTTTATCAATTGAGTTACAAGAATCTAAAAAAAAATGCTAAACCATTTATGCTTTATTTTCAACAGAAAAAGGCACAACGATTTGAAAGAAAGTTTTGTTCTTCCAACGAATCTCTTGTCTACACAATTCTGTTATATCAGATTTTAGAAATATATTAAAAAATAATGTTGGAAACGGAGTTGAGAAAATAGTTAAACTTAGTCTGGATTCGAATTCAGCACTAAAAATTAAGTCCAAAACGTATTTTTCAGAACTATGAAAGTATCAAATTCAAGGTTTTCTCAAAAGTTCACATTAAGTCAAATTAATACTTACAGTTAATGAGAATTTCCAAAAACTAAGTAAGAATTAAAATGATTTAAAAAAAAGATTTGTTCTTTACAAAATCATCGTACAAATTATTGTTAAGAGATATTTTTTTAGTTTACTTAGCCTTAAAAACAACGTTTTTTTAATTTTTAAAGACGAGATTCGAATTTACGGCATGTTAATCAATGAAAAAAGTATTGTTTTGTTTGTTGGACAGAAAAAAAAAGAAATTTTATCGACCAATGTTGTGGGAAGTTAGAGATCTGGGAGTAATTTATGTTAAAAAGGTTAATTGCTCTTTAAATGTTTTTTTTTTAAAGAAATTGCTCGAAATTTTCGAATTTAGGCAGTTTATAAATACTTCCCTTGTTCGCCTATATTAGAAATACGTTTCAGAGTAATTGTGGAATCCATTCACAGTTTCAATAAATCATTATAAGATAGTTCGAAAATTATTTCCAAGATTTCGGGTTAGGCAATTAAAATCGAAGAAATGCCGACTTACTCCGTACCTTAGTCTATCTAGTTTCTTTGAAAACCGTCGTCTTGTAATTTCTGTTATTTGTGTTTATGATATATTTGTATGCCATATAAAATGCTCATTTTCTTAAATCTTTTAAATAAAACTGAACTTAAATTTGATTACATTTGAATGAAAATGTCAATACAAATTAAGTTTATGAGTTTAGGAATCTGTAAAAGGAAACTCAAAGATAAATGAATAAAGAAATAAATTAAACATTAAATTAAATTAAAAAACGAGGCTGGGATGCGACCCACACTGATAACTTCCCATTGGTAACAGCAAAACATTTTTAAATAGTATTTTTGTAACAAGTTAATTTTATTATTAATAAGAGAAATTATTGAAAGAGTAGATATGCAACCCAAAATATAAGTTTTAGCTGTTTTATGTGGAGATGTGTTCGAGGAATTAAATCAATATATTTGTATATGAATACACTGTCCTTAAATATTATAAAATTTAACAACAATATTTCTATGGCATGACACAACTTGGAAGTCAAGTTCTTTTCTTATTCTTAAGATATTTAACTAAAAATTTAGCTTTTAATACATTTTAATATTTTTTTTTTGTTTCAGATTTTTGTTGTTCTCTCAAAGCTTTACCAAATAATAATACACCATTTTTAAGATAAAATAAAAAGAGTTTGACGACAAAAATTTTGTTTTTTTTTTTTTCAAGATACAAAAGTCGAAAATTAATTTTTAACAATTCTAAGTTGTTTATTGTGCAGGTTTTCGCTTATTGTCAATGTAGATCGAATTCTTCCAAAAATTAAATAAATATGAATAACAATATTTCGTGCAAAATCTCGACATATTCGAATCGAAAATTATTTATTTATTTATTCGTCTTTCAAGTTACAATACTTTATGGAGACTACATTAAAATCATTAAAATCAATTACAAACTCAAATTCGTTAAAAGCAATACAAGAAGCAGTTATTGGATTATGTTTCGCATAATTTTTGCTATGAAAAGGAACATGTAGAAAATTACCATTTCTAGGACGCAAATTACGAGATGGAACATACATATTAAACTGAGACAACAAAAATGAACAATTTATCTTAGAACTGAGCACATCGTAAGCAAAGAGTACTGAATACAATTTGGCATATTTGAATAATTATAAAGCTTTCGTAAAGCAACAATATTCAAGTATAGGTCTAACAAGGGATATAAAAAGAGTTTTAAAAGTATAAGGATCTTCGAATGACTTAGAAGTTCTTGAAATAAATCCCAACATGGCGTTAGCTTTTGAAATAACATTATCAATTTGGAGAGAAAAATTCATATTTGAGTCAAAAATCACACCAAGATCCTTTTGGCTTGTTAACCTCATTAAGAACAGATTCTCAATTTTGTAATCAAAACATATCGGATCCTTTATTTTAGAAAACGTAACAATACTACACTTTTTTACATTAAAATTTAAACCATTTATGAAACACCACTTGGTAATATTATCAATATCCAATTGAATTTTACCAGCATCTGATGAAGAACTTACAGAACTAAAAATTTTGAGATCATCAGCATATAACAGACATCTAGAACTTTTAATGCAATTCGGTAAATCATTTATAAATAAAATGAAAAGGAGTGGACCAAGATGACTACCTTGCGGTACGCCGGAAAAATTTTGTATTTCATTGGACAGAACATCACCAATTTTAACATATTGTCTTCGTCCCACCAAATAGCTTCTGATCCAATTTAGGAGATTCGAGTGAAAGCCAAGTAATTCAAGTTTTTTCAAGACAACATTATGTTGTACCCGATCAAACGCCTTGGAAAAATCGGTGTGGATTACATCCACTTGAGTATGATTTTCTAAATAACCAAGACAGTAATTTGTAAAAATTGCTAAATTTGTTGCAGTAGACCTACCACTCGTAAAGCCATAAACTATAAAGTTTAATTTTAATAATTGCTTCAAATAATTTGGGGATTAGCTGAAGCTTAGCAATTGGTCTATAATTTTCCACAGATGCTTTAGATCCAGATTTATGCAAAGGAGTTATCAGAGAATGTTTCCATGTATCTAAAAATACTCCTTCTTTCAAGGACAAATTAAAAAGAAAGCAAAGTGGGGTTTTAAGGTTATATTTACAAAATTTCAAAACAAAAGGTGGAATATTGTCCGGTGCGGCAGAGAAACTGTTATCAAGCGACGATAAAGCATTTAATACATCAACTGCCGATAAAGAAAGGTCACCAACATTAATGTTAGAATTGAAACTAAGTGTTTCATTATAATCTAAACCCAAATTAGAAAAGTTTGATTGGAAAAATAAAGCAAAGTTATTACAAATATCTTCTAAATTTTCAGAAAAAATACCATTGTAAGAAATAATGGAAGGAATTCCAATTGATTTTCTTTTAGTATTTAGAAATGTCCAAAAACACTTCGAATTAGTTTTTATTTTCGACTCAAGAGACCAAATATATTGTTTATATGTAAATCTTCTTAAGAATTCGTACTCTTTCCTAGATCTAATAAATTGTTCACGAAAAGAATCCGAAATCTTAATCTTTTTACGAAATTTAGCTACGACATTTTTTAACCTAGACAAACTTTTATTAAACCAAATTGGTCTTTTTGAATTTTTGAATTTTTTTAAAGGAAAGAAATTAGCAATGGCATCATCTAATATGTTCCGAAACATAGCAAAAGCCATCTCTAAATTACTGCAATTGTAAATAATTTGCCAATTTACGCTTTCAAAATATCGGTTCATAGCAACAAAATCAGTGTTTTTAAAATCATATTCATGAGCTATAACATTGGAACAAAACTGTGATTCAATTAAAACTGAAAAATTAAATTTAATTTCAAGTGATTTATGATGAACACTATTTTCACCCAAAAGGAAGCTAGCCTCATCTAATTGAGCTTCTAGATTCTTATCAATAAAAATTAGATCTAAAATTCGACCTATAGAATTTTGAACATTATTAATTTGATGCAGATTTAAAGCCAATAGGCTATCAATTACATTGTACTCAAAATCTTTAGTTAAGTTAGTTAGTTAAGGAAAATATTGTTCATCATCATTTGCAAATAACCATTTTACATTTGGTAAATTAAAATCTCCAAGAATTATAATATGACAATTCTCATCTAGGTTTTTTCAATATCTTTAACATTATTTATATGAGCTTCATAAACAGAATATTGAGATAATGGAGGAATGTATGAAATAAAAAAATAAATATGAATAGTTTTTCCAGTTAAAATACATAAATCTACACAAATACACATTTGTTCAATATCTTTATCGTATAACAAAATTTCTCTACAAATATATCCAGATCGGATGGCAAATAAAACACCGCCGCCTCTTTTTAAGCCTGTACTCGCAGGGCAGCGATCTTTTCGATAAACATTAAAATCCGATGTAAAATATTCGGTTGAAAGAAAACTATCATTTAACCATGTTTCAGTTAGAACGATAATGTCATACGAACAGTCGGCAACGGAAATATAAAAATCATTAGATTTTGTTCTCATACCTCCAATATTGTGATAAAAAATCGTAAAATCAGTAGAACTTTTGTTTAGGTTGCAGAACTTTTTTGGTGTGGATGCAATTCGTTTTTTTGGACGATGTGAGAATTCCTTTATCTGGACTCCAACAGGCCAAATAGATGAATCAAGAACATCATTAAACGATCCAACTGGGACACCAAGTTTAAAATTAACAAAACGGAGAGATGAGATGTCAGCATCTTTCTTTACTAATTTGCTACATATTATACTTGTTGCAGGCAAATTTAGTCGTCGCGCAGTGTAGTTTATAACATTCTCTTCAGTTATTGTCTTATTGAGTCGAGAGATATGAATAAAACGCCATCGAGGTACTGATGGAAGAGCACTTAAAGCATCAGCATCACTGCCAAACAGCTGTTTATATTTACGTTTTTTGTTATGACCATGGGCAACAAAAACATTGACGCCAGTAGCATTATCAACATTATCACTAGTGAGACCTGCGATACTATCTCTGTTGCAACCAATAGCATCAACATCAACAACATTAGCAGCACCAGCATTGTTTCCAGAAACATCCATAGCAACAACAGCAACATTATCAGTATGTGCAGCAACATCATTAGAAACCACAACTTTATCAGCTTGAATAAAAGATTCAATAGGAACAACAAGAGCTTTGTTGTCATCATTCGGAGTTAACAAGCTTTTGTTTGTTTTTTAATGTTTTTATGTGCAAAAGAAGAAAGAGAATCTCTTCTTTGTTTCGAAGATAGCTGATCATTAGGTGTAGATGAGCTCCTCGGTACCCCTCTCCCGTCAACGGAGATGGAAGTCCGTTTGTTAGCATTGACTAATGGTTTTCTCTGCGTGCGAGTAGTATGACGAACATTGCGACTTGCATCTAGTTTAGGTGTATTAATGTTTGATGACAATGCAAGTGCATTCTGAGAGCCAGAACCAGAAGTAATAGGAGAGCAAGTAAGTAACAAATAGAGTTCTCTCATTTTTTGTATGCACTTTTGCAATTGGATATGTGTACACTTTTCACATTTGAAAAATATATTCTTATAAGAAATTATTGCTTTAAAGTCTTTTTTATTAATGTTAGCACATTCTAAATGTGAATGCAGTCCACATATATCACACGATAGAAAAGTCGAATCGGAAATAACCTTTAGACATTTATCGCACTTGGAATTATTCATTATTAATAAAGTTAAAGAAAACACAGCCGGTTAGTTAGAAAGCAGTCGAGAGACATTTTACCAATTTTAGTATTCTTTTTTTTTTTTTTTTGAATAAAAAAAAACTGTCAATACAATTTCTCTTAGAATTTCAGCAGATAACTTTATTGAATAAAAAATTAAAAATTAAATCTTAAAAATTATTCAAATACCTTTAAAAATAAATAAAATATTAGAAAAAATAAAATGTACAATTAGGACACAAGCGATAGAAAATTGATTTTAGTTTGAATTTGAACTCTAAAGACTTTTTAACTTATTTACCATTTATTATTAAAAGCATTTAAAACTAACAGTAAACCCTAAAAATTTAACATCAAAATAAATATGTATGAAACGGTTCGACAGTAGATTCCATTCTGAGTAAGTTTTTTGATAAAATTATTTGCTTTTCAGAACTTTAGACAAGTTTTTTAGAACATAGTTTATAATTTCCATTATAATTAAAGAGATGACTTAAACTTTAATTTTCAAAGTTGTAGCTCGTCGTAAGAAACAAAGACAAATCCAAAACACATGAAATTACAGGACTCTCTGGTTTTGCCAATTATATAAAACTTGTCTTTAGCTTTGAATATTGAGCGAATAAAGAACGGTTCAATTGAATAAAATAAGAAAAATGTATAAGAATTTATTAGTTTGAATTTCAGAAGTAAGTTTTTACATAAATATCTTGAAGGAGTTATCTCTAGACCCCTTGAGCTTTAAAAGCAAACCTTTAAGAAACCCACTTATTCTTAGACATACTATACATACATACATACATACAAACGTTTGTATATTTCAAAGCTAGAAGCATTTCTCTACTAGCTTTCTGCATGTATAAGAAACTATAACATCTCCATATATATATAAAATGTACTTACATATATGTATGTATATCGAACTACCGTTAACAGAAATAAAGTCCTTTTGAGATTGATTTAGTGACTGATTGCAATGTACACATTGGTTCTTGTTTCAAATAATATAAAAACCATCAAGTTTCGCATACAAATTGAAAACGGAACAAGAAGAGAAGAAAACCACTTCCTCTTTCCGAAATGCGTTTTCTTGTTGTTGGTATTTTATTATTTTGAAATTACACTTCTGAATCGAAAAAAAAAAATAAAACTCTTGCAATTCAATCCATATCCTTATTTTATTCCTTCTTACTTCATCTTCTTTTGGTTTTTTCTTCCCACACATAAAGTTTCTTCCTTATATGTATATTGTATAAAAAAAAAGAACCCGAAGAGGAACAAAAAATAAAAAATAAAATAAAATCAAAAACAATTGAAATGAATTGATTGAACACGAAACTCTTGAAATCCTAGAAAAATAGGTCGCCAGTTGAGCTGAGTGTACTTTGATGTTAAATCGAATTCATGTGCATTTCCTGAATACCTATACCATTTCCGCTGGCACTAAACCACCTATTTATAGAGAAAGTTGCAGGGAGGAACGACGGGAGAGAAAAGTGTATTGAAATAGAATACCTATTGCGGGCTGAGGCAATTACCATTAGGAATAAGGGAAGTCAACGAATTCCAAAGAGATTTTTGTTTACAGATGTTGGTTTATATTTTATGTCGCAATTGATGGGAAGATAAAAGTAGGTACCTGCTCCGCCACCACCAAATACCACCCGGGGTTTTGGAAATCTAAAAAAAATGAAAAGTAAAATCATCAACAACAAAAACAACACACACACATAATTCATCGCTCTTTTTTCCAATCCAATAAATTATTATTGATTTCCCTTAGCGGAGCTGCTGGCGCTCACTCGCTCACTCGCTCGCTGGTGGTGATCGAGCAATAAGGATTTTCTGGAGCATAATTATAAATACTTTTCGAGTTCAAAACAGCACCAACGCGCTTACAAAACTACTGCTTCACTGAGCTCAGAACAAAAACAAAAAACCTGACAAAACAAAAAATCTCAGTGAATGTGTGTGATGAAAGTTGCACTACCCCCTCCCTCCATTCTCAACCCAAATCTAGTCCCCTACCAGGAGGTTTATTTTCGTACCTAATTTTGTAGAGTGACGTGCATACGAGTATATGGAAAATGCTGCACTTTTCCTAACAATTGCACAAGGAATTGACAAAAGTTTTCGTGTTCTACTTTTGTTTTCCTTTTTCGTTACTAGGTTCTTCTTTCATTATATTTTCCGTAAACTTTTTGAAGCGTGACAGTGGGCGAGAAAAGTTTACATGCAATGCCAAAAAAACAGAAAATATTCGTCGTACCTACCTGCGATCTGCACATGAATTGTCCCGTTTTTTTTTTTTTATTTCGTTTTCACGTTTTGAAATGATGGGTATTGAATTGCAAATTGAAAGTTTTAAAATTTTGTATGCAAGTATATTTGACAGTGTCGGTTTTTGGAAACAAAAGATACGTTAAAAAAGTAACCAAGGAAGTGGGGGCATGAGGGGCGGGTATGTTTGTAAATTCTGGTTTCCAGTGTTTGTTTTTTAAATAATAGGACATTTTGAAACTTACAGCTGTTTCCGTCTCAAAATCTTGAAAAAAATACCTTAGCGGAAGAGAATTTGAGTTGATTTGCGCTTAAAAAACGTTATGAAATTTTTTAAAAAAATAAGTACTGTAAAGTCCAAACATTGTATTTTTTTAAATAAATTTTTGGAAAAATGAGGTACCCACTGCGGGTGATAGATGCAAGTTTGTGCAAAAAGTTTTATAACACTGGTATGCTAGTGGATAGTGTGAGGCTTAATTCACGAATACTAAGTCACAGTCGATATCAATAGCTTAATATTTAAGGCACTATCATGAGGAGAATCCACAAAGATTTTGGATTATTCAAATAAAAGATAAAATTGACATAGAAACTCCTTACGATTAACTTGAATTGGGCCCCCGTGGCAAGATGATAAGTGCGTAGGACTATCATGCCAGCGGTTTTGGGTTCAAAACCCTGCCAGTGCCATCCAAATTTTTTCCTTCTCCAAAAAACTTAAAAACTTAAACTTAAAAACTGTAGATCCCCTCCATCGCTGACAACATAACTCGCACACAGAAATGGTTGAGAGTTGTAAGTCACTAGTCCCTAGTTCTCAACGGACTGTTGCGCCACTTAATTTATTTTATTTTATTTGACATGGACAACTATTTTGGGCTAAACATCATTTTTCTGAATAGATCCATTTTCGACTCTGCGGCGGATGTTAACAGACAAAGTATCTGTATCTGGGGCTTTGAAAATCCGCACGTTATTGCCAAGAAGCCAACGCATATTCAGAGAGTGATAGTTTGGGTGGATTTTGGAGTGTTGACATCATTGGACCATTTTTGTTGTTGTTATAAATAAAGCTAGAAGCAACGTTTTGGTCAACGATATGGGCGTTACAGAACCATTTAAGCTCATTTTTTACTACAATTTGAAATTGGAAAATATCTCAATCGACCTTTTCCAAATTAAATTCCAAAATCGTGCTATCAGCCATTTTAGCCATTTAAATTGCGATTTGACGACTTTAGAATTATTTTGTAGCGAGCTGCGACTCCGGAAACAATTCAAGCAAGATCAATATCATCCAATAAATCCGTGAACTACAGCCTCAAATAAATTAACAAAAATTGTATTAATTTGGTGGTACTGCAACTCTTGAAGAATTTGGGTCTAATGACATAAAAAAAATCTCTGTCATTCCTGTGTGCGAGTGATCTACAGTTCTTATACCGAACCCAAACGGCTAATTTTTAAAGCACTTTTCATGATAAATATTATTCTTACAGGATTCGTTAATTCTTCGCAAAAGACATAATCCGTGATAAAACTGAAAGGTGACAACACAGGTGATTAAGGAGATTGAGCCCAGACTCTAGCACTATAGTCAAATACACTAACCATCACGCCATGGATAGAAAACTAACAAGGGCTTTTAAAATTGTTAAGACAGAATGCCCTTAAACAGGCATCTGGTCCACCCTTTACCGTCAGAACCCAGGAGACCGAGACGAGATCTAGAAGAGACTAAAACTAGATTTAGACAAGACGAAATTTTCTCGTCTTTTGAACAGCAAACATCAGTGTATTAGAAACTCGTCAGATAAATGAGAAAATTAGAAAACCAGTCGATAAGACTGCAGGTGACAAGAAAACGGTTAAATGTAAACGTGATAGACAAAATTATCGATTAAATGTTGTTTTTTAAAGCTTATAAAACATTTTAAAAATTTAGCGGACAAACTTACATGAATATGCTTTGAATTAGACACCAAAGCTTTCGAAACACCGCACCGAGTACTGAAAACATAGGAACAAGGAATTCGCACCAGGAAGACAAAAACATACAACAGCAACAACAACAACAAAAAGAGAATATAATTTCATGTTAAACGCGAGAAATATGTTCCGCTCTTATTTGCTCCTGTTTGTTTCGAAGTGTCTCAAAAGTGCTTGTTCTGTTGTTGTTTTTGTTGTTTTTATTCTTTGAAAAAAGAAAAAAATTCAGTCCCAGTGCTCAATATTCTGTTCTTTAAAATACATGATGATGATGTATAGGCAGATATACCTTTATAATAGTGGTTCGTTTCAAGAAAGAGCCTTTGTCCTTTGGCAACACAGAAGATGACGAAGAAAAAAAGGATCCTATATCTTTATGAAGGTATATTACAAATTACATATACTTGGAGTAATCCACACGGTACTCATGAAACGACGACGTGCATAACAATGTGATATCAAAGTATGCTCCGTCATAAACACTCCGAGTTAGAAGAACAGAAATTATATAAACTGCTCAAGAAGTTTATACATTAAAAAGATTGGTAGAAGTGAGTTTTTGCCCAACGCCTACTTTTTCACAGATATTGGCCGATGATAGTTTTTCTTCAAACTTTTCCAGTTTTGGAGGTGTTAAAGACGCTGCTGTTAATACTTTTGCAATCTTTTCATGTTTTTCAAAGTGTTAGAGAAGAATCTTTAGAAAAAAACCGCTACTATGTAATTTTAGGAAGAATCAACGATTATTTCCGCCAAATTATATAAACTGCTCAATAAGTTTATATATCTATTAAAAATATTGGTAGAAGTGAGTTTTTGCCCAACGCCTACTTTTTCCCAGATATTGGCTGATGATAGTTTTTCTTCAAACTTTTCCAGTTTTGGAGGTGTTATAGACGCTGCTGATAGTACTTTTGCAATCTTTTCCTGTTTTTCAAAGTGCTAGAGAAGAAGGTTGAGATAAAAATCGCTGTTTTGTAATTTCAGGAAGAATCAACGTTTAGTTCCGCCAAATGATATAAACTACTCAACTACGCCTACTTTGTCCTTGATCTTGGCTGATAATAATTCTTCTTCAAACTGGTCCAGTTTCTGGCGGTGTTAGAGAAGTTGCTCATAGTGCTTCTTCAATCTTTTTCTGTTTTTCAAAGTGTTAGAGAAGAAGCTTGAGAAAAAAACCGCTGCTTCGTAATTTTAAGAAGAACCAATGTATAGTTCTGTCAAATGATATAAACTACTCAAGAAGAGTTTTATTAAAAATATTGGTAGAAGTGAGTTTTTGTCCAATGCCTACTTTGCCCCTGATCTTGGCTGATAATAGTTCTTTTTGAAACTGGTCAAGTTTTTGGAGGTGTTAGAGAAGTTACTCATAGTGCTTCTTCAAACTTTTCCAGTTTTTCTAAGTGTTAGAGAAGAACTCATGTTTCATTTATATTTTTTTCGGTTGGCTGATAGTTCCTTAAATATTGACTGACGACATGTTCAATGCTTTTGACTTAATTATAGAGCGGCTTGAAAAACCTTTGTCATAATAAAAATCGATATTTTGAATTTCCTGCGAAGACACACAATTTAGAGAAATAGATCTTACCACTAAATCTACAACGTAGATTCTTCTACTGCTTCTATCCTTGTGACTTAGAGTGTAGATGATAGAAGTATAGGATAGGGAAGGATACGTTGTGTATGCATGTTTGTATGATGTCTATTCTGATGTGTCGGCTTCAAACAGGCAAGCGAACAAGTAAGCAAGCACATCATGTTTTATAAATTCTCCTGATGATGAAAGAGAGCCAAACTTATGTTTCCACAGTAAAAGTTATAAATTTCTTCTTTTTTTTTCAAAAAAGAAGATTTCAAACTAAAAGGAAGTTTAAAGGGTGAATTTTTCTTTCTTTTTCTTATTTAGTTTCCTTTTTTAAGAAGAGGAGGAGGAGGAGGCAAAGGAAGCAGAAGAAGATGAATTTCAAGCTAACATGAGACAGGAGGAGAGGGTTGTATATTTTTTGTTTTGGAAATCCTCCCAAAGAAATAGAACTTATTCGAAACATAAAACATGCAGTATTTTGAGTAGGTACTTTATACATAAGTATCCTTTTTCTTCTATAAATAGATTTATGCAAAATTCAATATTGAAAGATATTCTTCCAAAAATGCTTCGAACAATATCAATTTTATATGATTTTCTACAGCTGTAAGTTCATTCAATTTAATAATTAAGATCAATTAATTTTTTTTTGTATTGCACAAAACTTTAACTTTTTTTTTTGTTTCCTTTTGTTTTCCAATAAGTACTTGAGCGATATTCAATATTTTACCACAATTCGAAATTCAGCTGAACAAAAAAGAAAATCAAAGAAAAGAAAAAAGATTCCTAATTAAAAGTTCGCTCTTTCCAAATCTATATAAGGATTCTGATATAATATATGAAGTTGAGTTTTCCAACTTCTTCAAATAAAAGTTTCCTTTCTTTTCTGTAGAATTTTTTACTTTTTCGCTATTTTTGTAGGTTGTTTTTTTTTGCAATATTGTTTTTGTTTGTAAGCAATATAAAACTTTGGGTTTTAATAATTCTTAAGTGTTGAATGAGAAAATTTTTTGTTTTCTAATTCTATAAATCAAACTATGAAATTTTCAATTAGAAAACCAAACTAAGTTAATTTCTACTATTTTATGGAGACAACAAAATATAAAAATTGCAAAACATAAAACAACAAATTAAGGTTTCTTTGGATTGATGTTCTTGTTTTCATTATTATTTATTTTATTTTTAATGCATAGGTACACTAATGACCTTAATTGATGTAAACCAATTAATTTGTTCTGGTTTCACTGCATAGACATTAAATAGACATACCAATAAACACAGTACAGACTTGACGGATTTTTGTGTACCCAAACAAAGGATTAGATTACCTAACTACATATACTGGGTGGTGGAAAGTTGAGAAGGGGATTAGGTCATTGATTTTTGATGAGGTATAGATAACTGCTAAGGGTACCCTGAATAATTTATTATGTATGTTTTTATTATTATGGTCATTAGATGAACTCAATTTGATAAAACGGATATTTTATATTAATGTAAATTGTGTTGGAAATAGGGTGGCAGAAAGAAAAGGTAAATGTTTTTGTAGGTAATAAAATAAACTTTGAAATTTATGTCAAGTGACTCAGATATTTGTTTTCGTTGGTGATTTTACTACATATCGCTTTTTTAAATACACCGATTATCAAGTCTTAAAAACTTAGTTTAGATTAAATACAAAACAAATTATGAAAACATCAGAATAACGTTAAGGGAATCTGTATGACGAATAGTTTATTAAAGCCATGTGAACATTAAATGTTATGAAAAAATTTGTATCGAAAATTTCGAAAATTGAAGCATCAAATAATGACTACTAATGCATTAACTTTGCCCAAAAAATCGACGCATTAACACTAAATTAACAAAAATAGACAATTTGCCATAAGGTAGTATACTTTAACTATGTAGGAAGAAGTTTGGCCAAAAGGAGAACAAAATATTATGGGGGTCTATATACCCCTTGTTAGGTGGGAGGGGTATTTCAAAAATCTGTAAATAGGCTTTTACATTATCAAATCGATTTTTATTTTTCAGCCTTATTTACAACAATTTGAAATACAAAATTTTGATATACAGAAATTTGAAATACAGAATTTTGAGATATAGTATTTTGGATCATAAAGTATTTTGCACATACAATATTTTAAAATACAGTATTTTAAATACAGTATTATGATCCATGCAGCATTTTGATCTCAACCCATAGAAATCCACTCTAGCAGTAACTTTTAAAAAAATGTTGCTTTGATCCATAGTATCAGACAAAATAAAATTAAATCTCAAAGTTAGAAACAAAAATAGAACTATTTAAATAAAAACAATGTTTTTTTTTTTATTCTTGTATGTTATTGAGTAATTTCTTTTTTCAGTAATCAATTTTCTTGTAAATTATTGATTAAACACCAAAAATCCAAATCAAAAAATATTTTGTAGTCTTTGAGAAAATTGGAAACAACTACATTTTTTAGTCAAGTAGTCTTTTCTCAAAAAGACGCATTTTCGTAAATCCCGTAGATCCAAATTTTTTTTCTAAGTGTATATGACGTTGGTCTTATAAATAATACAGGCTTTGGACCTCGAGGTCTTAACGCAACATGACAAAAAGTCGATGAAACTCGAACTCAAGGTTTTAATCAAACATGACATAACGATGGTGCAGAAGTCGAAAAAGTGGTTCCCCGATTCCGTCCGGCGTTTTAGTGTATGTCCTGGCCCCTACAGCCCAAAGTACCTATTAAGTCGATTGACTTCAAATTTGGAAATTATTATTTTGAGCCGATTCGCGATAGGCGTTTTTTTCAATTCTTTAAAGATAAAAAATAACAGTAGTTCCCACACAATTTTTTTTGGTCAAAAATCGAAAATTTGAATTTTCCGAAAAACAAACCGATAGATATTTTTAAAATTTTTGATTTTTAGTTTGGTTCCTTTCAATACAAAAAATTTTGTTTGTATTGCTAAAAAAGGGTACCCCTCATAGAGCCGGTATTTTGTTTTAAATTTTCTCAACAACTAATCGATTTCAATAATTTTGTTTCTGAACATATTTTATCAATTAAATTTGATGATCAAAACTGCCATTGTTTTCACTTTTGATTTTTTTTTAAATATTAAAAAAATTTGTTTCGAAATTCGATAACTAAAAAATGGGTCATCATTTTTTACAAAATTGAAATGAAAACGTATATTAACAATCTTTAAACCCTAAACGAAAATAGAAAAATTGTATATATACAAAATTAATGTAACGATTTTCATATAAAAGTTTTAAAAAATTAGGATTTTTTTGAGAAATCAAATTTAATACATGAGCATGTTCCTACGGCCCAGTTGTGTATTTTATTTTTTCAGGTATTGCCGATTTTAACCTTGATGGGCTAGTTCCTGTACGATTTCAACCTAACTGAATTTTCGAAATAATACATTTTCGAGGTTTTTCTGATTTTTTGATAACTTGCGTTTGGCGCTAAAAGTCAGAATTTTGAATTATTAATCAGACCAACAGCATGCACATGCACAAGTAACCACAAGATCTAAATTACCGGATTTAACGCATAGTCTGATGTACAATAATTACTGGACAATACTCTTTTACCACATAATTAATACAATTCTGTTTGTTTTTATTATTTATTTAAAATTTTAAGCTATGAAATGATTAATAATTTTTCTGTCGACAACTTCGTCATTTAAGGCAAAATTAAGAAAAAGCATTCTGAACAAAACTTTTAAACAAAAAACATTAATTGAAAGGTATTTCTTAAAATTTTCGAAAAATATTAATTTCTAACAAAATTGTTTTGAAATGAAAAATCTGTTTTATTGCTCATAAAATGGTCGTATTTTTAATGTTTTTGAAACGCCGCCGGCCCGTTTTGTTTACAATTTTTTTGCAGACCCAACAATGTCGAGCGTCGACGTCACATGTAGGTAGTCATTTGAAAGTCATATTACAGTAAACTTTAAAGTCAGTAATACAATTGACATTCTAGTCAGAACTTTTAAAATGATTTTTTATGTTAAAAGTTTAAGTCAAGCTACTCAAGTCTCTACTTTAAGTTAAATGTTTTAGTTAATTAAGTTTTTTTTTAACTAAATGCAGTAATGGATTATGTGAAGTCCTTACAGCTCTCCTGTTCAGCCCAGCATTCGCTTCAAAACCGTCATTGGACCGTTTTTCCTTAGAGAGGGTGATGCCTCTACGGAATCATGGAAAATTCACAGTAAAATTTGGTGAAGAATTGAAATGAATGAAAATAGTGCTCACATGATACTCAATACGCATAAGAATATTGTTTTCTGACTTGCAAAATGATAAGGGCTTAAATGCACTGTTGCTTCGTAGTCGTTGATAATCGAACATTCATCACTCATTTAGGTCAGTTTTACTTGATGAGAAATTAATTTGACTGAAGAAGAACAGACAAAAATGGGTTATCAAGCAAAAGTAGCATCTTCAGTGAAAACTTTTAAACATTATCACTACCGATACTGCGTTAGATACTTCGTAAACTATAAACCTAAAATGTTTCTCGAAGACAAGAAATAATTATTCATCTATCAAGTTGTTTCAAATTTTTAATTATATTAAGTCAAGGACTTTTAATCTTAAGCTAAATTGTACTCAAAAAATCATCACACAAATAAGTACTTATGACATTTCGGTTATTTGACATTGACAACAATTTTGTCCATCAAAGACAAAACAAAACAAAATTACCTTCTAAAATCACTCTTTAGCCATAAAATGTACATTATAAGCTTCGAAAGTTAAAGAATGAGAGAAAATAAACGTGAAACCTCTTGTGGCAGATTTGTTTTGTTTTCTTTTTTCCCAAAAGTCTGCTATTACAATATATCTACCCGCAGATATCTTCACCGACAAAATGCCCAGAAGCATAAAATGTTGCGGTAGGAGCACCATTACCACCAACCGACCGACCGACCTACCAACTGATGTTAGGTATAAGTGACCTCTTCTGTCCGTGATAAACACTTTCTGATAAATCGCGTGCAACACCATATGTCAATGCCACAGGCAGCAAAGTAGGTATTTTCTTCTCTTTTTTTTTACAAAATATCGGTGCTAAAGTAAGAAGAAAATAAGAACTAGAAGAAATGTTTTGTATCCCAATGGAACATGAACAAGCTATTTCCTTTGGTCTTTTTTCCAAAAAAAAAAAACTCCCTGCACATTCAGGTTTGAATTGAGCCTTTTAGCCTGTAAAGCCGACCGACACGACATAGAACGAGACGACTTCTTTGCTATTATTTGTCGCCCCATTGCCATCAGTGGTTTTTATTTTTCTATTTTTAGGATCACATAGGAGCGCATAATGTTGAATCTTCTTGGCTTTGCAAAAAGGCCTGACTTTTATTCAAATGCAAATTTAGGGGAAGTTGACTTCTTAAAAGGCCTTGATGGTACAAATTCCAGTAAAAATAAATAAACGAAGAAAAAATATTCTGGGTTAAAAAAAGTGACAAGTGCTCTATTATGTGCGATGATGGCCTTCATGTTTTTCTCTTATTGATTTATTTATACCTTCTGTAGGGTATGTAATTTCTTTTATTTTTATTTTTATTTTTATTAAGCGAGTTTATATTATTTGACGCCCCTTTTTAATAAAGTTTATTTGATGAGGGACTTTAGTGCGTGTGAATGATATTAAGGGCGTATATTCCCAACACTCTTTATACATTCTATAAATGACGTAATTTTCGCGCATCTATGTATAAACATACTCGCACTTTAAAAAACAAAAGTTTCCAAAGCGAAACGATAAACAAGTTTTGTATTTTTTTTTACAAATTAATATATGCAGCGGCAATAATGGGAAATCTTATTAATTTATCTTCGTAAGTTGTGTTAAATAAGTCGACATATAAAATATATACACACATAATATAAATGTTCTTGAAAATGTCCTTGTAGTTTGTAATAATAAATATAGTTGGTTAAGCGACAAAAGGGACGCGTTTAAACCAACCATCAACACCAAAGAGTGTATAGAAATCTCGAAGGAAATTTGTGTGGTTTTAAAGGATGGCAGATGGGTATATTATATGCATCGTCGTATTCTCAAAGACGGGCATTTCTACGATTCAAGGGAACTTAATAGTTTGCATTTTGAAAATGAAGGTTGAAAATATTTTATCTTTTAAACAAGTTACGTTGCGTCCTTCAACAACTTTGTATGCATAAATTACGCGACAACGAGAAATAACACACACAAATATAAATGCATACATTTTAAGGACGAACGCAGAACTTTTTTTTGCAGTTTTAATTGTGAATGACACATGATATTAATTTAGAATTTTGTTGGTATTAACATTTTTAATTATCTAAAACGTCATTAGAATACATAAAATATATATAACAGTTTCACATGTAAATTACATAAATTGCATCGCGTTAAGCTTTGTATGCGTATTTAATTAATTTTTTTTTTAATAATTTTAATTTTTTTTTATTTAAAAAGCCGTTATTTTGTTATATGTACGTGCAAAAAAAATATAATGTTTAAAAACAATTACTAGAAATAATTTTTAGACAGTTACTCACTGAATGTGTTAAATTTTGTATTAATAAATTATTAAAATAGGTTACTGATAAAAGAATAATTAAATAATTAATATACATTTTAAAACGCGCCCCAGCAAACTTTTTAAATATAATTAGTACTTTTCCTTACAAAAATATGTACAGTATTGACAAAACATTAGCACCCAAAACTACCTCCATCTCTATTTTATTCAAAAATTAATAATTTAAACAAATCATGTTAATTTCTTTCCGAAATTTAATACATTATGTACGACGCATACGCCAACAACGAGTCGAAATTATTCAAATTTACTACCGAAATTCGGAGTCAGTTGCCCCAACGTTAAGAGCGCTACGTCCTATTTATGGTAGTCATAATCGTCCTAGCAGATCAACAATTGAGCTTATAGTGGAAAAATTTGAATCAACAGGCACAGTGCTCGTAGTGTCGAGAATGTAACTGCCGCTGAGGCTTCAGTTGCAGTAAGCCCAAATGTGTCTCTCACACGTCGTTCTCAAGTGTTGGGCATCTCTGTGAAGTCGTTGTGGCGAATTTTGCGAAAAGATATTGGCCTACATCCTTACAAGATTAAATTGACGCAAGAACTGAAGCTTGACCACCAAAAGCGTCATATGTTCGTGAAATGAGCTGAGCAACAATATGCGGTATTGGTCAGGCACCAATCCACACGTACTTCATGAGTCATCATTGCATCTCGAAAAAATTACGGTTTAATGTGGTATTTCTTCCGTGATGATCAAGACCGGCACGTTACTGTGAATGGGGTTCGCTACCGTTCAATGATAACTGAATATTTAGAGTTTGAATAGAGTTTGACAGTTCGTAGCAACCACACTGCAATTCGTTACTACCAAACTGTTTTTACAAAATTTTTCTGTTTTAGAGAACAAAATGCAAATTTTATTATCCTAACATTAGTCTCAATTGGTTTCTTATAATTTAAATGTGTTTTTGTTTGAAATGTGTAAAATCACGTTTGTTCATCCATTCGTTCATTCGTTGTTTGCTCTTATGTGCAAGGCCTTTAAAACAAGAACATTTTGTAAAAACAATTTGGTAGTAACGAATTGAAGTGTGGTTGCTACGAACTGTCAAACTCTATTCGCGTTCCACATACCATCCACACTACAACGAATAAATTGTTCGCGCTTAACTTAACCTCAAAATTATACCACTCTTGTTTTGTTTTTGTGTGAAAGATCATGGCTGAGGAAAATATGGAAAAAAGGGTAATTATAAATTGACTATTTGTAGCTGTCTGCGAATAGAAATAAAGCTCATGTGAAAGAAAAGTCAAAATATGCGAACATCCACAGTTCGCAGTTCGCAGTTCGTAACTCATGTGCAAAATGCTTTAATTGTTATCTCTCTTTTTTTTATATTAATAGAGAAAAGTTAGTCCGTTAAATCTATCTAATCTATTGAATCTATTTATTTGGCGTTATTCAGTTCACGGGTAAGCTAATCAGTGTTCTTAGCTAACTGTTGTAAAATGACCGGAAACAAATATTCTAAAGAAATAAAAGAAAAGAATATAAAAGTGGAATGAGTCAAATTAAAATATCGGACAAATATTCCATTCCAAAATCAGTGATTTGACAATTAATAAAATGTTACAAATCCAAAAATTCATACCAAACCATTCCTCGAGCTTGCAGATCAAGAAAAACAACAAAACGATAAGATTCTGCTATCATAAAATTAATTAAAAAGGACCCTTTGATATACATTAAGAGAAATACGAACCCAACTCGACCTAAAAGTTAGAGCGAGCACAATTCGGAGACGAGATGTTGATGGTGGACTAAAATCTTTCCAAGCTGTAAAAAAGCCTTTTATTTCCACCAAAAACAAGCTGGCGAGATTAAAATTTCCTCTTGACTAAATCAACTGGACCGTTAAAAAATGGAGGAACGTACTCTTTTGAGGACGAGTCAAAATTCAAATTTCAAGGGTTCCGATTGTTTCCGTCGTGTTCGCAGACCAGCTAAAGACTCACTAAATCCACGTTACACCAAAGCTACTGTAAAACACGAAAAAAACATGGTGTGGGGATGGTTTTCAGGGTATGAACTAGGACCAATTCACCAAGATGGTACAATGAATCGTTTTATGTACCGTGAAATTTTGCAAAATATAATGCTGCCACACGCTGAGGATCAGTTGCCTCTAAAATGGATATT
Source organism: Eupeodes latifasciatus (assembly GCA_920104205.1). Lineage (NCBI taxonomy): Eukaryota > Metazoa > Arthropoda > Insecta > Diptera > Syrphidae > Eupeodes > Eupeodes latifasciatus. The sequence goes on along the minus strand of OV049926.1, from coordinate 127,697,677 downwards.
TCAGCAGGACAACGACCAATACGGAATTGACGTGTAGAATGGGCAGCACAGTCCGCAGATCTCAATCCCATAGAAAATCTATGGGAAATTGTAGATCGATGAATTTTAAGGATTAATTGCAAAAATGAAAATGATCATTTCGATCAAATGAGAGAAGATTCGACTTTAGACGGCTACAATTGCAAGAGACTGCCATGTCCTTTTCCGATCGACTAATAAGCTCTTAAGAAGACCTTTGAACCCCTCAACCTAGGCGACGTATATCAAAAATTCCGCCTAACCGACCTCGACGAATGAATTATTCAAAGCAGCAGGCACCAACTCATCTGCAAAATATGGTCGGAAGAAAGCATGTCCGATGAGTGGAATCGCAGCATAGTTTGCCCAATACATAAGAAAGGAGACCCTCTAAATTGCGCCAACTACGGAGGCATCAGTGACCTGAACGAACATTGCATATATGATCCTCTCTGCCGTATTATTTGAACGTCTGAAGCCGTTCGTCAACAACCTGATAGGCCCTTATCCGTGTGGCTTTAGACCAGGAAAGTCTACTATCGACCAAATATTCAAACTACGACAGGTCTTGGAAAAAACCAGGAACTTCAAATCGATACCCACCATCTCTTTATCGATTTTAAAGCTGCGTATGACAGCATCTATAGAGAAGAGCTCTACAAAGCAATGTCTAGTTTTGGCATCCCTGTCAAACTTATCCGTTTGTGCAGAATGACGATGGAGAATGCACGCTGCTCTATCAAGGTCGGAAAACATCCCACCGATTCATTTGATGTAAAAAAAGGTTTTAGACAAGGCAAAACACTGTCATGCGACTTCTTCAACATCGTTCTGAAAAGAATTGAGCACAATTCAACCGTCAACACTAGATGCACAATCTTCCAAAGGTCCACCCAATTACTAGGATACGCTGATGTCAGTGGAGCGTTTTTGAGCATTGCGACGGAAGCGCAGAACATGGGTTTAGTGGTCAATGAGGGCAAGACCAAGTATATGCTGTCATCATTGAACGACAACGTCTTGGACAAAAGGTCACCATGGACAGCTTTAACTTTGAGGTAGTCGAGGACTTTGTCTACCTAGGCACCGCTATAAACTCAGACCATGACACAAGCGCTGAAATCAAACGAAGAATAACTCTTGCAAATCGCTGCTCCTTTCTATTTAGAAGGCAATTTAGTATAGTAAAGTCCTCTCTCAAGCATCTAAAATCACCATCTATAAGACACTCATCATCCCGATTCTCAATTATGGCGCAGAGGCCTGGACCCTGTCAAAGAAAGATGAGAGCGCCTTAGGATGCTTCGAGAGAAAAATACTTCGGGTGATTTTTGGTCCCGTCTGCATAGATGGAGAATGGAGGAAAAGATATATGTATCGACGAACTGCACGGGCTGTACAGCGACACTGATCTAGTTAACAGAATTAAAGTCCAACGACTTAGATGGCTGGGTCATGTAGGGCGAATGGACATCAACGCTCCAGCCCGGAAGGTCTTCGAATCCAATCCCGAGGGACGGCGCACTAGAGGAAAATCGCGACTCGGGTGGCGCAGGCAGGTGGGTGAAGACCTCAACCAACTTGGCGTGAGAAACTGGAGACAGCTAGCTAGGTACCGAGCTGGCTGGAGATGCATCTTGGTTGAGGCCCAGGTCCGCCCCAGACTGTAGCACCACATTAAGTAAGTAAGTTAGTTTGATCAAATTAAATTGGCTTAGGAAAGTATCCAAAACAGCATTATGAGCAATTTAATTGACTCCATGATTTGAAAATGTGCTGAAGTGATTAAAAACAAAGGCTTTGCTACCAATACTAGCAATATTATAGTAAGACTAAAAAAAATAAATGTATTTTTTAAAAGTTGCTGCTGTTTTGACCATCCTAATATTGAACTAATTGTGCTATATTTAATGAACTATTACAAAAACAACTATATTTTATTTTCAATTAGAAACTGTAAATATTTATTTAAATTTAAAAAAAAAAATACATAATAAATTGAATTCTAAATTTGTTTTTTAATTATTTAATAATCGAGACAATTATGGCTGAAAAGATTTGACCTCACGTTTCGTTTGACAATCGTAAGGAAAAGAACGTAATGTTACGTAATGTGACTCTAAACGGAAGCTCTATTTCAAATTTGCTGAACATTTGCTTTGTCTGACAGCTCAACAGCTGTAAAAAAAAGTCAACAAACAAAATACTTTTGTTTTTGGAGGGATTCCCATTGGTTATTGTAGACTGTGTAAGCTACTTCCGCGATAAATTCAATTTTTTCGATTTCAAAATTCATATTTTTTACTGCACGAAAAATCAAAACAAACTTTTTGAGAAAAAATAACAGCTGCTTATGACAGAAGTGCCATTTTAGAAATGTCATATTAGAAATGTCATTCAAAGCAACCTCGAAGCAGGCCCATCGTAACGCAGACGAAGCCGAAGCGTGTTTGTGTTTTAGCCATTAAAGCTGCTTTTGTTTTGGCCAACACTCTATATGTGAAGTAGATAAGAAAATTTGAAGCTCGAACTATAATTTTCGATTATTTGTTTCAAAATTATGAAGCATCAATCTTTAATATTTATTTAGTTTTTTGCTCGCCTTGTCAACATTTTAATTCACACAAAGTGATGATGTAAATAAAAATAATTGCCATAAAAACAACTAAGCTAAAGCTTAGATAAAGAAAAAAAAAATTATATTCAAACTTTCTAGATGTAGCAATTTTGTACGAAACCAAATTTTTGATTTTTCTTCCTTTTTTTATTTAAATTTTACAAAAAACCGGTTTTTCAAAATTCCTTTGCGATGATTACTTTACAAAAAAAAAATCTGATTGCAAATTTATTACATTACTTGATCTGAGTTGATTGAGACGACGCACACGACGTAACATTTCAAAAAACAGTGAGAGCAGATTGATCCTCCTTTTTGTCATACCGTCATACCATTAACCCAATACTAAACTTCATTATGAGGATTTCCCAGAACTTGAACTAATCTTGCTTAGAAATTGTGTCACTCGTCTTTACAATGTGTACAATTTTAAAAAAAGACCCCCCTGCACTCCAATTCGCTTGTAACATTTCTAATTCTGTTTCGGTGTCACTTTCAAAGGTTATACGTGAAAAGTAATCCAACTATGCTTCAGAACACGAAGGGTGCACTGTGTTATTAAGTCACTTTCCATCTCGAGAGAGCTGAATACATACATAGCTGCACATTAAGTCGACTTCTAACTTTATTTTGTTTTTCTTCTTTTACATAGCAAAATAAAAAAGATACAACACTTCAAAATGTAGAACCATTTGCAAATGCAATGCAGTCGCGTTATTTTGTATGTTTTTATTTTGCATTGTAGGTTTTCTCTGGGTTTTTGTTTTGGTTTCGTGTTTTTTTAAGCCAGAAGAACCATGGCCTAGTTATTTTGTGTTTTTTAATGTTTATTTTTTTTGTTTTAACAAAAAAGAACTGTGCTGCATCCAAATCCAAAACCAAAATAAGTATCTTCTTTATTTCCATGAATTTGTAGGTGTTTGTTTTAAGTCTTCCAGATGATTAGAATGCAAAAATACAAAAGTAGGTCGAGCTCTGAATAAATTTCTACACCTACTATAATATTCCTACTCCCACCTATTTAATATTGTTTTCCGGATGCTTTTGCAATCAATTTTTGTGTGTATTTCTTTTGTCTGAACCTTTAATATAGAGTAAAGCAATTCCTTTAGAGGTTTTGACCCCTTCAAAATTGTAATTATATCTCTAAACAAATAAAAACCACAAGCTTAAAAAATAAATTGGAATAGGAAAGTGTAATAACTCAAGAGCAACACACAAAACCAAACAAAACCAGGTCATGTGGTTTTAAGGGTTATTTTATATAAAAATTAATTAAGGCAACTTGTTGAAACAAAATAGAGTAAAGTAAAATTAAATAAATAGAATTGAAAAGAAAAAATTAAAAATGTTGCGTATTAACAAGTTTTTCTCACTCGTTAACGATGAGTTCGAGTGAAAAACATGGACGAAACGCCAATGTACTAATTTTTGATGGACTTTTGGGCCTTAAAGCTAAATTTCTAAAATAGAAAATTAAAACAAATAATATAAAACAATAGGAAATAAAATAAAACAACAAAAATTATATTAAATTAAACATAAATATAAATATAAATATAAATATAAATATAAATATAAATATAAATATAAATATAAATATTAATATAAATATAAATATAAATATAAATATAAATATAAATATAAATATAAATATAAATATAAATATAAATATAAATATAAATATAAATATAAATATAAATATAAATATAAATAAAATACAAATTAAATTGAAATATAAAGTTAAAAAAAAAGAAACGATTAAAACATAAATTAAATAACTTTGAATATTATAAAAACTTTATGATACGAACCATACATAATTTCCAATGGAAAGTTAATAATATACAATAATATAAAATAAAATTACATAAAATAAAATAACGAAAAATGAACAAAACAAATTTAAATAAAAATAATATTATAATAATAATATTATAGCAACAAATTTTGAACAACAAATAAAACGAAACAAAAAGAAATGAAATAAAATACAGAATGAAACATTAAACACAATAAATCAAATTAAATTAAATACAAAAAAATAAAATAAAATAAATCAAAAAAAATACAAAAAAGGAAAATTAAATGCATTTTATTTTATTTTGTTTAAAGGAATAAAATAAAATGAAAATATAGAAAACAAAATAAAATAAAAAAGACTTCGAATGAGAGGCCAACAAAAATAAATAAAAAAGAGGCTGGGATGCGACCCACACTAATAACTTTCCATCCCGTCTGTCGATGTGTCTTGCTTAAAAGGTTTGTAGGTTTTCGTATTTTGGCAAAAAAGTTGTCAGTTGGATTATTCTTAAAAATCTAAATATTACCAACAATATTTTGCATGTAATGAAATAGTTTGACTTCAAAATTTTTGTTTGTTGTTAAAGAGATTTTTAGTCAAAAAACAATTTTTCATTTAGTAGCATTTTCGTACTTTTTTGTAGATTTAATTTTTTTTATGAAAAACTGACTGTTGGAATTTTATAAAAAAAATTACTGAATATTAAAAACAATATTTTCTGCGAGCTAAAATTAGTTTAAATCCAATATTTTTGAAAAGAAATTTGAGTCGAAAGTAAATTTTTACGAACTTTTAGTAATGCTTTTTTTAGGTTTTTATTTCTTGTTAAAAAAAAAAAAACTGGCAATTCGATTTTTCTCAAAATTTTAACAGATGTCAAAAACGTCATTGACAAATATTTTTTGTTTCAGTTTTTTGATTTATAAAAAAACCATTAATTTGATTTTTTTTTAAATATACTAGTTTGGTATCACGTTACAATATATAATTTAAAATTTAATTCAAGCGTTCAACTTTTTTTTAAATTGCTATGCTAAAAGAACAATTTTTTGAGAGTCCTTTCTGCATCTTTCTGCATTATTATCTGTATAACAAAATTTATTTAAAGTCGATATCTCTACTGGTACTTGAGCTACGCACGCACAGACATCTCTCTAAAAATCTGTTATTTTGACTCTAGGGACCTTGAAACATCGAGAAATGTCAAAATTTTCAATTCGACAAATCAGACCAATTACAATAACTTCCTATGGGAAGTTAAACATAATAAATTAAAATAAGACATAGAAATATAATAAAAAGTAAAAACTAACTAAAATAAAAAATTAAATACAAACAAAAATTAAAGACAAAATAAATTAAAAAAAAAATATAAAGAAAGTATTTATAAATCAAATACATACATTTATTTAATTATGAAATTGAAATAAACAAAATGAAAATTAAATTAAATAAATATAAAATGCAAATAAAATAAAAGGCATGACTGGGTCATTAAATTTAAATTAATTTTTCATATATAAATTTTTTTAAGTTAAGTTTAAAAATATTTTAGGTATGCAGTTATTTAGAACACTATTTACATTTCAATTTTGTAAAAAATGATAACCCATTTTCGATTTATATTGAAGAAGCCAATTAAAGAAAAAAAATGTTTAGCTAAAATTTAAAAAAAATGTATGGGTTCGTTTTTGAGAAAATTCGAATTTTCGCTGTTTTAGCAAAAAATTTGCATGTGGGCTACTGTTATTTTTAGTCTGAAAAAAAAAAACGCCTAATGCGAATCTTATCAAAACTTTAATTTCCAAATTTGAAGTCAATGAAACCAACGGTTTGGGCTGTAGAGGCGAGGACAGCCAGACAGACAGAAGGACGGAATCGGGGACCCACTTTTTTCGACTTCTCTACCATCGTAGAATGCAAAACTTGACACATATGTATGTATGTAGTTCTTATATGTCGCAAGTAAAAATATTAATGAAATAAAAGGAGCTTAACTTGTAATTTGAATGACCCTTGAAATTAGAAGCTCATACGTAAAAGCATTTAAGTAAATATATAAATTAAAGCTTTTGAAGCAGTTTTTTTTTAAAGCGTTGTATGTATGTGTATGTGTTAAAGGCTGTTCTTGACTTCCATTATAAACTCCTAGATTGAAGTCTCTAAAATCATGCCGTAGGTAGCCTTTAGATTAAATATATTTAAAGTCTATATTCCGGCTTTAAATTTAAAATTCTTTTCGCAGAATTGGTAAGGTCTCCATAAAACATTAAATTTTAATTTTAAGTATGTTCCACCACAGTTGAGAATGTTGAAAATTTTAAATCACTGTGCATTTAATTTCACATACATTTAAGACTATACGACGATTTGGCATCCAAAAGTTCTAATTTACATAAACCAACCATCAGCCACATATAAGAACCAAGCCAGTACCAACAGCAATGGCCACTGTCCCTTAGAAACATTCATTTCGCATATACATACATACATACATATGCTTGTATACACTCTTCGTTGTCGTTCGTCGTATCTCGTATATAATAATCCACCAAAAGTTCCCAAATCCCAAACTCATTGCAATGACCTTTGTGGTTTTGGTATGATGAAGCATAAAGCATTGAACCCCGAAAGTTGGTTATTAAAGTTTTGTACGTACAGCGGGCATAATGGGATTTCACCCAACTACTCGTATAACTCGTATATGAAAAACCATCTTCACTTTTTGAAAATTGTCTCTCTCGTGTTTTTTAACATGAGAATGTCCTTTGTGGGACCGCACCACAAGTATTATTTGATGGTTAGAGTTGGAGAACTCTTAACCGTAAACTTGTGTATATGAGATGAGACTGCGATTGAATGTCCTTTCTGCGCATTGGTAGTGGTGGTTGTGGTGGTGTAGCTGGATGGTGGGTGGTTTTGGTGGTGTCTTTTGAGTACTATAATACCTAGAGTTTATATTCCATCAAGGATCCTGATGTGGTTGGTTTTGTGTGGGTAGGTTGGTGGTGTAGTGATATGAACAATGAACCTATTGGTAATCTCTCTATCTCTCTCTATTTGCCATTTTCTCTGCTTTTGGTCACTGTCACTTTTTTATTAAGCTTTGAATATATGAGAGGACAATTTCATACACTCTGTGTCTTTGGATTTAAGTCCAACGCAAATTTTCCTCGTTGTATAGGATATGGTAGATAAATTCATTAATATATTCATACACGGATTCACGGGTACTGACAAATCCTCCAAGAGTAATTCTTGTCATGAAAAGTGCTTTCTCAAATTAGCCGTTCGGATTCGGCATATAAACTGTAGGCCCCTTCCATCTCTGACAACATTACTCGCACACAGGGATGGTTGAGAGTTGTAAGTCACTAGGCCCTGGTCCTTCATGGACTGTTGCGCCACCTAATTTATTTATTTATTTTTTTTATTCATACACGGATAAATGCTTTTATGTTTATTACACGTGCAATAAGATGGCCCAAAAAGAACGCGAGAATTTAATTTATCGCTATTTAAAGTATTGACAACCCCTTAGTGAAACAAAAAGAATCTGACAACCAATAGAGTAAAGTGAAATGTTTTCATCGCTTAAAAATTATTTAAAAAATAATAAAATAATTTTTTTTAAGTAAGTTTTTTTTTGTTGCCAACAATTTACTTAAATATTTTTTTATTTTTTATTATTAAAAATATATAAAATAATTTGTAAAAAAAAATTTGTTTTGTCTTGATTTATAATAAAATAAGATTTTAAAAGCTATCTATTAGCATTAGGATCTAATCTGGTGATGTAGACTGCGCGTAAACATTTCACATTGGTATTGTTGGCAATTTCTTTTATTTTTATTGATTTCTTGCTTATTCGCAATTTTCTTGTTGAGTTATAATCCGAAATCTTTGTGTTTTTAGATTCTTGTTTGCTACATGCATCAAGATAAATAGAATAAAAGTTTTCATTTGTATTTTATTAGATAATCCCTTACAATCTGCTTTTCTATATTGTTGAGAATTTGTTGATGATTAATTAATTAAGTGGATATGATTTCTTTTGTATGCGATGGCAGTAAAATGTCTTTAATCAAATGTATGTTCTTATTAGAGAAGCAGTGTTTTTGAGGTTTTCGCAAAGTTATACATGTACAAAATTTCGGTTTTTATTAAAAAAAACATATTTGTCGTTAACAATCCAATAAAGAAATAGAATTTAGCCTTCTAGCTTTATAAAAATAAAATATTCGTCATCTAGAGGTTTCCGCCTTTTTAAAAAGATGTCGGAAGATATACATACAGTAAGATAATCACAAACAATTCTTAAACCGTTAAGTGGTAACCACGAAATATACAATTCTTGCAATATAAATGAACCAAGTTTTCAAAGGACATAAGTGTAAGGCAATTATTATCTAGAGAATTAAATATGTATATTCATTGTCGAAAAAACACAAAAACTTTTTTATTATCCGTAAATAACAAATTATGGCAACCATGAAATACGATTTCTTAAAATTCAACTTAACTAGAGCTCTTAGTGCTTTCAAAACAACGGGCCTTACCAATAATCAAATTTAGTGACGACTTAAATATTTAAGTGGACTCTAAATAATGAACCATACCAATAATCAATTTAATAGTCAGCTTAACGCTAAACGTCACTCTAAATTTTAGAGTAGAGAAACGCGTGTTTAACTTCGTGATTAAGTGTAAACGTCATGTTTGCGCTGTCATTCTGACAGTTGGTAGCAAAAGAATTTTTTCGTATGTTTCTTTTATCTGTTGCAAATTTATTTTTGGAAAATTAACAAAACTAAAAAAAGGTAATTAAAATAAACAAATAGATTAATTTCTTTTTATTTAAATATACTCGTATAAGTAACATTTCAATTTATTTCAGAGTAAATTGTTATTCCAATGGCAACAAAGCGAAATCGGTCCCTTAACTGGACACCAGCAATGAAGGAGTTGCTGGTTGAAGCAGTGAAGCCGTTTTCTATGACAGTGGAGAGTAAACTCAACGATGGAAAAACACTCAAAGCTAAACTTGAAGCTTGGCAGAGCATTCAGGAAATGTTCAATGCCACTGGCTATTGCTTTACAGCTGTCTGTTTGGCAACAAATGTAGTAGATAATGTAATAGAGCACAGTTTAGTTAAAGACGTGTTTAATTTGGTTATTGGTTAACACACAAATAAACTCGTCTCTAAAGTTTAACGTGGAGTATCTAGTCAATAATTATTGGTAAGGCCCAACGAATTCAGGATTTGAGAACCATAACGAAAAAACACAACATTAAAAAATTTCGTATTGTTTGTCCTTTAAGAATGATTTATGGCAACCCTACAATATGCGTCTTATGTTTAGGAAATACGTGTTCTGGGAACCGCCAGCTTTGCACCAAATTATCGGAGGAAAAACTTAAGATTATGTAATTAATCTTATCAAAATTATGCCTGAAGTAATGGCTCGAAGATTTCATTGTTCTTTATAGTTGTAGGTTAAAAATATATAGGATTTTCCAATAACATGTTTCATTTTGAATAGTCCGCTACTTGGCCAACTGTAAATTTTTAAGCTATCATCTTGTGACATTTCACAAATAAAAAACACGCCATTAACCGTGTCACTTTTTGGTGAGTTTCGATATAAATATCGAAGACATAAAGCCTCAAATCTGCGAATTGGTTATGAAAAATTTCACGGAAAGGAATGGTGCTGAACGTGTTGGGTCAAAATACTGTATGTATCATAATACTGTATTTAAAATACTGTATCTCAAAATACTGTGTTTCAAAATACGGTACGTACAAAATACTGTATCATAAAGTTCTGTATTTTAAAATTGTGTATTTCAAAATACTGTTAAAAGGCTAAAAATAAAAATCACTTTGATAATGTAAAAAAGTGCGCCCTTTTTTTGATTGATGATTGATACATGTCTATGAATTAATACAAAAACAAAAACTTATTTTCTTCTTCTTAATTGTTTTATATCTTTCTAACATTTTACAATGAATGGTTCCTATCATAATCAACAATTGCACAATACTAATTGATCTGTAAAAACTTCAAGTATTATACAGTATTATGACATACAGAATTTTGACCATACAATATTTAAAATACAGCATTTCAACCCGCTCCCGTGCATAGCCGTTTCGGCCATTTGGCTGATAATTTTTGTTATTGTTAATGATATAACTTTCTCTTTATAATGAAATAAACATCTACTAATTTCTTTCAAATAATACAAAGTTTTTTTAAATACCAAAATGAAACTTCTAATTGAAAAACCGTGAATAGTTATTTTTGGAGGGTAATTTCAATACTATTTTTTATTTTAATAATATTTTTGTAAAACCAAATAGCCGCACAAAAAAAAATGAATAAATGAAAAAAAAATTGCTAAAAAATTTCACATAATAATTTTGAAAAATTTCACATTGCATTTTCTATAAGAACAAATTTAATAAATAAACTTTTTAATCCCTACTGTTCCGTTCAAATGTTGCAATACACAATATGTACATACGTGTACTGTACATGTATGCAGTACATACATATATATATTATGTAGAATCTGTAGACACATTAGTGTACACTTGGATGAGCAATTTAATTTCACATAGGTTTAGCATTTCGAAAAACAAAACAAAATAAAAATAAAAAATAAAAACAAAGATAAGGAAACAAACTAAAATACAGAAGCAAATTCTGGTTGAAGTACAAAAAGAAAAAAATAATAATAACTAAACAAAAACCAAACAAACGCACCATAGAACTTTAAAGACTATTTAAAGAGCTTTTCCTGGCTGATGCTTCTTTTTCAATCGGTCTAGAGTCTACATGTACATTATGTATATGTATGTGGATATGTATATGGTTTTATGGTCTTTTGGTTTTGTTTGCGTCTGCATAATCCTGCTGTTGCATCAAGAAGAAGGAACAAAAATAAAGATAATATTCAACGAGATACAGTAAAATATATTATATATAAAATTGGCTAAAAATTTAGACTAGAAACCAAAAGAAAATGTAGAAGCGAAATAAGACTAAATGAAAAAAGGGGCGTTAAAGTGGGCGTTTTTTCACATATCAAAAGCCTTTTTGGCATAGTTTTAGTTCATAAAAAGTTCCTAAATTTGACATTCTAAATAATTCCAAATTCCTTACTATCCTTTCCTACTGTTAGATTCTTTAAAAAACATATGAAGACACGCCTCGAAGAACAGGAGAGCCATCGACAAAGTTTAGATTTACCATAAAAATCACTTGACACAAAAATGATTATGCAAATTAATTCTACGGATCATTTTGCCTGTGCCTGTGCCTCTACCTCAACCACTGCCTGATGTCATTGCTATAGTACCAGAGAGTGTTCCTGGGTTGGTTTCCCGATGTATCACATTGGCTTCGTTCTTGTTATTGCCTTTTGTTGTCGTATGGCATTGTTCCTCGGTATCCAGTGTCTTATTAATTTTTTTCCAATATATACTCTTGATTTTGTTTTATGTTGTTCTTCAAGAATTATTCATTTTGTTTTTTCTTAAGCTTGAGATTAATGCCGGTTAGGGTTTCTGAAAGTCTCATCACCCCGCTGAGCTGAACTGAGCTGGCTGTGTGTCGTCTGGTATGATCTGGGCTAGGGGAGAAAAGGGGATATCAATCGATAAGCGATATTGAGGTGTGTTTCCGTTTTTGTATCGGTTGGTTTCATTTCTATCCAATTTGAATAACCCTAAGTCCACATACAGGCAAGGTATAGCTTTCGGGTATGTTTAGATATACGAATACCAAAGGCTGATTGGAATAAAGTGAAATAAATTACATTTTGCTTCTAGTTAGGTATTCCTTTTTCTACTTTATTATTTTTACTTTTTTGTTCATCTTTCTTTCTGGACTTCTGGAAGCAAAGTTTTTTTTCGGAATGACAAAAAAACGGGAAGAGATTTGATTCTTTTTTAAGGTATTGTAGGTATGTACTCGTTCCTAGGTATACCTTGAAGAAAGACTGTTTCACTGATGTCATAATGAAGTATGAGATTGGAAGGATGAACATATTGGATTGTATTTGGATTGCCTAGAAAAGAATGGTGTAGCTACGTGATTTTTATAATAAAATTCCAACTAAAAAAAGAAAGTAAGGAACACAACATCGATTCGTTGGTCGGTCTATATACTCGTACATATACATATATGTTCATACGTAGAAGAAGACAAAAGTGGTTGGCGACGCGTGAAATAAAGTTGAAAATGGAGGTATTCTATATTCCATGGCATTGCGGTGAAATGTATACGAAACGATGAATGAATGAAAAGGATCTCAAAGGAAAGTTTATTTTTCATTTTTATTTTTGAGATGGAAAATTTTAAAAATTTCCCACAAGTAGGCCAAGTATCTTATCATTCAGCCAGAGATGTGTACCAAAAATAACCATATCATAACGATTGCGGTCAAAAGTTTAAGGTTTCCACATTTTTTTAATATACAAAAGAAAATAACTTCTGCTTTTGATGTCTGTTCAAGTAGATTTTGTATTTTATAATAATTCTATAAACTTGCAAGTTGATTAAAGGTGAATTTAAAAACGTATTCATTAAAGGATAGTTTAAAAGGATTTGGGACAAATTGAAAGTAAATTATTACATTTATAAACAAAACAAAAAAAAGGGTTTTTCAATTGGGTCGGGTTGATTTTGACAACTCGTGGCGTCAGTAAAAACAAACCATAATGACAAGTTGGCCTGTCGCAGACTACAACATGGCGAATTTTTCCAACAGCGTCGTGTGTTCTATAATTGGATTTTGGGGCAGTTAGAAGTTGAGCACAATTTTGGTCGAAAAATCATCTTTATAGCGATGAGGCTCATTTTTTGATGAATGGTGATGATCACCAACTTCTTGTGGTCTGAGCTAGATGATATGCATATCGAAGACAAATGGTTTCAACAGGATTACGCTATGTGTCACACAGCTCAAGACACAATCCATATTTGGTTATCTCGCGCCAAGGCGACCTGAATTGGTCACCCAGACCTTGTGATTTGAATCCTTTAGACTTTTTTTAGGTGTGTCTGAATAAGCCGTAAATTACCGCGACCTTTAAAGACAATATAATCAATGTCTTCGGTCAAATTCAGGGGCCCTACTCTGTAATGCGTTTCGAAAGCCGTTATGAATTCGTACTCTGTAAAATGTTCGAATCGAACAAAACAATCATCTAGTACTTTTTTCTATTTATAGAATAGATTTGCCGAGTCTCGAAGTATTTGTCATGAGATTTGTCAAAGCAAAAAACAAAAAAAAATCAAAACAAATCACAAACAAGACGAGGAAGTTGAAATTAATTTTTAAAGAGAAAATATAAAATTCAATAAAAAGTTAATAAAATGGATTCGGTTGCGCTGTGGATGGATGAACGAAAAGAGAAGAACGAGTTGAACGTAGAACAATACGCGATAAATCAAATATTTTAGAAATGTGTAATAGATGATGATTCCCTGTAATGACATTTATTTGCTTAAATTTTGAAGAAAATTATGATTTCCTTACTTACATTTTATCTACTTCACACAACTTTACACAATTTTCCTTTTGTGACCTTTAAAAACGACCTTCGAATTGCAATCCGTTACCTCTATTGGTGAAAAACAAAATTTCCGTTTGCGAACGCTAATGACATTCGGAAACGCATTGCCAGGTACGAAAAATCCGAATGCGAATTTGTCATTCCGTTAATTCTAGATTTCTTATCCGCATTAGAAATAGAGAGTACAAAATATTCGAGTTAGGGCCCCAGGCTTATTTTTGCGTCAAGGTCGTCGAAACTGGACTTTATAATATTGAATTTGCAGCATGCACTTTGTGTTGGTTTTCAATTATTTTAAATTATAAATAATAAATAAATTTTAATGGTCTAGTGTAAAATTTGATCAATAAAAGTTAAAAGTTTCACTATTTATTTATTTTATTTATTTATTTCATCTGTCGACTTACATCTATCAGACTAACATTAACAGAAAAAATAATATAATAATGATAAAATAAATTATATAATGTAATAATATGTACAACTTAAATTAAAACTTAGTTTCCAAGATGCAAAGCACCAATATACATATATAACGTATAAAACATTTTGTTTAAAAATTGATCTCACTTGACTAAAGTCGATTACATTGGAAATGGAGTTGAACGCAGTACAAGATTTGACTATAGTATCATTACGGGCATAGTTTGTTCTATGATACTCAATATAAAAAAATCTCTAGATCTTATAGATCTTTCAGGTGCATAAATATTAAATAGAGAAAGAATAGGAGGACATACAATATGGTTCATAAGAACATCTCTAGCAAACATTATTAAAAAATATTTTCTTCTAGATTTAAGATCCATTAGCCCGAGAAGATTACATCGGTCTTTATAAGAAGTAGCAAAATCCCAATCCAGCTTTCCGATAGCATAACGTGTAAATCTTTTCTGAATGTTTTCAATTCTATTACTATGACAAACATAATATGGATCCCATATAACAGAACAATACTCCAAAACAGATCTTACTAACGATGTATACATAGATTTCAAAGCGTGAGGATCGGAAAAATCTTGAGAGTTTCTTCTTAGGAATCCCAACATGGCATTGGCTTTCGAGATTAAATAATCATAATGCGGTACAAAGCTAAGTTTCTGATCAAAAATTAGTAAAAAAGGATGACGAAGCATGAAAAACGAGAGAACATTACATTTAGAAATATTTAAGTGCAATCTATTAATAGCACACCAATTAACAACATTATTAAGGTCCTCTTGAAGAAGACTGCAGTCCTCTATATTTTTCAAAGACTTAAAAATCTTGAGGTCATCAACATAAAGCAGACATTTTGAATTCATAATATACAAAGGCAAATCATTTATGAAAAGCAGAAAAAGTATAGGTCCCAAATGACTTCCCTGAGGAACTCCAGATCGCTTAAAGATAACCTTTGACATTTTGTTTCCAATACGTACAAATTGCCTTCGTCCAGTCAAATAACTGGACAACCATATGAGCAAAGAAGAGTGAAACTTCATTAAACGTAATTTTCTTATAAGTATTTGATGTTGAACCCTGTCAAAAGCCTTTGCAAAGTCAGTAAATATAACATCTACCTGACAACCATCCTCTAATTCAGTTCTTAAGAAATTAGAAAATAAAGTTAAATTAGTAGTGGCAGATCGACCGGTAAAAAACCCATGTTGGGGTTCGCAAATGTAGTTCTTCACTTCATTATAAATTCTTCGTTTTACAATTGCTTCGAAAATTGTCGGGATCATTTGCAATTTAGATACAGGACGATAATTAGAAATGTTTTGTCTTGAACCTGATTTAAATATTGGGGTTATTAAGGATACTTTCCATGAATCCAGAAATTCCTCAGTTTGTAAAGATAAGTTGAAGATTGAAGTAAGTGCTATTGCCAAAAACTCAGAACAATTTTTGAAAAATATGGGTAGAATGTTGTCAGGACTACAAGCAAGGTTTGAATCCAAACTCAACAACTCAGCCCTTACTTCATCCACAGTTACAATCACATAACCAAGATTTGTTATATTATTTCCTCTATAAATATTACTATTAAGGCTTGAAGCGTCAAGTCTTCTACAAAATTTGACTGAAAGAAAGAACTGAACATATCACAAATATCATCCTCACTTTTCGATACAGCTCCTTCATAAAACATATTTTTTGGATAACCTATCGTTTTTCTTTTACTATTAAGGAACAACCAGAATGCTTTGGGGTTGGATCTTATATTTGACTCAACAGAGAAAAAATACTATTTATATAAGAATTTTTTTAAGAATTCATATTCTTTTTTTGTTCGCAAATATTCCGAACGAATAGATGGATTGGATTTACTCTTCTTATATTTTTTATTCATAGAAGAGTTCGAATTGCTTGTTGTTTTTGTGTTCAGCTTAGATGAGGAAACTGTTTTTTTTCCTTTGTTGATATGCGGCTTTTTGCCAACCAATTTCAAGGCAGGAGATGAAGAGAGGGTTATTTTAGGCAAAGGTGAAAATAGAGACAATGATCGAGGAGAAGAAGATGATAAGCTCTTCTCTTTACACTGTTGTAATAATTGTTTATTATTGGAGCACGTCATACGAGAGGGCTTCACAAGGTTATCAAATTCAAATTTATGGTCAACAAAGAATCGATAGAGGTCTTTTATTTTTGGTATACAACTTAAAAAAGAAATTTTCTTGCATGTACCACACTTCCAAAATATGTCATCGTTTGATTCAAGCGTAGCGCGATCGGATTCACTGATTTTAGTGCATTTTAAATGAAAACACGATTGGAAAACTCCATAAGAAATCAAATCACTTTTAGAAGCAAGAAAGTTACAATGTGAACATTGAATTTCCATAATGATAACAATAGCAATTAGTACATAGACTGTCTGTTATGAAAGATAGACGTGAACTAATAGCACTTGTTAGTAAGTTGTAACTATTAATTTTTTGTTTAATTATAAAAATATGATCTACCTGTGCTATAGAACGATATAATTCTGGCAAGATTATTCAGTAGGGTTATGTCGTATCAATGTTAAGTATGTATGTACATTAAAGTCATCCTTAAATTACCAATGTTTACCTGAAACGATAAAATATAATGTTTAAAAATTAAAAATTATTTTTGTATGAACAAATTAATCAACACAAAAACATCAACATCATCACGCATACAAACATTAACCTATGAATATGGAATCTAACAAGAGAGACACTTGGATCCTATACTATTTATCCGTGACATAAAATCCCTGATCCAAATAAATCATAAAATTAAAAAAAATGTGTCTGTCCATAAATGAACATGATCCTTGCATGGGTGCAGCTGCGCATTTTCACAAGGCAGATAAAAAATAATCTTGTGATAGTGCGTAGCGTCATAGGATAGGATACTGATAGGATAGGAACACATGTGTACACACAAATACCCAAAGATATCATGGGGTGGAAATGTGTATTCTATTTTTATCAGTATCTTATCTCATGTTCCTTAGATTTAAGTAGGTATAAATAGTTGTTAATAGTTTTAGAAAAATTGAGTTGAAATAAAGGCATAGCCAAATAAACACGTGTCATTTATTTCTTTCCGCATTTATTTTCATTGGTCATTCGAGCCGGATTACTAGTTAGCGATTGAACCAACAAGAAAAAATAGTTTGTATTTTCAATAACCAATAAGGTAAAGAAATTCAAACTAAAACAAAAAGCCTTGGTTAAAAACTAAGCTAGGTTGGTATTTTGAGCACAGAAATTGGGCTCAGCCAACATAACAAAAAAGACTTAGAAAATTCTAAGCAATACAAAATGATTTTTGATCGTTCTTAAGTTTTCCCCCACCAGTGGTAAGAGACTAAGAAACAAAATAATCATTAATTAAAACAGTGTTGTTAGAACTAAATACTGACAAGCGTAAACGTGGCTAAACAACGTTTGTGAACAAAAAAAAATGTGCTGTGAATGTAATTAAAATTAATTCAGTGATATCCAAAAAGTGCCTCTGTAAAAATAATAACTTACGTTTATCAACGAGTTGTGAGTCGAGGCACAGCTAGGTCAACCTGGCGACCAAAACAAAAAAACTCCAACGAAAATCAACAAATCAACATGGGTTTAGAAAAGATTGCGGCAGCAACTCGGGACCTTGAGATAAACCGATTTAAAAGGATAATAAATATTCTTAGAAGAAAAATCGGCGACTTTCGAGTACTGGGAGAAGTTGGTACACACAAAATAAGGTATTTGGAGATTTTATTTGAAGAAATGGAAAATCTCTATACCAAAAAACTTTCCAAATATAACAGTATAGAAGTGGGAGATTTATACTACGAAATGCTAGAAGAGTATTTCGAAGAGCTTGCCAAACTAAAATATGGTTTGAAGAATGAAGGGTTAAAAATTATGGACAGTGCAAGAGAATCAAACATAGATGATCTCAAAGTTAATGCGCAAACCATAGAGAAGCATGGCAAAGTTCAGACTATACACCAGGATACCCTTGATCCCCAGTACCAGAATACGAACGCAATAAATGATGAAAAGTCGCTATTCGAATTAGTATCAGAGGCTACACTAAATGTATCCATCAATTGTGAAGAAGACGAAGAAGTGATTTTTCTACATTTGACCAGATTGCAGACTGATGAATCGTTTAAATATGATATAAAACAATTAAAGAATAATGTATTGCTAACACCAAACACAATGGCTTCAGCGAATATTAAACTGGAGATCGAAGAGATACGTACCGAAGAAACAAAGGTTGACGAAAATGGTGTGTTCTCATCAAAGTCCAAAATAATTGAAAATCTGGACAAGGCTGATTTAATTCCATTTAAAGAAGAAAAAGAACTTGGGGAATCACGGAAGCAGGCAGTCGCTCGTTTAATGTCCATGCGAAGAAAATTAAAGAGAAATGAAAAGTTGTATAAGAGTTATACAAAATGTATGGACGAATATGTTCAGCTCGGACACATGAGGAAATTACAGACTAAGATACTACCTTCCACATCAAGAAGCTGTACGAGAACAAAGTACCACGAACAAGCTCCGGGTGGTATTTGATGCATCAGCAAAATCATCAAATGGCAAAAGTTCAAACGATATTATGTACACAGGACCCAAATTGCAACGGGATATTCTTGATATCATATTAAAGTGGCGATTTTGGAAAATTGTGTTAACAGCTGACGTTGAAAAAATGTATCGCCAAATAAAAATATCTGATAAGGATAGGATATACCATCGCATTTTATGGCAAGATGACCCAACAAGCAAAATAGAATTTAAGTTACAACGTGATATCTCTACCATAATTTTGAAATGGAGGCTTTGGAAATACCGTCGCAAGGTATTTTTCATTAAACGCAACTTGGACAGAAGCTGAAGATTGACACCCCGCAGGATTTTCATAAATGAACATCTATTTCTGGACCAGCATTTAAAAATTAATAAAAGGATACATTTCTGGCCGCTCATAAATGTTCATAAATGAACATGATCCTTGCATGGGTGCAGCTGCGCATTTTCACAAGACAGATAAAAAATAATCTTGTGATAGTGCGTAGCGTCATAAGATAGGATACTGATAGGATAGGAACACATGTGTACACACAAATACCCAAAGATATCATGGGGTGGAAATGTGTGTTCTATTTTTATCAGTATCTTATCTCATGTTCCTTAGATTTAAGTAGGTATAAATAGTTGTTAATAGTTTTAGAAAAATTGAGTTGAAATAAAGGCATAGCCAAATAAAGACGTGTCATTTATTTCTTTCCGGATTTATTTTCAGTGTCCATGAATTGCTTCATTGCTAAGTGATTAAAATGTATCAAATCATTCAAGATTCAAACATTTCAAGATTGCTTAAATCGGATTTAGTTTAGAAATGAAAATATGTAAATTGGCAAGTTAATTAGCATAACAAGAAAATGTAACCATGCTTTTCAGTTTTGTAAAGATATATTTTTGAAATTTCAAGTCATCAAATCAAAATTAAATATTTATTATTATTTCTAAGGGTGGGCTAAGAGGTTTTAGTTTGTTGCAGGATCACCAGCTCAGAGATGGGAGTTATACTAAAGCATAAAAGGATTCTCCTATAATTTATAATTAAAAAAAAAAAAAATCACTGGGTGGCCCAGGCCCTGCATTAAATTTAATGAAGTTGCTTTGACATTATCTGAATACGTTTTTGTTCAATAAATTGATAAAAAAAATTCTGTTTATTGGATTTCTTCCACGATTAAAAAGTAAAAAGAAAGAAAAATATAAAAATAATCTCTCGATTTTTTATATATAAATTATATCGGTAAAATATAAGAGGACCATTTATTTTTTAACCGGTTTGAAAAAATCTGAGTTCTTGGAGCTTAAAATAAATAATTCTTTGTTATATTAACGAAATCAAAAGAACTTTGTTAAATTTCACCAAAGCTTTTGATTTTAACTGCTTATAGGAAATTATTGTAATCGGTCCGATTTTTTGAATTGAAAAGGTACCTAGAGTCGAAATGAAAGATTTTTAGAGAGATGTCTGTGCGTGCGTACGTTCGGGAAGTTTTTATGCTCGTCCATAGCTGAACAACCAGTAGAGATATCTACTTCAAAATATCTCACGAACCAATAACGCTAACAAGTTGAATTACATTTTATATTATATACTATGACGTGATACCAAACTAGTATATTTTTGGAAAAAATTCCAACTAACGGTTTTTTTTTTATAAATCAAAAAAACTAAAAAAAATATTTGTCACCTCGAATTTTTTACGAACAAAAAATGATTTTATCTTTTTTGTAGAACAAAGAATAACGTTTTTGATATCAGGTAAAATTTTGGGAAAAATCAAATTGACAGTTTTTTTTATAAAAAATAAAAACCTTAAAAAAAACATTACTAAAAGTTGGTAAAAATTTGTTTTCGACTCAAATATCTTTAGATTATGGCATCAAACTAATTTTGTCTTATAAGAAATATTGTTTTCAACATTTAGTAAAATTTTGAGAAAAATCGAATTGACAGTTTTTTTTATAAAAAAAATAAAACCCCAAAAAAAAAGCATTGCTAAAAGTTTGTAAAAATTAATTTTCGACTCAAATATCTTTTCAAAAATTTGAGATTATGGCTTCAAACTAATTTTGTCTTATAAGAAATATTGTTTTAAACATTCGGTAAAATTTTAACAAAAATTAAATTGACATTTTTTTTACAAAAAATAAAAACCTATAAAAACAATACTTAAACTTGGTAAAAATTTACTTTCCACTCAAATTTCTTTTTAAAAATTAAAAATATTGGCTTCAAACTAATTTCATCTCACAGAAAATATTGTTTTCGACATTTAGTAACTTTTTTAATAAAAATCAAACAGTCCATTTTTTCATACAAAAAATAAAATTTACAAAAAAATAGTACGCAAATTTGGTAAAAATTGATGTTTGTTTCTCCATATCTCGTGAATAATAGAAGATATTGACTTAAAACAATGAGAAATAAAAACTTTTAAGAATTGCTACTAAAATTTAGTTTTCGTATATCAAACTATTTCATTATATGCAAAATATTGTTGGTAATTTTTAAATTTTTAAAAATATTTCATGTAACAACTTTTTTAACAAAACCCTTCAAAATGTAAAAACTTTTAAGCAAGACAAATCGATAGACGGGTGGGAAGTTGTCAGTATGGGTCGCATCCCAGCCTCACATTTTTTGTTTTAAATCTGGTAACAATTTCTTAATATACCTTTGGAGGACCTGCTCTTGCTCCTAAAGAAAAAACAATTCTAACAATACCAAGAGGAAGACGATATCCCAAATATTTAATATTAGAGAAAGAACTGTCTAAAAGGGAGTACAATAAATCTATATAGGTCGCAATGGTGTTGTGGTCTTTCTTCAAATTTAATTAATTGATTAAATCACATAATTGTACCTTTACTCATCTAAGTAGTATTCTACCCTTTTAATAGTTTTTTTTTTTTTTTTTTTTAACGTGAACTTTCATGATTCTCCTCTAAAAAGTATCACTGCTAAAGAAAAGTATGTTTATTTTTCTACTGAGAACCCTCCTTCCCCGCAAGCAGGTTTTAAATTTCATATTCTACAAAGGCAATCAAAGTGGATTGCTTGACTAATAAATTGGCGTTACAAAGAAGACAACGTGACTTTGTTAATCTTTTCAGTTTTCAAAATCTTTCTACCCGTCCGATTTTTCACACGAATTTTGCAATTTTATTTTATTAAATCTCCTAAAAAAGTGAATTTCTTGACAGAAAAGTGTTCCAAGAGGCATCATCAAACAAAAATTATGTAAATAGGTATGTAGATGTTTTTAGATTTTTCCAATTTACTCCTCTAAATATCAAGAGTACCTACCTAATCACCCCCAACATTTTGTGTACCTACTTCCCTTAAAATTGTCTAGACATGAATAAACCCTTCAAAATGTACGGCGGCGGCGTCTTGATGCGTATCGGGCTGAGTTAACCACCTACGACTAACGCAACGATATAAAATCTCTACGAAAACAAATAAATTTGATCAAAAAGTCATTGACATCATCATAATCATCGTCATTTCTACCGAACGCCGCCCGCCGCCCTAGCGTCGCGTCTTATAGACGCCAATCTGCTATTAATGTTATCATTAAATGACTAATTGCTCACAGTTTCAAAGCTTACGTTTCAATAATCATTTTATAGAACAACAACAACAAAAAATTGAAATTAATTTACCATACCAACAAAAAAGTTGGGTTATGTTGTTAATTAACGCAAATTTGCAAAACTTTACTCAATATTTCAACAATCAACAACCAACTCCTCCCATCCCAGTCCTAGGGGAAATATTTTATAAACTAATAATGCAATTCATTTGAGAAGTATTTTTTGACATTTCTCAAAATTGGCTATCTTTGATTTATGAAAATCAAAATACAGTAAATATACGATCGACCTACCTACATCGACCGAATCGACCCATAAGGGACCCATACAAAAATAAATAGAACTCACATTATCAAAATTCGATAAATCAATTCGAATTCAGTGCTGAATGCGTGTGTGCAAAGGTAGATAGTATGATTTTAAGCTCCACATCCAATTCCACATATCCATTCATCATTATACCTATGTGTACATAGCTGACGACGACGTCTAAGCGACGAGGAGTGCAACGGCAGCCAAAGCACACTCTCCAGGGTTCATTGCATTGTGTGGGACGACTAGGACTAAAACTATGACGACGATGACGACCACGAAAGGCTATATAGACATGGAAACATGGAAGCTTGAAAACATGGAAAAAACCGAACCCAAACTCAAACCCAAAAGAGCCCTGTCAGCCGGCAAATTTTTGTTCGCCCGAATGTGGGCAAAACGGCTGCTACAATCATAGAAAACGGATATTTGTTGCCATTGTTGTTGTTGTTTAAATTTTAAATTTGAACTTTTCCGGATAAATTCGCAGTGTTACCATGAGTGTGTTGAACCATCATCAATTAAAACAAAAAAGAAACTCTAGGGCAGTCCTTTTCGAATTCACACAACATTCAGTTGCAAAGTGGGCCAAAATAAAGAAAACAAGAAAATATTTTTTAAAGCCCAAACCCCTTTCCCCTCATCTATAACTACCATCAATCAAATATTCAAAACAAAGCAAAAAAAAAAAACTACTCGACTTCATTTTACAAAAGGGGATGAACTTTTGTTTACTTCCTTCCGTCTCGTAAACCGCTCGCTGTTGTAAACACAACAAAGGATATTACCAAAAGAGAGTGAAGTTGAAGCCCTGCGTGTGAGGGTGGAAGGACTTTGTGTTTTTCCCTATGCATAGTGTGGTGTGATATATGCAATTTCAACGGGTTTTTTTGCTTTATTTTAATTTTGTATTTATGTATTAATAAAGACCAAAAGGGGTTTTCATTTTTGTAAGTTAAGGGTTGTAGGTATGTACATATATACATAGTTGAGAAACCCAAGTTTCCTTTTTTGGTATACTAGCTGCTTTAGATATAGCTTTTGCTTGTTCGTGTCAAAAGGGAGTCGTAATTTTGTTTTGTGTAACTTAAGTTTTATAGCTACATATTATAAGAGAATATTATGTATAAGAGGAGCTGCTTTGGAAAATCCAAATTAGAGGAATTACTTGCGTTTTCCAAACCATAATTTATGCATGACATTGACTCACGCATAACTAATTACAACGTGAATCACGGATCATGAATATTATAAAGCTCAGCCGAGTCTCTGATGGGGCTTAAATATATATTTGTATGTATAGGTATATATAAGGGTAAAACTTAAAGGACTTTTGTGGCATTTTCTTTGGGTTTTTTGGGGTGTGTTGTGGAATGGTGTGGTGTGTTTTGATTGAATTTAAGGAACAACAATAATGAAATATAAGTTGGGTCAACAGTTTGGAACGGTTGTTTTGTGTTAATGTGTTTGCGAACTGTCAAGTGCTAACAGGAAATGCCGTCAATTGTCGTTTCCGGTTTTATTGTTTATGTCCCAATCATCAAAAGACACTTTCGAATAGATTACAAAAACAAATAAATAAACCTTCTAACCTGTCAATCTATAATACTGGAGAAAAAGGCACAATCTATTTAACTTTTTTATTTAATTCCATAAACATGTATGTAGATAGAAATGTCAGAAGTCAAATTGGCAGGTATGGAATGTTTGGCAGGCGTGAACTTTTGGTAATTAAGTTTTGCTTGGTAAAATTTAAAGAACGATTAAATTCCTGAATGTGTGGTAACAATTTAAGCATTTTGATTTGCTTTTATTTGTTGAAACGGAATTTTTCATTTTATTTGATTTGGATTATTGTGTTATTGAGCACATTTTTTTACTTGCGACATATACGAACTACTGTACGACTGCTTATTGGCAAGTATTGCATTCGTAAAACATTTTAAACTCGAAATTTTCATCAATCATGACATAACGATGGTAAAAATAAAATCGAAATAAGTGGGTCCCCTGATTCCGTCCGTCTGTCTGTCTTCGCCCATGGGTAAAACAACACAACCCCCCCCCTCCCCATTGAACCAATATTTTCTTTTTAAGTTTTCTCAAGAACTAATGAACTGATTTCAATACATTTTTTTCTGGAGAAGCTCTTATTATGTCTTTCTAATATTTGATGATCAAAAATTTCAAATTTTACTTTTTGGATTTTTAAAAATATAATTTTTTTTTCAAAATCGGTTCAATATTTTTTAACGAAAATCAAATGTAAAATGTATATTAATAAGTTCTAAAAAACTGCATACTAAATATATTTTTAAACTTAAATTGAAAAATTTTATGTATAAAAAATAAATTAAAAAAAAAGGATTCAAGTTTTTTTGATTAATTGAATGGTATTTAAATATTTTAAGACAAACTTCTTAAGTTTTAAAATTTTAAAACATAAGCTTTATGAGTAAACAGAGTTTTGGATACTGCAGCAAGTTCATGCGATCCGTCCGTTCACTTTATTTAAATTGGCATAGGAAGTTATTGTATTTGTACTGATTTGTCGAATTAAAGATTTTGACATTTCTCTACATAGGAGGCCTAGTGAATTACAGTTATAACTTTCAACCAGGGCTGCCACTTTACTCCTTTAGCAGTAGATCTACTGCGTTTTGGCATAAATAAAAATCTACTGCGCAGCAAAACGAATCTACTCCTTTTTTTTTAATTTTAATAGTACCTAACCAAAGTTAGTTGTAAGCTTATCCATTCAAAATTTTAAATACTCAACCACGTTCACTCGCTCTGAATGCCCCTTTCCGATATTTACTTTGGCATTCAGTTTTAACAGCATATTAATCATAATTCAAAAAATTTTCTTGAAGACAATTTAGTCGATCTTAAGAATAATTTATCATCGTTTTATACGGAACTATGCAACAAAATTAAAAAAATACAACTGCTAATGTATTTAGATGTAAGCCAGATAGTAAATGGTAGTTTGATGTCAATATTAACAATTTTGGGAGGATTTCCACATTCATCTGAAAATGTGGAAGTACTCAATATGCAATAGAGGTTCTTGTTAGGCAAATGATTTTGTTAAGAAATACCATGACCCTTCAGCCATAACAAAGTTTTGGTCAAAAGCCAGAACATTTAAAAACTCGGTAGGTGAATTTGCATTGGTAGAGCTAGCAGAATTTATGCTTTTACTATGCTCGTTACTGCATAGCAGCGCAGCTGCTGAAAGGAAATTTTCGCTAGTCAACTTAATTTAAACTGAATTTTATAGCAAATTTAAATTCACAAATGGTGAATTTATAATGAAATAAGGTCATAAATTACTTATGTACAGGACAGGTATATATGAAATTTCGAAAAAAATGTGATCTCTTTTTATTGTATGTATTTAGATATAAGAATTCTCAAAATGGAATGTGATTTTTTGTTTATTTATTTTAAAAAGTTCTGTTTTGTTTTGTTTTTTTTTTTACTGTTGAATTAATTTTTTAAGTTCTGTTGTTTTTGTTCAAAAATAAAATGTATATATTATGATTTTAATTTTGTTTGGTCATTCTTAAATCTACTGCGGTATATTGCAATCTACTGCGCTTTTTTCTTATATTTACTGCGCTAAATTATTTTAGGGTGGCAGCGCTGCTTTCAACCATTCCAGTGTGCGTGTCATGTCAGGGATAAAGGGAACCTACAGATTTTATGCCGAATTTTAACGATTTATTTGAGAAAGCACTTTTCATGACAAAAATTATTCTTAAAGGATTCCTCGCAAGAGGTAGTAGGTACCCGTGTCAACTTAAGGTGGCTCACGCAGGGATTGAAACCAAGACCTCTAGCATGACAGTCCTACGCGCGTTTTTTTTTTAGATTCATTTTTATTCATTAATTCTTAAAACTATCTTCAAGCTAGACAAAAATTCATAAAACTAGCCTGATTAACCATAACTTACAACTAACTTACTGGTCCCATACGGACACTCTAAGTTAAACAATAATACTTAATTCTAATGCCTTTCGGCCCTAAGGTCTGTGTTACTGTAATTCATTTTATTTATTTTTTATTTATTAGAAAATTTAAAAAAAACTAATTTCAATATCTTTTTTTCATTTTTACATAAAAACTACTTAAAATAAGGTCCTTAAAATAATACTTAAACTACCTATTCTACCTAAAACTAAACTACTTAAAACTAGAACAACCACAGCAGCAAATCTAAATGTCTAACTTTTTTTGTTTTTCATATTTTGTTGTAACTGTTTTTTTCTTATTCCATTTTTTTTTTTGTTTTATTTTTGTTTTATGTTATTTTATTTTTTTTATATATTTTTGTTTGTATTTTTTGTTTTACGTTTAAAATAATTGTATGCAAGAAAAAATACGTTTTTGATGTTTGGTGAAATTTTTAGAATTTTTAGTTTTAAAAATTTGATAAAATTTTTAGAAAACATCGAATTGATAGTTTTTTTTTATAAAAATCTTCACAAAATTGGTAACTGATTTTCAAATTTTATAAGAAACTAGCTTTTACCCGCGACTTCGTCCGCATTAGATAGTTTTTTTTTTTGGAAAGTAGTATGAATAAACCTGAGCTGTACTTTTTTGTACGTATGTATGTTTGAATTGTGCCGTAGAGAAAATAAATAGAAATTAAGTAGGTATTGTACACCGTTTATTATTTTAAAACTAAAAAATAAACACGTATTAATAATTATTAAAAGAAATACGCAGATGGCATTGTACATTCATCCCAAACCAACAATTTACACTGCTGCAACATTCTTCCACGCTCACTACTTTTGCTGATATTACATACTGGCGTTTCCTCATGAGCTACATAAGTTCAACGGCAGTTTCAGAACCGAGTACGCTGTCCGTCTAGCACTAAGCAGCGTAGCTGCTATTCCTGAGGAAGCTACTGCTAAAGCAACTCCATTGTTTTACCGAATTTGAGCTAACAATAGATTCAAAAGAAAAGTTTTGCCTGTGCCTCCTGGAGCATCTAAAAATAGCAAACCACCTTCTCCGCTGGAAATTTTGTGTATAACTGTGTCAAAAACTATTTTTTGTTCTGAATTTGAAAGTGGAACATCCTCTGTTATTCTCTGCTCTAGAGCGACAGTATGTACAATATGTACATACATACGTGTTTAGTTTTTTTTTATTGAATAAATTATTTTTGTGTTATTTGATTGTTGTGTTACTCAAACTATTTTATTTAAACTTTTTCCAGGCAATAGATAAATATGTACACTTGTTTCCAGCGTTAAATCTTCATTTAATGGAATTTTTAAATCCGCTTAAGTGAAATTTTTTTTCACTTATCCGGACTCCGCTTAAGTGAAACTTTTTTCACTTAAGCGGGGTCCGTTTAAGTGAAAAACCCGCTTAAGTGAAAGAGGGACTGTGGCATTTGGCAGTTTCTCTTAAGCGGGTTTGACTGTATCATAATTTAATTCTCGAACTAAATCACTGCTCACTTCCCAATTCTCTGTGGTCTGGTCATCCCAAATTCAGACAAATCTTTCCCAGTAATATTTATAACGTGATCTTCTACAAAAGTTAACGTAATTTAGGAGTGAAAGCGATCAGATTCCCTGGAAAGTAATTTTTCCCATGGGAATGCGTTGTTTTCCCGAGGTCAAAAGCAACTTATGTCCTTTCTTAAGTCTCAAACTATCTCCTTACCAAATTTCATTTAAATCTGTTCAGTAGTTTAGGCGTAAAAGCGATCGGCCCACCTGAATTTTCCCTTGGGAATGCGTCATTTTCCCGGGGTAAAAATTAGCCCATGTCCTTTCTCGGGTATCAAAATATCTCCATACCAAATTTCATGCAATTTGGTTCAGTAGTTTAGGCGTGATTAAGTAACAGACAGACAGACAGAGTTACTTTCGCATTTATAATATTAGTAAGATATAATTGACAACTATTTTTACAAAAAAATACTAAAATTTAAAAAAAGAACTAAAAACTGATACAAATTGTTTTCAACTCAAGGACTTGAGAACAAAGAAAGATATTGACTTCAAACTTTTTTTATCTTACACAAAATGTTGTTATTAATATTTTGTAAGACTGTAAATGTAAGTAGGTCGCATCCCAGCTTCTTTTTTATTTTTAATGTGAACAAGCCCATTAACATCAATTTGAATTTTATTTTACTGGAATGACATTGAGGTTGGAATGTAACAAGTTTTCTAAATTTAATCGATATGCATCCGTGGCTTTAAAGGTATCGGTCACATGCAGTGTATTCTTCGAAACAAATGAATTGTTTGCGAAAATCATGACTATAAATGGTGCAACAACATTTTGGTCGCATCCAATAATCTAAAATGGGTCAATAGAAATTGGCTATCTTAATTCATTATGATGTCAATTCAGACTCAAAAACCACACCAAAAATTGATTTTTTCCAAATTCCAAATTGATGGATTTTGTATCAATACGCACGAAATTAATTTATCAATTTTGCCTGCTATCCAAGAATGATATCAGTCATTGTTCTACTAGATGTTTCTAAATTTCATTCAATGTTTAATATAAAACAACCGGGCCAAGTTCCGACATCTTTAACAAGTCACTTAACTCATTCTTTGGTCCTGCTCTGTAAATCGTTTCGAAAGTCAAAACTATGAAACTAAAACTGATTTTGTTCACGTAGTTTTAGTGGTACGTTCAAGATTTCGAAATTAAAAACATTGTTCTATATCCTTTAATGAACCAATATTTGCACATTTGCGTCTTCGTTGATTTCAGGAATTCCATATTTAAGGTCTTGAATTAATTGTTTAGCATAAGCATAAAAAAAAGATCTCCCAAATGTCCGCAAAGATAAAAACTTAAAGATTGTTTCGTTGTTGACTTGTCAAATATGAAAAGGTGACAGCTGTTAAAAAGGAGAGTTATTCAAAAATGAAACATGATATTGAATAAAACTTTATGCAATAATTTCATATTTTTAATGCTTACACTAGTTTACAGTACATCTGTTGCCAAAGAAATTTTAGTTCTTGCTGACTACACATGATATGATATTTTCAAAAATATAATTAAAAGATTTGTATCAGCTCTAGTTTCTGAGATTTAGCTTTGTAGGTATTAAACAGAAAAAACACGTATTTATTAAAAAAAAAAACTTTATTAGAAAGAATTAATCGTTGAGTTCTAAAAAACTTCGTTTTAAAGCTTTTCGTTGATCTGTAGACTTTGTAAAGTGACGCATTAATGACCAACAATAGTCAGACATCATGTTCTTATCCCAGAAACCCTGGTAGCGCTCTTCCATGACGCGTAAGTCTTGATGCATACGCTCTCCCTGCTCTTCGCTCATATCTCCTAAATTTTCCGGAAACCTGTCCAGGTGACTGTGGAGGAAGTGGAGTTTTATGCTCATATTGCACCCCATATTTTTTAACTGTAGCAGAAGGTCTTCTACGAGTTCAATATAATTTCCGGATTTCTTATTTCCGAGAAAATTTTGAAATACAGAGACGAAAACTGTCCAAGCCTTTAGTTCTAACTCAGTCATAGAATTTATAAATTGGGTATCTTTCATCAGTTGTCTGATTTGGGGGCCATCAAAAATACCGGCTTTAATCTTTTCCATAGTGACCCGAGGAAATTTTTGGCAGGTGAAAGCAAAACAGTTCCCGTCTTTATCTAGTGATTTAACAAGCTGTTTTATGATACCGAGTATTATATGTAATGGTGGAAGGATAATTTTGTCACGAGCTACTAATGAATTCTGGACTATGTTTTTCTTTCCAGGCTCCATATTTTCTCTCAACGGCCAGTTTCTCCTTATCCAATGCTCTTGCTTAGCTCTACTTTCCCAAAGACATATAAAACAGGGAAATTTAGTGTAACCACTTTGTTGACCGAGAAGAATGTTCACCATTTTTAAATCGACACAAATTTGCCAATTATGGTCATTGTATTTAATTTTGTTCAAGACTAGCGAAATGTTAAAATGTTCTTCCTTCAACTTGGTACTGTGGGCAATAGGAACCCCAGCATATTTGTTTCCATTATGTAAAAGAATACATTTTAGGCTTCGTTTTGAGCTGTCAATGAATAAACGCCAGTCTTTTGGTTCGTATTTTTTTAAGCCCATTTTTAACAATAAGTTTTTGATATCTGAACAAAACGTAATATCGTTTTCTTCGAAAAAATAACACCGTAATTCTTTATCTCTCTCACGATAAAAAGTTATTTTAGTATCTGAGGAAAGCACATTTTTTTCTTTCAATCTTGATGCTAGCAGTTCTGAAGCTTGTTTAGACAGACTTAAATCTCTTACAAGATCATTTAACTCCTTTTGGAAAAAGCATTTTGACTCATTTAACATACCTTGAAAATCAGCATCAGCATCAGTATCATTTTGTGATGAGCTTGGTCCTTCAATGTCTTGTTTTAAGGGTTCAGATATATTTGTAAGCACTGAAGAGTCAGGTGAACGCTGCCCTGGACGTTGAACACAACTAGTACTTGGGTACTGCCATTTAGCTCGATTTTTAGTGTTTAAACCGTTTATATTCACGGTACAAAAATAACAGTCCTCGAGATGATTTCGTGGTTCTCGCCAAATAGTCGGTGTTTCAAACTTGAAGGCACTTCTTTTACCACTTTTCCATAATCTTAAATATTCTACACACGACTTACAAACACAATTGGGAGCCCAGCACTTCTCATTTTTATCCAAGAGGATGCCAAAATACTCAAAATAGGTATTTTTAACAAGCTCCGATATAACTTTTTTACGATTTTGTAACACATATTCTCCGCATATGTAGCAAAAATGTTCTGGGTTATTTAAACAACGTCTTTTTGAACTACTCATGATGCAAAAACTTGAGATAATAATCTTAACACCCTAAAATACGTCTACTATCGATTAATATACAGGCTTCAATGATAAACATCAAAACCAAAATCACGCGAGCTGCTAAAAAAATTTTAACGGTAAATTTGAAACAAACAAGTCATAAGTAAGTACTATCAACTACAAAATTCGCGGCAACAGACAAAAATATAAATTTTTTAGACCAGTGTTATAATACTATATTTTTTCAACTGGAAAAATTTACTTTCAATGTAAAGAATAAAAAAACAGTTTAAAACCTCAATTGTGTACCCCAAGGATTTAAGTGTCACTATTGCAAAAAGGATTTTGAGTTGAGCAAAATGGGCAAACGTTCTTTGGCGTTACACCAAAACGGAGTTCTCCAAAAATCAAATAGCAAAGCTGTGGCATTGCAAAAAATCGATTTTTTTTTTATTGCATTGAATCGACGAGTTCAGTACTCAAAAAACCGATTCTGATATGATCCCACGATATTTTAAAACACTTTTTGAACGGTATCCGGTTTTTTAACAAACATACACTTCTTCAAGTGTCAATGGACGGGCCAAATGTTAATTTGTCATTTTTAAAACTACTCAAGCAAGAACGGAAGGAGACGGATCCAGATGCCATGCAACTCCTTGCTATTGCGGTATGTGGTCTTCATGTTTTTCATGGAGCCATGAAGACTGGACTCGCGAGTGTTTTTTGGTACTTTCATTTTTTTTTTAAAACATGTTTATTACGTTTTCAAAGACACTCCTTCAAGGAGAAGTTTGTTTACATCCAAAACCGGGTGTACTAAATTTCCTTTAAAATACTGCGGAGTTCAATGGTTGGAGAGAACAAAAAGTGTTTGAAGAGATGTCTGAACATATTTGATGAGCTCAAACATTTCTTCACTTTGGAAAAAAATCTTGCGAAAATTCAACCTGTTGAAAATATCCAAAACTTTTTAAAGATCAATTCTTCGATTCCAAGCTTTCTTTTTTTTTAATACTACATATTACATCGGAATTTGAGCATTTTTTAACAAAATATCAAGGCGAAAAACCTTTAGGATTTTACTTATAAGAAGATTTACTTTTATTGATAAAAAACTTACTATCACGAATGTTAAAAAAAATTCATCAACGATTGCTAGAAAAGATCTCAACTTTAAACAATCGATTTGTCTGATGATTGCAATTTATTAGAAGTAAAAAACGTTGAGATTGGTTTTAAAGCCAATAAGTTAAATTTAAAAAAAAGGTACTAAAGGAGAAAACAAAATTTAAAGTTTAAACTCGAATGCCGCAAGTTAATTATTACTGTAGTCTCCAAAATAGAAGAAAGAAAATCGTTGAGGTATGACGTCGTAGCTAACTTGTCAAATTTTTACCAAAGAAATATTGTAAAAAGCAAAAATCTTTACACAAAAAGATTCCACAACCTGATTAATAACCTCTATGATTCTAATCGTATAGATCATGAATGCGCGAAGAGCACAAAGAAACAGTACATAATTACATGTACAGATGCAACAACGATTCTTAACAAGGTATACACAGACTTTGTTTTGAATGAAACAACCCAGAGTTAAAATAAAAATAAATAAATTAGGTGGCGCAACAGTCCATAGAGAACCAGGGCCTAGTGACTTACAACTCTCAACCATTCCTGTGTGCGAGTAATTGCAGGGATGGAGGGGACCTACAGTTTATATGCCGAATCCGAACGGCTCATTTGAGAAAGCACTTTTTCATGACAAGAATTACTCTTGGAGAATTTGTCAATTCCTCGCAAGAGGCAGTACCCGTAAAAAACTTAAGGTGGCACAGGCAGGGATCGAACCCAAGACCTCTCGCATGACAGTCCAACGCACTAACTATCATGCCACGGGTACTACAAAAAAAAAAACCCAAAGAGTTGATCATTTTTATTTCAATATTTTTAGCAAGAACGAAAATTATAACAATCTATGGAAAATAATACAAATGAGTCTATAGCATCCCCTCTTCAAGCGAATTCCAATTCCATCCCTTCCCCAATTGAATAAGGAAGTGTTCACAATTGGAATGGGACACTTCTCATCTACAGCCCGACCTAAGAACATCCTTCTGTGCATTGAACTTAAATTTTCTATTAACATTTAAATTATTATTATAAATAACAATTAATTCTTAGTAAAATAACAACAAATTCTTTATAAGTCTAATATTATTGCATGGTAATGCATCTGTTGAGAGTGGTTTTTCAATTAACAAAACTCTTTTATTGGAAAACCTCCTTGAAGAGTGTCCTGTTGCTCAACGGCGAGTTTTAGATGGTATAAAAGAGGCAGGCAAAGTGTCTAATGTAGAAATTACACTCAGTTTAGTTTCAAACATTTAAGCTTCTCACAGTCGGTATACAAGGCATTTGGAGTTGAAAACGGAAGCGCAAGCTCTCGTTGTTGAAAAAATAAGGTACGTAATAGTTTTTCATAATAGTTGAAGACTAAAAAATGCTGTTTTTCAAATTATAACCTATCTATTATCACTGCATTCAAGAAAGCAAAATTAATACTTAATATACAAATTAAACAAATAAATAATATTTAAAAACTATAGGGAACATTTTGAAATTGGTCAGGGAAAGTCAGGGAAAGTCAGGGAATTTGATTTTGAAAAATAGTACACACCATGTATAGGGCCAACTTCTTCCATTAAGACTTTTCTCTCAAACACAGCTAAGGACCCTTTTACTAAACACCTTTTCAGCAACTGCTTAAATGTATAGGTTGCATTTCTGGATTTAATTAACTTTGGATCCTTTTAAATTTTCAATTCGATTTCATTTTTAATTCCAAATTCAAGACCATTTCGATATAATATTTTTTTTTCTGGAACAAGGACAATCACTTTATTCTTGAATAATTTCTAACAATCACAAAAAGTTTTCTCATCACATTCTTTTCATTTTCTAAAACAATATTATTTAAAAAAAAAACCTACATTTTCTGTGAAAGTTTCAATTTTCTATTCTGCTGTTTTAATCAATTTTATAAATCCTGCAACAGAATGCAATATAACGTTGATATACGAGTACATATGGTTTAAAGCTAAATAATCAAAATTCTGTGAAAAAGCTAATCTTATCTTGCTCCAAATACCAGACTACCCTTTCTTCTTCTTTACCCCCCCCCCCCCCCTGCCCATAAATATCACAGCAATACAACTATAATGCAATTCGAAAACCAATTTCGAAGCTATTTTTCGATAACACTCCCTTTAAAAACAAAAATCCCCAAACCATTATCTCCAACTGGGATCCATATCAATGATTGCATGAAGCATGAACCATGATAATCGATAGTCCTTCTTTTTCTTTATTCTACAAACATTCATAGACTTAGTGGTGTTGCTGTATTTTTGATATGACAGAATCTTATCAGTTTGAACTGGAAGAGCAAGATTAGAAAATTTTCATCGTTTCACTTGTTCGCCGCTTCAATTATTAGGTACTGGATGCTAATCTTTTCCTCAAAGAATGCAGTTCATATTAAAAATCCAACCATAAAATCAACCAACTTTATTTCATGTGTGTCGTTTGGTTTATGATGTCATAAATCATAATTAGTGTCCACACTCTGTATTCTTGTCTAGAAACGGGGGCATTAACACTGGAAGTGTTTTTTGATAGTTGACCATTACCACCGCCACCAACACTGGCTTCTTGCCCCTTGGTGAGTAACTTGATAAGTTTAAGAGTGTGTTTAATGCAACACGAAAAAAAAATATAAAACTAGAAATAAAAAAGGTCATTCGACTTTATCGTCTATTAACAGACCAAACAAAATCTGACTAAAGGACAGCACGGGGTCGTTTATTGTCCCTAACATATCAACAGTGTGCGCTAAGCCCTTCGACTTGACCAGAGGTCAGATAACACTACGATCTTAATTTATGGTTATATTCCTAGAATTAAACATGAAAAGTCAGGTACCTATTAAGTTTTTTTTTTCCTTAACTTATTGTTCAAATTCTTTCACGAATCCAAGACATACCCTAAGAGAACCTATTCCCAAAGATATATCGCGTTTAAGAAACAAAAAATAGACCTAAACGCACTTCAAAAATAGAACATTGTACGAGCGTTCCCGAACTTTTGTTGTTGTTGTCTTTTGTGTTTTTTGTAGTTCTAGTTGCAGTGCGGTAATATGGTGTTTGGTTCATTGTGCCAATCGAAGCACTTGGTGTTTTTGTGTGTCTTCCTTCTAGTTTTGGTTCTGGTTCTGGTGCAGTGGATTCGAGGATAACAAAGCGCCACTGGCATGAAGATAGCTCTTAGACTATCAGCACAGTCCACAAAAGGATTCTCACACTCACATACTGGTTTAAATGGATATGCATGTGGGTATGTAGTTATATATGTACATATATCTATATATACCACTAAACATAATTCCAATTGGAAACAAAAGCAGCTGAGCTGAAGAATGTTTTGTCGTTGTTTGCGGGATAAGATGACGTCTTCTAGGGATGTTTTTTTTCTTTCCTTCTTCTTCTTCTTTATTATTGTCCTTTTTTTTTCTTTCTTTTACTGCATCGACATTAGAGGACTGAATCCTGGTGGCTTCTTGTCATATCTTTTCTTTTCAACCATAAAAATGTTATGGAAAATTCTGCTGGTTGCCTTCGCCTTTGCGTGTGCTTTATTCCGCTCCTCGGCTCTGTTCGGCTCAGAGCTGATGTGGATTTGGATTCACTACCACCATGACATACAATTGAGAGATAGACCATAGACGGCAGAAGGCAACAGAACATAACAAAGGGAAGAGATGAGAAGGAATAAGAAAAACAGGAATTATGAGGATTACATGTGGAGTACTGCCAGGTTGGACTTTTTTTTTTAGTTTTGACATTGTCAATTGGAGCTTTGTTAGTCTGGAAAATAATATGCTTTAAAGGTTAGACAGATATTTATTTCAAGTGCTTACTTTTAAATTGTCTCTTGTTTAGAGTTCAAAGAAGTTAAGTCTTTGCCTTCATGACCCCAAGAGTAACAGATTTAAGCAGGTGCACTAGAATAGGACTGTCTTAGTTAATAGCCGAATATCATTCCATTATCATGACCTGAATTAATTGGTATTGAAGATGTTTATTAAAGCTTTCTTGAATCTTTTGTCAGGCAGACAATTTTACTCACTACAAGTTAAAAAGCTTTCAAGAATAGTCGTTGAGAAGGCGGCGGCGCGGCGGCGTCTTGTCATTATATCGTCAACTTATCTTTTGTTAAATGGGTGGTTTTGAAAAGCGGTATTTAGTTTGATTGTAATTCAAAGAATCATATCTTCATTGTTGATGTGCATGTATGTTTATATATATATATTGAACGGACTTGACTACTTGAAGAAAAAGACTTGCAGAACGGTTTCAGATAGCACATCAAAAGAAACCGGCTAACAATTCAAACATTTGGAAATAATGCTTGAAAAAATTTACAATACGTTCATTTCTAATACAAAATTTGAAGGACAAATTGAACTACTTCAAGACGTAGTAAGTAAAAATAAACGAGGTTCATTTGGTATGCTAAAGATCATTAATAGAATCTTATAAACTTCTTTAATTGGAACTTAACTAGGGGAATGTAATTTCTGCTGATCGTTAAAGACTATTTTTCCATGGCATTGTCCACTTTTCGACCGAAAAATACCAACTCCGAAACCTTGAACACAAATGCAAGTTTAAGTAATTCCTCAAAAGGAAATTAAGAGTAAATTCACATTTAAGAAATGTGTTTTTTATTTTTAAGAAGATTACCAAGAATACTGAAGAGGTTTTTGAGAGGGATAAATCGTTAAAATCTTGAAACAATAGAAGCTTCATGGTCTCGAAATAGTGAAAGATGAGCTTTAAATACCGAGTCTATGCTCTCGGAGATTATGTTACCATAGTATAATCATGTATGCTTATTTTCTTTTATCATTTGGATTAGCAATAATTGAAATGAACCTTGGGCTTAAATTTTTCCTAGATAAGCATGTTTCTTGGCAAAATTTTTTTTGGGTATTTATGCAGTGAAGCGAGTAGGAGTCGTAGGTTTCAAGCTATGTATTTCCTGATTCCGGTGAAAGGCCTTATCTAAGTCATGGGACTTTCAGACCAACATAAGTAGTGATATTTTGTAGTGCATTAAATGTAATAGACTGAACACTAACGCTTTATAAACAGTCAAGTTATTTACAATCTGTTTAAAGGAATCACTGCTTTGCCTTGCCATACCCATTGGCAAAATCTTAGACATTCGACTTCAAGGGTGAAAGCTAAACCACTCTAGTCAAGCCATCAGCATATTGCTATACCTATTTTGAACATAGGCAGATATTGGTGGACTGCAACAAAGAAGTGGCAGAATATAACAAATATTGTTTTGTAGCTTAACGCAATTCAAACCCAAAATCGATTAAAAATTAAATAAAACACACGGTTTTTAAAGTGGAAAGAACAGAACGTTAAAATGGTCTTATTTTAAAATTTATCTTTTCAGCCTTTCATCAAATAAAAGTTTTAAAAGCTATTTTCTCGATCAAATTATTTCTTATCATTTTCTAATATCGAACTTAATAGCTAAAGGTTATGACGTTTGATACAAAGTCCTTTGTTTTAACGCCATTCGCTTCAAGTACCATTCACCAATGTACATATATATTTTTAAAAAGGAAGACCAATAATCCCTGAAAAGCCCCCTTTAATACAAACCCCTCAGCTTTTCATATTCGTTTTTAAATTCTCATCCTTGTTCTTTGGATGTGGACTACCAACTGCAGCGTATGATAAGCTTCTTAAATTCTGATCTTGACAGCATTGTAAAATAGAGAATCAAAAACCGTGTAATTTAATGCTTCGAAAACTCAATGCTGTCTACTGTCGCAAAAGCGTAACCCTCCCCCAATACCACTATCCATGAGTGGTACTTGCATCGAGGAGACTGAACAGCTATCAGTCCTAGGTAGGTATGTGCAGTACAAACCACTTGTTGGGGATTGATCACATAATTGACATCGCCAAAAATGCTGCTAAGTGTTTAGGTTTTCTCCGATCTGGCAAAACTTGAATACAAATCCCATATTTGGGCAGGTGTTCCTAAAACCCAATTGAGTCTCTAGGACAGAATTTAAAAGAGAGCTCTAAAAATGAAAAGTGACCGTTGTTTAACTGAAACTTTTGCATCTCTCGAGCACCGTCGTAAGGTTTCATGCCTCTTATTATTTTATCGCTACTTCCATAAGCAATGCTCTAATGAAATAGCCAGTTGCTTTCCTCCCCTCAAACAATTCAACCTTAATACTCGTTCTTTTAGGAATGCCCATCAGTTTACCCTTGAGCCCAATTTCGGTCGTACTGTAAAGTACAGAGATTCTTTTTTTAGTCGCACTACACGAATGTGGAATGCTTTACCAGACTCAATAATTCCCGCTCATTACAATGTGCAGGCATTCAAAACCAATGTGTATCGGTATCTCCTTTCAAATCCTATCCTCCCTTCCTAATTACTCGCACTGTGTATAATAATTATAAGGGTATTCATATCCCCTTGAGTGCGCGAACAATATATATAAAAAAAATACATACATATATACATAGGTACCTCTTATATAATTTTTAAAAATAGAGTTTCAGTTTACTGATGTAAAAAAAATAAACTGACACTTGGTTAAATTTAAATAGAAGTCAAAAAAGCTCAAAATGAATGAAAGTGTTGCCGAAGACCCGAATGTGTCGATTCCTCGTCGTTCTCAGAAATTAGGACTGTCTTACGGCGCGGCGGTCAGGTGTGATTAGAACTTACTGCTTCGAAAAGTACGATAGACCGACTGTCAACGTCAATTCGGAGCGTTATGGTCCTATGATAGCCGACTTTTTTTACATGCTGTTGAAGAATACGACTTGGAGAATAATGTGGTTCCAACAAGACGGTGCCACATGCCATACAACTCGAGCAAATATGGCTTTGTTGCAAGAGACATGACCATGTAATTTCTCGTCGTGGCTATATCAACTGGCCATCAACATCGTGGGATTTGACACCGCTGGACTTTTTTTTGTGGGGCTACCAAAAAGATCGTGTTTATGCAGATAAAACTTTTACTCTTGAGCACTTAGAAAACAACATTCGTCATGATATAGCAGAGATACCATCCAATATGTATCAAAAAGTGGTCGAAAATTACCTCAAAAGAATCGATGCTTGCAACAATTGGCGTGGTGGTCACTTAAATGATGTCAACGTTCAAACTTTGTAATAAAAAGGAAATGTCTAGAACAAAAATATTTAATATGTGTTTTATTTACGTTTACTTTTGAAACCGCAAGTTGGATAACCCTGTAATAGGTAAATACGATCAAGAGTGAGAATTATTTTGCTAAACCACAATTTTCTGAAACCTCCTGTTATTAGAATTCGTTGAAATTGCTCCCAACTGTTGAATATTCACAAAATATTTTGCAATCTTTTATAGCCACAAAGTTTTTGTATCAAATGAAGTATCAAAAGTCTGTTGCATTAGTATGTAGATTTTAAGTAGCTCCAGTAGCTTTTATATAAATACGACTGTTGATCCTTATGGCTGAAACACAAACACGCTTCAGCTTCGGCTTCGCCTGACGTTTACTAGTTCAGCCATAGAAATTCAATGCATGCTATCACAATGAAGCTTTGTTGACAATCGTAAGGAAAGAACGTAATGTTACGTAATGTGACTCTATACGGAAGTTCTAGTTAAAATTTGCTGAACATTTGCTTTGTCTGACAGCTCCACAGCTGTAAAAAAAAAAACAACAAACAAAATACATTTGCTTTTGGAGGGATTCCCATTGGTTTTTATAGAAATGTCATTCAAAGCAACCTCGAAGCAGGGTCATCGTAACGCAGACGAAGCCGAAGCTGAAGCGTGTTTGTGTTTCAGCCATTATTACCTAATAAAATACTTACTTACCTAGTACAGGCCAACTGTTTAAGGGAACATTATTGAGTAGCTCAGAAAACTAGGTACTCTTTAAACAAACAAAAATTTAACCAAATGATTTGATGGTTAACAAATTTTCGTTGGTCCAATGTGAGGAAAAGTTCAAATAAGCTATCCAATTCCAATTTGTTAAAATTATGAAACTGTGAAGTATTAAAAAAAAATAATCTTGCAAAATAAAACAGGAAAACAAAGGATTTTTTCAAATTTAGAGCTGGCAACGCTGTTACTGTTGAGCAATGGGTAGGTATAAAGAAGGAATAACGAACTTTATGGATGGCAATGGCGATGGAACATGGAAACATATTAATTGTGGTGACAAAAAGGGGAGACACTGAGAGAAACGACGAGGGGATCATTGATATACCTACCTACCTACCAACGTCCTACGTCCTACCATTTCAAAATAGATGACAAAAAATAGACAGAGGTAGTCATCATCATAGACGTCGTCGGCTCGTCGTCGCCGTCGTCATCATTGTCGATTCTCGACTATCCAACATAGGAAAAGCAAAGGCTTGAATGATAGATGTAGAAGAAGAACATTTGGGTATTCCCTCTGTTGTTAGAGGCAAAGGGGGTGGCCGTGGCGCAAAGGCAATAGCAAGCAATTCCACCTTCTACCTATAACTTTTTATCTATACAAGAATACAAAACAACATAGCGAGGCAGTCAGACAGCGCTTAAACACACACAATACCTAGGTACCTACCTTCTTTTTATTTCCTCTTTTTTCTTGTCAGTATTTTCTGCTGCCAAATGTATCCTTTTTGTTAGTTTCTCCTATTTGATTTGTTTCTCTGCTTCTCTTGTTATTATTGTTGCTAGTTTCCATGGAAAAATCCTTAAAATGAATTCATAATTCCTTGAATGTGAATTTGCTCGCGATCCCGAATTAACGAATCACTTATTATGAGAGGCCGAGGAAGGAAAATATACTTCTTGGTAATTCCTGCGGCTTGGGCAGATAAGAAGACGCAACACCAGTGCAACGATGCACCTCGCGTAAATTAACAAAAATAAA
Organism: Eupeodes latifasciatus; assembly: GCA_920104205.1. Classification (NCBI taxonomy): domain Eukaryota; kingdom Metazoa; phylum Arthropoda; class Insecta; order Diptera; family Syrphidae; genus Eupeodes; species Eupeodes latifasciatus. The sequence continues at coordinate 127,655,823 of OV049926.1, read as the reverse complement.
ATAAAATTATTTATGGGAAAAGGGACAAAACGGGCCACGGACCCACCGCAAAGATTTGTATATCAACACAAGGGGGCGACGACTTTGTCGTTGTGATAAAGAAATAAAAAAGCACCGACAGACAACGACGACGATGAAGACGAAGAGGAGCTTCCCTGGGATGATGAACGGGCGGCGGCGGTGGCGACAACCGAAAACCGACAACGACGGCAGCTGAGCGGACGCAAAATACAAAAAGTAAATACAAAAAATGAAAAGAAAAACCCCGAGCTGAGCTGAGCGGAGCGCAGAAGGGCGGCAGATTGGAAAGCAGCAGCAGTAGCACCGTTAACACTTTTTCTTGTATACAATTTTATTTTCCAATTGATTGGGTGGATATTTTCTATTGTCGTCGCAGTCGACTGTGCAGAAGGATCTCACACAAAAATAATAAATGAACAAACTTTCTCAATTAACTCGCACTTTATTCGATCGAATTATCTGATTGAAATAAATAATATTTCTATTTTGTTTTCTTGATTTTTGGAAAATTACAAATTTACTTTTTTTTTTGCTGCTTTGCACCACAGAGGATTTTCTTTTTTAGCACGCACACGGCAATGGCAAACAACCGAACGTACAGCTACAGCACCAACGAACGAACGAAAGCAGTGAGAGAGCTAGAGCTCGAGCTGCCAGACGACGGCGACGAGATGTCAAAAAACTAAGCGAAAGCGAGGCGAAGCGAATGGCGAAAACCGCACCGAAAATTCTCAGCCTCACACAAAAATACTTCGGCGGCTCTCGGCCATTTTGTGTTTTGATTTTTGTCAAACAAGAAGCAAAACCAAAAAAGAAAACGATTGAGCGAAAAAGACAGAAAGATAAAGAGAATACGGAAGAGGAGCAGGAACATAGACGTAGACTGTTATTGGAATTAAAAAACAGACTGCTGGCTCGGGAGCGTGCAAAGGAGACGAATATATTTTTTTTTATTCTTTTTGTTTGTATTCTTGTGTTCTTGTTTAGTTTCTTTTTGATAAGATACATTGAATATAGTCTATTCGCTTAGATGCTTTGAAATAAATTTTAACAAACATAGTTAAAAGGAGAAAGAGTATTGCATTTGCATATTCAGGAATTCGCCGTAAGCTAATTTGGGTGAAGTTGGATGTGGTCGAAGGTACTGCCAGGTATTTGCACTTTCATACTTATGGCTTTAATTGAATTTTGTTTCCAAAAAATGCCAATATTTGTGAAAAAAAGGTTTTTTTGGTTAGTACTAAATGGGTCCAAAGAGAAACTTAACAAAGTGTAGAAATAAAAGCTAAGTGTAAAAATAAGAGCTTATAAAAAAAGCTCTTATATACATTTATTCTCCATAATTTTGTCAATTCACATTTTTTTTTAATAATAAGTGTTTTTCTTTTTTTAACTCTCAGCAGTTCCTTAATTATTTCAAATAAATTCTTAATCATTCAAGTGAAAAATTCTAAAATGAAAGAATATTCTTTGTTCCAAAATAAATTATACATACATAAATATTAATTTATAACATTTATTTGTTTCGGTAATTTTAAATCTGGGGTAGATTCGGCTAAGGTGATAATTGACAATCAAATTGTTGATAGTTTTCAATCTATGTAAGATGATTCAACTCAATTCTATTCGATTGAACAATTTCAGATCAGAATTGTCACAATTCATTGTTGCTATGGTAAAATTTTAAAATTATTTCTATACAATATCTAAATAAAAGTTATCAAATTGGCTGTGCTTCAATAGAATTCTTACTTTTCTTGTGTTTTTCGAATGTCGTAAGTTTTTTCGGTCACAAGAATACTTTTTGTAAAAAAAAGCGTATGGCAGTTCTTCCCAAAATAAACATAATGTATTTGTTTAAAATGGCTATCACATTTTCGTTGCGACAGCTTTTTAGGTATCAATTTGGATGTCACCTTACGTAGATAAAATTTGTTAATATTTATTGTCATTTATCAACAATCACCTTAGTGGACCCTGAGCTCATAGAGCATGCTCAGAGTTAGCGCTTATTGACAAAAACAGGTGACTGATGTGACTGAGGACTGAGCTAAAAAAGAAACAGATCTTTTGTTTGACAGCTCAGTTGTTCCCTGATCTGAGCTTGAAAATAAAAACGAATCATTTTGCTGGAACTTTTACCAATTTGAAGCTACCTTACTTTGCTAACAGATCATCAACTTAAACTTTCGATTACATGTTAATGTTTTTTTAATTAAATTTGTGTGCACAGTTGATTAGCTGTGATTGTTTTATATAGTGGAACAGAACCTTACAATGGAAAACAATGTCAGCCAAATGGTGTCCGTCTTTTTCGTAAAACTTTGCCAAATGTCCTCTATAATCGTCATGAATTCTATTATATCTTAAAGCATTATCATAGACTAATCTTTCCTAATAGAAAAAAGGTAAAATGCATTGACATATTACATTCCCATACAAAAAATACCCCTTAAACGTGATTCCACTTATGTAGCTATTTGACTACTTTAAAAATGCCATCTCTTTTTTCAAGGACTCAACAAGCTTTTTTTCAAAAGAAATTTTTTCAAAATAAACAAAATTCAAATTCCAAAAGTTTCTCCACATTTCCTCTGAATTTAAAGAAGGGATAATCGTGTTGATGAATAGATGATATCAATGCACAGTTGGCAGTCCATATCAAGTTGATCAATGATGACTGAAGGTGTTAAATCACAATATCTCTATATTAACATCTTTCAGAAAGAACTGCAAAACTGTGACTGCAAAATGTTCACGGATTGGAATTCAGCATGCGTTTTTGAAGCGCTTTCATGTTTAGTATCGGCGTAGATTTCACTTGTCAAATATTTAAAGATATCACCTTAAAAAGTGGCAGCTGCTCAAATAGAGGACTATACTTAATCAAACTTCTTATTCACTAACGTGAGAATAGTTATTATTTATTTTACTAATTCATCTTATTATAAGATTTTTATTTCTTCCTTTATTAAAATTTAAAAATGTTTTCTTGTAAAACTTCACTTTAATATCAAATGTTAAATTATTTTTTTGTGTTAATCAGGTTTACCGTTATAAAGGGTATTTTCTTAGAGACATATTATAACTTTTAAATTGAATAAAAAAATATATATTTTTTTTAATTGGCGTGAATTTTTTTTTATTTGAAAGATAATCTTCTGGCATTATAATTTAAATCAAATTTCTGGAGAATGACCTCCCGGCTACTTGAGACTTTCTCTTATCTGTAGGTTGAATTTTCGATGATTTTTCAAAATGCCAAACCTTAACTTAAAATAAATCACTTTACACCTGGCAAAATGGCCAAGAGTTAAGATAGTGTTGTAAACTTAAAGTTCTATACCTCACTTATTACTTTCCACATCGTTTTGACAGTTCCCTTCTTGCTCTTGTGGGTTAATTATGATTTTTTGATGTTACAAGAATAACTGTAATTAAATTTCACAATTCTGCGTTAATTAACTTCCCATAGGAAGTTATTGTAATGGGTCCGATTTGTCAAATTGAAAATTTTGACATTTCTCGACGTTTCAAGGTCCCTAGAGTCGAAATAAAAGATTTTTAGAAAGATGTCTGTGCGTGCGTGTGTACGTACGTTCGCGACGTTTTTTTCGTCCTCCATAGCTCAAGAACCAGAAGAGATATCGACTTCAAATAAATTTTGTTAAACAGATAATAAGGCAGAAAGATGCAGAAAGGGCTCTCAAGAAAATTGCGTGGGTGGTTTTTTTACTATAGCAGTTTAAAAAAAACGTGAACATTTTGGTTAAACCTAAATATCTCATGAACTAGTGATGCTAGAAACTTGAATTAAATTTTATAATATATACTGTAACGTGATACAAAACAATTATATTTTTGGAAAAAAAATCCAATTAACTGTTTTTTTTTTGTAAATCAAAAAAAAAAACTGAAAAAAAAATTTGTCACCTCGAAAATTTTACGACCAAAATATGATTTCATCTCCAAAACAATTTTGTGCAACGAAGAATAATGTTTTTGACATATGATAAAATTTTGAGAAAAATCTAATTGACAGTTTTTTTTATAAAAAATAAAATCTTAAAAAAAACAATACTCATAGTTGGTAAAAATTGAATTTCGAATCAAATATCTTTTCAAAAACTTGAGATTAAGGCTTCAAACTTTTTTTATCTTATAAGAAATATTATTTTCAACATTCGGAAAAATTTTGAGAAAAATCGAATTGACAGTTTTTTTACAAGAAATAAAAACCTAAAAAAAAATTAATAAAACTTGGTAAAAATTGATTTTCGACTCAAATATCTTTTCAAAAATTTGAGATTATGGTTTCCAACTAATTTTAACCTATAAGAAAAATTGTTTTCAACATTAGGACAAATTTTGAAAATTGACAGTTTTTTACAAAACATTAAAAACCTAAAAAAAAAAAAAACAATACTAAAATTTGGTAAAAATTTACTTTCGATTCAAATAGCTTTTCAAAAATTTAAAATATTGGTTTCAAACTTATTTTATTTCACAGAAAATATTACTCGTATTTTCGATATTCAATGAAATAAAATCTACAAAAAATAGTACGCAAATTTGGTAAAAATTGATACATATACACAAACTTTTAAGCAAGACAAATCGGCAGACGGGATGGGAAGTTATCAGTGTGGGTCGCATCCCAGCCTCTTTTTTTGTATCAGATCATGTACACTTCAATTTCTTTGGCTTTTATAGTGAAATTCCAATGTAGGTCTACATTTAAGCTTAAATTTCGTTTGTATTTCAATCAAATGTTGTTATTTCAAAAAAATAGAGTTGTTTTAATTGTAAATACACATTTTAGACAGAAAAACATTCTACCAATAAATTGTTACAAATTAGTTAGTGTCAGCGTGCCCTTGTTACTTCTTTAAATCAAACCGCATCGAATGATACTCAACTCACCATTGACATTCCAACTGCAACCTACTTCGCACGTAGCAAACAACTCACCATCACCACTTATCTGTCATTGGCTGACACTGCCATTTTATTTTCGATTTTGTGGTGTAGACGACGCGCTTGTCCCCAACACACAATTTGTATTGTTTCAGCGTGTCTATATACTACTTGTTTAAAATTTAAATAAACAAAACTTTGAAAATATAAATAAATAATAGAGTTTTTTTACCAGTACTTGGATATTTTATAAACCAAATGATTTTTATTAAATAAATATAAGCATTTAGTTTTTCCAAAGTGATTGAGACGAAAACAAAACAAAATGCAAGCCCATAGCAAGAAAAGAGTTTGCTATTACTACGACAGTAAGTTGTCTTTTATTCGCATTTATTCTTAATAAATTATAAGTTTTATTAAAGAATCGAATGTAATATAATCTCAGCTTTGTTTTTAAATGAATTTTTGTTAAAAAAGTGCCGCGAATACCGACGTAGAACACCCAAATTCCAAATTCAATGTTTTAAGTCGACTGTCCGTGTGCTGAGTACACTTTTTCTACTGTCGCCATGTAAGATTGACGTGAAAATCTGTTCCCGCATTTTTGTCTCTTTCTACGGTAGCATGTTGGGTTTTGTGGGGTTAATGGGCGTGCACAGAGACGGACAGTCGACTTAAAATTTAAAAAATGGAAACATTCTTTTCTGTCTGGATTTTTACGAGTTTTTTTGTTTTCTTTTAGGTGATATTGGGAACTACTACTATGGACAGGGACATCCCATGAAGCCACATCGCATACGTATGACACATAATCTTCTTTTGAATTATGGACTCTACCGAAAGATGGAAATTTATGTAAGTGCATACACAAATATTTTCATCCTAGATAAATTTAGATACATAATTTTTGGATATTTCATTATTTACTAGAGCTTCTGTTGCTTCTTTTGTTAGCGTCTAGAGCTTCCATAACTTTCTATAACTCCCCTTTTTTCAACCTCAACCTTTTTTGTTTTTGTTTTTTATTGTAGAGACCTCATAAAGCTACTGCTGACGAGATGACTAAATTCCACTCAGATGAATACGTACGTTTTCTGCGGTCGATTCGTCCTGATAACATGACCGAGTACAACAAACAAATGCAACGGTTTAACGTCGGAGAAGATTGTCCGGTATTCGACGGTCTCTATGAGTTCTGTCAGTTATCCGCCGGTGGTTCTGTGGCAGCTGCGGTAAAGCTTAACAAACAAGCCTCCGAAATTTGTATCAACTGGGGTGGTGGTCTGCATCACGCCAAAAAGTCTGAAGCCTCTGGATTTTGTTATGTTAATGACATAGTCTTGGGCATTCTGGAGCTGCTGAAGTATCATCAACGAGTGCTGTACATCGATATCGATGTTCATCACGGAGATGGTGTCGAGGAGGCGTTCTACACCACCGATCGGGTTATGACAGTGAGTTTCCACAAATACGGAGAGTATTTCCCGGGAACTGGTGACCTGCGGGACATTGGCGCTGGCAAGGGCAAATACTACGCTGTGAATATTCCACTGCGCGACGGTATGGATGACGAGGCCTACGACTCGATATTCGTCCCAATCATATCAAAGGTCATGGAGACCTTCCAGCCGGCTGCAGTGGTGCTGCAATGTGGAGCTGATTCGCTGACAGGCGATCGTTTGGGATGCTTCAATCTCACCGTCAAGGGACACGGCAAATGCGTGGAGTTCGTGAAGAAATACAACCTGCCATTCCTGATGGTTGGAGGTGGTGGCTATACGATTCGTAACGTTTCCCGCTGCTGGACATATGAGACCTCAGTAGCCCTTGGAGTAGAAATTGCCAACGAACTGCCGTACAACGATTACTTTGAGTATTTCGGGCCTGACTTCAAGTTGCACATAAGTCCCAGCAATATGACAAATCAGAACACCAACGAATATTTAGAGAAAATTAAAAATAGACTATTTGAGAACTTAAGAATGCTGCCGCATGCTCCAGGTGTGCAAATCCAAGCAATACCCGAGGACGCCATCAACGATGAGTCCGAGGATGAAGACAAAGTCGATAAGGACGAAAGACTGCCGCAAAGTGACAAAGACAAACGCATTGTTCCTGATAATGAGTTCTCAGATTCCGAAGATGAGGGTGAAGGTGGTCGTCGAGATCAACGTTCATTCAAGGGACAAAGAAAACGACCGCGTTTGGATAAAGAACAAAAAACAGAGAATGTCGAACCTAAAGATGAGAAGGAGAGTAAAAGTGAGTATGATTTTTCCTTGGAATTCCTTTCTTTCTTTAAGATTTGTATCTAATTTTTGTTTATTTTTATATTACAGTGGACATAGCAGAAAGTGAGGAACCCATTAAAACAGATGAAACAAAGAAAGATTCAAATATATAGACAGACATAGACAACACAGCAAATTCATTTTAGTAATTTTGTTTTTAATTTAATTTCACTTTGGAAGTCTAATTTATGTATAATACAAACAGAAAATAGTATTTTATTTGTAAAACAAAATCCCAGCTTAGCAAGTCGGGGAATTTCTTGAAATTTCTTTAGATTGTACTTTTAGTAAAATAAAGAAGAAAAACTATCTTATACACAATGAAAATAAAATTGAAATTCCTGTTTTTAATTAAATTTAATTTTTATACAAAAGCTCATCATAAGTTATCAGCAATATAATAGACCAAGAGCGGGCAGCAAATTTTAGGAGTGGAGTGATAACCAAAATATATATACACGTATCTGTAGATATACGCAACATTATGCCAAATTCAATCGTCTGGCAGGTTTTTTTTTCAGCCGGGGGCGGGGGTGGGCGTTCGAAAATGGTCATTGTTTCGATTTTGGGGTCGAAGTGATAACCACTTAAATGCATATATAAACAAAAGGGGATGGTGCCCTCATGTCAGAAAAGTGTGTCCAAGACGTTTTTCTTTCAGCCTTCCACTTGCCAGACGGCCTCCAAAATGCCCGAAAATCAACTTTTTGGGTCGAAATGATAACCACAAGAATGATACATCAAAAAATCAGAAAAATTCTCCTGAATGTAAAAATGTGTGTCCAAGACGTTTTCCTTTCAGCCTTCCCCTTGCCAGACGCATTTTAACACTTTTTAACAGAATTTTTCAACTTAAATCCTTTAATAAATTTGTTCCTATTAACCATAAGGTTGAAGGTACTCGTAGTTTATTGCCACCAAACAGAAGCGTCTTACTGCAACAAATTAATCGTTGCAACTATGTATATATGCCATATTTGGAAGAGTGCAATATTAAATACAGGGATACAAGACAACTTTCCCCATTTCAATGCGACTGGACCATGGAGGATGACAAATTAAAATGGTTCAACGGAGTCGTGGCCCCAGAAACCATTGAAAATTTAATTATCTGTGATGAAAATGATAGTGACGAAGACAATATTTCGCAAAATTCTTCATCGGACGAATCTGATGATGAAGAATAGCTTTTTTTTATAATTTCTAATTTCAAAATTTCATTAAATTTTATGCCATGTGATTCAATAATTTTTTTCTAAATTAAATACAATTGTTATGCTTTAAAGGAAAACGGTGGTTTTTGTGCATTCTTTCTTTAGGGTTTCCTGGCAAGCATAAGACTGAAAAGAAACGTATTGGAAATCTTCTGACATTTTGGTATATGACTGTTTTGGTTAACAGGAAAAAAGTTATTAAGGATTTAATTTGCAAAATTCTGTTAAAAAGTGTTAAAATGCGTCTGGCAAGGGGAAGGCTGAAAGGAAAACGTTTTGGACACACATTTTTACAATCAGGAGAATTTTTCTGATTTTTTGATGTATCATTCATGTGGTTATCATTTCGACCCAAAAAGTTGATTTTCGGGCATTTTGGAGGCCGTCTGGCAAGGGGAAGGCTGAAAGCAAAACGTGTTGGACACACTTTTTTGACATCAGGGCACCATACCCTTTTGTTTATATGTATATCCATTTAAGTGGTTATCACTTCGACCCCAAAATCGAAAAAAATAACCATTTTCGATAGCCCACCCCCGCCCCCGGCTGAAAAAAAACCTGCCTGACGGTTGAATTTGGCATAATGTTGTGTATATCTACACATACATGTATATATATTTTGGTTATCACTCCACTCCCAAAATTTGCTGCCGGCTCTTAGACTATAACCTGAGTCAGTTAAAAGAGATCATGAAAGCATCTTATCCGAGAACGTTGTGCAGCATTAGGAAAACACAAGATAGCTTTTTAGCGCCTTGGTTTGATCTAGTGTGTAAAAAGGCCATTTGGATGGTTAAGAGCTTATCGTCGCTCAAGCGATGAGCACTTTAAAGGAGTATCTTCAAGCAAATACCTATTATAAGACCTTGTGTTTGAGACAGAAGCTAGACGGCTATTTCATTGTATGAACTCCAAGGACTTTTGGAATTTAGTGAAAAATTTTAATGGTAAAACTTTTAAAATCCATCCCTATCCCAGGTTGAGCCCCATGCTTTTGGCAGACCATTTTAAAAAATTGCTAAACCCAATTCATGAAGGAAACAACTTTCATTTTGCACATCCGGGTATTTATAATGAAGTTTTGGACACAGATATAACCAACGAAGAAGTTGATGCAGCAATGAACAAAATGAAGGATGGAAAAGCGGCTCTAATGGAATACCAGCGGAATTTTTTAAGTATGAAACCGTTGAGCAAGCTTACTGCAGTTTACAACGAGGTGTTGGGAGCAGGCATGATTCCTAAAGAATTTAGTGAATCAATCATTTTTCCGATCCACAAAAAAGGGAGTGATGTCGGACTATCGAGGAATTACTTTTTTAAATTCGTGTTATAAAATATTTACAGCCATTTTGCAAACACTGCTTAATAAATGGATTGATGAAAACAAGCTGTTGAAAGAATTTCAGTCAGGCTTTAGATCCGGTTTCTCAACAATCGATCATATTTTTGTTCTGAATAGCATTGCGGATTCATTTATAAGAAGAAGGAAGGAGTTATACGCGTTTTTCGTAGATTTTAAGTCTGCATTTGACACGGTGAATAGGCAAGCTCTTTTCTATAAGCTCTTTGGTATGGGAATGTCGTTAAAGTTTGGAAGAGGATACTAATGCAGCAGTTTGGAATGGTACAGAAAGGTCGGAATGGTTCAGAACGGAATCAGGCGTTAGACAAGGTTGTACGATGAGCCCAAGCGTATTCGCTCTCTTTATCAAAGACTTAGTCGATTTCTTACCTGCTGGTATCGGATACGCTGGAGAATTAATAAAAGCACTGTTGTTCGCAGATGATATTATGGTTCTCGCGTCATCTCCACATTCACTACAGCTTATGATAAACCGAATTTTTGAGTACTGTAAAATATGGAACCTAAAAGTTAACATGGAAAAGTCCAAGATCATGATTTTCAAGAACGAAGGAGGTAGAAACTGCCTTAATGAGAAATGGAACTACAATGGTGAGAATATAGAGATTGTCAAAGAGTTCAAATACCTTGGAGCGAACTTGACAACAAATTTATATATGGAAATGCATCTGAGAGAAAAGCTTACAAGCGCAATAGACGCCATTAGCGCATCTTGGACTAGGTGTTTCTCAAACAAAAGTATCGCATACAGTAGTAAGTACACTATTTTTTAAGGCAGTAGCAGAATCAATCTGGTTCTATGCAGCTCTAGTATGGGGAGCGAAGCAATATGAAGATGTGGAAAAATTGTTATGCTTCTACGTTAAAAGAGTCTTCCGACTGCCACCAAATACGCCGAACTATGTACCTAGTTATGTTGGAAACAGGACTGCAGCCACTCTTTGTACGAACGCTTCGAATGCAGATTGATTGTGCTCAAAATCATGAATGTGGATAATTATCGGTTACTGAAGATACTGGCACTTCGAACTTTTCGAGACAGAGAGAGAGTGTGACATCGATTTTAACATAGATTCTTTTAATTTTAAGAGTCACTGTACCACCTTATTGCAAAAGTGGATGATTGTATTATGGAGAAAGTGCCTTAATGAAGCAACTGAGTCTCTGCACAGAGCAATTTACAGTTAACTCAATCACAATTTGGGGGCGAGGAACTATTTTCGGGATGAATACAGCGTAGAGGAGATTTCGATGATGGAAAAGCTGCGTGGTGAACTCGTACCTTTGTATATATAAACTATAGTACTCTTCATGAAATTTTAGTTCATTGATGGCTGACAGGCGGCGCTCGGAGTACTGAAAATTTGTTGTGCAGATTACAGAAGTTAAAACAAAAACCGAGTTGAGGAAAAGAGGGTTTTATTATTTTCTCTCTTGTAAGAAATTAAGAGAGTAGGGGAGGCAAGCAAATAATACATTTGCTTATGTTTTTTTTTGTTTGTTGTCAAGGAGATATTCCTATGTATTGAACTACATATGTAGGTTTTGTTTTTGTTGCATTTGATTTCAAATTTATAAAATCTAAAATAATTCAAATTTCTTTTCACAATAAATACACTGTTGACATATTTTGAATATTGTACATAGTTGTGTGGATGTGCATATTTAAAAATTGGCAACAGATTTTTGTTGATTTTTTTTTCATTTTTTGTAAAGAAACAATACGTTAGGTAGGGAAATTCAATTTTGAGTCAGTTATGTATGTACATATGTAGGGAGGTAGGTACAATTTTTGTTACTCGAAAGTTGGATATGTATATACATATGTATGTATAGGTACAAATTTGAAAACACAGGTACAAATTTGTACCTATGCACATGTAGGTATAGGTATAGCTTCATTTTTATCATAGGTTATTCGTATTTGGTATTCTATTGTAAGCATAGTTATAAAGTATTATAGGTACATACAAGGTATATAGAAAAAACTGTAGGTCCACTTTTTTTTTTTTTAATTTTAAGAAATGTTATCAACAGTATCTTGTATTAAATAAATTAAATTTGAAGGCAATAGTTTCAACTGTCCTCGAAATATTCGACTAAAAAGTCATTACTAACCAATTGTTAGTTGTTGTTTTTTAGTTTTGTTGAAAAAAGTGTCAATTGGATTTTTTTTAATTTTATCTGATGTTAGAAGCAATTAGTTTCATTTTTGAAAATCAATCAATTTTTACCAATTTTCGTCAATGTTATTTTTATTTTTTAAAAAAATTGATGATAATTTCCCTTCTTGTCTGTCGATTTGTCTTGCTTAAAACTTTAACAAAACATTCATAACAATATTTTTGTGTGAGATAAATAATTTGAAGGGTATATCTTTCTTTGTTATCCTAAAACTTGAGTCAACAACCATTTCTTATCAGTTTTTTGTTGTTTTTTGTTGTTTTTGTAGGTTGTTTTGTGTTTTGTTAAAAAGTTGTCTGTTGATTTTTTTTAAATATTAACTTAAAATTTCCTACAATATTTTGCTTTAGTTAAATGGTAGATGTATGTATGTATGTTTGTTTAAACATTTTACATTTTAAGCTAAATATGAGAGTAAAAAGAGTGTGTATTATATGTTACGATATACAAAAATTTCACAATTTTATTAATTAAATAAAGAATTATGAAAGTAAAGCAAACAAAATTATTTAAACAAACAAAATAATATTATTGAAGTCAATTTCACCAAATATAACCAAAAAATAGTACCAGTCTTCATAATTTTAAGCGTTCACTGTAGCGTATGTGGAATATTTATGTTTACCTAAATTAAAGAAAACCAACTTTAAAAATTGTCCTTACTTTACAAAAGTAAGTAAGTACACACAGACATCTCATCATAAATTAATTAAATAGTGCGATTCGCATTACTAATCTTGGGTGTGCAAATTGAAAAGTGCAATTACAAAGATTACCATGGAAATTCTATTATGTATTTTTTAGTTTTTCAATTGAACTCAAATACATTTCAAAGTTTCAAAACAATATTTTATTAGTTTTCACATGAATTTTCAATAATTTAGGCTTTTGAAATGATTACCAAAAGTTAGTTAGTGCCTAGTGCATTTGCAATGATGCAGTTTTTTTCACGTACATATGTATATATTCGTGTGAAATAAAATTGTAATGTTCACTTGATTTTCTGATATGAACTTCACACATAATTTGGTATTCATTTTTCAAGTGAACTGAAGTAATATTTTAAAAACAACGTGGATTGCAGTAAAGCTTCATTGTTCGCGTGAAGTAAAATTTCATGCTTTCATGGTTATTTGAAATGCAATTTCATGTGAATCCATTTAATACCTAATATCAAAACATTATTTTTAAATTAAAATTCACATGAAATTCAACTTCACATAATTTCCTTAAAATTCCTATTTATAAATATACCTACTTATTCCATACATCTTAAGGGAGTGCTTACTTTACCGACGGACAATAGCCTAGTGTTATTTGTCTTCTTTTTAAACATAGGTACCTAACAACATATATTGATAGCGTATTTTTTTTCTTTTTATTAATAATACTTACTTTCATTTTATCAAACACAGGAAATTACCTATGAAAAACAAAAAAACAAAAAACAAAAACATTGCACCTACTACCTTTTTGTTTTGAAAATAGGTATTTCAACGTATTTTTGTACTATTCATTGGCAATCGGCTAACCGGCAACAGTTCAAAATTTAAATTTGGATTGGTATTTGGCTTATTGGTATTTGTCTTTATTATTGCTTTATACATAAATAAATAAACAAAAAAATGTCTCTTTATTGTCCCCTCTAACCATAGCTACTTTTGTTTACATTCTTCTCTGTTTTGTATTGTCAAATTGTCTCTTAATTTCCCCAATTAAAATTCTGCACAAACTTTGCAGATTTAGTTCATTGACGTTAGCCCAGACGTCGCTTCGTTCGTTCCTCTTCATGATTGTACTATTCCACTTCATATACAAAGGTGAAAGGTAGCTGATAAATTCAGTTTTTCTGTAGACTGACGCATATTTCTTTTAAGAACGTCCACAAATTTCCACTTGTTTATGATTGTGTCAATAAATTCAAAGTTCCCAGTCCCATTTGCCGCCATTGACCCCCATAACACAACATTACCCCCCCACTTGCTTAACAGTGGCACGCAAATTCTTTGTCTTGAACTGAGTATTGGCTGAGCTTTCCAAACAATTTGCTTTCCGTCAGACAAGTCAGATAAGTTAATTTTGGTCTCGTCCGAGAACAAAACATCGTTCCAGAAACTTTGGGGTTTGTTGAGGTGCTTTTTAGCGAACTCAAGACGTTTTCGTTTATTAATTTTTGGAAATAAGAGGTTTTTTTCCGAGCAACTCTGCCGTTAAAATCATTATTCCGAAAAACACGATGAACAGTTTCAGTTGAAACTGGTCTTTCAATAAGTGTCGCCATTTTGGCCGCCAAGTTTGGTACACTCGATTTTGGGTTTACTTTGAATTTTCTTAAAATTACTTGTTCGTCTTGCTGAGAAAAGATTTGTTTTCATCCTCTTCCAGGTTTGTTTAGGATCGTACCTTCATACCGATATTTGTTAAGTATTTTTTTGGGCCGTTGAATGTGTTCGGCGGACGATTTCGCCTATTTCACGTAAAGATTTATTGTTTAAATGTAGTTTTAAAATAAATTGTCTTGTAGCAATGTCGGTTTCTTTTCTTTTCTCTGCCATATCCACAAAAAATAAGAAAATGAATCATAAAACGAAAATTATTTCTGCGACGAACATTTGATTCAAATTCAATTTGAAAAACAAGTAAATATAGCAGTACATTTTTTGAATACTTGATTTAAGAAGCCAAAAATAGAAAGTGTACGCTTAGTTTTGTGCGATGAAATGTTGAGATAATGATTTTTTTTTTTAAATATTACTTTTTGTTTATTGTTTGAGTAATGTTTTTTTTATGTATTCGTAAGAAAAAAAATAGTAAAAAATAGAAATTAAAAAGAATTTTCTAAAAATATTGCATCTTCATTAGGAAAAGTAACAAATAACTAATTCTCAATTAAATGTACGCTCAATTTTGGGAGCAACTGTATAAATAATTAATGACTTTCAAAAACTCGAGGGAAATCTTACCTACAAAATCGGCAAACACTTTGTATAGTTCTTTGTCAGAATGAATTTTATTTGTTTAAAGTGTAAGTCAAGTTTGTACATAAGTATCGAACCTAATACCAATCTTCCAAAAATCGACTGCAGGTATGACATGCCTTGTTTGTGCTTTGAACGTTTTTCTCGAAATACGATTTTCAATTTGTGTGTTTTTACGTGAAAATTAATCAGCCCTATAAAGGATTCGTAGTGGAAAATCTCATTTAATTTAGCATTACGAACTGATTTCGTGATTCGATTTTTCGTTATTCGTAAAAGTTTCTTTCTTCCAAAAATCGACCAAATTTCTAAACTGAAAAAGTAATTTAGGGCAAAAAATTAATTCTTAGCTTTTTTAAACATCTATTTAATAAGGATAAAGTCTCTTTATAGACTTTTTTCAATATTGAATTTTTAATGTCAAAAAACCTATCTGAAGTCTCGTAAAATCCTACACACAATGAGATTTTTAAATTCCAGAATAATTACTTATGACTTATAATATAGGGGTAAGCTAAGAGAAGTTGGATTGGTAAGGTAGACGGTAGGTGAATATTAAGCTTGGGATTCCCCCTTGAACCTGTCTGAACTTGAAATAAATTTAAGGGTGTTGTTGAGTTGTAAGAGTTAAGCTTGCCTTTCTATACTAGCTGGGCTTGGGCCAACTACGAATAATAGTCCAGGCCTACTAGGTATTTTTTTCTGTGTTGAAAATATTGCCGAGACCCAATTGTTTATTATTTCAATGTTTAAATTATTTTTGGATTAAGTAGAGAAGTATTTTTTGGCCATCTTTCCTGCCATATCATTCCAATGAATGTAAGAGTGTCCTGAGACCCAAAGTAGGATTGCTTTGTTTCGTTTCGTTGATTGAAAACAACCTATTTTGTCATTACTGATTTAGCAGTTATGAAAATGTAAACATTTAAGCACTATTCACATGAGCACGACCAACGACCAACGAATGGACGAATATTCGTCGATTTTGACATTTCTTTCACATGAGAGTTTTTAATTCGTCGCGAATGAAGTTTGACATTCACCACCGAAGCCAAAACAAGAATGATTTTTTTAGGTTAAGTACGCGCGATTTTTTTATTCGTTGCGAGTGTGGATAATATGGAACGCGAATAAAGTTTGACAACTCGTATCAACTACAATGTTTTTCGCGACGAATAAATTTGTTTTCTTAAATTTATTAATATATGATATTGAAAAGTAAAAGTATGCACCATAAATCAAATAGAAACTCTATAGCTATCATTTTGTTAAGAATTTGTGTTTAAATATGTCTTTAAACGTATATAAACTAACATTTTGTAATTCATTCGTGGTTCGTTGGTCGCGCTCATGTGAATGCTGCTTTAGGATGGTCATCTGTAAAGATCGATACATGATTTTTTGAAGCCAACTAACTTCATAGAGTCAAGAGATTTCTTATTTTCAATGTATTCAATTAGGCCACCTTCATAGCCATAAATGGAGCACATTATTAATCTAATTTACTTTCTTTGCATTCATACCTAATTCAATCACTCCGATTTGATTTTATGCTTTTAATATTTAAATTTTAACGTTCAAAACAAATTTCCCCCAAAAAAAAGTACCAGCTTCGTTCTTCTTTGGATTGGGTTCCTTTTTTCACTATGTGAATCATTTTTATGGTTTGAGTCCTGAGTTAGTTTACAATATGGTTCGAGTCCTTGAATTAGTTCACAGCTTTGTATGTATGGTTTTCATATACAAAGCTCTTATTGAAGCTTTTTACATAAAAGTACCCGTGTTTTATTTTGTATGGAAAAGTCATCCGAAGTGCAGTAGAAATTTATATGATTAGAATAAATAACAAACACAACATCCGTATTAGAACCACTGCCTCTAAAAGGAAATTATTTTCAATTTATTTCGACTAAATTTTACTAATTTACTTACTTGTTTATTTTACCAATCAGCTGACGTATCAACTTTTCTCTAAAATTGTTTGTAGGATATGTACATATGTACATATGTGTTTTTGATTTCTTATTAGCCCTACAAAATATTGTGGCGACTCTTCCTCTGCTATGGGCTCGGATTCGAAGACTTTCCGGGCCGGAGCATGATTTCCATGAGCTCTACGTGACCCAGCCATCTCAGTCGTTGAACTTTTATTCTCCTGGCTAAGCCTAGTCGCTGTACAGCCCATACAGCTCGTCGTTCCATCTTCTCCAGCACTCACCTTCTATACATACGGGACAGTAGATCACAAGAAGAGCTTTTCTCTCGAAACGTACCAAGGTTATTTCATCCGCTTTTGTCGCTCGAGAAAGGGCTTTACTGCTCAATTACTTTCTTTGCCCAACAAACACAGGGTAGCAAGAGTAATTCTTCGTTTGATCTCAGCGTTGGTGTTGTTTTCTGTATTCAAAACGGAGCCTAGGTAAACTAAGTCCCTAACTATTTCAAAGTTACGTCTGCCAATGGTGACGTTTTGACCGAGACGTTGGTGTTGTAAGTCCTTTCATGACGACAGTTTGTACTTTCATTTGCCCTCATTAACCGTTAAACCCATTTTTGCCGCCTCTTCCTCAATACTCACAAAAGCACCATTAGCTGCGTTCAATCTCAGACAGATAGGGTATCCGGATACCTTTTTGTAAGTGTTTAACGTGTAAAATAAAAGCTGATCAAAAACAGCTGAGATGTCAAAAAAGGAATCCAAAGGTATCCACGAATTTCTGGGGTATGTATGTAGGTATCTGACAGAACAGCTGATTCAACACATGGTTGAATTTCAAGAAACTTGAAAATTGATTTCAGCTTTTTGCATTTGTTGATAAACAAAAAGATACAAAATGTTAGTTGAAGTTGTATTTGAGGATGTTCTGTACATAATAGACGATGAAAGCTATTTGCCTCCGAATTTTAGAAGGTAATTGTCATCTATTTTTTTAAACTTCAAAATTGACTTATTTTGTTCTCGTTTTGTAGATGACCAATTTGCTAGGTCTTACCTCCAGTCTATTGAGCTAAGAAGAAATTTAACATAGATTACAGATTAAAGTTATCTCTTATTAAATTGTTACGCACCTATCAATAAGTGCGTTTTTTCATATTCCATATATAGTACAGTGAGAAATTGCCAAAAAAATGATCCGCAGTAGTCCGGTTTTTATATTTGAAAGTTGATACAACTGAATATTTGTCAGAATAATTTATCAAAAAATTCCAAAAAAAAAATAGCGAAATTCAGACCAGTGCACAGTGGTGAAATCGTGTAAGCTGAATTTTGATAGTTGACTATCAAAACCAAGAAAATACGTCTGTGTAAGGTGATAGTCGATTTAAAAGTTTTAACCAAACAATTTGACATAAAATAAAAACTTCAAGAAGTGGGTTTGTTCGTAGACTACTACATTAACATGTTGAAGCTCGCCTTAATTCTATATATACCTGAATCGAGTTGAAATGAGCTTGATTCGCCTCGATTCCGGGGATCGGAGTCGAGTCAAAATTTGTGAAGAAAAACCTGTGTGGAGGAGTTGGTCTTACAGATAATGCGTTATGGTCTGTTTATTTGCATGTTTGTGTACAAAAAATATAGTTTTGTTTTAATCAAATTAAAAAAAAAATTGCACATGAAGTAGGTAGCATATTCTTATATTGTGCTGAACTATTCAGTTTTGTATTGTTTAACACGAATCAAACTTCATAAGAAACATCGAAACACCATTTGCATTTCAGAAAGTGCTGTCAAATTAATCATTTTTAAATCTTCTTGTGCGGTGGAAACACCAAAAAGATTTATCTAATCTAAACTGAGATAAACCTTTGGTGGAAACATAGCAAAACTTAATTATCTTTTCTATTGTTTTCTCTTGCTAAATAAGCCCAGTTAGTCCATTTTCACTAACAAAACTAAATAATATCAACAGTAATAGATTGATTTTTTTCCCCAATGGAAAACACACATGATTCCAAATGCAAAACTACTCAACGAACACAGCCATCGAGATACCAACATTTGAGAACGAAATCACATAAGATCCATTCGAGACTCGTATAAATGTCAAAAACCCATCCATAGTAAGATTGTACTCTAACTTTTGTCGGTGTTATTCATACTATGGATATTGTTTTTGTTATTCGTGTAAAATCCTACTATACTATGGATAGATTTTCCAACAAAACACGGGTAATTCATCATCGTCCGATGAATCAGTTGAATTATCCATTATAAATGTTTTATCTTACAACAATTTTGACTTCGACGCTTAAATGTTTCTCTGCTTTTTGTGAACAGCTGAGTTGTTTTTATTTTTTGACAGCTATCTCAGCTCGTTCAACAAGGTATCTAAAAATCCACCTATCCAAGATACCGCAAGATAACGCAGCCATTGACTTCACCCTGACGTCTTCTGTTTATGTCAATGTCATAAGCATATGCCAAGATAGTACCTCTAGTGACTTAGGAGCTTAACTCGATGTTAAAGAAATTACATGATAGCACATCACCTTGTCTAAAGCCTTTTTTGAAATCGAAAGTTTTTTTCAACCTTTATGGAGCAGTGCGAATTCTTAAAGGTCATCCTGCACAAACGAACGAATTTGGCAGGGATGCCAATACTAGACATGGCTCTATAAAGTTCGTCCCAATAGAATAGATGTTGTCATATGCGGCCTTGAAATCGATAAAGAGACGGTGGATGTCGATTTTATGTTCTTGGGGTTTTTCCAGGATCTGCCGTAATGTAAATATTTGATCGACTATGGACTTTTCCTGTCTAAAAAAAACACTGATAAGGACCTACCAGGTTGTTTACACGATGGGTTTTAGACGTTCACACACTACGGCAGAAAAGATATTGTAAACGATGTTAAGGAGACTGATTCTTCTGTAGTCGGTGCAGTTTAGAGAGTCTAATTCTTCAGTATCGGGCAAACAATACTGAGGTTCTATTGTTATTTTTATTGTACTATTCGTACTAGAATGTCAGCTTGTTAGACTTGACCATTCTTTATTCTGTCAATTTTTATTGAATGTTTGAACAACAACAACGAGGTTCTATTCATAGGACATGCTTTCTTCCGACCATATTTCACAGATAAGTTTGTGCGTTCTTCTAACCAAATTATCTCCAGCTGCTATGATATGCTCGGCATTCAAGCCATCTAATTCAGTGGCTTTGTTAGACTGTTGCACCACTACTAATTAGAATACAGCCTAACTTGGACTTGTCTAGTCCTCATACAAAATTCAAATAATACATACTTCTTACTCTGGTTTTTAAAGCTGATCTTTGAGTTCCCTTTGCTTCCTTGTACTATTATTAGTTGTACAAAAGTTTTGCTAAATTTCTTCATAATATGTTAAGCTGTTGGGATGGCGTTCCCTGTTCGTAGAACCAAACTAGGACCCACATATTACGAGACGGTGCTGTAATCGAGGAGGTACTAACTTGTGCTCGGAAATACTTTTCTTTAATGTATGTACATAAAATTGGTATTCAAACTGGGTAAAAGTAGAAGACGAATTTGTATTGAAATTTCAACTCCCTATGAAATATCCTGTCAAAAGTAAAGCAAAAAGCAATAACCTGGTTTAGGTATATCATTTCTTTCGGCCTCTAAATATTTTTATTGTCTCATGTTCAGGATGATAGAGGAGAAGTGTAACTTTTAATTACAATTGTTTGCTATTCTGCAAAAAGTTAGTATAAACAAACAATTTTACACATTGTCAACGATAGCGCCATCTATTACACGTGGAAGGAACCATTTTACTTAGACCATAATCTACGAATCCCCTTTTTTCAGTTCTTATTTTATTCAGATTTAATTTACAAAATGGAAAAAATGAAAACAAATTAAATATAAATTATTATCGATATTTTCTTAACACATCCTCTTAAAACTTGCACATTTGTTTTAAGTTAAAAATAGTTCTGGTCTAAATGTTGCTAAATTTTATACAATTTAGTTTTAAATTATTCTGAAAATTGTTCAATTTTATCAACTTTAAAATATAAAAACCGGACTACTTATGTACATACATTTCTCACTGTATATTGTATATTGAATCCCAAAAACAAGGATATTGTATAATAATTGGTGAAACTTCGAAAATATTTTGTTTTATATTTTGAGCGCGCACTAAAGGGGCTATGAATAACCTTATAATGATTAAACACAGTGCGAGCAATTAGGAAGGAAGGACAGGATCAGAAAGGAGATGCCTATGCACATAAGTTTTTAATGTCTGCAAATAGTAATAAGTGGGAAATATCGAGCCAGCTTTATGAATTATATCCAAATCAGATGGGTTAAAAAAATTTCGTGCATTACCGAAAAAAACCTTAACATTTTGCAGCATTTTTGGCGATGTCGAATATGTGATCCCTTCACAACAAGTGGTTTTTTATGCACATACCTAGAACTGAAAGCTGTTTAGTCTCCTCAATGCAAGTATCACCCACGTATACTGCCATTAGGGGAGGGTAACGGTTTTGAGACAGTAGACAGCATTGAGTTTTCGAAGCATTCAATTCTACACGGTTTTTGATTCCCCATTGGACAATACGTTGCCGTTGGTAGTCCACATCCAAAGAACAAGGGTGAGAATTTAAAAACGAATATGAAAAGCTGAGGAAAAAGGATCATTTATGAAAATAAGGAAGAGTGCCGGAGAGAAAACTGAGCCCTGAGGCACACCAGCGTTTATTTTGTGGGTATCATATTTGGACTCGTCCAATTCTACTTGAATTGAACTATCTGAAAGATAATTACTAACCCAACGAAGAAGACATTCATCATAGGAATAGGTATTTAGATGTTCTCCCAGTGTATCAACTGTTAAGATTTTTAAAGTTACAACCGTATTCAAAAACAATACGAAAAAAGAGGCTGGGATGCGACCCACATTGATAACTTCCCATCCCGTCTATCGATTTGTCTTGCTTAAAAGTTTGTCTAAATGTATCAATTCTTACCAAATTTGCGTTCTATTTTTTGTAGATTTTATTTTTTTTTATGAAAAAACGGACTGTTGGATTTTTATAAAAAAATTATTGAATATAAAAAACAATATTTTCTGTGAAATAAAATAAGTTTGAAGCCAATATTTTTAATTTTTGAAAAGCTATTTGAGCCGAAAATCAATTTTTACCAACTTTTATTAATTTTTTTGTTTAGGTTATTATTTTTTGTAAAAAAAACTGTCAATTCGATTTTTCTCAAAATTTTTCCTAATGTTGAAAACAATATTTCTTATAAGTTAAAATTAGTTAGAAGCCATAATCTCAAATTTTTGAAAAGATATTTAAGTCGAAAATCAATTTTTACCAACTTTTGTTAAATTTTTTTTTCGGTTTTTAATTTTTTGTAAAAAAACTGTCAATTCTATGTTTTTTTAAAATTTTACTGAATGTTGAAAACAATATTTTTTGAAAGATAAAAGTAGTTTAAAGCCAATATCTCAAAGTCTTGAAAAGATATTTGAGTCAAAACTCAATTTTTACCAACTTTTTTTTTATTTTTTTTTTAGGTTATTATTTTTTGTAAAAAAACTGTCAATTCGATTTTTCTCAAATTTTTATCAGATGTCAAAAACATTATTCTTCGTTGCACAAAATTGTTTTGGAGATGAAATCATATTTTAGTCGTAAAATTTTCGAAGTGACAAATTTTTTTTTCAGTTTTTTTGATTTATAAAAAAAACCGTTAATTGAATTTTTTTCCAAAAATATAATTGTTTTGTATCACGTTACAATATATAACATAAAATTTAATTCAAGTCTCTAGCGTCATTGGTTCATGAGATATTTTCACCTTTTTTTTAAACTGCTATGGTAAAAAAACCACCCACGCAATTTTCTTGAGAGCCCTTTCTGCATCTTTCTGCCTTATTATCTGTATAACAAAATTTATTTGAAGTCGATACCTCTTCTGGTTCTTGAACTATGGACAACGAAAAAAACGTCGCGAACGTACGGACGTACGGACATACGGACGTACGGACGTACGGACGTACGTACACACGCACGCACAGACATCTTTCTAAAAATCTTTTATTTCGACTCTAGGGACCTTGAAACGTCGAGAAATGTCAAAATTTTCAATTTGACAAATCGGACCCATTACAATAACTTCCTATGGGAAGTTAAAAACTGAATATTTTAGTTGCTAACTACTTCGTATTTTATGGAATGATATGCTACTATTTTATGGAATGCAGTCAACTCTATGAAACTTCTATTAAAGTTAAGTCTTAAGCGTTAGGAATTAAAATTGCTTGTGTGTTGTTGCTCCTATCCCTTTATTCAATGTTATGCTTCCGTTTCCTGTTTCCCTATTGCTTGTTTGTGTGTTTAGTTCTATCCATACCGTTCGTTCGTCTATAGCTGACTGACTTTGGTATACGAGTATGCCTGCAAACTACATATATACCTACTATGCGGATACTTTTGATGATAATGAACAATCAATTTTCAAGCAAACTCCGAATGGATAATGTTGGAAAATTTACTATAAGATATTGGTAAACGGAGGAAGAATATACGGGGAGGGAAGTCTGGAGTAGTATCTTTGCAAACATCCTTTTGCCGGTATAATCACGTTGCATTGTTATAGATCAACAGAATCCTTAAAGTTCTCATAGTCGACGTTGTCTTCGTCGTCCTTGGAATGCAGTTTTTGTTTGGTTAGTTGGACGAGACGACAATGACGATGAAGATGCTAATTAAAAACTGTTTTATTACTATTTTGATGTAATCATTAATTCATAAGAAGAGTTGTTGGGAAGCATAATAAGTAATAAGTAGAGAGGTATGCAAGGACAAGTGATATTTCCATATTAATCTATATAAAAAAGATATTTATTAATTTACACCGACTATTCGACGGGGTAGTATTTGGAGTAAAAAATGAACTCAGCTTTGTAGATGTTAACATTAAGGCTTCCATGAAGGTTTCGAAGTTCAGGTTAAAGTGATAATGATAACTTCGGTACGTCATTGAATTGTGAATTCCATATAAGACGCAGTCTTACATAGATATGGCAGTAAGAACAACGTAACTCAAGAGTATCAATCTCCTTTGGCTCAACGTTATATGGAGTCCTGTAAACCATGCAGATATGCTTAACAGCGTAACACAAGCAAGTTACGGAACGTTGGATACAGGATTTTTCTCTGGTAAAACACTCAACTTCACTATCCGCATATACGAGTATTTCTTCCTGAACCTGCAAACTGAACAAACCTTCAGTGAGATATGTACAAGTACATAGATGAATGCATCAATATGAAAACACGGAACCAAGGTGGAAAAGATGCAGTGAGCGTGGTGAATGAGGGAATAAAGATTTTTATCGTTGACAGTTTAACGTTTGGTCTCTGAGTTTAACAACTTTCCTAAGAGCTATAGGTAAGGTACAGCTAAGCTACCTTGCCATATAAGCAAAGCACTCTCGTCTTATTTTCAAGATCTAATTATATTCCTTTCTATAGATGAGTGAGTTTTATGATATTGTGCTAAATAAGGAGGAGTATATGTTGAGTAGGATTCTTATTTTACACATAGAATTTTTAAACTTGAATTATTTTCAGGAGCTAATATTTTGGATGAGACTGTTAAATATGAGTAAAGTACCACTACTTATTTTAAACCTTCCATATACGTATGTACAGTACAAATGTACATATATATATACATATATGTAGTTTCCCTGAAATTTATTGTGTTTTTGAAAAATATAGTATCGTAAGGAAAATATAATTTTGATGTGCTTTGTATAGAACTATATTAATAAAATCATCCTTTTAGATGCTTAAAGAGCTTTGGTTATATTGGACATCAAACGCTTGAAATGTATTTAAACTAAATATGTTTTAAACATGTTATAGATAAAGTTTTTATATTTTCCTGTTTATTTTGTTTTAGTTTATAATAATACAGCGCACGTTTTTAACGTTTTTAATCATAGAAAAAATAAAAGGTGTAATAAAATTGATGCAAAATTTGATTTTGTCTTCTTGCAATAAGGTGTTTTGAGAAAATAATTTGACAGCTGACAGGGTTATTAAAATCTTGGAACATTTTTCGAGAAAACAACTATGTGTTATTAATGGGTACGTTCAGACGACAAAATGGAATAATTAGTTTTTGATGAGCCAGCTTTAAATTTAAATTGTTTTGATTTAAGATTAATATTTTAAAAATAACAGAGTTAATATTGGCTAAGGTGTTAACTAAGCTAACAAGCTAAAAATTCGTCTGAGAGCTCTATTCAGAATTCTTTTTTATAATAAGCGCACACTGAAGGGGATAATACCACCCATATTATGCAAAGACACAGTGTGAGCACTAGGAAAGGAAGAGAGGAAGGAGGTGTTAGTGCACATTGGTTTTGAATTCCTCAAATTCCTGAATATTGCAATGGCTGGGAAAGACAGAGTGTGGTAAGGCATTCCACATTCGCGTAGTACGGCTAAAGAACGATTCTCTGTACTTGACAGTACGACCGAAATAGGGCTCGAGGGTATATTGGTGAGCATTCCTAGAAGCGCGAGTAATACGGTTGAACTGTTTAAGGGGATTAATTCAGCTCGCTATTTCTCTAGAGAATAAACCGTTAAAATAACGGTAAAAGAGGGTGAGACAAGAAACATTTCGAAGATGTTCGAGCGACGTAAATGATCCTATGATGGTATTATCACCAATCAATCTAAATGCTCTACGTTCAATGCTGTCCAAAGGGCAGCCCAGATATGGGAGTTATAGCTAAGCTTTGGACGTATATAAGTTTTGCAGATAACAGCCAGATCAGAGGGGAAGAAAAACTTCTTGCATAGCCTTAGAAAACCCAAACATCTTGCGGCATTTTTAGGGCCATCGCGTATGTGATCGTTAGACAAAAGGTAGTTGGTGGTACACATGCCAAGAATATCGAGATGTTCAGTCTCCTCGATGCATAGTGCCATCCATGGATAATGGCAAGGGGGGTATATCTCACTTTAGCGATAAAAGACAGCATTTGCTTTTCGAAGCATTAAATTCCACGCGGTTTTTTAATCCCCATTGTACAATGCTGTTTAGGTCGGAATTTAATGAGCTTATCATATTTTTCCGTTGCAGTTCCTCATCCCAAGAAGAGGGGTGGCGCCCTGTGGGGGCTATTTTGTTTTGGCGACATCTGTTAAATCTTTTGTTTATTATTTAGATGTTTATGCCAAATCATTATGGCAAGTTACACGATTGAACAGCACGTTCAAATGCTAAAACTTTATTATCAAAATGAGTGTTCGTTAACGCAAACGTTGCGCGCATTGTGCCCATTTTACGGTAGACGTGTTGGCCCTTCACAGTCGACTCTTCAACGTTTGGTGGCCAAATTTGAAACGACCGCTTCAGTAAACAATCAGCCAACACCCGTACGTTCAAGGAATGCAAGATTGGCCGAGAACATCGTAGCGGTCCGTGAAAGTGTACAGCAGAACCCGAGGCAGTCTATTTCTCGCCGTGTACAAGAACTCGGACTTTAGCAGACTTCAACTTGGCGAATTTTGCGTCGGGACTTGGGCCTACACCCGTACAAGATCCAACTGACCCAGGAGCCCAAAGTTCATGACCATAGACAACACTGTTTGTTCGCTGACTGGTCTTCGAATCGATTGGAAGAGGACCCCAATTTTTCCCGAAGAATCATCTTTAGTGACGAGGCGCGTTTTTGGATGTATGGCTGTGTTAAGAAGCAAAATTGCCGTATATGGGGCGACACCAACCCAAGCGAGATTCACAGGAGATAATGCATCCTCAAAAAGTTACCGTTTGGTGTGGAATTTGGGGCGGAGCGGCCGTCCTGCTGGAACCACATGTCGTCCAGGTAAATATAACGCCGCCGGGCGCGGCGCTACGTGCTACAAAGCAAACGCCACGATTGACATTTTCCATGAACGATTAGAGGGTAAGGTTATCTCTCAGAGGGGTGATGTGAATTGGCCACCAAGGTTATGCGATTTGACCCCGCTTGACTTTTTCCTGTGGGGTTTCTTGAAGTCGCAGGCCTATGCAAATAAACCACAATCGACCGATGTCCTAAAGGTAAACAAAACACAGGCCATCGTTCAAATTCAGCTGGATCTATGTGGGAGAGTCATTGAAAATTGGACCACTCGGATCCGTGCCACCGTAAGAAACCGAGGCGGGCATTTGAATTATGTCATATTTAACAATTAATGATATATGTACATGCGCCTTTCAAATAAAAAAATAATTTTGTTAATACCTCACACAGCTTGTTTTATTCCATTTCAACATCTACCCGCCCTTATTGAAAAACCCTTTATATACATTTTAAAAAAAGGATGGAATGCAACTCACATTGATAACTTCCCATTCGTACCCGTCTGTCGATTTTTCTAAATTCTTACCAAAATATTAATAACAATATTTTGTGTGAGATAAAAAAAGTTTGAAATCAATATCTTTATTTGCTTTCAAGATACTTGAGTCGAAAATCATTTATTATCATTTCTTTCAGTTTCTTTTTTTTAAGTTGTCAATTGAATTTTTTAAAAAAAAAAGTTACTCAAAGTTAACAACAATATTTTGCATATGACAAAATAAATTTGATTCCAAAACTTGTTTTTGTTTTTTCGAGATATTTTTGTCGAAAAGCAATTTTTAGTTGATTGAATTTTTTTACAAAAAATATGTTATGTAAACAACAATATTTTATAAGGATTGAAATAATTTTTAAGTCAATGCTTACATTTATTTTTTAGATTTAAGTCGATTTAAGTCGAAAATAAGTTTCTACCAATTTTGTGTAGATTTTTATTTTTTTATAAAAAAAAACCTTCAGTTAGATTTTTCTAAAAATTTTACCAAATCTCCAAAGCAATATTTTGTATAAGTTACGTTTTTAGTAGTATTTTGTTTTTAGAAAAATGTTCACTTCGATTTAAAAAAAATGCAATAATCACTTTACTACTTTGCTCTTTTACTTTGCAAATTACGTTTAACCAAACTGAAATAAGCAAAGTACAAAGTTTTCTCTGAAAAGTGAAAAGTTTTGCTATTTTGAAAAGTATTTGTTCTTTTTGTTTCACCAAACAATAAACTTTGCAAATTATACTTAGAATTTTAAAAAGATTTTCAATAACATGCTAAGAGAAATTTTTATTTTGAAATAAAAGTTTGTTTTGAAAATACGTCGAAATCCAATAAAAAATATATGAACCGTTTTGAAAATGAAGAAGTAAATAAAAGTTAACAAGACAATGGACATAGGCTATTTTTTTTTTAAATTTTGACGAATTTTTCAAAGAACATGAATTTTGAATTTAAGGGTTACCACATTGATTCATCTCAATTTCAAAAATGTTTGATTTTGTGAAGATTTTTTAATCTTTCGACCGCGTATCCACCCTTCAATGGAACTTGAAAGTTTATAGGAAAAAAACGTTTCTTTCGAAAAGGTGTGCTAAATAAAACGAAGAAGTTAAAAGTAGTGACCAAAGAGTAGTGAAACTAAGAATTAATTTCGATTTCGGAAATGATTTTTCAACAAATTTATGAAACAAAAATTACCATCGAATTTGTGTTGTTATTATTAAATTAAATTATAAATAAACTACAATTCAATAGCCAAAATGAAGATGTGCTTAAGTCCCTTGCAAACAACTTTTGTGTTTACTACATTGAGCTGGAAATGGAACCCAATATCACGGTCTATGCACGGAATTGATGTTAATAAAACACAGTCTATGGTTTACTTTACAACATTTCAAAATACGAATTGATTGCAAAGTTGTATTTTAAATTGGTGAAACACTTTTACTTTTCAAATAAAATCTGAGAAAGTCTTTTCATTTTGCAAACTTTGTGAAACACTGCTGTGAAATAGGTCTTAGATATCAAAAATATTATTCTTTGGTGTATATAATTATTTTTAAAGTAATTTTATTTTATTGTTCGCAAAATATTCGAAGTGGCACATTTTTTCACCAATTTTTCGAATTTTTACCAACTTGGAAGTCGCCAAACAAATGTTTCCCTTTTTTTTAAATTGCTAGAGACCTTGAAAAGTCAATTCGACAAAGCCAATAATAAAGATGGGAAGTTAAACAATCAAGAGAAACCTTACCTTTGACATCACGTACATTTTATCTTATTTACTTTACAGCCTTTCTAAAAAATTATAAAACATCGATTTTCAAGCTTCTTACTCCATATCTTTCGATACAATTGTAAGCATTTTTCCTTTTTGTTTATTGACGAAGCAATTCAGCCAGAAAAGAGCTTCATCGCTGAAGATGAAATCCGAATCATTTTCAAGTTGTTGCTCAGCCCAATTCACGAACATACGACGCTTCTGATGGTCAAGCGGCTTCAGTTTTTGTGTCAATTTATTCTTGTTAGGATGTAGGCCAAGATCTTTTCACGAAATTCGCCACAACGACGTCACAGATAAGCCCAACGCTTGAGAACGACGTGGTGTGAGAGACACATTTGGGCTTTCTACAACTGAAACCTCATCGGCAGCAGTATTCTCGATACTACGAGCACTTTTTTGTCTCACTGGCACGGGAACATTTTGTGATGTGCCTGTAGATTCAAATGTGTCCACTAGATGCTCAATTGTTGATCTGCTAGGACGATTATGACCACCATAAATTGGACGTAGCGCTCTTAACGTTGAGGCTACTGACTCCGAATTTCGGTATTAAATTTTAATAATTTCGCCTCGTTGTTGATGGCAAACCTTACTGAAGAGAAATGTCAAAAGAGCGGAAAGAAATATGGCGTCGTTTGCTGTTCCTGTCGCTCTACTTTTGTAGCATCCCTGTTGAAAAACCCTTTATGTACAAAGATATTCTTTTTCCATTTTAACGGACTTATACATTTTAACTTAAAAAAGGATATTGAATTCTATAAATGTTTTGAAACAAATTAAATGAATAAAAGTAGAAACTCGACTTACCTTTTTTCTTAAAGAGTAATTTACAGTTGATCCGTTTACAAAAACGCATTCCTTGATTTTATAAACACATTGTTTTATTTTAATAATTTAAGAAATTTAAATATAAACAATAACACTTTCCAGAAGCTATAAACACTTAACTATAACAATTTTTGTTTGTAGTTTATTTGTCTTGTTTTAAACAATTGACTTTGCAGCCTCATTTCAATAGGACGGAAAGATTTATCTCAAAGATCCTGGTGATGCTTGCTAATCTAATGACAGGACCGATTCTATACTATTTCGATTTCTTGGCTCCAATCTTGGTCCACCTATATAACTTATTGGATTTGAAAATTGTCGATGTGATTCATCGATGAAGACTGGAGCTGCACTTGATTTTGGATTTGGCTTTGTAACAAAAGGAGCTATTGGTATAGTAGATATTTCAACAGGATCAGTTTGATGTTGACTTTGTGGGCTCGTAGAACCATCTAGAGTTGAGAGATCTTCTGTGGAGGCTGAAAACAATGGTGCTGTTCCATCAGATTGACATTTCACATTGGTGGCTTTGTCCAGGAGTGGTGTTTCATCCTGTAGTAGCACAGTTTTAGCGGTTATCAGGAGGGTATGTTTTTAGTTTGTCAAAGAAATAGTTTGGATTTTTATGATTGCTAATTAAAAACAATAATTATCGAAGGACAAAACATTAGCATTAATATGATGGACCCAATAAATTTTAAAGAAAAAAAAAATAAAATTACTAATACAACACAAAAAACAAACAACTATAGCACACAAAATTAATATAAAATAATATTTGGGTTACATTGAGGCCACTCGAGAGGGAAAAATTGTTGAAAGTGACACCAATTGGTGTAAAGAAACGCCAACAACTTACAAAGTCTATGATTCTCTCGTATTGAACTGCTAGCGAGTTAATCGCTCAAGTAGCCTCAAGGTTAGAAAATGAATAAGGTAGGTAATTATACAAACCATACATATTTGTCGGATTTGAACAGTAACATAATTAAGCAGGACATATAAATAGGTTCAGTCAATAAAACAACAAAGCAATTATATACATTTTATTTTAGAAGTACACATAAACATTGATTACAATAATAACTTTCTCGAAAGTGATGACCAGGAGCTAAGTTTAAGTTTCTCTGAAACTATTAATTCACACATGCAAACGATACGGAGTTTTGAAATTGAATCGGTTAATGAGAACGATGTGATTAACTGTATTAGTTTTATCAAATCAAATGCTGTAGGTGAAGATGGTATACCATTTCGATTCATCAAACTAATTCTACCTTATATAACATCCAGCTTGACTCACATTATTAACCATTGTATTACAACGTCAACCTTTCCGAAGTCATGGAAAATAGCAAGAGTTGTGCCTGTTGCAAAAAAATCCAACCCAATGTCAGCTAATGATTTCAGACCTATAAGTATTTTACCATGTTTGTCGAAAGTCTTTGAAAGATTAATAGCCAAACAGATCCTTCAACACTTGTCTCATTACAACCTCCTCTATGCTGGACAGTCCAGTTTTAGATCTAACCACAGTTGTTCCACAGCCATGGTAAAAATATTGGACGATATAAGACAAGATTACGATAAGGGACATGTTACGCTTCTTTGTCTTCTTGATTTCTCAAAGGCTTTCGACAAAGTGAACCACAAGGTTCTGTGTTTGAAATTGAAATATCTTTTTGGTTTCGGGAAATCTGCAGTGGCTCTACTTGAAAGTTATCTCTCTGACAGACTTCAGAGAGTTGTAACTAACGATGCTTGCTCAAATCTTTTATGTGTGAAACTGGGTGTTCCTTAAGGATCAATTCTAGGTCCAATTATCTTCTGTATGTTCATTAATGATTTACCATCTGTCTGCAAACATACTGCAGTTCACCTCTATGCTGACGACGTTTAATTGTATCTAGCTCGGCCAATTGACAACACAATTGATCTTGTAAGTAAATTAAATGGAGATCTACGTGAAATTTACTCTTGGTCTATAAAAAATGGTTTGCTACTAAATCCCAGAAAATCTCAAGTTATTCCAATTACTAAAAAGAAACTGGATCTTAATACTCTACCTGATGTTTTATTATCTGTAGACAAGCTAAACATTGTTCAAACTGTGACAAGTCTGGGATTTGTTCTGAATTCAAATCTATCAGGATACGACCATACAAACTCTGTTATAGGTAAAATATATGGATGTCTTCGGAAATTGTGGATGGCTGCAAGTTTTACTCCACAAGATACCAGACAAAGGCTTGTTAAAAGTCTTATCCTACCGCTTATTACTTACTCTGAAGTCGTATACCCTAATTTAGATTCTTTATCCCAACGAAAACTTCAAGTTGCATTTAATGACTCGGTAAGATACATCCATGGGCTTCGTAGATATGACCATATTTCTCACTATGTGAAAAACTTTTTGGGAAGTACTTTAGACAACTATATTGATGCCAGAAATTGTATCTTCTTACATAATCTTATAAGTAGTAAGACTCCATCGTATTTATATGAAAAACTTAATTTTGCTCGTTCCCTTAGAACTTTTAGTCCAATTCCCTCACGCTATAACTACCTCAATTCATCCCGTTTATTTTTTATTCACGCCGTTAAATTATGGAATTCTTTACCAATAAGTATAAGATCTATCGCTACTGCCACTCGCTTCAAAAGTGCCATCTTTCTTCACTTCACTTCAACTTAATCTCAAAGCTACTCTTTCTTTTCTTTTTTCTCATTTGTAAACTCTTCTTCTTTTTTTCAAACTCTTTTTCTACTGCTTTATTTTCTTTTTCTTCATTTTTAAAATCTCACACTTCTTTGCTTCTATCTCTAAAATAAAAACTCAGAATTTTGTAAATTTAAATTTATTTCTAAGTTAGTGAATTTAAATTGAATACATAAATAACTAAATTAGTTCCTATTTATCTTATCTCTATGTACTACAAAAGATATTAATCTTAATGTACAAATGTTAATAATATGTATACAATAAATTGAATTGAATTGAATTGAATTATATAAGTTTATCTTATACTTTACTGGCTATATGAAATTTGTCAAGAATACAATAGGAACAAATTTTATCTTTCTTTAGAGAACAAATGTTAACTAAAGTGTAACTGGCTTTTGAAAATTTTGCTTTAGGTCCAATTTTCTATTTGTGGGGTTCTTAATCTTTGGTAAGAGTTAAAAATTTAAACAAACTTCACATCATTTCCAATTTTCCAATTTTCAGCAGTTGGTTATTTAACACTTTGGAAAATTGAAATACGGCCACATTTTTTTGAGAAGAAAGACCAACTTATTTTTTCGGTTAGGTATGTAACCCCTGCTTGGGCACACTATAGGATTTTGGGTAGGTGCGAGGTTGAGTGTATGCAAAGTTTCTTTTTTTTTTTATAATAAGCACGCACTCAAGGGGATATTAAAAAATAAATTAGGTGGCGCAACAGTCCGTAGAGAACCAGTGCCTAGTGACAACTCTTAACCATTTCTGTGTGCGAGTAATTGCAGGGATGGAGGGGACCTACAGTTTTTATGCCAAATCCGAACGGCCAATTTGAGAAAGCACTTTTTCATGACAAGAATTACTCTTGGAGAATTTGTCAGTTCCTCACAAGAGGCAGTACCCGTGAAAAAAACTTTAGATTGCATAGGCAGGGATCGAACCCAAGACCTCTTGCATGACAGTCCAACGCACTTACCATCATGCCACGGGTACATATTACTTCCCTTATTATGCAGACACATTGTGAGCTTTAGGAAAATGAGAGAGGGTTTGAAAGGAGATGTCGGTGCACATTGGTTTTGAATTCCTAAATATTGCAATGGCTAGGAAAAACAGAGTGTGGTATTCGCGTAGTACGGCTAAAGAACGAATCTCTGTATTTGACAGTACGGCCGAAGTAGGGCTCGAGGGTATACTGATGAGCATTCCTAGAAGCGCGAGTATTACGGTTGAACTGTTCAGGGGAGGAATGCAGCTGGCTATTTCACTAGAGCATAAACCGTTAAAATGACGGTAAAAAAGGGTCAGACAAGAAACCTTACGACGATGTTCAAGCCAAGTAAATGAACTTATGATGATATTATCATCTATCAATTTAAATTCTCTACGTTCAATACTATCCAAGAGGCTTAAGTAAGTTCCAGGAGCACCAGCCCAGAGATGGGAGTTATACTCAAGCTTTGGACTTATATAAGTCTTGTAGATAACAGCCCGATTAGAAGGAGTGAAACATTTCTTGAATCGCCTAAGGAAACCCAAACACCTTGCGGCATTTTTGGCGACATCGCGTATGTGATCATTCCACAAGAGGTGGTTGGTGACACTCATACCGAGAATATCGAGTGTTCAGTCTCATTGATGCAAGTGCCATCCATGGATAATGGCAATGGGGGTATATCTTGCTTTAACGATACAAGACAGCATTGGCTTTTCGAAGCATTAAATTCCATGCGGTTTTTTAATCCCCATTGTACAATGCTGTTTAGGTCGGAATTTAATGAGCTTATCATATTTTGTCGTTGCAGTTCCACCTCCGTAGAAGAGGGATGTGATTCTGAAAACGAATATGAAAAGCT
The DNA here is from genome assembly GCA_920104205.1 of Eupeodes latifasciatus. Taxonomy (NCBI): domain Eukaryota; kingdom Metazoa; phylum Arthropoda; class Insecta; order Diptera; family Syrphidae; genus Eupeodes; species Eupeodes latifasciatus. Next base: position 127,621,291 of record OV049926.1, on the reverse strand, counting down.
AAGAGTACTAGCGTCAGCGAAACAATGTATTGGATTAGAAGTTGTAGACAGGAGATCATTAATAAAAATGAGAAAAAGGGTTGGTGATATAACAGAGCCCTGGGGCACACCAGCTTTTATTTCGTGGTTTTCAGACTTGAATCCATCCAATACTACTTGTATAGAACGATTCGAAAGGTAATTACTAATCCAATAAAGCAGAGATTCATGAAAACCGAAAGCACACATTTTCGATAAGAGAGCCTGATGTCAAACCTTATAAAATGCTTTTGAAATATCTAGTGCAATAATCTTACTTTCATGACAGTGGTTTTACCAGCGTTGAGGAACACCTCTTCAGAAAAATAGCGGGCATACCATCCGGACCAGCGGATTTATGTGTGTTTACGACTCTCTTAGGACTCTTGCCACAGTACGAGTTCGAAAAAAGACTGGTCCCATAGAATCACTTATTCGCCCAAATACAGGCGGAGTCATAACACTCAATGGCAGCTTAGATTTGGCGGCGAACTGCCTAGCAAAGAGATTAGCTTTCTCTTAAGAACTAACGAAAGGAGTGCCATTGATAACGAGCGTAGGAACCGAGGGAGAGGAAGAATTCCTCATGTTTTGTACAAATGACCAAAAATTTGTACTGCCTTTGGGACATTGCAGTATTTTTTGCTGTAATTTTTGGTCATGTAAAAATTTGGTCCTTCGAATATGTGCGTTGCAGGCCTTCCTGGCTTGTTTGAACTTTTTCCGTCTTTCCTCAGAAGGGTTCTTTGACCCTAATAACCTCTTTACAGCTCGCATCAAACCATGCGTTTTCCTTAGGTCTGATGCTTTTAACCCTGTTCGGGATAAAAGTTCTCATTCCTAGGAGAATCAAACTTGTTCTCATATCAGCGCTGGCGTCAACGTCACTATCGAGGAAGCATAGTGACCAGTTAAAGATCCTGAAGTAATTATTGGGACCGTCCCAGTTGGCTTTCTCGTATTGCCTTTGTATTGTATTGTATTCTCTTAGGAGCTCTTTCTTTAACTGGACAGTTTTGACACGAGAAATTTGCTGATATAACACATTGCATTATATACATATGTATGTAACACTTTGCATTTCTTTCAAACCATACTGTTGAAAGTGTATTAAGCACAACTGTTGGAAATCGACTTAATTTCACGTCACCATAAAAAACATAATAATTTATCTGGTTTAAACAAATCTATCCAAATACATTTCCAAAAAAGAAACTCTAAAAAAAATATTAACTAAAAGTTGGTAAAATTGATTTTTGACTAGAATTGCTCGTTAAATTTAAAGTATTTGGGTTCAAAATAATTGTATTTTGATAAAAAATACTGCTTTTAACATTTTGTAAAATTTTAAGAAAAATCCATTTCTTTATTTTATTTTTATTTTTTATCTATACTAATACTTATATACTTATTAATATTATAAATGCGAAAGTAACTCTGTCTGTCTGTCTGTTACTCAATCACGCCTAAACTACTGAATTAATTTGCATGAAATTTGGTATGGAGATATTTTGATACCCGAGAAAGGACATAGGCTACTTTTTACCCCGGGAAAATGACGCATTCCCATGGGAAAATTCAGGTGGGCCGATCGCTTTTACGCCTAAACTACTGAACAGATTTAAATGAAATTTGGTAAGGAGATAGTTTGAGATATTAGAAAGGACTTGAGTTACTTTTGACCTCGGGAAAACAACGCATTCCCATGGGACCATGGCTTCTTCCACGGTTTGCCAAAGAAATAAATATTAAATTTAAAACCAAAAGTTCGTTGTGTCTTTGTTTATTATCGTTTCACTCATCGCAAAGAGTTTTGGAATTTTCTTCTTCGGATTGTTAAAAAATATTCCTGGCCCATTTTCATTGCAACGTACCCCACTGTAGGTACTTGCAATAAAATATTTACAAGTTGTAACAGTTTGATTAATTTTATAAAACGTTCAATATTGTTACAATTTTTTGTCGCGTTCGTACTCGGTGGAGTGCGAGTTGCTTGAGTCGTTGCGTGCGTCGTCTTCGTTCATCGCTACGCGCGCCGCACAGTGGGGAAATGTGGACGAAGCAGGAGGCGGCGGCGGTAGTGCGGCGTGGGGGGAGGACATCACTGAGTGGGCACATACGTGAGGGCACACACCGTTGTCGGACGCTTGCAAATTACAGAGAAATCCTGCAAATATTTTATTTTTCGTGTAAATTTAATTGTTTCTTTAATACTTTATGATTTACTCGGTTCGTATTTGATCATTTAATTTACCAGAAGTAGGTAGGTAGTTTTAAGTTAGTTTCTTTAGTTCATCTGCGTATTTCTTTTAATATTAATACGTGTTTATTTTTTAGTTTTAAAATAATAAACGGTATACAATACCAACTTAATTTCTATTTATTTTGGTTCCTTTTAGTTTGTAAGTAAAACTAAAATGTAAATAGTTACGACAGTCGTTATAATACTTACTTAATTTAAATAGAAGCTTTTAAACAATCTCCGTTTCGTTTACGTTTCTAATTAATCTTTGTTTCGTTTACGTTTAGCTTTATATTACGCTAATATGCCTGGAAAACGTAAATCTAATTTAGCGCGTAGTTCTGGCAGAGCTCGAGCTGCGAAAATAGCTAGAAGCCAAGAGTCCGAATTACGGTCCCAAACCTGTTTGGCTTTAGATGCTGAGAGCCATATTGCTCATAGAGCTTCTGAGACTGAAGAGCAGGTCTTTTAGATGCTGAGCGCAATATGGCTCAAAAAGAGCTTCTCAGACTGAAGTTCAGAGTGAAACCCGTAGATCTTTAGATGCAGTATTTATTAATTTATTTATTGTAGTAACCTATCTTCTTCTTAAGATATATTAAACTAACCTAACCTAACCTATTACAATCACACTTAGTATGGCCTCATCCCATCTCGGTACAATTCAAACATATGTACGTACAAAAAAGTACAGCTCAGGCTTTTTCATAATACTATCCAAAAAAACTATCGTAAATCGGACGAAGTCGCGGGTAAAAGCTAGTAAGAAATAAATTTAAATATTTCGAATATCTCGAGAATAAACAAAGATATTCAATTCAAATTTATTTTAGGTATTCAATAAAAAATATTGTTCTTAACATAAAGGACTTTTCCAAAAAAAAACCTAATCCGCTTTTTTATAAGAAATAAAAACCTTCAAAAAATGACACTAAAAATTTGTTAAAATAAACAAAACAATAGAAACAAAAACAGATATCAAAATTAAACTTATTTTATCATACTATTTAAAATTGATTGTGTTGGTAACTTAAAATTAATTTTTTAAAAAATCCAATTGACATTTATTACAAAAAAAGAAAACATTCAAAGCCAACTAAAAACTGATAAGAAATAGTTTTCGACTGAAGTATCTTGAGAAAAAATAAATATACCTATTGACTTCAAACATTTTTATCTTATACGAATTGTTATTACATATTAACAATTTGTACAACTTTTAGAAAGCCGTAGGTATATGTCTGTAGTACGCGTAGCATGATGGTTAGTGCGTTGGACTGTCGTACTGTTACAATTACAGTAAGATGCGCTGGCCTAGTTTCACCAACGCCTTAGCGAGAGAACTTCATTCGAGTGACATAGCCCCACCAAACAACAGAAACCTGACAAATACAGAAATTGACCAACATTTACAACAGATGGACGAAACAATAAAACAAACGATGAAACGGACAATACCAAAGTACAAAGAACGGGACCAAATGGACGCCTACAGAAACGCGACTATAGACGCACTACGTAGGCACAAAAGTGGCTTACTGACAAGTCTCAAAAACTTATACAGACGACTTACAGACCCACACGACTTGGAGGTTAGGACACTGAAGTCGTCAATAAAAAATATCAATCTGTTGATTGAGGAGAACTACAAGTTATAAGTTAACAAGTACTGGGATCACAAGATCCGATCAGTTAATTCCAGTGACCCGAGTATGTTTCCTAAAATCAACAAGATATTCAGGAAAAAGAACGATAATGACCTTCCGTGTCTGAAACTCAAAAGAACAAGTAGATCCAGAAGAAGCCATCTTTGACGATGACTTTTACATATTTGAAGATCCGAAGGAAAAAGTGGGGGTGGTGGGAGCTGATTTCCAGCAAGTGTACAAGGTGAATGTTAGCATTCGCCCCAACCACGACCTGGAAAACAGAGTCCTACTTAATCATTTTTATCTTCGAAATGATATGACACAACGACGATCTGAGAACCGCGGTTTCATGCGGTTCAATAACGATTCCTTGGCAAATGCCATAATAATAAATAATACATATTATTTAGTGCATTGGAAGACCGCTGTGGTTCATCTTCTCCCGAAAAAGGCAAAGGACAACTCCAACCCGTCAAATCTGTCTTCTTCCGAGCATCAGCAAAGTTTTCGAAAAAATCATCGATGGGGCTCTGACTAAGTGTGCTGCGGACAACAAAATAATTCCATATAAACAGATAACAACAATGCACAGGTGCTGTTCTGGTTGATTTGGAAAAGGCCTTTGACATCGTATGGTTAACGGGTCTTTACCTTTAACTGAGCAGGCTTGGCATAAGCAAACCATTGTTGTATAATGTATATACTTTATGATATGCTTAACGGTAGAAAGTTTGTTGTCAAAAGTGTTAATGTAACTTCTACCACAACATTCCTTATTAAAAATGGTCTTCAACAGGGAGTGGTGAATTCACCGATTCTCTTCAGCATTTACACCAGCGATCTGATAGGTAGTCTTACAAAGGCAATTGTGTACGCCGACGATCTAATTGCGTACAGAACGGCCGAAAGGTTGAGGTTATTAGAATTCTCTTGCAGCGTGATTTCGACAAGATTCAGTGATATTGCCACGACTGGAAACTGTAAATAAATGTCCAAAAGTCGGAGACAATTCTGTTCCGGACTCCGTTGGCTAGGGCCACGAGGGATACGTGCAAGAATTGGCGCAAGATGGTCATCGTTGATCTTGACGGGCAGCGATTAACGAGCAAAAGTGTAGTGAAGTTCCCCGGTATCTGGTTAGGTCAGTATTTATATTTCGACAGACATATAAATGCTGCTCTGACCAGGGCCAGAGGAGCCTTCGCTCTGACCAAACGGCTGTTTTTCAGCAATCGGCTTGACCCCAAAGTGAAGGTAATTTGCTACATGGCCCTCATACGGCCGATGATCGTTTATGGTTGTCCTGTGTGGTTCAACGTTGCCCCTTCCCAGATGGAGAAGTTTCGGATTTACGAGCGGCAATGTTTACGACGCTGTACCGGCTTATATCGAACAGCCGAATCTTCTTTTGTTCATTACTTTTCCAACGATGTCCTATACAAAGGGGCTCGAATCAACAGAATTGACAATTTCGTGATAAAACTTCGTTCGAGGTCACATTGCAAGAGCTATGTCTACGACCATTTTATTTTTGGGGCGTTCTATCCGAACGACGAGTATTTAGAGAGTGTACGCTTGAGCGGGTTCATTCCACCAAAGGCATTCCTCTTCTTAGATAGATGCGGTCTGATACAGGATAGATTGGCAGTTCCGCTAATCTACTACGTTAGACGACGAACCGTGGATTTTATATTAAGGAGGTCTTGGGTTCGATCCCTGCCTGTGCCATCTAAAGTTTTTTTTTCAAAAATCGCCTCTTGCGATTAATTGACAAATTCTCCAAAAGAAATTCTTGTCATGAAAAGTGCTTTCTCAAATAAGCCGTTCGGATTCGGCTTAATACTGTAGGTCCCCTCCATCCCTGACACATTTTTACTATACACATTTTTATTATTTTATTGAATATAAAATAATTATGTCTGCTTTTTGGCTCCAAATAAACACTTGAGCAGTACTGCATGTACTTCAGCATTACATATATTATTTTAGCAGTACTTAAAATACTTGAAGACTACCAACTTGATATATATTTGATAGTACTTTCTAGTTCATCAATTAAGTAAGTTTAACTTTTAAAGCCAATTGATACAGAAAATTATTGATGTATTTATCAAAAGAATATTCTGTTCACGTTCCAGGAGAAGTTAAGTAAAAGTTATTAAATGAAATTGTAAAAATAAATATTTCAAGATTATATATTATAGACATATATACATACTTGACAATTTAAGTAAAAAATATAAGAGTATCGAAAAACAAATACAAGTCCTGATACTGGTATAACAGAAATAAACCAAAATTCTACTTTACAATTATAAAAGGTTAAAAAAAGCTTTAGCAGATTTGTCTTTGCTATTCAATCTACCAAATTAATCCCATATTAGGTGCTAAAAATAAATGGATTTTCTAAATGTCGCATTTTGAGAACCAATTCAAAAAACGTGATCAAAACCAAAACCAAAAACCATCAAGCAAATATAATATTTCAACTTATAATAATCATGACTTCCATTTTCCTTTTCCACATCCACATAATGGCAAGAACTCATAAGGGCACATATGGTCTATAATCTATATATTATGTTTTCCCAAAAAACGTTTCATAATAAAAAGCCACAAATCTAGTGAAAGATTGCTTTTAATTTCTCAATACTTAAGCTTTAGTTATACCTACATACCTAACCTACCAAAACTGCTTAAAGTCAATGAAGTTGATTTTTCACGTTCTTCTAATAATTCCCACGTGTCGTTTGTTATATATACGAGTAGGTTAGGTCTACGTTGATAATCGAATTTTTTATTTTCATTCATAAATTCGATTTGATTTTTATTTTTACTATACAACTGTGTGTTGTGATTATAATGGTGTACCTAATTCTACCATGTTTCCAATTAAGAAAGAGTAAATTCATTCAGAAAGTGTTTGTTTGCATTTTGGTGGGGCTCTATAAGCTTTTTCAAAAACAAAACGAATCAAATGAACATGGTTGTATAGTTTTTGGGCAAATACCTCTCTACCCAAACATAAAATTCTAACGGCATATAAGTCCCCTGGATAACAACATTTCATACTAACGTGTAAATTTATCGTGATTGTACCCTAAGTTGTTTTTATTGCCCTTCTAACATTTTTATTCGTATAAAGCAGTATATAGGGGGTAGATGATACATCTGTACATAATATATAGCTAGGAAGGTATACAGAGCTACAGATACATACCGTGGTTCATAATATGGCAAACAAATAAAATCCTTTCAGCTAACCAAGTTTGTAGTATCACATTATGTTTTGTATGGTACGAGCAAAGCTTCATCTAGATTGTAGAGGTTTTTTCTGTAGGGTGTTTCGGACATTGAGAAAGTTTTCGAAAACTTGGACTTTAGAATGTCTCCTTTGAAGAACTGAATATTACCATTAAACTAAGTAATTATTTAAAATAAACGAAAAATGTTTCAACAACGCAATTGTTAAAGTTTACTACATAAATAGTGAACACTTTGCAGTCACAGTTTGTAGTTATGCAGAAAAAGTTACGCGACCGTCTTATTTCTCGCAGAGGTGATCACTATTGGCCACCGTAATTTTTTGATTTAAAACTTTTGGACTCTTTTCTTTGGAGGCACTACACATTCAATTCAAGACCTTCAAAATAGATTAATAGAAGTTTATGGGAATTGTAATAAATACAAAAACGGAAGTGCAACCGTAGCCGTGTCGGCCTTTTGGCTAACATCGTTTTCCATTTTCAATGACATGCGTCCCCCTTTACAGTAAAATAATTACTCATTGAATTATCTTAAAAAATATATTCCTATGTTTTTTCCAGGAATAAAACGTCTTTTAAAAGAACGAGACAAAATACATAAGAGAAAACCCTTATTTCAAAAATCTCCTAGCTTAAAACTTTAAAACAAAAATGTTCAAGTAGATAATCATCATTTGATCTAGTAAAGGATGCAATACATGTTTTTTAAAAAAAAATAATGAATTTAAAAAAAATGGTTTTAAGATAGATTTTGAAAATGATCATACACCAAAAGCCTATAATTTAGCATTCGGTCTTAAACAAAGGCTAGCAATAAACCCTACGAAAATTATAGGGTTTTTCAATAAGGGCGGGTAGATGTTGTGTGTAGATGTCGTGGCGTTTGCTATGTGGCACGTAGCGCCATTTAGCTGGAACCACATGTCGTCTAGCTCCATATGGTTCAATTTGGGACACACAAAATTAGTTATCATCGTTATGTAGCGCTCGCTGTTGACGGTGACCGCTGCACTAAGGTCATTTTCAAGAAACTAAGGACCAATTACGCCACCACCGGCCCAAAATCCAAACCAAACGGTAACTTTTTGAGGATGCATTATAACCTGGTGATCCTCGCGTGGGTTGGTGTCGTCCCATATATTTTTTTGTTTGTTAACACCGCCATTCTTCCAAAAATGCGCCTCTTCACTAAAGATGATTTTTCGGCCCAAATAAGAGTCCTCTTCCAAACGATTCGCCCAGTAAGCGAACAAACGGCGTCAGTTGGATTTAGTAAGGGTGTAGGCCCAAGCCCCGACGCAAAATTCGCCTAGTTGAAGATTGCGAAAGGCAGAATTCTTGTGCATGGCGAGGAATAGACTGCCTCGGGTTTAGTTGTACTTTTTCACGGACCGCGGCGTTGTTCTCGGCCAATCTTGCGTTCCTTGAACGTACGGGTGTTGGCTGATTGTTTACTGAACCGGTCGTCAAATTTGGCCACCAAACATTGAAGACTGTCAGGGGCGTCCTTAGAACTTGGGGGGTCCTGGCCCCCTTCAATAGTTGAGCATTTTTCTTTATATTTGATTTTTGATAATTTTTATTGTTTTTTTTTGGTTGATTTCTAATGTTTTTATATATTTTTTTTAATCTTATGTAAATTTATTTCTTTATATTTGTTTTTTTTTTTTAGATATATGTTATGTAAGTTTAAGTATGGTAGGTAGGTAGAAATGGCGATCTCAGGGCAGACCTAGCCTGAGATCCAATTAGCGCTGTAGTGCGCCGTTTTGATACCAAAACTCGTTTGACCCGTGAAAGAAAGGAGAAGATTTATAGCGATTAAATTAGAGCCATTTTGTCGCATTCAGAAAAGAGATTAGGTCTCTGATCTTTGTCTCAGATAGCTCATGCAGTTCGTGAAAGAATGCTTTCCCAAAGCATTTCATTCTAGTGCTTGCCAAGGCAGGACATTTGCAGAGGAAATGGATTATCGTTTCACTTTCTCTTTGGTCGCCTCAACTACGGCAAAAGGTGTTATAAGAGATACCCAACTTCTCTGCATGAACTCCTATGGGCCAATGTCCGGTACAAACCGCAACAATCCTGGCTATGTCTTGCCTTGGCCTGCATAGAAGATCGTTTGTACGGGTTTTATTATAGGTGGGCCATATCTTCCTAGATATAATGCAGTTGGGTAAATTGCTCCACCTTCGGTTTGATTCAGTTTGGTAGATGGAAAAGATTTTACCCTTCATAGCACCAAGAGGAATGTTAACCATTTCCGCAAGTGAGCTATGAAGGGCCGATCCTTGCCTGGCTAGCTCGTCGGCCCGTTCATTTCCCAAGATACCACTATGGCCCGGAACCCAGATCAGGGTGATACCGAGGTTAATGTTCAGGCTCGCAAGCTCATCGCGACATTGCTGGACCAATTTAGATGAGGATGTAGCCGAGTTAATGGCTTTGATAGCTGCCTGACTGTCTGTGAAGATAGCCGCATTTCGGTTTTGGTTTGGGCTTTGTTTAAGAATCTTACATGCCTCCCTAATTGCCAGCAGTTCAGCCTGAAAAAAACTAGCAAAGTCAGGAAGCCTAAAGGATTTAGCTACATTTAGGGACTCAGAAAAGATCCCAGAACCAACTCCGCACTCCATCTTTGAGCCGTCAGTAAAGATGGTTGTATCGAAACCTATCGACACGATGTCATCCTCCCAATCCTCTCTGGATGGGAAAAAGACCTTAAAACCCCTACTAAGGCTCAAAGTAGGAGTGCAGTAGTCAGTGTCTACCGAGATAATATCTGAGGGAATCAATTTCGCTGTGTTGCTGTGACCATAAGGTTTTGACAACCAGCTGTTTGATTCCTTCAGTCTAATAGCGCTGCAGGAAACTATGTATTTAATAAAAAGGTCGATTGGTAGAAGATCCATAATAACGTTTAAGGCGTCCGTTGGGCAAGTACGCATGGCCCCTGTGGTGCCCACGCAAGCTGTTCTCTGAACCTTCTTTAGCTTATCGATATTATAGGCTTTGCTAAGAGCAGGCCACCACACAATCGAACCATAAGTTAAGATTGGTCGTACTACGGCTGTGTACGTCCATAAAATCATCTTCGACTGAAGTCCCCACTTTTTGCCGAAAGTTTTGCTGCAGGCGTAGAAGGCAACACAGGCCTTCTTAACCCGCACTTCAATATTTCGTTTCCAGTTTAATTTTGGGTCGAGTATAACTCCCAAATATTTTGCACTGGAAGACAATGATAGGATTTGACCGTTGAGTCGAGGTAGCGTGAAGGGCGGTACTTTAGTTTTGGTGGTAAAGAGCATCAGTTCAGTTTTACTTTGGTTTACACCTAGACCACAACTAGTGGCCCAGCTGCTAACTTTCTTCAAAGCTGACTCCGTGATTTCACTAATCACAGAGGTGTACTTTCCTGACACCAATAGCACCAAATCATCCGCATAGGCTACCGCCTTGACTCCACATCTCTCTAATTTAACGAGAATTGTATCCATGACCAGAAGCCACAGAAGAGGCGAAAGGACACCACCCTGGGGTGTTCCCCTACTTACGTGTTTTGTTGCGGTTGTATTGCCTAGAGTGGCTTGAATCTTCCTACCACTGAGCATGGAAATAATCCATTCTCGAATGAAGTATTCTACACCGAACTTAACGAGCGATTCTTCTATGGATTCGGTAAAATTCTGAATTTTGGCACACGCTTCAAATGTATCAAAATTCTCCCTTATATCATTTATGAAAGAACAAAGCAATTTGGCAGCAACGTCAATCGTTATTGTTTCTTTTTGAAGGCTCTTGCTGGTTTTATGAATTCTTTCTAATATTCTAATAAATGAGGAACTCCAGTTTTGACATTTTCTTAGACAGGCTTAGCGCTTCGCTTTTTATGTCTGGAGCTTGCTCTGGATCTCTAGAGATAGATATCAAGGCTTCAGTAATTTGCTTATAACAATGATGGAGCGCGTTAACTGCATCAGCTCGTGCGGACTATCTTGTTTCAGAAAGGCTTTTAAGAACTCTATGTGAACCTAAACATACATTCAACTTATTGCAGCGATGGGTAGAAGCAGAAAAAAAGTTGTATATTTTTTGAACCACTTGAAAGAAACGTGTTGCCTCCTGCAAACAACCAGCCGCATGAAACTACTAAGTGAAGAGAATGTGCTGCAAAAGGTACAAAGGTACTCGTAGCAAATTCGCACTTCTCCTTTAATCTTGCTTGCAAACCAGAATATTTTCCCAAAATATTAGACGCATTATCATAGCTTTGTCCTCTACAATACAACAACAAAAAAATATCATGATTTTCCAGAAATGCCAAGATTGTGTCAGCCAAATATTCAGATTTATGCTCTTGAATAAGTATAAATTTTAAGAACCTTTCGATGGGAACACAATTTTTAACATACCGAATTACAAAAGTCAACTAGTCGATATGAGAAAGGTCGGGTGTACTGTCAACACTTAAGGAAACATATTTTGCCGATCTAATTTCGCCTAAGATTTTCATTAGGACTTGTTTTCTCATTATAATGAATTCGCCATCAATGAATTCGTTGCAAATATTTGCTGATAAATAGGAAGTGTATCCCTTTCCTGAGTTCTCACATTTTTTTAAATGATCAGCGATGAATGAATCATCATGGGACAACTTTGTGTTTGTTTATGGAGTGAGTTGAAAAGTCAACATGTGTGCAGAACTGTAGAGTAGAACGAAAGCAGAGTTGTTAAATAATGTTGACAGCGTGTGCAGCTCTATGATTAAAGATTCATGTTGCCAGAAGTTTAAGATTTTGAGGAGGAGAATTTCAACGGAACGGAGAGTAAAATGAAACTTGTTTTTCTGTTACTGTCTAAGGATTTGACAGATGTCACCGAAACAAAATGGCCGCCACGGGGCACCAAAATCTACCCACACCAAAAAAAGTCTAATATAATTTGAATGCCAATTTTAAAAACTTGTTCTGCAGGTGATCATGGTATTCGTTATCACGCTTAACGAATGTCATGCAAGGGTCACTTACCTGAAAATCGGGGATTTAGAAACATCTTGGGGTAATACAAATTGATTGCTTGGAGACAATCGCAAAATATATTATTTTGTCTGGAGTTTTTTTCATAAGGTAACCTATGTTTGCCTCTCAATTTAGGATCCTTGAAAGTGACCAATTTTAAGCAGTTGACCAAAGTGCAACTTTGAAGAAGTAAAATAAGTCAAATTTTCAGCAGTTGGCAAATTGAAACAAACAAATTATTTTGAGAAATGAGGCCAGCATATTTTTACAAGAGGAAAATCACCCTCGCACGAAGCAGGGAAGGTGAAATAAGGTCAGTATTTGAGAGTTGCTCTTATTTCACTTGATTTTATTTCACATCATCTTTCATCTTTATTTTTACAAGTTTTTGAAAAATGTTTTGTTTTTAAATTTTTAAATCCGAGATGAAATCGATAACACCCTATGGGTATGGTAACATATTTCTGGTTATTTGCTGTAATGGAGTGTTTCCGGGGCACGTCATGTAATATTAAATAATGAGAACTATACATTCTCTCTGTATTCTTCTGCTTTCACTTCCGGATGCTTTGAGGGCAAAAAAAAAAAAAAAAAAAAACAAAGAAAAAATAACGCAACAAAATTGTCAACCGTCTTGAATGTCTTACCTAAAATTGAAGTTCAAAAAATCTCCAATATCAATAAAGACATCCATCTGTATAATCTAACCTACATAAAATTTATGTAAAGGACAAAATCATCAATTTTAATAATTTTTATTTTATATAAATATTTAAACTCATGTTACACTTGACAGGAAAAAATGCAAAACTCAACAAAAAGAAAAAAGCTACCAACAAAAATAAAAACCTATTTATCCGTTACGTCCATTAAACAAAAAAAAAAAAACTCGCACACACATTAACATACATAGCAGTTACCTCTATACCATAATTCATATATAAATACAGTTATATACATACATACAGAAAGGCACAACGGAAATAACGGAAAAACAAACGAAAAATTGTGTTCACAACTTAAAAGCCATTAACTTTTGTGTAAATATGAGTCCTTCAAGTGCCAATCTGTTGAGTGTTGTAACATTAAATGCTCTCTCTGCCTGTTGCCGCTTTGAGTGACGAACCGTATTATAGCTGTCGACTCGACTGTCGACAATGTGGAAGCGGGATGGAAAGGGGCTAGAGAGTGGTGCGGTTGTGGCACGGCACGGGCCTGTTATCGCTCTATATCTATAGATACTAACACAACACATCGAGCTCGAGCTTGATGTTTGAAAATTGAAAGTTTTCCATCCCGAAGTTGTGCTACTTTTGGTCTCTCTTAGTTCAGTGTTTGCATTTGTTGTTGTTGTTGTTACGCGCGCTTATTTTGCTGTATGTTTTGTTTTGTTTTTGTTGTTTTCATTTTCTTTCTTTTTTTTATTGCATTGTAATAGGTCGAGGAGGCCATGATGGCTTTTTATTGTATTTCAAAATGGGGGCAGGAAATGTCAAACTTGAACTTTAAATAGACACTCTATGCTTAGAACAGCGCATTCTTTTGAAAATATTATAAAGTAGGACGAAAAAAGGAAAAAATAAAATAAAATGGTTGCCATCATCGTCATCATAGTCATCATCATCATCATCATCATCGTCATCCACCATTCAACATCAACAACTCAAACTCTTGGCAATTAGAAAAGTGAATGATTTCACCATTCAGGCAGGATGCTGATGCTGAATTGCTGAATAGGTCTGTTAATGGTTGTTGAATGATTCATGTTAATGCTTTGGTAAAAAAAAATATGGGTTAACTTTTGTGTTGGTTTTTAGGGATTAAAAAGCGTTCAAGGTTCAAGGGCGTCATTAAGTTTGATATGAATGATCTGGATGGTTTTTTTTTGGTTGATATATTTTTGAATATTTTTTTTTTTTTTTTTTTTTTGTAAACGTCAAAACCACTTGTGATACTAAGGTGAATTGATTAGGTACGAAGGTAAATAAGGAACACAAAATCAGTTCCATAAATAATATGATTTTGAAATTGAATAAGAAATTCAACATATGGTTTGAATTTGAATAAATTTACGGTCATACAGGTTAGGCAATAAAATGAATATTGTATACATGTGTAAACGGAGCATGAATTCAGTGTAATTTCAAGGGTAATACGACACTATAGAAAATATTTTCGTAGGAAATAAAATTTCAATAGGGCCCGGAACACTGAACAGGGTAAGCCATCAAGTGGTTACTCTTGAAATCATAGGTTATAATCGTATTCGCACTGACAGTCAGAAAGTCAGTCATATTTTTACGGTCGTAACGTAACCATTCTTCTACAGTTTATATGCCAAATCCGAACGGCTAATTTGAGAAAACACTTTTCATGACAAGAATTTGTCAATTCCTCGCAAGAGGCAGTATCCGTCAAAATTTTTTTTTTTAGGTGGTACAAGCAAGGATTGAACCCAAGACCTATGGCGTGACCAAGGGCGGATCCAGACTTTCAATCAGGAGGGGGTCACGCACTTAGATGAGTTTTTACTCACAGCTTTAAAATGTCCTTTAATGTTTTGTATAAAGGAGGCTAACAATATTTAAATAGCATAATGTGCATCTTAACTTTACGTTAACACATTTCAAGGGCTAAAGTGACAACTTTAAATAAATTGGGTGGCGCAACAGTCCGTTGAGAACTAGGGCCCAGTGACTTACAACTCTCAACCATTCCTGTGTGCGAGTACTGTTGTCAGGGATGGAGGGGACCTACAGTTTTAAGCCGAATTTGAGAAAGCACTTTTCATGACAAGAATTACTCTTGGAGAATTTGTCAATTCCTTGCAAGAGGCAGTACCCGCGTGAAAAAAAACTTTAGATGGAATAGGCAGGGATCGAACCCAAGACCACGGGTACCACAGTGACAACTTTAATTATCAAATTATTATAGAACACTGTTGTACAATGTACAGCAATTTATGATGACTCGCTGCATATGAAAGTAATCCAAGATTCCAACAATTTTCTAAATATGCCATATTTAAGAGCTAAATCACAATAGTTTAGAGGGTTTTTGGTGCATTTCACGCAGAAATGTAAGAAATTGTTTGGAAAAGTAGCTTTTTTCCAAAAATAAAATATACTTTTCGTGTTTCCATTTCTATTAATGCGAAGAACGCTACAAAACTTGAAAAATCCAGAAAATGAGAGAGGATCTGATATGAAGAATTGTCGGGCTTTTTTTCTATTATTACTATCCCTATCAGTCTGTTTACTCGTATTTTGATCTTAGTCAACAAAACTTAAAAATTGTAGAGAGAAAAATGTTTGGTTCTTGAATTTAGCCATTAGTTTAACCAAACTGTCACTTTTGCAGTTTTTGGGACATTTATATTATTGAAATTCGTGTTTAAATCTTAGTTCTAGAGCATCCAAAGCAAATTCACTTCAAAAGTAGATTTATTTAATTTTTTAAGATCTTTTGTATTCAACATAAAATCAATTTTGAACAAAATAAAATGCACGACTGGGTCCTTAGAACTTGCTAATTTCCTCCAAAAAGTAGGTTTAAAAATATATCCTATACTCTAATCGGCTGAAAACCTTAATTTCAATCAACACAATTGTTTGGACTGTAGGGGCCAGGATAGATAGACAGACGGACATAATCGGGGTACTCAATTTTTTCGACTTCTCTACCATCGTAATGTCATGTTTGATTAAAAGCTCTAGTTCGAATTTTTTAACTAATGCAAAACTTGCTACATACGAGTAGTTCCTACATGTCGCAAGTAAAAATCACTCTAATGATCACTATGTGTGCCAAAAATTTAATAATAAAATTGAAGGCTAGTTTTAGGAATTTAAAGGCAACTTAATATCAAACTGACGATCTCTATTCAAGGTTTCTTCTTAAGAACCTGAATATTTGTTCTTTTTCTTAGAAACAAATTTTATGAAAATAATTTAAAGCATGACTAAACTCTTTTTCAAATTCTAAATTGAGTGAAAACAATAATTTTAGTTGTTTTTGACAGCAAACCACTTTTTGGTTAATGTCGTCAAATTACTAACAAATTTTGAGATGAAATCTTTACTTATACAATTTAACTGTATAAGCTTTATGACTCATATCCCCTGGATCGTCCATTGGTCAAAAGTTGATGAATTTGTGCTGTGTTTTTGGAATAAGGCTGAATATCCGATTCATATTATGTTCTTGGTCCAGTCTTTAGTTAAAAGTAGTACTTTTAGCAACAAAGCTTAAGGAAGTAAAATACAAATTTCGTTTTCATATACACAAAATATATAATTCAAAATATAATAGGGGTCATATCCATTAACGCAATACGATAAGTTTTGAATTGAAGAAAATTCCTACGAAAAAGCAAATAAATTATCTCCCAGGGGGGGGGGGTCATGACCCCTACGAGCCCCCCGTCCCCCCTGGATCCACCATTGGGCGTGACTGTCCTACGCACTAACCAACACGCCACGGGTATTACACCGCAGCATCTGGGAGTGGGAAATTGCTCGCGTTTTTGTCCAGAAGCCGATGCATCCAGTTTGGTGCAAAGTAGTGCAGCTATTAGATCATTGTCTACGAAAATGAAGCTGGAGGCTTAATAGTGCAAGAAATCAAGAAAAGAAAACCAACAAAAACATATCAATTGATAGTTTCTTTAGCGCCTTTCATATCAAATATTACTAATTTAAACATTTTTCGTTGTTGGTTACTATGGCGTATGTGGAACATTTTTGTGCAGATTTGTATTTTGAAGCTTTATAATGTATAGGTCTGGAATTCGATATCTACCTAAGTTGCTAAACCAATTTTTTTTCTCAGTTGAAAGTCTAAATTTTAGGAAAATGAATTGCTTGAATATCGCACAACGCATACAAATTGTTAAGACCGACTAAAAAAATGGCTTATTCTGACTCAGCCAGATATCGTGCGTTAAGAGGAAAT
Source organism: Eupeodes latifasciatus (assembly GCA_920104205.1). Taxonomy (NCBI): domain Eukaryota; kingdom Metazoa; phylum Arthropoda; class Insecta; order Diptera; family Syrphidae; genus Eupeodes; species Eupeodes latifasciatus. The sequence continues at coordinate 127,604,145 of OV049926.1, read as the reverse complement.
TATGGTTTACATAATCGTCCAACTACGCAAGCAATTGGTAAACTTGTGAAAATATTTGAAGAGACTAAATTGGTAACAAATATTGTAAGGCCTGTGCATCATTGTTTTGCTCGTTCCACTGAAAATATCGCTGTTGTAAGTAAAAGTGTTGCAGACCGGAATGTTCTCAGGAATTAGGACAGTCTTACGGGACATTATGGCGTATTTTGCATTTGGATCTACACCTACATCCATATATGGGCCCAGCTCATAGAAAAACTGAAGCCAGTTGACCATTCACAACGTCGTCGTAGATACGTCGTCGCTTGAACAACAGGCGGTGGGCGGCGACTTTTCGAAACAAAATTTTCTTCAGCGATTAAACGACGAAGCACATTTCTCACTCGGTTTGTACGTTAGTAAAAAAAATTGCCGTAGGTATTTGGGGTTCAGAGAATCCTCAAGTAATTGAAGAGAGGCCATTACATTCACAAAAAGTCACTGTGGAAAACAATAAAGCAACAAAATTGTCTTTAGTGCGGAGGTGGGATTGGACCTTACTTCTTGAAATCGACGATGGAACGATTGTCACCTTCCAATTTGGAGCGTTATTATCATATGATAACCGATTGGTGTGTTAAATGATGTCGTGTTTCACACATAATGGCAACGTTCAAACTTTATAGTAAAAAGAAATATCATGAACAAAAAAAAACATTTTATATGTGTTTTACTTACGTTTGTGAAACCGCAAAATGGATAGCCCTGTATAACAAAAAATTTAAATTTCCTCAAAGTACAGGTGATTTTTGCCCACTTATTTAAGTAACTAAGAGACTAACGATAAAAACGCTTTTGACATACCGACGGGATAATTCAAACTCCCGACACAGTATCAGCAAAACCGTGAGATATCAATGTCAGATTTTGAGATTTTGTAATTGGTTTGAAAACAACTGAAGTTATTGGGGGGATATCATTTGCTTTCCCATCAACTTATATTAAATTTCCTTAAAGTAAAGTATGTAAAATCTTAAAACTGTTTCAAAGTCCTTAAGGACCTATCACATATGTTTTCTTGTTATACGCACAAATCCCCAAGGATAAACTTTTTAAAATTTCACAGAAATGCTCATGACAAGTCTGCTATTAAACACAAACAAAAATCTTTCCATTTTCCTTCAGAGTCCTTAAACAACAGAGAAAAGATACGAGTATCTCCAAGAGTTTTGCGTGTCCTTGATTTATAAAATAATACCGTGTTTCACCTGGAAATGAACAAAAAAATCACACACACACAAAAAGAAAATACCAAAAACCAACCCTCTAAGTTTTGTGTAAACATTTTTCGTTAATGCTTTTCAAGGGTTTTGGTAAAATGTTGACGAAATTTCTTTCATATTTTATAAAATATTTGTTCATATATAAGTTTGGTAGTTTACTTTTGCATTTTACTAATGTATATACAACCATATGATGATGATGATGCTGCCACTGCTGATGCTGATGATGAGGATCTGCAGTAAAAAGTTGGATATTTTTTGTTGTTATACACTGAAGTTAAAGTAGGCATCACTTCATGAACAATAAATGCATGCATTAACTTTTATAAAAGCTCCCATAACATAACGAGTGCTCTTCACCGCGCCAACAATGATGGGTGTTGTTGGCTGTCCTTGGGAGTAAAATACAGAGGACGTATACAACACTGTACAGTACATCAGAGCACGTCATATTATATCCATCTTCAACTGCTTTTGCTGCTGCTACGGTTGCTAGTGCATAAAACTATTTTTGTTGCATTCGACAATCGTGTGTGAGGCGGTGTGTGCACTAATGGAAGTGCGCGGCTCTCTTGCATCACCTATACATGGCAAGAGAATGCAATAGTTTTCGTTTGAAATTTAGAGGTTATGTTCCACAAAGGATATTGTCGGAATGTATACTCGTATTTCTAGGACTAAGTTCTTTCGCGTAGTAGTAGTTTTTTTTTGTTTGTTATTTTTCCTTTTCCTTCTATTTTCTTCCTCATCCTTGCTCCTTGGTATATAGTAAGTACGCTCCTTTGCTAACCTAACATGCATTTAGAGAAAAAAAGAGGCTAGCTATAGTCGTATGTGCTTATAGAGGTTAAGTTGTTGCTAAAATGTAGGCTGAATCAGGAAGCTGAATGTTTTTGCGTTGAGATGCATACCCAAGGAGGACTCACAAGCATACACATATAGGCACAAGTACAAGTCACAAGCCCAACAAGCGTTTACTAGTTCACGTGTGAACACTTGACATGGATTTTAATTTGTTGCATTTAATTTAGTTTCCTCTTAGACTTTTTTGGGTATACTCCTAGTGCTAGCGATGGGGTTCTATAGATGCAGATGAAGGTCTGAAAGTTTTTGGGACATCACTAGTGGAGTGGCGCAACATTCGAAGCGTCAAAAATAGGTACTACATCCCTATCTAACATTCCAAAACGATATGACTCGCTTTAAAAAAGGATGCACGTTCTGAATTTAATTTAAAATGTTTTACCATTTCGTTCGCTTAATTAAATTAACGAAGGAGCATACGTAAGTTTGAATTTATATATTCTGTATCTAGGACATCAATGTCAGTAGTTCACAGCAGTTTTAAAGGTATTTGACACATATTGCACATATGACAAATTCCATCTTGTAATGCTTCATTTATTTCAAAAAAATTTTAAATTTTATTTCTGATTTTTTTCTTCTCACTTCTATATATTGTTTAAGCAAAATACATTTATTTTTATTTATATCACAAAAGTATATACAACACAAACACACGTTTTAACAAAAATATGATGAGTATAGACATTTACAAAAATGCTATGAGGTTCGCCTTACTAAGGTCGGACTGCAATGACCATTTGTTGTGGTTAGGGCATTTTGAGAACGTCTTTCATTTGGCACAGTTAAAGTTTCTGTATTAGATTCAATTGGATTTTTATCGTCTTCGGTGTCAACATCATCGGCGCTTTCATCGATTTTGAAGGGCAACTGATTGACATTATCCTGGGCAACTGGTGGTGGTCCCCAGGATACTTGACGGCTCCTTGGACGAGCTGATGATGGTTGATTGTCAAATTTGACATGAACCTTTGGCTGAGTGGATATAAATTTCAGGATATCAAGAATAAATTTTTTGTTTTGTTTTTTCGCAACTTAATGTTCTTAGAAAAATCATGCCTTGTGTGCTTTTGTCTAGAATATCAGGCAAATGCAGTTTCTTGTTTAGAGCAAGTTTATAAGTTTCATGCTTTTTATATTTAACATTATACATTTTTAGAATAACATGCTTTATGTTACAAATTTATAAATATATACTCGTATGTATTTTCTGCAATCAAAAATTACAAAGGTCTATTGAGAGCTCTGGCATCTCGGTTTGATAATTATATTTCATCCAATTTTACAATGAGTGAAAATATTAAAAATAACACTGGGTCGTTCGTTTCGTGGTTTTAAGTTGGTAGCTCTGACATTTGACACCTGTCAAAGTCAGTGTCATTTGAAGTGTCATAGTTCTAGTCGTTCGTTAAAAATATTGTTCTATTGTGTTTCCAATCAGGGTCAGTAAGCTGCAAAAACCGAACAATTATGACTTTTGTTGTCTGAGAAATTTCACTCATAACCTCACGTTTTTCCCAAGTTAATTGGTCACCAAGATTATGGAATTTGACATTGCTAGGTTTTTTTTTTCTGTGGGGCTTCGCAAGAAAACAAAGCTTTCGCGAACAATCCCCAAAATGTAAACATAAAAAAACCAACATTACCAAAGTTATGGTCAAGGTACCACTAGAAACGTGAAAAAGTAAAATATACATTTGAATGGTGTACAAATCAAGGCCTTATTATATTGTGCTAAATTTCCAGTTCAAAAACACTCTAAATGCATACAAAAAGTCATAAAGTTAAAAATAGGTTTCTAATTCCACAAAGGTTGAAACATTGAAACATTTTAACTTTGAAAATTAAAATGTCAGTACCGTGACAAAAATAAAACAGAGTAATTAAAATTTCAACTTATTTTTGTTTTTCAATCATTTTATTTATAACGCACAAAATAGACATGTATTTTTATGTATATATGAAACTTTTTTAACAAAATTGTTTTGAATCTCATAATCAGACATTTTTCATTAAAGAATCAATGTAAAACAAAAAATTATACACAACATCTCCAGATTCAAAAACACCCGCCAGCATCAATTAAAATTAAATTATTTTCCCAAAAATGAAAATGAAAACGAAAAAAAAAAAAAATTCAAAACGAAAACGAAAACGATCAACTTTAAAAAGCACCTAATTGAAAAATTCCTTTCAGCTCAGTCATTCAACCCCACACAAATTTGCCTTTCATTTTATTATTAGTCCTTTTACGTACCTACTCCTTTTCACTTAACAAAAATCATTTCAAAATTCGTGAATGAATTCAGTTTTAATAATTAGCATTCCAACCAAACCAAAGAGTAGGTAGGAATATTTCGTCTCTCCTCGGCTATACCCTCACACATACGCTCCATTAGCCTTTTCTGCCGCAACAAATTAATAAACTTGCCCTAAGTAATTTTCTTCCCTTAGATGATATATGGTACCACCCAAAAAAAAGTTGGGTTTTCAAAATACAAAAAATAAATGCCACATTCAGTGCGAAATAAGGTGAAAGGTACTCGTATTCTCTTTAACCACATTACCATTACCACACTAGTATTCCCTCAATTTTGCCTCATTAGATCGTGTGGTTAGCACTGTATGAAAAGGTGAGGGAGTCTTAACAGTCAAATCTCTCTGAGTCGGATCTAAAATTTTGAAGATTATTTTTGAGAGGCTCATCTTAAGTGTACTCAGAATCAAAAAAGGTTTTGACTTTTTAAGCTCTTTCTGAAACCAACTTTTAAAACAAAATTGGGAACATTTAAAAAAAAATTGGGAAGTGTTCAGAAAAAAATAATTTGAATTGAATAAATAATGATCAAAATTCATCAATCAGCAATCAAGTAATGTTGGAAATGAACCAAACTTTATTACTAAAACTCGACAAGAAGTCCTAGACATAACTCTTGTCTCTGATACTATTTACCATATGATCTTGGACTGGAAAGTATCCAAAGAACACTCGTTCTCTGAGCATAGATTTATCCAGTTCAATATCAATGTGGTTGAAAATGCTAGTCCATTGACTTTTCGAAACTATCGGAAAACTGACTGGGCTACATACAGGAACTTATTACAAAGTTTACTAAAACTTGGACTATCTAGTCCTTCCTCTTACTCTAGCGAACTGGACAACAAAGTCAATGACCTCACCTTAGCTATAAATAGATCGCTAGAAATTGCTTGACCACTTATACTCCTAAGAGGAAAGAGGAAACAACAATAGTGGGCCTCAGAGCTTGACTCGCTCATAGAATGTAGGAAATTCTTTAACCGAGTCAAAGCCACAAGACTAGCCTCTTACTGGGATTCTTACAAAGAATCCCTAAGAATTTATAAGAAGCCACTAAGGAAATCTAAGCGATCCTCCTGGCTATTCTTCTGTTGCACGATAGTTCTTTCAACTAATCCAGCGATGCCAAGCTGACTGAAAAATGCAGACGGCTCCTGGACAAATTCAAGTAATGAATCGCTGGATACTCACTTTCCTGGTAGTTCTCTAACCGCAACTTGCAACAATCGTATTCGTTCAAGTTTCAATATAACATTCCTATAAAGTCTGATAGAATGGGCTCGAACAGTTTCGAAACATTTAAATCTTCAGGACCAGATGGAATAATACCAGCCGAAATACAAAAAGCATGGGGCATTATCGCACCAATCCTGGAGGCAATTTTTACCAGCTGTCTGTATCTGGTTCATATTCCCTCGGCATGGAGAGAAGTTAAAGTTGTTTTTATACCCAAAGCAGGTAAATGCTCGCAAGTCAATTCTAAAGATCTACGACCTATAAGTCTATCATTATTCCTTCTTAAGACCTTAGAAAGATTGATTGATATCCATTTAAGGGCAAGTATTGATACAAGTCTGTCTACGTCTCAACATGCCTACTGTTAAGGTAAATCGGTGGAAACGGCGGCGTTACAAACCTTAGTACGCACCATCGAATACTCCCTCCATCATAGAGAGTTCACTATCTCCAATCACATCTGCACTAACATATCTAAACGTAGAGAGTTCGCTTGAGGAGTTAATTTATTTAATGCTGACTAGCAGAATAATTAACTCAAAACTGGGCAATTCTTCTGCCAGAAGATTCGTTAGTAGAGGGGGCACCGCAAGGTTGTGTTCTATCCCCTCTCCTGTGGAACCTAGTGGTAAATGAAATCCTACCTAGTTTGGAGAGTCAGAGTGATTGCCTATGCGGATGACGACTATTACTTTGGGCTGATCGGTGTGGATTGGGTGTTAATCCACACAAAACCGAATTAGTCCTATTTTCGAGTAAATTCAAAATTCTATTTGTTAACCCTCCCTATATTAAAGGAATCCAATTAAGAGCCCCCGCAGACTGCAGACTTTTTATCGGCCGATAGTTTGGTCGGCTTCATAATCAGTATGGAGAGGAATGCATATGCGCACACTACAGCGATTCAGTATCGGCCGATAAAAAGTTTGATAGGCTACCCGATTACATTCAAACTAATTTGTTGGCCAACTATCGGCCGACTGTTTAATCAGTATTGGCGCATACACGCCTGCGCATACATGACGATTGTTTAGTCGGCCGATAGTTCAGTTCGCTCTGTGATTTGGCGTCGTGTGCGTGTATTTTGAATATGGTGTCGCCCAAATCACAATTGTTGATTGTAGAATAGTCGGCCGACTGTTGGATAGTCTGCGCCCTGTTCACTAACCAAACTGTTTAGTTGGCTCGGTGTGCGCACTTTCAGCCCAACCCGACCAAACTATCGGCCGATAAAAAGTCTGCAGTCTGCGGGGGCTCTAGACAAAAAAAATAAATTGGAAACGCAATGTACAAGAAAGAGTCAAAAAAGCTACTGTAGCCAAGGGCGGATCCAGACTTTTCATCAGGGGGGGGGGGGTGACACACTTAGATGAGTTTTTACTCACCGCTTAAAAATGTTCTTTAATGTTTTGTAAAGGAGGCTGACAAAATTTAAATAACATAATGTGCATCTAAACCTTACGTTTACACATTTCAAGGGCTAAACTGACAACTTTAGTTATCAAATTATTTTAGAACACTGTTATCCAGCAAGGTATGGTCTAACTATTTGATTTGGATGACTCCCTACATATGAAAGCATTCCAAGATTCCAACAGTTTTCTAAATATGCCATATTTAAGAGCTAAAACACAAGAGTTTAGAGGGTTTTTGGTGCATTTCACGTAGAAATGTAGGAAATTGTTTTGAAATGTTGTTTTTTTTCCAAAAATACAATACACTTTTCTTGTTTTCATTTCTCTATTAATGCGAAGAACGCTGCAAAAATTAAAAAATCTAGAAAATGAGAGAGGATCTGATATGTAGAAACGTCGGGCTTTTTTTGACGAAGTTTTTTTCGAACTTAATTTTCCTGAGTCTATTATTACTATCGCTATCAGTCTGCTTACTCGTATTTTGATTTTAAAGGAGTCAACAAAACTTAAACATTTTAGAGAGCAAAATGTTTGGTTCTTGAATTTAAGGAAATAGGCGCATTTAAGTACATAATTTCTCTAAAAAATTAAATTAAAACAAATTAAGGTAAACAAATAAGTTGGGAAGAAACGTTTGTGTGGCACTCTCAAATTACACGTTTCAGAATCTCTTTTCACTTCAAATCTCAAGAGATTCAAAGCTTGTATATCAATAGATATGCCCCGTTTATTATGTTTTTCAATTAACCATTAGTTTAACAAAAGTGTCACTTTTGCTGTTTTTGGGACATTTATATTATTGAAATTCGTGTTTAAATATTAGTTCTAGAGCATCCAAAGCAAATTCACTTCAAAAGTAGATTCATTTAATTTTTTAAGATCTTTTAACATCTTTTGTATTCAACAGAAAACCAATTTTGAAATAAATAAAAAAAGTCTGTTTAAAAATATTTCCTATATTTTAAGATTTAAAAATGTACCTGCAAAATAAGTTTTTCTCAATAATTTAAATGCCATTATATTTGTCAACAAATCTAGATTAACTAATTGTTTTTCGAAAATCATTTTAAATTTGAAATTTTGTCTTAAAAATATTTTTGGTAAGCACTAAATAAAGAGCTTATAAATATATGTACATTTTACATTTAAATTTCGTCAATAAATGTTGACCTCTTTCTGAGATATCGAGTTTTGTAAACAAAATTAATATTTTTTTAAAAATAAAAAAAAATACATTTTTGATCATAAAAAATCATCATCAATTTGATCATTTGATCATCAAAAAGAGCTTGCACAGAAAGAGAAGATTATTGAAATGCGTCTATTAGTTCTTGAGAAAACTTACAAAAAAAAATAAAGGTTTGTAAGGGGTACCCTTCTCGAGCAATACCAAAATATGTTTTTCTTGTAGAAAGAACCCAAATTAAGAACACGCAATTTAGAGAAAGTTTAAGAAAAATCACATGTTTCAACCAACAAATTTGTAAGGGGACTGCTGTTATTTTTCTTATTAATAAAATGAAAAAACGCCTTACGCTAATCGGCTGAAAACCTTTATTTCAATCAACACAATTGTTTGGACTGTTGGAGCCAGGAAAGACAAACAGACGGACGGAATCGGGGTACTCACTTTTTTCGACTTCTCTACCGCCGTAATGTCATATTTGATTAAAAGCTCTAGTTCGAAATTGTTTACTAAAGCAAAACTTGCCATATAGTTCCTATATGTCACCAGTAAAAATCACTTCAATGTTCACTATTTATATGTGTCAAAAAAATTAATAATAAAAATAAAGGCTAGTTTAAGGAATTTAAAGGCAACTTTATATAAAATTGATGGTCTCTTATTCAAGGTTTCTTCTTAAGAACCTGAATATTTGCTCTTTTTCTTAGAAACAATTTTTATGAAAATAATTAAAAGCATTACTAAAGTTTTTTTTAAATTCTAAATTGAGTAAAAACAAAAATTTTAGTTGTTTTTGACAGCAAACCACTTTTTGGTGAAAGTCGTTAAATTACTAATAAATCTATAGATGAAATATTTACTTATACAACTTAACTGTAAAAGCTTTATGGCTCATATGACCCCCCCCTGGATCGTCATTTGGTCAAAAGTTGATGAATTATGCTGAATTTCCGATTCATATTATGTTCTTGATCCAGTCCTCAGTTAAAAGTAGTACTTTTAGCAACAAAGTTTAAGGAAGTATAATACAATAATGTTGTTTTGATATACAAAAAATAAATAATTCAAAATATAATGGGGGTCATATCCATTATCGCAATACAATTAGTTTTAGACATTCGAGGTAACTGTAAGGCAGATGAAATTACCAGGAACGGTACAGTACAACCCATTCTACCACGTTTAGCAAATGCTGGCATACCAATCGCTACTTGTAAACTATTGCTAATGCAGGACGCTATGAAGAAGCCAAACACCAGGTGGAACAGCATCACCACGTGTCAGGTCACAAAAAACATCTGGCCTACACTAGATTTAGGTGCTTGCAATCTCTAAGCAGATCGCATATAAGCTCGATAATAGTTGTCATACCCGGGCACTGTATAATAGGAAAGCACGCCACGCGGCTAGGCATATTCTCAAATGACTTTTGCAGAAGGTGTATGGACTAGGAAAAGGAGGAAACAGTTCTTCACCTTCTCTGTACAATGTACATGCCCTGATCTAGCTCAAAAACTCAAGAATTACCTAGGATAATTCTTCAATAACGATCTAAATCATATTAGCATAATCAGCCTCTCACGTTTTGTAAGGAACTCAAACTGGTTTCATTGAGCTTAGGAGAAAGCCTCAAGATTCATGTGGTATCATAATTGGCCACTAAATAGGCCATCGGGGACAGCCACTTTAACCTAACCTAACCTATCAATCAAGACGCAGTTTGATCTCAGGTTTTGTTAACAAACCTTGATAGACACTTAAAACATATAAGTATATACAAATAATGGTTTCAACTTTTCTAAATGAGAGATTTGACTATAAGTAACTGTTTGCAATGCCTGGATATGTTAAATAAACCTGAACCAAAAACTGAAATTTAAAAAAAAATGTTGATTCAAAAAATTATTTTTAAAACCCCTACAACCCCTACAAAGCATAGGTATCCCCTTAGCTACATGTAAACTCATGCTAAAGCAAGATACCATAGAGAAAACAAACTTCAGGTGGAATAACACCACCACCTGTGTAGCGACTAAACGAATTTGGCCTAATCTTAGCGCCAAGCGCTCAAAACAATTAATCTCTCTGAGTAGATTGCACATTAGCTACGTTATAGGTGTCCTGACTGGGCACTGCTTAATAGGAAGACATGCTATTCGACTTGGAGCCCCTGCAAATGATTTTTGTAGGAGTTGCATGGACGAAGAAGAAGAGGAGACAATCTCTCATCTTCTGTGCACATGCCCTGCCTTATCACAAAGACGTAGAATCCATCTTGGAGACTACTACTTTAACGATACCAGTGATCTAAAAAATTCAGACATTACTTGTCTCCTACGCTTCATTCGAAGCTCCAATTGGTTCAACGAGTTAAGCTGATTAACTGATCCATGTGGTATCACAACGGACCATACTTTGGTCTAAGTGTGTTGGACGTCCCAAACCAACAGCCACTTTAACCTAACCTAACCTAACCTAACCCCTACAATGAGACATTTTACTGTATCCTTAATTTAAGTGAGTATCAACATGAAGTTTGTAAAAAAAACAGATTTCAACTTTAGATCTCATTATAAGACGGTGAATTTCAAAAAGAAAATTTTAAAACATTAAATAAAAACGACACCGCCACGCCATTCGTTGTCGATGCTCACAACAGGAAGTCAAAGAACTTCTCTCCGAACTTGACGGAATGGATGTATCGTATATTTATATTAGCCTAACACAAAAAGGAATTTATAATACAAAAAAACAAGATTCCATTAATGTGATATTGCATGTCTGATGTTGTTGTTTTTTGAATGAACGCAAGGACGTTAATTCTTTACAAAGTTTTTTCAAGTTTAAGAAAAGGACGATATTTGAAAAGACATGTGTTTTTGCATACAATGTCTATGTATCGTTTACAAAAAGAAATGATTATGCAATGAGTATATTATTTAGCAAGAGAGAAGGGTAAACGGTATATCTATATGTCAATTTAAAGGTAATTTTTGAATTCCAAAAATGGATGTACTGCGGCCCTACTCTGTATTTCGTTTCGAAAGTCAGTTCTATTCGAAAGTGATTTTTGTTCCGAATTTTGTTTCATTTATTTGATTTTATTATATTGTAAGACATTCGAAACGGAAAAAAATAGTACTAAATAATTTTTCCATTTTTCGGACTAGTTCTTTCGAGTATCGAATTATTTCTTATGAGATCTGTCAAATCGAGAAATCATAACAAATCAAACTTTGCAGTCAAGAGAATATTTTTATTTTTAAAAGAAACGAAAGTAAATAGATTCAATGGCTCTTTGGATGGATACCGAAAGCAATGAAGAGCGAATTGAAAGAAAAAATATGAGGGACAAATCAAATATTATGGAAACGTGTGATAAAAGGTAACATTTTATTGTTGGAAAAGATTAAAAATTATTATTGTTTATTACTTTAGTTTTGAACAAAAATTTCGCCTTTCGAAGGACGCTTTTTTGGGCATCGGTGGGCCTACAGCATTCAACTGGGATGCAAACCTCTGCCACAAGTTTTTCGACGTTTGTTTGGAGTCAGGGGTTTTAAATGACCCTTGGCCAAATCGATTTGCGAGCACATACAGTCAACCAAAATCTCGAATTGTTTTTGTTTTGTGCGCTTGTTTGTATCCCTATAATCTAATGTATGTTATTTTAATTGAGATTTTCAAAAAAAAATTAGATTTTTAGATGATCACATTCAATTTCGTTATCACATAAGATGTAGACACACATTTTTCGTTTTAGATAGCCTTTGATATTTGGAAACGACTTACCAAGTACGAAAGTTCAGCTTTTGGGATTGCCATTTCGAAAGTAGTAAATTTCATTCCGCTTTCGAATTAGAGAGTGCAAAATATTCGTTTTCGGAAATTTTGATTTTGAAAAACGAAATACAGAGTAGGGCCCCTGGTTTGGAGAAATTACAACTCGATGCAAAATGCGAACAGTACACAGACATTTCTTCCTTTAATTTTTTTCTAAAAAACACCCTATAACTACAGCACAATTTAATTTTTTGACATTTATGCAGTAACAGAATTTGACAGCTGACAACTTAGAGTGTTATTTAAGTGTCCTCACATAAAAATAACGTAATTTCAAAATTTGTATGGTTGAGTAAAAATTTAATAATAATAACATTTTTGTGACACTTTATTAGTTAGAAAGGAATTGTGCCGATGATGATGAATTCGAAAATGTTGTTTTTAAATATGTAGTTGAGCAACGTAGCATGAATTTTTAAACTAAGTACCGAAAAATGCAATAATCTTATGTGACAATATTGCTAGATCCGTCATTGTCAACCATTATTTATGAAATCTAATGATTATAAAGGTTGGTTACATTTTAAGGGCCAATGTTGAATGTGAACTGCACCTAAACGTAAAGTTTTTTTCTGCATTTCATTTGACATTTCTCAATTACAGACCAATTCAATTTGAACCATGGAAAGGTTCGAGCAGCACGTTAAAGTTATTCAGGTTATTTTTAGGAAAATGGGTGTTCAAATCAAAATGCATATCGTGCACTTCGTGATTTTTCGGTCAATTTAATTGTCCAAATGTGCGTACAATCGGAAAAATCGTGCCACAAATTTGAGCAAACTGGGTAGGAGATGTGAAAACACCAGTGCATGCTCGTTCAGCTCGTACTGCTGAAAATATTTCTGCTGTTCGCGATAGTGTGGTTGAAGAGGCGTGCACCTCAGTTCTTTGTAGTGCCCAACAACTGCACTTCTCACTCTTGTCGTTTATGAACATTATGCATACAGACTGGCATTTACACGCTCACAAGGTGCAATTGACTCAAGAACTACAGCCCCTTGGTTTAAACAGGAAGGTGTCACTTTCCACACAGTTACCAAAATAATACCTCTTTTGCGCCGTTTTATCTCACGTGGTGGCGGTTTCAATCGGCCACCAAGATCATGTTGTTTGACACCGTTGGTGTTCTTTCTTTGGAGTTAAAAGAAAGAAAAGCGGTACACCGAGGTCGCGGTGCTCATTTCGCCGATAGTTTGTTCCATAATTGAACCATAAAAATATTATCATAATAAAAAGAAATGACAATCATTTTCTAAATAATTTGGGCCATATTCATAGTTATTTCATAGACAATTTAAACCCATTTTTAGACAATAGGCTGTAGTCTGAAAATATACACGACATAACCTTTGTTAAAGCTGTTTTTAACTCTATAAAACGTTAAGATTAAAAAACAAAACAATTGAGAAAATTATATTGCGAGACATTTTATTTGAAAATATAAAAACAAAAGTTTGAATGTCAAGTTTTTATTTTGCTAGATGTAGGAAAGGTACCCCAATCAAGCCCTTTGAAACGGATGACGACGATTTCTATAAAGGTATAAAAGATAATTTCTACTGTAGGTACGTATTTTTACCACACAATAGTTTAAAGGATCTCAAAGAAATTGGAACTCCCGGTCGGTTAAATTGAAATTGTACTAGAATTGTAGTAGATTATACCTTAAACCAGTTTCTAACTAAAACGAGCTGCCAAATTCTATATGAATAGGAGATGTGTCTTATCTGGCTGTTAAATTTAGACTCTAGACATGGGTTTAGGATACGACTATGAATTTGACCCTTTGTGTTTTATTAACTTCCCATAGGAAGTTATTGTAATGGGTCCGATTGGACAAATTGAAAATTTTGACATTTCTCGACGTTTCAAGGTCCCTAGAGTCGAAATAAAAGATTTTTAGAAAGATGTCTGTGCGTGCGTGTGTACGTACGTCCGTGCGTCCGTACGTCCGTACGTTCGCGACGTTATTTTCGTCGTCCATAGCTCAAGAACCAGAAGAGATATCGACTTCAAATAAATTTTGTTATACAGATAATAAGCAGAAAGATGCAGAAAGGGCTCTCAAGAAAATTGCGTGGGTGGTTTTTTTACCATAGCAGTTTAAAAAAAAGGTGAACATTTTGGTTAAACCTAAATATCTCATGAACCAATGACGCTAGAGACTTGAATTAAATTTTATATTATATATTGTAACGTGATACAAAACAATTATATTTTTGGAAAAAAATCCAATTAACTGTTTTTTTTTTATAAATCAAAAAAACTGAAAAAAAAAATTTGTCACCTCGAAAATTTTACGACTAAAATATGATTTCATCTCCAAAACAATTTTGTGCAATGAAGAATAATGTTTTTGATATCTGATAAAATTTTGAGAAAAATCTAATTGACAGTGTTTTTTACAAAAAATAAAAACCTAAAAAAAAATTGATACAAGTTGGTAAAAATTGATTTTCGACTCAAATATCTTTTCAAAACTTTGAGTTATTGGCTTTAAACTACTTTTATCTTTCAAAAATATTGTTGTAAATATTCAGTAAAATTTTGAAATAAATCGAATTGACAGGTTTTTTACAAAAAATTAAAAACCGAAAAAAAAAATTAAAAAAGTTGTTAAAAATTGATTTTCGACTCAAATATCTTTTCAAAAATTTGACTTCTTCTTCTAATTTTAACTAATAAGAAATATTTATTTCAATATTCGATAAAATTTTGAGAAAAATCGAATTGACAGTTTTTTTTTTACAAAAAATAAAAACCTAAAAATAACAATACTAAAACTTGGTAAAAATTTACTTTCGACTCAAACAGCTTTTCAAAAATTACAAATATTGGCTTCAAACTTATTTTATTTTACAGAAAATATTGTTTCCGATATTCATTAATTTTTTTTATAAAAATTCAACAGTCCGTTTTTTAAAAAAAAAAGTAAAATCTACAAAAAATAGTACGCAAATTTGGTAAGAATTGATACATATGGACAAACTTTTAAGCAAGACAAATCGACAGACGGGATGGGAAGTTATCATCATTAAATCATTTTTATTAAAAATAAACAGTGTTCAGGAAAAAACTATTTGACTGTTAAAATATTTATTTTTCTTTGTATAATGTTTTTCTTGCTCAAAATCTGCACTTTTTGAGGACTTCTACCAGGAAGACTTACTTCTATAAGTTGGTTTCTTATTGTTCTAGCTGTCACTGGTCAGTTTAATTAATTTTTGAGTTCTCTGAAACAAAGAAATTGTTTTTTTCTTACAAATTCTTACCAACAGTGTATCAAAAAGCGAAGCAGAAGAAGCATCTTGTTTCTTTTTTTGGGCTTGAATGTAAAGCTTTAAATACTATTTTCTTCGAACAGTTTAATGTTTTCGCAATTTCAACCATCGTTTTTGCAGTTTGCCTTAGTTTTTTCATTACTTTTACATTAAGTATAATATTACATATTATACGCTAATATTTGTTAAAATAATATATGACTTTTAAAAATGTTGTCTAGTATCGAATACAATCTGACAAACTAATAAACAAACTCAAAACGCTTATTTTCAAAAAAAAAAATTGATCCTTACTTTAGAACGACAGTTAAAGTAGCTTGTTTCTATTATTTTTTCCACGTGAAATCATAATTGTCCTCAAACTTTTTGACCGTTAAGTGAAAACAATAAGTAGTTTTCAGGAAACAATTTACCATTTAAAAGCATTATTAGGTACGATTAGAACATAAAAAGACTAACGACAAAGTACTTAATTGCTAAAAAAATATTATGTATTTAAAATGATGAAGACATTTGTTTCTATTATTTTTTCCAACATTGTAAGTGAAAATTTCGGGAAGTAACAAGGGAAAATTATTGATTATTAATAATTTCGCCTTTATAGATTTTAAATTTAGTTTTTAGCTTAAAAGATTTTACTGTGAAACTCATAAGTAAAAAGGTTCAAGAGATTAAAACTTTAAGAGGGAGGTATCAAAAGCTACACACAAATCAAAATTTTCCTACAATTTTCTGGTCCATTAAGAAGATGTAAGTTTGTGATACCTTTAGAGATATTTTCCTAGAATTCCAGTTAAATAAGGAGCGCTATTGATTTAATCTGGGAATCGACGTTAAGACAATATTTAAATTTAAAATCATAATTGCATTGTCCCGTCTCTACGTGAATAAAAACCAACATTTTTAAAAATGTTTTTACGAATAGATGAAAAACTTAAACTTTTAATGCGTTAATAATCTTTTTTTACTGCATCAATGCAGTTCTAATTTCAAATCATCTGTTTTTGTTTTATTTTACTATTTTTAACATTCTGTAGAAAAATTCAAAACAAAGGAATAAGAAAACACATTCAATTTATTTAATTTTACGTAAAAAAAAACAATTGCATTTAAATGCACAAAATAACAAAAAAGCATAAAAACACAACATTTTTTATAAAAAAACATATAAAATTAAGTATACAGATAAGAGAAAAACTAAGAGGTAGATAAGGAAAAATACGTATAATCAAGGTCCATTTCAAAACAATCATTTTATGAATCTCATCTTTTTTTTAACTTACATAAATGGTAGTTAAATGTTTGCTCTACTTTTATCACACAACTTATTTATTTTTCGAAATAAATTTTTTTTGATTTTTTTACTTAATTGATTTGATACCAAAAAAGCTGACGGAAAACTATTTTTCCACTAATCACAATAAGTACACAAATTGGTCAATAAATTATTGAATTCTTGAATTTAGTTAAAGTCAAGAATTTTGTTGATAAACTTCGTCTATTTTTTCAAAAAGCAAGAAACCCCCCAGGAAGGTACTTATGTTTCTTGCTTTTTGTTCAAAAATGTTGGGTCTATTTTGACAGAATATGGTAGCCGCCATAGAACACTATTTACTGAATTTTTTGGGCATTCCGAATTAAAGAAGTTATTTGAAATTGAAATAATGAACATTTGTTTGAACAAAATTGACATACAACTCTTAGAATTTTTTTGAATTGAAGGTACTTAATTCTCATGTTGAAAAAATTTTAGTCAAATTGTTTTGACGATCTGAATATTTTTAAAGTAAATATTTCATGTTGGAAAACCGAAAAATAACTAGTATTTTGATCTTCAAAAAAGTATAACATTTAAAAAAATACTGTTTTGATATGGACAACTTGAATTAAGTGTGCATAGATTTCATTTTGTTAATGGAAGTAGAATGACATTTAAAATTAGTTTTTAAATAAACAATTAAAAAATATACAAAATACAAATTTACATATACATTATGTACAAAAATTTCTTTCAATGTTAGTATAGGTAGATGATGGCAATCACAATCACATTACATAATTATCTATAATGCTACTTTAATCAAAGCTTAGGAGTAGAAGATTAACTTCACTAATCGAGCATTTTGGAGCTAATTTTTGTAGGTTACTGTTGTTGCTTACCGGATTCTGTGATGTTTTCGTTGATGCTGTCCCTGCAGCAGTTGTTGTTGTCGATTCATTTGTATCAGAATCTGAATCTTCAGCCATAGAATTGGACAAACTACCATCTAAGAGTGGTTCTTCACTTGAATTCTCAGGCAGTGGATCCCATTTAAGTTCAGCATCCATTAACTGGCTATCTGTGTTTTTTTGAGAAATTCAAAAATTAATACAATTAGCAATCCAGGAGATTTTGTTATGTAAAATTTTTATAAACGTACCCCTTACCCCTGGTAACAGTGGACCTTTAGGCTTATCTTCTTTGTTCTCATCTTCCCCAGCGGGCCTTTTCTTTTCTTCAGTTGTTTCAGAATCTTTTGTTGTTTCAGTAGTTGTTGGTGGTGGTTTGATCTCATGAGCTGTGGTGGGTTCTTTGGTTTCTTTTTCGACTTCTTCGTCAACTTCTACAATTTTATCAGGTTTGCTAACGACTGGAGTGCTGGTTTCTTGTTCACGAGGTATTGTTCCGTTGGTATTTTCTGATGGCTTTTGTTGTCCTCCAGTGGTTCCATTTTTCAATATTCCAACCAAAGGAGCACCAGTTGAAGCCTTGCGTTCAGTTTGCGGAACCTTCAAATAAAAAACAAATTTTGTGTAAAAAAAAAGAAAAACAGAATAAACATTGCTATACTTACGGGCTTATAATTGAAATTTTTTGTTTGATTTCCTGGAGATTGTTGCATTTTTGTAGCTTGTTCCTTCGACCAAATTATGTCTTCGTCAGTTTCACGTTCAATACGTTTCTTGTACTCAAGATGACTGCGATACACTTCCAATAGACAACATATGACAATTATAACAAAAATTGCTATGAGAATTATGAACACAACTTGAGTTTGTTCTTCTTTGGTTGAGACATCAATATGTTTGGCAATGTATGGTACTCGAACTGGAGGATCTTCCGCCCAATTTTGACCAGATCCCTTAAAAAGGTTAAGAGAAAAAAATGTTCTAAAACGATTTTCAGACACTTTTTAAAATGCTTACCATTGTAAAATTAAGAATAGGTTCTTGTGGCCTTGGTTCTGTAATGTTTTCAAATTGTGCTGCACATTGCGCACTACGTACTCCTTGGAAATTTATAACGGTAATATTATCGGCTCCCGATTTCGTGAAAAGCATATACTCTTCTAGGGGTTTCATAATATAATTATTAACCTGGATGTAAATGTCTGAAAAAATATATGTAAATTATTTTAAGAATAAAACTGAAACACTTACAAATATTTTTGCTTTACTTCACAATCTAGAAAAAAGCGTCTTTTGTTATAAATATGCCATTTACTTATTCTTAAACATACAACAATTTAGAAAACACAAATTTGAAAAAAAACAACCCTCCCTGAACTCTTGTGTTAACTACAACAAATTGTGAGGGGAGAGTACGATAACTTTGGCGACAAAGTTTAATGACGGATTTGTATAGAACAGCTAAAAACAAGCATTTTTTACTATGGGAGGGGGGTCTATCTCCCCCCGTTTAGGCGGGAGAGGCAATTTAAAAAAATATGTACATTAAATGAAAAAAAAAAATAATTTAAAATTACGGTAATACTTGCAATTAAGTATTATACCTTTTTTTAAAGCCAACATTTTTGTCTATTAGCTTGTTTTTAAATCAAGTCAAAACTATGCATAGTTTTTGAAAAAAATTGTTTTAAACTAAAAATGTATGCAAAAAAAATTTAAAAAAAAGGTTTAAAGTGTAGTTTTTCAAAACTTTCAAATTATTTACTGTTTTTTTTTAGAATTCATTGCTCTTATTTGTTTTTGATGAAAAACTGAAAACTAGATGACTTTATGTCTTCTAGTTCTTGAGAAAATTGAAAATTACCAAAATAAATATTTTAATTAAATTACTTTTTCCTTGCTTAAGTATTAACGTAGTCTTATTTTGATAGTAATAATCGAATATGGATTAAGATGTACCTAGGGTAAATTAATTTTTCTTAAATCCAGCTTATTTAAATGCAAAATAAACTTTGCATGCACCCCATCTTGCACCCACCGAACCGTGCCCCCTCTCCCCCTTGCACGCACTCCAACTTGCACCCACCACAAATCCTATAGTGTTCCCAAGCAGGGGGGTTGCAGGGGGCAGCATGCCCCCCTTACAGATTTCACTGTTGCATACACCCAAATTCGCACACACATTACTGTTGCATACACCCAAACTCGCACCTACCATTGTTACTATCAAAATAAGAAAAAGAATTAAATTAAAATAGTAGTTGTGGTTATTTTTAATTTTCTCAAAAACTAAAAGACATAAAATCATCTAGTTTTCAGTTTTTGATCAAAAACAAAAAAGAGCAATAAATTCTGAAATAAAAACAATGGTAGATAATCTTGAAGTATTGAAAAATTACACTTTAAACCTTTTTTTTAACTTTTTTTACTCAAATTTTGAGTTTAAAATTAAATTTTTCAAAAACTACGCATAGTTTTGACTTGAATTAAAAACTGCCTAATAAAACAGAATTTTGGCTTTAAAAAAATGTATAAAACTTAATTGTAAGTATCACCGTTATTTTTTAATTATTTTTTTCCATTTTAAATAATATTTTTTTTAAATTGCCCCTACCGCCTAAACGGGGGAGATAGACCCCCCTCCCATAGTAAAAAATGCTTGTATTAAGCCCCTCTACCAAAAACCTATATTATTTCTTGGCCCCAAAGTTATCGTACTCGTGCCAATTGTGAAATGTCGTTTGCAAACAAATCATCATTTTCGTCAGCTACAATGTTCTGAGCAAAATTTCAACTATTAAGTGAAATCTAACAATTTCAAGGCGCTGTTGAAGAGAGCATCGTTCTTTTTTTTATTCATGGTGTCGTTTTCAATTGTCAAATGTCAAAACACGACATATTAAAAAGTGACAGCTGTCCAAATAGCGGGCTCTTTAGATGAAATGGTCTTATTAAAAGAAATCCTATGGTGAATTATGGATCTTCTTTGTTTGGGCTTCTCTAGTTAATCACAGGTTAGGAAAATTTTCTAGTAAATTATTCATGGACCTAATAGAATTACTTTTTTACTCTCCTAGATTTTTTAAATTAACTGTTATCAATCATTTTGATCAAACTCTTCATTTAATTAACATGCCAATGAGATATTCATCACTATTTATAACACAGAAGAGAAAACTTTTTATTTCTTTTCAAGATTGTTAAAACTGTCTTTTAAAATCAGCCTCGATCCCATTAAAAAGGCTAAAAAGCAGAACAATGTAAAAGTATTTAATTTTAATGCAACTAATAACAATAAAATACTTGTTTGCAAAATTGTTTTTATTTTGTTCTTATATTTAAGTCCCATTTGTAACGACTCTTTTTTAAGACTTTTCTTAAGTAAAAATAATATCAAAGCTTTAACTCTAACTTCTAACGACATTATCAGTCCCTTGGGACAGAACGAAAAAAAAATTCATAAACCTTTTTTTTATAATGTTCACCTTTAAGAACCAAACGAAAAAAAAAATCACCTCTTCCTCTCAGAAGATATTGAGTGTACATGTGCGTGTTGCTTATTTTTTCTTCGTATTTTTATCGATTTTTCATTAAAATCTCAAGCCAAAACATATTAAAAAGTCCTTTGCCTTTAACAAAATGAAAACAAAGAAAAAAAGTAATGTATTCACTCTCAAAGTCATTTCGATAGCACTGGAGCTTTATTTTCTTGTTGAGTTTGAATTTTTAATTACCTTGCGCTACGCTTTCATTAAAATTGCCGCTTTCCACCTCATCGTAATTTGCGCCTTCATCGCATTTCCCGTCCGTAAATAAGAAAGTTTGACAACCGAATATTTTTTTTTTCGTTTTTTAAATTTTGTTTCATATTCATTATCTGGTTCACGTTTAGGAAAAATATTCCTGTGTTTTTCTTATAATATTTTGTCATCCTTATTTTATGAGCTTCACAAATTTTATATGTCTCCATTCGATGACAAAAACTCAAATATCCAGCTCGAAGGACCAAAATAATGATTGACTTTTAAAATCAGAAGATATAAAGTATCGGATACAATTAACCTTTGTCCAAAGACAATACATAGTATTTTAGGTGTAAGGGCTAACAATACTGCGATGTGCCTTATGCTCGTAGTTAATACCAGTACAACAGGTGACCTTGGCTTCAATCAAGTATATTGTACGCTTATCTTGGCAGGACTATCTTTCGAATTACCATAAATAAGAAACAAACTACCACGATTCACAATGAGCTCATCTTGTTTAACTCATTTTGGCAATAAATAATTTCATCCGCAATAGCTGTGGCAGTCAAGCGTGTACCTTTTTAGTCGCCTCAACGAACAGATATTAAGAGCTCCTTAAAAGGATACTAATAAATATTACAATTCTACCTCCCTTAAAATAGAGACAAAATGTGAAACAGTGACGATGGAAAATGAATGTCCTTGCTGCTATCGAAGCCGCCGGACGCAAAACGCCCAACACCCATTGCCCACCCCTACACAGACATTGCCGCACACCACCATTGATTGTAGGAAAATAGAAAAATGAGGAAATCTGTGTGAATCCTTTTTCTTCTGTTCTTAAAGCAATATTGTAAAAAGGTATAAAGGCATAGAGACGACGCACGTACATACACCCAATATTCTTTTTCTCCATCCTTGATTCTCTATCGATGGGTCCTTATAAGATTGAGATAATTTTTTTTTCGTTAGGATCGATTTCACGGGTAGGGAACAAATTTTGTTCGAACCCTTGTCAGAAGCTCTATGAACCGTTAAGGATTAATAGCACCGATGGTGGAAATTTATGCGAATGAACAGAAAACTCCTCGCCTTTCGTGAACTCTCCTACCTCCTACCTCCCACCTCTTCCCCTCTGTTCGTATCATAAACTGAAATTGCGGATGCAAAAGCAAAAGAAAAAGAACAAAAAAAAACGAATGGGAAATTAATCCGCAATCTAACTTACTTGACAAACAGCCACTATAGCTTTTAAAGACAGCAAATCTGGAATCCGTCGTATTGATTCCGCCAATTTGCACCCGATTAGCGCCCGAGTCGATGACGTTTTGCATCAGGGGTCGAATGGCAATTGGTGCCAGTGGCACCTGTTCACGATCGATTAGAAGTGATGCTTCGGTACCGTTGCGCTGATAGTAGATAGAATGGCGGGCTCCTTTAAGGAAAGTCCGTTCAATGTGTGCCCCCACTGCGGAGCCATCTTCACGGTCCTCCTCGAATAGTAAATATCCTTCGGTATCAATTGCTACCATAAGATAGTAGCTACGTTCGTTATTCGTCTGGAGTAGCAGCATAACACGATTTGCACGTTTCAGATCGGCACTCGAGAAGGCCAATTGTAGTTTGACGTAGTCGACTTTTCCAGTTAATTCAAATTTTCGCTGCAATGTTGATTCACCACTAAAATCAGCACCCTTCTCTTCCATACAAAACTCTCCAAGGAAACTAGTGTGCTCGCAGTCGCATGTGGATTCTTGTTTGGCAAAATTCTCCTTACAAAAACCACCATTTTTGCAAGGCTCTGCATCGCATTTCAGCTGACAGCTGGGGAGAACACCTTCAAGAGCTAAAAATAATTATGAGACAAAAAAAAATTATAATTTAATAAGAAATGAAGCCCAGGAAGATTTACAGTGGATTAAGGATGAAAGTAAATCAGAGCAGTATCAAAAATATAACAGAAAAAGGTTCTTAAACGATGAGTGTCTAATCGGCAAACATTGAATAGATATGATATACTTTAAATAGTTGTACATTTTTTGAATTTGTAATGAAGTAGCTTTCTATTTTTTTCTTAATGACACCAATCATTGTTTTAAGAAGGATGATTTTGACAGTTAATAGTTCTTAAAATTCAATGCAAAGACTTCAAGTGAATACAAGGACTTCAAGTAAGAGCAAAGACTTTCAGTGAATGACTTCAAAAGAATACAAAAACTTCAAAAGAATGGAAAGTATTTAAAAACTTTTAAAGAATGCATTCAGAATCAAATGATAGCAATCAATTGATTGCATTCAAATGATAAAAGAAAAAATGATTGCATTCTTTTTAAGGTCAAGTGATTTTTGGTTCCAAAATTTGAAGTTTCAATTTCTAGATAAATTCAATGAATGCAATCTTTTAATTGAAGTCATAAAACATCTAATTCCTAAAATATTGTATTCTTTTACAAGCATGTTGATTATTAATGTCAAGTAACCAAAATCAAAAAATTACATTAAAACTCCTTACAGTCTTAGCACTTAGCTTTGCATAATTTTCCAAGCTATGTAGGTTTCAAAGAAATTCCTTAACACACGTCAAATTTGTTAACTTGACGAGTTACCTGGCTACTTACCGGTGAAATAACCCATATAATTAAAAACTAAATTACTAAAACAAAAAAAGATCTCACCATGCGCAATATTTCCTTCATTAAGTTCAGCCAAGTCAATTAGATTATCTCCGATTTTCAATCCTCTAACACATCCTATGTACCCTTGCAGTTCTGGGAATTCAGTGTTTGTTCTTAGCAAATTTGCTGGATCATAGCCACCAATGTTGAACTGGAAGTAGTCTGTTGGGGGAGCTGGTGGACGATGTGGTGATAGAACTTCTGCAAAGTATTAAATATCTCAACACATGAACACAATGAATACAAACACACTTAAATAGATATAGAATAGATAGATAAATGGTTTGGTGTTCGAAAAAGACCATCCCCATCAGTCTCAAAACTAAAACCCTTCAGCCATCAGCATCACGTACCTTTTTCTGGATTAATCCATGGCTTATTGGCATATTCATCAAGGAGCAATGTTCCCTTCTGCACTGTCACACTACGCTCGTTGACATGCATCACAGTCTTCTGTGGACTTCTAATTATTGCCACCTGGATGCTTGTCAGACTACTGATGCTTTCATCGACAACTGTGAGATTCACTATCTCGTCACCGTAATTATAAAGAAAGACAATCTCCTTGCCCTCGCTGATAAACAAGTGAACAAAGTTGTTGAAATGATCGTTGGCATACAGGACCAACGAGTGTTTGTCGTAAGTACGTAAATTAATGAGAATATCCTGGCTGAGAATATTCTTGAGGATGACTCGTTTGTCTTCGACTGAGGCATTCGTACTGAGAAAATTGCGTTTAAGGAACGATTCGCGGTTGATGAATGTCAATGCCTTTTCGTTAATGTCTGCAAGTAAAATTTCACATATGTATACTCGTACATTCATATAAACATTTCAAATTAATTGCTGTCAAAAGAGGATAAATTTACTTACTTGTTTCACAGAATTCACCCAGGTGAGCCCATGGATTACTGCAGACACACTGGAAGGTACTCCAGAGTTCCTTGCATTCGGCTTTATTCTTACATGGTGAAGGAACGCATGATGGCTTACAGTCTTTTATTATCTCTGACAGATGCACTGACATATAACTGTAGATGTCAAGTATCTCACCGTTAACTACCAAACCACGGAAGCATCCTATGAGTCCCTGCTTCACTATCAATTTCTTTAACAAATCCCTGTATATTTTTGCATCGTTGACGGTCGTCATCGTCATCGTAGTTGTCGTTTTAGTATTTTTATTTTTACGTTTTGTGGTTTCAAGTTGTTGGATAAAGTGGAGGAGAAAGAGAAAGGGTACAAAAAATTAGAATCAGAAAACTAAAAATTGCAATGAATGTGAATAAAGAGAGAGAGAGAGAGGAAACAAAAATGAATTCGTTATATGTAACATCGTTCGTCGTCGTCGAGAAAAACTTATTTTTGAGGATGACGTAAATTTGTTTCAACAAAATTTCCATCAAGTGTCGTCTCGTTGTTATTTACCTGCACATTAAGGATACTCTATGAATTTGTAGGGGTGTATGATGGGGCTCTATAAAGTATCTATCTACGTACACTCTCTAAGTTCCATTACGTCATGCAATTTAATTTGTTTTTGTCAACAAAATTTTGTATTTTTTTCTTTTTCTTCTTCTTCTTCTAAAAAGGACTAAGTGAATTTGAATGCAGATGAGACAGACAAAAATGCAAACCTTTTAAAAAGACTACCGTGTGAAAGGTAAACACACCTTTTAAATTAAAAAAAAAAAAACATATTTTATTTAGAAATCTTTTCCGGTTAGAGGAGGCTTGTTAATGGAGCCAGTCAATTTCCAAAACGAGGATAAAAAGATACAAATAGAAGTAGACGTAGTTTTAAAATGGGGTTAAAGTATGATTAAGAGTTTTTGAAAGATTTTATTTGTATTGTGACTAGATATTTACGTACATATACATACATACAGATATGGACATTAAAATAGAAACACCAAATAGAGTTTTAAAAATTCAATTTTTTATTACCATTATTTATAGTAAAACTAGCTGACCCGACAAACGTTGTGTTGTCATATAAATAATTTTTATAGAGAATATTTTGCTAGAAATAAATCACTTACTGTAAGTGTGTAAGGATGGTGTATATACATAGGTGGGAGAGGTATAGAGCACTGTAAACGGTGACAAAATATTTAAATAATAAATCACCAAACAATTTTTTTTAATTTATTAAAATTAATTCTTTAAACTATGACAATACTACAAAAAAACAATATCAATCCCTTAATGCAACAGAGTGTACAATATTTTTTGTGATCCCATCTTTCGCCAATACAAACAAACTGGATGGTTTTCCCACTCGAGAGCACGTCACGTATAATTGTCTGTGTGAAAAACATGACGTGCTCAAATCCAAGCCGCAGACAGACATCGTTTGGCCTTGAGACTTATTAATAGTCATTGAAAACGCCAATATAATTGGAAATTAAAGGCGTTTGAATTGAATTGGCACATCTTTGGATATAATAGGGATTCGCGGTAATAATATATTTTCACTTAGGAATTTGGCGTTTAGAAATATGACTTTGATGACATTTTTCATAAATTTTTTCATTACTAATCGCGTGCCGTTGCACAACCGTGGTGGGTTCAAATTACGAAGCAAATTTACCGGAAATCCAACCTTCAGTTGTAAATTATGCGGTGGCATGCCAGGTAAATCCAATGAGTTCAAAAACTCAGTTGGATAATTTACAGCTTCGGTAGCATCACAAACTGTATCAATAGATTTGTATGACACCAAGTCTCCTGGTAACAAATGTTGTATCTTGAGATTTAATTGGTTGACATCCACATTTTTTGCTGCTAAAATTGCTCTTTTTGACAGCCACTCTTGATTTGTATCTTGCCTGTGTACATCGGGAAATATCTGGCCTATGAGAGCATCAATAGACGTGCAGAAATTGACCGGTAATTTTATACGTCCAGTTTCATCTGTAGTAACTTTTCCGTCGCCTATGTCTAACAGTTGTTTTGAGTTTGAGAATGTTTCAGCGAATGGATCTTGAAGCATTTGAACACGCATATTTACTTTCATTTGTACTTTTTCAACATTACGCCACCAGTGGCGATGATTTTAAGTACGCGTTGATCTCATTAGCGTACGTTGAATGCGGAATAACGAGAAGTGTTTGTCTGAAATCACCTGAAAAGTGCCGCCAAATAGTCTGTCGTTGTTTTTTATATCTTTCAATGTCCTGTTCAACGCTCAAGCGAATGTTTGTGTGCCAAAGTGCATTCATCCCAGATGCTAATATTACACTGTTTCAGCACTGTGGCCATGGATGCTTGTTTTTTTGTATTGCAAACCGCGTCTGACTTATTTTGAATATTTAGTGGCAGTTTAAATACTGAATGAGCTGTTCTGCCTCCATCCAATAAAGTTGCCGCAATGCCAGAAGATGAAACAGCCAATGCGATACCATTTTTTGATCGTATTTTAGCAAGAATTAGTAAAACAAAGGTAATAATTTGCCAGTTCCACCCGATGCATAAAAAAAAAAGAATCGACCTTGTCCTGTTGAAACTGCGAACATGATGTGGTCATAAATGGTTCTTTGTTCTTCATTCATTAGTGGGACATTGCGAGCAACAATCGCTGCTATTTCTACAGTATTGTATTGTAGTTCACGATTCAATTCAGTGTCTATTAAATCAGATGGATTGGATTTGGTGAATGTATACCGATATGACTGAGTGGTAAGTTGGCAATGATAATGCAAAGATCCTCAATAGCAATCAATGCTTCATGACATAGCGTCACTGAATACTATCGTTGCACCGTCTAAGATGTTGATGCAATTAAACCATAGCACTTAGGAATATAAAAAATAGATAAAAACCTATTCTCAGATCTACCGAATGTATATGCAAAATTTCATTGAAATTGGTTAAGCCGTTTCGGAGGAGTATGGCAACTAACACTGTGACAGGATAATTTTATATATTAGATTATAACTTAAAGTATTTTAAATTCATAAATGCATAAAAAGGAACTAATTTCGTGGCACGAGTACGATAACTTTGGCGCCAAGAAATAATAACAGTTTTTGGTAGAGGGGCTTAATACAGCATTTTTTACTATCGGAAGGGGGGTCTATCTTCCCCCGTTCAGGCGGTAGGGGCAATTTAAAAAAAATATTATTTAAAATGGAAAAAAATAATTAAAAAATAACGGTGATACCTACAATTAAGTTTTATACATTTTTTTAAAGCCAACATTCCAGCCAGTTTTTAAAACAAGTCAAAACTGTGCGTAGTTTTTGAAAAATTTAATTTTAAACTCAAAATTTGAGTAAAAAAAGTTAAAAAAAAGGTTTAAAGTTTAATTTTTCAATACTTCAAGATTATCTACCATTGTTTTTATTTTAGAATTTATTGCTCTTATTTGTTTTTGATCAAAAACTGAAAACTGATTTTATGTCTTTTAGTTTTTGAGAAAATTGAAAATAACCACAACTACTATTTTAATTTAATTCTTTTTTTTTTGCTTGAGTGGTCTTATTTTGATAGTAACAATGGTAGGTGCGAGTTTGGGTGTATGCAACAGTAATGTGTGTGCGAATTTGGGTGTATGCAACAGTGGGATCTGTAAGGGGGGGCATGCTGCCCCAATGCAACCCCCCTGCTAGGGATTTGGGGTGGGTGAAAGTTGGAGTGCGTGCAAGGGGGGGAGGGGGCACGGTTCGGTGGGTGTAAGATGGGGTGCATGCAAAGCTGGATTTAAGAAAAATTAATTTACCCTAGGTGTATCTTAATCCATATTCGATTGTTACTATCAAAATAAGACTACGTTAATTTAATTAAATTAATTAAAATATTTATTTTGGTAATTTTCAATTTTCTCAAGAACTAGAAGACATAAAGTCATCTAGTTTTCAGTTTTTGATAAAAAACAAATAAGAGCAATGAATTCTAAAAAAAAAAAAACAGTAAATAATTTGAAAGTTTTGAAAAACTACACTTTAAACCTTTTTTTTTAATTTTTTTTGCATACATTTTTAGTTTAAAACAATTTTTTTCAAAAACTATGCATAGTTTTGACTTGATTTAAAAACAAGCTAATAGACAAAAATGTTGGCTTTAAAAAAAGGTATAATACGTAATTGTAAGTATTACCGTTATTTTTTAATTATTTTTTTCCATTTAATTTACATATTTTTTAAATTGTCCCTACCGCCTAAACGGGGGGAGATAGACCCCCCCTTCCTATAGTAAAAAATGCTTGTTTTTAGCTGTTCTATACAAATCCGTCATTAAACTTTGTCACCAAAGTTATCGTACTCTCCCCAATTTCGTGGACATTAAAATAGATACACATATTTAAAAAAAATTAAATTAAATGCAAAGCTATTCTGGATTTAAATATTATTTTAATATCAGGTAGCCGGGCCCTTAGCTTTAATTACAGAGTAACATCTGTTAAACATTGAGTCAAATAATCGGCGGCATCTATCAATTGAAATATTGTACCACTCCTGTTGAACCATCCTCCACAGGATTTTTTTGTTAAATGTTTCCCAACCGCGCATTTTGAATCTTCCCCAACATGTTCTATGGGATTTAAGTCATGCGATTGGGATGGCCTCTCCGATACGTTGGTTTTTTGGTCCCTGAAATACTTTTGAGCAGATTCGGATGTGTGCTTAGGGTCGTATTCCTGCTCTAAAACACATTTAAGCGGCATGTTCTCGTCCGCATAAGGCAGCATTATATACATATTTCATGATATTCACCTTCATATTTTGATCAAATGTACTGGTCCAACGCTCGCCATACCAAGAAAATTAACCCCAAAGTATGATACTGCCGCCTTCATTCTTGACCGTTTTCTGGATGTATTTGGGATTTAGTTCTTTCAAAGAAAGTCTGCCATCACTTCAGAACAAATTTATCTTTGTTTCGTCGATCCACAAAATATTCCTCCACTTTTTGCCTCCTTCTGGCGCACTCCAATCAAAATGATCGTGAGCGAATTTTAACCGCGTTGTCATATTTTGTTTACCTTAGAAAGGGCAACATTCTTCTGATCCTTCTGAGCAAGTTAGCTTCAATAAGTCTTCTACGAACAGTTCTGGAAGTTATTGGAAGCTGTAATTTGTTTCTTATTTCCCTTGAATACTTGTAAGGATCTTTTTTTGAGGCGCAAATGATCTTTCAGTCTTTTCTTGGGGTTGTTTTGCTTGCTTTTCATAGCTGTTTTTTGACTCTCAGCTTTTGCAATCAACTTGAGAGATCTGTTCATTATTCTGGCTATTTCCCTCAAAGATTTTCCCTCACTTCTTAGAACTAAAATGACAGCTTTCTCTTCTAGGGAACAATGCTTAACGCGACCCATATTTTCCTTAGAATTAATTGCTATATTATTAAAATAATTTAAATTTACTTCCTAAAATGAACTTATTGTTTTAAAAAAGTAACACAAAAATATTGAAAACTAATATTTTTGATACTAAATATTAGGTTCTTCGTTCCAATGTGTTTCTATTTTAATATAAACCAAAAATACAGTCTTACCTTAGGAAAAGTTCATCTCCAAATAATCAACAAGCAAAAAAAAATAAAACCAATGCTATTTTGCACAAGAGAGTCTAACTTTTTTTTGATAACGGTTAAAACTACTTCTAATGCGTGTTGTTGTTTTAATCGGTTTAATTCTTAGCAACTTTCTCTGTGTCTATTTTAATATCCATATCTGTACAATCTGTACATACTCCATCCCTTTCCATCACACTTTACTCGCACACGGGAATGGTTGAGAGTTGTAAGTAACTAGGCCCTAGTTCTCAATGGACTGTTGCGCCACCTAGTTTATTTATTCGTTTATTCTGTACATACTTCCGATTTCGAATTCGTATTCGAATACCTCAAAAACTTTGCATGACGAAGTAAAAATTCAAAAAAATTCAAATTTAAAGGATCAGGAACTAATATTAAATTTATTCAAATGCAGGATACCATACATTTTCTAAAGGGTGTCCCAAAATTAACGCAAGATTTGAATTAAATAGAAAACGCCGTTTTTAATCTTTTGATAGTTATATTTTTATTGACTCGTAAAGTACATAGGATAGGGTTATGTATGGAATAACACATCGGACAAATGGCCTCCACGGCTTTGCATGCACATGCGCACTCTTTTGTTGAAATTTTCCATGACCATTCTGCATAAATGTGGCTGAATTTCGTTGATGCAGGGTTGAATCTCCTCCTTTAATGCACGGGTGGTTGTGGGCTTGTTGACATAGACTTGTGATTTCAAATGACCCAATAAAAAGAAGTCTAATGGTGTTAAATCACACGATCTAGGAGGCCAATTTTGATCACCGAAACGAGAGAGTACACGACCTGGAAATGTCTCATGCAGTAATTGAATTGTTTCACGGGCTGTATGACATGTGGCACCGTCTTGTTGAAACCACATATTGGACACATCAATATCATCCAATTTTGGCAGAAAGAACTGTGTAATCATGTCGCGATATCGAGCACCAGTAACAGTCACTGCTTGACCAGCATCATTTTCAAAAAAATATGGCCCAATTATGCCTCTAGCCCAAAATCCACACCATACAGTCACGCGTTGTGGATGCATTTGTTTTTCGACAATCACATGTGGGTTTTCCGAACCCCAAATGCTGCAATTTTGGCGATTGACAAAGCAATCAAGATGAAAATGTGCTTCATCGCTTAGGATGATTTTGCTCGAAAAATCAGGGTCCATTTGTTGATGTTCAATAATCCATTCAACGAACTCTCTTCTCTGTCCATGGTTATTAGGCTTCAATTGTTGTGTTAATTGAATTTTGTAAGCATAAAGACACAGATCTTTGGTGAGTATACGCTGTAGAGAGGTTCTTGAAATTTGCAATTCTTGTCCACGACGTCGAATTGAGGTTCCTGGATTGTCAGCAACACTCTCACGCACTGCTTCGACATTCACATTTGAACGGCTTGTTTTTGGACGACCAGTGTGTTTGGCGTCTCCAACGGATCCAGTCTCCATGAATTTTTCAATTAATCTCTTCACAGTTGACGAAGTTAAAACACTATTCCGACCATATTTTGTATGAAATTTTCGAACTGCAGCCGCCAAGCTTTCACTATTTTTGAAATATTCTTTAATAATGAAGACACGTTGTTCTCTCATGTAACGCTCCATTTTTAATAACCCTATACTGTTAGCTGTCAAATTGCTTTTTTTTCAGGGTTGCCAACACTTCACTGCACAAATGGCGGCAAATTCAAATCTTGCGTTAATTTTGGGACACCCTTTATTAGCTTTCACGGTTATCCACTTAGCCGACGGAGATTAGTATCTCTCTCATCCGAATAGTGGTGGATCTCAACTGAGCTTATTCGTTAGCATTAAGATATTTTCCAAAGTATCCATATAATTTTCGAACTACTAGAAGTCTTTCTCGAGGAGATAGAGGGTTGTCACGATAGGAATGAGGTTCGTAAATTTTACCAAAAGGTAACAAAAAAACTCCTAAGGGTACCAGCCACGAGCCGAAGCCTATAAGGGCGATCAGGGGAACATCGTAGTACAACCGCAGTCTATGTTGAGAATATGGAAAGACAAAGGAGGTACAACCACTCAGATTAACAATTCCGCTTACCCGAACTCGACGAAACGAAGATAGCTTTATCGAAATTGAAGCCCAACAAAGTTGCTGGGACTGATGACATCGCTACCGAACTATTCAAAGCAGAAGGCGATGACTTGGTAGGAAGCATGCACCAGCTAATCTGCATAGTCGGAAGAAAGCATGCCCGATGAGTGGAATCTCAACATAGTTTGCCCAACACACAAGAAAGAAGATCCTCTGAATTGCTACAACTACAGAGGCATTAGTCTCCTGAACATCGTATATAAGATCCTTCCTGCCGTATTATGTGAACGACTGAAGCCGTTCGTCAACAACCTGATATGTCCTTATCAGTGTGGCTTCTGACCAGGAAAGTCAACCATTGACCAAATATTTACATTACGGCAGATCTAGGAAAAACCCAGGAACTTCAAAACGATACCCACCATTTCTTTATCAGTGTAAAAGCCGCGTATGACAGCTACAATAGGGCAGAGCTCTGCAGAGCAGTGTCTATTTATGGCATCCCTGTCAAACTTATCCATTTGTGCAGAACGACGATTGAGAATGCACGCTGCTCTATCAACGTCGGAAAAGATCTCATCGATGCATTTGATGTCACAAAAGGTTTTATACAAGGAGATGCAATTGGTGAAATTTTCGATAAATTGAGTGAAAATAGACAGTTAAAATCATAAAAATTGTGTAAAGGTCAAATTCAAACCTATTTAAGCACCTAAATATCAAGAGGTGAGCTAATATTCGCTTATTTATGCACATATTTAAGTTTGCAAAATGAATGGTTTACAAAGAACCCCGCCAAATAAGAGCAACATCAACGCTCAAATACCCAATAATAAACAAGTGTATGGCAATCAATCGACCTTTCACCAAGCACACAAGAAGACCCTCAAATCGGTAATATGCAAGTTGTGGACATTAAGACAGTAGAACGATCTCTAGCAGCGATACTTGATAACCGCCTGAAAAGCTTAGCCACTAAATCCGACTTGATGGAAGTAAAGACAAAAATGGAAAATCTGGAACGTAGCAATGTGTCGCTTCAAAAGAAACTGCAAATAGTGGAGAATAGATGTCAGGTGTTAGAACAGCAAATTGATTTTCTTGAAAAGAAATCAAACGAAAAGAATGTGGTACTGCATATTCCGACGCAAGAATTACTATCAGAAATCCAAGTTTTAACGGAATTGAACGAAATGAACGTAGAAAACTTTATAAATACTGTGTAATTGCGCTAAGGTATGGGGAAAGAATAATTAACGAAAATTTTTGATAAAAAAACACATTAAATGTATGCCTCTTGTTCTTTTATATATTTTTATGTTCTTTTAATAACTTTGTTCTACAATGTTTTATTATGCTTTGTTACTAATATGATACAAAAAAATTAAAATAGTTGTCATTCTGGCAGACGGCAAATGCCATGTCATAAAGATTTTTGTAAACTTATGTATGTATTTAAGGTTAAATTCAGAAAAGAACTAAATAAAAATCAATCTAATCTAAAAAATCTAAAATCTACAAGGAGATGCACTGTCATGCGAATTCTTCAACATCGTTCTTGAAAGAATCGTGCAAAACTCAACCTTTATCAAGTCTTCAAATCCAATCCCGAGGGACAGCGCAGAAAGGGAATACCGTTACTCAGGAGGCACACACAGGTGGGACAGAACCTCAACAGGACCGAGCTGGCTGGAGACGCACCTTGGTAGAGGCCCAGGTCCTCCCCGGACTGTAGTGCTACCTTAAGTATGTAAGTAAGTCAGAAGTACTTCTCTCAAACAACGTCTTAATAATGCTAACATCGTCATGTAGAACAAAACTAAGTACTGGGCTTTCCAATAAAAGGTTTTGTTTATAATTTAGAAAACGAGTATTTTTTTGAGATATCAATTATTGTAAATTTTAATATTAAGAAGAACGATATCAGGTACAAACTAGTTTGCATATTTGCAACTGTATGTCCTTGATAACTTTATGAAAGGTGTTCAACTCATTAAGAACATTCCTAAACGTATAAAATCACAAATTCTTAGTGTCCAATTATGATTTAAAAAATAACACACAATTAATGATCACAGCTTGTTAGCAAAATCCATTCATCGTAACAGTTGTATAAGCCTCTCCTCGAATGAGTAAGCTCTTTCTAATCACACCGCCATCCAGCTCCCAGAAGAGGCTTTTCAATCTTTGATTTTTCAAGCCTTAAATGTAAAATTCACCTTTTTAACGAAGCCTAAAATGTGAAAATGAGACTCTTTACTCAAGACGATTTTCTACGAAAATCTTGATCATTTTGTTGGTGATCAACAACCTTTAGTTTCTTGTGTTAACTGAACTTTGAAAGCCTTAATCTGTATGCAAAGCACGATGCTATGTCATTTATAGAATGCATTATTCCAAAGACCGACGAGAGATCCAAAAACATGAAGCGTTTATCTATCTTACTTGTCAAATTTCATACCAATTTCTTTAGTAAAATTTGTAAACTTTCGAATTTTCAAAAAAATCTGCAACAAGACTATCTTACCGTTACTGATATGAATCTATTGCATAGAAAATGAAGAGGTATACCTTTCTCCATACGTACATTAAAAAACTAACCAAACAAAATTTGTATTTTGTAAAATTATGATCACAACCCAAATCACTCAACATTAAGAACATTTTGCTCATGGTTTTATTAAAATATTGGAAAATCCTTCAATTTCAAGCTTGATATATATATCTCATTTGCTGACCTCACATCATGTCCTCCGAATTGAATAAATTGTCTTTCTCCGGTACACTGCGGCGTATACGTAACCAAAAAATAGTGAACAAAAATAATATAAAAATCATATGCTCACCATATTCACCACGATGAAGAATAAATCTCAGTGAGCTGCCATATGTGGCAATGGTGGTGGTGGTGAAGGCGACGCGGCACGGTGACACGGCGCGCGGTGCGACAGCAACATGCCACGCGGGGATCTCGACGTCACACAGAGACTTCGCATAGTTTTGCAGCTGCAGCAACATCGCACACACAGCAAAAAACGAGGGACGGGAAAGGAGGGACAAGAGACGACGGACAACACATATTCACTCAACCACGCTGATCGTAATTACATTATTTTATCCTTAAAAAGGACTTTCAATAATAATTACATCGCTGAATGCATTTGAGGTTTGGGCTTACACGCGAAAACACCGTTCTGCAAACTGAAAACTGAATGAGCGCTTAATTGCTTGTGAGGGCATTAAATAAATTTTTAATAGCTTCGCACTTTTCATGTTTACATCCCTAATAGGATTTTGTAGTTGTATACGTAGTACCTATAGTAGAAGCTCTAGCGCACTGTTTTCCGAGGGTATATTGTGCTAGAAGGACATAAACGGTGTATGGTGTATGACGATGTGTGGCGTTGGCGTTGGCGTGACGCGGCGTGGTGAGGTTGCTCTATGAGTGTGACATGAACGAAGTTAGTCTCTGGTGCTGTGTCAAGTACGCTAGAGGTTGGGAGAAAGTGTGGGCATGGGTCTGGGTAAATGTTGTGTCCCAAACCTCCAACGCTGAATGTGTGCTTTCAAAAAGTTGAAAGGACAATTGGGTAGTGATGATGGTGTTATTGTTGTTGTTGTTGGTCCTGTGTCAAGCATCTGTTCAGTAATATACCACTTGGACATACACATTCACATCAGACCTTACTCCATCACACTATATTCATACATATATAGTCCAGCACATTTATACATATTATGTTTTGTATATATATTTTTTTTACCGTTGGCAGTTTGGGATAAATTGCACGGATTTTATAACGTTTCTCGACGGATCTACTCTAGTGAGGATCCTGAATCAGCAGATACTCAGGAAATAAATAGCAGTAAACTGGTGATTTTAGTATAGTGCTAGTGCCACACGCGCGTTGGAATCGGAAATGGAATTATAGAGGGTGGTAACGTGTGTAACTATGATGGGGGTTAGAGTACAGTGAAGTGAGTAGTTCACTCTTTCTGACGAGTGCTTTGTGCATTTATATAACTTAATTCTATTTTATTTTCATTTTCAGAGTTTTAATTTTGTTTTGTTTTGTTATTTTTGTTGTTGTTTTTTGCTTAGTATAGTTATTTCAACTTGCAAATTGGCATTAAATCGTTAAGAGCTCTTTCTTTCTCTCCATACTCCCGTACTCACTACTCTGTTTACTGTAGGTACGTACTGTATACACTTCTAACCGTCCGTCGCGTTGGTTGTTGGTCGTCTCTGTTTATTTTATAGTTTACCGTTTGAATTTTAAATACGTGCAGTTAAAGTTTATTTCACAGTAGTTAACAGGATTAGAAATAGAGGTGTTATGTTGGATACTTTTATGGCACGGTAAAGGTACACGGTATGGCTGACGGTAAGGTCATGGCTATGTTGGCAATGGCGATGGATGGCGGTGTGAAGGATAATCTGATGAATTGTTTCTCTTCGGTTAAGGGTTATTTGTTGTTTTGCAATTAACAACATTTATTGGAATGTTGAAGATGTTTATTTTTTTATTTTTATTTGTTATTTAAGAGTAGATAAACATTTAATTATTGAGTGAAAGGGTAAGCAGGGTGATTTTGGATATATTTTTTTAACACAGAAACCAACTTATAGGGATGTAATTAAGTTATTCAATTGAGTTGTTATTGTTGTTTATGAAGTTATATTTCAAAGAAAAACTTAATACTGAGGTAAGGTGAAGGTAATGGACGTGCACTCTAGAGGTTTTTAGTGCCAATTTCATGCCAACAGGAAACATTGTGAGCAAATTGGTTTAGAATTCCTGAATATTGTTACTTGGCTATAAAATTGTATCTCATTATTTTAAAATAAGACTTATGTAGATTTCGTAGTACCCGTCGCATGATGGTTAGTGCGTTGGACTGTCATGCGAGAGGTCTTGGGTTCGATCCCTGCCTGTGCCACCTAAAAAGTTTTTTTCACGGGTACTGCGTCTTGCGAGAAATTAACGAATTCTCCGGAGTAATTCTTGTCATGAAAAAGTGCTTTATCAAATTAGCCGTTCGGATTCGGCATATAAACTGTAGGTCCCCTCCATCCCTGCAATTACTCGCACACAGGAATGGTTGAAAGTTGTAAGTCACTAGGCCCTGGTTCTCTACGCAGTGTTGCGCCACTTTATTTATTTATTTTATTTACTAATGTAGATTTCAATAAAAAATATCAAGCAGTACTTATTTAGAATTATTGCATGTGCTTGGCAAATCTAGTTGAGTGTAAGATATTTAAGTATGTATTTAAAAATACTGACATGTGATTCAGTCATTTATTTTACAATTATCATAATTGCTCAAGTATTTGGCTACAAGTACTAAGAATCAAGTATTTAAGCCGTTTATCAATTAATTGAGTAATTGGCCAGTACTTAAAAGTACTTTGTTGGCAGTTGTCTTATGCTTTATTTGTGAAGTAAATACTTAAAAAGCACCTTCCAAGTACTTTGGTAATTTAGTGCATAACTCTTAGTATTTTCGAAGAAGTACATACTTGAAAAATAGTAATACTTAGGTTAGGTGAGGTTATAGTGGCTGTCCAAGATGAAAACGTACACACTTAGGCTAGTTTAATGGCCCATTGTGATACCACATGAATCTTGAGGATTCCTCCTAAGCTCAATGGAACCAGTTTGAGTCCCTTACGAAACGTGAGAGGCTGATTATGCTGATATGATTTAGATCGTTTAGATCGTTAAAGAAGAATTCTCCTAGGTAATTCTTGCATTTTCGAGCCAGAGCAGGGCATGTACAGAGAAGATGAAGAATTGTTTCCTCCTCTTCCTAGTCCATACAGCTTCTGCAAAAGTCATTTGAGAACACGCCTAGTCGCGTGGTCCGGTTATGACACCTATTATCGAGCTTATATGCGATCTGCTTAGAGATAGCAAGCACCTTGAACGTTTTAAATCCAGTGTTGGCCACATGTTTTTTGTGACTTGACACGTGGTGATGTTGTTCCACCTGGTGCCTGCCCTCCTTACAGCGTCTTGCATTAGCAACAGTTTATAAGTAGCGATTGGTATGCCAGTACGTGCCAAACGTGGTAGGATGGGCTGCACTGTACCGTTCCTGGCGAGTTCATCTGCCTTACAGTTACACGGAAAGAAGTACATTGCGAATATTACAACGTCAGTATGGGTGTGAACGCAATACTGTTTGGCTTAGAAGATATCCATTGGATAAAAAGTTGTAAGCATAGTTAATTTGGCCATACTGAGAATAGTAACGTCGACAATAGTTATAGCCGATACGCCAATGCCAGTATGGGAGTCAGGCCCATACTGAGTGGCGGCATGTACAACGCTCCTAACAGAAAAGTCTATACATTATTGTTATGTCCCTTATACTTACATTGGAATAATAACTATTGACAGTAATGCAATAAAGGTATCGATTATCACGCCATAAATTATCGCGGGAAAAACTAATAGCATTGCGACATCTCCGGTACAGTATGGGGCTGAAGGCAATGCTGTATCGTCAAACGTACTATGCGCCCTTGTGGTAGAAGCAAAGATTGTGGTATCATACAGTATAGTACATACTCCCATACTTATAGGAGTTGTTGCATGGCAATGTAGGAATATCACCGATACTTTTTTAGTATGGGTCTCCAGGCCATGCTAGCATTGTCATAAATGCTATACACTTCTTTCCGTGTACCTGGAATGTTTCTATGGCCCGGCACCCAGCAAAGGTGAATATTAAACTGTTGTGCCATCTCCATTAGAGATGATCGACAGTTATGGACTGTTATAGAGTTTGTAGAGACAGAGTCCAGAGATTTGATAGCGGCCTGACTATCTGAGAAAATACGGATATCAGATGTTGATATCACGTTTTCTTTAAGCCAGGACAAGACTTCTTTTATCACCAAAAGTTCCGCCAGGAACACGCTACAATGATTGGGAAGGCGGAATGAGAGACTTAATTTCAGTCGTTCAGAGTACACACCTCCACCAACCCCTTCTTTTGTTTTTGACCCATCTGTATAGAAATGGATTGACTCATCTTCCAGGAATGTCCTATCCTCCCAAAATGATCTGGGAGGTATAGAAATCTGGAAATTTCTGTCGAATTGCCGTTGGGGTGTGGTGTAGTCTGTGTGCTTTAGAATTGATTCTAAATACCTAAGAATTACGGAGTGGCCAATGTTGTTGTTAGTCGACTGCGTAATACTTGAAAAATAGTAATCTTAATCTACCGTCAACCAGATTAACCATATTGCGATCGACGCTAGACACGCTTCCAGCAACATGGATTTCCGAACTTTCCGAGGAGTTAACATCGACTCGGACCACTACCTCGTTGTAGCCAAGGTAGCACTTCGGGTTTCCAGACCCAAGGCAGATGCTGGGAGAAGATATAACGAACCGAAGGCTGGAGAGAAAGTGGGAAAAGTGGAAACATCATAATGGAACCGCAGTCAATGCTGAGGATTTGGAAGGACCACTTTTGCATACTGTATAACGGCGACGACGAA
Organism: Eupeodes latifasciatus; assembly: GCA_920104205.1. Classification (NCBI taxonomy): domain Eukaryota; kingdom Metazoa; phylum Arthropoda; class Insecta; order Diptera; family Syrphidae; genus Eupeodes; species Eupeodes latifasciatus. The sequence continues at coordinate 127,564,035 of OV049926.1, read as the reverse complement.
CCTGATACCGCTGCCAGGCAGGATGATCCATTCAACATAGACGACGAAAGCCAACAATCCCGTCTTCCCGACTTAGACGATGTAAAGGTTGCCATATCTAAGCTGAAGTCTAACAAAGCCGCTGGAGCAGGTGGATTGAATGCCGAGCTCTTCAAAGCAGCTGGAGATAATTTGGTTAGGAACCTTAGTATTGTTGCTCAATTTAAAAAAAAAATGAGACCCTCTAAACTGCACCAACTATAGAGGAATCAGTCAACTTAACATCGCTTACAAAATCTTCTCTGCCGTAATATGTGAACGTCTTAAGCCCATCGTCAACAACCTGATAGGTCTTTATCAGTGTGGTTTTAGACCAGGAAAGTCCACAGTCGATCAAATATTCACATTACGGCTGATCCTGAAAAAAACCCAAGAAATTTAAATCGACACCCACCATCTTTTCATCGATTTCAAGGCCGCATATGACAACATCTACAGGGACGAGCTGTAGTATAGAGCCATATCTAGTTTTGGCATCCCTGCCAAACTCGCCCGTTTGTGCAGGATGACTATGGAGAATTCGCGCTGCTCCATAAAGGTTGGAAACAACTTAACAGAACCTTTCGATGTCAAAAAAGGTTTTAGACAATTTGATGCGCTGTCATGCTATTTTTTAACATCGAACTTGAAAGAATAGTTCAGAGCTCTCATGTCAACACTAGAGGCACTATCTTTTAAAAGTCTGTCCAATTACTAGCATATGCTGATGACATTGATATAATCGGACGAACTCAGCGTGATGTCAATGGGGCTATAAGTATTGGGATAGAAGCGGCAGAAATGGGTTTAACGTTTAATGAGGGCAAAACAAAGTACATGCTGTCATCAAGAAAAAACTTACAACAGCGACGTCTAGGTCAAAACGTCCCCATTGACAGACGTAACTTTGAGGTAGTTAAGAACTTCGTCTACCTAGGCTCCGCTTTGAACGCAGAAAAAACAACACCAGCAGCGGTGAGATCAAACGAAGAATAACTCTTGCTAACCGCTGTTTCTTTGGGCTAAGAAAGCAATTGAGTAGCAGAGCCCTCTCTCGAGGTACCAAAGTGTCGCTATATAAGACCCTCATCATCCCCGTCCTGCTATACGGTGCAGAAGCATGGACTATGAAAAAAGCAGATGAAAACACCTTGGGTCGTTTCGAGAGAAAAGTGCTTCCTGTGATCTACGGTCCCGTATCCCGTATGCATAGAAGGGGAGTGGAGGAGAAGATGGAAGGACGAGCTGTACGGGCTGTACAGCGACGAAGACTTAGCCAGAAGGGTAAATGTCATACAGGACTGTACCGCCACCTTAAGTAAGTAAGTAAATAATTTGGCGGCAAAATTAAAACAAATAATTTTTAAACTTTACTATTTAAAGCCAAAATTTATTCCATTAAAACAACTCGATGACACTGTCACCATTTTAAAATTAAAATTAAACAAGATAAACACATTACATGCACCCTCCTGTTCCATGAGTATATAAAAACTCAGTCTCTAGCAAAGCCCCCAAATACATTTTTTCAAAATACTTATTAGCAATAATCTCCTTATTAATCCTGAAAATGAATGAAAATCATGACTGCAAAAATGAGGCAAACACCTTTAGACAGAAATGAAAGAAAGACAGAAAAAAAATACAAACAAAAATAGAAGAAAATAGGAAAAGTGTGAGGGGGGGAGAAGAAAAAAATTATTTATCAAAAACAATTTCAATGTCATTGTTGTGTAAACAATTTGCCAAAGCAAACAATAAATCAAAAAGCAAGCGATGTGAATGTATATCATTAATCACTTTGGCAATGAGAAATACATTATATTATATTGTATGTATAGGATAGGTGTCCTTGCGCCAGGCCCATCAGGATGGCCCTTATCCGCTTACAATTCAAAGGAATTTCTCATGATGCTACAAAATGATAAATATATTGTTTCGTTTTCGAATCACAAGGGTCTTCTCTTTCTCACCCTCTGTGTGCCTCTTCTACTCAACTTCAAAAATAAACCGAAAAACCCATAGTGCGAGAAAGGCTCGTGCAATGTCTGACTCTGAACTGGCATGACATTTGGCAGATAAGACAACAATATTTTCAAGAAATATCGTCTCTAAGAAGAGAGCATTCCATTTACCTATAGTTATAAGAAAAGAATTGGCTTAAATTGGGAATTTTTTGGAATGTAAGTTTCGCTGTTATTTTCTGATACTTATTTTTGTTTGATGGAATGATATAAAAACAACGCTATTATGTTCCTGATGTTTTTGATAATAAAATTAAAGAAACATATTTTTAGAGGGGTTGAGCCTGGTTACCTATCAGACTGGTATTTTTGTTTATTTGAGAAGATTTATTACAAAACCTTTGAAAACTTGCCTTCAGAGGGCTTTAAAGTCGAAAAGTTTAATTTGTCTGTTTGACGGCTGATTAAAGTTACAAAATCACAATTTTTTGTATTGTTTTATTTTGATACGAAAACAAATGGTTTTTCCTTTTTTGGTTTATCACCAAAAAATTAAGGTCACGTTAGCTTTTTTAGCCTTCTTAAAATTTGAATTTCAAGAATCTTCTTGAACTTCAAGAATTTAATAAAAGAATCGATATTCTTCTTGAAGCTATAGATACAATTGTTAATCAATCATAAGTATCGTCACAATTGATATTATTCAAATGAATGTGCAAATTACTTTCAGTTCATCATTCAACCAAAAGAAAGTGCCATCCTTTTGATATAATATTATTATTGGTCCAAAAAAAAAAAAGGTCAAAGGAATATTTCGTTATTAAAATGAAATATTTATTCAAATTTCAAAAACCAATATAAACGGCGGCAGTGGCGGGCGTGACGATGGCAGCGCGCAATAACTTTAAATCAATTTCACCGTATCCACTTTTCACTTTGATTTTGACTGGAAATTAAAGATGAAATCAAAGCCATTTAAACAAAACTCCCACAAAAGGAGGTAATATTTTGTTCCTTAGAATTTCCATTTTGAGTGTAATCTTTCATTATTTTTGTGGATGTTTGTTGAAAAATCTTTAAGTGCATAGTAAATTATTCGAAGGTGACTTTATCTCAAAGTCTCAAGTTAAATCGCTTTGTCATTTTTTTCTTTCGAATGCAAACAAACAAACACAAAATGAGAAATGATCTTTTGGTCAATGATAATTAGAGACACAGCCGCTGGCATTAATGACAAATAGAGGAACCCTATGTATGAGGACGTATACTAAGATGGATGTCCTTATCACAGTTGAACCGCACCAAACCAGCTGCGTCGTCCGTCGTGAAATAGCATCAGCTTGACATCAGTAACGGTGGCGTAGCGGCGGTGGAGACAGTGGCCTTGCTCGCCACTGTTACTGCTACTGCTCCTGCAGCTTCTGCAAAAACCAATCAAACCATCAATCAAATTCACAAATGGCTTCCTTCAGTAGTAGTAGTTGTTGTTATGCGGCCAACATTGTATACGTATAATCTCGCACCCCAAGGACACACGAGTCATAGCCATAGTCAACAGCATTTGCTCAAACGACAATCCACAGGAGAAGAATTCTCTAGGAGGAATAAACATTTCCCATTGCAAATAGATTGGACAAAAAACTTTTGTGGCCACAGCTAACTATCCCTGATATACTGATGCTTATATAGGAGATCATAGGATAAATGGGGTTTGTTGGAATAAAACTGTTAATTTTGTAGACAATAGCTTTTAATTTTTCACTATGAGCTTTTGTCACTTACATAAAAGGGAACTGATTAGTAATGAAGTATGTAAAGGGTTATTTTTTAGCTATTATCTTTTTGGCAACACTGCCGCACGTTTCGTGTTTTGTTTCACTGTCAAACATCTTTAGTTTGGTCTTTAATTTAACCATGAATCGTCTTACAAACGAACAACGCTTGCAAATTGTTGAATTTGATTATCAAAATGCGTACTCTGTTAAGAAAGTTCATCGCGCGCTTCTTCCATTTTATGGTCAGTTAAATCGACCTACTGAAGCGGCTATTTGGGCTATTGTGACTAAATTTCGCACCAAATTTACATTGTTGGACATTAAACCACCAATACGCTTACGTAGAGTGCGACCTGAAAAAAATATCGCAGCTGTATATATCGACCAGTGTTAATGATGACCATCAATTATCGATTCGTCGCTGTTCGCAGCAATTGGGACTCTGTTACTCAACAACGTGGAAGGAAAATTGTAAAGAAGGATTTAGGTGTGATGCCCTTCAAAATACAACTGGTACAAGAATTGAAGCCGAACAACCTACTGCAACGTAAAATTTTTGGTTAATGGGCTTTTGGAAAGTTGGCCGAAAATCCACTTTTTTACCGAAAAATTGTGTTCAGCGACGAAGCTCATTTTTGGCTCAATGGGTACGTAAATATAAGCAGAATTGTCGATTTTGGAGTAAATATCAGCCAGAAGCATTGCAAGAGCTACCAATATATCCAGAAAAAGTCACAGTTTGGTGCGGTTTATGGGCTGGTGAACTGTGAATGGTGAGCACTACTGTGAGATGATATCCAACTTTTTTTTGCCTAAAATGCTAGAACTTGACTTGCATGACATGTGATTTCAACAAGACGGTACCACATGCCACACAGCACGCGCAACAATGGACTTATTGAGAGGCGAGTTCGTTTAACATTTTAGTTCACGTTCGGGACTGGTCAATTGGCCGCCTAGATCGTGCGATTTAACGCTATGTTAAAGATCTGTCTATACAGATATGCCCACTTCAATTAACGCATTGGAAGACAACAAGTATAATAATTGGAATCTGTATTTTTAAGTAAAACTAAAGGATATATTAAACTCTTGACAATTTTAAGTTCAAATTTCAACATTTTTTCTTATACTTTAAAATTGTAAGTACTTACTTATTTGTGCTTGTAATTAAATTCTTCCCTTTTTTAATTTTTAAAAACTCAATAAGTACCTATTTCAATTTCTCAAGTACTTTCGATTAATTTTCTACTTTAATACATTTTAAATTCTTCAAGTTGCTACTTTTATTTCCTTCTTGAGAGATTTGTCTCGATGATAATTCAAGTACAAAGAAATTGTAATGGTTATTGTAATCAAGTATGAAATATGAAGTATGAACTATGAAATATGAAGTATACTTCTAGTATATTTTGCCCCACATTCCCCTACACTCGACGATTCATTATAAAGAAAGTTAAACAAAGAACAGAAAATAAAACAATTTTACTCACCCAGTTGCTCCTCCAATGAACATACTGCCCTCGAATGGACCAAACTCCTGCTCTGGCAACAAATCGACCATCTTGTAATCAGTATTAATCATGAACCGTACATGATACTCATTATAGTCAATCCATATTTTGTGCCATTCACCGCCATTGAATTTCCTCACCGAATCTATAACGAGTGTTCGCGATTCGCCCGTACTCAGGGTAAAGTTGAACGTAAGCTGGTAGTCACCAGTCAAGGCGACCACAAACGACGGATAGGATGGACGTATCGGTGGTTGAAAAAGAAGGATTGCCTTTTCACCTGTGGTTCGAAATGAGAAGGCAATGTCACCTTTTCTCCAGCCAGGCACTTCAATGTACGATTGTGACGTGGTAAATGTGACCACATACTTTTGGGTATCTGTAAGTTAAACAAGAAATATAGATGAAGAGAGAAAGAGAAACAAGTACAAAGTTACTTTAGATGCGAGTATGGAAAAAAAAATGTTGACGCGAAGGATAAAGGAAGGACGAGTTAATTTTTAAATAAAATGGATGGTTTTGGTTATGGCTAAGTTATAGACAAAGTTTTGGCAGGTAATTAAAAATTATAAACTACTTTGTTTTGTTTGAACTGGATAAACCTTAAATTTTAAGCACAAACTTTGATTTGTCTAAGATAGAAAATGTAATCAAAATCTCGAACGACCTTAAATCGTAAGAATTCTAAGAATATTCTATCTGAAGGTTCTTGATTTTTGGTATTTATCTAAGATTTAAAATGCAAAGAAGCAACATATCAGATTCTGATTTTGTTTATTTGATAAAATATATTAAATTCAATTTAATCCTCATAACCATTCTTAGCATGTTAGATACTCGTACATATTTATTTTCAAGATAAATTTAGATTTAAAAAACTATCTGAGTATTTAGCTTTCTATGTGAACAAGAACGTGCTTCAATGTGACCTATTTTGAAATTATATTCTTCTTGTGTATATAGACTTTCTTTAGTATCTAGGTAAACGCATCTATGACTAAGTTTATACACAAAGTTTCTTATCATATATGTGGAGCATATTTGAAAGACATACGAGTACGAATTTATTTATAAATCAGAAAAAGAAAATAAGAAAAAAGCAGCACAAGAAAAAGAAACAAAAAACAACAAATAATGAAACTTACTTGTTTCAACACATTCTAATGGACCCAATGTTATTCGTCCTTGTGCCTCTTCATCTAAATCCTTTTGTTGCCGGAAGAACATATTTGTTATTCCTAAACTGTGCGGTTCGTTGTAGTATCCTTCGTCTGAATGCCATTTGTTTTCTTTCACATCACAATTGCATGATTGATTTGGGTCCACACATGTTTTGTTGTCAGAACAAGGACATGCTCCTCTGGAAAACACAAAAAAAAAATACAAACAAAAAAATAAATACAAAACACCAAAAGAAAAAAAAAATCAAATTGGAATTTGGAATACGAGACAAATGAAATAAATCTGAACAGATAAATTCAAGCCTTAGGCTCATAAGGAAGGTAAGCAGACATATTGAATAAAAGAACAAAAGAGATGTTATGTATATTTAAAAAGCAGTAAACAAGATTAGAATGTGTGTGGAATATAATATATAAAGAATATATTTCAATTTCATATTATTCAGATTTATCACAATTTTTACCTTAAATTAATTTAAGAAAAGAAAGAGTTTAAACGGGTCGCCGTACATAGGGAAAACCAATATGTTAAGCCAAGAACAAACTAAGTTCAATTCAAGACAAAAATTACTACAAACATAGATCTTAGTAGTACCCGTAGCGTGATGGTTAGTGCGTTGGACTGTCATGCAAGGGGTCTTGGGTTCAATCCCTGCCTGTGCCACCTAACTTTTTTCACGGGTACTGCCTCTTGCGAGGAATTGACAAATCCTCCAAGAGTAATTCTTGCCATGAAAAGTGCTTTCTCAAATTAGCCGTTCGGGTTCGGCATATAAACTGTAGGTCCCTTCCATCTCTGACAACATTACTCGCACACAGGGATGGTTGAGAGTTGTAAGTCACTAGGCCCTGGTCCTTCATGGACTGTTGCGCCACCTAATTTATTTATTTTTAGATCTTAACATCATCAATCCAAAATCATACGACATTAAAATTATGATTTAATAAAATGTACTTTAAAAACAGACCGAGACCAGACCGAAACCATACCGAAACCATACCGAAAGCATGCCGAAACCAGACCAAAACCAGACCGAAACCAGATCGAAACAAGACGAAAACCAAACCAAATCAAGACCACACCAAGAGCTGACCAAGACCAGACCAAGACCAAACCGAGACCAGACCAAGACCAGACCAAGACCAGACCAAGACCAGACCAAGACCAGACCAAGACCAGACCAAGACCAGACCAAGACCAGACCAAGACCAGACCAAGACCAGACCAAGACCAGACCAAGACCAGACCAAGACCAGACCAAGACCAGACCAAGACCAGACCAAGACCAGACCAAGACCAGACCAAGACCATACCAAGACCATACCAAGACCAGACCAAGACCAGACCAAGACCAGACCAAGACCAGACCAAGACCAGACCAAGACCAGACCAAGACCAGACCAAGACCAGACCAAGACCAGACCAAGACCAGACCAAGACCAGACCAAGACCAGACCAAGACCAGACCAAGACCAGACCAAGACCAGACCAAGACCAGACCAAGACCAGACCAAGACCAGACCAAGACCAGACCAAGACCAGACCAAGACCAGACCAAGACCAGACCAAGACCAGACCAAGACCAGACCAAGACCAGACCAAGACCAGACCAGACCAAGACCAGACCAAGACCAGACCAAGACCAGACCAAGACCAGACCAAGACCAGACCAAGACCAGACCAAGACCAGACCAAGACCAGACCAAGACCAGACCAAGACCAGACCAAGACCAGACCAAGACCAGACCAGACCAGACCAGACCAGACCAAGACCAAGACCAAGACCAGACCAAGACCAAGACCAGACCAAGACCAGACCAAGACCAGACCAAGACCAGACCAAGACCAGACCAGACCAGACCAAGACCAGACCAAGACCAGACCAAGACCAGACCAAGACCAGACCAAGACCAGACCAAGACCAGACCAAGACCAGACCAAGACCAGACCAAGACCAGACCAAGACCAGACCAAGACCAGACCAAGACCAGACCAAGACCAGACCAAGACCAGACCAAGACCAGACCAAGACCAGACCAAGACCAGACCAAGACCAGACCAAGACCAGACGAAGACCAGACCAAGACCAGACCAAGACTAGACCAAGACCAGACCAAGACCAGACCAGGACCAGACCAAGACCAGACCAAGACCAGACCAAGACCAGACCAAGACCAAGACCAGACCAAGACCAGACCAAGACCAGACCAAGACCAGACCAAGACCAGACCAAGACCAGACCAAGACCAGACCAAGACCAGACCAAGACCAGACCAAGACCAGACCAAGACCAGACCAAGACCAGACCAAGACCAGACCAAGACCAGACCAGACCAAGACCAGACCAAGACCAGACCAAGACCAGACCAAGACCAGACCAAGACCATACCAAGACCAGACCAAGACCAGACCAAGACCAGACCAAGACCAGACCAAGACCAGACCAAGACCAGACCAAGACCAGACCAAGACCAGACCAAGACCAGACCAAGACCAGACCAAGACCAGACCAAGACCAGACCAAGACCAGACCAAGACCAGACCAAGACCAGACCAAGACCAGACCAAGACCAGACCAAGACCAGACCAAGACCAGACCAAGACCAGACCAAGACCAGACCAAGACCAGACCAAGACCAGACCAAGACCAGACCAAGACCAGACCAAGACCAGACCAAGACCAGACCAAGACCAGACAAAGACCAGACCAAGACCAGACCAAGACCAAACCAAGACCAGACCAAGACCAGACCAAGACCAAACCAAGACCAGACCAAGACCAGACCAAGACCAGACCAAGACCAGACCAAGACCAGACCAAGACCAGACCAAGACCAGACCAAGACCAGACCAAGACCAGACCAAGACCAGACCAAGACCAGACCAAGACCAGACCAAGACCAGACCAAGACCAGGCCAAGACCAGACCAAGACCAGACCAAGACCAGACCAAGACCAGACCAAGACCAGACGAAGACCAAGACCAGACCAGACCAAGACCAGACCAAGACCAGACCAAGGCCAGACCAAGACCAGACCAAGACCAGACCAAGACCAGACCAAGACCAGACCAAGACCAGACCAAGACCAGACCAAGACCAGACCAAGACCAAGACCAGACCAAGACCAGACCAAGACCAGACCAAGACCAGACCAAGACCAGACCAAGACCAGACCAAGACCAGACCAGACCAAGACCAAGACCAAGACCAAGACCAAGACCAAGACCGATGCCACTGCCGTTGGTGATAAGATTTGTGTGCCTGATCAAAATGTTGTCGTTGGCTGCCCAACTAATGTTGCTAATGAACTTCCATGGTCTGGTGTTCGAAACAAAAAACATAAACAGCTGATTGGCATTGATGCTAATGCTGATGTATATGCTGCTCTTCCATCTGTACCACGGCTTCGTTTTTTACATATTTCTCGAATAAGTAAAACAGTCACCGAAGTGAATGTTATTAATTACATTGCTGGTAGACTTAATTTGCCAACGACAAGCTTAGTTTGCCACAAACTGGTTAAAAAGGATGCAGATATTTCATCCCTACATTTTATAAATTTCAAACTGGGTATCCCAACTACATCATTTAATGCTGCTCTTCAAACATCCATCTGGCCAGTTGGGGTTCAAATTAAACCATTCGTAAGCCGTTCAAAAAACGATTTGCATCAAACCCAACAGAATGTTTTAACGTAAACAATAATTTTGATGGTGACTTTTCAAAGCGACATGGACACTTATCTATGTTTTATCATAATGCCGGAGGCATGAGTACAAAATCAAATGAATTTTTTATTGCTGCTGCCGATTGTTCATATGACATTATCGCTCTCACTGAAACCTGGTTAAATAATAACTTCCTGTCAACGGAATTCTTTACACCGGATTTTAATGTTTTCCGGAAAGATCGATCTTGTGAGCTGACTGGATTCAGTAGAGGAGGAGGTGTTTTATTTGCTATTCGCACTATTTATTCAAGTAAAGAAATTATTTTATGTAATACTTTTATTGAGCAAATTTGTGTGTGTGTAGAATTACCTATTTTCCCAGATTCAAGAACTATTCATATTTATTTTTTTGTCTCTTATATTCCGCCTTCATCTGAATATTCTACATATAATGCTCACATAAAAAATATAGAAAATATTGTAAAAAATGTTGACGAAAATTCGTACTTTATTATCATTGGAGACTTTAATTTACCTGATATTAAATGGTTATTTTCAAAAGATGACAATCAAATATTTCCTTATAATGTATCTAAAGATTTCGAGTATAATTTAATTGATGGTTTAACTGCCTTAAATATGTACCAGATAAACAGCGTTTGCAATTCCATTGGCCGTATTTTAGATTTGGTTTTTATTGATAAGAATCTTGAAGCTTACTTAGATGAAGCTAGTTTTAATTTGCTCGATAATAGTATTCATCATAAGGCACTTGAAGTTACTTTTAATTTGTCTGTTTTAATAGAATCACAATCTTGTATTACAGAGCAGAAACATAATTTTAAAAATTCTGATTTTATATCTATGAATAATTATTTAGAATCAGTTGACTGGCAACTTCTTTTTAACTGTAATGATCTAGAGCTAGCTTTTACTATGTTTCGGAACATTTTAGATTCTGCTATTTTAAATTCCGTTCCTATTAATTATTCAAAAAATTCGAAAATGCCAGTTTGGTTTAACAATAGTCTATTGAGATTGAAAAATGTTATGAATAAGCTTCATAAAAAAAGTAAGATTTCGGATGTTTTTCGTGAAAAATTTTATCAAACTCGAAAAGAGTATGAATTTTTGAAAAAGTTTACTTATAAGCAATATATTTGGTCTCTTGAGTCGAAGATTAAAAATAATTCTAAATGTTTTGGTCATTCCTAAATACAAAAAGAAAATCTCTAGGGATTCCAGCGAACGTGTCGTATAATGGCGTCTCTTCTGATAATCTAAACGTAATCTGTAACAACTTTGCGTCTTTTTTTCAATCAAATTTTATTGAGTTAAACATTAATTATGTTCAAATGGTAAATAGCTATAACTCTTGTATTGAGACTGGTTGTCTGTATTTATCTATTGATGATGTATTGGAAGCACTATCATCTCTTGATAACAGTTTTTCTGTTGCACCAGATAATATACCACCGCTTCTTTTAAAGAACTGTAAATTGAATCTAGCTGCTCCACTCTGTTATATATTCAATTTGTCTCTAAGACAAGGTGTATTTTTGGATACTTGGACACATTCCTTGATAACTCCTCTGCACATGTCGGGATCGAAATCGGCTGTTGAAAATTACAGACCAATTGCTAAACTTCAGCTGATACCTAAAGTATTTGAAGCAATAGTAAAGAACAAGCTCTATAATTTGATTAAAAATCATATTTCTGAAAACCAACATGGGTTTATGAGTGGACGGTCGACAACAACTAATTTAGCTTTATTCACTAATTACTGTCTTTGTAATTTAGAAAACCGTTATCAAGTTGACGTTATTTACACTGATTTTTCGAAAGCTTTCGATCGGGTACAACACAATGTTCTAGTGAAAAAACTTCAATTATTTGGATTTCACTCCGCACTTCTTAAATTTATACATAGTTATTTAGTTGGACGAAAACAATATGTCAAAATTGGTAATGTCCTGTCAAATGAAATCATAAATTTTTCCGGTGTACCACAGGGCAGCCATCTTGGACCGCTCCTTTTCATTCTTTTTATAAATGATTTGCCTAGTTTTATTTCATATTCTAAGTACTTATTATATGCCGATGACCTCAAGATTTTTAGTTGCATTAAATCCCCACTAGATGCGTGTAAAATTCAAAATGATCTTAATAATATTGTTCACTGGTGTAATCTAAATGGATTATTTTTCAATAATAATAAATGTAGTGTTGTAACTTATGCAAGATTACTCAATCCTATTTGTTTCGATTACAAACTTGATGGTCAAAACCTACAAAGATTAATGAGTCAAAAGGACCTTGGAGTTATCTTTGATTCTAAAATTAATTTTTCGCTTCAAATTGACCAAGTAATCTCCAAAGCAAATTCGATGTTGGGTTTCATAATGAGGAATTCAAAGTCTTTTGAAGATCCTTATACCCTTAAGACTCTGTTTTTATCTATTGTTAGACCTCTGCTAGAGTATTGTTGTGTTATTTGGAATCCATATACTCAAACAAGCATTCTTCGTATTGAAAAAATTCAGAAAAGGTTTACTAAATTTGCTTTGCGGAAAACATTTAGAAATGCAAATCTTCCGTCTTATGAGATCAGATGTGCCTTTATTGATTTAAAGCCCCTAGTACTCAGAAGGAAACTATATTCTGCTCTTTTCGATTTTGATATCCTCAATCCAAATATTAACTGTTCGATGCTGCTTTCAATGTACTATATTTATGCACCTTCCCGTATTTTGCGACCTAGAGATGGAAATCTCGTTTATGTTCCATATCATAGTACAAGTTACGCCAAACATAATCCAATTACTAGCTCTTGTATTGCTTTGAATATTCTTGATCTTGTCATTGATTTTAATAAAAGTAGGATAAATATTAAAAGAGATATATTGAATTCATTATAATATTATTATTTTTATACCTTGTAAATATGTTATTTATTCGTTAGTTTAAATTATATATATATATATGATAGTCTTTATAAAGTTTTTGTAACTTGATTGACGAAATAAATAAATAAATAAATAAATAAATAAATAAATAAATCAATTCAAGTAATATTGATCAATCGAAAAAGACCAGACCAGACCAGACCAGACCAAGACCAGACCAAGACCAGACCAAGACCAGACCAAGACCAGACCAAGACCAGACCAAGACCAGACCAAGACCAGACCAAGACCAGACCAAGACCAGACCAAGACCAGACCAAGACCAGACCAAGACCAGACCAAGACCAGACCAAGACCAGACCAAGACCAGACCAAGACCAGACCAAGACCAAGACCAAGACCAGACCAGACCAAGACCAGACCAAGACCAGACCAAGACCAGACCAAGACCAGACCAAGACCAGACCAAGACCAAGACCAGGCCAAGATCAGACCAAGACCAGACCAAGACCAGACCAAGACCAGACCAAGACCAGACCAAGACCAGATCAAGACCAGACCAAGACAAACAATTTATAGCACTAAATTTACAAAAATTGTAGCTTTATCTTCAAACCAAATAAAATCCATTGTTAAGTAGAAAGTTCAAGGTTTAATTAGTCCATGTCAAACGCTTTTACCCAAACTAGTATATCAACAACCCGCCATGTCGTGTTCGCAAAATGAATGCCAAACACGCATGACTGGTTATAAATCGACTAAAATTTCTACAACATACCGTATCTATGTCCAACTAATGTCACATTTTGTTCTTATTCAAAAGGGATTAGGTCAACAAGCTGTTTTGGCATGTTTTTTGGGGTGTATTAAGTCATAATACTCTGTATGAGGTGGGCGTTTGCAAATCTCTGTTTTGCATGTTTAATTGTTGTATCTCTATAATAGATGTATCATGTTGAGGTACAACTACCACTCAAACTTTTGAATAAGTTGATGATATTGTCATTTTAGACGTAGAAATAGTGCACCTAGCCACTAACATACACCGTTATATATATACATAGAATGATATATATGTAGATAGGCAAGTCATGTCATTTGAAATGTTTAAGCGAACAACGCCCTTACCAAGAATCAATCAAATTGTCAACATAATTGATGGCACCTTCTTCGCTGTTTCCCTTCCCTAATGGTAATGTGATGTGATAGTAGAGCTGATGGGTCTGATGGGATATGTGATACCTATAACTTCAATCTTCTGCTTATGTGCATATATAGTCAAACAACACTCTCTCCGGTAAAGTTGTGATCTTGTCTGAGATTTATCATGACACATTGTGTAATTAATCTCAGCTCACAGAAATTGATAGGCTTTTCCTATTAAGTTTGCATACAGTGAGTGCACTCTCACCCCCTATATATGTACATATGTCCAGGCCACACACAATCTATCAGCCCCTTTATAATACTCTTTCTCAATATGTGGTCAAATTCATGAGATAATACGAGGGAAATTTTTGTCACATTTTTGAAGTAAAAACAAAATAACGTCGAAAATGGATTTATTCCAGTCATTTAAACATAAACATATCAGATATATTAAGGTTCCAAATAAAAAAAAATTAAAATAAGTTTGATCTCAGCATTCACCTTGTCATCCTTACCCTGTTTAGGCTATATGTCCTATGACCATCCGATGTGATGTGACAAGTGTAGATAAACAAGTTTTCCGACTAAATTATAAATATTATCCTACTACAAAATACCTCTGCATAGAATTAGGTTCTTAATTATTTACGATTTAATTTGCAAAATTAACTATAATTGCATATGTAATTGGGCAAACCTATACGTACGTATTATACTGACCAACCGTTTTGTGTAACTATGTATATATTATATATATATACATACATACATACATACATACATACATACATACATATATGTTCCGTTCCACCCTTAACAACACACAGAAGAATAAGGGCAGCTAAAATAATGTATATTTGAATGTATAGTTGACCAATGACCATTTGTGTTGCCGAAATTAATTTCAAAAAGTTATCACAAAAGTTTTTGAAAGTTCCGATTTTAATTAAACAGAAATTATTTGCTTTAAATCAGAGAAAATTTAGATGAAGTAAGAAAGAGACAGAGGGGGAGATGAATTTAAACAAAAAGATAAAAAGTCCATTTTCTCTAAGGCATTTACAAACAAAAATATAATTTTGCTCATATAACATGTGTTCAGAAGGGCTGCGTTTTATATTTATTTTTTAAATTCTATAATTGTTTGTATAAAAGTTATACATACATTATGTACAATGTATATATGTAATTGCTGCTCCACTTGAATAAATAATCAATTTTAAATAATATAATTGCTGTTTGTACAATATTTTGGTTTAGTTGTGGGTTACTGATGGTGAGTACTTTTATGTACTGAAGTAATTTAATTATACTTATTATGTGTGGTGTTTTAATATTCTCATAATTTGATCTAACATTCAACGGACCTTTACAAAATTATTTATGTATGTTTTAAATTGAGTTTTAAAATGTTAAAGCAAATGTTTCATTATTATATGGAGAGCTTTCATCAATATAATGAATAATTTAAATAAATAATAACATAGTTAGAAAGAAAAATTGAAACTGATAACTTCCCATCCCGTCTCTCGATTTGTCTTGATTAAAAGTTTGTAGGCTTTCGTGTTGTGTTAAAAAGGTTGTCAGTTGAATTATTCTTAAGAACTGAAAAATTACTAACAATATTTTGCATATAATGAAATACTTTTTTTTTTTATTTCTTATATAAACAAATACAAATTGGATAAATGAAATTAATTTGAAGTCAATATCTTCTATTGTTCACGTGATTTTTTGCGTACTATTTTTTGTAGATTTTAAATTTTTATGAAAAAAAACTGACTATTGGATTTTTATAAAAAATTTACTGAATGCCGAAAACAATATTTTCTGTGAGATAAAAATAGTTTGAAGCCAATATTTTAAAATTTTAAAAAGATATTTGAGTCGAAAATGAATTTTTAACAACTTATGTTAATTTTTTTTAGGTTTTTAATTTTTTGTAAGAAAACTATCAATTCGATTTTTCTCAAAATTTTACTGAATGTAAATCTTTTTTCAAAAGATGAAATTAGTTAAAAGCCAATATCTTAAAGTCTTGAAAAGATATTTGAGTCGAAAATCAATTTTTACCAACTTTGAGTAATGTTTTTTTTTTAGGTGACAAATATTAGGTGACAAAACCGTTAATTGGAATTTTTTACAAAAATATATTTGTTTGATATCACCTTACAATATATAATTAAAAATTTAATTCAAATCTCTAGCGTTATTGGTTCGTGAGATATTTGGGGTTAACCAAAATTTTCATCTTTTTTTTAAATTGCTATGGTAAAAAAAACAACCACACAATTTTTTTGAGAGCCCTATCTGCATCTTTCTGCATTATTATCCTTTAACAAAATTTATTTGATGTCGATATTTCTACTGGTTCTTGTGCTATGGACGAGCGACGAAAAAAACGTCGCGAAGTTAAAAAAGAGGCTGGGATGCTACCCACACTGATAACTTCCCATTCGGGCCCGTCTATATCAAAAAAGTCTAACAAAATATTAATAACAATATTTTGTGTAAGATCGTAAAAGATACTTAAGTCAAAAACCATTTTTATTAATTTTAAGTTGTTATTGTCGGTTTTATTTTTTTGCTAAAAAGGATGACAATTGCAATTTATCAAGAAATGATATTTTGCATAAGATAAACTAAATTTGGTTTACATACCTCTTTTTTTTGTCGAAAACAATTGTTAACAAATTTTTGGTAGCATTTTTTTTAAAGTTTTTATTTCTTATAAAGAAATGCTAGTTGGATTTTTCTAAAAAAATTACCTAATGTTTAAAACAATATTTTGTACAGAATTAAATATATTTTAAGTCGAGACCTGTATTTTTTCTCGTCAAAAATTCGATTTTACTAATTTTGTTTAATATCTTTTGTAAATTCTTATTTCCTTATTAAAAAAACTGTCAATTCTATTTAAAAAAAAAATTAACAAATGTTAAAAATAATTAATTTTAAGGAAATATCATTAAATGCTGCCAAGATATTCGAGTTAGAAATTTAATTTTTACTACATTTTTGTAGTATTTCTTTTGGTTTTTCAATTTTTCTAAATCAATTTTGTTTTTTTTTTTTTTCTTAACAAAATGTAACCATATGTCAAAAACGTTATTCTTCGATTCATATAATTTATTTGAAGTCGATATCTCTTATTCACGAAAATCAACACCCGATGCAATGATAAATATTTCAGTCCCAAAATATATTTCATTGTCATTATGGAGGCGGTACTGATCAAATACCTCCCTGATAACATGGCAAATCTACTCGAAGGACATCACAGTGTCGAATCAATTTACTTTCGATCTCAATAACTCGAAATTTCATGAACATTTTTTTTTAAATTAACGGGCACTTAAGGGGTTATTTATACCCTTAACATGTTTAAAGTTTAAACACAGTGCGAGCGTTACGAAAATAGGGAAGGATTAAAGAGGAGATACCGATGGAAAAACAGAGTTGGGTAAAGCATTCCACCTTTTCGATGTGCGGTTAATAAAAGAATCTCTATACTTGACAGTACGTCGGAAATTGAGCTCAAGGTTAAACTGATGTGCATTCCTAGAAGTACGAGTATTACGGCTAAATTGTTTGAGAGGGGGAATGGAAGGTGGAAAATTCGACAGAACACTGTTTATAAAAATATCTGTAGAACAACGAAAGGCATGAAACATTGCGGCGGTGTTCGAGTGACGTAATTGTTTCGGTTATACTCGTAGTTCTATCATTTCACAAAGCTCTTTTTTTGGATCCTGTCCAAAATACTTAAACTTGTTTTAGGAGAACCTGACCAAATATGCGAGTTATGTTCAAGTTTTGGACGAATGAAGGCTTTGTAAATTAAAGCCACATCAGAAGGGGTGAAACATTTCTAGCACTGTCGGAGAAATCCTAAGCACCTAGCAGCATTTTTGACAATATCGAATATGTGATCATTCCATAAAAGGTGATATTACACAAACAAGTGAAGAAGCAGTTTTAATTGGACAACATTTTTGGGCGAATAATCATCAATTCTGAAAAGACAAATTGTAATCTCGACTGCTACGTTAAAGAACAAAGTTGCCACAGCTAGGGCTTTGAAAATCTGCAAGTTATTGCCAAAAAGGCAATGCATTCACCAGAGAGCTATAATATGTTGCAGATTGTGGCGTTTAGTTGACATTAGACCATTTTTGTTCTAAAATTAGGCTGGGAACAACATTTCAGCCAACATGAATTGAAATTGAAGAAATGGATTTGGATGACCTCAAGCCAAGATCATTCTTAATTGCATCAAATTACCAAGTCGTATTATCAGGCATCTTATGGCGATATGAATTGGCAGCCTCGGAGTTGGAAGGAATTGTTGAATGCCAAAAATACGGAAACGAGTCACGCACTTAAAACCAATATCATTCGACCTACAGCCTGAACATGGTGTTTAAAAATTGGAGTGATAGAATGTGATAACGCGAAGCAAGCCTACCGAGGCAACCACATGAAGGACGTTGTGTTTAATAAATCATTGCAGTGTTTGTTTTTTCTAATGAACTCATGATATTGGAAAATAAACTTTTGTTTAGCCCACCCCTTACTTGAAATTACAACATTAATGCTAATAAAATTTGGAACTTTTGATCAAATCTCCACCATCAGAGAATGACAAGCATCCTTACAAATGCTCTTAAAAGACTTTATCTCTTTAATTTAAAGATTGCATTTTTTGAATTAATGAATGAATTAATGACCTTAAAAAGTTTGCCATAATATTTTCCCAATCATACAGGAGTATCGTCTTCCACCGAAGCGTTTCTTAACCAGTTCTTTAATATTTCGAGCCCTTCTCGGCAAATTATCGTACACTCTAAAAAATATTTGTGTAATTAACTAAAAAATCAAAAGTTTATGCTGGCCCAGTACCCTAGCTAAATCATTACAGTTGGTTTGATGGCGAAAATTCGTCGGATTATTTTTCAGTTTGATGTGAAGCCTTTTATGAGATTCCGTTGTTTGGTAAAATCAAAATTATTGAAAAAAGTTGAGTTATTTGTAAAAAGATTTTCGATTATAGGAGTTATAAACATTTGAGGACGAAAATCAAAAATTTAAATCATAAAGCAAAAAAAGTTCAAAAAGTCTCACATACTCACCGCTTAACATTACCCAGAAAGTCGACTGTGTTATTATTGCTGGAAGAAATAAACCACGTGGCCGAATGCAATTCCAATGGTGCCCTAAAGCAATCATATTTTATATATTGCGTACAATACAACGAATGCGATATCAGTTCCTGCAACATTTCCGGCGAAAATTCTCTATAACGGATGTTGTAACTAAAATCAATATCATTCGCCGACCTAACGTCAATCTGACTCGGTAGATTGTGTTCCACAATTGTCTTGGTGGCATTCTCCAAACTCTGAAAATCACATTTCACATGTGCCGGCGGGAAAACCCCATTGCCATCGATATCGATAAGGTAAACGTCCGACTTGGTGTAGCTAAGCAATGCCAACTCCTCGCACGTCTTCCGGTATTTGGTGAAGTGACAATTCTTGCCAATGTAGCCAGTATCCTTGCAGTCGCATGTTACCTGGTTGTCGCGCACAAAACACTTGCCGCCATGCTCGCACGTATTTGGCCTCTTGCAGGGATCAATGTAATTGCAGTTATCGACGGCCACCTCGCCCACAACTCGTTCTGTCTTTATCACGTCACGTGGTTCAATCAGATGGCCGTTGATTTCGATGTCCCGGATGCAGCCGACCAGCCCGGATGCGGCCGACTTCAGACTGCTGCCAATTATAACCTTGTCGCCGATGATAAACGTCATCTCGTACATCATTCTAAGGGTGTGTCTATAGTCCACTGTGAATCTAATCTCGCCGTCTCGATAGTCCAGCTCCACCGAGTGCCATGAGGTGGGTCGATTGATTTTAATTACCGTTGGAAGGGTGGTATCACTATTGGCATCTGATGGCACTAAATCAAAACTCAATTTATCCGCGGTAAGCCGTATCTATGCACCAGTACAACAAACGCATAAACATACAGTGGGAGAGAGGGTGTTGGGGGTTAGGGGTTGCAAAAGGTCGCATATTGAATTGAATTGGATATTGTCATTATCGCAGTGGCAAACGATTTGTTGTCATCGTTGTTGTTGTTGGGGTTTTGAATTTTTGTTTAAAACGCACGTTAAACATCCGGTTGAGGTAATTCCGATTCAAATCGACAAGGGTCGCAGGTTAGAGGTTTTTAGTTTGGGTATTGGGGTTGAAATTCCGGTTATACCGACATTGAATGGCGGTGGTGCATCAAAATCAACAGTAGATTTGGTGTTTGTGGCGGTTTGTTGTTGGTAATACATTCGTTTGTATATAAAAGCGATGTTATAGTGAATTTTCGGATTTTAGAAAATGATTTCGGTGTAAAATCCATCATGGTGGAAAAAATTCGTCCGTAGGCATAGTTCGTTGGTTGGTGGGTAGGTCGTGTGGAAGCCACGAGCAACATGAAATGAAAAATAGACAAAAATGATTAAATGTAGGTTTTAAAATTAAATGGGGTTGTTTGTTTTGTGTTGTATTGCAACTATAAACAAGGCGTACTACATAAATGCATAAAATCAAGCATAGTTGGGTCATGAAGGTTTAGTAAAATTGCAAATTCAGATACTGTTTTAATCATCATATCAATATATAATGTGGTTGTTTGGTTCAATTCAATACGGTCCAGTTTTTCAAAGTGTCAATGGATGGTGTATTAATATAGGTTTTACATTTTACGAAGGTAAAAGAGAATTTGCATTCTCATTTATTTTAAAATGATTGGTTTTGGGCGTGAGCCGTGAAGAGTTGAGATTGTTTCATATAATATAGGTTTTAATTTTTTTCTATTTTTGAGGTAAGTGATGGACGGACGTTAGCTGGCGGCTAACATTTGGCAAATAATAATATTTAAAATAGGCTTTTCCAACTGCCGAGCTTTATAAAGGGAATTGAATTAGATTAGATTTTTTGAAAGAAAAATTGATGTTTTAGATAAGTTCGCGGGAATGGTATCTCATTTGGATAGGTGGTTTGGCCTGAGGTATTTGTTATGCGGATAATGTGAGTCACACTAAATTTGGTAAAACATTTATTGTAAATGATGCGGTTTATTTGAATACAAGTATTCATACGGATATGCCAGATTTTGTATGCTTAAAAAGTTAAAATAGTTTTAGGTAGTATTGTTAAGTGCAGGTCTAAAATGTATTTAAAAGTGTAGACATGTTTAAGAGTACTAAACAAAAATTTAGTAAAAAAGTCGATTATGTCACGAATAACTTGTTTTGCAAAAATGAAAAACACATTTTTGATGTTTGATAGTATTCTGTATGGAAAAACACATTTTTGATGTTTGATAGTATTCTGTATGATACTGTACGATACTGCATGGTCATAATACTGTATGGTTAATATTCTGTATTTCAAAATACTGTAAATTTAAAATACTGTGTCTCAAAATGCTGTATTGTCAAAATACTGTGACTCATAATACTGTATAATGCTGGAAGTTTTGACAGATAAATTAGTTTGGTGCAATTGTTTATGCAATTGTTGATTCTGATAGGAACAATTCATTTAAGAATGTGAGAGAGATACAAACAACTAAGAAGAAGAAAATGAGAAATAAGAAGAAGGCTTATGAATTATCATAGCTACATATGTATGTTATTGTTCAAGGGAAGTACATAAGAACATTATGCTAATGAAAAATTATTATGATGTTTTCTTAAAAAAAGTACTCTGTTTTCACAATTCTGTATTTCAAAATGCTGTAAATAAGGCTAAAAAATAAAAACCGTTTTGATAACGTAAAAAAGTGCGCACTGTTTTACATTGATAAAACGGTTTTTATTTTCTAGTCATATTTACAGCATTTTAAAATGCAGAATGATGAAATACAGAATTTTGATATGCAGTATTTTGATCATACATTATTATGATCCGTACAGTATTTCGACCCCAAGCCATTTAGTAGACTATTGTTCAAAATTTGAATCGCATTCAAAAACTTCTTTACATTAATGAATCTTTAAAAATAAATAAAATTCCACGTAAGAAACTTAAATAAAAGAAGAGCTTGTTTCACATAAATAAAAACCCAAGGTTTTAACCTTGAGTGCCGAACGCAGCTTGATCTAAAATCTGACATATATGTAAACAAATGTCGCATTTCACGTGTGTGTTATTTAATACATTTAGAACAAACGCTTTTTAAATACAATTGCATCAAACAGCTTAAGTCGTTTTTGAGCGTTTTCCAGGAACGAATTCATTTTTTTTAATATCAAAGAAAAAAGTTTTCTGCAGAATAATGAATAATAATGAGAATAAATCACTTTTACCTTTTTAATTAAGACATTTCAAAAATGTAAAAATGAGTTAAAATGAAGACGTTGTACCTAACAGAAAATTCAGTTTTAGAAAATTGACCTAAGTGTACCTTAAAATCAAAAAATCAAAATTCAAGGTTCATTATGAACGGTTTTGTTAAACATGAGGCGCTTCACCATATGCATGAGGTAGGAAATACGGAATTTCTTAATATTTAAAGGAACGCTAAGTCGCATGAAGCCCCTTTATTTATTTGTGCAAAGAAATATAAACTATATTTTTCAGTAATGAGGCAATTGTTTTTTACACTTTAATGGCAAAGTCATAACTTCACAATGATATACAATTTTTGTCAAAAATGTAAAGCTGTGTTTGTTTTTAATAAACTTCACTTTTAAAACCTAAAAATGAATGATGCAATTTTTATAAAATAAAATTCTTGTGATGTCAATAAAAATATTTTTCAGATGACGAAAATTTTGCAGATTTTAAGTAGTATTTTTTTTAATATTATAATTTTGGAAAGCAAAACTTTTGAATTTGTTTAAACATTTTACCTCATGTCAAAAACGTATTTCTCCGTGGTGTAAAAATATTCTTAAGGTACATGCATCATTATTGTTCAAAAAATCTTGGAGATGAAAATCCATTTTTAGACTTTTTGACTAACAAAAAAATGTCAGTATATTTTTTTAAATTTCAACAAAACAACCAAATTAATTTAAGATCGCTGTTTGTTTTCCGAACATATAAAATGGCGTTAATAGTAGCACATCTCTAAGAACAATGGATTTAAAAAGTAAGTTAGTAAGTAATTCATTTATTTACATTAATTTACAAGAATTGTATACAATATTTTGAATTTAAATGCTTTGGCTATGCCGTCAGCCAGGTTGGCAATACAAATTAAGAGTATTTAAATTTATGTTTTTGAATTCTGTTATTAATAAAAATCTATACTATCTATACTATATCAAAAATGTACTTAATGTTTTCCAATCATGCTCGTTAAGGATGTTTATAGCCTCTTGTAGAGTTAGAGTATTTTTTCCGAAATCGTAGCGTCTTTTAGTTTTGAATATTGGACAAATACCAATGAATTGTAGACAATCTTCGTTTGATTTTAAGTTGCACAGCGTACAGAATTGGGTAAAACTACCATTATAAGGACTTTCATTTAAGATGAGAAGTTCACATCTTGCTTTAAAAATTAGGGATATCTCTTCATAACTCATTGAATCCTTGAAATAATTTCTGGAACCAGGATTATAGTTGAGCTGACTGTAGATTATTCTACCGAATGAGTCTTGGGCTTCTTCTATGAGTGAATGTGCCTCATTATGTCCTCATTTTTTCTATGACGCTGTACATTTGTTCTTTTACATGGTTTACATTGCTGAAATCATCATCCAATTTCACTCCACACTCATTGCCAACAGATTGCCATCTTGCAACCACCAGTCCTTGTTTCTCAACTCATATAAAAGAAGTTTTTTTTTCGAAAGTCTTGTGCTTTGATGGTTGCTGCAGACTTTGATGAGGTAGTCAGCTTGAGACTTCAAGGTGCTTGTCTGCAGTTTTGGAAGTCCTGTTTCTAAATAGGTATATGGCCTAACTAGGTGTATTTAGAGGTAAGTTGAAGAGTTTCTTTATAAAGTTCGTATAAAATTTTTAGATTTCTTCATATTCTTCTGATCTTCAAACCTGAGCAACATACAAGAGAGTAGCACTACTGAATTAAATATTTTGTATTTTGTAGATAAATTAGTTTGTTTGTTGGAGAAGATGTTTTTCCATGTTATATCAAACTTTGTGATAAATGAATTTTGAAATTTAATATTGAATTCAATTTCAAGCATAGATATTTGATCTATTTTGTTACCTCCTGTTGAGTACCATCTGTCTATCAACTCCTACTCTCACCTCCCCGTGGTGAACATCGGGTGCCTAGTACCTCAACTGGAGATTGGGTTCCAACCCTAGTAGAAAGTTGTTGGGGGCAGCAAACGAGAGAGGGGGGAGAGGTGCGTCCACTAAGGCACCTATCTTTATCCAGACAGCAGCGGAGGAATTCCCGAGGTGGAATCAACGGTTGCGTCTACAGTTCCAGTAAGGCTGAACTACTTAGTGAACACCTTATAGGGCTTCTACGACTTATTCGGAGCCCAGGCCTATAAGGAGCGGTTTATCCGGCTCCCCGTCCTTGGAGTTATACTAAGGATCTGGCCCTCCAGGTTGGGGGTTGTGCCGTCAGGGTGACTTCCTGACCACTTAAAAATCTCATAGTTGCGAAGCACCAACAAGCCTCGGATACGGACGGATTTACTGTTGACAACCTTAGCAAACAAATTAAAGACAACAAACTTCGGATATGCACGTGGAATGTTAAGTCCCTTAACAGACCACGTGCAGCCGAAGAATTAGCGGAGGCCCTAGACTGCTATAAAGCAGACATCACCGCCATCCAGGAAATACGATGGGATAGGCCGGGCAAAAAGAGGATGAAAAACTGCAATATTTACTATGGTGACTGCTACCAAGAAAACCAACAGCGCTTATTTGGATGCGGCTTTGTCACTGGAGCCAGACTTAGGCAACAAGTCTTGAGCTATAGGTGCATCAACTAGCGCCTCATGACCATCCGCATTAAGGCTAAATTCGGCAACATTAGCCTGATATGCGCACACGCCCCAACAGATGAGAAGGATGACAACACCAAAGATATGTTCTTCGAGCTTTTAGACAAAACATACGAGCAGTATCCTAGCTACGATATTAAAATTGTCCTGGGCGATTTTAATGCCAACCTAGGAAGGGAAGACATCTTTGGTGAAATAATCGGGAAAAACAGCCTGCACGACAACACTTCCGACAACGGATTCAGGCTCATAGATTTTGTTGCGGGGCGAAACGTCATGGTAGCCAGTATGCGTTTTCCACACCTCAACATCCACAAAGGAACTTGGAGATCTCCAGATCAATCTACCGTCAACCAGATTGACCATATTGCGATCAACGCTAGACACGCTTCCAGCATCATGGATGTCCGAACTTTCCGAGGAGCTAACATCGACTCGGACCACTACCTTGTTGTAGCCAAGGTAGCACTTCGGGTTTCCAGGCCTAAGGCAAAACAGGGAGATGCTGGGAGAAGGTACAACGTTGAACGGCTACAATCGCAAGAGATCGCCAACTCCTTATCCGACCGAGTTACAAGTAACCTCTCTCGAAGTTCTGTGCCGCCAACACAATGTATAGAAAACCAGTGGTAACATTGCCAAGACGCACTCAGAGAAGCCGCCTCTGACGTGCTGGGTTTCAAGCAACCACCAACAAGGAACCCCTGATTTCATGAGGAATGTCGGTAGGCAAATGCAGCCAAAGAACAGGCACGCAAAGCGGTGCTGCATAAAAGGACAAGAGCTGCTAATGAGCTCTATGAACAGAAGAGGCGAGAGGAACACCGACTTCTCAGAAGGAAAAAGAGAGAGCATGAGAAGCGTGCGGTCGAAGATGTTGAGAGGTTTGAAAGCAGGAATTAAGTTCGAAAGTTTTATGAACAGGTGAAACGAAATTCACAAGTACATAAACCTAGAACCGAAGGTTGCAAAGACGAAAGTGGAAACATCATAGTGAAACCGCAGTCAATGCTGGGGATATGGAAGGACCACTTATGCAGACTGTATAACGGCGACACGAACCGAATTCCGCTGTCAGGCAGGATGATCCATTCAACATAGACGACGAAAGCCAACAATCCCGTCCTCCCGACTTAGACGAAGTAAAGATTGCTATATCTAAGCTGAAGTCTAACAAAGCCGCTGGAGCGGATGGCTTGAATGCCGAGCTCTTTAAAGCAGCTGGAGATAAGTTGGTTAGGAGCATGCACCAACTTATCTGTAAAATATGGTCGGAAGAAAGCATGCCCGATGAATGGAAACTCAGTATTGTTTGCCCGATCCTGAAAAAACGAGACCCTCTAAACTGCACCAATTATAGAGGAATCAGTCTACTTAACATCGCTTATAAAATCTTCTCTGCCGTAATATGTGAACGTCTAAAGCCCATCGTCAACAACCTGATAGGTCCTTATCAGTGTGGTTTTAGACCAGGAAAGTCCATAGTCGATCAAATATTAACATTACGGCAGATCCTGGAAAAAACCCAAGAACACCAAATCGCAACCCACCATCTTTTCATCGATTTCAAGGCCGCATATGACAGTATCTACTGGGACGAACTGTATAGAGCCATGTCTAGTTTTGGCATCCCTGCCAAACTCGTCCGTTTGTGCAGGATGACCATGGAGAATTCACGCTGCTCCATAAAGGTTGGAAACAACTTAACAGAACCTTTCGATGTCAAAAAAGGTTTTAGACAAGGTGATGCGCTGTCATGTGATTTTTTTAACATCGTACTTGAAAGAATAGTGCAGAGCTCACACGTCAACACTAGAGGCACTATCTTTCAAAAGTCTGTCCAATTACTAGCATATGAGTACCAGCGCTGAGATCAAACGGAGAATAACTCTTGCTAACCGCTGTTTCTTTGGGTTAAGATAGCAATTGAGAGTTAAAATCCTCTCTCGAAGGACCAAAGTGTCGCTTCGCTACGGTGCAGATGCAGAAGCATGGACTATGACAAAATCGGATGAAAGCACCTTGGGTCGTTTCGAGAGAAAGATTCTTCGTGTGATTTACGGTCCCGTATGCATCGAAGGGGAGTGGAGGAGAAGATGGAACGACGAGCTGTACGGGCTGTACAGCGACGTAGACTTAGCCAGAAGGGTAAAAGTCCAACAACTAAGATTGCTGGGTCACGTAGAGCGCATGGAAACCAATGCTCCGGCCCGGAAAGTTCTCGAATCCACACCCACAGGACAGCGCAGTAGAGGAAGACCGCGAATCAGGTGGCGCGCACGAGTGGAAGGTGACCTCACCCAACTCGGAGCGCGAAACTGGAGACATCTAGCTAGGGACCGAGCTAGATGGAGAAGTTTGTTGGGTGAGGCCCTAGTTCACACAGGACTGTAGCGCCACCTTAAGTAAATAAGTAAGTAGTTGAGTACTATTATATTTCCATCGTCTTCCATTATAAAAGCTTTGTGCACGGGCAAATACCATTATTTTGGATTTTGTTGTGTTGATGGTAGTCCCCATCTGTTACAGTATGCAGATAACTTATTGATCATCAATTGCAAACCTTCAGGTGACTCTGAAAGTAAAACGAGGTCATCAGTTTATAATAACACAATTATGCTGCCAGGAAGTTCATCCGCAACATCATTTATAAATAACGAGAACAAAAGAGCGCTTTGTGGGCATCCTTGTTTGACTCCTATGCTGGTGCCAGAATATTCTGAGAAGCTTACTCCATCCCAAACAGCAGCCTTCGTATACGTGTACATCTCTCTAATTACTTTCAGAAACTTTTCAGATATACCAATTTGTGTCAGCTTATAAATAAGAACATTCCTATTGACTAGGTCAAAGCAGCTTAAAATTCAACGAAAAATGCGAAGACCTTTTTGTTACGTGCTTGAAACGCTTTGACTATAGATGATAGTGTAAAAATGTGATCGATCGTTGAAAAGTTTTGTCTGAAACCAGCCTGTAGATCAGATAAAATATTGTTCTGTTCGATCTATTTTTCGAGCCTTTCAACTAGTATACTGCAAAATATTTTTGCAATTACATTTCTGAATGAAATTCCTCTGTAATTTTCAGGAGAGTATAGTGCACCTTTTTTTTTTGTATAGGGAAAATGACGGATTTTTTGAACGATGAAGGTATGTCGGCAATCATAAAGATTTTATTGAAAATAATTTTTAAATGGTTTAGAAACAAGGGATTTAAAAATTCCATTGACTTTAAAGCGTAGAAAATTGTAAAAAATCTATTCAATAATGTATGATTCCATTTTTCAAAAAAAAACTCCAAGTTTTAGGATAAACATTTCTGTTTGGATGACAGCTATAACACATTTTTGATGCCATTCGTAATATAAATCTTCTCGAACGGGGTATGTGATAATCCTCCGATTGTGTGATAAATTTAGCTCTATCTTTTATTTAAGTTGTTTTCGAAAATGTTCCCTTGGATTAAATTCGTCAATTGTTAACTCTTAAGCATATCACAAACCATATTTAACTATGATATAAACTAACAGCTGCTTTTAAATTAATTTATGATTTCTGTATTACAGTTCCTTTTCAAAAGTCAATTGAAAGAAATAAAAACAATTTCCAATCGTTGATATATAATGCAACAAATGTATAGTCTTATACTCTTTTTAAAAGAAGTATATTTAGCGTGGTACCCTTAGGCGTATACGCACTTTTCTTCAGAGTTAAAAAATAAATATTCCTTATTTTCATCATTCACTTTAAAATCCACAACAAACGAAGAAATATCAATTTAATTAAAATTTTGTTTTAATTTAGACAATTAATTTCTCACCTAATGAAATCAAGTTGATCTTCTTGCAAAAATCTGCTTCTGTTTTCAGTACCAAATTCGTTTGAATAACTTTTTTTAAATAACCAACCGCCTTTGGTTCGCCACTACACAGTGTGGCATCAATGGGTAAACACTTTTATAATGTTACTAAAAGTTTAGTTGTTTTTTCTTTTTCTTTTACATATTCATCTAACCTGATTATTTGCCTCTGAACCAGTACCTAAAAGAAACAAAAAAGCTTCCCAACAATTTCACTGCAAATCCTTTTATTCATTCTCGTTTATCCATTCATCTATCTAAGAATTTCACAGCTAAGAAAAAGATTTGACTTAGTTCCAAACTTAACTCGATAATAATTAGCTAAACGTCTTTGGCTCCGCTTGCCGAGGACGACTACGACCGACGACGCGGACGGTGTGCCTTCTTCATCCACCATCCTCGGGAAGGACGACGCGAACGTTCCGCAAATGACGATACGAAAACGTCCGTATCCTCTTACCACTTTTATGTGTTCCTTTGAAAAATCTTCTTAAAAATGAAGAAGAAGAAAATAAAAACACAAAATAAATAAAATGCACGACTGGGTCGCACGAACTTGCTCCTGTATGCAAAGAGTCTGTTTAAAAAAGCACCTATATAAGATTTAAAATTATACCTTTAAAACAAGTTTGTCTTCAAAGATTTAAATGCTATTCGATTTGTCAAAAAAACCGCGCGATTCATCCCAAGACACAACTCATCCTAGGACAACTCATCCCGGAAATGAATTGGTATTTACAATAGTTATAGTTATAAACAATACATACATATGTACCAAATGCATTATCTAATTTGGATAAAAGATAGTAATCAGCCCTATCATGAATTCCATCGTAGTCGGAATTTTTACGAATCCCGAAAAACTGTATCATGAAATCCGTTCGTAATGCAAAATTGTATGAGATTTTCCACTACGAACGGATTTCATGATACAGTTTTTCGGGATTCGTAAAAATTTCCGATTACGATGGAATTCATGATAGGGCTGAATATAATAAAAGTTTTGTCAATGTAATGCGCTCTTTCGGGCTCACGCACAGGATTTGATCTGGTGAGATGGGAGGGGGTTACATTTAATACAGTTAAAATAATTAAAAAAAAATATTTTAAGATTCAAAATTTTACCTGAAAAGTAAGTTTGTCTTCAAAAATTTAGATGCCATTTTATAAATCAAAAAACGCTTGATTTTTCAAATTTTTTTTTTGAAAATCGTTAGAGCGGTTTTTTTTTAAATTAATTTTTTATATATAAAATTTTTAAATTTTGTTCTAAAAATATTTTTGGTATGCAGTTGTTTAGTGATTGTAAATATACGCTCTACATTTGAATTTCGTAAAAAAATGTTGACCCGTTTTTGAGATATAGAATTTTGAAAAAAAAAAATTCAATATTTTTTTAAAAATCCAAACAATAAAAAATTTCACTTTTGATAATCAAATATTGTTAAGGCAATATAAGAGCTTATTCAGAAAAAAAATTATTGAAATCGGTTGATAAGTTGCTGAGAAAATTAAGAAACAAAATAACGGTTCTATGAGCGGTACCTTTCCTGAGCAATACAAAAATATGTTTTTCTTATGAAAAGAAGCCAAGTTTAAAAATAAAATTTTAGAGAAAATTTAAAAAAAATCTATCGGTTTGTTTTTGATAAAATTCGAATTTTCGTTTTTTGACCAAAAAAATTGTATGGGGGCCACTGTTAGTTTTGGTCTTAAAAAAAAAATGAAAAAAACGCCTAACGCGAATCTGCTGAAAACCTTAACTTCCAAGTTTGAACTCAATCGACCCAATGGTTTAGGCTGTAGGAGCGTGGACAGACAGACAAAACAGACCGGACGGAATCGCGGGACCCACTTTTTTCGACTTCTCTACCATCGTAATATCATGTTTGATTAAAATCTCGAGTTCGAAATTTTGCACGAATGCAAAACTTGCCATATAGTTCCTATATGTCGCAAGTAAAAAAGGATGTGAAGTTGAAAACACGCCTTAAAAACAATAGAAGAAGAAGGACAATGATAATGCGATGGTGATGATGATAATGATGATGATGACGATAATGATGATGATGCAATTGCTAGAGAAACGGAGACACCTTTTGCCACATCAGTCACCGTCGTCTTAACGATAAATGGCTGCCAATTTGTTTTTACAAAGCTGTGACATTCACAGCGCCCTCTGTCCAATGTTTCACCTTCCTTGGGAGTTGTGATATAAATTTATATCAGCTTGTATCTAATTAAAAGACAGAAAATCTTATCTAAAGCAATTTGTAAGTAAACGAAACAAAGATAGCGTGTTGTTTGGTCGGTCGGTCGGTTGAGGGTCTACAATTCTTCGGAGCGGGGCTTATTGTCCACCAGGTAAAAGGGACAATTCTTTCCGTTTGAAGAGGATTTACGGATATGAGGAAGCTTCTGTAAGCGGAAGGTTGAGAAGTTCAAGCTGAATATAGTCTCAAGACCACCAATGACAACGTTAACGGTTAAATGAAAGAAGAATTTACTGTATCTATGGAAAGGTATAGAAACCTTTAAAGGAAAATACTGATTATTGGCCAAGGGGGCTTGGCTTCCAAATAGCGAGTGAGAGAGCAACAAAAGCAGTTAATTTAATTGTCTGCAAAACGTATTTGGAACATTTGTCGAGCGTGTGTTGCTAAAGGGCTTGACACAAGGATACCTCGAATTCTTATACAGTTTATTTACATACATATATGTATATGTTTTTATATAGACGCTATACTCCCAAGTGACCTTTCAAGTTACCAAGTCTTCCTCATTGTGCGTCCGTCGGCCTCGGGTCGGGTTTGTTAATTTAATTTGACATGATTTTTCACTCACAACAACAACAACAACAACAGTAAGAGGCAACAGCAACAATCATCATCAAGACAGCAACGGAGACAGAGAGACAGACGAAGGAAAGTGTGGTGAGTTAATATAAGGACGAAGACGAAAACAACTACATACATATAACTACTACTATTTCTGTCAAAGTGAGAGATATGTTATTTAGTGTCCTTCCTGGGGGGCAGATGTTCATGTGATTTGCTATATCTTAAGTTGTGATTCAATGACAACTGATTGATTAGATTTGTTAAATACGGTCGACTTAGTTTTGTGCCTTGTAAACGAGTATACTTGTTTGTAGGTAGGTAAGTAGGATTGGTATAGATATACGATACCCTTTAGGGTTTCACAAATCCAATCCAAAACGGGACAGAGACAGGGAAGTATATTAGTCCCATCAGGCAAGCTACGTGTGTTTAAGAGATTTACATACGAAATTAGCTTTTATATACGAAAATATACAAAGTTATGGGGTTTCTTTCTTGTGGACTTACTTATAAAGGAATTCACAAATAGGAGAGAGAGAGAAGGAAAATCAAATTAATTACATACCTATACAAAGCCAAAATGTTTGCTTTTGACCTTTTGGTCGATCTGATGTTGGTAGCTGATGTTTATTTATTGCATTTTCGGTTGGAGAGTATATTTTTTAGAGTCATATATATATACAGATACATATATACGAGTAGTACATAAGTCACACATAATTTATAGTGACTGACGAGCCTGATAAGATGGCAAGATTGAATGAAACTCATTTAGAGAGCGCACGAACTTGGTGTCAAGGTTGTGCTGTTTGTTCGTCCTGATGGTGATAACTCATTTTGAAAGGATGGGCTTGAAATATTTTTTTTATAATTTTTTATTCGTTGGTATTATCAAATCCTGGGAAATATTTTGACCTTGGTATAGAAAGGAAACATTTTGATTAAATTATCCTTATTTAATCCTTAAGTCAAGGATTAGCCCCGTTGTTGTTCTATTATTCAAATTTTGTTGGGTGTAAGTCTTGGTATATGACTGATGTAATTTGGAATCTATTTTAAAGAGAGACACGACATGTCAAAGCTTTTGACTTTGGGGTAGGCAAACAGGGTAAATACCGGGTTGTGGGTTTAATGTTAAAATGGTGGCTAAGAGGTATTTATATATATACAAAATTTAGTGGATTGGGGGATGTTTTGAACTAAAAGCTTTTTGTTTGACCTATGGATGGAAGCAAGTTTGAAAAATTAGGTATTTGTTGACCCACCCACTAGGATTTGAGTTTGACAACATGCAGTATAATTAGTTTTTTGACTTAAAGATGATAAAGTTCAGATCGATTAATCTAAAACGGTTTATTTAAATATAAGTATTTCAGCTTTTTCATGACCAATTTTGAAAATTTTGCACAAAGCTCTAGTAGGTTTTTTTTTCAAAACGTTTTGACTGTAAAGGATTCGTTGGTACACTGTTCTTCATCTGACGTGGTAGATTAGCAGAACTGCTAATGTAGCCTTTATCAAAATGCATCTGTTTAAAAAAAGGAATGCCACTTGTAGCCGAACACCCAAATCTTCTCAAAATGAGACGGTGTAACGTTTAATAACACAGGAAAACTATAAATGATCATCAGCCATATGACTCGTATTAAACAACCTCTTCCTCTGATAAAAGGCTCCTCTAGCTCTGGTCAGAGCAGCATTTATATGTCTTTTGAAATACTGGTCCAAAAAAGTGCCGATATTCTTCACTTCACCTTTGCTCGATGCTTTAACGATGACCATTTTACGACAGTTCACGTATCCCGTGAGGCCCTTTGCCAACGGAGTACAGAACAGGACTTCTGGATGTTTTTTCGGTTTCCAGTTACCACAACATCGCTGAATCTAGTCGAAATCACGCTATACCTTTTGAGGTTTTGAGTCGTTCTGTATTCAATTTGATCATCGGCGTATGCAATTGCCTTGGCTAGACTACCTATACAGCCTCATGCACTAAAAATCACCGAGAGCTCAATTTATCTGTCAAGAACACTTTCTGAAAAATTACCTTATTTTCAACCTTGGAAACGAATTTTAAATGGGGAAAGGTGGTCAATTAGTAGTACCCGTGGCATGATAGTTAGTGCGTAGGACTTTCACGTGAGAGACGTTAGGTTCAATCCCTTCTTGTGCAACCTAAAGTTTTTTTCACGCTCACGGCCTTTTGATAGGAATTTTCAAATTCCTTTTCATGAAGAATGAATTAGCCATTTGGATTCGACTTAAAACTGTAGATCGCCTCCATCAATGACAATATGACTCGCACACAGGAATGGTTGAGATTTGTAGGCTACAAGGCGCTGGTTCTCTATGAACCATTGCATCACCCAGTTTACTCTAGTGTTATGTCCAAACCACACATTTTTGGAGAAACATTAACAACTGCAAGTAAAGTTGCTCTCTAAAAAAGTTTTGAGCTCCATGATTATAAGTAACTTTTTTAATAAAAGCTTCAGTGCTGTCTCGGTGAGTCAACATTTCAAGGCGCTAAAAATGCTGACAACATTGCTCATTGACGATTTAGAAGTATTTTTTCCTTTGAAAGTTTTTTGTTATTTGAAGAAAACTATAAGCACAATTTTCCACTTAAACAATAAGCATAACAATAGTTAAAACTTTTAGTGTGCAGGAAGCAAAAAATGTAGATTTCAAAGTTTATCATTTTTGCTGCCAGCAGCGCTACTATGAACCCACCAAAAAATAAAAATACTGCATAACTTTATTATTACAAGAGAATGAACTTGTTACATTTAAGTTGCAAGTGGACTTAATTGAGAGAACCTAATGCATTTATATCCAGAGCCATTTTAATTAAAACTTACATAACTGTCCATAGTCTACCTCCTTAACTCCCTAACTCCTTCCCCTCAAATGAACTTTGGCCACCAATATACACTCTCAGCCACTTAAGATCTTTGGCCATAATAAATGCAAATGCTAAGCAATTTGCCTTCATTAAGTGGCTTGCTTGAAGCAACAAGTAAAAATTCACCTCATATTCACCCCTCTCACTTTTAATGTAGTCCCAGGTCATTTTATTATAGTCATCCTTAAGCCCCATTCCCCACCCATCTAAAAATATAAAACTATTCCATTCTTGTTTTCTTATAACAAAAAGCAGAAATAAAGAAGAAAAACATCAAAAGTAAGAAAAAAATAAAATCTCTCTTACAACAGAAGCTTACACAATGCCAAGACACCCATTTATAATGAATAAAACTTTTCGCTGTGAAAACCTCTTTGATTCGAAAACAATCTCCCAACAACGCCAACTCCAGCATCCGTTTCTGCAATAAACTGTTCTTGGTGCTGCCGCTTCTGCATACCTAACCAAACATCCGGCTCTAGGCATCCGCCCACATCCGTGTCTTGGGTTTGAAATTAATTTCTCCCTTTTATTCATTTCGAGTCCTTAAAGGGAAATAATTTCCACCCCTATATACGTTAATAATGCAGTCTGTGATGGTTGTGTGCCCCTTGTGTTTCGTCCTGTTCCTGTTACCGGTCCCGATGCCGATGCTGATCCCTAAACACCCGAACCCATCATAGTCCCGTGTTTTCAGGTTCCCATAAATACTAACTCTGTTCACACTTTTAAAGAGGGGAAGGGTGTATGCAAAGAAGAGGAAACGTGACCGTAGATATAACGGTTGCAAAAGCTACCACTCGACGATTTGCAAAGTGAACCACTTATTTGTGTCTAACCAGATGCCGTCGCAGCCACCGACTCGACTGTGCTGCCTGCCCACCCACCGGCCGCCGCCACCGCCGCACTGATGTGGCGCGTTTTGTTTCTTACGCGCCCCATTGCTTTAGCCAGCAAAGAGACCCTTTATCTTCTAAGTTTCTATGCTTTTCGAAAACTCTTATCTTATAGGGTTTCACTTTGGTGCTTTCTTAGTGGTGCTAGTTTTCTAACGGCCGTCAAAGCATACCAAAGAGCGTCAGAGGTGGAAACGGAGAAGGGCAGGGGAGCGTGTGAACTTTTGAAATTTATAAAGGATTCCGGTCTATTATACCTACTTGTATAATATACAGAGAAGGCGTAGCTAGTTTTGTTTTCGAAATTAGAGAAAGATGAAGTGAATCTTGGGAATGTGATTTATGTATGTATAGCCGTATGTACTTATGTATGTATAATGTTTGCTAATAGTATATCCTTATCTTCACATTCTAGCTGGTTTTTGTACCTTACGTCGAGTGTATGAGTTAGTGACGGTTCATGTGGTGGGGGTTTTGATTTTGAATATACCAACAGTTAATTAGGCACTCAAAGGATGTTTTCACCTCTTACGGATTGAGATAGAACCAAGTTTGAACGGTTAACTAGATGATGTTTTATGAAAGGAGGTGATGTCACTGAATATTATGTAGAGGATGTAATTTTTGTGAATTTTGAAATACGTGTAAAGTTGAATGAACAGACTAAATGCTCTTTTGTTTAGTATGTTTTTGTTTCATCATTTTTAGCTTTTAAATTTTTTCTTAGTTGGAAACTTGTTGAAAACTAAGATTTCGCAGACTTAGTATTAAGCGTGTTTAAAATAAAAACTGACTTTGTAAGTATGCTGTAAAGTATCATTTCATTGATGTATACGTTTTGTATTTGTGGTTACATGCTTTGAAATAACTAGGGCCTAGTGACTTACAGCTCTCAACCATTCCTGTGTGCAAGTAATGTTGCCAGGGATAGAGGGGACCTACAGTTTTAAGCGGAATCCGAACGGCTAAATTGAGAAAGCATTTTTCATGACAAGAATTACTCTTGTCAAAAAATTTTAGGTGGCACAGGCTGGGATTGAGCCCAAGACCTCCGGCATGACAGTCCAACGTACTAACTAAAAGGTAAACATTTATAATTGTGGTATTCAATCCAAACACACTTAGCTTCTTGTGAATAAGAAAAGCTAAAGCTAAAAACAAAAAGCATTTTTAGGTAAAAGCTAGGTATTAAGCCATAAGGTCGCGCTACAGTCCTGTGTGAATTAGGGCCTTACCCAACGAACTTTTCTAGGTTAGTTATTGCGTGAATAAATACTAGCATCAGCTAGAAACTAAAAAATGTTTTCTACTATAGCTATTTTCAAATAGTTAAAGCTAGATTCATGTGGCTTTAGCTTGGAAATAATGGAAAAAGCTCATACATATATTTATTCATATAAGATTTTCATTTAGTCGTAGAGAAATTGAAGCGAAACGGCAAAATGGCAGAAAATTACAAATTTACTGGAGCCATTGAAGATATCAATTGTATATATGTATATTGCTATCTCCAAACCTTTAAGATTTGTTGATGAATATATCAACTAACTTGGTTTCTTTAGCTTTAAGATACAATATGCAATGCAGCTGAAGAAACTCACAATATGTGGACACCTGGACGCTCAGTGTTTAGGATAAGTTCATGACTCAGAGGTCTTGAAAAGATATGGAGTAAATGAAATCATTCTTGAAATTCAGAAAACAACAGGCACGCAAAGCGGCGCTGCATAGAAGGACGAGAGCTGCTCACGAGCTCTATGAGCAGAAGAGGCGAGAGGAACACCGACTTCTCAGAAGGAAAAAGAGAAAGCATGAGCAGCGTGCGGTCGAAGATGTTGAAAGTTTCAAAAGCAGGAATGAAGTTCGAAAGTTTTATGAGTAGGTGAAACGAAATTCACAAGTACATAAATCTCGAACCGAAGCCTGCAAAGAAAGTGAAAAAAGTGGAAACATAATAGTGGAACCGTAGTCAATGCTGAGGATATGGAAGGATCACTTCTGCAGATAACGGTGACGACGAACCGAATTCCGCTGTCGGGCAGGATGATCCATTTAACATAGGAGACGAATGCCAATAATCCCGTCCTCTCGACTTAGACGAATTAAGTCTAAAGCCCATCGTCAACAATCTGATAGGTCCTTATCAGCGTGGTCTTAGACCAGGAAAGTCCACAGTTGATCAAATATTCACATTACGGCAGATCCTCGAAAAAATCCAAGAACATCAAATCGACACCCATCATCTTTTCATCAATTTCAAGGCCGCATATGACAGCATCTACAGGGACGAACTGTATAGAGCCATGTCTAGTTTTGGCATCCTTGCGAAACTCGTCCGTTTGTGCAGGATGACCATGGAGAATTAACGCTGCTCCATAAAAGTTGGAAACAATTAACTGAACCTTTCGATGGCAAAAAAAGTTGATGCGCTGACATGCGATTTTTTTAACATCGTACTTGAAAGAATAGTGCAGAGCTTCCACGTCAACACTAGAGGCACTATCTTTCAAAAGTCTGTCCAATTACTAGCATATGCTGATAACATTGACATAATCGGAAGAACTCAGCGTAATGTCAATAGGGCTTTTGTGAGTATTGAGGCAGAGGCGGCAAAAATGGGTTTATAGGTTAATGAGGGCAAAACATAAAGTACGTGCTGTCACCAAGAAAAGACTTACAACACCGACGTCTCGGTAAAAACGTCACAATCGACAGATAGACGTAACTTTGAGGTAGTTAAGGACTTCGTCTACCTAGGCTCCGCTATTAACGCAGAAAACAACACCAGCGCTGAGTCCAAACGAAGAATTACTCTTGCTAACCGCTGTTTCTTTGGGCTAAAAAAGCAATTGAGTGGCAAAGTCCTCTCTCGAGCGACCAAAGTGTCGCTATATAAGACCCTCATCATCCCCGTCCTGCTAAAGGGCGATTTTTTAAAAGCTAAGGAAAGTTAAAAAAACACATAAAATTTAGAAAAATGCATGAAATCCTTATTTGAATCGATAGTACGGTCCATATAATTTAATGTTTGACTTTCATGCAAATTTTGACCTTGACTGCGCCTCAAATGGTCCATTTACTTAGTCCAATTTTGGCATACTCTTTTCAACATTTCGGCCGGTAGCTTACGAAAAAATGCTTTAATATTGTCTTTCAATACGTCAATTGAAGCGGGCTTGCCTGTATAGACATGAGCTTTAACATAGTCCCACAAAAAATAGTCTAAAGGCGTTAAATCACACGATTTAGACGGCTAATTGACCGGTCCCGAACGTGAAATAAAATTTTCACCGAACTCGCCTCTCAATAAGTCCATTGTTGCGCGTGCTATGTGGCATGTGGTACCGTCTTGTTGAAATCACATGTCATGCAAGTCAAGCTCTAGCATTTTAGGCAAAAAAAAGTTGGGTATCATCTCACAGTAGCGCTCACCATTGACAGTTACGTTACGATTCGCATCATCTTTGAAGAAGTACGGTCCAATGATGCCACAAGCCCATAAACCGCACCAAACTGTGACTTTTTCTGGATACATTTTTAGCTCTTGCAATGCTTCTGGCTGATATTCACTCTAAAATCGACAATTCTGCTTATTTACGTACCCATTGAGCCAAAAATGAGCTTCGTCGCTGAACACAATTTTCCGGTAAAAAAATGGATTTTCGGCCAACTTTCCAAAAGCCCATTCACCAAAAATTTTACGTTGCAGTAGGTTTTTCGGCTTCAACTCTTGCACCTGCTGTATTTTGAAAGGCATCACACCTAAATCCTTCTTCACAATTTTCCTTCCACGTTGTTGAGTAACAGAGGCCCAATTGCTGCGAACGGCGACGAATCGATAATTGATGGTCATCATTAACACTGGCCCATACAGCTGCGAAATTTTCTTCAGTTCGCACTCTACGTAAGCTTGTTGGTGGTTTAATGTCCAACAATGTAAATTTGGAAATTTAGTCACAATAGCTTCAGTGGGTCGATTAAACTGACCATAAAATGGAAGAAGGCGCGCGATGAACTTTCTTAACAAAGCACGCATTTTGATAATAAAATTCAATAATTTGCAAGCATTGGTCGTTTCGTAAGACGATTCATGGTTAAATTATAGACCAAATTGGAGATGTTTGACAGTGAAACAAAACCCGAAACGTACGTCAGCTGTTTAAACCAATGTTGCCAAAAAGATAATAGCTAAAAAATCACACTTCAAATCGAGCCCTTTTCGCCAATTTATCGTAAGCGCCAACATAAATTGTATCGTAAACGACAAATCAAAAGCTTACTGCTGATCCTTGAAACCAATTGTACCTACCCATTGTTAGTATTGGAAATTATTAACTATGCCTATGTTAAGACATGACAATAGACAAAAGTTGTCTTTTTTATTGAAATTTTCGCTTACGATAAAATATTAATTTGAAAATAAATTTGAATGTGCTGTCAATATTTAATTCCATTCCAAAATAACAATCAAATTGTAGAATTGACTACACGCTCATCCCTATATAATTGTGATAAAATTTCCAACTAAAAGGAATAGTAAATATATACAGATATGTAAACAGTATACACCATATGAATTTAGTATAATATCCAATGTTCATATGTGCCTGATGATATTTCTATATTGCATAAGCTTTTACGTCAATCTATACTTAAAACCAATGACCATGTTTCCATTTAGTCCAATATTCGTTTCTCCATTTGTAATTGAATAAACTTTTCGATTGTCCAAATCCAAAATTATGGATATTATGACACGGTCAAATTGTTGTCAATAAACAAATTATACCTACATAGGTAGTATGTAGATATACAATCTACATACAGTCCAATGTATCCATGTATGTATGTACATATGTATGTACAAAATATTGGCAACAATATACTCAAACTTATAAATAAGCTTTTATTAGTTGACATTTGTCGTTAAGAACTAATGAATTTGCAAAAGGACATTATAAGGGCACACTCGACTTGGGCATCCATATAGCCATAGCCAATAACCTAGCCAGCTTGATTATAGGTTCTGTCCGCAATTTTCAAAATGAACCATATTTGTAGGTTTATTCACCATCGCCTTCACTTCATTTCTATAGAAGTATAGAAGAGGCCAATGGACTTATAGCCTACATATAGATTATGGTACACAAATATAGGTATAAAGGTGTTCAACCTGGAATTAATTTATCGTTGGTCATTAACTTTTACAATGAGACATTTCACTTTTAATTGATTGCACTCTCTGAAGCAGCAATGTGTCGATGCTTATTTCGTTATTTATGAAAGCTATAAAATAATTCAATACACATGCACAGGCATTAATACCATCACACACACACATATACGCACCACAAGTTCTCAGAAAGTGACCGGAACACATTTTCCATTTATTTGTGATGCTTGCGAGCTCATATATACATATATAGAAAACATCATAATAATATTTTCCTTTGTGCCAACATCGTCATACCTATATGAGAAAGGTATTCGAAAATATTTTGAAAATTGTGCGCGCTAAAATTTTAATTAATTTGCAATTTATGCTTTGGAAGAGAAACTTTTATTCTAGAGAATTCTATTTATTTCCCCCCATTCCTCGCATCACATCCATTCCATATCCAAAGTCGAACCCGTCTCTCTGCGCTTTTAGCCATCCATAGGATGTGTGGATGTATGGTAACTACAAATGGTAACACAGAAATTTGATGCGTTGAGAGCAGGATGTTATAAAATCTCAATATAACGTTGGTATTTAGAGTTTATGCTCAGGTATTTAAATGTTATGATGTGATGCTGCTAAAGCTGAAGCTAACCAACCATCAGAGGTAGGTTATTACCTTTCTGGGGTAATACATTTTGGGTTTTTGGGTATTTGCCTTGATGACATCTATATACAGCTATGGTGAAAATAATAGGAACACAAATAAATTGTTCGTAACTATTTTTAAAATGACTTCAATGACTTCAAAATTACAACCAAAAATTTGACTTATTTAACTAAACGAGACTTTTGAATGGGATTTTTCCTTCATAAATAAATAAATTGGGTGGCGCAACAGTCCGTTGAGAACTAGGGCCTAGTGACTTACAACTCTCAAACATTCCTGTGTGCGAGCACTGTTGTCAGGGATGGAGGGGCCTACAGTTTTAATCCAAATCCGAACGGCTTATTTGAGAAAGTACTTTTCATTACAAGAATTACTCTTGGAGAATTTGTCAATTCCTCGCAAGAGGCAGTACCCGTGGAAAAAACTTTAGATGGCATAGGCAGGGATCGAACCCAAGACCTTTGGTATGAGAGTCTAACGTACTAACCATCATGCCACGGGTACTACTAATTTTTCCTTCAAATGCATTTTATTTTGACCAGCTTCATTTTAAAACTCTATAAACTAAGTGGACTGTATGGCATATATCGTTTGTATAATGCAAACATTTTTAATAGTTTGACAACATACAACCGTTACTATAATTTAATATTATGGCCAAGATTTAAGTTTTATTATAAACATAAAGGTTTGTTTTAAAAATCATTTCGGGCAAGTTGCTGCAGCGGATGGCTCTAATAAATTTCAGCTGAGAGGTCTAATTTTCGTCCACTATTTTTTATTTCAAACGTTTTTCAGATGTAAGCCTATTCATTATGAAAAAGTTAAATAACAGACAAGATTGAAATCCCAACAATTACAACTTACTTTTGAAGGACTTGTCGATTCCTCGCAAGATTTCTAGCATGACAGTCCCACGCACTAACCATCACGCCACGGTTAGCTTTATATAAATGTAAAAAAAAACATTCACACTTATTCAAAAGGAAGAAATGTTACTATAATTTTGACCATAGCTGTATATATGTACATATAATAAAATATTTAGCTGAGAGGCCAGAGAAATATATTGTTGTT
Source organism: Eupeodes latifasciatus (assembly GCA_920104205.1). Taxonomy (NCBI): domain Eukaryota; kingdom Metazoa; phylum Arthropoda; class Insecta; order Diptera; family Syrphidae; genus Eupeodes; species Eupeodes latifasciatus. The sequence goes on along the minus strand of OV049926.1, from coordinate 127,521,446 downwards.
GGTGTTGGTTTATTATTATTTGTGTGGCGCATATTGTTCACTCTCTTTGAAATCTTATGGGCAAATATTTTAATTGAGGATAAAGTTATGTTTTCATACAAGGATGAAGATATTTCATTTCTACATCCTTAGCTATAAATTTTAAATTTTAAGTTTAAAGTCTTGATTATGCCTAAATAATTTGTTAATTGTACATAATTGAAGATTTTGAATTTATTAATAGGTAATAATAATAATCTGAAATTGTTTATATTTATAATATGAATTTGATCTGATGGTTGTTTATTACTATAACAATTAAGGACATGAAAATTGTCACAAATTGCAAGCAAATAAATAATAACGAAGAAGAGCATAGGAAATACGACAACAATGAACCAATCTTAAATCATTGCGAGGAAAACAACAACACCGACTATGAAGTTTTACAAATACACAATGATCATGCACCAGTGCTGTCTCCAGATCATCTCTAGTACTTTTAGTAATATTTCTCTTTATCTAATTTCTATTTTAATATTTATTTTGTTTTTCTTTATGATTTTTCAATATTTTATTTTTTCATTTTATTCACTTTTTTATGACGAATTTATATTTCCGGAAACTTTTTCAACACATTCCTACCCTAACTTATGCAAATTTTTGTCAGCATTTATACATACAACAATAAGCTTTCTCTTTCATTGTGGCTGTGCGGTTTTCCTCAGGTTGCGTTTTAAACTTACTAATAATAAGTCCAGCTAACGCTATAGGGGTTCCACAGGCCAGCAGTTTTGCCAAATTTAACAAAACGAAAACAATGTTGAAAGTTTTTCGAAATAGATATGGCGGATTGTACATATGTCACTTAAATTCCCAGAGCTTGCTGAAGCATCTGGATGAGTTCAAAAGTATCTTTATTGATTCAATAATGGATATTATATGCGTGTCGGAAACGTGGTTGACCCAAGAAATAGACAGCGGCATTCTAAGCACCGGTACGTATAGGGTTTTTCGGTCTGATCGTATGTTTTCCAGAGGTGGAGGTGTGGCCATTTTTATTAAAAAACATTTTAAAAGTAGAATTGTTCTGAGCACTGCAAGCAATAATGGTATGGAATATCTATTCATAGAAGTTGCATGTGCTAGCGAAAAATGTCTGGTTGGTGTAATTTATAAACCACCCAACATAAGAGACACAAATATCATAACGGATATCTTAGAGGCAGTTACACCTAACTTTAAGCATACTATTATCTCAGGTGACTTAAATATTGATCTTCTTGACAAACATAACAGTAGGACTAAGCACTTCAACGACAATCTCTTATCTCTTAACCTTTCTCCTATAAACAGTGACCAACCCACACATTTTACATCCTCTAGGTCAAGTTTGATTGACGTGTTTCTGGTAAACCAACCTGACCTTGTAAATTTTTATGGGCAGCTCGATGTTCCAGGTTTTTCTAAACATGGCCTTATAGCTACTTTTTACAGCATTAATCTCAACCCAGCTCAAGAAACGGAGACCATCTCCTTTAGAAACTTTAACGGTATAAATATGCAGTCGCTGGTAACCAATATCTTCAACTCCAACCTAGAAAATATCTACCAACTTCCTGACGTCAATGACCAAGTAACAATCTTTACAAGTACGATTAATGACCTTTTTGAAGAATTGGTTCCTATTAAAAATATTCGAGTTAAGAACTCCGAGTTAGGATGGTACTCAAACAAAATCGACGAACTTATCTTGAAAAGAAACAAAGCTTTTGGACGTTGGAAAAGATATAAATTGCCACAACTGTTTCAGGAGTATAAAACATTAAGAAATGCTGTAAATGTTGAAATAAGAAATTCTAAGCGTAGGTTTTTTGCTTCTAAATTCAACAATGTTTCGTCCAAAAGACTGTGGAGAAATATAAAATATCTTGGTGTTACTAAGAAAAAAATGAGTGACGTAGAATTCTGCGACGTAAATGAATTAAACCAACAGTTTGTTAATGCTGCTTCCAATGTAAATATCAGTGATGTGACTTACCGAAATAACGACGCAAATAATGGGCTTCCTTCGAGTTTCAGTCTTGATAGAATTTACGAATTTGAGGTGTTTCAGGCCATTAAAGACATTAAATCGGACGCTATTGGATTAGACAATATGCACCCTAAATTTGTAAAAATTATTCTCCCTTTTATAACTCCTTTTCTGACACATATTTTCAATACCATCGTGACAAAATCTAGCTTCCCGAAACTTTGGAAAGCTTCAAAAGTAATACCGGTTCATAAGAGGTCAAACACGCCAAAACAAGAATACCGACCAATTTCCATCCTACCTTTTATCTCAAAGGCTTTCGAAAAGATTGTAAGTAAACAGATAACACGTTACCTGGAAACATATCGTTTAATTACACCCTTTCAATCTGGTTTTCGATCAGCTGCACAACAGCACTTCTTAAAATTACCGACGACATACGACAGCAAATTGACAATAATCTAGTCACTACTTTAGTCCTCTTGGATTTCTCGAAAGCATTTGACACTGTGTCACATGAGTCTTCTAAAAAAACTTAAAAACCATTTCTTCTTTGAAAACTCTGCCCTTTCTCTTATTAAAGAATATCTTAGCCAACGAACACAGGCTGTTTATGCAAATTCTATGTTGTCTGATTTTCTCCCTACCTCAAGTGGTGTACCTCAAGGATCAATACTAGATCCTCTGCTGTTTACACTTTTTAACAATGATCTTCCTTCAATACTCAAGCACTGTAAGGTCCATATGTATGCAGACGATGTACAAAATTACTTAAGCTATAGAATTGGTATGGTTGAAGATGCAACAGCCAGAATAAATGAAGATCTGATGGGTATAAAACAGTGGTCGAGGGAAAATCACCTAAAACTGAATTCTAGCAAAAGCCAGGCAATTGTGATAAGTAACACTGTCATAGATACTTCATATCTTCCAAATATTGAACTAGGTGGTGAAAAATTAAACTATGAGAGAACAGTAAAGAACCTTGGGGTCGTTTTTAACCAAACATTCTCGTGGGATGATCATCTCTCACAAGCTGTTGGTCGAACCTATGCTGCTCTGCGAGTTTTTTACATATGTGGAAGTTGTCTCCCTGTCGCAACAAAAATGACCATTGCAAAAACACTAATTTTACCAACTCTTTTTTATGGAAGTCCCATTTTTTGTGGTCTTAATAGTTACAATAAACGCAAACTACAAGTTGCGTTCAACAATATTGCTCGTTTTGTATACGGCTTGCGTCGCTTCGATCATATCTCACTGCAAGCAGGTAGTATTTTCAATATGCCTTTTAATAAATACATTGACTACCTAGCTTTAATATTTCTCTTTAAGCTGATACATACAAAAACTCCTGAATATCTTTTCGAAAAACTTTGTTTTTCAATGTCACAGAGAAGTAACATTCTCATTGTCCCTTCTTTTAAATACAGGAACACAAAACTACAGTTCTTTGTGCACGCAGTTGGCCTTTGGAACTCCTTGCCTAACAATCTGAGGGGTATTCACAGCTACAATAGTTTTGAGAAATCTTTGAAAAACCTATATAAATGTTGAAATTGTTTCTGAAAATATTTTTCTGTTTTTTTTTTTTTTTTTTTTTTCTTCTCTTTCATAAATTTATAAAATCACTATCTCTCACTCTCTCTTTCTCTGTAATTATCAAATATGTAATTTCTATAATTGTAATTTATAATTCACTTACTTATAATTCTGTTAACTTAATAAGATATAAATTGTTATTTAGTTTTACCTTTTTTTCAATTGCTTACATAATTTTTAAAATTAAATGAATGTTAACTAAGTATTAATAATAAGACACATTGTTTTAAAATGCTTATTGTTTAATAAATAAATATGAAAATATGAAAAATATGAAAATTATTTAGTGTCGAAACGTTTATTATAGACTAAGTTGGACAAGTGCAGTGTGTGTGTGCATCACTATAAATTACCTAAGGCTATCAAATTATGAGTGTTACGTTAGCAAAGCAACACACAAGAGTGGAACGTGGAAGTTGCATTCTTTCGTCAACTTGACAAAGAATCAATCTGAAGAAAGCATTGAAATTAGTCTTATCTCGATAATTTGGCGTAATTAAAAATTTACTATAATTATTATTAGTTGCAATAAATTTCCCATGTACAGTTTTTTACGTTTAACAAAACACCATCCCGAAGACGCAACTTGTATTTATGTATGTATTTATACTATGCTTTTCAAATACATAAATGATTAATATTACATTTAAGGTTTCATATTTATATAACTTGAAAACTTTCGTTGATCTTTAAAATCTCAATGTGTTCTCAAAAACAATTTTTAACTTCCCATAGGATATTGTAATTGGTCCCATTTGTCGAATTGAAAATTTTGGCATTTCTCGACGTTTCAAGGTCCCTAGAGTCGAAATAAAAGATTTTTAGAGAGATGTCTGTGCGTGCATGTTAACGTACGTTCGTACGTCCGTACGTTCACGATGTTTTTTTCGTTGTCCATAGCTCAAGAACTAGTAGCTATCGAATTCAAATATAATAATTATAAAAATATTGGCTTAATACTAATTTTATCTCACACACAATATTGTTTTCGACATGGAGCCAATTTTTTATAAAAATCCAACAGTCAGTTTTTTTCATAAAACAATAAAATCTACAAAATCTACTCGATATCTCGTGAACAATAGAAGATATTGACTTCTAATTAATTTCATTCATCTAATTTGTATTTGTTTATATTAGAAATAAAAACTTATAAGAAATGCTACTAAAATTGGTAAAAATTGGTTTTCGAATAGAAATACTCGTAGATTTTGAAATCAAACTCTTTTATCATATGCAAAATATTGTTGGTAATTTTAAATTTTTTTAGAATAATTTAGCTAATAACTTTTTTAACAAAACACAAGAACCCACAAACCTTTTAAGCAAGACAAATCGGCAGATGGGATGGGAAGTTATCAGTTTGGTCGCATCCCAGCTTCTTTTTATTATTACGTTAAGCTTTAAAATGTACAAACGCACACATATACTTCTCTCGCAAAATCTTTGGTTTAGATAGTAGGGACCTTGAAACGTCGAGAAATATCAACATTTTTAATTCTACAAATCGGACTGATACCAATAACTTCATATATTAAGTTTATAATATTCATGATTTAAAAAAAAGTTTAGTGGATGTTTTTTTTTTATTTAAGGAATATAAAAAAAGTGAAGAATTTTGTTCATTTCAATACCTCACGATTAAATGAGCTATCGATAGTCAAAAAAATTAAGTTGTACAAATTATGACATGATGCAAAATTGGTATGAATTTCAAATAGTTTTTTAGTCAAAAAAGAACCTGATATCAGCTAAGCTCATATTACTCTACCTTTCAAACAGGTTCGACAAATTATTATAGAAATTTCGCAATAAAAGCTTTGGACAAATGAAGCTTATCAAATTGATTTATTTTAATATCATTATAAAATGTGCTTCGCAAAGTTAAGGATATCCTTTACCAAGAATTATAGAAAATTATATCATTTTGAATTTCTATATAAACTTTCAGTTTTACTAATGTTCAATATTTTATGTGGCATAAGCTGATAAAATTCAATTTAAAGATAATATCAATATATCTCAATTTCCCGACAAACCTTTTGAATTAATCACATCCCTCACGTAATACTTATAGATTGTAATTGATTTTAGTTCAATCTAGTCCGGGAGCAATATAAAACTTTTTTTTTTGCTAACACTCGTCCCCTATAGGATTTTGGTAGATACTCGTATAGGAACCTAAGTTCTCCTTTACATAATGCAATATGGTTCAATTCATGGAGCGATTTAGTAATTTAATTCCCTCGCAGTAAACCAAAACCTCCATCCTACCCCATTCTATACGATCTCACAGTCTACCGCCTACTACGAGTATATACTGCGAGAATGCTATGCAATGCATTTGTGTAAATGCTGCAAATATAGCTTTACTCAAAAGCAAAGATTAATATATTACAACAACATACATCACATGCATATACTCATAGATACACATACATTCATAATATGGGTACATCTTGTTTTTGGGGGAGGTATAAATATACATATATAACCTGTTCGAGTATGGTACATGGGACTTCAAAAAGGAAACCTCCTAAATTTTGAACTATCAACCATTTCGTTTGGCAGGAAGAGAATTTTTGGTAACGGACGGCGACGACGATGGTGGCGGTAGTTCATATAAACTTGTATATATGCTCAAACAGGATATTGAAGGAAACTAGTCCCATAAAATTATGGCTACCGACCCAAACACATTCAGCAAGGCTTCAGGAGTTATCTGTTAAAATTCCTTTCGGTAGTCTTCTAAATCCTGACATGGAGCCCACAGCAAAAATAGAATAAGAAAAACCTACATATACAATCTAAGAAGAACCGACTTCTTCTCTTACAGAAAACTGAAATAAATATATACTTAGGACCATGTTGTGCTCATCCTCCTCCTTCGTCGTTGTTGTCTTCGTTCGTCGACAATTTCAAGGCTCAAATCCATTCTAGCATATCGCTTAAAAAATCTACTTACGACTTTCGACGAAGACTACGACTACGACGAACATCGCATCCCAATTCTAGGGTTACATTTATACAAATAGATTTAGGACACATATATTTTGTGTGTGCAAGTATATGTTTTCATAATATACATACTTAAATGTACGTATACACATAGAACTTACCTCCCAAAATCCATTTCCGGCTGAAGTTGTTACATCGCTATATGCAAGGACAGCAGCCGTCCTGCTGCTTCGGAAATCGAATTTAATATTAAATTCTTCGGCTTGATTTATAGGCCACCAAATGTGAGATGTCGCAAAAGGATATGTTATTGGGATGACATGCACTTCATTCTCCTGGAATTCAGCTTCGAGGATACCTATGTATGTACAGTAAATATACACATATTTATATATATATATTGAAAATGTTGTAACGTATAATCGAGAACATAATATAATGTGAATCAATAGTATTAAACAGGATATTAGGTACGTATAGGTTAGGTACCTAATATTAGGAGTAAAATGTTAGAATATTGTCTACATAGTCTGCTATATTTAAGGATTTTCTATTAAAAAGGAATATCCGTTTACAAGATTAGCATATTGTATAGAGTTAATTATATGTCGAAAGAGGAAGTTGAAAGGTCTCAAAATTTTGCAAAATATTGGAAATCCATAGGATTTAGCAAAACGATAAGTCAAGTAATATACAGGTTTTAGAAAGGTGGTGAAGGTTGAGCTTTGAAAATCCGTAAAAAAACATTTTTAAATTCATAGTATTTGACTTTAACATGAATCTACCAAAAAAAATTTAAAATTAACTAATTTCTGAATAGTCCAAAACTGTAGTTTTTCTAAAACAAATTGATTTTCTTCTTCAAACTACCGTACCTTTTTTTGAAAAATGCAAAAATTAAGCCTTGTTGTCCAAAATTTAATCTCAAAATTAGGACGGTGCAAGGGTCTTTACCTTCCAATCATTGAGCTCATGAGGTACGAAGTTTTTATGAACATCAATGTATAGATCTTACCAAGAGATACAAATTTTTGTGACATGTGAAGTTTTTAATTTTGTTGAGCCCCATTTAATTCAAGTTTAAGGATTTTTTGATGCGATTAACTTGGACTGATAAAAGTTTTACTTAAGTTCTTTAAATAATAAACCATAATTTTACTTCAAACAGTTTCGAAGTCAAAATTCAGTAACTTGATATCCAAAACTTCAAGACCAATGTACACCAGTATCTCCTTTTAAATCCATCCCTACTTTCCTAAAGTTTGCACTGAGTTTAAACTTTAAACATGTTAAGGTTAGTTATGACCCCTTTAGTTTGTGTAAATTATAAAAATAAAACTAACAAAACACTGTTTTACAGAAAAATTGTACGGCTTAAGAAGAAGACCCTGTTAACAGTTCCCATGAATCGTAGGCAGGTTTGTGGATTGAAAGCATTTCCAGCATTAAAAATATGTAATTTTTTACAACATTTGTATCTGCTCTAAGTGCGTCTTACGTCTTACCCTTATACCTTTCAAATGAGTTAGATAGACATAAATATAAGGTGCAAACAAATACGTACCATGATAATGAACCTTTGGATTCCCCTTTTTCAATTCGTACAATATGGACACATCATTATAGAAGACATATTTCAGAATTCCAACAAAATTATTATGCGATGCTAAACCCTTCTTCTTGTGCAAATCCGGTCCACCGCCAAAATATATTTCCGGATCGAATAATAAATTTGCACTAGCGCTAGCTGGTATTTCGACCGTTTTAATTTGCTGGTCCAATATTATCTTCACAGTTCGTTGCTCGTGATAAATTGTCAAATTGTGCCAATAGCTGCGTGTCAATTTGTCCCTCAGCACAACTGACATCAAATTATCACCGAAATCCATTTCGACTTGTATTGAATTGTTTTTAAGGGATGCAGCTATATATTGATGTTTGAGGGCTTCGCCACTGGCATAGAACAAGGCTGAATCATCATGTCGTGTTCGAAACATCATACTGATGCGTGTTGAGGATGAATGAACACGATCTTTCCAATCGTAGATGCGGTATGATACATAACTGGCACCACGTAAAGTCATTATAGTTGCGGCTGTTTAAAAGAGAAAAGGTACAAAAGAAAAAATATTATAAGACTTTTCACATGAATGTACATACTTGTAGGTACTTAACTAAAATTTAATATCTATTTTGGGAATACATTTTGAAAGTGTTTCAAAATTTAGTGAAACTTACTTTCTTTTGAATTCATATGAACACAAAAATTCCAAAGTTACTAATAAAACTAAAAAATTGAAATACAATTTTTCAGGAAGTACAGCACAGTTCTTTAGAGTATACATTTATTTTGTCGGGTAGAAGATATAGTTCTTAAGAAAGATTATATTAGTGTTAATGTTTATTAATGTTCCAATACTTTTCAATACTTTTCATAATTTTTCATCTTATTAGTTATAAAATCCTAAATTTAATTTCTACTTGTATAAAAAATACTTCCTATTTCATTCATTATCTTTTTTCATTGATTTTTCATTATTCCATCTTCTATTCAAGAAAATGATATGTTTACTTAGGGAATATTTAAAAGAGGTTTTCAAATTATCCATAGTTGAAAAAAGGTTAAGCAATTTTGAAAATGTTGCTCTTCTTCGTATGACTTAGAGAAGCTGAAAGCCTATCAGCTCGTTTGTGACAGTTTGAAATATTTTTCGGATGCTGTCGTGAACATTGATTCACTTCGTTTCATTTTTTAGTCCATAAATTAGATATGTGTATAAATATGTCGATAAAGAAAGTAATAAATTATATAAGAACGCATTGAAATCGTGAAACGGTAAAGAGCACTTTTGAGTCGTCGTTCGCGTCGGAAAATCTTGCAATACATCAAAATTATACGGATTTTTACTGAAACAAATAATCTTCAGCGATGAGTCCCATTTTCATTTCTTAGGCTATGTTAGCAAATTACATTTGGAGCTAGAATAATCTTAGAATCGTTGATGAAAAGCCTCTTCATTAGCAGTATGTATAAGGTTTCGTAGCAGTTTTTGGGTGACACTGAATTTCACACAAGCAATTAAACTATTCTGACCGTTTCATTTCTTTTGTCATTTCTTTGGGGTTTAATGAAAGGTAAGGTCTATGCTAATGCACCGCAATTTGTTCAAGGCCTTAAACTTAGAACTTATGAAGCTATAGAAGACTTTCCTTTTAATATAAATAATGAGTGTAATTCTTTATTTATTGATTCGCTTTTAACTGTTAATTTGGTTTAAATGAATAATTGTAACCAAAGTTTAGATAGAACAATCGATTTATTGTTTGCAGATAAAGACTTAAATTTGTTCGTAAATAATTCTATTTTTCCAATATTTCCAAACACTTTACATCACATAAATAATTCTATTTTTTCCAATATTTCCAAACACTTTACATCACATTGCTTTGATTTTTGAATTTAAAATACTGAACTTTTTCAAACCAAAAATGCCTTTTAATTATATGTAGATATAATTTCTCTAAAGCTAATTTCAACAACATTGCAAAATCGCGTTAACAAAAATAAATTTTGAAATCAAACTATTTCATCATATGCAAAATATTGTTGGTAATTTTAAAATTTTGAAGAATAATTCAACTGAAAACTTTTTTAACAAAACATGACCTTCTACAAACTTTTAAGCAAGACAAATCAACAGTCGAGATGGGAAGTTATCAGTGTGGGTCGCATCTCAACGTCTTTTTTTATTTTTACCTTCCCCTTAGAAATTATTATAATACCGATTTGTCAAATAAAAATTTTTCATATCTACCCATTTCGATGTGCCTAAAATCTAAGTTAATTTTTTTGAACCCAACAAAACTGAAAATAATTATTTCATGAATTGAATTTCTTAAAAACTAGTATTTTAACAGTTTTTGTTTTTACAAAAATTAATATTAACTCTTTTCACTCCTCGAATGTCTTAATAGAAAACGGCATATAAAGTGGTTTATTTTCAAATTATATGTTGCAAATAAAAATACGTTCCGTAGATGTTTCGAAATCAAATTCGAAAAATCATTAATTGAGTAGTATCCTCCTGCTTCTATTTTTTTTTAAATCCTTCAATCGTTGACCAATTCTAATGGGGTATACCCAGGGCCGTCGAGATGAATTCCGGGCCCGGGACGAAAAAATATTTACCATTTTTTTCAAAGTTCATGCCTACTGATATGGTACGTTCTAATTTCAATTACGAATAACATGAAATTGGTTGGAATTAACGGAAATAATAATTTTTCATTTGCAAAGTGAACCGAAAAAAAAGTGTTAAACATCAAATCAATCTCACGGGTATAGTACAGTTTTGTTGAAATGGAAGATGGATAGAAAATAATTCTACATGCTAGTAGATCAGATTCCGAATCAATTCGGTATTGCCAATGACATGTGGGTTGGCCGATTAACTATTTTAAAAAAAAAATTAGTATTGAGCAAACTCAATGGGGGAAGTTCTGCTTCAAAATTGGCTTCATAAATGTGTTTCAGATGAATTATTTCTTCTTTCAACTCTTGAGACACATGCGAGTTATACTTTGAGATGAACCTTGTAGCGGAGTTTTTAATCTCAATTTCGTTCATTGTTGAAAACTGCCATAAAAATGAAACTGTAGCATTCAAATTCTTCATAGTATCGAACCGACACGAGAAATTCCAGATATAATTGAATCAACTATGACGTAAAGGGTGTTTCTCTTAAAATTTATTTCTTCGTCTGTTTCAATTTGCTTTCCAGCTCCTCAGTTTTCTTCAAAATGTCTCTTTAATTGCCTTTTTCGGTTCGATGGGAACGATTCTGGAAAATCCCCCAATCCAGTAGCAACTGCTTTGCATTCAGATAAATTTGATCCCATCCATTTCGAATAAAGTTCAAATCGGAGATTTGATTTCAAGATTTCGAATTTCAACGTCAATAGTCATGTTTCTGGCTTGAAGAATGATACTTCTTTCATTTATAGCGCTAAGAACCTTGCATCAAATCGGAGACATCAGGATGCATTCAAATTTGTGCATATATTTTAAAACGCCATTTACATCTCTTCGAGCTTCAGCAGTTAAATTAATATCACTTAAGGCTTCTTATGATGTTCTAAGGTTTCACTGCCTCAATTCTAGCTGACCATCTTGTATCGGAAAGTTTGTGAAGGGATCCGGGCACATTTTTCTTAAGAATTTCCCAACGTTGGGCACTGCTGCTAAACAAGTTGAAACACTTTTGAACAACTCCAAAAAATGTGATTGCGTCAGTACAACATTTCGCTGAATCGACCCCACACAAGTTGAGGCTGTGAGCTGCACATGGTGAATACACGGCATTCGGATTGTTTAAAATATGAATTTGTGCACCATTATACTGTCCTTTCATATTGCTTCCATTGTCATAGCCTTGTGCACAACAATCTTCTAAAGGGATTTCGTTCTTTGCCAATGTTTCGCAGATCAAATCAGCTATTGCGATGCCAGTTTTTTTATTGCAATCGACAAATTCCAAAAACTGTTCTTGGATGGTGAACACATTTTCTTCCAAGCGCAGATATCGCAAAATAAATGTGTTTTGTTCCACATGACTTGAATCGGGTGTTGCATCGACAATTATAGCGAAGTATTGGGTGATTTTTTTGAGGTTAGGATTTTCATGCATTAGTATTTGACAGATCACGCGGGATTTCAGACATGGTGTCAAAGAGAAAGATGCTCAGTATGCTTTGACATTTCATCATGAATAGACTTACTAACGAGCAACGCTTGCAAATCATTGAATTTTATTACCAAAATCAGTGTTCGGTTCGAAATGTGTTTCGCGCTTTACGTCCGATTTATGGTCTACATAATCGACCAAGTGAGCAAACAATTAATGCGATTGTGACCAAGTTTCGCACTCAGTTTACTTTATTGGACATTAAACCAACCACACGAATGCGTACAGTGCGTACAGGAGAGAATATTGCGTCTGTTTCTGAGAGTGTTGCTGAAGACCGTGAAATGTCGATTCGTCGCCGTTCGCAGCAATTGGGTTTGTGTTATTCGACCACATGGAAGATTTTACGCAAAGATCTTGGTGTAAAACCGTATAAAATACAGCTCGTGCAAGAACTGAAGCCGAACGATCTGCCACAACGTCGAATTTTCAGTGAATGGGCCCTAGAAAAGTTGGCAGAAAATCCGCTTTTTTATCGACAAATTTTGTTCAGCGATGAGGCTCATTTCTGGTTGAATGGCTACGTAAATAAGCAAAATTGCCGCATTTGGAGTGAAGAGCAACCAGAAGCCGTTCAAGAACTGCCCATGCATCCCGAAAAATGCACTGTTTGGTGTGGTTTGTACGCTGGTGGAATCATTGGACCGTATTTTTTCAAAGATGCTGTTGGACGCAACGTTACGGTGAATGGCGATCGCTATCGTTCAATGCTAACAAACTTTTTGTTGCCAAAAATGGAAGAACTGAACTTGGTTGACATGTGGTTTCAACAAGATGGCGCTACATGCCACACAGCTCGCGATTCTATGGCCATTTTGAGGGAAAACTTCGGAGAACAATTCATCTCAAGGAATGGACCGGTAAGTTGGCCACCAAGATCATGCGATTTGACGCCTTTAGACTATTTTTTGTGGGGCTACGTCAAGTCTAAAGTCTACACAAATAAGCCAGCAACTATTCCAGCTTTGGAAGACAACATTTCCGAAGAAATTCGGACTATTCCGGCCGAAATGCTCGAAAAAGTTACCCAAAATTGGACTTTCCGAATGGACCACCTAAGACGCAGCCGCGGTCAACATTTAAATGAAATTATCTTCAAAAAGTAAATGTCATGGACCAATCTAACGTTTCAAATAAAGAATCGATGAGATTTTGCAAATTTTATGCGTTTTTTTTTTAAAAAAGTTCTCAAGCTCTTAAAAAATCACCCGATATTTGGCGTTTTCAATCTCCTTCAAAATAGCTGAATTCACATGTTGGGCACAAATTTTAATGAACTCATTTTGAATCTCAACGGAAAGGTAGTGGACTTGCAAACGTTTGTGTTCTTGTTGAGAAATTCTTACTTTTTCCAAGTGCTCCTGAAGTAAGGGGTCATAATGACTAATTATGACCCAAAATGCCCAAAAAATTACTGTTATTTGGCTCTCCAATAAGATTGCCATCGCCTCGTATTCCTAGTCCCCTGGTGGGATTTTCCGATCCCCCGAAACCGAATCAAAAATTTCGTTTACAGCAGAAACAAAAATAGAAGAAAAGAAACTTTATAAAAACAGAAACCAAACTTAATATTTGTGTTTTGTTTTAATTTGCTGTGCCCCTTATTTTAAATTTAAAAATTTTCAAAATGAAAGAAATTTGAAATTTACGTTAAATTAAATAAAAAAAGCGAAACAATTTATTATAACTTTTTTTCAATACTTCAGAATTTTCCATTAAATATTAACAAAAATTGTACGCCAATAATAATCAGGGGCCCAGATCGGCAAGCTTGTGACTGATAGATTGGCAGATAACATGCAAACAGGGCCCCGATTGCGAAATCATGAATGATTTTAAATTTTCGGGCCTCTAAAAATAAGTGGAAATAGGTATGTTGATGATAAATATAGAGTATATTCTCATTGCTTTCAATTTTACGGGCCCCTAGAAAATTCCGGGCCCGGGGGGTTTCCCCTATTCCCCCCCCCCCCCCTTCTCGACGGGGCTGGGTATACCTAGTGGGTGGGTAATTACCTGAACACAAGGACGAGTTCCTATACTGCAACACTCCTCATGATAAGATACATGTGTGTATTGTACACAGGTGCGATATGTGTGATTATTCGAAACGAATTTTGTATGTACCATGCACCGAATGACGACCGACGACCGACGCGTCACGAAAAGTGTCAAAACCAACTGACATATTGAAAATAATTTTTCCCAATCCATTACCGGTCATTTTATTTAACTGGCTCTCAAAAATAATGTCCTGAACGCCAACCAGAGATATACCTCCATCATCTACCATCATTGGATGCGATGTCCTTGGGGATCGAGGGTGAATGTGTACATCTTTATATGTAATACCTACCAGTGTGTGTTTTTGTATTACCAGATTGTCACCAATGGTGATATTCAACATTATAAACATCGATACTCTTATAGATATATGTATGTACGTATGTGTATTTTTTTTTGTGTGGTTAAATGGAATGGAATTGGACACAGCCTTGAATGCAGTCGTCAGGTGACAGACAACGGAAATACGGTAACAAGCATACAGGACATGAGGACACTAGACAGATATCCTTTCATTGGTTTGGTATAGTTCCTCTCTACCTATATAGTCACTGCATCTGCAGTGTGAAAATATAATTACCCCTTGGGGTTTTGTCGATATTATAGTGGGAAATTGAGTTATTTTCTAGGTATAAACATTATTTGTTTTTTTATGTTTTTTGATTTTCAAGATTGATGATGAATGTGATTGAGAAGAGATCAATGCTGTAGGACAAAGCAGTGAAAAAACAGCTGCTAGGGATATACATATTATTTGCTATACAGTACATAAACAAATATAGTACTATAGAATAGCCCTTTTAATTTATTTATGGACAATTTTAATTGGAATCAATTTATTTTAGTTGTAGTATTATCATTTAGGAAAAATTTAATTTAATTAGTATTAATACCTCTCAAAATTTCAATTTCATTGATTTCGTGGAATACTAATGTATTTCACGATTTCAATTGGCTCCGAGGTAGTATTCTTTTACCCATTTCAATTACGGCTTTTACAAAATAAGGGCTCCTGGGGACATACATATGTATGTACCTATACCAAAATTTTCCATTATACTCGCACAAATGATAATGAATGTTCACTGATGAATTCGCAAAGTTGTTAGCCATAGTTTTCATTTGACATATGTAATTCTAAGAAATCATTAATGAATATAGCTTAACTTTTATTACTTAGCATAACATGCAATTATTAAAGTGCATTTTTTACCCGAAGCAAATGTTTGGATTAAAACACATGTTATTATATAGTTTTTAAATAATTTCTCTTTTTAAAATTTTACTAACGATTGAATTATATTTTTCTTAGAAAAAATGTGTTTATAATTTTTATATCAAAAAAAAGAAAAATTTTAATAAAACAAGTCATTTCTTATAATATATCTAATTACAAAATAATATATACATATGTGAAATATTAATTATTATTTTTTAATTTATTTGTGAATGGAAATCAGTAAATGCTAAAAATGTGTTTACCGTTTTTCCGGAAAAAATTGGATTTTTATGAAAATGTTTAAATGCACTCATTAAATAAATCCGGTATATAACAAAGTAATAAAAAAATACCTACCCAATAGGTTTATACTCGTGGAACATACTCGTAACTGCATGGGGCTTTTTTAAAGGTTGTTAAGAGCACTATAGAAAAAGCTATGAGGATTATCAAAAAAAAGTATTTGAGCTACCACAAAAACATCCAGGTCTTCTTATTTCATATGTATGTAGTTCAATTATGGATTTTATAGAGAAATAATTGTATTGCCTGCAGATTGTCTAACTTATCAAAATGCAAAACAAATATTTATTTCATGATAAGGTTTTTCCTTATCACTCTGAAATTTGCTTTTCCAATTAAAAATATTCCAACACTACGATTTTTTGAACTTCTTAAGGAGTAAAAAATGAAGTTTTCCACAAACATTGTTCCAATTTCAAACAATTCCAATGACAGATTTCTGTCAGTATAAATTTGTCGGTGGATTTCAACCAGGATTTTTTGTTTTCAATGAAAGAAATGTTTTATTATAACAGATCTGCCAACAAAATTCCAATGATTGGTTTTAATGATGAAATATAGTGATAGCTATAATTGACCCTTAACATATCTCCAACAAAATTATTTAGAGGCGTTAAATTGCAAATATAGGTGGTCAACTGATCGGTCCTCAACGAGAAATAAACTTATCACCGAAGTCGTGATTCAATTGTTTAAATGTTACGCGTGTCGTATAGCAAGTGGCACTAACGATTTTTGAAATAACATGTTTTGCAAGTCAAGCTTATTTTGCGCAATTATCATCGCACGGCACTCACCCAATGGCATATGAAAACAAAATTTGTATTTTACTTCTTGTTGATAAAAGTACTACTTTTAACTTAAGAATGGACCAAGAACATAATATGAATCGGATATGTAGCCCTATTCCAAAAACACAGCACAAATTCATCAACTTTTGACCAATGGACGATCCAGGGGGGGGGTCATATTAGCCATAAAGCTTATACAGTTAAGTTTTATAAGTAAAGATTTCATCTAAAGATTTGTTAGTAATTTAACGACATTCACCAAAAAGTGATTTGCTGTCAAAAACAACTAACATTTTTGTTTTCACTCAATTTAGAATTTGAAAAAAAGTTTAGTCATGCTTTAAATTATTTTCATAAAATTTGTTTCTAAGAAAAAAAAGCAAATATTCAGGTTCCTAAGAAAAAATCTTGAATAAGAGATTGTCAATTTTATATTAAGTTGCCTTTAAATTCCTAAAACTAGCCTTCAATTTTATTATTAAATTTTTTTGACACACATAAATAGTGAACATAGAAGTGATTTTTACTCGCGACATATAGGACCTAATTTGGCTTCTTTCTACAAGAAAAACATAATTTAGTATTGCTCCAGAAGGGTGCACCTCATGAAACCTTTATTTTGTTTTTAAGTTTTCTCAAGAACTAATAAACCGGTTTCAATAATCTTCTCTTTTTGTGCAAGTTCTTTTCGATGATCAAATTGATGATGATTTTTGATGATCAAAAATGTCATTTTTTTTTTGATTTTTAAAAAAAATATTAATTTTGTTTACAAAACTCGATATCTCAGAAAGGGGTCAACATTTTTTATTTAAATGTAAAATGTATATTTATAAGCAATTTATGTAGTGCCTACCAAAAATATTTTTAAGACAAATTTTAAAATGATTTTCGAAAAAATAAGTTAATCTAGATTTTTTTGCGAAATGAAATGGCATTTAAATTTTTGAGAAAAAATTATTTTGCAGGTATATTTTTAAATCTTATAATATAGGAAATATTTTTAAATAGACTTTTTGGAAGAAATTAGCAAGTTCTATCGACCCAGTCGTCCATTTTATTTCTTTCAAAATTGATTTTCTGTTGAATACAAAAGATCTTAAGAAAAATAAATAAATCTACTTTTGAATTGCATTCGCTTTGGATGCTCTAGAACTAAGACTTAAACACGAATTGCACCAAAAACCCTCTAAACTATTGTGTTTTAGCTCTTAAGTATGGCATATTTAGAAAACTGTTCGAATTTTGGAATGCTTTTATATGTAGGGAGTCATCCAAATTAAATAGTTAGACCATACCTTGCTGTACAAGAGTGTTCTATAATAATTTGATAACTAAAGTTGTCACTTTAGCCCTTTAAATGTGTAAACTAAAGGTTGAGATGCACATTATGTTATTTAAATTTTGTAAGCCTCCTTTACAAAACATTAAAGAACACTTTTAAGCGGTGAGTAAAAACTTATCTAAGTATCTGAATCACCCCCCTGATTAAAAATCTGGATCCGCCCTTGCGCACACGACTCTCAGTAACAACGTTTCGATTCTTTGATTCCGCCAGCCCATAATCCGCACCAAATTGTGACCTTTTCTTAATGCATTGGAATCTCTTGCAATTCCAAACACAGTAGTTTTGCTTGTAAAAAAGTGGTGACGTGAAATAACGCCAAATGAAATAAAGCCAAATTCAAAAAAATTTGATTTATTGTCTTTTTTACATACAAAACACGCAAAAATGGTTGATTTATTGTCTAGAATAGCTACTTTTGCTAAAAAGTTTTTTTGAATTGATAGCACGGCGGCGCGGCGTACTAACAGCTAGGTATGTAAGGGTGGGCATGCTGCCCCCTGCAACCCCCCTGCTTGGGATCACTATAGGATTTGGGGTGGGTGCGAGTTTGGGTATATGCAAAGAACACGAATGCGTTGTGATTCTTTCATAACTGTGAGCCATACTTGCTTTTTAAATTTGGGAATTTCTTTGATTTTAGTGCTCAAATAAAAAATTCTTTGCATATACCCAAACTCGCACCCACCCCAAATCCTATAGTGATCCCAAGCAGGGGGGCAGCATGCCCCCCCTTACATACCTAGCTGTTAGTACGCCGCACAGTGGTTGGGTTTGTATGGGAGAGCGGAAAAAAGTCTGTAAAATCTGAACGGTTCAACGGATTTAAATAAAATTTGGCATACATGTTAAGATTAGTTTTATACATATTTGGTCAAAATTTGGTTGAAAAAAAAAAATTATAAACAAAGTTATTGACATTTTTCTAAAATTTGAGGGTTTTTGATTTTTGTATGGGAGAGCGGAAAAATGTTTGTAAAATCTGAACTATTGAACGAATTTTAATGAAATTTTTAAATCATTTTAAGATTAGTCTTATACATGCTTGATCAAAATTTGGTCAAGAAAAAATTATTAGAAAAAAAGTTATTGGCATTTTTCTAAAATTTGAGGATTTTTGATTTTTGTATGGGAGAGCGGAAAAAAGTCTGTAAAATCTGAACTTCTAAACGAATTTTAATGAAATTTTAAACACATGTTGAGATTAGTCTTATACATGCTTGGTCAAAATTTGGTCAAGAAAAAATTATTAGAAAAAAAGTTATTGACATTTTTCTAAAATTTGAGGCTTTTGATGTTATATTTAAATAAAAGTTTTTTTTTAGTAAAATCTTAACTTTTTATTTTGAACAAAATATTATTACTAACTATGTATATTATAAAATTAAATAAATAAATAGATAAATACATACAAAAAATAAATAAAAAACAATTATGAAGTAGTAATTTTATGACGCTAAAATGAGGTTTTTAGCGTCTGCGCTGATTGGAAGTATTTTCTTTTTTGCCTGTGGCCTTAAACCTGTTATTATTGGATCTGAGGATATGAGTATGTGATGCATCACATCTTCATTCGTCGCAATTCGGCTGCATTTTCTCGAATGAAACCTGCGGTAGGCTTTATAATCCTTATTTCGGCATTCTTGGGCTTCCTCGGAGAGCGATCCAACAGGAAATGCACAGCTTTTAATTATTTCTTCTCCATGGATCAAAATCTTATGTACGGTTGCTGGCATATTGTACCATTTATATTTCTCAACAAACAGTTCAGCAGTTTCCCACATGTAAGCTGCACTTTTTTTTAAATCTAATTTTTCATTCGACGTTATTACTTCAAGGACAACAGCAAACCGCCGAATTAGGGATTCACTAACTCCAGTGATTTCTGAAGTCATGGTTGGATTTGCAAAAAATCTTCTGGAGGTGTTGCCGTCATTACTTGTCCCCGTACCTTGTTTTACATATATAGATTTTGTTTATATATATAGATTTAAGTAAGAGATTTTATTCTAATAAGACAGGTAATACAAAATTACGCAATACACAACAAAAACAAAGCAATAAAACTTTAAAAATAACACCTTTTTTATTTCTACCTGCCCTACTTTTAGCAAAAAACTAAAAAAATAAAGGATTATCCCTAATCCTTTTCTTTATTTTTTTTAAGCTCTATCATATAATTTAAAATATCATAAAACTTTATTGCTTTTCGTGTGTTCTTTCCAAGAAAATTGAGTTCAAAGTTGAAAAAATTTTCCGGGCAGAAATAAATGGTTTCGCAAAAATCGAAATTCTCAGTCCTGTGTCAATGTATTAATTTTGTTTTATTTTTAAAATAAAGTTTGACATTTTTTCTTAAAATAATGGGCTTATCCAGTTCATTCTGACAATTAATAACGAAGAAATCAAACTTTTTGGTAAACACCACCGTCAAAACGCAGTTTTTTGAAATCCGATTCAGTGAAACATTTTTGATCATAACTTCCACATCTGCACGTATCTGCAGCTGATTTTTTCTGTGCTTTTACATAAATGCATGGAGCATATGCTGGCATACTTACTTTCTTGGAGTCTTTTGGAGCTTTTTTTTGAAATCAAAAAGTTAAAAAAAAACACATTTTTTCCTAGTACTTAAGCTTCAGACTACTTATAGAAGGTATCTTTTATAAAAAATCATTTTTTTTTTATTTTAGATAATCGAAAATAGACCAATTAAATTATTTAAGAAGCTAGAGAATTTATTTAAAGGAACTTCGGAAAAAAACATCTCATAATTTGTTGAAAATACGGTTCGCGATTTGAGTAAAATTATTTTTCAACTTTGAGGGCTGGTAAATCAGAACATACAATATATATGTTGAAAAATACTTTTAAATCATACGCTCGGGTTATATAAGAGTACTTAAACATACAATTTAAAAGGATAAATATAACTTCTTAAAAAGACTTTTTTCCGCTCTCGCACCACTGTGCGCCGTGCTATCAGTTCAAAAAAACTTTTTAGCAAAAGTAGCTATTCTAGACAATAAATCAACCATTTTTGCGTGTTTTGTATGTAAAAAAGGGAACTTTAAAAGTTTTTTATTAACTTTTGAATCTTAAAATATTCGGCGTTGTTTCCATTATTTTTTTGGCCTTATTTCTTTTTATAAATTGAAATAAAGCCAAATTGGTTTTATTTCGTTTTGAACAACGAAATAAGGCCAAATTTGAAATTTGGTGTTATTTCATTTGGCACTATTTCACGTCACCTAAAAAAGTGGATCTTCATCCAACTTTCCAAAAGCCTATGCACCAAAAATAAAGCGTTGTAGTAGGTCGTTCAGTTTCAATTCTTCCACCCGCTGTATTTTAAATGGCTTCACACCTTAATTCTTCTTCAAAATTTTCCACGTAATGGAGTAACAGAGTCATTACTGCTACGAACGGCTTCAACTCAATAATTCACTGTCATCATTAACTCTGGCCGATACAGCTGCGATATTTTCCTCAGTTCACACTCTAAGTAAGTGTGTTGTGGTGGTTTAATGTTTTTATTTGGTGCAAAATTAAGTCACAATAATTCAACAATTTGCAAGTGTAGTTTGTTTGTAAGACTATTTATGGTTAAATTATAGACCAAAATGAGGATATTTTACCGTGGTATAAAACACGGAATGTATACTTGACCTGTCACAACAAGTGTTACAAAAAGAAAATAACTAGAAAATCTCCACTTGTTATCTTAATTAATATCTCTTAATATTAATTATCTTAAAATGCTTGAATGAAGAAATAATTTCAGAATTAATTCTGAAAACCTCACGACCTTTGAACACTTGTCATCTTTTAGGACACATATCACCATTCACCATATCATCGTAGATTTAATTTTAAGCCAAGGAAACTTCACACTTACATTACATACATTAATAGCAATGCAATATTTTCTAGAGTTTCAACTACGTATCTGCTGATGCACAAATCTTTTAAATTAATTAAAACCTTGCGCGTATATATATTTATAATCGTATATAAAACACAGCCAAACTAAAACTGCAATACTTCTTACGTATACCTTCTTTGGGAAGATAATAATCAAAGAATAAATCCATTTCATTAATCACTAAATACCACACCCATTTTATATTCACATCCCCATATACCTTCATATATTATATGTACATATATACGTCTCTAAAAACCACTTCCATCCAACCCACAAATAAAATATCTTACCAAAATATACAAAAAGAAAAAAAAACAAAAAAAAAAATAGAAAAGTGCATCCGAAAATCGTATTTTCGAATTTTCTAAACTAAAATAATAATACCTATGGTGGAGTATCCTAGTTGTCGCCGTTCGTTTTCGTCCTATATATGTATGTATGTACATGCATATGAACGTTCATAAATATATAAAAGTTTTAGTATGAATTTCAAGTCCTTTACTATTTTATGTGTGTATAGGACATTTTCGTATGTGAATAGAGTTAGGGCCGAGGTGACCATCCTGCTCTCTATAAGTGTAATTTCTTTTAAAATCTTTTTAAAAATCTGATTTCAAATTTGTTGAAAGATTTAAAAATAAAAAAAGATGTAAACGTCAATATTAGATCGTTTTTATATTATAGTAACACCACGCAACCTCTAAGCAATACTCTTATCTCAACAACCAACCGACTGTCTAAAGATGATATCTGCAATCAAAATGGTCTAGATCTTTTAGAAACGCTGCAAATGTACGAAAGTATCGTTTTAAATGGTTGCACTTGTGGTGATACGGAGGGCCACTACACTATTGTTAGAGGACAAGGAAAATCTGTTATCGACTTTTGGACACAGCGAATAACGATTGGATTAACTTGGTTTCAAAATTTGTAGTTGAGTATAAAACCTATTCTGATCATATGCCCCTCGTATTAGAATGGAACAATGAAAATACATTTCAACAACAAAATCTAAAGTTACTACCAAGACCTAAATGGAAGAATGAAAGCTTGAATACCTACCAAAGTAATCTAGATAATATGCATATCTCAGAGAATTCTTCAGATAATGGATCTATAGAGTTGTTTTCAAAGGAAAATATATCGTCTATAAGAAATTCTTCACCAGCTCAAACTTCTGGTTGTATTACAAATTAAAAAAAAAGTGGTTTGATAAAGAATGTAATCCCGAAAAAATCATTTGCCCTTTTACAAGCACTAGTCTGGCCCGTAATTCGAAAGACTTTTGGAATTTAGCTTAAGAAATAAATAGATCCAACTTTGTAATTGGTACAAATATGTCTGCAGATCATCTTTCATACCACTTCAAAAACCTGTTCTCAAATCAATCTGATTTGTCCTTTGCTTATGCAGAACCACTGGTTATTGAAGAAACTTTGGACTGTGAAATAGACGTAAATGAAATAAAAATCGTACTCCAAAGATTGAACGATGGAAAAGCACCAGGCGAAGACGGAATTCCATATAAATACTTCAAAAATGCAACACCACCTTTCATTGATAAGCTAAAGCAGCTTTTCAACAACATTCTTTCAATCGGTTTCATTCCCTTTTTGTTCAAAAAATCTGTTATTTTCCCTACTCATCGGGGAATATTATTTATGAACGTTATGGCCAAAATATTTTGCTGTTTTAGTGAACAGAATAGAAAAGTGAGTTTATAATCACAGCATTTTAACTGACTTTCAAGCGGGTTTCAGGAAAAACTATTGTACTGTGGATCAGATATTTGTTTTAAGGTCAATTGTCAAAGAATTCCAAAACAGAATTCTACGCTTTTTTTGTTGATTTTAAGGCAGCTTTCGACCTTGTGAACAGAAATGCACTTTTTGTTAAACTCTCTCAACTCGGAATCTCCTTAAAACTTTTAAATGTATTAAGGAATATATATACTGGTACAGAAGCAGCGGTTTGGGATGGATCCACGTTCTCACAATAGTTTGATACTAACGCTGGTGTTAAATAAGGATGTCCTCTGAGTGCTTTACTGTTTGCGTTGTTCATTGACGATATTGGCAAATATCTTGTCAATGTTCTTCCGTATGCAGATGATCTAGTGATCCTTTCAGAGTCACCACAAAATTTGCAGCATATGAAAAATCGGTTGTCAACATACTGTAACACATAGGGACTTGCAACAAATACTGAGAAATCCAAAATCATTGTATTTACAAGATCTTCACACAGTTTGGTTAGAGAAGGTTGGTTCTTCAATGGCAATCGTCTTGAAATCACTAAAGATTACAATTATTTAGGTGTGAAGTTGAACAAAACGATGGATTTCAAAAATCATCTAATTGAAAAGGCGAAGTCTTCCCAAAGCTTGCTGAATATGACATGGAAAGGGGAGTTGCAAGACTGTTTACCAACACCCTTAAGATGACTACATCTATAAAGTTGCTTCACATTCAGATGCTCGTTTGACAAAGAAAATGCTCCTTTTTGAAATGCGGAATAAGGATTGGTGGTTTGCAAAATGGCAAAATATTGGCGTTAGCTGTGGAGAAGTTATCCAATTTGATTTGAATAACTTGGCTT
Source organism: Eupeodes latifasciatus (assembly GCA_920104205.1). NCBI lineage: Eukaryota > Metazoa > Arthropoda > Insecta > Diptera > Syrphidae > Eupeodes > Eupeodes latifasciatus. The sequence goes on along the minus strand of OV049926.1, from coordinate 127,496,880 downwards.
CACTAAAGGAGCAGCTTTACACTATAATTCAAAAACACGAAGGCTTTGTTCGGGCAAAATTAGCAGCAGAGGCTAAGCAGTCTGAGAGCAGAATAATTTACTCACAACTAAATCATAACCTTTTAAACAATAATTATTTTTATAATTATTTAACACATTCAGCTATAAAGAAATATCGTTAATATTCAAATCCAGATGTGAGCTCCTAACCTTAAATGGCAGTCCATACAACGGAAATTTCCAGCAATACCGTCTGCAACATGAAAGAAAAAGAAGACTGCTTCCATTTTATAAGCATTTGCCCAGCTTTATAGCTTTACAATGCAAGAAACAATAGAATTATTAAATGGTGTAAATTTGAAATTGATGTACTGTTTTTTAAATTCAATTTTTAAGTATAGAAATCTATTAGTGACTGAATTTATTTTTATCAATTCATTTAAATTTTATTATAAAAATTAAAATCGCTTTATATGCTTTGCAAACTGAGCTGAAGGCTATTAGTCCAGTCAATAAATGACCCAAAATGAGGTGTAGAGCGCGTGAGCAGGTAACTAAGCGATTCCTTCAGAAACTTGTTCAGGGGGCTTAGGTTGTTAACATACCAAAAGTCCTGACTCCTAGGTGATGAGCGGGGGGGGGGGAGGGGGGGTAAAGGTACGAATTTTGGGTTTTTCTCATATATCTCGAAAACGGTGCATCGGAGAATAATATTTTTAGAGAATAAAATGGAGTTCTTAAAATTATCTAAAACTTTTATATCATATGTTTTTTTCTAATTCCTAACCGTTTTCAAGCTATACCCTCGGAAAAAGTTGAAATTTACAAAAAAAATCAATTTACGTCAAAATATTCATAAACATTGCATCATATTGTCTAAACCTATTCATAAACGAAAATGTGGAGTCACATTCACTTCAAGTGAACAACACAAGGACATTGGACAGGCTCGCAAGTTGCAGAAGACATTGTCAAACTCAATCAGTGGTTTGATTCTCATCCTCCCTTCCCAGAAACCTCTCAAATCATGTCAATTTCGAGTGGAGTTTTCGGAGATGCCACGATAACATGCTATGATGCTGTTCGAGTTGGTAAAAGGGCTATGAATTCAGTAGTTGACAAGGATCGGGCATTGCCAATATTTTCTGTCAGCTCATCGATAAAAGTTCACGATAGGTAGTAGTTGACCCATTGCTCTTTCAGCGGATATGTATAAGCAAACGATCAGATAAGGATTTGATGACATATTTTGAGTATAGGTTAGGTTAGGTTAGGTTAAAGTGGCTGTTGGTTTGGGACGTCCAACACACTTAGACCAAAGTATGGTCCGTTGTGATACCACATGGATCAGTTAATCAGCTTAACTCGTTGAACCAATTGGAGCTTCGAATGAAGCGTAGGAGACAAGTAATGTCTGAATTTTTTAGATCACTGGTATCGTTAAAGTAGTAGTCTCCAAGATGGATTCTACGTCTTTGTGATAAGGCAGGGCATGTGCACAGAAGATGAGAGATTGTCTCCTCTTCTTCTTCGTCCATGCAACTCCTACAAAAATCATTTGCAGGGGCTCCAAGTCGAATAGCATGTCTTCCTATTAAGCAGTGCCCAGTCAGGACACCTATAACGTAGCTAATGTGCAATCTACTCAGAGAGATTAATTGTTTTGAGCGCTTGGCGCTAAGATTAGGCCAAATTCGTTTAGTCGCTACACAGGTGGTGGTGTTATTCCACCTGAAGTTTGTTTTCTCTATGGTATCTTGCTTTAGCATGAGTTTACATGTAGCTAAGGGGATACCTATGCTAGCATTGTGAGCCAGCAGAGGTAAAGTTGTTCCGCTTTTTGCAAGTTCGTCAGCTTTGCAATTTCCTGGAATGTCTCTATGGCCCGGCACCCAGAAAAGGTGAATGTTGAACTGTGTAGCCATCTCCGTAAGAGATGATCGACAATTAAGGGCTGTTAGTGAATTTGTAGAGACAGAGTCTAAGGATTTTAACGCAGCTTGGCTATCCGAGAAGATGCGTATATCATTTGTTGATATTACGTTTTCTCTAAGCCAGGATAGGACTTCTTTTATAGCCAGGATTTCAGCTTGGAACACGCTACAATGATCGGGTAGACGAAAGGAGAGACTTAAGTTAAGTCTATCTGAGTATACGCCACCACCAACCCCATCCTCCGTTTTTGATCCGTCTGTGTAAAAGTTTATAGGACCATCGTCCAAAAATGATGTATTCTCCCAAGAAGACCTGGGAGGTATAGTCACTTTGAAGCTATAGTTGTTGAACTGAGGATGGGGTATGGTGTAGTCAATATTACTATTTATAGTTCTGAACGAGTTCAAAATAGTGGTGTGGCCAATTCCATTATTGATCCACAGAGAGGAGGCCTGAAGCCGTATGGCAGTATTAGCGGCCGTTTGCTTGCTGAAAAAGTCCAGCGGTATTAGATGGAACAGAACATCTAGTGAAGCGGAGGGGGTGGAGCGAAGTGCTCCTCCCATACACAGGCAGGCTGTTCGTTGGACTTTGCTGAGTTTATCGCGATTTGTCGCTGTATCTAGCGCCGTCCACCATACCACTATTCCATGAGTAAGGATCGGTCTTATGACCGAGATGTATAGCCAGTGCGTAATTCGGGGCTGTAGGCCCCATTTATTACCAATGGCCTTTTTACAGGAGAACAGGGCTACTGTGGCTTTGTTTATTCTCTCTTGAATATTAGGTTTCCAACTTAATTTCTTATCTAAAATGAGACCCAAGTATTTTGCTTGATCAGAGAATTTAAGTGGTACACCGTTTATGAGGGGAGGGTCAATGTGTGGGACTTTGTATTTCCTTGTGAAGAGGACAAGGTCGGTTTTTTGAGGGTTAACACCTAGTCCACACCGATTAGTCCATCTGGTGAGCTTATTTAAAGCGTTTTGTAAGAGTTCTTTTAGTATATTGGGATGTTTACCCGTTATTGCAATAGCAACATCGTCCGCATAGGCAAACACTCTGTATCCCTCTCTTTCTAGAGTAGTTAGTAATTCATTTATTACTAAATTCCAGAGGAGAGGGGATAGGACACCACCTTGTGGCGTACCTCTGCTGACACCCCTTTGTGTAGTAAAATCGCCCATTTTTGAATTGATAATCCTGCTTATCAGCATCTGATTGATCAATTCGCTGATCGACTTATCTACCTTCAGAGATGTCAATACACGTGCAATTGCAGATGTGTCGACATTGTTAAATGCACCTTCTATGTCTAAGAAGGCAACTAAGGTGTACTCTTTATGATGGAGGGAATATTCGATTGTACGTACTATACTGTGTAGAGCCGTTTCAACTGATTTCCCTTTGTTGTAGGCATGTTGAGCCTTTGAAAGGAGGGACTTATCAATACTTTCCCTTAAGTAAATATCGATCAAACGCTCAAAAGTTTTGAGAAGGAATGATGATAAGCTGATGGGTCTTAAGTCTTTAGGGTTAACGTGACTGGATTTTCCAGCTTTTGGAATAAAGACAACTTTAACTTGTCTCCAAGACATCGGGATGTATGCCAAATTAAGGCAACCCTTGAAGATGTTTTCTAGGATGGGTATTAGAAAACTTGCATTTTCTTGCAGTTCGGCTGGAATTACACCATCCGGACCAGCAGATTTGTATGGTTTAAAGCTGTTAATAGCCCATTTGAGTTTTTCCCTAGTGACTAGACCTTGTGGGGGTTGTAGAGTATTGTCACCATTGTTAAATGCAATATTATTAATAATATTAGAGCTACCAGGAAAGTGGACGTCTAGTAGCAAGTTGAGCGATTCTTCGCTTGAATTGGTCCAGAGGCCAGAGGCGTTTTTCAAGCAGCTTGGCATGATTGGATTTTTGGAGAGGATTTTGCGCAGCCTGGATGCTTCGGAGCAATCTTCCACGTTGTTACAGAAGTTTCTCCAAGACGATCGTTTGGTTTTCCTCAGTTCTTTTTTATAAATCTTCAGTGATTCTTTATATGAGTCCCAGTCAGACATGTCTCTAGAAGCTTTGGCTCTGTTAAAGAGTTTTCTGCATTCTTTTCGAAGTGGATCCAGCCCTGAGTTCCACCAGTGTGGCTTCTTTTTACCTCTTACTTGTATAAGAGGGCATGCAGTATCTAGAGCTTTGTTTAGGGCTAATGTTAGATTATTGACTTTGTCGTCAAGATCTTCGATGTTGGAGGGAGTATTAAAAAGTTCAGGTTTTATTAAACTATTTAACGTTCTCTTATATTTTGGCCAATTTGTTCTTTTCAGATTTCGAAAGATCGGTTGGCAAGGTGGTTCATTTATAAAGTCAAACTGGATGTATCTATGATCAGAAAAGGAATGATCTTTAGATACCTTCCAGTTTAAAATATTATTATTAATGAATTCGGAGACAAGAGTTATATCTAAAACTTCTTGTCGATTTTTAGTAATAAAGGTTGGCTCATTACCAACGTTACTTACGAGTAGGTTAGTGTTAAGAATATAGTCGAAAAGAGACTCACCTCTGTCGTTTATATCCGTGCTACCCCATACTGTATGGTGGGCGTTAGCGTCACTACCGATGATGAGGCCGATGTTGAGCCTTTGTGATTCAGCTATCAGTCTCTCCAGAGTATCTCCCGGGAGAGGGCCAAGATGGTCGTGGCCAAGATACGCCGACGCCAGCCAGAATGTTCCTCTGGCTGTTTCCAGACTTGCGGCGGTGGTATCTCGATCGCTGAAATTAGGGAGTAAATATACATTTAGGCTGCGTTTTACTAATATGCAAGATCTGGGTTCATCCTCACCTGATGCATACAGCACGCAGTATTTGGGAGTCCTGATTCCTCGAACAATGGATTTAACAATCCAGGGTTCTTGAATCAGGACGATATCTTCATCGCTGCTGGATAAGCGAAGAAGAAGGGAGGCCGAAGCCTTTATGGAGTGTTGGAGGTTAATCTGGAGTAACCGCAGCATTTTCGCTACTGTTCTCCCGATCAGCCTCCAACACAGTTATGTCGGAGTCATCCATATCAGAGGACGATTCTAACAGAATGTCCTCATCTCCGCTTTCGTAGACCTCGGCCTCCATTGCGGAAAAACCTTGGTCGGTGTTTGGTGCTTCCACTGCTACTGGGGGTACCTGAGATGCATCGTCTTCCAATGAAGGAAGTGTGACCGATGCGCCAGGCACCTCAGTAACCGTTTCCGCTTGTGTGGGTGGGGGAGGGGGAAGGGTTTGTGCCTCGGCCCCATCTTTTTTGTAGACCCTTAGCGTAATTTCATCAAACCCAAACCTAATCACACCTTTTGATTGCGCCAGAGGAGAAAGGGACTCTGCATTGATGATCACAATTGCACCTTTATAGGGTCCCTTTGCGTCCTCTAGTTTCGCAACCTTCCAGTTGTGAGTAGGAAGGGTTGGATTGGAGAGCCGGATTACCTTGAGAACGTGGTCAGCTTCCTTGAATATGGCCGGAACCGTGATGCGAGCTCTTGGTCTGCAAGGAATGTCTTCCTTTGCTACAACCTCGAGCTTAGCACCAGGCCAGACCTCTCCAAGTCGGCTGACCGCCAGCGTCAGTAGGTCGCACGACCTCTGATCATCACAGACCATCAACTTGATGTGTCCCTGATGCCAGCCGCCATCTTTTGTGATGGGCGGTGGTCCCGGATTGTCAGACATAATGTCTATAAAACTGAAGGCCAGCTGACCTTTGGCCAATGTCCAGTTTTCGGCAGAGATCGTGCCATCTACATCATTTCTGTCGATGATCGCGACTACCATTTTATCCTTCAGAACGTCACTGAAGGACATTTTTGCCTTGCGAGGGTCGATTGAAGTGCTGATGTTTAGCACCTTGGGGCGTTTGGGTAGTGGAACACTACCTTCCATGGACCTTTGTCGCTTCGACGTTGAGTCTTGGCTGGTCTTTATATTATTTTTGGCCAGGAAATTCTGGGCCCAAGCTATCTTAGCGTCATGCTGAGAGTTTCCTCCAGCGCCTAGTTTTTCACCAAACGTCTGGAGAATCCTCTTAGCATTACGCAAGTCCCTGTAGTAGGCCTTGGAGGGTCTAAGCTTACGCCCATCTCCCCCAGGACCTTCTTTAGGAGCCTTTGCTTTGGAGGTAGAAGGACCTGGCATCACAGCCCTGCTACCTCCGACTCGAGGTGTTGACGGTTTGAGAGGTTTACTCTCAGTGGTAGTAGAGGAGCCGTTCTTCACAACTGCCTCACTACAGGAAGAAGGTAATTTTACCGGATTATCCGATGTTCCACTGGCGACAACAGGGCTATGAGTGTCCACAGCCATGTCAGCACCAGTGGAAGAGGGATGAACAGCAGACAACTTTGCCGTCGTACTGCTGGCCGGTACAGCAGACAACTTTGCCGTCGTACTGCTGGCCGATATTGTTTTTTGGTTTTGTTTTGTTTGTTTTGTTTGTTTTGTTTTATTCATTTGAAATCCCACGAGTAGCGGATAAGGGGTGGTCCATCTGTACAGAGATCCGTGTATACAGATAAGGCTGGTTAATCCGGAGGTCGCCAGGTATCCGGATACTCCGTTCACGACTGAGCTAGTTTTTTAATTGGGCCCTCAGCCTGGCTGATCATCGGCACGGGTCGTATAACACCTTAGATCCAGCCCAATTGGGAAGTTTAAGGGAAGGATATGTTTTGAGAAAGGAGAGACGAACAGCAATTAAGCCATAAGCGTCCCAGGAAGGAAACTAGGCATGACAGACAGTTATACACCATACAGTCAGGGGGTGAGGAGACATCAGCCAGCATAATAGCACAGATCTGACGGAGGAGGGGGTAAAGGATTGGGAAGGGGAGGGGCGAGCGACCTTTGGTTTCAGGACTCTTCTGGAGAAATAATTCCCGAGAATCATTGACCTTACTCAGCTTCTACAACTCGACAAGTTCGACGCTCAGGTAGAAGAGTATGAGTTGGCCCCATTTCAAAAATCTTACTTATCGAGGGCAAGAGTGATATAGGCCTATAGTTACCCAGATCATTAGTTGCTCCTTTCTTGAAAAGAGGCAAGATATTGGCACATTTAAGAGCAACCGGAAATACTCCAGAAAAAATACTTTTGTTAAAGATATGTGCCAAAACATCAATTATAAAACATGCTACATTTTTCAAACAAACATTTGAAATACCATCATAACCAGAAGAGTTTGAAGTTTTTAAAGTGCCAATTAACTTCAGAATCTCTAAACTAGTTATAGGCTCAAACACAAAACTTTGGCTTTGAGAAGGTTCATTACTGAATGGACTACAAAGTGTACAAGATGGGTGACTAGAACTAGCTTGTAGATTAAGTGAAATCGTTGAAAAGTATTCATTGAATGCATTAGCAATTGCAATTTTATCTGAGACCACACGACCATTAACATGTTGTCAATGTTTCAATGGTTTCACTATTTTCCATTCATTTCTAATATTTCCTTCAGCTAGACCTAATTTGTTTTTAAAATAGTTATCACGACAAATAGGAATTTTCTTCTTTAATTCAACACAAATTTGTTTATATTTAGTTTTTAAAATCTGGCTGCTGTTGCGTTTTAAACACTTTTTTCTTAATTGGTTTTTATACTTCACCTTTTTAAGCAAACTATACGTAACCCACGGCTTTAAACGCTTATTATTCGGAACGATATCAAAAGAAGCATCAGAAATGTATCCATTCCATATCCAGAATGAATAGAAATGTAAGACGAGGTAACGTGATCGTCCGCTTGCTCGGAGCAATCTTCGTCTTTGCTAGAAGTAAGTTATTGTGGATATATCTCCTTTGTTATCTAATACTCGCACATAAACCACTGCTCCATATGCTTTGGTTGAAACATCGCAAAAGCCATGCAACTCGATTGCTTGATTTGATGGGCTCATTCGATTCCATCGCGGAATTCTCACCTTTTCTATTGTTGGGAGTTCTAGCTGAAAAGCTTCCCAACTCTTTTTGATTTGGGCTGGAACTTCCTCGTCCCAATTACATCTAAGATTCCAGAGCTTCTGCATAAGATTGGGGGTGGAAACGTGTAGGAGACACCCTGGTGGCAATTACAATGGAAAATCTACCAGCACCAGAGGTTCTTCTGAAAACTATATTTTGCCGCTCCACCAAGGATTGTGTAATTGGAATATGTGGCAGCCGAAAAGCTATGCTCACCTGTTCTGCAGCGTGCCTCCAATGTCAAGGGAAGTGCCTGAACAGTGTGCCTGTTGACGATGGGGACGATGAAGACGATGTAGAGCCCATTCAGCAAGAGCCACCCGCTATTGAGGAAGAAGATGCCATGGAAGAACAATCATTGCCTGGGCTCTCAAGTTCAAAGAGGATGAAAATTTGATTACTTTTAAAGTTGAGAGTAAAACATTAGGAATATATTGAGAACAATGGGGCTTACAATTATTATTGTATTGGTGTAACGAAACTATCTGTAGAATAAAGTGTGAAATTTGTCATCATCATTATTTTTTCTACTTTATTTAATAACTTGCTGGCCATATATGTTATTAGATGAACGAACAAAGGTTGTGGGTTAAGAATATGATATACAAACTAATTTTCTGAAAATTGCAAAATGCTATACAAGTTTTAAAATAGCTGTAACTTTAGGCGGGTTGGACATTAATCAGCATATGTATATATATTCTAAAAGGGAATTTAAAAATCTACAACTTCTTTCCTATTCATACTTTTCGTTTATGAATAGGTTTAGACAATATGATGCAATGTTTATGAATATTTTGACGTAAATTGATTTTTTTTTGTAAATTTCAACTTTTTCCGAGGGTATAGCTTGAAAACGGTTAGGAATTAGAAAAAAACATATGATATAAAAGTTTTAGATAATTTTAAGAACTCCATTTTATTCTCTAAAAATATTATTCTCCGATGCACCGTTTTCGAGATATATGAGAAAAACCCAAAATTCGTACCCTTGATACATGTGATACTTCAGCCTTCAACTTCTGTTTTGCATGGATGTGAATTTTCCTCAGATCGAATTTTTGCTATGCAATCATTTGGATCGTTATCCTCATCTTAAACCATCCATTTTATTTACTATTTATTGGTTTTGGAACTTCATCCAAACTTTAATTTGTCTTACTTGTGAACTCAATGAATCGATAGGAACCTTGGGCGAAACCGATAAAAGTTCGTAAAATACTCATGCCATAAAAGTTTACATCAAGTTTATAAAGGAAAAGTTTAGAGAATCAAAAACTTCATTTCCGAAGAAAAAAATGATTCACTGTTTCCTTTTTTTAATAAATTCAAAACTTGTAAAGAAAGGTTTTATTTGTTTGTGTCAGGTCTGAAATGCATACTCGTATACATATACATAGGTATAAACTCAGAAATACAAACAACACCCAAAGACTCCATCTTTGAACTAAAAAAATTAAAAAAATTGATTAAAATTCGTTCCTAAATATCTATCATTGTGCTTCAATGAGAAGGATACCCCAATTTACTTCAATTAAAACATAAAAAAACCTAAAAGTTTATGAAGGGTCTTTTATTTCCCAGCTAAAAAGTTGTATCTTCTTTGAAATGTAATATCCTCCTTTATATACGAAAAACACTTGTCTGTCACTTGTCTCTGCGTATTTGTCTAAATTATAACGTGTACTCTCTTATAAATACTTAAAAATGTTAATGTTTAAATTATATTTTCCCTACTGATTCTTTATTTTTTATTTATTATTTATTGATATTTAAATATTTTGCTACTACTTATGCTAAAACAAGGCATACATTTTTCTATAAAGTTAGGAGCTTTTTCAATTTTTGTTTTCAAAATATGTAATTAAAGTTTCTTTATAACAGTAAATTCAATTTACCAAGTTTAAAAAGGCTCGAAGGAAGATCTTTTTAAATGAGGTTTTAAAAATTTAGTATCAAATTGTTCATTAATATTTATATTTATTCGTGTCCTATAGATCTTTCTTCAAAAAAAAAAAACATGGTCACCTTAGTGTTATAAGTTCATATACTCGTATGTAGTTATACATTACAGAATAGGTAAATGTTTATATATACATATGTATATAGGTTAGTTGGTTATAATACTTACTATATATATCACAGTGTTCACCCTCATAGTGAGTACCGAAACAGTCGCACGAAATTCCATAGAAGTGATTAATACATCTGGATCCCACGAAGCACAAATTCCGTCTCGAATGGCATTTATTGGAGCATCCTTCGTTCACGTTTTCATGCTTTGTGGCTACCAAAGGGGTGATTGGTAGGAGATCGGAGGCAGCTTTTCCTGAGCTTAGGACAACATTTCGAATGCAACCAACAAATGATTCGATAATATACTTGACACCATGCAGCTTCTCTTCCGAGGATAATCCTTTTGGATGGCGATGATGATGATGATGATGATGATGGTGGTGGTAGAAGTGGTAGTGTGGTGGTGATATAGTGATAGAATCATACCCACATTGCAACGACGAAAACGAAAATAATGTTCAGGATGATGGTATTGGTGGTTGTGATGGTAACGTTCACATACCCCCGCCCCCCGTCACACATATACACACAAAGATAATATCCCCAAAAATAGTATTGATGGCAGTTGAGTATTTTGCAGAATCACGAGTACGTGTGAGGAGTTATTTGTCCGTTTTTGGTTGAATTTCCGGATTGCCGCCACCGCCGCCGGCATATGTTGGATTGAAAAAGAAAATAAAAAGAAATCACCGTTATATAATTGGAGAGAGAATTTTCGGACAATGGATGAAAAATTGAAAAGGATACAATAAACACACACACGAACACACATGCAGGCAGACACACACAGGATATGTGCGAGGATGTTGAAAACACTTTTTATGTTGGGCAAAGCTTCTTTCTATTTGGTATATCAGGATGAGATATCTTGGTGAATTCTGCTGAGGACATGATTAATTAGTGGCATTTGATGCCATTTTTGAGATAAACTTTGTCCTTGCACATAGCAAACAGCAAACACATCGCACAACTTGTGTGATGCTGATGCCGATGATGAACGATGAAATTGTGTTTTTCTTTAAATTGAATTTGTATGGAAAAGTTTGAATCTCTTAAATAAAATTGGCCATGGGAAAAAAACAAATTAGGACACTCTGACACTTTCTCATACAAATGATTTGTTTTGCTGGGTTTTCAAAATAACATAAAGAATTCAACATTGAAATTTGAATGTGAGTAACATGTTGGAGACCATTAAAAAGCTTTGTAAGATCCGAGTATTTGGGGTGGAAAAATAGAGAATAACTTGAATATTTCAAAAGCAATACAAATTGTCTAGGTTTGCTTACATGTTAACCTTTTCGTAAATTGTCAACTGATTTCTAAAAGTACTTAGTGGTTGACCAACAATTTTTTCTTTACAAATGTTGTGAAATTCATATCTTAAGATTTTGAGATAGTTTTTTTGGAATAATTTTAATTTGTAGCTTAATTAATTTTTCGGGGAAACCAAGCATTTTTTCATTTCTTTTATGAATGACAACATCCTTTTTATTTCAAAAAACAAAATTTATTAATAAATTTTCATGTTATTTGAAAAATGTTTAATATGTTTGAAGGTGTGGTATTATTTAATATTCTTAAAAATACAATATAAAATGAAAGAGTTATTAGGTTTCTAAACTTTTATTAATGACTTTATTATAACCACCAAATAACCAAATGGTTCAAACTTCTCTATATGACTTCATAGGGCTCAAATTGAATGCTATCAACAGCCGTTATTTTCATCAATAAGTCACATTCAATTTAAATTCAAACCTTAATTGAGTGTCACAGTGATAAATACCAAATCATTATGCTTGTGTTGACAAACTAATATTAAAACGAAAAATGGGCGCAACAAAAAATTGAAGGTATCAATATCATCAACTTCCAACAGCACTCTTAAAATGAGACACTATGAGACAAAATACACAAAATATAACTACTCCCAACTCACACATATATAGAAAACTTACCGCCAACAAGAACAACCGAGGGCAGATTCGTCGAAACTCCATAGTTGGTGTCGTGATTCAGTCCTTTTAGATAGACTTCCTCTTGGCTATTGTCGACGCGAGCTATTAATCTTGCACCATGCACATCGATACGGACCTGCGAACAACATCAATTGTGTCGAAAAGAAGAAGAAAAAAAAATGAAATTGATTAGGGTTTGATGAAAGGATAAAATGAATTTCGAAAGAAAAAAGAAAAGAATTTTCTGCTGCAGAAAAATTTAGGGGAAAGATGGTTGAATGCTTTCGTAGCTTTGAACAATTTTTATTTAACTGTCATTTCAAGTTCAAAATGTATCACAATTTGAACTTGGAAGGTTGTTTGTTCCAGATATAAGACCATTTCTGACCAAATTCCACTGATTCGTTAATTTAAATTATTCGTTCTTTTTGATTCTCATTCATGTAGGTAATATATTTAATGCAAAATAAAAAACAAAATTGAAATGATTTTTCTTGATAGTTATCAAGATGAAAGTTAAATTAATAAACAAAATTCTATTCACTTCGCAGCTTTTTAAAATGTTTGTATATTACCAACTTTTCACGAAAACCCATCTATACCCTATTTCTTGTTCTAAGTACAGCTTTGATTTTTGTTTGTCTATTTTAATAGCCCATCATTGACTCCAAGGAGAACAAAAAAAACTGATGCAATAGCACTACTACTACTACATCTTTGTATGTACATAATGTATATTGACTGTGTTAAAATGAAAAAATGTTCTTCTTTTCTTCATTGTCTGGAGATTCGAATGATAGGAGTCTCATTTCAAAAGGATCTCGACTCTCGAAACAATTGAAAACTATTGCAATTTTTATTTTCATATTGTTTATTTACGAAATTGATGTGCAAGATAGTACAATAGGTTCTACAATGTAGGTAGAATATATTGTGCAGGGAAGCATATGTACATATATCATACGGTAAAGTGTACAATTGTACATACATAATATCGATACTTACCATTACGCTATGCCATTCATCGCGATTTAGTCCTTCGCCGACAGTGACACTTGTCGAATGTTTTCCAAAGACATGCACAACTTTAAGTTGTCCTTTTTCAACAATTACATACAAAGCATAAGGATCCAAATCAATTCCATCAGGATTTTTAACATTGTGATAGACTAATAGACCGTGCGGCAGACGGGTTCGAAATTGGAATGAAATTTCACGACACAATCTGAAAAAAAGGTGAGTTAAAATAATGGTATAGTTCATGCGTGATTTTTCAATGACAATGATCTTATTAAAAAGTGCAAAGCAGTGTGCTCAATATACATATGTAGCTGCCTACTTAAAATGATTTTTAAAACATTTATTTGCTTAAGTATTTCTTACAAGATATTTTTTGAGGGATCACTTGCAGAAATTAGTATCATTTATTAATGGTAGTAATGAATACGCAACAAGATATATTGAATCACAACATTTTACTTTGACAACAAAAATTTTTACGAAGAATTACCATAAAAACATCTGTTGTGCACTGAGTCGTATACGCATTTTTTATTTTATTTTTTAAAATGCCAAATTAATAAAGTGACTGTTTTCGTTCTTTTTTGGTGCAGTGTCTCGTTTACCATTTCTTCTGTAGGAGAAATGAAATAAAACTTTTATTATACTCTTAATTCTTTGACCTTTTCTTTACAAGCATGTATATGTTATTAAAAATACATACATAAATCAAAAATGTTTTCCACTATAGTTTATAGTTTGGTTTTATAAAGAAAAATCACCTCGTATCTTTTTTTGAAACTCAAACGAAAAATATGTAAATTTCTCGTCACGTTACCGAAAGGTGATGAATTCAAATAAGTACATGTATGTAAGTATTCTTGATTATAACCTACAAGACTGACTTTATCAAGTGAAATATTTAAATACAAAATTTACCCTTCAACATTATTTTTTAACATGTCAGTAAAATATGTAAATACAATTTTTTTTTTCAAAATAAAATATTTCCTCGGAATCAAAGATAATCTTCAATATATGTAATTGCAGCTTGTGTATATTATTTAATGGAATTTGATAATTCAAATACCGTATATTTGTATTCTTCAGAAATTCACTTTTGAGTCTAGACTTTTACTTATAGTTGATTTTCTGTTCTATGCAAAGAGTCCTTGAGGATGTTTATAATAAGCTCACCTGTCTAATGGTATTTAAATATAGCTGTTATAATATGCCCTTGAGGTAAATTTCAAGCTTCAAGTCAATTTTTGTACATCATTCGAAATACCTACGACAAGTCAGACATAATAATCTTGTGTCTCTCTATATATAGGTTCTTTCTGCAATGTCCTTTCGATTTATTTAATTTTTTCTTTCCATCACCACTCATTATTCCTTTCACACATGCCTCTCTAGTAATTTTGTATTTCGACAGAAAAACGAAGTAATACCTCTGCCGCCCTGATTTAATGTACAGATACGAGTACTAAGAAAAACAGAGAAAGTAGGAGAGAGAGATCAGAGTATAAAATTACTGAAGTTGGTCACGTCGATTGTCCTTGTACCTATATGTGTCTATTTCTGTGAATACAGAGATACACATGGAAGAAGCAACCAACCACCCGCAATTCAATTCTCCCTATGTCAACGGAATTATTCCTAGGTGACACACGTGTTGTTGTCCTACTATCCGTCAGCTACAGCTTCTAGCATTATCCTCGTCGGTGTCGTCGTTGTCCTTGTCCTTATACATACATCCAATCAAAGCATGCCACCAAGTAAGAAGCTTTTGTTTAATTTTGTCCCTTAAACCTGCACCTATGCGTCATATCCTAAGCTAACAAACCTTCAGACTACAGACGACAGAGTTTTTGAACAAACTGCAATGCACGCGTAAATATTTTCCCCCATGCCGTCATTTCTATCGTAAAACTCAGGTAGCTGATGTAACTGCTTACCTACCTTAATTGAAAAGTCTGGATAATGTCGCCGTCCATCTGGATGAATGTGTTGTTCTTGGCGAAAAAGAACGTCTTCTCGTGTCCGGTTTCGGCGAAAGTCAACTCAGGGCCACGTAGTTCGAACGGCACGGGTATATGCGAGGGATCATCGTAATGCCTCGGAGGTGGAGTGTTCGATTTTCCGCCGACAACAGCCACCTCAGTTGTTGATGGCTCCTTTGTTGTGGTCTGCAGCAAGTATGGTGGCAGCGTATCTGCAAATATAGAAAGACGAAGTTTGCGGGTTGACAGACGTCAGAAGTGGAATTATGACAAATTGCAAAAACTTACGTGGTGCTCCAATGCAACGGTACAAGCACTCGGCTTCTGTATTAAAGCGATTCTGGCTGTTACCCTCGCACCCACCCCAAATGAAGGTAGTGCACTCGTTGGTCGTGGGCTCGAAGCGCCATTTGTATAGGTAGTGTTTACATGGACCCGGATCACCAGGACCTGTGCACTTTTCATAGGTCTTCTCCTTGACTAATGGGCTGGTGGCAGTGTTGGTTGTATTGTTGCTGCTGCTGATGTTGGTGCTAGCATTCAAGTTATTGTTATTGTTGCTGTTATTGTTGTTGCTGTTGTTGTTAGTGTTTGGGTCCGGAATGTTATTCACATTCACACTGGGATTCACACTTGCTATGGAATTTGTATTAGCGGCAGGTACTGAGGACACGAATAATAAGTTTACTAAAACTAGAAAGGTGCAAAGCGTCCAAGCTACATGACGACGCTTCATTTTAATTGTATAGCTACTGCGGAAGTGTATACAGTCCTTGTTTTGTTTGATTTTATTGGATCTGAAATGCAAAATAATTATGATTAATATTGGATATTTAAGATCTAAATATGTCCTTAAGACTAAAAACACTCAAACGCAAAAGGATTTATTTTAATATAGATACGGTACTCTTAAACAAAAGGATACTTGTATTATATATTGCATACTATAGCTGTAAGTATATATAGGATTTTATACGTCTGTGGTAAATTAATTTGGTCCTTAAAGATTTATGACTTGTTGTGTGTTGGTTTATTTGTATTTATTTGCCGAATGACACTGAATAACCAAAAGGCTTAAGGATCAACAAGTTGCCAATTGTGGTCCTTTTTAGATTTGATTAATGTGAAAGACAATTTATATCCTTGAAGATGTATATTTTGTAGACAACATCGACTATCACCAACACCAACAACGACGACGAAGGAATAAACTAACGACAACGACAAGGCACGTATACCAATAACTTTATTTTGTGAGATATTAAAGTGAATTGATGTTGAAGTGTATATGATTCGGGTAAGGGTGAATATTGGAGAGGTTAGGGTTTAAGAGAATAGAGCTTTAACCAAAAGGACCTTGAATAAATCGAAATTTAATAACTTTGTCTATTTTGAATACACATGGGTTGAAAGGAGTTATTAATAGTTATTTATCTCAGCACTTAAACACTTGCAGGTATGTAGATTACAACTTATGCAATTATTTAAAGAAAATACTTACATTAAATAAGCTGTGTTTGAATTTGAATATATTATATTATTATAAAAACAGCTAGAAGGAAAATTAAGTTCAGAGTTATTGTTCTCTGGAATACTATTTCTTCCAATCAAATCTACTTAAAACCTTTATCAGCTTAAATTTTAACTATATACTTAGAGAAAGTCGCTTGAGTTGTTTTTGACACTCTTGTCGATATTATCGACTTACACTTTTGCTGTTTTATCGTATTGAAAAATGATACATTAACCAAATGTAACAAACAGAAGTCAAACTGGAAGAAAACACTAATTATAATTTTCGTCCAAATCCCTATCGCCCAAATTACAAATGTCATAGCACCTAAAAGAATTTTATTAACATTCTGTTTTACGATTTCAGAAATATTACCGAACCTTTGGTAGTTAAAACTTTTTTATATATACAACAAAAAATCTTTAAGGCGTTATGACGGGTTATTATATATACATATCATGCAACCGCGGGTCCGTTTGTTTGATATCGATTTTCATTGAAAACATTATATATATAAATAATATATTCACTTATTGAATTAATGTTTTTAAAAAGAATATCAAGAGCGGAGCTCTTGATTTTTGATCTTTATTCTTCTCGAGTAAAATTATAACTAAACTGTACCATCGCAGATGGACAGTGTGTTTTCGTGACAAATATTCTTAATGATTCTATGTCAGCGATTTTAGTTTTATCTTTTGAATTTTGATGACAATAACAATGACAGTGACAGGAAATGGTATCAAATGTATATTCGATATGAGTTTGATTCCATTTCCTTTGTTTATAAATAAAGTGAAATCAAAAAATGGATTTTGTTATTTCTGATGTTATAACTCCTCCCGTCTTAGAGTGTTCTATCGGTTGGAAAGCAACTGTTGGAATACTTATTTGAACAGATTTATTTTTTTGTTTCATTTTTAAATAAATCATTACGAAAATTGTTATTATTACAATTAAAACAATGGTTATTACATTATATGTCACGTGTTTTACATGCACTCTTGACTCTAATTCTTTTATATTATCTATTGATTTGAAGTTCAATTCTTTATAATAATCTGTTGTAAAATTGAAATTTAATAGAGGTATAATTTTGAAATTATTATTATACAGTTTTTTGTTGTATGTTTTATTTCTTATCATAATTTTACAGTTTTCTAATTCTAGGATATAATTTCCTTCTAAGATATATTCTAAGTTATTACAAGTTTGTATTACTTTTTCTTTTTGTAGATTTTTTATTATTAAATATCTTTCTCCGTCTATAATTACATTTTCATCATCAAAGTTTTTTGTTTTACAATTTAGATTAGTATTATCTTTAAATAGGTTTTCAATGCAATTGTCTTTTATTTCACATAGGTTTTTTATTTCTTTTGTTACGTGATAGATAGTTTTATTTATTTCTATAAATTCATTAGTTGCTAAGTTGATTATTTTATTATTTATTGGAAATGTGTGTACATATATTTTATTATTTAATTTATTGTCAAACTTAGGGATGTTTAATACGATTAACAAATTTTCATTGTATGTAGCTAATGTTAATTTAATCTCTTTTAACTTTTCTAGGTTAATGTCAAAGTCATATATTTCTTTTGTAGTCAGTATGTCTTGAGTTAGTATACCTGTTCTACTAGTCATTATAATGTCATTGATTTTTTCTACTATTCGTTGTAATTTCATTAAGTTTTTATTGAATTCCAATTCTATGCGTAAATTGTTTATTTCAGATTTGATTTCATTGTATCTGTTTAATGTTTTTGAACTTGTCTTTAAGATGTCTTGTAGTTGTAGGAATTGTTCGTTAAACTGTTTATTAATAATCACTTGTTTATTATTGTTTATCAGGATTTCTGTGTTGCTATCTTCTAAATTCTGCAATCTTTCTTCTATCATTTGTCTATCATCATCGTCCATAGTTCCATAAACTATTTTTAATCCTTTGCCTATTATATTCAGTAAACCTCGTTTGTGAATAATGTGGTGTGGTATGATTGTATCTATTTTTATTTCTAGAGTGTTAATCTCTTCCTCTTTAATATAGTCTTGTTTGTTTAATAAAAGGTATTGTGATTTAAGTTGTTGAACTAGTGTCTCGCATTGTGTCAAGTTGATCAGGTGTAAAAGGATATCGTACTCTTTAATCAAACGTACAGGTTCTTCTTGTACTAATGTGAATTCGTGTTCTATTTTTGTTATTCTAATGTTCTGACTCATTACTAATGTTATTAGAGAGAGAATTACTGTCAGTGATGACTTCATCTTGAGTTTTTGTGAATTTCTTTTCTTTTCTGAACTGATCTTTGTGAAGCAACTGTTCTCTAAGATGGGGTTTAATCAGTACCTTTTTATCTTGTACCTTTAATACTTTAGTCTTCTTGTGTTTTGTTTTAAGTTTATTAAATTTTTCGGGATTATTAATTTTTGTGAAGTTTGGATTTATATTTGTATCTTTTCTACCTTTATTTAATCTTTCTAAAGTTTTTTCTTTTGTATGTTCTATTCTTGTAAATATAATTTCACTGTCTATTCTTCCTAAATGTGTATCTATTGGTTTTTCTTTTGTGGTAAGATGAATAGTTTTATTATATATGTTTATAGCTTTAATCACCAAGTTAAATGTTTTTTCTGATTTTTCCAGTAATCTGATGTGTTCATTTAGTGTACTATGTAGACGTTCTACATCGGAATTTCCGTTATGTCTGTAGGGGGTAGAAAAATGAGTTAAGATTTGTTTCTCTTTAAAATAATTTTGGATAGTATAAGTTTTGAAGGTGGGATCGTTGTCTAATGTTATTTTGATTGGCTGGATCATATAACTGAATATCTTCTCTAAGGCGTTTAAGATGTCTGTTTGATTTTTTGTTTTTATCTTTTCTGCAGCTGCAAATTTTGAAAACTTGTCGATGCAAGTAAGGTATTTTTCATTGTTAGAAAGGATCCATATGTCTATGTGGTAATGGGTGTGTGATTCTTTTGGTGTTTCTGTTTTCTCGTATGGTAGTTTAATGGGGTTTCTCTCTATTTTTAAATTGCAAATATCGCAATTGTTTGTTATTTTATTTATTTCAAGTTTTAAATTAGGATAGTAATATTTTCTTTTAAGTTCAAGATACAGTTTTTCTATTCCTATATGGTTAAAGTCTAAGTGGGTTTTATGGATTATGTTTTCGATTTCTGGTTGGTCGTAAACGTCTGTAAGGTAGATCTTTGATCTTACCAATACTTGATTATTATGGTTATTCTTCCAATAATCTTGGAATTTTAGGAATAGTTCATCATTTTCTATAAAGATTGCATTTTGTCGATCTACATCAATTTCGGCTATGATTTTTTCAAAATCTTCTTTTTCAAATTTAGGTTTAGATATTTTAATTCTTCTTTTATGGAAGGGAAAGGTAATTTCGATATTAGGTTTTTCATTTATTTCTACAATCACTTGTCTCATGAATATGTTTATGGGTTTTTCGGTAATGGGAATTAAATTAGAGCTATCTGATTCATTTGAATGTTTGGTAGAGACCAATTCTATTGCATTGATTTCTTCTAATTTTATGCGAGATAAAGCATCCGCTACTTTATTCGTTTTTCCTTCAATGTGTTCAATTGAGAAATCAAATTCTTCGAGTTTGATTTTCCATCGCTGGAGTAGTGAATTGGGCTCTTTTAAACTATGTAGCCAGGCTAGAGGTCTGTGGTCTGTTTGTATTCTAAATCTTCTTCCGTAAAGGTAGTGTCTGAATTGTTTGGTTGCCCAAACGATTGCTAGTAGTTCTTTTTCTATAGTGCTATAATTGCACTCATGTTTATTTAACGTCCTGGATGCAAAGCATAATGGGCCATGTGTTTGACTCAGCACGGCTCCGATTGCAAAGTTACTTGCATCCGTAGTTAATACAAATTCTTTTGTGAAATCGGGATGTCGATTTAGTAGATCTTCCGACATTATTAACTTTAATTCTTCGAATGCTTCTTTGTAGTTAGAGTCATTTACGTTTATTTTAGCATTCTTTTTTAGGCATAAAGTTAATGGTTTTATAATTTTAGCGTAGTTATCTATGAATTTACGGTAGTATCCCGTGAGGCCCAGGAAGGATTGGATTTCTTTAACTGTTTTTGGGATAGGGAAGTTTTTTATAGCAGTTATTTTATTTGGATTGGGTTTTATCCCGTTTTGGGTTATGATATGACCCAGGAATTCACTTTCCTTCTTCATGAAGTCACATTTGTTTAAGGACACTTTCAAATTAACTAACTGCAGTTTAGTAAAGATTTTTTCTAAAGAATTAATGTGTTCTTCTAATGATGTAGAAAAAACAATTATGTCATCCAGGTATACATAGCAAATTTTCCCGATGAAGTCTTTGAGGACTTCATTCATCATACGTTGGAAAGTTGCTGGTGCATTTTTTAGACCGAAAGGCATTCTCAACCATTCATAGTGACCAGATAACGTAGAGAAGGCGGTCTTCTCTCTGTCATCAGGATTTACTTCTATTTGGTGGAATCCTTTTGTTAAGTCTAACGTGGAAAAATAATTAGCTTTTCCCAATTTATCTAAGATATCATCGATCAATGGGATCGGAAATTTATCCTCTTTAGTAATGTTATTTAATTTCCTGTAATCTATCACTATTCTCCATTCCTTGTTGCCGTCTTTGTCTTCCTTTTTTGGGACAATCCAAATGGGTGCATTATATGGCGAGGTGCTTGGCTGTATAATCTTTTGATCTAGTAGTTCCTTTATTTGGTTGTTTACCTCTTTTTTATGAATCTCTGGATATCTGTAGATTCTTGTGAAGATTGGTTCTTCACTGGTTGTATTAATTTTATGTTTTACATGGCTTGTAAAACTTAAGTCTGATCCTTTTTTAAAAAAGGTATTTTTATGTTTATTTAATAAATTTTTTAATTCTCTTTTTTCTTCTAGATTCAAATGTTCAATTCTTTTGTCGTCCAAATTTTCGACGTGATTGATTTTTTGTGTATCTAGGGATTCAAAGGAATTAATTTCTTTTGTGTAATTGTCTTCTTCTTCATTGGAGAAAAATATTGGTAATTCTTGATCATTTATTTTTATTATTTTTGTTTTATAATCAATTGATGCATTATTAGGAAGTAAAATATTATTTCCCAATAAACCATCATAATTTTTATTGAAATTGTAAATTTGGAACACACAATCTACGCAAGATTTTAGTGTGAATTTTTCTTTAGGGATAATTAATTCTTTTTCTATAAATATTGGGTTTCCTACTGTACTTATTTCTAAAGGATAATTTCTTGTTTTTATATATTGAATAGGAGCTTTTTCTTTATTAATCAAACTGTTAGTTGCTCCGGTGTCGATTAACAGTCTAAGAGTTTGATCTACTTTCTTTAAGACAATAAAGGGGAGTTTACTATCTCGTTGCGTGGACAGGTTTCCGAGGCTATATTCAGAAAAACCGTATTACTTTCATTGTAATTTGCTTGAACCTTTTTAAGTTGGCTAGATGTAGGGTCTACATCCATAGGTCTAACATTTCTTGAAGGTGGTTTATAATTAGGATTATAATTATTTCCTTTATAGTTGGGGTTAACTTGATGGTTAAATGGTGGTCTAACATAGTTGGGGTTTTTTGGAGCAAATTGATTTGGGTTATTGTAATTTTGGTTTTGATGATTAAACGGAGGTTTTACATAGATAGGATTTCTAGGTTGGAAATTGTTAGGAATAAAATTGTTATTTCGAATTTTTATTGGTTCGAATAACTTTTTGGGTGTTTCTTCAGTTCTTTCATTTACAAAGCCTGCTTGAGTGAGCTCGTGCAGGGCTGCTTGTAGATTTGTAGGTTTTAATGCGAACAAGATAGTACGCATGTGTACTGGAAGCCTTTCTTTAAATATAGTTAGAGCAGTTTCGTTATTACTAACGACCTCCTCGGGTTTCGATTCCTGAACCGTTTTTTGATTCAATTCACATAGGTTTTTCTGAATCTCATTATAAAATCCTATAACATTGCCTTTATAACTTGTCTGTCTTAATTTGTCATATAATTGTAGTGGGGATTCAAATCCTCCGAAATTGTCAATTAGTAATTTTTTAATGTCTTTCCATGTATGTAGGTGAGAATGAATCTCAATGCATCTCTTTGCCCTACCTATTAGTTTGGACTTCAGGATGTTTATGCACATCTGTTGGCTTTGGTCATCGTATTTATTTAGAGTGGGAGTAATCCCGTCTACATTTGTCAAAAAGGTATATAAATCTTCTCTTCGCCCATCGAAGGGTTGAAGTTTCTCTATATACTTTAGGGGGTCGAGAGTTAATGTTAGTGCCATTTTTATATTTTCTATACTAGATAAATAATTTTCTATTTCAATACTTTTATTCTTAAGATTATTCTTACTGTTATTTATTATTTTATGTTGGTCTTCTTCAGATGATTCGTCTACTTTATGATATGGGTCTGGTTTCTTCTTTTGTTTTCGGCTGATGAAACTCATTAGTTGTGTGTTGTCATCGGTTTGTTGAATCCGGTTCACTGATGTATTTATTAGTTTGTTGGATCTCGGTTCACTGATGTAGTTTTATTAGTTTGTTGGATCTCGGTTCACTGATGTAGTTGTATTTGTTTTTTTTTTTTCTTTGTTTGTCAAATTAATTTCTCCTCTATGGAGTTCATAACATTACCATATGCCGTGGGATGAGTTATTAATTAATTTTTTATTTGTGAAAAGAATCGATTTTCGTTCGACTTGTATTTTTCACTGTGTTGCTTTTACACTTTGAGGTTTTTATCATTGATTAAAATAACTTGATAGATATTTATTAATCTTCACGATAAAAAGTTTTTACACAAGGATTTTTAATACTGATGTGCCCTTTCATGGGTTGGTTAAAAACACTTTCGTAAGTTCTTTTTTACAAGGGATGCTCATTTAGAAAAATGGCATCCTACCGACTGCGCCAATAATATATTCACTTATTGAATTAATGTTTTTAAAAAGAATATCAAGAGCGGAGCTCTTGATTTTTGATCTTTATTCTTCTCGAGTAAAATTATAACTAAACTGTACCATCGCAGATGGACAGTGTGTTTTCGTGACAAATATTCTTAATGATTCTATGTCAGCGATTTTAGTTTTATCTTTTGAATTTTGATGACAATAACAATGACAGTGACAGGAAATGGTATCAAATGTATATTCGATATGAGTTTGATTCCATTTCCTTTGTTTATAAATAAAGTGAAATCAAAAAATGGATTTTGTTATTTCTGATGTTATAACTTATATATATATTTATATTTTTGTGATTTAAATTTTTCTAAAATAATTATCCGATATCAAAAAAGTCCTTTTTCTTAGAATAAAATTAATTGATTTGCATTTTTTTTTTAAATTGTAAATGCGAAAAATTTTGTTTCCATTTTGTTTGATTTATTGAAAAAAACTGTAAGTTGAAGTTAATATCAATTTTGTGTAAAGTTATAATGTGTAGAATGAAATTAAGTCGAAATATTAACTTTTTTAAATTGCAGTTATAAAATAAATGCTTGATTTTCTAAAAAACATTTCTACAAATCTTGGTGATGTTATAAGAAGAACATAATTTATTTAAAGTATTGGTATCAACTAGTTCTTCAGATATACAGATGTACGGTCTTATGCGAATGTAGGTACACATATAGACGTCTATTTCAAAAATCGATTTTTATTAAAACTTTGAGAATCGTAACTTTTGTTTAATTTCCAAACATTCCAATGTGAAATTAATAAATCTTTATGGCCAAATATACAGGTATACAAATTTTACTCAATGCTTAAAACCCTTTTAGCAAAACAAAAAAACATATAAACGGGAAAAGGTTTTGACTTAAATAATATTACTCATTTGAAGTTTGTTTAGACAGTTTTTGGATATTTCTATTTGTTATTTATGTTGGTATACATCAGCAGTTAAATTACATCATTTTATGACCATACCAAATTAGTGCTGGACAGAAGACTAGAAGAGTTCGATACAATCTATAAAAAAAACTCACATTTTTTTATAATAAGCACACACTCAAGGGGATATTACTACCCTTATTATGCAGAGACACAGTGTGAGCACTAGGAAGATGAGAGAGGGTTTGAAAGGAGATGTCGGTGCACATTGGTTTTGAATTCCTAAATATTGCAATTACTAGGAAAAACAGAGTGTGGTCAGGCATTCCACATTCGCGTAGTACGGCTAAAGAACGAATCTCTGTATTTGACAGTATGGTCGAAGTTAGACTCGGGGGATACTGATGAGTATTCCTAGAAGCGCGAGTATTACGGTTGAACTGTTTAAGGGGAGGAATGCGGCTGACTATTTCACTAAAGCATCATATTATTTTGCCGTTGCAGTTCCACATCCGAAGAAGAGGTATGTAAATCTAAAAACGAATATGAAAAGTTCTATCGTCAGCGCAACAATGTATTGGATTAGAAGTTGCAGAAAGGAGATTATTTATAAAAATAAGAAAGAGTGTTGGAGATAGAACGGAGCCCTGGGGCATACCTGCACTTATTTTGTGGTTTTCAGACTTGAATCCCTCCAATACTTATTGTATTGAACAACCCGAAAGGTAATTACTAATTCAATGAAGCAGGGATTCATGAAAATAGAAAACAAGCATTTTCGATAAGAGAGCCTGATGCCAAACCCTATCAAGTGCAATAATCTTACATTCTCCAAAGCGATGTAAGGATTTGCTCCACTGTTCGGTGAGATGAATCATGAGATCACCAATGGACCTTATGCTTCGCAAGCCGTACTGACGGTCATTAAGAAGTTTTCGATCTTCAGCTGATAATTAATCAGCGTTTCATGACCTTGAAAAAAAAGGGACGTAAGTTCAATCGGTTGGTCATTAAAGGGTGAGGAAGGTTCGCCTTTTTTGAGGTTGGGGTGGACAAATGCAGTTTTCCATTCTCTCGGAACGAGAGCTGAGGAGTAGGGCAGATGAAAAAGCCTACGCAGTGGTTTTTTTCAGCGTTGAAGACCACTTCTTCAGAACAATAGTGGGGATACCATCTGGACCAGCGGATTTGTGTGTGTTTAGATCTCTTGGGACTGTTGCCACAGTACGAGTGTGAAAAAAGATTCTGCCCATAGAATCAAACTCGCCCATAAGTTCATACCACTCACTGGCAGCGTAGAATTGGCTGCGAACTGCCTAGCAAGGAGAAAGGAGTATCATTGACAACGAGCGTAGGAACCAAAAAAGAGGAAGAATTCCTCATGATTTTTAAAAATGACCAAACATTTTTACTGCATTTCGGACATTGCAGTATTTTTTGCCGTAATTTTTGGTCATGTAAAAATTTGGTCCGTCGAATATGGGCGTTGCAGGCCTTGTTTGAACTTTTTCCGGAACAGAGTTAAGCCGAATCCGAACGGCAAATTTGAGAAAGCACTTTTCATGACAAGAATTACTCTTGGAGGATTTGTCAATTCCTCGCAAGAGGCCCTTGAAAAAAACTTTAGATGACACAGGCAAGGATTGAACTCAAGACCTCTGGCACGACAGTCCAACGCACTAACCATCATACCACGGGTGCTACCCAAAAATATTAATATGTATTACTATTAAACAAATAAAAGTGAAATACTTTATTAAACAAAATCACCTCCCTCTCGCATTTCAAATCCATATTGAATTTATTTTAAATTGAAAATATTAACTTTTAATTTCCTAACGCTCATATAAACTGAACCTTCTAATTCAATTCAGTTTTATGGTTGCAGTTTCTGCAGTTACCGTGATAAGGCAAATAAATAAGCTTTGACGGCCTATCTAAGCCCAAAGTGAGTGAGAGAGAGAGAGACAAAGAAAAAAGTTTTGTATGCGGTTTAATATGAGTAATAATCGTTTCTCCCTTCATATAAAACGACTATACGATGCATCCCTATCCATTGAGGGTCCGCTACTGTTCGTGCATCAGAAAGTTTCCAATTTAAAAGCAACAAGGATTATAGTTTGGTTTTAAATAAAAGAAGGAGCAACGGTGCCCGACCGCTCGCCATCACCATTGCCAGCCAGCGGCAGCGACTGTGGTTGTAACGACTTACCAACTAACCGCCACGCTATCTATAGTCAAATGAAGTGACCGCATGGTGCAAGCCTGATGATGGTCGGGTTTACTACCTATCGGTACATACCTACCTACTATTTTTGCTCTATACTTCACTTTACTTTAGCAACTCTCTCTCCGATGTTATATAGGAATAAACAAAACGCACGTCCTTGCACAATGCACAAGCACATACACATATACACTGCACAAACAACAAGGATTGTATATTTATGTAAAACCGTTTCAAAAATTTTGATAGATATTTACGAGTATTTATGGCAGCAGAACATAGAGCAAGCATCAGTTTGTCCCTTCGCCAGTTCGTTTAGGGAAAGAGAGATGGCTGATGGCTATTTTATGTGTGTATAGACGATTTATGTTAACTGAGCAATTATTTGTCCAAATAGCAAGAAATGGAAGCAGGCAGCAGGAGCATGTTTTATAGGGAGAACGCATTCAGGCTTCGGTATACGATTTTGACATCCATTATGAATACAAAAGAACCCGCATGAACAACATGAACACGGATGGACTTTGTTATAGTCTGTCAGGTTAAATTGAAATTTTTGTAGTTTTGACGTACAAATTTTGAGTTATAACTTGACATCGAAAATGTGCTTATAAATGGTAATATGTAATAACATATTGGGTGGCGCAACAACTCTCAACCATTCCTGTGTGCGAGTACTGTTGTCAGGGATGGAAAGGGCCTACAGTTTTAAGCCGAATCCGAATGGCAAATTAAAGAAAGCACTTTTCATGACAAGAATTGCCTCGCAAGAGGCAGTATCCGTGAAAAAAACTTTAGATGGCATAGGCAGGGATCGAACCCAAGACCTCTAGCATGACAGTCCAACGCACTAACCATCATGCCACGGGTACTACTATTGAAAATGTTCTTGCTTACAGAAATCTTGATAAGTGGGATTTTTAACGAAATTCCGATCATTGATAAGTGGATTTGTCAATGAGAATTTAGAACACAAAACTAGAAGAAAAGACACTTTTTCGTGCGAATTTTAAGCTGTCATATTTATTGAACCGTTCTTCTTTAAATACTACATTTGTTATTGAACTTTGGACGTTTCCCATGCCACGTATGTATAGAATTACATCAAACTAAAAAATCAACTCTAAATCTCAAACTATTCGAATCCCCTATACCGTGTTTCAATCTGTGGAACTCAAGGCCATTATACACATACTTATTTGCATCAAAATATATGTAGAGGAAAGTTTATGTGTACCTCTATTTCATCTGGTTATTTATAAACGCAATCGAAGCGGCAAATTATTCGTCCAGTAATTTATATTTCAGCTTAGATTTCAAATAATTCAGCTTTTACGACAGATTGAGTTTTTGAATTGGAAATGGGTTATACCTCTCTCTATATACGAGATAGTATAGGTTAGGTACCTATAGGAAGAGACAGCCTTAAGGCAGTAGACCATATTTATAAATTTTATATTGTCTGTATGAATATAATACAACATAGTTCAAAGACAAATATGAAATTTAAAATATCTACATACATTTTAGTGGAAAACGTAATGGATTTGTAAATCAAAAATGTATTTTAATGTTTAAATATTGACAGATAACATCATGCAACATGATATACTCATTATTTGTTAATAATACATGAAAATACTGATGACATTTGTTGATGATTAACTTATGGACGAGGAATGTTTTGTAAATCATTTTGCATTCCATCATTTTGAAAAGAGCGACCGAAGATAAAATATCGTTTTCAAAATGGTTGACAGTGACCATATTGTTTTCTGCAAAGGAAAAATACAGGAAAATCATTTTTAACGTTTATTTTTCTCGTATAGTTTTTTTGTTTAATTTTGTAAACTGCATCTATTTAATTGATCTGCAGTGTATCGATCATAATCATAAATTGTATAATTTCATGAATACACCACCTGTGACAAATGTGACAGATACAAACTGATTAGTATTCTACATCTGTTTACTTATAATAAAAGATTGCAGAATACTAAAACGAGCTACTGTCATAAAAAAACGCACCCATCAAAATGCGTGCAAAAAAGTGACATAATCGCGCATCGCTTGTTTTTTAACAGTGAAGGTAATTGGATCCAAAAATTGATGTTAACAAAATGCAAATAAATATAGGTATATGTCAAGTATAAGTTGATAATAAATTATTTCTTGTTAGTTGGTGTATTCAAATGGAATGATAATAAGTTAACAAAAGCAGAGTAATCAAATTAAAATAATTTGACTTAAGTGTCATTTAACTACATTTAATTTGAATTGTTAAATCTGTTTCGTATTAATAAATCGTAAGTTTTTAGAGGGGATTAAATGTTTATAAAAATGTTTCCTCTTAAGTGGAGTAAAACGACAAAATGATACCTAATCATATTAAAAAACTTCTTTTGTATATGATTGAATTTTTCGATCATTTGTTCATATATTAAGATTTAAGCTATTAAAAGAGTGGAAAATTAATGCAATTTAAATGTACCCAAGATACTAAATTTTTAAGAATATTTCTCAACTCTTAAAACCCCTACACGGTAGGTCGATTAATTTTTATTTTGTGTATGTCTGTCGATTAACCTATATTTTTTCAAAAATGGAAAATGTTTTCGAGAGAGAACGAACAGACAAAATAAAATTTATTTGGAGTGGTCAAAACGCATGGTTTGATTCGATCTGTAAAGAGGTTATTGGAGTTAAGGGGATAAGTTTCCGTTGTTTTAAGGCCAATCCAACTGAGGAAAACCGGAATAAGTTCAAGCAAGCCAGGAAGGCCTGCAACGCCCATATTTGACGGACTAAATTTTTACATGACCAAAAGTTACGGCAAAAAATTCTGCATTGTCCCAAAGGCAGTCAAAATTTTTGGTCATTCGTAAAAATCATTAGGAATTCTTCCTGTTCCTCGGTTCCCATGCTCGTTGTAAATGATACTCCATTTGTTAGCTCTCTCGAGAAAGCTAATCTCTTTGTTAGGCAGTTCGCCGCCAATTCAACGCTGGCGCTGCCTGTGATTGAGATTGAGAGCGTCAGTGATTCTATGGGGCCGATATTTTTTCGAACTCGTACTGTGGCAAGAGTCCTAAAAGATCTCGATATACATAAATTCACTGGTCCGGATGGTATCCCCACTATTTTTCTGAAGAAGTGGTGTTCAACGTTGGAAAAACCACTGAGAAAGATTTTTCATCTGTTCTACTTCTTAGGTCTCGTTCCGAGAGGATGAAAAACTGCATTTGTCCAGCCAATCCCCAAAAAAAGGTGAATCTTCCTCACCTCCTAATTACTGACCGATTGCACTTACGTCCCTTCTTTCCAAGGTCATGGAAACACTGATTATTTATCAGCTCAAGAAATATCTCGAAGATCGAAAGCTTTGTAATGACGGACAATACGGCTTTCGTAGCAATAGGTCCACTGGTGATCTCATGGTTCATCTCACCAAATAGTGGAGCAAATCTTTACATCGCTTTGGAGAAAGTAGATTATTGCATTTGATATTTCAAAAGCATTTGATAGGGTTTGGCATCAGGTTCTCTTATCGAAAATGCGTGCTTTCTATTTTCATGAATCCCTGCTTTATTGGATTAGTAATTACCTTTCGAGTCGCTCAATACAATTAATATTGGAGGGATTCAAGTCTGAAAACCATAAAATAAATACTGGTGTGCCCAGGGCTCTGCTCTATCTCCAACACTCTTTCTCATTTTTATTGATGATCTCTTGTCTGCAACTTCTAATCCAATACATTGTTTCGCTGACGATACGAGTACTACTCTTAGCTTTTCATATTCGTTTTCAGATTCACATTCCTCTTCTTCGGATATGGAACTGCAACGACATAATATGATAGGAGCATTAAATTCCGACCTAAACAGCATTGTACAATGGGTATTAAAAACCGCGTGGAATTTAATGCTTCGAAAAGCCAATGCTGTGTTGTATCGTTAAAGCGAGATATAACCCCCTTGCCATTATCCATGGATGGCACTATGCATCGGGGAGACTGAACATCTCGATATTCTTGGTATATGTACCACCAACTACCATTTGTCTAACGATCACATACGCGATGGCGCAAAAAATGCCGCAAGATGTTTGGGTTTTCTAAGGCTATGCAAGAAGTTTTTCTTCCCCTCTGATCTGGCTGTTATCTGCAAGACTTATATACGTCCAAAGCTTAACTATAACTCCCATATCTGGGCTGCCCCTTGGACAGCATTGAACGTAGAGCATTTAGATTGATCGGTGATAATACCATCATAGGATCATTTACGTCGCTCGAACATATTCGTAAAGTTTCTTGTCTTAACCTCATTTACCGTTATTTTAACGGTTTATACTTTAGAGAAATAGCCAGCTTCATTCCTCCCCTTAAAAAGTTTAACCGTAATACTCGCAATTATAGGAATGCTCATCACTTCGTCAGTATACCCTCGAGCCCAGTTTCGGTCGTACTGTCAAGTACAGAGATTCGTTCTTTAGCCGTACTACGCGAATGTGGAATTCATTACCACACTCTGTCATTCCCAGCCATTGCAATATTCAGAAATTCAAAACCAATGTGCACCGACACCTCCTTTCAACCCCTCTCTCCCTTTCCTAGTGCTCACACTGTCTTTAAATAATAAGGGTAGTAATATTCCCTTGAGTGTGCTTATTATTATAAAAAAAATAATTTCGGTACATTTGATTTTCTACATATTGACTTCCAAATAATTAACTATGGGAAGAATGAAGCTCTGAATCGGGTTGAGCATTCTATAAAACCTCAACTCTTAAGAATTTCTGAAATGTAAATGGGATCTGTTTTTAGTTCTGTGCTTATGCCTTAAAATGTCCCTAAATTCGTTTAGTGATATTAATTTTGGAAGAAGCGATTTATTTAGAAATTACTAATCTATCATACAATGTCACATCCCGGGGAAGTTGTAGGAGTCATGACCCCCTCTGGGAGATTTTTTTTTTATTTTCGTAGGAATTCCCTTGAATTCGAAACTTTTTGTTTTGCGTTAATGGATATACGAGGGGTATAATTTCAAAACTCTTCTATTCCACTTTTTTTCAAAAATGAGTTAAGTATGAGAAAGTGTTCTTTAGAAGAGCCCTCGTCTACGTATTTAGCTTAAATGTATCAAAACTTGTTACTTCCTATACTTTTGAGTACTCAAAAAGTGAAGTTTTTTTCTAAACTACACTATTCCACTCAGTCGTTTAATTCAAAACTCATTTATTCCCATACAAACCAAAATCCGCACCAAAACTCTTCTTTTCCTGTGCATATCAAAGTAGCCGCTTTCAAAACTCGTGTATTCCAATGACATAAAAAGGCGGGAATCTTTGTTGTTTTGAGAGCATTCATGGGTTAAACTATTTAGTGTTTCAATAATTCTTGTTAAGAAAACATCTTTGGTAAGTTCGCAAATAAAATAATGTTTTATAAGTAGATCTTTTCAAAACTCCTCTATTCCTAAATAGGTTGAATCAAAAAGTTTACTTTCTTTTCAAAACTCATCTATTCCTAAATAGGTTGAATCAAAACTCAACTATTCCAATCGTAATTTTCAAAACTCTTCTTTTCCAAATTAAATTGAATTTTTATAATTTTTAGATTCATCTTATAGGTTCAAAACGAAAAGAAATAGATAAAGATCATTCCAAACTTCAAATTTAGCCTTTCGACCAATCGCTAATGTCATTTTAGCAGCTTTTAATATTTTTTTTTGGTTTTACTTAAAATTCTAAAAAGTGGAAAAGAAGAGTTTTGAAATTATACCCCTCACAATGTATGCATATATTTTTATTATATATTTTTGTGTATGAAAATAAAATTTGTATTTGACTGCTTTAAACTTTATTGCTAAAAGTACTACTTTAAACTGATGATTGGACTAAGAAGCAGCACAAATTAATCAACTTTTTACCAATGGATGATCCATGCCGGGGGATGGCAGTTATATGAGTCATAAATCTTATGCAGTTAAGTTGTATATTTAAAGATTTCATTTAAAGATTTGTTAGTTATATAAAGATATTCACACAAAAATTGGTTTGCTTTCAAAAAACTAAAATCTTTGTTTTTACAAAATTTAGAATTGGGAAGAACTTAAGTAATGCTTTAAATTATTTCCATAAGATCTTTTGTTGAGAGAAAGAGCAAATATTGAGGTTCTTAAGAAGAGCTTTAATTCTCTCAAAAACTGTAGTGAAAAGAGATTCTGCAAAGTGTTATTTGCTTCACAACTTATTCATTTACCTTTATTTGTTTTTAATACATTTTCAGAGAAAGTATGTACCTATTTCCTTAAATTCAACAACCATACATTCTTCTCTCTACAATTTTTAAGTTTTTTTTTTACTCCTTTAAAATCAAAACATTTTCAAAAAGTTCACGCAAAACTGTAAATTTTAAGAAATTTTTTTCTAGAGATTAATTGTCTTATTATAGCGTTCTTCGCATTAGTTTGACCATATCTAGCAGGACAACAGTGTTCTAAAATAATTTTATAATTGTAGTTGTCATTTTAGTCCTTGAAATATGTAAATTTAAGGTTAAGGTGCACATTATGTTATTATGTTGTTTTCGACATTCTGCTTATTTAGCCTACGATGTGAAAACAGGCTTCATCAATTAAGATTAGTATTCGATTAAAATCGGAATAATGTTGATGCATTTCAAGGACACAATCAGCGAAGATACGATGTTGCTAGTGAAGCGCTGACTTGAGTTCTTTTGTTAACTGAACTTTAAAAGTATTAGGATCTTGGAACCTTAGTTTTTGTGTTAAATAAAATGGGGCATATTCATAATCATATTTTAAACCCGAGTCTATTTGAGTTGGAGTTTAATTTTAACATCTAGGTTAGACATAGCCCATATTCATAAAGAATTTGGCAGCTGTGTTTAGTTAGAAACAGGTTTAAGGTATATTGTACTACAATTCTAGTACAATTTCACTAGAGGGTAACATTTGATTTTGATATATGTATATGCATTCACTAAGACATGGCTGCATAGCCACATTATGACTGAAGAACTATTTCATCTTTCAGTGTTCTATGTTTTTCGTCTTGATCGTTTTGATGCTAGAAAGAAACGCGGGGTGGTGTATTAATCGCAGTGCGTCGTCGCTCTATTATTGCATCAGCTCTCGATTTAAATGTGTTGTTAGACGAAAATTGCACTAATATTGATCACTTATGCGTGAGAGTGTCATTTGCTGGGTTTAAAGTTCTCATTCTCCTCAGTTATATACCCCCGAAAGTGCTGCTGCTGTCTACAAACAACATCTTGATAGGATTGCCAACTTGCCAGAAAATGATTATATTTGTGTACTTGGTGATTTCAATTTACCCAACTTAAATTGGACTATGGTTGATGAGAATAAATTGATGCCAGTTTTAATAAACTCTGAAATTGAACTCATGATGTGTGATTCTCTGTTTTCTTTAAATTTAAATCAAATAAATAATGTTTTCAGTTCAATAAATAGGCTCTTAGACTTAGTTTTTACTTCTGATGATTTAAATATTAATATTTCTGAAACTCTTCCATTACTCAATAATTCTGTTCATCATACTGCAATAAATGTTTGTATATCTACTTATAATTATGATAATTTCAGTAAATTTAATAACTCACTGTCATATTATCGTAAATTTAAAGTAAATAATTTGAATTTAACTAAAACTCATCTTAGTAATATAAATTGGTTATCTGAATTCTAATTTATCTGAAAATTTTGGTAAATTAAAAAATATTCTTAACGAAGCTTTGAATAATGTTGTGCCTTTAATCCGAGAAAAGTCAAACTTTAGTCCTAAGTGGTATAATAGCAGGCTTAAGAAGTTAAAGAACGCAAAGAATTCTGTGCATAAATGTTTTAAGCAGTCAAATTCTATGGTTGACGTCTGAGGAAATAGTTTGTTTTCTTGTCTAAATTTTTGCATTGCAATTACGTACAATTAATGGAATCGAACTTGAAATCAAATCCAAAACAATTTTGGAATTATATCAACACAAAGCGCAGAAGTGTTAGATTTATATCAACGATGCATTTCGATCAGAAATCGTCTTCAGACCCTGAAGAAATTGCAAATATGTTTGCTGACCACTTTGAATCTATTTATAATTCAACCAGTGCAGTTACATTAGATAAATATTATTTTGAATCGCTTCCTTCGTTATTTGATTCCTATAATTTCAAAATTAAAAATGTTGATGTATTTAAGTTGTTAAATGGACTTGAGCCTATAAAACAGCCCAACATATTGGGACTTGGCATTGTGCTGACGTTCTCTATGTACCATTAACAGAATTGTTTAATCAGTCCTTATCTACGGGTACATTTCTTGATGAGTGGAAAATCTCGATTATAAATCCCATTTTTAAATCAGGGAAGAAAGATAATATTGGCAATTATAGACCTATAACTAAACTATCTATAATCCCAAAGATATTGGATTGTCTGGTTAAGGAAATTTTTGTCGATTTATTAAGGGGACATTTATGTAAGTGATTTTCAACATGGATTTTGGAAAGGACGTTCCACTGTATCAAATTTGGTTGAATTTACAAAGTTTTCGATAAATGCTTTGGAGAAAAATAGACAAATTCATGTAGCTTACACAGATTTTTCTAAAGCATCTAGCAGAGTAAACTTGAAAATTCTTTTGAAGAAACTTGAGTGCTGTGGAATTTCTGAACCTTTGCTTGGTTGGTTTAAATCTTACTTGTATGGTCGTAAGCAAATGGTAGTTGTAGATGACATTTGTTCTAAGGAAATAATTGTTACCTCTGGTGTTCCTGAAGGGAGTCATTTGGGACCCCCTATGTTCTACTTCTTGTAAATGTATGCCTGCCATTTTAAAATTTTGCAGATGTCTCATCTTTGCTGATGATATTAATTTTTTTGCAATTATTTCTAATTCTGCTGATCGTTTGCTTATGCAAAATGATCTCAATACATATGTAGGGTGGTGCAAACTAAATGACTTAAAGTTAAAACTTCAAAAATGCACTTGTATGTCTTATAACCGTTGTTTATATCATATCGTTCCATTGTACTCACTAGACAATGAAAATTATTCATGAATTTAACGATCTTGGTGTAATATTTGATGAAAAACTTACGTTTCAACTTCACATAAATTCTATAATTTCTTTGTTGGGATTCATGAAAAGAAATTCTTTAGAATTTTTTGATGGGTATACTTTAAAATCTCTTTATTCTTGTATTGTTAGACCTTCTTTGGAATATACGTGCGTTGTGTGGAATCCAACAACTCAATCTGATATAACTAAGATTGAAAGAGTACAGAAAAACTTTTTGCGTTTTGCTTTGAGAATTTTTTTTGGAAATGTTGATATTTTTCATTTTTCTTATCGTTCAAAATGTCTTTTATTAGGAATGCAATCTCTTGAATCGCGTAGAGAAATGTATAGTATAATGTTTGTTCGGGATGTTTTGTGTAACTACATTGATTGCTCTAGCTTGCTTTTTAATATTAATATTTATGCTCCTTCAAGATCATTAAGATTGAGACTCTTATTATTCGAAGTTTCACATAGAACTAATTATGGATTGCGTAAACTTTTAAGTCATAGCTGTAAATTATTTAATAATGCTTACTATGTTCTGTCGTAAAAACAACCTTATAATTATTTGTCAGTTTAATATTTAATAAAAACTCATTCAATTATTAGATATCAAACAATAAACATATTTTTTATTTGGTACTCGATACTACATGATGTCAGATTAAAAATAAATAAATAGAATTTAATCAAAAATAAAAATAGAATTTAATCAAAACCAAAACCAATCTTTTAAAATAATCATGTCGCTCAAACCTCCGAAGCCCTTGATTATAAATAATGAACTAAATATGTCTCAAGAATGGAATGACTGGATAGAGTTGTACGAAAACTATTCCACAGCGATTGAACTATCCAAAAAAGACGAAACTAAGCTGCAACTTTACTATCTTCTCAATACAAATAAAAAAATCATTAGCCGCCCAGTTTGCACCACCAAAAAATAAGACCTATGAACGATACATTTTCCATAAAACAAAACAACAATCAGGAGAATGTTTCGAAGATTTTCTTCATCGAGTGCAAACTCAAATTCAAAAATGCTCCTACGACTCGAAACAAATTGACGAATTCGTTTTGGATCAAATCGTCTTAGGCGTCTCAAACCAAGATCTTAAACAAAAACACTAGAAAATGCCAAAAAAATGTGTAGATCAGCTGAAAGAGCTGCAAAAGAAATGAAAACCTTAGAGCATACGACGTCGTCCAAAATATATACTGTAAAGAATGAAGACTTTGATTGCAAACGATGTGGTACATTCCATGGATTAAAAAGGTGCCCTGCATTTAACAAAGTCTGCAGCAAATGTGGTTTCAAAGGGCACTTCAAACAAATGTGTCGGTCAAAATCTAAACAAGATGAACCTGCAACAAGAAAAAATAAAAATACAAAATGGAACACTTCTGCCAAAAAAGTGAACAGAATAAAAAATTCAAGTCAGTCTCATAATGATGACCCCACTGATGACAGCGATGAGAGTGATGATTCTGAATATACCATAAGTTCAATCAAAATGAAAGTCGATGCATTAAACGATGAGCACAAATGGTCAGAAGCAGTAAGTGTTGGCAATAAGAAACTTATTCTTAAATTAGATACAGGCGCTGAATGTAATGTATTGTCAAAAAGAGCAGCAATCAAATTAAATGCCACAATCAAAAAGTCAGCCACGAAACGTTTGATAGCCTACAATAATGATTCGATCAAAGTTATTGGCGAAGCACAAATTTTATGTAAAACGAAAAATGACAAAATACAAAAATACTTTTTAAAATCGTTGAAGAAAACCTACAACCTATTTTGGGAAGAAAAATGTATGAAAAGTTGGGTTTTATACTAAGAGTCTATACTGTTGACAATAATGAAGATGCAAAATTAGGCTGTTGTACTGCTTTCGAATATGATATAGACTTTATTGACAATCCTAAATTCAAAATCATTCCACCGCACCGAATACCACATACCTTAAGAGAAAAAGTTAAAATTGAGCTAGAGAATATGGAAAAATTAGGCGTCATTCAAAAAGTTACAGACCCAACACCAGCAGTAAGCCCTATGATTATTGTGATAAAATTAGAATTTGGATGGATCCCACTGAATTGAATAAAAATATCAAGCGTAGTAACTATCCACTAAAGACAGTAGAAGAAATTACAGCAAGAATAGGTAAAGCAAAATGGTTTACGAAGATGGATTGTCAAAAAGGTTTTTGGCAACTTAAGGTCAGTGAACAAACATCAATGTATCTAACATTTTCAACACCTTGGGGAAGATATAGATATCTGCGATTACCATTCGGAATAAGTTCAGCTCCAGAAATATTTTCAGAAGTTATGAATCGAACATGAAGTGGTATTGAAAACTGTGAAATTGCAATGGACGATATTCTCATTTACTCTGAAAGTAAAGAACAGTTACGAGATATTACAAAAAGAGTAAAAGATACTTTAAAGAAAGATGGATTCAAACTAAATGAAAATAAGTGCGAATACGAAAAAAACCGTATGAAATGTTTGTGTCATATCTTTACATCAAATGGATATGAGGTTGATGCAGACAAGGTTGAAGCAATTAAACAGTTAAAATCTCCAACAAACATTAAAGAATTAGAACG
The DNA here is from genome assembly GCA_920104205.1 of Eupeodes latifasciatus. Classification (NCBI taxonomy): domain Eukaryota; kingdom Metazoa; phylum Arthropoda; class Insecta; order Diptera; family Syrphidae; genus Eupeodes; species Eupeodes latifasciatus. The sequence goes on along the minus strand of OV049926.1, from coordinate 127,458,548 downwards.
TTTTCTGGGTATGGTTAACTACCTAGGAAAATTCATTTCAAATTTGTCGAAACTAACTGAACCATTGCGTAAGTTACTTCATAAAGATGTTGAGTGGTTTGGGGATGCTGAACTAGAAAAAGCTGTTAATAAACTTAAGAAGATGATTTCAACTACTCCGGTGCTTAAGTATTACGATGTAAACAAAAGCATGAAATTATCAGTTGACGCGTCTTCTAAAGCAATGGGTGCATGTTTACTTCAAGACGGTCAACCTGTAGCATATGCAACAAGAGCTTTTTCTAATACACAACAAAACTATCCACAAATTGAAAAAGAAGCAATGGCGATTAAATTTGCATGTAAGAAGTTTCATGAATACATTTATGGCAAACAATTGTTAGTAGAAACAGACCATAAACCCCTTGAAACAATATTCAAAAAACCAATGGAGAAAACACCAATTCGACTTCAGAAGATTTTATGGGATGTGTTGCAATATTCACCAAATGTTAAGTACGTAAAAGGAACAGATATACCGATTGCTGATACCTTGAGCAGAGACTGTGAAACCAATGAAGTTGAAAGTGATGAACAATATCAAGTAAATATAGTATAAGCTCTAACAGATTTCGCCAATAAATGTTTTGTAGTAGCCACTAGTAAAGACAAGGAACTTTGTTTACTAAAAGAAATAATTGAAAAAGGATGGCCTAATGATCAAAAACTTTTACCAAAGTCTTTGCGTAGATATGCTACTTTTAAAGAAGAATTGTCAATAGATGGTGGATTATTATTCAAAGCGCGAAAAGTTATTGTTCCCGAATCAGAAATTCATTCAACTATCAAGCAATTACATGCTGGCAGTGTTACCGCTGGGATTTTTGAAAAGGTCGCAAAAAAAAGGGTCAAATGAAAAAAAAGTCGCATTTAGATTTTTTTTAATACATACCTAAATCAAACGAAATCTGTATAAATTGCAAAAAAAGAGTTGTTTTTTAGTTTTTTATTAGGTATACCTTCCAAAGAAAAATAAATTCTTATACTAGTATTCAATACATACGATTTAGATCACACACGTTCCTTTTTTTAATAAATACGTGAAAGTGTATATGTACATATATATAACATTAAATAACAATAACAATCAATTCAGTCGATTTAAATTATATTAACTCAAGTTTTAAAGTTTAACTAAAAAATAAATAAATTCATATTCTATTCAGTTCTTTTGAAATACAAAAATTAAGGTACATTTTAGGAATTTATATTATTTATACATATTTGACTTTTATATTTACATTATTTTTAAAATAGGAGTCATTATTTTTTGTGATTAATTTACGGTAGCTTTTTATAAGCTCCTCTGAAGGTTTCCATTCATCAAGAGTTTTGCTTTTCTAAAATATTTGCTGCAGAGAGCATTGCATTATATGTTTCCACACACAGGCGGTTCGTTAATTTATTTTTAAGAATTATTAACTTAGAAAAAACCCTTTCGGCACACGCACTGCTGTGTGGAAGTGTGAAAATATTTTTTAGAAAGGAGTATAAGTTGGAATAAACATATGTATTCTCCGAGAGGGTTTCTAATTGCCCCGATCTTATGCCAAAACTCCTCCAAATTTGACAGTTCCAAAAAACTTTCATAATTCTTTTCATGAATTTTGAATTCTAAAAGCTTGTATTCTTCAATTATTCAATTATTCAGTTATTCAGCTTGAATTATAAGGTGTTGATAATCTGATACTAGATCATTATAATTAAACTTTTCGCCTAGTTTGATTACATGAGGATCCAAGTGCCTCAAAACCGAAAACTTCCTATCATTAATATCAAACCTTGAAATAATTTGCCTGCAAATTATTTGGTAATAAATAAGAATTTTACTTTTTAAATTTTAAATATCTGAACTGGAAATACTTTCTTGTTTTATATTATGTTTCCGCTTCATTCCCTATGTAAATAACACTTACAATTTTTATATTTTTTGGGTCTATAAAATTAATCTCTTCAATTTTAGTGCGTAGTATATATTCTTTTGTTAAAAAATGTTTGTACATCATAATCAAAATGTCTTTAAATGAAATGGTTGAGTCTAAGTGAATTATTTGGGAGGATTCACTCTGAAACTGTTTATTTAAATTATTCATTATTGATAAAACATACTTTAAAAACTTCAAATAAATTAAATTTGTGCTATTAAGATTTTCTAATTTTGTATGAATTAAAAAAATAATTTATCTTTTCAATGTATTTTTCTAGAGATGGGGTCAAAAAAGTCACATAATTTTTTAAAAAGGGTCAAAATAGACAATTTTTTAAAAAGTCGTATCATGGTCGCATGAGGCACAAAAAAGGGTCAAAATGCGACTAAAGTCGCATAGCGGTAACACTGCATGCTGGTCATGCAGGAATTGTTAAGACTTTGACAAGAGCACGTCAATCTCTATACTGGTATGGTCAAACGACGGATATCAACAATTATGTTCAAAGATGTTCAGTTTGCCAACAAACACAAAAAAGCAATATTCGTGAACCAATCATTTTAAAGACAATTCCAGAATATCCATTCCAAATAGCATCATCAGATACATATATATATCTGGAAAGGACTATTTGTTGATTGCTGATCATTACTCGGGATTTTCTGATTTTTTCAAGCTCAAAACATCAACAACATCTGAAATTGTTTCATGTTTAAAGAAATGGTTTTCAGTGCATGGAATACCAGAAATTTTTGAAACAGATGGTGGTCCACAATACAACTCAAAAATATTTTCTGAATTTTCAAGAGACTGGAATTTTAAACACATTACTTCTTCGCCAAATTTTCCACAATCTAATGGTTTTGCCGAACGAAATGTCCAAACAATCAAAAATTTAATCAAACAATGTCAACTGGACAATAGTGATGTATATAAGGCAATGCTGATGCTTCGCAATACTGCACGCAGTGAAACGCTGAAGTCACCATGTCAGCGTTTATTTAGCCGTTCAACACGCACTATTATTCCGATCAATAAAAAAAGCACGCTTGAAACAAAAAAAAAAACTGCAGACCTACATAGTAAACCAAGAGAACCTTTTAAAATTGGTGATAGAGTGAGAATTCAAACTGGACATCGAAAATGGAGCCCTGCTAGAGTTGTTGAAAATACAGAGTATCCTCGATATGTTATGGTCAAAACAACTAACGGTACTAAACTAAGAAGATATAACCATCACTTAAGGAAATCAAAAGGTTTTAACTTTAATCCGGATACAGATGATGAAGACTCTGATTTTCCAGAATTTGAAAAAGAAACAGAAATAGTTCAAAACAACAGTGCAGAAACAACAGATTCCCAAAACATAGAGGAACATAATACTTCTTTATCATCAACATCTGAAAGGTCTACAAATTCAAATGATCAAGATGACTCTTTTCAAAGAACAAAGAAGAGGTCGCATAAGCAGACCACCAGAACGATTTGATCCAGCTAAATATTAATGTAATTTTATATTACTTGTACATACTAACATGTATAACAGTTTGTTATTTTCGTTAATTGTTATTTTTCTTTAAAACCTTTTATTTGAATTATTTATTATTTTTTTTAATATCTGTTAATATTGTCTTTCTTTATTTATTATTACCTACTTTGGTTTAGCAAATTACCGCATATTATGTATGTATTCAAAAAAAAAAAAAAAAAAGATGTCGTATAAACAACCTTATAATTATTTGTCAGTTTAATATTTAATAAAAACTCATTCAATTATTAGATATCAAACAATAAACATATCTTTTATTTGGTACTCGATACTACATGTTCTATATATACATAAGTTTGCTAAGAGATTGTTTTAAAAAATTATTATTAGCATATTTAACACACAAATTTAATACAACTTAAAAACTTTTATATATGTTATATATGTACATATATATTGTTATATTTAATTATCAAATCTGTTGATGTACATATATCGTAGAGAATAATAAATAAATAAATAAATAAATAAAAATAAAATAAAATGCATTAGATGGAGAGCCAAAATCTTTGAAATCCTTTAAATTATACTGTTTGCTGTTAGTTGAGAAATGTTATGTAAGTCACACTGGTGCTGTTAAGACTTGGAAACACACATATATTGGCAAACCTTTCATTGAATTTCGATCTTCAATAATTAGAAGGTCAATCAGTTTGGCAGTTTTTTTCTTGAATCGATACGTTTCATAAAAATCGTCCTCATCTATTTCAAAGGGGTCGATTCGGGTAAAGAAGAGCTTTCGTTTTCTGTTGGGTGGTAGCATTCCGACATCAAGCAAAATATCAAAATAAAATCTTTTAATATTTTAATTTTTGTTTTAAATGTTCAAATAAAATGTCCCGCAACCTAATTCTCTGAATCAATTTGTTTGTTTTTGAAGTTTTATAGATTTAAAAGCAGCTTAAAACATAGGTTCCGTCTTGTTTGTTTTTAAATCCCATGCCTTCGTTTTTAAATGGGTTTAAATTGTCTATGAATAACATAAACTGTAGTTTAGTTTAGCAAAGACAAAATCAGAACTTATCAAAGAACTATGAATATGGCCAAACGTAATTTCGGTTGTGGAATGCATAATTCTAAATAAAGGCCAACAAAGAATCGACAAACTTATAGGCTTAAGTTAATAATGGGCTACAGCAGCAATATTTCCACATCAATCACTTGTCCCAAAAGTTTTATTTGTTCCTCTAGTTTCACTATGCCAGTTGAGAAGGTGCTTCACGATGACCCGTAATTTCTATAGTTTTGCGAACTTTGGCTGCAACAATGTATTCATGTTTGAAGTGAATTTCGTCATATTTTTAAAAATGGCTAAGTTTCAACTTGTTAAATATCAAAAAATGACAGCTGTCCAAAACAATTAAAAAAAAGAGGCTGGGATGCGACCCACACTGATAACTTCCCATCTCGTCTGTCGATTTGTCTTGCTTAAAAGTTTGTCTATAATGTATCAATTTTTACCAAATTTGCGTACTATTTTTTGTAGATTTTATTTCATTGAATATCGAAAATACGAGTAATATTTTCTGTGAAATGAAATAAGTTTCAAGCCAATATTTGTAATTTTTGAAAAGCTTTTTGAGTCGAAAGTAAATTTTTACCAAGTTTTAGTATTGTTTTTTTAGGTTTTTATTTTTTGTAAAAAAAACTGTCAATTCGATTTTTCTCAAAATTTTATCAAATGTTGAAAAAAATATTTCTTATAAGATAAAAAGTTTGAAGCCTTAATTTTAAGTTTTTGAAAAAATATCTGAGTCGAAATTCAATTTATACCAACTATGAGTAATGTTTTTTTTAGGATTTTATTTTTTATAAAAAAAACTGTCAATTAGATTTTTCTCAAAATTTTATCAGATGTCAAAAACATTATTCTTCGTTGCACAAAATTTTTTTGGAGATGAAATCATATTTTAGTCGTAAAATTTTCGAGGTGACAAATTTTTTTTTCAGTTTTTTTAATTTACAAAAAAAACCGTTAATTGGATTTTTTTCCAAAAATATAATTGTTTTGTATCACGTTACAATATATAATATAACATTTAATTCAAGTCTCTAGCGTCATTGGTTCATGAGATATATAGGGTTAACCAAAATGTTCACCTTTTTTATAAACTGCTATAGTAAAAAAACCACTAACGCAATTTTCTTGAGAGCCCTTTCTGCATCTTTCTGCCTTATTATCTGTATAACAAAATTTATTTAAAGTCGATATCTCTTCTGGTTCTTGAGCTATGGAAGACGAAAAAAACGTCGCGAACGTACAGAAGACGTATGAACGTACGTACACACGCACGCCATACATCTTTCTAAAAATCTTTTATTTCGACTCTAGGGACCTTGAAACGTCGAGAAATGTCAAATTTTTAATTTGACAAATCGGACCCATTACAATAACTTCCTATGGGAAGTTTATAAAACCTTGTATAGGAGAACCATTTAAAAAATTGCAAAGTATTGATGTTTTATCATATTTGTATGTATTTGTATTGGTTTAATGTTTCACAAAAAGGGTATATTATTTTTGTAAGTAAGTAATCATTTAAGGATTTCTGAGACTTCTAAGATTGTCACTTGATTTCGGCCGCCTTTTGAAAAATGGATCGCAATCATTGTTTTATGAGATTCAAGTGAAGTTTTTTCTAAACGTATATAATAGGTTTAAGAGTGCAAAAATGTGAAAATTGTATAAACCATATTTAAAATTGATTTAATTGCCTTTCTAATCTATTCGGCTTCAACTAAGGGAAAGTGGTGTTCTGTGCGTGTACTGTGTAGTGATGTATTGTACCAATATTTGTCTGTACTGAAGCCAGAACTGGACAATATTCAGTATGTTAGCGTCAGAAAAGAAATACAAGCATCCTTGAGGTCATATAGAGTCGAAAAATCTGTGTTAGATCATTTTAAATATTTTGAAAATTTCGTGGGTCTCGAAATCTGGAATTATATATTCAGTCTGATAAGTTTCAAAATTTATTACAATTTAAAAAAATAAGAATGTCTTCACCTTTTATACATTTATTGCAAAATCTTCAAAATTAAGGGCAATATTTTTATGTTAAAACAAAAATTGCACATTTTGTTAAAACCATCATAGCTGGTATAAAGTTTTATATTCTATTTAAATTATAACCCACTCGAAAATGACCGAAAGTCCTTAAAACATACCATTTAAAAATAAACAATAAAACTTTAATGAAACTAACCTCAGAGCAGATGTACAAATCTTGAATTTGTTTGTTGGTATAAAAAGATTATCTTTTATCTCAAAAACTATTTTAAGTCTATATATTTTTGTTTCAAAGACAATAAAACAAAACTTTTTCTGGCACTTGTTTTTAGACACCATATGACACACAATGAATTAAATGTACCTTTGTCTCTCTACTATTTACGAAAATAGTTCTATAGGGTTTGTCATCAACTTTATTTTCTATTCCTCTAGCAGGTCCAAGTTCCAGTTCCTTATATCACATGAATGTATGCAGGGACAGTTAAAGTCCACTTTCTCAAATAAACACCCGACAACCCACAAGCTAACAACAACAAAAACATCTACATTCAAAGTGAATCTCCATTTAAATGGAACTCTCTGGGTCCTTCTAATGGATTTTCTTCTTTAGACATCATATTCATGCAAGGACGATGATGATGACAAAACAACGTAGTTCTTTTATACGCACTTAAAACTACAATACCATATATACAGAGAGAAAGGCTCTGACTCTGGGTCTAGCTGTGTGACTCTGGGTCTAAACAACTTTAGTCATGTTTCAAAACAGCATTATTAATTCTTGCCCAGTTTTGGTCCTGTCATTATCATCATCGTTGTCTTTTTAAATAATTCAATTGTCCTTAAGCTTAATCCCTGTTTACTGTGTCTGATGTCGTTGTCCCACCGCAGAGCAGCACGTGTCTGGAGTTGAGATCTACCTGGACTTGTGTATCGGGATAGGGAATACTACTCTTTTATAGGTAGACATACACTACACACATACTCGTGTAGGTAGGTAAGGTAGATTGTAAAGGTAGTGGGTATTGGATTAAAATTGTCCTGTGCGGGTAATGATCTTCTGGATTATATTGTACGTACGCCTACACCTGGTGGTCTTGTTTAACGAGCAATTTTCTATCGTTTAAGTCCTAAAACAATGGACAGGCATCATTTTAATGGAAAGGAGCTGAGCATTATGACTATGACTAGCTGTTGCGTTGGGTTGTGTTTGGTTGTGTAAAGTAAATCTTTTCCTATACCTTTACATAGACCTGACAAGCTGTGTGGTATAGAAGGAACAATGTGAATTATAAGGATCGAAGTTGCAGTGTATTACTTTCACGTCAGCCACTGGCTATTTGTGGATACTTGGAATCGATTTATGAGGTGACATTTTCCATCTATGCATATATAACTACAATCTGAAGCATACCCTTCCGCCTTATCTCACCCCCCCCCCATCAGATTATAAGTTTTATATTGATGTTGTTATTGTTAGTGGTTAAAGTGTATGGTGGTGGTTGTGATGGATGTTGTTGTTGGTGCGGTGGTATTTTGTAAAGGTAGACTCTTAAAGAAGAAATGAAAGTTGGTCGTTTGGTAAATTGATTGGTTTTAAAATCGAATGGAACTTTTAATGGAGATTACCAGTAGGTCTGGTTATAAGTTAATTGATTAAAGAATTTTCGGTAAGGTGTGTAAGGTAAATTTATCGGATGCAGGTACATTTTGCAACGTAAACGCAGCATGTGATAGGCAAGCAATTATGGAAAATTAAATTTACTTTGCATGTATGTCTTGGTATGCTAAAGAACTATCGGTCTGTGGACAGTGATGGAGTATACTTATTTCCGGTCTCGAAAATTATAAAAATTGAAATGTAATATCAAAAATAAAAAAAGAGGCTGGGATGCGACCCACACTGATAACTTCCCATCCCGTCTATCGATTTGTCTTGCTTAAAAGTTTGTCTAAATGTATCAATTCTTACCAAATTTGCGTTCTATTTTTTGTAGATTTTATTTTTTTTATGAAAAAACGGACTGTTGGATTTTTATAAAAAAATTATTGAATATAAAAAACAATATTTTCTGTGAAATAAAATAAGTTTGAAGCCAATATTTTTAATTTTTGAAAAGCTATTTGAGCCGAAAATCAATTTTTACCAACTTTTATTAATTTTTTTGTTTAGGTTTTTATTTTTTGTAAAAAAACTGTCAATTCGATTTTTCTCAAAATTTGTCCTAATGTTGAAAACAATATTTCTTATAAGTTAAAATTAGTTAGAAGCCATAATCTCAAATTTTTGAAAAGATATTTAAGTCGAAAATCAATTTTTACCAACTTTTGTTAAATTTTTTTTTCGGTTTTTATTTTTTTGTAAAAAAACTGTCAATTCTATTTTTTTCAAAATATTACTGAATGTTGAAAACAATATTTTTTGAAAGATAAAAGTAGTTTAAAGCCAATATCTCAAAGTCTTGAAAAGATATTTGAGTAAAAACTCAATTTTTACCAACTTTTTTTTTATTTTTTTTGTAGGTTATTATTTTTTGTAAAAAAACTGTCAATTCGATTTTTCTCAAAATTTTTCCTACTGTTGAAAACAATATTTCTTATAAGTTAAAATTAGTTAGAAGCCATAATCTCAAATTTTTGAAAAGATATTTAAGTCGAAAATCAATTTTTACCAATTTTTGTTAATTTTTTTTTGGGTTTTTAATTTTTTGTAAAAAAACTGTCAATTCTATTTTTTTCAAAATTTTACTGAATGTTGAAACCAATATTTTTTGAAAGATAAAAGTAGTTTAAAGCCAATATCTCAAAGTTTTGAAAAGATATTTGAGTCAAAACTCAATTTTTACCAACTTTTTTTTTATTTTTTTTTTAGGTTATTATTTTTTGTAAAAAAACTGTCAATTCGATTTTTCTCAAAATTTTATCAGATGTCAAAAACATTATTCTTCGTTGCACAAAATTGTTTTGAAGATGAAATCATGTTTTAGTCGTAAAATTTTCGAAGTGACAAATTTTTTTTTCAGTTTTTTTGATTTATAAAAAAAACCGTTAATTGAATTTTTTTCCAAAAATATAATTGTTTTGTATCACGTTACAATATATAATACAAAATTTAATTCAAGTCTCTAGCGTCATTGGTTCATGAGATATTTAGGGTTAACCAAAATTTTCACCTTTTTTTTAAACTGCTATGGTAAAAAAACCACCCACGCAATTTTCTTGAGAGCCCTTTCTGCATCTTTCTGCCTTATTATCTGTATAACAAAATTTATTTGAAGTCGATATCTCTTCTGGTTCTTGAGCTATGGACGACGAAAAAAACGTCGCGAACGTACGGACGTACGGACGTACGGACGTACGTACACACGCACGCACAGACATCTTTCTAAAAATCTTTTATTTCGACTCTAGGGACCTTGAAACGTCGAGAAATGTCAAAATTTTCAATTTGTCAAATCGGACCCATTACAATAACTTCCTATGGGAAGTTAAAAACAAGTGACAAAAAAGGAAAGTTTAAATTTATTGAACAAAACCGTTTTCAAAAAGTTAAAAAAAAAAGACTAGAGATGGAAACCATCACTCAGATCACATGTAATGGCATATTAAAAACGAAGAAAACACTTACAAAGTATGAATTGTTAAAGCGTCAGTGACTATAAAATAAAAAACAGCACGAATTCATTTTGACTCTCCATTTTTAGGATATGAGATTTATATTATTTGTTCCGGTTCTTAAAAGTTTTTTATTTTCTTTAAAAAGTGTAAAATTTTTAAATTTAGAATGTGATTGGGTTAGAACCTTTTCTTCTGTTGGTAAAAAATTTTCAGTTTGGAAATTCCAAGAATATATTCTTAATAATTCATCCACATTCATCTCATTTATAATGAGATTCTCGGCTAGCTTGTGATTGAACTCTATTCATTCGAAGATAAGGTTGTGGGACTGGAGAACGGTGAACAAATTTCGATGCCGAGCTTCTTTATTATTTTGTGTGGCCAGAATTGTAATATATTGATTCGAAAACTGGAAAAAATATTTATTTTCAACAAGATGGCTCTTTATGGCACATAAGCAACGAAACAATCGCCTGCAAGAAAAGAGTCCTGACCGTGCATTTCTCGAAGGATTAATAGAAATTTGCCAACGATCTCTTGACACCTTTAAAATTTTGTCTTTACCTCGGATTGTTTGTTTGTTTGTCCATTCTTCACGTCACAAGGGAGCAATATTTTAACAACATTTTTTGTTAAGTGGTAGTTACAAGGCTGGAGGACGTTTCAAGCAACTTTTTACCGTGGTCAAATATTTCATTCCAAGCTCATTTGAGCAGATCCGCGCGCCGGTAGCACTTATATAATAATTAGGTACCTCACATATTTTTTTTAGAATACTAATTGGTAGCATATCGTTAGGTGCTGCCTGATTTTGGACAAATCATCGTTGCTTATCCCAAAAGCCGTTGCTTCAATGCTCAGAATCTGTTCATTTTCACCTTATAAAAGAACATTTTATATAGTTAACAAAACTATATTAAAACAATAAACTAACTTTAATAAATGTTAAACTATTTTTGAAATATAGATATTTAACATTTATCATTTAAAAATAAACAGCGTTACTTTTGGTTTCTCTTTGTTTGTTTTGATTTTGAAAAGCTTACCAACTAACTTATGTACAAACATATATTTGCCCTTGGAACTTATCTATGTGCTCTTTTGATTTTTTTACAACTCGGGCAAAGGCGCTGGTAACTGATTCGATTGAAAAAACTTTTTTTAATGCTACGTTTTGTAGGTTTCCATTTTTTAAAAATGCGAATTAAATTCTTGTAAACATTTTACCAGAATACAAAAACTTAGGTATACATTTTGAAAGCAATTGATTTTTAAATTCTATATAAGTTAAAACGTTGACAAATGTCAACATTTTAAATTCTATAAATACTTTGAACGAGTATTTAAAACGGACAATTCCATAGTATCGGGTTTTTCAATAAAAGCGCTACAAAAGTTTTTTTTGTTAATAAAACAAAAACGGTTATCAATGAAATTCTTTATTCCTGTAAAAGTACTTTCGATTCCATTATGTATGGAACTTGATTTCTTTTGCATCGCTACCACGGGCACGCTTGCAGAAGTCCAGACACTGAACCCAATTTTCGACGGTTTTCAAGCATAAATCGGCCGATACTGCTGCAATTTTACGTTCGATATTCGTACGAAGTTCATCAATTGTCGCTGGCTTGTTGACATAGACCTTCGACTTGACGTAGCCCCACAGGAAATAGTCAAACGGCGCGGCGTCAAATCGCACGACCGAAGCGGCTAAGCGACTGGACCATTTCGTGAGATTACACGTTCTCCAAACTTGGTTTCCAATAAATTGATTGTGACATTAGCTGTGTTGCTTGTGGCGCCGCGCCTTCCTGTTGGAACATGTGCTCCAAGTCCATATCATCCAATTGGGGCAAAAAATATTCGGTTATCATTAAACGGTAGCGATTCCCATTTACAGTAACGTGCCGGTCTTGATCATCACGGAAGAAGTACGGCCCAATGAGGCCTCCCGCACCCATAAACCACACCAAACCGGAATTTTTTCGGGATTCAATGATGACTCATTGAGTACGTGTGGATTATTGCCTGACCAATACCGCATATTTTGTTTTATTGACGAAGCCATTCAGCCAGAAATGAGCCTCATCGCTGAAGTTGATTTTTCGATGAAAATCCGAATCATTTCGAAGTTGTTGCTCAGCACAGTTCACGAACATACGACGCAATGCTTCTGGTGGTCAAGCGGCTTCAGTTCTTGCGTCAATTTAATCTTGTAAGGATGTAGGCCAAGATCTTTTTGCAAAATTCGCCACAACGACGCCACAGATATGCCTAACATTTGAGAACGACGTGTGAGAGACACATTTGGGCTTTATGCAACTGAAGCCTCAGCGACAGCAATATTCTCGACACTACGGGCACTTCTTTGTCTCACTGGCACGGAAACATTTTATGCTGTGCCTGTGGATTCACATTTTTTCAATAGATGCTCAATTGTTGATCTGCTAGGACGATTATGAAGACCCTAAATTGGACGTAGCGCTCTTAACGTTAAGGCCACTGTTTCCGAATTTCGGTGGTAAATTTTAATTTTTCGACTTGTTGTTGACTCGTATATCTTTCCATCAAGAAATGGCAAACCTTACTGAAGTGAAATGTCAAAAGTTCGGCAAGAAATATGGCGTCATTTGCTGTCCCTGTCGCTCTACTTTTGTAGCGTCCCTGTTGAAAAACCCTGTATTCAAGGATTTTATTCTAGAATCCCACTTTTAAGTGTTTAACAATGCTTCGGGAACTTTTAAGCTTAAGATGAAATGGAAATCTGATACTTTTGTACTTGATACATTTCTTTCGAATCTCTAATCTTGTTTGTACTCAATTGTATGAAGCTCCAAGGACTTATCTTCTATGGTATAATAAAATATAAGTTACATTGAAAATTTCTCACCACATACCAACATACACAATCATAAATCATCTTCAAATTAAAACATTTATGTAGATAAGTGCTTCTTCTTATTAATAAGTATACTCGTTCTAGATATGTATACCTAAGAGCATGAGGTACAATTGTATATAGTTAGGTAATGTTTATTCAAGTTTACTAATTTATAATTTTCAAACAGGATTTCTGCTTCAAATAACTCTTCATACTTAAACATTCACAACTCACATGCTTCTAAACAAATTAAAATATAACTATTTCCCATTTATTCTGATTGAGATTTAAATTATTGTTCTGTTATATCTACTACAACTTGGAATTGAGTTGCATGGAATTCGCTTCATTCAACACTAATGGTATCAAATGAAGCGCCACTTCTTCAGTAGGATAAACTGTACTGCACATACAACATATTGCTTCCCATGTTCAACTTATGTGGAATAATTCTCAAAAGTATAGGTTTCTGAGTTTTGTTGTGCAATGTTGTAGGTGTATGTACCTATTATGCAATCAAACCTTACAACAATTAACTGGATCATGAATTTAAGTTAACGATAATTATAGAAACTTCAATTATTTATTTACTTAGGTTAGCATGCAGATGAACGGATCTAATATTTTAAGGGATGCATTATAAGTTCTTTTTTTTTTTGTTACTCAAATTAAAGTTTAATTTATTCTATTATAGCAATTAGTTGATTTGATTGCAGTTACAATAACAAAGAAAAAAACAAAAAAAGTACTCAATAGCTTGTGAAACTTTTTAGAGTGCACTTAATGCTATAAAAAGGGTTCTTTGCAAAATTACTTGATTGCTTGCGGTGTAATTGAGGCGTTTTGTGAAATCAAAGGGTAAATAATTATAAATACCACAGCTGTTCTCGAATTCAAAATTGCACAACATAATCATTGGGAGGAATTTGGGCTTCAAAAATAAAATGCATGGCTAGGTTGTACGTAAAAGCCCTTTTATGGGTCACGACTCACACGACTAAATGTGGCATGTTATTGCAATGTTTATTATAAACAGCCATGTGATTGAATTGCTTTCAAATAAGTTTCGCGACAAAAAGAGTTATATAAGTTGTAAACATGCTTCATTAAAATATCAAAAAATAAGAATTGATTGACTCTTAAATAAAATTTGTGAGGAGCTTAAAACTTAAAACCATCTTCGAAAATAGTTTGTTTGTAAAAAAGCTTCTGCGTTTTGCTTTCGCCAAATGTTTTTATTTGAACCAATTTCTACCTTCTTAGTTTTCAACTACAATTCACACTACCACCTCTTAACATAAACTAGCCATCTTCCAGCTGTAATGAAATTTTCTCAGGTTCTGAATTTATTTATGATTAGTTAGGTTAGGTTAAAGTTGCTGAGGATTCAGAATCCACGCACTTAGGCCAGAGGAAAAGGCCCATTGTGATACCACATGAATCTAGAGAATTACTTCTTACTAGTCGAACCATTTTGAGATTTTTATAAAGCGAAGAATTATTGAAGATTGTGTGGTGGCAATCCTGGCAAATCCAGCGAATTTAAAAATTCCGGTGGATAGTTGACAAAGATGATGTTGGTTAGTAGCCGAATCAACTGATTTATATATCCTCGATTCGCCTGTAATTTATTCTTGAATTTTGAAATTTAATTACCTTACGTCTATGTTTTTCCAGCCAATATAGCTCGTTCGACCATAACCACTCATGGTTTCTGTAATTTTTTGAGAAACATCTGGAAACACTTTCTGAATAAGTTCATCTTTTGATTGCGTTAACTGACAAAAACTTTGAGGAAAGTTAATGCAGCCAGTCAAAATGTCTATAGGAAATTTGTCATTACCAATGTCAATGAGTTGTTTAGAGAATATGTTTCCAGATTGGTCATTTTGCAACTCGACACGCATATTCTTGCTTAAATGAAGTACTTTGACATGTTTCCACAATACATTGATTTCATCAGCTGGCATTGATCGTGGAATCACTGGCAATGTTTGACGAAAATCTCCTTCTAATAAAATCATTGCACCACCAAATCTGTTATTATTGCTTCGTAGATCTTTTAAGGTTCTGTATAAAGCCTCCAAAGATGTGCCATCGTACATTCATCCCAAACAATCAATTTACATTGCTGCAAAACCTTTGCCATTGCAGAGTTCTTCGAAATGTTGCAGGTTGGAGTTTCGTTCCTTTGCATATTTAGTGGCAATTTCAGTGCTGATGGGCTGTTCGACCACCTTCAAGCAAAGTTGCTGCGATTCATCATTGCTTGGATGTACTGAATAAATTCGACCACTCGCATGGGTGGAATATATATCTGGGTATCCTGGAACTGGTTTTCCTTGTTTCCGTTGTATAAATCTCCTTGAGGATTGATTCCAGGCATAATATTTTGGCATTTCAGAATATAGCAATGTTTGTGCAAAATCATCGTTTTGGCATGTCTAAAAAAAACTGGTTAATGTAGTAGATGGTGGCTTTGTCTATTTTCTTAATGTACAGCTAAGTGAACAACAGAAGGGTGTCTCTCATGAATTGGAAAAGAAAATATTCGCCAAACTACTAACATAGTGGCCCATTTGGTGTTGGGTAACTTCATCATTGTAATTCCCTGCACCAATTCCAATCACAGCCATATCATTTCTTTTGGTTACCTAGGTTAGGTTAGGTTAATGTGGCTGCGGATACAAAATCCACAAACTTAGGCCAGAAGAAAAGGCCCATTGTGATACCACATGAATCTAGAGAATTACTTCCCACTAGTCGAACCATTTTGAGCTTTTTTATAAAGCGAAGGAGATATTTGATATCCTTTTTAGCTAGTTCACTGGGATCATCAAAAGAGTATTCTCCCAGATGAAGTTTGCGTCTTAGTGAAAGAGCAGGGCAGGTGCAGAGGAGGTGAGAGATTGTTTCATCTTCTTCCTCGTCCATGCAGCTCCTGCAGAAGGCATTTGAGGCTACACCAAGTCGTATTGCGTGTCTGCCTATAAGACAGTTTCCCGTAAGGACACCTATTAGGGAGCTTATATGAAGTCTGCTTTGAGATAACAAGTCTTTAGAGCGCTTTAGGTCCATTGAAGGCCATATTAGTTTTGTGGCTGCGCATGTTGGTAATTTGTACCACCTAGAGTTTGCTAATCGACAATCGAGGGCCGCTTGAGATTTGGTTGAGACACCGTCAAGAGATTTAATAGCAGCCTGACTGTCAGAGAAGATGCGGATATCAGAAGTTTATATCACGTTTTCTCTTAGCCAGGAGAGAACCTCTTTGATCGCTAAAATTTCCGCTTGGAAGACACTACAATGATTAGGGGAGCGGAATGAGATGCTTAGATTAAGCTTTTCTGAGTACACACCATTACCAACTCCCTCATTTGTCTTGGATCCATCTGTATAAAAATGAATGCTTTTGTTATCCAGGAGTTTTTTGTCTTCCCATTCATCTCTGGATGGAATGGTTTTAGTGTAGTCTATGTACTTTGGTATAGAACCAAAGAGGTTCAAAATGATGGAGTGCCCCACATTGTCGTTGGTCCATTGAGATGAGGCGTTGAGTCTTATAGCTGTACTCGCTGCCACGTGTTTGCTGAAGATTTCGATTAATACTAAGTCCGCAGTGATCACACCATCTAGTGAGCATATTGAGTGCGTTTTGGAGGAGGTATCTCAGTGTATTAGGATGTTCTCCTGTGACGGCGATAGCAACATCATCGGCATACGCAACCACTCTGTAGCTTTCCCTTTCAAGGGATATTAGTAGTTCGTTAACGACTTGTTCAACAGGAGAGGGGATATATGATATTATGATAGTAATGGTAAAATGACTTAAAAAAAATATTTAAAAAAAAACACTAAACATCTCTTGTTTTTTAATTTTTAAAAGGTTCGCTCACAGACCATAATCCATGCAAACTATTTTTGACCTACATATCTCTTTGTTAATTTTAATTTTTTCTGATTTTCTTACCATTCTCTGACCCCTTTGTTCAAAAATTTCAAAAGATAAAAGAAGAAATTCTTAATTTGGTGAAACATATATTATTTTCGAATCCAAATACTATTCTTATCGCTTCCGAAGCTAAACCTTTACCAGTACCTATGTTCAAAGTATATTGCTTATAATAGGCTTTTTTTTTCAAAACATTCATTCAAAATAGTAAATAAAACCAGTCCATTAACAATATATACATAATGTATGTACTTCAGACCATTCTTTCACACCGGTAATTCTGATTTTTTGGTAACCTGTGCATGATGTTGGTGTATTTAATAATCCAAGTTTCCAACCTCGGGCTCTAAACGCAAGTTCTCGCTTTTTTGTATCTTTTACCCTGAACTTGATTTTTTTTTTTAATTTCGTGAAATCGTGGAATTAATACTTAAATAACAAAAGTACTGTCTATTTTTAGTCAAGCTGCCATGAAATCACTGGACTCCGTCTCAATAAACTCACTAGCAGCCCGAAACTGCCAAACATCTCAAGCAGTTCAATATTCACCTTATTTGCGTACCGGGTTATAGAGACATTCCTGGAAGTTGCAAGGATGGCGAACTTGCAAAAAATAGAACAGCCTAAAAATGCAACGTCGGTATACCTCTAGCTACTTGTAAACTTATACTAAAGCATTATCCCATAAAGAAAGCAAACCACAAAAATGGTCTAATATAACCACTTCTCGCTCAACTAAATAAATTTGGCCAATGCTTGATGCTTAACGCTCTAAGCAACTCATTTGGGTTGGTAGGTTGCACACAAGCTCCGATTGAGGAGTCCTTATAGGACATTGCTTAATGTTCAAGCAAGCTTTTCGACTTGGAGCTTCTACAAACGATTTTTGCAGAAGCCCTGCCCGATCACAAAGACGAAGACTCTACCTTAGAGAAATTCCGACATCTACATAATGGTCTCAAACGCTTCTTGGCTAGCTCTAAATGGTTCAACGAGTAAGGTAGATCCATGTGGTATCACAACGGACAACAGTTTATCTAAGTGTGTTGGTTTCCCCGTCAACAGCCACCTTAACCTAACCATGTCCTTAATTTAATATAGATATTAGGAACTTCGGCACCATCAATATTTTATAATTAATTTATTTATTTATTGAAATAATTTACAAACTTAATTTATAAATTATTTTTAGAAAGGCATCAGGATAGCCAGACCATAATGATGCCGTCTCTTAACTATTTACATATTTACATTTAATTATCAAATTCTATATTTTAGGTTACTTAAAGTAAAACAAAATTGTAAAAACAAGATGTGGCATCTTTTATATACTGAATGAATCGTTCATCTGATGGATTCAAGATTTCGGCAAGTTTTTCGGGAGATATAGGACAATCGACAAGGATATACCAAACAGAGAGTATCATTCCACAATTCGAACATTGCTCAGGATCTCCAGCATTATAGTAATGTTGAGTGTTAAAAATAGCTTTTCCAACTCTTATTCGGAAGAGTTTTATGCTATCGTCTCTGTTTAGAGACCGATTGTATGGTATACGCGCGTAAGTAGGTTGATGTTTTTTTAGAAAAGTTTCAGTTTTGCCAGCTATCGATGAGCTCTTTCTTATGATCCTGAATCAAAGTTCGGCGTAGGAGCTTATACAATTTGGGATACTCTACAATGAGTGGATAGTTTGTAGCAGTTCTTGCTGCAAGGTCTGCTGCCTCATTTCCTTTAATTCCGGAATGTCCAGGTATCCATGTAAGAATATTTTCGCTTTGAACAGATCATTTTTTAAGCATTGTTCCGTCGTTTAAGCTGGTTAATTAGATTCTTTGCATGTGTGTTCCATTTTAGATTTCCAGAAAAAGTTACTCCTAGTATTTTTATTTCTCTTTTAAGAGGAATGGTTGTTTCCCGTAAAACAAGTGGGATGGGGTGCATTTTCTTTTTCGGCATTATGGTGTCTATTGCACTGAAAAAAAAAACAAACGTGCATTAATATACAAAACGGCGTTTATAACTGCTTATTTATTGTCACAACAAACTTTTTCTTTTCAGAGTGAACGGTTTATTACAAAAAATTTCAGCGTTTGATAATCGTTTGTTAATACTATTAACGGCCGTTTATTAAATAAAAAATAAAGCACTTTATCACTGTTTATTAAAATTAATAACTCTATTAATTGCCGCAAACATTTTAGTTATTAAAAATGATTAATCGTTTATTGCGACAATAAACAAGATGTTTGAAAAGGGATTGTTAAAGATTATATCCCAACCTTCATCCAATATCACCTTGTATAACCTTATTCACTGACACATACAAATTTGGCAATTGAAAAATAATAAACCGTTTATTGTTGCAATGAACAACATTATTAAGAGACGAATTGGAAAATTTACAAGCAGTTTATTATTTTTTATACCCTTATTCACTGACACAATACACTTTGGTAATTGGAAAATAGTGAACCATTTATTGTGGCTATGAACAACATTATTAAGAGGCAAATTGTTAAATATTATATCCCAACCTCCATCCTACATACATATAAAAAAAATGTATGCGGAAGATTGGGCAAAAATAAAATTGATTCCTTGACAAAAAAAAATTTAAATCATAAAGATAACACTGCACTCAAATTCAGCGGAACTAAACTTCATGACACGGAAAAGCATTATTTGTATGAAATTGTATGAGGTATATCGCTAAACTTCATATCATTTCATACGAATTCTTGTGAATCGCAGTAACGCTGCAGTCAAAATAAGTAAAATGATCAGTGATGAGTTTTAGTTATATTTATAACTCGTACTATAAGAGTAAAAGCCCTAGAGCTTAATATATCTATTTTTTATAATTGTTTTTAATTCTATAAAGGTAAAAATTTTGGCTAATTACTTTTATAAATAAATAAATACTGTTATGACGCATTACAAATCTACAACGAAAACACGAACAAATTACATGCAATCTGTCACTGCACCGAGCATTGTGTTCACATTCAGCTCAACTTGGCCAGAACTCGGTGACATTAATTTGCAAAGGTTATTTTGTCATTCGCAAGGATATAATTCACACTATGTTGTTACCAAAAGGTTGCCTAGTAGAACCGAACAAGACCAACAAAAAAGTAGTAGAAGCAGAAAAAGAGAAGTAGAAGCAAAAGAAATAGAAGTAAGGAAGTTGAAAAGAGTGAACCAGACCGCAGAAACCAGTTGGACTTCGATCGCCGCTAAGCAAGGATCAGTGGTAAGTAAGTTGGATATTAACAGAGGCTTCCCCCACCAGAGGTATAAGCGGAAATAATAAACATTTGTTTATATTTATGAACCCATTTATTAAAATTAATAAATTCTGTTCATTGGGATTATAAACAGGTTTATTAATATTATAAACGGAAATAATAAACGGTTTTTTATATTAATGAACGCATTTATTAAAATTAATAAACTCTATTCATTAAGGCTATAAACGGGTTTATTAATACTATAAACGGAAATAATGAACGGTTGTTTATGTTTATTAATGGATTTATTAAAATCAATAAACTCAGTTTATTGTGGTTATAAATGAAAATTTTAAATTGTTTGTAAAATTTTCACCCGGAAATGGAGAATAATAAACGATAGTTCACTGACACAATTAATATGTTTATTGGACAAACTCAATCATTTTATTCATTGTCTCAACGAACTTTTTTATTATATTTACGTACCTTTTTGGTTCAGTGTGCTATTAAATGTATTTTAATATTTACAGTTTATTTAAAAAGTTTTATTAAACTTCCCATAGGAAGTTATTGTAATGAGTCCGATTTGTCGATTTAAAAATGTTGACATTTCTAAACGTTTCAAGGTCCCTAGAGTCGAAATAAAAGATTTTTAGAAAGATGTCTGTGCGTGCGTGTGTACGTACGTTCGTACATCCGTACGTTCGCGACGTTTCTTTCGTCTTCCACAGTTCAAGAACCAGTAGAAATATCGATTTTAAATAAATTTTGTTATACAGATAATAATGCAGAAAGGGCACTAAAGAAAATTGCGTGGGTGGTTTTTTTTTACCATAGCCTAATAGAAAACTTTGGTTAACCCTAAATATCTCACGAACCAATAACGCTAGAGACTTGAATTAAATTGTATATTACATTATTGTAACGTGATACCAAACAAATATATTTTTGGAAAAAAAATTCCAATTTACAATCTATATATATAAAAATCAATGCCACTTTTCGTTGTAATGTTATAACTCAACAATGCCTTTACCGATTTGGCTAATTTTGGTCTTGAATTATTCGTGGAAGTCCAGAGAAGGTTTATGCGTAGAGAAAATTAAAAAAAAATCTTGAAAAAGTGTAAAATCAACATCTTTCTATACTCCCATATACAAACAATTTGTACTTATACTTAAAATGCAATTTGAACCTTTGACAAAACAATCGAAGACAAAAAAGTGACGTTAGTTCTGTCAAACAAATTTAATGTCATCATATGTCATGTATATCTCAAACGTCGAAGCAGTTTTTGAGTAATATTCAACAATACAATTCGGCATTTCAAATGACTTCTTTTGGTGCTACTAAAATTATTAGAGATAATTTTATGCCGACTTTTTAGGTAAATACCTCAAAAGGATTGTCCCATGTTTATATCAATCTGAATCATAAAGTCTTACAAATTCTGATTCAACATCTACCTAAAATTGCATACATGTTACGGATTCAAGGCCAGATTTATCATCAAGCTGGTTCGTTATTGCCATACCCCGACGCTGATCATCAATTTTTGCAAATTTATTTTATTGGTGATGAAAATCGTGAATTGGATCAACTGTGCAATAGTTTCAAATACAAGACGTGAAATTATTCGTGAGCTACAAAGGTTTTTCCATCAGCATAACGCATTAGTTCAATTGTTCAAAATTGCTCTTGATCGTATGCCATCTGATAATCACAAAATTGTAATAGCACCAAATTGAATATTCAACAAAAACATGTATATGACACAATCATGCAAGGCGTTTCCAATAATGCAGATGGATTATATTTCTTGGATGCATCTGGTTGTACAGGCAAAACGTTCGTTGTATCATTGATTATAGCGACTATTCGATCGAAACAGAAAATTGCATTGGCACTTGCATCTTCGGGAATTGCTGCTACATCATTAGAAGGTGGTCGGACCGCACACTCTGCATTAAAATTGCCTTTGAATGTACAGGTGATTGAAACTCCAACTTGCAATATTTCGAGAAATTCTGCTATGGCAAAAGTTCTGCGATTAACGTCAATTATTATATGGGATGAGTGCACAATGGCGAATAAAAAATCAATAGAAGCATTTAATCGAACAATGCAAGATTTACCGGTGCTCTGATATTGCTGTCAGGGGACTTTCGTCAAACATTGCCTGTCATTTCTCGATCAACTCCTGCTGATGAAATAAACGCCTGTTTGAAGTCATCAGTTCTTTGGAAATATGTACGAAAATTGACACTGAACATTAATATGCGTATTCACCTACATAATGATGCAACTGCACATGAGTTTTCAAAACAATTATTAGAAATTGGTGATGGCAAAATACCAATCGACAGTACCAACGGATTGATTAATTTTCAAATTCAAGCAAAACTGCCAGGTGTAGTCACGAGGTATTAATCAATTGACAGTGTTATGAATCAAGATGAGGCAATGAATTATCCAATTGAATTTTTAAATTCATTGGAACCGGCTGGTATACCACCGCATTGCTTGAATCTGAAAATTGGTTCTTTGATTATATTATTGCGAAATATTAATCCACCAAAACTGTGTAATGGCACCAGATTGGCAGTGAAAAAGTTATTTCCAAATTTGATTGAACTACAATCTTAACTGGTAAATCAAAAGGAGAAGTGTGTTTGATACCGCGTATCCCTATGATTCCAACTGATATGCCATTTTAATTCAAAAGATTACAATATCCTGTGCGTTTATCATTTGCGATGTCCATAAATAAGGCCCAAGGGCAAACACTTCAAGTTTGTGGTGTCAATTTGGAGGAATCATGTTTTCACATGGCCAACTTTATGTTGCCTGTTCCAGAGTCGATACCCCTGTTTATTTATTCATGCTCAAAATGGAAAAACAAAAAATATTGTTTATCCAACTGTTTTAGACTAACCCATATAGACCTACCATAGTAAGAGTACCCAATTCTTTTTTATTTTTTAGTTTTTACTCTTTGCTGATAAATATAATATAAACAATATATCATTTGGGTCATTTTGGCTTTTAAATAGCTAGCAATTTAAAATATTTTTTTGTTTGAATCAATGAACTTTATAATCATTTTTTTTTATTACTATGCCTTATACGTAGCGAAGCACGTACCGGGCCGCTAGTTTTTTTATAAATCAAAAAAACTGAAAAAAAAAATAATAAATGTCCCGAATATTTTCCGTACAAAGAAAAAATGATTTTATCTCTAAAATAATTGTATGTAACGAAAAATAACGTTTTTGAAATCTGGTAAAATTCGAGAAAAATCAAATTGACAGTTTTTTTTACAAAAAATAAAAACCTAAAAAAATTAATAAAACTTGGTAAAAATTTACTTTCGACTCAAATGGCTTTTCAAAAATTAAAAACATTGGCTTCAAACTTATTTAATCTTACAGAAAATATTGTTTTCGATATTTAGTAATCCAACAGTCCGTTTTTTCATAAAAAAATAAAATCTCCAAAAAATAGTACGCAAATTTGGTAAACATTGGTGTTAGGTTCTCGATATCTCGTAAATAATAGAAGATTTTGACTTCAAATTAATTTCATTCCTCCAATTTGTATTTGCTTCTACTATAAGAACTAAAAATTGGTTTTCGACTAAAACTCTCGTTAACAAAAATAGATTTTGAAATCAAACTATTTCATTACATGCAAAAAATTTGGTGGCAATTTTTAATTGTTTTAGAATAATTCAATTAACAAGAGTTTTTTAACTAAACACGAAAATCTACAAATTTTTAAGCAGGACAAATCGACAGACCTGATGGGAAGTTATCAGTGTGGGTCGCATCCCAGCATATTTTTTAAAAATTATATCAACATTAATAAATAGAACATTATTGAATGCAGAATAAAAAGCAAACATGTATCAATGTGTTATTGTATTTAAACTCACATTATAATTATTCACTTTTGTTGTATCCCATTTAATATATTAAATGCATGTTCTAATCCAAAAATCAGCTTTAAATATAGTGGCGTTATAACAATATCAATTATTATCTTAATTCAAACATCACGTTTTTAATTTGCATTCAGAGTGCCAATAAGATTCATTGCACTAAGATGAAAATTATATTAGCTATGCACATAAGTTTAGTTTAGTGTAGTGTAGTTTATATTATAAGAATAAGACCAGCTTCAACCGGAAATTTTTATTTAAAGAAAGAAAAATCTTTCGTTCTTTGGCTTATAATAATTTATAATCCACTTTAAATGACAGAATCAAATCAAAGCAACCACGAGAATCACGACTACGATGTCGACGTCGACGTCGACTATGACATGGATAACACGCTCAATCACCCTATACCGGCCGGCTTAAATAAAATTTAATACACTTAAAATACAAACAAATATAATTACATATGTATATTTTTGTATGCAAATCCACCACTATCACACTATAATTCACTTTATGTGTTTTATTTTATTTTGAATTTCATTCAAATGAACCGCTGTACAGACAGCTTTAGTTTCAACAACATTAACTTCACATACGTATATTTAATATAGGGGTGTGTGGCCCTCCTGCTAGAAAAAAGATTAATCTGGTAATAGTCACAATAATTCACTCACTGCTGGGCAATGCAGAAGATACTTATTATGAGTATCTTATATGACGAGGGATCCAATTGTTTCAAAGATAGCAACCCACAAAAAACAAAACACATTAACTTTAAGACTTAAGTCAGATCGTTTCGGTTTTGATTGAATGAAATTTAACTCACAGACTTACACTGACTAACATAACACTATATACATACGACATACGACTTGTTGGTCATGTATATACTTTGTTCAGGGAATTGCTATGAGACAGGCTGGCCCGACTCTGATCTAGAAGAATATCTCATCACGAAAACATTTTTCACACAAAAATGTCATCGAATACAGACTTTGGATTGCAGGCTAGGCAGAGCAAGGCAAGGCATGGTAAGGACGGTCGCGTCGTCGGGAGTAGGGTAGGGGAGAAATAGGGGGTTGAGATATAAAATTTAATAAGGCACCCGACCGATGACCATGAATGAGTAAGTAAGTATATTCCGTCCCGAATGTGGGTGGGTTGAGTAGAGGAGGTATAATATCAATTAATAGACGAGCCGACTAGAAAACCGGTTAGCTATAGAAATGGAAACACTAATAGATGAGGGGATATTTCTGGTGTAATATCTTTTTTTTTTAATTAAAATTACAGTTAAATGAACACAGTTTAAATTTTAAACAGATTTTCTCGAGAAAACACATTTAAGACGGGTTTTTTCTAAATATTTCACTGAAGCTATTAAACTTGCCCGGGCGCCATTTTCAATTTGCTTCTTTTTCACAAGCGAATATCCTTTCAATGTGAATGGAAAGAAATGGAATTTACCATATTAATAATTAAGGTTATACTTTATTTCCGAAACGGTATCACCACGGTGGCGTTACGAATGCGGAAAAACGAAAACAAAAAATTGAAACTTCTTCCGTGACAACGATGACGACGACAACGAAGTGATTGGTGATTGAATGAGTTCCATATACCAAGGTCATATTCACAATAAAAGGCAGTAGACTTTCTTCTTGTTTGCTATAGGTACCTTCTAAGGTTAGGAAAAAAAAGGAGAACAAGGACTTGCGTTTTATATGAACTTTACTACAACGGAATACGACCCACAAAAATTATGCTGCATGCATATAACCCGCATTGGAACTGCCTATACAACACTAGGTACACGTATACACGAGTAGATGGATACATTTATAAGGATAGCGTGCGATAGAATGCTTACACTATTTTACGTGAGTAGATGTCATCCTTAAAAGAAGGATGATTCAATAGAGGTACGAGTATGTAAGGGAAAAATTGTGTTTTTCGCCCCGTTATTTTCTTTGTTTCCACTAGAGTAATATTTCCATTCAAGTAAAAAAATATATAGACAAAAATAGGTAGGCAAAGTAAGTAGTGTATAGTAAGCAAGGAAAACGCGTGTAAAGTATCTGAATTCCGTGGTTTGACTGAGCATACTACAGGAGCGGTGAAACATTTTATTAGTTCACGGTGAGGAGGTTTATAATATTTGAATGCATGTGTATTCAGAAGTAAGCTTCTATAAACAGCTATATTAAATAAATTATGGTATGGCTTAGTTATAGTATGTGAAACTATGAATATGACAATATGGTTGACAGTGGGGCACAAAAAGTCAAAATGAGAGTATTTGTAAAAACACCATGTGATACTTTTTTTTTAAAATTATTTCTTTGTTCGATATCATTCGCTTGGGCTTATTGTCAAAAATCTTGAACTAAAAACCGTTTTTTAGAGGTAATTAAAGATTTTTTTTTTTTAAATCAAGATCAATTTTAATGTGATATGAATTTTTTTTAATAAAATAAAAAAAAAAATCTGTTTTTATTCCAAATATGGTCATATTGATTGTACCACTGTGCGATAACGTAGGGACCCAGTGGATTTATTGTATTATATATGAGTTGTTGTAAATGGGGTGACAACAGTGAATTGTTTTTAATGATAAATTTAAATTTTATTTACATATACATATGTATATTATTTTTCTTTATAAAGTTCATAATATACCCACCCCCACCTAAGACAATACTGATGGATAGATGGAGAAGGGAAAATTGAATAAACGTTTTAAAGAAATTTATCTAAATGAATGGTAAATTGGAAAATGGTAGCTAAAATGACGTTGCACATACGCGATAGTAATGATAAGGGAATGCATTTTTATATTTAACAAAAACAATTTTTTTTTTTTGAATACAGGGTACACATTCGAATACAACAATTTACAAAATATTATTTGAGCTAAGATCTCTTAGTAAAGAACATTTTTAAGATTTTGGTGATTTTCGGTACTACGTTAAGTTATAAACCGGGAAACATGACAATATATATCGTTGGATATAGGTGTTTTAGCGGTCGTGTGTTCAGAAACATCAATGAAGTCACCTTCGTCATTTTGTACACAAATTACAATTTTTGTCTTAATCCTTATTGTCCAGTCCATAGAATTAATAATTCCTTTATACATATTGGTTTAACGTTTAAAGGTCTACAAAGTATCAATAGGTGGATATACCTTGAAAAAAGACTTATGACAAAATAATTAGAATATGTATTAGTTAAAATTATGTTTTTTTTTTTTTGATATTTTATAGTTTTTGTAAATACATAACTGAAAAAATTCAGCCATTCAATACAAAATATCTAAAATATCTATCTGGTGGGTACGTCCTTTGTACCAAGAAAGACCTACGAAAGGTTTCTTTGAAACAACTTTTCAGGTGGGGTAAAATGTTTAATGGTCTTGCTTAAATTATCCTAAAACCTTTCAGTTTATCAAAAACAATGACGAAGAACTATTTTTTAAGGCCACTCGGCTAACCAGGATGCAATATGATTTGTTGTTGTCTCTTATAAATTTAAGCCTACAAAAAAATCCATTAGAACTCCAATAAGTCCAGAGTGTAGCGCGACTAATAGTGGAACGTAGAAAATTACTCAACAATGGCGACAGCGATCGCTGGGGCAGTAAAACGTCAGTCCTTTGGCTTGTCACAATCCCGCAAACCAACAATTAAGTGACTGTCTATTAAACATTATCATTGATTTGAGAAAAGTTATCAACTTGTAACAATCTGTGATGTATATAGTTAAACATATGTATACTACAACTTTCATAATGCAGTGTTCTTAACTTTATTTAAAAAAATAAGAAATTTTGTGTTCAGTTTCGTTCGTCAGTCCGTTGTGTGTTATTAACTTCTCATAGGAAGTTATTGTAATGGGTCAGATTTGTCAAATTGAAAATTTTGACATTTCTCGACGTTTCAAGGTCCCTAGAGTCGAAATAAAAGATTTTTAGAAAGATGTCTGTGCGTGCGTGTGTACGTACGTTCGTATGTCCGTATATCCGTACGTTCGTACGTCCGTACGTTCGTGACGTTTTTTTCGTCGTCCAAAGCTCAAGAACCAGAAGAGATATCGACTTCAAATAAATTTTGTTATACAGATAATAAGACAGAAAGATGCAGAAAGGGCTCTCAAGAAAATTGCGTAGGTGGTTTTTTTACCATAGTAGATTAAAAAAAAGGTGAACATTTTGGTTAAACCTAAATATCTCATGAACCAATGACGCTAGAGACTTGAATTAAATTTTATATTATATACTGTAACGTGATACAAAACAATTATATTTTTGGAAAAAATCCAATTAACGGTTTTTTTATAAATCACTGAAAAACTAAAAAAAAAATTTGTCAGCTCGAAAATTTTACGACTAAAATATGATTTCATCTCCCAAACAATATAATAAAATCCTAAAAAAAACATTAATCATAGTTGGTAAAAATTGAATTTCGACTCAAATATTTTTTCAAAAACTTAAGATTAAGGCTTTAAACTTTTTTTATCTTATAAGAAATATTGTTTTCAACATTCTGAAAAATGTTGAGAAAAATCGAATTGACAGTTTTTAAAAAAAATTAAAAACATAAACAAAATTAATAAAAGTTAATAAAACTTGATTTTCGACTCAAATATCTTTTCAAAACTTTGAGATAATGGCTTCTACCTAATTTTAACTTATAAGAAATATTGTTTTCAACATTAGCACCAATTTTGAGAAAAATCGAATTGACAGTTTTTTTTTACAAAAAATAAAAACCTAAAAAAATTAATACTAAAACTTGGTAATTTACTTTCGACTCAAAAAGCTTTTCAAAAATTAAAAACATTGGCTTCAAACTTATTTTATTTCACAGAAAATATTGTTTTCGATATTCATATATCATTCGATATAAAAATCCAACAGTCCGTTTTTTCATAAATAATAAAATCTACAAAAAATAGTACACAAATTTGGTGGCAATTGATATAGGGTGTCCCAAAATTAACGCAAGATTTCTTGCGTTAATTTTGGGACACCCAAAATCTTGCGTTAATTTCAAACAAGTTGATATACATATTTATTTAGAAACGAAATCTCATCAAATGGTAACCTTTTTGGATTGATTAAGTGTTTAAAAAAATACTTGTCTTTATAAAGGGTATCCCAAAATTAACGCAAGAAATCTTGCGTTAATTTTGGGACACCCTATACATATAGATAAACTTTTAAGCAAGACAAATCGACAGACGGGATGGGAAGTTATCAGTGTGGGTCGCATCCCAGTGTAGTGATCCACTACATGCGACCACTCTATTAGCCTTATTTAAATTTCCATTCCCAAGCCACCACACACGATCTTGTATAGTATCATTTTTCGTTGTCATTCGCGCAACCGATCCAAGACATTGTCACCCATAAATGTGTCATCTTCCGTAGCCCACTTAGTGAAACCTAACACCACAGCAATTAATTAATTGTCGCCAGTTTTGCTAAGTGCAGCAAAGTAAGAATGACCACTATGAGCAAGCATTGTTTCGAGTTCAAAGTACATATATAATCATATCACACTTCGGTAATTAGGCCGCTGCGCTGCCCGTGTGTATCTGGTACCTCTATGGATAAGTTGAATTTGCTTCATATTGGGCCAGTGTAAACAAAATATGATTCATCGAACTCTACATGCAATGGTTATTGGTATCAATGCGAGTTGACAAAATTGAAAATTATGATGATAAGGCATTTTTCATATGAGGTTGCGTAAAAATGCATTTCCATATGGAAAATGCTATATTATTAAGTGGTAATGGAAATTGAAACTAGTATAAATAGGCAAAAGATGAGGAGGAATAAACAGAATTTAGTTATCATTCAAACTTGAAGGTCGCAGCCAAGCATTGAGACAGCGGGCCTTTCAAGTAATAAATAAATAAAAAAAAGCAAACAAATATTTCTTTTATTTCCTAAATTCTCCCCAACAAACTCTTCCCTGAATCGTCAGGAAGTACTGTTAACTTGGGTTAATACATGGTGGCAGCGGTGGGATTCTTTTAAAAATCCCCTACCAAAAATACAAAAGGCCGTTCCTTTTGATGCGTATTGCTGGGGCTATACATCAGCAAAGCTAAAGTAGTATAAAATTTAATTGTGAAAAAATCCTATGACCATAAGACCTGGCGAATTCCTTCAAGAGGACGCGGAGGCAAAATATAGGTAGTGAAAAGACCAGGTTGTAATCTGCAACTATAGGGCGTGAAGTCTGCCTGGCACAGTTTCAACAACAACAAAACAACACCTTAAACATCAACAAAAGCAACAACAATAACAACATCGACAACAAAATCAACAACATTACCAAAATCAACAGCACCAGAAAATAAAATTAGCGTAAGAAATTTTAAACAATTATATTTACATATATTTTTTTTTGGTGAACCCCATTTTCTTTTTCCTTCCCCTCTTCAAAATATTTTTCCCTCAAAATTGTCAGGACACGACGAGACCGACAGCGTTTAGAATTTTTTTTAAATCTTCCTTTTAACGTAATAAACGTAATAGAATCTGAAACAATGGCGTTTCAGGTCAATATAAGCGATATTTTCAATATAGTGCCCATCTTCAATGGTAACCCCAGTGAATTGAATAAATTCATCGCATGCGGGAACATCTTGTTCGCATCATGTAAGAAAGAGGAACATACAACATTCCTCGAAATAGTAAAAACTAGGCTACAAGGTCCGGCCTTCGAACTAATACAGTTCAACTCTTTTACAAAGTGGGGTGACTTAGTTGCTAAACTAGAGGACGAGTATAAGGAAACCAAAACTCGTTCTGTAGCCCAGAATGAACTTTTGGTAGCTCAGCAAAATGCCAGAGAATCAGTTAAGGAGTTTGGAGACAAAATCTCAAAACTTTTAACCTCTCTTAACTCAGCAACATTCTCAGGTACTAGTGACGCATCCGTCAGGGCGTATCTGGTCGATGAGAACGAAAAACTGGCTATCCAGACATTTGAAGATGGTCTCTCGAATCAAAATTTACGTTTGATGGTTCAAGCTCGCGGGGAAACTAGTTTGAAAAGGATAATAACGTTCGCAGAAAACCATGCTGCAAGAATAGATAGGCAGATGCCTGCCTATAGGAATAAACCCCCTTTACAACAGAATTCACCCTTTCTTCCCGACCAACCTGTCAAATTTGCGGGATATTGGGACACTCTGCCCAAACCTGTTACCAAAACAAGACTCTACCCAAATTTACCCCAAAAACAGAAATTGTTAAATGCAATTATTGCAACAAAAACTATCATACGGAAAGCGAGTGTAGACTTCGAAAACTACACTCACAAACAAACCAAGTGAACCCGCATAACCCTTTTAAACCCGAAAGAAACAATGGTGACCAACGACAGGTGAACTTCCACCACGTAATGCCCGAAAGCCAATTTTCTTATAATACGGGAAACGAGAATTGTCGGGTCGAAGAGATCGGCTATCCTTCCCGACAACAAGTTCAGGCCGACATACACGAAACTCAAGAGTAACGGCAAGCATAATTATCGAATTGCTTCCTTACAATGACTTGACCATAATAAGAATTCCATTCACAGACGGTAAGAATAGAAGTCTTGTTATTGACACTGGTTCTGAAATAAGCATAATTAAAACACCTACGATCAAACCCATAAAAAACAATAAAAATAACATAACAATTTCAACCATGGGCGGTCATAAGGTAATGAGTACCAGTGTTGTGAATGAGACTCTATTGGTCGGCTGTGATGATGATAAAATTATAATTAACCACCCCTTTCACATTCTAGATGTAAGTACCGACATGAATTTTGACGGCATCATAGGAAACGATTTTCTAAAAAAATATTCATGCGTAGTTAACCATGATGAAAATTTTATGAAGATTTTTCCCTTCATTGGTGACCAATCTACCGCTACGATAAATAGTTTTGGGAAGGTACTGAGTACTATTCCTCATCATAAAGCTAATGTATCAAAAGCAAATATAGAAATACATTCGGTACCCAAATCTGTTATATTTAATGGAACTACAAATTTGAACAAAGATTACTCAACTCAAGCCAAAACTCACCTTCAAGAAGATTGCACAACTGAAGGGTCTAACCATACTGGCTCTAACTCCTCTCAATGTCATACAGACAATATTGTAGGAGGTACAGAAAAAGCATGGGAATCGTTGAATGATACCGCCTGCCTTCGGGCTTGCCTACGGGTCGGATCAGGAGATTCATCAAAACAAGACTATGACAAAGTTGTTAGCAAACCACTTCCTAAGGAAAAAGTTATAAATACAAAAATTAAAAATAAGCCTATGGTAACAGAAACCATAGCACAAACTTATATAAACCCAGCAGGTAGTAAGACTGAGATAATAGAAATCTCAGCAGAAAGTAAGACTGGGATAACAAAAAATAAATACATAACACTCGAACAACGTAGTCAGCAAATGATAGAAATTCCATTTAATTCCAATAAATCACGGGATATAGTAATTGAGAAAAAAGAAATAATCCCAGGGGTATATGTAGGTGAAACTATAGTTAAACCTGAAAAAAATAAAATAAAAGTATTATTTATGAACACTTTAGAAGAAAAAAAAAACATTAATCCGAATGACTTAAATTTAAAATGGGATACTTTAGACAATTATAATATTATTTCAGCTGATAGTCATAAAGATCGTTTACAGAAAAGGCTATCAGATTTACAAACAATTATAAAACTGGACCATTGCAATCAAGAGGAACAAAAATCAATATCGAACATCTGTAGAGAATTCAATGATTTGTTCTTCCTCAAAGGTGATCACCTTACCTACACCAATGCAATGGAACATAAAATAATAACTAACGACAGTAGGCCCCCATTATTCCTAAAACCATATAGACTTCCCGAAAGTCAGAAGCAAGAAATTCACAAGCAGGTAAACGAAATGCTTAATGATTCAATCATACAACCTAGCTTCAGTCCCTGGAACTCACCTCTCCTCTTAGTTCCGAAAAAATCTGGTTACGATGGCGAAAAAAAATGGAGAGTAGTCGTAGACTTCAGAAAACTAAATGAGCAAACACTCGGAGATGCATACCCATTGCCGAATATCACAGACATTTTCGACCAACTAGGTCAGGCAAAATATTTCAGTACACTTGATTTAGCTAAAGGGTTTCACCAAATATTGGTAGCCGACGCTGATAAAGAAAAAACCGCGTTCAGCACACCATTTGGTCACTACGAATATAACCGTATGCCATTTGGTTTGAAAAACGCCCCTGCTACGTTTCAACGCCTCATGAATAATGTTCTCATGGGACTGCAGGGTATTGAATGTTTTGTTAATGTAGATGACATCGTTATCTATGGGTATGATCTTGATAGCCACAACAGAAAGCTCGTTAACATTCTGAAACGTCTAAGAACGCATAATTTGAAACTCCAACCAGAGAAGTGTAACTTTCTTAAAAAAGAACTAATTTACTTGGGGCATATTATTTCAGAAGAAGGAATTAAGCCTGATCCCGAAAAAATCAAGGCAGTTAGAACATTCCCTGTGCCCAAAAAGCCAAAAGATGTAAAATCATTTTTAGGTTTCGTGGGATACTATCGAAAGTTCATTCCCGACTTTGCAAATTTATCCAAACCAATGACAAAACTTTTACGAAAAGACGCTATCTTTAAATGGGATGCCTTCTGCGACGAATCTTTCAGAAGTTTAAAACAAAAAATTATTGAACCTCCAATACTCTCTTATCCTGATTTTACGGCAGAATTCATTGTAACTACCGACGCTAGTGATGTAGCATTGGGTGCGGTTCTTTCTCAAGGACCGATTGGACAAGATAAACCAATTTCATTCATAAGTCGAACCCTCAATGATCAAGAAATAAAATACACAACGTCGGAAAAGGAGTTGTTAGCAATTGTTTATGCGCTAAAGCAGTTTCGACCATATATCTATGGACGAAAGTTCACTATTTACACAGACCATAACAATTTACTATGGTTAATTGGACAAAAGAATCCCACATCCAGATTGTTACGATGGCGCATCTTGATGGAAGAATACGACTTCAATATTATTCACAAACAAGGTAAATGTAATGTTATCGCAGACGCTCTCAGTAGGGTAAAAATTGACAATGACAGTAAGGTACTCGTGACAACCCGCAATCAAGCTAGAAATCAAGTAAGCCAAGTTAATATACAAGATGATGAGGTAGATAATATAGAAGTCTTGTCAACCTTCACTCTTCTAGAGGATAATGGATCAATTTTTGAAACCAAAACAACTAAAATTAAAGTTATAATAATACCAATAATAGAATCAATAGACGAAGAATTTTTACAAAATAAATGCCCAAATTTTGTTAAACCAGATATAGGAGAATTTTCCACATTTCCACATAATAAAGAAACATTCTTTATAACCACTTTACCCATCCCAATCAGAACCGACAAAGATATTGAAATAATTAAAACATGTCTCACTTCGATTAGCGATCTTAATACTGATGAACAGTCTATCGGATTTGCGTTACCCCAAATGGACAATGAATCCAAGATAAAATTAAAAACAATTTTAACAAATACTTTTCAAAATCAAAACAAGGTCGTTTACGTTTTTACCAATAAAAAGATATTTTTAGATAATATCGAGTCTATAAAAACTGTACTTTATGAATTCCATGACTCCCCCCTCGGAGGCCACCAAGGCATAACGAGGACTTTAAAGAAAATCAAGAAACAATATTTCTGGCCAACAATGAACAATGATATAAAAAACTATATACTCCAATGCAAATCCTGTCAGACAAACAAGTTAATACAGAATCCCCGAATTCCCATGAAGATCACCACAACAAGCTCAACTCCGTTCGAAAGAATAGCTTTAGATATTGTAGGACCACTTCCCATTAGTTATGAAAACCATAAATATCTCCTTACCTACCAAGATGACCTGACCAAATATACTGAGGCTATACCTCTGGAAAATGCAGAAGCCTCTACAGTAGCTAGGGAGTTTGTCGAAAAAATCTTATGTCGCTTTGGATTTCCTGAGGCACTCCTTACGGATCAGGGGACGAACTTTCTTAGCCAATTGTTCAAGGAAGTTTGCAAACTTCTTAAAATAAAAAAAATTCAAACTACCGCGTACCACCCTCAAACTAATGGAGCTCTTGAACGTAGTCACCGCACATTAGTAGAATACCTAAGGCATTACGTTAATCGTGATCCTCTTTCATGGAATACCTGGATTCCATACGCTATTTTTGTCTTTAACACGACTCCCCATAGCAGCACTGGCTATACACCTCATGAGTTATTGTACGGTTATCCAGCTAGGATTCCTACTATTCTTGGAAAAAATCCCCAAGTGACTTATAACTACGAAAATTATTCGAATGAACTAAAGTCTCGATTACAACACGGATACCATATTGCTAAGGAAACTTTAAAAGGTAATAAAGAAAAATCAAAAACATATTACGACAAACATTCAAAGCAAAAGACATTTAATGTAGGAAACAGAGTTCTAATAAAAAACCATGCTAGAAAGAACAAATTTTCCTCACTTTGGGAAGGTCCCCATGAGGTATGTAGAATAATTTCCGACGAAACGACTGAGATAAAAATACGAAATCGAAATAAGGTTATCCATAACAATGATCTCAAACTCTTTTCTGATTAAATAACTATCCCCTATCCCATAAGTACACAGTCACACAGATCCAAGCAAAACTCTCTGAGATAAATGGACAATTCTTTTTTTTTTTTAGAACATGAAGTTCACAATTCTCCTTCTTGGACTTCTGAGTACCGCATATGCAAACCTAATTATCACCCAAATCGAACAAAAGGCTGGTATTTACTTCGAGGTAATCGGACCCGTTGAATTATATACACATGAGTGGAAACTTGTTGTGTACTACAATTTGGAACATTTAACAAAAGCACTAGAGGAAGCAGCAAAAATAATCACCGAAATCAGTGGTATATGCGAACAGCTTAAAAATAAGGAACAGTTTCAAATAATATGTGTCGTAGCGTTATCCGAAATGAGTCACTTGATGACAGACATTCAGATAAAATACAGTCTTGTAAACCCACACTATAGAAAAAAAAGATCACTATTTAATGCCGTAGGGATTCTAAGCAAATCACTTTTCGGTACCTTAAACGAAGATGATGCAAATTTTTATACTGGAGAAATCAAGAAAATTAGGGAAAATGAAAACCATGTAATATCTCTCGTCAAAAAACAAACTCTCATACTCGAAACAACCAAAAATGTATTTAGTAAGTCAGAAGCGACTATTCAAAACCAAATGTTGATAATCAATTCAAAATTAGAAAATACAAAAAAAATGATAGATAGACTCATTAATACAACAAACATTGTTGCCTTCACTGAACTCGAATCCCTAACTTCCTTATTGACTCTCATTATTATAAGATATCTTAACACACTAGACGACATACTCGATTTAGTTACAGATGTAACTCATGGAAAACCTCACCCATCCATTATAACCCCCGAACAATTTAGAGACGTATTAGCAAAAATAAAGCAAGAACTTCCATTAAACACAAAATTACCCAATACCCCAATAGATAATAACATTATATCTTTTTATAAAATCTGTACTACCAAAGTAGCTATTCATGACGACAAAATAGTATACGAAATCAAAATACCCCTTCCATTTGTTGAAAAATACATCTTATACAAAAGTATTCCTTTGCCAACCATACATAAAAATAACTTCGTGTTCATACACCCAACCTCCCAATACATTTTTCTCGATTACAACAAAGAAAATTACTGTCAACTAAATACAGCGGAGTTATCTCTCTGCAAGTCCCAAAATGATAAATTCATATGTCCCCTTACACATCCATTATTGAGTACTAAATCAGGAAACCCACAATGTGAAATCGAATTACTAAACAGAATATCAGTTATTCCCAACTCATGCGAAATAAGACAATCCAACCATTCAACAGTATGGATCCAACTATCACAAAAGAATAAGTGGATTTTCTCAACTTTAAATAATTATTATATTGACGAAATATGTGACGACAACATAACCTCATATAATTTGTACGGCACAGCCACAATAGAAATTGTAGGGCATTGTTACCTTAAGAACAAAGACATGACAATACACACATTTAACGAAAATTCTACAACAATTAACAAATTTTACATTCCCCCGATAAACATTTCAAAACTGCTTATAAATAATACTTCAAGTTTCCCAAACTACCCCGACAATTTAGCCATTATTCGATTCTCTAGCCATGAAGACTTAAAATTAGTATCTGAACAAATAAGCGAGTTAAAAGCAGACGAAGCAAAACCATTGACTAATCTAAGTGAACATCACGTTCATCATTATATACTTATCTACACGGTTATAATTATAGTTTTAGTATTGAGTTGCTTCAGAAGATACCAAACTTACAAAGTGAAAAATGAACCAAAACCCATTGTTTCGGATATTAAATTAAAAAGAAATCAAATCAAAGAAAACGACAAAATACAAACTGAAATACAACTCCATGACAAAAGCTCCCAACAATCCTCATCTAAAGATACCATAGTAGAAACAGATTCAAAACCTGAACCCTCTCCAAAATTTGTCTTACGCCAATATCCAAAGTAACCAATAAACTATATTAAAATATATGATTGTTAAAATTGAAAAAAAAAACACACACACATTAATAATAAAAAAAAAAAAAAACCCCTTTTACAAAAATAATATAAAAACAAAAACAAAAAAAAAATATATGTTTAAACTTTTAATAAAAACCTTATATTAATAAATTGTGCTTACAATCAAAAAAAAAAAAAAAAAAAAAATGCTATACTATAATTTATAAATAAAATCTTTTATAATAATCTATAAAAAAGAAAAAAAAAAATGTTTAAATGTTTAATATAAAAATTTTTAAAAATAAATATTTTATAAGGTACTATATTTTCAAATTTAAAATGTCAAAAAAAAACAAATAATCAAAAAACAAAAAAAAAAAAAAAAAAAAAAACAAAAAAAAAGGCTTACAAAAATTATAAAACAAACACTTCAATACTATTAATTCCTTATTTTATACTATTTTTATAAAATTTCTTAAAACTAGACAAATATTATTTTAATCATATCAAAATTATATCAAAAATGTAACCTTTTCATCCTTTCGCAACTTTACAGAAAATTAACCTCTTCAAGATATAATTTTCTTTCTTCAAGGGGAGCGGGATGTAGTGATCCACTACATGCGACCACTCTATTAGCCTTATTTAAATTTCCATTCCCAAGCCACCACACACGATCTTGTATAGTATCATTTTTCGTTGTCATTCGCGCAACCGATCCAAGACATTGTCACCCATAAATGTGTCATCTTCCGTAGCCCACTTAGTGAAACCTAACACCACAGCAATTAATTAATTGTCGCCAGTTTTGCTAAGTGCAGCAAAGTAAGAATGACCACTATGAGCAAGCATTGTTTCGAGTTCAAAGTACATATATAATCATATCACACTTCGGTAATTAGGCCGCTGCGCTGCCCGTGTGTATCTGGTACCTCTATGGATAAGTTGAATTTGCTTCATATTGGGCCAGTGTAAACAAAATATGATTCATCGAACTCTACATGCAATGGTTATTGGTATCAATGCGAGTTGACAAAATTGAAAATTATGATGATAAGGCATTTTTCATATGAGGTTGCGTAAAAATGCATTTCCATATGGAAAATGCTATATTATTAAGTGGTAATGGAAATTGAAACTAGTATAAATAGGCAAAGGATGAGGAGGAATAAACAGAATTTAGTTATCATTCAAACTTGAAGGTCGCAGCCAAGCATTGAGACAGCGGGCCTTTCAAGTAATAAATAAATAAAAAAAAGCAAACAAATATTTCTTTTATTTCCTAAATTCTCCCCAACAAACTCTTCCCTGAATCGTCAGGAAGTACTGTTAACTTGGGTTAATACACCAGCCTCTTTTTTAAATTTAAAATTCGTGCGAAATATCGCCGACTAACCGTCAAATCCCACTTTGAATTTTAATGTTGGTAATAAAGTTAGTTGCGGGTCG
Source organism: Eupeodes latifasciatus (assembly GCA_920104205.1). Classification (NCBI taxonomy): domain Eukaryota; kingdom Metazoa; phylum Arthropoda; class Insecta; order Diptera; family Syrphidae; genus Eupeodes; species Eupeodes latifasciatus. The sequence continues at coordinate 127,419,249 of OV049926.1, read as the reverse complement.
CACAATTTGACGGTCACCATAACTGTACCAGAGTTTGGGTTATGTTTGTTGCTAAGCCAGTCCTATGGTGAGTCGTTAATTTTTTGTTAATCTGAAGTTTATTTTTATTTATACATATAAGACTATGATTTGTTAAAATGTAGTTTGTTGATATTCGAAATTACAAAAAAAAAACATTAGTCCTGATTATAACCTCAAATTTTGTCTTTTTCGTCAGTCCTGTGTCAGAAACATACGAAAAAGATGTGTCAGATGTTTCCATGAATCAAATAATAAAAAAAACTACCCATTCCAAACCTTATTAAAAGAGGAAAAAGAGTTTTTTACCAATTAAAGGAAAAAATTGATGTTTTCGAAAATGAATTCTATATTTTTGCAATACGTTTTTTGTGGAGAAAAAGATCATATTTTATTTTAAGATTTACTATCTCTTTAGATGCTTTTAAGGCATAGCTTATTATATTTACTTGATTTATTAGAAAAATACGCACTGTTAAGTAAAATTTGCTCAAAATAATATAAAAGTTAAGCATTATAACCTTATAATATAAAAATGTTAAGAGGCTGTTATGAAGACTGGGATAGTTAACTTTCGTAGTATCATATTGTTATTGTTCTTCATTTCATGATCATTAGTACTTTTAAGATGAATATTGTTAGATTTTGTTTATATTGTTTGTTGATTACTTTGAAATATTTAGTAAAACTATGTGAAAGTAGTAAAAGATAAGTGAATAACGTTACGTTAAATGTCAAAAGGCTGTTTTGAAAACTGATGTATTATTTGCTCCCAGTATTACATATAAATAATTTTTTTTTTAATTGTTAATAAGTGATTGTAATACTTTTAAAAGACATGTGCCATTATTAAATCCTAAGAGATTTTTACTAAATTTTATTACATTTCATTATAATACTTTCAAAACATAGTACTGATAAAATAGTAGGTACTATGTTACCTCGTCAGTTCCCTGGCAGTCAAATTCTGAAATTTTTAAATATCTTACAATGTACTAAAAAAGTGACTGGGCCGATTTGGAACAATATATTAATTAGATTAGCCATCACATACACCCGAATTCGTAGAAGTTTGATTTAATAACTATCGTAAACAAAATATCCTCAAAAGTTACCCAACTTTTGTATAATTACCCATATCTTAGATTTAAATTAAGCCTTATTTTGGAAGTCTTTTTATAACTTTATTTTAATAATTTTTCTTGATTCTGAGTAAAGTGCTTCTGAGTGGTGCTGAAATGTAATTCCAAATAAGAAAAAAGACTTCACATTTCTTGACCTTAACTTGTGGCCTTTCTCATGGTGTTGGTAAAACCGTACATTTTGAAAAATTTTCTGCTTTTTAAGAATTTGCATTCAATATTTTGTACACTTATGGAACTACATTTCTTTTAGTGTAGAAAATCCTGGTGATCGCCTTTTTTTTACTTTAGATCTATTGAGAAAAATCAAAATTAGTGATCCATATTTTCGAAAATGTATTTTTATTTCTACTTGCTATGTAAAGGGTATTTCAATTGGCGCGGGTAGATTTTGGCACCCAGTGGTGGGCATTTTGTTTTGGTGACATCTGTCAAATCATTTGTTTATTATTTAGTTGCTTACGTTCTTTCTGCTTACGTTGCGTACGTTCAAGGAATGCAAAATCGGCCGAGAACATCGCCGAACCCAACGCAAGAACTCGGCCTTTCGCAGACTTCAACTTAGCTGGCGAATTTTGCATCAGGACTTGGGCCTACACCCGTACAAGATCCAACTGACCCAGGAGCTCAAAGCTCATGATCATAGACAACGTCGTTTGTTCGCTGACTGGGCTTCGAATTGTTTTTAAGAGGACCGCAATTTTGGCCGAAAAATCATCCTTAGTGACGAGGCGCATTATTGGATGAATGGCTGTTTTAAAAAGCAAAATTGCCATATATGGGCCGACACCAACCCACGCAAGGTTCAACAGGTGATAATGCGTCCTCAAAAAGTTACCGTTTGGTGTGGATGTGGGCGCGGCGCACAGTGCGTTGACCAGTGGACAAAAATAAAAAAAAAATGCAATGTTTGTCATTTAAACACTGATGCAGGTCTAGCACATGTTGATTAAATGTTATTCAATATTTTGTTGTTGTTTGCATTTTTGTATGGAAAGATTAGCGGAATTGTTTAGAGCATATAAGGTTATTTTGGTCAAGGTTGCATTGTGAATCGTGATTTAGCTCGAATTGGTTTAGCTGGTGAAATAAAAGTTATTGATTACAATTTTTTTTTGCAATTATTATAAATAATGGAATCGTTAAGAACAGGTATGACTAGTTAAATTTAATCTTGAAGTAATCTGTGGTTTTAGGGAAATAATTAAAAAAACACCTACTTTAAAGGAATTTTTTCACTTAAGTTAGGCTTTTGAAAAAAGTTTTACCTTAAAGAACTTTAAATGTAGATATGTTGTATTACCATTTAACTTTGCGGAAAAGCAAATTTTTCATGCTACGTTTTGCTAACCTTTAAAAATTCAACTTTTTTTAGGTCAAAGTCCAACCATTAAAAATCAACAAATGTATGAAAAATGGATTTCTTTCGACAAAAAATCGAGAATTGAAAATATTTTAACTTCAATTTTGACTGACTTAGGGGTAAATAATTGTCCTGTTACAATACAAAAATAATTGAATGTCCAAAATTAAAAACTTTGATGGAAACTTGGAACGGAAATGGAAGCTATGTTCAAGGAATCATACTATTTTCAAGAAGCGACATGAGGCTTGGCTTAATAATAATTTTATAATTCCTGTCAGCATTTTAAATCACTTACAGAGTACATCGTCCAATAATGGACCACAAACTAGTCGGGGCAGACCCCAAACTCCATTTTTAGATGCGTTAATAAAGACGAAAAAAAGAAGAATTGCGAATCTTTTACTTTCCAATTCATCTGAACATTCCTCTGGTATTGGAGTTGATTCTTGTAAGATAGAAAAAACATTACCACTTAAAGATACGTTAGCACTATACTTAGATCTTGATCTTTCAGAAAAAAAAATAATATATTGAGATCTGTAGTTAACGATTTTCATAAGGATTTATTTCCTAGTTTATATAAGTTGAGAAATTTCAAAAAACAAATGCTACCGAAAAAAAGAGAAGTTTCGGAAACCACTGCCTCGGTTGACCTTCAGGAACTTCTCGAAAAAACTGTTGAAAGTATTGTCTATATTTTTGAAGTAAAGGGCGACACACATGCCGTTCTCACATGTAAAAGGGGCTTTGACGGAAGTTCCGGCTATAGCCAATATAAACAAGTTTTTTCCGATTCGAAAAACACGGATGTGTATCTTTTTTTGATAGCATTATCACCTTTAAAATTGGTTGAAGAAAGTACCGGTGTTGAGTTATGGAAAAACCTTCGATGTTCTTCTACTATGTTTTGCCCACCGATTAAGTTCATGTTCATTAAGGAATGCCCAGAACTTGTAAAAAATGAGGAAACCAAAATGAAATCTCAGATCGGTAAATTTGTTTATAATCAGTTTTTCAGTAGCAAAAATATTTTGTTTTTTTTTTCCTTTTTATAGAACAACTCACTCCCAGACCATAACCAAAAACGGCTATAGTTTAAACATTTCATTTAAGTTGATATTTACAATGGTTGATGGGAGAATATGTTACATTTTATCAAACACCAATTGTGCATCAAAATGTTTTCTTTGTGGAGCAACTCCTAAGGAAATGAATTTGGTGCAAGTGCATGAAATACCAGTAATTGAAGAAAACTTCCGATTTGGTTTCTCCACTCTTCATTCATGGATAAAATGTTTCGAATTTGTTGCATATAGCGTACAGACTTCCATTTAAATCATGGCGGGTTGGAAAAGACTCCGAAAACGAGAAAGTGTTTGATGAAAGAAAAAAACAAATTCAAACCATGTTTAAAATACTATTGGGTCTTAATATCGACAAGCCTAAGTCTGGTTTCGGTTCGACAAATGATGGCAATACAGCAAGGAGATTTTTCAAGATTTCACAGTTAACGGCGGAAATTACAGGAATTGATGAACGACTTATATACAAATTTTAAATAGTCTTGAGAGTTTTGGCTTCAGGACTAACTATTGATATAAGTCAATTCTCTGTATTACTCGCTGAAGTAAGGGAGTAATATTTAGAGCTTTACAGTTGGTACTACATGCCAATAAGTGTGCATAAACTTTTAATTGATGGGCCAGGCATTATATCGTCTTTCGAAATCCCAATTGGTTTACTGTCCGAAGAAGCGCTTGAAGCAACACATAAGGAATTCCGAAAAAATTGGCTTGGCCACGCAAGAAAGTCATCCCGTGTTAACACTAACCAGGCATTTTGACGATCTTGCTTCTCAGGTCCGATCCTTTTATGTCTAATCTTGGAAAAAAAGAGCTGAAATTATGTAAGAAAGATCAAGAAGAAATTGCTCAATATCTTCAAACAAGCGGATGCATTGATACCTCTTCGCCTTCTTTTACTTCTTTATTTTTCTTGTCTTTTGTTTTTATTTTAAAGTTTTTAAAAATATATTTTTGAACAATGTATGTTGTAACAAAATCTTTAAAAGTGGTCATGTCAGTGGGTGGACATGACTTTGTTTGTGCTTCTAAACTTAGCTACAAAATTAAATCCATAATTTTCAATAAAATTGTTTAAGTCGATCTTGAGATATAATCGACATTCAGAAGTGGGCGTGGTAGGGGGTGTAAATATGACGTGAATTTTGGAGAAACTCATTAATTATTGCATTTAAAACAATCTTGCTACTAAAAATCAACTTAACTGCGGAAAATAGAATTTTGTCCACTTTACCTATACGATCAACGCACTGTGCGGCGGCGCGGCGCGGCGGCGTAATTGGTGCGTACAACGTTGGTGAGGCGGTCACCGTCAACAGCCAGCGCTACATAACGATGAAGTCATGTGGTTCCAGCAGGACGGCGCGGGCGCTACGTGCCACATAGCAAACGCCATTCCATTCCATTTCAATATCTACCCGCCCTTATTGAAAAACAATTTACGTAAATATTAAAAAACAAGTGTTGGGACTTTCAACAAAATGTTTATAACGATGATGGGAAATAGCAATAAGACTCTTTCTCTTAATGCTTGAATTACTGTAGCGATTTTTCAAAATTAAGGAATAAGGTTCTTATATTATTCTCTAAAGATAGAATTGAAATTTTTGTAAGACTTAAGTAAAAACGGTGTGTGAAAAAATCCATATAAAATATTAATAATAAAACAAAAAATTATTCAAAATCAAAAGTTCTTAAAAACACATTATTGAAAGTACAAAAAAATAGATAATATGAGAATACAAGTTGTTTAAAAGGGAGACATCAGCTTAATTTTATAGCTCGAAGTACATAAGTATTGAATTAAATATTCCAAATTTAAATATTTTTTTGTATTTTCGTCCCATGAAACAAATGGATCTTTTTGAATCATCAGTCGCAATTTATTTAATTCTATGAATTTGAGGTTCTCTTCATAAGGTCTCATATAATTAAAATTATAAATAAAACAAAAAATATTCTATGAAAAATCCCTTCAAAATTAAAAAAAAAACTACACTGAATTTCGAGTTAACTCACCTTTACTTAAATTCACAATCAAATTTTAACAGTTAAAAATGTATTCTTTTCCCAACATCAGTACATTTTCTTCTTCTATAAAAAAAAAAGATTTTCATGGAAACACTTTTGCATACTATCTCATAATTTCAACTTAAAAAAGTTTGGACAAAAGAAGTTAATGAATCAACAAAAGTCATAAATAATAAAAAACAATACGAAAAAATATTATATGCGAGACAGTTCCTTTAAAAAAAAAACACTTATCTTTAAATTTCTTCAAAATTATCTTATTGACTTAAATCGCCTCAATCATTTATACAAGTGACTGAAGCTGAATCCACATGATTTCACTTATGACCCCTCACACTACTTTTTTATTGACCTTTAGCAAGTCTACTTTGTTCTCTGTATATTACTTAAGTAAATAGCCTCGACTAAGTTTGAAACAATTTCAATAAAGTTAGGGTTGCCATTGTCTGATTTAAAAATAAATTCTGAGAAGCTTAACATTTTTGAAAATATTTTGAATAAGTACATTGAACTTCTTATAATATTTTTATTTGGCCTTTTCTTTTATTTATTTATTTATTTATTTATTTAATCTACAAGCAATATTACAGCTAACAGATATAAGCACTCCAAGAGCAAATTAAAAAGTGAATAAATATAATACTTCAGTTTTAAATTTATTACGATTAAGATTAAAAAAGTCAATATTTGAAGACACTTCATTGAAATATACAATAGATCTTGATAAAGTTTCATTACTACCATAATTTGTCATGTGAATTCTTTGGAATAAGAAGAATCTAGCTCTCATAGACCTAGCAGGAACATAGATTGGTACCAAGGCAAGAAGAGATGGACATTTAATATGGTAGCATAGTAAGTCTCTAATAAGCATTACACTATGAATTTTTCTTCTTGATTGTAACGACTTTATTCCAAGTAATTGGCATCTAGCCTCATAACTAGGACTAAAGTTCCAACCCATTTTATTAAATATATATTTTGTAAATCGTCTTTGAATCTTTTCAATCCGATCAGAATGAACTGTATAAATAGGACTCCAAATAACATCTGCGTATTCCAAAATTGATCTGACGAGAGATATATACAAGGATAATAACACGAAAGGATCTTTAAAGTCTTTTCCATTTCGTTTTATGAAACCTACCAGCGAGTTGCCCTTAGGAACCAAATAATCGAAATGACCTTTAAAAGAAAGTTGGGAGTCAAGAATAACTCCTAAGTCTTTAATGCTTGAAACCCTATCTAAATCTACAGATTCAATTGCATAGTTGAATAACAAAATATGAGATTTTCTGGAAAAAGAAATCGTGTTACACTTTTTGATATTCAGGCTATTGATGTGACACCAATTTGATAAAGAATCAATGTCAGATTGCAAAAGTTGACAATCGCCCAAACTCGAAATGTTTGAAAACATTTTCAGATCGTCAGCATATAATAAACATTCACAATAATTAAAGACCGAGACAATATCGTTAACGAACATTATGAAAAGGAGCGGACCTAGGTGGCTACCTTGCGGGACACCTGATGTACACTGAATTTCCTTTGAGTATGTATCTCCAATCTTAACTTGTTGTGTTCTACAAGATAAAAATAACGATAACCAACGAAGAAAGTGAGAATGAAAACCAAAAATCTCAAGTTTTTTCAGAAGTGTTTGGTGGTTCACAGAATCAAAGGCTTTACTAAAGTCAGTGTATACTCCGTCCACTTGAGATTTTTGTTCCATAGCATTAGAGACGTACGAAGTGAAATAAGTTAAATTGGTAACAGATGATCGACCGGATACAAAACCATGCTGTACTTCTGATAAATATTCACTTGTAAGAAAATCAAGCTTTATTTTCACCATGCTTTCAAACACTTTGGGAATTGCGGAGAGTTTACAAATACCCCTATAATTTTCTACATCATTTTTAGAACCTGATTTGTGTATAGGGACCAAGTAAGAAAGTTTCCATTCATCAATAAAAATACCTTCTTGGAGGGACTTGTTAAATATGCTTAGTAAAGGAGCACAGATGGAATCACAACAATTTTTTAACACTGCCGAAGGAATGCCGTCTGGTCCAGAACTTTAATTAGACTGAAGTGATTGCAGTCCGGAATTAACTTCTTCAATACTTAACTGGATCGAGCAAATATCAAACCTACTTATTAGGTTGTTTAGTGAACTATTATTAAATCCTGAATGAGAATAAACGGATTTGAAATAATTAGCAAACAATTCAACTATGGAGTCTAAATCCGACGATTCAACACCTCTGAAAAACATGGTATTTGGAATCCCTATCGATTTTCTTTTAGAATTGACAAATGACCAGAACGATTTACTGTTGTTTTTGATATTACTTTCAATATTCAAGATATAAGCTCTATATAGAAACTTACTAAGAACTACAAAATCCTTACGTAATTTATTAAAATTATCATAATCCGATTGATTTTGTGATTTATTGTATTTCACGTATGCATTACTATTCTTTATTTTTAAGTCACGAAGCTGCTTATTAATCCAAGGTGAATCCGATGATTTTTTTTTTGAAAGAATAAGGAACAAATTTTTCAAAACCCATTAATACAATTTCAATGAAGCGGTTGTACATATTTTTCAAATCAAGAAACATAAATTCATTTAACCAATCAATGTCAGAGAAATAATTATTTAGTTGAACAAAATTAGTTTTAGAAAAATTATACGATCTAACAGTTTTTTTAACATCATTTAACGAATAAGTGTAAAACTCTATTTCAAAGAATAATTCCTTATGATGAATAGATTCGTTTAAAAGAGAAAAAGGTGCATTACTTGAATTAACTTTGATTTCATCACAACATATAAAAATTAAGTCTAATATTTTTCCTAAAGAATTATCGATATGATTAACTTGCACTAAGTTTAAAGAATATAAAAAATCAATAAATGTAACTTCGAGATCTTGTTTAATATTAAATGGAAATAACATTTTATCCGTTTCGGACCAATTCCAATGTATATCAGATAGATTAAAATCACCTAAGACGCACAAATTATCAGATATAGAACAAAGATTATTAATAAAATCAATATTGCTTATATGTTTTTCATACAAATCAAGTGAGCTACTTGGAGGCACATAACTTACAATAAAAAATACATTTGCTCTGGAAAAAGCATTTAAGTTGACGGAGATGCAAACTTGTTCAATGTCCGAGGTTGGTAAAAGGACTTCTTTAGAGCAAAGATGAGATCGAACAGCGATAATTATCCCTCCTCCACGTTCTCTAGAAGATTTACATCGATGGCGACGATAAACGTTGTAGATACTGCAATCAAATAGTTCTGAAGAGACAATTCCGTTATAAAGCCATGACTCAACAATGATGATAATATCATAGTATGTAACACATGTATTTTTGAAAAGATCGGATACTTTGGTTCGGAGGCCACTTGCATTGTGGAAATAAATCTTTAATGACGAAAGACGAACATATGTAGGTTTTAAAGCATTCGTTGTTAGGTTGTTATCCCTACGTCCTTCTCCAAGGAGTTTTTTGCCATATATACAAAAGGTCGAATTTTGACACCTATCGGGCTAAAATTTTCCGCAAAGACCAATGACGCAACATCCACCGGAACACCAATTTTAAAATTGACGAAACTATGCTTACGATCCTTATCTGCGTTACCTGATAGTTTGTGTTTTCTTTAGAAGTGTCAGTGATTCTAAGTCAAGTCAATACTCACTAGTTCCGATCTCTTTGAAAAATTAACTGGCAGCTCTAGTGGCAACCCTAACAAGTATTAAACATCACTTTGCCGACATAACAATAACAATACCGAAACATCATCACATCTCTGCGCATCATTATTGTCGTCGTCAGCTTTGTTTTATTGAATCAATGAACTCTCTCTAAATTGAAAAATTATTCTTTGAATATTCAGCAAAGTTCCAGCCCCAGTATAGTGTTAGCGTGAGTGTGTTTTGCTTATGTTTATTTAAAGCTTATCTCAGTATGTGTAAGGTACTTAAAAATAAGCAAAGAAAGATACATTATCTTAAATGACAAATGTGTTCTTTTTTCGTTCCTTCATTTTCTTTCTGGTCAACACCATCGATAATAATGCAACAAAATTTTTCTGAATGGGAAAAAACAATTGGAAGGAAGAAAAAGTAAGGAACTGTTAAAATGGACTTTTATTCCTTTTTCTGTGTCAATAAATTTCCTTGGAATCTCGAATCGAAGCAGCTTTGCGAAAAGATTTACAAAATAAAAATCAAAGAAAGAACAAAAATCCCATAGTCTATGAGTATAAATAGTAAATAGCTATATCCTGGCGATAGTAAGTTTTAAATGGACATAAGTTTGCACTTAAAGGATTCGTTGATAAATCATGAAATGAGTATGTCAGAGTTCTCAGTTGTTGTTCGTTTTTGATGTATGCAATTTTATTTCAAGCAACTGAAGCATTCAATGTTGAATTTCTTCGTTTTTTTTTTTTTTTTGTTGTTGTGTATCTTTTATCTTGTGTGAATCTTTTTTATAATTCAAGTCGAAAAATATATTTTCTGTTTGCTGTTGCATGAGAATTTTTGTACTAGATTAGTCTGTTCTTTTTTTGAATGTTTTATTTAATTCAAAGTTCTTAGGTCTCAAGACCGCGCGCGTTATTTCTAATTCTTGTAGTGTCTTGAGACGACTTTTTAACCCTCAAGCGGTCGCGCGTTCATTTGTAAAGGGAGCGGGCGCGCGTAACCGAAAAGACCTATCGGATGAATAAGAGAAATAAAGTACTAATTATTCCATAAATATTTATTTTTTTGTACTCAGATACATTATCATTGTCTTTAAAGTCTAATTTGTCAAAAAAGTACTTAAAATTATGAAAAAGGCTACTAGAAATGGGAATTACAATGATGGGTAAAAATAATAATATGAACGAAAATGTACTAAGCGCGGTCGATTCGACTACGCGCGACCGCTTGAAGGTTAAATAATTAATTGATGACTTTTAATAATGAATGAGTTTCATAATGAATATAATATGTACATTGTTATAAGTTTGTGAAAATGTAGCTAGTAGTTTTAAGTTGGCGATTTGGTGCGATTAAATTTAATTAACCTTCAAATAAAATGCCAATTTGTGTATTCTTTTTATTAAATTTTATTCATGTATTTTGTTTTATATTTGAAATATTTTCTCAATATTCTTAGAATTCAAATAAAGAAAGACAAAGCTACGACTTAACAATCAAGATGCAAATACGAAAAATTCTTTAGAAAATACAAATCACAGAGACAAAAATATTTCAATGAATTCTCATTTTGAAATTTTATCTTATAAATACTGCCATCTGAATTTCATAAAATTTAAAACAAAATGCAGCTCTTAAATGAAACAATCAAAATTGTTACAAATATGATAACTATGTTGCAACAGTTTATGAATAAGCTATTTAATGAAGAATTTAGAAATGAAACAGGTATTTTATTTGAATTTCCACAGCAAAACTATCTTCTGATGACTTTGGGGTTTAGAAAATGAATTATTAACTTCAAATACTCACAGGGAGTTTTAGAATAGAATTTTGAAAATCCATTAATGTAGTTAGGAGGAAATTTTAAAATTACTGCGAATAAATGGATGGAATTAAAAGTGCGAATGTTAGAAGTCAAATTCTCAGACTTCATGATATACTTTCCTAGGTTGAAAGATGGCCAGATTTTTGTTTAATTTACACTTTACTTTGAAAGATATTTCAACTTCAAATTTATCACACATTGCTTCAAGCTTTTGTTTTTTTTTCTGTCCATCTTTACTGAGCTCACAAAAGTGAGGACATAATTGAAAGAAAAATAATAGAAAATAAAGTGCATTTACTCGATGTTAAAATGGTAGACATGTGCATTCAAGAGGACACAAGCGTCCACAGGTTTTTCTCAAACCCCACCTCTGTCTATCAACTCACTCTCACCTATTCACCGTGGAGTATATCGGGTTTCCTAGTACCTCAACTGGAGATTGGGTTCCAACGTCTGGAAATTTGTTAGGAGTAGCAAACGAGAGAGGGGTGGAGAGGTGTTTCCACTAAAGCATATCTCCTTTCATCTAGACTGCACAAAGACATTCCCAAGATGGAATTAACGGTGGCGTCTACAGTTCCAGTTAGGTTGAACTACTTAGTGAACACCTCATAGGGCTACTACGACATATTCGAAGCCCAGGCCTGTAAGGAGAGGGTATGCCGGCTCTCGCCCTTGGAGTTAAATCAAGGACCTGGTCCTTCAGGTTGAAGATGGTGCGTCAGGATGACTTCCTGACCACACAAAAACCCAGTTGGAAAGCACCAATAAGCCTCGTATACGGACGGATTTACTGTAGACAACCCACGCAAACGAATTAAGGATAACGAACTTCGGATATGCACGTGGAATGTTAGGTCCCTTAACAGACCACTTGCAGCGGAAGAATCAGCGGAGGACCTAGACTGCTATAAAGCAGACATCATCGCCATCCAGGAAATTCGATGGGATAGGCTGGGCAAAAAGAGGATATAAAACTGCGATATTTACTATGGTGACTGCTACCGAGAAATGCAACAGCGCTTATTTGGATGCGGCTTTGTCGTTGGAACCAGACTTAGGCAACAAGTCTTGAGCTATAGGTGCATCAACGAGCGCCTCATGACCATCCGCATCAAGGCTTAAAACCCAGCCTCTGACGGGCTAGGTTTCAAGCAGCCACCAACAATTAACCCCTGGTTTGACGAGGAATGTCGGCAGGCAAATGCAGCCAAACAACAGACACGCAAAGAGGCGGCGCTGCATAAATGACGAAAGCTGCTCACGAGCTCTATGAGCAGAAGAGGCGAGAGGAACACCGACTTCTCAGAAGGAAAAAGAAAAAGCATGAGAAGCGTTCGGTGGAAGATTTTGAGAGGTTCAAAAGCAGGAATGAAGTTCGAAAGTTTTATGAGCAGGTGAAACGAAATTCACAAGGACATAAACCTGGAACCGAAGGCTGCAAAGACGAAAGTAGCAACATCACAGTGGAACAAACTGTATAACGGCGACGACGAACCGACTTCCGCTGTAAGGCAATCCCGTCTTCCCGACTTAGGCGAATTAAAGGTTGCCATATCCAAGCTGAAGTCTAACAAAGCCGCTGGAGCAGTTGCCTTGAATGCCGAGCTCTTCAAAGCAGCTGGAGATAATTTGGTTAGAAGCATGCACCAACTTATCTGTAAGATATGATTGGAAGAAAGCATGCCCGATGAATGGAACCTCAGTATTGTTTGTCCCTCTCTCGAGGGACTAAAATGTCGCTATATAAAACCCTCATCATCCCCGTCCTGCTATACGGTGCAGAAGAATGGTCTATGACAAAAGCGGATGAAAGCACCTTGGGTAGTTCCGAGAGAAAAGTTCTTCGTGTGATTTACGGTCCCGTGTGCATAGAAGGTCAGTGGTGGAGAAGATGAAACGACGAACTGTACGGGCTGTACAGCGACGTAGACTTATCCAGAAGAGTAAAAGTCCAACGCCTCAGATGGCTGGGTTACGTAGAGCGCATGGAAACCAATGCTCCGACCCGGAAAGTCTTCGAATCCACACCCACTAGACAGCGCAGTAGAGGAAGACCGCGGATCAGGTTGTGCGTACAGGTGGAAAGTGACCTCACCGAACTTGAAGAGCGAAATTGGAGAAATCTAGCTAGGGACCGAGCTAGATGGAGAAGTTTGTTGGGTGAGCCCCAGTTCACACAGGACTGTAGCGCCACCTTAAGTAAGTAAGTAAAGTGCGTTTACGCCCCAGTGCACCGCATTTGTCTTTTTTAGAGAAAATTATGGCCCAATTTTGAATGTCTAGAAAAAAGTATTTGCTGTAAGTATTAGGTACATACCCCAAAGATTAATTTGTTTAATAGTTTAGTTTTTTTTTCGAACGAAAAAAAAATCATATTCAGTCAGCCAGGCTAATTTTTGGAGGACAGAGAAATTCACTGTGTATTGTACATTTGGGCTTCGCACCGAACGGCTTTGACCACGCTATCGCACCGGCAATGGAACAGCGATAGCTATGTGTCAATGATAACTAATTTCTGCTTTTCATCGGGGGTGATTTTTTTTAGAATTGTCACTTATCACCCTTTTAACGTCGTTAATATTGCACATCATTCTGTTATTTACATGAGCGCATTTCATTCTATACAATTGAAATCCACGTATTAAATAGTGCGAAGGACTGTCATGCTAGAGGTCTTGGTATCAATGCTTGCCTGTGCCATAAAGTTTTTTTTCATCGGTACTGCCTCTTGCAAGGAATTGACAAATCCTCCAAGAGTAATAATTCTTGTCTTAGAAAGTGCTTTTTCAAATAAGCCGTTAGCTTCGTCAGAGCTCTTGTTCTTTAGACTAGAGTAGGCCAAGTGACTAGACCTATCAAGAATTTAATTAGCATTCGCAAGTCTTGGAAAATGCTTGTTTAAAAAGTTTACAAATAGGTGTAGTTCAACGAAATTTGATAGTTTGCTACTTTTGACATCTATATCATGTTGCAAATGTCATCCAAAAGCTATTAAATATTCGTTCCCCGTTTTAAAACTAATTAATTTTCATTTTAAGAATCAAATTCCCTTTTAAACGATTTTTTAAAAATATTTTAATATAATAATAATAACCACTCTTGTTTCAGGGGCTGTTTTGAAAAAACTTGTTTTTGTTTAAAAAGACGAGATTTAAAATTTTCCCATCTCTAGCAAAGTTATTGCTCTATACGCCAATAAATCACACACTACAACTCAGCTATTGGCATAAAATTCTATAGTCAAATTTTACCATGCACACCCTAGTTATGAAAAAATTATAACTTACAGATGCGCCACCCGCACCAAAACAACACATACATAAATTTCATGAAAAATACATTCATAGGTTTTCATAGAAAGAGACAATGTCCGTCATATAAAGATTCTGAAACTCTTGTTTTTAGAAGTTTACATTTACAAAAATCAAGCTTAAAAGAAATCAAAGTATCAACAAGACAATAAACTTAAAATGTATCTTGATATTATCTCTTGAAGATGATAATCATAAGTATTTGAATTTCGAACTGTTAATCAAAATAACATTGGTGTCAGTTCATAAATATGTGTACATATGTATTGGCTCATAATTTGACATAGCACTTGTTAAATATTTTGTCTCCAGCACGATTTTTGTTTGAATCAAGTTTTCTCTGACAGGCAACATTATCATTATTTTAAACTCTTATGCTAATATTTACAAAATATGTATAGATATTTACGTACTGTACATGCACCTGAATGTAGGTATGTTAATTATCTTATCATTTTATTATAAGCATAACAATAATCGTGAAATCAAGTCGAAAATTTGAATCGATTTTTGCCCTTACATATCTTTAAAAATAAATCTTTATGCAAACTATACCATACAAAAGCTTATAATGTTTACCTCTGTTATGAGTCTCTTTAACCAAATCAACAATATAAACCCATATAATGGTGGTTTGACAGATATGTCAACAAATCGCGACATTTTACTCTTTTTTTTTCACGTCGAAGCCGCACCAAATACCCATATGCTCAAAACATCAGCCAAAGCCATCAGATATTGCATAATGATATTTGCTAAAAAGATTACACCAGGTCGAATTCATTTGAGATTGAGGTGAGAATTAGAATATGTGTACATCTGACAGACTGACACTTAGTGATTGTTGGTTGTGGATCGTGTGTGTTAATTTGTTGAAAGGTATGTAATTGAATTATGACATGTGGGGGTGAGAGTTAAGTATCTGCATGCTTTTAGATGATGAGTGTTAACTCAAATTTACATCTTGTTTTATTTAATTTTTGTTTCGACAGGCATAAATGGCATTTGGAGGGAAATAGCACCCCTGGTTCAAATGGGATTAATAAACAAGGTTATATTTGTGCCTGATTTTGTGTAGTTATGGGCCAATAGGTTTTCAACATGGGGTTGTTCTTTTTTCAATGTTTAACATTTGTTCAAACATAAACTCACAATAAATGCAGATGTTCACAAAACAACATTAAAAACTAATTCCATACCCTACTTTTTTGTACATTAGTATAAAATACCTTTTTCTTAACCGGTAAGCTGCTTTAAAAGCTATAATTATAATTAAGGTAGGGCAATCAACCTGTTGTGCGGTAGGAATAAAAAAGTAATAATTCTTTTTCAGTTTGAATAATTACCTTGCAATTAGTCATAAAACACCATCACAATCTTGTACGATATAGAGTTGAGGGAATTCCCATTAAAGATTTTTATTTACAAGCAAAATTAATTTGAATTAAGAAAACATTAAATAAAAAAGATTACAAACAAAAAAATTAAACACAATACACGAATTGACTTGACCGCATAAAAAGTTTTTTTATTGTTATGTTTTATTTTTAGAATAAAATTAATGTAAAGAAATGTGTTGGTATTTTAATTACAATACAATGATAATAACTTACAGTTTTAAATGTCTTAATGAAAGAATTTTGAAAAAAACTTAAGAATAAAATCGAGGGTTTATGAACATTAAACTGCAATTAAATTGCTTCAAATAGCTACAAAAAATAAAACAAAATTAGGATCTTTAGAAGTAGGGAAGCGATTAATTTTAAATTTTGTTCATATGCATCACTCTTTAAAAAGGATTTACTGCGGATATCAAGGAAATACGATAAGAAATTACTTCTCAGTTTTTTAAGGACATCAAAATTATGTTGAAAATGAAATTTTGAATATTTTATCTTCAAAATCTACACTAATATTATAAAGAGGATAGATTTGTATTTTTGTATGTAACGAATAAACTTAAAAAGTACTGGACCGATTTTATCAATTCTTTTTTCATTAGAAAGCTACATTATCACTGAGTAACATAGGGTATATTTAGTACTAGATTACTATAGAAATCTTTAGAAATTCCTATTAAAACCAACCGAAGGTGTAAAAAAATTAGCCATAAAATGTCTTTCATCGCATACGCTACTGCAAAGAGCATTAATGAAAAAATGTTTTCTAAATTAAGTGATTCATGGTCGTTTTAATTAGCATGCTTCTAACTTAAATATATTAACCTATTTATGTCTACCCGTGCGAAGCCGGGACGGGCCGCTAGTGTTATATATAAATTGTAACTTTTGACTTGAAGTTTATGCTACTTTCTTAAAAAATTAAGATATAAATTTAAAATAAATTTTCAATTTCATTTTTTGAAAAAATCTTAATGTCTTCAAACTTTCCAAGCCTTAGAGTTGATTTAAAAAAAAAAAAAATCGCAAAGATAAATGTTTGAGAAGTCAATTTTTAGTATGAAGTTATTGGTTTTATTTTCAAGACATTTTGTGTAATGGAACTTTGTTTATTTGTGTATCAATTTGTTGGTAAATTCAGTTCAATCAATTCAAAAACAAATTTTGACTCAAAAAAATTTAAGAAAAATTAAAATATTATTAAGTGTATCAATGAATTTTGTTTAAATTAATTTTCTCTTTACTGCATTTCAAAAAAATTCTTCAAATAACTTGAGAAATGTTTAAATTATAAAATTTTGAAAAAAAAACATATTTTTAAAGTTTATTGTTCTTATATAATTCTATCGTTCAATAAATGTATATTCTAAGTCTGAACGTTAAAATATACAAATTCTTTAAAAGAATGCAAGCAATTTTGATGACGAAATTCACTTTATATTTTATTTTAGCCATATTTCTTAGTGTCAGCTTAAACATTCAAACATTTTTCTTTATTAAACAATCGCATCTAAAACACTGACCGGCAAGGTTTTTGAAATATTACTTTTAAAATTTGAAAAAAAAAAAACACGTTTATAAGGCTTTTTGAGGCTAACTCTGAAGTAGCTTTTTTCCAATAAAATCCGTGATGGTTTTCAAAGCTATAATTATTCTTTGCTCCAATATTAATTTAAATATAAATATTATATCTTAAAAAAATCTGCATAAGTCTTAGGATTTAACCTGTCCTTCAAAAATCTGAAAGAAACGATAAACCATTTATGGTAGAACGGTTTTCAACACAAAAAGGTAAAATGATTTGAAAATAAATTTTGGGCTTGCAACGAATATATTGCATTACAATTGTGTTATACAAAGTTTTTTAATTATAACGGGTTATCCATTTTGCAGTTTTAAAAGTATAAGGCTGGAATTTGACATCTTTTAAACTAAGTTGTTAGATCATTTTTTTTTCAGTTAAAATATAAATATTCTTTCTTCAAAAAATTTACAATTTTGTTATATTAAGTTTTAAAAAATATATTTAAAAATATAAACAATAATGTTGAACACGGGTATTTGTAAAAACTTACGCCTAGAGTTAAAATAAGGTTTGGATTCGAAATCCACACTAAAATTAAGCCCAAAACGTATTTTTCTAAACTATGAAAGTATCAAATTCAAGATTTTCTCAAAACATCATATAGAATGAAATAAAGACTCATATCTAATGGGAATTTTCAAAAGCTATGAAAGTTACTAAAATGATTTAAATTGTATCACGAAGAGAAAGATTTGTCCTTTGCAAGATCATACCATTTATTATTAAGGGATATTTTAACTTAGCCTTCAAAATCCGGTTTTTGGTTGTTTTTAGCCAATTTATAGAGACATACTCTAAAATCTGAAGTGATAAAAATTTAAAGAGGAGATTCAAATTTCGGTCATATTAGTCATTTTTAACTTCCCATAGGAAGTTATTGTAATCGGTCCGAATTGTCGAATTGAAAATTTTGACATTTCTCGACGTTTCAAGATCCCTAGAGTCGAAATAAAAGATTTTTAGAGAGATGTCTATGCGTGCGTGTGTAGGTACGTTCGTACGTTTTTTTTGTTGTTCATAGCTCAAGAACCTGTGGAGATATCGACTTAAAATAAATTTTGTTACACAGGTAATAAAGCAGAAAGATGCAAAAAGTACTCTAAAAAAAATTGCGTGGGTGGTTTTTTTACCATAGCAATTTAAAAAAAAAGGTGCAAATTTTGGTTAACCCTAAATATCTCACGAACCAATAACGCTAGAGACTTGAATTGTATATTATATATTGTAACGCGATACCAAACAAGTACATATATTTTTGGAAAAAATTCCAATTAACGGTTTTTTTTTATAAATCAAAAAAAAAACCGAAAAAAAAATATTTGTCACCTCGAATATTTTACGAACAAAAAATGATTTTATCTCCAAAATATTTTTGTGCAATAAAGAATAACGTTTTTGACATCTGGTAAAATTTTGAGAAAAATCGAATTGACAGTTTTTTTTTACAAAAAATTAAAAACTTAAAAAAAAATTTACAAAAGTTGGTAAAAATTGATTTTTGACTTAAATATCTTTTCAAAGCTTTGAGATATTTGCTTTAAACTAGTTTTATCTTTTGAAAAATATTGTTATCAACATGCAGTAACATTTAAAAAAAAATCGAATGGACAGTTTTTTTTACAAAAAAATTAAAAAAAAATAACATAAGTTGGTATTGATTTTCGACTTAAATATCATTTCAAAACTTTGAGATATTAGCTTTAAACTAATTTTATCTCCTAAAAAATTATCTTTATCTTATAAGAAATATTGATTTCAACATTCGATAAAATTTTGAGAAAAATCGCATTGACAGTTTTTTTACAAAAAATAAAAACCTAAAAAAAGCATTACTAAAAGTTTTTAAAAATTGATTTTCGACTCAAATATCTTTTAAAACATTAAAAATTGTGGTTTCAAACTTATTTTATCTCACAGAAAACATTGTTTTCGACATTAAATAAATTTTGTGTACAATCCAACAGTCCTTTCTTTTCATAAAAAAATAAAATCTACAAAAAATAGTTCGCAAATTTGGTAAACATTAGTGTTAAGTAGTATTCACATGAGCACGACCAACGAACGACGAATGAATTACAAAATGTGAGTTTATATACGTTTGAAGACATATTTCCACACAAATTCTTAACAAAACGATAGCAATATAGTTTCTATTTGATTTATGATGCATACTTTTACTTTTCAATATCATATATTAATAAATTTAAGAAAACAAATTTATTCGTCGCGAAAAAAATTGTAGTTGATACGAACTGTCAAACTTTATTCGCGTTCCACATTATCCACACTCGCAACGAATAAAATAATCGCGCGTATCTACTTAACCTAAAAAAATCATTCTTGTTTTGGTTTCGGTGGTGAATGGTGTTCGGCTGTCAAACTTCATTCGCGACGAATTAAAAACTTTCATGTGAAAGAAATGTCAAAATCGACGAATATTCGTTCATTCGTTGGTCGTGCTCATGTGAATATTGCTTTAGGTTCTCGATATCCCGTGAACAATAGAAGATATTGACTTTAAATTATTTTCATTCATCCAATTTGTTTTTTTTTTTAAATTATTGTTTTGTTTGTGAGACGTAATTTTGTCGACTAGTTAAATTAGTAAGAAAATGGATACGATTTTTTGTTTCAAAAATTCTATAAAATTAAAATTAAGTATACGCCAAGTGCACCATCACCGGGTATTTTTTGATTTAAGAGAGAATATGTGCATAGCATGTTTTTTTGAACAAGAATGAAATGCCAATAAAACGTTCGCTGTAGCTCAAAAAATTAAACACATAAGATTAGAGCGAGAGAGTTTGATTGTGAGATGGGATGGGATTTTTTACAAAACGCCGCCGACAAGTATTGAACAAACAAATTTTAACAAGTATCATCTCAATGTGAGTACTTATATATTTATTGATATAATTGACATAAACAGCAGTAATTTAATACCTCCTTGAGATAAGCTAATTCTCATAAGTATTTACGCATTAAGATTAAAGTCAACACCACTCAGTGTAACACCATTCAATACAAACAATTTTAAAATAAAAACGAAATTTTGCACCCTTTTTCCTTTCGGAATCTGGATTTTACTGATTGTTGAAAATTCAATTACTTTACAGTTTAAAATTTTGGAAATTTCCTTTATTTTTCAAGTGTTTTTGTTTAGGTCTCTGTCTATATCAGAAAAGATTACAATACTTTTACATTTCAACATTCGTCTTCTATTTTGTATATTGCTTATAAAAGTTCCTAAAATGGAGCTCTTAGACTTTTCGATAATTTTTCGTATTGTGTGTGAACGATAAGACTTATCTAACGGATATAGATATCATCACAATAAGATAAACGAAACTCCTCTCAAGTAACGGAAATTTACCTCCCACTATAATTTTTATTATTTGAAAGATACAATATAATATGTATATTATATCATACTTATAGTGTAGAAAATAACAAAAGCAAATAAGATATTTTGCACAGTGCAATGAATCGTATCCATCTCTAGTCTTCGCAATAAATTATATTGCAAAGGGAAAAAAGTACACAAACAAAAATTATTTGCAATTAGAACAGTTTAACAATGCTACTGGTGACTTTAATATCACTTAAGTTCAATTGCAAATAATTATGACATAACAATTTAAAAAATAAAAATTTTTGATTAAGACTTATTCAAGTGCAACACACTTATTGAGTTAGTATTATTACCTTATGGCAAATTAAAAGTTTACCCAAGGTATTATGAAATTAACAAAAAATAAATCATAATGATGCAGATAGAATAACATAATATAAAAATAAAGGGAAAGAGTGTTTTTAATAAGACTAGAATACAAAAAGTATACCTACAAAAGAATACTAGTAGGACCCATAGCATGATGGTTAGTGCGTTGGACTGTCATGCCAGAGGTCTTGGGTTCGATCCCTGCCTATGCCATCTAAAGTTGCTTTCACTCGTACTGCCTCTTGCGAGGAATTGACAAATTCTCCAAGAGTAATTCTTGTCATGAAAAGTGCTTTCTCAAATCAGCCGTTCGGATTCGGCTTAACAAAACTGTAGGTCCCCTCCATCCTTGACAACAGTACTCGCACACAGGAATGGTTGAGAGTTGTAAGTCACTAGGCCCTAATTTTTAACTGACTGTTGCGCCACCTAATTTATTTATTTAGAATACAAAAAGTTGCACAGAATTAAGTAAATTACAAGACCGAACGTATTTACTTGTACTTTTCGTTTTATTAGCGGTTCTTTAAATGTTTTACAGTTTTTTCCTGTTGAATTGGTGATCACTATGAGTGATCAATAATGATTTAATTATATCATTGTTTTAATTCTAGAACCAACTTTGTTAAGAGCTACAACCCCCTCACAATCAATCACAAACTTTCAGGTGAAAATGAAATGCTGTTCGAAAAATGTTGGTCAAACATTTTACTACCCTTTTCGAGATCAGTACTTGGAATTTAGGAACGCCACGGGTTTTTTTTTTGCACTATGTAGCAACATGTCCTTCAAACACGGTATACAAGTTGATGTTATTATTAATAAGAGCTGCATTAGGCTCGTGATAGTAGTCCAATACCAACCGAAGTGATGTTGTGAAAAAAAATGGGAAAAATCTGTTAGGAACATAAAGCCAATATTTTGTGTCTATCACGTCTTAATTTGACAACACGTGAAATTTCTAAGAGGCTGAATATTGCTCAACAAACTGTGGCATAGAATTTGTAAAAAATCTCGTGATACCGGGACTACTAGCAGGAAAAAAGGTTTAGGGAGGCCAAAAAAGACGACCCCAGTGGAAGATCGTATTTTGATGTTGTACATTCGTCGGCACCGGTTCTGGACTTCGGTGAACCTTAAAAATGATCTGTGTCGAGCTACAGGCAAAGTAATGTTGTCAAGCTCAGTGAGAAAAAGGCTTTGGAAAGCTGGACTTAGAGCACTCAAGCCAAGTTTTTAAAAAAGAGTCAAAGAAAAACGATTGCTCTTTGCTTAGGAGCACTTAAATTGGACTCAAGACACGTAGAACAATTTCATCTTTTCTGACGAATCAAAATTCAAGCTCCATGTTGGAGATGAGAGGATCCTTGCTCGAAGAGAACCGAAAGAAAGACTAAGCTCTGATTGCATTTTGCGGATGCCCCCAAAACTAAAGAAGTGATGGCGTGGGGATGCTTTTCTGGAGATGAAAAAGGTAGAATGAACTTTCTAGAATCCAAAGTCAATGCAAAAGTTTACCTTGAAGCCCACGGTGCTAGAGCTCTTTGGGGACACTTGAAGTTATATTTTTCAACAGGACAATGCTCCTTGTCATACAGCCAAAGTTGTTAGTATGAACTTATTTTTATTTTTACCATGATTGACTAATATTAAGCTTAGTTGGCTAAGTTGGCCGCCTTACAGTCCAGATCTCAATCCAATTGAGAATTTTTGGTCTGTAATGAAACTTGAGGTTTCGAAGAAGCACCCATAGTCAGTTTATGAATTTAAAAAAAACTACTTACTCGGACCTGGAACACGATACCTGCATCCACATGGAAAAACCTATCTCATTCAATGTATTGCCGATGTTCAGCCGTAATAAAAGCAAGAGGAGGTTTAAAAAAGTAGTGCTTTAGATACAGAAAAATATAAAAAAAAACAAAAACTGCACCAATAAAGTATTTTTCTTTAATCCTTAAAAATGAGGAAGATACCTAAAAAAAAACTAATTTTTCGGTATAATCACTTTTTGCTCCCTGACCATTTTAGAAAAATGTCAAAATTCTTATTGTATCATAAAATCAAATATGTTGTTATTTCAACACATTTGACAAAATTCGAAAACAAAAGTTTGACCAACATTTTTCGAACGACACTGTATTCTTTTGCGACGCACGGTTTGAGATTTCGAAGAATGTATGAATATAATTACACTGGTTGACAAAATTCCGTTTTTTTCTGTTTGAAAATGCTAAAAACAACCAAAACCGGGGTTTTTGAGCCTAAGGTAAAACTCGAAATATCTCTTAACAATAAATTGTATTATTATTTTGAAAAATACAAATCTTTTTCTTTTATATAAAATTTAAAGAATATATCTTACTTAGTTTCTCGAAATTCGCATTAATTATGAGTCTTTATTGGAAGTTCGGAGAAAAACTTGATTTGGATACTTTAATAGTTTTGAAAAATACATTTGGACTTAATTGTTAATGCTAATTTCGAATCCCAACTCTAATTTTAACTTTTTATTGAAGTTTTTAAAATATCCGTTTTCAACATAATTTTAAAGAAAGCTACTTCATAAATTTAAATAGCGTCAAAAAGCCTTATAAACGTTTTTTTTTCGAATTTTAAAAAAGTGATATCATAAAAACCTGACGTTATACATTAATTTTGAAATTGGATTTGAATTAAGGCCACCAAAACCCATTGGAAAAGTGATATTTCAATGCCAGAAAGAAAACCTTGTCGACAGTGTTATTTTTTTTGAAAACTTGTGATTGCAATATTGTTTCAATATCATCAAAACACTTGCACCAAAATAATCATTGAAACCGAAAAAGCAAAATTTATGAACTTATTGTAACCTTATAATAGTCAAATTTCTTAAGATTCTTAACGCTACATTTGAATCAAATTCCTTTAGAGACTTAAGCTACAAACCGAGGTATAGACAGACCAAAAGAAAGGATGGTTTTTGAATTCTGCAAATTATTGAATTGTTTTAGAAAAATGGGTCTTTTTGAACATGCAGGAGAATCACATATTAAAACTTCAAATTTTAAAACTTCAGCTGAAATCTGAAAAGTGTAAATTCTTAATAAAACTAACCTTTAAAAAAATTTTAAAAAGTTAGACGAAAAGCAGTGAACAAAATCAAATAAAAGTTTAATTACATACATAGTCGGGGTAGTATTTTCTGTAGTTTTTATGTTTTCTTAGGACAAGGAGATGTCAGTTCAAATTGGTTTTAAATTCATAAATGGAGGGTGATTTTTTATCTATTATCTTTTTGGCAACACTGTTTTTTTTTAATATTGCGTCTATTTACTGTCCTCCTCGGTCCAAGATAGACAAAAACGATTTTAAAGATCTTTTCAACGCTTTAGGTCCAAAATTTATTATTGGCGGCGACTTCAATTCGAAACATTCATTTTGGGGATCATGTTGCATTTCGACGAAGGGTAGACAACTCTACAAAGCGGGTATTGAATGTAACGTTGAATTTTTCTCATCAGGAAAACCAACGTATTGGCCAACCGATACAGCGAAAACACCCGATCTTGTTGACTTTTTCATCGCAAGAGGAATGAACAGAAAATATATGACAGTAGATGATAACTTCGATTTTTCTACGGATCACTCGGCCGTTATCTTAACAATAAACAGTAACGTAATCGAAAAAGGAAAGCCCCTAATTTTAACAAATAATAACACAAATTGGGATAAATTCAAAGAAGATTGCGAAAATAGAATTATACTGCACGTCTCTTTGCAAACTCCGTTTGAGTTAGAAGATGAAACAGAAAAATTTATAAATATTGTTCAAGAAGCAGCTTGGAATAATACTCCGATCTGTAGTAAAAAGTCAAGTCAATACGAAGAAAAAAAATTCCAGAAGATATAAAAGAATTGATACGCGAAAAACGAAAAGCTCGAAAAGTATGGCAGCAATCACGTGCTCCTCAGCATAAAAGTGTCGTCAACTTTTTAACAAACAAGATTAAAAATTTGTTACGAGATTTTAAGAACAGCGAGAATTCTGCCTATCTTGAAAGCCTAACAGCAGACAAAAAAACGAATTATTCTCTTTGGAAGACGATAAAAGGTATTAAAAAGCCTCAAATAATGTAGGCACCTATTCGAAAAAATAATTCTGAATGGGCAAAAACTGATAAGGAAGAGGCGGATTTATTTGCTAAGCACCTTGAGGAAACGTTCAAACCTTTCGATGGTCAAGAGCTTCTGACTAATGACGGAGAGCTCCAACCAGCGCCGGACAATTTTTCTATCAGGAATATTACTTTGACTGAACTTGTCCAGGAAATAAAACGGCAGAAAAATAATAAAGCTCCTGGCTACGACCTGATTAACGGTCGTGTCCTCAAAGAATTGCCTAAAAAAGCAATGGTTAAGCTCTTACAGCTCACAAACGCTGCTTTAAGACTTGCTTACGTACCCACGCAATGGAAAGTCGCCGAAGTAATAATGATCCCCAAACCGGGTAAGCCACCGAATGAGAAAAAATCGTATAGACCAATTTCTCTCTTACCAATTATATCTAAAATATTTGAAAAATTGCTTCTTAAACAAATGCTACCAATTATTGAAGAAAAACGTTTAATTCCCGACCACCAATTCGGTTTCCGGAATAATCACTCGACAATTGATCAGGTTTACCGAATAACTAACGAAATTGAAAAAGCATTTGAAGAAAAAAAGATTTGCTCAACTGCATTTCTTGACGTTTCTCAAGCTTTTGACAAAGTTTGGCATGACGGGCTAAAATATAAATTAAAAGTCTTTCCAGAGCAAATATATAACATTCTTGAATCGTACCTAGAAAATAGATTCTTTCGAGTTAAGCAAGGAACGGAGTATTCGGAGTTTAAAGAAATAAACGCTGGGGTTCCCCAGGGTAGCGTCCTTGGACCGATTTTGTTTGTTCTTTATACCCGAGATATACCCCAAACAGAATGCACAACTTTAGGCACTTTTGCCGATGATACAGCTGTACTCGCAATATCGGATTCAATAGAAACGGCAACCTCTAAGCTTCAAAAGGCATTAAATAGCATTTCAGATTGGACAAAGAAATGGCGAATTGCTCTTAATGAAACGAAATCGACGCACACAAATTTTACGTATAAAAAAGTATATAACTTACCTATTTATATAAATTCTGTGCAAATTCCATACGCTAATGAAGCGAAGTATCTAGGCATGACTCTAGACGCGAAACTTAAATGGAAAGTTCATGTAAAAAAGAAACGCGACGAACTCGAAAATAAACTCCGCGAATTGACATGGCTTATTGGAAGATATTCCAATCTAAGCGTTTATAACAAGCTTCTTATTTATAAGCAAGTACTGAAACCAGTTTGGACGTACGGTATACAACTTTGGGGTTGTACCAACGAAAGAAATATACAAATTTTGCAAACATACCAAAACAAAGTACTTAAAATAATAGTAAATGCTCCATGGTATGTAAGAAATAGCGACTTACATAGAGATTTAAATATAAAATATGTAGAAAACGAAATTAAAAAATTTGCTACAGAGCTAAGATCACGACTTAGAAATCATAGTAATAACTTAATCCAACAATCTGTTAGCGAGGCGTTCGTTTTTCGGCGTCTGCACCGAACAAGACCTTCTGATCTAGCGCAAACAAATTAATCTCTCCACTCGAATTTTGTGGAATCTTCAGGTCCTCTCGTTGGGGAGCTTCCTGACAAAACGCGAACAAAATGACGCTTAAACTACTTGTTAAGCTGGACTTAGTTGTAGTAATAATATAGAAGATAAGGGAGGTGAGTTTTAGTCAGTAAAAATCTGACACTACTATAAGCATCGGGCTTATAGTGTCTCTGAAGATTTCTCACCTTCCTGCGAAAAAGAAAAACAAAAAAAAAAAAAAAAAAAAAAAAAAACAGCTAACGCACGTTTCGTGTTTTGTTTCACTGTCAAGCATCTTCAGTTTGGTCTATAATTTAACCATGAATCGTCTTTCAAACGAACAATGCTTGCAAATTATTAAATTTGATTATCAAAATGCGTGCTCTGTTAAGAAAATTCATCGCGCGCTTCTTCCAGCGAGCTACGAAGCTCATTTTCGGCTCAATGGGTACGTAAATAAGTAGAATTGTCGATTTTGGAGTGAATATCAGCCAGAAGCATTGCAAAAGCTACCATTGCATCCAGAAAAAGTCACAGTTTGGTGCGGTTTATGGGCTTGTGGCATCATTGGACCGTACTTCTTCAAAGATGATGCGAATCGTAACGTAACTGTGAATGGTGAGCACTACTGTGAGATGATATCCAACTTTTTTTTTGCCCAAAATGCTAGAGCTTGACTTGCATGACATGTGATTTCAACAAGACGGTACCACATGCCACACAGCACGCACACAGCATGCGCAACAATGGACTTATTGAGAGGCGAGTTCGGTGAAAATTTTATTTCACGTTGGGACCGGTCAATTGGCCGTCTAAATCGTGCGGTTTAACGCCTTTAGACTATTTTTTGTGGGACTATGTTAAAGCTCATGTCTATACAGGCAAGCCTGCTTTATTTGACGTATTGGAAGACAACATTAAAGTATTTTTTCGCGAGATACCGGCCGACATGTTGAAAAGAGTATGCCAAAATTGGACTAAGTGGATGTACCATTTGAGGCGCAGTCAAGGTCAAAATTTGCATGAAATAATCTTCAAACATTAAATTATATGGACCGTACTATCGATTCAAATAAAGATTTTATGCATTTTTCTGAATTTCATGTGTTTTTTTTTGAAAAACTTTTCTATAGCTTTTAAAAAGCACCCTTTATTTGAATGACACGAAAAGACAGAATGTGTTAAGCCATTCAACATTCTCGTAGTACGGCAACAGAAAAATCTCTGTACTTGATAGTACGTTTAAATTTTAAATTACGTATCGTAATTTCATATGTCGTTTGTTCTGGTAATATTTTAAATTGAGTCACTAGTCGTCAGTCGCATCACACTAAATAACTATTTTAATAAAAAAAAAAATAATACTATTATTTGTATTGACATACCAAAATTGTTGTGACTCAAATGACAGGAAGCAGATATAATTCCAAATTGAATTAAATCCTCGGACAAAATCCTCCGCTCACGCACAGTATTTATATTAATTTTTCGTGCTTATTTTTCTTTTTGATTTGTATTTAAATTAATCTATATACATATTATTTAGATATAATCATTCTTAATAACAAACTATATTATATCTAGTTTTGTTTGCTGTCAACATCAAAGTACATAGCAATCAATGCGAAATCTGAACTTTATATAATATATGTAGAAGCTCAGAATACAAATTTGCAAAAATAAGAATGAAAAGAAACTTCTTAAATCGCGATTAATAATTAACACTTCCTCTCACTGATGACACGAAACAGCAACATAACCGCCCGATACCGACACCGACACCGACGACAACGACAAAAACGAAAACGACAATTCAAAGTGATTTTTCACTTTAATTCAAATTCACTCAAAACTATCTTCGGGATAGACAACGAATGAAATGATGCATACAACAGTTTACTACTGAGTGAGCCACAGACAGAAAAACAACTTCTTCAGCCCCTGCTGATTGTTTTGAAGTTATAATAAAGGTTTTTATTTAAGACTTATTTCTTGCATCAAAACATGATAATAGAATTATGTAGATTTATTGATGGCACCACCGACTATCAGACTAAGACTCAGACCGCAAGTCACGGAAATTCAATTGGATGGAATCGAATTAAAACCGCAGAGATCAAATTCTACCTTGACAAAACGACACAGCTTATCTGACTGATCGTATAGTTCGTAGAATTCTGGCTGCTCTGCTTGCTGATCACGGTGATACAAAGAGGATGACTTGAATCAACTGATAAGAAGACTGAACAATTCATTTATTATTCACCATTCACCACTATTCACCAATTTTTAATGAGAGCAATAAAAAAGCTTTATAAAAATGAGGTAGACTGGAATCTGGAAATGCAGCGAAATGAATACAATCTCTGTTTTGATTTGAATTCTCTCTCTTTTGATGATAAAACTACAACGAAATTATTATCAAACTGAACTTTATACAATTGAGATCAGCTGGAACATAGAATTAAATGAATACAAGCGATCGATGATTTCAATGAAACTATACTCTGTCACTGTCACTGGAAACGTTAGAAACGTCATCGATCTTAACATGTATAAACTTGGAAAGAAATCACTTACGGACAGCTATCAGGTGTAAAAGTTGAAATACGATGAAGAAGGTGTGTGATCAGAATTCACAGATAATAGATAAGAGTGAAGTTCGGTTTTAAGAGATATTGGTAAAGCACAGGGCTGTCGCACATTACGTTTATTCTTGTTTTAGTGTTCAATGTATGTACATATGTATGTATTTATTTTGTGATAATAATTCATTTGGTCTTTTTCGATTTTTCCTAAGCAAATTTTTGAAATTTGATAGTTTTCGAGATCTTAGCATTTATAACTATCAGAACTGGAAGAAGAAAAAATTGAAAATAAGGTCCAAAAAGTTAATTTTTCAATTTTTAAATATGCCTGGATAGAAATTTATAGAAGGATGGTTCAATCAGCAGTTAATTACATTAAACCTAATATACCTAACGATTCTGGCATTGCAAAAATAAACTGAGGTTTTCGTAAGATCTCTTTTGGGATCAAATCGAAACATTCCAGTGGACAATTCAAATCTCTTCCCTGTGAGATAACCATGTTCCGGAAAAAAAAACCGGCTGGTTAAATTTTAAGGACCGATGTTGATTTTGAATAAAACATAATTTTTTTAAGAAATGACTGTCATTTCTTTTTATTATGATAATATTGGTATGGTTCAATTAAATATGGAACAAAATATCGGCTAACTGGCCGCCGCAACCTCTACGATACAAATGCATCCGATGGGCCAAATTGTCGATTACACTGAGGCATAATTGAGGTTATATGCCGTTAATGTGTCGAATTATCTCATCCTTTCGCTCTTGAATTGTTGCTGGCTTATGAACGTAGAATTTTTCTTTCAAATTACCTAAAGAAAGAAGTCCAACAGTTTCAAATTTCATGATCTAAGCAGCCAATTGACATCGCCACTATGTGAGGTAACACGGTCATTGAATTTGTCAAGCAAAAGAGCCATTGTTCCGTTAGCTGTGTGGCAAGTGGCACCGTCCTGTTGAAACCACATATTGTCCACAACCACATCTTCTTGTTTGGGCTAAAAAAAGTTCGTTATCATCTTGACCGGGCTCATTTTAACGAAAAACGGCCCGATGATGCCACCAGCCCATAAGCCGTACCAAACAGTCACTCTTTGTGGGTGCATAGGTTTTTCGACCAGCACTCTTGGATTATCATTCGCCTAAATGCGGCAATTCTGTTTAACTGAGGTAAAAATGAGCTTCATCACTGAATATGATTTTCTTTGAAAATTGATCATCCGCTATTGCCATTTCTTGCCAACATTCTGACCATTGACGACACTTGAAATGGTCAAGAGGCTTTCGTTCTTGAGTCAAATGCAACTTGTAAGCTTGTAAATTCAAGTATTTATGCATAATGTTCACCAACGACGAGCGTGAGAGGTACAATTGTTGGTCACGCAGACGAGTTGAGGTGAATGGCTCTTCAGCCACACTATGGCGAACAGCACCAATAATTTCTGCAGTACGAACTGTGCGACCATATTTTAATTTGTTCCCTTAGTTTTTTTTTCATTTTTAATTAAATTGTTCTTCTATTTATTTTCGTGAATAATGAATTTTTTTTTTAAAAAGATAGTAAGCTTCATTTAATTTATTGGAAGCTCTTTGCTTAAAGACTACAATTTTAAAGGACCTTGAAAATTCTCGAAGAAATGTTTTATTTTTGATTTTAATTAATTGACAACTAAGTCTGATACTTACTTACTTGAGGTGGCGCTGTGTGAACTAAGGCCTCAACCAACAAACTTCTTCATCTAGCTTGTTCCCTAGCTAGATGTCTCCAGTTTCGCGCTCCATGAGGTCGCTTCGGATGAGGTCACTTTCTATTAGTGCGCGTCACCTGATCCGCGGTCTTCCTGTACTGCGCTGTTCAGTGGGTGTGGATTCGAAGGCTTTCCGGGCTGGAGTATTGGTTTCCATGCGATCTACGTGACCCAGCCATCTTAGTCGTTGGACCTTTACCCTTCTGGCTAAGTCTACGTCACTGTACAGTCCGTACAGCTAGTCGTTCCATCTTCTCCTCAACTCCCCTTCTATGCATACGGGACCGTAGATCACACGAAGAACTTTTCTCTCGAAACGACCCAAGGTGCTTTCATCCGCTTTTGTCATAGTCCGTTCTTCTGCACCGTAAAGCAGGACGGAGATGATGAGGGTCTTATATAGCGACACTTTGGTCTCTCGAGGGAGGGCTTTGCTATTCAATTGCTTTCTTAGCCCAAAGAAACAGTGATTAGCAAGAGTTATTCTTCGTTTGATCTCAGCGGTAGTGTTGTTTTCTGCGTTCAAAGCGGAGCCTAGGTAGACGAAGTCCTTAACTAACTCAAAGTAACGTCTGTCGATGGTGACGTTTTGACCGAGACGTAGGTGATGTTAGTCCTTTCTTGACGACAGCATGTACTTTGTTTTGCCCTCATTAACCGTTAAACCCATTTTTACCGCCTCTGCCTCAATACTCACAAAAGCCCCATGGCAATGTTATCAACATATGCTAGTAATTGCCAGACTTTTGAAAGATAGTTCTTCTATAGTGTTGACGTAGGAGCTCTGCACTATTCTTTCAAGTACGATGTTAAAAAATTGCATGACAGCGCATCACCTTGTCTAAAGCCATTTTGACATCGAATGGTTCTGTTAAGTTGTCTCTAACCTTTATGGAGCAGCGTGAATTCTCCATAGTCATCCCGAACATACGGATGAGTTTGGAAATGATGCTAAAACCAGACATGGCACTATACAGCTCGTCCCTGCAGATTCTGTCATATGCGGCATTCAAATCGATGCAAAAATGGTGGGTGTAGATTTTATGTTCTTGGGTTTTTTCCAGGATCTGCCGTAATATGAATATTTGATCGACTGTGGACTTTCCTGGTCTAAAACTACACTGATAAGGACCTATCAGGTTGTTAACGATGGGCTTTAGACGTTCACATATTACGGCAGAGAAGATTTTGTAAGCGATGTTAAGTAGACTTATGCCTCTATAGTTGGTGCAATTTAGAGGGCCTCCTTTTTTTCAGAATCGGGCAAACAATACTGAGGTTCCATTCATCGGGCATGCTTTCTATCGAATATATCTTACAGATAAGTTGGTGCATGCTCCTAACCAAATTATCTCCAGCTGCTTTGAAGAGCTCGGCATTCAAGCCATCTGCTTCAGCGGCTTTGTTAGACTTCATCATAGATATGGCAATCTTTACTTCGTCTAAGTCGGGGGGACGGGATTGTTGGCTTTCGTCGTCTTTGTTGAATGTCTTTGTTTGTTGAATGGATCATCCTGCCTGCCAGCGGAATTCGGTTCGTCGTCGCCGTTATACAATCTGCAAAAGAGGCCCTTAAGGACCAGGTCCTTGATTTAACTCCAAGGGCGAGAGCTGGCATAACCGCTTCTTATAGGCCTGGGCTTTGAATATTTCGCATTAGTCCTATAAGGTGTTCATGTTCACTAAGTAGTTCATCCTAACTGGAACTGTAGACGCCACCGTTGATTTCATATTGGGAAGTCATTTCAAATCTTGTTATTATTCAAAATTTAAATTGTAAAGTCAAATCAAAAATTTTTTTAATTTAAAATTTTGTTAAAGATTTAAACTTTTAATAGTTATATATATAATTAATAAATTAAATAAATAAATAAATAAATAAAGTCCTCCGCTGGCGCTGCAGTCTCGGTGGAAGGAGAGGTGCCTTAGTGGAAACAGCTCTAGCCTCCTCTTTCGTTTGCTACCCCCAACAAATTTTCACTGAGGTTGGAACCCAATCTCCAGTTGATGTACTAGGCTAGGGCACCCGATATTCACCACGGGGAGGTGAGATTAGGAGTTAATAGACAGAGGTGGGTTTTAAGAAAAACCAGTATACGCTTGTGTCCTGTTAAATTCACATGTCTACCATTTGAACATGAACTAAGTCTGATGCAAATGTTTTATACTTTTTGGGAACCCTTATTTTTTTTAATCCTGTAGACAAATTATTGTTACGAGAATTACTAAAAAAGTCTTAAAAACGTGGCTTCATAACATTAAACGGCCCCATTTTTGGTATAATCAAAATTATGACTATTACCATAAATAATTTAAACCACCATTAAAAACTAACTGAATACAATTCATACCTTTTTAGAAATTTTAAAGCAAAGGATATTTTTGAGATAAATAATTAATATTAAATCGAAAAATTCTTATACAAAAAATAAGCTGACTTAAAGTCTAAAACAATGTAATAGAAGTGATAGGCCACTATGACCTTTGGTTTATACTTTCTGATTAATAACAAAAATTTCAATCAAAATTAAAAATAAGAGCAACAACGTTCAACTAAATATATTGTGCATTGAAATATTTATTAAGTTTAAATAGTTTCATTATTATGGCTATTAAATTGAAATAATGAATACAGAATTAAAAAAATTCCCTCTAATTTCATAAACACAATTTATTTTGAAATAAAGTATAAAAACCATTCAAAGGTACTCGTAATATACCAGCCATTAGCTCGACAAAATCCTAGCTATAAGCTCGTGTTGATTTTTATGATAATAATTATTATGACATTGAAAATTCAAAAGCATTTCAAACTCCATCCCCCGAAATGCTAATAAATACCAACATATATAATATATACGGTACGTACGTCCTTAAAACAAACGTAACCATCATCATATAAAATCCTGTCTGCTTTAAAATAGTCCCCCTATGTTGTCATATCGCGTAATGAAGATTAATCAGAATATAATTACCTATACTGATTTTGCTTTTGTCATAAATAAATTATTGTGTGATGTTTTTAGAGAGCTGAACTTCAATACAAAATTAGCTAAACCTATATACTGTTTGTATGTATATAAAAACAAAAACACATATAGAGGTAACATATCCACATCAATATATATTTATATGCAGATATGATGGGATTTATTTAATAAATCTGATTACAATAATAATCCCATGGTAGAAGTATTTAAATTTGGGTCAAAAATGTTTCCTTACTATATACGTATGTATTTATTATAAAATGTGCCTACAAATATGCCAACACACACATTCGAACTAGCATTTTATTGTATAGTTGAAATATAGATATTAGAAATATTCCTATTAGCCATGTTTAATGTTAATCCAACCGTTCAGTAATTAGTTTTTAATTATTTAAAAAACAAGTCATATACAAGTATTCATAATTTCATAGTTTTAAACTCTCCGATATATTTATATGTACTCAAATATATTTTATTATTTAAATATAAATCATTCACACATAATGTAATTCAATTAAAATCCTTTCAAAATTTAAATTAGCCTCAACCTCGCTGTACCTATAGAGCATACACTACACTATAGGTATCTAAACCTATCTAACCTATGTACATTTATAAAGTTTAAAGTGTGGTAATGATGCAGGGGACTTGAGCGAGTGTGAGTCCAAGAGAGCATCAATATCAACAAATTGGCAGCCAATTATATTCCAATTAAAGCATGCTCGACGCGTTTTGTTCACGCACACATTTTATTAATCATAGATGCTCAACACACCACAAAACATAATATCAACACTGAATATTCAATGAATATTATAATTGGGGTACATATATCAACATATATACATATTTATGTGCTGAACATTGTGTCCTTTTTGGGAAGGCATTTTATATAGTAAATTTACTCAACTCATTCAGATTTATAAGAGTACATTATTTTCAAGTATACGAGTATGTACTTACATTATGTTTTTACAATGTCGTGATAATACATTTAATTTAAAAAAATATACCAATTAAAAGCTTCATTCATAGTTTATAAATTGAAATACCACAAAGATGGAAGTATCGTGCGTCGCTCGTCCTGTTAGTATCTGATCGATGGTGTGGCCCAAAATCCTCACCAAACACGGACTTCCATCAAAGGAATTTAGATGTTGTGGATTTTATGTTGGTGTGGATTGTGTTCTGCACAAACTTGACAATGAATGACTAAAATGGACTTCATCGCTGAATATATTTTTTTTGCAGAAATCCGAAGTCAAGGTGCGATTGCTTGAGTGCCTATTTTTATACGTCGTTGATCTTAAACTCATCCGTGAATTGAAATTCACAGGCGTTATGCAAAAGATAAGAAAGTAAACAATTTTATTTTTACAATAAGCGCACAGTCAAGGGGATAATACTACCCTTATTATGTAGACACAGTGTGAGCACTAGAAAATAGAGAGAAGGGTTGAAAGGAAGTGTAGATGCACATTGGTTTTGAATTCCTGAATATTGCAATGGCTGGGAAAGACAGAGTGTGGCAAGACATTCACGTAGTACGACTAAAGAACGAATCTCTGATGTGCTTGACAGTACGACCGAAGTTGGGCTCGAGGGTATATTGATGAGCATTCCAAGAAGCGCAAGTATTACGGTTAAACTGTTTAAGGGGATGAATGCAGCTAGCAATTTCTCTAGAGAATAAACCGTTAAAATAACGGTTAAAGAGGGTGAGGCAAGAAACATTTCGAAGATGTTCAAGCGACGTAAATGATCCTATGATGGTATGATCACCAATCAATCTAAATGCTCTACGTTCAATACTGTCGAAGAGGCTTGAGTAAGTTGCAGGAGCACCAGCCCAGATATGCGAGTTATACTCAAGCTTTGGACGTACATAAGTCTTGTAGATAACAGCCAGATCAGAGGGGGAGAAAAACTTCTTGCATTGCTTTAGAAAACCCAAACATCTTGCGGTATTTTTGACGACATCGCGTATGTGATCGTTACACAAAAGGTGGTTGGTGATACACGTACCCAGAATATCGAGATGTTCAGTCTCCTCGATGCAAGTGCCATCTATGGATAATGGGAAGGGGGTTATATCTCGCTTTAACGATACAAGACAGCATTGGCTTTTCGAAGCATTAAAATTCCACGCGGTTTTTTAATCCCCATTGTACAATGCTGTTTAGGTCGGAATTTAATGAGCTTATCATATTATGTCGTTGCAGTTCCACATCCGAAGAAGAGGGATGTGAATCTGAAAACGAATATGAAAAGCTAAGAGTACTATCGTCAGCGAAACAATATCATTAATAAAAATGGGAAAGAGTGTTGGAGTTAAAACGGAGCGCTGGGGCACACCAGCATTTA
Source organism: Eupeodes latifasciatus (assembly GCA_920104205.1). Classification (NCBI taxonomy): domain Eukaryota; kingdom Metazoa; phylum Arthropoda; class Insecta; order Diptera; family Syrphidae; genus Eupeodes; species Eupeodes latifasciatus. Next base: position 127,382,656 of record OV049926.1, on the reverse strand, counting down.
TTTTGTGGTTTTCAGACTTAAATCCATCCAATACAACTTGTATTGAACGATCCGAAAGGTAATTCCTAATTCAATGAAGGAGGGATTCACTAGCCAAGCAAAGGTATATGTTCTTATAGGTGACACGGAATAGATGGCTTCGAATTTTACTGTACACTCTCATTGAGGGCAGATAATAATTTATAATGAAGAACAGAAGAACCACTTTTATAAAATAGAAATACAATTAGTAGTATAGAATAGTTCGCATACAGATGAAAACTGGTACAGACACTGGGAACATCATTATTATTTGTCAACAAAAGTCCACAATAAGCCCACATGAGGGTACACACATATTAAGGTATTTTGTCGAAAATTTTATTTAGGATTGTAACTTTTGAATTGTAAATATTATAAAAAGCCTTCATATTCACTTTGAAGATCATGAAATGTACTACAAAATATCTCTGTTTTTTTTTCTACGAGCATGCGTTTAAAACTTATATTGGTTTAAAAAATGACATGTGTCAAAAATACAGGTTTTTTTGTGTATTGTGCCTAAAGCGTAATTTGTGCCTTAACTCGTTTCAGGTAATAAATGTAGTTTTATTGTTTCTATATCAGAAAAGTTATACATATATTTCTTTTTCAAAAATTGGAAAAAGCTTTTACCCTAACTGTAGTACCCGTGGCATGATTGTTAGTGCGTTGGACTGTCATGCGAGAGGTCTTGGGTTCAATCCCTGCCTGTGCCACCTTAATTTAAAAAAAGAGTTTTCACGGGTACTGCCTCTTGCGAGGAATTGACAAATTCTCCAAGAGTAATTCTTGTCATGAAAAAGTGCTTTCTCAAAATTAGCCGTTCGGATTCGGCATATAAATTGTAGGTCCCCTCCATCCCTGACAACATTACTCGCACACAGGAATGGTTGAGAGTTGTAAGTCACTAGGCCCTGGTTCTCTACGGACTGTTGCGCCACCTAATTTATTTATTTTATTTTACCCTAACTTTCAAATAAAAATACAATTTACAAATATTTTATTGCTACATATTAGGGTTAGAAATTTTTGTCAAAAAAAGCAACACATATATTGAAAAATTGCGAAAAGAAATTGTCGAAATTTCAAAAATTTTAAAATTTCACCTACGACTTCTTATTTATTCCCTTTCTCTAAATTTTATCTGGGAAATTATTTTAGGCTATATTTATTTCTGACAAACTTCATTTTATGTTTTAAATTAGAAGTAGGTACTTATTCTAAAAATATTCATGTTTATCAAATTTGGTCAAATACCAAAAAAAAATTATATTTATTTTTTTTCTAACTGACGAAATTTAGATTAAGATTATATTTAGATTTAGATTTATTCATTGAATGCATACACAGTAAGACATACATCTTATAATATTAGTGATATGCTAAAATACAAAACATAAAATAGTAAACAGGCTACTTCAAAGATGAATTTATATAAAATTTTTGAGTTTATACAAAATTTAATTTAATTTAATTAATAATCTCATTCTTTAAATTCAAATTGATTTATTCAGTTAAAATTACAATCAGTATATAATATTTATGTACATATGTATATTTATACAAATTTTAGTAGTTCAGTTCGTTATTTAAAATCATATAATATAAAATTCGTACATATTAATCTCAACTCTCAACTTTATGCAGGGTTCTTTGAAAATTAGGCACTTTGAAAATGACTTCGGAGTTCGAATCGAAACCTAGTTTCTCCATTTAAAGTTTTCAAGTTTCTAGGCAGAAGATTCCACAGACGAATAGCGTAAACAAAAAATTGTTGTTCAGAGGTACGACAGGAATAATGAGGGTGCATAAGCATTAAGGATCTGCTTGAGGAACTGAATTGAATCCTATTATATAAACTAGAAGGTTGTTGCGTGTTTATTATGTTACAGAGTAGGAGTAGAGTCCTGTACCGCATGAGATGATCGAAGGAAAAGTTGTAAATTTGGGGTGAAAATTCCGAAATACGATCAAAACGACGCACGTAGACCAAAAATGTAGCGAGCTATGTTATTAAAGGCGACATTTAATTTTCTTCTGTTATATTTATAATTTATAATTGTTATACATATGTAGATATTATATTGCCCTTCTGGCAACTCCTAAAATACTTAAGTATATAATATGTAATAATATAAATATGTATGTATGGTATATCATAGTGAAAATGAATTAAAGAAAACATAACGAAATCTAACCTCGTCTTTGATCGACGTATAGAACATGGCGCAGTCAAAAGCAATTTAAAAGCGAAAAAAAAAAAAAAAAATTGTGATTTCGTTTAAGTAATAAAAATCCTGTATTTATAAAAGAACTGGTACTTTATACTTAAAGCGTGGCACTGTGATAAACCGAAAAAAATGGATTTTAAAAAACCTAATCCATTAGTGTTAAGCGGCAATTTAAAAGAAAATTGGGCAAAGTTTAAACAGTTATATCAAATTTATACAGTGGCCAGCAAAACAGACAAAGAAATTGAGGAAGTCCAGGTGGCTAGATTCTTAAGCTGTGCGGGTGAGGAAGCGATCCAACTGTACACCACTTTTGGTTTATCAGAAAATGACTCCAAGCTAATTAAAAATGTGATGGATGCTTTTGAAAGTTATTGCAATCCTCGTAGCAACGTGGTTTATGAAAGATACGTTTTTTATACAAGGGGCCAACGAGAAGGTGAACCGTTTGACCATTTTATGGCTGACATATCGAAATTGGTGGAAAGTTGTGAGTTTGGTACACAAAAAGAGTCCATGCTTAGAGATCGAGTTGTTATTGGTATAGCTGATCAAAACGTACAAGCTCAGCTTCTAAAAATCGACAATTTAGATTTGGCAAAAGCAATAGAGTTTTGCCGGGTGGCTGAATTGACAGCACGTCAAGTGAAGACAATGCAGAGTCATAGAAGTATCGATGACATACGTAGAAGAAAATTTACCGGTGGTCGCAATGAACAGTTTTCGGGGTCCAGAGATGTGGGTGCAGGTCGGAGAAAAGAACAGTTTTCGAGATTCGGAGAAGAGGGTACTGGTGGTGCAAGAGGTGTAGATAGCAGTGTTAAAAAGAACAGTAATTTAAATAAGAATTATAATGAAAATGTTAAATGTAAAAAATGCAACAAAAAACATAGATATGGTTACTGTCCAGCGTACAACAAAAAATGTTTGGCTTGTAATAAACGCGGTCATTTTCATTCCGTTTGCAATAAAAATGCTAATGTGCGTGAAATAATTGAGCAAGACGAAAGTGATTACTCAGATTATTATACTGAACATATTGATACAGTTAGAGAGATCAGTAGCACGGAATCGATTTGGGTGGAGACGTTGAAGGTTGGTAACAATTTCTTTAATTTTAAATTAGATAGTGGAGCAGATGTTAATGTGCTGCCGTTGAGTTTATTTAAAAAATTAAATATTAAATTGAAGTCGTCTAAGACCAATCTGGAAGCCTATGGTGGGTTCGCGCTCGAGACGGTAGGTGAAATTGTCATACCTACAACTTATAAGGAGAAATGTTTGAATACTAGATTTGTGGTTGCCAATGTAAATTCGAAACCTATTCTCGGTCTTAGGTCTTGTATTGAATTTAATTTGATAAATAGAGTTAATGCACTTGCAATGTCAGATAGTCAAAAAGATAATTTAATAAAGCGAAACGTAGATGTCTTTAGTGGGATAGGTCGGTTTCCTGATAAGTGTTCAATTGAGGTTAAGTCGGGTACCATTCCTTGCCATCGTCCTCCTAGACGGATTCCGATCAGCCTTAGAGATAGATTAAAAGAAACTATAAAAGGTATGGAAAGAAAGAAAATTATCACGAAGGTAGACTCTCCTACGGAATGGTGTCATAACCTGGTCGTTGTGGAGAAACCTAATGGAACTCTACGAATATGCTTAGATCCTAAAGAATTAAATAGAAATATAAAACATGAACATTTTCTCATTCCCAAAATTGAAGATTTTTGTTTTGTTATGAGAGACATGAAGCATTTTTCAGTCCTTGACTTAAAAGAAGGATTTTGGCATCTAGAATTAGATACAAAATCCAAAAATCTTACTGTTTTTAGTACTCCATTTGGTTGCTATCATTTTAATGTGTTGCCTTTCGGTGTAAATATAGCACCTGAAAAATTTCAAAAAATTAATGAAAAATATTTTGGATGTCTGCCAGGATGTTTTGTATATATCCACGATATTTTAGTGGGGGGTCGGACAGAAAAGGAACACGATGAAAATTTAGAAAGAGTTTTGCAGCGAGCTAGAGAAATAAATGTAAAATTTAACCCTCATAAGCTGCAGTATAAAGTAGAGCAGGTTAAGTATTTGGGACACGTTTACTCTAAGGATGGGTTATCGCCTGACCCAGAAAGAATAAAGGCTATTCAAGGAATTAAAAATCCTGAGAATAAAAAGGATTTACAAAAAATTTTCGGAACTTTGAATTTTTTAAGATCCTTTGTGCCTAATTTTGCGGAAATAAATGCACCTTTAAGAGAATTGCTTCGCAAGAATGTAGAATTTGTTTGGACGGAAAAGAATTCTCAGATTCTGAATGAAATTAAAGATAAGCTAGCAAGGGCTACCTCCTTGCATAGTTTTTCTCCTAATGAACCTATAGTTCTTCAAACTGATGCATCTAAAAACGGTCTAGGGTGTTGCTTATTTCAAAATAGAAAGCCAATATGTTTTGCATCAAAGAGTTTAACAACTACAGAAGTTAACTACGCACAGATAGAGAAAGAGTTTTTGGGCATAGTTTATGCGTGTGAAAAGTTTCACGCGTATATCTACGGAAGAAAAGTGACTGTACATACTGATCACAAGCCATTAGTGTCTATTATGACAAAAGAGCTGAGTCAAATTCATTCCACAAGGCTTCAGAAAATGAAAATTAAGCTCCTGAAATATGATTTAGATGTTCAGTATGTACCGGGCAAGTTGCTTCACGTGGCAGAACTACTGTCGCGAAACTTTTTAGACGATAATACTATAAATATGGATAGTTCATTCAGAGATTGTGTACACTCTGTTAACTTGAGCGAGTCTAGAAAAGAACAATTTAAAATAGCTATTCAAAATGACAAAATTTCACAGTCTATTATACAACATTTTAAATATGGTTGACCAAAATCAAAACATGCTTTATCACACGAATTACAATTTTATTGGAATATTAAAGACCACTTATATTTTGAAGATGGATTACTTTTCTATGATGATCGCATCTTTGTCCCACAAAGCTTAGTGCAAGAAATGCTTAGTATTTTGCATGAGTCACACATAGGTGTTAGCAAAACCAAAGCAAGGGCAAAACGAATTTTATATTGGCCTATGATGAATCGAGACATCGAAAATGTAGTTTTTAAATGTCGAATTTGTGAAAAGTTCAGAGCTAGCAATAGTCACCATAATTTAATTCCACATCCCATTCCCACTCATCCTTTTCAAAAAATTGGTTGTGATTTACTTGACTTTGGAGGTAGATCTTATTTGATATTAGTAGATTATTTGTCTAAATGGTTGGAAATTAAGCCTATTCCAAACAAAACAGGAAGCAGTGTTATAATCGCACTTAAAAAGATTTTTAGTACCCATGGAATTCCGGAAGTGGTGGTTTCGGATAACCAACCGTTCAGTTCCTATGAATTGAAAAGTTTTGCTAAAAGTTGGAATTTTAATTTTAGTTTTTCAAGCCCTCGGTATGCACGATCAAATGGTTTAGCCGAAAAAGGAGTTCATATTGCAAAGCAGATACTTCGAAAAGCAAGTGAACAGGGCACTGACATTAACATTGCTCTGTTAGAATATAGGTCAACTCCTCTTTCAACTTTAGGTTATTCACCTTCGGAAATTTTAATGAGCAGAAATTTAAGGACCAAACTTCCCATAAGTATTGAAGCGTTACAGCCTAAGATAATTTCAAACATCTACCAAAAATCTTATGAGCATCAAATGAAATACACTCAAGCTCATAATATGGGAAGGAAAAGAAGTGAGGTAAACTTTAGTAAGGACGAAAATGTAGTCTTTAAAAATGGGAATTCTTGGGAACCAGCAAAAATAGTAGGCAAACATTTCTCACCGCGATCGTACATAATACAAAATGAAAACGGAAGGAAAATCCGGAGAAACACTGAACATATAAGAAGGTCCTTCCATCCTCCTTTAATTTATGATCGAACCTCTACTCCCACCATTGCTGCAGATCGATCAGATACGGTTTCAAATAAAAACATGAAAACTTTACAACAATCAACTAAACCACTTAAAGTTAAGGAAAGCGAGAAACCAAACAATGCAACTTCAACAAATCGATCGGGTTATGTAACGCGCTACGGTAGAGAAATAAGAAAGCCAAATATTTTCGGTTCAAGCTTATAAATTTTGAAGCCCTTTTCAAAAGGGGAGATGTTATATTTATAATTTATAATTGTTATACATAGATATTATATTGCCCTTCTGGCAACTCCTAAAATACTTAAGTATATAATATGTAATAATATAAATATGTATGTATGGTATATCATAGTGAAAATGAATTAAAGAAAACATAACGAAATCTAACCTCGTCTTTGATCGACGTATAGAACACTTCTACTGTTGGCATCACAGTTGCTAAAAACTTCGCAACCATAAGTTAATATTGGGATCACAATCGTTTTGGCAATCATCATCCGAGTCTTCAAGGGCGTAAAATGTTGTGACGACCATAACATTCTAAGAACCCCATAAACCTTACCCACCGCAACATTGATATGGCTGTCCCAAGTAAGTCTCTTGTGAAACAACATGCCTAGATTTCGCGCATTCGATGTAAATTCAATTGGTATACCATTCAAGCAGATGCTTGGAAAATACTCCAGATTAATTGCTGATTTATTGATGATAACACATTTTGACTTGGTAGGATTTAAGAAAAGACCATTATTCTGAGACCAGTTGGATATTTTTTCGAGATCTTGGTTGAAATGTGTGACAAACAATTTCCTTTTAAAATGAAAGAATTTCTATTTTATATATAAAAATATGACGATTTCAAAAAATACGAGTAGTGTTTTTGCATTGTTACATATTCAAATTATTTGACCAGTTATTCGAGCCATAGGTTTTGGTGTTTAAATGATTGATTTTTGTACTTAATGATTTTGTAACTAAATACTATCTTAAAATACCAGATTTGGATTTCTTGTTACTTTTCACAGTCTTTTACTAATGACTTTCTGAACGTCTGCATTAAGTTTCATCAATATATGAATTTTTACTGAACAAAATTTCTCTTTTAATTGGGCTTTATAGTGTATAAGCAAGATTGTGATGTTTTGTTATATTTTCACTTATGAGTAGTACAATTTGTTATTTAACAAAAATTGAGGCAAAATTAACTTAAATTTCTTAAATGAATTAATTTATACTAAATTTAAATGACAACAAAACACATATACGCCTGAGTATACCATAATTACTATTTTCTTTATGCAAAGCAACAATGATCACCATTAGAAGTTTAAGCGGATCATTAAAAAACATTGGTAAGCCTTCTAGATACAAAGTACTATTCAGAAACAACGTGCGAATAATCGATATTTTTGACATTTAAAGTTTTTTAATCGCAGAAAAAAAGTTACTGAAGTAATTTTGTAGTAAGTTTTATAATCTGCAAAGTATCTACCGTTAAAAAACAATTAGATTTTGTAAGCTTAGAAAAATGAAAATTCGTAACACTACTTCAACTCTTTATTCTTATCAAATAAAATCTAAAAATTTAAATCTAAAAACTTCACACTTGAATAAATGATATCTCAATTAAAATCAAATTCAAATATTAAAAACCAAAGCAAAGAACAAAACTATAAATAAAAATGTTCGAGCTAAAAATAAACAAGAGATTCTAGATTTCTCTAACAGGTAATAAATTATCTGCCTTTTTGTATCAATCGGTCATTAGTTAGTAGATACATTTGTATCTTTATATAGTAAAGCAAAAGAAGTCATGTGGAACGTAAAGTCAACAAACCGTAAAAATTAGGTATTGCTGTCCCACGTGGGCAATTAAATTGAATACAGAAACTTGTAATAAATGGTCGTTTTACACCTTTTCTTCTGCATATGTATAGGTTTTTGTAAATCGATAAACACAAACACAATGAATGAATTGAAGATTTTAATCACTCGATCTAAATGCATACAATAGTAAACATATCTAACAATGAGTTGGATAAACTATCTATAATCTACTTGTCACGGTTACAGTGAGAACAGTAAATAAAGAGGTTGAGTATTAGGTGAATGTAAATATAATGACTTATCTATTTGCACAACAATACCTATGTACGTAAATATATCGAAATAGAGATAAAGCATTGATGCGTTATGTGTTGCAGTTTTCATATTTTTTTTCTCACTGATATCAATCAAATTAATTGACACGGTGCTATATTTAACACCTCATTGGTGGCTTTGACGTTTTAAAGCTACTTTTCCTTTTTTTTGAGTTCGTAATGACACTTCATAATAATATGAATAAAAGATTGTAAGGTCCCGAGTGTCTATAAATTGATTGAAAATTCTCAAGACTGCGAAAAGTTCACAGACAACTGTACGTGTTGAAGACCCGTTAAATCTACAATCTAGAAGAATAAGGTTCTGTTTCAAAAGTAAAGTAAAGTTCCGAGTAGTTACCCCCCACTTAATTTCTTACCAGGAGAAGTGTGCATTTAACATTCATCGTTCTCAAAATTTTATATATTTAGTATTTATTTGTCAGTTATTTTAATTTTTCAGTTAGAAAAGTTTGATAGATGGAAGATTAGAAAAAAGAACTTTTAATCGTTTAATGTATATGTCGTTGTATTTTGAAACCAATGAGATGAAAGTTTATATTTTTTAAAGAATGAAACAGAACCGTTTGCCGTTCTTCATGCCAAGACTTATCGCACAGGGGTTGGATCCAAATCTGTCCCTAAAATATCACCAGCTGAGGAAAAGGTTAAATCAATGATATTAATACATATTTGTAGAGGGAATACAAAGCTGCTATTAAAGTGACAATGTCAAAATCAAAGCTCATAAGCTTAGGAAGGCCAGACTTGTATTAACCAATCAAGCTCTCATATTTCCCACAGTTGAACGGATTAGCCAAACGGATCACCACAAACAGTTTTGCGTTAAATTATGCCAACATTTGGACAAAATTGTAACCCTGCAACTAAGAATCTGGACAGAAGACCGGACAAAAAGTTTATTTATTCCGTTGGAGAGAAGATATGGTTGCAAATCTTGAAAACATGGGATAAAGCTACAGTACTTCAATGCACCAGGTGAAGTATGTAAATAATGTCAGGATTGCACATCAACACCAAATACGCCCATGTTTGGAGAAACAAAATGTTTCATCTCCATCAACTACCATTCCAAAAAGTATGTTAAGTTATCCTGCCACCTGACAAAATTATTTCGTACCCAGTAATTCATGCACCATCATCAACAACGGAAAAAGATGAACCAATATAACCGGTGCTTCGTAGATCGGAAAGAATTCGACGCCCCCTAAATAAGTTAACATATTATTGAAATGAAATTATACAATGTATCTAAGCTGAAAATTATTATGCCTATTTCATTATCACTTTCATAAATAAGCATTTGCTTTGAATTATTAATGGAACCTATGTAGATAATATTGAATTTTAAAATTGGATCACATTTAATACTTTTTTTGAAAGGAAAAGTATGTTATGTATGTTAGGCCAGACTTGTATACACAGAATGTATTTATCAATCAAGCTCTCATAATTATTTTAACTTATATTGTTCATTATATCAGCTAGTCACTCCTTGAATAAATATTTTACTAGCAAGACGAACGGTGTTTTCTTCTAAAGTCTCTATGCGGAACATATCAGAAATATATTTTTTGTATAAAGGGTGGTTAAATTTTGAAGGCCGATGTTAAATGTCAACCACACCTAAAACGTCAAGTTGTTTTCTGCATTTTATTTGACATTTTTCAATTTCAGAACTAATCCAATTTGAACCATGAAAAAAAAAAACACTATTGAGCAACGCGTTAAAGTTATTCAGGTTTATTATGAAAATGGTGATTAGATTCAGAAGAAAATCATATGCAGTGATGAAGCACGTCTTCACCTCAGTGGATTTGTCAATAAGCAGAATTGCCGCATTTGGGCGTAAAATCTATTGTCGAAAAACGTACGCACTCACAAAGAGTGACTGTTTGGTGCAGCTTATGGGCTGGTGGCATCAGCGGGCCGTTTTTCGCCAAAATGAGTCCGGTCAAGCAATTACTGTGAATGGTGTTCCCCATCGTGAGATGACAACGAACTTTTTATGGCCCAAGCAAGAAGACATGGATGTGAAAAATATGTGGTTTCAACAGGACGGTGCCACTTGCCACACAACTAACCGAACAATGGTTCTGTTGTGTGACGAATTCAATGGCCACGTGGTGGCGATGTCAATTGGCTGCCAAGATCACGTAATTTGACAACGTTGGACTTATTTCAGTTTTAGTTTCAGTTTATTTATTTATAAAGCTTACACAGTAAGATAACAGATATCTTATAAATTTGTGAGAGCCTATGACTTAACTTTAGATAACAATTCAAAATTAAAAAAAAAGGAAGAAAAGAAAATAATATTAAATTAAATTAAAAAAAAAAATTAAAAAAAAAATTTAAAAAAAAATAAGAAAAAGAAGTATTCATCGATAAACTATTATTTGACTGGAAACAAGGGAATGATAGAAATGATAGAAATAGAGAAGAAAAGATAGTTAGAGTTAAAAAAGAAAAGATAAGCTGAGTTAAGTTAGTTGCTTTGGTTAGAAAAAAAGATTTTAAGACTTTTTTGAAAAATGTGCATTCACTTATATTCCGCAGATGAGTGGAAATGAGTTCCAGAGGCGACATCCAGCAATAAAAAATTGCCTTTCCGAGGTCAAACACGAAAAGCGTGGCAAAATTACGGATGTTGATCTGTTCGATGTTGACATCCTGATTTTTTCAAAGAGATAAGCTGGTTGACGTGTTTTCAAGATTTTAAAAAACAGTATCAATGTACGAAGCTTCATGAAGTCATTTAAAACATATTAAAGAGAATCTCTTGCAAATGTAAAACATGGTCGTACCTTCTTAACCCAAAGATGTATCGAAGAATACTATTAAAGGTTATGTTTAGTTTATTTTTGCTGATGGAATCGCATTTGTAAAATATTTCGCATCCATGAGTGAGAACAGGTATTACTAAGGTCCTTGCTAGCATTAGCCTTGTTTTATGGAGTGATGTTTTGGGCGGTCCACAACTTTCTAAGCGTTCCATAAGTTTTACCTATCAATTGGTTGATGTGATCATTCCAGGTCAATGTTCTATTGAAGGTTATACCTAGATTTTTAATGGAGTTTACGAATTCTAATGGGTTCTCGTTTAGAATTAAGGAAGGAAAGTATGTTAAATCTAATTCTTTTCTTGATATAACCAGGCATTTGCATTTGCTTGCGTTGAAAATCAACCCATTGCAGGACGCCCATTAGGATATCTTTTCTAGTTCTTGGTTCAGGGTGAACGTCAATTAAACCCAAAGGACCAGTTTCTGTTAATTTGAATGTCATCGGCATAAAAATGTTTTGATACTTCATTTATAATGAAACTGATTTCATTCACATATAATGAAAATAGAAGGGGGGATAAAATTGATCCTTGGGGAACTCCTTGATGAATCGGAAGAAAATCGGAGAGATTTTCATTTATGAAAACGGCTTGCTTTCTATCATTTAAATTAATAGCTTCTGAAGGTTATTTCGAAAAAAAATTATACATCCACAAACCAGCAAAAATTTAACAGCTAAAGGATGAGAAAATTCGTCACATTAACGGTATAGAACCTCAATTATGCGTCATCGTAATCCAAAGTTTTGGGCCATATAGGATGGTGGTGTGCGACAGAGGTCTCGGTTGTCATTTAGCCGATATTTTGGTTTATATATAATTGAACCATACTAATATTATCATAATAAAAAGAAATGGCAATAATTTCTTAAATAATGTTTGTTTAATTCAAAATCAACATCGGCCTTTAAACTGCAACCATCCTTTAGTTCTTTTACGAATCAAAAAATTCCCCTTTGCATTGTAAGAACAATTTTCTAGAATAATTAATACATTTTATCTCTAAATTTAATTTAATTTTTTAGGATTATGTATATGAAGTACCTTGATTTGAAAAGATAGGACGAGTTTTGACTTTGGTACGTGTGCTAAGGACAGACTGGTCGAGTGTTGATTTATTTTTGAGTTGGAACATCATTTTTTAATTGTTTAAATATAATAGAAATTGAACTTTTATGTCTAAAGCCTCTTTAAGACTTTAAATATAAACCACTGTAATTTGTATGACAAAATACGCATAGTACATTAATTCCAGCAAAGAATGTACTCGTATTTGGCTGGATACAGTCATAACATTACTATTGACGTAGTTATCCTTAAAAATTGATAGAACTTTTTCTTTTTTCTCGTACCAAGGCCTTAAACTCCTTTTTTAATAACTTCATGCTATCATTTTCATTGACTCTGGTCTTGTTTTATGTAATAAGCATTCCCTAAAAAAATGGCGACGGAATACCTGTATCAATTATGGAATCAGTCTATTAACTAAACTTATATTTAAAACATTATTTATAAGCTTTATCCTTTCTGTATAAAAATTATACATATCTCAACCTTATATTCGTAATATGTATCTCCAAATATCTCGGTCAGATTGTAGAAAACTAGACATTAACTATGGTTCCCTTAAAACTGTGTTCAAAGTTTGTATTCGTAAAGGTATAATTAAATACCTAATGAAAGAAAGTTAAAGATGAAGATGCATTTTGATTTTTTTCACATTATACAAAATAATAACTCTTTATAAAATGGAAAAAATAATACGTATACGCCTAGTGTACCGAACATATTTTATCATGTGAATTCAAAAAATATATTAGTGTTGAACTTAAAGCTCAACTGGATAAATATTTCATATAAACATCTGTTCAAAGGATTCGTGGAAATCTCCATTTTGAGGCTTGCAGTCAGTTATTTTAATATGACATTTGATTTTGCAAGTTAACTGTAGGTACTCTTAAAAAGTACAGAATAATAATACCAACACTACATAATATTTAAACCTTTAGCGGTGTGTTGAATCAATAGTGGCAGTGTACCGTACCAACGATGTGCAACTGTTTTATGATGGAATATAACTCTTCTATATTTTTTGAATATACGTATGTATAGTTATTATATACCTACATATTTGTAAATTTAAGGTAGATATGTATCTTTTTGCGTTATGCTATATGCAATGCAGTCATCGAGTAATTAACATCTGACGAGAAAGAGAATATATATGTACATTTCGCATTCGTGCTTTAATTAACTAATTTGATATTCACGCTTGATGCCCTCATTTCAGGAAATTAGGGCTGTAATCTTAAATGATTCTATTCGTTTGATAAGCGATTTGGTTGTTTTGTTTCGGTGTTTGGCCGGATTAGATGGCAGTCAGCCAGTAAGCGTGTAGCACAGCACAGCGCAGCACAGCACAGCATTTGGCCTTGTTTTGATGATACAAGTTTTGGTTAAGGCTCCCAGCTTTATGAGCTTTATATGGTTAATGATTGATTGATTGAAAGATACCAAAATGTCCCAAAGAGTTTAAATAACTTTATGCTGAATTAACTTATACATATGTATGTACATATTTTAGTTTCGAAATCGATCCGGAACGAAAATGTATGTACATATATTTAATGGAAACTTACTCCCTATAACTTCAATTTGCTGAAGAATCCTTAACATTGTATTAAAGTATAGACCTATCAGCTTTTCATATAAACAATAATATTCACAAATAATGAATAGGACTTTAAAAGTAAAACACACATCAATATTCCATTTATATGGAAAGTTTGTCAATTCCAGTATACACTTAGACTAGACAAACAAATCTAGGATGCACTATAAAAGCTTGAAAATCCTGCAATCACATCAATATAGCAGAGAATTAAATAAACAGTGTAAGGTGGAAACAGTGCTAAGAGAGGGCAAGTGGCAAAGTCAAACACACAAAAAACATGTGAAATAAACAAAATCCAAGCCCAAAAATGCCATTTGTGATCTCGTTGTCAGCACCACCGCCACCGGCCGTAAGCTCGACTATTTTTAGAAATTAGATTGTATGACAGGAATATCATTGTTCCTGTTGTGATGTCAACAACACAAGTTTCGTACATTTTTATATATGTATACATATGGATTTTTTTACCTGTACCACCTGTACCACTGAGGAAAAAACACTCCTCTTCACCAAAATGGCCAACTATGAGTTTTCGTGCCACTAGCAAAGCGGGATGTATAAATGTATACCGACTCATGCTATGTTACCCGGATTAAAACCTATATAACACTGAATAAATTGGGGTCAAACAAAGCAGCGCGTTTGCCACTGATGTCGCATCACTGAACTTTGCTGTGATGATGCGTCGCGCCGCGGCGTATGGTATAATATACAGCAAATTCGTGTAACATGCGGATTTTCAACATTCGCCAATTATAAACGGAAAAACAAAGTGATTTTCGAATTTTGGGAAAACTTTTAACACAAAAACAAACACACACACACACAAAAAAAAAAAGAAGTCAAGCCATATTCAGGAAACTTGTATGGAAATTCAATGAGGATGGAAAACACATGCAATTAATCGATATATGGATCAATTGAGGGTTCCGGATATTCACTTATTGGCTTAAATGGGTAATTTGTTTTATCTCCCATAAAACGATGAACTTATATAGGCATATCCACAGAATCTTTGAATTGATTTTTTTTTTTTTATTTTGAGGCACATCTATAAACAAACATTTTCTTGACTGTTTATCATCTAAATAACAAGAAAATACTTGCGTGATTCATTTTGAAATATCGTTAATAAGGGTAAGTGTTAAAAGAATATCCGTCACGTAATATCCGGTACGTTAGATCAATGAAAAGCATTCAATGAAAAACCCTCATTTCATAATAAATTTTCATTTTGTGCTCTCGTAAAAACTTTGAAATTTCAAAATTAGATCAACAGCTTTTTTTTACTATCGATTATTCGTAAAATTATCATTCACAATCATTTATTTTGCTGTAAGATCTTATCGATAGGTGTGCCGGTAAAAAAATCACATATTACAACACATTTTATACCAATCACGTTTTCAATTTTAAACTTTAAAATAACATTATTTATTTTTAAATAGAGGCTTATGATTCAATTAAATTTTAATTGATTTATTGATTAATAGAGAATAATTTAAGCCTATAAAATACTACCAGAATCGATCGTTAAGAAAGTTATATAGAGAAAAAGATCAGATTTTAATGTTTGTAAAAACGCAGGTACTCTAATTTAATTACTTTGTACTATTTATTAAATGGTAGCACACCTTTCTTTCGAGGTTTTTCTATCAGGATATATTATAATTATTTATATATTAATGATGTTAAGTTGTTTAAAAGGTCGTTGAAATGTTTTTTGTCTATAAAACTTAATAAATTTGCATCTGGTATGCTTGAAATTTGCAATATTTAAGCCTATTCATTATTAATTTTAATTAAAAATTTGTATCCAATCAAGTCACAAGTAGGTTACATAATTTAATTAAGTCATGATACGAAAATCTATCCACTTAGAAAGTGCCAATTTCATTTCTAAGGCTTAATATACTTCGGTAACATGAAAGTTAAAAATACTGTGGATATGCCTATATAGTTAAGACTTTAATTTGAAATTAAGTTAAAAACTCTTATCTTTGTCTACAATTGAACTTAAATTTAACTCAACATGTAAGCGATGAAGGGAAAAACTTTAAAAAAGGCACACCATATTTAAAAAAAAATATTTTCTCACTTACAAGAACATTTATTTGAGCATTTCAGTTTTGTAGTTCATAGTTTAAAATTCAAAAATGCAAAACCAACTTTAATTGATAAGCTAAAGCAGCTTTTCAACAACATTCTTTAAATCGGCTTCATTCCCTCTTCGTTCAAAAAATCTTTTATTTTCCCTAATCATAAAAAAGGTTATCCAAACAACGTCGAAAATTATCGGGAATATCATTTATGAACGTTATGGCCAAAATATTTTGCGATGTTTTAGTGAACAGAATAGAAAAATGGGTTGATAATAACAGCATTTTAACTGTCATTCAAGCTGGTTTCAAGAAAAACTATTGTACTGTGGATCAGATATTTGTTTTAACGTCAATTGTCAAAGAATTCCAAACCAGAAATAAGAAGATTTACACTTTTTTTGATTAATTTTAAGGCAGCTTTCGACCCTGTGAACAGAAACTTTCTTCGCAAAACGTTTTAATGTATTAAGGAATATGTATAGGTATACTGGTACAGAAGCAGCGGTTTGAGATGGATCTACGTTCTCACAATGGTTTAATACTAACGCTGGTGTAAAACAAGGATGCCCTCTGAGTGCTTTGCTGTTTGCGTTGTTCACTGACGATATTGGCAAATTTCTTTCTGATGGGATTCGGATAGCTGGCACAACAATCAATGTTCTTCTGTATGCAGATGATCTAGTGATCCTTTCAGAGTCACCAGAAAATTTGCAGCATATGATAAATCGGTTGTCAACATACTGTAACACATGGGGACTTGCAACAAATACTGAGAAATCCAAAATCATTGTATTTACAAGATCTTCGCACAGTTTGGTTAGAGAAGGTTGGTTCTTCAATGGCAATCGTCTTGAAATCACTAAAGATCACAATTATTTAGGCGTGAAGTTGAACAAAACGAAGGATTTCAAAAATCATCTAATTGAAAAGGCGAAGTCTTCCCAAAGCTTGCTGAATATGACATGGAGGATTATTTTCTCAAACCAAAATGTAATGCAGTCAGCTAAATACAATCTATTCGCGTGTATTGTTAAAACATCTCTTTGCTACGCGGCACAAGTTTGGGAAATAGATGACTTTGAAGCAGTAGAAAAGCTCCAAAGAAATTTCATAAAAAAACTTTTTAATCTGCCAAGTCGAACACCTAACTAAGCAATTTATTTGGAAACAGGATTTGCAAAACTGTTTACGAACACCCTTAAGATGCAGGCACACTACATCTATAAAGTTATACTTCACATTCAGATGCTCGTTTGACAATGAAAGACCTCCTTTATGAAATGCGGAATAAGGATTGGTGGTTTGTAAAATAGCAAAAACTGGTAGTTTGTAAAATGGCAGAATTATTTACTCACAACTAAACCATAACCTTTTAAACAATAATTATTATGAAAACACATTCAGCTATAAATATTAATATATATTAATATATATATATTCAAATCCAGATGTGAGCTCCTAAGCTTAAATGGCAGTCCATACAATGGAAATTTCCAGTAATTCTGTACCCTCTGCAACATAAAAGCTTCCATTTTATAAGCATTTGCCCAGTGTTAAGACACTAAAGACTAAGATTTTTCCAGAAATACAGCTTTACAATGCCAGAAACAATAGGATTATTAAATGGTGTGAATTGGAAATTATTGCACTGTTTTTTTAAATTCAATTTATAATTTTAGACATCTATTAATGACTGAATTTATTTAAATCAATTCATTTAAATTGTATTATAAAAATTAAAATCGCTTTATATGCTTTGCCAACTGAGCTGACGGCTATGCCAAAGCTTTATAAAATTCGATATGTTTATTTAAACTGTATTGAAATATTTATAAATAAATGATTTACTTACTTACTTAGTTTAAAATTATGTTAAATTTTGATGGATTTAGAATAACAGAAATGTTTACTTTGATTTTTTTACTTTTCGTGATTTAAAATTCAAATAACAAAGAATGACCAACGAAAATAAACGCCTTCCGGAAATTGTCTGGCTTTAAAAGTTTTTTAAGTGTTGCATACTACTAGGCTTTAAACTTAAATTCTGTACTAAATAAAGGTTTGAAGAGCTCTGGTTGTGAATACGAAACCGTTGGTAAAATGGATTTAAAACGTTTTGATGCAATTTTCATTTAATTTCACAATAAGAAACCTTCCTAAGGAAATCGTTATAGCTACTTTGAAAAATTATATTATGCTTTAATATAATTTCCTCAAAAAGTAAATTAGTTTGTAAGTTTTTAGCTTGATCTCATTGAGAATTTTGTACGCATTTATTCGATTTATCTAATAAAAAAAATAAACTTATTTAGTATTAGACAGAGACCGGATCGTTCATCTGTTTTTATAATTATGCCTTTCAATATTCTAACTTCAATTTTTTTAAATTATGATTTTTTTTTGCTTTGACGTAGTACAATTTTGATTTTGAAAATTCAGCAGTAGTTAAGTTCGCCTACATTCAAAGATTTTTCATAAACAAAAAGTTATAAAATAATTATAAAAGACAGAATATTAACAGTAGATCTTCGAAATATGTAAGCTTTTAACTGTAGCTGGGTAATCTTTCAGTGCATATCAGCAAATTAACGGCATAGGTCATTAAATACAAAAATTTATACACAACAGAACCCAAGAAATGGAGCTTGATGCTTCAAACTGAATTTCTTGGACAAATGATAACAGCTACATATTAATTAATTTATAATTATAATATAATATTAATTAATTAATATTAAATTTTGTATTGTATTGATTGCAGTTGTTGTTGTAGAAAATTAGCTGTTTCTGATTTCGATTAAGAACATCCAGTTGAATTCATGCAGTTTATTGTTGAAGAGAAAAAGTTAAAAAAAAAGAAAAAGCTAATAATAAAAATTGCTCATGTCAAT
The DNA here is from genome assembly GCA_920104205.1 of Eupeodes latifasciatus. NCBI lineage: Eukaryota > Metazoa > Arthropoda > Insecta > Diptera > Syrphidae > Eupeodes > Eupeodes latifasciatus. Next base: position 127,363,788 of record OV049926.1, on the reverse strand, counting down.
TTTTTGTCTGTTTAAATAAATAATTAGATATAAAATAATAACAAAATAATAGTTTAAAAATATTTTGGAAATGTTCAACAAAATTTCTTTAGGATGAAGCTTTAAATTCTAAATTCCAAAATTTGAAGAAGATCGTTTCAAGAAGAAATTTCAATCATGCAACAATTATAAAAAAAAAACACTTTGAATAATTCAAAAATATTTTTGTATAGGTATTAGTTTATATTATAGTTCAATATGCATTAATGTTGTTATTAAAAGACGTAATTAGCTTCTATCATTCTATCCAGTGATCCAAAATTTAGGTAAATATTTTAATTTAAATAAATGAAGGTCCAGCTGGTATTTTATATCAGGGTGTCGATATCGAAGCAGCTTTAAAAATTGATTTCGGTTTACTGCAATTATTAGTCCCAATATTGTTTTTATTGGTTTGGTATGGTATTGAGCTTACATGCAAGGGACCAGGTCCTGTAGAACATTGATTTTTATTTCCCTATTAGTAAATTATTTTAACCTGTCCAATTTCTAGATTTGAAAATTTTTACATTTCTCGAAGTTTCAAGGCCCATAGAACCTAAATAAAATACTTTTAGATGGATGTCTGTATGTCCTTACGTCCATACTTATCTTCGTCGGCAATATCTCAAAAACCAGAAGAGATAATATGGACTTCAAAAAAAATTCGTTTCACAATAATATCATCAAATAATTTAGAAAAGACTTTAAAAGAACTAGTTAATTTGACGTCATACCAAATTGTTATAAATTCAAAAAAAATCCACTAACAATTTTGTTCCAAATAAAAATGAAATTCACGACTGTGTTGTACAAATTTGAACATGTATCCAAAGAGTCTGTTAAAAAATATTTCCTGTACTTAAAGATTAGGAAATATATCTGCAAAAAAGTACAAAAATTTACCTATTTTTAATTTTTTCAAAATTTTCATTTGAAAATCGTTAAAGCGGTTTTTTAAATAAATTTTGAATACATAAAATGTTTCAATTTAATATTAAACATTTGTTTGGCGTGCAGTTATTTTCAGCCTGTTAATAATACGTTTTGAAATTCAACTTCGTAAAAAAAGGATGACCCATTTTCAAAATATCGAATTTCGAAAAAAAGGTATTTTTTAAAATATTATTGAGACAAAAAAGTATTGAAATTGGTTGATTAATTCTTAAAAAAAATATATTTTTATATTAAAAGAAGCCAAAAGGAAAACAAAATTTAAGCGAAAATTTAAGAAAAATCTGTTTGATTTTGAATAAATTCGAATTAGAATTTTCGATTTTTGATCAGAAAATGTGTATGGGGACTACTGCTATTTTTCGTCTTAAAAAGCTTAAAACCTTAATTTATAAGTTTGCACTCAATCAACCAAATCGTTCGGGCCTTAGGGTCGAGGACGGACAGACGGACGGATTCGGGTAGCCCACTTTTTTCGACTTCTCTACCATCGTAATGTCATGTTTGATTAAAATCTCGAGTTCGAAATTTTTTACAAATAAAAAACTTGCAATATTGTCCCTATAATAAACAAATTAGGTGGCGCAACAGTCCGTTGAAGAACTAGGGCCTAGTGACTTGCAACTCTCAACCATTCCTGTTTGTGAGTACTGTTATCAGGGATGGAGGGGACCTACAGTTTTAAGCCAAATCCGAAAGGCTATTTTGATAAAGCACTTTTCATGACAAGAATTACTCTTGGAGGATTTGTCAATTCCTCGCAAGAGGCAGTACTCGTGAAAAAAAAACTTTAGATGGCTCAGGCAGGGATTGAACCCAAGACCTCTTGCATGACAGCCCAACGCACTTATCATCATGGCACGGGTATTAATGTCGCAAGTAAAATGAGAAAATTTTGGTTTGACACCAAATATTTCTCGAACCAATAAAGCTAGCGTCTTTAATTGATTTGTATGTCATATATTGTCACATGATAACAAATTGTTATAAATTTGAAAAAAAAAATAAGCTAACAAATGTTTTCTAAATAAAAAAAACTGATACAAAATATCTGTCACTTCGAACAATATCCTCCAAAATATTTGAATGCATCAAAGAATAACATTTTTGACATCTGGTCAAATTTTAAACCAAAATAGATGTCAAAGTTAAAATGTTTTACAAAAATTAACCTTAAAAAAAACTACTAGAAATTAATAAGAAAACTGGTTTTCCACTCCAAACTCTTGGCAACAATTAAGTGTATTGGCTTTAAACTAATTTAATAACGTAATTTGAAAATTTTCACAAAATGCTACTAAAAATGTATTTTCTGCTAAAATATCTCGTTAACAAAAACAGGTATTGAAATCATACTTTTTTTTTATGATACGCACAACATTGTTGTTAATTTTTGTAGACAAATCCAATCAACAAATTTTTTTTTACAAAGAACTAAAATCTACGAAAACAACTAAGAACTGATAAAAAATGGTATGGGGAACAAAGAAAAATATTGTCTTTAAACGTTTTTTATCTCACTAAAAAGGTTTGTACTACCCCTGGCATGATGTTTATTGCGTTGGACTGTCATGCCAGAGGTCTTGGGTTCGATCCCTGCCTATGCCATCTAAAGTTTTTTTCACGAGTACTGCCTCTTGCGAGGAATTGACAAATTCTCCAAGAGTAATTCCTGTCATGATAAGTGCTTTCTCAAATTGTCCGTTCGGATTCGGCTTAAAACTGTAGGTCCCCTCCATCCCTGACAACAGTACTCGCACACAGGAATGGTTGAGAGTTGTAAGTTACTAGGCCCTAGTTCTCAACGGACTGTTGTGCCACCCGATTTATAAGAAGGTTTGTATTAATATTTTGTAAAACTTTTAGAAATATCGACAGCCGGGCAAAAATCTGAGAAGTCATCAGTGTGAGTTGCATATCTGGCCATTTTTAGTATATAGTTTTATATTGTTGTTTAAATATTAATGTTGTTTGTGGTGGTGTGATGTGAAGACTCTAATCAAACTTGCCAACATGAAAAACTGCATAAACTTTGAACATCAATTTGAAAGCTCAACGTAAATCAATTAAAATTGATGTTCCCTCTAGTGTTTGGTTCTTGATTGGGATTTGATACCTCGCTTTTCCACAACTTAAGTCGACAGTTTTTAAAACCATTCGTCTCAAGTTGCCCTACTTAAAGACAGAGTTAGCTTGTATCATTCAAAATATAGTCTTTCATTTTAATGTCACAAAAAACAATGAATGTTTAATGTTTTTAATGAAAATTTTCCCTACTCTATTTATTTAAATAAATGAAATATTGACATTTTCAATTATATTGTAAAATAGTATGTATTTCCAATAAAAAGTGAGGAAAAATCTTAAAATTGAATTGAATATGTTTCCAATTTCTCCAATTGCATTTAAGATATAACTTTTAATCTGCTGTTTTAAACAAATCACTCAGAGAATAATAAGAACAAAGACTTCAACTTTGAATGCAAGAATTATGTCATTTATTTCATTTTTCTATAATGGTTTGAATTTTCCAACAAAAAGAAGAAAACACCTTTTCCCACTATATTACAAGGTACACACCATTCGCACTTTAATCTTAAATAAAAATCAACCAATAAGTCTACTAGAGTTAGCCACGTGTAAATTAACAATAAAAGTTCCTAATAGCTAGTTATATGTACCGACTCGTATATCAGAGAACTCAAATAATGATACCGAAAAGACTATCATATTGATCTTCCCAGACAATAAACCTGCCATCAAAACACAACCAATAATAAAACAACAACAATAATTAGCCCAAATTTATTCTTTGCCATGGCCATTATTTGGTGGCTCAGTTGTCTCTTAAGTCTTCTATACCCGTCGAGTTTCAATAAATTCTCAATCAAAATAATTCATCGAGTTTTATTCTTTTTTTTATTGTAACCTCTTCAAACAAAAAAATAAAAAAAAAAAACATCTCAAGCTAGTCACCAAAATAAACCCAAAGTGCGTTAACCTTTTGAAAGCAATAATAAAAACGTTTGCAAACAAAAACAAAAAAAGGTAAAATGATAACAAAAGTAAGTGTTCACTCACTTTAGTTCTGTCCTTGCCCTTTACCGAACCACCTCTGTTCGGTCTAGAGTCTACCCTTTACACGATTTTATACAATATTCCAAATGATCTTGTCATTCATTTCAAGTTACAGTCAAGTTTCAAGTTTTAGCTCGAAGCTCGCGCAGACCAACAGCTTCACATTGATAAGGTGTGTCTTTTGAATTGACTCTGTGACGTCTGTCGCTGTGAGCATAGCCTGAGATGGAGAAAGCCCTAAAAAACATATATGTAGATACAAATAAAACCAACATAATGAAACTCTTAAGAAGACGAACTTCAAATTGTTTTTATCTAACAAAAACGAAACGAATAGAAAAAATAGACCAAAATTTCGATTCTCCAATACTTAGCTCATAAACAAGCGTATGTTTACATATTTTTCCTATTTTGGAGAATTTGCTGTGGAGACTTTTCCGAACTTGATAAACTTTTAGAGCTTCGAATAACAGTATGGTTGCCATTGGGACAAAATATGCATCTAACAAAAATATACAACATGACCCAAGAAAAATGTTCGAACAAAGTCAATTTGCAGACAAGATACAAGTGTTCTTATCGGTTGCAGGTGTCGAAATTTAAATTTTGACAGTTCAAATTGGGTTATACATTATTTTTGTATACTTGTATACTAGTCCTTAATATGTCAAGAAACAGCAAAGATAACGCTCTCTCAGTTTGAATATTTTACGAACAAAAACTTATATTATTAACTTTCCATAGGAAGCTATTGTAATCGGTCCGACTTGTCGAATTGAAAGTTTTGACATTTCTCAACGTTTCAAGGTCCCAAGAGTCAAAAAAAAAAAGATTTTAGGGAGATGTCTGTACGTTCGTACGCCCGGAAGTTCAGAGAGATTTTTGTCATCCTTAGCTCAAGAACCAGTAGAGATATCGACTTCAAATAAGTTTTGCTAGGTATACAGATAATAATGCAGAAAGATGCAGAAAGGACTTTCAAGAAAATTGATTTTTTACCATAGCAATTTAAAAAAAATTTTGGTTAACCCTAAATATCTCACGAACCAATAACGCTAGAGACTTGAATAAAATTTTATATTATATATCGTAACTTGATACAAAACCAGTATATTTTTGGACAAAAATCTAATTACCGATTTTTTTTTATAAATCAAAAAAAAAAACTGGAAAAATATATTTGTCACCTCAAATATTTTACGAACAAGAAGTGATTTTATCTTAAAAATAATTTTGTGCAACGAAAAAAAAACGTTTTTATTGGCAGTTTTTTTTTACAAAAAAAATAAAATCCGAAAAAAAACATTACTCAAAGTTGGTAAAAATTTATTTTGGACTCAAATATCTTTTCAAAAATTTAAGATAATGATTTCAAACTAATTTTGTCTTATTAGCAATATTGTTTTCAACATTTGGTAACATTTTGAAAAAAATCGAATTAACAGTTTTTAAAAAAAACCTAAAAAAAAATTACTAAATGTTGGTAAAAATTGATTTTGGACTCAAATATCTTTTCAAAACATTGAGATATTGCCTTCAAATTAATTTTATTTTATACAAAATATTATTTTCAACATTCGGTTAAATTTTAAGAAAAATCTAATTGACAGTTTACTTACAAAAAATAAAAACCTAAAAATAAAACAGTAATAAAACTTGGTAAAAATTTACTTTCGACTCAAATATTTTTAAACAAATTTAAGATTTGGCTTCAAAATAGTTTTATTTCACAGAAAATATTGTTTTCGACATTCAGTAAAAGTTTTATAAAAATCCAAACGTCCGTTTTTTGATAAAAAAATAAAATCTACAAAAATATATATAGGTATTTTATAAGAAATAAAAACTTTTAACAAATGCTTCTAAAATTGGTAAAAATTAGTTTTCGACTAAAAATCTCGTTAACAAAAATAGATTTTGAAATCAAACTTTTTCATTATATTCAAAATATTGTTGGTAATTTTTAAATTTTTTAGAATAATTCAACTGACAACTTTTTTAACAAAACATGAAAACCTACAAACTTTTAAGCAATACAAATCGAAAGACGGGATGGGAAGTTTTCAGTGTGGGTCACATCCCAACCTCTTTTATTAAGAAAAAATGTATGCAACAAAAACTTACGTTTTCAATATGTAGTAAAAAATAGTTCACGGGAAACCAGACAGTTTTCAAATTTTTAATGCGGCCGCTTGTCGTTCCCCTTAAGCCTGTGGCATCTGAATAAATGATAAATAATTAATACTCGTACTTTATAACCAACATTTTGTTCAAAACATTCCGAAACAGGTAACTGAAAGATGGTTTTTCAAATTAAATTGTGATGAATACTAAAAGTAAAGAATCAAAAACTAGTTTTGAAGTCTGGTTTCGTGAATTTCTATTACACACATATGTATGTACATACATAGATGTCAATGTGTTTTTCTTTAAACTCAAAACCCTTTATAATCAGTTTTGAAATGAGTCAATAATTTGCTTATGCAAAATTTTAAAATCAATCAGAAAATAACGAAACTAAAAATGGTAAATACAAAAATTGACCAAAAAGTAAAAATAAATCAATTTTTGTACAACAACTTGAGATTTTGACGTCTATGAAATTTTTGAAGTGCAAGAAAATGGTCTACTTAGACCATATCTGATACATTTGCTAGGTAATTTTAAAGGTACCTACATTTTAACTATTGCACTGTTTTATATAAAATACATGTCAAACAAGGTATGTTTTGAGTACTAATAACTTCCCATTCGTTTAAAGTTTGAAGTCAATGGCTCAAAATTTTTAACAACCTTTTGTCAAGGGTTTAACAATTTACTAGTTAGAAATTTGCTGAAAATTTACCAATTTTAATTTAGCAAATTTAGCGAATTTATCTGAATTTCGCATAAATTTTCAAAATGCTGGTGGTTTACGTACGAAAACTAACGAGCTTTTTTTATCATCATCTCTTCATATAAATATATTATTATCAATACTGAATCAAATATAAAACATAATTCAAAATCTTTTTGGATATTTTTTAATTCTAAAGAAATAGTTCATCGATTCTTTCAAACTTCTTATAATTGTGATATTTTAACAAATACCAGCAACTTGTATCCTCCTTTGATGGATTTTAAACTATAAAGTTTTTCAAAACAGGATGTTTTGGATAGTTTAAAAGAAAGTGATGTGTCAAAAAAACCTGGCTTTGATATGATTCCACCTAATCTTTTGTCAAAATGTTCATATTCACTTTGTAGTGTTTTGACCCTTTTTTTTAATAAATCTTAACAAGGTGGTGTTTTTCTTAAAGAATGGAAAATATCTTATATAGATCCCATTTATAAGAGTGGTCTTAAGCACTTAGTGAAGAACTATAGACCAATATCAAAACTTTCAGTTATTCACAAAACTTTTTCAAAAAATGGTCACCCAATGACTTTATTTTGCTGTCAAGAATTTCTTATCTCAAAAACAACATGGTTTTGTAAAAGGTAGATCAACGTGTACTAATTTGAGTCTATTTGCACATTATTGTTATAATCATGTTGAAAAAGGTAGACAAGTTGATGTCCTGTATATTGATTGCGTGCATCATGGTCTTCTCCTACAAAAGCTTAAGATGTTAGGATTGAATGCTTCATTTTTACAGTGGTTAGATTCATATCTGTCTGATAGAAAATAAATAAAAAGGGATGCGACCCACACTGATAACTTCCCATCCCGTCTGTCGATTTGTCTTGCTTAAAAGTTTGTCTATATGTATCAATTTTTACCAAATTTTCGTACTATTTTTTGTAGATTTTATTTTTTTATGAAAAATAGACTGTTGGATTTTTATAACAAAATTACTGAATATTGAAAACAATATTTTCTGTGAAATAAAATAAGTTTGAAGACAATATTTATAATTTTTGAAAAGCTATTTGAGTCGAAAGTAAATTTTTACAAGTTTTAGTATTGTTTTTTTTAGTTTTTTATTTTTTGTAAAAAAAACTATCAATTCGATTTTTCTCAAAATTTTATAGAATGTTGAAAACAATATTTCTTAAAAGATAAAATTAGTTTGAAGCCAATGTCTCAAATTTTTGAAAAGATATTTACGTCGAAAAACAATTTTTACCAACTTTTATAAATTTTTTGTAGGTTTATATTTTTTGTAAAAAAAACTGTCAATTCGATTTTTCTCAAAATTTTTCCTATTATTGAAAACAATATTTCTTATAAGTTAAAATTAGTTAGAAGCCATTATCTCAAATTTTTGAAAAGATATTTGAGTCAAAATCAATTTTTAACAATTTTTGTTAATTTTTTTTTATGTTTTTAATTTTTTGTAAAAAAACTGTCCATTCGATTTTTTTTCAAAATTTTACTGAATGTTGACAACAATATTTTTTGAATGATTAAAGTAGTTTAAAGCCAATATCTCAAAGTTTTGAAAAGATATTTGAGTCGAAAATCAATTTTTACCGACTTTAAAAATTTTTGTTTGGGTTTTTATTTTTTGTAAGAAAACTGTCAATTCGATTTTTCTCAACATTTTTCAGAATGTTGAAACCAATATTTCTTATAAGATAAAATAAGTTTGAAGCCTTAATCTCAAGTTTTTGAAAAGATATTTGAGTCGAAATTCAATTTTTACCAATTTTGAGTAATGTTTTTGTTTTTGTTTAGGTTTTTATTTTTTATAAAAAAACTGTCAATCAGATTTTTCTCAACATTTTATCAGATGTCAAAAACATTATTCTTCGTGGCACAAAATTGTTTTGGAGATGAAATCAAATTTTAGTCGTAAAATTTTCGAGGTGACAAATTTTTTTTTCCAGTTTTTTTGATTTATAAAAAAAAACCGTTAATTGGATTTTTTTCCAAAAATATACTTCTTTTGTATCACGTTACAATATATATATAATATAAAATTTAATTCAAGTCTGTAGCGTCATTGGTTCATGAGATATTTAGGGTTAACCAAAATTTTAACCTTTTTTTTTAAACTGCTATGGTAAAAAAACCACCCACGCAATTTTCTTGAGAGTCCTGTCTGCATCTTTCTGCCTTATTATCTGTATAACAAAATTTATTCGAAGTCGATATCTCTTCTGCTTCTTGAGCTATGGACGACGAAAAAAACGTCGCGAACGTACGGACGTATACGGACGAACGTACGGACTTACGGATATACGGGCGTACGGACGTACGAATGTACGTACACACGCACGCACAGACATCTTTCTAAAAATCTTTTATTTCGACTCTAGGGACCTTGAAACGTCGTGAAATGTCAAAATTTACAATTTGACAAATCGGACCTATTACAATAACTTCCTATGGGAAGTTAACAAGCTCTTAAAATAGATGAATGTGTTTCAAATCTTATAGATATGGTGTCGGGTCTTCCACAAGGCAGTCATTTGGGTCCACTTCTTTTTATAATCTTTATAAATGATTAACCTTCTATTTTTAAATTTTGAAACTGCCTGATGTATGCTGATGATGTGAGAGTATTCATAGCAACATCTTCACTTGAAGATTTCTTATTAATGCAGTTGGATACAAACAATTTTCTTAAATGTTGCGACTACAATCATCTTCAGCTGAATTAAAATTTTTAGTGTACCTAAAGCATACATCATCTGTCATTGATTTTGAATATAAATTCTATGATGTAAGTCTTCTGAGGGTAATTGAAGTAAATGATCTTGGGGTGATTTTTGATTCAAAGCTTGACTTAAGATCTCATCTTGATTACATTGTATCTAAAAGTAATGAGCTTTTAGGTTTCTTGAAGCGGAACTCCAAAGATTTTAAGGATGCCTACACTTTGAAGACCTTATTTATGTATGTCTATAGTTCTACCGGTTTTAGAATATTGTTGTATTGTCTGGTCTCCATTTTATGAAAATAATATTTAATTGTGAATATCTACTATTATGTATATCTTATTATCTTTATTATTTTGTAGTAATTTTAGTAATCAACAGATCTTCGATCCATTGATGAAATAAATAAATAAACAATAAATAAAAATTATAGAACTTCCTTTTCGTTTTGCTAACAAGTAAAATGCTTTTATTAAAAAACGAACTTCCAAACATGTCTAAAAACTTTCAGTTCGTGAAAATAAACAAAGCAAATACGCTTAAACGGACTTATTAATTGGAATTCCCAACTTTTGACTAGACCATTCCATCCACTGCTCTTATAAGAATAATTGTACAGATGTCATATGGATTTAGAAAATAGCTAAAGTTTAAGTAGCCATTCTGTGATTTTAACTTAAACACATTGTTAAGAGATAATAAGATGTTAAAATCATTTAAAATTAGGTAAATCATCTTTTAAGCTTAGTAAATTGCTAAAAATGGCTTTAAAATTTTACTAAAGCCAATACCTTTTTTGTTCTTAAGATACTTGGGTCAAAAACCATGTTTCGCATATTATGAATGAGTGTGATTTCAATACCTTTTTTGGATTTTTTTTTTATTTTAGCCAAAAACCATTTTTTAGTAGAATTTTTTGCAGGGTTTTTTTTCTTGTACAAAAAATGCTGATTGGATTTTTTTTAAATTAAGTTATGTTTTATTAACAACAATTTATTATTTAGAACGAAATAGTTTTGAAGTCGATTTGTTCTCGAGATATTCTAGTCAAGAAACATACTACACCGATTTGGTGTATTATGTTTTGTAGATTTGTATTTCCTATACAAAAAACTATCAATTGGAATTTTCTAAAAAATTTAGCAGATGTTAAAATTCTATGCATAAAATTTGTTTGCAGGCAATTTCATTTTTGTTCGCAAAGTATTTGAAGTAAAGAATATTTGTATTAGTTTTAACAATGTTTAATGTAAAATGTAATTGATTAATTTTTAAATTGATATAACGTTCACTCATTTTTTTGAATATGTTTGCTGCTTTATTTAATGTTATAATCTATGAAGTAAAATTTATTTGACAGCAATAACTCTGTAGGGGCTTGAGATATGACGGACGAAAAAAAATGTTTTGTTTTTAATAGAATGCAGAAAACAACTTAAAATTTTATGTTTCATGTAAAATTAATCGGATTGACCACATTTTTGACATCCGAAGATAAAGTACCTCTTTAGATCTCCAATTTAATGGAAGAATATGTCAATCTGCCTACTAGGGTTTAGCCATGACTTTAGTGTATCGAAATCTTTTTGTCTTTAACTTATAAGTTGTTGATTGTTTTATTTCCAAAAATCCATTTCCTTTGCTTTTCAAAATTCAAACAAATCTCCCAAAGTGGTAACCGTTGTGGCGAGTGGAGTTAACAATCATAAAAAGAAGCCTCTCTCTCTGTATTGATATTTTTATGTATAACCAAAACTAACCGGCTTTTGCAGTCTCAGAGTCTCTCAGATACCAACCAATTTTGGTAGCCAGTTTCGTTAAGTTCATCTTTTGTCTAAAATCTTTCTGCAGTGCTGAGGTGTGGGACGGGAAGACCCCTCGTCACCCCTTTGTCGAATGTAAAGCAAACAAAAAACTTGATCAAAAATAACGAAGAAAGAGCGAGCACAAGAAGAACCCGTTTTTGTGTTTTTTTTTTGTTTGTATCTTGCCTTATACCTACTTCAGTGATATACATGGTTTAAGCCTTCTTTTGAGCTTCGTTGAGTGTATTTCTGATGACCTCTTACCATTCGATAGTTGTCCGTTGCAACGTTAGTATCGCTGTCGCTTTAGTAATAGTACTTGTAGTAATTCATACTGGATCTGGATATTCATTCGGTTTTGACTTTCTTCCTCTACGACGACGCACGGCGGCGCGGCGGCGACTCACACGGTTAAAGAGCCCGTTTTGTTAGCTTTTTCTTATTTTGAACTTTTTCTGAAGACTGTTCTTTCAATTTCGGGTGCGGGCTTAAGCGAAATTATATAGAAATATTGATTTTCCTCCCTCTGGCGGTGTGGTGCGGCGGTGACTGATTGGAAAAAAAGAAGATTCCCGTTTTACGACTTTTTCTGATGTCTCGTTTTTCCAGACTCCATACCTACCTTTACACCATTCATCCTCTCATTAATTCGGTCATTCGGTTTACTGTTAAATTGATCTGTTAATTTATTCATATTTCGATCTTGTGATAGTAATTTTGTTTTGTTTTTGGTGATTTTGTGAGCGCCTGTGCACTGCGATGCGCTGCGCATGCGCCTCTTTCGGCAATTGTCGGTGGTATCTTTTGTGTACAAATAATTTTAAAAAGTGTGCTTAAGTGGATTTTCCCAAAACCAACAAAAATACAAAATTAGGTTAAGTTACAAAGAGAAAAATTTAATTTGTATTTATAAATTCTTTTGAGTAGTGCGGAAGGTGAAGAGAAAAAAGTGAAAAAATTCATTCAAACCGTTATACTCGTAATCTTAATTAAGTATTGTTTGTTCTTCAGAAAATACGTTTATTTTCCTTTGTTGTTATTCTAAAAATTTAAATTTTCGCATGTGAATTTAACCATTGTGATTTTTGGCCACTTAAAAAATTCTTTCGAAACAAAACGTAAAAAAAAAAGAAAATTTAAGTGAAATCTGTGAATTACCTTAAAACAAAACTTGGATACTTATTTAGCTTGGTGTGATTTTGAAAGGAAAAAATCAAAAACGAAGACCAATTCAGAACAACTAGTTCCTTGGATAACTTTTTGATACTGGAATAGCTGACATTTTGAATATTTTACTGGGATTTATAATTTTGTTCATCTAAAAATAAGGTGAGCTTACAATTTTGTTAAAATAAATTCTTTTTTCATGTGGAACAATATTTTTTACAAAAATTACAAATTTTATAGACGTATACTCCTTCAGTTACTTTACTTAATCAAATATCGATGTTACTCTATTGTGGATTACCTTTTAAGAACTAAGTTTTATCTAACTTATTCAAAATTATAATTTCTTCTTAACTTTAGATTAGGATAGAGGTCAATTCGAAAATCTCTTCCTTGATATTTTCTCTCAAAAATTAGTTTCCCTTAGTAGAACACTTACGGATTTAAAAACTATGAAGATCTGCATTAACTAAACTTTTGAACTGATGTCAAAAATTGATTTAGTATTAATAATTTTGGAAAAAAACTTGTTGCTCTCAAGCATAATTCGCCATTTTTAAAAAGCATTGTTTCAGAAAGATAAAAGCTTAAGTTATGGCTACGAGAGAAACACGGTATTTTTTTTTTGTAAGACATTGAAATATTTAAGAAGAAGTTGAATTTGTATGTATGTAAATGTATTTATAAAAAAAAGCAAGAATAATATTTTTTAAAGGTATTGGCTCAACAATTTAAACGATTTATTAAAATGAAGCAGTTTTTAGCAATTTACTAGCTTAATGAATGATTCAGCTTATTTTGAATGATCGCAACATTTAACTATCTCTAAATATTTTTCTAAAGTTAAAACCACTTAACTTTTATAAATTTGTTATATATGACATATGACATCTGTCATTATCCTAGTGAAAATGTTCTATAATAGCAGTGGACGGAATGGTTCAATCTAAAGTTGGGAATTCCAATTAATAGGTTTGTTTAAGTTTCTTTTCTTTGTTTATTTTCAGGAACTGTTTTGGAGGTATAAATTTGTATAGTTGCTTACTAAATTGGTTAATATTTAAAAAATTGCTTCTTATTAAAATGTTAAGCCCGTAACTGCTCTCAAGTTCTCACTTTCTGAGAAACCGGGATAAAGTTATCAAATACGTAAATTCATATGTAATAGGTTTTCTCTTATATCATTTTTTTTCTTTATTCTGATGACTTTAAAGAAAACTATTTGGAATACATTAACGATGTCTTTGTTGTTATTTAATACGATTGACAAAAAAAATGTATAAAAAAAGACAAAATTATATTAGAAATTGCTAATATTAATATATGAACCAAATAATCTTAAAAACGAACGATTATATTGACTTTCGGGTTTAATATGGGTCGAAAAGTTTAAAACAAAATGTTTAAACTGAAATTTTCCAAAAATTAAATGTTTCCTAAATTGGTCTTACGTCTGCAATATCTCTATAGAAAACAGATTTAACTTAAATTTTATGATAAAATACTTTCAAAATTAAAAATTAATTCAATGACGATTCAACTTATAGTCCATAAAGTAAGATAAGTGTGTCACTTTGAAATAAAAGATAGTAAACATTTCTTTAAGTTTTCTAAACAATGTGTTAAAAGTCTCATAAAATCTAGTCTCTACGCCACTATTAGTTATGGACCGCCATATTTCGCGGAAACCGTTTTTTCGTGACTATCTCCTTTTTCATAGCTCCAATGATTTTTAATATATTCACAAAAATAATTAACCATTATACAATTTCAGTTTCTTTTATTTTTTAACTTTGTGAGTAATTATAAACGTCATTTTCGCAACTATCCTGAAGCTAAAGATATTTAAGCCAAACGATAAGTGGGAAAGACTTTTGATTAAAAACAAACTTTTTTTTCAAACTCATCAAATTAAATTGAAGTTGAAACCTTTAACACTTTAAAAATACTATAAGAAAAAAGAACTTCAAACTGATAGTCTGGGAATTTTAGTAAAAAAAAATATAGCCGGAACCTCCAACAAATTAATTCATAAAATTTTATGATTACCCGTGTTTTGTTGGATAATCTATCCATAGTACAGTAGGATTTTACACGAATAATAAAAACAATATCCATAGTATGAATAACACCGATAAAAGTTAGAGTAGAATCTTACTATGGATGGGTTTTTGACATTTATACGAGTCTCGAATGGATCTTATGTGATTTCGTTCTCAAATGTTGGTACGATTGATATTACATTTGTATCTCGATGGATGTGTTCGTTGAGTAGTTGTGCATTTGGAATCATGTGTGTTTTCCATTGGGGAAAAAATCAATTTATTACTGTTGATATTATTTAGTTTTGTTAGTGGAAATGGACTAACTAGGCTTACAAGAGAAAACAATGGAAAAGATATTTATGTTTTGCTATGTTTCCACCAAAGGTTAATCTCAGTTTAGATTAAACAAATCTTTTTGGTGTTTCCACCGCACAAGAAGATTTAAAAATGATTAAGTATGACCGCACTTTCTAAAATACAAATGGTGTTTCGATGTTTTCGATGTGTGAAGTGCGAGTGAGATAGTTTGATTCGTGTTAAACAATGAAGAACTGATTAGTTCAGTATCATAAAAGAATATGCTACCTACTCCATGTCTATTTTTTTTTGTAATTTTATTAAAACAAAACTATATTTTTTGTACACAAACATGCAAATAAACAGACCATAATCCATTATCTGTTAAACCAACTCCTCCACACAGGTTTTTCTTCTCAAATTTTGACTCGACTCCGATCTCCGACGGGAATCGAGTCAAATCAAGCTCATTTCAACTAGATACAGGTATATAAAGAATTGAGGCGATCTTTAAGCTCGCTTCAACACCACATGTTAATGTAGTAGTCTGCGAACAAACCCCCTCCTTGAAGCAATTGTTAAATGAACTTTTTTTTATAGAATCTCAATTTCCAGATATTTTCTTAACATTTCTTCTTGAAAATTGTTCATTTTATTAGTTTTAGTTAGTTTTTTTTTGCTAAGTTAATTTTAACATTTGATTTTCACAACACTTTCTTCTATTTGTGTTTTTTTTTATAATTATTCTGACAGATCTTCTTTCAGTTGTACCAATTTTTAAATACAAAAATCTGGCTACTGCGGATCGTTTTGTTGGCAATTTCTCACTGTACTATATATGGAATGCCATAAAAACGCACTTATTGGAATTGACCCAAGCTGTCGTCCTAAGTAACATAATAAAAGTCCCCAAAATCCAAAAGGGGGAAGGTGTACATAAAATAAACACAAATACTCACTTTAACACAATCAAAACTTATAGATGCATGATTTCAGGGTATGTCCATATTCAACCAAGACAATGTTTTTTTAAATTTAAAAACACTTGTCACTTTCTTTTATCGCCGAAAAATCGCCCTTTAAATTTTATTATTTTAATCGAACCTTTTGATTATTGGTTACCATGGAACTGAAACATTTTAAGTAAATTTTATGTTTCTATCAAGAGATTGAAAAATGTTATGGCAATTATTCTCCAAAATCTCTCTCCCTAAAAAAAAACACCCTTTTACTTCAAATTGATTCTTAAAGTTAATGCTGAATAATACATCTGCTCTAAATAAGACTAAGATAAGAATACATACATATATATAGTGGTTTCCAGAATATTTTACCTGTTGTTATTAATAAATAACATACTTTTCTAAAAAGAGCTATAACTTTAGTATAGTTCAATTTATTTGGTTTGGGTTTTATTAGCTTGGGAATTAAAATCTTGAAATCATGGATCATATCTCAAAATGCAATTTTAAAAAACGCCAAAGGGGGATTTAACGGTATTTTTCACGTGCTGCTAAGGATGACATCCTGTGTCGGTTCCAATCATACAAATTTATAAAACAATTATTTGTACCTTTAAACCTAGCCTTCCCAGGATATGACTGCATTTTATTTAAAGTCAATCCTGATAATTTAATTGAAACCCATAGCTGTTAGTAGTTCGTGATAAACCCTCTTCACGATCAATTTAGATTCTACTGACCCACAAACTGCTTTATCTCACATGATACTTTTTAATGCTCTTAATAAATTAAATTAATTAAATTTGTCGTTCCATCAAATTTTCGAAACTTGTGTTATATTTTTGTTTGCTATTTGAAACTTCTTATGTTAATAGAAAACTTATGTACCTACATAAAACTTGTAAGTCCGAATAAGAAAAGGCATTTCCTACATATTTATTCCACAAAATATGAATTAAATAAAATAGAATTAAATAAATAGCTGGAGAGTTCATCCATAAGAGATTAAGCATGACAACATTCCTTGGTGGCGGTAAAACAAAATGTCTTGCTTGCTCTAAAGCAAAATAAACGTACCTACTTTATCTTAGAATTAATTTATTATGTTTGAAGGAAAATCCTTCAAATTTTAAACATTTTTTAGTAGCAAATAGTTTTTTAAAAACATTATTTTAAATTTTTCCAAAGAATTTAATTTCATAATTCAGTTATTGTCGGTTGCATTTAAAACTTTAGCTTTTTTCTTTTATTAATATTATAGTTTTAGGTACACCTTCTATGAAATGTGTTCCTAAGAATTCCTTGTTCTTTGCTAAAGTTTAACTAAAAAAAGAAACAACCCCAGTATTGCACACAAATTTTAAGAAGAAAAACAAATATTCACGTTATCTTGCACATTCTCAGAATCTACATAAATATTATTAAAATTCTTCTTCTTTAATTTTACTTTTGACTTGCAACTTCGTCTCTAAAAATATAATTTTTAATTTTAAAAAATATTTCTTAGAACCATTTTATTTTTCTAAGAAAAACAGCAACATTTTTCGTCCAAAAGAAATTAAATTTAACTTTATATTTTTATTTTGTTCTCATTTGATGATTATAACATTAACTTAACATTGAAAACTACGATGTAAAATTGAAAAAAGAGTTAAAGATATAAAAACCAGGGATGAAATCTCCAAAATCTAGATCCTCTTCTCGATAATAATAAATATCCTGAGTATTCATTTTTAAGTGGAAAACAAAAAGATTCTTGATTCTTTAAATCATCTTTATAACCTTCTAAACATTTGATTTTCGAGTCTGCACTTTACATAAAATTGTATTTGAAAATTCTTAAAAAAATAAATTAGGATAACTCGGGGCTAGTGGCTTACAATTCTCAACTATTCCTGGTTGCTCGTAATGTTTTCAGGGATGAAGGGGATCTACAGTTTTAAGCCGAATCCGAACGGCTAATTTGAGAAAGCACTTTTTATGACAAGAATTACTCTTGGAGAATTTGTCAATTCCTCGCAAGAGGCAACACCCGTGAAAAAAACTTTGGATGGCACAGACAGGGATTTAACCCAAGACTTCTGGCATGACAGTTTACCATCATAATATTTATTTATTTATTTATTTAATATCAATTAGAGTTTACAATCTCAAATAGACTAATAACATTTTTAAAATATTCATTGAGTCATTATAAAATTAAAGCTATATACAAAAAAAAAAAGATTACAATTATTTAATTACATCATTCAATTTGTCAAAAAATACAAGTTTAACATATTTTTGAATGAGTTTCGACTCAAATGAAAATTAAAATCTATATTATGTGATACATTATTAATCTCCCTAACACTGCGAGTTATAGGTTCATTAAACGCATAATTTACTCTATGAACGTTTTCACGGAATAATGTTCGCATTCTTAGTTCTCTAGAAGGAGCGTAAAGATCAATAAGCGATAATAAATAAGGACAATCAATATGATATAACAAAATATCTCTGACAAAATGTAAGGCAAACATCTTACGGCGGTTTTCTAAAGTCTGCATACCAATAAGCTGACATCTAACGTTATACGAAGGCATTTCAATGTTCCAGCCTAGTTTGTTTACTACAAATCTTGTAAATTTTTTTTGGACATTTTCTATATATATAACCATCACGCCACGGGTACTAGCACTTGAAAAGTCTTAATTATCTTAATTTTTCATTAAGTGTCTGAAAAACCTTGTAACTCAGCCGTTTTTTTTTTTAAAAAGCTTTTAACGACTTTCTATTTTTCTAAAAGTATTATAATACAACTTCTCAAACAAAAAATAAGAACCTCCCAAAAATAACAGCCTCAAATTGATTTTTATCTTAAATTTCGATTTGTTTATCACACAAAAAGTTCTATTTTTAAGAACACCAACAGTAATTTACGAAATGTGAATCACATCTTAGCCTTTTTACTAATACCACTCTTTTGTAAGATGACTCAATATTCCAAATAGTGTGTAAGCTTTGGCCATTTTTGATGTTTTTTAACGGCTATTTACCTGCCTGAAACTAAATAGTTACATAAATTCAATATTGACATTTCCTTTGAGCCATATTTGAATAAAATCCGTCCGTGCTGGGTTAACACTCGGTTAACATAAGTTAGCTAAATGGCAAAATTTTCATTAGCTAAGAATTTCATTTAATTTTAATTATTTTTTTTTTGTTGGCCTTTTATCTTTTTCCTTTCGTGTTTTTGCTTTTTTCTTATTTTAATTTGAATAATATTTAAATACAAAGTTAAAAATATGTGAATATGTTATTGCTATCTCCGTTTGGGCTTCCCGCGTTCATCATATTTACCTACCTTTACCTCTAATGCAAGCCACAAAGAAAGAAGAAAAGAATGTAAAACGATTTAATTTCAATGTTTGCCACTCTTTTTGTTTGTTTCATTTTCTTGTAAATAAATATAAAACAATGTAGGGAAAGAGTTACAAACCAAACTAAATTGAAATAGCAAAAAAGTTGGTTGTTACGTCTGAACATCGCGTCGCGTCTCGTCGTTGTCGTCCGTTGTAGACTATCGCAGACGCAGCGCAGCAGTGTAATCCAATACGCGGAATAACATTCACTTTAATTTTTCATTGTTTTAAGCTACCGAAACGTTAAGAGCTTCTAGCTTAGCTTATAAGTTAATATGCCATTACTATCTTCGCAAAGCACTTTCTGACTTGCGATATGATGATGACGGGGATTTTGAAAATTTGAGTTAAAGCCATCATCATCGCCACCACAGCCACGCTGAGTAAAGCAATCACTTCGTTTGTGCTGCTTAAGCTAAATAGAAAGTTGAGATATCATGTTTATATTTTATTGTTTTTGTTTTTGTTTTTACTTAGTTTTTGTGTTGCTATTTGGTTTTTGTTTTCATACAGAAATATGAGATTGGTAACAAGTTCATATTTTAAATTGAATATACATATACTTATACTAGAATTACATTTTGTGGAATTTTAGTAAAATTAATATTTTCATTAAAAATATGGAGTTTAGTTGTTCTACATAGGTACGATTTATTTTTAACCATTAGGATTAGACACATCTTTTATTTGAATATAAATAATGTCAGCACAGGTGCCTAAAGGGTTTTTCTATAAGGGCGGGTAGAAGTCGAAATTGAATAAATCAAGTGTGTGAGGTATTGACAAAATTATTTTTTTTATTTGAAAGGCGCATGTATGCCATTAAGTGTGGAATATAACATCATTCAAATGCCCGCCTCGGCTTGTAATGGATCCGAGTAGTCCAATTTTCAATGACTCTTCCGCATAAATCCAGCTGAATTTGAGCTATGGCCTGTGTTATGTTCATCTTTAGGGCGTCGGTCGATTGTGGTTTATTTGCATAGACCTGCAACTTCCAGAAACCCAACAGGAAAAAGTCTAGTGGGTCAATTCGCATGACCTTGGTGCCAATTCACATCACCCCTGCGAACGATATCCATACCCTTAAATCGTTCATGCAAAATGTCAATCATTGCGTTTGCTGTGTGGCACGTTGCGCTGTCATGCTGGAACCACATGTTGGCTAGGTCCATATGGATCCATTTGGGCCATAAGAAATAAGTTATCATCGTTATGTAGCGCTCACTAAGGTCGTTTTCAAAAATATACAGACCAATTACGCCACCGGCCCAAAATCCACACCAAACGGTAACTTTTTCCGGATGTATTATCACCTGGTGAACCTCGCGTGGGTTGATGTCGTCGCATATACGGCAAATTTTGCTTCTTAACACAGCCATTCATCCAAAAATGCTCTTCGCCACTAAAGATGATTTATTGGCCAAAATTGGGATCCTCGTCCAAACGATTCGAAGCCCAGTCAGCGAATAAACAGCGTTGTCTATGTTCATGAACTTCGAACTCCTGAATCAGTTGGATCTTATACGGATGTTGGATCTTATAGGCCCAAGTCTCGA
Organism: Eupeodes latifasciatus; assembly: GCA_920104205.1. Classification (NCBI taxonomy): domain Eukaryota; kingdom Metazoa; phylum Arthropoda; class Insecta; order Diptera; family Syrphidae; genus Eupeodes; species Eupeodes latifasciatus. Next base: position 127,342,913 of record OV049926.1, on the reverse strand, counting down.
CGCAAAATTCGACAAGTTGAAGTCTGCGAAAGGCCGAGTTCTTGTGCACGGCGAGGAATAGACTGCCTCGGGTTCTGCTGTACACTTTCACGTACGAGTGTTGGCTGATTGTTTACTGAACCGGTCGTCTCAAATTTGGCCACCAAACGTTGAAGAGTCGATTGTGAAGGGCCACCACGTCTACCGTACCGTAAAATGGGCGCAATGCGCGCAACGTTTGCGTTAACAAACACTCATTTTGATAATAAAGTTTTATCATTTGAACGTAATGTTCAATCGTGTAACTTGCCATGATTTTTTGGCATAAGCAACTGAATAATAATCAAAAGATTTGACAAATGTCACCAAAACAAAATGGCCGCCACGGGGCGCCAAAATCTACCCTTGCCAATTGAAACACCCTTTAGTTTCGAAAATTCAGGTAGAACTTCTTTTGTTTTTTCTTTTATGGTTGATTAAAATAAAATTAACACAGTAGAGTTATAAGATAAAGGTTGGTAAATAAATACATTTTATTTGTATAGACAAATTTGATGCGGAAAAAATTATTCCAATGACCTTCATTTTTTGTTTTGGTTGATTAAAAGTTATACTTTTTTTTTTTCATTTCAACACGTCAATCAAAATTGTATGTCTATCTGTAGTTTTTGGTTCCGTTTTCCGTATTTATTTTCACACGAATAACAATTAACTGACTTAAGCTCCCAAATTATTGCAATTTGTTTATTGCAATGACGTTGGTTCCACAACGAATAAAGAAACATAGAAGACAAGAGTAACGTACTTTCAATTTGTTTTGAACAAGGGCGAATTAATCTTTTAACAATTATTTTAATTACAAAGAACAAAATTTAAATATTTATGGAAAACCTCTTCAGTCAATATTTTTGTAAACATTAAATATGCAGTTTTATTTATATTGATACAAAATAAATGTTGGTTTCAAAACTGCTGTTGTGTGTTTTGTAACGTTTGATTATGACAATTATAGTTTAATATGTATGTACAAAATCAGATAAAATCGTTTCTTGAAACTTAATTTGTACCTAGTCGTGCCATAAGTTCTGTTACTAGCATAAAACACCATAATATGTATAAGAACATAATACTTTGTATTCATTATTGATTCATTTATTTGGCCATAATATTAGTTTAATTTAAAAAATAGTTTTACTTAAAATGATCGATCTCAGCTCAAAAGCCTTTAAACGTTGTGGCCACCGTATTATGGTGGCACACAATGTTTTCATTGTTATTTTTGACACTATTTTCAAATTCCTGTGAAAAGGGCTTTATAGCACGCTCTCCAAATCTAACCACAGAAATAATTTTGAGGATTAAAATATGAACTTCACAAAAGCCAATCTTAATCTTCTCTAAAACCTACGATACTGACCCTAAGACACTTTTGGGTTGTTTTCGTTTTGTTTGTCTCACTAGGATCCTGTAGAAGAATTCATTTATCTTCATTGAAATGAGTAGTTCTTAAACCCTTTTCTAAAACCTCTTCCACTTCTCTATGGTTGAAGTCAGTTTTCATACTCGTCCCCGAAAATTGCGGTTTGGAAACTTTGAAGTGAGACTTTTAATCAATCTAATACAGAAGCGTTGTGATAGTTATGTTTTATCCTTAGAACAAAAGTTTTAGTTTGATATAATGATCTCGCATAAACGGTATCGTTTTCTTTGTTATTATAAACTTCTTCAACGGGACAAATTTTTTCAATAACATTTTACACTCGAGGTGTTAAAAAATGATGTATAAAGTGTTGATAGCCCTTTATGTGCAGATGTTCCCTAATCAGCAATGAAATGGATCTGGTGAATATATCCAATTATCTGGAGAAAGTCTTTCTCTTAAAAAGGTTTCTTAGTGGTATTTTTTATCGCTCTACTTCCATAAGCGTAAAAATGGTAAAAATGTGGACAGTGCACGGGAGACTACTTTTTGGACCGTCAACTATTCTTAAAGACATAGCAAACGGGAGAAGAATCAGATTCTCAAATAATATTGCAGGCTCCAATATAATTCAAAACAAGAAAATGTTGCCAAAATTCATTCCTTACCCACATATGCTAGGCAATTATTGTGATTCTATTTTCTATAGCTCCTCAATTATAGTCACAGAATCAAAACTGAAACTAAATTGACATTTATTCAATGCTTACTAATATAAATATTTATAAAAATAAGATAACCATTTAATATCAAATAGATGTTTTCACTAAAAAGGTGTTAAAGTTTTTTCAGACAATTTCATTTTTTACTTCAAAGCGATATTACTTCAGTAGTACCCGTAGCATGATGGTTAGTGCATTGAACTGTCATGCCAGATGTCTTGGGTTCGATCCCTGCCTGTGCCATCTAAAGTTTTTTTTTTCACGGGTACTGCCTCTTGCGAGGAATTGACAATTCCTCCCTGACAACATTACTCGTACACAGGAATGGTTGAGAGTTGTAAGTCGCTAGGCCCTAGTTCTCAACGGACTGTTGCGCCACCTAATTATTATTATGATATTACTTCAAAGTGATAGTTATTGTACTTCTTTACGTTTCAATATCCATTTTATCTAAATTAATGGTTTTTATAAAGATGTCTTTATGAGAATTTTTAAAAGATCTTATACGTTCGTACGCTCGGTATATTTTCTTTCTGTTACAGCTCGATGTGTCGGAAATCAAATTTGATTTGCAGACAACATCTGAACGCAAGAGGCGTTTAGGGAAATCAAAATTTTACCAGAATTCAAAAACGTTATCCTGCGTTGCATAAAATCATTCTGGAGCTAAAATCATTATTTTTGGTTTCTAAAAAAACTTTAATCTATTTTTTTTTTTCAAAATTGTATTAATCATGCCACAAAATCTATAATATAAAAATGAATCGCAAAATATGTTGGTAAGCGCATAACTCAACAACGCCTGAACCAATTTGGCCAATTCTTTTTTTAAATGTTCGTTGAAGTTCAAGGATGGTTTTTACGGCGCGAAAAATAGAATAATTGCCGGAAAAAAAACATAAAAATAGCCCTTTCCTTTTTCCCTATGTGTGATGATATTTTGTATCAAATATACGGAATAGAATGGGAAATCCAAATATACAAATCAGTGAAGAAATTTACAATGAAGCAGTGATTCCAATTGAGGACATTGTGCTTGATGATGTCAAACAAACTATTAATTCAATTAGGCCTGACCGCCCCCAATCGTCCAATGCATGATGCTTTTAACCAAGAGTTGCACCTAGAAAAACTTTGAAAGAATTAATTCAAACAAATCTTCCACTGTTGAATGAACAACAGAAGTGTATTTGATACTCTTATGAAAGTAACAAATGATGAAACTGGAGGGATTTACTTCTTAGATGCACCTGGTGGTATAGGAAAAAAATTTTTGATTTCAAATATGTTAGCAACAATTCGCTCACAAAATAAAATTGCACTTGCACTCGCTTCGTCAAGAATCGCAGCAACTTAGCTTGAAGGTGGTCGAACGGCCCATTCAGCACTAAAGTTGCTATTAAATATGCAAAGTAATGAAACTCCAACCTGCAACATTTCGAAGAACTCTGCAATGGCAAAGGTTTTGCAGCAATGTAAATTGATTGTTTGGGATGAATGTACGATGGCACATCTTTGGAGGCTTTATACAGAACCTTAAAAGATCTACGAAGCAATAATAACAGATTTGGTGGTGCAATGATTTTATTAGAAGGAGATTTTCGTCAAACATTGCCAGTGATTCCACGATCAACGCCAGCTGATGAAATCAATGTATTGTGGAAACATGTCAAAGTACTTCATTTAAGCAAGAATATGCGTGTCGAGTTGCAAAATGACCAATCTGGAAACATATTCTCTAAACAACTCATTGACATTGGTAATGGGAAATTTCCTATAGACATTTTGACTGGCTGCATTAACTTTCCTCAAAGTTTTTGTCAGTTAACGCAATCAAAAGATGAACTTATTCAGAAAGTGTTTCCAGATGTTTCTCAAAAAATTACAGAAACCATGATTGGCTGGTCGAACGAGCTACATTGGCTGAAAAAACATAGACGTAAATGAATTAAATTTCAAAATTCAAGAACAAATTACAGGCGAATCGAGGATATATAAATCAGTTGATTCGGCTACTAACCAACATCATCTTTGTCAACTATCCACCGGAATTTTTAAACTCGCTGGATTTGCCAGGATTGCCACCTCACAATCTTCAATAATTAAAGGTTGGATCAATAGTTATAATGTTGCGAAATATCAACCAACCGCGTTTTTGCAACGATACACGGTTAGCGATAAAAAAAATTACTAAACAACGTGATAAGGCAACTATACTCAAAGGAAAGTTTATAAAGGAGAAGATGTTCTCATACCGCGCACGCGCATCTCAATGATTCCGACTGATGTACCATTTGAGTTTAAACGACTACAGTTTCCAGTGCGGCTTGCTTTTGCTATGACCGTAAACAAGTCACAGGGGCAATCATTAAGTGTTTGTGGTATTAATCTAGAAAACCCATGTTTCTCACATGGTCAATTGTATATTGCCTGTTCCCGTGTTAGAAAACCATCAGATTTGTTTGTCTATGCGCCAAGTAATCAAACAAAAAACATCGTATATCACAAAGCACTAAAATGATAATAAAACTGATTTCTGTTAATAATTATAATTCACATGATTAACAATAAAGCGATTACTTACTTTCTTTTAAATCCTTATATGTATATTTCATTTAATTATTTTTTACTCACAACAGGGTGACGATTCTGTTCAGGAGAATTTTTAACCACAAAAAAATCCCACATTACATATCTTTATGACAGGACGAAGTCTGTCGGGTCCGCTAGTATAATATAAAATTCAATTGAAGTCGCTAGAGTCATTGGTTTGTGAGATATTTGGGGTCTATCAAAATTTTGTTGAAGTTATTTTCTGCATCTTTCGATGTTATTATCTGTACAAAAATATATTTTTGAGATATGGAACATGAAAAATGGAACCCCGAACGTGCAGACATAAATATTCAATTAAGATTCCTACATCCGTAGGAAGTTAAAAAATAGTATCACATTTAAAATAATTTTGTACTATGAAGAATGATATTTTTACACAAAACTTCCAAAACCTGATTTTTGAATCAAATGTCTTATTTAACATATTTTTGGTGATATTTGAAAAATCCAAGTGACGATTAAAAAAAAAACGCCTTTAATACCCCGACAGAAAACACCTTTTTAATAAACTTTCCCTTACGACAGTTTAACACATTGTAAAACATTGTCGGAACAACTTTTTTCAAAAAAAATCTATATTTTTTGTTGAATTTGCAAAAAAAAAGTTTGTAACCTCTTTCATGCCTCCGGAAAATATGAGAACTTTTTAGAAAAATTTAAAAAGGCATAATCCTTTGTCGGAATTTTTTTAAAGAGAATGTCTCAATTTCCAGAGCTGAATGTACTTTTGAAGTAGCCAGTTGTATTCCAACACTTTAAACAATTCTGTCGTATTACTTGAAGTTTTGGGAATATACTTCTACCATTGGAAAAGCTGGGAAAGTATACTGATCAAACTCGGTTTGATCGGCTTGTCAAGACAAGCAATAACCTTCTAACGTGTGAAGTTTATAATTTTTCGTGTTATTGCTTATAAGTCTAAAATGTTGAAAATTAACGTAATAAATATAAAGTTAATAAAAATATTATAATTCAACTATACAAAGTAAAATTACACTCTTTGAATTCCCTACATTATGTAATTTTAGTTCAACTTCTACTGAGCTTTTAAGTTTAACAAATATCTCTCATATTATAAAAATACAATACCTTTGTCAGCTCAATTTTCAAACATATGTTTTTAAGCTACCAATATGAATTCGAACATACCATATTTTCCAGCCATGTTGGCTATGCACTATAATATTATAATAAAATATAGCCATATCTCTAAAACAAATTCCTATTCCAAAAGGGTCAATTTACTCCTTTTGTATCTTTTTTACTAAACTATGCAATTAAATTATACACACAGCGAAATTCTTCACATTCACTCAAACATTACATTTATTTTTGTATCGGTTATATCATATACTCAAAAAATTAAGATAGAAATATTTTATCAAACAAAATGTTTTTAAAAAATTAACATTTCTTCGGGGAATATTAATATTCATGAAGAATAAAAAAAAGTTAAATATTCAATTTGATAGGTAAATAACTTTTTTTTTAAGCATCGATCAAAAATTAATTTCAAACAACCAACACTATTTGATGAAATCAAATGAACAAAATTGAAAGCGAACCACAGCCCGCCCCTGAAGTTCCAGTCGAAGCTTTGCCTAAGTATCTGTTGGATTTTGTTAAACAAAATATTTACTTGTGCTACTAAGAGAGTGCATTAAATTTCTCCCATATGAACAAATAAAAATAGAAAAAAAAAAATAAATTTATTTGTTTAATTTTACAAGTAGTGTCAATACTTGTCACACAAGTCGAATTGACTACATTAGCTTCTTTGTCATTGTATCAATGGTTCACACACAAAAATGTTTAACTTTGTTCAAAAAAAGAGAAAAAAGCTAAGGAATTGTTTTATTAATTAGAAATTTTATCAAAAAAAAATGCTAATTTGTATTTCGCCTGTTAAACAAGTATAACACAAAACAACAAAAATAAATAAATACAACAACAAATTAAATTATCACTGATACAAAAAAAGTGCTAACGATATCAAATTTTGTTTACGTAGGTAGGTGTTTGTGTTCATGTGTGTTTTTATTTCATTTAATTTGCGAATTTCGGTGCTAATTATTTTTGTGGTTTTTCGCACAACTCTGTGGATTCGAGTGGTATATTAGTTTAAAGTCACGAAAAAATATATATGTATATATGATAATATGACTAGTTTTAGCAGTAGTATTGCTTTATCCAGTAACATAAAAATTATTTTTTAGTAGATATTTTATGAGCGTTACGTATTTTGGTTTATAGAAAAAATATAAAATAATGTACGACTGAATCACACGAAGTTCGTTTTATTGATCAAATATGTAACGTGACTCTGACTAGGTTTTGATAAACTTCTGGTCATGCGAATGCCTCAACAAAGTGGTGTTCCTATTTTTAAAATGTATTTTAAAGATTTTTAGATGTGTTCTAATAAGATCGATCACACTTAAAGATGAAAAGGAGACTCATACAGAATTTCTCTTTAATTTTACGTTTAAAAGATGACGTTTTAATTTGGAGCGATATATGTAAGTCTTATGATATGATACCAATGAAATTTGTATTGTTTTATAACATTCACCACAGTTTCACTGTGTGAGGTGCATCCGAAAGATTGAATTTGATCAATGTCGTTGACTAAGTTGGCTGTCAGGGCAGCACTAGTAGTTTGTGGTTAGTTGGCACAGAATTGTGATTTATGAAAAGCTCATAAGAAAAAGTCTTACGAGGCCAAATCAATTCATTAATGTGCAAATTACATAAAGTATAAGATATTCAAATTTATGAAGACATCAAAAAACTAAAATATTTATACCTACACAAAATATTTGAATCAAACGCATACAGTTGTATAGAAAATGAAAATCATAATAAAAATGTAACATGCTTGGAAAACTAAGCGTTTTTAAGTGAAATAATCTATGAGGATCCTTAAATAAAAACAGAACCAAAAGAAGAACAATGGAATAAATAATTGTCAAACATGCCCTGTACCAAATCTCAAGCAAATTCCATGGCCTACATAGCGTCCAGCTCAAATAACTTAAATGGTGCACTTGGGCGTATACGCACTTATTATATTTTATTTTTTCGTTTAATTTTTTCTTAGCTGATCTAAGCTGTTTTTTAACAATAAAACAATCACTATTAAAACAAATAACGTATTCTGTAGTATTTAAACAAAATAATATTTTGTTTCTTTTAAACTTCATAAAAATAAATTTAATATACTTTCCAAAAATTCTGTATCACAAATAACGTTGTTAGTATCTCTACAACTTGTTTTATTATAAATTTAGCTTGTTGTCATATAGATATGGAGAATTTTCGATCACAAGTCTAGATACACAGCAAAAGCTACTCTTTTAATCTCCACCTTGATATCGGTGACTCAACTTATAACCAAAGCAAACCAGCACTTTATTCGAATGCAAATGCAAACAAGTAGTCCTTCTATATTCACATAAGTTATCCAGTTTATTGGTATGCAATCGGGACAGAATAAAACCGACAACAAAAAAAAACCGCAACTTGATACTTGAAATCATTTGCATTTGACAAAAAGGTGGTCATAATAGTCATCATAGCACATAACCTACAAGAATACCGTAATAGTTTTTCTAACCTTATCTTTGTATCTGACTTGGCATTGACAGTATCTTGAAAGTCTAAATAAAAAATGTACATTATTGTCTCGTAGTTTTCATATTCTTAAATATAAACAAAAACATCATTCGCCCATACACTACTCTGATGAAAATCATGTTAATAAACTATCAACTTTTGTCGTTTTGTTGGCAATAAATTTGAACAATTTATCACCACTTTTTTGATAAGCGATTATTTTTGTCGTACGAAAAATAAAAATCCTAATCGAAGCTTTCAAAAAAAGTGTTAATCAACGTTAAACATTAAAAGCAGTAATTTTTTGTTTTTGTGCTGACAACTAAATAAGTTTTTGTTCTTTTTTTGTTTCATCGAAATAATTAAACACGATCAGATGCAAAATAAAACAATAACAACAACAAAAAAGAACCTTACGCTTAGAATTCTTGGTTGTCATTACAAATGGCTCATTTTAACACCTCATTAGTTTGTTGCCTGTGCTTTTTTGTGATACATAAATAGTAAGTGGGTACTTAGCTATAATTATTTTTAAACTTGTTAAACTTTTTGTTTTTATTTGTGATGTTGTTGCCATGAATTTATCTCAATCACATTTGCAAACTCTGATGAAAATTAAACTCGGCTAAAAGCATAAACTTGTTTGGGAATTTGAATGACAAGCTAACGCTTTGCAACTGTCAATATATTGGATTAGATCGGCGGCAGTGACGGTGTGTCGGTGACAGTGACTGTGGTTGCTGCGGAGGTGAAGTGAAGCTGTTTGAATCGAAAGCTGAGTGGCTCTTGGTGTTTCCTCTGCAGAATGTTGAAGACAAAACCAAAAATAAAGAAATAAAACTTGCACAGCAAGAGCGGCTATAATATTAATTGATTCCGTTTACTGTTTAGGTTGTAGATATAAAATACATATAATAAATAATTAAGGCGTATAGCCAGCCAGCCAGCCAGCGAGAGACCGCCCTGCGACCGACGAGCGACGTCGCAGCGACCAACTTCAAGTTGAAAGAATGTATGTCTAAATATGTAGAATTCTCATAATTATAGCGGTATTTTTTATAATTTTCATAAGATTTATAGATACACATTTTAAGTTTTGCCTAATAAGAGATTACCTTATTAAAAATCTATGTATACGTATATATAGGTGAGCTGCGATGCGTTGTGATGGCTTAAAAGGTTAATTTGGTCAAAAGATGTTTTATTTTTTATTTATTTTTATTTATTTTGCGAATATAAATTTAATAACGGGCTATTTTAGTTTCAAACGAATGATTTTTGATGGAATTGCTAAAATATTTGTTTTTGTGTTTCATCCTCTTATTTTTGTTTTTTTTTGGTTTTGCTAAAGTTAGGGTTTTGTGACGGCCTTGAATATAATTTTTGTTTTGAAATCGTATAAACTTTGCAAAATGGCGTTAAACTTAAACTTGATTTTAATTTCATTAGATATACAAATGAAGATTATTTTATTTAAACACAAAATGGTAAAATATAACCAGGCAGCAACTTACATTAGGGTGAAGCTGTATTTACTGAAATGATATTATTAATGTGGTTGGAGAGAAACAATTTTGGTTTTTAGTGTTTTATGACATAATTAAATTAGAAGAAAATACAAAATGTTTATAAGGCTTTCAGGATTGGTTAAGTAATAAAATATCTAGCAATAGTATCTTTAAAATAATCGATAAATACCTACGTCCTGCATGTATGTCGAAATCTGCCACAGTTTAGTATTAATACATGAGGTTCTCTAAACTCATTTTGATATTATAAAAAAAGTTTATTTTAAAGAAGTCAATGGATGGTTATCTCATTGTAGAGAGAAAGGTGTATGCCATTGACAATGAAGCCTTTAAGGTCTTCAATCGATTGTGGGGCCTTAGCATATCCTTTTTTACCTTATTTTCACGTAGATCCATAGAAAAATGTATAAAAGTGATCCCAAGTTCTTGGTGGCCAATTTGTGATCTCTTTCAGAAATAACACTTAGTATAATCGTAATTGTTACATTGCGCATAACGAATTTCTATTTAGTACTTTTGTCAAATTTTAAATGATGATAGCTTCTAAAGTGACAGACCCCCTTAGTTACACTGCCCTGCCGGTCATAAGGTTAGAAGCATGCATTTTCGAGAAGTAGTATTGATATTTCTCCCGTTACATGATGGATTAGAAAAAAACAACAATGGTAAATAAGAGACTATTTTGTTAACAACAAAATACACAATTTGGACATAGGAGAGATTTAGCTTACGGAACTTTTATGACAAATTGTTAATTGGGTCAAGAATATGCGAAAATAAATTGGGTCATTAGATTAGAAGCAGTGAATAAATCAACGTTGTTTTGTGAAATGCATACATTTTTTTCGGAAAAACGGTACAATTTATAAATTAATTGTTCTCGATTGAGTGTTAACAGAAAGGGACAACAAAAAATGTTTGACAGATGTGGAAAGGGCCAGAATAGATGTTTATTGCTCTAAAGGTCTTTTATGCTTTGCTATATGCCGAAAAGTAAATCAAAATGATCATTGTGTCAGTAATTATCTAAAAAAAACATCGTCTTACTCTAGAAATTATAAAAAAAATACTTCATCTGCCTTAAGACTTCGCGAGACGCGAAGTATCCTTAGAATAGCGTCAAACTCAGCTTTATCGGCAGCTAAAACTAGGCAAAAAGCTAATGGTAAGGCCAGCTTATCCACTGTTAAATACACGATTCGCCATGCTAAACACTTAAAGCCCCTGATATGGTATGGCACTTCTTCAAAAGAGAATCCAAAAAATTGTTTGGAAACTTATAAACGTAAAGAAAAAATCAGATGGCTTTTGGCTTTCCAGTTAACTTCACTTACAAGAATCTTTTATAAGATAAAGCTTTTGATATCTATAACGCTTTCACAACCATTTTTCGTGAGTCATTTGTTTATAGACCTGAAGGAGTTAATGAAGTATGTATATTTTCATAATATTCATTCCTTTTCTCAAACTAGCTGTTGTCATATCCCTGTGCTACAGGGTACTGTCCTTGATCTTCTATCCCTATTGAATGATGACTGGTCAGCCGATCCCGATGGTATTCCCTCAAAAGCATTAAAAAGTAAAGCCTATAAACAAGCAAATTCCCCAGAATATGAAAGAGTCTTTTCTTACACCAATATCCAAGAAAGGTAATAAGGCGGACATAACAAACTACAGGTTCATTTTGAAGTTTAGAACAAGGTTACGAAGTTGACTGTGTATATATAGTCATGACTTTTCTAAAGCTTTTGACCAACTTAGCCAAGGAATTATTCAATTTAAATTTATAGCTCTTGGTTCGATAGGTCTTTTGTTAGCTTGGAACATATACAGGGTGGGCCGTTAATAAGTGCACTTTTTGTCTCACTCTAACTCCCGAACGAAATAACCGAGACGCGCGGGGATGGTATCTCCTTGCAGCTCGAGATCTAAATTTTTAGTCGCAATGAAGCCGTTCACGGGAGAGCAGCGCGATTTCTGCGTTCGCGCCTTTTATGAAAACAATCGCTCATACGTGACTGTTCGTCGGCTTTTTCGGGTAAAGTTTGGATTACGCAACATCACCGAGTGTCCAAGTACGAATGTAATCAAAAAATAGATTGTAACATTCGAGGCAACGGGATCAACGCAAAAACTTCGACCTACAGGACGCCCACGTTCCAGGCGGACTGCAGAAACAATTGAACGCGTACAAGCTTCTGTGCGCGAGGATCCAAGAAGCTCTACACGGAAACGCGCTGCGGCCCTGGGAGTACCCAGAACGACTTTACGTCGCATTTTACGGGATGATTTGAAGTTATACCCTTACAAAATTCAGATTGTCCAAGATTTGAAAGAATCCGATTTTGTTTCACGGTTCAATTTCGCAACAGAAATGTTACGGAGATTCCCTCACTTCAATAACATTATCTTCTCAGACGAAGCTCATTTTCATGTCAACGGATTTGTTAATCGACAAAATTGTCGATACTGGGGAACAGAAAATCCACGCTTAAAACATGGACGACCGTTACACTCTCCGAAAGTGACCGTTTGGGCCGGAATAGCCAAGTGGGGGATCATAGGGCCGTATTTTTATGAAGATCAATACGGGCGTAATGTTACTGTTAATTCAGAGCGTTATGTTTCGATGCTTAGAGATTTTTTAGCTCCAAAACTGCAAGAATCGAGTGGTTATACTATTCACACCTGGTTCCAGCAAGATGGCGCTACCTGCCATACAAGTAACGACTCTCTGGAGGTCGTTAGAGAAATGTTTCCTCGAAGGTTGATATCGAGGAGGGGTGATATTGCTTGGCCACCCAGGAGCCCTGACTTAACGCCACCGGATTTCTTTTTATGGGGCTACCTCAAGAGTAAGGTGTACTCTAATAATCCTTCAACGACGGCTGAATTAAAAGCGAACATTGAAGAAGAAATCCGCTTAATCACTCCGCAACTTTTGACAAAAGTGTTCCAAAATCTCAGAGTCAGATTGGAAGAGTGCTGTAGGCGAAATGGACAATATTTGGATGATTTAATTTTTAAAAAATAAAAATTCATTTCGTTTTGCATAATTTAAAATAAATATTTCATTTAAAAGCGCTACCGTTGTATTAATATAATTTTTTTTTTAAGTGCACTTATTTACGGCCCACCCTGTATATCCTCAAAAACAGATCCTATGGGGTAAAATTTAGAAATTGTCATTCAGAACCTTTTGTTGCTCAATTGGTTGTTGCCCATTTCTGTTCATCCTCTGCACTCAAGTGAAGTCCTCATTTTTGGTGTTGACATGAAGATTTTCAAAATAATAAAGTCCACCCATGGTCGTGGTCTTTTAAAAGCTGACATTGATAGTTTTACATTTTTGTGTGGAAAAAATAGCCTTGTTACGAGTAGTGTATTTAATTATTATATATCGAAGCAAAAACTCTGTCGAGTCCTTAATTTTGCAGATTTAGGTGTTTATTTCTGTTTCAACTTAGAATATACACATCACATTAATTTTATTGTTAATAAGGCAAGTTCTATGCTTGGTTTTATAAAACGCTGGGCAGAGTAGTCCAATGATCCCTTTGTTACTCTTTCTTTGTACAATTGGCATGTTCGGCCTTATCTTGACTACGGACTACAAAATTCATAGAAAACGTATTGAATCAATTCAACATAATTTCATTCGCTTTGCTCTTAACGGCCTTCCTTGGGATAATCCTTATGATCTAGCTCCCTATTATCATCGTATTCACCGTCTTCAAATGCAATCTCTTCATCAAAATTGATGCACCTTACTTACTATCTAGTATACATTCGAATTACCGAGGCGAAGCCCTTAACCTGAGTACATTTGATTTTATACAAACATTTTGACATTTCTCGACGTTTCAAGGTCTCTAGAGTCGAAATAAAATATTTTTAGAGAGATGTCTGTGCGTGCGTTTTTTACGTACGTTCTTTTCGTCGTCCAAAACACAAGACCCAGTAGAGATATCGACTTCAAATAAATTTTGTTACAGATAATAATGCAGAAAGAGTATGCAGAAAGGACTCTCAAAAAAGTTGAGTGGGTGTTTTTTTTACCACAGCAATTTGAAAAAATGTTGAAAATTTTAGATAACCCTAAATATCTCACAAACCAATAGCGCTAGAGACTTGAATTAAGCTTTATATTATATATTGTACCGTGATACAAAACAAATACATTTTTGGAAAACAATCCAATGAACGGTTTTTTTTATAAATCAAAAAAAAAAACTGAAAAAAAAAATATTTGTCTCGTCGAAAATTTTACGAACAAAAAATGATTTTATCTCCAAAACAATTTTGTGCAACGAAGAATAACGTTTTCAAGTCGAATTGAAAGTTTTTTTTACAAAAAAATTAAAAATATAACAACAAAATTAACAAAAGTTGGTAAAATTTGATTTTCGACTCAAATATCTTTTCAAAACTTTCAGATTATGTCTTTATCTTATTTTATCGTATAATAAATATTTTTTTCAACTTTCGATAAAATTTTGAGAAAAATCGAATTTACAGTTCTTCTTACAAAAAATAAAAACGTAAAAAAAAACAATACTAAAACTTGGTGAAAATTTACTTTTGACTCAAATAGTTTTTCAAGAATAAAAAATATTGGCTTCAAATTAATTTTTCTCACAGAAAATATTGTTTTCGATATTCAATAATTTTTTTATAAGTCCGTCCAACAGTCCGTTTTTTCATAAAAAAATAAAATCTACAAAAATAGTACGCAAATTTGGTGCAAATTGATGTTCGGTTCTCGATATCTCTCAAAATAATTACATTCATCCAATTTGTATTTTTTTATATAATAATTAATAAATTTTAAGAAATACAACTAAAATTGGTAAAAATTAGTTTTCGACTAAAAATCTCGTTAACAACACTAGATTTTGAAAAAAAACTATTTCATTATATGCAAAATATTTGTTGGTAATTTTGAAATTTTTAAGAATAATTCAACTGACAACTTTTTTTACCACAACACGAAAACCTATAAACTTTTAAGCAAGACAAATCGACATACGGGGTGTGGGTCGCATCCCAGCTTCTTTTTTTGTAAAGTGTTTAAAAGTAGCATTTACAATTTATTTAATAATTTGTGAAAATTGATCTGTATGAGTTGCATTTCTGTCAATTTGTTATTAGTTTTGATTTAAATGATAAAATAATCATGTGATAAACATTATTTTCATAATTTTCGAATTTCATATTAAAAAATTAAATTGAATTTCTGTTTAAATGTTTACTAGCCATTTAAAGATTAGCAAGACGTGCTATTTGTAACGTAGTAGCATTTTAATTTGAATCAAATCATTGGTATTTATGAGAATAGGAACTTCGAAAATATTCTTGCATGTTGCCTTGAGCACCAAACAAACCAAAAAAAAATATATTCGTTTGATCTGAAAAAGAACTTCGTAATTTTAACACAAAACACTAGACCGGATTCTAACCGATCGGGTATCAGAAAAGATCCCTAATCAAAATTCGTTTTTCAAAACATTTCCTTTACTTCTCAAAAAAAATACCTATCCCTAACGACTATCCCCACCTTTAGGACCAATAGTCACAGATCCATGGGCTCATACGGGCAGGAGTCGAGAGGGGTGTCCATCCGCGGTAGTAACTGAAGGCCTGATAATATGCCATGCACAGCTCGTCGATGGGGGGGGGGGATCTTGTTACGCGCGGATGACGATGTTACCTTTTTGCAGGCCTAAGTCTCCGATGTAACTCGACTGGTATAATTTCCATCTTTAAAATGGTGAGGCCCGAATTTAGATTCCAACCGCGAAGCTTTCGACATGCATACTGAGTGGAGGACAAAGATGATCGTGTCCTCTGAGCTTCTTTACCCACCCTTTATAGTATTCCAACCAGAATTAACTCGAATGAACACTCCTACGCCATTGCTTTGCTCAAAAATAAATATCTGCAACAGCCCTCTTTTGAAAGGGGAAAATCATTGACTTTCCCTTACAATATTTGAAACGTCATCTTTCCCTTCCTTTTTCTCCACGAATCCACTTCCCAAAATAATTTCTTAAATCTCCATAATAAACTTGTTCACTTACGACAACGATAATTCAATATGATTCAATAGAGTTCTCATTCTTACTCAAAAAAAAAATTGAACAACAACTT
Organism: Eupeodes latifasciatus; assembly: GCA_920104205.1. Lineage (NCBI taxonomy): Eukaryota > Metazoa > Arthropoda > Insecta > Diptera > Syrphidae > Eupeodes > Eupeodes latifasciatus. Next base: position 127,326,882 of record OV049926.1, on the reverse strand, counting down.
TGCTTAGTTGTCGGACCACTCAAATGTTCAAAAAAAATCTAAACGACGGATTAATTTCATTAGCCTATGGTAAAAGCATCACACATTTTATTCCACACAAAAATTCAAGTGGCAATTCTTAAAACTAAACATGCAAATAAAAAAACGATAATTGAAATCATTCCCATGCATCGATAAAGTTGTAAATTAAGAGATCCTTCGTGATCTTGAATCTGATCTTTATAAAGCTTTCTTTATACGAAACTCAATTTAACTTGGAATGTCAATTATTTCAAAGGAACAAAAAATACTTTCGTTTTGTTTTCATTTCTTTCATTCTATGTATGATTGTAATTTACTTTTTTTTATAGCAACTCACACATAACTAAACGTTTGTCTCTTTCTATTATTTTATATATATATATATTTTTTTTTTTTTTAATCCAATTTCATTCTTTTTATCATTTCTTTAAATCCATTCAAATTGTTTAAGTAGAATTTATAAAGTAAAAAAAAAAAAACACTTACCGGTATCCAGAATTCTGTGCACAGCATTTTGGTGACCATGTATGTTTATGCTAAACGATGACTAAAAATTTTTTTAAGATTATGACACTGCATGGATTTAAGATTTGATCAATTAACAAAAACAAATTTAAATTTTAAATCACGATGGATGGGATGGTACACTTTTTTTTATATCTTAATTAATTATTATTTTTTTTCTGATTATTAACTTTTTGTTTGCTTATCATACTCTCTCTTTCTTTTCACACTTATTTCTTTCTAATTTACTCTAATCATATATTTTCTCTGTTATCACTGCCTTTTTTCTATATTTTCTATTTCTTTATATTATTCCAAAAAGTCTTTTAGCCATTTATGGTATCACTATTTTATTAATAATTAGTATTTTTAGGTTGGGTTTCTCTGATTTTGTTGTTGTTTTTATATACATATGTGGATCTTGGACTTTTAATTTGGCGCTTGTGCCCTTTCACTCCTTTCTTTCTGGGAGCGCTTGTGCCCTTTCCGTGATGACAGATTTTGCGAAGCCCCGAGTGAATGGTTAAGATTTCCGAGATGGAATTTCTGCTCTGTTTAAATTTCGATCAGTTCTTCTTGGTTGGTATTTTTCGCCCACGAACGAAAACTTTTGGCCATGGGCCAACGTGGATGATTTGTCGTACCTAACCAATATGACGATATAAATTGGTGGAAATTCAACATGACTGAATAGAATATCTAATCTTACCAGTTCTTGTATTAATGGTAGACCAAATTTTTGGACATCCAAATATTTTTCTTAAAACCAGACCTCGTGTTTGTTTTCGCTCCTAATGGAGCAGCATTGTCAGCCGTCGGTCCATTTAATCTTGTTTTCTGAAGACACAATTTTTGTTTAACAAAACCTATCTATTTCTTAAAATAAAAACTCAGGTCTAAGCTTACCGATTTCCTTTTTATTTTCGTCGCGAGCGTAAAATAAGGTTTAGTGAAGCTCAACTAAGAAGAATACTGAGGTTTAGTCTCTTAACTCAAATCCTATTCTTATTTATTAGTAAGTGACTGCTTCGGTTGACGGTTTGGAGGAAAAGAAATGTATTACTCGATTGTTCTACTAGATTAACTAGTAAGAATAAAACCTGTCAAACAAATTGTAAGATGGGCCGGATATAGCACGTTTCGTGGACGGAACGAGATTTCATTCCGATCGTACCACTTGCCGAAAGTTTAAGCTGGACCATTTTATGCTATAGCTATATGGGCGCATTTAATGTACATTTGTGTACATTTTGTTTAGTCACTAAAATTATTTATAATTATGTAGCTCTCATGAGAGAATTAATTGAATTTTTTTTTCGATGTGGGCGAAGTTTCCATTTGCTTGGACTCAATTTGACGATTCTGACATGCAACATCACATTTCGGAACTTTATTAAGATTTATAGCCTTTAATTTTCATTAATTGAAAAGAATTGAATGAAACGAAAAACTTTCTAGAAATCTTCTATTCTTAAAAAAAAATGTTACACATACGCCACAGTGAACCATTGTTATATATGAAAATTCGTGGGTAACTACAATCAGTCAATACTACAGGGTATTTTATTAAGAGTCCTAAAAAAAATCGTATTGGCGTTTCCTACACAGCATATCCTTTTTGCAACAGGTTTCCTGTTCCAAAAAGTATATGAAAAGAAACTTTAAGACTACTTTTTTTTTGTCGCATATAAAAGAGTCTCATGCACAGCTGAGCTAGCCGGGATGAGATCTTGGAACTTTTGAAAGTGTTACTCTATTTCTTTAGGTCTTTCGAGTGAGTAACTGTCCTATGACCCTTGGAATCTACGACCTCGTAAAGATTATTTCCAATTGTTTTTACGACCGTGACTCTTATAAACTTAGGACACAGCTTAGCATTAAGATGTTTAGCTGCGTCACTAAGAATAAAATTGCGTTTAAATAAAACGTCTCCTACCTGATAAGATACTACCCTACTCCGTAAGTTATACGTTCTTTGGTAAGACTCGTGTGTACGCTCTAACGCTGACTTTAGGTAGGTGTGTAACACATTCATCTTGGCCGTTTTTGGAAGCCAATTCAGCTCAGAGTCGTTTAGCACTCCCAGACCACGTAACAACCTATAGTCTGCTCCGTGCTCAATCATTCGATGCTCAAAAAGAGCTTCGAAAGGCGACATACCAACTGCAGAATGCACTGAAGAGCGTAGCGCACTTCCTATAGATGGTAAATGTAAGTCCCAATTTGTCTGTTTCGGGTCGATATACGCGCGAACAGCGGCAAGGATTGAGCGATTCACTCGTTCGCTTGCATTCGCCTGGGGAGAATATACGGCGGTTCGGTAATGAGTGATTCCGAAAGCCTTTACCATTTTTCCGAATTCATGACCTATGAACTGGCTACCGTTATCCGAAAGTATACTTTCCGGTACGCCAAAAATTAGAAAGATGTCCTCTTCTAAGAATTTGATTACTGTTTGGGCGGTGGCTTTTCTTAAGGGTTTCAATAGGACGAATTTTGTCAACTGATCTAGAGCGATGACTATCTGAGTGTTTCCGTTTTTAGATCGCGGGTACGGGCCTAAAAAGTCAATATATATATGCTGAAATGGCCTGTCAACAGAAAAAGGTTTTCCCATTTCCCCTCTAAGTATAGTGTTAGAGGCTTTTGTCATTTTACAAATCTCGCAATTATCTATAAAGGATTTGACATGGGATGCCATGTTCGGCCAGAAAAATTGTTGCCGGAGTTTATACAGAGTCTTTGTTATGCCACCGTGTGAAGCTCTGGGTGGGCAATGAGCCAACAAGATCAAACGGTTTGTCAGCACCGCTGGAATCCATAATTTCCAGACTAAATCGTCTTGAAGAGGATTACCTGTGCAATGCCTGACCTTCTTGTATACGAAACCGTCCGAAACTTGAAGGTCAGGAAGCTGATCTTTGTTCTGTCCGATATGCTCGATGATTTGGAGGTATTCCTCAGACTTGAAGCTCGGATCCTCCAAATCAATATGAAGAACATCGGTGGGGTTTGTTGACATCGTCTCCGGTGGACATACCGTTGAATGCAGTGCCTCTACCTCATAAACTCGAGATAGAGCATCTGGTACTACATTCAAAGTACCCTTCCGGTGTTCGATCCCAAAATCAAACCCTTGCAGTTTGAGACTCCAGCGTGCTAACCTCCCCGTTGGATCTCGCAGACTCATAAGCCACTTCAGACTCGAATGATCTGTGACTATAGTAAACCTATACCCTTCGACGTAGGGTCGAAATTTTTGAACACCTCTCACTGCTGCTAGGCACTCGCGCTCGGTAACAGTATAATTGCGCTGAGCCGCATTCAACTTCTGTGAAAAGTAATATATGGGACGTTCCACTCCGTTATCATCTTTTTGGCAAAGCACGCATCCGATACCAGATGCTGATGCGTCACACAGAATAATAAACTCCTTACTAAAATCAGGATTTATCAGCACTAAGTCCGAAGTTAGGGCTGACTTGATCTTTTCAAAAGCTTCTATCGCGTCTTTTCCGAATTCAAATTTCTTGCTTTTCTTGAGAGTATCAGTCATCGGGGTTGCCAGGGTTGAAAAATTGCCTACAAACCTGCGGTACCAGCCCGCCATGCCGAGAAATCTGCGAACTTGTTTGGGTGTCTTCGGCACAGGGAAGTCAAGGATGGCAGTGACTTTAGCCGGATCTGGTTTTAAACAGCCCTGTCCTACTACATATCCAAGGTATTGGAGTTCTTTGAAGCAAAACTTCGACTTCTCGACATTAATTGTCAAGCCTGCTTCAAATAATTTTTGCGCTATAACTCCGAGAATTCGCAAATGCTCTTCAAAATTTTGAGATATGACGAGTAAGTCGTCTAGGTAAACGAAAACCTGATCTCGTAATTCTGGTGGCACTACAAGATTCATAAGATACGTAAGACTTTGGGCGGCGTTGGAAAGACCAAATGGCATCACTTTGAACTGATAGAGGGGCCTACCAGGAACGGTAAAAGCTGTCTTCTCCCGCGAGCTTTTCTCCAGCGGTATCTGCCAGTAAGCATCTTTCAGATCCACACTCGAAATAAAGTGTGTCTCCGTAAGGCGTGCTAGCAGTCCCTCTATATGAGCAATTGGGCTCGCATTCTTCTTTGTAACTTGGTTCACCTTACGAAAGTCCAAGCACAGGCGGTTCTTTCCAGGTTTTCGTACTAGTACGACTGGTGAAGACCATGCGCTGGAACTTTCTTCGATGACCCCCAAAGCAAGCATGCGATCCAATTCCTCGTACACTAGGGCTTGTATCGCTGGAGAAATGGGATAATGACGTTGCTTTATCGGCACCGCATCCCCCGTGTCAATATAATGTTCAACTAAATTAGTCTTTCCTAAACCTTTCGTCTTAAAAGACGGGAATTGGTCTATAACTATACGAAGTGATTCCCGTTGATGGTCACCTAGATCACATTCAACCGCGGAACTTAACATTCTAGCCGTGTCATTGATTGAGGATATCTCCGAAATGATGTGGGGAGCTAATTGGAAAAGTTTCCAAAAATCTACCCCTAAGTATAATTTTTGGGTCAGCGACGGTACGATAAACAGGTCCATCGCCTTGACTTCGCCTTTGTACTGAATTTGCACCGTCACCATGCCTACAATAGATTGTCTTTGACCACCTGCCGTAGAGATCGAAGACGAAAACTTTTTAATCGGGATTTTGTTCTCCTCTAAAAATTTTATAGCACCAGATCCCAAACAACTCACACTCGCTCCAGAATCGAGCAAGCCGAGAAGTTTTTGACCATCAACTTCAACTGTTACATATGGACGAGGATCGTCTGTTGTACAATTCAATATGGTGCTGGCCACGCATTTATACAATTCTCTTTTTTTCTTCATACGATCTCGTAATTTCAAAATCTTTTCTGAGGGCGACGGAAAAGTCACTATTCTTTTTCGAGCCGCGTTATATTCTATGATACGTTGGTGTATCGACTTTTGTGAAAAATGGGGTTTTGCTTCTTTTGTATTTTTAAGGTTACTCTGCAATTCATCTCTACATTTTTTTTCTTCAGAAGAACGTTGCAGTAAAGTAACCTCTGAAGGACTCTGTTCTGGTTTGGTCAATTGTCCGGGTGTTCTGCTTTCGAGCACTTCCCCCCGGTTGAAGGATGGCTCGATGCTCGGTTTCCCGCGCATGTTTCACACCTTGTTTCAATTACATTTTCAAGTCCACATCCATAGCAAAATAATTTCCGTTGAGGAATATTGCATTTCCGAAATGTATGGCCCTCTGCATGGCAATTCCAACATTTGAGTTTATTGGCTTCCCTATGGTAGGCCTCAACTTTCGCGGGAACTGCCAAGTCAGATTCTTCTGAAAAATGTTCAAGCTCACTAATCTGTCGTCGCGGCGGCGGTGTTGGTGCTGGGTTAAAAGGATATCTGGGTTTCGGTTCATTTCTGTTGAGGAACTTTTCAATAGTACGGCACACATAAACCATCTCTGGCAAGCTGTGGGTACTGAATGTAACCAGTAACTCTCCTATCCTTCGTCGAACGTTCTGTTTAATAAGCTCTATAATTTCTTTCACAGGCTTCGGTACCCGTAATCTTGAATTAAATTTAATCAGGTCATCGTAAAAATCATCGAAGCTCTCATTCGGTGCTTGCTTTCGGTCGATCATTTTACGAGACAGCTCACTATCGGTCTCCAAACTTCTATATTGCTCGATTAGAGCTAAACGTAAAGTGGACCAACAAGCTCTCGGATGGCTCTTCAAAAACATCCAATACCACGTTTCAACTCGACCACTCACAAAATGGTGAAAATTCTGGACCACTTCGACCCAAGTTACGTTATAACTGTCCTTTATCCGTTCTAGACGGAATAGAAATTCGTCGATGGACATGTTCTTCGGATCGAATTTTATTCCCCATTTGTGGTAGTGCGGGAAACGTAAAGACGAAGTTGATAAAGGCGGAGTCGGAGCTGGATTGGTTTGGTTCAATGTCATGGGAGAAGCATTTAAGTTCATGTTACTTAACTGTGTTAAAAAGTTGTCAACATTGGAACCACGAGCCATGTCAACTGGATGAACCGCATGTTCATTAATTGCTTGAGCATTTGGGGCCTGATGAGTAGCATCAGTATTATTTTCTTGACGATGGAACTCAGTGGGTTGTACGTTTGGTATAGGTAAGTTGCATAAACCTTGAGTATTTTGGGAATTAAGTAGGGGAGTTTGGGCAATACTGGCAAGAGTTTCTCGCACTATACTTCTTACTTGTTCTAATAGCTCATTACGACTGCGTTCTAATTCTGTCCGTATGAACTGTTGGTCTTCAGCCCGCTTGAGACCTACTGTAGCTGTGACTACCTCTTGCACATATAACTCAAAATTTTCGGCTTCTTTTGAATTATTGCCTTCTCGAGTACTAGAAGCTGTCCTACTTCTACCATTATGTTGTTCATTCAAGCCATTAATATGACTGTTTCTGTTTATCCCTGATCCTGTAGCTAAGGAATCATTCACTCCTACATCATTATTTGAAAGAGATCGCTTCTGCCTATTATCTCCTTGTCCTCGACTATCCTTACTACGTCCTCTCCTACTCATATTGAAGTCTAAGCAAGAAATATGATAGATCAATTACGAGAAAATATATATTCTAGAAATCTTCTAAATTCTTATAAGTCCAACAAAAAAAAATTAAAATAAAAAATCGAGTTCTATATCAACAAAAATTCAAAAATTATGTATTTCCAACTTATTTCATCAATGAATCTGGGAAGTGAATTCGGGATGGGAAGTGACAACAAAAAAAAATTGATTACTCAATCTTTCTACTAAGGAAAGTTGAAATAAAAAAAACTTACTTTATTTATGATTTTAACTTTCGGTATGCATGTACGTCGTTTTTTTAAAAAAAACAGGTTCTATTCAATTCCAAAAAAAAAGAAGCTAAGTCCCTCTTGCGAAACAACTAGTACGACCAGGAACTATCTTTGTCCTTAGCCTACCGGATAACGTAAAGAGCTTTAATTGAAACGAAACTACAAAAAATTGTCGTCAGCTTTAGTTAAATTTTTACTTTTCCCGTTTGTGATTGAACTCTTAAAATATTTTTCTCCGACAATGATGATTACGTCTTTCGCAGCAGTCATAGTTCAGAATATTTTTCCTAAATCTATCGGACAAAAGAGCGAATCACCAAACAAAAGAAAAATACCTCAAGTGAATAACATTCCCATAAAAGTGCTTTTAATCAGTGCAATCGGCTGTTCAAAAATTATACATTTAAGCTCGGACACTAAAAAAAAAAAAAATATATACTAGATTGGTGGTGAACATAAAGGCATACCACTTTGCAACGGACAGGAGTCAAAGGATATCATCCTAACTCCTTGGACACTGTGGCTGCATATCATGTAACGGTGACAACTACACCAGGAATCGTCTTTCAATTTCACAACAAAAAAAAATCAAAATTATTTTCTTGCTTAGGACTTTTTACAACGTGAATTGGTCTCTAAAATCGGGCCCCACGTTGGGCGCCATCTGTAACGTAGTAGCATTTTAATTTGAATCAAATCATTGGTATTTATGAGAATAGGAACTTCGAAAATATTCTTGCATGTTGCCTTGAGCACCAAACAAACCAAAAAAAAATATATTCGTTTGATCTGAAAAAGAACTTCGTAATTTTAACACAAAACACTAGACCGGATTCTAACCGATCGGGTATCAGAAAAGATCCCTAATCAAAATTCGTTTTTCAAAACATTTCCTTTACTTCTCAAAAAAAATACCTATCCCTAACGACTATCCCCACCTTTAGGACCAATAGTCACAGATCCATGGGCTCATACGGGCAGGAGTCGAGAGGGGTGTCCATCCGCGGTAGTAACTGAAGGCCTGATAATATGCCATGCACAGCTCGTCGATGGGGGGGGGGGATCTTGTTACGCGCGGATGACGATGTTACCTTTTTGCAGGCCTAAGTCTCCGATGTAACTCGACTGGTATAATTTCCATCTTTAAAATGGTGAGGCCCGAATTTAGATTCCAACCGCGAAGCTTTCGACATGCATACTGAGTGGAGGACAAAGATGATCGTGTCCTCTGAGCTTCTTTACCCACCCTTTATAGTATTCCAACCAGAATTAACTCGAATGAACACTCCTACGCCATTGCTTTGCTCAAAAATAAATATCTGCAACAGCCCTCTTTTGAAAGGGGAAAATCATTGACTTTCCCTTACAATATTTGAAACGTCATCTTTCCCTTCCTTTTTCTCCACGAATCCACTTCCCAAAATAATTTCTTAAATCTCCATAATAAACTTGTTCACTTACGACAACGATAATTCAATATGATTCAATAGAGTTCTCATTCTTACTCAAAAAAAAAATTGAACAACAACTTTGCTTAGTTGTCGGACCACTCAAATGTTCAAAAAAAATCTAAACGACGGATTAATTTCATTAGCCTATGGTAAAAGCATCACACATTTTATTCCACACAAAAATTCAAGTGGCAATTCTTAAAACTAAACATGCAAATAAAAAAACGATAATTGAAATCATTCCCATGCATCGATAAAGTTGTAAATTAAGAGATCCTTCGTGATCTTGAATCTGATCTTTATAAAGCTTTCTTTATACGAAACTCAATTTAACTTGGAATGTCAATTATTTCAAAGGAACAAAAAATACTTTCGTTTTGTTTTCATTTCTTTCATTCTATGTATGATTGTAATTTACTTTTTTTTATAGCAACTCACACATAACTAAACGTTTGTCTCTTTCTATTATTTTATATATATATATATTTTTTTTTTTTTTAATCCAATTTCATTCTTTTTATCATTTCTTTAAATCCATTCAAATTGTTTAAGTAGAATTTATAAAGTAAAAAAAAAAAAACACTTACCGGTATCCAGAATTCTGTGCACAGCATTTTGGTGACCATGTATGTTTATGCTAAACGATGACTAAAAATTTTTTTAAGATTATGACACTGCATGGATTTAAGATTTGATCAATTAACAAAAACAAATTTAAATTTTAAATCACGATGGATGGGATGGTACACTTTTTTTTATATCTTAATTAATTATTATTTTTTTTCTGATTATTAACTTTTTGTTTGCTTATCATACTCTCTCTTTCTTTTCACACTTATTTCTTTCTAATTTACTCTAATCATATATTTTCTCTGTTATCACTGCCTTTTTTCTATATTTTCTATTTCTTTATATTATTCCAAAAAGTCTTTTAGCCATTTATGGTATCACTATTTTATTAATAATTAGTATTTTTAGGTTGGGTTTCTCTGATTTTGTTGTTGTTTTTATATACATATGTGGATCTTGGACTTTTAATTTGGCGCTTGTGCCCTTTCACTCCTTTCTTTCTGGGAGCGCTTGTGCCCTTTCCGTGATGACAGATTTTGCGAAGCCCCGAGTGAATGGTTAAGATTTCCGAGATGGAATTTCTGCTCTGTTTAAATTTCGATCAGTTCTTCTTGGTTGGTATTTTTCGCCCACGAACGAAAACTTTTGGCCATGGGCCAACGTGGATGATTTGTCGTACCTAACCAATATGACGATATAAATTGGTGGAAATTCAACATGACTGAATAGAATATCTAATCTTACCAGTTCTTGTATTAATGGTAGACCAAATTTTTGGACATCCAAATATTTTTCTTAAAACCAGACCTCGTGTTTGTTTTCGCTCCTAATGGAGCAGCATTGTCAGCCGTCGGTCCATTTAATCTTGTTTTCTGAAGACACAATTTTTGTTTAACAAAACCTATCTATTTCTTAAAATAAAAACTCAGGTCTAAGCTTACCGATTTCCTTTTTATTTTCGTCGCGAGCGTAAAATAAGGTTTAGTGAAGCTCAACTAAGAAGAATACTGAGGTTTAGTCTCTTAACTCAAATCCTATTCTTATTTATTAGTAAGTGACTGCTTCGGTTGACGGTTTGGAGGAAAAGAAATGTATTACTCGATTGTTCTACTAGATTAACTAGTAAGAATAAAACCTGTCAAACAAATTGTAAGATGGGCCGGATATAGCACGTTTCGTGGACGGAACGAGATTTCATTCCGATCGTACCACTTGCCGAAAGTTTAAGCTGGACCATTTTATGCTATAGCTATATGGGCGCATTTAATGTACATTTGTGTACATTTTGTTTAGTCACTAAAATTATTTATAATTATGTAGCTCTCATGAGAGAATTAATTGAATTTTTTTTTCGATGTGGGCGAAGTTTCCATTTGCTTGGACTCAATTTGACGATTCTGACATGCAACATCACATTTCGGAACTTTATTAAGATTTATAGCCTTTAATTTTCATTAATTGAAAAGAATTGAATGAAACGAAAAACTTTCTAGAAATCTTCTATTCTTAAAAAAAAATGTTACACATACGCCACAGTGAACCATTGTTATATATGAAAATTCGTGGGTAACTACAATCAGTCAATACTACAGGGTATTTTATTAAGAGTCCTAAAAAAAATCGTATTGGCGTTTCCTACATATTATCGCAATTATACAGTAAATACATTCATCTAATATTTTAATTGTTCTCAAACATTCATAAACATTATAAAAAAAGCAGAAAATAAATTTAAGTTTCTATTGATTAGTTCGTTAATTGTTATTATTACTAAACACAACCATCGCTTACATAACCAATAGTAAATGACACTTCTTCCCTTTTTATTTTAATACCTTTTTACAACATCAACATCTGAATAAACTTAATCAAAGGTAAGTTTTGTATACCTCGGTATGTATATCTCTGCCATCAGAACAATTAATTTTATTGCAAAATAAAAATAGAAAACAAAAATACAAATTATTTACAAGACGCCATTTAATTTCCTCATTAATGCTTTCGTGTCATCGAAGTCGTAGTTTTTGTAGTTGTCGTCTGGTTGCTTGATGCTGATGCATATTTCACAACTCAGAGAAAATGAATAAAATAGCCATCACAAGAAGAAGGAGAAAAACAAAACACTTTCATATATAAATGCCTACATTTAAATATTGCAAAATATAAATAAAATATTTATAAATACACACAGCACATCTATACACAAAAGAATGGCGTTAATTAAGAACTTATGCTTCATTAATTTATCGACTGTGTAAATGTTTCCCTGTGAGAACACCATACACATTTAATTATCACAGAAAAACTTCGGTGACTCAATCACATCATACTGAGCCACCATTGCCACCGCTGCCGCTGCCGCCGCCACCGCCATCCACCGCCACCGCACCGCTGCCTCTCACCACCACTATTTTCACTACCTCATGTCCAATTATTATGTAGAATTTTTGAATGTATGTATGTTGTACTGTGTATCCTTAAAATTAAATAAAAATTGGATATTATTTGTCAATGAACGTATGTAGAGCTGGAGGAGTGTATACAAAAACAAAAATGTAGGTATATGGCTTTCCAGGTTCAGGATTTTTATAATTGTTCAGTTGCATTTAATTAATTTGTTATGTCAAGTCCATGTGGAATGTTATGGCTGAGATAAGTTAAAGTATTTTATTCTTTTTTTTTTTTGGTTATTGTTGTTGATATTTTTTGTTTTACACAAAAGAAAAACAAATAATTGGATTCATTTTGTTAAATTGGTTTGGAAAATTGAGTCGAATCTTAAATTTAATTTTCTGTACGAAAACAGTTTTATTAAATTCTTACAACAATGCGGTGGTATACGTCGAATCCTTATGAGATTTTTATTTTTAAAATTAATTCAAATTATTAAATTATACAAACATTCTGAATAAAGTATTGGATAACAATTTCAGCCTTACAGCAAATGTGTTTTAAGCAGGTATTTGTACATACAAATAAGATGTATATGGGGACCGTTGACCCTTGACTGATCGCAAAGACCTAATGTTTAAGAGCGGAAATAAATTTAAACTTAGGTGATACATTTTTCTGAATTCATTATTGGTCAAGATAACAAAATATTAGACTCAGAATCGTCTGTATACGTCTGTAAATGTAAGAGGTAGGGTCTAAGCAAAGTACCCCTGAAGTTCAATTAAAAGTTGATTGTAAGTAGAATAGTTATAAGTCAGTATTTATTATAAATTACATTTTTTCGTGCCAATTTATCTTAATATTTGTATTGCTTAACCATAACTATTTTAAAGCCGTATACAAAAAGAATACAATGAAGAACAACATTTCATTCAGCACAAGTAATTAAAGACTAAAAATGACTTAGTTATATCTATTAAGCAAAATGGCCAAAAACAATCATAATATATTATTTATTAATTTATTAATAATTAATAATATATTAATTATTAATTATTAATTATTAATTATTATTATTATTGTTATTGTTATTTGTTAGTTGGTATTTGTTATAATTATATAATTATATAATTATATATATATATATATATATTATTATATTAATATTATAAATGTGAAAGTAACTCTGTCTGTCTGTCTGTTACTCAATCACGCCTAAACTACTAAACCAATTTGCATGAAATTTGGTATGGAGATATTTTGATACCCGAGAAAGGACATAGGCTACTTTTTACCCCGGGAAAATGACGCATTCCCATGGGAAAATTCAGGTGGGACCATCGCTTTTACGCCTAAACTACTGAACAGATTTAAATGAAATTTGGAAAGGAGATAGTTTGAGACTTAAGAAAGGACATGAGTTACTTTTGACCTCGGGAAAACAATATTTGAATCGAAAATCTTTTTTTACCAACTTTTATTAATTTTTTTTAAGTTTTTATTTTTTGTAAAAAAAACTATCAATTCGATTTTTCTCAAAATTTTACTGAATGTCGAAAACAATATTTCTCAAAGGATAAAATTAGTTTAAAGTTATTATCTCAAAGTTTTAAAAAGAGTGGAATTAACTCTAGGATCTCTTAAAGATGGAAAAGCGGCGGGTGCAAATGGTATTCCTGTGGAGTTCTATAAATACGGTACAGTCATGTTAAAAGAACGTCTGGTAATACTTTTTAATGGAGTATTTGAGGGGCATATGTCCGTAAATGAATTTCGAGACGCTATAATCTTCCCGATACACAAAAAAGGATCCTTGTTGGATGCAGCGAACTATCGTGAAATTTCTTTTCTTAATTCGACTTATAAGATTTTTAAAACCTTGTTACAGAAGAGACTCACAACGTGGATTGCAGATCAGAACCTGTTAAAAGAGACTCAAGCGGGCTTTAGATCAGGATACTCTACAATAGATAACATTTTCATTGTCGGAGGCTAGCTGAAAGCTTTATTAAACAGGGAAGACAATTGTATGCATTCTTTATTGACTTCAAAGCAGCATTCGACTCAATCAACCGAGGTGCTTTATTCTACAAGCTATATGGTCTGGGCTTGTCTCTGAAGTTCGGACGCATTCTAGAAGAGCTGTATAGAGGAACACAGGCGGCAGTGTGGAACGAAGCTGAGCTTTCTGATTGGTTCACAACCAACTCGGGAATAAGACAGGGGTGTACATTGAGTCCCATCTTGTTTTCGCTCTTCATAGATGACCTTGTAGATTACCTTCCAGGTGGTGTTGATTTAGCAGAATTTCGTATTAAGGCATTAATGTTTGCTGATGATATAATAATTTTTGCGTATTCCCCAGAAACACTACAACTTATGATAAATAGAGTATACCACTACTGCTGTCTTTGGAACCTTACAGTCAATACTCAAAAATCTAAGGTGATGATCTTTAAGGAATTTCAACGGAGAATATATAGAATGTGTTAACGAGTACAAATACCTAGGAGTAATTTTTTCAAGAAACCTGAATTTGGAGAAACATTTTAGCGAGAAACTACAAAAGGCAAAAACTGCTATTAATATTTCATGGAAAAGATGCTTCATGAACGAAAACATAGCTCACAGTAGTAAATAATAAGGTATTTGAAGCAGTTGCAGAAAGTATCCTTTTGTATGGCTCACAAGTATGGGGATGCAAAAAGTTTCACACGGTGGAGAAACTCTTAGCACATTATGTGAAGAGAATATTTCGTCTGCCAAAAAATACTCCAAACTACGTGATTATGCTGGAAACCGGACTATCACCTCTATTTATATAGACCCTAAAGATGCAAGCGGATTATCTCTTGCACGTTTTTAGTATGAACGAATACCGACTTGTTAGAAAACTAGTAGTAAAAGCCGTAGAAGACCAAAATCACTGGTTCAGTGAGTGGTCGAGTCTCGCAGAAGGATGCAATTTAAATTTTAATTTAAATGTGGAAGATGCATCGCACAGTAAAGCTCTTATGTACAAGGTTATAGCAGCGGTAGATGAGAAGTGTAGAGCAGAATATGCAGCGGAAGCAGCTGGGTCCTTGTTCAGAACAACTTACAGTAGGCTCAACCATAATCTCGCAGAAAGGATCTACTTCCATGATGATAATAATGTAAACGTCATGGCTACAATGGTCAAGTTAAGAAGCGAGCTACTCAACCTGAACTTCATACCGCACAGACCCGATTTACCACTGGAGTGTACTATTTGTAATTTATCAGAAAGAGAGAACGTTAAACATTTCGTCGGAACGTGTCCAACTTTAAGGGAAACTAGAAGAAATATTCTTGGAAGTGACTTTTTATCAGAGGAACAAGTTCTTAGTATGCTGAATGAGATGGATGTCTCCAAGCTCTATAACTATTGCAAAGTTGCGTTACGATATAGATCCAGAATTATGAACGAAGACTTCTGACGCTTGAAATTTGATAGTCATTTGTTTCTTTTTTTCTTTTTTTTTCTCTGTTTTTTTAAATTGGCCTTTTTAAAATGTTTTTTTCTTTTTATTGTTTTTTTTTGTTGTTAATTACAGTAATTTAATTTATTAAAGTTGTCAATCTGGCAGACGGCAAATGCCATGCTATTCTGATTTTTGTAATATAATATTTATGTAATAATTGTAAAATAATCTTTAAATCAATAAAAATCAATTATCTATCTATCTATCTATCTAAAAAGATATTTAAGTCAAAATACAATTGTTTCCAATTTTCGTTAATTTTTTTTTAGGTTTTTAATGTTTTGTAAAAAACTGTCAATTCGATTTTTCTGAAAAATGTTACTGAATGTTGAAAACAATATTTTTAAAAAAATAAAATTAGTTTGAAACCAATTTCTTAAATTTTTTAAAAGATATTTAAGTCGAAAATCTTTTTTCACCAACTTTTATTAATTTTTTTTAGGTTTGTATTTTTTTGTAAAAAAAACTGTCAATTCGATTTTTCTCAAAATTTTACTGAGTGTTGAAAACAATATTTCTTTTAAGATAAAATAAGTTGGAAGCCATAATCTCAAATTTTTGAAAAGATCCCATCTCGGCACAATTCCAACATATGTACAAAAAAGTACAGCTCAGGTTTTTTCATACTACGAGTACTATCAAAAAAAACTATCTAATGCGGACGAAGTCGCGGGTAAAAAGCTAGTCAATAAATAAAAATACAATTTCTTGAATTACAAAATTTCCAAAAAATCGCAAATAAAAAACCTAAAATTATTTTCACCAAATATATTCTTACTACATAACTTTGACGTTCAAATGTTGCTGAAGTTAAATATTCAACTATTTTTTAACTTATTGGTCCGGTACAATATCCCTTCAAATTTTAAGGGCAGCTGACACTTTAATGACTGTCATGTAATTGAAAGTGAGATATACATAAGTCGCAATATGTCGAGTATTCAATTCAAACAAATGGCTATGATATGTAAAGTGCTTTAACGTTACTTTGTATCTAAGAGCGTTTTAGGTAATAAATGTAGTTTTATTGATTCTCCATTAAAAAACATACATTCTTACTTGCGACCTATAGGAACTTGTGGCATTCGTACAAAAATTCAAACTCGATATTTGAATCAAACATTACGATGGTAGAGCAGTCATCCGTCTGTCTGTCTGTCTTCGCCCCTACATCCCAAACCATTGCGTCGATTATATTATACTTCGAATTTAATTCGCTTTAGGCGCTTTTTTTCACTTATTAAATAATAATAACAGTAGTACCCATACAAATTCGTTGGTCTAAAATCGAAAATTCGAATATTCTCAAAAACGAATCAAATAATTTTTTGTTAATTTTCTCTAATTTTTTTTTCTTAATTCGGCTTCTTTCAATTGTTTTTAAGCTTTCTCAGGAACTAATCAACTGATTTTAATTTTTTTTCTGTACTAGCTCTTACTGTACAGCTCTTACTCTTGTACTGCCTCAATAATATTTGATGATCAAAAATGTCATTGTTTTTTTTTGACATTTAAAGAAGAATATAAAACATTTCTTTCTCAACATACGATACCTCTAAAATGGATCATCACTTTTTACGGAATTAAAATGTAAAACGTATATTGATAAGTTCTAAATATCTGCATACTAAAAATATTTTTAAACTCAAATTGAACAATTTTCTATATAAAATGAATTTGAACAAAAACCGCTCTACAGATTTTCAAATACAAAATTTGAAAAAATAATTTTGTTTTGGAGAAATGGAATGACATTTAAATTTTTAAAAATACAAATTTTTACTGGTACATTTTTAAATCTTAAATCTTTTTTAAATTTTGTTATACAGACAATTATGAGGCAGAAAGGACTCTCAAAAATTAAGAGGCAGAAAGGACTCTCAAAAAAATTGATTCGAAGGTTTTTTACCATAGCAATTTAAAAAAAAGGTGAACATTTTGGTTAACCCTAAATATCTCACGAACCAATAACTTTAGAGACTTGATTCAAATTTGATACGAAACAAACATATTTTTGGATTTATAATTTTGATTTATAAATCAAAAAAACTGAAAAAAATATTTGTCACCTCGAAAATTTTATGAACAAAAAATAATTTTATTTTTGTTTAATTAATTTTAATTAATTTTCGACTCAAATATCTTTTCAAAAATTTGAGATTATGGCTTCCAACTAATTTTATCTTATAAGAAATATTGTTTTCAACATTCGGAAAAATGTTGAGAAAAATCGAATTGACAGTTTAAAAAAAAAAATTAAAAACCTAAAAAAATTAACAAAAGTTGGTAAAAATTGATCTTCGACTTAAATATCTTTTCAAAACTTTGAGATATTGACTTCAAACTAATTTTATCTCACTGAAAATATTGCAGTCCGTTTTTTATAAAAAAATAAAATTAAAAAAAAAGTACGCAAATTTTGTAAAAATTGATGTTCGGTTCTCGATACCTTGTGAACAATAGAAGATATTGACTTCAAATTAATTTCATTCATCCAATTTGTATTTGTTTATATAAGAAATAAAATTTTTAAGAAATGCTACTAAAATTGGTAAAAATTGGTTTCGACTAAAAATCTCGTTAACAAAAATAGATTTCGAAATCAAACTATTTCAATATAGGCAAAATATTGTTGGTCATTTTTAAATTCTTAAGAATAATGCAACCGACAACTTTTTTAACATAACAAGAAAACCTAAAAACTTTTAAGCTTCGGTACTTAATGATTTTTTTTTCAGATTGTTAGTGACTTCAAAAAAAACTAAGGATTCAGATTCGTTTGTGAAATCATTTTTAAGTATAAAACTCAAATTTTAAATGAGCTAAAATACAAAAAATAATTAAAATAAGTACGTATACGCTTGAGTATACCATACTTATTAGTTTCTGTTCATTTTAAAAACGGAAATGTTTGACTAAAAACTCTAATACCTTTTTGGCTCACGTTTCAGTGCCTGTACCAATTTTCATTGATATATGAATATTTTTTAAGAAATTCTTAAAACATAAATATTTTAACGTGCCTTCCCTACTGAAAAGCTAGTTTCCAATTAATTTTTAGTTTAAATTTTTTTGTTAAGTATTTGCTTGTTTTTCAACGAATAGCATTTTTAACATAGCATATTTTTAAAGGTTTCATTTTAATTCCATAGTTCCAAAAGACACTTACCCGCAATTAAAATTATTTACAAACAGAACCTTAATATTATTTTATATAATAAATACTCCAAGGCAAATCTAAAAATAAACAATGAAAATAAAATAATTAACAAAACTATTAATTAAGAAAATAGTATTTAATTTACCCTTCGATCATTGCATACACATCACTCTTATAACATATTACATCTTCACCCAAATTTATTATTAATAATCACGAATGCACAATTTTAAAGTCCATTCAAATGCCAAAACATATGTATACTGAAACAAAAAATAATACAAAATTGTTCTTAACAAATAAAGAGAGACAGAGAAAAAAAATTACCACTTGTATCCCTTCATAGGATTTCAATGCACTGAATTTTTTTTGAACAAATTAAAAATATTTTACCTTTTTTACAAATGCAATTGCCATGTCGTTTATAACTTTCATGTATAGACGTCACGATTTTTATAGTAAAGGCGAATTTGGCAGCTAAATTTGTATTTTATTATTTGTTAAATTCACATAGATATATTTTTATATATGGAACAATTATTATATTGAGTGCAATAACATCAGATGCACCATCATCATCAGTAGATATATAAATTCACAAAGAGAAAATAAAATATTTATCAAATGTGACAGACTGTTGCAAAATAAAATGAAAATATTTATTATTCGAAATATTTATTATTAAAATTATCGTAAAAAATTGTTTTTTGTTGTTTTTGTATTCTTGTTTGAGGATAATAGGATGGTGTTTGACATTTTTGTTTATGTTAAAACATACATATGTTTAAATGTAGAGGGGTTTGGTATTTTATTGTTGAACATGAACATAGAGAAAATGTTTTTAACATCAATTTTTTAAAGATTAAATGTAAGCACTATTAATTAAAAACAAAATATGTATTGTAAAACTACGTATATTTCCCATTTTTACTTCGTAAAAAGTTATACTATTCTGGATTTTAAGTTTTCTACATATTGATATAAGGCTGCTATTGTAAAAGTGGACTAAACTTGATCAGAGTTTATTTTTAAAAACGTAATAAAACGAACAAAAATTACATTTTCCCATGTATTAAGGCTTTATCAGTAAAAGCAGCAAATATACTAATTATTAATGGGATACAATGTCGCTGAAATAACTGCAAGCTTCGTAGTACAGAATTATATCACTCTAAATATCCAAGTTCTAGTTGATAGGGTTGGTTTGGATGATTGGCTCATCGATTGATTGGATGATATATTAGACTTTAGTGTGTGAATCGATACCGGTTCCTAAGCGGTTCTCCCTATACACAAAGTCAAAAAGGGTCCAATTGCATCTTCAAGGCATTCAATCGACGTCATCAAAACAGCTTTTAACACGATTTGGTTCGCACTAACCAACCAGAGGTCTACGAAATCCCTGCCTTATTACATCTCTACAAAATATTGGTCCATAATGTATCTCTCCCTCTGGAACAGATGCATTGGCTCCTTGAAAATAACACTGCCTTTTTTATTTTTTTGCAAATCAAAATGTGGCGGAGGTGAAAAAGAGCTTCGTCAGAAAAATTCTTGTTTGGCCAAAATGTTTGTCCAGGTGAAACTGTTCTAGCAGCACTATCGATAAGTTTCCAATTATTTTATGGGACGAATCTTCTTTAGCACTCGTTCAGTTGTAAGACCTTGACTTACACAAATCCGTTTGCGCGGATAGTATCAACCCGCGATACATTTTTCTAAATTCATTATTGGTCAAGGTAACAAAATATTAGACTCAGAATCGTCTGTATACGTCTGTAAATGTAAGAGGTAGGGCCTAAGCAAAGTGCCCTTGAAGTTCAATTAAAAGTTGATTTTAAGTAGAATAGTTATAAGTCAGTATTTATTATAAATTACATTTTTTCGTGCCAATTTATCTTAATATTTTTATTGCTCAACCACAACTATTTTAAAGCCGTATACAAATATAGAATACAATGAAGAACAACATTTCATTCAGCACAAGTAATTAAAGACTAAAAATTACCTAGTTATAGCTATTAAGCAAAATGGCCAAAAATAATCATATTTATTAATAACTAATAATATTATATTAATTATTAATTAATTAATTTATAATAAATTATTAATTATTAATTATTATTATTATTGTTATTGTTATTTGTTATAATTATATAATTATATATATTAACATTATAAATATGAAAGTAACTCTGTCTGTCTGTCTGTTACTCAATCACGCCTAAACTACTAAACCAATTTGCATGAAATTTGGTATGGAGACATTTTGATACCCGAGAAGGACATATGCTACTTTTTACCCCGGGAAAATGACGCATTCCCATGGGAAAATTCAGGTGGGCCGATCGCTTTTACGCCTAAACTACTGAACAGATTTAAATGAAATTTGGTAAGGAGATAGTTTGGTCTGAAGAGGTGTTCTTCAACGCTAGCAAAACCACTTCGTTTAGCTTTTCCATCTTACCTACTGTATAGGTCTCTTTCCGAGCGGATGGAAAACAGCATTTGTCCAGCCTCCCCTCCCCCCTCTACCTTTCGTCGAATTGCACTTTTGTCCCTTCTTTCCAAGGTCATGGAAACGCTGATTAATGTTCAGCTTAAGAAATATCTTAAAGAACTAAAGCTTTTTAATGACCGAAAGTATGGTTTTCGTGGCAATAGATCCACTGGTGATCTCATGGTTTATATCGCCGAACAGTGATAGAGTTTGGCACTAAGCTCTCTTATCAAAAATGCGTGCTTTAGGTATTGATGATTCTCTTCTTCTTTGGATTAGAAACTAACTTTCGAACGGATGAATACAAGTTGTATTGAATGGTTTCAAATCTGAAACCCATAAAATAAATGCTGGTGTCCCCCAGGGCTCCGTTTTGTCTCCCACTCTCTTCCTCATATTAATAAACGATCTCTTGTCTTCCATTTTTAATCCATTTAACTGTTTCGCTGACGACAGTATCCTCAGCTTTTTATATTCGTTTCTAGATTCACATCCTGGTCTTTTGGATGTGGAACTTCAATGGTAGCGTATGATAAGCTCATTTAATTCTGATCTTGACAGAATAGTCAAATGGGGAATAAAAAACCGTGTAGAATTTAATGCTTCAAAAACACAATGCTGTCTCCTGTCGTCAAAGTGTTACCCCACTCACCATGCCGCTTTCCATGAGTGACACTTGTATCCAGGAAACTAATCAACTTTCAGTACTTGGTATGTTCATCGCAGATCACCTCTTATGGAATGATCACAACTTATGGAATGATCACATATTCGATATTTCCAAAAACGCTTGTTCACACCTTCTGATCTGGCTGTAATTTACAAAGCCTTCGTTTGTCCAAGACTTGACTATAACTCACATATTTGGGCAGGTGCCTGTAAAACAAGTTTAAGTCTTGTAGATAGGGTCCAAAAAAGGTTTGAAGATGATAGGCCATAGAACTATAACTGAAACATTCATCATGCCTTTCGTTGTTTTATAGATATTTTTAGTAACAATTAACCAGTTGCATTTCCTCCTTTAAATAATTCAGTCCTAATACTCGCACTTCCAGGAATGCTCATCAATTTACCCTTGAGCTGAATTTCGGAATTTGTGTATGAACGTATAACTATTGAATTTAATTTGAAATTTTAACTCATCAATTTACTGATGACAAACATTCATTGTTCGTTGATGAAGCATACATTTTCTCAAAAAAAGGTCGAAACCCTAAATATTGATTAACCATCGTGAAAACCTATTATAATTATTAAAACTATTTTTTTACTCGAAGGTATCCCTTCTAAACTTTGGGTCCTTTGCTAACTTTGTTTTAGAATTTTCACTTTATAAAGTGCCCTGCATATTGAATAATACATATATCATAATGTCTTCAAGAAGTAACTAATCTCTTTTAAGCAAAATTAGTGTAGGTTAGGTTAGGTTGAAGTGGCTGTCCAAGATGGAAACGGACACACTTAGGCCAGTTTGATGGCCCATTGTGATACCACATGAATCTTGAGGTTTCTTCCTAAGCTCAATGGAGTCTCTTACGAAACGTGAGAGGCTGCTTATGCCGATATGATTTAGATCGTTTAGATCGTTAAAGAAGAATTCTCCTAGGTAATTCTTGCGTTTTCGAGCCAGAGCAGGGCATGTGAAGAGAAGATGAAGAACTGTTTCTTCTTTTTCCTTGTCCATACCGCTTCTGCAGAAGTCATTTGAGAATACGCCTAATCTCATGGCGTGCTTTCCTATTAGACAGTGTCCGGTTATGACACCTATTATCGAGCTTATATGCGATCTGCTTAGAGAGAGCAAGCACCTTGAACGTTTTAAATCCAGTGTTGGCCAGATGTTTTTTGTCACTTGACACGTGGTGATGTTGTTCCACCTGGTGCCTGCCCTCCTCACAGCGTCTTGCATTAGCAACAGTTTACAAGTAGCGATTGGTATGCCAGTGCGTGCCAAACGTGGTAGAATGGGCTGTTCTGTACCATTCCTGGCGAGTTCATCTGCCTTACAGTTACCTGGAATGTCTCTATGGCCCGGCACCCAGCAAAGGTGAATATTAAACTGTTGTGCCATCTCCATTAGAGATGATCGTGTAAGAGATTAGTGTAAGCCTTAAAAATTGTAGCTGAACAAATATCTACTAGTATAACAAAAAAAAAGTTTCTAAACCAATCTCATGTATGAAGCCGCAACATTCTCCAAAGAAACCATAGTAATTGTAACATAAGCATCATTTCATTACAATCACTTCTCCTCACACTTCTTTAAAGCCTTAGTTTTAGCTTTTAAGAAAAAAAAAAATAGAAACAATAAAAGCAAATACATATCTATATGTAGTTGAAGTATATTATGTATAGTTAGTTACTTAATACGTCTTTCTCTCATCTACCTATTCATATAGGTATTTTTTTGTATAGATCTGTTTACACAAATCTATCTTAGTAAACTTAGAGATATGCGAATATATAACAAGACAAAAATTTGATATCTTTTGCGTTTGGTAAGAATGCGGTTGTAATCTGACATCGTGGTAGCATTTTTACTAAACTATGGATCGTGATTTTCTAAGATACATTATGCCTAACCTACACTTCGGATCTTTCGATTGTTGACATCTATGCAAAAATATCATGTAAAAGAGCTACAGTTCGATGAATAAAATTTATCATTGTGTTCCTCAAGGAAGTCCCATATGGCCATTTCTTTTTAATTTAGATATTTTTGTATTATAATTAATTGATGGTTGGTTGTGCAGCTTAAAAAGGAGATGGTGTTTTCAAAGTGATCACAATTTATTCATGTAGAGAGTGTCGGTCGTTTCTATGTTGAGTATTGCTAACCCTATAAGAGCTAAGATAAGAAGTATTGAAGTTGTATACTTTCCTCCGCTTGAACGATAAAAATACATCTGATAGATTGGCAATTTCTTTATTTTTCAAAAATTGTGTTGTTGTTGTTGTTTTCCTCTGACCAAAGCACAATACAAACAAATAACACTTTAAAACCTTAAACTTATATACATAAGTTTTTATGTATAGGGTGTATACGCTTATGTTGATGTCTATTTGCAATATTTTTCTTTGGTATTTATGTTTGTATCCTTTTTGCATGGCTGAGGGAACTTAGATATTGTATACTATTTCGTTCTATGCTCATAATGTGTTTGCGTACTGTAATGTGTCTACCTATACTCATGGTATCTTTTTGAATGCGCATACAAGCAAATACATTTTTCAAGAGTTCCCAGAGCAGCCCAGAAACCCAAACTAAGTATATCTATGTATAAATAGGTATAGGCGATATAGACCATCATCATAGCAAGCAAAAAAGCAAACTGATGTTTCGTCTGGTTGGTCAAGTACGAAGTTGGGTAGCTTGGTTAGTTGGTGGTTTAGAAAAGTACCTCAATTTTATATACCTATACGTATATATATATTCATATATGTACTTGTTTGTACATTCAACATTATAGACTTGTATGTGCGGTGGCGTTAGCATCTATACACATTTTCAAATATATTGCAACCCTATGTCATGCACGAGATGTGGAGAAGTAAATCGTGTCCCGCACCACAAAACATTGCATAAAACAGAAAATAAACAAAAAAAAAAAACATAAAATCGAACTTTTAAACAAGAATTAAAAAAACAAAAGTAAAAACTTTTGAAACTGTCTGTCTACACTTTTGTGAGAGGAGGCAATATATTTGAAATTTAAATTCATATAAAGGAAAATGAATCAGTAAAAGAATTTAATAGAAAAGGTAGCGAAAATGCAATGAAGTTATTAGTGGGTTTTTTAAAACTTCAGAAAGAACACGAACACCTACAGAATTCTATTTTTAAGTAATAATCCTAAAAATAAAAAAAATTAAATTTAAGTACCATAATTTCTATTTTTATTTGTTCAAAGTAAAACCCGCTAAAGAAAAATGTATGACTGGAATCTGTAGCGTACCCACAGTCTCCCAAATAATGATATTTTTTTTAATTTATTTATTTATTTATTTATTTATTTATTATTATTTATCATCAAGCAGAGATCAACTCTTACAGACTAGAATATAAATAATTACTTTAATTTATTAATAATAAATATAATATTTATAAGAATGAGAAAAAAAACTCATCAATAATAATAACAATTAACAAAAATATTAAAGTTCAGCTGATTGAATAGTTAATTCATTTAAAACATATAATTTAAAGGTATCTCTTGAACAACTTTTAAAAATATCTATTTAATTACATACAGCATTAGTTTCCCTAATGCAACGAGAAATTGGTTCATTAAGGCCATAATTTAAGCGATGAAAATATTCATATAAAAGGTTAGATTCACGAACATTCCTTTGACGAACACGAAGATTAATAAGATTTCATAAATTAGGACATTTTATGTGATACGTTAAAATATCTCTGATGAACAACAGGTAAATTATTTTTTAAACAATATTAAGTTTGAAAACTTAGAAAATGTATTGAATTTATTGTGAAAATAAGAATCAACAAATTTTATTGAAAAAACTGATGGAATTATTATTTTTTGAGTGATAGGAAAAGTGGTTAAACTTCTACCATAAACCGAACTCTAAAATATTTCTGAAGAAACTAGTTCATTATTGTTAAAATCGGCAAAACCTGAAAATACTAACAGTTTTCTCGGTTTTGTCGAGTTTTAGTCAGGTTGCTGTCAGACCTTGAAGTCAAAACATGGATTTTTTATTTGAGGATCGTCATAGCCAAACAAATTGGGTCTACTGGATTTACAGAAACCGCTTTCTATAGAAATAACTATACTTTGGTAAAAAAAGGGGATTAAGCGTAATTGTTTCTAATTTTCTCAAAAACTAAAATATATTTTTATATTTGGCTGTAAGAATGGATTTCTGGCTTTGAGAAAAGGTATATCACAATAATAAATGTGTTGCCGTTGTTGTCCAATCTTTGATGTCAACTGACTTTTCTGAAAAATTACAACTACCACCTAACAAATTGAAGCCCCCATGCCCCATCCCATACCATTTTTTTTTCTTCTTTTGGCTTAATCTTTTTACTCCGGAGTATTCGCAAATTGTTTAACTTTGCTATTTTATTGTTAATTCGTCGATTTTTTGTAAAAACGGAATTTAGCTAGTTTTTGAACAAATGTATTCTATTAAATGTATTTGCCCTTAAATCGTAGAACATAAGTGTATTACAAAATCTCCTTCAGTTTAAAAAATATAAATTATTCAAAAAAGCGCGAAACTTTCCAGGTTTTTTTGATTTTTGGACATCTTGCGTTCTTAGTTCGAGGTTGGAAAATTGGACTATTAATTAATCATAAACGACTATCCAAAAAATCAGAAATAGCGGATTTAGAAGAAGTTTGTTCAATCTTTCAAACTTTTCATATTTTTAATTTTGAGAAACAGATCACAGCGTAACATTTTATTATTCTTAGCATAGTTTTTAACAATTATCTCTATTCTCATATCCGATTCGATCGAATATTTCGATTTAGGCATGTTTCAAGACCAATTCTAATCGATACTCTATTTTTGACATTCTAAGGGGAACAACACTAGATGCACTGTATTTCAAAAGTCTGTCCAAATAATACCATATGCTAATGACATTAATAATCTGAAGAACTCAGCGTGATGTCAATGGGGCTTTTGTGAGTATTGAGGCAGAGGCGGCACAAATGGGTTTAATGGTTAATGAGGGCTAAGTACATGCTGTCGTCAAGAAAAAACTTGCAACACCGACGGTGACGTCTTGGTCAAAACGTCACCATCGACACAAGTAACCCTGAGGTAGTAAAGGACTTCGTCTATCTAGGCTTCGCTATAAACTCAGAAAATAACACCAGCGCTGAGATCAAACGAAGAATAACTTTTGCTAACCGCTTATTCTTTGGGCTAAGAAAGCAATTAAGTACCAAGGCCTTCTCTCGAGGTACCAAAGTGTAGCTATATAAGACCCTCATCATCCCCGTCACTTCGAGAAAAAAGTTCTTCGTGTGATCTATGGTAAAGTGTGCATCGAAGGGGAGTGGAGGAGAAGAGCTGTACGGGCTGTGAAGCGGCGTAGACTTAGCCAGAAGGGTAAAAGTCCAACGACTAAGATGGCTGGGTCACGTAGACGTAGAGCGCATGTAAACCAATGCTCCGGCCCGGAAAGTCTTCGAATCCACACCCACATGACAGCGCAGTAGAGGAAGTCTGCGAATCAGGTGGCGCGCACAAGTGGAAAGTTACCTCACCCAACTTGGAGCGCGAAACTAGAGAAATATAGCTGGGGACCGAGCTAGATGGAAAAGTTTGTTGGTGAGGCCCTAGTTCACACAGGACTGTAGCGCCACCTTAAGTAATAAAGTAAGTAAGGAGAATTAAATACTTAAATGAACAAAATAGCGAAGTTCCTATCAGTCTTAGACAAATTCATCGGATAGAATAGTACAAAATTTATCGCTAAAAGGCTTAATGAAAAAAGAGAAGATTTTTGTATCTCTCATTTATTGTTATCTTCTTAAAGTCTGCAAAATACATATCTTTTGTTAATTTGTTTAAGTATTTTTCAATTTTGCAAATAAGCATTAAACTTTTAAGATTTTTTCAGTGATTGTATGTACTAAAATTCCAGTGTGATCCCATTCTGAAGGAATGATATTACCCATTGGTCATCCATCAATAACTTAGCAGAATACCTTTAAAACTTAAACTTTTCTTACCGATCAGGGAAAGACGACATAAGTCTGCTAAGTTACTAAACAATCCTAGCGGGTATTTTACTTAAATTCACTGCCGTTAGCAAAAAAAAAAAAAAAAAAAACAGTAAAAAAGTAAGAAAATCCATCCGCTGCTGTTATATAAAAAACATCGAAGTCTCTAATTATTTTAATAACACTTCATCTAAAAATACATAATACGCTTCTTGAATATATTTATCTATACCGCAATCAAAGGCCAAGAGGCTTTTTATCTTTTTTTATTCATTTGAATTAAGTTTTTTTAGGTACCTTTTTTGTGTTATGAATGTTTGATGTAAGAAAAATAAACAATTCTAACCACACGGGAAAAGGGTACAATTAATGCATAACACTTTACAATGCTTACTAATGAGCTAGTTAAATGCATATGCATGTTCCCTAAGGGACAAAATATACAATTTTGAAGAAACAATTTGAATCTAATTTCTTACAATTTTCACTTTACCACCATTTACCTAAAAAAATCAAACTATTTCTATCACTTCAATGTCATTCAATTAATCAAAGGTATATAGATACCTTTAGCTACTTAATTCTACCACCATGTTAGATTACATAAAAGAACCGCAATATAAAGACATTATTTTCATGTGAGTATCTTATCTCTTTTTACATATGACAAACAAATCACGTAAGAAAAACATAATGTCCGTCAATTGTCTGGGAACGAAATAAATAAATAGAAATAGAAACCATATTGGTCAACGAGGCCGTAGTTGAAAGAAAAATGGAGGGGGTTCTGATTTTAGATTTGGAAACAAGAAACTTACTTAAAAATTGAGTCGAAGAAAAATTTTACACTCAAATTTTAAGCAGAGTTTATTATTAAAAAAAAAAGAGGCTGGGATGCGACCCACACTGATAAGTGCCCAACCCGTCTGTAGATTTGGCTGGCTTAAAAGCTTGTAGGTTTTCGTGTTTTCTTAAACAAAAGTTGTTAGTTGAATTATTCTTAAAAATAAATTACCAACCATATTTAGCATAAATGAAATAGTTTGATTTAAAAATCTACTTTTGTTAACGAGATTTTTAGTCGAAAATTATTGGTAAACCAAATTGGTAAAAACCAATTTTAGTAGCATTTCTTAAAAGTTTTTATTTCTTATATAAACAAAAACAAATTGGATGAATGAAACTAATTTGAAGTCAATATGTTCAATTGTTCACGAGATATCGAGAACCGAACATCAATTTTTACCAAATTTGTTTGGTATTTTTTGTAGTTTTTATTTTTTTTTATGAAAAAAACAGACTATTGGATGTTTATAAAAAAATTACTGAATGTCGAAAACAATATTTTCAGTGAGATAAAATTAGTTTGAAGCCAATATTTTGAATTTTAAAAAAGATATTTGAGTTGAAAGTAAATTGTTACCAAGTTTTACTATTGTTTTTTTTTTAGGTTTTTATTTTTTGTAGAAAAAAAAACTGTCAATTCGATTTTTCTCAAAATTGTACTGAATGTTTAAAACAATATTTCTTATAAAATAAAATTAGTTTGAAGTCATAATCTCAAATTTTTAAAAAGATATTTGAGTCGAAAATCAATTTTTACCAACTTTTATTAATTTTTTTGTAAGTTTTATTTTTTGTAAGAAAACTCTCAATTCGATTTTTCTCAAAATTTTACTTAATGTTGAAAACATTATTTTTCTTATTTTACAGATCAAATCATTTTTTGTTTGTAAAATATTCGAAGTAACGCATTTTTTCGATTTATAAAATAAAAAGTTAGTGGGATTTTTCCCAAAAATATACTTGTTTCGTGATACCAAACAATATATGATTTAAAACTTTATTCAAGTCTCTATCGTTATTGGTTCGTGAGATATTTTGGATTAGCCAAAATTTTCACCTTTTTTTTTAAATTGCTATGTTAAAAACAACACCCACTCAAGTTTTTTGAGTGTCGTTTCTGCATCTTTCTGCATTAATATCTGTATAACGAAATTTATTTGAAGTCGATATCTCTACTGGTTCTTGAGCTATAAAAATAAATTAGGTGGCGCAACAGTCCGTAGAGAACCAGGGCCTAGTGACTTACAACTCTCAACCATTCCTGTGTGCGAGTAATGTTGTCAGGGATGGAGGGGACCTACAATTTATATGCCGAATCCGAACGGCTAATTTTTGAGAAAGCACTTTTTCATGACAAGAATTACTCTTGGAGAATTTGTCAATTCCTCGCAAGAGGCAGTACCCGTGAAAACTCTTTTTTTAATTAAGGTGGCACAGGCAGGGATTGAACCCAAGACCTCTCGCATGACAGTCCAACGCACTAACCATCATGCCACGGGTTCTTGAGCTATGGACGACTAAAAAATCTTCCCGAACGTACGTACAATTCAATTCGACAAATCGAACCGATTACAACAACTTCCTATGAGAAGTTAATAAAATATTTTTGGTGGCGGAAATCAACTAAAGACAAATTGCTGCTCTTTTAAACTTCCATAAGATCCGTTTGGCACTAAATCAGACAGATGCAACTTTTTTGTATATATTTAGCGCATAATCGAAAGTACAAAAGTGTTCTTCAATCCTTAAAAGCTCTGTACTAGAAAAGAGGTATAAGAAAAGGAGGCATTATTCTCGAATATTGCAGTACAAAGAAAAACAAAGCGTTCTTAGTCCCGTAGTACGACTTAAGAATGAATCTGATGGCCATTCTTAGGAGCACGAGTATTACTCTTAAGCTATTAGGATAGAAGCTGGGTATCGTACAATAACCATTACGACGATATTCGAGTAACGTAAATGAATCAATGAAGTTATTGTAAGCAATCGTATGAAGAATACTTTTCTTTGAATACCGTCTAAAGGCTAAAGTTAGTTGCTAGATCTCCTGCCTAGCGATGAAACCTTTAATCAAGCTTTAAACGCATATATTTCTTGTTGAATGTAGATGGATTAGTAGAAGATAAAATTGTATAGAATGTTCCAAAATTAAAGATTTTCTATTGACAAATGGTATTCCCTGGGCTATTGGAAGATTTGGTCTTTGATCTTCTTCGAAATCCCAATCGTATACTCTTTCTCTGAGCATGGTTCTGACTTGTTCTCTTGATGAAATTTAGTTTTTTTGGCATCAAAATACAAAGATTTTTATTTTACAAAATGTTCATATCTTTTGAATGAAAACTTTTATTAGATACGGCCCTGTGTTTGACTAAAATTTGAGACATAAATAAAAGCCTTTTGGCTAAAAATGAAAACAAAACAAAAAATAAGTGCGTACGTTAGGTAGGTTTACAAAAGCCCATCAGCAAATGTATCTATCTACTCGTATACACGATCAAATTACCAATTACCTAAGAAACAACCTATTATGCCAAATTAAATTTCACAACTTATCTTCAGTTTTTTTCATCAAATTTTAATCCATAATATTTTTATAAAAGGCAAAAATTGTGGCCTAATTTAATTTTCCCTATTTTTTTTTTATTTTTCGGGCGCGTCATCGGTCATCATCGTAATTCGAAAATAAAAATAATAATTTTTTTTGGCAAATGCGTGGTTGGTCTTGAGGAGATGGTGATGACGAAGATGGTGGAGATATACATAAATTAAGTCAACCTCAACAACAGTTTCACTCTCTGGTCTCAGGAAATGTGTGTGGGCCTTAGAGCTCGTTTTTTTTTTCTTTATTGATTGCTATCTGAAAACTGACGAAATAGGTCTGACAGAAACATTAATTCTCTTATGTAATAGATAATTTCAGTCTTAAGAAGTCCGTTGACGACGATGGATGGCGTGGCGGCCGCTGTCGTCCGTCATAATGATGATTCGCATTTAAATTTGATTGTTATTGTATCTTCTTACCCAAAGCGGTACACTGTGATTTTTTGTTGCTCTTTGTTTTGCTTATCTAACTGTTACATTCATTAGGCGGATATTTCATCAGCTGATGGTGAGTACTTACTCGAACTTCTTTGAAGTTTGACATGGCATATGTGTGTTTGGTTAAAGGCTAATCATCGCAACTCAAAGACAAAGAAAACCATCATCCAGGAATTTGCGATGAACGAAAGTATCTATCTATCTATCTATCTATCTATAGGTCTTCAAACGGTTATCTATCTATCTATTGATGCATTGCAATCTCAGGAAGATACCTTAACACCTGCATTCTAATGATGATGTACTATGAAATATAAGTTCTGGTACTCAATTCGATGAATAGTGTAAGATATTCAGTCAACTTTAACGGAAAAACTTGTCATGTTGCATAGTTTCTATAATAAAATGCCATCTGCTGTTGTGTTGTTGTTTTCTTAGGCCTCTGCTATGTCGTTTGCGTCTTCCTGTTTTATACCACTTCTCTTTGCTGTTTGCCAGATTCTTCCTGTTAATTATGATATGACGATGACGAAAAATTGCTGATGTGAGACCAATATGTATGTATGTAGGTAGGGTAGGGTAGATAGCTTGGTTTTACCCAAGTATTGAACAAGAACCAATGATCAACGAAGCGCAGGTTGAGTAGCCGCGTATCTTTTTTCGATGATTTTATTTGTCATGGGGCAGCCTGCATAATTGAAGATTATATTTTTCCTCGTATTTCAAAGAAATCTATATGCATTATGTAGTTGCAGTAAACCAAGCAAATGTATGTATGTACATGTAGAGTAGATAGATAGATAGATATAAAGGTATATAAAATATTTGTGCCTATTCGAGTGGAAATGATGAAACCGATGAGACATAAGTACCGCATCGATGAATACCAACAACCACATAAGACAAAGGTAGATAAGTACTGCCAATCGAAAAAAAAATGCGTTTGTTTTTTTTTTTTGATTGAAAGAAAGAAGAAAGATTGAAAGAAAGTCATTGAAACTTTATTTGGTAAAGTTGAGTAACTAGCTAGCAAAACTTGGTATGGTAACGTTGGGGGAGGTAAATCTATCAGAACACAAAGTTTTATTCAAATATCAAACTTTCTTATACCAATGAACCAAGAAAAAATGCAGCTGGCTATGAGCAATTGCTTAGTTTCAAATAGGTATATCAAATATTAAGGAAGCAAATATTCGTTTGTTTTATCAAATATAATATTTTGATGGTTTAATAGTTTATTAAAGTAGTGATCAAGATATGAGTAAAAATATTTTAAAATTGATGATAAATGTTGCAGCCAGATTTTGAATACGACATTTTCGAAATTCCAACTTTATTCCAAAAGTGAGAACAGGAATAATGTTAAAAAATTTAATTAAGTAGTTTGGATAAAGAGGCGCAATGTGAATTTTTTTCGTTTTCTGTTTTTTTTTCCGATAAATGAGGATGCCCAGCGAAAACTAAAAAGTCACATTTTTAAAAAGCTATAATTTTTCTTGTGTTATTTGTTTGTCAACATTATCAGCGATTGGGATACGAAGAAATATCTGAAGAAAAAACTTTGAGTTGTAAATGTCAATTTCCCCCTTTTTCATCCAAACGTTTCAATTGTTATTTATTTTCAATAGACTTTAAAATTTTTGTTTTACATAAATTCTTGAATTAATACTGGTATTAAAAATTCTCTTAGATCTTTAAGGCCTAGCAACCACTTGCACTTATAAGTTTGACATTGTGGATTTGTTGGTGTTTATAAATTACATAACATAATTTTAATTGATGGCACAATTTAAAAAGTAAATAAGTTCCACAAAAGAGGAAGAAGACACTCCATTGTTAATATCAATCTTCTATCTTCTATCTTCTATCTTCTATCTTCTATCTTCTATCTTCTATCTTCTATCTTCTATCTTCTATCTTCTATCTTCTATCTTCTATCTTCTATCTTCTATCTTCTATCTTCTATCTTCTATCTTCTATCTTCTATCTTCTATCTTCTATCTTCTATCTTCTATCTTCTATCTTCTATCTTCTATCTTCTATCTTCTATCTTCTATCTTCTATCTTCTATCTTCTATCTTCTATCTTCTTCTTCTATATATATAAAAATGAATTGCTGTTCGTTAGTCTCACTAAAACTCGACAACGGCTGAACGGATTTATCTTATCTTAGTCTTGAAATATTCATGGAGGTCTAGGGAAGGTTTAAAAGGCGAGAAAAAATCGAATAATTTCCGGGAAACCCCTAAAAAACAGTCCTTTTCTATTTCCCATACAATTGTTTTCTAGAGTAAATTTGAACTTTATTGCTATGCACCACATACATGTAGGTCGAAATATGAAAAAAAAATTGGCCCTCCCATAGTAAATCAATCAGCTGGTAGTCAGTTTTGTAAAGGAGGACCCACAGATTTCTGTCACATCACAAATTCAAAAGAGGAGCTTATTCAGCATGTTTTCCCAGATATAGCGCAAAAGTTCAATAACCATAATTGGCTGGGTGAACGAGCAATGTTGGCAGTGTAAAATAAAGATGTCGAGGATCTCAATGCGACCATTCAGAATTTTCTTCAAGGACAGTTGGTTTCCTTCAAATCAGTCGACACCGTTATGAACCAGGATGACGTAGTCAACTATC
The DNA here is from genome assembly GCA_920104205.1 of Eupeodes latifasciatus. Lineage (NCBI taxonomy): Eukaryota > Metazoa > Arthropoda > Insecta > Diptera > Syrphidae > Eupeodes > Eupeodes latifasciatus. Next base: position 127,292,668 of record OV049926.1, on the reverse strand, counting down.
CCACGGAGTTTTTAAATTCACTGGAATTGCCTGGATTATACCACCTCACAATTTGCAGTTAAAAGTAGAATCAGTTGTCATCATGCTGCGTAACATTAATCAACCTCGACTACGCAATGGAACAAGACTGGCTGTGAAAAAGCTGATGAATAACGTCATTGAGGCAACAATCATAAAAGGAAAATACAATACAATACAAAGGAGAGGATGTCTTGATCCCGCAAATACCGATGATTCCAACGGATTTACCATTCGATTTTAAACGCTTACAATTTCCAGTACGTCTGGCCTTCGCGATGACAATCAAAAAAATCGCAAGGACAGTCTATAGAAGTTTGCGGAATCAACTTGGAGTTTCCCTGTTTCGCGCATGGACAATTATACGTCGTCTTCTTTGTTTATTTACGCACTACAAAACAAAACAAAAAATATAGTTTATGAGAAAGCTTTAAATTGATTAACAAACTGTATCATAAGAGTGTGTGTCTGTTAATAAAAATTTAAACCTTATAAATAGCCAGTATTTCAGGAAAACTCTGTTTCTTTAAGTAAGCAACATGATGTGTCGAAAATAATAATAATACTTCATGCTTCATTAAAAAAATGCTTTTTATTTATACGTTTTGTTTGTTTTGAAATTAATTTATACAAAAGTTTAGGTCTTTTATTTATCGATTGAGGCAGTACGAAGCCTGCCGGGTCAGCTAGTTAAATAATAAAAGTGAGTATACGCCCGGTGTTCCATAAATATAGGAACGTTTCCAGAGATAACAAATGAATTTTTTGTTTGTATACATTTTAATTACTCATAATTCTGAAAAGGGAAGTCACAGATAAGATTTTTAAGATTTTTTGATAGCAGTCACAAAGAGAAAAAAAACAAAAAGTTTTATACAGGGTTATCCATTTTCAAAAGAAAACGTAAGTAAACATAAATTAAACACATACTAAATATTTTTTTCATGATATTTATGTTTTATTATAAAGTTTGTACGTTGACATTATGTGTGAAACACTGCATCATTTAAATGACCACCACGCGAATCGTTACAAGCATCGATCCTTTGGAGGTAATTTTAGACAACTTTTTGACCCATATTGGGCGGTATCTCAGCCATGACTTGATGAATGTTGATTTTTAGTCAAAAGTAAAATTTTAATCTGCATAAACACGGTCTTTCGCGTAGCCTCACGAAAAAAAGTCCAGCGGTGTTTTAGAAGAAGTTTTCCAATCACACCTTCTGACCAAATAGCTTTTTGTAGATGTAATGGCCTCTCTTCAATTACTTAAGTATTCTCAAAGCCCCAAATACGACAATTTTGTATATTTACATATCCCAGTGAGAAATGAGAAAGAAAAAATCACCGTCCACCGCCTGTTGTTCAAGCTCCCATTCGACGTATCTACGACGACGTTGTGAATGGTCAGCTGGATTCATTTGGTGTGTGAGCTGGACTTTACATCCAAATGCAAAATACGCCATAATATGCCGTAAGACAGTCCTTATTCCTGAGAACGACGAGGAATCGACACATTCGGCTCTTCGGCAACACTTTCACTTACATCAGTGATATTTTTTAGTGTTACGGGCGAAACGATGATGCACAGGCCTTGCAATATGTGTAACCAATCTAGTCTAGTTGGACGATTATGTAAACCATAATCTCGGGAGTCAAACTGACTTCCGTGTAGATATAGGGAAGCTGTATATATATATATATATATATATGCTTGTCTATTATCTGGAAGGAAGAAGCGCTTACTTGCACCTCCTCGCGGTGGCTACTGGACACAAGTTTAGACGTTGTAATTCGTTGAAGAATGATACTGTTCAATTAATTATAATTGATAAAGACACTCTGAGAATTACATTGAGAAAAGTCTCTGCTTGTGAACGAACGCAAGAAGCTATAGCTATCTTCCTTCCTAAGAGTAAGTCTGGGAAAGTTGGTAGCGTTGGATTGTCGTCCTGCCTAGGGCTGGAGGCTAGACTTACTGATAAAAATTACAAAAAAGCAAACAAATCAGTAAATATACAAATCGACAATGACTACGGTCATCGGTATCTCATATTAGCTTGAAAATTTTGAGGTGGCTCCAGTAAAAATCATTTTATAAAAATGATGTTCATGAAAAGATAAAGCTGGTGGATTGGGGTCCCAAGCATGAAACCGAGCGGCCACTTCTAGGGTTATCTTCCCAGCAAATTAAGGCTTACTGCCAGGTGTTGCTGTTGCGGGCTACTTATCTTAAACCATAATCTCCTCTTAAAGCACGATATGTGGCTATGGCAGAATCACCATTTTTGTAGTAGGTTTAAACAATTCCAGCCCTATACTTTTTGAACCGTAAAATGGATAATCCGATCATTCAATAGGACAACAGGAAATTCCTTTTGAAAAAATAATTATAATAATTCATAGCTTATTAACAGTTCGTATGACGATAATTTTTGTTTTAACTTTTTCTACAACAAAAAGGTTCAGATACGTTTTTTAACTCATTTGCATGTTTTGATTTAATAACTTGTTGAGAAACCTCCTTAACATATTTTTTTAAAGGTATATAGGGTTTTCAAGGCATAAGTTTTTTCTTTAACTAAGAAAGTATGTAACTTTTCTAAAGATTGTGTCTTTTTTCCATTCAAGAATCTACCCATTGCAATCACCTTCGAAACCTTTTATACCATTTCATTTTAGTGAAAAATCTTAGAGTTGCTGTTGAGAAAAAAAATTTGACACAGTGGGTAGGTAATTGTTAAGTATCCGCATTTTTAAAGGTGACAAAATTCAATTTTTCTTCTGGAAATTTACCTAAAACTTTTGGAATCCAAGACTTTATTACCAACAAAATATTTGTAGCGAAAATCTTCTCGAGATATGCATCAATTGTAAAGCTAGTCATGAAACGCAACCTGACGGGAGAATATTTAAAATCATAAAATGTCTACATGGCCTCGGTCTAGTACAATAAAGTCTCATTTGTGTCTCGGTCTTATGATGTTTTCGTAAAAAGTTTAAATTGGAATCTCAAATAAAAAGGAAAATGTACTCGTATAATACTTTTATACAAATAGCTACTGAGTTGCTTTAGTAAGTTAGCTATTTTTCAGTTTGGAATATGGACTACAAGACATATTTTTACATTATAAGTATTCCTTGCTTCAAACATCATCCAGATGGTATCTGGCCATTCCAGACTAAAACTTTTATTTAAAAAATAATGGTTTTTCATCAGAAACCTTTCAAATCAACTTTCGGTTTTCATAGATTAAATTTTCTTGAAAAAAACAACAGCAATTTAATTGTTACATAATTTATTTGCTTGACAAAACTTGATCACACCATAAAAATAAAGCTACAGAAATGAACGTTATTTCAAAACTTAAACTGCATAATTAACTTACAAAATCAATTAATTGGCCCTTCCTTTAATAAAACTTGAGAAAATTAAATAAAATAATCATTTTTAGGTATTCTTCATAGTGGCATCGTGAGATCTTAAGATTAATGTTTCTCACAATGAATTAATTTAAATAATTTATTTTATATTTTTGAAGCAACGTTTCTTAAAAGTATGGAAACAGATAATTTTATTTCAAAATAAATTGAACACAAAATCGTAGGTATTCTTATTTACGTAATATTTTTCTTTTTTAAAAGAAATAGCATTCAAAATTTGTTATGCATTTTTAAAAATTTCACATCAAAATGAAAACTCTTTTTATATAAATTTTTTATAAATTTCCTTATACTTTTCACGAGTAAAGGGTACAAATTAGTCTTTCGTTATTAAACTTCTGAGACGCAATTAAATATAAAGTGAATTTTAATAATTCTAATTTCTTATACCTTCAAACTTGTACCTACATATTTGAAAATAAGCTGTAATTATAATTACATTTTGCAGACCTTTTATTCCATCCAATGCTGACTGTTTGGTCGGTGCTGACCTGACCAACAACATTTACCACACTTCCCTTCAAATTACTAGATTTATAGCTTGTCTTTCTAGATTTTACCTTGTGGCATCACAGATAATATATTCTAATAGCCATTGCCTTATATGAAGTATTGAAAATATAGATAAAAACATACTTCTGCCCACAAATCACATAAACTTTTCTGCGATTGCAACTGCAACTGCAACTACCACTTACAGTTATAATATGCTTATAAGTATCTCTTCTAATATTCCACACCCTGATGGCTTGATGGGAAAAGTTTGAATTGCAAATTATCAACAATTAATGCACAAATTCTAGAACTAACCTACGTACATGTACCTACCTCCGCCAAGCCGCCGCCGTAAAACGCTACCAATCATAAAAGTGTGAGACGACCACACTCTTTATATACAAAAGACTAAACTAAAGAGTTAATTCCTCGAATAAAGGGTTTTCCTATGCTAAATAAATCGATCTATAAGAAACAAAAACACAAAATGTAAAAAACAAAAATTGTAAATATCTTTCCCCCAACTGCCACTTTTCTCACACAATCTGCGCCCGTTTTTATGCATCACTAGCATCACATAGCTTAGAATGATGGTTGGTATAGGTGTAGCTCTGGTGGCTCAAGCTTTAGCTCTATAACCTTTTCCCGCAGTTAGAATTATTGAGAAAAAAAATATACAAACTTGGCTATAGATTTCTCGTTTGCATAAAAAGCCAACGAGAACGAAGCCTTCAATGCGATACAAAGAAGCCTCCTCGGGCTATACAGATGAAGCAAACCAACAACTAAAAAGCCCCAACAACAACAACAACAACTTGGTTCTTTTGGTCGGTTGGGTATTGGGGGAATATTGCTGGCCAGAATCGATTCTTTGTGCTCTTAACTGAACCGCTTCTACACATTGGCCAGGCCAGGCCAGGAAAGACCATGTTTATTTATATGCGAAATTCTAAGCCGCATACACCGGTTTCAGAATATATAGGTACGTACCTTATACCTAGATGTATCTTACACCACAGCCGTGCCACTGTTTGAAGATACTTTATTTAGTTTTTGTTGTTGTTGTTGTTTTTTGTTTCTCGTTTGCCCCCGTTTGGCATAATTTAACATTCACCTATTCATTGGGAGTTAATCAAGTGTAACGGGGCTATAAGCGATGGAAGAAAATATTGTAATTTTGTTGCAAAACTATATGAATTTTACGAAAAGGTTGTTATTTTTCTTTTTTTCTTTTCCTCATCCAACAAAGAGAAAGAGGAAAAGCTATTTAGCCAACTCCACCCAACAACAAAAAGACAAGAAAACAAAAACAATACTAATAGTAATTCGGTATCTCATTGCTATTTTTCGGTTATACTTACTACAACTCAAAGTATCTGCTTTAGCATCTACCTACCTTTCTTTCTGTGGAATATTTTGAATAAATTACAGTAAAATCTCTCTTTGGAGCTCAAACCTGAAATCCGGATTAGGCTTAGGCTTGTTTTAACAGAATGTTTTAAACTAAATTAGAATATACATAGTAGGAGGCTAATAAAAGATATTGCTTCTATAAAGCTTTTAAAAGGCCTCTGCATAACTTCTTCAAGGCTTCCTTTTGAAATCAAAAGTGAGATAGAGAAATTTTTACTCCGGTAAAACTGTTGTTAGTGTGTCCACAAGGTTCCTCAATATAATGAAGTATGTATCACGCTTTTAAACGTCTATATAAATATTCCCATTAGATACCTTTGAAACTAAAAGAAATGTTGAAAAGTTGTAGTTTCTTTAAAATGTCTATAATAATTTCGTTCGTCTATCTGCCTTCCCCTTAAACGGAGAAAAATTTTTGGAATTTGTAATCTCTTTAAAAATTCTATCAAAAAATCCGAATATACCAGCTACATATATGTAAAGCTTCCTTAAAAAAAAAGAAGAATTATACAGTTTCGGTTTTATTAACACTACTGTACATATTCCGTAAAGCTTTTTTAAGTCATCTTTATGACTTCATTAGAACTTCCATAAAGAAATTATTTATTTATGATAGAAATTGAGAAAACTCCATAGAAAGCCTCCTTTGATAATAAGAGTATGGAACAGTCTGGTTTCTTTGGAATTTTCTCAAGGGTTTCCTTTAGCTTCCTTAAATAATTCTTTGAAATTGAGTAAAAAAGAGATTAAAAAGTTTTGATTTCTTTAAAAATTCTATAAATCCTTTTTTTTTTTTGTTGAGAAAAATTTGTGATCAAAAATTCGGATTACAGTCTTTGCACTGTATATCCTTTTGTGTCATGTTTTAACATAAAATATCTATTTGCAGAGTATTTCTATAGATGGTGGTACCTATCTGCAACAAAATGCATTATGTGGTGAATGTAATGTTATATCTGCTCTGCATCTCTTAGCCTGGAGTTTTTCCAAACTCAATTTTAAGCAACACAAGGGATCGACTTTACTCTATACAGTATATACAACCTTGGTTGGTACACAGAGAAAGATAAACTTTCACTATACACCATAGTTTGTTCCTCTATGCAATCCGAATATAATGAAGGTACATTTTTAAGTGAAAAAAAGAAAAAAAAACTACAAGTATCTATCCATCTATATATGTATATTTAAATAGCATAATGAAAACTGTAACTGAACCGAACCGAACTGAACCAAACCGACGAACATCCTGCCTTCTGCCTTGTGAATTTATCTTTGAATCGAATTCCATTTACGGTGACTTTGTGAAAAGCGCGAAAAGTAACAACAACAAATTAAATTAACAAAAAATAAAAAAAAAGATACAGATACCCCATACCAATACTTAACATAGGTATAGGAAAAGTATATTTTTGTTTGCTTACTGTTCGCTAAAGTATCTCAACTCTGTGACTTTAAGGTATATAATCGAGTTTTGCATCTTTTTGTTGTCAATTGTGCGAGTTGTTTGTGTTAGATACTATTTTGTCTTTTAACACAAAAAAAAAGAATACATATAAAGTATCTTTCACAAAAAACATGTAATTTGCAAACGAGTGCTTTGGTGATAACAATCAACTTTTTTTTCTATTTAACTGACAGCAAATTTGTGGAGGAAAAATGTTGATATATATGTTAAGTATCTAAGGTATAGGTATAGTTAATGCTGTACAAGTATTTAATTTATCTAATAAACATACACAGAGAATTTGAAAGTTTTTTTTAAATTTCATTTTCGAATAAAAATTCAAATTAAGTAGTAAATGAGATCAAATTGTAACGTCACAATTAACAACAATTTATGTACTTACTTACATATCAAGCTTAACTTTGTTATTATACCAACATTACTTTATGTTGTATACTTTTCAACTTTCTTTTTCTGTTTAATAAAAATGTCTTTTTGTCACATTAAACAAGAAAATTACTTGGTGGTTGATTATAATTTTTTTTATAGCAACTCGCATAGCAATTGAAAAGTCTCAAATTTTGTATAATATGGTAATTAAAATACGTACATATGTATGTGTAAGAGTTGTTGTTATGCAACTTATGGAATATTTGCTTCAAAACCCAAGATTGTAAAAAATAGTAGAAGAGTCAGAAGCGAGCTATCGTAGGTACTATGATCACTTAAAGGTGCTATTATTGTATCTTTCATAAAATATGACAACAATTTCTGTCATTCATCATGCGGATGCACGGCAATGAAGACGGAAGTGGATCTCCTCATGCAAACAATAATTTGAATGTTAAAATAATGAGGACTACAAATTATTTTTAAAAAATGAATGTTTCCTTACACTCATTTATTTTTTATCTAGCATGATAAAATCATACATCGAAACTCTTTTTAAAATAATCAGACTTAAGGGAAATTGAAAACGATAAGATGTTAGACTTGGTCAGAGTTGTTCATAAACATTGTTGCTAACTTTTTGATATTTTTTGAAAAATTCATTTGACAACAAATTGTTACAAAAAACGAAAGAAATGGTTTTTGACTGAATTGTTATGAGGACAAAGAAATATATTGATATTTGTATCTCACACAAAATATTTCTATTAATATTTTGTTAAAGTCTTAGAAAAATCGACAGACACTAATTTTCACTTATCAGTGTGGGCCGCAATCCAGCCTCTTTTTTGTTTTAATGATGTGTTAGTTGAAAAAATATTTGTTTCCGTTTAATAACTTCAAGTAGAAAATTATTGTAATCGGTCCGATTTGTCGAATTGAAAATTTTGTCATTTCTCGATGTTTCAAAGTCACTAGAGTCGAAACAAAAGATTTTAGAGAGATGTCTGTGCGTTCGTTTGTACGTACGTTCGGGAAGTTTTTTTCGTCGTCCAAAGCTCAGGAAACAGTAGAGATATCGACTTCAAATAAATGTTGTTATACAGATAATAATGCAGAAAGATTCAGCAAGGACTCTAAAGAAAATTGAGTGGGTGTTTTTTTTTTTAATTAAAAAAAGGTGAAAATTTTGGTTAACCCAAAATATCTAAAGAAAAAATAACGATTGTGACTTTAATTAAATTCTTCTATATTATATATTGTAACGTGATACCAAAAAAGTATATTTTTGAAAAAAACCAAGCAACGGTTTTTTGTATAAATCACAAAAAATGAAAAAAAAAATTGTCACCTCGAATATTTTACGAACAAAAAATGATTTTATCTCCAAAATAATTGTATGCAACAAAAAATAACGTTTTTGTCATCTGGTAAGATTTTGAAAAAAAATCGAATTGACAGTTGTACATACAAAATAAAAACCTAAAAAAAAATGTAACTAAAAGTTGGTAAAAATTGATTTTCGACTCAAATATCTTTTCAAAACTTTGAGGAATTGGCTTCAAATAAATTTTTTCTATAAATATATTTTTTTTTATAAAAAATATTGTTTTCAACATTTAGTAAAATTTTGAAAAAAAATCTAATAGACAGTTTTTTTTAAAAAAAGTAAAAACCGAAACAAAACATTACTAAAAGTTGGTAAAAATTGATTTTCGACTCAAATATCTTTTCAAAAATTTCAAATTAATTTTTTCTTATAAAAAATGCTGTTTTCAAGATTCAACAAATTTTTGTATAACAATCCAATAGTCAGCTTTTTCATAAAAAAAAATTTACAAAAAATAGTACGCAAATGCTACTAAAATTTGTATTGGACTTAAATCTCGTTAACAAAAATTGATTTTGAAATCAAATTATTTCATCATATGCAAAATATTGTTGTAAGTTTTAAATTTTTTAGAATAATTCAACTGACAACTTGTTTAACAAAACACGAAAGCCTACGAACCTTTTAAGCTGGACAAATTGACAGACGGGAAGGGAAGTTATGAGTGTAGGTCGCATATCAGCCTCTTTTTAATTTTTTTTGTGTTGTCTTATGTTAATCTGTCTTTAACTTTCTATTGGAAGTTATTGTAATTTTGACATTTCTCAACGTTTCAAGGTCGTTAGAATTATAATCAAGGATTTTTAGAGATATGTATGTGTGTGCGTGTGTATGTACGTTCATACATTCGTAAATTCCTACGTCTATACGTTCGAACGATCGTAAGACCTTACGTCCTAACGTACGTACGCTTGGGAAGTTTTTGTTGTCCTCCAGATCTCAGGAACCAGTAAAGATATCGACTTCAAATAAATTTCGTTATAAAGGGTGTCCCAAAATTAACGCAAGATTTGAATTAAATAGAAAACGCCGTTTTTAGTATTTTGATAGTTATATTTTTATTGACTCGTAAAGTACATAGGATAGGGTTATGTATGGAATAACACAACGGAAAAATGGCCTCCACGGCTTTGCATGCACATGCGCACTCTTTTGTTGAAATTTTCCATGACCATTCTGCATAAATGTGGCTAAATTTCGTTGATGCAGCGTTGAATCTCCTCCTTTAATGCACGGGTGGTTGTGGGCTTGTTGACATAGACTTGTGATTTCAAATAACCTCATAAAAAGAAGTCTAATGGTGTTAAATCACACGATCTAGGAGGCCAATTTTGATCACCGAAACGAGAGAGTACACGACCTGGAAATGTCTCATGCAGTAATTGAATTGTTTCACGGGCTGTATGACATGTGGCACCGTCTTGTTGAAACCACATATTGGACACATCAATATCATCCAATTTTGGCAGAAAGAACTGTGTAATCATGTCGCGATATCGAGCACCAGTAACAGTCACTGCTTGACCAGCATCATTTTCAAAAAAATATGGCCCAATTATGCCTCCAGCCCAAAATCCACACCATACAGTCACGCGTTGTGGATGCATTTGTTTTTCGACAATCACATGTGGGTTCTCCGAACCCCAAATGCGGCAATTTTGGCGATTGACAAAGCCATCAAGATGAAAATGTGCTTCATCGCTTATGATGATTTTGCTCGAAAAATCAGGGTCCATTTGTTGATGTTCAATAATCCATTCAACGAACTCTCTTCTCTGTCCATGGTCATTAGGCTTCAATTGTTGTGTTAATTGAATTTTGTAAGCATGAAGACACAGATCTTTGGTGAGTATACGCTGTAGAGAGGTTCTTGAAATTTGCAATTCTTGTCTACGACGTCGAATTGAGGTTCCTGGATTGTCAGCAACACTCTCACGCACTGCTTCGACATTCACATTTGAACGGCTTGTTTTTGGACACACTTTGACGTCTCCAACGGATCCAGTCTCCATGAATTTTTCAATTAATCTCTTCACAGTTGACAAAGTTATAACACTATTCCGACCATATTTTGTATGAAATTTTGCAGCCGCCAAGCTTTCACTATTTTGAAATATTCTTTAATAATGAAGACACGTTGTTTTATCGTGTAACGCTCCATTTTTAATAACTCTATACTGTTAGCTGTCAAATTGCTTTTTTTTCAGGGTTGCCAACACTTCACTGCACAAATGGCGGCAAATTCAAATCTTGCGTTAATTTTGGGACACCCTTAACATAAAATAATATAGAAAGATGCAGAAAGGAATTTCAAAAAAAAATTGTGTGTTTTTGTTTTTCTTTTACTATACAAATTTATCTGAGAAACCAATTACACAAGAGATATCAATTCAATTTTATATTATATTTATGATATTTATATTATATTTATAATGTCTAGTAAGAAAGTAGTATAATTTTGACAAATTAAAATCAATTAACGATTGTATGTATATAAATCCAAAATAACTGAAAAAAAATGTGTGCCACCTAAAATATTTTACGATGAAAAAATGGTTTAACCTTCAAAAATTGTATGCAACGAAGAATTACGTTTTTGAAATTTTGTAAAATTTTTAGAAAAATTGACGTAACTATGTTTTTCCAAAAAATAAAAAAAAACAAAACAAAGCATTAATAAAAATGTGTAAAAATTTATTTTCGACTCGAATGAATGATATTTGCTTTAAACCAATTTCATCTTATAAATGTTGTGTCCAATATTCGTCTTACATCTAAAATTCCAAGAAACATTTATTTGATCCAGTTAAACATTTCATTATTCAATTAGTAATTATTTTTTTTAAAAGAATGCAATACAAAAATACTGCTTTTTGCAACAAAAAAGCTCATTTAATATTTTTAATTTCTTTTATTATTTATTGAATTAATTAGTTCCTGTTTATTAAATGTATTCTCTGAAATTATACCCATATGCAACAGTGCATAATATATATCAAAAAACTAAAAACATATTTGGAAATAGAAATCAAAATTAGTTGCCATAAAAAAAAATTTTAAATTTTTCCCAGAAATTCAGTTTTTCACTTTGAAAAACTATAACTTTTTTGAAAATACATACATTTTCTTGACTAAAAATAAAATTTGGAAAACATTTTATTATTGTTTTAAATTTTAGTTATAAACAAAAACTAAAAACAAACGTAGAGTTTAATTAAAATTAATTGGAACATTATACAAATTTATACTAAATGCACTCTTTTAATTAATTATTAGTTATTTGTGCATCAAATGTTATGAGAATAATTTTACCCCATTTAAATGAGCAGTTTTGTTCGACTTTAATTTGTATATTTTAATCAATAAACTGTGCTATGCTCTGGAGTCTTAAATCAATTTACTTTTAATAATAAATAAATATTGTAGTACCTGTAGCGCGATGGTTAGTGTGTTGGTTAGTGATGAAGGTTGAGCTTCAGCTCATCTTCAATTCAATAAAAAACAAAAAGTCAGGTGTCGATGGTATATCCCACGTTGTACTAAGACATTTACCGATGGAGGCAATTGACATCTATACCACACTCTTCAATAATGCACTGAATAATGCCTACTATCCAGTGAATTGGAAGACTGCTGTGGTTCATCCTCTCCCGAAAAAGGGAAAGGACAACTCCAACCCGTCAAATCTTCGATCGATAAGTCTTCTTCTTCTCTGACTAAGTAGGACAACAAAATAATTCAGTTCCGGTTCAAGGCGGGTCATGACACAATTCATGCGTTCTTCTGGTTGATTTGGAAAAGGCCTTACCTAAAACTGAGCAGGCTTGGCAAACCGTTGTTGTATATACGTTATGATATGCATAACGGTAGAAAGTTTGTTGTCAAAAGTGGCAATGTAACTTCTACCACAACATTCTAAATTAACAATGGTCTTTTACAGGGAGCGGTGAATTCGCCGATTCTCTTCAGCAATTACATCAGCGATCTGATAGGTAGTCTTGCAAAGGCAATTGCGAACGGCTCGAAAGGTTGAGGTTATTAAAATTCTCTTGCAGCGTGATTTCGACAAGATTCAGCGACATTGCAACGACTGGAAACTGAAAATAAATGTCCAGAAGCCGGAGACAATTTTGTTCCGGACTCTGTTGGCTAGGCCACGAGGGATATGTGTAAGAATTGGCGCAAGATGGTCATCGTTGATCTTTACGGGCAGCCATTAGCGAGCAAAAGTGTATAGTGAAGTACCTCGGTATCTGGTTAGATCAGTATTTATATTTCGACAGACATATAAATGCTGCTCTGACCAGGGCCAGAGGAGCTTTCGCTCTAACGAAACGGCTGTTTTAAAGCAGTCGGCTTGACCCCAGAGTGAAGGTAATTTGCTACATGGCCCTCATACGGCCGATGATCGTTTATGGTTGTCCTATGTGGTTCAACGTTGCCCCTTCCCAGATGGAGAAGTTTCGGGTGTTCTCGCGGCAGTGTTTACGACGCTGTACCGGCTTATATCGAACAGCCAAATCTTCTTTCGTGCATTACTATTCCAATGAGGTCCTATATACAACGGGGCTCGAATCAACAGAATTGACAATTTCGTGATAAAACTAGTTCGAGGTCACATTAAGAGCTATGTCTTCGACCAACAATTTAATTTTCGGGGCGTTCTATCCGAACGACGACGAGTACTTTGAGAGTGCACGCTTGAGCTGCTTCATTCCACCCGAGCCATTCCTCTTCTTAGATAGATGCGATCTGATACAGAATAGATTGGCAGTTCCGCTAATCTACCACGTCAGACGAAGAAACGTGGAAAGGCGACTCCTGTACAATCGGGACGTCATCGCACAAGACGGAGCAGATCTCCTTCGGTTCAGTAGGGCTGTGTCCGAACGGAACCGAATTGATAGGATGAAGCAGGAGAACCAGTTTTGGTGGCTTCAATCGGCACTTGATAGTGGATAGTCGCGGGTTTGAGCCTTGGCCGGCTAGCATACTTGTTATATAGTTTTAGGGTTTAGTTTTAAGTAGAAAAGGCATGGTGGCAAAAAAAAATAAAAAAAAAAGAAAAGAAAAAAAAAATGAAAACAAAAAATGTTAGATAGTTAGATTTGCTGCTGTGGTTGTTTTTGTTTTAAGTTTATAGGCAGAATAGGTAGTTTAAGTTAGTTTTAAGTTTTATATTTAGGACCTTATTTTAAGTAGTTTTTAAGTAAAAATAAAATGAAAAGGATATTGATATTATTTTATTTTCAAATTTTCTAATAAATAAAAAAATAAATAAAATTTAATTGAAGTAAAATAGATCTTTGGGCCGAAAGGCATTTGTATTAAGTGCTATAGTTTAACTTAGAGTGTCCGTATGGGACCAGTAAGTTAGTTGTAAGTAATGGTTAACTAGGCTAATTTTAAGAATTTAATGAATGAATTAAAAAAAAAAAGTGCGTTGGCCTATCATGGTAGATGTCTTGGGTTCAAACGCCACCTGTGACACCTAAAGTTTGTTTTCACGGGCACTGCCTCTTGCGAGGAAAGAGCTTTTCCAAATTTGCCTTTCGGAATCGGCTTAAAACTGTAGGTCCCCTCAATCCCTGATAGCATTTCTCGCACACAGAAATGGTTGAGAGTTATAAGTTACTAGGCCCTTGTTCTCAATGGACTGTTGCGCCACCTAATTTATAATAAATAAATATTAATAGATACATATCTTCATTAATACTTCAAAGCTCCGTTTGCCACTATTCTGAAAATTTTCAGGTTAGTAAAACACTTTCTTTTTTTAATTGTTAACTTGTATTTATGTTAATATCATTATATGTATCATTTATATCAATGTGTGTGCTCAGAAAGAGACAAATTAACTCTGGGCTAGCGGAAGAAAGGGTGAGAGTAACCACATCCAGAGACACCCCTCAGGGTAGAGTTCTCTCACCGCTACTTTGGGTTCTTGTCATGAACGGCATACTCTCTAAATTGAAATCAAGTGGAGTAAAGATAATAGCCTACGCTGATGATCTTGCATTACTAGCGACTGGCAAGTTCCTACCCACTATCAGTGAACAAACCGAATACGCCTTCTCGTTGGTAAGCAAATGGACTAGGAACTGTGGGCTGACAGTTAACCCAGCTAAAACAGAACTAGTGCTATTTACTAACAAGCGCAAAATACCTGATTTTAAAATTCCTTCAATTAAAGGATGCCCTCTTAAAATCTCTGATCACGCAAAGTATCTCGGTGTGATCTTAGATAAAGAACTAAATTGGGGCCTGAACACTAAAGATAGATTCAAAAAGGCATCGATTGCCTTTTACTCCTGCAATAGAATCTTCGGGAAAACCTGGGGACCAAACCCTAAAATTATCAGATGTATTAGGCAATAATTAGACCAATACTAACCTATGGTAATTTGGTATGGTAGAAAGCTTTAGAAAAGAGCACGAACCTGAAAACTTTGACAAAAGTTCAAAGACTTGCGTGCACTGGCATTACGGGAGCAATGAGATCCACTCCAACTGCGGGACTGGAAGTTATACTCAATCTGATTCCCCTAGACCTCTTTGTTCAAGAACCTGCGGCCAAAAGTGCCCTGAGACTTAGTCAAACTAAAGTCTGGATAAACAGTTCCATAGGACATGTCCAGATCCTTCATAAAGTTATGGGTCATAGTACTACAGCAGACTACGAAATACCCGAACTTGATTTTCATAAACCATTCCAGGCTGCTATCCCAAGCAGAGAGGAATGGATAGATAATATACCATACTCCAGTGAGTCGTCAATAGCTATCTATACTGATGGCTCTTAAATGGACACTGGTGTAGGGGCAGGCTTCTATTCTGAATCTCTCAAGTTGACCGCCTCGCTTAGGCTTCCAAACCACAGCAGCGTCTTCCAAGCGGAGGTCCTGGCAGTGACAACAGCTGCTAAAAAGGTATCAATGATGGCGATACCACGAGCTGATATCACCTTTTACATTGATAGCCAAGCGGCAATAAAAGCGATTACTGCAACTGAGGTAAAATCAAAGCTTGTTTCATGCTGCCGCGAAGAGCTTAAGGTTCTTGGCGCACAGCACAACATAAGAGTCTGCTGGGTCCCAGGCCACAGCGATATACTAGGCAACGAGAAAGCCGATGAATTAGCAAGATTAGGGTCAATGCTTGACGTAAGCCAAGCTCAGCTAGTTAGCATCCCTACCTGTTATTTAAAACAGGAAATCTCAAAAAGAATAACAATTAAGGCCGATGAAAGGTGGGACCTTCTTGACACCTGCGGCACTACAAGAAAGATCTGGCCCTGTTTTAACAAACAAAGAACGGAAAGAATTATGCAGCTACAAAAGGGATCACTTCGATCTCTTGTAAGCATATAATCACCGGTCATAATTTATTAGGTTATCATATGAAAAAGATGAGAATCAGTTCAGATGATCTATGCAGAGGATGCGGTGATGAGGAGGTGCATGAAGACACTTCGCACTTTTTGTGTCACTGTCCCGCACTCTCCCATCAAAGGAAGAAACTACTTGGCAACTTTTTCTTCGGGGATTTAAGAACTCTCTAGTACGCCAGGTACTAACATTCTGAACTTCGTCAAAGCCTCTAAATGGCTTGACTAACTGAACACATAGGTTTTTCTTATTAGCTTGAGTAGCAATAACTCACGGGTATCACAATGGATCTGTATTGATCTAAGTGTGACGGATAAGACATCAACTGTCAGCCGCTCAACCTAACCTAACCTAACCTATCATTTATATCATTAATTTATGTATAATTGTTTTGTTGAATATAAAATACTGCTAAAAAATGCAACTCTTTCGGTATTATTCTTAAATTTCTCAAAAAAGTCACATTTTTAATTCTTAATAAATCGAATCTCATTTCGCTGTGGGTTGAAAAATCAGTTTTGTGATATGCGTATATGTACTCGTACACTGCCGGTCATAAGGTTAGAAGCAGGCATTTTCGAGAAGTAAAATCGACATTTCTCCCGTTACATGATGGATTAAAAAAAAAAACAACTACGGTAAATGAGGGACTATTTTGTTAACAACAAAATATAAAACTTGGGTAAAGAAGAGATTTAGCTTACGGAACTTTCATGCCAAATTGTTAATTGAGTCAAGAATATGCGAAAATAAATCGGGTCATTAGATTAGAAGCACTTCAAATAAATTTAAATAAAATGCAAGTTTTAGTAATTTTGTATGTTTTTTAACTTCCCATAGGAAGTTATTGTAATGGGTCCGATTTGTCAAATTGAAAATTTTGACATTTCTCGACGTTTCAAGGTCCCTAGAGTCGAAATAAAAGATTTTTAGAAAGATGTCTGTGCGTGCGTGTGTACGAACGTCCGTACGTCCGTACGTCCGTATGTCCGTACGTCCGTACGTTCGCGACGTTTTTTCGTCGTCCATAGCTCAAGAACCAGAAGAGATATCGACTTCAAATACATTTTGTTATACAGATAATAAGGCAGAAAGATGCAGAAAGGGCTCTCAAGAAAATTGCGTGGGTGGTTTTTTTACCATAGCAGTTTAAAAAAAAGGTGAAAATTTTGGTTAACCCTAAATATCTCATGAACCAATGACACTAGAGACTTGAATTAAATTTTATATTATATATTGTAACGTGATACAAAACAATTATATTTTTGGAAAAAAATTCAATTAACGGTTTTTTTTATAAATCAAAAAAACTGAAAAAAAAAATTTGTCACTTCGAAAATTTTACGACTAAAATATGATTTCATTTCCAAAACAATTTTGTGCAATGAAGAATAATGTTTTTGACATCTGATAAAATTTTGAGAAAAATCGAATTGACAGTTTTTTTACAAAAAATAATAACCTAAAAAAAAAATAAAAAAAAAGTTGGTAAAAATTGAGTTTTGACTCAAATATCTTTTCAAGACTTTGAGATATTGGCTTTAAACTACTTTTATCTTTCAAAAAATGTTGTTTTCAACATTCAGTAAAATTTTGAAAAAAATAGAATTGACAGTTTTTTTACAAAAAATTAAAAACCGAAAAAAAAATTTAACAAAAGTTGGTAAAAATTGATTTTCGACTTAAATATCTTTTCAAAAATTTGAGATTATGGCTTCTAACTAATTTTAACTTATAGGAAATATTGTTTTCAACATTAGGAAAAGTTTTGAGAAAAATCAAATGGACAGTTTTCTTACAAAAAATAAAAACCTAAACAAAAAAATTAATAAAAGTTGGTAAAAATTGATTTTCGGCTCAAATAGCTTTTCAAAAATTAAAAATATTGGCTTCAAACTTATTTTATTTCACAGAAAATATTGTTTTTTATATTCAGTAATTTTTTATAAAAATCCAACAGTCCGTTTTTTTCATAAAAAAAAAATAAAATCTACAAAAAATAGATCGCAAATTTGGCAAGAATTGATACATTTAGACAAACTTTTAAGCAAGACAAATCGATAGACGGGATGGGAAGTTATCAGTGTGGGTCGCATCCCAGCCTCTTTTTAGCTTTCATTAGGTTTTTAATAATGTGCGCTACCACCAGCCTTCATAATAACTTCAATAATTCTATCTTTTAAGGATTTATAAAGAGATTTCAAGTAGACCAGAGAAATCTCACTCCAGAGCAATTTGATACCATGAATTAGAGCTTCCTTGTCATAGTATTGCTTCCATCCCTCATGTACCTTACGTGTAAGCTAGCCCCACACATTTTCAATTATGTTAAGGTCCGAGAAAATAGGGTGGTCAAGGCAGCAAGTGGAAGTTTTGATTCGCAATAAGGGATTTTACTTCTCGGACTGTGTGTATGGGAGCGTTTTCCTGCTGAACAATCCATGGAATTAGTCCAAAAAGCTCGCTAATATTGGGAAATACTTATTCCAGGAAGGCTTTGTATGTTTTCCTAGTCATTTGGTATCTTGGACTACCAAGTCTATAGCGCTATACAATAAAATTGAGCTCCAGACGAAAACGCCTCCTTTTTTTTTGCTATGGTGACGGTTTAAAAATCACTACTCTTTCCTCAGGTGATGGAAATAATAATTATAACCATCTGGCCCATCTAGGTTAAATTTTCTGTCGAAAAAAAATAACCTTCCTCCAATCATTTGCGGTCATTCCATTTTGCACATCCCAGCTCATGTTATCTTTCGCGAAACACAAGCGTTGCTTCTTCCTTATGTCATAAAGTGGTGGTTTTTTCTTAAGCTTCAGGCGCTTTAAGTGTTTAGCATGGCGAATCGTGTATTTAACAGTGGATAAGCTGGCCTTAACATTAGCTTTCTCCCCAGTTTTACCTGCCGATAAAGCAGAATTAAACGTTTTTGTAAGGATACTTCGCGTTTCGCGAGGTCTTAAGGCATAGGAAGTGTTTTTTATAATGTTTCAAATAAGACAATGGTTTTTTAAACAATTGTTGACACAATGATCACTTCGATATTTTTTTTGTCGGGCTATAGCAAAGCATTAAAGACCTTTAGAGCAATAAACATCTATTCTTGCCCTTTCCTCCACTGTCAAACATTTGTTTTTGCATTACTGTTAACACTCAATCAAGAACATTTAATTTATAAGTTATACCGTTTTTCCGAAAAAAAAAAATGTATGCACTTCCCAAAACAACGTTGATTTATTCACTGCTTCTAATCTAATGACCCGATTTATTTTCGTATATTCTTGACTCAATTAACAATTTGTCCTAAAAGTTCCGTAAACAAAATCTCTCCTATACCCAAATTTTATATTTTGTTGTTAACAAAATAGTCTCTCATTTACCATAATTGTTTTTTTCTAATCCATCATGTAACGGGAGAAAAATCGATTTTACTTCTCGAAAATGTCTGCTTCTAACCTTATGACCCGCAGTGTATGTATAATACTGAAAGATTTCAACCGTCTTGTAATAATTTTTTATTTAAAAAAAATGATTACAATACGGTTGAAATCTGTCAGTATTATACATACATATACGCATAACACAAATCTTTTTAAATAAAAAATGATTACAAAATAACTTGCTCAACTATTATTAGGTACCTATGTCTTGAAACCAAGTCAACAAATTGAACTTAAACCTATATAGTACATAAGTTTACCTAAATCCTTGAATGTTTTATGGTCTACCGCATCACATGAGTTCATATTTGTTACTTTCGTCAAAAAGTTTTCAAAAAGATTCATTCCATCTCTTTAACAAAGAATTTTGTTTATTAATCCACACAATAAACATTCTTACAGGAAACAAGAATGGTACACAATCTTTTATAGTTCTATGTCCTTAACCTTCCAGAGACAGAGAGAAAGAGGGAGAGTTGTATTGCAAATAAGTATAAACTTCCATCATAATCAACCCTTTTTTGCGGTTATTTTAGTAGTATATACTCATATGTTTGTTGGATATGAAAATGTTTTAATTTTCATCACTAGTTTATTTAATGAAATTATCCTATGCCCACATCAGAAATCTCAAAAGTCTAATAAATCAAATGCCACATATTATAAAAGTTTAAAACTATATACTCAACTGTATGTAGGTAGGTACTTCTGTTTTTGTTTATACAATCCACAAAGCTTTAAATTAAATACCTACCTTCTCACCGCATATCATCACCTCTCTCTTTGTCCATACAATATTCATATACTCGTATGTATAGACTTCCAAGAAGTGATTTAAGAAAAATGTTCTCACAAAATCTATAATGAACTTTTTGAATTTATATACATATTATGTATACTTATTTTTCTTGGTGTTGCTGGTTGTGGTTTTAACCTCTTCAACTTACCCCTCATCAAATTCACATAGGTAAGCTAAAGAGTACTTAGGTATTCGTCTTTAGAGTGAATTTTATTATTAAGTTCACAACCTGCCCCCCTTGGAGTCATAACACAAAATGTCAGAAAATCAACAGCAACCTAACCTAGGTAAGTGTTTTGTGTACAAATACAAAAAAAAATACATATTTCAACAAAGATTTTAATCTTTTCATCAAACAAAAATGCGTGCCACGGATATTGTAGTTATAAGCAATTTCCGTTTGGAAAACATAATAATATTTTTTTTCTTTCTTTGAAATAACAATACCTGTATGCAAATGCCAACAAAAACCCAACTTAACCCCCTCTGTTAGATTCACTTTAAAGTCCATCACTTGCCTGATGCTTGCTGACTGCCAGCACCTTTTTCAATAGAGAGGAGTGAAAACTTTTACTTTTCGCATTGAGGAAAAATGTTTTAAATTATATTTTCTCAAACACCCTCTTCTCTGTCGTTTCGGTGCAGTTGTTGTTGTCGTTTCACTATAAAATCACCTCACTCTCCAACACTCGAAAACGCACAATTATTTTCTAACCACATCTTGAAGTTAGGTATGATGGGTATATTGGGTATATACAAAATATATAACGAAGTGTATATGCGTTGCGTATAATATTAAAACGATTGAAATCAACTTGATACCGTTGGGGTTAGTATAAATAAACTATTTCACATTTTTATAAGCTAAGTGAATACAAGTATCTAATGATGACAGTAGCGGATTTGCATTTTTTTTTGAAAAACTTTTAAGGCTCTTAATTTTTGGAAGGGTTTGAAGAGAGGTCTTCAGAGGGTGATGAGGTTGAGGTGCAGGATGGTATGCTTTCCTTCCTTTCCATTGAATCTTTACAGTACTATTAATATGATTGTTTTCTTATAATTTTTGATTATGTGTAATTAAATTAAATTATGTTAATTAAATAAAATGAATACTTGAAACTTATTTAAATTTGAACACTTCTCTACACTCCCCCCTTCCCTTCTATAACTTTTTGACCTAATATTTTTTTTTGTTGACTGTTGAAGTTTAATATAAAATATCTTAAATCATACATTTTTATACAAAATCTAATTTTACACGTAACGAGTGGCTTTTGAGTTGGAATCTTACAAGAACTATCGTCGTTAATTAATTAAAAACTAAGCATGAAATATTCTCTTATAAATATGTTTGTTAATAAAGACGGAAATAAAAAAATTAAAAGTTTATCTAGTTCCATCTAACATACTTAATTAAAAAAGAAATAAATTATTTTTGAAAATCTAAAATTCCTAAGTCAATTTCTAGCTAAATTCGACTAAACCAGTAAACATAATTTATAATAATAAAGAACTTGTCAGTAGCAGCCACCACTTTTATAGTTGTCTAGAGAAGGGGTACAAGGGGAAATGTTCTACTTTGTTCAGTAGGTGTTTTACCTCAATATCTTTTTATGAATTCCCTTTTAAATTTTCTTGCCTTTTCTATATAAGATTACCTTTTAAAAGATGTAAAAAATGTCAATTCGTATTATCGAATTGTTTCATCAATAATAGAAGAGCTTTCTCCTAATGTCTGAATTACAAGTACCGATATGTTTGGATATCTTGACGGTACGTATTAATCTTTTTTAAATACGGCACATGCAAAAGTCTCGGTCTTAATTTTTAGTTCTTTTACCAGACTTTTTTTTTTAATTTGTTGAAGGTAAAAGGTTTTGCAATTGGCGCGGGTATACTTTGGCGCCCCGTGGCGGTCATTCTGTTTTGGTGACATCTGTCAAATCTTTTGTTTATTATTCAGTTGTTTATGCCAATTGATCATGGCAAGTTAAACGATTGAACAGCACGTTTAAATGATAAAACTTTATTATCAAAATGAGTGTGTGTTAACGCAAACGTTGCGCGCATTGCGCCCATTTTACGGTACGGTAGACTTGGTGGCCCTTCACAATCGAATCTTCAACGTTTGGTGGCCAAATTTGAGACGACCAAACAAAAATCAGTAAACAATCAGCCAACACCCGTAAGTTCAAGGAACGCAAGATCGGCCGAGAATTGGTCCGTACTTTTTTGAAAACGACGTTATAGGGAGGAGGTCACCGTCAACATATATAAGACTGCAACAGACAACTATTAGGCTACTGTTGCAGCACGATAATCATTTTTATCAAATTTTCCATGAACAATCCGTATGTCGTCGATAGCTTTGGGAAAAACCTTACCTTTAACGTGGCTTCAAAGAAATAAGTCTTAATATGTTAATTAATTTCGGTGGCTAGTTGGGAAATGACACTAGCGGGAAGCTTCTTCTACAAAATTGATATTGTTTCATTTATCGTGTGAAACACAGTGAAATTTGTCGATTGAATTTAAACAACCTTAAGCTTCGGTGCAGCTTTTTATAAGCAGTTCATGCTTTGCTTGCTGCAAGTGGGAATTCACCGAGGCTAAAGCGTTGAAGCGTTATATTTCCATTATTAGTAGTTGTTACTTGACAATAACAACTACATTAAGAGTGACATCTGCCGAAATAGCGAGCTCCAATTTTCTTTCGTATCAAAACTTGAGTTCACTTTAAGTAAGATTTTCTTTCAACTACTTCGACAATTTAAAGTTGAAACGCCCTTAGCTATATTAAATCCAACCCTGTCCTTAGTCTTTACCACATAGAGTATGGCTAACGATGCGATGGCGTTAGGCAACCTTAACAACATGAAACCCCTCAAATGTAGGCTGTGTGAATGATTATTTTTTCTTTTCCCTGGGTTTTCGTTGCATTTAAATTCCATGCGGGCTTCAAATAGACACATAAGTATATCAACTACCTAGTTGCATGTTTTTCTTTTTTTAGCCTTTCAAAGTTGTGTGACAATAGTTTTGTGGGTAATTTTGTGTTATATCAATTTCCACTAAAAATAAATTTAAAATAAAAATTAAAAAAAAAATATGTTAAACATGCAAGAGACAATTAAATTTGGCAATCATTTATTTAAATACTAGAATTTTATCTATTTAAATTTAAAAAGCATACAAATTGCAAACAAAAAGTATATTTAAACGGAAATACTAAATGAAGAGAAACAAAAACAAAATAATATTACAAAAACCTATTCGTGGTAATATCCTGTGGCGTAGACAATTAAAAAATCCCATTAAATTGTAAATAGGTAGAATTTTTATTTTTTTTAATTTACCTTAAAATAATATGAATTAAGTTGCATTGGGCAAAAAAGTTAGGCCGGATTGGATAGGTGTAGGTAGGTAAAGGGTATTGGTAAAACGTTCTCCTCTATTGTATACTGTTCAAAACTTAATATTAATACACACCTATGGACTTTACTTCATGAACAATAATTATTATTTTTGTTTGTATTTTTTAAACATTTCTGTATTTCTGTATATAAACAACACTATGCTGGTTAATTTAATCCGATTATATAAGCTGCTCATGACTTTTACGGATTCGAATTGAATTGCGGTTACTGATGATGAAAGTTACAAAATTACAGCAACAACGACAAAAAAAAAAACACTATACAAAAACTAAAAATAAATAAATGTTTAAATTATAGGTAAATACATTGGTGAGATATTAAACAGAAAAAAATAAAAATAAAAATAACAAAACGACAACCATAATGTGTAACCACTTATCACTTACACTGCCAATTCATTGCCCAAGTGGTGTTGAGGTATAAACAGCATGTTCATTCCTCATAATGCCAAATAAAACACTGACAATTTTTTATTTTTTTTATTTATTTAAGTATTTATTTTTGTATATATTTAAAAAAATAATTTCATTTACTAAAGACAAAAAGAGGGATATTTTCAGAGATTATCTGGGTATTTTGTTTGTCAGATTTAAAATTTAAATTAAGCTGCAATTATGATGACTTTATGAACTTTATGAAAGTCGAAATAAGAAGTGTCTTTTTGATGTTAACAAATTGATTTTTAGTGCTTTAAATTTTTTTTTTGTAAAGTGTTTGCTTCATGATATTTTTATATTTAGTGCAATTATTTTTCAAAAAACTACTTAAGCGAAAGAAATATACTTCCGTTTTTTATTTTAAACAAAATTAAAATACTACTAAACAATTGTAAGAATAATTTAAAATACTAAAAACTGTCAAAAATGTTGCAACACTCAAATATTTCCAGACCAAAGGTTCATATTCAGATTAGGTTGCTTTTATTTAAGAAAATTCTACTGCCCGTTTCTTAAAAAAAAAAAACAGAAAATCCTTAGTTACTAATATTGTTCGATCCTTTGTTTTGTAAAATTGTTTATTTTAATTTCAGTACAATTGGTATAAATGAAAAACTTTAAGAAAAATGTGTATTGGAGTTACTTTTTATTTGATGGAAATCTTCAAAAGACATTCATTAAGAATCAGTATCGAGTAGTGTGAGACTTTTACCGCCGAGAACCTTAAAATTGTGTACCTAATACAGTGTGTTTTTCACCGCTTCTTTAACGATTTCAATTTGAATTTGAAGAGATATTTCATATATACCAATAAGCACTTTTTTTGAATTTTTGTTTTCTTTAAACACCCCCAATATTTAGATGCCATTTTTCCAAAAGGGTTTTAGTAAAGGGTGATTTTTTAGCTATCATTTTGGTAACATTGGTTTAAACAGCTGACGCACGTTTCGTGTTTTGTTTCACTGTCAAACGTCTTCAGTATGGTCTACAATTTAACCGTTAATCGTCTTACAAACGAACAACGCTTGCAAATTATTGAATTTTATTATCAAAATGCGTGCTCTGTTAAGAAAGTTCATCGCGCGCTTCTTCCATTTTATGGTCAGTTTAATCGACCCACTGAAGCGGCGATTAGGGCTATTGTGACTAAATTTCGCACCAAATTTACATTGTTGGACATTAAACCACCAACACGCTTACGTAGAGTGCGAACTGAAGAAAATATCGCAGCTGTATCGACCAGTGTTAATGATGACCATCAATTATCGTTTCGTCGCCGCCGTTCGCAGCAATTGGGCCTCTGTTACTCAACAACGTGAAAATTTTGCCGAAGGATTTAGGTGTGATGCCTTTCAAAATACAGCTGGTGCAAGAATTAAAGCCGAATGACCTACTGCAACGTAAAATTTTTGGTAAATGGGAATTGGCCGAAGATTGAACATTTGAGGATTGAACATTTGAGGCGCAGTCGAGGTCAACATTTGCATGAAATAATTTTGTATAGTTCGAAAAGGTCACTATGCAGTTTATATTCAAGTCTCAAGAGCCAACCTTGTCAAAGTCTTGAGCAACAACTACTTATTTTCCTTCAAGTGCCTTTTCCACCACATGCGTTATTCGATGTAATTGGTCTATCATGGAATAATTCTTCCATTAGATTGCTGAGCTTTTTCAGAATAAATTTTTTGAAAACTTTTGCCATGATTGGTATCAACGATATTGGTCTTTATGGTCTTTAAGATGTTACTTCTATTGCTGGCTAACCTTGTTTAAATATACCAATGATATGGTTCATATCTTAGTTTAAGATTTGCGTTCATTACAAATTGGAGATTTTTTAAGACTATTTAGTTCATTTCTTTCAAAACCAGATGAGCAGTGATAATATCGTACCAAGGTGATTTTGTATCAAGTAACTTATGTTAACATATGCTTCTTATTTCTTTGAGCGTGACAAAAGGAAGTTCTTATTCGTCGTTTCTACCACAAAACTGTAAGGTATCTGTATTCGAATGGTTGTAGGGGCAATGGTTTAAAAATGTTTGCGAGATGTTCAACAAAGGGATCAGCTTTTTGTTTCGAATTCTTGATCTATTTACCATCTTGAGATTTTATTGGCGGGTTTTGTATCTAAGGTGCTTTTAGACGCTTTTCTGCTTTCCATAATGAGTTTTCGGTTGAAGCATATTTCATCAGACTTTTGAGAAATTTACCATTTTTGAAGTCACTGATTCTTTTTTTTAGGCGGTTGGTTAAAGAATGTCTTATCATCTGGAAATCTCGTAGCTTGTCATTTATTTTGATTTCTTCTTCTTTCCAAAATCAGCTACTTTATTTTGAAAGGATATTTTTTTTCTAGATGAAATTACATTTTTACCCAATTTTAGTCCATTTTTGAAGGTTTTTATTATTGGTAGAAAATTTTCTATTGGATTGGATTTTCTAAAAATTCAACAATATATCAAAAATGTCATTTTTAGTTGCACAAAATTTGTTGAAATATAATATCATTCCTAAAATATTTGAGATAAGATTTTTTTTTGTATTTAGTAAATTTTTTAATTTTTTTAAATCATGCCAATTCAATTTTAATGGTTTGCATTATTAGTTCATAGTTAATATATTTGGCATCTCTTTTAAACTTTCTTATATAAACTCCTTTTTGCTCTTTTTGATGTTGTACTGCAGCATAAAATATAGTTCCTTTAAACATAGGAACAGATTTTTACATAAAAATTCCTCTTAAAACCATTAATTTATATTATAAGGACCTTGAAACATCGAGAAATGTCAACATTTTTCAATTCGACAATAACTTAAAATGAAAAGTTCAAATAAAAACAAATTATTTTCCATTATAACATGGAATTAATTTTATTTACCAAACGATTTTTGGAATCGGATTTATTTGGTAAAACTATCTTTCCATCTTCTTACCCAAATTCGTTTTGTCTCGAATAGTGAACACTTGACATGATTTCCAAAGGAAACAATGTGTGCCACATTTCAAACTCCTTTAAAAATGTTACTATATTTTATTTCGGAATAAGCTATAGGTAGATACATTGCTTTCGTATTCCTTAAAATTTTATCTAACTTCAAGGCTAAAATTTGTCAGCACTTTTAATTTTCAACGATCTTATCTTGTCTTTAAACCTTCTGCACACTTGATAGAATTCACTAGCAACCATTTAAAATGATCTTATCTACAAGGCATGTTTGAAAAATGGATTATTCTTATGAACCATTTTTTTTAATGAAATCAATTATTATTAAAGAGAACTAATTCAAAGAGTAAAATACAAAAAGTTACCGCCTAATACTAGATTTTTGAGATAAAAGTTTAAAAACATTTGTATCTGATTATTTCACATTAAATAACACAATGTTAATCATTATTGTGTTCCAAATCCTGAACATACACAATTCTTATGAATAGATACAAATTAGCCACGTGCAACGAGAACCACATAATTTTTTCCTCAGTTTAAAGATTTTTAAACTAACATTAATACGTTTTTATATTTAACTTAGTTTTACATAAATAAAAACCCACTTAAATACCTTGTATAATTATAATCTATAGATACTTTTACCTACCCACATGCCAAACGCTTTTAAGACTATATACGACCAATAACACTGTTTTTTGTAGTTAGGCCTTCGCGTATAAATGTATAGAGAAGAAAAATAAACTGACATTTAATATGTTCACATTTTTATTTAGCCATTGCCAATATTAAAAAGTAACATAACTTTTCCATTTGTCTTTTCTTTTCTTTTTGTTTGTTTTGTGAGTTCAGTGGTTAATTAGATTGAGTGCCTTCACCTTCGTCTTAGTTGACCTTCATGGAGTTTTTGACATCTAAGTTGCTGATGAGTTAATTTTTGATCATTTTATTTATAGGTACATACATAAATCTATAATTTGTATTAAAATTTTAATGTAGGTTAATTCAGCTTGGCATCAGAATTTCTTAAGTGCAAAAGTTTTAAGTTACATAATTTTATACAGAAAGGTCTTTCGAAAATGTTTGGTAGGGAAAAATCAATTTTCCTCAAAAAGAAAACATGTAAAAAATAAATAAAAGCAAAACACAAATACCAAAAATATTAAAAAAAAAACAAAAAATGAAAACACATCATCAACATTTTATTTGACTTTCTTTTCATTTAATATTAACTCTCCCGTAGTCCCCGCCCATTGCTACGACGACGACGAGTGACGGAGTAAAACAGAAAATAAAAATACAAGAATTCCACGAATTTTTGACTTCTTGATGTTTACTTGGGAAAATTGGTCTTACCTATATAACATTTATTTTCCCCCCGTACAACTCCTCATATAATCTACCTAGAGAGACTTCATTTTTCTTTTAACATCATTTTTTTTGTTTTTTGACTTTTGATTACATTTTGAGAAATGAAGATTCATCCACATGCACAACAAACTGTCATTCTCAGTTGACTTATGTATAGAGTGGTGCATACAATATGGCAATAGGGAATACGCTATTTTGATACACTCATATAAAATGGACACATAGATATGACAGGGACATATTTATGAAGTCAGGAGCCTTTAAAAGATATTCATAACTATTTTAAGAAGGCTACTTAACTTGAAAGTTATGATGGTTTCAATGGTTTTCAAATAATATAAGTATTTTTGAAGTGAATTCAATTTTCACCATTTTGAAGTTTTGTTTCATATTAATTAAAAGCGGGGTTTTAAGAAGCAGTCATCTTTTGATATTTGGCCGAAACTTCCCAACTTAGAAAGTGTCAGCCCCAATCAGAAGGCTATTAAAAATGAAACCTCTTATAGGAAAACACTACATGCATAGATAACTATAAGGGCCCCTGTCATTATTAAGGCGCCGCCGCCGTTTTGTGTACACAATAACTGCATCTTTAAATCCTCCAAACATCACAACAAACCATAAATTAGTAACGCCAAAGAACAGATTTTATTCGAAGAAATATGAGTTATACGAGCATATATGACATATAAGATACAAAAATAGATACATTTTCCATTTATCACCTGATGAACCAAATGGTATGTGCAGTGGATTTATGTATCTTCAACTACCGCATCCCAAAGATACACAAAGATAGATGACTTCGGCCACCAAAGTGGTATATCTTAACAGTAAACAGTACCGGGAATGTAAATATTTGCAATAGGCTCCGCGTCATACAATCTACAATGTACATTCATCGTCATCACGTATTGTCGTCGACATTTTCTTGTTTGTTGGCCAAATGTCCAAATACAACTTGGAGACAACCAGTAGCTTCGAAGAAATTGGACAAATAAAGGAGAAATGATATTAATTTACCACTTACCTACATTAAGGAGTGTGGGATGAGAAGAGATGTTTGGAACGAAGATAAAATTGTACCTACCTATTTCTGAAATTGACATGATTAACACCTGTTAAGGTGTGTTTATAGTAGTCTACCTCTACATTGGTACAATACTAGCTTCTGAAGATATGGCTTTCTATAATATCTATACATATAAAAATATCCATCTTAAGTGAATATAACTGTTTATTTTTAAATTATAAGGCAAAGCCTTAAAGATGCAACCTATTTTTTTATTATTTATTGTATCTTTTTTCTCCTGCTAACTGACGGTGATGGTGATGATAAATACCAAATCACGGTAAGATGCCATAATAATCTTTGGGATCTTTATAGGTTGGTAGGTAAGGTATAGATAGATACCACCTTACCTTTTCTTCTTCTTCTTCTTCTTAACTGATGGCATTGGTGTTGCTTTTTGTAACTCTTTTAATTTTCTTGAACCGAGACTTCCTTGAAACTTAAAATAGGTAAAAAAATATTACTTAGCAGCTTTTTTTAAATGAAGCCCAAGTTGCATTTTGACCTAATTTTATTCCATCTTGTTACTTTTTATTACAATTTTTGTTAAATATATAATTAATAATTTGTTGTTATTTTTGAATGGATGATGTTGATGATGATGATATTGCTCAAGGAATATTTTGAAATGAATTAAAATGGAATTTGAAGAGCACCAACTTTAAACACTCCTCTAAATTTATAAATAAGGTCAGTCTGGTGGTCATGCTGTGTATTTAGTGATTCTTTTTCTATAAAGCTTGATGAATGATTTTCATTTTTTTGAGTAGAAGTCAGCAGAGCAGAGCAGAGCGCATTTTCAAGTTGTTTATCTTTAAATAGAAGAAATAACTAAATAAACAAAACCATGATAATATTTTTTCTATATATTTTCAGTGCTTTTATGCCTTTGGCTTTAATTTCAATTAGAGCAAATAAATCAACTTTAAGGTTATTTTTATACTTTGAAAATAAATAAAAATGTTTACTAATCTTGATTTTTTCTTTTCTTTTTAGGTAAATATACATTATTTTTTCTAATAGTGAAGTCGTGTGGGTACTATATCGATGAAGAGTAAGTTGAATGATTTGAGATTTAATCTGAAAAAAATGTATAATATAGATCAATTCTTGTATGTTTCTAAAAATTTTTTCAAATGTTTTTAAAAGATGCATTCAGTTTGAAGTCAATTTCTTTAACAGTTTCCAAGAAATTATAATTAAAAATTAATTTTTATCAATTTTTAGTGACATTTTTTAGGTTTTTAATTTTTTGAAAAATTTAACCAAGTTGTCAACAAAATTTTACTTAACGCACAAAATTATTTTGGAAGTTATATCATTTTTTGCTAGGTGTTTTTTTCTCGAATAATATAAAAATATTTAAATTGCTGTAGTGAAAAAAACCACACACTTAATTATAGGTACTAAAAGACTTTTCTGCATCTCTTGATGTTGGTGTCTATAAAACAAATTTCATTTGAATTCAATAGCTCTTGAGATATGGCCGACGAAAAAAGGTTTCTTGAATTTACGGAAGTACCAACGAACGAATTCTTAAATTATTTGATTTAGATTCTAAGGACCTTGAAACGTTGAGAAATGTTAAAATTCTAAATTCTACCGATTATAAAATCTCCCTACAGGAAGTTAAGAATCGGATCAATTGAGTTTGTACCGTTGAACGTTGATTGAAACGTTGTTAATATATGTACAGGTTTATCCATTTTGCGGTTTCAAAAGTAAACTAGGCAACGGCCTAGTCACTGATAAGGCATCGGTTCCCATCGATCACCGAAATCAAGCATCAGTGAGCGCGGTTAGTAGTCAGATGGAGGACCGTCTCGAAACATACCGCGTGCTGTTATCATGTGTTCTTTCTGTATGTTGTTCTTTCTCTTCTCTGTCTTGTATTAATGTCTTGTGTTGTTATCATCGTATATAGTCTAGTTGCTCAAGGTGCTGTGTTCTCTACTCTGTACATTTATGTGCTGAGTAGTGTGAAATGTAATGTAATGTAATATTTTTGTTTATGATATTTCTTTTGTAATATTATAAAGTTCGAACGTTGACATTATATGTAAAACACGACATCATTGAAATGACCACCATGCGAATTGTTGCGACCACTCTTTGACACATATTTGGCGGTATCTTAGCCAACTTGATAAATGTTGGTTTTTAAGTGCTCAAAAGTTAAAGGTTTGTCTGCATAAAAACGCTCTTTCTTGTAGCCTCACAAACAAAAGTCCAGCGGTGTCAAATCGCATGATCCTGGTGGCCAGTTGATATCACCACGACAAGAAATTACGCAGCCAGAAAATAGATTGTAATAAAGTCATATTTGTTCGAGTTGTGTGGCATGTGGCACCGTCTTTTAGGAACCAAATATTCTCGAAGTCGTATTCTTCAATATAAAAAAAAATTAGGTGGCGCAACAGTCCATGAAGAATCAGGGCCTAGTGACTTACAACTCTCAACCATTCCTGTGTGCGAGTAATGTTGTCAGAGATGGAAGGGACCTACAGTTTATATGCCGAATCCGAACGGCTTATTTGAGAAAGCACTTTTTATGACAAGAATTACTCTTGGAGGATTTGTCAATTCCTCGCAAGAGGCAGTACCCGTGAAAAAAGTTAGGTGGCACAGGCAGGGATTGAACCCGAGACCCCTTGCATGACAGTCCAACACATTAACCATCACGCTTTGGGTACTACCGTATTCTTCAATAGCAGGTAAAAAAAGTCGTTTCTCGTATGACTAAAATTGCCGTCCACCGCCTTTTGTTCAAGCACCCATTCGACGTATTTACGACGTTGTCAATGCTCAGCTGGCTTCAGTTGTTGTGTGAGCTAGACTTTATATAGATGAAGGTGTAGATCCAAAGGCAAAATACTCCATAATGTGCCGCAAGACAGTCCTAATTCCTGAGAACGACGAGGAATCGACACATCCGGGTCTTCGGCAACAGTTTCACTTATGTACATCAGCGATACATTCAGTGGTACGAGCGAAACGATGATGTACAAGCCTTGCAATATCTGTAACCAATCCAGCCTCTTCACATGTCTTCTGTTGGATGCTGCCGCTAGAAATAGCTTAGAACACTACCCGATCTTTCGTTAAATATTTGATGTAATTGAATTATATGTATGTATGTTTTTATAAATAACGTCAAGAAAACTGAAGGTGACTTAAAGGTCTCTAGTAAAATGTAATTTACTTCTATTTAAAACGAACAAAGAGTGTGTTTCATTTTCCTTTTTCCGTTTTTTCATTTTAGAATTATGTATACTTCAAAATTAAACTTACTTTTTTCCAAATTTAACACAGAACAGTCTTCACAATAAACCATAATCTCCTCTTAAAGCACGATATGTGGTTGTGGCAGAATCAGCATTTTTGTAGTAGGTTTTAACAATTTGTATTCGTTGTGCGATAGTTAAGCGATCCATTTTTGTAAGTTTCAGACTTTCAACTGAAAACAAAATTTGCTTAACAACTTATTTTGACAGATGTCGAATTCCAGCCCTATACTTTTGAAACCCGTTAATTCAAAAAAGTATAGTCTAGTAAAGTACACTGTTGGATCCCTCCTGTGGAATGCTTTACTTCACTTTATAAGAAATTCAAATTCAATGTTGCTTACACCTTTTTCAAACCATGTTGTCTTTTCTTGATGCTAGCATAAAGGGTATAACTAACAGTTTTCAAAGACAATGAAACCAATGACTTGGATAGATTCTAAAAAAAGCTTCATTTTCCAATTGACTTAAAATCCATCCAGCGGGCCTACAGTACGTAGTTTGTCTCAATTAAATTTTGTACGGGTGGGTGACAGGTTCAAGTAACGCAGCAAAAATCGAAAAGTTGTGGTCTGCAAAAGGTCGAGTTCTTCTCAACATTAAAAATTCAACGGTTTCGAACTTTCCTGATAAAAATGTTCAAGGACAGCGGTGAAACTTTTGTTATATCTTGCGTTTCTCAACACACGGTGGTTGGTTGAATCTATTTTAAACCAGTAGACTCAAATTTATCCACAAAATGTGAATAGTTCTCTAAGTAGAACAATTATAGCGGCAGTAAAATGATACAACAATTTTATCGTGAACACGTGTTTTCGAATGCTTTATCCATACAATGCTGATGTAGCTGAACTGAAGGACTCGAATTCGTCTATGATAAAGTGGTTACCACCATTTTATTTAATTTCATCATTGTGAAAAGAATAACCATATTTCCAATGATTTATGGTTCTTCAAGTACAAAGGTGCTAATTCAGCTGAAACTTAAACTGTGTTGGTTTGAAATTTCACAGTTTATGGTAAAAATAAATACATGAGGTAAAGATTGTTTCGTAATTAATTCAAAGGACTCATGATCATTCTACATTTTTTTGAAAATAAGTAGATTCAAAGTCACCGTAAAAAAACAACTATTTTTTGAACAAGGTTAGTGATGGTTGTTAAATATTGGACCCTCATTATCCCTGAGGTCATACCAACAATTTATTCAAAAAAAATTTAATTTAAAATTTATACCAACAATTTTTTTTGTTTTTGTTGTTAATTTAATAAAATCTTACATCCACCTGAAATTGCCAATCAATTTTGTTTTTAAATGTCATTTATTTAAAAATTAGTTGTTTTTAATGAAGTGGACACTGATAATGGCTGAGGTATACTCTCCGCATCATTATGCGTGATTAAAATAATTTTTAATAAATATTCAGAATGGTTTTTATGTTTTTTTTTGTGTGTCAACAATTTTTTCCTACCAACGCACCGCACGGCATCGTACCGCCAGTCAATCAAAAATATCAATAAACGCAAAATAATATACTTATAGGGATGGATGGCGGTCGTAAAAAAAAAGTAAAGAGACCAAAGTTGTTATTATGGTAAATAGAAAAGGAAGAGTGAGATAAGAGTGATGGGTTTTATTTTATTCATTGGTGATAACACCCTGCATAATACCCGCACTTCATTAATTAGCTTCATAATTATATTAACACTCCTCATTTTCTATGATGATGGTGTCGTAGTTTTTGTTTATAATACTCGTTTACTCTGACGTATCTATCTGTATAAGCCTATACACACTATATTTTACATATATGTATAAGCATGAATAAATCTATGTTCATAATTATATCAATTTGCATATTATTTAAAATTTATATCCACAAATTATACAAACAAATTTATATGTATGTATGTACATATATACATTGTTTGCATATTATTGGCAAACACACCGCTTACTTTATTTAAGAAATTAAATTGAAAATAATTGAAAATTCAATTGGGTAAACTATATTTACACCCCAGTTCTATATGTACCTGCAGATAAAACACTAATTACAATAATTTTCATTCATTTAATATACACACCTTACAAAATTGAATTTTGATTAATCTCTATAAATATTAGATAGGACTAAAATTTTGAAGTTGGGATATTGAGAGTGTATACTGTACTTATATACATATATATGATGTTTTGTTAGCTTGTCTACCTACCCATATGATTCATATTTATATAAAGTGAGACTGATATTATTTAGTTTATTGGTTACTAAATTTATTTTGAAGTTATTTGCATAATGTATGGTTGGTTAAATATACAATCTGATCAACATTTCACAATAAATAGAACAATTTTTTTGAATTTAACTATTGCATTGTGTACGTGATGTCTTTGATGCCAATTTTAGTGCAGTATTCGTCTTCTTTTACCTAATTTTCCTGCTTAATTGACAAAAAAATATCCCATATAAAAATAGTAACTTTTTCAAGGAATGCTAATTTAAACGCAATGAATTTAACTGTTTAAAATTTTTGTTAAAAATAGCTACATTGCAAATGTTAGTTTTAGTCCACAAACAAAAAATACTAATTTCTCATATTATTAAAAAATGAAAATTACCAACATTTCAATGGAACGATAAATAATACATATATGTAAATTATATAAACTAGCTAGGTTGCAAACAAACTCAAAAATTAGCACGTGTTCGGTTCACAATTCTGTTAAGGTTCTGACGCTGAACTAGAACTGAAAGGCGAATCTGCCTAATTTGAAATATGTTATTCAAGTAACGAATAAAACAACTTCCTGAGTCCTGAATTGTAGTTTTCCTTAGACACAGATGTAGTTTAATACGTGTTAAATTTGTACATAAACACTTTAACCTTAAAGTAAGGACGGGTCAATAAGTCCGTGACTTTTGGAATAAAACACAGATTTTTTGATAAAAAAATAATTTTATTTTTCAACGTAGTCTCCCTTGAGCTCTATACACTTTGTCCAACGCTTCCCCAATTTTGTATCCCTTCAAAAAAAAAATGATTTGTCGAGGTCCTCAAAATAGGCCTTTGTTTGCGAGATGATTTCATCATTGGAGTCAAATCTTTTTCCACCAAGCCATTTCTTCAGGTTTGGGAACAAGAAGTAGTCGCTCGGAGCCAAATCTGGGGAATAGGGTGGACGAGGGAGCAATTCATAGCCCAATTCATGGATTTTTGCCATGACAACTGCACATGTGTGCACCCTTGCATTGTCTTGGTGGAAAAGAACTTTTTTCTTGGCCAAATGAGATCGGTTTTTTTTTTCAAATCGTCCTTGAATCGGTCCAATAAGTTGGCATAATATTCCCCATTGATTGTTCTTCCCTTTTGAAGGTAGTCAATGTGGATTATCTCGCGTGCATCCCAAAAAACAGTCGGCATAACTTTATTGGCTGACAAACCCACCTTGGCCTTCTTTGGCGCCGGCCGTTCACCCTTAGAAACCCACTGTTTTGACTGTTGTTTGGTCTCTGATGTGTTGTGATGGATCCATGTTTCGTCCACGGTTACAAAACGGCGCAAAAACTCCTCCATATTGCGATTAAACAACGCCAAACCTTCCTGTGAAGTTGTTACACGATTGCGTTTGTGGTCGACTATGAGCAAACGCGGCAACCATCTTGCAGAAAGCTTTCTCATGCCCAAATGATCAAAAAACAAAATTGAAACCACTGAGCCATGCGAGATCCCTACGGCTTCCACAATCTCTCGCACTTTCAATCTTCGGTCGGCCAACACCATATCGTGAATTTTTTCGATTGTTTCGGGTGTAGAGTTCTCAACTGGGCGTCCAGGACGTTCGGCATCTTCAGTGCTTGAACGGCCACAACGAAATTCAGTAAATCACTTTTATACCATTGAAATCGATGGTGCAGAGTCCCCATAGTATTTATCAAGCTTAGCCTTGGTCTCTGCAATGGTTTTTTTTCGCAAGAAATAATGCTTAATAAGAACACGAAATTCACTTTTTTCCATTTTCTCCTCAAATTAGTGAGTAGTCTGATAAAAATAGCTGTCAAACACAAACTAACTGACGGACGCAGCAAGTTTAAATTTTGACAGGAGTCAACTGACAGATGCCTGTTGACAGGAGCAGTGTTGCTGTTTCAGTAAAGAGGTTAGAAATTCAAAAAGTCACGGACTTATTGACCCGCCCTTATTATGATTTCTAAAAAAATATAAAAAATAAAATATTAAAACTAATTCAGAATGGATTAGATAGATACAGATTTTATTGAATTGAAGTAAAATTTACATTATACAACAAAAATTATTACAAAAATCATTATAGTATGGCGATTGCCGTCTGCCAGATTGACAACAAAACACAATGAATGTAAAAAGCTCTCAATATAATTACTATTCAATATTAAAAAAGGTATTTATAATTTTTTAACAATATAAAGCTCATGATAGATTACAAATAATTAAAAATACAGTGAATAGAAACACAATCAGAAATCCTCGTTCATTATAGCAGTTCTATATCAAAGTGCAGTTTTACAAAATTCATAAAGTTTGACAATATTCATTTCATTCAATACACTTATCACTTGATCTTCCGATAAAAAGTCTTTTCTGAATACATTCCTTCCGATTTCTCTGAGAATGGGGCATTTTCTCAAGAAGTCAACAGTATCCTCTCTTTCTGCTAGGTTGCACAGTCATATTACACCCTAGGGTTAAATCAGGTCTGAGTGGAATGAAATTTAAATCTATTAGTTTACTACGTAGTCTGACCATCATAGTAATTACATGGACATTATTGGACTCCTTAAAATAGTTGTTATCTGTAAGGTTATGATTTAATCTGCTGTAAGTTTTTCTGTACAAGGAACTAGACGCTTCAGTAATATATTTGGCTCTACATTTCACATCAACCTTTAAAATGACTTCATACAAGTTGTTTTTAGCGGTTGTTAAATCCTCGATGGATAAGTTAAAATTAATTTGACATTCCTCAGCAAGTTCTTGCCATTCTCGGTACCAACTATTTTGATCTTGTTTCGTTTTTATGACCACACTCTTTTCACGACCCGTGAATCATTCATTTTAAAAACGTTAAGCAAGAAGTCCGCTTGTAACTGTAATATTTTTATAAACAAAGGAGAGATACCCGTTTCCAGCATTATAACGTAGTTTGGCGTATTTTTCTGCAAATTAAATATTCTTTTTATAAAGTGTGTAAGGAGTTTTTCAACCGAATTGTACTCTATACATTCCCACACCTGCCATCCATAAAAAGAATGATCTCAGCTACTGCTTCAAATACTTTAAACTTGCTATACTATGCGCTATACACTTATTTATTCATGAAGCATTTTAATAGCAGTTTTCACATTCAAGTGTTTCTTCATATTTAAATTATTTGTAACAGTAATGCCATCGATTTATCGATATTTACTATTAAATTCCATAGCTGACAATACTGGTAAACCCTGTTGATTATGAGTTGCAAGACTATATTGTCTGCGAACAGAAGTGCCTTAATCAGCATCCCTGCGAAATTCACTCCACCCGCGTGGAGCAGGTAGTCTAAAAGGTCGTCTATGAATAGTGCAACAAAGTAGGGCTTAATGTACAACCTTGTCTCACTCCCAATGAGGTTTCAGTCTGAGAGTTCTTAACATGTCCAAAAGCTGTTTTAAAATAGATAAAAATACATACCTACAGCTTTTTCATTTGTTTCAAGAAATTCTCTGCCAAGCTCCTGAATATAAAAATGTTATCTATTGCTGAATATCATGGCCTGGAACTCCCCCAGCAAATTTCCGGTCTCAATCTAAATAACAAGACTCTTATGCATCATTATTGTAAATATCTTGTAAGATGCATTTAAAAAGTAAATCCCTCTGTAGTTAGCTGAATCAAATAACGATTCTTTCTTGTGGACTGGAAATATAATAGCATCTCGAAATCCATCTGGAGACAGTTCTCTCTCCAAAACTGTATTAAAAAGTTTTAAAATGTGCTCTTTGAGCATTCAATTCAAAATGGTAGAAATCAGAAATGGGCTAGAAATCAGCTTAAAACAGCTCACTTGTAGATCATCTCATGTACAGCTACAGTTTAAAGCTCAACCTTGATTTTAGCTCATTAAAACAGCTTTAGCTGAAAACTAAACTGAGATCAATCACATCTCATAAAATATATAAATAAATAAGTAAACAAATAAATTTGGTGTCGCAAAAGCCCGTTTAAGAACTAGGACTTAGTGACTTACAACTCTCAGTCATTCCCGTGTGTGAGTATTGTTGTCAGGGATGGAGATGTGACTGTAAGCTGAGCTTAATGGCTGAATCACAAACACGCTTCAGCTTCAGCTTCGTCTGCGTTACGGTGGGCCTGCTTCGAGGTTGCTTTGAATGACATTTCTATTATTTCATTCCTCCAAAGAGCAAATAGTTTGTTCGTTGACATTTTTTTACAGCTGTTAAGCTGTCAGACAAAGCAAATGTTCAGATAATTGAATTAGAGCTTCCGTTTGGAGTCACATTACGTTACATTACGTTCTTTTCCTAACGATTGCCAAACGAAACGTGAAGTCGAAGCTCCATTGTGATAGCATGCATTGAATTCCTATTGCTGAAGTTGTAAACGTCAGGCGAAGCCGAAGCTGAAGCGTGTTTGTGATTCAGCCATAAATGCGAGCTCCTTGAACCTCTGAAAATTACAAAACTCAGTAGACTATTTTTTAGTCGTTTCTTGAAAGTAAAATCATTTTAATTTGCTTTGTTTACTATTTTTTGAGGATTGAGGTCAACCTAAAAATGGTGCCTTAGGACCTCAAAAATGGCTTTTCAAGATAACTCTTACTTTAAGTACTCAGTTTTTGAATTTTAGTAATGAAGGGAGGTATCGCCAAATTATTCCTAATTTGCCACTACATACTTAAAACTGTAAAAATTTATCTCAATAGCTTTATTTTTTAAGTGGCCAGACTCATAACTCAGTTAATTTTCAATCGAATGACTTGAAAATTCGAATATGTCGTCGAAAATACATTATTCGCAAGTATTTTAGATTTTCTTATATTGTGTAATTCATTTGTTATTAACAATTTTCTGAATATTTTGTAGGCAAATTTTGTAGTGTTTCTGAAAAAAAGTCACATAGAGTCTTTTTTCAGCTATCAGTGTAACGCTTAATAAGACCGTTTATGATTTTCAAGGTCTTATGTGTCAGTTCTAGCTGTCATTGGGGTTCATTATTGAAAATTTTGTTTCGAGATTTATACAAAAAAAATACATTATTAAACCCAGAACTTTTCTTTAAGCTCATTTTTAATTTTCAACTATGAAATCGTTTTCAATGAATAGTTTGTTGTGTATTTCACATTTCGGACAACAATGAATTCCCACCTGTTAGTTTTAGTTTCAATGATCAACTTTAACCTCAAGTTCGATTCCAATCAGGAAATTTGTGTCCAATGACAGAAATTTCAAATGAAAGCTATAACCAACCTTTCAAAAAAATCTTATTATTGGTTTTATGATGAAAACCAATATTAGCTACAACTAGCTCCTTAAACTCAAACTCATCAAGAAGAATTTCAAATAATAAATTCAAAATTTACTCTTTTCAGATGTTTATACCCTGTTTTTAAAATGTTCAGTCAAAATATAACTTAAAGAGATTCCGTTTTTATTTTAAATGAAAATGATCTCAAGATGTTTTTCAAATTGAAATAAATCAAAGATGGATTGTATTATTTTCCAAAAAAAAATTCACTTTAATTGATATATTAATACCCCTTTTAATTTTTATTTGAATATGACTTCTGATGTACATATGTATAACCACCAACGCTTTGATGTAATGCTGATGTAATGCAATCTTGTGGTCCAATTTTCGACCATTCTTAAAAGAATAATTTAAGTTCGTATTTTTATAAAAACGTGGCAAATGATGAATTTTTAGGTCGTAAATAATCTCTAGCTTATCGGTCTAGATTTCACATCGTCTATCTGTACCAAGTTTTGGAGGCCAAATCAAAGGCTAAACGTATAAAGCTTAATTAAATCATGACCCAGACTTGGTATCCAAATATTTTTTGTATAAGCTCTAAAATCTTCCCCATCCGCTATTAACACCAGGGAATAGATAAGAGCTTGTATTTATTTATTTAAGACTAATTAAACTGGCTCAAATAAGATAAGTTCAATATACTCGTACCTAATCGTGAGAATGCATTTGAGTTTGACTATTAACATATAAGCCAACTTTATTTATTGGTAATCTTAAGTTTAGGTACATAATATAATAATGTACATGTAATATTTGATTTAATGTGTTTTAAATTATTAAATTAATTCTCTATTAAGCTGATGAAAGTATATATAGAACAAAACTGTTAAAGTTTTAGCCTCAATTAAAGTTGTCGTAAAGTTTTATAATTTTATTCCATGTACGGATAGGGACACGGAATTTATTTCTCTTACAACATATGTTTATATGGTTTAATAACCGTTATTAAAAATGTTTAACAGCTCACAGTCCTTTTATGCACGGAATCGGAATCTCATGATTCCCCCGCCAATTTATGTATGTATGTATGTATGTACCTATATAGAGGAAGCAGGAACTTAGGCAATCTCCCTTTGCGAAAAAATAACAATTCATATTTTTAATGATTGGCTTTTTGTTGTTGTTCCTTTAGACCACAAAACACAAAACCCGCAGAGTTTCAAAATTAGTTTTCTTGCAAAATTTACATGCCGCACTATAAAGTGTACATAAATACAAAGTAGAACCACAAGCATAATAATTTTTAAAGCGCGGCGCCAAGTGACCGGAGCGAGTTTAAGTCGAGCAATTGAAGTGGTTTGAT
The DNA here is from genome assembly GCA_920104205.1 of Eupeodes latifasciatus. Taxonomy (NCBI): domain Eukaryota; kingdom Metazoa; phylum Arthropoda; class Insecta; order Diptera; family Syrphidae; genus Eupeodes; species Eupeodes latifasciatus. The sequence continues at coordinate 127,251,016 of OV049926.1, read as the reverse complement.
TTTAATGGTGTTTTATTTTTTAATTTTTATTTTGTTGATTTATAATTTAATCACATGCGCCTCATGTTTCGTATGACAGACCACACATATGTATGTGTATTTTATTTTTGTACTGCAAACTGCACTTTTCCAAGGCTGCAACAAAATATAGCCAAAGAGCGACCAACACCCTTTCTGTTCATCAGCATCATCAGCATCATCAGCAGCAGCATCAGCCACAGCGTCAGTCGTCATCCCCCTATACCTACATATATACGACTTACGAAATGTGTGTTGTTGTTGTTGTTGTCGGTTGTTGGCAATTAATTGCAACTTAAGTCCCGATCGATTGGTTTCGAATATGCTGGAGAATTTATAGCTACAAGCTTATGAGTCCCGATACTCAACTTATCACACCTACATTAGCGTATATGCTTAATCAATTGCCAATTAAGACCTCGCTTTGTCCATCGCGCGTATTCGATGGAGAGATGGCAGTTGGGTGTTGGGTTGGGAGTTCTTGCCATGATGGTAGATGCAGCCCAGGCGTACATTTTGCTGAGCTGGCTGGCTGTGTGATGGCTGGTTCTGGTTGGGAGCTGGACTAATACCTCTTTAAGTGGATATTGTGAAATTTACCGGAGTTAATGCGCATTAAAAGCGCTTAACGCAGGGCTGTAGCAGTAGGGTGGCCAGGCCACTTTAGGACATTATAATAAAAGCGGCTGGTTGATGGCGGAATGGCAGTGTGGCAGCATGGTAGCTTGGTAGCGACACGCTATTTGCCTGGATCTCCCTCTATACATACAAAAATATAGGTACATGAGCACTGAGCAGCGCAAGTTGCATGTGTGCTATGTGGCTTCGCTTTGGAACTTTGTTCTTTGGGGTTTTGTTGTCTGCGGTGGTGTGGTCTTGGGAGCAGATTTCACCAACGACCACGAACGACGACGACGACGTCGTCGGTCGGTGGCAATGCCGCTGCAATGGAACATTAAAAGGTCACTCAGGCGGCTGATGGAGGAACACAAAAAATATTATAAACTTTATCGTTCTTTTTTTTTATAATTTGTTTCCTTTTTGTAGATTTTATATGAGCCATCGATATCAAGTGCGGGGCACAGACTGTTTTCGCTGCTAGTTCTGAGTTGTATAAATTTTGTTGTTGTTGCTGGTGCTGGTGCTGTGCGATGGTGCTGCACTTAAAGTGAGCTGCTTCTGTCGTGAAGCTGGATCGCAGCCGCTGCGCCGCCGTCCTCAGTCTTCGAATATGGCAATAAGCTCTATGAAATTTATTGCGGTGGAGGACTGCGAACCAGCTTCACCATCACCATTAGCACCACCTCACCGCTTCCAATTTGGTAGCGGATGGAATACAAGACTATATAATTGCAGAAAGGCAAAAGAGGATTGGAGCGAATCTGAGTGTTCGTTAATTTGCATATCGGGCTAAAAATCCGAGCATATTAAATTCTGCTGGTTTTTTCTCTTATCTATCGTTGTTTCTTTTTATATTTTGCATTTGATTTCGATAGAGAGGTGATTTTTAAATGTTAAATTCCTACCCTATGAGTGAATCAGCAATCTCTTGAAGCTTCTACGATGTAGGTGTGGGACCCCGACTTGGCATATAAACTTTTTGGATGAAAAGCGAAAGTGCCTGTCGGTATTATGTGTTTAAATAGTCTTTGAATAGACAGGTAATTAAAAGCATTTAACAGTTGATACTGTTTTTTCATCGCCTCCATATAGATAGCAGTATTTAGACCTCTTGTTAAGTGCGAAGGCTGGAGAAAGATGAAGACTGAAGGTGATGAAGTGGGTTTTGGTTATTGAAATTCTTTGAGATAGTTTTTCTTTTGTATTGTTTCTTGTGTTTTTTGTATTGGTTTCAAAATAAGTCGATATAAAAGTGTACGAAGGAATTACTTAATTTCGCTTGAATAGTTATTTATAGGGATGAAGTTGAAAACTATTTCTCTTTGTTATAAACATTAAAAAAGAAGGATTTTGTTAAAAACACAAAACTTAAGTTTAATTTATTTTTGTTTTTTGTTCGAGATGAATACAAAAAGTGTTAAAGAAAAATCTGGAAATTTAAAGTCATTAATACAAATTATTTTAATGGAATGCATTTTACTTAACAATTAAGAAGAAAAATCTAAAATTAAAATTTTTAGTTATTATCTAAAGTGCTGTATAATTTTATTTAGCACAAGCCTCGTAATCCTGTTTTCTCCCATCTCTACAATTCTTGCCCAATAATTAAAGTGTAATTTGAGAGTATCCAAGATAAGAGGATCTGTTCCTGTTTCTAGGTGCAGCGTATAGTTGGGTGTCGTATTTCGCAGCCTTAAGGTACTCGTACTTTTGATGAAAAAACGGAGGGACTTAGCTTCCGTTACTTTTGCTCGGAGGTGTCTATCGAGATTCATTTTCGAGGTAATCAATACACCCACATACTTGTACTCCTTAACTATTTCTACGACTTCTTCTTGAAAGTCAATTTTTCCATTCTAGATTATCTCCCTCCACCGCTTTTAAATATCATTATTTTGAACTTTGATAAATTAACTGATAGGTTCCAGACGTTGCAATGGCACTGAAGTCTATTCATCATCAGCTGCATTCCGTCTATAGATTCGGCCAGGAAGACTATATCGTCAGCATATGTACATGAGATCAGGAATGGATTTTCCACAAAGCACTAAAGCACATCTCACTGAGTTTCTTATATTTTGTATGTATAGACTGAACAGTAGCGCGCTTAAAACGCATCCTTGCTTAACTCCCATTGAGGTCTGAAACTCATCGGAAAGTTGTTCTCCATCCCACACTCGTGCCACCTTTTTTTATACATTATTTTTGAAGAGATTCCATAATTGTAGAACTTGTAGAAGAGAGCTTCTCTAGGAATAGAGTCGAATGCTACTCGAAAGTCGAAGAAAAAGGCATACAGCGTTTTACCATTCTTCTTGAAGATTTCGGCTATATTTACTAAATAAAATATTTGATCGATTGTTGAGTGATTTTTTCTGAACCCTGCTTGAAACTCAATCAAAATGTCTTTGCTTTCAATCCAATTGGATAATCTAGTATACAATATTGAACTAAAAAGCTTTTTCGCAGTGATTAAAAATGAAATACATACCTCTGTAGTTTGCTGGATCCTGAACCCTGAAGCCTTTTTTATGCAAGGGAAAGATGATTGTTGATCGAAAACTCACGGCAGTGATAATATTAGATTAGATTAGATTTTATTTTTTTAATAATAAAGTTTACAAAATTTACAATTCAAATTTTACAAAATAAAAAGTTATGGGTGTGGCATTTCCGTCTGCCCAAACTCACGGCAGTGTTGGCCGTCTCAAAAATTTTGTTGAATTCGACAGGATAGGAGTTTTAAAAATTTGGGGGTAAGATGTTTATACACTTTTTCTTTTATCTCAACGGACTTTAATAAATTGTTTATTGAACTTTAATTATATATTTTTTTATATTGTCGTCTATGATATTGAAATTAGATGGATTACTTTTCACCTATTCGACGACATTTCAGAACCAAAAGCATATACAGACAAATTAAACATAAATTAAGTTTAAAGAAAAACGTTTTTCGAGATGAATTCGAAAAAAAATAATATGAAACTTACGATTTATCGGAATATTAACTACTAAATTTTAAAACCTTTATGAAATCAAGAATTTAGCAGTTACATGTATTTATAACCCCACTCTCGGGCTTTTTATACCATATTGTATAGTTTAAAGTTGAAATAAAGCAGCTTTGCAGTTAGAGAATTAAAAGTAGCAAAAAAATCTCTATAGACAGTTCTCGTACTAAAAAAGAATGAATGTACATAAAATTACGTACTGCTAAAAAATTCATATGTATAAGCAAAAAATATGTATTTTTCGGTAGAGAAACAAAGGCTTTTGAACATATTCCAAAGTACTGTAAGGTACACATTAAAGTTTATGCACAATACTCGAAGAATTGATTTCATTAACATTTGAAACCCTTTAGCTTTTAAGCAATTGCATAAAGAGCACAGAATATTAATTTTGACTGTACTTCAAGTATATTAGACTTAATGCAACAAAAGCATAAGAGTCAAATTTCCCTAAAATTAACAACTGTATTCAAAATATTGACTTAAAAAATGAGGCTGATCCACACTGATAACTTTCCATTGATGTGCTTCAAAATAAGTAAATAATGTTTTTTTGCAATAACCACAATTTTCAAGAAACTTAAAAGTGTGTGCAAGCGAAATATTAAGTTTAAGCTTTTTTCTGTAGAGGCATTTCAGACATTTTACTCATATATAAGTTACTTACTTACTTACTTAAGGTGGCGCTACAGTCCTGTGTGAACTAGGGCCTCACCCAACAAACTTCTCCATCTAGCTCGTTCCCTAGCTAGATGTCTCCAGTTTCGCGCTCCGAGTTGGGTGAGGTCACCTTCCACTTGTGCGCGCCACCTGATTCGCGGTCTTCCTCTACTGCGCTGTCCTGTGGGTGTGGATTCGAAGACTTTCCGGGCCGGAGCATTGGTTTCCATGCGCTCTACGTGACCTAGCCATCTTAGTCGTTGGACTTTTACCCTTCTGGCTAAGTCTACGTCGCTGTACAGCCCGTACAGCTCGTCGTTCCATCTTCTCCTCCACTCCCCTTCGATGCATACGGGACCGTAGATCACACGAAGAATCTTTCTCTCGAAACGACCCAAGGTGCTTTCATCCGCTTTTGTCAAAGTCCATGCTTCTGCACCGTATAGCAGGACGGGGATGATAAGGGTCTTATATAGCGACACTTTGGTCCTTCGAGAGAGAATTTTTCCACTCAATTGCTTTCTTAACCCAAAGAAACAGCGGTTAGCAAGAGTTATTCTTCGTTTGATCTCAGCGCTGGTGTTGTTTTCTGCGTTTACAGCGGAGCCTAGGTAGACGAAGTCCTTGACTACCTCAAAGTTACGTCTGTCGATGGTGACGTTTTGACCAAGACGTCGGTGTTGTAGGTCCTTTCTTGATGACAGCATGTACTTTGTTTTGCCCTCATATATATGTACATAAGTATTTTTATAAAAAAAAAAGAATCTGTTAATTTGGTTTTTCTTAAGCTTTTATCAGATGTTAAGAACGCCATTCTTCGTAGTAAAATACTAATTTAAAGGTTAATAGTTTTTCGGTCGATAAATATGTACAATATGTATATAAATAAGAAGACAGATTATTCATTTATATTTATTTGAAGTCAATGTTTTAACTCGTCTTTAGATATGGCAGATGAAAAAAGACAAGTGAAAGAGCCATTTTAAATTGAAAGTTGAAAATTTTCATTTTTACATATCAACCTGATTAAAGAATTTCTAATGAAAACATGCAAAAAAATATATTTTAGAAATTCGATATACAATATTAATATTTTATTTATGAAAGATTAAATTAATCTAAGTCATACCAGGGATATCCAATTTCTGGTCTTCGGTAACACTTTCACTTACAGCAGTGATATTTTCAGTGGTACTATCGAAACAATGATGCACAGCCCTTACAATATCTGCAACCAATCCAGATTGGATAGCCCGTTGTTAACAGTTTTCAAGAAACACGAAAGTTCTATTTTTATTCAATCGGTTAAAATAAAACAGAGGCTTACAAGAGCTTAATGTATTTTTTTAATTAAAGAGAAATTTTACGAGTAGATTAAAACTGTGATTGTCCACAGGGTCACAGCCTAAAAACCAGTATTGCATAAACTTAATTTTTAATTAATGTTTTCTTTTTCACTTAATCAAATAAAAAATGTAAATAAATAATAAGCCCCAAATTGTGTTACAGTTGAAACCAACAAAAAACACCTTAAGCAAGGATAGATACTTGTGTACATCTAGACGCATCTTTAAGATACAACAGTTATTATATGCGAATACCTACGAAAAACAAAAGACAATCCCAAAAGCGACGAAGACCACAAGCTAATTTCTATGGTTTTGTTGAAATTCATTAATCTGATGATTTGTATTTTTGGCGGCACGGCACGTTTTGTAATTTTCAATGTCAACAGGGATATTGCCAGAGATTTAGATAATCTTCAATTCCAAGTGCACATTTACACTTTTGTGTTTGTTAAGAGTTTATTTTGAATTTGTTGCTGTTTTTTTTTTTTTTTTTAAGGTTATATTTTTTCCTCATCTGATGCGATGGTTTACCATTTTGGGTACGTTTTATGCTTGTTGCGCGATATTATTCGTATATATCCATAGATATGAATGTCTATCTTCGTTTTGTGATTTTTATATTTAAGGCCTCTTAACCTTGACGGATTTTTGCATACGGTTAGCATACGATTTAATGGCAAAGTGCCATGATGGCAATGAGCTGATGATGGAAATGAAAGTAATTTAGTCTTCTTGATGTGGTTCAACATTTAATTCGTGAACTTTTATGGTTTTTGTTTTTTTTTGTTGTTGTTGTTTGGATTAAATTATTTTGATTTGTATCTTTTAATGTTAACAGTGTATTGCGACACGCATGCAAGTGCCATACCGCATACCTTACCGGGAGAGACATCTTATTTATAGTTGACATTTTTAATTGCAATTTATGTCTCTATGGAGAATTTATTGTGGATATATATGTACATATGTATATAATGTAAGCACGTATGTAAGTACATATGTATAATGCAGCGATTTAAAGTATGTTTATTTTATCTCTCCGGTCATAGGATATTTTTGTAAAATTGTTATACAAATTTTTTACACAAGGAACACATTTTAAAGCAATTTTGAAATATATTTTCATGTTTTCCTGGAAGCATTATTGGTTAAAAATGACTTCTGATTAGCTTTAGTAAATTTGAATAGTGATAGCTTCCGTTTTCAATTTTATAAAGTCAGGAAAGGAGTCCTGTCAAAATTTTGAAAATATGTTTCAGAATACGAAATTCGATCCTTGATTTGAACTCTGAGAAAATAAATTAAAAAAGAAGCTGGGATGTGACCCACACTGGATAACTTCCCATCCCGTCTGTCGATTTGTCTTGCTTAAAAGTTTGTAGGTTTTCGTGTTTTGTTAAAAAAGTTCTCAGTTAAATTATTCTTAAAAATTTAAAAACTACCAATAATATTTTGCATATATTGAAATAGTTCGATTTCGAAATTATTTTTTTGTTAACGAGATTTTTAGTCGAAAACCAAATTTTACCAATTTTAGTAGCATTTCTTAAGAAAAACAAATTATTTCTTATATAAACAAATACAAATTGGATGAATGAAATTAATTTGAAGTCAATATCTTCTATTTTTCACGAGATATCGAAAACCGAACATCAATTTTTACCAATTTTGCGTACTATTTTTTGTAGATTTAATTTTTTATGAAAAAAAACTGACTGTTGGATTTTTGTAAAAAATCTCCTGAACGTCGAAAAAAATATTTTCTGTAAGATAAAATAAGTTTGAAGCACAGACATCTTTCTAAAATCTTTTATTTCGACTCTAGGGACCTTGAAACATAGAGAAATTTCAAAATTTTCAATTTGACAAATCGGACCCATTCCTATGGGAAGTTAATAACAAAATTTTGAACACATTCCAGTAAAACATTGGTAATTGTCTTGTATACTATTTTACTCACTACTTTTTAGGTCCGTTAAGTTCAAATCACCCCAATTTTAAATTTTATTGATTCAGACGTTAGGGGTTTTGATGCGCTAGGTGTTCTTAATCAAACAAAGCGAATTCCACTTAAACTTGTGATGTTTCCAGATTGACATCAACATCCATAATTCAATGGGGAAGTTATATATTTTAAATAAATTAGTAATTAAGTAAATGAGTCTTATTGGCAGGAAATATGGTCTTCAAAAATAAAGAAATAAGTTTATTTTAAACAGAATTAAATTTTAGTGGCGGCTATAAAGCAATTTAATTTAACCTAAACATGAGTTTGGATAAGTGCAACAAAATATCAACCACGAGAAATTGAAATTTCAGATTCAACTAATTTATCTTTCCGAATAATCGCATCGGTTAAAAAATGGTTTAAAATCTAATAACTGAAAGATTTCAGTTTGATTTAATTTTGTTTCATTTAATCGAGTTAAACTTAAGAGAAATTTTCAAAAGTTTATTACAAAACAGTCGTGAAAAAAAAAGAAAAAGTGTTTTAGGAAAAACGTGGTTTTCCTTGTGTTTATTTCTTTTACACATGTCTTAAGTTTTATTACTGAATATACATATATAAAACAGTGATTTAATTTACTTTGTAGAATTTATTTAAACATTTTACATAAACAAACATTGTTTTCGAAAGTGTGTACGGATACAAAAATAAAACTGCTTAAAGATATACAGTCGTGGTCATACAATTAAGCCACGAAACTCTCTTCAATAAAGCTTTCCTGTATCACTTTGTGTCTGTTTTTTTAACGGTTACCAACTAACATTATCTCAATATGAAAACCGTATGTATGTCACCTAAGGTTCAAAGATGTTTTGATTTTAAACAAAGCGCTTTATTTGTTGTTAAGTCGCAGTGCAGGTGGTCACATAATTAAGCCATTACATTTGAAACAGGTACTTTTATATTAATCCATGTAGATATTTTATCAATATCTATTAAAACTGTTTTATTATTAAGGAAATGTATTATTAAAAAATAAAATATTTAATTGATAACAGTTATGGGAAAAAATAAAACCTGTACTCCATGTGAAAGAAAAATTATTGTCAAATGCTTCAAAAAGTACAAAAATGTTATGAAAGTAAGCAAATTTCTAGGTTTTGCTAGAGGTAAAGTTAGGAAAGCAGTTTAATATTTTAAAAAACACCAAACCTTTAAAAACCTACCTCGAAAAAAGCCACGAAAAACGACTCCGGCTGAAGACAGAACATTAGTTAGGCTTTCTAAAGCGGATCCATTTTTAACATCCGTTCAATTAAGAGCCCAAAGGGAGGAGAACTATGATGTACAATTATAGCAGCAAGAACCATACGAAGGCGACTTCAAGAAAAAAATTTAAATGGACGAATCGCTAGACGTAAGCCCAACCTGTCAAAAAAAATGGTGCTCGAAGAATGAGGTTTGCTAAAGAACACCTTTATAAAAGTCCAAATTTTTGGAATTTGGTCGTGTTGAGCGACGAATCCAAGTTCAACGTTTTTGGAAGTGACGGAAGACAGTATGTGAGGCGTCCTCCATTGAAAGAAATGGACCCGAAATACACAAAAAAAAAACTGTAAAACATGGAGGGTTTTCCGTGATGGTTTGGGGATGTTTTAAATCATCAGGAGTTGGTCCATTTGGTGCAAATTCATGGAAATATGACAAGAGAAATGTACAAGGACATTTTGGACAGTCATTTAAATAGGGATTATGCTGACAATTTACCGTTAGCTTGGATATTTCAACAGGACAACGACCCAAAGCATTGCTCTCGGGTCGTTAAATCCTGGTTTGAATCAAATTCAATACAAGTCCTGGAGTGGCCTGCTCAAAGCCTGGATCTGAACCCAATAGAAAATCTATAGGGTATCATAAAAAAAGGCTTCTCTTTGGAACATTGTTAAAGAAGAGTGGTCAAAAATAACTCCTGCCCAGTATTCATTGCTTTTAGGTACAATGCAAAAAAGATGCACAGAAGTAATAAAACAGAAAGGATATTCAACTAAATACTAGCTGCAAGGTAAAAAATTTGCCCTCAATAGGGTTAGTTATTTATAAACGTACTTCATTGCAAATGGCTTGATTACATGTCCATTTCCAAAATCGATTAAAACAACATATCATTACCGTAATAAGTTTTTCAAAGATATTTTTAAAAATAAAATATCATCTGAACTTTTAGTTACTAAATAAATATTTTGCATACATAAATTAATTTAAGTAGTACCCGTAGCGTGATGGTTAGTGCGTTGGACTGTCATGCAAGGGGTCTAGGGTTCAATCCCTGCCTGTGCCACCTAACTTTTTTCACGGGTACTGCCTCTTGCGAGGAATTGACAAATCCTCCAAGAGTAATTCTTGTCATGAAAAGTGCTTTCTCAAATTAGCCGTTCGGATTAGGCATATAAACTGTAGGTCCCTTCCATCTCTGACAACATTACTCGCACACAGGAATGGTTGAGAGTTGTAAGTCACTAGGCCCTGGTCCTTCATGGACTGTTGCGCCACCTAATTTATTTATTTTATAAATTAATTTATCATTGTGTTAAGTTTCTTTATTTTTAACGAAATCTTTTGCTATATATTGATACCTCAATAATTCTATGACCACAACTGTATATAGTCTAACTGATTGATATTGCACGAGTTGACTTTATTGTTTTTTTTTTAATTCCACACATTTGTAAAAGTAATGTTCTTCAAAATATCGCATTATAACCTACTTTCTTTTATGAGAATACGCTTATTTTAACATAAATATACAATTTTCGAGTATTTCTTTTAAACAATTACATTTCAATATTTTGAAAATATAATTAAAATCACACAAGGTACACAGTTTTTTCCCAATAACACCTCGGCTAGGAATATTTATTCTGCGTGTATCTCTTAAGAAATTCAAATGTAACAAAGCTTCCTCAAAGTTTAATGAACTCTGTTATGTATGTATTTTACATACATATTATGTTCCAACTACAAACCAGCATTTAATTTTAATAATTCATCTCGAATTAGAAATGGGAGAATATTTCAAATGCAAATTTGTTATTTTTTCATCATACAATGTAAATATCATAATCCCCCTGCATCTGTGTGTGTTGGCGCCAACATAGACCTACCTATCTATTACACTTTTTGAAATTATCACCAGCATAAAAGATTGCAAATATGGACCTAAAAAAAATAACCACCATATCGCATAAACCATCATATGGAGAAGAGGTCTAATACAAATTGTGTTTTTCTATTGTATACGCCGCGAAGCCGAGTTGCAGTTGGTTTTGGTTTTGATATCTCATGGATTCCATATTGTTCATTCAAAATCTAAAAATACAAGAGAAACAAAAAAAGTACAATAATAACAAACAAACAAATTATACCACCGCTGCCGCCGCCACCGCCACTGCTGGCTCAACATACATCACAAACCACAATTCCAAAAGTCAATAACATCATAGCTTTTCCAATAAAACAATGCCCTCATGAATATTTATGAAAATGAAATTTGTATCGGATTTCAGATTACCTACTACACTATGTGTTGTGCGTTATAGCGTCGCCGTCGTCATTCGCGTCGTCATCGACCGTCCTCGCTGAAACTAAATATCCCTCCTCAGCCCCTTGTGAGTCCGGTCGAACAATAAATATCACGTCATTGAGACATTTTCCGATTCATTTTTAGTTGTTGCTGTTTTATTTTTATTTTCCTATTGACCGATGCATCTTCTTTTCAAAAGGCATATTGATAGTGATGGCGTTCCAATTTGCTATTCTATATATACCATTCCTACCCTACAACGATGGTTCACAAAATGGACAAACGGATTTTAGTCTCATAAATCGCAGCCGTCCACGTCCGTATAGGTATTGCACACATCACAAACATACATACATACATATATTAGATTCTTTCCACTTTGAGATGCATGCCACTGACGACGACGACAACCAACATCGTATACGTAGTTGCATAGTGAAAGAAAAATGCGACACACTGAACATAATTAACATTATGTGGAATCTCATTTCAGAATGGTGCCACCGATGGCTGGCGTGCCATTTCTTGCTGTGTTGGCCAAGATGGCCGAGCTGATGCGTTCGAAAGTTTTCGTCAGATTAGAATGACACGCAATTGATGCAAGTAGAAGCAAAACAACTCACGCTGAATATTCGATTTAGATTTCGATCCGTGAATTGGAATTGAGTGCTTTGGAGCGATCAGCTTTATACACCAAGATATACTCGTATACCTCAATGGTATGACATTCATTATTCTGTGGAACGCTGAAGAATGTCACTTTAATTTTGTATGTTTGTTTCTTCTTTTTAATATAAGACTCTCCTTCAATAAGAGACACACTTAAATAAGTGCCGGGCCCATTTATTGTCACACTGGGGCATATTACGTACTGGAGAACGCCACCAACATCGTCAACATCGTGGTGCGTCGTCGTCGCGTCGTTCTGCCGCCACAACAGACAGGTTTTAAAAATCTTTTTTACAAATAATGAGGATTTTTATTGACATTTATTATGTGTCTATAATTATTATTTTATATTTATTTTTTAAAAATTCTATAAGGTCATAAGTATTTAGGATTTGTACCTACATTTTTGAAAAAATTGGTAAAAAATGTCCATCACATATTTTAACAATACTCCTGATGCACGAAAAACCAGAAAGATACACTTACCTGTTTTTTAAAACTTATTACACCTGGCATAAAATGACAGAGCCTTAATGATAAATAATTAACTTCTGCTGGATATTTTTTGCATGGAAATGATAATAAAATTCAAATCCCGAACATGAATCATATTCTAATGTGGATGAATAAAAAGAAGAAAAAAATGTCTCACTACCCTAATTTTCTAAATTATTTCCCTCATCGTCCACGGCTGGCGGACCTCGCGTCGTCGTTGTCATTGTGAAGAGTAGTTGGGATAAATTACATTTTATCTAGTTTTCGGGTTTAAGGGATATTTTTAAAGGATATCCCTCCAAGACCGGAGGAAAAGCTAGACAAATGGTTGAAAATTATGAATTAATTGTGTGGATGGTGGAGAAATATAAAATAAATATGATATATGTAGATTGCATTTGGACAACGTGTTCATCAGGTAATCAGCATAGTTTTTGTGTTCAGTTTTGTAAAGCAAATTCCAATCTATCTCTCCAGCTAAATTTTTTTAAAGGTTGTAGATTTAGTTGAATTGATAATTCTATGCATTTTCATTTGTATTGTTTTTATGTTTAATAACTAAACAAAAGAGCTGATGCTCAAACCTTAGTAAAATTATATTAAATGATTAAATGATTTTTTATTTTTGTATTTGACTTTTTCAATTAAATCACATAAGATAAAAAGAATATGATAATGTGTATGTTTAAAATATTTGCCTACTACGGAAATATTTATGAAATTATTTGTTTTCATTAGAAAATAACCGAATCTTGTCATTTCTACTTTTATTTGAGGAGAAAGGGGGGAGGGTTAAGTTGTATCAGTTTAAAGTTTTTTTTTGTAAACAAATAATTCAAAATAAATATTTATATAACAACTCCGAAAAGAAATAAATTAGAAATAGCTAATATGGATATTTTTTACAAAAATACCTAAATGTATATAAGAAAGCACAACACAAATATTATTGATAGTCATTTCCAGCATTTTTTAAGTGACTTTCCAACTCAATAGATCCATTTAACGAAAATGTGACGTTGTAAGATTTTAATTTTGAAATAAAAATTGTTATAGAGACGTTTAAAAATTTATATTAAATGATAAAAACCAATAAAATTACATTTATATTATTAAAATTAACAGGGAATCGACTAAAACCCCTATTGCATTTCCATATTGTTAGTAAAGAGTGTTTAACATTAAAAGTTGATAAAATTTACCTATATACAGTGGTGGTCCAGTATAACGATTGCCGATATAACGAATGATCGATATTACGAACACTTTTTTCAAGTCCATTAGGTATTCTATAAAACGAACAAAAAAACAAATTTCAGATAGTAAAAAAAAAAAATACTGTAGATTTTTTAATATCTACTAACATGTATGTTTATGATAATATTGGAAGATACATACGCAATTTCCCATTACACAAGTGTTTTTTTTTCGCTTGCTTAGTTGTCCTACGTATTCGTCTTCGTGTATGTAAACAGTTGCTCTGTTTGCTATGCACAAAACTGTAACGGATTTTTAGTCCTATTTTTGTTGTTTTACGTTTTTTGGCATCTGAAATATTTAACATGGTTTCTCAGTTTCATGTCTGATGCTGAATAAAAAAGTTCTGCAAGACGTCGTCGCGCAAACGTCTTACAATGGAAGCAAAAATTAAAATCATTGACGAATATAAAAGAGGAGTTTCGCTTTCGGAGATTTCGAAGAAATTTTGAATTCCAAAGTCTTGCATATGCACTATCAAGAAAAATGAGAGCAAGGTTCTCAAAAATCTGAGAAATACAAACAGTGGATCTTTTCGTCGACGATCATTAAAGAAGGGTGAATATCCAAAAATGGAAACCGCATTGTACAAATGGTTTATTGCCCAACGTGAGAGTCATGTTCCTATTAATGGTAACATTTTAAAGGCCAAGGCATTGCAGTTTCAAACAAAATACCACCACGATGAATTCACAGCAAGCAGTGGTTGGCTAACAAAATTTAAAAAGCGCTTTTGAAAAAAATGTTTCGATATAACGAATTTTCGATATAACGAATTGACTCTGGAAATTATCTCGTTCGTTATACTGGACCACCACTGTAATGCAAAAAGATTAATAAATGAGTATACGCCTCAGTGTGCTTTACCTTAAAGCATCTTTTGCCCTCATTGTTGTTCGCATAAATTTAAATTTCCTTCAAATATTACTTACAAATTATTGTACCTAAATAATGTTTAAAACAAATCTTGCTGGGCGCTAGTTTAAACTTAATGTTTTGTTTGATGTTTTATTCAGAAATTAAGTCTTTTAAGTTTTATTTTTAATAATAGTTTTAAAATATTCAAATAAAAGCTTAGGAAAACTCAAATTAATGGATAATATAAAGTATATATATAGAATAAAATATATTTCATACATATTTGCATTTAAAAACAATAAAACAAGAACCACCATATTGACTATCGCATTCATTTTTCGTGTTTAAATTATTGTTCCAAATACTAGTTGCCTAAGTATTAGAGGATTATTTCAAATGGGAATAAAATTTTTAGTACAATAATAAAATTTCATACAATAACTTATCACAAATTCCATTCTTCAATTTCTTGAAATTGTTTAAATATATAGGTAAAAAACCAATTTATAATTTCGGTAGAAATTCTATTCATAAAGTTGATCAAACTCCCATGGTAAACAGCACTGCATTATTTTTGTTAACTGTACGTAAAGTTTAAAATTCTTCGAAATACAAAAAAAAAAAGAAATAACAGGAACAGCTTTTTTCAATTTATTTTTCACACCCAATAACAATATATTCCTCTTAGCCGGAAGTTCAGTAAAGCAATTCTTAAAATTCCGGTAAATATGATGAACAATACCATTTTTGTTATAACATACCTACTTACTTCCTCGCTTCTTCGTTGAAAACTTAATTTATAGTGAACAAAAAAGCAAAAGCACTGCAGGCGAGGCTATCTACGAGCATAGGAGGAATTGAATTGATTTGAATTGAAAAACGCAACAGGAAAACAATTTCGTTGCTTTGTGCGAAGTACATACATACGTATACATCTTCGTACATCCTCCGTTTCCACGGTGTGCAACATCATGTCGCATCGAAGTACTACCAACGATGAACTTATATAGTTGAGTATTCAAGACAGCGCCAGAGGTCTTGGGCGCGCTTTGCATCACGCATATCACACGTATAATTTGTAATTAGTCTGACAGGTGGCTACTCACTCACTATATCCCATCATCCCATCTAGCAATCTTAATCCGCGTTCATCATCCTTACAATCAACCCAAAACATCATCATCATTATTCTAGAGCCAGGCACACTGAAAGGGGGGGGGGGACGGTAATTCAAGAGAAATTATGCAATATACAAGCTGTATACTATCACAGGCCCTTTGCTAACCCTTAAGGTTTTTTTGTTTTTTTTTTTTTTTTTTCGTTTCTATTTCCATTTACAGATGGCGGTGGAGTGGTGTTGGCGGAGCGGAGGGGCCCTCTGCCACTATATCCAACATTTAGATAGCCATTATGCATTCTTTATGCAATGCTTGGCAACTCATCCTACGGAACAGTGATCATTTGAGAGTGCACTCCATAAAGACACGGACATGACCAGACCAACAACCAACCAAAGCCAACGTGGCATGCAACACAGAGCGCAGCTTGGATGGAATCGGACGCCAGTATGCATCAAGAAAGATGTCTAGAAACTGAATTGCGATTATTTTATGAACAAAAAAAAATTGTAGCTATAGAAGATACATTCTTTTGCTCATAGTAGTAGATAGATACACCAACTTAAAGTGGAAGGGACGGTATTTTTTAAAAAACAAAAATATTATGAATAAAATGAAAACAAGAATTAGTTAAGAGAGTTGAATAAAGCCTTTCGTGCAATTACTTATTCCGGTCATCATAAACTGGAAAATTTTTTAAAACACTTTTTCGATTTTTTGATTTTTGTAGATATATTAGCTTTAGTCGAGGAGGAAGGGTTTTATTTGTTTTTCAAAAATTACTAGTCATTTACAACTTTAAATTTGAAGATTTTTTAATTTAAAACTTCTTTATAAAACGTGATTCTTATAACAATTGCAAAACATGCAATAATTTTGAATATAATTTTTAAAATACAGGGTTTTTCAACAGGGACGCTACAAAAGTAGAGCGACAGAAACAGCAAACGACGCCATATTTCTTACCGCTCTTTTGACATTTCTCTACAATAACGTTTGCCATTTCATTTTAGAAAGATATACGAGCCAACAACGAGTCGAAATTATTAAAATTTACTACTGAAATTTGGAGTCAGTGGCCTCAACGTTAAGAGCGCTACGTCCAATTTATGGTCGTCATAATCGTCCTAGCAGATCAACAGTTGAGCCTCTAGTGAAGAAATTTGAATTCACAGCCACAGTACAAAATATTCCCGTGCCAGTGAGGCAAAGAAGTGCCTGTAGTGTCGAGAATATTGCTGCCGCTGAGGCTTCAGTTGCAGAAAGCCGAAATATGTCTCTCACACGTCATACTCAAGCGTTGGGCATCTCTGTGAAGTCGTTGTGGCGACGAAGTTGTGGCGTTGTAGTACGGAATGATCTTAGACTACATCCTAACAAGATTAAATTGATCCAAGAACTAAAGCCGCTTGACCACCAGAAGTGTCGTATGTTCGTGATTTGGGCTGAGCAACAACTTGAAAATGAATTGAATTTTCATCGAAAAATCATCTTCAGCGATGAGGCTCATTTCTGGCTGAATAAACAAAATATGTGGTATTGGTCAGACGGCATACCACACGTACTCCTTGAGTCATCATTGCATCTCGAAAAAAATAATTTTTGGTGTGGTTAATGGGCCTCGGCGGTGTCATTGGGCCGTACTTCTTCCATAATGATCAACACCGACCGGTTACTGTGAATGGGGATCGCTACCGTTTAATGATAACCGAATAGTTTTGGAACCAATTGGATGATATGGACTTGGAGGACATGTGGTTCCAACAGGATGGCGCCACAAGTCACACAGCGAATGTCATAATCAATTTATTGGAAACCAAGTTTGGAGAACGTGTTATCTTACGAAATGATCCAGTCGCTTGGGCACCTCGGTCGTGCGATTTGACATCGTTAGACTATTTCCTCTGGAGCTACGTCAAGTCTATGGTCTATACCAAAAAGCCAGCGACGTTTGATGAACTTCGTACGAATATCAAAAGTGAAATTGCAACAGAATCGGCCGATTTCTGCTTGAAAACCGTCGAAAATTTGGTTCAGCGTCTGGACTTCTGGAAGCGTGCCCGTGGTGGCCATGCCAAAGAAATCGAGTTTCATACATAATGGCATCAAACGGACTTTCACAGGAATAAAGAATTTTATTGATATCCGAAACTGTTTTTGTTTTATGTAAAAAAAACTTTTGTAGCGCTCTTATTAAAAAACCCGATAGATGTAAATATATATTTTGTTAAACATATCTTTTGACTATCGAATAAGGTACAAAATGAATCAAATGAAAGTGAACTTAACCACCCAGACTATTGTTCTGGACGTAAAAACAATCCTTCGATTGGGGGAAATTTATATACAATACCTTTTGTTCTTTCTTAAAAATATTATTATATGAGGGAAAAGTGATTTTGATTTGCTTGAGTAATTTTTGTAAGCAAACACAAAACAACAAAACAACCTACATTCTTCATCACTTTGAAAACAAACAACAAGATTTTTTTTGTTCTCATATCATGTGGCAGTCTGATAGTTAACTTTTCTTTGACTAAAAGCAATTTCGTTTGTCTAATTATCTGTATGCATAAAAGAGATTTTAATGAGCCAGAAAATTAAGGGGCTTTTAGTCCCAAAAACAAAAATATTAATAATAACATACAAAAAATTAAGTAGATTAACGATTTAACTTAGACCACTTTCGCAAAAGGCTATGAGATTCTTTGAGGAAAGAGAAAATAAACAAACATAGAAAAGAATAATTTTTGCTGAATAGAAGTAATTTTGTGGAACGAGCGCATATTGTTTCAATAATTATGGGAATTTATAAGAAAGTTTATTTTTATAGGGGAAAATATTTTATAAAAAAGGTGAATCTTCAAAGACTAAAATACACTTCTGTGTTTTGACAAGCTCCACTTAGTTAATGCATTTAACTATCACTTAGACTGGTCACGAGACGAAATAAGTCTCGGTATATCGCTTTGGACACGTCTTGTGGGGCGAGGTGATATTACATTCAAAGCATTCGTGACGTGACCGTAATTTTGAATTGAATTTTGTTGACTAACAAAAGGTATAGTTGACCTCGACGGGTTCTACGAGTATTTTTGTTTATAAATCAACATTTTAGATTGCAAAGATTATATAATTAATTAATTTTTACCTGTTGTTACGAAAATGTACTTATAGTTTGTGTTCTATATTTTAAGCATAATAAACAAGTAAACTTTTTTTTTTATTTATCTTTTTCATTTTTACAATAATTAACAAAACAATAATTTTATATTACATACTCTAAAATGTATTGTAAAAAAAGGAAAAGATAAAAAAGTCATTCTGTAACCATTTAAGACTAGTGACGAATGACCTTTTAAAAAAAGAAACTTAAATATGTATTACGTATGGGGTCACGTTTTATTTAAAGAATAATTTGTATATAAATAAAATTAACAAATGCTAGAAAAACTAAGATGCCAAATGTAATAATAATAAATAATGTTAATTTAAAAGAGAAGAATATAGTTATTATAAAAATTTTAAAAACATAAAGAATAATGAAAAAATACAAAGTTTATTAAACTACATTTATCAATAAATTTTTGATTTCTGAGCTATCCATTGTAAAGAGTCATATTTTGACTTTTTTCAAAAAGATGTTCCGTTCGTTTAAAATTCGAATATTGTGAGGCAGTTTATTAAAAAGTTTAGGTGCTGTGACATTGAAAAAAATTCGAGTAGTGGGTTTTGTTAGAGGCTGGAACTTCAACTTAAAATTTGCCATTTATCCTCAAGTTGTACAAAATTGAGTTTTGAATTGCGGAAGTAAAACCACTACGCATAAAGAAAATTTTAAGAACAATAAGATATACCATATTGCAGTTTCGAATGAACGAGTCCGTAGAATATTGTTACCAACAAGGATTTTGAGCAAATGGTCTTAACATAAAAATGTTTCGAGTAACAGATAACGTGTACTGTTTTAACTGTGATGTGTGGGCTTTCCAGTTCAGATTTGTATCAATTAAAAGACCTAGATATTTGAAACTCTCAACCGACTCTATTTTAAAAAAAGTAGATCAACAGACAACATTTTCGGTGTAGTTTTTGCTATTACAAGTGTGGGTCGACGTGCAAATTTTCTTACATTCTGCAGAGTGAAAATAAATGTCACAATCAATTGCTTTTACATTTTGTAAGCTGCAAATCATTAGCTTTGTTTTTTTTTCGCTTACTAATAGCTCATGTTTTGAAAACCATTGTCTTAAAACTTCAAAAAGTAAAACTTTTCTTAATGTTTTCATTGGCTTCTAAGAAATTCATATGAGTGGGACTAAACTGATGTTTAACATCAATAGCGGAAGTTTTGAAATTGATTTTTCAACTCTTGAATTCTCTTTCTCTTTTTCTCCGAAATGTTTTTGGTAGAAAATGAAAACTTACTTATTCCATGAAGTCTCTCTATATTGCCCTCTAGACATTTTTGAGGGTATAAAGTTTAAAAGCGAGGTAATACAAAGAAAGAAAAAACAAAAAAACGTTTACGTCCCTAACTGACTGTGAAGAGATTTAACGAACTACCTTAAACAGATTTGTGCAACATCACACACTCTATCTATATCTAAAGTTCCCTCCAACAATCTATTGCACTTGACGTGGTATACTTGAGTACATAGAGGTTCCTATATTCTTCATGTTACATATGCATGAAGGTACTCTTACTTTGAGATGTGGGTGGTTGAGCAAAATCAATTGATGTTTTTTTTTTTTTTTTTTTTGAAGAAACCATAAATACGATGGATATTTAGGTACCAACTAAAAAGAATCAAGATACGATAAACAAAAATAAAGTAGTTTTTGGTAACAAGCTTGGGCACGATAAACAAAAATAAAGTAGTTTTTGGTAACAAGCTTGGGCGTTTTTGATGAATTTCCCGTTAACTTTTTTCTAATATACATACAAAAGAAATAATTGCAATTGTTTTTAGGAGTACATGAAGAATTTTGATGGAATTTTATAAAACTCAAAATTTTTCCAAACTTTTTCGATACATTTTTCAAAACTTTATAGAACTTAAATACAAAACGAATAGTAAGCCAGATATCATTGCAATTTTAGAACTAATTAAGGGCCTTATTTTTGGTGCTATGGACGAAACACAACATCAATCAGTTGTCATACTAAACGTTTAATATCCTAACTATGGCGTACGAATCAGGATACATTTAACAACATTAATTAGATCAAACTGACTTTCAGGACAGCGATTGTTTGTATTGTCAATTGACATATTATATCCATGAGACAAAACAAAAACACCACACGAAGAATTATCTAACGGAGTAAGACCTCAGCGTGGGGGAAACAATTTCGAAGAGCACTATTGCCACTAGCCAGACCGAATTCGATAGCAAAAAGTATTTTGCAGTTGATATATTAAAATAGCCTATTTTAAAAGATTTGCTTTTTAAAAAGTCAATTCACCCAAAAATGAATATCTTCACTGAAATTTTAAAAAAACTGAAATCCGCGTTTCCAACTGCTCGAGGGTTTATTGCTGGATCTATCTCAAAAAATGGCATAGATATCGACTTCAAACAATTTTATTTTACAGATATTAACTCTGAGGTAGGCAGAAAGTTCTTTTTTCGTATCCAAATATCTCACGACCTAAAAATATTTGTCTGCTTTAATTAAATTTTATTTTACACTCTATGACGTCAAAAAACACAAACCAAAATATTGACTTTAGACTTATTTAATCTTATACCTAGTATTGTCGTTAATATTTGGTTAAATCAAACAAATTTAAATGTCAGCCTTTTTTTATTAAAGACTCGGCAAAAATACTTCCAAACTGATTTAACGCCTATCATATCCAGAACGAAAACAGCTAAAATTCTATTTTTAGTACCATACTTTTTAAAGTTCTTTAAATCACAATTGGGCTTACTAGCTTTTTTAAGGCACCAATAGGATTTTATTAGTGTGGTTCGCATTCTTTTATTTAAACAAATATGTTAAAATTATGTTAAAATTAATAAAGTGAAAATAGTGAACAAGTACTTAATATAATCATCTATTTATATATCATTTACTCAAGATGTTTGAGGGGTTCTTTTAAAATAAGTACTTCAAGTACTACTCAATTGTTTTAATTACTGCCGAATTATCTTGATACTTTAAGTGGTGCTCAAATACTTAAGTTAATACTCGATTTATTATGATTTTAAAACTAACTCTAACTAACAGGATAATGAAATGCAAGTATCTTGTGCTTGTACTAAAAAAAAACTGAGAAACCAAAATACTCAAGTATTACTTTACAGGTATACTCAAGATAAAAACAAAACCTAAAATAGTATTAAACAATATAGTTACCGGATCTGTAAAGTTTTCAACTTCTTTTTAAATGGAACATTAAGGGCAACCGACTACATATTTTTCAAGGTTTAACACCTGCAATGTTGGTCCTAGTAATTACTAGTTCACCGACAACCACAACAGAAAAAAAAAACTTTTCTTTTTCATTCCACAGCTACAACATATATGTACATTAGACCCAGCTCTTATAGCCTATTAACAGTTCCAACAATCATTGGTGTCACGAAGTAGCATAATTTATGTTCAATAAATGATTAATGTCGCGATTTGCCTCTGATGTCTGATAGGTTAGGCTTTAATGCGGTGTGTGTGTGTATGTGTGTCTCTAAATCTGAATTATAAGCGACAAGGCAGAAAGACTATTATACTCGACTGGCTTGAACTAGACTGCATGCCCTACAGGAAAGACTTTCACGTACGCAACGCACCGTACACATACCGACCGTGAACGTGAAAGGAGGGGTCGTGTGTCGTTTTATGCGTTGTGTGTGATCTGTGATGTTGATATTGTGTAGGCACGTTCCGCGACAATGGCCCAGGCCCAGTGAAATTTCAATCTACAAAGTAGCCATGCATATGTAGCTCTTAACAAAAATGGAAAATTAATGTCCAGACCCAACGTACACATAGTCTAGGATTTAGGGTTGCAATTTTGAATCCAATTTTATTTCAATAAATTGAGTAATCAGGTAGAGGCTACGTTTGAAACAAAAATGTTGGTAATTTTTGTGGACACATACAAAAGAGAAAAAATGTGTATCAAGGCTTTATATCTTTATCTATAAAATAGCAGCCACAAAAATGTTGTTAATCATTTTCAACTCTATCGGCACTGAATACAGAGTGCGTTCATTTAAAATGACCATTAAAGTTTCTTTGGTAATTTTTGGCTAATACAATACATAGTAGGTTCCCTCTGTAACGATTTTATATGGAAATTTTATTTTTCACTTAACACACTCGAAGTCGAACTCGGCGTTATAAATGGACGTGATTTATGTTTTTTGTATAGCCTCGATGGTGAGTTTCTATCTGTTCGTAACGTATACATTAATTGAATGTATGAGCGGTGTTTGGATTTTGATGGTGCACCTCCTAATTGTTGTTGTTGGTTTGGTATAATGTTTAGTATTTATGTTTTTGTTTTTAATTTTATATTTTGGCTTCAATTAGAAATACCCAACATGAGCCATAACATGTGCTTTATACCTACTCGTAGTTAGTGGCTATTTGTTGTGGCGCGGATGATAAAATCCGACCCATCAACCCAAAATGTAAATTTTGTGTTCTTTATTTTTTTTCTCTCTCTTAATTTGATTATGATTTTGATTGAAAGTTTGTTGTGATTTGTATTTCTGCGAGAGATCGTTGCTCTATTGATAAATAGGTGTGGTCGTAGTAAAGTGTGTTATGTTTGATGGGTTTGTGGATTGAAATTGAAATACAAAATATAGATGGTAAAGGAAAAAATGTTTATATTTAATTTTTTTTGAAAAAGAAATGGACAAAACAAAACAGAGAATCCAAATTCAATTAACATACAAATTATTTACATTATCTTATTAGTAAAGTAGGTGGTCACTATTCAAAAATCCATACAAATATTTGATTTAATGCACATTGCTTCCTAAGTTTCACTTGAAACTAATTAGTATTAAAAACAATATGTTTGTAGAATTTTATATTAAACACTGAGTAGTTACAACTTTTATGCCACAAGAAAATGCCTATAGTTTTCGAGTAATTTGGGAAAATTTATTTAAATAATTGTTTACAGAAATGTATTTTAAATGAGATTTCTCAAGATATAAAAATAATTTTGAAACTAAATTTCATTACCAATGCTTGCAATTTTTTTGTTCAATAGTCCGTCGATTAAAATTTTCTCTAAAACAACTTCATTTTTTCGAATGCAAATAATTAAAATCTGCTTAAAATTATTTTATGCTTCAAATATCATGAGAACACCTTGTTCTATTTATTTTGCTACCAAAAGTAGAAAACAACTCTGTAATTTTTAAACCATCATCAAGTTGGAATGAGATAGCGTCGCCTCAAAAATCCAGTGCTGAGAATAACATGATTTAAAAAAAGAATAATATAATAACTATAAGAAAAGTTTATACTTTCATTTAATTTTTGTACACCAAATAGTCCCATAGCAAGAAATTTTTGATTCCTTCATCTCCATTTATAAGCTCTTGTCCCTGAAATAACCGTGTGTAGTCGAGTCAATATGACAACTTTGGTTGAGAGAAATTGAGAATACGGTTGTCATATTGTTTAACGTCGTTGTCAATACGACAACTGCGGTAGTCAATATCACATCTGCGGTGGTCGTCAATATAACAACTGCGGTAGTCAATATGGCAACTGCGGTAGTCAATACGACAAGAGCGGTAGTCAATACGACAACTGGGGTAGTCAATATGGCAACTTCGATAGTCAATACGACAACGCGGTAGTCAATATGACAACTGCGGTACTCAATACGACAACTGCGGTACTCAATATGACAACTGAGGTATAGTCAATACGACAACTGCGGTAGTCAATATGACAACTGTGATAGTCATTCTATTCTATTCTCCTTTTATAACTCCTTTTCTGACACATATTTTCAATACCATCGTGACAAAATCTAGCTTCCCGAAACTTTGGAAAGCTTCAAAAGTAATACCGGTTCTTAAGAAGTCAAACACGCCAAAACAAGAATACCGACCAATTTCCATCCTACCTTTTATCTCAAAGGCTTTCGAAAAGATTGTAAGTAAACAGATAACACGTTACCTGGAAACATATCGTTTAATTACACCCTTTCAATCTGGTTTTCGATCAAAACACAGCTGCACAACAGCACTTCTTAAAATTACCGACGACATACGACAGCAAATTGACAATAATCTAGTCACTACTTTAGTCCTCTTGGACTTCTCGAAAGCATTTGACACTGTGTCACATGAGATTCTTCTAAAAAAACTTAAAAACCATTTCTTCTTTGAAAACTCTGCCCTTTCTCTTATTAAAGAATATCTTAGCCAACGAACACAGGCTGTTTATGCAAATTCTATGTTGTCTGATTTTCTCCCTACCTCAAGTGGTGTACCTCAAGGATCAATACTAGGTCCTCTGCTGTTTACGCTTTTTAACAATGATCTTCCTTCAATACTCAAGCACTGTAAGGTCCATATGTATGCAGACGATGTACAAATTTACTTAAGCTATAGAATTGGTATGGTTGAAGATGCAACAGCCAGAATAAATGAAGATCTGATGGGTATAAAACAGTGGTCGAGGGAAAATCACCTAAAACTGAATTCTAGCAAAAGCCAGGCAATTGTGATAAGTAACACTGTCATAGATACTTCATATCTTCCAAATATTGAACTAGGTGGTGAAAAATTAAACTATGAGAGAACAGTAAAGAACCTTGGGGTCGTTTTTAACCAAACACTCTCGTGGGATGATCATCTCTCACAAGCTGTTGGTCGAACCTATGCTGCTCTGCGGGTTTTTTACATATGTGGAAGTTGTCTCCCTGTCGCAACAAAAATGACCATTGCAAAAACACTAATTTTACCAACTCTTTTTTATGGAAGTCCCATTTTTTGTGGTCTTAATAGTTACAATAAACGCAAAGTACAAGTTGCGTTCAACAATATTGCTCGTTTTGTATACGGCTTGCGTCGCTTCGATCATATCTCACTGCAAGCAGGTAGTATTTTCAATATGCCTTTTAATAAATACATTGACTACCTAGCTTTAATATTTCTCTTTAAGCTGATACATACAAAAACTCCTGAATATCTTTTCGAAAAACTTTGTTTTTCAATGTCACAGAGAAGTAACATTCTCATTGTCCCTTCTTTTAAATACAGGAACACAAAACTACAGTTCTTTGTGCACGCAGTTGGCCTTTGGAACTCCTTGCCTAACAAACTGAGGGGTATTCACAGCTACAATAGTTTTGAGAAATCTTTGAAAAACCTATATAAATGTTGAAATTGTTTCTGAAAATATTTTTCTGTTTTTTTTTTCTTCTCTTTCATAAATTTATAAAATCACTATCTCTCACTCTCTCTTTCTCTGTATTATCAAATATGTAATTTCTATAATTGTAATTTATAATTCACTTACTTATAATTCTGTTAACTTAATAAGATATAAATTGTTATTTAGTTTTACCTTTTTTTTTCAATTGCTTACATAATTTTTAAAATTAAATGAATGTATACTAAGTATTAATAATAAGACACATTGTTTTAAAATGCTTATTGTTTAATAAATAAATATGAAAAAAAAAGGGGAAAAATACGACAACTGCGGTAGTCAATATGACAAATGCGGTAGTCACTATGACAACTGCGATACGGTAGTCAATATGACAATTGCGATAGTCAATAAGACAATTGCTTTAGTCAATATGACAATTTTTTCTGAAAACCGTTACCTAATTCGACTACCGGATAGTCAATATTCTCGATAGTCAATTTTGGTAGTCGATAGTCAATTTTGGTAGTCGATATGACAACCACGGTAGTCAATATCACAATTTTTGTTGAAAACCGAAATCTAATTTGAATACCGGGTAGTCAATATAACAATCCTCGATAGTCAATTTTGGTAGTCAATAGGACAACCAAATTGTCACATTGACTACCGAAATTGTTCTATTGACAATCGAAAATTGTTCTATTGATTATCCAGTAGTCAATTTTCTAAAATAAGATTGTGAAATTGACTATTTTGGTAGTCAATGCGACAATTTGGCCAAATTTCAAGTTGACTATAGACGGTTGTTAATATGACAACTTTTTTTTTCCTGTGTACAAGTTATTTTTAAATCCTTTTTTAAAAACAAAATCCCAAACAAAATATTATAAAAAATAAGACATTTTATTTATTTTCTGCGATAAAAAATATTTATTCAAACATAATCCACAAATATGTTGGCTCATAATAATAAATTTTATATTTGACATTAATTTAATTTCAAGAAATTTGTTGGACATATTTTTTAACACCAACAGGTTTTTGAACTCTTTTTTCTTAATCTATCAATTGTATGCTAATTAGTTTTGATCTTTTTTTGTATGAAATTGCATTACTAACAGTGAGTACTAAGACCCTTTTTTTTGACAAAATAACTATAGCTTTCGAGTTGTTTTTAAAAAATTCTCCTAAAAGTGTTTGCTTTATTATAAATTGAAAGTATCGGGTGATTTTTTTGAGGTTAGGATTTTCATGCATTAGTATTTGACAGATCACGCGGGATTTCAGACATGGTGTCAAAGAGAAAGATGCTCAGTATGCTTTGACATTTCATCATGAATAGACTTACTAACGAGCAACGCTTGCAAATCATTGAATTTTATTACCAAAATCAGTGTTCGGTTCGAAATGTGTTTCGCGACAAATTTTGTTCAGCGATGAGGCTCATTTCTGGTTGAATGGCTACGTTAATAAGCAAAATTGCCGCATTTGGAGTGAAGAGCAACCAGAAGCCGTTCAAGAACTGCCCATGCATCCCGAAAAATGCACTGTTTGGTGTGGTTTGTACGCTGGTGGAATCATTGGACCGTATTTTTTCAAAGATGCTGTTGGACGCAACGTTACGGTGAATGGCGATCGCTATCGTTCAATGCTAACAAACTTTTTGTTGCCAAAAATGGAAGAACTGAACTTGGTTGACATGTGGTTTCAACAAGATGGCGCTACATGCCACACAGCTCGCTATTCTATGGCCATTTTGAGGGAAAACTTCGGAGAACAATTCATCTCAAGGAATGGACCGGTAAGTTGGCCACCAAGATCATGCGATTTGACGCCTTTAGACTATTTTTTGTGGGGCTACGTCAAGTCTAAAGTCTACACAAATAAGCCAGCAACTATTCCAGCTTTGGAAGACAACATTTCCGAAGAAATTCGGGCTATTCCGGCCGAAATGCTCGAAAAAGTTACCCAAAATTGGACTTTCCGAATGGACCACCTAAGACGCAGCCGCGGTCAACATTTAAATGAAATTATCTTCAAAAAGTAAATGTCATGGACCAATCTAACGTTTCAAATAAAGAATCGATGAGATTTTGCAAATTTTATGCGTTTTTTTTTTTTAAAAAAGTTCTCAAGCTCTTAAAAAATCACCCGATACTATTTTGTAACTGTTAAGGGCGTAAATTTAAAGCCTTCCACTAAAATTTAGCTTTGTCAGAAATTATCGGACGTGAATATTTGACAACTTGATAATCATTTTGTTTTATGTTCAAATAATAAAAATTTTGAAACTACACACTCAAAAATCACATCTAACCAAGTAAAATATTATAAAGGGTTTTAAAAACTTTTATTGGAACAAAGCAGTTTATACAGTTGCCAAAACGAAAAGCATGAACTCTATAAAAACACAAAAAACTATTCTTAAGAAATCTTTAAGTAGTAGCAGTGTCGTGATGGTTAGTGCGTTGGACTGTCATGCCAGAGGTCTTGAGTCCAATCCAAGTCTGTGCCATAGTTTTTTTGCACGGGTACTGAATTTTACTAGGAATTGATAAATCCTCAAGAATAATTTGTGTCATGAAAATTAGCCGTTTTGATTCGTCTTAACTGTAGGTCCCCACCTGGCAACATTACTCGCACACAGAAATAGTTTAGAGTTGTAAGTCGCTAGGCCCTAGTTCTTAATGCACTGTTATACCACCTTATTCTATAAGAAATAATTATTACTCAAGACTACTAAAAACAAAAATAAATTCGTTTTTCGAAACAATCAGTTTATAACTAGGTCCTAGTGACGCACCACTCTCAACCTTTCCTGTGTGCAAGTCATGCCAGGGTTTATCCAAGACTAAAATGTTTGTATGTCAACTCATGACAAGAAGAACTTTTGGAGGATTTGTCAATTCCTCGCAAAAGGCAGTACCCGTTAAAACAAAACTTTAGATTGGGATTGAACCCAAGACACCTGGCATAACAGTCTAACGCACTAACCATCACGCCACGGGTACTTAAGACAGCTAGTTGAACTTAAGTTATACTAAGTTCATTATAAAGTGATTCTTCTTTAACACAATCAATTTAAATATGTAACTATTTTTCAAGGACCCTGATAGGAACTTCTTCTCTTTCTTTTTTGACTGAAATATATCTTTTTAAGAGCTTGAGAACTTTAAAAAAAAAAAAACGCATATAATTTGCAAAATCTCATCGATTCTTTATTTGAAACGTTAGATTGGTCCATGACATTTACTTTTTGAAGATAATTTCATTTAAATGTTGACCGCGGCTGCGTCTTAGGTGGTCCATTCGGAAAGTCCAATTTTGGGTAACTTTTTCGAGCATTTCGGCCGGAATAGCCCGAATTTCTTCGGAAATGTTGTCTTCACAAGCTGGAATAGTTGCTGGCTTATTTGTGTAGACTTTAGACTTGACGTAGCCCCACAAAAAATAGTCTAAAGGCGTCAAATCGCATGATCTTGGTGGCCAACTTACCGGTCCATTCCTTGAGATGAATTGTTCTCCTAAGTTTTCCCTCAAAATGGCCATAGAATCGCGAGCTGTGTGGCATGTAGCGCCATCTTGTTGAAACCACATGTCAACCAAGTTCAGTTCTTTCATTTTTGGCAACAAAAAGTTTGTTAGCATTGAACGATAGCGATCGCCATTCACCGTAACGTTGCGTCCAACAGCATCTTTGAAAAAATACGGTCCAATGATTCCACCAGCGTACCAACCACACCAAACAGTGCATTTTTCGGGATGCATGGGCAGTTCTTGAACGGCTTCTGGTTGCTCTTCACTCCAAATGCGGCAATTTTGCTTATTTACGTAGCCATTCAACCAGAAATGAGCCTCATCGCCGAACAAAATTTGTCGATAAAAAAGCGGATTTTCACATTTCGAACCGAACACTGATTTTGGTAATAAAATTCAATGATTTGCAAGCGTTGTTCGTTAGTAAGTCTATTCATGATGAAATGTCAAAGCATACTGAGCATCTTTCTCTTTGACACCATGTCTGAAATCCCGCGTGATCTGTCAAATACTAATGCATGAAAATCCTAACCTCAAAAAAATCACCCATTATATTGGCCCATATTATTTTTACAAAATCACTTGAAAACAAACTCTGCTACTGATGAGTTTCTAAAGCATTTGTGTAATATTTTAGCACGACAAAGTCTAAAAACCTCAAAACACAGTTATTTTCTCGTGTTCTGCATCAGTATATTATAGGAGTCAATATTTAGGTAGATACTTAAAACCCTCCAAGCAACATCTCTTACAGTCGTGAGCAAATAATTTAACACTACCCCGCTATTTTTGTTGTGATCACCTAACTTACGGCTAATGCAAATTAAATCTAAAAAAATGTTAACTTGGTTTTATGCTGTAATCCGTCGTCGGTCGTCGACGCGTTCAGTCGCTAAGAATTGAAGTTTAAAAAAAAAAAAAAAAAAAAAACAATTCCCCGAACTACCTCCGACTTTTAATGTAGAGTGCTACAAGCCACGAATTACACAGTCACCTTTAGAGATACTTTTAAAACAAAAAGTCGTGATTATCAGTTGGTGAATGTTAGTTGTTGGAATTCAGCTTGCTGACTTAATTACATGATATCAATTCTTTGGTAGATTGGAGTTGTTTCTTTTTGTTTAAGTTGAATAAATTATCTTTTTGCTTCTTATGTGAAAAAGTCTTTGCGCGGATTGCGGATAGCTTGCTAATGGCTATCTCTTTGTCAATCAATTGAAAATAAAGTCTTGATACTGATAGTCTTATTTTTTTTCTTTTATACTGTAATAAATATAAAATAACTTAGATAATATTGTTCTCAACATTTTTTAGTTGTTATTCAGGGCTGTAACTCTAACATATGGAAAGAGTCATCAAAAGAAAAAAAGTTCTAGTTTATCTGCTTGAAGGTAAAATGTATATACGATATTTGAGAAGGAAAATTCTCACCACACCTTAAAGACATGAACAAATTATTTAAATGAAAGGAACTTTTAAAATATGTGATTTGCTGATCTTGAACTACTCAAACACTTTCTACCTGTATAATCATCGTGAATATGTTTATATCTATATAAGAAGAGATAGTTCCATTGGAACAAGACTTCAAGTGGAAATAAAGTAAAGTTCACCTTCGTTCGTCTAACATTAATTAAAAAATTCATTAGTACCTAGCCTACTATCTACCACCCAACAATAAACATAACAAGCATACCATCAAGTGCATACATGGTCATCACATTAAGGAATGCTGCAGTTTGAAAAAAACAATCAAGCATTCAGATTGCAGAGTCTGGTTTTTGGAATTTATTGCTCATTTTCCTAGAATCATCATATTGCTAGATTTATTAGGATACCCAACACATTTAATCTAACCTTCTGTAGCCTAGGCAATGAATAGTGTTTTCTCCACATCACAATACCTGAGGTGTAGGTACATAGGTATTAGGTATGGATGCAAGAGAATGCATTATACCTACGGGGTGACATTTCTATATACAGAGCAAAACGCAAACCCAACCAACGCGCGTCACCAGAAAAGCTCATATCACCTCAGTATCGCCTTTTTAAGTGAGAAATTCCAAACTTTATCTATTCTACTAGCTACATAAATGCATATAT
Organism: Eupeodes latifasciatus; assembly: GCA_920104205.1. NCBI lineage: Eukaryota > Metazoa > Arthropoda > Insecta > Diptera > Syrphidae > Eupeodes > Eupeodes latifasciatus. Next base: position 127,219,426 of record OV049926.1, on the reverse strand, counting down.
GCGGGGGTTCAGTACCTTTTGGTGGTGCACTTCAACCTACAAACGTGGCCAAAATACAAAAGGGTACACAATGCTCTCGTCTCATACCTTTCACGATATTTTCCTAACTTTGAATATGAAATTATCATGGGATAAATCTTATGCACGTGGGCTTCAAACTAACATTAATCCGTATCTATATCAGACTCTAGATACATATGTGTTTATAACATCTAGAACCTCTAACATAGTTTTCTGTTTTCTAGATAAATCTGCATCTATGTATATATTTCTTCTTCCTAATATCATATGTGAGTCGTGGTAATATACCAACGTACTGTAAAAAAAATGAAAACACAAAATCTAGACATTCAGTGACGTGACCCGATTGCAGACTTATAGATGCACCATATACTCGTGTAGTTACCCTCTCTAGCACTGCATTGGATATTCGTATTGTATGCCTTTGAGATAAAGCTGGAAAACAAGAATAGAATCCCTAGTACCCAGTTAGACAGACACCTCTAATGGCAAGCATTGGTGCCCCAATCAAAAACGAAAAATATCAACAGAAAAAGGAAGAAGAAGAATGACAATAGTCAGTGATGTTATAGATTTAAACAAAAATTATGGACATTCATAATTTTTAACTTTTATTTCATGAATTAATTTAAATAAATTAAGCTTAACCTGAAAAAAATAAATATTGTTCATTTGATGATAAAATTAAATTTAGCATTTTTCTATCTTTAAAAATACCATCAAAGAAATTTAAAAATTTTACAAAATTTGTAATACTTTTTTATCAGCTCAATTTACTCTTTTTTACGTAAAAAAGACAAATACGTCAAACCAATTTTCATTTAATTTTTTAATTTTGTATTCGAAACTACTCGATTGTGTGCCTAAAAACCATCGATTTGCCTCACATTTTTCAAGGTATATACGCATCAACCTGTAAAATATGAAATGAAAATCTTTACAGGTGTAATTCTAGACAGACTTACGCTATGGGTTCAAGATAACAATCTGCTAAGCGAATATCAGGCTTGTTTCAGAAAAGAATACTCAACGGTCGACAATATATTTTCTTTGACGTGTATCGCCGCGCCAGATCATTCCTAACGAAAGGAAAGAAGTTATACACTTTCTTCATTGACTTCAAGTCAGCTTTCGATTCAATTGATCGGAATGCATTGTTTTACAAGCTAAGCTGCTTAGATACATCCACAAAAATGTTGAATACGCTGAAAGGACTCTACGCGAGCAACCAAACAACATTATGGAATGGAACAGAAAGATCAGAATGGTTCCACACGACATCAGGTGTTAAATAAGGCTGTCTTCTGAGCCCAGTTCTATTTTCTCTTTTACTAGATGATCTCACTACATTTTTACCTGGTGGTATTAGTTTTTCCGGTGCCACAATTAAAGCACTGTTATATGCAGATGATGTTGTCATAATTACAGAGACTCCAAATATGTTGAAAATAATGATAAACAAACTCCAATCATATTGTTACCTATGGAATCTGACTGTTAATACCAATAAATCGAAGTTAATGATATTTCGCAACGGAACAGGACAATATGCAAGAGAAGCAAAATTGAAATAGGAAAATGTAGATCTTGAGGTGGTGAGGGAGTATAAATATTTAGGGTAATCATAACGCCATCACTATCTCTACAAAAACATTTGAAGGCAAGGCTAATCGAAGCAAAAAAAGCTATCAACTGAAACGGGAAAGGACTCTTATGCAAGAAACATATTGCCCCAAGCACAAAGTTGAAACTGTTTGAGGCCGTAATGCGATCGATATTATGCTATGCTGGCCAGGTATGGGGATTTCAGCAGTATGAGAAGGTAAAAAAACTTTTAAGATACTTTATTAAAAAAATGTTCTGGCTCCAGAAAATACACCCACCTATATGTTGCATCTAGAGACAGGAGCGGCACCACTCTATATCTTCACATTGAAGATGCATCTGCAATATATATTAAAAGTTACAGAGCTACCAAACCATCGGCTAACTAACATAATCGTTAGACATCTGCTTTCTAGGAATTCCAAATTACATACATAACATCCAGTTGCTAGAATCAGGTGTATAGAGGATTGGAAAACTGAAGATCCACTGTGATACCCTGAAATACTGAACTTCCTTAAAAGAATGATTAAAACTGTGATATTATGGGTTGCCTTGTTTTAGCCATTTAGAGGCTTGAAAAAGCATAACTGGCTGCTTCTTGGAATAACTTCAAATTCTGTCCAAGAATTTGTTTCTAGTGTGGCATATTGCTAGGCAGTGGAATGAGAAGTTCTTCTTCGTCATCATTGCATCCCCGATGCACATGTGATCGGTAGCCAGGTGCATTATTTTCCTATTGTAACCCAGGAGGTTGTGACCTGTTATGCTCCCAAGCAGTCGTAAAGATTTTTTGTCTAGGTGCGTAATTAAGAGGCATATTGTTTTGTTGAAATTGAGCCATAGTTTCTTGGCTGTGACAAAGGTTTTAAGGCATTTCCATCTTGTTATCAATGATGCGTTTTAATTCACAGAATCGGGTGCCTATGGTTAAGTCTATAGTGGATTGGTTCAGTGTTGTACCAGTCCTTATTAGCTCATCAGCTTTCTTATTCCTATGGTACATCTCGGTGACCTGCTACCCAGCAGAGACAGTAATTCACAAACTTCGAGTTGAAACCCTTATTTTACTGAACTGTCATCGATTTCCAAAAAAAAACCATGCAAATATTATTTAATTTTTGATCAATACTTATCCATAGAAAGTAGTTTAGAACTTCAGATTGCGATTAGAGGCTGCGAATTGGATATTAAGACATATTTTGTTGGTCTTATTTTCACTATGGCAACGATCTTCCGAGACATTTGAAAACTTTGACTTTTATACTCAAAAATGATGAAGTGGCGAGTTTAAAAATTAAACGTTCAAGTCAAATAGATGAAACAGTATTTCATTAAATATTAAGTAAATATAATTAAACTATAGTAGTACCCGTAGCGTGATGGTTAGTGCGTTGGACTGTCATGCAAGGGGTCTTGGGTTCAATCCCTGCCTGTGCCACCTAACTTTTTTCAGGGGTACTGCCTCTTGCGAGGAATTGACAAATCATCCAAGAGTAATTCTTGTCATGAAAAGTGCTTTCTCAAATTAGCCGTTCGGATTCGGCATATAAACTGTAGGTCCCTTTCCATCTCTGACAACATTACTCGCACACAGGGATGGTTGAGAGTTGTAAGTCACTAGGCCCTGGTCCTTCATGGACTGTTGCGCCACCTAATTTATTTTATTTTTTTTTATAATTAAATTATAAATTAAGTGCTGGAAATAATTCTATTGTCCTTAGAACATTACGGCGGCTACGTTAACAATAAATCATATCTAGGGCGTAAAAAAATTCCGCATTGGAAACCACAATGCATAGAACGGCAGAAAGGAGAATGAAGCAAAATCAAAATTGGAGTTAAAATAAAAATGTCTAGGGTGTTATAGCACCCCTGTTGTGGTCGGAAGGTTAAAATTAAATAACCGATTGAGTTATATTCATAGAAACAGTTTTGATTTCCGGCTTTCTGATAGCAACTAATGACCCAAATACCAATGGAATGCCTGTCTTTAAAAAATATGAATACTTAAACAGTGTTATATTTTGAAAATCGAGAGAAACATTGAAAAATCTTTAAGAAGGTATCTGCTTTTATTAAAGAATGTTTAGGCTTTTAGCTTTTAAGATTAAATTGATTGTTACCCTGTATTGAAGATTTCAAGAATGGCTTATCGTTTCCGGTCAATTTATTCACTCCCCCTTAAATTAAAATTTAGTTGTAGATTTTTTTGAATTTTTCTTATTTATTGCCGAACTTAAATTTAATCCTCCTAAATGTTCTTTTGTTTTTTAAATAGAATAAATCCATTGAGTACATTTACAAACCATTTAGCGCTTGTGTTTTTATTTTTTATTGTTCATTTTTCACTAAGCAACTACATTAAAAACACATTGAAAATCTATTAGGCATTAATATTGGTTTTAGTGAATATCAAAAAATAAGTAAAAATTGTTTGCTTATTTATTTAGTAACATTATAGAGAAACATGAAAATTTCGTAAGTTGAAACGATGATCTGAAAAAAAAAAAGAAACAAAATTCAATACAATTTTATATAACTTTATATTGTTTTATTTTTTTTTTACAAAATTACAAAAATAATAATTTGTTTTTTTTTTTTAATTTTGAGACTGTTGATTGAATGTATGCGTTTATCATTCATTTGAAATTAATAACGTTTTCTAACAATTTTATTATTTCTTCCTTTTTTTTCACCAATACCTACATTCCATATTAGTATGAGAATGTTTTGAAATAAATGGTTATGAATATTAAATTAAGACATTGTATGCCCCAGTCTCGAAATAAAGCCAATTATTGTTTCTTAATAAATGCGTACCCAATAGACTGAATTCTTTTACAACCCTGATTTTTATACCTACATCTTTAAAGTATTCCATTGATACAGTTTTCATTTTGAATGCTTGCAATGTTTGTGGCCTATTAGCTTTTATCATCATAATCAATACCATCTTTCTGTACTTAGGTGTGCCTTCATACCAGTTATGATCATAAATGGAATAAAGCAAATTTGAACTCTAACACAATAATTTGTTAAAAAAAAACCAACACTTTAATAAAATATTTTCGACTTACAGCATCGAACAGTTTTATTCCCATGGAACATCTCAAATAAACTGACATCATGAGTGCAAAAATATCCACCACAAATACTGGAGTTTTAAATAAATCATTCGAATTAGCCAACGAAAACAAAAACATGCATCCACAAATTTTTGTAAAGGCAAAGGTCATAAAATTACTGAAGCTGTAGATTTCGTTCATTTCATTGCAAATACTGTAAGAAGTAAGAAAAACAGCTTAACAATAAAAGAACACTAATTTAAAAGTTCTTCTAACTTACCTGTCTAAATTGTATTGAAATCGAACAAGTCTGGCCAACTGCCGATTAGTTCTTTCGCCTTGTCGAGCATCAAGCTTACTCAATTCCTCACCCAGATACCTATAATGCATGCATAATTGAGCTGTAGACGTTGCAATTATGATATCCTCCTTTAACCAACTGTAAGATCCTCCAAAAATAGTTGCGGCCTGAAAACAATAGACCACAACGTAAACAAGATAACTTGAGGTGCCAAAAGGATTCCACACGACGAAAGGATACAAAAACTGATAACTGTTGTCCTCAGAAATTACCCAAAAGAAAATTGATTTGCAAATTGGCATCAGAAGTATGAATAAAGTTGAAATTAAAATTGCTAGCCTTATGGTTTTATTTTTCCCCATGATTTCTTTGGCATAATTATCCAAACGATAGGTCTGTTGGTCTTTGTAGTTTTTCGGAAAAAAACACTTCGAGCCTTTTTAAGAAGTTACGAATTCTTGTTTTCTTCATTATAAATGTGAATTCTCTGTAAATCACAATCCAAACTGCAACAAAAATGGCCAAACACTCAGATAATTCGTTGAGTTTCAAATCCAGATCATAGAAGTAATACTTCAAAATTGTACTCAAAAAGCTTAGCATTTGAATTAATAATCCCGAAGCAAAAACTATTGATAGTTTAAGACGCAATTCAATAAGGAAAACTGGGGGTTGACACTTTATTATTGGAACTTGATATAGTGCAAGAAAAAATTCATCAAAATTATAAATCCTTTTCGGTTCCATTACGCGTTTTGAAATCTGCCAATAGTTGAAAAAGAAAATCAAAACTAAACGCATTCATACTGGATTCAGTACTTTTATAAATGTAGATATATGTACAGATTGTACAAATGTACACTTGTCAAAAGCGAAAGATAAATTATTTATGGAAAGACAATTAAGCTAAATTTAATTAACTTCAAAAGAATAATTGCGTAAATGCCTACCTTTCATCTGACCAACTTATTATTTATTCCTTTTGTGAAATTACTCGAATATTATAAAATTACAAATGGAATTTATTGAAATATTCAATTAAATATTAAATACTAGCTTTTACCCGCGACTTCGTCCGCATTAGATATAGTTTTTTTGGATAGTAGTATGAAAAAACCTGAGCTGTACTCTTTTGTACGTATGTTTGAATTGTGCCGAGATGGGATGAGGCCATACTAAGTGTGATTGTCATAAGTTAGGTTAGGTGACGAACCGAGTGTATCATTAAGTATTAAAGAAACAATTAAATTTACACGACAAATAAAATATTTGCAGGATTTCTCTGTAATTTGCATGCGTCCGACAATGGCGACATAGCGTGTGCCCTCACGTGTGTGCCCGTTCGGGTAGACCCACTCAGTGATGTCCTCCCCTCGCGCCGCACTACAGCCGCCGCCACCTGCACCTCGTCTATCACGTGCAACCCCCGCCCGTGCACTCGTTCCGCTTCTGCTAAAACAGAATTATCAGAAGTACGAGTAGAAGACAGACCCAGTGAATTATTTGTTGTACCTATACATGGCTCGTGTTTGGCGATGAAAGGTTGATCATAGCAAAGTTTAGGTTTAAAATTATTATTTGTGGAAGCCACAGTTTGCGTCTAACGTTGCGTTGAGGGCACGTGGCGCGCAAAGCCCGCGTTAATACACGTGTATGATAAGTTTAACATATTCGACAACTTATTTCATAAGGGCTGGGAATGCGTTATTTTCCCATAATACCAATTTTATCCAAATATTATTCAAATCTTTGGTAATTTAGGAGTGAAAGCGATCAGTTTTCCGGAAAGTAATTTTTCCCATGGGAATGCGCTGTTTTCCAGAGGTCAAAAGTAACTCATCCCCTTTCTCGGATATATCAAAATATCTCCATACCAAATTTCATGCAAATTGGTTCAGTAGTTTAGGCGTGATTGAGTAACAGACAGACAGTATAGATTCACAGCGAGGTTGTTATATTTTGTATAGTTGTTATATAGTATTATATAGTTTTTAAAATGGAAAAAAAAAATTCAAAATTAATAAACCGTGCTTCCGCAAGCCTTATTTAAAAATCACAGAATTGTGATAACAATGTATATAGTATTCCCAATTAAAGGCATTGGAAAGAGGAAGTTATTTCCCTTTATTAAAATTGTCAAAAAAACTATTTTCAAGAATTTATTTAATACAAGCGTTTTTCCCCATTGGTCTTTTGTTTGGGATGTTCAATTTGATACAAAAGCTAGTTTTTAGGTAGCTCCTATTTTTAAAGCTGTCATATTTTGACGTTTCAAAAGTAAGAACTACTCCATTACTAAATGATAAACAACACATAAAAATTGTGAAAATTAACGCAGTGAAAGTTCAAAAAATTAATCACTTTGAGTCGTCGCGTCGTTAACACCGTATTTTGCAAGAAGACATCATTCATACAGGGTGCGGCAGAGCCGACTGACGAGTTTTGGTGGGCTATAAATAACGAACAGTAAAACTTAGAGAAAACATTTTTTTTATTTAAATCAGTATTAAATGCTTTTTTTAAAAATTATTTTTTGAAAATTATATCTCCAAGATGTCGGCCGTCAGCATTGATACACTGTTGTAGACGATCTCTGAAGCTTTTACATGATTTTCGGCACATTTCGACTGGTATGGCCTCTATTTCCGCGAAAAAAACCTTATCCAAGGTAGCCCCAAAGGAAAAAAATTATTTACAGTTCCAGAAAGATGAAAATGGGCCTCATCGCTACAGAAAAAAGTTGATATCGGAGGAATTTGCAGAAGAATTTGCTGACTGAGATTTTTGCGGTTGTTGTAGTCAGTAGCATTTAACTCTTGGACAAGCATTAATTTATAGGGATGGAATGATAAATCTTCGTTAAGAATTCTCCTCAAAGAACGGTCTGAGATTCCCAAAGCTACCGCGTGTTTCCGAGCTGTACAAGTCTACTTAGGGTACTTCCAGTTTCTTCCAAATTCCGTATCCACAATTCGATAGTGTTTGCAGAATGAACAGATTCAGCACGTGGAATGCCGAAGTGTATACGAAAAGCCCTTTGTGTAGCGATCACAGAAGGATTATTTTCGTAATATGCAAGCACGACAAAACCACGATGTACACCTGTCCAGACCATGATTACGAATAAAAACGGCATTACCGTACAATTCAAAATATACCACTTATTAAGGCCTACTCTTATCTTATCACAGGCTAATCACCTCATTAAACTCGTCAGTCGGCTCTGCCGCACCCTGTATTACTTTTGAAGATAAGTTAACACAAAGACTCAAGCTAGTTGGTCCTAAAAATGCACCAAATTGCCCAAATTTTCATGGAGAAACTATCTTCAGTGATGAATTGAAGTATTGTTTGGTGTTTATTTTTGGGCTGGCAATTGTTGTAATTGGACCTTACTTCTTCAAAAATATGGCTGGTTCCTTTGAATTCACTGCATTACAAGACTATGATAAATGATTTTTTATGGTAAGATCTAGAAGATATTGATGTGAACCTGGACGTCGTTGTTTCTAGAAGAAAATATTACAAGTGACTACTACTGACTTTTTTTTTCATTAGGACCAAATAAGAGTTAAAGTCCATGTTATGACAATTTTCATATATGGAAAATCATACGCCCCTAGGCTTAATTTTTGTAGATTAAATTCATCAAACAGGGGAATTTAAATTTGTTAGTTTTCACACAAGCATACAGAGCTTTCCGCCACCAAAATTATAGTTTAATAAGAACATGTTACCCAGAGCTGAACTGTGGACTAACTTTTTTGATCCTACGTGTAATTTTGGAGATCTAGAATAAGAGGGGTATAATTTCAAAACTCTTCTTTTCCACTTTTTAGAATTTTAAGTAAAACGAAAAAAACTATTAAAAGCTGCTAAAATGACATTAGCGATTGGTCGAAAGGCTAAATTTGAAGTTTGGAATGATCTTTATCTATTTCTTTTGGTTTTGAATCTATAAGATGAATCTAAAAATTATAAAAATTCAATTTAATTTGGAAAAGAAGAGTTTTGAAAATTACGATTGGAATAGTTGAGTTTTGAAAAGAAAGTAAACTTTTCGATTCAACCTATTTCGAAATAGAGGAGTTTTGAAAAGAAAGTAAACTTGTTTTCATGATCTATAAATACAATATATTTAATTATTAAATATAAATCTACTTATAAAACATTATTTTATCTGCGAACTTAGCAAAGATATTTTCTTAACAAGAATTATTGCAACACTAAATAGTTTAACCCATGAATGCTCTCAAAACAACAAAGATTCCCGCCTTTTTAATGTCATTGGAATACACGAGTTTTGAAAGCGGCTACTTTAATTTGCATAGGAAAAGAAGAGTTTTGGTGCGGATTTTGGTTTTTATGGGAATAAATGAGTTTTGAATTAATTAAACGACTTAGTGGAATAGTGTAGTTTTGAAAAAAATTTCACTTTTTGAGTACTCAAAAGTATGGGAAGTAACAAGTTTTGATAAATTTTAGCTAAATACATAGACGAGGGCTCTTCTAAAGAACACTTTCTCATACTTAACTCATTTTTGAAAAAAAGTGAAATAGAAGAGTTTTGAAATTATACCCCTATGTCAAAATAAAACTAACTTATTAGGTCCGTTCGCGTACTTTCTGCACTAAAATTCGTAAAAATAAATATTTTAAAGAGTGGGGGTAAAATTCTCTCACCAAAAAAAAAACTACAAAAAAGTAAGCGAACGGGAAAACAACAAATTTTTCACACAATATTACTCTCTTGTTGCTGTTCTTTGAAAATTTGTTTTTAAATTTTATAACTGACAGCAAAAGCGAGCAATTTATTTAATTTATTTGAATTTCTATCAAATTTGAAATTTTCACAAATCAGCCCAAAGAAATTTCTTGGGCTAAAATTCGTAGGTTGGGGAAATATTTTACTCTCTTGTGAGCGCTCTCTTTTACGAAAAACTACAAAATTTTTGAGTACGCGAACATGATTTGGTTAAATTTCGTATTTTTTAGTAAAATTGGACTGTTTTAGGAGGGTACGCGAACGGACCTATTGTGTTTTTAGGTTTTTAATTGACTCACTGATTCAAGAAGATCTTGTAGCTAACAATAAAATTATATTTTTTCAAAGATTTTTAGTGACCTTATTTGAAATCTGGCTTAAATTTTTTTGACATATCAACTTTTTAAATTCGAAAAAAAAAAATAATATTCGTTTTTTCTAAGTAATGTTATTTCATGAACTCTTTATTTTTTCTAAACAATGAGTGATGTGTTTCTAAGTCTTCATATTAATCTTTAAATATTTCCGCAGAAATTCATGAAATTAAAAAAAATACTCATTAGTTGTTAGCCTTCACATATCGTTTTTTTCTCAACGAAACACCGAACCATTTATGCTTTAAAAGTTCTGGACAAAAACCCATAAACAGTCTAAGAAAATTGTTTTAAATAACTTTAAAAACGTGTATTTTAACTTCCCATAGGAAGTTATTGTAATGGGTCCGATTTGTCGAATTGAAAATTTTGACATTTCTCGACGTTTCAAGATCTCTAGAGTCGAAATAAAAGATTTTTAGAAAGATGTCTGTGCGTGCGTGTGTTCGTATGTTCGTACGTCCGTACGTTCGTGACGTTTTTTTCGTCGTCCATAGCTCAAGAACCAAAAGAGATATCGACTGCAAATAAATTTTTTTATACAGATAATAAGGCAGAAAGATGCAGAAAGGGCTCTCAAGAAAATTGCGTGGGTGGTTTTTTACCATAGAAGTTTAAAAAAAAAGGTGAACATTTTGGTTAAACCTAAATATCTCATGAACCAATGACGCTAGAGACTTGAATTAAATTTTTTATTGTAAATTGTAACGTGATACAAAACAATTATTATATTTGGAAAAAAATCCAATTAACGGTTTTTTTTTTTAAATCAAAAAAACTGGAAAAAAAAATGTGTCACCTCGAAAATCTTACGACTAAAAATTGAATTTCGACTCAAATATCTTTTCAAAAACTTGAGATTAAGGCTTCAAGCTTATTTTATTTTATAAGAAATATTGTTTTCAATATTCTGAAAAATGTTGAGAAAAATCGAATTGACAGTTTTTTTTACAAAAAATAAAAACCGAAAAAAAAATTATAAAAGGTGGTAAAAATTGATTTTCGACTCAAATATCTTTTCAAATTTTTGAGATATTGGCTTTAAACTAGACTTTAATCTTTCAAAAAATATTGTTGTAAACATTCAGTAAAATTTTGAAAAAAAGCGAATTGATAGTTTTTTACAAAAAATTAAAAACCTAAAAAAAATTAACAAAAGTTGGTTAAAATTGATTTTCGACTCAAATCTCTTTTCAAAAATTTGAGATAATGGCTTCTAACTAATTTTAACTTATAGGAAATATTGTTTTCAACATTCGATAAAATTTTGAGAAAAATCGAATTTTTTACAAAAAATAAAAACCTAAAAAAAAACAATACTAAAACTTGGTAAAAATTTACTTTCGAGTCAAATAGCTTTACAAAAATTACAATATTGGCTTCAAACTTATATTATTTCACAGAAAATATTGTTTTCGATATTCAGTAATTTTTTTTATAAAAATCCAACAGTCCGTTTTTTCATAAAAAAATAAAATATACAAAAAATAGTACGCAAATTTGGTAAAAATTGATACATACATATAGATAAACTTTTAAGCAAGACAAATCGACAGACGGGATGGGAAGTTATCAGTGTGGGTCGCATCCCAGCCTCTCTTTTTTTTAATTTGGGCATATAGTTCAGTTTTACAATCAGCACCAAAAATTAACACTAGAAATATTTTTTTAAATCCATGAAAGTATAAGTTTCAATGTTAATAAATGCTGTTAAGTGTAATAACTAATAATTGATGAGAATTTATGGAAACTTAGTAAGATACCAAAGAAAAAATATTTAAACTTTATTTAGGAATTAAACATTTGTACATTTAAACATTTACAATTGTCAACAAAGCCCGTGTTTTAGATTTTTTTACAACTTCTAAAAGGACAAATTCTAATTCAGGACAACAAAATCCTCTGGAAAAGTATTATTTGACTTTTGAAATATTTCAAACTCAAAAACTCAAATTAACTCAAAAAAGACTCTAAGAGTTTAAAGTAAATTTTGATATTCTTCCATCAAACAAATATTTCGAAAAAAAAAACGTAATTGATCTGATTTTATTTTTTTTCAAAAATGATTTTCACAATTTCATTTTAAACATAAAATCCTTTTTGTACCTCTTCCCATCCCCTTAATTTGTGAGTCTGTGTCTTGAGTGTTCTAAAGTTAATTTTCTTCTAACAACTTTTTTATCAATCGTGAGTCATTTTCTAAGACCCTTTTTAAACTTAGTGTATGTGCTCTTGAACTTTATTTTGAAATAAACTATCTTAAATTCTGAAGAGTTTATTAGTTATAAGTTTATAACAAAATCTAAACTAAAAAAAATTAATAAAATATCTTATAACAACGCTGGTTTATCTTCTACATATCAATGGCAATGATATGTGCGTTTTATGGTGCCTTTGGGCTTTAAAGGTTCTTGTTTTGCTTTGCTTATCATCAAAACGCTGCTGTCTGAATCATAGCCATCGTCGGCGTTCGTTGTCGCTATCGCTGTCGTAGTCTTTGTCGTCTTCGGTGTCTGTGTCGGTGTCGTTCTCGTGCTGTATAGAATACGCTTTGTCGTAGTAGTTTCATTTGTTCGTGTCATGGTTGTCATAGTCATCCTCGGCCTGCATTTATCGTTTTGTTGTCGTTTTACCCAAAAACGTGTTCAAATTTCTCTGGCAAAGTTGTTTGAATTCTTTTATTTTGTTCCTCGTCGTCGTCGTCGTCGTCGTCATCGTCATCGTTGCATTCAGTTATTCCCGATTCTGTACTCTATAAATGAAATAACTATGTGGATGGGTATAGCTAAAGCTGGACTGTGGAGCTGGAGCGCATCAGTGGTACTTGTACACTATACGCTACGTACTGTGTCGCAGCTCCCGTTGTCCCTTCTTTCCGATATGTGAAAAGTGTGAAAACCTGATTTTCATTCAATTATAATGACCGGCCGGCCGGCGCGTTGGCGTGTTCGGTTCGGGTAATGGAACTCTATATACCTACCATGCTATGCTGATGGTCTAGCTCTAGCTATGCTGTGCTGTGATGGGGCTGGTTGACTAGCTTAGAGATTTTAGGTTGGCACATTGGGTTCTATGGGGATATGGCAATATCGTGCCGAGCGGCGGCGCGGCGGGCGGTGGCGATGCTAGTGCCCACCAACGAACGAGGTTAGAATGCAATTAGAACTTTTAATGTGTGCGATAAACTTTTCTCGACGCATCATATAGAAACTATAGAAAATCTATAGATGTATATAGATATAGAATAAAGCAAAAATGGAAAATTGGTGAAGCGATACAAAGTCACATATAGCAAACTGGCTGGGACTACTGCTGGCTCTGGCTCTAGTTCTGTCTCTAGCTCACAGTCTCGTCTCATATAGTCCCCTAAGTTGTATTGGAAATCCGCTTGGGAAGTTTTTGCAGATCTCCTTTTTGGGAAATTGAAAGAGCTTGTATAGAAATGTTATAGCTATGCATTAAGGAGTCATATAGAAGGGGTGACATAACAGACGTGGATTATTTGAAATGCCATAATTGTGATTCAAATTTGTGAAACTCCATAGTTTGTCTTTGGGTAAACTTTTCAATTTTCACAGAATTTAAAAAAAAAGGTACATATATATGAACATTAAGCAATTTGCATAGCAAAGTCCTCCATGGAATTTAAAGCTTTGTATGAACATTATTAAAAGAATTAACTAATTTGGTGTGATTGTATATTTTTTAAAATAGCTACACAACGAAAATGAGCATCCGGGTAGGATTCGCTAAAATGAAGAGAAGTTTAAGATGAAGTAGAATAGATGAAGGTAGTTGAACTTTCGGAAACAAAGCGAATTTAATGATACTTGTGTTTATTTTTAAAACTTTTCAATAGCTTTGGTGTACCTTTTCCAAAAACTAAGTGGGATTCAAGAATTTAATTTGGAAGATTTCTTGTTTTATTATTATTAAATGCTTTATTAAAATGTTTATTAATATTTATGTGCTTAGCAATAGGGATTAGGGAATCCTGCTGTCTACCTGATTTGACATTCCATAATGAAAAAGAAAATATACAAAGCAAAATTAATAAGCTAAATAAATAATTTATAAAAAACAGAATTTATGAAGTTGTTAAAAAAAAACTAAAAGACTATACAATTTTTAGTTGATCTAAGAAACAGTAAGTTTTCCAATTTTAAACTTATTTGTGAAGCATGTTTGCAGAAAGAAAGCTTTCATCAAAACGTAGTTGATGGATTTTTATAATATTGGACATATCGTAATAATGTAATTTCTTTTTTTTCTCTTCTGTTACATAAAGATTGGTTATAGATCAGCCCGTTAAGGGATAATTTTAAGGTTCAAGACTCCAAGTTGTGCTCTAAAGGTAAAGCTTATAGCTCCGGTCGACATTTCATTATTGAAATTGCTTTTGTCAGTAGCGTTGTGTCCGTGGAATGATGGTTAATGCATTGGATTGTCATGCGAGATGTATTGGGTTCAATCCCTGCCTGTGCCATCGAAAGGTTTTTTTCACGGGTACTGCCTCTTGCGAGGAATTGACAAATCCTCCAAGAGTAATTCTTTTCATGAAAAGTGTTTTCTCAAAATACCCGTTCGGATTCGGCTTAAAACTGTAGGTCCCCTCCATCCCTGGCAACAGTACTCGCAAGCAGGAATGGTTTAGAGTTGTAAGTCACTAGGCCCTAGTTCTCAATGGACTGTTGCGCCACCTAATTTATTAATTTTTTGATACAACATCAAAGAAAAAAGTCTAGCGGGGTTTGAATTGCATGACCTTGGTGGCCAATTCACATCACCCCTGCGAGAGATAACCTAACCCTCAAATCTTTCATGCAAAATGTCAATCGTGGCGTTTGCGCTGTATGACACGTAGCGCCATCCTGCTGGAACCACATGCCGTCTAGGTCCATACGGTTCAATTCGGGCCATGAGAAATTAGTTATCATTGTTATGTAGCGCTCGCTGTTGACGGTAACCGCCTCACTAACGTCGTTTTCAAAAAAGTACGGACCAATTACGCCGGCCGCGGCACCGGCCCAAAATCCACACCAAACGGTGACTTTTTGAGGATGCATTACCAATTGGTGAACCTCGCGTGGGTTGGTGTCATCCCATATACGGCAATTTTGCTTGCCATTCATCCAAAAATGCGCCTCGTCACTAAAGATGATTTTCGGCCCAAATTGGGGTCTTCTTCCAAAAAATTCGAAGCCCAGTCAGCGAAAAAACACCGTTGTCTATCATCATGAACTTTGAGCTCTTAGGTCAGTTGAATTTCGTACGAATGTAGGCCCAAGTCCCGACGCGAAATTTGCAAAGTTGAAGTCTGCGAAAGGCCGAGTTATTGTGCACGGCGAGGAATAGACTGCTTTGGGTTCTGCTGTACACTTTCACGGACCGTTGCGATGTTCCAATCTTGAGTTCCTTGAACGTACCGGTGTTGGCTGATTGTGAACTGAACCCTGCCGTCTCAAATTTGGCCATCAAACGTTGAAGAGTCGACTGTGAAGGGCCACCACGTCTACCGTAAAATGGGCGCAATGCGCGCAACGTATGCGTTAACGTTAACACTCATTTTGATAATAAAGTTTTATCATTTGAACCTGCTGTTCAATCGTGTAACTTGCCATGATGAGTTGGCTTAAACAAGTGAATAATAAACAAAAGATTTGACAGATACAAAATGGCCACCACGTCCGCCAAAATATACCCGCGCCAATTGAAAAACCCTTTGGCCACAAATTCAATTTCTCACATCATTTTACCAGAAAAATAAACATCTTTTCGTTTCAAATAAAAAACAACCCAATAAACCAATGAAACCTAAAAAAAACGATACCATTTGAATGAAATTGATAAAGTAGTACCATTAATATAATAATTCCTAAAATGTTATTTCTTAGCAATTTCTTTACATCACAAATAAAATAAAACACAGCTTATAGCTCATGATTAAACTACAATGGTTGTTAGCATATGTAGGTATAGATATACTCATAGGAAGGTAGATGGTCGAATAATCCAATCATAATGTTATTCCTCCTGCGCGTGGTTTGGTTATAAAATTAATCGCATCGCTCTTATAGGACACACGCCATGCCACCTCCATTCTTATTCCATATATCCACTCTAAACGCCACCATCTTCGTCATTAGCTTTAGCCTTAACAGCCATTGCCATCCGATTAAATTTGCATTCATGAAACGCAGTTAGTTAATGCGAATATTAACCAACACGAACTACAACTTTACTATTTAAACTTTGGTATACACTGAATCAATAACTCGTCCAAGACTTCACAAAAAAGAATAAATTCCGAAAAAAGAAACAAAATTTAAAAAATTCAAGAAGCTTATGGAACCGGTCCAATATTATAGAAATAGTTCATTTGCCTGATATAATTTTTGTTTTTAAATTCGCACGGTTATGTGAAACCGATACAGCATTAGTTTCGTTTGGAGTCGTCCGTCGATGGTGCGGGGTTATGAGATCGATAAGACCTAAAAACAAACTTTGATGGTAACCGAAAACATGCATATAAATAATAATAAACATGACGCAAGTCCTACTTTGGAGAGTTTTATCCGTTTTGTTACGCCATCTACCGTTGCAAACGGGTTTCTCTACCAGTCAGTTAGCCAGCCATCAGTGATTACGTTTATCTTATTCGGAAATGTTACACAGACAAATTAAAAAAAAAAGTTAATAAACAAATATTAAATTATTATCGCCACAAGAAAAACGATCTTAAGCTAAACATTCGCACCAAACAAACAACATAAATTATTATCATCTGAACGTTTCTTAAAATACACGAATTTTATGTAAGAAAGATACACTCAGGAAAAACTAAAACTAAATAATTCGCGATCTTATATTTTGTAGTGAATTAAAAGCCAAAACATTAGCTTGAAATTTAAACTTTCGATTCTCAAAACATAGCCCAAAAATCAAACATTTTTAAATTGGTGAAAAAAAACCTCGGCTGGTTCCCCAGTAGGGCATTCCGTCCCTCCAACTTTTGGATGTAGCTCATGGATTGTTTAAATAATAAGAACCTTAAGTGTTTTAATCATTTTCGGTTATTGGCGCTTTCGAGGCTGCCAATAGATATCGCCAAGACGGCTGATAACATATTTTGGGAATTTAATGAGAATGATTCCGAATATGGTATGGGCTGCGTGGAATGGCATGCCATGCTGTCAATTGAATTTTTCTAATATAATAATTTAAAGCAAAAGATATTTTATGAAATTAGTTTGAGTTCAATAACTGTTTTTGTTTCCGAGATATTGTTGTCGAGAACCAATTTTTACCAATTTTGTGTACATTTTATTGTATTTTAATAAAAATTTTACTAGATAAAGGGTTTTTCAACAAGGTCGATACAAAAGTAGAGCGACAGGGACAGCAAATGACGCCATATTTCTTACCGCTCTTTAGACATTTGTCTTCAGTAGATCAACAATTGAGCGTGTAGTGGAAACATTTGAGTCCACAGTCATAGTGCAAAATGTCCCCGTGCCAGTGAGACAAAGTGTAGAGAATATTGCTGCCGTCGAGGCTTCAGTTGCAGAAAGCCCAAAAATGTGTCTCTCACACGTCGTTCTCAAGCGTTGGGCATCTCTGTGACGTCGTTGTGGCGAATTTTGCGAAAAGATCTTGGCCTACATCCTTACAAGATTACGATCTTATTGAAAAACCCGATATTAAAAACAATGATTGTTATTTAAATGTTACCAAGATATACTAGTTGAAAACCAATTATAACCAACTGTTAGTATTATTTTTTATATTTTTATTTTTTTTTAACAAAATCGTCAATACTAGATGTTAAAAACGTTAAGGCGGCGCATTAAGAGAAAACAGTTTTTTAGCACCAAAATAAGACAAATAATCCAGTAGATGGCTTACCACGTGGGGTAAGAACAACGTCTTATTATATTAAACTTTTCACTTGGATTATATTTTAGGAACAATTTTGAATTCAATTGGGTACGAATTCATTAGACAATTTTGAAACATAACATGCCTGTCAGCTTAGATTTTGGACTTAAAATAACACTAAAGAATGAATTTTAAAACTCTGATATCACTTAATCTAGGTTTTTAGTAGTAAAATGACTAAAACGAAATATGAGCAATATGATTTTCTAGTTTTGAGTGAATATGAAACAGGGCCAATTCAGCTGATACATTTTTATTTAAGGGGACAATCCCCCCAAGAGCCCGACGAAATAGCGTTATTTCCTGTTATTTTTGTTCTTACAGAAAGAAACATTTGAAACATAAGAACTCTAAGATATGTTTAAGTCCTATTTTCAACTCGATTACCGAAAACTAAATTTGAAAAATTTCAAATGGCTGAGTATTCCTCGTTTTGCGGCAGCGTCTCGGCACAAAAATCAGCGATTCTGAAATGCCAAAAGATTCAAAAAATACTGATAAGTCTTAATCCATCTTAATCGTTATATTAGTTCACCCTGTTATCTTGTGCAGCCGTTAGGCGCCGTTCGTGACTGACTAAACATCCGTGGCTCTCCCAAAATACTTCTAATTTCGAGCTAAAACTTTAGACACAAAATCTTGAATAGTTGTCTACTCGATTAGGCAAAGAAAAAACGATTTTTGAGGCATTTTAAGGCCTCCTTGAATAACTTTTCTCTTTGGATTTCAATGTCAAAAATGTTAATCTAATAATTATTCCGCATAAGAATTATTTCCAAATATTAAGGACAACATTTTCACGAATAGAACTAAACAAATAAAATCATTATTGACAATTAACAATTAAATATTATATTAGTGTATTTTCCAGTAAGGAATTTTTTATAAATAATAAAATAATTCAAAAATGATTAAATCGAAAATATTTAGACATTTTCCCTTTCACAGGAATATAAACTGGATTACAAAAAAAGTGGCGCAATCATACTTTATGATGTGTTGCTATTATTTTGATAATATACCGCTTAATTTTTTGAGAGATATTAGGCGCCTTCAGGCCTTCGAGATCGTCACCAAACTGCGGTTGAACTGTCTCACAGACTTTAATCAGTGAAAGGGATCAGTTTGAATGCTTAAACGGTGGGGCGGCGGCGTTTAACTGAGAGTGATCTGATCGTATACCCAGACTCACGATACAGCACGAGGGAATGGAATTTGCTCGCCTTCACCAAGATTGAACTGAGGCCGACTAAAGTATAGTTCTCTTCAGTGATAAGTCCATGTTTTGTCTACGCTCACCAGATGGACGTAAAAGAGTGTGGAGAAGATCAAGTGGGAGATACAATTCGATAACAGTTGCGCAGCGGGAAAATTTCTGGGGATGTTACGTCATGGTGTGGGCAGGAATTTCCGTGCTCGGAATAACTAGGCTGTGCATAGTGGAATGATCGGTGAACTCCAATTATTACATCACCAACATTTTGGAAGAATATGTGGTTCCTTTCGCGGCATTTATTGGTAAACAATTCTTGCTATATCAAGACAATGCGAGAACTGACGTTGCCAGGTGCATTACGGACTACTTTGAAGAAGTAGAAATTGATATGATGGCTTGGCCTGCTATGATCCCGGGCATGAATCCCATCGAACATATTTGGGATCAACTGAATTTTAAGGAAGCGCCACGCTCTTTCCGAGATACTAAGAAGTGGGCCAAGATCTGTTCAGATTGAGGAGTGGGATAATTCGGAAATTAATAATATTAAATGTTAATAAACAATACTGAACTAAAAAAAGTCTTTTTTACATATTTGAAATTATTGCGAAATTTCATGGTTCGCCACTTTTTTTGTAACTCAGTGTATACATATATTTTATTTTACATTTAGGATTCTTTGTTCAGAAATAAAAATAATAGGTAATAAAATTATTAGAATCATATTTATTAATAAATTTGTATCAATACTCAATTTTTGTTCAGTGTTAGTTAAATGTAATTTATCTCTCTTCCTAATTGAAAATTAAAAAAAAAAAAAAAACAACAACTCCTAAAAATAAAGGAACACCAGAAAGTGCAACAAAAACCTACTGATCTCCAATTACGGCAAGATGTTATACGATTCTTTCCTGTTTGTTTGTCCGTCCGTCTGTCCGTCCGTCCATCGTACACATCATATAATATCGGTTACTGTCTTTTAGTCTTCTTCTGGAGTCCTCTTTTCTTTTCTTTATTTTATTTTATTTTATTTTATTTTATTTTATTTTATTTTATTTTATTTTATTTTATTTTCCTGATGCCTGATTCTTTAACACAAACAGTTAAGTCTTTCATTCATCAGGCTGGCTTTATAACACTCCTTCATCTATAAGCTCGTCTTGTCGACATTATGGCAAAAATATCAAGTCCAGACGTTCCCATTGCATGTTTCATTTGGTTAAAACGGGCCGGGCGGCAGCGATGAAGAATCGCATCATGATTAAGAAAGGCTTTGGAAATTTATACTACCATCTACCAACTTAAAAACTCACCAAAACATCATATGGAATCACGTTTTCTTCTCTTTTTCTTCGTTCAGAATAACCGACCTGGACAAGATCTTCAATGGACGTGGGTAGATTTTGTATACCTATAAGTATATACAATTTGTGTATATAGTAAATATAAGTTACGTCTTGATATCTTTTGGTGATCATCATCAATGATGTATAGTATAAGCAACATCAACAACGACGAAGTCTTTTGAAGGTGGGTCATTTTAGTCACATACGGCTTCTTGACCTACATTTTTCGATTCTTTGAAACTAAAAATACCTCGCTGCCTAACAGTGAAAGAAAAATGAAGATGAAAAACGAAGAAATAAAAGCTGAAAACATTTAAACCTGTTTGTGTGTAGTTTATTTGTTTTGTTTACATTTTTGGTTTTCTTCTTTAAGTTCAGAGATTTAGAATTAATGGTGGTTTAGGTCATCATTGATCTGAGTTTCATTTTCCTGGGACAAAGAATATCAGCTGTAAATTGGCACGAGTTTTAGAAGAAATTAAAGAAAATTTTAGGTCACATGTCAAATACTTACATATTTTTAATAAATTTTAACAAAATTTTGACAGTTTTAACAAAAAAAGTTAACATTTCACTTGGTATCAAATACTCTACGGAATCAACTGGTCGTTTTCCTTTATAACTCAAAAGAGTGAAAAAAAAAAAGATTTTAAGATCCACCCTATTTTGATATTTACCTTCTTAGGTCATGAGATCTATAAAGCCCGTAGGTGGTCCCTAAAAAGACATAGGGCACCTCGATTGTTCTTTTCCATATGCTTACTGGTCGCTTGACTCTACTTCCTTCTTGAGTGAGTGGATTCTACTCCATTGAATTTCCTGCAAAAAGCTGTAGAAGTCGTGTTTTCAATTCACTGCCACTTAGGACTTCATAAAGTAGAGTCAATGGGTTCCTGAACCCGTAGGATGCTGCGTAGTCATTTAATATTGAATAGTTGCATCCGTATAACATTACTAATTATAGACGTCAGACAACAATCGTATAACTTTGTCTTTAAGCTTCAGTAAAGGCAATACTTTCAAGGCATTCTCTACTTTCTCTTCTAATTGTTGAACAATGTTTGTAAGAGAGAATGACTGAAAGATTTCGGGGCTGACCATCTTGGATTTTTCCTTGTTAATGTTCAACCCCACAGTTTCTGCTTCACTCTCCTTCCAATGCCATGAATTAAGCTCCAGTGTAATAAAGTCCTAAGCGAAATTTTTGGATTTTATTACACTTCCAAGTGCAGTACGATTTTGAACTTTATTTCACTGTCAAGAGTGCTATGAAGTCCAATCCTGAAATGATATAAAGTCCAAATTGAATAAAAGGAGAAATGCATTTTTAACTTCCTGTAGGAAGTTATTGTAATCGCTCCGATTTGTAGCATTAAAAATGTTGACATTTCTCGACGTTTCAAGGTTCATAGAGTCCGTGAGTGTGCTCGTACGTACGTTCGTACGTCCGTAAGGTCGGGGAGTTTTTTTCGTCGTCCATAGCTCAAGTACCAGTAGAGATATCGACTTCAAATAAGTTTTTTTATAACTACAGATAAAAACGCAGAACGATGCAGAAAGGACTCTCAAGAAAATTGAGTGGGTGTTTTTTTTTATAGAAAATAAAACCTAAACAAATTAACAAAAGTTGGTAAAAATTGATTTTCGACTCAAATACCTCTTCAAAAACTTGAGATATTGGCTTCAAATTAGTTTTATCTTATAACAAATATTGTTTTTAACATTAAGGGTATTCATGTAACGATATAATTTTCTACTTTGTAAAAAAATATAAATTTCCGCAAAGGGTTTACATGAACACCCCATTTAAAATATTTGCGGAAACGTTAGAAACAAACAAAATTTATCTGTTTTTTTTTTCTACGATTTCTGCTTCAAATTTGAGAGATAAAAGTCTATATTTTGCAGAATATTTTTCCCATACAAATTTTGACAGTTGATTTCTACCGATAGAAAATTCTACAGTTTTTAAGGTTTCTGTGGGTTTTCTGTGTTTGCATGAATACCCTTATTATGAAAATTTTGAGAAAAGTCGAATTGACAGTTTTTTTACAAAAAATAAAAACCTAAACAAAGTATTACTAAAACTTGGTAAAAATTGATTTTTGAGTCAAATATCTTTACAAAAATTTGGTTAAATTTTGAGAAAAATGGGATTGACAGTTTTTTACAAAAAATAAAAACCTAAAAAGAAAACATTAAGTAGGTACTAAAAGTTTGGTAGAAATTTACTTTCGACTAAAATATCTTTTCAAAAATTAAAAATATTGGCTTTGAACTAATTTTACCTCACACAAAATATTGTTTTCAACATTCAGTAAAAAATAATTCAACACTGAGTTTATTCATGAAAAAATAAAATCTACAAAAAAGTAGATTGGTTTACGACTAAAAATCTCGTTAACAAAAACAGATTTTGAAATCAAACTATTTCATCATGTGCAAAATACTCGTATTGTTGGTAATTTTTAAATTTTGTAGAATAATTCAACTGGCAACTTTTATTTACAAAACACGAAAACCTACAAACCTTTTAAGCAAGACAAATCGACAGAACAGACAGGAAGTTATCAGTGAATGTCGCATCCTAGCCTCTTTTTTATTTTGGTTTATGTTTTAGCTTATTTTTTGTATTGTTATAAAAATAGAAAAATTCATGTTGGGCTTGAATTTATGGCACTTATGTAATTCGGTAAAATTAAAAACATATTCAATTGCCAGCTTTTCAGCAAATGAAAAAAGCTTGAAAACGTCTCATGACGTTTTGTAATTTTTGTTAAGACTCCAATAATTTTAATCCTACCACGTTTGGCACGTACTGGCATACCAATCGCTACTTGTAAACTGTTGCTAATGCAAGACGCTGTGAGGAGGGCAGGTACCAGGTGGAACAACATCACCACGTGTCAAGCCACAAAAAACATCTGGCCAACACTGGATTTAAAACGTTCAAGGTGCTTGCTCTCTCTTAGCAGATCGCATATAAGCTCGATAATAGGTGTCATAACCGAACATTGTCTAATTGGAAAGTACGCAACGAGATTAGGCGTATTCTCAAATGACTTTTTCAGAAGCTGTATGGACGAGGAAGAAACAGGTCTTCATCTTCTCTGCACATGCCCTGCTCTGGCTCGAAAACGCAAGAATTACCTAGGAGAGTTCTTCTTTAACGATTTAAATGATCTAAATCATATCGGCATAATTAGCCTCTTACGTTTCGTAAGAAACTCAAACTGGTTCCATTGAGCTTAGGAAGAAACCTCAAGATTCATGTGGTATCACAATGGGCCATTAAACTGGCCTAAGTGTGTCCGTTTCCATCTTGGTCAGCCACTATAACCTAACCTAACCAATAATTTTAAAAATAAATACTTTATAAAAATCCGAGTGACATTTTTATCCAAAAATTAAAAACTACAAAAAAATTGCTTTGAAGACGAGAAAACTGAGTCAAAAGTTTTTAATTTCTTATAGGGTGAAAATATATAATTATCTCTATTTTACCCTCTTTTATGATCAATTGTCCTAGGTTATTAGTCGACTTTTGTTAGAAATGCATTTACCTAAATAAAAATGAATCTTTACTTAAGTACCAGAGCCTATATTCAATATTTTATACTTTTTTTCACTTTCAGATATTCTCATCTTTAAAAAACAGCAACAAGTCAACAGTTATAATAACAATCTTTTTTTGAAGTATGGACTGATATGAAACTATTAAAATCAAGGTAAATTAATGCTTTTTTGTCATCTATTTTATTACCTATTATAAGTTATTAATATTTTTTTGTTGGCATTCCCGAAAAAAGAAATATTATTTTTAAAATCAATCAAATGAATTATGTCTTAAACAAACAAAATCAAAAGACCAACAAAAAAAAAGTTAATTATAATGTTGTTCATCATAATCAAACAATATATTATTTTTTGTTGATTATTTAAAAATAACCTTTCATAGAACAACAAATTAAAACAAAACCTTCCTACACATTATAGGTATTTACTATATAGTTACCACATGTTGTGTATTAACTATGAAGTATGACGTCCATAATAATAACATAATTAATGCAACACTTTTAGTGGCGTAAAATTAATCATTCATATGTGTTTGCAAATTAATGGCTCGTTGACTGTTTTTTCTGTTTTATGCACTTTTTCTATCCGGAATTTTTGTTAACTATGTTGGTTTTTTTGTTGATAATTTTATTTGACAATATAGATTCTGTAAATAATTACATACGGTTTTTTTTGTTGGGTTAAGTTTTTGAATTGTTTTTATTAACAAAAATTAATAATATTTTGTTCTGTTCATTTGTAAACTATATAGGTGAATGTATTTTTACAATAACTTTTTAAATTTTTTGTGTGCAAGACTTTTGAATAAAAAATATTAATATTACTTTTAAATTATGTAAATTGCTTTTATTGAGTGATTTTTAACACAGAGTACTGAAATAATAATATGTCTGACTTTTTTTTAATGTTAGGTTTTACTCACACTAAAAATTAATTTGAAATGGTTGATAGTGGCAGACTAATAAATCAAAAAATGGTAACCAAACTAAGCCGAATTAAAAAAAAGGTGTGTTTTATTTATTTAATTCCACGGCAGTACCCATAAACACTTTTTCTACATTAAGAAAGAATTTTCTAACTATTAACTATGTGTAAGACTTGCAGATTATTTAAAAAAAAAATAATATTTTCTTCCTTTTTGTTTGTTTTCTTTCATATAATTAAATAAAAGGTGTTTTTTTAGTCGTGTGTTTTTCCAGAGGAAATAAAACGCATATGGTTTTATGACATGGCAAAGAATTTAGCTTTATTTTTAACTTCCCATTGGAAGTTATTGTAATCGGTCCGATTTGTCGAATTGAAATTTTTCACATTTCTCGACGTTTCAAGGTCCATAGAGTCGAAACAAAAGATTTTTAGAAAGATGTCTGTACGTGCGTGTGTACGTACGTTCGCACGTCCGTATGTCCGTACGTTCACGACGTTTTTTTCGTCGTCCATAGCTCAAGAACCAGAAGAGATATCGACTTCAAATAAATTTTGTTATACAGATAATAAGGCAGACAGATGCAGAAAGGGCTTTCAAGAAAATTGCGTAAGTGGTTTTTTTACCATAGCATTTTAAAACAAAGGTGAAAATTTTAGTTAAACCAAAATATCTCATGAACCAATGACGCTAGAGACTTAAATTAAATTTTATATCATAGATTGTAACGTGATACAAAACAATTATATTTTTGGAAAAAAATCTAATTAACAGTTTTTTTTATAAATCAAAAGAACTGAACAAAAAATTTGTCACCTCGAAAATTTTACGACTTAAATATGATTTTATCTCCAAAACAATTTTGTGCAACGAAGAATAATGGTTTTGATATCTGATAAAATTTTGGGAAAAATCTAATTGACAGTTTTTTTATAAAAAAAATAAAAACCTAAAAAAAAAACATTACTCTAAGTTGGTAAAAATTGAATTTCGACTCAAATATCTTTTTAAAAACTTGAGATTAAGACTTCAAACTTATTTTATCTAATAAGAAATATTGTTTTCAACATTCTGAAAAATGTTGAGAAAAATCGAATTGACAGTTTTTTTACAAAAAATAAAAACTAAAAAAAAAATTAATAAAAGTTGGTAAAAATTGATTTTCGACTCAAATATCTATTCAAAAATTTGAGATATTGGCTTTAAACTACTTTAATCTTTCAAAAAATATTGTTGTCAACATTTAGTAAAATTTAAAACAAATTTAATTGACAGTTTTTTTTTTACAAAAAATTAAAAACCGAAAAAAAATTAACAAAAATTGTTAAAAATTGATTTTTGACTCAAATATCATTTCAAAAATTTGAGATAATGGATTCTTACTAATTTTAACTTATAAGAAATATTGTTTTCAACAATAGGAAACATTTTGAGAAAAATCAAATTGACAGTTTTTTTTACAAAAAATAAAAACCTTTAAAAATATTTATAAAAGTTGGTAAACATTTTTTTTCAACGTAAATATCTTTTCAAAAATTTGAGGCATTGGCTTCAAACTAATCTTATCTTTTAAGAAATATTGTTTTTAACATTCTATAAAATTTTGAGAAAAATCGAATTGACAATTTTTTTTACAAAAAATAAAAACATAAAAAAAAAACAATACTAAAGCTTGTAAACATTTACTTTCGACTCAAATAGCTTTTCAAAAATTAAAAATATAGGCTTCAAACTTATTTTATTTCACAGAAAATATTGTTTTCGATATTCAATAATTTTTTTATAAAAATCCAACAGTCCGTTTTTTCATAAAAAAATAAAATCTACCAAAAATAGTACGCAAATTTGGTAAAAATTGTTAAATATAGACAAACTTTTAAGCAAGACAAATCGACAGACGGGATAGGAAGTTATCAGTGTGGGTCGCATCCCAGCCTCTTTTTTTTTTGTTATTCCAATTCACTCAATAATCTGGGATGGAATCGTTGTAAGTGACAATTTTTATAGTCAAATTGACTATCACCGTTTCCATCTGTTTAAAATGAATCAACTTAATTCAATTCGATTGAACAATTTCTGATTAGATTTATCAGCATTCATTGTTGCCATGGTGAAATTTAAAAGTGATTTCTAAAATATATCTGAAAAAATACGAAATTGGATGTTTTGTTCGAATATCCCTAATTTTCTTATTTTTTTTTACGAATGTCGTAAGGTTTAGTATCTCAAAACTTCAGCATTCCATCCCAAAACTCAAACTAAGACGTTACTTAAAAATTGCATTATTGAATCTACTATTTCCGACGGAAATATGTTTATTTTTAGGGATATTTTTCATAAAAGAAAAGAGGAAAAACATAATCCAAAAAACACGAAGTCCATTAAAAAAAATATTGATAGTGTTTTCGAAATGCAATCAAATTTTTACAACGTTTTGTGTTTTTATTAATAGTCTCATTTTTGTAACGTTTTTGAGATGGTGACCAAAATGTCCCCCTTAATTTTGTTCATACTTTGAGAATTGTTGTCAATGATCTCAATACCTACTGTTCCTTTTGTAATTTGTATTTATTTTTTGGACACATTTTTGTTTAACTGCAAATTGAATGGAATAGCAAATGTTTGGCTTTTTTTAACAAATTTAATGAAATTCAAATTTTGAATAGTTTTTATCATACGGACTCTTAAACCTTAACCAATGGTGTCAAATCAAACAACAAATATTTTGCCAATTCATAGATCCATTTCTTGGGATGATTCGGGCAACAAACAATAAGGTGTTGATTGCTCTGACACGTTGCGCCGGCCGCCACCACGACATCTGGTTGGATTGATTTATCCCTTTCCTCTTAAAACACCCAATAAAATTGCCATTAGGTTTATTGAAATTAAAGAAAAAAGTCTTCCAGAAATTTTCTTTACACGTTATCAATAATGTTGAAGGAAACTTTCAAAAATTATTGAAATTCTAAATTTTTAAATTGTACAAACAATGTCATGTAAAGTTAGTAGCAAACTTCGTTGTCCTTTCAAAATTAACTTTAATCTTCTGAGTCAGTTGAAGTTTGCACTGGTGTAGGGAAAATTTTGTGAATTGACTGATAGTGTAATCACTATATTTGCAGCAGAGCTTGAGTTTCTTTGAAAGGGATGTTGACGGTTTAATCATAATTTAAAGACTTTTCTTTTAATTTGCCAAAACATAAAATTACTAAATGACAATCCAAATGACAGGGCTTAATTCAACAACATGGCCTCAATCTAAAAATCTCTTTTGTAAACCCTTTTAATCTTAATTATTTGAATGGTTAAAATTTTCAAAGAAATATGTTTATCATAATCTCTTCGGTCTTTTAAAAATATTATTTTTTCTCTTTGGTAGTACACTATTTTGTTCATAAATGTTAAAAAATCAATGAAAATATGACACATAACAATAACAAAAAGCTTTTTTCAAAAAAAATATTTAATGTCAATCTCATTTCCTTACGCTATTTAACCAATCCATTAACATATTCTAATCTTATTCATCTTGACGATTAGACGTTGAATTTCGTACATTAATACTACTTAAACGCAAAAATAAGCATACATTAAAATACATCTCTTAGCTGTAACATCAGTTTAATTTTTGTTTAAGTCAATTGCTTATTCACATGTTTATTCAAAAAACACAAATAAAGTGAAGTAATCTAAAAACTATACTAAACATAATTAAAATTAATTGATGAAAGTGTTAATTTGCATGTTAATTATACAAAAGCAGAAGGCAATTTAAAATCTACATAAAACATGTCTTATAAACTCTTTTATTTAGGTATTTGCTAACAAGAAACTGAACGATGTCTGGACCTAACAAAAAATAAAAATTCAACGTTTTTATTAATTTTTCATCAAAATTTATCTAGTATTGCAGTCATAACAACTTTTATACAGAAACTAAAATCTTTTTTAATATAATGACCTTTTGTCCAATCCACCCACACTAAATTAAATGCAAATTGAATAGAAAAAATTACACACTCCACAAACTGTCTGGTTTATTATCTCTTGTATTATGAAAATACCTCAAAACATTTCCGCTTCTGATCGCATGACTATGACGACGACAACGCTGCAACACTAAACCAGGATAAACAAAAAAACTCGTTAACTAGTTTATCTAGCCCAAGACCATCAACCATCCAACTTAAGAGTTAAGATACCACAGCTTTTGCACTTCGCGTCCGCATGCAGAAGTTAACTAAACTAAGTCAGTTCAGGAAGTGAATATATACAAAAATGCAAGTTGCACCTTTTCTTAAACATATTATAGTAGGTATACAAAAACAACAAAAACAAAATCAAAGAAAAAGAAAAACATGGCTGCTGCTGCCACTAAAGTATTATGCTATCTTATGTATGTAGGTACCTACCTCTATCCATTTAATATCGATTTAAGTGAAAGGAAGCTGACCTCGCGATCTCATTTCAATACCGTTGTCGTACTTTTATGTATATTATGTGTATAGCAGCATTAACATTTAATCCAACAACACAAAATTGTGCTGCGGCGGGGGCCGGCGGCGGCGCGGCGAGGCGTTGCGTGGAACTTTAATTTAAATCAAATGCACAAGCGCACTGAAACGCTTCAGTTAAGTTAACATCATAAAATTTTGTAATGACGTAATAATTCCAAAAGTATAAAAATAATAGTTTTATTAGCAACAATAATCGTGTTTTTAATGTTAAAAAATAGTTAAGCATTCTGGGATAGGCTTACTCAAAAGAGATGTATTTATTCAAAGTACCCACTAAATCATTTCAAGGGACCGAAATCTTTTTGACCTTAAAAATTAACAGACAATAGGTACAAACAAAACCTCGATCAGTTTTAATTCCAAAATCAGCTTTAACCTTCGCAAAAGTTTTATTTTGTTTTGTTTTTTTATTTTTATTATTGTTTTTACAAAAAATTAATTATAAAAAAAAACTTATTTTTTTAAATGTTAAAATATTGCACTTTATGTCATCGTGTCGTGAATTGAAGTGGTTTCTTTTTGTTTAAGGCTGTTTCTTCTCCACCCTTGCCACTTCATAAAATGCGAGTGATGAGTGAAGTTTACTTACACTCCATGTCTGAAGATTAGGTTTAGAAGGTTGATGCTTGCGTTTTGAGTCAGGTATTTGGCATTTAAATAGGTTTCCAAAATCGAGTTAAATGAAATCGAAATATAAATTGAAAACCAAGTGAAATTTTTTTCAGGGTTCTATCAATTAATCGATTTCATAACTTTACAAACTTTTCGACATCCACTTTGAATGAAGCAGTTCACATCAGTATGTAAATAGTTGTGTTGATTGTTATAATTTGTACAATTTTATAACTTGTTTTCTTCTGTGCTTTTCAATTACCTAAATAAATAATATAAAATATTTGTGTTTTTAGTGTCGAAGCGTAGTTTTCAAATGTGACTTAAAAGTTCTTGAAAGACAAGTTTTCTATTCGAAATGTAATGGAGAAGAATTTTGGCGTGCTTAAATATCATTTTAAATACCTTTTTCTATTCCCTTAAATACAAAATAGTACCTCTGAAAATATCGCGGCTGTAAGTGAAAGTGTTGCCGAAGACCCGAATGTCTCGATTCATTGTCGTTCTCAGAAATAAGGACAACAACTGAAGCCAGCTGACCATTCACAACGTCATCATAGATACGTCGAATGGTGCTTGAACAGGCCGTGGACGGTACACTCTTTGGTCCGGAGGTGTGATTGGACCTTACTTCTTCAAAAACGACGATGGGATGATTGTCACCGAAAATTCGGATGGTCATATCATCTGACCAACTTTTTTTGGCCTTCAATTGAAGAATACGACTTGGAGAATGTATGGTTTCAACAAGAGGGTGCCAGCGAATATGGCTTTATTGCAAGAGACATTTCCTGCTTTAATTAGGTATTAAAGTTACAGAAGTTTAAAGTTTGGAAAAAAATTAATTTGAACACCCGTTTCCAAAAAAGGCTTTGCCGCTCAATTATGTACCTCTAAATATTTTAATTTTTAAACTGAACAGACAATTTGATGTTTAATTTACGACCTTTTATTTTGTGTAATTAAAAGCCTATCTTAACTTTATGTTTTTTGTTAAATTGACAAATGCAAAAAAATAGTTCACGATTTAGGAAATGAGTGATGAAACGAGAAACAGTTTTTTTTTTCGCTTATGATTTTAATTTTAAGTACAAAATGTTTATGAAAAATCCATGTTAAATTCCTTATTTTAGATTTATTTTTTTATTTATCTTGCCCTTTTTTTTAAGTCTATCATTTTTTCTTGACACGGTAAAAGCTCGTTGAAAAAGTGAGTTATGTAAATCCAAATAAATACAAAATTACAAACACATTACCTAAGCCTGGAACTTATAGGCATTCAAAATATTGTCTAATTTAAAAATTATGTTCAAAATTGTTCTTCGATATGAATTATGCTACAAATAAAAAATAGCACAAAAATTATTTTAAGTTTTGAAAGTTTTAAAAACAACTTTACACTAACGAAAAAAAAAATAGCACACAAATTTAATTCAGCTGTAATAAAAAAGTGCGTCTACGCCCTGGTGTACAAACAAATAAATTGTTATGGCATTGCTTTGTGGCTTCATAGTAGGCTTTATAATTATATATTCAAATTACTCTGAAAATATTTTTTCTTCGTGAGTCGTGACATAAGATTGAGATACAGCTGAAAATCCTTATGGTTCCGCATAGCGAATCCTAACTAATGTCGCCCAAACTAAATATAAATTATTAAATATAAAATATTAAAAAAAAATATATTCTTGAATATATTTTAAATGTAATTTAAAATTCTTTAAATATTTATAAATATTTAATGGAAAATTAAAATTTTTCTAATAAATATTAATATTATTTATTATAAATAATTTGTATTAGTATAAAACATAATTAATTTAATTATGTTTATAAATAAGTAAATTTAGGTAATTTTTTCCTAAATTTTTCTTGCACTAATAATTTTCAATTTACATGTTTACTAAATTTATTAATTAAATTTAATTTATAAATAATAACCCCTTATTATTACTACTAAATTAAATTTAATTAATTTTACAATTATTTATAATAAATAAATAATGAAAAAAAAAAAATTATATAAAAATTGTTAGTATTTAAATAATTTTTATTAGTATAAAACTAACTAATTTTTTTTAATTAATATATATATATATGTATATATAGATAATCTATATGATAAATAATTAAAATTTTTACAAATACATTACTATTTCTAAAAAAAACCTTTAATTTATATAAATTAGTATTTATTTATAAATTAATAATCTATATTTATTATATATAATATATTGATAAGCAACATATATATTATTAAAATCTCTTTATTTATATAAATATTAATCCTTTATTATTTAAATAGTATAAGTTATAAATAATATATTTATATATATGTATATATATATTTATAATACAAATAACAAGTATATATATATATATTAAAATTTAATTTGTTAAATATTTAATATGAATTTTAAATTACATTTAAAAAATATATTCTTGAATATGTTTTTAAATGTAATTTAAAATTCTTTAAATATTTATATTTATAAATATTTAATGGAAAATTAAAATTTTTCTAATAAATATTAATCTTATTTATTATAAATAATTTTGTATTATTATTATTATTATTATTATTATTATTATTATTATTATTATTATTATTATTATTATTATTATTATTATTATTATTATTATTATTATTATTATTATTATTATTATTATTATTATTATTATTATTATTATTATTATTATTATTATTATTATTATTATTATTATTATTATTATTATTATTATTATTATTATTATTATTATTATTATTATTATTATTATTATTATTATTATTATTATTATTATTATTATTATTATTATTATTATTATTATTATTATTATTATTATTATTATTATTATTATTATTATTATTATTATTATTATTATTATTATTATTATTATTATTATTATTATTATTATTATTATTATTATTATTATTATTATTATTATTATTATTATTATTATTATTATTATTATTATTATTATTATTATTATTATTTTAATAAATAAAATTATTTAAATTAATAATAAATAAGTTCCAATTTAATTATTTCATAACTCCTAAACTGCATTTTCAATAGTTGACTTCACTATGGTTTGAGTTGTTAGTTGCAAATTTGTAACGATTTAAACCCAATAACAGTTTTTTTTTACATTGAACCATTCTAATATAATAGTTAATTTTTTAACTCTCACAAACATACATATATTAATATACGTTTTAATTACTTTTCCTAAAAGCAAACATATTTCTCTTCAGCATTGCACCTTCATTTATTTGTACTAGGAAAAAGAACATGTAAGAAAATACCATCATTTAGATCGAAAACTACGAAGTTACGTAAGTATTGAACAGTAATAACAAATTAGAACAATCTATGTTATAATTCAAAACAGAGAATATAGCTTTCTTGTCAGCACTAGAGGTTTTATATTAATTAATATAAACCTGGTCTCATACGATCGAATATCTGAGTTTCTAAAAACCTTACGTAAAGCAATTTTGGTAATTCTTTTCTGAACTTTTTCAATCCTAAGGATACTTGATTGAGTAAAGGGATTCCATATAATGCAACAATACTCCATCAAAAGTCTGACAATGGATAAATAAAGGGTTCTTATTATAGTGTATCTGTAGGATCTTCAAAAGACTTTTAGAAATAAAACCCAACCTGATATACATAACATGGTCAATTTTAAGCAAAAAAAATATACTCGTAACTCCTAGATCTTTTCTCTCGTAAATCTTTGTAATGAATGATTATCAACTTTGTAATTGAAACTAAATGGATCTAGTGTCTTATTATTTATAGTACACGAGTTAACAAATGCAGTCAAAATCAGTTTGGATTTTACTGGCATCTAATGAAGATCTTACACAGCTAAAAATCTTGAGATCATCGGCACATAAGAGGCACTTGAATAAAAAATATAATTTAAAAATCATTAATAAAACAAATAAAAAGGAGTTTATTATTTCATTTGATAAAACATCACCAATTTTAACATATTGACAATAATTCGTAAATATTTATAAATTGGTTGCCTTCCATCACTCATAAGGCCATGCTGATGCTGGGAAATATGATTTCGATTTCGGGATTAATTGAAGTTTGTCTATAATTTTCCACAGATCCACAGAGGAATAGTCAGAGAATGTTTCCAAGTATTTAAAAATACTCGTATACCTTGTCGGAAGGAAATGTTGAAAATATAACACAGCAGGGCTGCTAAATTGTTTTTACAAAATATTAAAAGAAGTGGAGGAATATCATCAAAAATTGTTGTCCAGAGTTGATAAAGCTGCCAACACATCATCTATAGATAAAAAAAGCTACCAGCATTTATATAAGAATTGAAATTATTAAAATTATATTGATTTCAAACAAAGATACTTGGAAGTCCCAAAGGTACTTAGGTCCCCTTCTTTTATTCTATCATTTACAGTATTTCTAAAAAAGTAAAAATTCGTACAATCTCAACATGCTCCCACAACCTTATTTTTTGAATAAAATTTCAATTATCTTGTGTATTGGATAAAAGGAGACTTGTTTTTGAAATTTTTTCAAGGAATGTTTCTTTTGATTCACCCAATATTATTAACTATATGGACCAAGAAATTCACTCTTCTTTAGATATGTACATATGTATGTCTAACATATTTAACAATTTTTTCACAGGGGTTGCCCTCGATACGCTTAAGACTGTTGGCTTTACAACCTTAAGCGAAAGTTTCTGTTCAAGACATTGTTTTAATAAAGAAAATGGGTCTCAACACAGCTTTTTATTTCATCCTATCGATTCTTATGAGCTATATAAAATTATTATTTCCCTGCATAGCTCAAATTCTGCAAACCAAAACAGTTTTTTCAACAATTTTTTGAAAAGTATTGCTTTTAATGTCGTTGATGTATTGGCCCATATTTTTAATAATTGTGTTTATAGTGGAATTTTTACAAACAGCTTAAAAATGGCTGAGGTTGTACCAATTTTTAAGAAAGGTGATTCTAAAAATCTTAATAATTAAAGGCCAATATCTCTCCTTCCTGTTTTTTCTAAACTTTTTGAAAAAGTGACGAAAGTCAGAATTGTATCGTATTTGGATAAAGTTAACTTTTTTAGTAGCAATCAGTTTGGGTTCATATCGGGCAGATCAACGGAAGACGCACTTCTTCAATTTTGCAGCCAGATCTATACCAGTCTTAACAGTAGGAAATTCACAGCTGGTATCTATATTGATATTACCAATGCATTTGATACTGTGGATCATGATCTGTTAATAATTAAACTTGAAAAACTTGGGTTTAGAGGATTCATTATGAAATGGTTTTGTTCATATCTTAAGGGTAGAAGACAAAGAGTTAAAATAAGAGATTCGTTCAGTGGACCTTTAGATATAGCTATTGGCGTTCCCCAAAGCTCGGTTCTTGGTCCCATTTTATTCTTAATATATATAAATTCTATCTTCTACCTCGACTTGAAGGGTTCTGTAACAGGTTTCGCTGATGATATTGGTTGTTCATATTCGAATAATTCCATTGTAGACTTAATAGCTGATATTAATTACGATTTAGAGGTTCTTAGGCATTGGTTCGGTATGCATAAGCTTGTCATAAGTGATAAACTGAGCTAATGTTCTTTAATGAATCCTATTTTTCTCTTTCCTCCCCTAAATTCATATTCCATACCTCGGATTGTAAAAAGTTTGGAGTTAGCAAAAATGTATGCAGTCTATCCAGGAGTGACTGAGTTTCAATGTGAGTCTCAACTGCTCTTCTAAATGCTTTACAATCGAACATGTATCTGAGTATAAGTATCTCGGTTTATTGATTGATAATAAATTAAATTGGAATGCTCATACTTCAAAATTGAAAAAGTATCTTTTGTGTATGACTTTTATTTTGTACCATCTTAGAAAATTCGCTTCGCTAAAACTCCTTGAAACAGTTTATTACAGCTTGGTTCAATCGAAGTTGCAATATGAGCTTGTTTGTTGTTGTTTGTTTATAATATGCAACCTTTATTGGTTGTACAGAAACACATTCTTAGGATTATCTGGAACAAAAAACGCCGTGTACTTTTGAACTTCTCTTAAGATCAAAGATTCTTCCGCTTAAGCACCTTTATTTTTATAAAGTC
The DNA here is from genome assembly GCA_920104205.1 of Eupeodes latifasciatus. Lineage (NCBI taxonomy): Eukaryota > Metazoa > Arthropoda > Insecta > Diptera > Syrphidae > Eupeodes > Eupeodes latifasciatus. The sequence goes on along the minus strand of OV049926.1, from coordinate 127,183,021 downwards.
TAAAATTTTTTTTTCTTTAGAAGTGGTAACCTTCTTAATCAGAACTTAACTTCTTACAGGCTTCGAAGTCAGGAAAGTTTTCTTGCTCAAGTACCACCTCACAACAATCGTTGCTTTCTTTCTAAACTTTTACTCCTCAGTAGCACGCAGCATTTTTAACAATCTACCTCTTGAGATTCGTAGCATCCGTTCATCATTTGTATTTAATAAAAAAATAAAATTATGGCTGTTTAATTTTGATTTTTGTGAAATAAATAATCTACTTAATATACAATTTTAATTCAAAATAAATACTTTTTAAAATAAAAAAAGCGAATGTACTTAAAAAAAATATTGTTGAACAGAAAATTTTTCAATAATAACATAGAATTTCATAAACAATACAAAATCTATGTAATTAGCATATTGTTTTATAAAATATTTGGCTTCATAGATACTTTAAGGTTAGATTTATTTAGTTTTATTTATTTCTTATAATTTACTCAGTAAGATACAATATCTTATAAATTAGAGTAAACATCAGTACCTTAATACTATAAGTATAATTCGTTATACAATTGCTTAAGTAACATATGATATTTAATTCAAGAACAAAAATGAAAGAAAGTCCTTTTTATATTATAAGTATCTTAAATATTAGAAAAGGAAAAATAATTAAGCATATCCTTAAAATATTAAAAAATTAATATAAAAAAAAACAAATAGAAAAATTATCATCATCAAAATCTCTCAAAAAATTCTCTGAGCACTCCTCGAAACCGGGTCGTACAGTTTATCATCCTAATAGAACAAGGGAGTGAATTCTATAATCGAAAAGCATACACATAAAACTGTCGTTTAAAATATAAGCAGCGTATTGGGATAAGGTCACAAGATCTACTAGATTGTGGGAAAATAATTTTATTAAATAGGTATTCCGGTTGACGTGATTGTAAAACATTGTGAAGCAAGGTTAAAGTTCTGTGTTTGAATAGATTTTCCAGAGTGATGCCGTATAAGGATTTAGAAAAGTGAGATATGTGGTCATATTTCCTAAGCCCATAAACATAACGTGCTATGCTATTGAACGCAACGTTAAGTCTGCGCTTGTGCTCATAGTAACAGTTACTGAAAAATTCACAACAAAAAAGCATAACTGGAACGACTAAGGTCTTAGCTAACATAGATCGGGTTTTCAATGGTATTAAATAATGAGAAGTCCAAAGCATACGAAGACCACCATACACCTTTCCTAACGTTAGTCTTATATGGTCATTCCAATTTAAAGTTTTATTAAACGTTACTCAAAAATTTTTCGCCGAATCAACGAAACCAATTGCTTTATTGTTCAGATAAATTGTCGGAAAATAGGAAGTGTCAATATTGATTCTGGAAATTACTAAGCACTTCGATTTTTTAGGATTCAAACAAAGGTCGTTTTTACGGGACCAGACAACTATTTTATCCAAATCCTCATTTACTTCGTATGCGCCATTCTCCAGCATTCCAAGTGAAAAACTATTATATAATTGTACATCATCCGCATATATGTTCAAGGAGGAGTTCAGCGAACAGGAAGGTAGATCATTTATATACAAAGAAAACAACAGAGGGCTCAAAATAGAGCCCTGAGGAACACCTCTACACAAAGGTAGAAATGAAGACATCGAGTCGTTAGCATAAACTGCCTGGTACCTATCAGTTAAATAAGAAAGAATGAGTTTTGCTGATTGCTGATGTGCAGCAAAACTGATTTTTAAGCTTTTTACAAAGTGTGATACGATTGACGGTGTCGAATGCCTTAGAGAAATCTAATAGAGTTAGAATGGTAACCTTATTATCATCGACAGCCACTCTTATGTTTTCCACAATCTCATTTAAGGCTGTGGTACAACTATGCTTAGGTCTAAAACCTGATTGATTGATGCATATCATTCCATTGGCACTAAGAAAACCCCTTATTTGTATATTCATTAGTCTTTCCAAAGCCTTGGAAAGGAATGGTAAAATAGATATGTGTCGGAAATCATCATATTCACGATTTTTAGGAATAGGTATAACCTTGGCTTGTTTCCAAGCCGCGGGAAATGTACTGGTCATAAGAATAGAGTTGAATATATGAGTTATGTATTTCAGTACATAGGGCAGTATGGCTTTCAAAAAAACTGGATGCAGGCTATCAACACCGACGGAGGTAGACTTTATGGCTAAGATGCTTTCTAAAATGTCAGTTTCATCAAAGGAAGAGAAGCTAAAACCAGACGAAGAAAGGCCGTTTAACGGTGTTTCAAATAGTTGTGACTCATCCATTTGGTTCTCAGAGTATGAGGCATTTAATGTAGTGAATTTGTGGTTAAGTTCATTACAATCAATTGATGTAGCTTTTTTGGTCATTTGCTTACCAACACCAATTTCTTTGAGATTTTTCCAGAGCTTCTCTTTGGCAAGAGAAGGGTCTAATTTAGGAGCATAAAATCGGTTTTTGGATTCACGTATTTTGCTAATTACCTTATTTCTCAGAACTTTGTATATATTATACAATTCATCAAGCCTAAAAGTCTTCCAGCGTCTGTATGCTAGGTTACGTTCTCTTACTAGAGACTTAATATTGTTATCAAACCAAGACTGGTTTTTATTACGACATTCTTTTGCTCTTGTTACAAACATGTGAATTGAAGAGATAATTTATATTAGTATGAAGAAATTGTACTTGTTCATCAACAGATAACATACCATATATTTGAAACCACTCAATTGAATTCAAATCATCTCTATAATCTCTATAGCTAAACGTGGAAGATGATTGCAGAGGCCAACATTCAAACGTTAGGTAAATTAGATCGTGGCGAGAGAAACAGGAAGCAGAAAGTTGGTCATAAAGAAGAACTTTATATAAATGACTCATAAAAAACATATCCAGTAAGGTTCTATTGTCTCTTGTAAAATGAGTTGGGCTATTAGTGTTTACAGGAAATAAATTAAGTGATTTCATACTATCCGTGAGCTCAAAGCATCTGAGAACGTTATTATTAAAATCTCCCGCAACAATAACGAAAGGTGATACAAAAGATAACTCATCAATTACTGAAAACAATGGTGCTAAATCAATATTAGTATGTGGACGATAAACTGATCCCAACAGAATTTTATTGTTGTTACATTATCTCAATGAATAGATACTCAACTGCACTACCTGGAGGACTCTTACGTATTAACCTGCAATTTAAACGATTAAGTGCAAAAACTGCAACGCCCCCACCTTTACGAAAGCTTCTATCGCAGCGAAAGACATTATAACCCTCCATATCAACTACAGAATTACTAGACAACCAGGTTTCACAAACACAAATTACGTCAATTTCAGAATTTACGAACAAATATTGGAACTCGTCCAACTTGGGACTTAAACTTTGAGCATTAATATGACAGACCTTAAGCCCAGAACGCTGTCCACCCAAAACGCGAATCACTGATCGAGTAGAATCAAAACAATTTTCGAAAACATACTCCCTATTACTATTGTTAGGATAAGGATTAATCATTATTTTTAATAATGTAATAAAGTTTAAATGACATGGACTCATAGTGGTCCAGTACAAGGGAAAAGTCCTAAACTGCATGACCAGATTAAGAAGAAAGCTCAGAAACGGATAGAAGAGATTCATTATTTACAAAAAAAAAGAAAATTTATATAAAGAAAAATAAAGAAAGATTGAAATTTATGAACTAATGGAAAAGAAAAAAGGAAAGAATAGCAGAAGGCTTTATAATATAGTATTAGAAAGAAAATATGTATTATTTATAAGATAAGTGCAAGTTATCGTAAGAAGTGAAGCTTCAGACAAAAAAGAATAGCGGAAGGCTTTATAATATGATATTAAAAAGAAATAGAAAAAAAAATTAATGTTTACTATCGATGGCTTAGGTTCGTTTTGTTAATCAGCTGTTCTTGTTGTCATCAATGATTTCGTAGCAATATCAGTCAGAGCATCAATGTTCTCTACCAAAAGAGCTTTATCGTTGCGGTTCTTTTTAACATAAACAAATCCTCTCATTGTAACGCCGAAAACAGTTTACCATCATTTTTTATATTAATTGCGCTCTGCAAAATTGATCTGTTTTTAGTTGTTAGACATTCGGGCATAAACACAGGGCAATCAGAAGAATGTCCAAAGTCGCGGAGACAGAGTGCTTTTTTTGTTTTAGTGCGGTGGTTGGCTATCGATCGAAGTACAGTGTCTTTGTCGCGTGGTGAAAGAAATTTAACTATCACAGGTGGATTTGGTGTTTCAGTTTTAAATCTAAATGTATTCTCAAAGAACTTAATGTTAATCAAATGATGTGGAGTGTATGTTTTCATATGAAGACCGGTGATAGCACCGATATCGCCAAAATCCGAATGATACAAGTTTTCAAGTTTGATTTGCATTGCAATGGGTTGTTTTTTTTCTTGTTTAACTGAACATTTTTTTCCGCAAAGAAGAAAGGAAAATTTCAATAAATTTAAAGAAAAAATACTTATACGTAAATAAATTTTAAGAGCTTATCCGATCGATTGTGGTTTTCAGTTACCAATCGAGTATATATGTTATGCATATAGACAGTGATGTGAGATCATGCACAGCAGCAGCTTTTTTTTAAAAAACAAAAAGCCGGTTAAGCTGAATTACCTACACGTTGGTGAAACACACTTTAGTTATGAATACATGTCGGTTTGGGTGATACCATTGACACTAGGAGGTATAATGTCACGCGGATTTTTCAAGCTTACCTTGAAGTGCTGCAAACAAGAGTGTGACGAATATTCTGGCTGACCTCATAATATTCGTAACTTTTATTTTATTTTACTACAAATCAAGTATAAATAACTTATTATTAGAAAGATAGAAACGTTTATTGGAAATACTATAAGAGGGTGTTAAACAATCCTAATTTATTTTTTTTATTTTTGAATGTATGATGTTGAACCCCAATACAAGGTCAATAGAGGGGTTTCTGTGTTTTCTGATTGTGTAAGCAATACATTCTTAATTGATTTATATATTTCTATATTTAAATTCTGTCTAACCACAGGGATTAGGAACAAGTTTTTTTAATATAAAATTGTTTTCATGAAGTTTAAAAAATGATTTAGGGACACACAAATATAATAACATACTCGTGTATACCTACAAATAATTATCGAGATAAATTTAGAAAAAAACCAGTCGGGTGAGTAAACAAACTCAATATGAGCGTAATAAAATTAAAATTTTACGATATTGAGAATGTTTCGATCGATAAATTAAATAAAAAGTCCTTAACCTCTTAATTGCCAGATTTTGCTACGTGTCAAAAATTTTAGATACAAATTTGATTTATTGTTTTAGGAAAAAATGAAATTAAAAAAGAGATTGTAACTTTTTATAAAACTACTATCAATTATTTCTTCGGAATTATAATAATCTGTTCAAGTTTTAAAAAAATTGAAAAAATTGAAAAATATAATAATATAAAGTGGTCCCTAGACTATCAATATTATTGAACAATATATTGCACAATATTATTGACTGGTACCCCACACTAAACAATATTTCGCACAATAAATCATTTGACAGTTCTTTATTTTAGCTACAACATCATGCTCGATGATATGAATTATTGTTGTGTGGCAATTGCTCTTGCTATTTCATTAAAAAAAAAGAAAAAAAACAAACGCAGATGGATGAAGGACTGGTACAAAAAACGAAACGTGTTTACTCATCAAAATTTATTAAATGAGCTGGCTTTGAGCGAACCCAATGATTTTAGAAATTTCAGGGAGATGTTATCACTATGAAAATTCAAAACAAACAAACAAACACAGACTATACAATAAATTTGGTTGCACAATAAATATCAAAAGGATTTTGATTTTGTACAATATATTGCGCAACCCTTCAATATGAGCCCTAGACTTTCAATAATATTGTGCAATATCAAATATTGCACAATAATATTGATAGTCTAGGGACCGCTTAACAAACTGTATTCTTTCAATTTTGATTAAATCCCTAATAAATAAATAAAGAGTGTCTCATAATAAGCGCCAGGTTTTATTTTGACACCATTTGCCTAAAGAAAGCATTTCAAATTGTTTTTGATTTTATTAAGATTTAGATAAAAACATTTTTGTTGCCATACGAAAGCTTTTTTATTTTTCCAAACTAATTTTCTAACGAAAACATTCGATTATCTACACAAGTTCAAGGTACCGGACAAACTTAATGTTATAGCTATGGAATGAATAAAAACACGTTAATTGGTAGCAGTTCTGACCAATGCAAATTAATATCTTTAATAGAAATATAGATTGTGATAAAAATAAACCAAACGAAATGATAACAATAACAATATTTAGGTATTTATGAATCTAAAAAATTGCAAACCCTCAAACAAACCATCATCAGCAGATGTCTGATGGTAGGTAAATGGGATATAAATACGAGTTGTGGCGGCAAACGGAAACCAGTTAAAAGTTATACGATATCTAAAAACGCCTGCTCTTGTGGGAAACATAAATTATTATACCTACACATTATAATTGAAATATTTATTTTCAGTGAAAGTGAATAGAGTAGGCCTTGGGAATAAACTATTCAAAGAGACACCAGAAGTCATTTGTTTGTTTTTGTTTTAGTTCGTTACATACACTTAATAGGCTGCTAAAAATTTAACATAAATTTAGTGTGAAGACTATAACTACTATGACAAACAAATTATTAATTTAATTTAAGTTAAATGAATTTAAAACTTTTACTTTCGTTTTTGCATTTAATTCTAATTTTAGAAATTTTCATAAAATATTTATCTTTTTTTATTTCTATACATGTGTAGATACATAAATCAAATCAGTGCAGACAAAAATCCGTTTAAATATTTAAATTATTTTTTGATTTTTGAAATTTATATACATTTTAAATTGGTTTCATAATGGTAATGACATGCTTGGCTTGTGTTCTGCGATATTCAGAGCATCTCGATTTCTCATCTGTCATCACTAATTTGGTTTCTTAAAAAAAAATTAACATTATAAGAAATCGCTTTTGGATCGCTCGATGATCTTGTAGTGAAAGGTTATAATTTGAGGTTTTAGCACGTACCTATTTTAGTATAACAAAGTGTGAAAATAGCAATATCGCAACATGAACTCGAGATTTTACTCTGCGATGGTAGAGAAGTCGAAAAAAGTGGCTTCAGTGATTTCGTCTGTCTATCTTTTCTTACCCTAAAGGTTAAACTATTCAGTTGATTGAAATTTAGACTTTAAAGCAGATTTGAGTCAGGTATATTTTTGAAATTCTTCAAGGACAAACATAACATTAGTCAGCAAACAAATTTTGTGGTCAAAAATTGAAAATACGAATTTTCTTAAAAACGCGACAGGTCGATTTTTATGAAATTTCCTCCTAACTTGGCTTCTTTCAATATAACAAATAGTGTTGTGTATATATTTGTATGTATTTTTCCCCGTTTAGAGTAACACCTACAGAGTCACGTTGTAGCAGTATAAAAAGCTAGAAACTCATTCTTTGGAATAAAGTTGTTTGAGTTAAAAGTCTTTGTTAAATAAAGTTTTAGACTTTTAGAAAATAAATAAAAGAAAAAAATCATATTTAAAAAATGTCAAACTAATTTGTTTTAAAATTGTATGTAATTAAGAATAATTTGTTTCCAAAATTCAATGTTCTTTAAATTTTCAATAAAAAACAGAAAACCTGATGCTAAAAAACTGTATTTCACTGTAGCAATTTTCTTATTTCACCTTTAACAGTTTGGTTTGTACACAGCATTAGGGCAAATAAACTGTGAGTTATGTATGGGGGGTGGAGGATGCAACCTTCCTGCCCGGTCACACTATAGAAGTTGGGTTTGGTGCAATGTTGTGTGCATGAAAAATTTTGTTTACATTTCAAAAACCTGGTATTGTAGAAAATTTTATACATATGTACAAAATTTCCATTACCTTTTTACTACTGTATGAATTAGGTCTGCAGGAAATTTATATAGGTAATTTAAACTCCGATTTTTTAAATGTAAACAAATTTGCACCTACCCCAAATCCCCCCATGCTGGGTGCTTTTCGTTTGGTAAAATAAGTTGGTCTTATTTCTCAAAATAATTAGGCTTTATTTCACTTTGTTCAAGTGCAATATGACCAAATTGTGAAAATTGGTGTTAATTCACTTTTGTAGAGAAATAAAATATTAAGACAATTCTTAAAATTGGGGACTTATTTAAATTTTGTTTAGTTACATACATATTTCACGTCTTTTTGGGAATTTATTTAATTTTCGAATTTGTTCAATAAGGCAATAAAGTCCAATTTGGGGAGTAATTTTATTTTTGTTGTTAGGGGATATTTCTTGGGGATTTATTTTACGGATCAGCTAAAATGCAGCTTAGTTTTTAAAAAGTTCAAAATAATAAAATTTGTTTTCCAAATTTGTTCAGCTGTATTATATTTTATTGGATACCTTACAAGTTTTAGCAAAAAATAATAAATAAATATACTGTATTCACAAAATTTATCTTTAAAACAGATTCCAATTTAATTGACCTTAAAATGATTCACTTTTGAAAAACATTAAAGTGGTTTTTTTCACTGTTGTTTCACTTTTGAAAAACATTAAAGTATTTTTACACTGCTAATGATTTTACATTGGAATTTCTGTAGTAAATTCCTATCGGTTTTTGCGATATCGAATTTAAAAAAAAAACGGATTTTTGTTTTAAATCAAAAAAACGTAATCCAACATTTTTTAACTATCTAATATTATTTAGAAAATTTATAAAATTATTTAAATGGGTTCATTAGATCCTAAGAGTATTTGAAAAGCAAATAACTGTTTTGTTGAGGGTACCCTTTTCGAGAAATACGAAAATGTACATTTTATATTGACAAAAGCCAAGTTATGGACACATTTTTAGAGAAAATTACGTAAAAATCTATCGAGCCGTTTTTAAGAAAATAAGAGTTTTGGGTCTTAAAAAAATTGTATCTATGGACTACCCCATCAAAAAATAATTTTTCAATTTTACATTGAAGCGAAATTAAATGGATTAACAATTCTAAATAAATAACAAAATCTTACGACAAAAAAAAATTAAATGGTTTTAAATAAAAGTTTGATTATAAATCAACAACACAATTGATTAAAAAATAAATTTCAGTATCTTTTTTTTCAAAGATTAATATTTTAGCTAGTTACAATTTGTATGAGTTTTTGTTAGTAGGTTTTTATTGTATATTATATTTTTATTGTATATTATATATATAAAAAAAAATCACTTACAATTGATCTTTTCCAAAAACTCTAACAATATGTCAATAGTGTCCTTATACAATATTCTGGAGGTAATATGATTTTTCAGAAAAAAATTATTTTGGCTGCTTTTTTATTTACAAACAATATTGTCAGTTGATATTTTTCTAAATTGAATTGATTTCATTTCGTGGTAGAATATATCTAATTTTTTGATTTTTTTTTCAATAAAAACAATCTAAAATTTAAACGTAACTAACTTTGAAAGTTCTCTTTTTGGATATCTTAATATTATTATTTGTAAAACAAAATTCCATAACTTCTCCTCTATTAAGATAAGACCGACGAAAAACGGCATCCACAACATACGCAAACATAGATATCTCTCTTAAAAAACATGGATTTAAATTCAATAACAAATACTTTACTTACAAAATGAAAACTACATTTTTCCTAGTCCTTCACAATTATTGCATATTTCAAACCACTTTATTTTTGTTGGAAAATAAAACATATTGTTTTTATTTCATTTCATGAAAAATCAAAACTTATCGAATACACAAAACTCAAAGATATCTTAATTTGTTGCCTATTTTCTAATTCAATATTTTGTCAAACTTCAAAAACGATACGAACTTCTTCCTACAGTGCATATTAATTTGTATTATGTAAAGAGAATACATTTCTATTCTAAGCTGCATATTTCTTTTTCTTTTTCATTTTCAGTTTTCTGTTTTCAATCACTTTTAGGTAAATGAAATACCAATTTGATCTCTGTTTACCCTTATTTAATGTAGTACTCGGTGTTAAAAATAAAATATTTAAACAAAAAGTTTAAAATACAAAAAACAAAGAAATAAAATTCAGAGCAATGAATATATATTCTGACTCTGAGTGAGTTTAATTGTGAAATTTAAATAAATAAATAAAATGTAAAAATTCCTGCATTTGCATTTAACTGCAACTCAAAGTCAATATTTATTTATTTTTGGTTTCGTTGTATTTTTGTATTTTATTGCAATGGCGATACGTCGTACAACACTCGCAAAGCATACTTTTATGCAACAATAAAATCAATCCCACTCAATCCTCATTTCCGGAACTTCCGTTCGTCATATTTGTTTGTATGTGTGTAAGTGTAGGTATTTGTGTATAGTAATAAATATTTAAATCGTGTAAATGAGCTGAAGGGGGTAGAGAAATACACATATACATATATAAATACATTACGATAGAGCTGGACAAAAGCTGTTGCCATGGTTACACATTTTTTATCCATACATAATAATTTTCAGAAAATGGAATATTAATTATTGCGCTATCATATATCTATAGATATGATTATGTGGAAAACTTTTCAAGCATTAACATACATTTCCTGCAAAGGATTAAAATGTAGCTCTTCGATGAATACGGCTACAATGACGACGATGGTGGTTTGCTGAGAAAACATCCTTCTTTTCTGGCACGCTCTTGGCTGATAGGATTCATTTGTTTGCTTACAAAATACTTGGCCTTCATGCGTAAGTAAAAGTAGTGCATCCACACAAACATACATATGTAGGTACGAGTACCATAGGCATAAAATATCTTCCAACTTCAAATATATGTAACTTACATTATGAACGAGTATGTATTTCTGAAAAGGAATGTGTGTGGATGTGGAAGCATATCAAGGATATAGTTTTAAGCGATGATGCAATGGGAGTTTATTTTATTCTGAGAAATATCCACTCATTATTAAAGCTCAGTTAAATTAAAGAAGTACATTTTTCAACTGTTGGGTGTTTATTGAATTTAAGACGGCTGATATGAAGATATCAATGTACCATAATTATTCAGAAGGATTAATCCTTTGAGGAAAGATTATTTTTGATTAAGTTAATTGTATCTTACGAGTATCCTTACGAGTAAAATGGACAGATCGTAAATTAATTACATTTAAAGTTCCCAGAATTAACCTTGTCGCTTTAATTTTATTATCAATTCAAGAGAAAGTCGCAGTAACAAATTTATCTATTTATCTACAAATGACACAATTTGCATGTACATAAGTATATAATCATTTGAATTTGAACACATTGCTATAAACTTCATCGATTAATAACCATTTTCTTTGAATTGTTCAACTAATGCCTTCACAGTTGAAGAAGTAAAGTCAATACTTTGACCATATTCAAAAATATCAAATACCATTCCAAACTTTTCTAGATTACATTTTTAAGACGAACTTAACATTACATATCTGGGTTAACAATTCTTTTAGGAACCATATTGTACCACACGATTCTAGCTACATATATATTCAATTTTCATTAATGTTTTGTTTTAAATGAAGCAACATTCTTCAGCCTGCTTCCGAAACCAATATTTATTTTATATACCTCAAGCAAACTTTAAGAGTTGTATAACACCGCCTTGTGACATAATTTAAAATGGAAAACCAACTCATATACCCCAATGACCCCCATTTCCATCAACTTAACTTAACTCTTCAAAAAAAAATAAATAAAAATAAATAAATAAACATTGCTCATTCGACATTTAAAGTGGAGCTCAGAGCGTTAGTCGTGATGACCTCGTTGACGCCAGCCGCCACCGCTAGCTATACGCGATACCATTAATATAACGATAACAGTCACACAATATAGAGAAGACTTCATGACGGATTCGTAATAAAATTTAAATAATTTAGAGATTTTCCCAAAATGTACAGATAATTGTGCTTAATAGTTTTGGCAACTCTAAGAAATAATAAGCAATTTAACATATGACAAATGAGAATTGATGGTTGACAGTAGCAATGAAAGCCGAAAATGTAACAGTCCTAGTTTACCAAATTGTCAAATTGTATTTATTTTACAAAATGTCATAATCGATACAAACTCAACTGTTTTCCTCAATGATGCAGCTTTTTCTTAGATTGTGCATTACTTTTGAAACCATTGTCTTTTGACTTCGCCATTACGGAAAATAGAACAATACACGCTTAAAAATATGTAGCATTGAAAATTCTCTTCACATTGACAATTTGATCGTTGTTCGATATTAAAAGTACTCGTTTGTTAAAAATTTAAATCAATCCTTGTTGGAAAACCTTAAATTACTGACACCAAGAAACTGAGCCTTAAACGCCAATTTCGAATTCAAACTTCCAAAGCACTTTAGTATTTCAGAATTTCAGGACTCTTAAGTCCAAATATTAGGCACTTGTACTTAATTTTGAGGGTTCTGGTTATTTGTATTTATTTTGTCACATATGTATAAGTCAAGTACCGGAATTGAAATTTCAAGCACCACTCTCAAAGTTATGTATATGGAACAATGGAGTTTGTGCCAACATTTATTAAGTTGTAATAGAAATAATGTAAGAAAGTAAGGAGATACCGCTGTACTTTGCTCTTAAGGTTTTGAAAACCAAAATAAACCGAAGTTGGAAAAATCATTCTACATTCCTAATGTGCGGCTCCAAAACAGAAACACTGTACTTTACAGTTAGTACAAGAGTGAGCTCAGAGGTTTATTAATGGGCGAATATTATGAAAGAGTTGTGTTTATAAATGAAGCTTAAGCTAAAGTCGTAAATTTCATTTATTGAGAAAAAAAAGTTCAATTTGAAAGAATTTGTTTAAGTATTTTTTATACACTTTTCAATGTGGACTTGATCTTTTGAATAACTTCCAAATTCTTACCAATTTGTTCCCACTGTGAGTTATTTTTATACATTTTTTCCTTACTAACTGACTACCTTTATTTATATCTTTATCTCGGTAGTATTAACAACAACAACAACAACAACAGAAAAAAAAGAACTCCAAACCATCTACAACTATTATAACAACAAAATGGGTAATGTAGTTTATGATTTATAAATCCTCCAAAGCCGCATAAAACAACATAGCCCACCATACGAACAACGGAGGAGAGCTCTATGGACCGTTTTACATTCTCCACATCATCCATGCGATATGATGGATTTATAATGTAGCTAAGCTAGTACCTCTATTATAGAGCTGCATCAGTATAGAAGGGGTTTATAAAGTATGGTGCCATTTGTCTGTCCGTCCGTCTATTTAAATGAAACTGCCATATGACTTGGTGAGCAATGGAGGTTTAATTGTGTAAAGGCGCGCAACAAACCGAAACTGCAATTTAATATTTCATCTAGCACACACACCAGAGCACCACTGTACTGTGATGGGGCTAAATTATATACCTATACCAATAATAATTGCAACAAGGCGAATGTTGCAACATGAGATCACTCTCATGGAGATGGAGTGCAATATTCTATACCTTACCTAGTGATGGACACGAGTGATATGGGGGAGGTATATAGTCTCTCTTACATTTATGGGCATGGGCATCAGGCAGCACATGATATACGTTACGTACGTTTTGTGGCAGCAGCAAAAGCAGCAGCAGCAGCCAGTAGTGTGTACGAATTATAACTTTTGGTTAAGTTTTGTGCAACGAACGTCTCACAAGATCTCGAGTGACATTTTTATTTCACGGTACTGCACTCTTTCAACCGGTGAGGCATGGCGCGACCCACTCTGGGGGCATAATTCAGTCAGTATAGGTATGAGTTGTGGCGCAGTTTGTTTCTTTCCATCGCATACTTCGAAGTCGTTGTTTTCGACGTCGTCGTCGTCGCCGTCTTCGTCGTAGTTATACATAGTCGTCTTCACCTTGGATAGCTGGTATCGGTTTCTTTCTGGCCTGGCATTGTGCTATGCTTCTTTGAGCTGTCAGGAATCGGATTACCGTGAGCAAGTTGGGCCTTCAGACTTTCAGTTAAGCTTATAGAGAGCTGGTATAGCTGAAGCTTCTCTATGAAAGCTTGTTTTATTTTCAGAATCATGCTGTTTTCGAAGGTTTTTACTTTCGGGAAGGAATAGGTCTATTTTTTTTTAAATAAATGTCAACTGAATAATGTCTGAATTTAAATTTATCATAAACTGCGTCATGGGTGATTTCTTGAACCATCTACCATCTCTGTGGTCATTTGAAATGTCATTCGAAGTGGGACTTGTGCTTATTTTTTGTTGTTATTCATTTGGGTACAAAAGACACAAGATTATTTTGTTTTTCGTTGCCAAAGTTGCAACCGGTTCCAAAGACTGATGGTATGCTGGTTTGGCTATGAGTTAAAAGCATTGAATATTTTTTGGACCTATATAAAATGTACAACAGTGACTTTTCACCACTACAAGTCGCCGGTTACTGTTTGTTGTCTTTTGGCTGTTTGTGGGAAGCCAAATGCATATAAGTGAGTCATATTGATTTTGGTCTTGATGGTTTTCAATCGATTAGGCTTGGTGTGTGTGCCATATGTTGTTCTGGATAATAGCGAAACATATATATACGTTACGTATCATTTAGCTGTCCTTTTTGGTTAGGATATTGATAAGTACTTTAAAAAGTTAATTTATACCCGTTATGAGTCATGCTATAAAACATGATCTGCAAGAATGGCGGGCTGTAGACCATAGAATCATGATTCTTCAAAGTTGTTTATATTAGTGAATTAAAATTGTTAAATTTGTATTTAAATATAACACATTATTTTTTATAAATCAGAGTCCAAACAAGAAATATCGAATTATCATCCTTTTTTAAAAATTTCAATCGATACTAAAAAAAAAATATTATTAATACTAAATTGCTTCTGTTATCTAAGTATCAAATTTTATTATTCCAACATGGATGATTTTTGCAGAAAGTTCGAACACTTTAAAGCTTTCAAATTTCTCCGATTTCATTCTTCATATAGGTACTCAAGTCAATGTTATTAACATCTATTTTGCTAAGGCGTTTGACAGTATCAGTCACTCAATTTCATGTTGAAATGGTTAGTGTCTTACCTTAAAGTTAGAATACAATTTGTTTCCATTGATTGAATTATTTCTCATCATATTAATGTATTGACATGGTTTGACCCAAAGAAACTATCTTGGATATTTTTATAAATTGTTAGCAGATCATTTTTTTACGTTTTCTTTAACTTTTATTGTCAAATGATTAAAAATTTCAAAATATTCAAAGGCTAAATGTTTCAAGAAGTTTTATTTGAATACAAATGTGAAAACTTTATTGAAAACCGAGTAGCAGAAAAAAGACCTGGTTGTAGTTTTTGAACCACCTAAGAAAAGCTATATGTTAGGTTTTATTAAGTGCAATTTCAAGGATTTTAGTGATCCTTTTCATGTTAAGACCCTGTTTATCTCACACGTACATATGTAGGTGATGTCTAGTTTTTTGTAGTGGAATATGCCAAATCTATACTTTTTATAGAATGTAAGAAAACATTTAACAAATAGTTTTGGTCATAACATCGAACCTCATCAATACTCAATTGGATGTCACCTTCTTCGTTTTCCAATAAGCGTTTTTATTTGAATATTAAAAAAGAGGCTGACATGCGACCCAAACTGATAAATTCACATCCCGTCTGTCGATTTGTCTTGCTTAAAAAGATTGTAAGTTTTCGTGTTTTGTTAAAAAAGGTGTCAGTTGAATTATTTAAAACAAAATTTTAAATTACCAACAATATTTTACATATTATGAAACAGTTTGATTTCAAAATCTATTTTAGTTATCTAGATTTTTACTCGAAAACCAATTTTTAAAAATGTTAGTAGCATATCTCAACAATTTTTATTTCTTATACAATCAAATACAAATTGGATGAATGAAATTAATTTGAAGTCAATGTCTTCTATTATTCACGAGATATCGAAAACCGAACATCAATTTTTATCAATTTTGCATACTATTTTTTGTAGATATAAATTTTGTATGAAAAAACTGACTGTTGGATTTTTATAATAAATTTACTGAATGTCGAAAACAATATTTTTTGTGAGATGAAAATAGTTTAAACCAATATTTTTAAATTTTATAAAGATATTTGAGTCGAAAGTAAATTTTTACCAAGTTTTAGTAATGTTTTTTTAGGTTTTTATTTTTTATAAAAAAAATGTCAATTCGATTTTTCTCAAAATTTTACCAGATGTCAAAAACGTTATTCTTCGTTGCACAAAATTATTTTGGAGATAAAATCATTTTTTGTTCGTAAAATATTCGAGGTGACAAATATTTTTTTCCAGTGTTTTTGATTTATAAAAAAAAAACCGTTAATTGGATTTTTTTTTCCAAAAATATGGTAGTTTGTTATCACTGTACACTGTAATTCAAAATTTAATTCAAGTTTTTAGCGTTATGGGTTCGTGAGATATTTTGGATCAACCACCACCACCTTTTTTTAAGAATTGCTATGGTTAAAAAACCACCTACGCAATTTTTTTGAGAGTCCTTTCTGCATATTTCTGCTTTATTATCTGTATAACAACATTTGTTTGAAGTCTATATCTCTACTGGTTCTTGAGCTATGGACGACGAAAAAAACTTCGCGATCGTACGGACGTACAGACGTGCGGAATCGATTGTGTGCCATTATTGGCATAGACCTTTTTTTTACGTGGCCCTAAAGAACGATGTTAAAAGATGTTTATGATGGCATGTATCGCCATTTTTATAGTGAATTGTAATAACTTCAATGTTTTGCTGAAGCGAACATTTGCTCCATATTTACTTGTTAAATTTTAAAAGATGAATGGTCCAAAAAGTCAGCTGCTCGATAAATGGATATTTAAAATGAAACCTCTTATTGGAAAACTCTATAATAATTTAATGTATCCATCTTTAAATCTTAGACTTATATTATGTTAAATAAATAGACTTACACACGTTTGTTACCTATGGCACTACAACCAATTTGATTTTAAAAAAGAATTATAACCAAGCCATTTAGCTAAAGTTTATGAATGGTACACTGTTGCGTATACGTACTTTTTTTAATTTTAATTAAAAACAACAATTTATTTGTATTATTCCTAAAATTCCAAATTTTTACTTGGTATGCATTTCAACCAACAGTTATTTTAAATGATTGCAGTTTTCAAATGCATCTTTTTTGTTTTTAAAACCTTTTGTTTACGTTTTTGCAATTATAATATTTCTGTTATATGATCTAAAATAACCCGAATATCTAAATAATAAAGCGTTAAATACTTAAAAGTTGTCGGTGAATTTCGGGTTCTAAAATATTTCAAAAAAAAAAACTGATATTATCTCACATCTAATCTATTACTTAACTGATGTGTCAAACAACAACAACAACAAACAATACCTTCCTTTATGAAATAATTCTCACGCCTCGTTAGATTTTTGATTATGAAAAGTGTCATGCAATCCGCGCGATACATATTTATGACACAAAACAATGCGAGCCGGCAAAAAACGCTGCAGTATTCACTTCACACCAGCAACAAAATGTTGCCCTCAATATAACCCGAGGAGCCATCAGATTAGAGTGTTGAAATTGTATATATCTAAATGTAAATATGTATATAATATTTTTATACTTTCGCTTTCACACTTGGATAATTCCTTTCTGATTTTGTATTTTTGATGCAAGTGGTGTTACCTGTTTCTGAATCTGAATCTGACACAATGATGATGGAAAAAAGATTGAGTGATAATTCTTCTTTTTAATTTGTTGGTTTGAGGCCAATTACACGTGCAATTGACACTGAAAGTGAATTTGACAGGGAGAAATTTTATAATGAAGGTTTAATCTTTAGGAAAATTTTTAGGTTTTACTTTTCTTTTAGAAAAATTCCTAATTGTTATGGTTAGTTTGAGGTACTTATGTACAAATCTACTTACTTATGAACGATAAGAACTGTTAGGTATAAAATGAGAATAAGTTTAATTTATATAATTTGTTGATAGTTTTTCTTATCAAAGCATCATTATCTTAAGAACCTTAAAATAAGTAGCGTATTTAATAGGCAACGAAAATAGAATTCTATTTCTTATATTTTAACAAGTAAAGTTGACTTTGGTGGAGTCTACGCCCTTTTTAGATTGTGTCAATTTTGTAATTAATGGTAGAAAAACCCAATGTACAGGGTTACCCATTTTGCGGTTTCAAAAGTAAACATAAATAAAACACATATAAAATATTTTTTTTCATGATGTTTCTTTTTTATTTTAAAGCTTGAATGTTGACATTATTTGTGAAACACTACATCATTTAAATTGCCAACACTCGAATCGTTGCAAGCATCGATTCTTTTCAGGTAATTTTAGATCACTTTTTGACTCATATTGGGGGGTATCTCAGCTATAACTTGACGAATGTTGGTTTTTAAGTGCACAAGAGTTGAAGGTTTATCTGCAAAAAAACGGTCTTTGGCGTAGCCTTACAAACAAAAGTCCAGCGGTGTCAAATCGCATGATTTTGGTGGCCAGTGGTTATCGCCACGACGATAAATTACACGGCCAGGAAATGTCACTTGCAATAAAGCAATATTTGTTCGAGTTGTGTGGCATGTGGCACCGCGGTGCAACGGTGCACGGTGCACCGTCTTGTTTAAACCACACATTTTCCAAGTCGTATTCTTCAATAGCAGGCAAAAATAAGTCAATTATCATATGATCATAATGCTCCGAATTGACGGTGACAGTCGTTATATCGTCGTTTTCGAAGAAGTAATGACCAATCACACTTCCGGAACAAAGAGCGCACCAAAGAGTGACTGTTTGTGGACGTAATAAACTCTCTTCAATTACTTGAGGATTCTCAGAACCCCAAATACGACAATTTTGTTTATTGACATACCCACCGAGTGAGAAATGTGCTTCGTCGCTGAAGAAAATTTTGTTCGAAAAATCGCCGTCCACCGCCTGTTGTTCAAGCACCCGTTCGACGTATCTACGGCGTTATGAATGGTCAGCTGGGTTAAGTTGTTGGGTGAGCTGGACTTTATGTGGATGTAGGTGTATATCCAAATGCAAAATACGCCATAATGTTTTAATTCCTTAGAACGACGAGGAATCGACACATTTGGGTCCTTGGCAACACTTTCACTTACAGCAACGATATTTTCATCAATTCGAGCGAAACGATGATGCAGGCCTTACAATATCTGTAACAAATCCAGTCTCTTCAAATTTCTTCACAATTTTGCCAATTGCTTGCGTAGTTGGACGATTATGTAAACCATAATCTCCTATTAAAACACGATATATGGCTGTGGCAGAATCACCATTTCTTAGGTTTTAACAATTTGTTTTGCGTTGTGCGATAGTTAAGCGATCCATTTTTGTAAATATCAGACTTTCAACTGAACATCAAAAATTGGTTTGACAGACATCGAGTTTCAGATCGATACTTTTGATACCGCAAAATGGATAACTCGTTATATTGTATATTTTTTAATATATGTAAAACAATTAAAAATGTAACTAAATATAGAGCTTTTCAAAAGAACCATTGAAATGTTTTTTACTTTACACAAAATTATTTCAAAGAACTGGTTCTTAAAAAACAAATTACACAGAAATTAATACTCTCAACAAGTTAAAATTTTAAATAAAATTTGTATGTGTATAAACATAACAATAACTTTACTATTGGCATAATAAACACTTTTATAAGAAAGTCACACTTACAAGAAACAAGGTCAAAACATTGAGTCTATTCTTTTCATTTTCGAAGTTCTTACGTAAGAAAGGCAAGGATAAAATCTAGGATGTTCAGACTTTTTTATATCCGTGTTTCGCTGTATTATGACAATAACTCAATATTCAAAATAATCTATCAGCCAAACTTAAAGTAATAATTTTTTTTTCTATTTCAGGTAAACACATTATTTTTTTATGGAAACTAATGTAGGAGTTTTGAACGTAAGTCACTATTTATAAGAAATAATTGAAAAAGGGGTTTTTAAAAATAGAAGATTTACTTTGTATATTTATAAGATCATCAACATTCCAAGAGTTGTTTGGATTCAAAAGTAGCCCTTGCCTTCTTTATTTCGAAATTATCTTAGTTCGTTTCAAAAGTCAACTCAATATAATAAATTAAATTTATTGACACTTCGTTAAGAACCAAGGTTTAGTGTATTAAAACAAAAATAGCTGCAATTGAAGAGAGCTGCTTGAACTCCAACATAACTTATGAAGTTATATCGGGTGATTTATTAAGAGCTTGAGAACTTTTTTAAAAAAAAAAACGCATAAAATTTGCAAAATCTCATCGATTCTTTATTTGAAACGTTAGATTGGTCCATGACATTTACTTTTTGAAGATAATTTCATTTAAATGTTGACCGCGGCTGCGTCTTAGGTGGTCCATTCGGAAAGTCCAATTTTAGGTAACTTTTTCGAGCATTTCGGCCGGAATAGCCCGAATTTCTTCGGAAATGTTGTCTTCCAAAGCTGGAATAGTTGCTGGCTTATTTGTGTAGACTTTAGACTTGACGTAGCCCCACAAAAAATAGTCTAAAGGCGTCAAATCGCATGATCTTGGTGGCCAACTTACCGGTCCATCCTTGAGATGAATTGTTCTCCGAAGTTTTCCCTCATAATGGCCATAGAATCGCGAGCTGTGTGGCATGTAGCGCCATCTTGTTGAAACCACATGTCAACCAAGTTCAGTTCTTCCATTTTTGGCAACAAAAAGTTTGTTAGCATTGAACGATAGCGATCGCCATTCACCGTAACGTTGCGTCCAACAGCATCTTTGAAAAAATACGGTCCAATGATTCCCGCGTACAAACCACACCAAACAGTGCATTTTTCGGGATGCATGGGCAGTTCTTGAACGGCTTCTGGTTGCTCTTCGCTCCAAATGCGGCAATTTTGCTTATTTACGTAGCACGAAACACATTTCGAACCGAACACTGATTTTGGTAATAAAATTCAATGATTTGCAAGCGTTGCTCGTTAGTAAGTCTATTCATGATGAAATGTCAAAGCATACTGAGCATCTTTCTCTTTGACACCATGTCTGAAATCCCGCGTGATCTGTCAAATACTAATGCATGAAAATCCTAACCTCAAAATAATCACCCGATACATTATTTGTCTTGTCTTAATCATTCAATACCAGTACCATATTCCCCTAATAGTTTTGAACTGATAGATATGAGGCGGCTTGGCTATTTGTCATAAGGGATCATATTCCGCACATTTCCGTTTGGCATTAACTTCCACTTCCAAAATGCTGGTGGTAGACTGCCATATTGATATTGAAAGATTTTAGTTACAGGACTCTTCCACCAGTTTCTTCAGATGGTACTTAAAAGGAGAGTGTTCTTTTTTTACTTTTATAGTCTTTTTTGGAACTTGATGCCGTTTTAAAATTGTTCTCGAATTTACATAATTTCTATCAGTAGACTTGCACATTCACATTCTCTAAAAGCTACAATTTTCAATTTTCCGGATCACTCCATTCAAATTCTAGATTTGCGTAGGCAAGACATGGCTAATTTAGTTTTTTCTCTAGTAATTGATAGGAATTACGGATACTAAATATATGAAAAGTACTTTAAGTTCTATTTATATCAGCTTAATTTTTTTACCCTATTACTATTTTTAGAAAATCCTTTGCCTATGTTTGTAAAAAACAATTACTTCCAGAGAAAAATATAAAGTTTATTTTGTGGAGGGGCAGACTTTTGTTCTTTTTAGTTTAAGTATGAAGTAATCTTAATGCTGAACTTAAATTTCATATTTCAAGAAATATATAAATTTATGTACGCAGCACATGTTTTGCGTTCCTATAATCTAAACCTTTTTTGTAAGTTCAATAAATATTTAACAAATTCCATTTAAAATATAATAAAATCCCACAACCACCAATACCGAAACCAAATGTTTCTAACCAACTCCAAATTTAGTTATAAAATATTGGTTTTTGTCAATAACCTAAAATAATCAAATCTAGATTTGTAAAATAATTGCAATTACTTCAATTATATTTTGTTTCGTATGAAAAAAACAAAAATAAAGTTCAAACAAAACAAAAAATTAAAACAAAATAAACAACTATACGAAAAAGTTATTTGCCATCTCTAAAATAGCAATTTTCGCGTCCACTATAAAGGTACACATATTTATACACAATGCAACAACACCAACAAAAACAATAAGAAAAAGCGATTTGATTCTATAGTGTTTTCTTTTTTTAAATATTATATATTCACCAATTGAACACATACTCGGTATTATGTATACATATATATTTTTATTTGCATTTATACAGACATTTAATAATAAAATGCAATTTTGGTTATATCGTTAAATTTAATTTAAAAACAAATCCCATTGAATTGGCGAAAATTGCTGTGCAACCATCAACAGCAGCGTATAACTATTATTTCGATACAACCCATTGGCAATTGGTACATATCTATATATGTATATATAGTTTTGGCGTATGGCATGGCAGTCGATGTGTTGCGTCGTGTCATTTCCCTCCCAACTATATCGTACCGCTCTACTGTACTATACCAATTTCCTCAATCAAAACTATAATGCTTTTGTAGCGGTTTTAATGTTTAACTTTATTTTTGTTGTTGCTGTTGTTAAAGTTTTGTTATGTTTTGCTTTTTGTTTCATATATGTTTGTACATAAAAAGTATTGAGATACAAAATAACTAAACAAATCCTCAAATAATTGCAACAAAAATATTTGACACAAAATTCCATAGGGATACAATCGAGATACCCACAGGGTGTTGTTTTTCGATATCCTGACCTTAAATATTTATTTTATAGTCTTTCCATTTTGATTGTTTACTTAATTAAATTTCGAGGTTTGAGCTTGAGCACAGCATTTATATAAAATTGGTCTACAGATAGTTTATCTAGAAATTGTTTGTTTTGAAAAACCTAACGTTTTTAATGGAAAATGTATTTGTCTTAAATCTAATTGATTTTGAAAGATAGTATTATCTTCATTTTTCATTTAAAATATAAACTTTGGCTTATCAAATTTATCTGTGCAATATTGGTTAAGTCTTTATTGGACACAAAATATTCCAGGATATTAAAAATAGTCTACAATTCCAACCTAAATTTCAAGGTTGATACATTTAATTCTTGAATAGGCAACGGCCTAGTCACTGATAAATCATCGGTTCCCATCCTGGTTAGATCAGTATTTATATTTCGACAGACATATAAATGCTGCTCTGACCAGGGCCAGAGGAGCCTTCACTCTGACGAAACGGCTGTTTTTTAGCAGTCGGCTTGACCCCAGAGTGAAGGTAATTTGCTACATGGCCCTCATACGGCCGATGATCGTTTATGGTTGTCCTGTGTGGTTCAACGTTGCCCCTTCCCAGGTGGAGAGATTTCGGGTGTTCGAGCGGCAGTGTTTACGACGCTGTACCGGCTTATACAGAGCACCCGAATCTTCTTACGTGCACTACTACTCCAACGAGGTCCTATACAACGGGGCTCGAATCAACAGAATTGACAATTTCGTGATAAAACTCGTCCGAGGTCACATTGCAAGAGCTATGTCTTCGACCAACAATTTAATTTTCGACGCGTTCTATCCGAACGACGAGTATTTTGAGAGTGCACGCTTGAGCGGCTTCATTCCACCAGAGGCATTCCTCTTTTTAGATAGATGCGGTCTGATACAGGATAGATTGACAGTGCCGCTAATCTACCACGTCAGACGACGTACCGTGGATAGGCGACTCATGTACAATCGGGACGTCATGGCACAAGACGGAGCAGAGCTCCTTCGGTTCAGTAGGGCTGTGTCCGAACGGGACCGAACTGATAGGGTGAAGCAGGAGAACCAGTTTTGGTGGTTTCAATCGGCACTTGATAGTGGGTAGTCGGGATGGGGTTTTAAGCCTTGGCCGGCTTACATACTTGTTTTATAGTTTTAGGGTTTAGTTTTAAGTAGAATAGGCATGGTGGCACAAAAAATACAAAAACAAAAAAAATACAAGAAATACAAAAAAAAATACAAAATAAAAAAAAAATTAAAAAAAAACGGAATTAAAAAAAAAAAAAAAAGACAACGAAATATGAAAAACAAAAAACGTTAGATAGTTAGATTTGCTGCTGTGGTTGTTCTAGTTTTAAGTAGTTTATAGGTAGAATAGGTAGTTTTAGTTAGCTTTAAGTTTTATATTAAGGACCTTATTTTAAGTAGTTTTTAAGTGAAAATAACAAAGGATATTGATATTAGTTTTTTTTGAAATTTTCTAATGAATACAAAAATAAATAAAATTAATTAAAGTTAAATAGATCTTAGGGCCGAAAGGCAATAGCATTAAGTATTATTGTTTAACTTAGAGTGTCCGTATGGGACCAGTAAGTTAGTTGTAAGTTATGGATAATTAGGCTAGTTTTATGAATTTTTGTCTAGCTTATAGATAGTCTTAAGAATGAATTAATAAAAATAAATTTGGAAAAAAAAAATCGGTTCCCATCGATCACCGAAATCAAGCATCAGTGAGCGTGGTTAGTACTCAGATGGGGGACCCTCTCGAAACCTACCGCGTGTTGTTGTCATGTGTTCTTTCTTTCTGTTGTTCTTTCTCTTCTGTCCTTCTGTCTTGTATTAATGTCTTGTGTTGTTATCACCTTATATAGTCTAGTCGCTCAAGGTGCTGTGTTCTCTACTCTGTACATTTATGTGCTGAGTAGTGTGTAATGTAATGTAATTCTTGAATAGTGCTTATACTTGTATACCAATAAATTTCCAGATCTGCGTCGAACTCCAATATTAAAAGTACGAATTGAAACTACGATTTGAATTCCACCGTTAAGTTCAACAAAAAAGCTGAATTCCCCAAACCTTGGTAGATCTTCCATTATTGAATTAATTTAAATATTGAATAATAGGCATAAGGAAGAGACATAGAATTCAACATAACGGATGGAAGATCATTAATAAAATAACACAAATAATAATGGAACATGACGGCTTCCCTCTGGTACACCAGAATTTACTATAAGATATTAAGAACCTTTACCTTTTTTACCTTTAAAATATGAAGAACTCCACGAAAGAAAACGTAAGTTAAGGAACATTTTCCTTGACTTGCTCAAAAGTATTTGATGACTCAATTTATAAAAGGCTTTACTAAAATCAGTAAAAACACAGTCCTCTTGCTGATTTTTTCAAAGGCATCCAGACAAAATGTTGTTAGCTGCAACAGATTTGCTAGCTTAGACTTCTTCTTAACAAAACCATTGGAATTATCACATAGGATTACAGAGGTGCAATGAAAAGACAAAACATCACAAATAATTGACTTAAACAATTTAGGAATGACTGAAAACTAAGCAATAGGTCTATAGTTAGTGTCTAATTTTGTTTGAACTTTCTTGTGAGTTGGAATAAAGAAAGAATTTTTCCACAGCACTGAAAGTGCAGAAATACTTAATGAGTGATTGAAAAGCAAACCAAACGGATACGGCACGATACATAAATTGTACATTTTTTCAGCATAAGCAAAAGCAAAAGCAATCAGGACCAGGACTAAAACATTCATCCAACTTTGCGATGTAGTCAATGATAGTTGTATAAGAAATTGTAAAATTAGTTGAACTAAGACCAATGTTTTCAAAATCACATTCAAAGTATTTAGCAAAAATGTTAGCTTTGTCATCTGGGTAATTACTTATTGAATTCAGATAGCTCATGTTAGATATATAGATACCCATCAGATTTTCTAGATTAAAGTCTCCAATAACCACCAATTCAACTGTATGTTCAATTTTGTCATGAAAAGTTTCCAAACCTTTACACAAGTTGTAATACATGGTTTTTTAACAGGGACGCTACAAAAGTAGAGCGACAGGAACAGCAAACGACGCCATATTTCTTGCCCCTCTTTTCACATTTCTCTTCAGTTAGGTTTGCCATTTAATGATGGAAAGATATAAGAGCCAACAGCGAGTCAGAATTATTAAAATTTAATACCGAAATTCGGAGTCAGTGGCCTGAACGTTAAGAGCGCTTGTCCAATTTATGGTCGTCATAATCGTCCTAGCAGATCAACAATTGAGCGTTTAGTGGAACAATTTGAATCTACAGGCACAAGTTAAGATAGGTTAGCCCGCAACAGCAACGCCTAGCGGTTAGCCCTTATTTGCTGGCAAGCTTACTTTTCATAAACTTGCTGTCCCTTGACATTGCTTTGACGCTTAGTTTTTGAAAAACACTTAAAGTGATTTCGTAAGAGTTACCCTTGCTCTATTTCAAATTCCTTCGAGTGAGTTCCTCTTTCTAAGCTTTCTAAGACCTAACAAATGCCTTCCTCATTTGTTAACCTTTGGTCATGGTTTCTAAAATCTATGTATTGGTTTAGGTAGGGTGAACAATCCTAAAACCAATACCCTATGCTTATAGGATAACCACAGCCACCACAAAACTCCCACTACGGAGGCCGTCCCATGTATGGTCACGGTGTAAACACCGTGGGGCTGCACCATACCCCGTGGTACCACGTTAAGCATTGGTCAACTAACTTTCGTTCTTTGATAGGAAGAATCTAGGGAAGATAACCCTAGAAGTGGCCGCTCGGTTTCATGTCAGGGACCAACAATCAACCAGCTTTATCTTTTCATGAACATCATTCTTTTATAAAATGATTTTTACTGGAGCCACTACAAATTCTAATCTTCATTTAAATACCGACTTTACAGATAGAAGAGGTCGATTTGTATATTTACTGATTTTTATGGTTTCTTTATAATTTTTTATCAGTAAGTCTGCCTCAGAACCCTTGAGGCAAAGGACGACGGTCCCTCGTTTCCGCCTTTTTAAGATTTTACAATCTTAGGAAGAAAGAAACTATAACTTCTTGTGTTTGTTCACAAGCAGAAACCTTTGTCAATGTAGTTCTCAGAGTGCCTTTATCAATTATAATTAATTTTAACAGTATCATTCTTCAACAAACTACACTGAAGTCTCATTACTTGTGTCCAGAGGCCACCGCGAGGAGGTGCAAGTAAGTACTTCTTCATTCCAGATCATAGTCAAACTCAACAGGCTTACCCTATGTCTATTGGAAATCAGTTAGACCTCCAATCTACAGGCACAGTACAAAATGTTCCCGTGCCAGTGAGACAAAGAAGTGCCCAGCAATATTCTGCCGCTAAGGCTTCAGTTCCAGAAAGCCCAAATGTGTCTCACACGTTGTGGCGAATTTTGTTAAAAGGTCTTGGGATACATCCTTACAGGAATAAAGATTAAATTGACGCAAGAACTGAAGCCGCTTGACTACCAGAAGTGCCGTATTTTCGTGAATTGGGCTGAGCAACAACTTGAAAATGATTCGGATTTTCATCGAAAAATCATCTTCAGCGATGAGGCTCATTTCTGGTTAAATGGTTTCGTTAATAAACAAAATATACGGTATTGGTCAGGCAGCAATCCACACGTACTCCACGAGTTATCATTGCATCGCGAAAAAATTACGGTTTGGTGTGATTTATGGGCCGGCGCGGCGCGTGGCGTCATTGGTTCGTACTTCTTCCGTGATGATCAAGACCGGCATGTTACTGTGAATGGGAACCCGCCGGTCAATGATAACTGAATATGTTTGGCCCCAATTAAATGATAAGGACTTGGAGGACATGTGGTTCCACAGCGAATGTCACAATCAATTTATTGGAAACCTAGTTTGGAGAACGTGTTATCTCACGAAATGGTCCAGTCGCTTGGCCGCCTCGGTCGTGCGATTTGACGCCGTTGGTCTATGCTAACAAACCAGCGACGATTGATGATCTTCGTACAAATATCGAATGTGAAATTGCAGCAGTATCAGCCGATTTATGCTTGAAAACCGTCGAAAATTGGGTTCAGCGTCTGGACTTCTGCAAGCTTTCCTGTGGTGGCCATGCAAAAGAAATCTAGTTCCATATATAATGACATCGAACGTACTCTCACAGGAATAAAGAAATTCATTGATATCCAAAACCGTTTTTGTTTTATGTAAAAAAAAAAATCATTTTCCAAAGAAGATGGGATATAACAAGCGACGACATATAAGTGACCAGATGAAGATGCAATTAGACATTGGAAAATCTTCGTCGATGTAGGTAGTCGAAAACTACAAATCAAATGATTTCGAACAGAAAATAACAACAAACCACCAACCGTTGTTATGGTAATTTGAAAAAGGGTAAGGATTTTTCATCAACTTCCAAAATAATACGGAACTTAGAACAGAAAACGTTAATTCTGGAACTTTTATTTTGAAAGACGAGTATTTAGCATAATTACGATTTTTTCAACGATTAATAAACCTACTGAACCAATTTTAGATTTAATATATTTTTTCACGTCCAGAGCATTAGTTTCAGGATCAAGTTTTGAAATGAACAAAGCTTTTTATCCATTAACTAGTTTGAAGTTGAACCCAAACTCTAAAATTTGTGAAATGTTATTTGATGGGTTGAAGTCAAACGGAGGAATAAGTAAATTATTATCATGATGGTCGTCCAGAATTGAGGTTATAGTTTTTAATTGAGTTAATTTATTGATCAATTTGTGTACTTATTGTGATTAGTGGAATTATAGTTTTCCGTCGGCTTTTTTGGGTATAGTTTTTGTAAATATTGTCGTTGACGTAGAGGTATTAAAAGTTGAAGTTTAAGTTTGCTCAGACGGAAATTATTTTTCAAAAAGCCAGTTTTACATGTTTTGTTGTTTCCCGAACTTTGTCTTTTGAAATTTTCTCTTTCGAAACTTAATAATAGCTTAGCTTTCTTAGAAGTTTTGTTTTCCAAACGTTGGAACTTAATTCAAAACCTCAAAACCTTGTGGTTCAGAAAAAAGAACTATAGATGATATTGTTAACAAAAGAGTCACACAAAAAACATTTCAAAACAGTTTTAGAATTTTTTTAATGAAAAGAAAGTAAGAAAAATATATTTTATTTACATATGTATGGTACATGTGTATGTATGTACTACATACATGCATACAACTTTATTTTTAATTTAAGTTCTTGAGTAATTAATTTTTCTTCTGTCCTTTAATGTCCACTCTGTTAAATTCCTAAATTTTCTTGCACTTAAGATCTTAGCGTTTTCCGATTTCCTTAAAACGGTTTTGCTTAAATTGTTTTTGAAAATAATTAATTTTTCTTGCACACATTTAATTTTGTTTTTAATCAGATGACTACTATTTTTCTTAGCTCAATCCTTTGATTTTATATTTAAGGTGCCTTAAACTAAAGGACTTGAAATAAATACAAAAATATATAAACAAGTGTTCATTTCTTTTTTGTTTCATTAATTTGTTTCAACCGACAGAACAAAAATTAATAACTAATACAGTTAATAAAGTCTAGGTCATTTGAAAAGAAGCATAGTAAATACAAATTCAGTGTCCCATCCCAATATACTAAATCTAGAAAGAAACCAGCGAACACCCTTTTGTGAACAAAGATTATGTACATTATAGCGATTTTTCCAAATCAGCAATTTTAATGTTTGAGCCGTATTCGATTAGATCGTCCACGGATGGTTGAAACTAAATAGCCTTTTATGATCCCTTAGCTTGTCCCGATTTTATTTTAAAAGTTAAATAATAAAAGAGAACAAAACAAAAAAACAAAAATAGAAAAACATCACATACACAAACTAAAAAACTCGAAGTCATACAAAAACGGGATTGAAATTAAAACATTTTCCAGTTCCAGGATATTCATCGATGATGATGATGATGATGGTATCTGAAAATGTGCTTTGTAGTGTATGTGTTACGAGGAAATATTTTTCTTTATCAAACGATTATAGTTGTTTTGTTGTGTTCTTTGCCTATATATATATGTATGTTTTTACGTTTAAACGATTATAACGGCTTTTGTTTTGAAATCCCGTACCCGTTTCGCAAGGATACATCTACGTACCGTACACACATATTAATGAAACATTTGTTTATAGGATAACAATCATAAGTGCCTATAGGCAAAGCACATTGTATTTTGTATCCGTATCGTCGTAGTCCTAGGCGTCGTCGTCTATCGTGTCGGACCACGCTGTTGGCTTTTGACAATGATTGGGCGCCAGCTAAATACCTAAATTTGAATATACATATCTACGCATCATACACAAAAATATGGAAAATATGGAGCTTTAAGGGATTTATCGCTTATTGACAGTCAAAATCGTTGTTTTAATCCACATGTTATAGCCTCTAATTGGACAAATAGTAATACAAAGGACATCATCAATATATATGTACTACATATCGGTATGAATACGTTTATCGTGTTGTGTTAAAAGTGTATATTTGAGCTCGATTAAATGTGTATCAATGCATATATGAATGTTATAAAATGTCCAATTGTTATTCCAAATGTTTGATACAGGGATTTCAAAGGATTTACAAAAGATTAGTTTTCATATACCTATCCAGAGCGTTTTTAAAGTTTTGTGATTTGTGTTTGTAGGTCTTTTAGATTTTTGAACTATAACGTCGATTGAAAAATAAAAACACAATAACTTTGCTGATCTGGTTTTTATTTGTTGCCAATCGAAACAAATTATTTCTTTTTTAAGATTTAAGTTTCAGATACAAGATAGATACAATTCTTTATTTCGATAGATTTGACAATAATAAAAAAATAAGGTTAAGGACATGGCTTTGCTGCCTGATGGACAATTCTTGGACTATGAAATAAATAATAAAATTATGTAATTATTCAAATAAAGTGGTAAATATTGAATTAACAATTATAATCAGAAAAAGTCTTATTAATCTTCAAACTACATTTGTAAGTTGACAGTAAATTCGTTAAGTTTTGTTTGTATTTGTAACTGAGACCAGCAGGTTTAGATGAATATTTGCGTGGTAACATAATTTCGGTATGATTTGTTGAACATTTTTGTGCTTAAAAAATATTATCGAATAATTTGAAAAACCAATATGAATATTTGAATGAAATTTTAAAAGATACAATCTTATAAATAACCTATATTGCGAAAAAAAAGTTAACTATAAATTCGTAAGTTTTTTTTTTTTTTGTTTAAATTGAAACCAGCTAAAACAATTTTAAACATTAATATTACAAATTTTAATTTTAAACTATCAATTTTTAAATGATTTGAAACATAAAAAGGGGAATTTTTACTGTTGAAATGAGTATACGCGTTAGAAGCTGTTGCGGTACTGTAGTGCATGGTTACAAAATTTAAATAAGTTTGACCAGCCAGAGGACCCGTTCAATACGCTGACTGAAAGACAAAAAGCTTTCGTGGAAGTAAATGCGACGAATCTCTTGAAGGATGGGATACACTGCTATAAAATAATAACTATCTTCCAATTCCCTTCTATTACAAACACCACAAATTTGGGATAAATCTGACCTATGAGGAACATAATTTAAGTTGAGTAACTCAACCCTTGCTCTAAAAATGGTACCTATAGCTTCTATACGGGAAGTTCAGGGCAGAAATAGTTATTTTCAGTTGACAATTTGTGATTTAAGTTTTATACATTTTTCTACTAGCTGACGAGGATGCTCTGAGCAAGTGTTCACTATATATTTTTTCATCTATTTTAGAAATAAAAAAAGAGAGAACATATTTTGCCAATCATCTAGATTGTTTTCAGTTAGTGAAAAGTTTACGTCGTGAGCTAGAGCCAACTGATTAAGTTCTTTGAAGGGCGTAGCATTTGTTAAGAGTAATCTTTTCATAAATGATTTGTGAAGACCGTTTTCTCTTTTCATAATTTTTACTAAATAATCTGTATGAACTTTGAGATTTTTAATAAAAATAGGTGGTATACCGGATTCTATGTGGATAGTATAAGTTGGTGTTGTGCTAGGCAGCCGAAATAATCTTTTGAAAAAAAATCTTTGAAACAATTCAAATTCTTCGATTTTCGAGTAACCGAAAACTTGGGCACCAAAACACATACATGTGTTAACTGTGGCATTAAATACTCGCGGTATTTTGAAGAGGCATCGATGTTCTAGTTGTTGAAGAAAGATGGCCACATAATGTTTAAAGCCAGTTTAGCTTCATTGCTTTTCTCCTTCGTATGTTTACCAAAACTCAAGTTTGAAGTCAATAATACTCCGAGATATTTAAATTGAGTTACAACTTCAATTTGCTCACGGTTTAGAAACTAATTTTCTACGACTAGTCTTCTTCGTTGTCTTCGTTCAAAGATCATAATTTTTGTTTTTCTTGTATTAATTTGCAGGCCCCACAATTCACAATATTCCTGCAGTCTGTTAATTTTTAGTTGTAATGTGGAAGGACTTTCCGCTAACAACACTAAGTCGTCAGCGTAGAGCAAAACCTTCACAACGGTTTCCGCAAA
Organism: Eupeodes latifasciatus; assembly: GCA_920104205.1. NCBI lineage: Eukaryota > Metazoa > Arthropoda > Insecta > Diptera > Syrphidae > Eupeodes > Eupeodes latifasciatus. Next base: position 127,150,582 of record OV049926.1, on the reverse strand, counting down.
AAGTACGCCGCCAGGTAGAATATCACACACTGAATCAATAAATAGAGCAAATAAGATTGGGCTTAGAATGCATCCTTGAGGTACTCCTGAAGAAGTTTCAAACCATTCGGACAAATGTGACCCATCCCAAACGGCAGCATTTGTAGATGTCAGAAAGTTTGAATAAACAAGCAGAAATTTTCGAGACACACCAAGAGATGCCAATTTATATATCAAAGCTTGTCTGTTTATTGCATCAAACGCGGCTTTGAAGTCAACAAAAAAGTTTTTTGTTTTTTTCAATATATTTGTTTGCAATAGCAGACAGGGCAAAAAAGTGGTCTAAAGTGGAGAAACCGTGACGAAAACCTGCTTGGAAAATGCTTAATCGAGAACCATTTTCGACCCAATTTGAAAGCCTGTCATAGAGTAAAGAGGCAAACATTTTTCTGATTGAATTGAGAATAGAAATACCTCTGTAATTTTCGGGAAGACTTGCGTCACCCTTTATGAAAATAGAAAAAATTATTGCTTTGTTAAAGTTAAGTGGTACAGAAGCATCATTATAAATGCGGTTGAAAAATTCTACTAGATAATTTTTGAATTGTGGGGTAGGATTTTTTATAAAATTCCACAGGAATACCATCTATTCCCGGAGCTTTATTATTTTTCATATTTAAAAGTACTGTCTCAAGCTCAGTTAAGGACACCGATGTATCCAGTTCATCCACGACCGTGTTAGGGCACGCGTAGCTAAATGATTGAAAGCTCTCATTCGCTGATAACAACGATTTAAAATGATCTTTTAGTAGGTCAATCTTAAGTGACCCAATACTGTTTGCTGGAACGAAAACGGCCTCCAAGCTCCCGTACGTTATTCCAAAATTCCTTAAGAGGTTTTGCACCTACCCAATATTAATGCCACATTTTCGAGAAAGCAATTTTTTTTTGGTAGAACAAAGGGTTTTGTACTCTTTATTTAAACGGAGGTATAATAGTTTAAAGAATATTGCATTCGTGGACCTAAACAATTTTAAATACGCTAACGATTTTTTCCGCAAGATATGACATTCGTTATCAAACCACTTGTTTTTGGATCTGAAACCCCTACCATTGTTTTAAGCATATGGTGCTGAAAGCTTAATAGCTTCTGTTATACCAGCTGCGATTTGGTCAATAGAACTTGTTGATTGAAAAGGGAGAAAGTCACAATTGTGATTCAAAAGCCATCTAAATAGTGAAGCCTTACTCTCAATCCACTTAAGCCTTGCGAAACCTCGATGACCTCGTTGGCATTTCACATAATAGACAAGATTTTACTAGAATTGGCAGTTGAGCCGAAAAATTTGCTTCAAGAACCTCAAAGTCAACAGCCGAAACTAACCATTCACCTGACACTGCACATAAATCAATCACCGATTGTCCCTGGCCACTTATGAAAGTGAACTCACCCCCAACATCGGCTCTAGACACCCCATTAAGGACGAACAAACTAAAGTTTTCTATAAGCTCTAAGAAATGTCTTCCGTTACTATTCAGAGTATTATCCTTAGTTTAAGTTTTAATACTTTGTTTACACTGAATTTTATCGCTGGAGAATAATTCTTTTAAATCTTTAACCTGTTGGCAGTTCCAATTTGTATCCCTAAAGAATTTAAAGGAAACCTTTCACCGTTTTTTGAGTAAAATTCCTACAAAACCCGAAACTAGGTTATATCACCATCTGGCTACATCATCAGAGCAATCACTTCAATTTCCAGAGAAGGAAATAACCCCATGAAATCGTGACTTTGGTTTATTTTGTTGGTTTGTTTTTTGTCCAGTCATCCAAGAGATACAAAATGTGACTTTAGTACCAGAATATTCATTCTTCAGTCTTGGGTATAGCATTGCTATGTTATTTGAGATAATTGGCTTAAAAAGCTGTTTGTTATTTGCTGCAATGAAATGTCAGAAGTTCACTCGGTGACTGGTGAGGTGAGACACACTTTCTTAACAAAATAATACACGTTATACACCTTTATACCAAGTCCCAGTACAATACCTGTACCTTGGGTACAACGATTTTTTTTGAAGCTCGTATAATGTGTGCTTAACTTTTGTTTAGGGGGAAGGGTAGAGTCCATAGCATTGCAACAATTATTTTGTTTTCTTTTTTTTAATGCAAATTCAAAGTGTACTGTTATGTACACCTACACCTACACACGCGAAATGGTGGTTTTAATATTAAGCTAAAGACAAACTTTATAATGCAGTTTTGTGAGTGGGATTATAAAAAGGAATACCGAATACCTCAAGTTTGCAACAACAACAAAAAAAAACTGTTACTATTTGCGATCATATAAATGGGTAATAAATTAATGATGGTGTTTTTTACATTGTTGTGAGTTATAGTTGCACAAAATCTTTATATCTACAATAAAACCATTTTGCATCATGAATAACTTGACTGCTTTCGTTCTGTTAACATTTTGCACGTTATTAATGTCAAATTCAATTCAAAACCTATGCTTTAAAGTGCAGTTTGCACTATTTATAGATATTGTTTATAAAAAAACGGACTTTTATTAGTTTAACTTTGTTTATTGAACGTTAAATTCAAAAAAGGGTTTTCAATCAAGCACACGCCTCAACACCGTATTAAAGTTGTTAAAATTCACTACGAAAATGGTAAACATTTTGTTTTCGTATTTCGCAAGACCAAAGAACTTAAGTGATGAGAAAAATTGAAATAGTATGTCCAAGAACACAAATTCAAAGTTCGTCGATCTTTAATAATAAAGGGTGGTTTTTTAAAATCTATAGGAAAGTTTTTCAAAAAAAAAAACATAAAAATCAGAAAAATGCATAAAATCTCATAGTACAGTGCATATAAATTAATGTTTGAAGATTATTTCATGCAAATGTTGACCTTGACTGCGCCTCAAATGGTCCATCCGCTTAGTCCAATTTTGGCATACTCTTTCCAACATTTCGGCCGGTATCTCACGAATAAATGCTTCAATGTTGTTTTCCAATTCGTCAATTGAAGCGGGCTTGTCTGTATAGACATGAGCTTTAACATAGCCCCACAAACTCTTGCATTTTGGGCAACAAATGTTGGATATCATCTCACGGTAGCGCTCACCATTCACAGTTACGTTACGATTCGCCTCATCTTTAAAGAAGTACGGTCCAATGATGCCAACAGCCCATAAACCGCACCAAGCTGTGACTTTTTCTGGATGCATTGGTAGCTATTGCAATGCTTCTGGCTCATATTCACTCCAAAATCGACAATTCTTCTTATTTACATACCCATTGGGACAAAAATGAGCTTCGTCGATGAACACAATTTTTCAGTAAAAAAGTGGATCTTCGGCCAACTTTCCAAGAGCCCATTCACCAAAAAATTTTACGTTGCAATAGGTTGTTCGGCTTCAATTCTTGCACCAGCTATATTTTGAAAGGCTTCACACCTAAATCCTTCTGCAAAATTGTTGTTGTTGAGTAACAGAGGCCCAATTGCTGCGAACGGCGACGAATCGATAATTGATGGTCATCATTAACACTGGCAAATACAGCTGCGATTTTTCTTCAGTTCGCACTCTACGTAAGCGTGTTGGTGGTTTGATCTCCCACAATGTAAATTTGGTGCGAAATTTAGTCACAATAGCCCGAATAGCCACTTCAGTGGGTCGATTAAACTGACTATAAAATGGAAGAAGTGTGCGGTAAGCTTTCTTAAAAGAGCACGCATTTTGATAATCAAATTCAATAATTTACAAGCGTTGTTCGTTTGTAAGACGATTCATGGTTAAATTATAGACCAAACTGATGATGTTTGACAGTGAAAGAAAACACGAAACGTGCGTCAGCTGTTTAATCCAGTTGCAATGTTGCCAAAAAGATAATAGCTAAAAAATCACTCTTTAGATACTCAACAAAAGACATAAGTTAAGTCAAAATAGACATTTCACATTGGAATAATTTGCATATCGATGAAAATTAGTACAGACACTAAGGAAATCATTATTAACAAATGACAAAAAGTCACAAAAAATCCCAAATGAGCAAAACAATTTTTAATGGATTTTTTTGTCGAAGATTTCCGTTGATTCAAATTTCATAAATAAAAAATTTATATTTTAACTTGGAACACAAAGGAATGTATATGGCAAGTTTAGTATTCTTAAAAAAAATCAAATTCGAGATTTTTATTAAACATGACATTACGATGGTAGAGAAGTAGTAAAAAGTAGATCCCCCGTTTCCGTCGTCTGTCTGTTTATCTGTCTTTGCCCATACAGCCCAAACCATTGAGTCGAATGACTACAAATTTTTAAATTAAGGTTTAAAGCCGATTCTCGTTTGGCATTTTTAAGACTAGAAAAACAGTAGTCCCCATACACATTTTTTTGGTTAAAAATCGAAAATTCGAATTTTCTTAAAAACGAACTCATAGATTTGTATTAAATTTTCTCAAAATTTTTTTTTTAATCAGTCTTCTTTCAATAAAAAAATATTTTTGTATTGCTCTAGAAGGGTATACCACGCATAGAATCGTTATTTTGTATTTAATTTTTTTTTTTTTTTTTAAGAAAAAAATCAACCGATTTCAATAATTTTAGTTTGCTGAAAAAGCTCTATACTGTCGCCATAATATTTGATGACCAAAAATGTTATTGTTTTTGTTTTTGATTTAAAAAAAAATATTAAAATCATTTCTTCGAAATTCGATATCTTGAAAATGAGTCATTATTTTTATAGGTATAAACAACTAATTTAAATAAAAACTCTCTTACGATTTTCAAATCAAAATTTTGAAAAATTTAGGCTTTTTTGAGAAATCAAATGGCATTTAAATTTTTGAAAACAAACTTTTTTTGCAGGTACCATTTCATGCGATTCAGTAATGCATTTTATTTAAATCTCAAAATGAAACCTGATATTGAAAAATCCTGTACCAAATATAACATTAATATCTTTGAATATCTAATTGACAGTTTTTTTTTTTTTTAAATTAAATTGACTATGCAGTTCAAAAATCGTAAATTATAATTGCATTTCGAAAATTGTAGTTCAGAGTCAATATCGCCAAAAAGTGAAAGAGTTAGAAAATGTCACTGGTTTTCTAATTGTTAAGTAGGCCAACACCATAATTAACTCAAAAAAATCAGAACTCAAAGCCCCATGTTTGATATTTTATGAGTAAAAGGTTTTTAAACTTTCAAAACATTTTGCGCACTAAGTAGGCCCAATCAAAGATTTAGAAAAATACAAGAAGATGTTTTACGTTAGTGATTCTGTTCAATTTCGGATCCGAGGGATAGAACCTGGTATAGTGTTGTAGGGTTCATGACTCCCTTTTCTTTGAGAACCTAATCTTATTGAAGCTTTGGATATGACCCCCCTTTTATTTTAAATAATTTACTTTATACATATGTATATATTTATTTATTTTATGTATATATAAAAATAATATTTTCAATTAAGTGCTTATGGCTAAAAGTGCTCATTTCAACTGAGCTTAAACAGTTTAGGTGTACGAGCAAAAATTTCATCTGCGGATTTTGTAGTAATTTAATTCACCAAAAAAGCGTGTCATATTTTATAAACAACCTAAATTACCCCCCTCCCCCAATTAAAAGTCTGGATCCGCCCTTTCTTCTGGGTCATCAGTTAAAGTTTGCACGGGTAGGGGTATGAGTTTAAGTTAGGACTGCCAAATTACGAGTTCTAGTTTGAACGCCGAATTAACTGCTTCGGGCTCTCCAGCAAATTGAAACCGGTCTTGATTTGACGTAAAAGTGTTTTTGCGTATTATTCATTGAATGTATTAAAACAGACTATTATGCCGACCGACCATAAAATACGTTAAGTGCCCGAAATGTTTTTCAGTGGGAAGACCATCTTATTAAACTCCATAACTATCTGAGTGTCTTTGGAAAATCAAGATCCATAAATGACAACCATTTTTAAAGATATAATTTCAACGGCAATAACTCAAAGTTTTAAAATCCCTACTGAACATGTACTGCATTAATATTATAAAATTTTACCAGTTGAAAATCATCTAAATGTCTGTATGTTTTCTTGTTTTATTTTATGAAGATTGATGCAATAAAAATTAAACTTAAACCTGCTCTGCATCTTAACACGAAAAAAGAACAAAACGAAAACACAAACCAGAGTTTAAATATTTTATTATTGTTTTTTTAGTTCAGTACCATCTCGAAAATTCTTCCAATACTTAATACACAGCAAGAAAATACATACATTCAAAATATACAAATACATACATACCAACATTTATAGGTATAAATTCACTTTTAATTAGTAATTTAATTCCACTTGGACACTTTTTGTAACCATGTGACCATATCGAAACAACATTTTGTATCAAGTTGTTAATTTTCGGTTCGACGAACGTCAATTGCCTTGAAGCTTGAAGTTGAAGATTTATACATATTATGTACATATAGAATGAGGATGATATTGCAAATATTACCAATTATACTAACCAAAAACAACAACAACAAAACAATCAAAGATTTAAATTAATGTTTAAGTAAATTTAATTGAAATCAGTGATGTCACTGCCATTTCCTTCTTACAGATTTATACAGCCTTTCAGGTTTTGTTCTAAAGCATCTTATTTCTATAATCTATATAAAGGTGTATACACATAATATGTACTGTAAATAAGTACTGATTGCTTGATGGTTTGGTTTCTTCAAGGAATATGGAATCGGACATGTAGGTATGTTATTTTTACCTTGACTTGATGTACGTACATATATGTACTGAAAATGGAATATGGCATGATTTTGTGTGTTCGACTTCCAGATGAGTTGGCATAAATCACTTTAAAACTGCTCCCACATTGTCCTTGATTGGAATCAATGTTTTAAGTGTTGCCGCTTGTTTTTTTTTAAAGAAAAATAAAAATCCTTTGTTTTCCATACATACAACAAATACTCGTACATATAAGATTTTTTAAAATTCTGGCTTACACAATCCAAATCTTATATTGAAATTTTATAGTTGATATTTATTTATTTTAATTAAAACAATACCAAATTGTTTACTCTTAACATAACCAAGTCGAAAAAAAATAATCACTATACATTTTCATGAAAATCTAAAATTTTAATCAAAACGGACTGAATTGGCAACACTTTTTCAGATTTATTACTTTATACAGTAGGATGATATTAGGCATGTCTTCCTTATGTCTCTTATTTCCGTTACACAAACCAGAAAAGGAAGTTGGCTGAAGAGCCTTTTTTATACATATATCTATGTATAAGTTTGTACCTAGAGTCCTCTCCGCCAGACCAAACTTAAATTAAAGGTAATTCGAGTGCAATGTTGACGTGAACTGTAAGTGGAAGAGTAGAATTATATATATATATGTACACGTTTTTATATATGTATACCCGAGTACTGTACGAGGAGTTATCTTAAATGACTGAGTAAACTTACTTGAGATGAAAAAGAAAAGAAAAAAATAAATGGTATTGCATTAAACGAGCCATAAAATGATCTCGAAGCCTTGAAAGGTAATGAAAGGAATGAGTTCAAAAATAAAAAAGGAAAGATGTAGGTTTATACGGAAACCGACCATGTGATGATGGAGTGCGGTCTGAATGGCATTTAGCTACATTTTAAAATGGCATGTCACTGTGGGAGAGGTTTGGATATAAAAGAATATAAAGGCAGGCAGGTGACACATGATAGTGGGTTGATGGGATGGAAAAATTAAGTATGGGTATATCTACGTCTTATATGGATGATGTAGAGAGGTGAAGTATTTACCATCACAAACAAACATGCGGAAGTGTCAAAGCCAGAGTTAAAGTCAGAGTCAGAGTCAGAGGCAAAGAAAAGTTATTATTTCACAATATTTTAACGCCCTTTGGTTGTGATAAACAAACAGAATTGTAATAAAAAAGGAGAACAATTTTATTATATTAATTCTCCTTTAAAAAAAAAAACAGTTCTTTGTGTCAAATAAATTATACATATGTATATTATTTTCTCCAGTACATCATGTTGGTTTTATTATCTCACCTCAAAAGAAAAACGTACGTGATCTTTTCAGAAAATCTGTACTTTAAGGTCTAAAATTGAGAGTCTAAAAATGATCTCTCATTATTTACGGTACAAAATTTTGATTGTATTCTCGAGTTGAGAAAAAATTTGATAAAATTTAAGAACTACTCGTATATTATCTGGAATTCCTCAGGGTTGCCATTGAGAACTACTTTTTTCTTAAATGATCTGGATTTGATTAAAAATGGACTTGCACTCCTAAATTCCTTCTCAAATAAAAATTATTTTAGAAAGTTTTAAGTAATAAGGTGCAACTGTTTTAGAAAATGTTTAGAAGGTAGTCAAATTTCGGTTTTTAGGGAACAGTTGGCCTTATTTTGTTTTTGAATTTAGTTTTGATTCACAATCTTGGAATGTAAATAATGCAATACATTTCTTTTTTATGAAATTGTAATGTAGCATTTGTTTCAAAAATAATGTGACTTTATAAGAACGATTTTAAGGTTTCTAGATTTGTGCTATTTTAGTTAAATTTTAATGTCTGTTACAGTAAAACCTGGTTTTATTTTTACTTAAATATGTTTTTTTATTTTAATGAATAAATGTTTCCATGGATTATAATTTATAAGGTAGAAGATAAAAACATATTAGACCAGTTTTCATCATTGAAACAAATGATTGGATTTCTTTCTACAGTTTGGTTATAGCTTTTATTGAAAAATTCTGTCACACATTTTCTGATTGGAGTCAAGCATTTGAGATTAGAGTTGATCATTTAAAGTAGAACTGACAGGTGGGAATACAAGGACAATGGGACGCTTTCAGTAAAACTATTATAATCCGAAATGTTAAAATTAAATTCAACTGATCATTGAAAAGGATTTCGCAATATAAAAATTAAAAATTAACTAAGTGAAAGTTTCTCGGTTAAATAAGGTATTTTTTAGAAGAAAAAAATTTACAACTTTACAATTCTACAATAAACATAACAAATTTGACTCTCTGACTCGCTTTTGAATGTCGACACAAAATTTTTAATGATGAAAACCAATGATAGCTTTATCTGCCTCCTTAATTCAATTATTTTTCTTAAATTCGACTGAAAATTATGTTAAGCGTAGTTTTTATGATTTTCAAACCAATCATTTTTTACTTAAACTAAGTTTATAGTTGAAAAATTATTTTCCATAAAATATTAGTATTCTCTTAAGCTGGCTTTACTGTATCTTCAAAGTTTAGATTATTCTCTAAAAAGATCAATGGCTCACCAAAAAACGAAACTTGTTGTTGAGTGCCATGTCCTTTTCCGGTCGAGTCTCTAATAACCTCTTAAGATCTTAAGAAGTCCTATATGCTGCCTGCATTAAGCATTGAAAACCAGTGGCAACATTGCCTTGCAGCCATCAGATATGTCGCTTCTGAAGTGCTAAGTTTCACACGGCCACCACAGCAAAACCCCTGGTTTGACGACGAATGACAGAAAACGCACCCAAGCTAAGAAACAGGCATACAAAACGAGACTGCACAGACGGTCCAGAGCTGCTCGCGAGCTCTACGAGCATAAAAGGAGAAAGGAACACCGGCTTCTTAGATGGAAAAAAAAGATAGCATGAGAAGCTCGCGATCGATTAGATAGAGGGATGTCACAACAGGAATGAGGTTCGCAAATTTTACCAAAAGGTAAAAAAACCTTCCAAGGGTACCAGCCAAGAACCGAACGATCAGGGGAACATCGTAGTAGAACCGCAGTCTATTTGAGAATATGGAAAGACCACTTCTTCAAATTATATAACGGCGGTGACGAACCGAATTTCGCTGAAAGATATAGAACCACTCAACCTAGGCGACGCAGATCAACGATTCCGCCTACCCGACCTCGACGAAGTGAAGTCAAACAAAGCTGCTGGAGATGACGGCATCGCTGCCGAACTATTCAAAGCAGCAGGCGATGACTTGGTAGGGAACATGCACCAAATCATCTGCAAAATATGGTCGGAAGAAAGCATGCCCGATGTGTGGAATCTCAGCATAGTTTGCCCAATACATAAGAAAGGAGACACTCTTAATTGCGCCAACTACAGAGGCATCAGTCTTCTAAACGTTGCTTATAAGATCCTTTCTGACGTATTATGTAAGCGTCTTAAATCGTTTGTCAACAACCTGATAGGTCCTTATCAGTGTGGCTTCAGACCAGGAAAGTCCACCATTGACCAAATATTCACAATACGGCAGATCTTGGAAAAAAAAAGGAACTTCAAATCAATACTCACCATCTCTTTATCGACTCCAAAGCCGCCCGCGTACGACAGCATCTATAGGGAAGAGCTCTACAGAGCAATGTCTAGTTTTGGCATCCCTGTCAAACTTATCCGTTTGTGCAGATTGACGATGGAGAATGCACGCTGCTCTATAAAGGTCGGAAAAGATCTCACCGATGCATTTGATGTAATAAAAGGATTTAGACAAGGCGATGCACTGTCATGCGACTTCTTCAATATCGTTCTGGAAAGAATTGTGCAAAACTCAATCGTCAACACTAGAGGCACAATCTTCCAAAGATCCATCCAATTAATCGGATACGCAGATGATATTGACATAATTGGAAGATCAAAGCGTGATGTCAATGGAGCGTTTTTGAGCATTGCGACGGAAGCGAAGAAGATGGGTTAAGTGGTCAATGAAGGCAAGACCAAGTATCTGCTGTCATCAAAAAAGGACTTTAAACGCCGATGTCTTGGAAAAAAAGGTCACCATGGACAGCTATAACTTTGAGGTAGTTGAAGACTTTGTCTACCTAGGCACCGCTATAAGCTCAGACAACGACACCAGCGCTGAAATCAAACGAAGAATAACTCTTGCAAATCGCTGCTTCTTTGGACTTATTAAAATGCAATTGAGTAGTAAAGTCCTCTCTCGAGCATCTAAGATCACCATCTATAAGATACTCATCATCCCGGTTCTCATTTATGGCGCTGAGGCCTGGACCCTGTCAAACGAAGATGAGAGCGTCTTAGGATGCTCCGAGAGTAAAATTCTTCTTGTGATTTTTGGTCGCGTATGCATAGATGGAAAATGGAGGAGAAGATATAACGACGAATTGTACGGGCTGTACAGCGACACTGACCTAGTTAACAGAATTAAAGTCCAACGACTTAAATGGGTGGGTCAGGTAGAGCGAATGGACATCAACGCTCCAGCCCGGAAGCTCTTCGAATCCAATCCCGAGGGACGGCGGCGCAGTAGAGGAAGACCACGACTCAGGTGGCAGGTGGGTGAAGACCTCAACCAACTTGGCATGCGAAACCAGAGACAGCTAGCTTGGAACCGAGCTGGCTGGAGACGCATGTTGGTTGAGGCCCAGGTCCTTACCTTAAGTAAGTAAATAAGTTGCTAATGGTTCTTATTTAAGATTCATTTTACTCTGGTGAAACTTTGAAACACTAACCATAGAATTAAAACTTCAAACAGGGTTGCCGAATACCAAAAAAGCAATTGTTTTTTTTTTACGTTTTCGTATAGTTTTTAAAGTGCTTATGTATCTTTCTTTCCCCTTAGCATAATATAGCTGTGGTCAATATTATGCATATTCTCCTGGACTACAAATTATAAATATGCATAAGGATTAATATACATTATTAACTTCATTATGTATGAATTATTTAAACACTTTTCTTGACATAACAACTGTCAAATTTTCAACATTATTCATTAATACTGGTTTCTTTTGAATAAATTTAATTTTTCGAAACAAACAGACAAATTAAAATTTAAAAAAAAAATGAATGTGGGTACGACACACATACGTACATTATGTATGTATATACACTCAATTCACCTTTTCGTTTACCATTATTAAAAAAAAAAAAAAACAAACAAAACTTCAAACATAACAAATTAATTTTGTTCGCATTTCTCAATTCAAATGTGACATTAAAACTTAATGAATTTTAATTCAATTTCTGTTGGGATAAAAGTATAAGTATGCAGATACAAACGAGTAGACTCAATGTAAATTCCTTTTTATGAAAATTCCTTTATTTTTGTATTTTTTGTTGTGTTTCTTTAAACATGAAATACAAATTAATATTATGAATTCAAAAAATGCTCCATTTGTTTGTTTTAAAATGTGTGTTTTATTCTAGTAGTCTTCGATATATGAAGGCATAAAATAGGTATAAAGGAATATGTCATGCATTCATAAAATAAAATAAAATATAATATAACTTTAACTAACTCTAACATAAAAATAAAGTATAACAAAACACAAAAACAAAATAAAAGGTTAGGTTAGGTGGAATTGGCTGTCCGTGGTGAAGTAGGACACTCTTAGTACCACATTATGTACCACATGGATCTTAAGGTCTTCTTCTAAGCTTAATTAAACCAATTGGAATTACTCGTAAAATGTTAGGTACATAGCCATTGAAAGCCCAATATTAACACCAGCATGTTTGATATCGTGGCCAGCCCTTGAAAAATTAACCAATCTTAAAAAGATGACAAAATATCAGAGAATATCATGCTACACAAGCTACTGCTATTGCCATTCCTAAAGGCATTCCTCTCACTAGCGCCTCTTGATATATTCGTGAATAAATTGACAGACGTTTAAAAACCTTACATAGATTTAAACCCAGCAGCCTATACAGAAATCTCTACTAGGGAAGAATGGATGGGTCATAAAAACAAATCATGTATAGGTTTTTACGGACGGGTCCAAAAAGGTGGAAGGAGTAAGGTCTGGTATCTTTTCAAAAAAGAGGCTGGGATGCGACCCACACTGATAACTTCCCATCTCGTCTGTGGATTTGTCTTGCTTAAAAGTTTGAAGGTTTTCGTGTTTTGTCAAAAAAGTTGTCAGTTGAATTATTCTTAAAGATTTAAAAATTACCAACAATATTTTGCATATAATGAAATAAAATTTCATAATCTGTTTTTGTTAACGAGATTTTTAGTCGAAAACTTATTTTTACCAATTTTAGTGGCATTTTTTAGAAGTTTTTATTTCTTATACGAGTCTCAACAAATATAAATTGGATGAATGAAATTAATTTGAAGTCAATATCTTCTATTGTTCACGAGATATCGACAACAGAACATCAATTTTTATCAATTTTGGGAAATATTTTTTTGTAGATTTTAACTTTTATGAAAAAACTGACTATTGTATTTTTATAAAAAATTTACTGAATGTCGAAAACAATATTTTCTGTGAGATTAAATTAGTTTGAAGTCAATATTAATAATTTTTGAAAAGATATTTGAGTCGAAAATCTATTTTTACGAACTTTTAGTATTTTTTTAGGGTTTTTATTTTTGTTAAAAAACTGTCAATATTTCTTATAAGATACAATTAGTTTGAAGCCATAATCGCAAAGTTTTGAAAAGATATTTGAGTCGAAAATCAATTTTTACCAACTTTTAGTAATGTTTTTTTTAAGTTTTTATTTTGTATACAAAAAAACTGTCAATTCGATTTTCTCAAAATTTTACCAGATGTCAAAAACGTTATTCTTCGTTGTACACAATTATTTTGGAGATAAAATCATTTTTGTTCGTAAAAAATTTGAGGTGACAAATATTTTTTTTCCAGTTTTTTTGTTTTATAAAAAAAAAACGTTAATTGAATTTTTTTTTTAAATATAGTAGTTTGGTATAACTTTATAATATATAATATAAAATTTAATTCAACGCTAGCGAGCGTTATTGGTTCGTGAGATATTTCGGGTTTACCAAAATGTTCGCCTTTTTTTAAATTGCTATGGTAAAAAAACCACCTACTCAATTTTTTGAGTCTTTCCTGAATCTTTTTGCATTATTATCTGTATAACAAAAATTATTAAAGTTGATATCTCTACTGGTTTTTGAGCTATGGACGACGATAAAAACGTCGCGAACGTACGGACGTACGAATGTACGTACAAACGCACGCACAGACATCTCTCTAAAAATCTTTTATTTCAGCTCTAGGGACCTTGAAACGTCGAGATATTTCAAAATTTTCAATTCGACAAATCAAACAGATTACAATTACCTACTTCCTATGGGAAGTTAAAAATCCTCCCCTAGATAGATCAATAAAGCTCCCGGACTACTGCAGTGTCTTTCAAGAAGAAGTACTCGCAGTTTCTGAAGCGGCTAAAGTACTTTCTTCCAATAATTTGGCAAATGAAAACATAGATATTTATTTAGATAGCCTAGCAGCAATCAAGGCCATATCGCTACTGTCATAAAGTCAAAGCTAGTAAATCAGTGCTGAAGGGATGTCAACACGGTTTCCCTTGGCGGAAATGAAAGAACGACCAAAAACAGATCAATGCTTCATCCGATCCATATTGTTGATATTGATCTATTATTTACTAATCCACTTAAGTGTCCTCGGAACCGTAAAAATTTAAAAGCCTAGCCAAAAAAGAATGACGATATTTGGAAAATGGGTTGGGTTTAAAATACTGTATGGATCATAATACTGTAATTGAAATACTGTATATCAAAATACTGTGTTTCAAAATACTGTATATACAAAATACTGTAACTAAAAATTCTGTATTTCACAATTCTGTTTTTCAAAATACTGCTAATAGGATGAAAAATAAAAATCGTTTTGATAATGTAAAAAACGATTAGTATTTTTCAGCCTATTTACAGCATACAGAATTTTTAAATCAAGAATACATCATTACAATTTTTAATCAGCATAATGTTCTAATATACTTCCCTTGATCAATAACATATGTATACCTATGATAATTAATAAGTTTTTTAATTAAAAAAACAAAAGAAATGGTATCTTCTCTCTCACAATTTTTACATAAATTGTTCTTATTTTAATCAACAATTGCACCAAACTAATTGATTTGTCAAAATTTCTAGGAGTTCATGAAATTGATTGATGTTTAAAAGCTTGTGCAATACTAAGTGTACGTACAGTATTATGTAAATACAGTGTTATGAGATTCAGTGTTTTGATATAAAGTATTTTAAGTTTACAGTATTTTGAAATACAGAATATTATCCATACAATATTACGATTATACAGTATCGTACAGAATTTTGACCATGTAGTATTTTGAAATACAGCATTTCGAACCGCTCCCTAGGAAAATACTTTTTGATGAGCTGTGCGACGGCTCATCCTTGGTATGTAAGGACATTTTGATATTTACACAAAAATCAGGATGGTTCAGGGAGGCGCCCTCAACCTAAATTTTCTTCTACTTTCCTATACCTATACCTATACCACCCGTTTAAGAATAAAAGTCTCAATAAATAAGTCTAACTAAGTATGAATAACTTAGGTTTATGAAGAGAATACAAACATAAGCACTTACTTACGACCCAATCGTTCCTTTAATTTAGTTTGAAATTACAAAAAATAGTATGATTTCCTTTAATTTTCTACTGCTCCTTTATTTTGTTTGTATTGTGTGAACATGTAATATCTATCTGACATTTCTTGCTCCAACGACGACGACGAAGACAATAACGCGAGGCCCGTTGACGACGACAACGATGCGACGTTACATTGGCTTTTGTCGCAAGTTACATTTTTTACGTTTGTTCCTTCGACGTTTTAAGTTGCATATTTAAGCATTTCATACACAATTCCACACAGAATTCTGTTTACGAATGTAATTTCCATAATTACACGATAAAAAGATAAAAGGACAGAAAAAAACAAAAACTAAAATGATATAAGAATATGTCCCGGATATGCATGAATAAAACATAACCTTAGATTTGTTTTGATATTAGATTCAACGATATTATGATAAAAGAGAATGAGAGAGGAATAGACAGTGAAAAAAGGCCAAAGAAACCAACCATAACCTCAACCTGCCGAAAAAAAGAAGAAACGAACAAAATAAAGAAAAAATTCCTTCCTTGAAAAATGAAAATGAGAAAAAAGGACATTTTTCATTTCATAATATGAATGTATTTCTTTTTTCTTTGAATTCACAATGGAAATGGAAACTGGATACGGGTACGGATACGAAAATAGTTGTTGCGTGTGGTGCAGATGGATTCGGATTACTTTTATTCTATACTTCTTCTCTATCGGTATTACATAGTTTGCTTCTCGTTTGTTTGCTTGTTGGCAAATCCCAGACCTTATGTTATTTTTAGAGAACTCCAAAAAATATACAAATAAACCAACAGACAGATGAAAAAATATATTATTTCAAAGAGAAAACACATTTATAAAACAAATTGATATCCGTGTTTTTACTACACGAACACGTGGACCACGCACCTTTTTATATTTTATACCTATGTACATACTTATATTCACTTCGAAAATACTTGGGGTATTATTGGTGTAAATGTCAGACATTTGGTTCTTTGTATTTGTAAATTGGTTTTAATCGGATTTTCTATTCAAATTATTGAACAAAATAATAAATTTCCTGATATTTTCAAAACACAATTTTAGTTTAAATTAAAACCTTTTATATTGCTTTAAGCACTTAACCGTTTCAACAAGCTAAATTTCTTCATATTTAAATAAAATAAAATGCCAAGTTCGCACACATACATACACAGTGTTAAGTTTTTTTTTTTGGGTTCATAAATTGCTAAGGAGACCCTCTAAACTGCACCAACTATAGAGGAATCAGTCTTTTCTGCCGTAATATGTGAACGTCTAAAGCCCATCGTCAACAACCTGATAGGTCCTTATCCGTGTGGTTTTAGACCAGGAAAGTCCACAGTCGATCAAATATTCACATTCCGGCAGATCCTGGAAAAAAAAACCAAGAACATCAAATCAACACCCAACATCTTTTCATCGATTTTAAGGCCGCATATGACAGCATCTACAGGGACGAGCTGTATAGAGCCATGTCTAGTTTTGGAATCCCTGCCAAACTCTTCCGTTTGTGCAGGATGACCATGGAGAATTCACGCTGCTCCATAAAGGTTGGAAACAACTTAACAGAACCTTTCGATGTCAAAAAAGGTTTTAGACAAGGTGATGCGCTGTCATGCGATTTTTTTAGCATCGTACTTGAAAGAATAGTGCAGAGCTCCCACGTCAATACTAGAGGCACTATCTTTCAAAAGTCTGTCCTAATACTATCTTATGCTGATGAAAACAGAAAACAACACCAGCGCTGAGATCAAACGAAGAATAACTCTTGCTAACGACTGTTTAATTGGGCTAAGAAAGTAATTGAGTAGCAAAGCCCTCTCTCGAGGGACCAAAGTGTCGCTATATAAGACCCTCATCATCCCTGTCCTGCTATACGGTACAGAAGCATGGACTATGACAAAAACGGATGAAAGCACCTTGGGTGGTTTCGAGAGAAAAGTTCTTCGTGTGATCTACGGTCCCGTATGTATAGAAGGGGAGTGGAGGAGAAGATGGAAAGACGAGCTGTACGGGCTGTAAAGCGACGTAGACTTAGCCAGAAGGGTAAAAGTCCAACGACTAAAATGACTGGGTCCGGCCCGGAAAGTCTTCGAATCCACACCCACAGGACAGCGCAGTAGAAGAAGACCGCGAATCAGCTGGCGAGCACAAGTGGAAAGTGACCTTACTCAACTTGGAGCGCGAAACTGGAGAAAGCTAGGGACCGAACCGAGCTGGATGGAGAAGTTTGTTGGGTGAGGCACTAGTTCACACAGGAATGTAGCGCCACCTTAAGTAAGTAAGTAAATTCCTAAGGAAAAGTCCTGATTTTAAATTAGACAAAATAGACCAAAGCCAAAAAAGACAACAAACTAAGTCTACCTAAAGATTATTTCTCTCCTGGTCCGGATGGTTTGCCTGCAATATTATTAACAAAGTGCGCAACCTCCCTATTTAAACATTTTTCAGTCTTTTAGTTTCGTCTTTCCATTTCTCAATTTATCTTCCCAAAGCTTTGAAAAAATTAATTCAATACCCAAACTTTTCGAAAGCATTGTGTACGACTTTCTCTATTTTCATTTTAGACCTTATTTTCTTCCCAATAATATGGCTTCTTAAAAGTTAGATCCATTACAACAAATCTCACTTAATTTGTGTCCAAAACTCTAAACGAATTAGAGAAAAGAAATGAAGTGGACATTATCACTAAAGACTTTAATAAAGCCTTTGATAAAATAAGTCATCAAATTATTTATATTTAACTTAAAGCCCTTGATTTCTCACCTTTTTTTTGCACTGCATGGCTCAAATCGTTCCCAGATAGAACAGCCGAAATAGTGTTGTTTTCAGATTCTCAATCTCCGATTCCATTTATGTAAATTCAGGAGTCCCTCAAGGGGTCACCCTTGGTCCTTTGTTATTTGTCTTAACTATCAACGATAATTAATTCAACTGTCTCTATTTACTGTAATGACATGAAAATAATAAAGGTTATTTCTACACCAAAATGATCTTGACTCATTTCATACTGGATGAGAGAAAAATTTCTTAGAACTCAATGTTGTTAAATGCCAATTTATGACATTCACACTTAAGCGATCACATCTTCCCTGCCCTACTTACAGTCTGCACAACGTTACTATTCATTGTGTCTGTTCTATTCACAACCTAGGAGTTATTTGCGACATTCATTTAAATTTTCGAGGCTATTTTGATTACATTATTAACAAGGCCAACTCATCCCTTGGATACATTTAACGTTGGTCAAAAGAATTCTCAAACCCCTAAATAACTAAATCCTATACTCGTACACCATCTCTGTAAGACATTTCCTTGAATACGATAGTCAAGTCCAGTCTCCTCATCAGAACTCTCACTCTCAAAAAGTTGAATCTTAAATCGACTATTTTTTGAGATATAGAAAACCATAAAAAATATCCTAAAGGTAAGGAGACGTTTAAAAAAAAAAACATGGAAAAAGTGATTCGGATTTATTAACTTCTTATGGAAAGTAATTTTGGGAAAACCAAAATGCATAAGTGAAGAACAAACGTCTTTACATGTATTTTCTGAATTATATAGTGTGATTTATGATTCAGGTTGATTCAGCTGGTGTGAAAGAGTGTAGATGACGAATCAGATTCAACTTGATTCAGAGTGATTCTGATTGATTCGGATTCGTTTGGTGTGAAAGGGGCCTTAGAACTCCCAATCAATCCTGTGAGCGAGTATTGAAAGAAATGAAGAGGAACTACAGTTCATATGCATAATCCGAAGCCGAACGACTAATTTGAGAAATCACTTTCAACGACAAGAATTAATCTTGAAGGATTTGTCAATTCCTCTCAAGAAACAATATCTGTGAATAAAAGACTTTAGGTGGTTTAGGCAGGGATTGACCTCTGGCATGACAGTCCTACGCACTAACCGTCACGCCACGGGTATATCTAGTTAAACAAAATTAAATTTTGGCTGAACCCAAATATCTGACGAACCAATAATGATACCGACTTACAAATATATTGGCAAAAATTCAAATTAAAATGTGATTTTTTGGTCTAAGTAAGCAATGTAGGACTAAGACCCTATCGTGAAGTACCAAGGAGGCACTGTACAAAACCTAAATCATCCCAGTCTTACTGTATAGTGCAAAAGCATGGAGTCTTTCCTAGGTAGATGAAGGATTCCTTGGCATCTTTGTGTCGGCAGTCAAAATAATATCTGACGGAGCTGAGCTGTACAGGGACTTGCCAATGGTCAAAAAACTAAGTGTTTAACGATTAAGATGGCTAGGTCATGGGGAGGGAATGAACATTGAAGCTCCGGCCCGTAAGGTATTAAACTCTTAGCCTGAGGGAACTAGGAACAGAGGCAGACCACATCTCCGGTTGAGTGATCAAGTTGAGGCCGACATACGTCGGCTTGGTATTCGAAACTGGAGACAGCAAGCTAGAGATCGAATAAGCTGGCGGGATCTATTACTTGATGCCCAGAGCCACGATAAGCTGTAGCGTCAACAAAATGAAAATGAAAAATTATGTTTTTTTTTTTTTAAATCAATTTGACATTTTTTATAACAAAAAAATTCTACACAAAAATATTAAAAGCTTCATTTCGACTAAAATATCTCGGAAACAAAAACAAATCAAACATTATTGCATCATATGCAAAATATTATTGTTAGCTTTTACTTATTTTTTTAGAAAAATTCATTGGTAAGCTTTTTTTACAAAACACGAAAACCGAAAAGAAATAAGAAATGGTTTTTGACTCAAGTATCTTGAAAACGAAAAAATATATTGATCATAAACTTTTTTCTATCTGACTCAAAATGTTGTTGTTCATATTTTTTAAAACTTTTAGAATAATCGGAAGATGGGAACGATTTTGAAGTTATTAGTTTAGGTCGCATCCCATCTACTTTTTTATTTATTGCTTTAAACTATCCTTTTGAAAGGATAATGTGCAAAGTTATTTCTCATTTAAACACCCCAATTTAAATTAACAATCGAATTTCAGCATAACCAAAATCCTTTCATCGGACAAACCTTTACATTTAAACAGGTCCTATAGGATATGAAGGAATTTCTATTTCTCTGATGCCTATCAATACTTTTATTCCCTTAACAAAATTATTTAAAACCAATTTTGAAGTCTCCCACAAAAAGTTTTACAAAATAAGTAACACTAAAAGGTTTTCTTACAATTTTTTCTTTTTCTTTTAAGGTACCCTTTGATACTCATTGAAATGTTCGTACCCCTTCTGGGATAATGTCAATTCTACCCTAAAAAAGGGAAACACATCACACTGAAAAAACTTGTACGAAAAAAGTTTCCTGGAACTTGATACTCAAAAGTCAATGGTCAGGTATCCATATCCGTGTATCTATCCTGTCCCCGTTTCGTGTTGTGTCTGCTACTGCTCCTGCTGCTGCTGCTCGTCTGTGTCTGTGCGTTCGTTTTGGATTTACTGAAACACCTCAAGCCAACAGGTGGTATTTTTTAGGGAGCAAACAGTTTTTCCTTGTTTGTTCCTTTTTTTTATTCCTGTTGGTTGAGTTGAATTGTTTCACGCATCATTTAACCTTTGGGTTCAAATGAGAGTAGTACTGGGAGATGGATATTGAAAAATACACGTGGGAATGATATTTTGTTTGTACTGTGCATGATGTGTACCTATATGTGTATAATGTATGAAGTATAAAAGGATGAGGATTTGAAATTTTGTATCCTCGAAATATATAAACACACAAATTTACAAACATACACATTCATACATACGAGTATATTTTGTTCGAAAAAACCACTTTGTGTACGGTTCTTGTAGTATTTTTGTTTTGTTGTGATGTTTGAAAGGATACAATATTATTTGAATGTCCACCAAAAAAAGGAAAGACAAAAACAAAAGGTTTAAAAATATCCTCGATTTTGACAATAACATGTGTAAAATGCTCTTGGTCATGTTTGTGGCACATGGGATTCAGAATGGAAATAACAACAGACAAAAAAGAATGTAAAAAAAATCTAGGTAAAAGCTTTTTTTACCATCATACTCTCTTCAATTCAGTGGTAAGCAATTTAAAGTTGGAAAATGATTTTGTTTTGAAAAAAAAATGAAAGGTGTAAGTTTTTTTGTATCTTGGTCCAAAAATATTTTCTTTAATAGTTGTCAACACTGTTTTGTGGGGGAGGAAGATTTGACATATAATGGGTGATTTTTTTGAGGTTAGGATTTTCATGCATTAGTATTTGACAGATCACGCGGGATTTCAGACATGGTGTCAAAGAGAAAGATGCTTAGTATGCTTTGACATTTCATCATGAATAGACTTACTAACGAGCAACGCTTGTAAATCATTGAATTTTATTACCAAAATCAGTGTTCGGTTCGAAATGTGTTTATCGACAAATTTTGTTCAGCGATGAGGCTCATTTCTGGTTGAATGGCTACGTAAATAAGCAAAATTGCCGCATTTGGAGTGAAGAGCAACCAGAAGCCGTTCAAGAAATACCCATGCATCCCGAAAAATGCACTGTTTGGTGTGGTTTGTACGCTGGTGGAATCATTGGACCGTATTTTTTCAAAGATGCTGTTGGACGCAACGTTACGCTATCGTTCAATGCTAACAAACTTTTTGTTGCCAAAAATGGAAGAACTGAACTTGGTTGACATGTGGTTTCAACAAGATGGCGCTACATGCCACACAGCTCGCGATTCTATGGCCATTTTGAGGGAAAACTTCGGAGAACAATTCATCTCAAGGAATGTACCGGTAAGTTGGCCACCAAGATCATGCGATTTGACGCCTTTAGACTATTTTTTGTGGGGCTACGTCAAGTCTAAAGTCTACACAAATAAGCCAGCAACTATTCCAGCTTTGGAAGACAACATTTCCGAAGAAATTCGGGCTATTCCGACCGAAATGCTCGAAAAAGTTACCCAAAATTGGACTTTCCGAATGGACCACCTAAGACGCAGCCGCGGTCAACATTTAAATGAAATTATCTTCAAAAAGTAAATGTCATGGACCAATCTAACGTTTCAAATAAAGAATCGATGAGATTTTGCAAATTTTATGCGTTTTTTTTTTTAAAAAAGTTCTCAAGCTCTTAAAATATCACCCGATATATTAAAAACCAACGGGTCAATCTTGAAACGTCAAAACAATGTTTGAAAATTGTTATTTCAAATCGCTGTTTAAATTAAAAAATTATTAAAAATTTAACTTTTTAATTTATTTGGCCAGGACAGTAAGGCTTTAATGTGCATTATACCGATGATAAACATAACAAGTTTTAACACAATTCCGACTGTATTTGTTTTTAGGCCCAGAAAATGCCCTTAAACGAAAGAAAATTCAATAAAGTATTTTGGTCAGACATTATTTTTTTAACTTATAATCTTTTCACTCCATAAAAACGAAAAATAAAAATAAAAACGAACAATTAAATTTTAATTTTTATATTTATTATTTGGTTTTTATTTTATTTTGAAAAGAAACAATAAATCTCACAACTTTTAAATTTGTTTTTTATAACGCGACGCGTTTCGGATATCAATCATCCATCTTCGGGCGTTTATTATACTGACTTCATTTTCTTTGTTGGAGCTTTGGCGTGATGTTTGATGTTTTTTAGCTGGCTCTAATGCATGTATGAAGCTCTTTGTATTGTCGCCGTGGTCCCTGAAAGTGTACAGCAGAACCCGAGGCAGTCTATTCCTCGCCGTGTACAAGAACTCTGCCTTTCGCAGTCTTCAACTAGGCGAATTTTGCGTCGGGGCTTGGGCCTACACCCTTACTAAATCCAACTGACAAAAGAGCTCAAAGTTCATGACAATAGACAACGCCGTTTGTTCGCTGACTGGGCTTCGAATCGTTTTGGAAGAGGACCCCATTTTTGGCCGAAAAATCATCTTTAGTGACGAGGCTCATTTTTGGATGAATGGCTGTATTAACACGAAAAATTTCCGTATATGTGACGACACCTAAAAAAGTTACCGTTTGGTATGGATTTTGGGACGGTACGGCGCGGCGGCGTAATTGGTGCGTACTTTTTTGAAAACGACGTTAGTGAGGCGGTCACCGTCAACAACGAGCGCTACATAACGATGATAACTAATTTCTTATGGCCAAAATTGAACCATACGGACCTAGACGACATGTGGTTCCAGCAGGACGGGCGCTACGTGCCACACAGTAAACGCCACGATTGACATTCCTCGCAAGAGGCAATACCCGTGAACAAAAACTTTAGGTATGACACAGGCAGGGATCGAACCCAAGACCTCTGGCATGACAGTCCAACGCACTAACCATGACGCCAAGGATTTAATTTTAAGATTCTACGACCGATATATGTAGAAGAAGAAAGCTAGGATTTTTGTGACTTTTAAAGTGATGTATTTTAGAAACCACTTACGATAGTTGGTGAAGTAAAAATCATCTAAAACTAGCACGACAAATATTAAATATTGAATTTCAAGAGCGTCAAAAACCATTCGAACTTGTTCCTGTGGAAAAGAAGTGTAAAACACCTAAAACAACGGCCTCCATTCAATTTTTGAAAAGCTATAACTCAAACTTTGAACCTTCTTAGTTTTATAAATACCTAAAAAGAATATTTCCCCTGTTAACTGTGCTTTCAACCTTAATTAATTTGTTTTTTTTTTCTAAAAAAAGGAGATAGTTTAAAAAATCAAATGTGATAATATCATCATCATTATTTCTTGGAGTGAAAATGTATACATTTTTCAAATTGTCTCTTGTTTTTAATTTGAAAAAAAAATAAGAGACAAATAGTAAAATCAAAATACACGAAGACCATTGCTTACCTACCTTCCTGGTTACTTATGCACGTAGTATGTGTATTGGAGTAAATAAAAATAATCTAACTCTTAGGACCGAAAAACCCTAACCCAGAACACAGATCCAAACCTTTTAATATTTTAAGAACTTTTCTTCCACAGATTATCCCCGAATTTAGGTCATGCATCTGCATTATCCTCTCGAACATAAATAAATTCCTGTGAAAATTGTATCCAACTTATACGAGTACTATCTATTACTAAATATATACTGATGCTCTATACAACCCCTCTACTATACCACTAGTCTATAGACGACATACAACGAGCATCAGCAATTCTGCATGCTGTGAAGCCGAAGCCGTGTTAGAAAATGGTAGTAGCTAGCTGCTATATTGGATGAAGAGAGTATTTCATATGAAACAAAAATAAAATAAAAACGTACGAAGGTATAACTCGTACAGTATAACCCCATACACCATACGAGTGCACTTTGATTTATAAATTCATTTTATCCAGGATTTTCAGGAGTTAGCTAGTTTTTCTAGCTGGTATAGGTAATGGGTATACCATTATAGGTATAGGGCGGTATAGGTATTTGAACATAACCTAACCCTATAAATGGAATAGGCTGTCAGGTTGTGAAGTATTTTATTTTTAAGTTCTCAAAAGTATTATGTAGTCACATACAGGTCTCGTACAGTACAGTACTCGTACTTAGGGATGACGGTTGGCATAGAAACTTACCTATACCTACATATTTTCAAAAGTGAGTGTGATGACTGATGAGAGAAGTAGTTTTTATGGACAAGTTACCTTTCATCAAAATAAATTTCAATACATTCCAATTTCTGATTTTTGATTGAAAAGTTTACTTCATTGAAATATTGTCGATATAGAAATTGGGATATGTAAGAAGAACTAACAGTACACTCGCCAATAAAGTGAACACTTATAAAAGTATTTTTAACTTCGAATCAGCGTTGCCAAAATGTGCCCGATCGGACCATTTGGCACTAAGTTTTTTATTTTGGCCCGTGGCCCGGGGCCAACATGAAATGGCCCGCATATCATATATTTTCTTTTTTCGAAAACAACAAATCCAATCTTTTTATTCCATCAACAAAATTATCAATGTGTTTTCTCCATATACATACAACCTCCCATATTAAAATCATCATTCAGACTGACATGACTTTTGCTTTTCATTTGTTTTCGCCAATCGCCACTTTATTTTTTTTCACCTACCTAGTACGTATCTCGTCTGTTTGTTTTGTCATATCTACAATTTCTTAAAACACAGCCCAAAAAGGCAAGAAGAACTTAAAGTTTTTCAAGAGTATCTTGATTTGAAGAACACCAAAATAAAGAAAGTTGTTGCAACGCAAACAAAAAATTTAATGTTATTTTAAAAAAATTTGTTAAAGCTGAATACCTACTTAGAAAGCCTAGACAATATATTTGAAGTTGAATTCGAATAGTTCTCTTTGAAACCCTTAAATGGAATATATTTTGGCTACGGATTTGATGACTTATTCGAAAATTTAATTTAATTCAATTAATTTAATTCGAAATATAATGGGGCGTATTCATATAGAATTACTAAACTCGTGATTTCTTGATCTATAGTTTAAGGCTTGTTGGTTTAATAAACACAGCTCTTATTCATAGTCAATGGTTCTGCTGTGTTTAGTAAAACCCCAGGTTAAGGTTGTATTCTTCTACAATTATACTTCAAATGACAGGTTAAACCAAAAAATTCTGTTATATTTTCAATATTTTTATTTTGTGCTGTCATTCCTCAAATTGGATGTCGAAAAAAGTAAGTAAAACAAAACTAATTAATAAAAAATACAAAAAAAAACAACAAACAACGTTCTATACTATTTTAGATGAATAACAAGGAAAATATAAAAGGCGAACGGAAGAAAAACTGGTCTTCAATTGCGGTATCAATCGACATTTTTCTGGACAGCAAGTTGACGTAAAATTTATTTTATATGATTTAGTTTTTCAATTTACAAATAAAAATAAAATATGACATTTGGCTGTGATAATAACTACTTAAACATAGCATTTCCTGTTAATAGTTAAACCACAGGCTTAGCCCTAAACTTAGGTTTACATTTATTTATAAATAGCCTAAACTCTGGACTTGCTTAGTAACAACTTAGTAAGAGTTTAGTAAACATCTATGAATATGCCCCAATAAGTTTATTTAGAAAAGATAAATTGTAATTATTTTCTTAAACAAATGTTTTCTAGGGTAATGGGCTAGTGGCCCGCACATTTTGGAAATGGCCCTCAAAATGGCCCTCAAAATGGCCCTTAAAATGTTTGTCTTCGCGGCAACGCTGCTTCCCATACGAAGCTATTGTAATCGGTCCGATTTGTTGAATTGAACATTTTGACATTTCTCGACGTTTCACGGTCCCTAGAGTCGAAATAAAAGATTTTTAGAGAGATAATGCACAAAGATGCAGATAATACTCTCAAAAAAATTTTGTAGGTGGTTTTTTTACCATAGCAATTTAAAAATAAGGTTAACATTTTGGTTAACCCTAAATATATTAAAAACCAATAATTCTAGAGACTTGAATTAAATTTTATACTATATACTGTAACGTGATACTAAACAAATATATTTTAAGAAAAAAATCCAATTAACAGTTTTTTTTTTTTTAAATCAAAAAAGATGAAAACAAAAGTATTTGTCACCTCGAAAATATTACGAACAAAAAATGATTTTATCTCCAAAACAATTTTGTGCAACGAGAAATAACGTTTTCAACATCTGGTAAAATTTTGAGAAAAATCGAATTGACATTTTTTTTATAAAAAATAAAAACCTTAAAAAATGTTTTCAACATTCGGTAAAATTTTGAGAAAAATCGAATTGACAGTTTTTTTTACAAAAACTAAAAACCTAAAAAAAGATTACTAAAAGTTCGTAAAAATTGTTTTTCTACTCAAATTTCTTTTCAATTATTAAAAATATTGGCCTTAAACTAATTTTATCTCACAGAAAATATTATTTTAGATATTTATTTTTTATAAAAATCCAATAGTTCGTTTTTTTCATAAAAAAAAATACAAAAAATAGTACGCAAATTTGGTAAAAATTGATGTTTGGTTCTCGATATCTCTTGAACAATAGAAGATATTGACCTCAAATTAATTTCATTCATCCAATTTATATTTGTTTATATAAGAAATAAAAACTTCTAAAAAATGCTAATACAATTGGTAAAAATTGATTTTCGACTAAAAATCTCGTTAACAAAAACGGATTATGAAATTTTATTTCATTATATGCAAAATATTGTTGGTTATTTTTAAATCTTTAAGAATAATTTAACTGACAACTTTTTTGACAAAACACGAAAACCTACAAACTTTTAAGCAAGACAAATCGACAGACGGGATGGAAAGTTATCAATGTGGGTCGCATTCCAGTCCTTTTTTAGTTTTGTTTCGCAATACTAAATCACTTAACCAAAAACTACTTGCAATATATTTCGGTTTCCTAAGTTTTCTAACCAACATTTTTGAGATCATATATGTATGTACAAAGATATCTCATTTTCATTTTGAACTCGTGTTCACTTTAGACAGATTTGATTGTAAATTGAAAACTAGACATTTAAAGGTGTATATTTAATAGAATTTAAACAAAATATTTAGATGTGTAGTGTAGGTAACGTACATGAACTGTAGGGGTTTTTTATTCACTTCAATAAATTTCTATTTGAAATGACTGATATTGACTTTCTTTATAAAAACAGTGATAGGCAAGCATTGAATATTATTTCTAAGGAAGCTTCAATTATTATATCAGTAAGAGTGTTTGAAAAGAAAATTCAATTGCAGAGGAAAATAATGTTTTATAAGAACGAAAATATTTAGTATTTATGAAATTCTAGATAATGTTGACTGGTTCCTTGTATTGAAAATTGAATAAAATTTTTAATTATGTTCATATTTTTACTAAAGGTGGCGCCACAGTCCTGTGTGAACTAGTGGCATTGGGGCTATGTTTATATTCGGGGCATCATATTTTAGTGATTTCACTTTCACAGAAGTAGAGAAAACATACATATGTCTAATGTGCGTATAGTAAATTTTCCCAAAAAAAGGCATTTTTACGCAACGATTAGGATGGCAATGGTCTTAAATTGATTTCTAATGACTTATTTAAACCGTACCTACAAATTTAATTAAAATGGCTTGAATGGTTCAGCATTTATTAATTTACTTTCCAATAGCAAAAGTTTCGCAATGCATTTTTAAGAGCAAAGACATGTCACAGAAGACTAAACCTGTTGAATGTGATAACTAAAGGCATTATAAAGATCTTGTTTTATTCCAGAAATTACGAAGAAGCAATAACGAGTTAGCGACAATTTTCAGAAACTTTAGAACAAACTTCTCTGCCACATTCTAAAGACTCAAAATATCTCAGATAATTCTATAATAGTGATTCGACGATTATCCATAACAACTTTATTCAGTGCTTCAGTGTTTTCATCGGTTGTTGTTGTGGTGGACCTTCTGTAAAGAGCTTGTGCCTTGTAAACATTTTTAGGACTTCAAACATATTGTTCCTAACTTTCTAAATAATAATAACTATGAAATTATAAGAACTGAAGGTTTCAAAATTTTAATGCTGAATTAAATTTTCACAAAAAACGTTTTAAAGAAGAATCTCAAAGCCTTTACTGGTTTCAACCATTTAACTATCTCTTTTGACATCAGTTTGCATTATGTTATTTTTTAAAAACTAAGACCCACCCGTTTATTTAGATTCCCGTTGTTGCTTCAGAAGACGTTTTTTGAGGACACCAAAATGGATTTGTATGTTCTTCTCAAAACAGATTCATTAGTATTGGTATATGGCCCTCTTTCAATATCAGTTTTTATTCGATTGTTGTTCATTATCTTTTCTATATAGAATGGTTATAGATTTTATGAAATTTATACTCCTAGATATCTACTTCTATTCGTTTATGTTTTTTTTTTCAACCATTCCATTGAACTTATTGAACTATTGAATTTGATGATTGCTGTTTCTCGTATTTTATATTTCTGAAATTCCTAACAATGAAAATCATTAGAAAAGTTTATTTTTTTTTTAACGATGAAGTAAGTTCCAAGCATCATCAAACAATAACTACTATGACTGTACATAGATTCTAAGCAAGTTTTATGTTTATCCGATAGAATTTTAAATGTCAGAAATAAAAGTTTTCAAACTGATCTTAAATCCATTGTTCGTTTGTGAAAATGTAATTTATCTTATTGAATGGTTTTTTATATTTGATATGGTTCTATATTTTCCAGAAAATGTTATTATTTTCCTATAATTGAGCATTTATGTTTTTGAAAAGGCTTTTTCCAATAGTATGGAATCAAATTTATGTATGTATGTCCTAAAATTTAATAGTGAAATCAAACAAAACTGCCCTCATTTAGTGTAAAAAACATGTTTACTACTAGGTTTAGAATTGCAGGATTGAGCGCTTCTTCCATTTTATGGTCTGTTTAGCCGACCAAGTGTGACATAATTTCTTACCAATTTGAAATTTTTTGACATTAAACTACCAACACGCTCAAGTAGAATGCGAACTGAGCAAAATATTGCAGCAGTATAGGCCAGTGTAAGTTAGCCTCTGATGTTTCTCCATACGTGGAACATTTTTCTGAGGCATTTAGGTGTGATGGCTTTCAAAATACAGCTGGTGCAAGAATTTAAGCCAAACGATCCACCACAACACCGAATGGGTGAGCTCTTGAAAAGTTGGCCGAAGGGCCACTTATTTATCGAAAAATTGTGTTCAGCAACGAAGCTTATTTCAGATTGATTGGATATTTGAACGAGCAAAACTGCCGCATTTGGAGTGAAGAACAGCTAAAAGCATTGCAAGAGCTTTTTTTTACAATAAGCGAACACTCAAGGCGATGAAAAGACATATAATTAGAGGAGGTGCCAGTGTACATTGGTTTTCAATTTCTGAATATTGCAATGACTGGGAAAGACAGAGTGTGGTAAGGCATTCCATATTCGTGTAGTACGGTTTAAGAACGAATCTCTGAACTTGACAGTATGACCGAAGTTGAGCTCGAGGGTATAGCCCGAGCATTTATAGAAGAGCGATTATTACGCTTGAACTGGGAGGAATGCAACTGGCTATTTCTCTGGAACATAAAACGTTAAAATAACTGTAAAAACGGGCAAGACAAGGAACTTTACGACGATGTTCGAGCGACGTAAATTATGGGATTATGATATTATCACCAATTAATCTAAATGCTCTACGTTCAATACTGTCCCAGAGGCTTAAGTAAGTTGCAGGAGCACCAACTTGCAGCATTTTTGTCAACATAGCGTATGTGACCGTTCCACAAGAAGTGGTTAGTGATACTCACACCGAGAATATCGAGATGTTAAGTCTCCTTGCTGCAAGTGCCATCCATTGATAATGGCAGGGGGGTTTATAACTCGCTTTCACGATACAAGACAGCATTGGGTGTTCGAAGCATTAAATTCGACACGGTTTCTTATTCCCTCTTGAACAATGCTGTTAAGGTCGGAATTTAATGAGCTTATCATATTTTGTCGTTGCAATTCCACATCCGAAGAAGAGGGATGTGAATCTGAAAACGAATTTGATAAGCCAAAAGTACTATCGTCATCAAAACTATGTAGTGGATTAGATGTTGAAGACAGGAGATCATTAATAAAAGTGAGAAAGAGACCTGGAGATAAAACAGAGCACTGTGGTACACCATTAAGTGGTTTTCAGACTTGAACCCATTCAATACTTCCTGTATTGAACGATCCAATGAACGATATCAATGCATACAGAAAAAGTTGTTGTTAGGTGCGGATTATGGACTGGCAGTATTATTGGGCCGTATTGTTTTGTAGTACCCGTGATGGTTTGTGCGTTGGACTCTCATGTCAGAGGTCTTGGGTTCGATGGGTTGGGTTCGAAATCCTGTATGGATCATAATACTGTATTTAAAATACTGTATCTCAAAATACTGTATTTCAAAATACTGTATTTCAAAATACTGTATGTACAAAATACTGTATGATCAAAATATTGTAGCTCAAAATTCTGTATCTTAAAATTCTGTATACCAAAATTCTGTATTTCAAAATGCTGTAAATAGGCTGTAAAATAAAAATCGTTTTGATATGTAAAAAAGTGCGCACTTTTTTACATTATCAAAACGATTTGTATTTGTCAGCCTATTTACAGCATGTTGAAATACAGAATTTTAAAAACAGATTAGTTTTGTAAAGAATACATCATAATATTTTTTCATTGGCATAATGTTCTAATATACTTCCCTTGAACAATAACATATGATAATTCATAAGTCTTTGAATTAATTTAAAAAAAAAAAAAAAAAAAAATGGTATTTTCGTCTTATTTTCTCTTCCAATTTTTTTCTTACTAATTGTTATTTCTCTCACAGTTGTATATAAATGGTTGTTACCTCAATCAACAATTCCATAAACAATTACACCGAACTTATTGATCTGTCAAAACTTCCAAGAGTTCGTTCATTTCGTTGATATTTAAAAGCGAATGCAAATTTAAGAATTAAGTGAAATTTGGAGTTGCAATAAATGATATAATGTACATATATACATACATAAATCGAGTTCTGCTTTTGTTGTTCTCTATAATGGAAGTTTAAGAGCGGAATTTTGCAAAAATACAGTATTTTTAGATAATGTTTTGCTCATACAGCATTTTGAGAAGAAGAATTTTGAGATACAGTATTATCAGATACAGTATTTTGACAACACAGCATTTTGAGATACAGTATATTAACCATACAGTATTATGAATATACACTATCATACAGTATGATACAGAATTTTAACCATACAGTATTTTAAAATACAGTATTTCGAGCCGCTCTCGGGTTCGATACCTGCATATGCCATCTAAAGTACTACAGTACTCACACACAGAAATGGTTAAGAGTTGTCAGTCACTAGGCCCTAGCTCTCAACGGAATTTTGCGCCACCTAATATATTTATTTATTTATTGTTTTGTTTCAAAGATGATCTGAATCTTAACGCTACAGTGCGATGATAACGAACTTTTATGCGCAACAGTCGTACATGCTACACATCACACAAACAAGTGAAACAATTGAGGCGAGAGTTCAGAAAAAAGTTTGTTTTATTTCACATTTATAACCGGTCAATTGGCCGCTAGATTGTGCGATTTTTCGACTCTAGACTATTTTTTGTGGAGCTATGCTGAGGCTTATTTATGCAGTGACAAGCCTTCTTCGTTCTACGCAATGGAAGCCAGCATTAAAGCATTTGTTCTTGAGATAATTTGTTTAAGTGTTCTAATATTTATGAGAACTTAAAAACTATTTTTTTGATCAGCTATTTTCTAAAAAAGACGTCAAATTAAATCATCTGAAAGGAGAAAAGTTTCAAAAATATTAAGAAGAAAATAATTTAACTGTTTCTCAGCAACGTTCACGATTTCTCTGTATTATTTTGTTTAGTAAAACATAATCATGTATTTTTGTACTGACTCGTATTTTTAAACAACTTAAAATCAAATTCTGTAAGAGAAATGTTTCTGCATGATATTCACGCTAAATATATTTAATCTCAAAACAACCCAGAACTCTCAAATCGGCTGTCATAGAACACTGGTGTTGCAAATTTAAAATTATCCAGAACCTTTTCTGTCACGTTTTTTAGTTATATGCAAAGTATGAATTTCAATGTTTTGTATGGCAGATTTTATCTTAGACTATAACAAATTTCTTTTAATCATATTTTTTGCAATATGGCCTCATAGATGTTGTGACCTAGTTTCCGGCTTCTTCTAAATAATATGATATCCAATGAACATAAAGTCAGCCATAATGGAAGAAGTGTGTAACCTTTGTTTTGTTCACTTTCGTGGTTAGACTGACACATAAAGAGAAATTCTTTGTATTTTAATGATTGATATTTATATCAAAACCAGCTTGTGCCGCATTGTTTCACTTAAGTTTAAAATTGGTGTTGTTCATTTTGATGCTCAAGATAAAGATACCTCATAGAGAATTGGCGTTCCGGCTAAGTTAACACATTTATATGTACAACCACTTTCAGGCGTTTTATTATAAGATATCCGATGTTTTGACGTCTTCAATCTCACTTCAGTAAGAGTGAGTTACCATCTTTGCCTCGACCCCATAAGTACCGCATAAGATAAATTTAATTGTTTTTTTTTCTGTCCATTGTAAACAAATATCTAATAACCATCATCATTTATCATTATTCTTGTTCTATGATTATTACCTTTGAAGTTGTTTCATTTGAGCTATTCCAATGTTGGAAAAAAGAAATCGAATTGTTGTGGAGCTTCGAAATAGTGTCTTCTAAGACTTAAAACTGATACTTTACCCAGGGCAGATGACAGGCCCTAATTCTAATGAACAAAATGGCTCCTGATTCGTTGATCGATCATTTTTCTTAAGACCAATAAATTGCTCTGGAAAGTTCAATATGAATTAAATACAGGGTTTTCAACAAGGACGCTACAAAAGTAGAGCGACAGGGACAGCAAACGACGCCATATTTTTTGCCGCTCTTTTGACATTTCTCTTCAATAAGGTTTACGATTTCATGGTGGAAAGAGCGAACCAACAAAAAGTCGAAATTATTAAAATTTACTACCGAAATTTGGAATCAGTTGGCTCAACGTTAAGAGCGCTACGTCCAATTTATGGTCGTCATAATCGGCTAGTGAACAAATTTGAATCCACAGGCACAGTAAAAAATGTTCCCGTGCCAGTGAGACAAAGAAGTGCGCGTAGTTCCGACAAAATTGCTGCCGATGAGGCTTCAGTTGCAGAAAGCCCAAATGTGTCTCTCACACATCGTTCTCAAGCATTGGGCATCTCTGTCACGTCGTTGTGGCGAATTTTGCGAAAAGATCTAAGATGGCCTACATCCTCGCAAGATTAAATTGACCCAAGAACTGAAGCGCTTGACTACCAGAAGCGTCGTATGTTCGTGAATTGGGCCGAGCAACAACTTGGAAATGATTCGGATTTTCATCGAAAAATCATCTTCAGCGATGAGGCTCATTTCTGGCTGAATGGCTTCGTCAATAAACAAAATATGCGGTATTGGTCAGGCAGCAATCCACACGTACTCCATGAGTCATCATTGCATCCCGAAAAAATTACGGATTGGTGTGATTTATGGGCCGGCGGCGGCGGCGTCATTGGGCCGTACTTCTTCCGTGATGATCAAGACCGACACGTTACTGTGAATGGGGGTCGCTACCGTTTAATGATAACCGAATATATAATTGGATGATATGGAATTGGAGGACATGTGGTTCCAACAGGACGGCGCGGCGCGGCGCTACAAGCCACACAGCGAATGTCACAATCAATTTATTAGAAACCAAGTTTGGAGAACGTGTTATCTCACGATATGGTCCAGTCGCATGGCTTCCTCGGTCGTGCTTATTGATGCCGCGCCGTTAGACTATTTCCTGTGGGGCTACGTCAAGTATATGGTCTATGCCAACAAGCCAGCGACGATTGATGAACTTCGTACGAATATCGAACGTGAAATTGAAGCAATATCGGCCGATTTATACTTGAAAACCGTCGAAAATTGGGTTCAGCGTCTGGGCTACCTCAAGCGTGCCGCCCGTGGTGGTCATGCAAAAGAAATCGAGTTCCATACATAATGACATCAAACGTACTTTCACAGAAATACAGAATTTTTTTGATATCCAAACCCGTTTTTGTTTTATTTAAAAAAACTTTTGTAGCACTCTTATTGAAAAACCCGATACTAGTAATTTTTGAATCAATACAGAATCCCCCTTGAGTAAAAACTCATTCAAAAAGTTTAAATTAAATAAAAATAATGATTCCTCTTAATTTATGACTATAATTATAATAAAATATTTACATAAACATTTAACATTTCTTTTGTTTCGTTTTATTTACAGGTAAGCTACTGACAGAGTACACAGACACACATATCAACATACTTGAGTGCGATTATGAGGTTTTCTAGCTAATTACAATCGTCTGGCGTTTTATTTCAATCCTCCAGTTCACTCTTTATCCTCTTCTCTCTCGTCCTCATATTAACAATTAAAGCTTCATTAAAACGTCTACAACGTTTAGGACGAGGACGCGGCGCGACTACCAAAGCGGGGCGCGACGAACGGACGGATTTATATTTGCTTAAAAAACATATACATACCTATACATAGAAGAAGAGCTACTTCTTCTTTTATCTTTGAGATACTTTTTATGTTGTTTATGCCAGATAAATAGATTCAGAAAAGTATAAGCACTAAGGCAGGGAAGATTCTAAAAAACTGGTACTGCTGTTGATGCTGCTATGGTAAGTCTTTTTTAACATTCGCATTCACGATGATGGGTATTATGCGGAGGAGAATGGGACGTGGCAGAGAATGTGTCTGTGTGGAAGAAGATATTTTAATGAACTGTAAAATCTCATTGAATGGGAACACTACAATAATTAGGGGGTGGAGATGGTGGCATATGGGAATGGGTATATAAAACTGCGGTGCTTCCACCTAAGTCGTGAATAGCTTACGACCACGATGGCGACGATGATGGTGCTGGATGTGGTGGTGCTGAATGCGATGATGTGCCCATGAGCTGCTAATTTGT
This sequence comes from Eupeodes latifasciatus, assembly GCA_920104205.1. Lineage (NCBI taxonomy): Eukaryota > Metazoa > Arthropoda > Insecta > Diptera > Syrphidae > Eupeodes > Eupeodes latifasciatus. The sequence continues at coordinate 127,114,702 of OV049926.1, read as the reverse complement.
TAAATTTTATATTATAACCAACAAAGGAGAAAAAACTAAAGAAACAAAAATAAAAATAAAATACAAAATACAAACCAAAAACGAAGTATGAAACATCTGCCCTAAATAGGTTGAAGTCTTAGAAAGGAATCTATGGTTATTGTTCAAATATAAGTTGGTGCTGTCTGATGCCTACCTCAATTTGATACATTCTAAAAAACAAAAAGGAGGAAGCAAAATATGTTGTATTTTTTTTTTGTTAATTTAAGTAAATTAAACGGGATGTTAAAAATGTCTTAAATAAGAAGCATTCATTTAAAAACAAAGTGGTACTTCATTTTGTTATAACAAAAATTGCCACATAAAAACCATCAACATACAATTTTTTGGTTTAAATAGGAATGTGTAGGTAGTGTATTTTTAGGTAATGTTTATACAAAAGGTTGGGGGGTACCTAGTACAATGAAATTCTGAAAATTCTTGAGGGTAGATTACATAAGTTAGTGCTTGTAGAAAATACAGGTAGTCTGAAATAGAATTCAAATCACATGAAATCAGGAAGTATTCAATTGATTTTTGGAAATAAAATAATAAAATTTATTAATTTGTTTGGTCATAGTCCAAAAAGTCTCCGTAGTTTTTGTTGATTCTGAGATAAAATAAATAACAATATTTAAAAATCAAGTATTTTGAAAGTCACTAGAAATTGAAGAAATTAACACAATAAACACATTTTTAAGCGAAAAAATAACGTTGCATTAAAAAAAGCTAAAAATTTAAAACAACTCACAGCAAGTAAAAGAAAAATCATCATCGTCAAGTTTCCGTACACTTCATTTTTTCATTGATCTCTTTGAAAAGCAATGTATCGAAATTAAATGATAACAAAGCCTAATGACCCGTATCGTAGGACCTCCTTTATTCTTTATGACTTCCTGCAATCGGTTTTTCAATAAATGCACTAGCTTGGAAGTCGTTTATGGAGAGATCCTTTCATTCTACCAGTAGGACGGATTTGAGGCCAGCTTTGTTTGATATTGTATGGGGACGATTTTTTTGTTTCTAAATTATCCCACAGGTGCTCAATTAGGTTGAGATCTGAAGACTGGGCATTGTGTTTAATTTGTTTTTTGACATTGTATAGCAACCATTCTTTAACTAAGAGCGATGTGGGCTTCATGTCATTATCTTGTTGAAATATAAAATTATTTGTGCGACCCAGTTTTTGAGCACTTGACCGAAGATTCTCCTTGAGTATATTCAAGTACTCATATTAATTTATCCATCGTACACTTTACATGCTTTACGACGATCGATCTTCCCAAACGTTGAAGAGTCGACTGTGAAGGGCAACCACGTCTACCGTAAAATGGGCGCAATGCGCGCAACGTTTGCGTTAACGAACACTCATTTCGATAATAAAGTTTTATCGACTGAACGTGCTGAATAATAAACAAAAGATTTGACAGATGTCACCAAAACAAAATGGCCACCATGGGGCGCCAAAATGTACCAGCCCAAATTTAAAAACCCTATAGTTGCTATATAGTTTCTTCAATTTTCAAGCTATCAACACACATTTTGCTTGAAGAATGCGAAAACGAAATAAAACTTGGTCAATTTCGTATTCGTTCGCTATATTTTAAATATGTATCTAATAAGCTCAAATATCTGTATTTAACATATTATCCTGAACCGTACCCGTAGGGTGATGGTTAGTGCGTTGGACTGTCAAGCAAGGGGTCTTGGGTTCAATCCCTGCCTGTGCCACCTAACTTTTTTCACGAGTACTGCCTCTTGCGAGGAATTGACAAATCATCCAAGAGTAATTCTTGTCATGAAAAGTGCTTTCGCAAATTAGCCGTTCGGATTCGGCATATAAACTGTACTCACACACAGGGATGGTTGAGAGTTGTAAGTCACTAGGCCCTGGTCCTTCATGGACTGTTGCGCCACCTAATTTATTTCATTTATTTATTTAACACATCCTGATGTTGTCATATATTTTTCAAGATTGTCTGGACAACTTTGGATGTAATTAAAAAAAACGTGAAAAATCAGAGCTAAACCTCTAAAGAACTAGTTTTAAAGTGCCATCAAGAAGGTTAATCATTTTCATTTTTATTAGATCAACTTAAATCAAAGATTCAAATCTGTCGATTTGTCTTGCTTAAAAGTTTGTCTATATGTATCAATTTTTACCAAATTTGCGTACTATTTTTTGTAGATTTTATTTTTTATGAAAATTCAATTCGAAATTCAATTTTTACAAACTTCGAGTAATTTTTTTTAGGTTTTTATTTTTTATAAAAAAAAACTGTTATTTCGATTTTTCTCAAAATTTTATTTGATATCAAAAACATCTTTCTTTCCTGCACAAAATTGTTTTGGAGATAATATCATTTTTTGTTCATAAAATTTTCGACGTGACAAATATTTTTTTTTTCAGTTTTTTGATTTATAAAAAACCGTTAATTTGATTTTTTCCAAAAATATATTTGTTTGGAATCACATAACAATATATAATATAAAATTTAATCAAAGTCTCTAGCGTTATAAGTTCGTGAGATACTTCGGGTTAACCAAAATTTTCACCTTTTTAACTTCCCATAGGAAGTTATTGTAATCGGTCCGATTTGTCAAATCGAAATAAAAGATTTTTAGAAAGATGTCTGTGCGTGCGTGTGTACGTACGTCCGTATGTCCGTACGTCCGTACGTTCGTACGTTCGCGACGTTTTTTTCGTCGTCCATAGCTCAAGAACCAGTAGAGATAGCGACTTCAAATAAATTTTGTTATACAGAAAATAATGCAGAAAGGGCTCTCAAGAAAAAAAAGGGCAACAAAAAATCTAATTGACAGTTTTTTTATAAAAAATGAAAACCTAAAAAAACATTACTCAAAGTTGGTAAAAACTGAATTTCGACTCAAATATCTTTTCAAAAACATGAGATTATGGCTTCAATTTTATTTTATCTTACAAGAAATATTGTTTTCAACATTCTGAAAAATGTTGAGAAAAATCGAATTAAAAGTTTTTTTACAAAAAATAAAAACCTAAAAAAAATAAAAATTGGTAAAAATTGATCTCCGGCTCGAATATCTTTTCAAAACTTTGAGATAGTGGCTAAAAACTACTTTAATCTTTCAAAATATATTGTTGTCAACATTTAGTAAAATTTTGAAAAAAATCGAATTGACAGTTTTTTTTAAATGAAAACCTAAAAAAAACAGTAAAATAGTAAAAATTTACTTTCGACTCAAATAGCTTTTCAAAAATTACAAAGATTGGCTTCAAACTTATTTTATTTACAGAAAATATTGTTTTCGATATTCAGTAATTTTTTTTTTTAAATCCAACAGTCCGTTTTTTCATAAGAAATAAAATCTACAAAAAATAGTACCTACATTTGGTAAAAATTGATGCATATAGACAAACAAATATAGCAAGACAAATCGACAGACGGGATGGGAAGTTATCATTGTGGGTCGCATCCCAGCCTCTTTTTTTTTGAAAGTGCGATGGTAAAAAAACCACCCACGCAATTTTTTTGAGAGTCTTTTCTGAATTATCTCTCTAAAAAATCTTTTATTTCGACCACAGGGACCTTGAAACGTCGAGAAATGTCAAAATTTTCAATTCGACAAATTGGACCGATTACAATAACTTTCTATGGGAAGTTAATAAGGTTTCGAGCGAAAGAATTCCAATCAAACAAACAAAAGGTTTGCCGTAAGCCGAATACCTGAATTTCTTTAGACTTCTCTAGATCTTATTTTTATTATCAGTACTTTTCAATTATCTAGAAGTCATATCTTAGAATGATTTCTAAATCCTGTAGTTCCTTCCATTTTTCGTCTGAGGTATAAACCAAGATTATTCAATTAATAATCAAGTACTAAAGCTCGTTTTCTTTATTAATACGAGTAATCATAATAAGAAATTACAGTTCGGGTGCAATGAACCATCAAAAAAAGAAAACCTCTGGCAGTTATAATAACATTCCTTACGAAAACCTTCAATCTTCTTGAAAAAACACAAAACAACTACAATTACCAATCAATCAAACTACGATTCCCAAAAGGACATATCCTTTTGAGCAGTAACAAATCGAAAGTTTTCTTCTGTGTGATTATCGCAAACATTGCATAAACATATAAAAATTCTCCACTCAAAAAGTCGTAAAATATAAATCAATGAAAGTGATGATATCAATCAAGAGCTTATACACAACAGCTACTGCTGTTAACTTCTTTTTTACAATAAAAGGAAATTTAACTCAGCGGCAGATATTCCAAAACTATCATCGCACTTTTATTTATCCAATTATTGAAATTCCATATCAGGTGCTTGTAAATATAGATTTATGTATGTTTGCTTGTGATGATGATAGGAAATGTCACACTGAATGACTTTTCATAACAACATGATGATGGATACCTTCGAAGCGTTGCGTCCACTGATGGTAAACTGTAATTGATCGATCATCTAGAAATAGCACCAACATATCAAATTGAATGATCATTCCTCCGAATAGTCTAGGATGTTGAGTTTGTATTTTGGATAGCGAATTGCCACAGGTAAGCAATGAAGACAGGTCTCCTAGAGACTCCAGGCCTGAGACTATTTGTATTTAATTTTCATATACGATTTCACCGGATGATTGCACTCTTGCACTTGCACCAAACCGAAACCAGTACGACATCTCTCGATGCACCAATCATCCTCCATGTAAACAGCTTGTTTTGATTGCTTCTTTTTCGCAATAAAAATGAAAATAAAAAAATACCTGATAAATCATCATCAAATGGTGTGATTGCACAGTGATTGCCAAATTAATGGCATCCATCGCAGAGCCAGTCGAAAGAAGAAAGTGATGATCAGGTTCACAAGCGATGATAGTTCACAATAGAATTATGATGCCGCAGTCGCAGCCGGAGTTAAATGACAAATATCGATCATAAAAGGTATTATTAGCTAATGACATGGACAATCATCAGACGGACCATCCAAGGTGAAATTGTCCGTCTGCCTAAGAAATCCAATCAGCTAGCGTGCAAGGCGCACCAAACAACTGGACAAAACTAATTTTCGGACCAGTTTGACAAGAAGTGGCCGGATTCGAGTATTTTTTTCTCTTCTTGAGCCAGCTCGTTGACAGTAGGATTTCTTCGATCGGTTAGGCGCAGTCAATTAATGACGTATCTATATAAATACAGTCAAATATCATATCGACAATTTTTCGTACCGGTACCTACGACTACCGCCGCCGCCGCACCGCGTGCCACTGCATATTTTTTGGAAATCAGCAGCAAGAGAAAGGAAAAGTTTAATGCTAACCGGACCGGCAAATATGTTCAACGAGTATATAAAGTAGATATGGCTCTGTAATTTATGGTTCCATAAATAAAAACAACAGCACACACAATACCTATATTATAGAGCTGAAGCCGAACAAGGACACAGTCTGTACCACAGGTTTTCCACCAAAATAAATCATATTAATACCATTTCGAATGCAATGGCGGGCGCGTTGTGTGCATGTACAACTTTATCGTCTAAAAATGGTTCGATTAATTAAATGTCAAACCAAATCTTTTTTTGTTTGTCTGATGGAAATTCCCTTGAGGCTGTTATTGTGCGGAGCACCCCACACAATATCACAACTTTAACTTAAGTAAAAGTAAAACATATTGCCTCATTTGAATTTGATCAACCTACACACGTGATGATGGTCAAGATGCAATTCGACAGACACTACAAAGAAAAAAGTCCAGTGTAGGTATTATATTGAAAGTGTGCCTTTCTCCTTTAATAACTTAAGCGAATGGTTAGGTTATTGGTATGATGACTGCGGGAAAGATTTGGCTTTGGCTTGGCGACAGACTTATGGCTTCTGGTTCAACTTGATCTCGGGTACTGGGTAAACAAGATGAATCCATCGATATATTGGAATTGCACGAAATCTGCTAAAGCAACAAAAACTGGTCATTAGTGTGATATAGAGGCTTAGACACAAGCGCTCATAATGCCCACCTTTATAGAAGACAGAAATAATCAACAAAATAACAAAACCAACATAAGAAAAATCGTTAAAAATGTCACGACAGCAATTCGATCATTAATCAACGAGACATACTCAAGACCGAGATTAAGGGATACAAGCAACAACAACAACAACAAAAAAAGTAGTTAACTTCTCAAAACTAGTCCAAGGTCTTGTGTGGCGATATTATAGCAACTACGACAGTACATACAATCTTACGTTTATGTACATCAGACTGATAGACATTACTTGGTGTCATTTTTATAGAGAGTGGGAGACGGGAGAAAGAATAACAAAAAAACAACAACAACAAAAAGTGGAAGAATTAATCCAAAGAAATCGAATGTGATTTTATTTTTAGCCTTCTTTTTGTTTTGTTTGTTATCGAAGCGAAGGCGAAAAAAGAAAAAGTGTTATCGAAAGTTGAAAAACGTCTTATCTTCGTCGGCCGGCGCGGTGGAATTTTTGTTGTTGTTTTTGGCGTCTTTTGGCTCGGGACACGTGTGATTGTGATTTTCCATTGGATACAGAAAATATAAGAAATCAAATTTCACTTTTTTCCGCCGAAAGTTTTTATTTTTCACTCATATCCATTTAGTTAAATTCATTATCCTTTTATGAAACAAAATGGTGAAAGACGAACAAATAATGCACTTTTCTTTCGAAATTAATTCGCACAGATGTTCCTCGTGACCAATGCATTAATCCTGGACTGATAGGAGGAATACAAAATAAAAACATCATATCGTCTGTTGCACGTGTCTTCCGTGAAATTTCGATACCGTTGGAGGTGGATAGGATTGATGTATAGGTGACTCTGACGGTTGGACTTGGGCTATTGAATTTATTGGCATTTTTCCCATCGTTTTCATTTCGGTCTTCATCATATCTGGCTCTTTATACAATAAAATCCCGCACCATGCGCTACGTGATCAGGGAGTTTTCGTTTCCGCGCACTTCCTGTCAGTTCGTAGGTTTATATGTGTAGCTCCTTCATAATATGTTTGCACTAAAATGGAAATTGTTTTGGCTTTAACATTATATTGATTCTACTGAAGGGACACTACCGCACTCTCAACGAAATTTCAATAATTTTTATATTTTTTAACTTTGACAGTTGATTGCTGGAATTGCAACTATCAAATTATTTATTTCAAAAGGAAGTTATTGTAATCGGTCCGATTTGTCGAATTAAAAGTTTTGACATTTTTCGTTTTTTTAAGGTCCCTAGAATCTAAAGAAAAGATTTTTAGAGAGATGTCTGCGGATGCGTGTGTACGAACGTCCGTACGTTCGGGAAGTTTTTTTCGTCGTCCATAGCTAAAAAACAAGTAGAGATATCGACTTCAAATAAATTTTGTTATACAGATAATAATGCAGAAAGATGGAGATAAGACTGTCTTTGCCATAGCAATTGAAAAGAAAGGTGAAAATTTTGGTTAACCCAAAATATCTCACGAACCAATAACGCTAGACTTGAAATAAATTTTAATTTATAAATATATTGTAACGTGATAACTAACTAGAAAAAAATCTATTTAACGGTTTTTTTATAAATAAAAAAAAAACTGAAAAAAAAATATTTGTCAATACAAATATTTTACGAATAAAAAATAATCTTATCTCCAAAATAATTTTGTGCAACGAAGAATAACGTTTCTGACATCTTGTAAAATTTTGAGAAAAATTGAATTGACAGTTTTTTTTTTACAAAAAATACAAACCTATAATAAACATTACTAAAAGTTGGTAAAAATTGATTTTCAACTCAAATATCTTTTCAAAAATTTGAGATTATGGCTTCACACTAATTTTGTCTTATAAGAAACATTGTTTTCAACATTCGGTCAAATTTTGAGAAAAATCGAATTAACAGTTGTCTTACAAAAAATAAAAACCTTAAAAAAAAAACAATACTAAAACTTGGTAAAAATTTCGACTCAAATATCAAAAAATATACAATATACAATATACAAAAAAAATGTACCCAAAATTGTTAAAAATTGATGTTGATGGTTGACTTCAAATTAATTTCATTCATCCAATTTTATTTGTTTATGAAAGAAATAAAAACTTTTAAGAAATGCTACTAAAATTGGTAAGAATTGGTTCTCGACTAAAAATCTCGTATAGATTTTAAACTATTCAAACTATTTCATTATATGCAAAATAATGGGTCATTTTTTTGAGGTTAGGATTTTCATGCATTAGTATTTGACAGATCACGCGGGATTTCAGACATGGTGTCAAAGAGAAAGATGCTCAGTATGCTTTGACATTTCATCATGAATAGACTTACTAACGAGCAACGCTTGCAAATCATTGAATTTTATTACCAAAATCAGTGTTCGGAAAATCCGCTTTTTTATCGACAAATTTTGTTCAGCGATGAGGCTCATTTCTGGTTGAATGGATACGTAAATAAGCAAAATTGCCGCATTTGGAGTGAAGAGCAACCAGAAGCCGTTCAAGAACTGCCCATGCATCCCGAAAAATGCACTGTTTGGTGTGGTTTGTACGCTGGTGGAATCATTGGACCGTATTTTTTCAAAGATGCAACGTTACGGTGAATGGCGATCGCTATCGTTCAATGCTAACAAACTTTTTGTTGCCAAAAATGGAAGAACTGAACTTGGTTGACATGTGGTTTCAACAAGATGGCGCTACATGCCACACAGCTCGCGATTCTATGGCCATTTTGAGGGAAAGTTTCGGAGAATAATTCATCTCAAGGAATGGACCGGTAAGTTGGCCACCAAGATCATGCGATTTGACGCCTTTAGACTATTTTTTGTGAGGCTACGTCAAGTCTAAAGTCTACACAAATAAGCTAGCAACTATTCCAGCTTTGGAAGACAACATTTCCGAAGAAATTCGGGCTATTCCGGCCGAAATGCTCGAAAAAGTTACCCAAAATTGGACTTTCCGAATGGACCACCTAAGACGCAGCCGCGGTCAACATTTAAATGAAATTATCTTCAAAAAGTAAATGTCATGGACCAATCTAACGTTTCAAATAAAGAATCGATGAGATTTTGCAAATTTTATGCGTTTTTTTTTTTAAAAAGTTCTCAAGCTCTTAAAAAATCACCCGATATTATTGGTAATTTTTTTTTTCTTACAATTAAATTTCGAGAACAAAAAAATGATAATAATTCCGACATACATTAACTGCAACAATTGGGAATCTGATTTCGAAAAGTTGTACGAATTTCTGTTAATGAATGACTACCCAAATGTGCTGGTAGTAGGTGATTGCAACGCAAGGACTGCGGCTGAAGCGGGGTATGAAAATGAGGTAGTGGAAATAGCACGTCAATCAAAGGATGAGATTTGCAATGCACGTGGAAAACAATTTCTTGACCTGTGTAATACATTTGGACTTAGAATTTTGAATGGAACTTCCACATCAGATAAGGATGGTGAATTCACATTTGTGGGAAGTCAAGGCAGCTCAGTAATATATTACAGTTTAGCTGGAGGAGCAATAGTGGAGTGTATTCTCGACTTCAAAGTAGACGCGATTCCATTCTCGGATCATTTACCCATCAATATGATGATGCAAGGCGTTACCAATGATTATGCCGGTACAAGAAATCTACGGTTGCTACCAAAACTGAAATGGAATTTTAACAAGGCAGCTGTATATCAGAGAAACCTCAACCTTTCGCTAAGTCGGGGAATCAATTCTGCTGTGAGTGCTATTACAAATTGCATAATATCGGCTTATCCGGCAAGCAACAATAACAACAAAAAGTTCATCCCTGTAGAACAATGGTTTGACGATGACTGTTGACGTGCCAGACAGAGGTCATTTGCGTGGTTAAAGTCATTTCGTGTTTATGGAAGTCATTATATTAAGAGCAGGTATCTGGAAGCGAATATGGAGTTCAAAAACATATGCAGGACTAAAAGAAGTAATTTTTTTAATGAAGAGGCTAGGCGACTAGCACAATGTAAGAATTCATCAGATTTTTGGAAAGCGGTGAAAAGATTGAATGGATTTGAGTATAAGATTCACAGAGATTTAACACCTGATGTTCTTTTGTCGCATTTTAAAGAGCTTTTGAATCCCTTAACCGTCAATGCAACAGTGTCCTATGCAGAGCCATGCACTGAAAATAGTACTTTAGATGCAATAATAACTACTGAAGAAGTTTTAAATACTTTAAAAATTTTACAGGATGGCAAAGCGGCTGGGTCCGACGGAATTCCAGTTGAATTCTACAAGTACGGCACAAATGAGTTGATAAATAAGATTACGTCGGAGTTTAACCATATTTTGGATAGTGGATCTATTCCAGAAGGGTTTAAGGAGTCCTTAATCTTTCCTATCCACAAAAAAGGAAGTACTCAAAACCCAGACAATTATCGTGGAATAAGTTTTTTGAACTCCTCATACAAAATTTTTACGGCGATTTTGCAACGACGACTTAATTTGTGGATTACACAGAATGGATTATTGAAGGAGTTTCAAGCAGGTTTCAGATCCGGTTACTCCACGGTCGACCAAATTTTTGTCCTTAAGAGTATTGCCGAGAACTTCCTACGAAGCAAAAAGAAACTTTATTGCTTCTTCGTTGATTTTAAAGCAGCGTTCGATGCATTGGACAGAAATGCGCTCATATATAAGCTTTATGGCCTAGGGATGTCCAGGAAATTTGGTAAAGTCGTCAAAAATATATCAATGATACTAAAGCCGCGGTTTGGAATGGAGAGGAAATCTCTGAATGGTTTCAGACTGAAAAAGGCATACGGCAGGGGTGTGCGTTGAGTCCTCTTTTATTTGCGCTCTTTGTGGATGACCTTACCGACAACATTGGTGGAGGAGTGGAATTCGCCGGGACAACTATCAAAGCATCTATTCTATGCCGATGACATTGTGCTGTTTTCTAACTCACCCCAATCACTGCAACTGATGATAAACCAATTGCATAGATACTGTGTAACGTGGAATCTAAATGTCAATTTAAGTAAATCTAAAATAATGATTTTCAAGAACGGAGGTGGAAGAAATTGCTCAAATGAAAGATGGAGCTACGATTCAAACTCGATTGAGGTGGTTAGAGAATTCAATTATCTAGGAGTGTGCTTCACAAAGAATCTTAGTATGGAAAAACACCTTAGTGAAAAACTTATGAAAGCAAAAAGTGCAATTGGAACCTCCTGGGCAAAGTGTTTCTCAAACAAGAACATAACACATAGCAGCAAATTTCGTGTGTTTGAAGCAGTGTCTAGGTCTATTATGCTTTACGCAGCACAGGCTTGGGGATACAAGCAATACGAAAGTGTGGAAAAACTCCTAAGATTCTTTATCAAAAGAATATTTCATCTCCCCTACAACACACCAAACTACATGGTTCTGCTGGAAACTGGACTATCGCCGCTTTTTATTCAAACCCTCAAACTACATATAGACTATATCATCAAAGTTCTGCAAATGCATAATGAAAGATTACCAAAGAAAGCAGCCCTCTATGCAATCAATCAAAGAAGTAGTTGGTACGCAGAATGGCACGAGCTGGCTTTGTGGTGTGAAATGTCACTGGATCTGGATTTCGGTAACGTTGATGATTGCAGGGTTAAACTGTATAAATTAATTGCAAGGGTTGATGAAAAACTCCGTAGTCGCTGTATAGAAGAAGCCTCGAATTCAACTCATAGATTAATCTACAAACATCTCTGTCATAACCTTGGTCAAAATAACTATTTCAGAGATGAGAACAGTGTGGAGGTTATTTCTATGATGCTGAGGCTTCGAGGCGAGCTCCTGCATCTCAACTATGTACCACATAGAGAGGATCGACCCGGGGAATGCAGTTTATGTAACCGAAGAGAAAGAGAAGATGTTTTTCACTTCTTAGGAAAATGCCCTGTGCTAGTAGAAAGTAGGAGAGCCTTCCTTGGATCTAATTACCTTTCGGAAGAGGAAATGATAAGACTCTTAAATGAGATGACGGTGGAAAACTCTTTATGTACTGCAAAGTGGCTAAATCATACCGGGACAGAATAATCTGCGAAAGCTTTTGAAAATGCACCGAAGTAAAATATTTATTTTGATTTTAAAATAAAATATACATAGATAGATATCTTTTTTTTAACAATAATTCTTGATTTTATACAACCGTTGAACCAATAAGCTTTAAATTATATTAATTTTGTTTTGTCAACCTGGCAGACGGCATTGCCATGCTAATTGTGATTTTGTTAATTTATAAATATGTAAAGAAATAATGAAAATAAAATCAATCTAATAAATAAATAAAACTATTGGTAATTTTTAATTTTTTAAGAGCAAATCAACTGAAAACAAATTTTAGATTTTCATAGTACACCCTGATGTCCGCGATATTGTGCAGAAAAATTCAACGCATGATTTTTATAGTTTTTTTAAATTTTGAATTTCACAACAATTAAAGGCCCTTAAAATCTAAATCTATCGTTTTTTAAAGTAGTTTGTGTGCGCGCTCTTTGAGGATAATTTTTTGCCTTCGGCCATATCGTTAGTATATCGATTTAAAACAAATTTTATTTAACAGATAAAAACATTAAAGTGTAGGATATACTTTTTGTCAGTGGTTTGTTTATTATTTAACAATTTAAAATGAAAAATAAAAGTCCTTTTCAAAGCATTAAAAGATATAATTTACACAAAAAAAATTGTATACCTTCATGGCAACAATAAAAGCATAATAAACAATATTGACAATGACAAATTATTTTGTTTTTGTACAAAATTCTTCTAAAAACATTGGGTGTTTTTACAGTGGTATAAAACTTTGAATTGGAATAAATCAAAGATGGATTTTTAAATTTACATGAAATTTACTTAATTCGATTAATTCGATAAATAATCTCCTGGCCCAAATATTCCACCAACGCATAGAACATAGAACATTGGTTGATTGGATGTAGCTTCTTTATTCATCTCTTCATCTCTAAACAAGATTTGCTTATTTCGTATTTCGAACAGAACCATGATTTTTAAGATAAATTTGCATAATTTAGAAGGGTGTTTTGATTCGTTCGTCCATTCATTTTTAAATGCCAAACCAAACTAAATATATATATCATTTAACAGCTGAAAAAAACCGCCAGATAAAACAATGCTGACAATTTAAAGTTCTACACCTCAAAAAAAAAATCCTGTTACTTTGCATAATAGGTTAAAAGTGACGATTATCTCAACACCAATTTAAAATTATGCTATTGCATATTTCTCAAAGTGAGGTAACAATTTGGCTTACTAAAGAAACAAATTTTTAGTTGAACAAATATTAAAGTTCCCATCGTGCACTGCATCTCAATTTTTACTTGCGACATATAGCAAAATTTTGAATTCGAGATTTTATTCAAACATGGCAGAGAAGTCGAAAAAGTGGGTCCCTCTATTCCGTCCGTCTGTCTGTCTTCGCCCCCACAGCCCAAACCATTGTGTCGATTGAGTTCAAACTTGCAAGTTAAGGTTCTGATTAGCGTTAGACGCTTTTTCATTTTTTAAGGCTGAAAATAACAGTTTTTTAGGTCAAAAACCGAAAGTTCGAATTTTAACAAAAACGAACCGATAGATTTTTTTTAATTTTCTAAACTTTTTTCTTAATCTGGTTTCCTTCTATAAAAAAATATTTGTGTATTGCTCCGGAAGGGTAGCCTCCATAGAACCGTTATTTTGTTTTCAAGTTTTCTCAAGAACTAATGAACTTATTCAAATAACTCTTATATTGTCTTAGTTATATTTGATGATAAAAAATGTCATTGTTTTTATTTTTGATTTTTAAAAAAATATTTAACATTTTTTTCAAAATTCGATATCTCGAAAATGGATAATTATATTTTTACGAAATTGAAATTTTAATCATATATTGATAAGCTCTAAATATCTGCATACTAAAAATATTTAAAAACTAAAATTTTATACAAAAAGAATTAATTAATTAAAAAAAAACGCTTTAACGATTTTCAAAAATAAACAAAAAAAAGAGGTATAATTGATTCTTATTTCTTTTGTTTAATTTCGTTTAAACGGGATATGAATAAGCTACCGAAATTTTGAAAATTGTACCCGTTTCATTCTAATAAATTCTAGAATCTATAACCTTAAACACTTAAATGTGGCGGAATATTTGATTATCTTAAAGCCTTTGTAAAAAATACAAATAAACCGTTTTAAAGAACATCCATTGAATATTAAATTACATAAGAATAATATTTTAAATTTTGATTCCCATTGTCAAACACAAGAACCGGAAGTTTCTAAAGGAATTCCGATTTCATATAATTCCCCTGTATAGGTATAAACATATGTAAACGTAGACACAATATGTACATCCTTCCGTAACTTAACACTCGCATATTATAAAAGTTAAAAAAGCAATAAATACATAGCAATATGTGTCAAGTGTTGTCACTCTCATTGACATTTGATTCTAAATCAAATATCAATGAAAAATAAAATACACATAACTACATACATACATACATATGTACATATGTACATTCGTCTATTAAATGTTTAAAAGCTTTACTCTGATATCAATAAAAGAAAAAAGAAAAAACAACATTTTAACGAAATTACCATTATCAAAATGTAGAAAACATTTGAAGCAAATACCCTTTCTCCTGAGCTTCCTTCTGAGAATTGCTTCGAAATTGTCAGTAAAGAAAATAAAAAATACGCAATTTAGATTCAAAATCTTCAACATTATATGTGTTGTGTGTATTCTTCTTGAGTTTATATTAAAAATAACAAAACGAAACTCGTCATCATCATCACCATTATAAGGAGAGGAGTATTGACAAGTTAAATAGACTTTCAATAAAAAAAAAAAGTATAAATACCTTACAAATATTTTGTTGTGTGAATTGTGGTTCCCTTTCCAAGACTCAATTCTTTGACTTTTTAATTTCTTTTTGTATGTCAACGAAGACGTTTTTGACATTGACACAGAAGAGTCAGAAGACCTTAATTACAATTGAAATTCTGTTGCGAATAATTTCCCAGATCTTATATTATATTTTATTCAGCAATGAAAAGGTTAAAAACAGTGCATTTGGTGGCGTGTGCTTTCAAAACAGTTGAGTTTTTCGTAGCTTTTTCACTGAAATCAGTCTATAACTGACCAATTGAAATGATAATCTTGACTTCCGAAGTCAGTTGTAGTTTGTGTTTTATAGGCAGAGATCTGTGACTTAAGAAAAACCCTCTATAGAATAAGTGATACATGGTCAGGTCGTAAAGGCTGAAAGGTCATTGTAGTATTGGCTAGCTGTATTGCTTGTAGACCAACAACGCCTTACAGTTCTATTGAAACAATCTTTTCAACTAGGGAATTTATTGTAATCGTTCCGATTTGTCGAATTTTTATATTTCTTCACGTTTTCATCAATATAAAATAACATCGTGACGAGAATGAAAAATTGGTATGAATTCGAGACAAATTCATATAATGGTTTTAAAAACACTACTTTAAGTTGGTAAAAACAGATTTTGGAATAGAATATCTTGACAGATCGTCGCCCGAGAATTGGTTTGTTCCATACGTCATTGGCACTTTTTTGAGAAAAACGCATTTAAAGGTTCGCGTACTTAGTACTCCGAAACTGTGCGATAGGATTTTATTGTTATTTTTTTAAATTGAAGTTAGTTTTATTAAG
Organism: Eupeodes latifasciatus; assembly: GCA_920104205.1. NCBI lineage: Eukaryota > Metazoa > Arthropoda > Insecta > Diptera > Syrphidae > Eupeodes > Eupeodes latifasciatus. The sequence continues at coordinate 127,099,022 of OV049926.1, read as the reverse complement.
ACTTCATCTACCAATTTTCAAAGTGTATTGCCTTACCGTTAACAAGATACGTTAATCAGCACAAAAGTCTACTTTTTTGGCTTGTATCCCACCTCATACATTTTGAAAATGATTTTTTTTCCATACGCGTGGAACACACAAAAATGAATATGGCACAAACCAATTCTCATCAATATATAATGAGAAAGGCAAGAAAGCATGTAGTTGGATGCTTAAATTTTAAAAGAAAATCGATTATATCTTTGTTTTAAATAAAGTCTTTATTAAAAAAAAAAAAAAAAACAAAATAAAAAATAAACATTTTTCTTTAAAAATAAACAAAAAAAAATAAAAAAATTAAAGCAGTTCTACTGCTATAACAAAGTTTTCATTAACAGTTCAATATTCTTATTAATTCATTACTTAAAAAGATAGTACATTGTAAATACATTAATTTGGCAAAAACAAAATAAAAAAGCAGTTCTACTGCTATCACTTTTTTAGTTTCTAAATATTAAGCAATGTTTTAAGATATTGCTTATCAATTTCAGGTAAAAACGGTAACAAGTCTTTAAGGTCTTTTTTCTTTTCTTTTGAGATCGGTGTTTTAAAGGTTTGTGTTAATTTTGCACAAAGCAATTTTTTCGGTGTTGGTAGTGTAGTGCAGCCTTAATGGCTGTCTTAAATAAACTTACAGTTTTGTACTCTTTTTATTTCGCCGAGTTTTTACATTTTATTTCAAAATCGAAATTTTTTCCATAAAGTAATATTTTTACTTTGGAAAAAGGTACTTTGCTGAAGTCCATTTTGTTAGCCAAAATGGAATACGCCTTAAAATCTTCAGGAAGCATTTGAATAATTTTAAGTTCAACTTTGTCTGTGTTCATGCATGTTAAAAGCTTGACTAGGTGAAGTGGACTATGAATCTCAAGGTTTTTCAAATACTTATCGATTGCCGAATGAATACAATCCACCTCCTGAATAAAAATGCCCCGGCTCGAAATATCTCTGGACAATCATCTCTACATCACTTCGGTTCAGGAACATTTTAATTGCGGTGGAATTGATTTGATTCCTATTCTGCGGAACACATGAATCACTCTATAGTATGATGGATTTTAAGGTGGGGTATACTTCGCTAAGCCTGTCCAAAATTTTTATTAATGCACTTGCAATGTCATTTCCTGAGCGACCCAGCTTCTGTCCAAACTACGCAATAAGTAAATCTTTTTATGCCAGGGATAGCAACTACTACTGTTGCAGTTAGATTGAACATAATTAAGCTTCCTCTTATAGTAAAATGCGGATGCATTTCCCCTTGGCCAGCTGAATACACTTTGTAAGTCATAGATTATTACATATTTTGTTGCATCCAAATTGATTCTATCTAAATCTCGGTCGGCTTTCAAAAACTTTTCTCTTTCATGCGTTCTTCAAATTTAATGGAAATGGCACAAACAAATACTAAAATTTTGTTTGCGATCATTGCGATCAAGTGCACGTAGGACACACCAATTCTCAACATTCTTAGTATTTTTTCTATCTCTTGTCACCGTAATATGCACGTGGAACAAAACAATTCTGACAAAAAACTTGACAAAAATTATATAGAAAAAATGTCCCAAACGCCAAAAAATGGTTTATGGCACAAAACAATTCTAGAAAATGTTGATTTTGGTGGATATGGAACAAAATTGATGTTGGATATCTCGTGATTTAAGATCACTTCATATTCTATATAAAATATTGGGGTTGGGTTCGATAACAGGGTTTTTCTCGTTTCTTAAAATCCCATTTTTATTTTTATAATCTTGCTTTTTATAATCCCGAATTTGTATAATTCCGCTTTTTGTAATCCCATATTTTACTATCCTGATTTGGCGATCAAAACTAGTTTTTTAATTTAAAAAAAGCGGCGATACTGTATACTGTAGGCTATACGACGCAAAACAAGAACAGTTTTACTCGGATTTTAAAAAACGGGATTCCGATACGCTTCCTAATTTAAAATTCAAATATTTGAATCCTATCGTTATTGATTTTAATGACGAAAATGGAATTGTCGGGATTTGACGGGCTTATAAAAAGCTAAGTTGTATTTGATTGATTGATTTTGAATAAGCGGGATTTCAAAAGACGGTATTTTAAAAAATCGGTATTTTAGAAGACGGGATTTAAAAACTTTTTTTTCTTGATTTTTTAAAAGCGGCATTTCAATACAGTCCCAAAATATTGGTTTGAACATAATTTAGTTTTCTTAGAAAAACCCAACACTAGATATTCAAAATCTGTAACAAATGATTTTTGATTAAAATATCTTAAAAAAAGCGTATTGAAATCAAACTTATTTTTTCATTTGTTGTATTGATATCAGCTTTTTGCCTAAGCCAATACATCGATTGAGTTCAAATCTGGAAATTAAAGTTTTAAGCCGATTCACGTTAGGCGCCTTTTTTTTTCATTTCTTTAAGGCGAAAAATAACAGTAGTCCCCATACAAATTTGTTTGCCAAAAATCGAATCAAAAATGAACCGATAGATTTTTAATTTATTTTCTCTAATTTTTATTATTTTGTTTTTAGGTTTTTTCATCATCAAAAATTTCATCTTTTTTTGATTTTTAAAAAAAAAATTAAACAAAAAATATTTTTCTTCAAAATTCGATACAAATTTTAAATTTATAAGCATTAAATAAGTGCATACCAAAAATATTTTTAACACAACATTATAAAATGTTATATGTATATAAAAAATTAATTAAAAAAAAAAACACTAACGATTTTCGAACAAGTTTTTTTTGTTTAATAAAACGACATTTAAATTTTTGAATAAAAACTTATTTTACAGGTATATTTTTAAATCTTTAAATACAGGAATTATTTTAAAATAGATTCTTTGGATATATGAACAAGTTCATGCGACCCAGTCGTGCATTTTATTTTGAAATTCATTGATCTTTCAAATCTAACCCTAATCAATTGATCGACATCAACCGACAATTACCACCATCGAAAAAATGCCGTTCTTAAGAAAGCATGGACAGGTGCGGGCGTACGTCATTTTGGCAAAAAACCTGCACGAAACAGTGGCGTTTTTTTATTTCTTTGCAATATGTGGATCTCATTTGAATTGTCATCTTCCAAATTTAAACAATTTAAATGAAGAAATGCACTTCCTATCTGGCAGAGTTGTAAAAAACTGCAATCATGTGTGAATGAAATCTTAAATAAGACATAAAGATTGAACTCATTAAATTCACTTTGAGAGTAGTCCTACTAAGTTTGCCAACACATTGTAAAGATTTGAACCACTTTGATTGTATTCAACTAGTTGCAATCATTTGAGTTTTAAAGATTGCATTCTTTTACGAGCCTGATCGATGAATATAGTTTTTTGATCGAAATCCCACTTATAGAACACAAGTTAACCGTTTCTTATGGTCGTTGACTTTGAACTCGTGAATCAATTGAATTTTGTAGGGATTGACATGACTCAAAATTCTCCAATTTGACAAGATTTTGAAGTCCTATGTTAGTTGTAGCACTATTGTGGTTTATTATTCAGAACCTATGTTTTCCTATGTTTCTATTTTAATACATCCTTTCAGAATCAGCTTCAACGCATCCAATTCAATCTTATCGTGCATCTTATTTCGTTGGTTTTATCATCACAATCTCATAAAAGAAGATTTCATTTTATCCTTTCCTTTATTTTGTTGGTGTCAAAGATTTGTGTGTTATTTTTGGATATATTCAGTGGGTCATTGCACATGTCATAGATGTAAGTCTCACTCAAGACCCCCTTAGAATTCTATTGAGTTACTTACCCACTTCTCTTTGTTTCATGATGGTCGTTTCCATCTTTAAGTTCGTTTTTTTTTGTTTATTTTCTTTTGTTAAGAAAACAAATCCCGTTACCTTAACTCTTTTATTTTTTTTATTATTTTTGGAAGATTTTTCTTTTAGGAAAATGTTGCTTTAGCTTGTCTGCACTCTGTGCATCACTGTTCTGATGTTCTTCCTTTATTCTCATTCCTCATTCCTTATGATGGAGACTGAGAGTTGGAAATGGTACTGCATTTCATTCGCGCTTCAAGTATCTTGGGAAATGATAATATTTTTCCATCACTCCAAGTCCAAGTGTATACTGCATAGCACGTTCGTATCGTATCGTTTCGTTTTCGTTGGTTCGAAAGGGGCTCACATTTCCGGCAGCTGCTCCAAGGCATAAAACACTATCTTAAGATAGTATTATATCCTTTTTCATGTCAGATTCTATACTTTTTTCTATTTATTTTAGTTTTTTTTTTGTTATTATTATTATTTTAGATAGAAAGAGGTTAAAGAGAATAGGAGGTCATGCGAATGTCTCTATTTTGACATACAAATGACTAAAGAGCTGCAAGATGAAACTTTATCACTATATACATGCATGTGTATGTATGTTATTATGCCATCAAGATTAAACTTATATGTTTGCTGCGCTGAAGGTGGTGTTTTTGTCCTTGTAAAACTTAAATGATTCATATTTTGAGTTGGAAAGTGTCAAAACTTAAAGCAGATATTCTAATTTTAAAACCAAAAAAATCCAATGATGACAATAATTACACGTTTGTGGTCAATTTTAGTTGACTTAATAATTTATTATAAATATTTCATATTTTAGTTTTATTGATCAAACCATCAGGATTGAGTAATTAGACATTAGAAAAGGAATGGGAGACAGAGAGAATCGATAAAACGTAAACACCTATAGCAAAAAATGGCAAAACTAAACTAAAAAACACATCTTTAAGAAATTAGATCCAGACATCTTCATCCAAGACATCGTCTCAATATTATTTACGAATTGTTAATATTTTGGGTTTTCTGAGTTTTTTCAATATTTTGGATTTTGAAATGTGTTGGTTGTGTAGTATGTTTGCCCCAGGGCTCCGTTTTGTCTCCGACTCTTTTCCTCATTTTTATAAATGATCTCCTGTCTGCTACTTCTAATCCAATACATTGTTTCGCTCTTTGCTCTAGTGAAATAGACAGTTGCATTCCTCCCCTTAAACAATTTAACCGTAATACCCGCGCTTCTAGGAATGCCCATCAGTTTAACCTTGAGCCCAACTTCGGCCGTACTATGAAGTACAGAGATTCATTTTTTAGCCATACTACGCGAATGTGGAATGCCTTGCTACGCTCTAATAAAAAATCAATGTGCACCGGCACTTCTTATCTAACCCTTCCCTCTTTTCCTAATGCTCACACTGTGTCTTTGGCATATATATTAACCCTTTTAGTGTTCGCTAATTATATATAAAAAAAAAGATCCAAAGGGTCCCTATATATACTATTTTTATCGATATCCCTAGACAACCTTAACTAAAAAAAGAAGCTGGAATGCGACCCACACTGATAACTTCCCATCCCGTCTGTCGATTTGTCTTGCTTAAAAGTTTGTCTATATGTATGTATGTATCAATTTTTACCAAATTTGCGTACTATTTTTTGTAGATTTTATTTTTTTATGAAAAAAACGGACTGTTGGATTTTTATAAAAAAATTACTGAATATCGAAAACAATATTTTCTGTGAAATAAAATAAGTTTGAAGCCAATATTTGTAATTTTTGAAAAGCTTTTTGAGCCGAAAGTAAATTTTTACGAAGTTTTAGTATTGTTTTTTTTTTAGGTTTTTATTTTTTGTAAAAAAAACTGTCAGTTCGATTTTTCTCAAAATTGTATCGAATGTTGAAAACAATATTTCTTATAAGATAAAATTAGTTAGAAGCCATTATCTCAAATTTTTGAAAAGATATTTGAGTCGAAAATCAATTGTTACCAACTTTTGTTAAATTTTGTTTGAGTTTTTAATTTTTTGTACAAAAGCTGTCAATTCGATTTTTTTCAAAATTTTACTGAATGTTGACAACAATATTTTTTGAAAAATTAAAGTAGTCTGAAGCCAATATCTCAAAGTTTTGAAAAGATATTTGAATCGAAAATCAATTTGTAGGTACTGCCTTTTATAAATTTTGTTTAGGTTTTTATTTTTTGTAAAAAAACTGTCAATTCGATTTTTCTCAAAATTTGTCCTAATGTTGAAAACAATATTTCTTATAAGTTAAAATTAGTTAAACGCCATTATCTCTAATTTTTGAGAAGATATTTGAGTCGAAAATCAATTTTTACCAAGTTTTGTTATTTTTTTTTAGGTTTTTAATTTTTTTAAGGTACAAAAGCTGTCAATTCGATTTTTTTAAAATTTTACTGAATGTTGACAACAATATTTTTTGAAAGATTAAAGTAGTTTAAAGCCACTATCTCAAAGTTTTGAAAAGATATTTGAGTCGGAAATCAATTTTTCACCAGCGTTTATTAATTTTTTTTTAGGTTTTATATTTTTTATAAAAAAAAAACTTTTAATTCGTTTTTTTTCAAAATTTTTTAGAATGTTGAAAACAATATTTTTTATAAAATGAGATATTTAGGTTTCACCAAAATTTTCACCTTTTTTTTAAACTGCTATGGTAAAAAACCACCCACGCAATTTTCTTGAGAGCCCTTTCTGCATCGTTCTGCCTTAATGTCTGTATAACAAAATTTATTTAAAGTCGATATCTCTTCTGGTTCTTGAGCTATGGACGATGAAAAAACGTCGTGAACGTACGGACGTACGGACATACGGACATACGGACATACGGACATACGGACATACGGACATACGGACGTACGTACCCCCGCAGTCCCGCACGCACAGACATCTTTCTAAAAATCTTTTATTTCGACTCTAGGGACCTTGAACTGTCGAGAAATGTCAAAATTTTCAATTCGACAAATCGGACCCATTACTACAATAACTTCCTATGGGAAGTTAATAAAAAAAATATTGTCATGCATGTAAGTATAGTAAAAAAAAAAGTTACAGTTTTTTATTATGAGAGAATTTAGCTCATTAATATTTATTTGAAAATTAAATTAAGGGATAGGAAAATGTTAAACAAAGAGTAAAATTTTGCTATTCTGTTTGATAAGCTCTTACTTGACCTATTTTTACCTATTGCTTATCATAAGCGTACAAACAAATTTAACGAAATTTAACGAAAAAATTACATATATTTTTTATAAAAATAAGAATATTGGTTAAAACGTAAACAGTTCAAAGATTTATTCAAAATACATACATATTTACAAAGTTTTCTAATTCGTTAACTGATGACTAAAACTGAGAATATCGGCACAAAACGGACTTTTAACCAGGAAGCTATTTCGAATTTAAAATACACTCCAAGATAAAAAAAATCGTTCTCGAGTTATCCCATCAAAAGAAATTTAACCATAATTTTACTAGAATTTTTTTTTATTTGAAAAAATATTTGAATTGTTTTTAGACTAAATTAGCTTGAGGAAAATTAATAACATTTACTTTGGAAAAGATAAAGTAAAAACTAAATATTGACTTATTTAACAACAAATCAATTAAATCAACAGTTGTTTAAAACAAAATGTCTAAAATAGTTTCATTAACTTAAATATTTTCAGAACTTGACTTTTATTCCAGTCAAAATAGACATACGATTTATCAAGTCTTTAAATAAACCCCATATCGATGAAAATTGCCAGAGACAATGGCAACATCACTATTAACAAGTGGCAAAAAGCTCAGTGATTATAATTAAGTTATGCTGTAACTGTTACTTTTGACTTGTGTATTTACAAAAATGCTCAGCTTAACTTTTTAGATAATGAGATGAGTACTGCAAAATATTTGGACCAACTTTTTTTCTGCGAACTAGTTTCAGCGTTTGGAAGTTACAGCGATTTCAAACATTTTCAAATGCCGAAAGTATCGATTTTTGCATACTGTACTCAAACGATACTTTATTTCTAAAAACACTTAATCAATCAAGAAATTAAAGCTAACTAGATCCGCTTTTTTTTTCTTTCTAAGCTGGTCATGTTTACTTCATATACTGAAAACAATTAGCATGGTACACTTAGGCGTACACGTACTTTTCTAAGCTCACGTTTGTCACCTCGAACATTATTCGAACAAGAAATGATACTAATTCATAAATTATTTTATACAATGAAAATGAAGTATAACGTTTTAAACATCTGACTAAAATTTTTAATCGAATTAATAGTTTTTTTTTTTTTTCAAAAAATATCAACCTTAAAAAATTACTACTAAAAATTGATTTTTGACTCAAATTTTTCAGGAAAAGATAATTTTAATGCCTTGAAAATTACTTCATTTTATATAAAATACTATTTAGAATATTACGTTATGATTTAATAAAATCCAATATTTTTAGAAAAAAAAAAAAAACATTCTAAAAGTTCTAAGAATACTACTAAAATTTAGAATATCTTTAAAACAAATTAGAGTATGAACTTTTTAATTCTTATCAAAATATTGTTGTTGATTTTTATGTATTATAATTTTTGAGAAAAATTCGGTTGACAGTTTTTTTACAAAAACCAAAACCTGGAAAAATTAACACAAGAACTGATAAAATTAGATTTTCGACTCAGTTCTTTTGACTACAAAAAAAAAATTTACTTTTTGACTTTAAACTTTCTTCATAAATTAAAAAGTTTTGTTGTTAATATTTTTTTATGTTATTATCAATAGAGAGAGAAATAAAAACCTGAAACAAAAAATAAATTCTAAAAATTTAATTTTGAGTTAAATATAAATAAGAAGATACTGATTTCCAAGCTGTTTCATGCCACAGAAATATTGTTGTTAATGTTGTGTAATATTTAAAGACAGCGTCTTTCTTTTAAAATATATTTATTTTACTCCTCGAATACATCTAGATATAAAACAGCTTATACTTAAATTTTTGGTTGCATATCTACTCCTTTTCTTGGTAGTAAAATTGACTTTGTACAAAATATACTCAACCTCTGTTTACTAAACAGTTTTTGTACGTAAGGTATGCATATGTTCCGTTAGTTTTGAACTTAGAATTTAATTACAAAACAGACAGAATTTTCGATTTTATTTAATTGATCAGAATAATAAAACAAAATAATCTTTTTATTGGTCAAGAAATATTGCAAAAAAAAAAATGCAATATATGTAAATTAACAAACTAAATTACGTACACATAAAATTCTATATTACCATTTTTAACTTCCTCAATTTGTTAAATGTTAACATGATAATTAATAAATAATTACATTTTTCATAAGTTCATACAATCAATTTTAATCATGTGAAGATGAAAATTAACTATGAATGCAAAACCAGTTCTTTTCAGCTTATCATCAAATACCTAATCACAATTACAATATTTACAATTAATTTGATTACTAGACATGCATAAGCTAAACATGTCCATTTTTTAAAATTCTTTATAACATTAAATTATGTCAATTTTCTTATAACTTATTGTAGTTTCCGAGCTGAAGTATATTAAGGTAATTTTTTTTTATTTTCATCTAACAACTTTTAAATTTTCTTATGTTTCATATCAGATACCATGCCATCCATTTTTCCTAGCAACTTTTTCCTCATTTCATATTTATTGTTAAAAAACTAAAAAAAAATTAAATAAAATGCACCTGGACATATAATATTGTATCCAGCAGCATCCTTTGGTGGCCATTGTGTTAAATGATAAAAATCTCTCCTTGAATGTGTTAAATACATTTTTGTGCTTCCAACAACTTTTGATATGAGCTAAAAATGCCAGGAAAAATAAGAAAAAAAAGTACAAAATACATATATCGGGTGATTTTTTTGAGGTTAGGATTTTCATGCATTAGTATTTGACAGATCACGCGGGATTTCAGACATGGTGTCAAAGAGAAAGATGCTCAGTATGCTTTGACATTTCATCATGAATAGACTTACTAACGAGCAACGCTTGCAAATCATTGAATTTTATTACCAAAATCAGTGTTCGGTTCGAAATGTGTTTTGCGCTTTACGTCCGATTTATGGTCTACATAATCGACCAAGTGAGCAAACAATTAATGCGATTGTGACCAAGTTTCGCACTCAGTTTACTTTATTGGACATTAAACCAACCACACGAATGCGTACAGTGCGTACAGAAGAGAATATTGCGTCTGTTTCTGAGAGTGTTGCTGAAGACCGTGAAATGTCGATTCGTCGCCGTTCGCAACAATTGGGTTTGTGTTATTCGACCACATGGAAGATTTTACGCAAAGATCTTGGTGTAAAACCGTATAAAATACAGCTCGTGCAAGAACTGAAGCCGAACGATCTGCCACAACGTCGAATTTTCAGTGAATGGACCCTAGAAAAGTTGGCAGAAAATCCACTTTTTTATCGACAAATTTTGTTCAGCGATGAGGCTCATTTCTGGTTGAATGGCTACGTAAATAAGCAAAATTGCCGCATTTGGAGTGAAGAGCAACCAGAAGCCGTTCAAGAACTGCCCATGCATCCCGAAAAATGCACTGTTTGGTGTGGTTTGTACGCTGGTGGAATCATTGGACCGTATTTTTTCAAAGATGCCGTTGGACGCAACGTTACGGTGAATGGCGATCGCTATCGTTCAATGCTAACAAACTTTTTGTTGCCAAAAATGGAAGAACTGAGCTTGGTTGACATGTGGTTTCAACAAGATGGCGCTACATGCCACACAGCTCGCGATTCTATGGCCATTTTGAGGGAAAACTTCGGAGAACAATTCATCTCAAGGAATGGACCGGTAAGTTGGCCACCAAGATCATGCGATTTGACGCCTTTAGACTATTTTTTGTGGGGCTACGTCAAGTCTAAAGTCTACACAAATAAGCCAGCAACTATTCCAGCTTTGGAAGACAACATTTCCGAAGAAATTCGGGCTATTCCGGCCGAAATTCTCGAAAAAGTTACCCAAAATTGGACTTTCCGAATGGACCACCTAAGACGCAGCCGCGGTCAACATTTAAATGAAATTATCTTCAAAAAGTAAATGTCATGGACCAATCTAACGTTTCAAATAAAGAATCAATGAGATTTTGCAAATTTTATGCGTTTTTTTTTTTTTTAAAGTTCTCAAGCTCTTAAAAAATCACCCGATATATGTATATAGAGAGAGTACACAGCACATCCTTATCAGCAATTTTCCCATGTCGTTGTCTTCGTAGTATATACCTTTAGTCTTTGTATTTTCGTCCTTTTAAGGAAAAAAGGATAAAAATACGCCATTTTTATTGCGCGATATAAAATAATACATTATCTATTTTTGCACAAGTATTGTATAAAATTTATAAATGTATGTATAGTGGGATGTATCCTTTAGCCGCCAACTTGCGATTTAAAATAAAAAAATCTATTTCCGTTTTACAATCTCTTTACTCATGATTTACACTAAGAGAAAAACTCCTTATTTAAGACGCTCTTACTAATGTCTTATAAAACAAAATGGAACATATTTAAAAACACTTTTTTGAAGTGTATAGTCAACGTACAAAAACGATTGTTGATTGGTAAAAACCACTATGAAATATTAATTTTGGAAATTTGTTTTAAAAATATACACTTGTAAATCGTTATGTTCTGAAAAACCCTTTTACTCGCTAAAATTATTATGATCACTTTAAAATTTGATGCACTCAAAATGAATCATCAATTTTTCCTCGAAATTTGAAAATGGATCTTGTATATTTCGATTTAAAACAACTTTTGTGCATATGAAATGATTTCTTAAAAAAATTGGTACGAAAGTTATTCTAATCGGTCAGATTTGTCGAATTGAACATTTTGACATTTCTCGACGTTTCAAAGCCCCTAGAGTCGAAATAAAAGATTTTTAGAGAGATGTCTGTACGGCCGTGTGTACGCACGTTCGTACGTCCGCTCGGATAGTTTTTTTCATCGTCCATAGCTCAAGAACCATTTGATATATCGACTTCAAATGAATTTTATTATACAGATAATAACGCAGAAAGATGCAGATAGGACTCTCAAAAAATTGAGTGGGTGATTTTTTTACCTATGGTTAAGCCTAAATATCTCACGAAACAATAACGCTAGAGACTTAAATTAAATTTTATATTATGTATTGAAACTTTATACCAAATAAATATATTTTTGGGAAAAAACCAATTAACGGTTTTTTATAAATCAAAAAAAAACTGAAAAAAAAAATATTTGTCACCTCGAAAGCTTTAATAAAAAAAAAATGATTTAATCTGCAAAATAATTTTAAGCAACGAATAATAATGTTTTTGACATCTGGTAAAATTTTTAGAAAAATCAAATTGACAGATTTTTTATAAAAAATAAAAACCTAACAAAAATAACTCAAAGTTGGTAAAAATTGATTTTTGACTCAAATATTTTTTCAAAGCTTTAAGATATTGGCTTAGAACTGAATTTATCCGTTAAAAAATATTGTTTTCAACATTCAGTAAAATTGTGAGAAAAAACAAATTGACAGATTTTTTATAAAAATTAAAAACTTGAAAAAAAACAATACTAAAACTAGGTAAAAATTTGATTTCGACTCAAATATCTTTTCAAAAATTAAAATTAAAATATTGCTTTCGACATTCAGTTATTTTTTTTATGAAAATCCAACACTCATTTTTTTCATAAGAAAAAATTAAAATCTACAAAAAATAGTACGCAAATTTGGTAAAAATTGATGTTTATATTTGTTTATAAATATAAGAAATAAAAACTTTTAAGAAATGCTACTAAAATCTCGTTAAAAAACATAGATTTTGAAATCAAACTATGTATTTCATTATATGCTAAATATTGTTGGTAATTTTTAAAATTTTAAGAATAATTCAACTGGCAAATTTTTTAACAAAACACGAACACCTACAAACTTTTAAGCAAGAAAAATCGACAGACGGGATGATAAGTTATCAATCAGTGGGTCGCATCCCAGCCTCTTTTTTGTAATGAACTCGAACCCTTTGGGATATAATTTTCAGATTGTATGTTTGTGTAGAGAAAATAAAAAACAAACACTCCCAAGACAAGGCTATGTATCTTAAAAAAGGAGATTAAAGGTTAGGCCATAAAATCGGGCAATGTTTTAAAAATAAGCCACTTTCGAAGTAGGGACCACGCCCCTACATATCCCAAATTTACTGAATTCATTAAACATAGTTAGCGAATAATGCGAGATATTTGTGAAAAAATGTTCTGAAGCTGGTGCGGGCAATGCTAAGTTGTTGATATCAATTCAATTCAATTCAATTTCTTTATTGTAAACAAAACACTAAGACAATGTCTTTTATAGTATTTGTACTTTGGTTGAACAATTAAAGTGCTGTTTGAATCTATATACAATAAGATAATACTTAGGCTGCTAAAAATATTTTTTTTTTTTTTTTTTTAATAATACATATAAGACTTTTCCTCTCTTCTTCTTTCCTATTTCCCCCTTAACATCCTAGTTGTTCGAAAAATGTTTAAAAACCTCGGTCTTGAAACTTACTGCATCCGTTATCCTCTTAATGCTAACCGGCAAAGAGTTAAAAAGGCGAATGCTGTGAACGAAGAACAACCGTGAGGAATTTAGATATCTAAAAGTTGGAATAACTAGATTATTTGTTCTTGACGATGTACAGAACTCAATTTTTTCATAAAGGTACTCAGGTGTTCTTGTGCGAATAATTCTGTGGAGAAAGATACAAATACGGAAATTTACGTATTCGACCATAGTGCACTTAAGAATTTTTTTGCTGAAAGCAGAGATATGGTCATATCGGCGAATACCATAAACGTAGCGAGTCATGTCATTAAGCGCCACACGTAGTTTGTATTCAGATAAAGAATCCAGTTTCGGATATACGACTTCAGAAAAGGAAATGATTGGTACGAGTAGAGTTCTCATAAGACGAAGTTTTGTTTCTTGAGGAGTAAAAGAATTAGATACCCATAGTTTTCTTAAAGTTCCGTAAATACGTGCAATGACATAATTTATATGGTCTCTGCAAGAGAGATCCCTAGAGATTTTGAATCCAAGACTGGTCACAGAATCTACAAAACTAACATGGGCACTATTCAAAGTAATCGAAGGTAGATCTCTATGGTTGTATGTCTTCTTAGAAATTAGTAGGGCTTGACTTTTATTGGGATTGAGCACTAGACCATTTTCCTTAGCCCAGTTAGAAATTCTCTCAAGATCTTCATTAACGCGAAAGACAAGATCCTCTATTAAACCGATTCTACGTGAGAGATAAATTTGTATATCATCTGCATATAGATGAAAAGAGACGTGCTCACAAACCGAAGGCAAATCGTTGATAAAGGCACAAAACAAAATTGGCCCCAGAATAGAGCCTTGTGGCACGCCCATCTTCAAGTACGTATGTGCTGAAAAATTGTTTCCAACACATACACGCTGAGTTCTGTTATACAAATAACTACCAATGAGACGAACAGCTGAATTCGAAAAACCAAAGTAGTGCTCAAGTTTTTGACAAAGAACTCGATGATCAACTTTGTCAAAAGCCTTCGAGAAGTCCAATAGGCACAGTACTGAGATATTGTCTTTATCGTATTCGAGTCTTATATCCTCTAAGATCTTTACCATTGCTGTAGAGCAGGAATGGTTAGCTCTAAATCCAGATTGGTATGGAGACAGCAATCTTTTGGACGTAAAATGGTCAATAATTTGTTTAGTAAGGATTTTTTCGAGAACTTTGGACATGCAAGGTAAAATGCTTACTGGCCGGTAGTCGGCGAGTTCGGAAGGTGTGGGCTTTTTCAGAACAGGAGTTATCCTGGCTGCTTTCCACGCAATAGGAAACGTAGAAGTGACAATACAGTGATTAAAAACATGAGTGAGAGCGTTAATCAAGCAGGGTAGGACAAGTTTCAAAAATCTTAGCGGAATATCGTCTTCGCCTATAGCTTCGGACCTCAAGGATTTAAAAGTGCGTATAATTTCGTCTTCAGTTACCGTCTCAAAGCAAAAATTGTTAACTCCATCATAAAGTAAGCCAGCCTTGGGCTCAAAGCTAGTAGCTAATTGATTTGTTTGAGTAAACTGATTGTTGATGTTTATAAACTGGCACACAGCGATGCAATGAGTGCTTCATTTCGGCCAAAACTTCATTTTGGAGATAATTTTTTGATATTTCTCAACGTTGTGTTAAAGCTTAAGGCCACGTCTTTTGTTCTGCGGAGATATGGTACTAACTTGATTTGAAGACTTCCAGCGGGAAGCAGCTGTCAGTGTCACAATAATGTATGTGCAAAAAGTTCTCCTTTTCTTACTCGTTCCTAAACTGGAACTATTGATTTTTCGGAATCAGCGCTTGCTTTCTTTAAAAAAAAAACAACATTTTACTTATGTACTTCGTCTGTTTCAATTTTGGTTGATTTAATGATTTCGAGATTTTTTATAACATTGTTTAATAGAATGCACAACAGGGTCTCACGAACTTGCTCATGTTTCCGGTCTTATAAATATACGTTTAATATTTAAGTTTGGTATAAAAATGATGACTCGTTTTTAAGATATCGAGTTTTGAAAAAAAAATTGAATATTTCTTTAAAAATCCAATCCAAGTAAAATTTCACATTTTTGAACTGCAGAAAAAAACTATTTAAATCGTTTCATTAGTTCTTGAGAAAACTTACTTGTTTTAAAATTAGTATTTTCTCAAAAACAACAAATCTATCTAACTTTTCGTTTTCAAGAAAATTCTAATTTTCGATTTTTGACCAAAATATTTGTATGAGGACTACTGTTAATTTTGGTCTTAAAAATATAATGAAAAAAAACCCTAAAGCGAATCGATTAAGAGCTTAACTTTTAAGTTTGAAGTGAATCGACCTAATGGTTTGGTCTGTAGGGGAAAGGAAATCAGCCGGACGGAATGGGGAGACCCACTTTTTTCAACTTTTCTACCATGGTAATGTCATGTTTGATTGAAATCTCAAACTATGTAAGTTCCTATACGTCGCAAGTAAAAATGTAAACCTTTTTTCTTCCAGTGCAGTCTTATGTTTTTTTTTTATTTCCTTACAATTTTTAACTCATTCGAAAAGTAGGAATTTCTGGGCTACGTGTGTGTGAAGTCTAAAGGTATGTATGTATTTTTGTGTGCTCTATGAACTTACGGATATGACTCATGTAGGTATCTCAGTTAATTTGACATAATCTAGTTTAGGAAATATATTATATTTTACACAGGAGTTTGTAGAAATTTATCCAACATTACGCCACCATGGGAAAAATCATGAAAGCAAAGCATTCACTTGGTTAGGTAAAGGTAAAGTGACCCAAAATTTGTGAGTACGTATACCTTTCCCACATATGAAGGTATGTCGTTACAATGTAGGCTGTCTCTTACCTCCCGTGAGAAATATAAGGACATTATCTCTTTAACCTTTAATGCGGAAAATGGAAGATTTCAGTTTTATTTTTTGTCTCATCCTGCCTTAAGGGTGTTTGAACAGACTTAAACGCTTTACCTGTGCGGTTGGTTACTTTTATAAATGTACATCCAAATGTCCGAGGTTTTGTGGGTGTGTTTTTTTTTTGTTGGTTTTGATTTTGTGCAGCATTTTTACGTTTTCAAAAGTCGTTTCAGGCGAGTTGCTCAGATACGATTTATTATAACGAGTAAATTGGGTAAGTTAGGGGATGGAAATACCTTTGTATACTTTTTCACTTTTACTTTGAAAAAGAAGTGTTTCGCTTATAAACGTTTTTTATCTAATATTTTTTATTTTTAAATTGTATTCATAACATTTTTATTTTAGTTTTAAAGACCTATCGATGTCCTATTAACCATGACCTTAGCGCAGAAAACTACCTAATTCGACCGATGGGGGTTAAAAGGAATTGGTCATCGTCGACCGAAAGCTTTTGATATTGAAATCGGGGTCAAATTACAACTGCTGAAAACTATTGTCCGCAAACAGATATTCGTTGACTGAGGTTTTGATGATTTGAAAGAAGTTTTTACGATGAACGTTAGGTCCATGTCATGATAAAAAATTCTTCACTTTAGGGTCTGTAAAGTTACGAGTTCTTGTGCTCGGCACGGAACTGACTGCCTCTGATTCTTATACTCTCCAGATTTGTATGGATAGCGAATATGTTTTCGTCATATGATTGTTGATAAATACGAGCTTATCTGCGTAGAAAAGACACATAACCCTACAAAAAATAGTCCAAGGGTGTTGAATCGCACAATTTTGGAGCCCACGCTGTAGGCCCATGACGTGATATGCGCTCAATAAATTAATTGTTTTGTTGGCTGTATTGCTTGTAGCATGACGATCTTGATGGAGCCAAAGGTCGTCTCCATCAACATCCTCCAATTCAGGCGCGCAAAATTCATTAATCAGGGCTCCATACCGTTTTCCATGGACTGTGGCTTCATTTTTGAAGAAATATGGATATGCATCAAAGATAAATCATAGACTACACCAAACAGTGACTTTTTGCGGATCTAACCGCCGTCGTACGCCTCTAAATGGCTTGTGGATTATGATCACTCTAAATACGACAATTTTGTTTATTAACGTACCCATTCAAACAAAAATATGCTTCATCGATGAACAAAATTTTCTTGTTTCAATCAGGGTCATTGGCCATCTCGTTTTGGACCCACTCACCAAACGTGCGACGGGCTTGATGGTCCTTCGGCTTCAATTCTTGCTTGACTTGGATTTTGTAGACCTCCGTAAAATCTTCCATAAAATAGATTGGGACAGGTAGGTCAATTCTGCTTTTTAACGTTTTAACTGAGAACGAAAAATTCAAGAAGTGCAGGAAATGTATTTTGATTTGGATGTTCATTTTCACAAAAAAGGCTTCAACAATCTTAATGCGCTGCCTGATTGTTTACAAAGACTGAATACATTAATGCCAAATAAAGTTGGTGAAAAAAACTTGTCACTAAGGCGTGACTCACAATTATTAACATCATGATGTATAGTTGGACTACTCTTTATCTCATTCCTTTTATCAGTATTTTTGTTGGTGGGATGGAAAAAATAACAATGATTTACATCTTCTGATAAAAAGTTGGAAGCATGATACCAAAATAATCTACCCACACAACGAGATATTTTTATCTAAAGTGCACTAAATATTATGTGTTTTTGTTTTTTTTTTTTTTATTTCTGCTCAAAAATAATAATCTATGAGCTATGAATAGCTGATGGATTTCTGGTTTCAATTTACTAGACCATGTATAGATATTTATTAACCGTGCTATTACATTCGTTTAGATATGTTTTTCTTTTTTGTTCGGATCCGCCTTAATGGCCTTTTTTGTTATTTAGGAGAGTTGCACTTTATTCCAAAGCATGTACCGTTAACCGTGGTGGCAAAGCTGAGGAGTAGGGAAAAAGTGGTAGTAGCTTCCATTCAAATCGAAATATAAATGAATCTATCCATAAGCAACAATACAAAATAGGTACAACTATATGGAATGTTAACTCTAGATTTTATTGCCTTTGCTCATCTAAACGACTTCATGTCATCAATAAATTATATCTCGGGCGCAGAAAATAAATTGAACACGTGACACAGATAGGTATACCTAAATATACAATGGGGAACGACTTTTCTTTTCCGAGAACTTTATGTCGGAATGGAAAATGGAATCTATAGGATATAGAGAGTTACTAGCTAGCTAGCTAAAGCTACTACTATCTGTTGGATGGACAAAACCACCACGACGATGATGATGATGATGGTCGATTTCCCAACGAGAAAATTTATACCCGCAATTACTTTGGTTGCAGTTTCGATTCATACAAGCGTAATGGAAGCAGACGTACATCGAATATGTCCAACCATACGGAGGCGATATGGTCTGGTCATCATCATCATCATCATCAACCTCGGAAAACCAAAGAAGATACTTCAGCTCCAGCTACATATGAATCCAGCAGCGATGGCAATTACCAAAAGCAATTTCTTAATTGTAAAGCACCATGTGATATATCGGATATGGAGATCCGTTCTCGACTTGCTTATTGGTGCTATATAGAGACGTGCTTTAGCTCTGTTCGGCTCGACTTGGTTTGGCATATGCATATGAATGCGTATTTTGCAATCCATTGGACCGTCCAACGTCGAACGTTCCCGTCGCCTTCCGCCGCCATCGTTATAAAAAATTATTTAAATAATAATAAATTTAAAAATAAAAAATTTTATTTTCATTATTTATAGTTGTAGTTGTAGCCGTAGTCACATCTGGAGGCAAAAGAAGAAGCAACATAATGATGTATCTTCAATGGGAGTTATTATTTATGGATGATTTTGTATTAAACTTCCAGATAGCCTTATTCATATACACTATGTATCTGCGTTTAAAGAGCCTTGTCTTTGATGGACCGTTTCTGAGTGTTTTTTCTTTTATACGCTTTTCCCGCAAATTATGACCGCAAAATTGGTTACAAAGTACTTTGTTTCATGTAATGTTTCACAATAAAATACAAATTTATTATTAATGGGCAAAAAAAATTCATAATGTCATGGGAAACAGTGAAAAAGTACGAAAAAAAAAAGATTTCACTTTTCCGCATCATCTGACTGCTGATGGGTTTGTTGATTGGCGGGAAGAACGACTCAAAAATAGGTATAATTGCATTGCGTTACCTTCAGCAATTAAAGAGCCATAATTAATAATTTATTTGATTGATTCTATTTAGTTAGGTACATGGGAGAGATATTTTTGTAACCTTAACTTAGACTCAAAATTATAGCTCGAGTATTTGTGAAGTTCAGTTATTTGATGAGTGTATGCTTAGTTCACGCAACATAATTCTCAGAATTACGCTGATTAATTTTAAGATAAAATCTCTTAATCAATTGTTAATGTAAAAGTATGATCGATTGATGTCTAAGCTTTCATCGCTAGGAATCTCCCGAAAATTTTTGTTAATGTATTTCAAATTTCTGGAGTCATCTAGCGCCTCGGTTTGGGATGGATCAGAGTTTTCAGACTGGTTTTGAATAACAGCTGGTGTTTCCCAGGGCTGCATTTTAAGTCCAATAATGTTTGTTTTGTTAACTCACTATATCCGAGATGTGCCAATATCACAACCTCAAATTTAACTACGGCTAAATAATTAGAGTGATAAAAAGAGATGAAAGAAGTCTTCACAAATTCTTCATGGGAAGGCTATTTCAATCTAATGACCCTCCTTTTATGTAACGGAATCAACTAGCAATATCCCATGATACTAACCTAAACTTGATAGAGTCTTATGTGGACGAATGGCATCTTATGTTTGCTGCTTAAATTGACGAAAGAAATTTCAATCGGAATCTTTCCAGAGCAACATTAACAACATTTAGGAAAACATATAGGTACCTCAATCACCATATTCCATCAGAAGCAAAATATTTCAAAAATAATTTGTAAACCGAAGCTATAAGTCTTAACTTTATATCAATGAAGTTTTGAACTATTCTAAGACTAACAGGATAAAAACGATTGGAATTTTGTAGGTTTGGTACACCAGAATAAGTCATATCAGCTATTTAGGCTACGCCTCTTAAATATGTTAGCATATCATACAAATAAGACCACTTTCACAAATTAGACCATACTTACACAATGGGCCTAACCCCACTATGAGCCCCTAAAATTAGCCACTCCCACACATCGAGCCACGTCCCAAACATGCCTTCCCTATTCGGGGATACTGATACTGATTTTCTCACAATTTTTGAAGTTGAACTGCTGTCAACATCAAAATAACCTTTGATTTAAAAAGAAACAATTCAGTTGTGTGGTTTCTATGTAAAAAAAGTAAGTATACGGCAAAGTGTACATTATCCAAAAATTGATAATTATCAACTATTTTGATCGCAGATTGATTACTTACTTAAGGTGGAGCTTTAGCCCTGTGTGAACTACGGCCTTACTCACAAAAGCCCCATTGACATCACGCTGAGTTTTTCCGATTATGTCAATGTCATAAGCATATGCTAGTAATTGGACATACTTTTGAAAGATAGTGCCTCTAGTGTTGAAGTGGGAGCTCTACACTATTCTTTCAAGTACGATGTTAAAAAAATCGCATGACAGCGCATCACCTTGTCTAAACCCTTTTTTGACATCGAAAGGTTCTGTTAAGTTGTTTACAACCTTTATGGAGCAGCGCGAATTCTCCATGGTCATCCTGCACAAACAGACGAATTTGGCAGGGATGCCAAAACTAGACATGGTTCTATACAGCTGTAGATGCTGTCATATGCGGCCTTGAAATCGATGAAAAGGTGGTGAGTGTCGATTTGATTTTCTTGGGTTTTTTCCAGGATCTTCCGTAATGTGAATATTTGATCGACTGTGGACTTTTCTGGTCTACAACCACACTGACAAGGACCTATCAGGTTGTTGACGAAGACGATGTGCTTTAGACGTTCACATATTACGGCAGAGAAGATTTTGTAAGCGATGTTAAGCAGACTGATTCCTCTATAGTTGGTGAGGGTCCATTCATCGGGCATACTTTCTTCTGACCATATCTTACATATAAATTGGTGCATGCTCCTAACCAAATTATCTCCAGCTGCTTTGAAGAGCTCGGCATTCAAGCCATCTGCTGTAGGGGCTTTGTTAGACTTCAGCTTAGATATGGCAATCTATACTTCGTCTAAGTCGGGAGGACGGGATTGTTGGTTTTCGTCGTCTATGTTGAATGGATCATCCTGCCTGACAGCGGAATTCGGTTCTTCGTCGCCGTTATACAGCCTGTAGAAGTGGTCTTTCCATATCCTCAGCATTAACTGCGATTCCACTATGATGTTTCCACTTTCGTCTTTGAAGCCTTCGGTTCTAGGTTTATGGACTTGTGAATTCCGTTTCACCTGCTCATAAGACTTTCGAACTTCATTCTTGCTTTTGAACCTCTCAACATCTTCGAATGCACGCTTCTCATGCTCTCTCTTTTTCCTTCTGAGAAGTCGGTGTTCCTCTCGCTTCTTCTGCTCATAGAGCTCATGAACAGCTCTCGTCCTTCTATGCAGCGCCACTTTGCGTGCCTGTTGTTTGGCTGCATTTGCCTGCCGACATTTCGATACATTGTGTAGGTGGCAGAAAACTTCGAGAAAGATTACTTGTAGCTCCTTGGAAAGTTCGGACATCCATGAAACTGGAAGCGTGTCTAGCGTCGATCGCAATATGGTCAATCTGGTTGACGGTAGATTGATCTGGAGAACTCCAAGTTCCTTTGTGAATGTTGATGGTGGAAAACGCGTACTGGCTACCATGACGTTTCGCCCCGCAGCAAAGTCGATAAGCCTGAATCCGTTGTCGGAAGTTTTGTCGTGCAGGCTGTTTTCCCGATTATTCCATCAAAGATGTCTTCCCTTCCTAGTTTGGTATAAAAATCGCCCAGGACAATTTGTTATGTTTTGTCGAAGAGCTCGAAGAACATATCTTTGGTGTTGTCATCCTTCTCTTGTGTGGAGGCATGCGCGCATATCAGGCTAATATTGGCAAATTTAGCCTTGATGTGGATGGTCATGAAGCGCTCGTTGATACACCTATAGCTCAAGACTTGTTGCCTAAGTCTGGCTCCAATGACAAAGCCGAATCCAAATAAGCGCTGTTGGTTTTCTCGGTAGCAGTCACCATAGTAAATGTCGCAGTTTTTCATCCTCTTTTTGCCCGGCCCATCCCATCGTATTTCCTGGATGGCGGTGATGTCTGCTTTATAGCAGTCTAGAGCCTCCGCTAATTCTTCTGCTGCACGTGGTCTGTTAAGGGACCTAACATTCCACGTGCAATCCGAAGTTCGTTGTCCTTAATTAGTTTGCGTGGGTTGTCAACAGTAAATCCGTCCGTATCAGAGGCTTCGCAACTATGAGATTTGTACGTAGGCAGGAAGTTACCCCGACGGCACAACCCCCAACCTGGAGGGCCAGATCCTTAGTATAACTCCAAGGATGGGAACCGCTCCTTATAGGTTGGGCTCCGAATAAGTCGTAGAAGCCCTATAAGGTGTTCACTAATTAGTTCAGCCTTACTGGAACTGTAGACGCCACCGTTGATTCCATCTCGGGAATTCCCCGCTGCCGTCTGGATAAGAAGAGGTGTCTTAGTGGAAACACCTCTCCCCCCTCTCTCGTTTGTTACCCCCAACAACTTTCCACTGGGGTTGGAACCCAATCTCAAGTTGAGGTACTAGGCACCCGATGTTCACCACGGGAAGGTGAGAGTAGGAGTTGATAGACAGAGGTGGGTTTTGAGAAAAACCTGTGGACGCTTGTGTCCTCTTGAACGCACATGTCTACCATTTGAACATCTCGCAGATTGATTAATTGCAGAAAATTAAACTCGTTATTAGATATCTATCATACAAATCATACTAAACTATTTGTGTCATCAAAATTATCAAACACTGAATTATTTTCAAAAATGCCCTTCAGTATACCAAAAAAACTATTTTAAAAACATTTTTGATCGAGCTTAGCGGAACAAACGTCTCCAAATGTGACTTTTAGTAAAAAATTGCAGTTTTAAATTGCTGTAGTTTAATACAAAAAACTTTATGTTTAACTTTTAATTTGTTTAACAAAGTATAAACATAAATTTAATCTCTTAAATTTTAACATCTATAAAAGCTAAAAATCACAGCTCTCTTTGTCCCCGCTGACAAAAATGTTGTCCATTGTCTTTAATTGGTGTTTTAAAAACCTTTATATGTCATTTATTAATACGCTTTAAACCTTAAGTCCTCATATAAAGATGTCATTAAAGTTGTGTTCATAATTTCATCCAACATTGTCACTATTTGTTGTCATCGTTTGTGTTTTGTATATGTGAATGCCAACTACCACCATCACCAGAAAAGCCGTTAATTATTATACATAAAACTTATATGCACATCAGAGTGCAAGAAGGATATTATTATTATACAGAGCAAACTCTTTACAATTGAACATAAAAGATGGAAAAATGTATGTTTATCGCTCGTTAACTTTCTTGCTCATATATGTATATACGTAAATATTTCTACCACACCGGAGACAACGGATTATAAATTTTAAACTTATTTTCCGGGCTCTAAAGCGTTCATATACATATATGTATGTATATTGTATAAATAACCCTCTTCAAACCATCATCAACACAAGCAAAAGTCGTAATAGTATAGCAGCGCAAAAAAGGAGTTATTTCCTCCGGAAGATTTTATAGTTCCTAACATACTCTTTTATGTATGTAGAATGTATGTTTGTTGTCTCAAGTGTGCTACGCAAAATTCTCTAAGGCAAAAGAGGATTCATATTGTGTGTTCATCTGTATAGGGATGAGTTTATACGATGATACGTGTAAGACGACGTACGTATAATAATAGTTGGTGTAATAACATTCCTCTGGGAACACAGAAAAGCCATTCGCCAAATGCCACAACTAAAATGATATTAATGAAACTGTGACACGACAATTTTACCGTGATGTAAACCTTTAGTCGTATGTGGCTTGAGCCCGATGTGATACTCTATAGGTTGGGTAAGGGGTTAAAATCAAGATCCCTTTTGAAATACCAAATTTTACGAGGGCACGCGGAGGTGCTCTTATTTTAATTGCAAGGGATTCAGGAAGTATTATCTCTTTCATCTTGAAGGGTTTAATCACTCATATCAAATTGGGTCAAGATATAGGGCCTATCTTTTTGTATATCTAGGTGTATACATAGGTACCTAAAAAAGGTTGAAAGCAAATTAAATCATTGGAATATTGAATCCTGGTAGGTAAAGAGTTACGAGGATAAAGGAAATTTACTTTAAGTGGGATTGATTAATTTTATTTTATTAAAACTTTGATCCCTTAATTGAAAGATGTTTATCCTATATTCGGGATTGAAATAATTCCTTGCAATATGATCCATAGAAAGGACCTTTTTCCGTGAAAGCTATTCAAATTGAACAATCTCCCTTATAGATTCTTATAAGAAATAACACCTATAACAGCCATAAAGAGGAATGCAAATAGTTTTTATTCAAAATGTAACAACCTTCCACGAGATTTTTAATACATCAGTACCTTAGTGTTTTTCGTAAAAAACTTTTTTGAAGCTTCAAAATTTTAAAATTGTTTCTTTATCCTGAGAAAAATCATGTCTTTTCGTATGAAACAAGTCCTTACAACAAAAGACTTAAGTATATATTTAGAACGAGCTGCATCCGCCTCCTTAGCCATAGTAGAGTATATAATATTTAATAAAACCTCCATTTTATATATAATTTAAGTTTTGAAACATAAAGAAAAAAAAATGTTCAATCGTTTCGAGTATCGCAATAAAAATCACTTCGTTCCCATTTCCCAAGTGCACTCAAGGGAGACTTCTTATGATGCTAGCTTGTATTTTTTTTTCATTTGCTGTTTTTACTTTTTAAACCTTTTTCTGCAGCGATTTTGAAGTAGGTAGGTACCTTGTGAAGGAAAGAACATGCGAAAAAAACAACAACAACGATGACGACGACTTTTCAAATGGGAGCAACCGAAAAGGAACCTATGTAGTGAAAACTGTACGGTACATACACTACAATATACAGTTCATACCAAAAGAGAGGGACGAAAAAAAAGCATAATAAACTATGAATCCACCCTCTTGAAAAAAGTTTCGTTCAATTATGCTCATTTAAAGTTTAAGGATCCTTATGAAAGTGTAACATTAGATAGAAGTATTTTTTGTGTTGCTTTTCAACTGCATTGCTTATTTTGCGCATTACTTGCTTTGTCAAAGTTGTTTCAGGCAATTTTGTTTTTTTTTTTTTTCGAATTTAAGGTGATTTTGAATGAATACTGGAGAGACTTTGTAAGCTTTTTAAAATAAAGGGGAATTTATATGTATACATTTCTTGCATTTATGTCTTTCAATTGGGAGCGGCTCGAAATGCTGTATTTTAAAATACTGTATGGTTAAAATTCTGTATCATACTGTATGATACTGTATATTCATAATACTGTATGGTTAATATACTGTATCTCAAAATGCTGTGTTGTCAAAATACTGTATCTGATAATACTGTATCTCAAAATTCTTCTTCTCGAAATGCTGTATGAGCAAAAAATTATCTAAAAATACTGTATGTATTTTTGCAAAATTCCGCTCTTAAGCTTCCATTTTAGAGAACAACAAAAGCAGAACTCGATTTATGTATGTATGTACATTATATCATTTATTGCAACTTCAAATTCCACTTAATTCTTAAATTTGCATTAGCTTTTAAATATCAACGGAATGAACGAACACGTGGAAGTTTTGACAGATCAATAAGTTCGGTGTAATTGTTTATGGAATTGTTGATTGTGGTAACAACAATTCATATACAACTGTGAGAGAAATAACAATTAATGAGAAGAAATGAAAATGAAAATGGAAGAGAAAATAAGACGAAGATACCATTTATTTGTTTTTTTTTTTTTAATTAATTCAAAGACTTATGAATTATCATATGTAATTGTTCAAGGGAAGTATATTAGAACATTATGCCAATGAAAAAATATTATGATGTATTCTTTATAAAAGTAATCTGTTTTTAAAATTCTGTATTTCAAAATGCTGTAAATAGGCTGACAAATACAAATCGTTTTGATAATGTAAAAAAGTGCGCACTTTTTTACATTATCAAAACGATTTGTTTTTGTCAGCCTATTTACAGCATTTTGAAATACAGTATTTTGGTATACAGAATTTTAAGATACAGAATTTTGAGCTACAGTATTTTGATCATACAGTATTTTGTACATACAGTATTTTGAAATACAGTATTTTGAGATACAGTATTTTAAAAACAGTATTATGATCCATACAGGATTTCCAACCCAATCCCTTTCAATTTTAGTTGTCTTAAAATGTTATCCTGTTAAAAGGAGTCAACTTTTCATAATAACTGCAAAATAATCAAAGAATGCAATCATTTGAGTTCCACTCGTGACAGAGAATTGGATTTAATTCGTTTGAAGTAAATTTGTCATTCCTATTTTCTGATATCCTGTTTTGCCTATACATCTTTTGAAAGAAAATAGGATACAAAAAAAGTACTGACCTGTACTAAAATACAGTCCCTCCGAGAAGTAAAGAGTGGGCCAGTTACAGTTTTTTTATTTTTCAAAAATGCAATAAAATAAACAACATTATTAAAAGGAAATGTTCCCATTAATTATGGAAGTTAACAGCGCTTCAGTGGCTACAGTCGTAGAAGTACTGTCACTCCAATTATTCAGGATTCATTAAGATGGTTATGGCCTGTAGCTCAAAGATTGCTTGTATAATAGTAAGTTTAATTACTTAGATTGTTTTCGGTTTGTTGGAATAATATCAGCCTTTTACGGTCCCCCACCAACAAAGTACAAAACACTTAGATCGAAGCGAAAAGGCGGCCAAATTGCCACACCCATAAATAAACACACGACATACAATGAGCGTCTTAAATAAGTCATTCCCACAAATGAGGCCACACCCACAAATCAGGCAATTTCTATGAATTAGGCCAGGTCCAGAACTAAGGGAGGTCCTATGAATTAATCCAGGTCCAGAAATAAATACGACTTTTTAATAAACGTCGCTCTCAAACAAGGACATGCCTACAAACTAGGCCACTCCCTTAAATATGGCCGTGTCCTCACAATACGCTTTTTAAATAAGACCTTCCACAAATTAACAAAAAATTCTACAAATCAAGCCACTTCAAGAAAAAAGGTTAAGCCTCTAAAATAAGCAATGCCCACAAAAGTTCCAGAACTTAGACCTTGCCTCTTTACTAACCCCAAAATAAACAACACCCCCAAAATAAACCATACAACTTAAAATAGTCAAAACAGGACCTGTTTAGAGAGAACAAAGGCTCACAAAAAAGATCTCATCCAAAAGAAAGCTACGCACACAAATTAGGACACGCCATACAATAAGCCCGTTAAATAAGCCTTACCCACAAATAAGGCCAGAGCCAGGTCCACAAATAATTCCACGACCCTTCAAAAAGCGTAAAAAAACATGCCTAAAAACAAGTTTAGTCCCTTAAATATGGCTACGTTCTCCCCATAGGCCTATTAAATAAGACACGTCCAGAAATTAAGAAAATCAAACAAGTAAAGTTTAGCAACGCCAATAATTAACGCCAAAAATAAAACATGCAACTTAAAGGATCCAAAATATGACCTGATACCTATACAGAGATCAAAAATGCTCACAAAACATTTTCCACCCCAAAAGAAACCCATGCCCACAAATTAAGACACGCCATAAAATAGTCCACGGTGGTGCAAAGACCCTCGCCTACACTTAAGACTATTCTTTAAAATATGCCAAGTTTTTGAGCCAATATTGGACCCTGTGAGGTAATAGTGTTCTGCTTATGCTAAGGCGTAAATGTTCAGCCCTTGAGATAAAAGGTATGTTGATGTTCATGAATTGAGTCTCAAACTTTAGGCTATAGCAGCAGCAGTTTCTTGTGAGCCTTTCATATCAAATATTATTAATTAAACATTTTTGTTGTGGGCTACTATGGCGTATGTGGAACATTTTTGTGCAGATTTGTATTTTTATAAATATTAAAACCTACTACAAAAATTGCCTACTCTGACACATCCACGTATCACGCCTTAAGAGGAGAATATGGTTTACATAATCGTCCAACTACGCAAGCAATAAGCAAAATTGTGAAGAAATTTGAAAGAAAGACTGGATTGGTTACAGATATTGTAAGGCTTGTGCATCATCTTTTCGCTCGTACCACTGAATATATCAATGCTGTTAGCCGAAGACCCGAATGTGTCGATTCCTCGTCGTTCTCAGGAATTAGGACTGTCTTACAGCTCATTATATTGTGTTTTGCGTTTGGATCTACACCTACACTCATATAAAGTCCAGCTCACACAACAACTGAAGCGAGCTAACCATTCACAATGTCGTAGATACGTCGAATGGGTGCTTGAACAACATGCTTTTCAAACAAAATTTTCTTCAGCGATGAAGCACATTTCTCACTCTGTGGGTAGGTTAATAAACAAAATTGTCATATTTAAGGTTCTGAAAATCCTCAAGTAATTGAAGAGAGGCCGCATTACATACACAAAAAGTCACTGTTTTGTTCAATCTTTGGTCCGGAGGTGTGATTGGACTTTACTTCTTCGAAAACGACGATGCAACGACTATCACCGTAAATTCGGAGCGTTATGGTCAAATGATAACCGACTTTTTTTTTGTCTGCTATTGAAGAATACGACTTGGAGAATATGTGCTTTCAACAATACGGTGCCACATGCCACACAACTCGTACGAATATGGCTTTATTGCAAGAGACATTTCCTGGCCGCGTAATTTCTCGTCGTGGCGATATCAACTGGCCACGAAGATCATGCGATTTGACACCGCTCGACTTTTTTTTGTGAGGTTACCCAAAAGACCGTATTTATGCAGATAAAGCATTAACTCTTGACCACTTCAAAACCAACATTCGTTAAGTTATGGCTGAGATACCGCCCAATATGTGTCAAAAAGTGGTCAAAACTTACCTCAAAAGAGTCGATGCTTGCAAAAATTCGCGTGGTGGTCATTTAAATGATTTAGTGTTTCACAGATAATGTCAACGTTCAAACTTTATAATACAAAATAAATATCATGAAAAAAAATGTGTTGTATGTATTTTATTTACGTTTACTTTTGAAACTGCAAAATGGATAACTCTATACAAAAAGAAATAATATCTTTTGATCATAAAAAACTGTTTTTAAAAAGAGGAAGCCTTTGACAACTCAACAATTCACTAAATCAGTATACCCTCGAATTAGTCCAAGACTTAAACTATAAAATACCATTTCAATTTAAGTTTCAAAACATCTAGACCTTGTCCCGATTCCCATACTCCTTTTACCAATATTCTTGTCTCACAACTCAAAATTCTGTTTCCTTTTTCTAATATTCGCACGATTTCTACTATTTTTTTGACTATGTAAATATTTTTAATTCAAACAAATAAAACAGATAGTTCAATCAAATAAAGTTTCAATGTAAAACTTTTCTCCAAACAATTTCAATGAATTCTACCTAAAAAAAAAAGCAAAAATAATTAAGATAAAAACTAGAAAGATTCAATTCCTTGTGTACGAATATATACTCGATAAGGTTTCAAACTAAAACTTTTTGACCAGAGAGCAAACTTTTATATCTTTGAGCGAAGTTTTTTTTTTTTTATAATTCGATCTTTTTTTCTTAACGTCCAATATTCTTGAAACCCTTCAAACGAAACGAAGAATAAAGTTAAAAAAAAACCTTTTTCTTTTTTTTGTAAATCAAGAAACACAAAACAAAATTTTTAAAAAAGAAAACTTATCAATGCCAATGCTTAGTTTTTCTTTCTTTAGGTACATCTTTTCCGAGAAAACGTCTATGTAACTATATTTTGTCCTTACTTTCCCACGCCCAACCCACTCATTTCATCCCCCACCACAGAGGAGAGGATATGCATTGAAGTGGAATACCTACCTCTACACCCTACTTACACTTTCTTCGCCCGTCCGTCCATCCGTCCGTTCGTCGTCGTTCCCAAAAAAAGTTTTGAAAATCTCACCCTATCGCATGCTTTGTGTTATTTGCTTATTTTTGGAAAAATACACACAGGATAGTATCTTTTAAGGTATATACCTTCTACAATACCACAACCTACAACTTGCACCCATGAAGCTCGTTAATGCGGATTCAGCACAAAAATCACAACTTTTTGACAATTAAATGTTCAGTTTTCGGTTCGGTTATGTTATGTTATTTTATTCTTTATGATCATTTGGGACAATAAAATTATTTTATTTTATCTGTCTCGAGGGTAAATTGGTGAAGTTATTTCTTGTAAAGTGGGCAATTTGGAATTTTCTGGAATAGGCAACCAACGCCATCGTCGGCCGATGCCGCTCGTCGTCGCCACTACTGTCCACCACCGCATCCTATGTACAACATTCCAAAAGGGATGTAGCTGATGGTGGCGTTAAGGGATATGTTGTATTGTATTTTATTTGGTTTGGGTTTATTTTCCGGGTCTTGATGAAAAAGTCAATGGACTGAAACTTTTCAATTGCTTTACACACCATGAAATCTTTGGATTATATTTATAACTTTTTCATGGTCACAGACTTACGAGTATGTATAGCTATGTAAGTCGGCCTATGTAGGTAGGTATGACTATGAGTACAGTCGGATAAAATAAATGAAGGTGCTTATTTGTTGCTTATGTTGTTTTTGTTGTGGTAGTTGTTTTTTCTGTTAAATGGAAAATAAACCATTGATAAGAGTCGTTAGAATATTTTGGGTTTATTTTATAGTTGTTTTTGTATCATTCCAAAATATTTACATTAAATCTTGAGGGTCCATTTTGAAGTTTGGACAAAAAGGATAAAAATATACTATATTTCGCTTTTTTTTCCCTTCGAAAAATTATTAAACTTTTAGTTTTAAGATATTGTAAATAAAACCTTTTATTTAATTTAATGTTGTTCTTAGGGAATTTATTTTTTGAATCGTAAAAAATTTAAGAAATGATGCATTAAAATGAATTTTATTGTTTCAACTTTGGTTTTCTTATGAGAAACTTTTATGAATAGTTTATTTTAATTTGTTTTACTTTATGTTTTCTTTGCAGGTAAATAACCAACTTTATATTTTTACTGCACACAGCTTAAATTATATAGGTAAGTTTAAATATTAAATGTTTTAAGCAATGTGAAACACTTAATGCAAGAAAGGATATTTGTATGAAATAATTTAAAAATACATATTTTGAAGTTTGGGTAGAGGAAAACAGATTACTGAACGAGTTTCAAGCAGGCTTTCGTGCAGGTTATTCACCGATTGATCGCCTCTTTACTGTTCAAAACATAGTTGATTCTTATCTTGAAAACAGAAAAAAATTGTATGCTATACGAGTATTTATTGATTTTAAAGCGGCTTTTGATAGTATAGATCGGAGATCACTTTTTTATAAATTAAGTATGCTAGGAATTTCATCGAAAGTTCTAAATGTTTTGTCGGCAGTTTGGAATGGAGAGAAAATGTCAGGATGGTTCCAAACTTTAAGTGGGCTCTGGCAAGGATGCTTATTGCCTCCTTTACTATTTGCATTATACATCTACACTAATATTATAAAGAGGAAACATTTGTATTTTTGTATGTAACGAATAAACTCAAAAAGTACTGAACCGATTTTAATAATTCGTTTTTCATTAGAAAGCTACATTATCACTGAGTAACATAGGCTATATTTAGTACTAGCTTATTAGAGAAATCTTTAGAAATTCCTATTAAGACCAACCGAAGGTATAAAACAATTAGCCATAAAATGTCTTTCATCGCATACGCTGCGAAGAGTATTAATGATAGGACAAACAAATGTTCGACAATATTATAGAATATATCAATATCTACAAAAAACTTTGCGAGACCATATGTCTAACTATTGTAGTTACGTCACTATAACTACTTTTTTACATTTAATAAATTGATAGAAATGCCGATCAAAATCAGACCGTGTTATGCATACCATTTATAAATTTTTATCCAAATAAATAATTTAATATTCAAGACTGTCTCAATACCTGATGATTACATTTTGAATTATTGAAATCGGACATTCCATTCAAAAGATATCTTGAAATTAAAATAAAAATACATGCTGGCGGCGGCCGCCACGCAGCGCATCGAGTAACTAATATCTCCTGGAAATCCAGGGACGATTGTGTAATCTCTAGAAGTTTATGGCCTAACACAAATGAAAAGGAAATTCTGTATGTTCTATCGCTGAGTAAAAAGAACATTAAAATTTTGATAGGTGTACTAACAGGTCATTGCGCCATTGGCACAATGGCTAACAGAATAGGGGCATTTGCACCCGATTTTTGTAGGAGCTTTCAGGATGAGGAGGAAATGGAAACCATTAAACACCTGCTCTGCGACTGTCCGAACCTCCAAACCAGCCGACTGCGTCATTTCGGAAACAGGTTTGTTGGAGAACTGGATGATCTAGCACAGGCCTCAATGGCAAGCATGAGGAAATTTATAGATAGCACAGACTGGTTCGTTAACGAGCCAGTCTACGCTAATCGACAGAATTGAGGCCCCCGTGTACGCAACAGCTTCATGCTGTGCACACCCCTTAATACCTAACCTAACCTAACTAACTCGATGAGAGAGGGGCAGTGCGGGAGAAGGAGGTGCACCATTATGAGCTAGGTAGCCACGCGGCGGTCAGCTCCTTACGCAGTGGACGCAAGCGACATTGAATATTTATAGTTTTTTGTAACACATTTTTATGCTTCACTTAAAAAGTTCTTTTCAGAGCTACCCTAACAATTAATAAATCCCAGGAACAAACTTTTTCCATAGTCGGTATCAACTTATGGAAAGAGTGCTTTTCCCACGGGCAATTGTATGTGGCACTTTCTCGAGTAGGATCTCTTGAAAATCAATACGTTTTGTTGCCACCTACAAATACCACAGCCAACGTAGTGTAAGATAAGCTTACAATTTTTTCTAGTTTACTGATTCATGGTCGTTTTAATTAGCATGCTTATAACTTAAATATCTGTACCTATTTATGTCTACCCGTGCGAAGCCGGGACGGGCCGCTAGTAAATGATATAGTGGATGCCTTGCCAAACGGAATTCGAGTTGCAGGACTAACAATAAAATGTTTGTTTTATGCCGACGACTTATTATTGTTAGCTGACACACCGGAAAGCCTACAGCTTATGATAAACAAACTAAGTATATATTGTGAAATGTTGAATTTGGTAAATACGGCAAAGTCTAAGGTAATGATTTTTAAACCAAGTAGAGGTAGGCATTGTAGGAATGAGAAATGGGTCTTAAATGGAGAAAACTTAGAAGTTGTTGATGAATATAACTACCTTGGCATGATAGTCACACCCAACCTAAACCCAAATAAGCACTTCCATTTAAAATTTAAACAATCAATGGCTGCTATAAATTCAACTTAGAAACCCCTATTTAAAAACAGAAACGTTGCACATAGCGTTAAGTTCAAAGTATTCGAAGCTGCTTTAAGGTCAATAATGACTTATGGCTCTCAGGTATGGGGATATCACAAGTATGATCTGGTGGAAAAATTGCAACGGTTTTTCCTTTACCACAGACAACTCCCAATTATATGATTCTTCTTGAAACCGGACGGCCACCTGTATATCTCTTTACTTTAATAATGCACTTCGAGTATGTTATGAAAGTTCTTTCATTCAATGACAACCGTCTACCAAAGATTCTTGCAAAACACAGCATACAAAAAAATATCAGCTTATCAGCTGGTTTAAAAAATGGAAGGATATATTCTTGTTGTGTGGGATATCTCTGGAATCTTTAGATATTTTTAATGGATTTCTTAAGGAAAAATTAAAAAACATTCTAGAATTAACAGATGCTCGAGTACGATCAGATCTAATAGAGGAAGCCAAGGGGTCATCGCGTCGATCTTTATACCCATAACTTGAGTATAATTTGAACGAATTTAATTATTTAACCGATATTTGAGCTTGTTTGAAATTTCAAATATTTTCCGTGTTAGAGGAGAGCTACTCAATTTGAATTATAAGCCTTACTATAACGACCGGAGAACATTTTGCTCCTTGCGTAACCTGCAAGAGCAAGAAACATCCTATCACTTTTTATCTGTGAGTCCCATTTTAAAAGAATTGAGATTTGTATACTTCCAAAAAACAATACTAATTGAAGCAGAGTCGATATGTGTCCTAAATGGAGAAAACTGGAAAATCCTTGCCCAATATTGCATTGAAACCATAAAGTATAGAAAAGATTTTGTTGACGATTGACAAATTTTATAAAACGTTTTTTTTTTTTCCTTAAATGCATTGCATATATTTAATAAATATCCATTTTTGTTTGAGCAATTTATGAAAATTTTAATTAACATTGTAATGTAAATTAACTTATGTAAACCTCATATCATAGCATATACATATGTATAATTTAAAATCACTTTTGTAAAGGGTGTCCCAAAATTAACGCAAGATTTGAATTAAATAGAAAACTCCGTTTTTAGTCTTTTGATAGTTATATTTTTATTGACTCGTAAAGTACATAGGATAGGGTTATGTATGGAATAACACATCGGACAAATGGCCTCCACGGATTTGCATGCACATGCGCACTCTTTTGTTGAAATTTTCCATGACCATTCTGCATAAATGTGGCTGAATTTCCTTGATGCAGCGTTGAATCTCCTCCTTTAATGCACGGGTGGTTGTGGGCTTGTTGACATAGACTTGTGATTTCAAATAACCGCATAAAAAGAAGTCTAATGGTGTTAAATCAAACGATCTAGGAGGCCAATTTTGATCACCGAAACGAGAGAGTACACGACCTGGAAATGTCTCATGCAGTAATTGAATTGTTTCACGGGCTGTATGACACGTGGCACCGTCTTGTTGAAACCACATATTGGACACATCAATATCATCCAATTTTGGCAGAAAGAACTGTGTAATCATGTCGCGATATCGAGCACCAGTAACAGTCACTGCTTGACCAGCATCATTTTCAAAAAAATATGGCCCAATTATGCCTCCAGCCCAAAATCCACACCATACAGTCACGCGTTGTGGATGCATTTGTTTTTCGACAATCACATGTGGGTTCTCCATCAAGATGAAAATGTGCTTCATCGCTTAGGATGATTTTGCTCGAAAAATCAGCCGCCAAGCTTTCACTATTTTTGAAATATTCTTTAATAATGAAGACACGTTGTTCTATCGTGTAACGCTCCATTTTTAATAACCCTATACTGTTAGCTGTCAAATTGCTTTTTTTTCACGGTTGCCAACACTTCACTGCACAAATGGCGGCAAATTCAAATCTTGCGTTAATTTTGGGACACCCTTTATAATATTTTTTAATTTAAAATAGAAAATTATGTTATTTTTATTAAAGCTTTTTAAAGATTTTTTTGTAAAATTAAACATGTTAAAAATAAGTTGGCATCTGGCAGACGGTTTAAAACAAGGCCAAATTCTATTTATTATGTTTAGAAACATTAATTGTAAACTTTATATTTGAACAGAAATAAATTATTATTCTATATTATTCTACATATTTTGCAGCTATCTATTTGACACATAATAAATTTTATGCATTTTTCACATTTAATCGAAAAAATATTGAAAGCAAAATAAAAATTTAATTCAAAATTTTGTATATTCTTTTTGTACTAAAACTTTCTTTAACTTTCTTTCGCTGATTATAAATTTGAGAATTTGATTATTTCTGGCATAGATATTTCCAGTTCTATTCCATCTTAACACTTACTTTTTAATTGGTTTCAAAAATGAAGAGTAAAGTGAAGTAAACACATATTTGAAACATCGAGATATACAATTATAGTTTCTTTGGTATATCAAAAACAAAAAATATCTCCTTGAAGTCCTTAAAAATTTGTAAATTATAATTTTTGTAAGCCAATTTATTGTTCATAGAACTTCAAAAATATCACTCGATATCGATATCAATAAGTAATATTTTTGGTATGGCTTTATGCTTTTTCTAAGAAACGCTGTCAATTGGATTTTGAAATTTTACTGCAAATGAGAAACTTCTAGTTTCGTAGTATGACATTATTCTCTAGGAAATGTCAATTTTTCTTCGTAAAATATTTGAGCTGAAAAATATTTTTAATTAAACCCGTTATTAGATTTTTATATTGTGTAAAATTAAATTTTACTGAAGTCAACAGCGTTAATGATTAACGAAGAATCCTTTTTAGTTCAGTAGCTATGTATATACATCAAACCATGTAATAAATCCAGTAGTTCTCATATCTTGGTTACATATTTTTATGATGTTGACATAATTAACAATCCGAGTTTCCGACCGCAAGCGCTGAACGCCGCCGAACGCAATATGACCACAAAATTGCGCGCTTTTCTTGATTGTTGGTATTTTCTACCCTAAAGGAGATTTTTATGTTTTTCAATTTTAAGGCAATTAAACTAACTATAATCTTAGCTTAGATGTAACGGTTTTCAGAATTCAGTTGTCCAAAAATTATCTAAAATACGTTATACAAAAAATCGACGAATTTATACTAAAATAACAAATATAGACAATTTTACATAAAGTATGCCATAACTCTGGATTCAGAAGACTAAGCCAAAGAGGAAGGTATATATCCCTCCTATATGACGGGAGGGGTAATTTTTAGGAAAAATAATTTGACATACAAAATCAAAGATTGGAAAACAATTATTGTGATCCAATATTTCTCAAAGCTAGAAATCCATTCTTGCAGTAACTTTTTTAAAAAAATGTTGCTTTTGTCAATAGTATTAGAAAAAATAATTTTAAATCTCAAAGTTAAGACCAATTATTTAAACGAAATATTTATTTTTATTTTTGTATGATACTGAGTACTATTTTTTTTAGAAAATCATTCATCAGTCAATAATTGATTCAATACCAAAAATCCAAATCCTAAAACATATTTTAGTTTTTTTTAGAAAATTAGAAACAATAGCAGCTACACAACTATTTTTTACAATCTAGTAGTCTTTTCTCTGGACAGAAAGAGCCGTTTTCGTAAATCCAGCAGATCCAAATTTTGTTTTTGGTGTTTTTCACGTTGGTCTTATTATTAATCCAAAATATGAAAATCGTCAGTTTAACACTGATGGGCTAATTTCTTCATTATAAGTACAATCCAAGATTTCAAGCCAACTGAAGTTACAAGACTGTTTTTTGAAATCTAATCTAGTTGAAAAAATTCCAACGCTTTTTTTATAAATCAAAGAACTAAAAAAAATATTTGTCACCTCGAATATTTCACGAACAAAAAATGATTTTATCTCCAAAACAATTTCGTGCAATAAAGAATAACTTTTTTGACATCTGGTAAAGTTTTGAGAAAAATCGAATTCACACTTTTTTTGTAAAAAATAAAAGCCTAAAAAAAACATTACTAAAAGTTGGTAAAAATTGATTTTCGACTCAAATATATATTTTAAAATATCAGATTATGGCTTGAAACTAATTTTGTATAATAGGAAATATTGTTTTCAAAATTCCTTAACATTTTGAGAAAAATCGAATTGACAGGTTTTTAACAAAAAATAAAAACCTGAAAAAAATTATTAAAAGTTCGTAAAAATTGATTTTCGACTCAAATATATTTTAAAAAATTTGAGATAATGGCTTGAAATTATTTTTTTTTTTTCATATTGTTTTTAACATTTGGTATAATTTTGAGAAAAATCGAATTGACAGTTTTCTTACAAAAAATAAAAATCTAAACAAGACATTTCTAAAAGTTGGTAAAAATTGATTTTTGAGTCAAATATCTTTTTAAAACTGTGAGATATTGGCTTCAAGTTAATTTTATCTTATAAAAAATATTGTTATAAATATTCAAATAAATTTTGAGAAAAATGAAATTGATACAAAAAATACAAAATTAAACAAAACATTACGAAAAGTTGGTAAAAATTGGGGCTTAAGTAATTTTCAATTCAAATATCTTTTCAAAAAATTGAGATTATGGCTTTAAACTAATTTAATATTATAGGAAATATTGTTTTAAACATTCTGTAAAATTTTGAGAAAAATTGAATTGACAGTTGTTTTTACAAAATATACAAACCTAAAACAAACAATATATCTTTTCAAATTTTAAAAATACTGGCTTCAAACTATTTTTATCGCACAGAAAATATTGTTTTCGACATTCAGTAAATTTTTTATAAAAATCCAACTGTCATTTTTTTCATAAAAAATTTAAAAATCTCTTGAATAATAGAAGATATTGACTTGAAACCATTTCTAAAATTTATAAAATCTTTTAAGAAATGCCACTAAAACTGGTAAAAATTATTTTTCGACTAAAAATCTCGTTTACAAAAATAGATTTTGAATTCAAGCTATTCCATCAAATGCAAAATATTGTTGGTTATTTTAAAAATTTTAAGAATAATTTAACTGACACCTTTTTTAACAAAAACGAAAACCTATAAACCTTTTTAGCAAGACAAATCGACAGACGGAATGGGAAGTTATCAGTGTGGGTTGTATTCCAGCCTCTTTTTTAAATTCAATTGACAGTTTTCTTACAAGAAAATTACCAAAAATACTTTTTATTGGTTAAAAGTAGCATTTTAAACTGGAATGATTAATTGCATACTTTTACGTCAATATTATTGAGTTTCGTCAAAATAAGTTTTAAATGGTTTCGATATTGATGGAACCGCTCATAAACACACAACCCTGACCCGAATGCTTACGTGGGCCATACTCGCTGCCAGCATTTGTCTGTTTTATGTTCCTTAGGCGCCAGTTTTTTTCATTTGTTTTCATCATTGAAAACAAACATTGGAATTTTTTTGACAGCTCGTTTATAGCTTGCATTAAAAATTTCTGTAATTGAAAAAAATTTCCTGACTGAAATCCACCGAAAAATTTTACTGACAGAAATCTGTCATTGGAATTGAGTGAAATTGAAAGACAAATCATTGGAACGATTCGTTCCATTTTTGGACATAAAAGAATCAGCTGTTCAGGAAAATGAATTTCCGTCCGAAAAACAGAAAAACACATTTTTAGCGAATAATAAATGCGCTATTTAACGTTTTATTTCTCAAAAAAAATTCTTTGTGTGATTTCCGATCGATCAGTATACAATTTTCATTTCTAATCAAAGGGAAACACCGTCAAATACCGATTCAAAAATTTTACAGGTTCGATTTCAATGATAGCTATAACTGGCGCCTTACATCAGAAATCCGCTCAAAGGACCACACAATTTCTATGCCTAAAAATATATTTTGCAAATTTTTAAGTCTACCAAAGGGATGGTATTTGTGTGGGTTTTATCCAATTATTCTGAACTTTTCTGAGTAGTTGAATGCTGCGAAATACATCAAGTTGTTTTCTACGAAAGGCCGGATTCTTGTATGCAAAGTGAAAATAGTCGCCCTTTAATTAATCCATGTTTGTGTCAGTTCTAACACATCGGGTATTGGAGGGCTGTTAACTGAGCGGACAACTATCGTAACCAAAACAGCTTTTTTCTTAAGTAGGAGAAATTTAGATAAGTAGCAGTAAAAGTTTGAAACATTTGTTAACTTCCCATAGAAAGTTATTGTAATGGGTCCGAATTGTCAAATTGAAAATTTGACATTTCTCGACGTTTCAAGGTCCTTAGAGTCGAAATAAAAGATTCTTAGAAAGATGTCTGTGCGTGCGTGTGTACGTTCGTTTCGTTAGCGACGTTTTTTCGTCGTCCATAGCTCAAGAACCAGAAGAGATATCGATTTCAAATAAATTTAGTTATACAGATAATAAGGCAGAAAGATGCAGAAAGGGTTCTCAAGAAAATTGCGTGGGTGGTTTTTTTTACCATAGCAGTTTAAAAAAAAGGTGAACATTTTGGTTAACCCTAAATATCTCACGAACCAATTACGCTAGAGACTTGAATTAAATTTTATATTATATATTGTAACGTGATACAAAACAACTATATTTTTGGGAAAAAGTCCAATTAACGGTTTTTTTATAAATCAAAAAAACTGAAAAAAAAAAATTTGTCACCTCGAAAAATTTACGACTAAAATATGATTTCATCTCCAAAACAATTTTGTGCAACGAAGAATAATGTTTTTGACATCCGATAAAATTTTGAGAAAAATCGAATTGACAGTTTTTTTAATTAAAAATAATAACCTTAAAAAAAACTTTACTCGAAGTTGGTAAAAATTGAATTTCGACTCAAATATCTTTTCAAAAACTAGAGATTGAGGCTTCAAACTTATTTCATCTTATAAGAAATATTGTTTTCAACATTCTAAAAAATGTTGAGAAAAATCGAATTGACAGTTTTTTTTACAAAAAATAAAAACCCAAAAAAAAAATTAATAAAAGTTGGTAAAAATTGATTTTCGACTCAAATATCTTTTCAAAACTTTGAGAAATTGGCTTAAAACTAGTTTTATCTTTCAAAAAATATTGTTGTCAACATTCAGTAAAATTTTGAAAAAAACCGAATTGACAGTTTTTTTTACAAAAAATTAAAAACCGAAAAAAAAATTAACAAAAGTTGGTAAAAATTGATTTTCGACTCAAATATCTTTTCAAAAATTTGAGATAATGGCTTCTTACTACTTTTAACTTATAAGAAATGTTGTTTTCAACAAAAGGAAACATTTGGAGAAAAATCGAATTGACAGTTCTTTTTACAAAAAATAAAAACCTAAAATAAAACTTTATAAAAGTTGGTAAAAACTGGTTTTCGACGTAAATATCTTTTCAAAAATTTGAGACATTGGCTTCAAACTCATTTTATTTTATAAGAAATTTTGTTTTCAACATTAGGACAAATTTTGAGAAAAATTGAATTGACAGTTTTTTTACAAAAAATAAAAACCTAAAAAAAAAACAATACTAAAACTTAGTAAAAATTTACTTTCGACTCAAATAGCTTTTCAAAAATTTAAAATATTTGCTTCAAACTTATTTTATTTCACAGAAAATATTGTTTTCGATATTCAGTAATTTTTTTATAAAAATCCAACAGTCCGTTTTTTCATAAAAAAATAAAACCTACAAAAAATAGTACGCAAATTTGGTAAAAATTGATCCATATAGACAAACTTTTAAGCAAGACAAATCGACAGACGGGATGGGAAGTTATCAGTGTGGGTCGCATCCCAGCTTCTTTTTTGTATTTAAATCTAGTTTGTATCGGGTGATTTTTTAAGAGCTTGAGAACTTTTAAAAAAAAAAAAAACGCATAAAATTTGCAAAATCTCATCGATTCTTTATTTGAAACGTTAGATTGGTCCATGACATTTACTTTTTGAAGATAATTTCATTTAAATGTTGACCGCGGCTGCGTCTTAGGTGGTCCATTCGGAATGTCCAATTTTGGGTAACTTTTTTGAGCATTTCGGCCGGAATAGCCCGAATTTCTTCGGAAATGTTGTCTTCCAAAGCTGGAATAGTTGCTGGCTTATTTGTGTAGACTTTAGACTTGACGTAGCCCCACAAAAAATAGTCTAAAGGCGTCAAATCGCATGATCTTGGTGGCCAACTTACCGGTCCATTCCTTGAGATGAATTGTTCTCCGAAGTTTTCCCTCAAAATGGCCATAGAATCGCGAGCTGTGTGGCATGTAGCGCCATCTTGTTGAAACCACATGTCAACCAAGTTCAGTTCTTCCATTTTTGGCAACAAAAAGTTTGTTAGCATTGAACGATAGCGATCGCCATTCACCGTAACGTTGCGTCCAACAGCATCTTTGAAAAAATACGGTCCAATGATTCCACCAGCGTACAAACCACACCAAACAGTGCATTTTTCGGGATGCATGGGCAGTTCTTGAACGGCTTCTGGTTGCTCTTCACTCCAAATGCGGCAATTTTGCTTATTTACGTAGCCATTCAACCAGAAATGAGCCTCATCGCTGAACAAAATTTGTCGATAAAAAAGCGCGAAACACATTTCGAACCGAACACTGATTTTGGTAATAAAATTCAATGATTTGCAAGCGTTGCTCGTTAGTAAGTCTATTCATGATGAAATGTCAAAGCATACTGAGCATCTTTCTCTTTGACACCATGTCTGAAATCCCGCGTGATCTGTCAAATACTAATGCATGAAAATCCTAACCTCAAAAAAATCACCCATTATAACCACCGATAAATGACAAAAACCACTCGATAAGACGACTAAATTATTTAGTTCTCCATTATCGCTTCGTAAGACCTTCAATCAAACATAAGTTAGGTATACTTCTTGAACCTATCCAAACTCTACTTATGTCTTATATTATTTGACATCATTGAGCCACAAAATTGTCACCATCTGCTCCAGCAGAGTGGTAAGCTATCAAAACGTGAAATTCAATCAATACTCAATATCTACAACTATTTTGCATTAAAATCTATACACAAAAGGCTTCTATTTCCATTTCCGTTTCAAAATACCGGATGTGAATTGAAACTAACTGTATCTATTGTACTATTCTACCCACATACAAACATACATATATTTACAATGCCTATACCTAACCTATTCCTGCTATAAACAAGGTTTTGAATAGTAATTAAATAGAGTTCCTCTGCCACAAGAGTATGCGGCAATTCCAACTGTGAAGCCATCACAATCACCATCAGTACCTACTTGACTCGGTGTAAATTGGACAGACGAGCGATTTGAGGTGCTCGAACGACCGCCAACCTATTCTCCAATATACACTTTAAACCTACCATACCGACCTGCGCCCCGATGACCGCCCCCTCCCTTTTGCAGAACTAACATAACAATGGAAGTTACTTTGTCTTCGTCATTGTGTCGTATGTATGTCGTTATAGTGTCGTTCATGAATGTGTCATCAGTTTGTGCGCGGCGCGCGGTTTGTTTACAAACAAACAAATGGCGCGAAACGAAGCGGCAATGTCGGTTGAGGTGTAAACAAAACAAAGCGTCTGCCGGTCGTCACCGTGTGTGTGATGGCGTGTGGACTTCAGACTCAGGCTGCATCGTATCGCACCTAATGGCAGAGGGCTCCGTAGCTTTTTAATTGGAATGATGGGGTCCGGAGTTTGTTGACACTTTTTTATATATGATGAATGGTATAGTGCACCTGTTGTTTGGTGTTTATATGGTGTCAACGTTATCCATTGCGTCCGCTTCCACGCCGCGCCGCGCCGCCGCCGCTGCCACCGCGCCATACCGCCTGGGAGCAACACAAAAATAAGGAAAAAAAATCAAATGTTCGCATTATTTTTTCAATCTGAGTGATTTATTTATTCGATTTGAGTTAAAAATTATACGATTGAGTAATTTGTTTGTTTTTATTTTTCATTGTTTGTATCTGGTGGAATATTAACCTACTGATGTGGCATTAAATGGCACACCAGATGGTGGATAGGCAAATTATGTTGTAAGCTAATAAAATTAATTTACCATAAAATAATAAAACAACAAGAATAATAATAATATTAATAATAAT
Organism: Eupeodes latifasciatus; assembly: GCA_920104205.1. NCBI lineage: Eukaryota > Metazoa > Arthropoda > Insecta > Diptera > Syrphidae > Eupeodes > Eupeodes latifasciatus. Next base: position 127,055,124 of record OV049926.1, on the reverse strand, counting down.
TGCGTTAAATGGTTTCTGCACGAATGCAAACTATCCAAATAGAAAAATTGAATGGCTTTTTGGTTAAAACATTATACATATATACATAATATTATAACGTCCATATAAATGATGCACATATGTACATGTATGTTTATGCGTGTGCTTATATACGACTTATCCAAAATACGCACTCTTTGGGTTATTAATATTTGATGGATGTGTTGTGTTGTGTGATTATGATGATGTTACTATGTTATAAGCAAACATGTGAAACAGTATGGCCATTTTATGGTATTGCATGGTTTTTAAGTGGTTTGTCGATGCCTGTAGAGGACGGTGATTTTAGATCCAGTTTTAATGGAAGCAAATATGAGGAAGTGAGTAACAACAACAATTTACACTGTATAAAGACATTTTTAACAGAAAATCGTTACCAATAGAGAGAGGAATATTGTTATTATAGCTTTTTAAAAATGGCCCCCAATACGAGGTTTTGCGAGAAATTTAAAAAAAGAAAGAGTACAAAACTTTATTGCTTCATAAATTATTAAAAACATATTTTGCACATTTTTGTTGCTTGTTCAACAGTGATTTTATTTAAAATATCACATCAAGGTAAGATATATGTAACTACTAGGGCTTAAAGTGCTGTTATTTTTATTCTTGTACTAATAATTCGTATACAGCAGGTGCTGTTGGTGTCATTGTCCGTGATTCAATTGAGTTCGATGGTTGTTGTCTTAACTGTTCGTCTACTGATGTTCTACAATTATCATTGAATATACCTATGTGACGAAGTATTGAAGTTTATTTGCATTTATAGATTAAATAACCATGATGTAACTTGTTTTAAATTTAATGCATGGAAGCTTTTTATCAAACGAACAAACTTATGTCTAAACCTAGTTATTCTAGGCGATATAAACATCGATATCCTGAGTACAAATGTAACTTTTGATTCTTATATAGCCTTGGAATGGATTAACTTCTATTATAAATAAATGTTCAAAACCCTGTTTGAATCATGTTCTCATTAGAGTGAAAGATATTTTTCGGTTTAGTACAAAGGTCTTAATTTTGATTTAAGTATTACATATCATTGTATGACTGGAATATTATTTCACAATCTTATAACTAGAATCTAGCTTGATAAGTATCAGATTTGACCATCTTAATTCTGGACTAGGTTTTCAAAACTGGGACTCCGTCGATTAAAAAATCATATGTATATGATAATTGCTTGCAAATATTTCAAAGCTTTTTATTAAAAGAAAGGCAGATACTAAACGCAAACCTTTTAAGAAAAATCAAAGCTTCTATACATACGTGACAGTAGATCAAGAGAAGAGCTTTTTTCTCAAAACGACCCAAGGTGCTTTCATCGCCTTTTGTCGCTCGAGAAAGAGCTTTACTACTCAATTAAGGACAAAGTCCTCAACTACCGCAATCAATCTATCGAAAGTCACGTTTTGACCGAGACGTCGGTGTTGAAGGTCCTTTCATGATGGCAGGTTGTACTTACATACTTTTGCCCTCATTAACCGTTAAACCCATTTTTGCCGACTCTGCCTCAATACTCACAAAAGCCCCATTGACTTCACCCTGAGGTCTTCTGTTTATGTCAATGACAAACTTTAAGAACAATCTTAAAGAAATCCATGACAGCGCATCACCTTGTCTAAAACCTTTTTTGATATCGAAAGGTTCTGTTAACTTGTTTCCAACCTCTATGGAGCAGCGTAAATTTTCCATAGCCTCCCTGCACAAATGGACGAGTTTGGCCACCGTGCCAAAACTAGACATTGCTCTACACAACTTGTTCCTGTAGATGCTGTCAAATGCGGCCTTGAAATCGATGAAAAGATGGTGGTTGTCGATTTGATGTTGTTGCGGTTTTTCAAGGATCGGCCATTATGTAAATATTTGATCGACTTTGGACTTTCCTGGTCTAAAACCACACTGAAAATGACCTATCAGGTTGTTGACGTTGGGCTTTAGACGTTCACATATTACGGCAGAGAAGATTTTGTAGGCGATGTTAAGTAGACTGATTTCTATATAGTTGGTGCAGTTTAGAGGGTCTCCATTTTTCAGGATCGGGCAAACAATACTGAGGTTCCATTCATCGGGCATGCTTTCTTCCGACCAAATCTTGCGATAAGTTGGTGCATGCTCCTAACCAAATTATCTCCAGCTGCTTTGAAGAGCTCGGCATTCAAGCCATCTGCTGCAGGGGCTTTGTTAGACTTCAACTTAGATATGGCAATCTATACTTCGTCTAAGTCGGGAGGACGGGAGTGTTAGCTTCCGTCGTCTATGTTGAATAAATCATCCTGCCTGACAGCGAAATTCGGTTAGTCGTCGCCGTCATATGGTCTGCAGAAGTGGTCCTTCCACTATGATGTTTCCACTTTCATCTCTGCAGCCTTCGGTTCGTGGTACTTTTATGTACGAGTATTTGTGAATTTCGTTTCACATGCTAATAAAACTTTCGAACTTTTGAACCTTTCAACATCTTCGACCGCACGCTTCTCATGCTCTGTTTTTTTCATTCTGAGAAGTCGGTGTTCCTTTCGCCTCTTTTGCTCATAGAGCTTGTGAGCAGCTCTCGTTCTTTTATGCAGCACTGCTTTGCGTGCCTGTTGTTTGTCTGTATCTGCCCGACGACATTCCTCATCAAACCATCAGGCGTTCCTTGTTGGTGGCTACTTAAAACCCAGCACGTCAATCTGGTTGACGGTAGATTGATCTGGAGAACTCCAAGTTCCTTTGTGGAGGTTGATGGTGGAAAACGCGTACTGGCTACCATGACGTTTCGCCCCGCAGTAAAGTCGATGAGCCTGAATCCGTTGTTGGAAGTGTTGTCGTGTAGGCTGTTTTCCCCCATTATTTTACCAAAGATGTTTTCCCTTCCTAGCTTGGCATTAAAATCGCCCAGGACAATTTTAATATCGTAGCTAGGACACTGCTCACATGTTTTGTCTAAGAGCTCAAAAAACACATCTTTGGTAATCATCCTTCTCTTCTGTGGGGGCGTGCGCGCATATCAGGCTAATGTTGCTGAATTTATCCTGGATGCGGATGGTCATGAGTCACTCGTTAATGCATCTATAGCTCAAGACTTGTTACCTAAGTTTCGCTCCAATGACAAAGCCGCATCCAAATAAGCACTGTTGGTTTTCTCGGTAGCAGTCACCATAGTAAATATCGCAGTTTTCATCCTCTTTTTGCTCGGCAAATCGTATTTCCTGGATGGCGGTGATGTCTGCTTTATAGCAGTCTAGGGCCTCCGCTAATTCTTCGGCTGCACGTGGTCTGTTAAGGGACCTAACATTCCACGTGCATATCCGAAGTTCGTTGTCCTTAATTCGTTTGCGTGGGTTTTCAACAGTAAATCCGTCCGTATCCGAGGCTTGTTGATGTTTCGCAACTGGGTTTTCTTTATGTGGTCAGGAAGTCACCCTGACGCACGACCATTAATCTAAAGGACCAGGCCCTTGATTTTAACTCCTAGGGCGAGAGTCGGCATAACCGTTCCTTACAGTGTTTGGCTTCGAATATGTCGTAGTAGCCCTATAAGGTGTTGACTGTTCACTAAGTAGTTCAACCGAACTATAACTGTAGACCCCACCGTTGATTCCATCTTGGGAATTCCTCTACTGCCGTTTGGATGAAAGGGGTGGAAACACCTTCCCCCCCTCTCGTTTGCTACCACCAACAACTTTCCACTGAGGTTGGAACCCAATCTCTAGTTGAGGTACTAGACACCCGATGTTCACCACGGGGAGGTGAGAGTAGGAATTGATAGACAGAGGTGGGTTTTGAGAAAAATTCGTGAACGCTTGTGTCCTCTTGAATGCACATGTCTACCATTTGAACATCCACTGTTTTTTCTAGTCAATCTAATATCTTAGAAGAAAACTTTGCTTTGAACATTTTTAAAGAATAGATAACACGAATATATTATACATTTTTGGTTTAGTTTTCGGAACAGATTAGTCAATATTCGATTACAATCCTTTTTTAGAGTCGCTTCTAAAGTTAGGAAATATTTTTGTTTTCATTATAAACATGCTTAAAAAGGACCATCGTTTTAGTAGTTTTTGTTTTTGTGTTCTTAATTTTTCCTTAAATTTAATAAATTCTACCTTAAAATATGAAACAATACAAATTAAATTAAAGGAATCTCACGCATCGCATAACTCTTCTCAAAAAAAATATTATAGTCGACAAAAATACAAACAAAAAAACATGTCCTAGTTTATAAACAACAACATTTATGAAAAATAATATAAGAACCTGAAAAAATAAAATTAAAGGTTCATTCGAAAGGTACCTACATATAAATGTATGTATGTATATGGATGTACCTTAACAAAATCTCTACAACCCACAACAAACATCAGGGCTCTTTTACTATGAAGAAAACGAGAATTTTCGTAATTCACAATAAATCACTTCTCCATTTTGTCATCACCAGAACTTAAGCCAGCCACCTAGATTGCTAACTACTTCCAGTTTACAACGAGAAGATGAAAACCCAGGTAAAACATTGCTCACCCGTTGAGTAAACAGGGTCAATTGTAAAGCGTATAGGACAACTGTATAGTAGGTGTTCTGGTGCTGTGTTGTTATATAAAACCAGTAACCACCCCAACTGCATGCCAACCTCGCCGTAGTCGTCGTCGTCGTAGACGTCGTTGTTCGGTAGCGAGAGACCCTATACCAACAACGCTTGCTGACAACAAATAAGACAAATTGCATTTCTCCTACCTAACGAACGAACAAAGCAATAGGAAGGCTATAGGTTTGTATAAGACTTCTTTTCTCGGCCTCTCTGTTGGAGCTGCTTGCACGCTCACCTAAAGAGTTTGTTTCTTCCGATGAAGGTGGAAAGAAAAATTACGAAGAAAGAGGAAAAAACAGAATTTTCTGCCTTAACTTCAACGTATAAACACCAACAAAGCTGTTGACAAAAAAAAAAAAGACCGACACCGACGACAGCGACACCACGGGCAGCTATGGAACTCTTCCTCACTCTTGTAGAGCAGTTAACTATGTTTTTCTTAAAGTTAGAGACGTAGAGTTGTAAAACAACAAAAAAACTGTGTTATATAAAACAAAATAACTTTCTTGGTTCAAAAAGTCTAATTGGACCAGATGTTGATTTTGAAGAGCATAGGCTCTTCCCACAAGTGTCAAAGAGTGGACCTAATTTAACGCATTTTAAACCCTTTTAGCATTCAGAGTCTTTTGAAAAACAGGTGACAATCTTGTTGTTAATTTTTAAAACAAAGTCGTATAAGGAACCTTATGTCAATGTTGCAACTCTAACTCCCTGATTATAATCTGAGTCCCGGAAAAGTTGGTCATCGTATAGTCGTCGTTCTCGTTGTCGTCGGCACACTATGTTGGGATAGTTTTGTTGGATTGAGGAAAAAGGAAATCCCGTCCGCACCAATGGAACATGTACCCTTATACTCCACCGTCCCGTCCGTCGCTCGTCGTCGTCGTACTACATCTGTTGTGAGTGTTTACCTGTGGATTGGCATTGGGACCACCAAAGCTGCAAAATATAGCAAGAGCAACAAATCTCACCACGTTTGTCGTCATCGCATGATATAAGTTAAAGTAGGTATATTTCTCCCTCCTTTCACTCTGCTGTGCCCACCCGCACCGTGCCACAATACGAAGTGAAAGTTTTTCGATTTAGTTATACAAGTAATCCTTGCAACACCATCCGCGTGAGCCTTGTACCTTCATAAGCACCTAACTCAAACAATCCTTTGGAAAGGATTTTTTTTTCTTTTTCCACCTTCCCTTTTTTCTTCGCCTCCACCTGCCCCCCTCTCCCCCTTCTACCCTCTGCCATCTCTTATTTTATTTATATTTTCCTTGCACTTTCGAAACTGTGTTTATTACGGATATACATTTCTTTTGGTTGCATCAGGAAAAAACTTTTCCATGATACACGCAAGCACAATCGGGATTGGTTGAACTGTACTTTTATATGCATTTATATAATATCCTTCCTAAATAAACCTGAAACCACCCATCCGATTATAAAGTGCAAGCTCTGCTTACCAGAGGAGTAGGAGAGAACCTTCGCAAGAATGAAAGATGTTGCAGTTGTTGCAAAAATAAATTTTTGCTGGCCACACTGAGATGTCTAAGGATTAATCACAATTACAGTGTTTGTGATTTTTCTTATGCTGCAATATAGTGAGGGGGAGGGTGCCACATCCCCCATTGAAAATAAATTACTACGCACACAAATTTCTTGATAAATTCGAATAATTTTTATTGAAGAAAATTGCGGCAGTTGATTTTATTCAATTCTTTTTATTTAAGGGTTGGGCCCCATATAAGTTTTCTATGCATTATGACTTTATTAGTAAGAGTTATATTGGTAGCCTCGGCTGGCTTCAAAGAGGTGCATTATGCCACTTGTCCTGTAGCAGTAGTTCACGAATTGTTTCTTTCTTTTATCCTCAGAAGATGAGAAGACCTAAACTTACTTAATTAAGGTGGCGCTACAGTCCTGTGTGAACTAGGGTCACACCCAACAAACTTCTCCATCTAGCTCGGTCCCAAACTAGTTGTCTCCAGTTTCGCGCTCCAAGTTAGGTGAGGTCACTTTCCACTTGTGCGCACCACCTGATCCGTGGTTTTCTTCTACTGTGCTGTCCTGTGAGTGTGGATCAGAAGACTTTCCGGGTCAGAGCATTGGTTTCCATGCGCTCTACGTGACCCAGCCATCTTAGTCGTTGGACTTTTACTCTTCTGGCTAAGTCTACGTCGCTGTACAGGCGGCCTTGAAATCGATGAAAAGATGATGTAACTCCTCCCAGCATCTCCCTGACTGACTTGGGTCTGGAAACCCGAAGAGCTACCTTGTCTACAACGAGGTAGTGGTCTGAGTCGATTATAGCTCCTCGAAAATCTCGGAATGGAAGCGTGTCTAGCGTGAATCGCAATATGGTCAATCTAGTTGACGGTAGATTGATCTGGAGAACTCCAATATCCTTTGTGGATGTTGAGGTGTGTGAGAAGACCTAAACACTAAGCAGAAGATGGTTTGTTATGCACATACCTAGAATTTAAAGCTGTTCAATCTCCTCGATGCAAGTACCACTCATGGATAGTAGCATTGGGAGAGGGTTACGCTTTTGCGGATGTAGACAGCAATTAAGTTTTCGAAGCATTAAATTGCACACGGTTTTTGATTTCCTATTGAGCTTATCATACGCTGCCGTTGATAGTCCACATCCCAAGAACAGGGATGAGAATTCTAAAATGAATACAAAAAGCTGAGGGTACTGTCATTAGCGGAGCAATTAATTGAGTTAGAATATTAAGACAAAAGATCATTTATAAAAATAAGGAAGAGTGTCGGAGACAAAACGAAGCCCTGGGGCACACCAGTGTTTATCTTGTGAATATCAAATTTGAACCGTCCAAAACTACTAAAATAAACAATGAGATCACCAGTGGACCTATTAATACGGTCATTAAGGAGCTTTCGTTTTTTAAGATTATGTCGTGAATAAAATTAATCAACAATGATCTTGGAAAGAAGGGATGTGTAATTGCGATTGGACGATGGTTAGAGGGGGGGGGATTCACCTTTTTTAGATCCACTCGGAAAGAGACCGGAAGAGTAGGACAAATGGAGAAGCTTACACAATGGTTTTGCCAGCTGTGAAGCACATCTTCAGACCAATAGCAAAGTTACTATCCGACCAGCGGATTTGTAAATGTCAAAGATTTTTAAGTACTTCAGCAACTGTACGAGTTCGAGAGGAGATGTCACTCACTGGCAGCATCGAATTAACAGCAAACTGTGCTTACAAAAGGAGTGTCATTGGAAACTAGCCTCGGAACCTTGGATGATATTGGCCTTACGTATGTACTTGAATCATATGTATCTGGATTGATAAGACGATTTGGAAATTTGGTATACAAAGAAACACAATTGTGCCAAAAGCTGTAAGAATATGCAAGAATCTAAAATCGTTGTCCAGACATATCTTAATTTTCAGCTCCAAAGAAAAGCCGAAACCCACAAATAAGACCACTCCTTTAAACTGGCCTTTCATAGAAGCCACCTACAAAGTAAGCCCGTATCTTAAATAATAATCCAGCTCCACAAATTAATCTAATAACTTAAAATAAGCTACACCCTAAAATTTAAAGACGCACCTCAAAGAAGCCAAAATAATCCGTAATCAAAATAGCTGCGGACATTCTTTCGAAATGTTTAGAACACTTTTCTCTAGTTTATGGTGACCATTCAAAAATGTTTTGTACACCAAGTGAAACCCGGTCGCAAATATGATAAGGTCCTTTTTTTTGAAAATCTGTTAAAAAAAGACTTAAAAAACTTATGATTTCAATAATCAAATCAATTTTGAAAATTTACTTCGTATTTTAAGATTCATAAAAACTTTCATGCTAATGAAACGAAAAATGTTTAAAAAATTTGTAGTGCGACTCAAAGAATATGCCACAAAAGTGGTGTCGGAGGCAATTTTTTGAAATTAAATATTTGTAATCAAAAATGTAACAAAAAAAATAGAAACATATACTAAAATGAGGCCACCCAAGGCCAAGCCTCAAAATAAGCTAAATTTAAGTCAATATTGAACCCTGTAAGCAAATAATCCGAAACCTTTCTGTAGACTAGAGATAATGTTGGGATTAATGAAGAGTTGATTTTTGTAAATCGAGTCTCAAACTCTCGGCTACAGCAGCCAATGTTTCGTATGTGCTCTGTGCGCACAGAACGAAGAACAGGGTCTATGAGTGTTGTCTGCTATCATATTTCATATTGGCCAAGAATTTTCTTAAAAATAAAACCCTGTTTAGGCAACTTTGCACCCACATTGACATTCACTCTGGAAAAAAGTTTTGAATATTTTTCAGCATAAAACGTATGTTACTGACTTTCTGTCGAGCGTTACCTTTGTTTCAAAAAGAAACGACTGCCTGTATTGCAACTTCGAAGCAAAGCGTAAAGTATCAGTCCTTGTGGGACTTTATTGACATTTTCAAAAAATAACCTTTTTAAAATAAAAATCATTTCTTGTTGTGGAAAAAAATTACTAAAGCAGTGTTCTTAGCTGGAAAAAGTATCAAAAGTTATAAAATTTTGTTTTATAACTTTTGATACTTTTTCCATGTAATTTCTTGTTAGAAAGAAAATACTTTCCAATATTTCAAAAGTACGATTAAAACCTCGGTTTACTTTTTATTGCCAAGTGAAATTATTCGAATTTCCATTTTAATGAAGAGTTAAAGGCCCCACAAACTCTATGCTATAAAGTTAAATGAAGTCATCAAAATAAAATGACAAATTAATAACCTTCTTCATAGTATAGTAAAATATCTACTCCATAAAAAAAACCCCTCCCAGTTCTTACATAAAGTCACATTATACCAAATCAGCTAACAATGTAATTACAAAACTTCCTTTTCAACAATCTCTCTTAAATATGAAATCAACAATAATAAAAATCAGATCCATAATTCCCGTTTGACATCCTCTTTTCTATTCCATAGATATTATGATGCTCCACAAGGATATAGTAGTAAAGATGCACTAAGGTAGAAAAACTGTTTGAATGATCACAATTAAAGTCCCCAAATTGCCCAATTATATTATAACCCTCCAGCACATCCACTAACCGCCCTCGCTCGCATTTCGCCTTGCCCTCTTCCTGTTTCTCGCCTCGCACTCGTCGATATCTACTGTGCAGAGTTAAAGTTCTTTAGTGAAACTTCTTAGATTACATTTTCTTCGTCCTTCCTAGAGATTATTTTTTTATTCTGGTGCTTTCTTTTTTTCTCCCCATCCTAGATGCTAAACCATAAAAAAAAGATTTTTTCCTAACGTGTCCCCTTAGTTGAAGTCAGTCGAAAAGGACGACAACGACAACGACAACGACAACGACGAACAACAACGAAGACGACGCGTGTCCTTAAACTCACATTGAGAATCCATTAAGTTTCAGAATGACATCATAAAAGTTTTTCTTTTTCCGTTCACTTGGAGTTTTTTTCTTGAGTTTAGTCTTCAGTCTTTTCTTTTTATCATTCGTCTTATTCCCAATTTCATCCTCTTTAGCTATTGCTGCTCTTTTACGCGCTATTTCTTTTGTCACTTCCGTGCTGGGATAAATGTAAACTTAGGGGAAAAGTGCCATCGTATAGCCAAAAGACAGCCATATATGAACTTGTGTGTGTCGTGATCAGGATCGGGTTCGGGAGTCGGGAAGTAGGTACTTCGAAAAGCTACTGAAGTTCCTGACCGTTGCATTTATATTGATAGTAATTCCTTCAAGTCTTATTTTTGTTTTTTTTTTTTTTTTTTGTTTATTTTGTTTGCCTGTCTTCCTTTTTAAGATACCCCCAATCTCCATTGGGATCTATGCGGAGAGGTTGTTTTTTCTTCCTTGAGATATTCGAAGATAGAAGACGATATGAGGATTGTCTATTTAGGTTGAAGGACTCATGTTAGACAACGGCAACGCACCAATAAATGTCCAATGTACACGAGTACGAGTACGAATATTTATTTTTTCTTTTACTTTATTTTATGTGAAATCAATGGAAAAGATTTAGCTGATTGGGAAGATTAAGTGTAGCTTTTTTATTGTTAAAACTACACACTCGTGGAATGTCAATGTGATTTGAAAAAATACAAAAATGGAAACATGCAATATAAGTTTAATGTTGTATTTTTATTTATTTTGGGTACCATTTTATGCTTCTTGATACTTGGTGAATTCGTCAAATCATCAGAGAAAATTAATAAAATATATTCGCAATTTTCTTTTTTAATACATCTTGTAATGTAATTTAAGTAACCTTAACTGGGCGGAAATTGGATATTAAAATTCTGTTTGTGTGTATGTATTTAAGTCAAATTAAAAAGACTAGAGGGTGGAGGGTAGGTTGGATTTCTTTTAAATTGTAATGTCTTGAGGTTTTTAGATTATTTATAGAAACTTACCCCCACTGGAATTTATTGTAATTCGTTTAATCTTTTGAATGGCTTTGAAGTCCCTAGAATCTAAATTTATCATTTTTTAAACTATATCTTTTATGAATGTACTTAATTTTGTACATTCTTTTGTTGAAGAATTGTCTGCATCCAGAACAAATTCAGCACCAATGTAAATTCTTAGGGTAAATATAATCACCACTTCAGAATCCCAAAACTGTTAGAAAAATAAAACAGTAGTTTATGGGAACAAGAGGGAAGTGATAGCCGTAATGGTTAATGAGTAGGACCATATCTAAAACTTTTTCCAAGGGTATTGAATCTTACGAGGAGTTGACTTATTCCCCAAAACTAATTTTTGTCATGAAAAGTACTTTTTTTTCAATTAACCGTTCAGGTTAAGCATAATATTTATAGATCCTCTCCATCCCTAACACTACTCGCATATAGGAGAGTTGCAAGCCACTAGGCCCTGGTTCTCTACTACATTTGTGTTACTCCAACTTATTTTCTTGTTATCAAGCAGGAATTTTCTTAATAAACCAATTTTGAATTTGTTCACAAAAATTCTTCTATATTTTATTTTTTGAACCAGGTTTAAGTTTAAATTGGTGAACTTACTTTCAGTATTTAAAAATTTTCAATATTACATTTCTAAACCCTAGGATTTTCATTAACAGGTTTTAACAAAATTACACGAGATGCAACCTATGCTGATAATTTGAAATTGGTGCACTTTAAAATTTGCGCCTTAAATTTCTTGGCTTAAGCCGAACTATCATTTAATGAACTACAATTCTTCAGAATGTAACGGTTTATCCATTTTGCGGGGTGCGGAAGAAGTATTCTACGAGTATTTTCGAGTTGTAATTTTTGTAAAGAAAGAAAATAACGGCAACAAGTTTGTTTCTTAAAAATGGAATGTCGAGTTTATAATGGGAATTATGAGCTAAAGATTTTGAGTCCATTGGAGGGCTCAGAAAAAATAGTAACATTACATTTAACATAACATTTTTAGTAATTTGATTAAATAAAAATATAAAAATCACAAATAGTATAGTAGGTACCTACATAAACTTACATGGTTATCATGAGAGAAATGCACTATAAGGAGTTGCTTAAATCCATATGATGGCATAACACTTAAAGTGCCATCCAAAAGATATCGTGGGGAATTTGGTTTGGTAGGTTTTGAATTAGATTTGATATTGTTGGTGACATAAATATTGAGTAGCTAAAGTTATCTTCAATGATTGTGGCTCTGTAAAAGGGTTCATCTGCGTATCGAGACATGCCGACACTGTTCATTACGGTTTCTGTTTTGAACAAGTCCAAAACATCTTTAGCAGTAGTGGGAGTTTTAGGGAACGACTTGTTTCGAATTCGCATGAGCTGCCGTCTTACTTTTCCAAATTGAACCTAATAATAAAAATGGCTACAATATGTTAGAAACATTTGGCAAACAAATAAAACACTCTTATGCTACTTGAACTAAATTAGAAGCTTACCTTTGGAGGGTTCTCACAATCCCTTGAGCATACTTCATTGAAGACTTCGCGTATGCCGCTTCTTTTTACTGAAACATTTCCACATTGTTTTTTTTATTTCATTTATAGTTTTCATTTTATTTTTTAAACTTTCATTTCTGTATGACTATGAGCGGCACTTGATTTCGGGATCCGAACTAAGCTTTTATTGTGTAGGTTGATTACCGAACTTGCACTACACGCTTTATTATAGCACACATACCTTTTGGATAGTTTAGAATTTTCCCTAAATTTATATAATTGGTATATATAACAGTTGGCTGCGTACTCTTAAGCCTTCACAAACCTCATAATTATAGATCAAATCACTTCGAACATCCATTATACGAATTTTTTGTACAAGGCAACACAAATGAGTAGCTTGGAACTTTCCTGATAACATTTAGTTAACATCTATTGTTACTCTTATCATAATTCTATCGGTAAAGACCGGTTTTTGTTATTGAAAAAATATCAAAACAAATTTGGTCTTAAGTCGCAAAAAAATTGGGCCTTATGACACTTTCTGAAAGCGACATAAGGCCAAATTTCAAAATTTGGTCTTATGACACTTGCCCTTATGTCACGGCACCATTTTTCGGTTTCAAAAGTATAGGGCTGGTATTCGACATCTGTCAAACTAAGTTGTAAAATCAATTTTTTTTTCAGTTGAAAGTCTGATTTACGGAAATGGACCTCTTAACTATCGCACAACGTATAAAGATTGTTAAAACAAAACTACAAAAATAGTGATTCTGCCACAGCCACATATCGTGATTTATGAATCCAACTTAGCTTAGCAATTGGCAAAATTGTAAAGAAATTTTAAGAGACTAGATTAGTTACACATATTGTATCATCATCGTTTCGCTCACACCACTGAAAATATCGCTGCTCTGAGTAAAACTGTTGCCGAAGACCCGAATGTGTCCATTAATCATCGTTCTCAGGAATTAGGACTGCTTTACGGCACGTTATGGCGTATTTTGCATTTGGATTTACATCTGCATCCACATAAAGTTCAACTCACACAACAACTGAAGCCAGCCAACCATTCACAACGTGGTGGATACGTCGAATGGGTGCTTGAACAATAGGCGGTGGACTGCGATTTTTCGAACAAACATTTCTTCAGCGATTAAGCGACGAAGCTCACTCGGTGGGTAGGTTAATAAACAAAATTGTGTTATTTGGGGTTCTGAGATTCCTCAAGTATTTGAAAAGAGGCCATTACATCCACAAAAAGTCACTGTTTGGTGCGCTCTTTAGTTTGGAGGTGTGACAGGACTTTTTTTGTGGGGATACGCGAAAAACCGTCTTTATGTAGATAAACCTTTAAATCTTGAGCACTTCAAAACTAACATTCATCAAGTTATGGCTGAGATACCGCCCAATATGTGCCAAAAAGTGGTCGAAAATTACCTCAAAAGAATCGAGTTATCAGGATTTCTTTCAAAGTTCTATCTTGGGCCTCTTGCGGTAATTTGAACAATGTTGCAAGTTAATGTCACTTTGGTTTGCATGTTTAACGGTAATTTCGACGCAGAATTTGTGGTTCTTCCCTCTTCCAACAAAGTTACTAGTATTACAAATTAAGCCAACGCTAGGTCATTGTCATTTTGTGATCGGATCCTCGCCAAAAAAAGTTTTTCTAGTTCCTCAGGGAGCGTTTAAGAAATAAATTTCAGCTTCTTATAAAGAGCCGTGAAGAATCTTCTGTTGTTCATACAATTTATGAAACATTTGTGCTAACTACTTTAGCTTGTCTTTGGGTATCCCATCGGCGTCGTTTTCTTTGCATGTCTTCCATTATGCTTTCATGTTGTTTCATGTCAAAAAATATTGTTCTTAATGTTTTGTAATATTTTAAGATAATGTTTTGCTATGAAAATATATAATAACTAGCGGACCCGACAGACGTTGTCCTGTCTACACGTCTTTAATTTGAAAATTTCAAACTTTTTTTAATAAGCTAAAACATTCTGGACCAAAATTTGCATTATCCGTTGAGTGTTCTTCAATTGATCTATTTAACCGACGATCATGGACTAATTGGGCGTTCCGAGTACGCCGACCAATGTTTTTTGCTCTTCCACGAAGACGTGGCATTTTTCTGTATAAGGAAAATACTGTAAAATAATACATAACGAAAATGAATATTTCATTTTATGCTTTTTTACTTTATTCGTATATTTTTTTATTCATTTATATTCAATTATTTAAATTTTATTTGCATACTATTTTATTTTCCCTTAAATCTGGAAACAGTCATAAATTAATGACGCTGCCGATAGTACACAAATAAATTTGTAGGTTAGGTTAGTTATTAACTAACGCACGTGTAAAGAAATATAAGAAATATACTCACTTCGTTTCTGCACTAAATTCGCAAAATGTATAGTTTTTTAGGCACACTTCAAAACTCTTCTCAAAACACTCAGTACGTTTTAATTTAATATTTGATAAAATTTGGTCACGCAGTTGTTGAGATGCTTGTTACATATAACTGCTAGATGGCGCTTTTATAATGGGTGATTTCTTTGAGGTTAGGATTTTCATGCATTAGTATTTGACAGATCACGCGGGATTTCAGACATGGTGTCAAAGAGAAAGATGCTCAGTATGCTTTGACATTTCATCATGAATAGACTTACTAACGAGCAACGCTTGCAAATCATTGAATTTTATTACCAAAATCAGTGTTCGGTTCGAAATGTGTTTCGCGCTTTTTTATCGACAAATTTTGTTCAGCGATGAGGCTCATTTCTGGTTGAATGGCTACGTAAATAAGCAAAATTGCCGCATTTGGAGTGAAGAGCAACCAGAAGCCGTTCAAGAACTGCCCATGCATCCCGAAAAATGCACTGTTTGGTGTGGTTTGTACGCTGGTGGAATCATTGGACCGTATTTTTTCAAAGATGCTGTTGGACGCAACGTTACGGTGAATGGCGATCGCTATCGTTCAATGCTAACAAACTTTTTGTTGCCAAAAATGGAAGAACTGAACTTGGTTGACATGTGGTTTCAACAAGATGGCGCTACATGCCACACAGCTCGCGATTCTATGGCCATTTTGAGGGAAAACTTCGGAGAACAATTCATCTCAAGGAATGGACCGGTAAGTTGGCCACCAAGATCATGCGATTTGACGCCTTTAGACTATTTTTTGTGGGGCTACGTCAAGTCTAAAGTCTACACAAATAAGCCAGCAACTATTCCAGCTTTGGAAGACAACATTTCCGAAGAAATTCGGGCTATTCCGGCCGAAATGCTCGAAAAAGTTACCCAAAATTGGACTTTCCGAATGGACCACCTAAGACGCAGCCGCGGTCAACATTTAAATGAAATTATCTTCAAAAAGTAAATGTCATGGACCAATCTAACGTTTCAAATAAAGAATCGATGAGATTTTGCAAAATTTTATGCGTTTTTTTTTAAAAAAAAGTTCTCAAGCTCTTAAAAAATCACCCGATAGAAAGCTTACATCGCGCCATAGACCCTTAAGGTACAACGGTGCGCGTTCCCAATAGCACTTTGCCGCTAGATGGAGCAGGGGCGTATAATCGTTTTTTTATTTTTTAAAACCTTTTAAAATTGAATATTATTTAATATTTGACACTGCGATGGTAGCGCCGTCTGTCGGATCCAATGTAAAACATTCCAAAATCAACAACTACTAATAAATTAAAAATTTATTAAAAAAACATTGCCCAGTGGACAAAATTGTGAATCTAAACCATTCTCAGATCCCCTTGAACACACACAAAAAATTTCATCAAAATCGGTCCAGTCGTTTAAGAGAAGTTCAGTGACATACACACTCACAGAAGAATTATATATATTAAGATTTACATCCTCGAATATACATATGTATCTCCACAGAAAACAGCTTAAATTTCAATTTTTGATTGCATACTTGATAATAAAATGGACTTGTTTCAAAAAATACCATTTGATAATTTTAATCGGGTACCAATAGGAAATCATCAGTGTTGTGGGTCGCATCCCAGCCTCTTTTTAATTTCAATGTATCACAATGTTCACCTATCAAACTCTTCACAGCTATAATTAACTAAATTCCATATTATATCACATTATTGCTGCCGCCGCCGCGCGCCCGTAGCAACTGACACCATTTATATACTGACTCGTCCTTCGACACTTAGTTTGCTGCGTCAACCCTATATATTCAACTATGTATATGTATATCTAATTAAGAACATTGCGAGAATGACGGACACAAAATAAAATATCTTAACTATACCAATTGCTTCCACATTGATCCAATTATCCTCTTTCATTTTATTCACCCATACCAAAAACACCTAATCCTAGCCAGAATATAATCAAAATCTCTTGGATTCTTTTATTTATATACGGATGATGATGCTGCCATTCTTGAGAATTATACCAAATGAATGAGTACAAAACGACAACAACAAACAAAAAGCAAAACAGAAAGAAAAAATTATACAACAATTCAGTCAGTCCAAAGAGTCCTTAATTAACCTGAATGTCCTTCCGCTTCGGATATTTCTATATTCCCTCAAATATGAGACGAACTTGGTCAGGCGAGAGATAATTAATTTGTCTTTGACACATCATTAGGTGCCTTGATATAATTCCTAAAGTGTATTGTTCGACAATTAGCCCGACTACGTATACCTCGCCCTATCTTATATGATATAGTGTCGAAGTTCAATCACACCTCTGCTCCGTATCATTATATCTAAACATAAATGTACAGAACTACATATATATATACCTCCTACGATTATATCCTGACAATCCCCAATTCTTGTCATTATAATTGTATACGGCGAGTATACCATCCGGTGCCAACAGACATCCAAATCCAACCCATCACAGACACACACAAAATGATGCTCTCTCTCTCTGGCTGCTCTGAACCTTATGATTGGCTTTGATTTTGATAGTAATTATCAATCTCAGGTCAATTTGGTGCGACATCTACGCAGACAGCCATTTAAATTAATTACAAAACGATAACAGCAAAATAATAACAGAAGCGAAATGGTTTAGATAAACGAAATCATTTTAATCGTCAAATGCTGATAATTGGAGTCATATCGAAGTTTTAAGGCCCATCAGGACTAAAATAATAAGGGCATTCACGCAATGATGTAAAACACTAAGTAAGTTTACCATTTGATTAATTTTACTGGTACATTTTATAGACAAAAAAAATAATTTTTGCAAGAGTTAAAAATAACTTTATTATTATTTGACGGTCATCGAACATTCAATTACATAGCATTTAATAGGTGCCGTGAAATAAGGCCAAGTGAAATAAGATAAATTTTCAAAAATCGGCCTTTTTGAAATTTTCAGTAGTTGGTTTACGAGTATATTACTGATTTCTCTCCTTAATCTAATACATTTTTCCCGTTAATATCTGGGTATTTATTGGACAAGTAAGCATTATTATATCGTTAAAGGTTTTCCAATGGCAAGTTTCATTTTAAACGACCGTGAGTAGGGTAACAGTCACTTTTGCAGCTGTTATGTTTGAGGTCAAAAATTCATTTTTTATTGTTTTTGGGTCATAGTAAACTAGTGGAAATGTTTGAATAGTTCGATATGTGAATAGAAATTGTTGGGTAGCTCAAAAACAACTGAGAACAATACTCCTGTAGCCCCTAAGTGTTGACAAGAACCCTGTTGTGTTGATAATTTATCGATCATAAGTATAATGTATTCCATAAACGACATTACATTGTATTTTTGAAATAAAGTTAGGTACCAAGGCTTTTAGAATTCATTAATGTTCACCAGAAATAAAACCGGTCGATAATCAGCAATGCCTATTTTTCCTAGGTCCTTGAAATGCATTAAAATTGTCCGGATTTTCATCGTGATAGGGACTTTTTTTTCATGGCGGAGTTTTCGTTAATAAGCAGAACTGTTGTATTTGTGGCTCAGAAAGTCCAGGATTATTGCAAAGCCAATTTTTCAGCCAGGTTTTTAGACTACCACGCCATGGAGGTGTAATTGGACCTCAATTATACGAAAACGATGCTGGTTCAAATGTTGTACTACCGAGCTTTGACAATTGGTTTTTATGGCTGGAATTACAATATTATTTCTCGAAGAGGAGGTGATTGCAACATGTCATAGATATCTTGATATTTAACAACTTTAGACTTTTTTCTTAAGAGCCAAGTGATAGCAGATTAGGTCCGTGCGGAAAGTTTTATTATACGGATATTGTGCTGCAACTTTAGCCCTGGCAGCCATTTATCTGATATTGTTTGGCATTGTAAAGGGGACCCGGTGGTGTAAAGCCCGAAAATTTCACCTATTTACCCTCTCGAAAAATCATACCTCGCGGCAGCACGCTGGCCGTGCCAAAAAAAGTAGAAAGTCCATATCATCCAATTGGGGCCAAAAATATATGTGTTTGCTCGGTTATCATTGAACGGTAGCGATCCCCATTCACATTAAAGTGCCGGTCTTGATCATCACGGAAGAAGTACGGCCCAATGACGCCGCCGGCCCATAAACCACACCAAACCGTAATTTGTTCGGGATGCAATGATGAATCATGGAATAAGTGTGGATAGCTGCATGACCAATACCGCATACTTTGTTTATTGACGAAGCCATTCAGCCAGAAATGAGCCTCATCGCTGAAGATGATTTTTCGATGAAAATCCGAATCATTTTCAAGTTGTTGCTCAGCCCAATTCACGAACATACGACGCACGCTTCTGGTGGTCAAGCGGCTTCAGTTCTTGCGTCAATTTAATCTTGTAAGGATGTAGGCGAAGATCTTTTCGCAAAATTAGCCACAACGACTTTCACAGAGATGCCCAACGCTTGAGAATGACGTGTGAGAGACATATTTCGGCTTTCTGCAACTGAAGCCTCAGCAGCAGCAATATTCTCGACACTACGGGCACTGCTTTGTCTCACTGGCATGGCACGGGAACATTTTTTACTGTGCCTGTGGATTCAAATTTGTCCACTTAACGCTCAATTTTTGATCTACTAGGACGATTATGACGACCATAAATTGGACGTAGCGCTCTTAACGTTGAGGCCACTGACTCCGAATTTCGGTTGTAAATTTTAATAATTTTGACTCGTTGTTGGCTCGTATATCTTTCCATCATGAAATGGTAAACCTAACTGAAGAGAAATGTCAAAAAAACGACAAGGAATATGGCGTCGTTTGCTGTCCCTGTCGCTCCACTTTTGTTGTGTCGCTGTTGAAAAACCCTGTATATAGTATATCATATATACAGATGTATATTTTCGGAGAAGGGTGGGAAAAACTGCCGCGTTTCGAACGCTAGACCCTTTACACTTTACACTTTAGCAGTGCGCGCTCCACTCTATATGTGTTTACTGGGTTGAAGCAGCTATAATATTGGGAACTTGGGCATAAACATAAAACATAAAGTAGATGCTTTTGAAATATTGATTAAAAAAAATTCTGAAATTTCTAGATCACCGGGTCTCCTTTATAGTTTAACTTGCTCTTTACAATAAAAAAAAAGACATCCATTGAATAATCCTTAAAAATACTGTTTTCTTAATTATTAATAAGTGAGACTTCTTGAAAACGATGCGTTTGATTTATCTGAAAAAACATAAAAAAGATTTACCAGGAAAAAATTTGATTTTGCCTGTTGGCAGAAAATTTCTTTGGGAAATTTTGGAAAATCAATTAATTTACTCAAAATTCTATCAAACTCTACCTAACAACAGGTTTATACCTACAAATATACATATATGTTTTATATAATTTGTTGCTGCCACTAGTAGAGGGAGTCGAAAGTTTTCCAGGCTAGACTATCACTATCTAGTTTTTAGTATTTAGGACTATTGAACTTTAAAATTTAAACCAAATTTAATTTTAAGATCCTACGCAACCATCACAAAAGTCGTCTGTCTTTTGAGGCCTTATACTCGTACAAATCCTACCCTGATTACAAACAACAAACAAAACATACAAAAACATGAACATTCTTATGCCATGTTTTTCCACTAACTAGATTGTTAGGATAAAATATCAAAAAAAAAAGTTAACAAAGACTCAATTCAACTGCCTGACTTCTGTTGGTTGTCTAAGTCTCTATGAGGTCTCTAGTACGTACAAACAAACTTGTATGTTGTGTAAATTGCTTTCGAGTATTTATGCGGTTTACATTTTGCTCCTCGAACCGTCATACTTGAGTGACCAACCACCATACTGAAAATAAAATGAACAATAAAATTAAGAAAAACACCTCACTATCTGTTTTGTACCACATTGCAATTCATTGTGAATTAATTATGGGTCTCCACGCTGCTGAATTACGTCTTTACACTCCACTACCACTTTTCACCTCATCATCGAACCACCCGAATGCCGGCCGCCCGGCTGACCGGACATTAGCCAACTCATTTTATTAGGCAATTAGTATTGGGTTACTGTGCGTCTGTAAGTCTCTGTGCTGTTGCTACTAGTTTTGGTTTTCTTTATTACTACTATAGTGTATTTCATTGCATATTTGCCAATTACCATATTACTGTCCAGCTGGTTAACTAAAGATGAAGATAATGCGCTATACAACTAGACCAAAGAAGATAGGCTCTTTCATATTCATGGTGGTACCTTAGACCAAAGCGGAAATTCCAAATGACTTGCAATAAAAGATGTGAACAAATAGATTTGAATTTAGTACACATGAGACTAATTTTGTAACATCTTAACGTTAGATACTTTAAAAAACACAATTTTAAAGACCGTTTTGATTTATTAAACCCTTAAGAAGAACCGTAGTGTCCCACAGATGTCTAATAAGCAATAAAAATTGCTTAAAAAGTCAAAGACAAATAAAAGGCCCTTAAACATTTAAGTCATTAAAGTATTTAGTTTTCTTGAATCTTCGATGAAATCTATAAATAATGCTTAATTTTTTCAGAGTAAAGACAATCTTAAAAATAATTACGTACGTGTTTTTAAATATTTCCTAATCCTTAAAAAAAAATAGAATTTAAAATTTCAATAAAAATCATAATCAATTTAAACCTTCTTGGTCTTTGCTCATCATAGTAAATAATTGTGTAGAGTACCTGACACACTAACTCAACTCTATAACATTATTTTTACCTATTGCCTACAATGACCTCTCAAGTCTCAACCAAAGTCCTACCTAATGTTGATTTCTCATAATCCATATTTATTATTGTATTTCATATTCCCTCGTATCTGTACATAAGAATATTCATTTATATATCAGCAGATATAAACTCAGACAAGAAACTATAAAACAGTATACTCGTATAGTAACATCAGCTCGTAGCCGGCCTATAAGGGATCATTTATGTACTTTTTGAAGATTTTGTTCATACGAGTATTATCATTCATATTTCGATTTCCATAAATATAAGAATATAGTTATATACTGCAAGATGCCAATGAAATGCAAATTTTGGATAGGTACAGACACAGAGACTAACTACTATTTGAGTCTTTATTTATACAACAACAACAAATACATTTGAGAGATATTTCTTATGATTTTCATTTTGCATTTTACTATTGGAAATTGTGTGTTTCCGACACGGTACAGGTTCCTGAGTAGTTAAAAATGTAGATGTACGACGACAAGGAAGAGTTCTATTGTTGTTTAACAATTTTCAAAAATTTCTAAATGTAGGTATAATCCGGAGCTTTTGTATATTTGAAGCATGGTCGTAGTTTAAAAAAAAAAATATTTGGAGAGGGGTGAAATTTGTTTGTAGAATTTGTCTAAAAATTAAAAAAGATAAGAAGCTTCTCTTAAAAATTCGAAAACATTAACAAAATTAATACATATTATGGCAATACCGAATATTGCCATTAATTATCAAAAAAGAGGCTGGGATGTGACCCACACTTATAACTTCCCATCCCGTCTGTCGATTTGTATTGCTTAAAAGGTTTGTAGGTTTTCGTGTTAAAAAAGTTGTCACTTGAACTATTCTTAAAAATTAAAAAATTATGAACAATATTTTGCCTATATTGAAATAGTTTGATTTGAAAATCTTTTTTTTTTGTTAACGAAATTTTTAGTCAAAAACTCGGTTTTACCAATTTTAGTAGCATTTATTAAAAGGTTTTATTTCTTATGCAAGCAAATACAAATTGGATGAATGAGAAAATGTTTGAAGTCAACATCTTCAATTATTCACAAGATATCCAGAACCGAACATCATTTTTTACCAAATTTGCGTACTATTGTTTGTAGATTTTATTTTTGTATGAATTGGATTGAGTTGGATTTTTATAAAAAATTTACTGAATGTCGAAAACAATATTTTCTGTGAGATAAAATAAGTTTGAAGCCAATATTTTTAATTTTTGAAAAGATATTCGAGTCGAAAGTAAATTTTTACCAAGTTTTAGTATTGTTTTTTTTTTAAGTTTTTATTTTTTGTAAGAAAACTGTCAATTCGATTTTTCTTAAAATTTTATCGAATATTGAAAAAAATATTTCATAGAAGAAAAAATTAGTTTGAAGCCAACATCTTAAAGTCTTGAAAAGATATTTGAGTCGAAAATCAATTTTTACCAAATTTTATTAATATTTTTTTTAATTTTCATTTTTTGTAAGAAAACAGTAAATTCGATTTTTTTCAAAATTTTTCCGAAAGTTAAAAACAATGTTTCTTCAATTTTTACCAATATAATTTAATATTAATAATAATATTTTTTTTAGGTTTTTATTTTTTATAAAAAAAACTGTCAATTCGATTTTTCTCAAAATTTTTCTCTTCAGTGTTTTTGATTTATAAAAAAAACCGTCAATTGGAATTTTTTCCAAAAATATATGTGTTTTGTATCAAGTTACAATATATAATTTAAAATTTAATTCAAGTCTCTAGCGTTATGAGTTCGTGAGATATTTGGGGTTAACCAAAATGTTCACCTTTTTTTTTAAATTGCTATGGTAAAAAAAACACGAATGCAATTTTTTGAGAGCCCTTTCTGCATCTTTCTGCATTATTATCTGTATAAAAAATACATTTGAAGTCGATATCTCTAATGGTTCTTGAGCTATCGACGACGAAAAAAACTTCGCGAACGTACGGACGTACGGACGTATGAACGTACGTACGTACACAAGCACGCACAGACATCTCTCTAAAAATCTTTTATTTCAAATCTAGGGACCTTGAAACGTCGAGAAATGTCAAAACCTTTAATTTGACAAATCGGACCGATTACAATAACTTCCTATGGGAAGTTAATAAAACAGTAGCATATCCTGGCACTCCAATTTCCCAAGATCTTATTGATGGTTTGAGGCCATAGCTCAAGGATTGTTTAGCTAATATTGGCAATAAGGTTAGGAACTTGAATCATTTCCATGGTTTCGTAACAAAGGTTCCCCACAATTTAAAAAAGCTCCGATGTATCAGCCAACTAACATCACCAAGACATGATTTGTCTCCAGGAATAGGTATCGCTCCAAATTTGGCCCACCCCTTAGAAAAGTCAGACCCAAAAATTAGTACACCACCTTCGTTTCAATATATAATTAAATTTTAAAAATTAGTTTCGTATTTTTCTGTTTGTAACAACTTTTGTGATGTTCAAACGAAAAATGCTCAAGACTTTTACATTTACGAAATCCGAAGTACAGCGGTTTCCATGTACAGAATATGCAAAAAAGCAGTTTTTGGGGACAAATTGTTTGTAATGAATTTAAGTTTTTTATATAACCCTTCGCCTAAAAAACAATTTGGGCCAAGACCTAAGAACAGACCACGCCCTCAAAATAAGTCAAACTATTAAAACTTGCACAGGCTAAAGTGCGTGAAATGTTGTGTTTTTGAGATCGATGATATATAGATGTTCGTAAATTCAATCTATTGAATTTATACTCAATGGCCTTCCTACCCTCAGAACCTAATTCTCTTGAATATCCCATCCCTTTCTGCTCATAGAGAGTTTTTACAGCTTTGCTTCATCGTTGGATTAATGAATGGATCTATTTCCTCCTTCTCAGTTTTGGGTCGTTTGAACTTTAACGCGGCCCGTGTTGGGTTAAGAACTAGTTTGCCAATACGTCCCAGTTTTAGCAGATCGAACTATGGGTCTAACAGTCCGATTAATCAGTTAATTAATATTTTTAATAAACATTATAACTTAATTGACTCTGTCAACGTAAATATTAAATCAAAACAGTTTAAAATTAGATTTTTCGTTAATTTTGCAAATTAGAAATTTAATTGTTATTTTTTTTTTATTTTTTTTTATATACTTATATACATTCATTTTTATTGTTATAGTTATTTATATTTATAATTACCTGTAACGTTAGGATTTTAACGTACTCAATAAATCAAATCACACTCTCGGCAACACTACACCGCACTTAGTTTGGAAATAAAAGATTTCAATGCTTCCCAAAGTTGTTCCCACGTAAGGCCACTCATTTCGTTCCACGGAGTTATGGTACCGACATTCTTTCCAAATGTTGTACTTCCAGTGACAAATTCCAACTTCTGCCGGTCGCAGTATTAAGTTAATGTGCTTCTTTTCCATTAATAGCCAATTTTTACTTCTCACTTTTCTTTCAGAAAAATATTATTACAAAATGATGCTACTTTTTTGACACTACGGCCCTGAGTATAAAGAGAGAAAAACCTAAGCATTTACTATCTGTGCTTACTTCATTATACAGATACATTGCATACAGAGCTACTTTTGATATTTGGTTTCAATTATTTAAATGAAAAAAGGTTATACGGTTAGCATAGCGTATATAGGACAGATACAACATATATATAGAATAAAGGAAACAAAAGAGGGATACGAAACAATATACATGACAACAGACTAAAGATTTTGCATCCAACTATAAAATCTGTAAAAGATGAAAGATCTAACCCATGTTTGGGCATCAGCAAACGAAAGAAAATAAAAGAATGATAATAATGCAATATCACCATAAGCATAGAAATAAAGATGCAGCAAAGCATCAAGAATAAGTTGGTGCATACCTGTGCAAAGTTTATTCCCAAATGCATTTTGTGTTATTTTGAACGAATTATTCATGTGCATATTCTTGTATCATAAAAACCCCCAAACAAATAATAATGAAATTGAATATGGCTTGGACTTTTATGTCACAAATGAATATAAATATATTTTTATTTCTATTGTTTGGACATTGTCAATAAAATTTAATAGAATTTAATCAATAAAAATATCTTTAAATTGTGATGGCAGGTTTTTTAAAGATGCATTTAGAAATTTGATGCACATATTTATATCATAAAAAAGCTCAACAAATATGTAATTTAATTTAAGGCCTTATATATTAAATAAAACTTAAATTCTGTTTCTTACCCTCTCCTTTGAGTTCTTATAAATAAATTGTGGGGAAACAGTGACAAATGTTTCCTTTTTCGTTTATTAACTTTTTGGTTATATTATAGGGGTTTTAAATTGGCACGGGTAGATTTTGAATCCCCGTGGCGGCCATTTTGTTTTAGTGACATCTGTCAAATCTTTTATTTATTAATCAGTTGTTTATGCCAATCATCATGGCAAATTACACGATTGAACACCACGTTTAAATGATAAAACTGTGTTATCAAGATGAGTGTTTGTTAACGCAAACGTTGAGCGCATTGCGCCCATTTTAAGATAGACGTGGTGGCCCTTCACAGTCGACTCTTGGCCAAATTAGAGACAACCGGTTCAGTAAACAATCAGCCAACACCCGTACGTTTAAGAAACGCAAGATCGGTCGAGAATAATTTGGCGGTTCGTGAAAGTGTACAGCAGAACCCGTGGCAGTCTATTCCTCGCCGTGCACAAGAACTCGGCCTTTCGCAGACTTTAACTTGGCGAATTTTGCATCGGGACTTTAGCCTACACCAGTACAAGATCCAATTGACTCAGATGCTTAAAGTTCATGACCATAGACAACGCCGCCGTTTGTTCTCTGACTCAGCTTAATCGTTTGGAAGAGGACCCCAATTTTGGCCCAAAATATCATCTTTAGTAAAGAGTCGCATTTTTGGATGAATGGCTGTGTTAACAAGCAAAATGTCCGTATATGGGACGACACCAATCCACGCGAGGTTTCCCAGGTGATAATGCATTCTCAAAAAGTTACCGTTTTGTGTGGATTTTGGGCCTGTGGCGTAATTGGTCCGTATTTTTTTGGAAACGACGCACGTTAGTGAGGTGGTCACCGTCAACAGCGACCGCTACATAACCATGATAACTAATTTCTTATGGTCCAAATTGAACCATATGGACCTAGACGACATGTGGTTGAAGCAGGACGGCGGCGCTACGTGCCACACAGCAAACGCTCAACATCTACACAAAACATCTACCCGCCCTTATTGAAAAACCCTATAAATACATAATTCATTATCAAACAGAGAGCTTTTTCTTCAGCAAAATTTTCTAAAAATGTTGTTAAATTTTGCACTTCTCAACATTATTTAATGTACCGGTAACACCAAAAACAAGAGGATTAAATATAAGAGCTTCTTTTCAATGATTGATAACTTGAAGGGATTTTTGTCATGGAATAATCAATGATGTACAAAATATTATTGTTACATATTATTTACATGATAGCTCTCATATATGTATGTACATTGTACATATATGTACGCTCAGCGCCATCTTTCTTTCGATGTAAAATCAAAATTCTCTTTCATTTTTATTTTTCCATTCCATCAGGTTTCGAAACAAATAATATAAATGGATTTCAAATGACATATACATGTCATACATGCAAGATGAACAGATCTAATTTCAGACCGACGCGACGACGTAAATCATTGATGGAGTTTTTAGAGCCTGAAGACTTGAGTGTCGCTATCCTTTGTTAGGTATATTATTTTCTAGCAGGTTCTTTTTAAGTTAATTTTATTGGATTAATGTCAGTTACAAACGGAAAACAATAGACGCAATGAAATCTATTGATTGTGTTTATACTTTGATCAATGTAAATACTTGGACGATGGTCACTAGGATGTCACAATTAAAATACGGCGTTAGGCTTTTTCGCTCGAAACCGTAATGCCTAAATCCTAAAATGTCTTAAGGCTCAAAATTGGCCAAAAAGCCTAAAAAGTAAAAAAGAAAAACGCCAAAAAACCCAAGAGAATGTAGTAATACCCAAATAATTTTAGATAAAAAAAAAAATGTGCCCAAAGGAAAATTTTAGTTTTTAATTTGGGTCTTATGACAAATCTCAAAATATAAAATCATAAAATGACATAAAGCCCAAAAAAAGAAACGTCGTTAAAAATATTACCCATAAAACTTCACAAAAAAAAATAAATTAGGTGGCGCAACAGTCCATTGAGAACTAGTGCCTACTGACTTACAACTCTCAACCATTCCTGTGTGCGAGTAAAGTTGTCAGGGATGGAGGGGACCTACAGCCTTTTCAAGCCGAATCCGAACGACTAATTTAAGAAAGCACTTTTCATGACAGGAACTACTCTTGAAGGATTTGTCAATTCCTCGCAAGAGGAAATAACCGTGAACATTTTTTTTAACATCCCATAGGAAGTTATTGTAATGGGTCCGATTTGTCGAATTGAAAATTTTTACATTTCTCGACGTTTCAAGGTTCCTAGAGTCGAAATAAAAGATTTTTAGAAAGATGTCTGTCCGTGCGTGTGTACGTACGTCCGTACGTTCGCGCCGTTTTTTTCGTCATCCATAGCTCAAGACCCAGAAGCGATATCGACTTGAAATAAATTTTGCTATAAAGCTAATAAGGCAGAAAGAAAGAAAATTGCGTGGGTTTTTTTTTACTATAGCAGTTTAAAAAAAAAAAAAGGTTAAAATTTTGGTTAACCCTACAAAATACGTCCAACCAATGACACTAGAGACTTGAATTAAATTTTATATAATATATTGTAACGTGATACCAAATAAGTATATTTTAGAAAAAAAAACAATTAACAGTTATTTTTTATAAATCAAAAAAACTGAAAAAAAAAATTTGTCACCTCGAAAATTTTACGACCAATATATGATTTTATCTCCAAAACAATTTTGTACAACGAAGAATAATGTTTTTGACATCTGATAAAATTTTGAAAAAAATCTAATTCACAGTTTTTTTTATAAAAACTGAATTTCGACGCAAATATCTTTTGAAAAACTTGAGATTAAGGCTTCAAACTTATTTGATCTTATAAGAAATATTGTTTTCAACATTCTGAAAAATGTTGAGAAAAATCGAATTGAAGATTTTTTCTTACAAAAAATAAAAACCTAAAAAAAATTAATAAAAGTTGGTAAAAATTGATTTTCGACTCAAATATCTTTTCAAAACTATGAGATATTGGCTTCAAACTACTTTAATATTTCAAAAAATATTGTTGTCAACATTCAGTAAAATTTTGAGAAAAATCGAATTGACAGTTTTTTTCCAAAAATTAAAATCTTTAAAGAAAATTTAACAAAAGTTGGTAAACATTGAATTTCGACTCAAATATCTTTTCAAAAATTTAAGATTATGGCTTGCAACTAATTTTCACTTATAAGAAATATTGTTTTCAACATTCTAAAAAAATTTGAGAAAAATCGAATTGACAGTTTTTTTTTACAAACAATAAAATTAAAAAAAAATAATAAAAGTTAGTAAAAATTAATTTTGGACTCAAATATCTTTTCAAAACTTTGAGATATTGCCTTTAAACTACTTTTATCTTTTAAAAAATATTGTTGTCAACATTTAGTAAAATTTTGAGATAAATCTAATTGACAGTTATTTACAAAAAAAAACCAATACTAAATGTTAAAAATTTACTTTCGAATCAAAAAGCTTTTCAAAAATTAAAAATTTTTTATTTCATAGAAAATATTGTTTTCGATATTCAGTAGTTTTTTTATAAAAATCCAACAGTCTGTTTTTTAATAAAAAAAATAAAATCAACAAGAAATAGTACGCAAATTTGGTAAAAATTGGTGATCGGTTCTTGATATCTCTCAAATTAATTTCATTCATCCAATTTGTAAAAATTTAAGAAATGCTACTAAAATTGATAAAAATTTGTTTTTGACTAAAAATTTATTTAACAAAACTAGATTTTCAAACTAAACTATTTCTCTATATGAATAATATTGTTGGTAATTTTAAAATTTTAAAGAATAATTCAACTGACAACTTTCCTAACCCAACACGAAAACCTACAAACTTTTAAGCAAGACAAATCGACAGACGGGATGGGAAGTTATCAGTGTGGCTCGCATCCCAGCCACTTTTTTTAGTTAAGTTGGCACAGGCAGGGATTGAACCCAAGACCTCTGGCGTGACAGCCCTACACAACACACTAACCACCACGCCACAGGTACTACTAAAAAAAAACGTCACAAAGCCATAACGTCCAAAAATAGTGCTTTATGTATGGAATCCCCTTGCTTGGGCTCACTTTAGAATTTGGGGGTAGGTGAGAATTAAAGAATCTGGATTTAAGGAAACTTTGCATACACACAAACTTGCACCTACCCCAAATCCTATAGTTAGCCCAAACAGGACGGTTTCAGCGGGCAACATGCCCGCATACATATTTCACTGTTTGTACGCCATAACGCTGGATTCTAGCACTGTGAGCAGGCAGAACTTTTCGCTTTATTTCACTTTGAACATTGGCCTTATTTTGCGATAAAATTTAAAACTCAAAATGTCGTAATTCCCAAAATAAACAAAAAATTTGCGTTTGCGTTTGATTTTGACAATATGATTGATTGATTTTGGGCTTTGTTGCATTTTCTTCTAAAAGAGTTTTTGGCCGATATGATATTTTTAAAAGCTTGGCTTTATTTTATTGGACAATAAGACCAAACTCTTGTTTTTAATTGGAATTTCATAAAACCTAAACAAGTTTTAACTTCCAAAGGTTCGGTAACATGGCCTTAATCGTACAACAACAAAATGTTAATAAAACAGTTTTGTGCGCTATGATATTTTTAATTTGGGTGATATGGTTTTTTGTGAAAAGACCTAACTCCTTAAAATTCTAATACAAATACTTGTATATCAATAGTCTGATTAAAAATCACACTTGTCAGTATTTTTCAAGAACTTTGAAGTAGGTACGAAGTATATCGTATGTAAATACCAAAGTATGATTAATCAGTAATTTCATATATGGCTCAAAATCACCAAGGTTGCAAATTTCAAAATTGATTTTATGACAAATAAATTGCAAGCTATAATGATGAATTTTAGTTTATACTGTTGCAAAAATTGTATATTAATAAGCTTTGACAGGGCAGCGCACAGAATTCTATACTTTTTCAGTAATATTTTTAGTACTAAATATCTTGCAGAAAACCATCAATTCGGGAACGTTTTTCTAAGTGTGATAAAATCAACAAAAACAAAGCAATGTACATAATTTAAGCTTTGTTTAATAACATGGGTATATTATGTATCTGTATTAAATAAGCAATAATGAAAACAATACATACAAAATCTTCTACAAGCAAAATACGTAAAAATCATGTCCGGGAACGTTCCCGAAATGACCGTTCTCGAAATGACGATTTCAAATAAGCGCGCGCTTTAATTATACGGCGGCGGTCATCTTAAATGCGATCTGACTTTGTCAATAGGAAAATATTTGAGGTAACTTTGAAATTTCGTGTCGTAGAAAAGAATTTCATCATTAATTAAATGTAATAAATGCGTTCACGGAACGACGGACTATTGATGTACGCTCTACGAATGATGAATAGAAAGGTACTCGTACTTACCATTTAGATATAATTTATTTTACGATAAATACACTGACAGCCGGCTTGTTTTCTTCCTCGACTGACGTTTGACACCAAATTATTGCGTTCACTTAAAATTATTTTTGATCGATTATCGATATGTTCATTGAAATGACTTGTGCGGCATCGGACAAACTATTTTTGCATTTTTATAGTGAAAAATAAATAATCTCTTAGCACCTTTCTAAAACTAGATTTTGTATACAAAATAAAGTTTATTAAGTAATGACCGGGGTTAAATACCTTAAATTTTTCAATTATATTTTGGACTTGTTGTTGAAGATTGTACATTAGGACGCGTTCCCGAAATGATTTTCTATGCGTGTATATGGATTTCATTTAAAATTTGGTTTATTAATAAGTTATATTGTTTGATGGACACACAAAACAGGTTAGTTTTAGTATTTTATTCATTTTTTTTCTTAATTAAGTCAAGATTTAAGACATTAAATTGCCAATTCTGCACCTTGGTGATTTTGAGCCATATGTACTTGCCCAATATTCTTGAATTTAACTTAAAATCGGCTAAAAAGTAAATGACACTTGGTATTCCTACTTATATAAAATATGTTTTCTAATGTATGGTTCGAACTGAATATGGTGACAGGCCATATTTTTTAAAAAGGTATGAATTTTACTACACGTAAGGTCAAATCAAAATGTATACGCATTTGAAACCGAACGAGATGGTTTTTTACTTTTTTTGTAAGTTTCAGTCTCTTAAAGAAGTGTGCTGCATTTTGGTCGCTGGAATTGTTCTTGGATTCTAGATTCTGGAATTGTTTTTCCATCAATCGTGGTTATGACAATTGTTTTCCCATCATCGAAACTTTTAAATATTAGCTAAAATTTTAATTTTTCTATTTTTAGAAGTTTGCCAATAAAAATATGCCATTTCATAATTTGGTTGCAATTAAATCGGCAGTTGTATGTTTCAATAATAACAACTTATTTGTGTTGCTAAAGATACAGAACTCATAAATAATCCTTTTTTAAAAGCTTTACTTAACAAAAATTGGCATCCAGAATTCAAATGATCTTGAAAAATTCTACAAGAAATATTTTGTTTAGAGACCAAAAGTCAAACAAGGTTTTTTTATCAAAACCGATAGAACTTTGGTCACAAAAATATTTGTAGTTAATATAAAATATTGAAATATCAGTTCTAAAATTGTTTACTTAAAAAATTATTCAATTGGTTGAAACGCATTGTTGAACTGCG
The DNA here is from genome assembly GCA_920104205.1 of Eupeodes latifasciatus. Lineage (NCBI taxonomy): Eukaryota > Metazoa > Arthropoda > Insecta > Diptera > Syrphidae > Eupeodes > Eupeodes latifasciatus. Next base: position 127,022,620 of record OV049926.1, on the reverse strand, counting down.
ATTTTAAAATCAAATGACAACGGATATTATACTGAGAGAAGGGTCTTATTCTTTTTGGTTACCCTTATCGGCTGTAGCCTGTGGAAAAATATAATTATGAGCGTTGCTCAGGAACTTTTATAAACATGATTTCCTAATGTAAGTCGCTAAAAATATTAAAAACAAAAATCATTTGTGGACAGGGTGAGTAATAAACCAAGTAAAATTAACTGTTTTTTAAATTAAACTGAAACACCCTTTACTCGAAAACCGTTGTGATTCAGAATAAATAAGTTACCAAATTTTGAAAAGTCATGAGCTGGCATATCAATATATCCTTTACAGGTCGCTCTTCATGTTCTTGCTTTAATTTGCCTTCTTTTCAAATTTTAGACTAGAATACTTAGGTACAAGTTCATGAAGTTCTTTAATGCTCAAATACCTTACAGGTTTGAGTGTGCAGTTCAAGTTTTGACAGTCTAGGAAAAAATTAGCTGAAAACTTAAAACAGTAATATAGAATTTTTCCAATTAATTAAAATATAAACTATAGAATTTTAAAAGTCCATTTCATGAGACACTTAAAGTAAGTTCTAAAAGCAAGAAATCTTGTGTAAGAGTATTACCAACTAAAAACTTCTTCCGTAATCATACAGAAGGTAAATGGAACGCTGTCTAATAATGACGATACAATCAAGGTATTCTGGGCGAATACGCACTTTTTTGTTCTATTAAGTGTTTGTAACAAATTTGAATTAGAAAAGTACGTATATGAAGTCTTCTAATGTATTTTCCTAAGATACATAAATAAAAAATAAATAAATTAGGTGGCGCAACAGTCCATGAAGAACCAGGGCCTAGTGACTTACAGCTCTCAACCATTCCTGTGTGCGAGTAATGTTGTCAGAGATGGTAGGGACCTACAGTTTATATGCCGAATCCGAACGGCTAATTTGAGAAAGCACTTTTCATGACAATAATTACTCTTGAAGGATTTGTCAATTCCTCGTAAGAGGCAGTACCCGTGAAAAAAGTTAGGTGACACAGGCAGGGATTGAACCCAAGACCCCTTGCATGACAGTGACAGTCCAACGCACTAAGCATCACGCTACAGGTACTACTCATACGATACCTACATATTTGTGTAAATTCTAATGATTTCACATATCGATGAGCAATGACATTTACGCCAATATTGACCATTAAACAATTGTTTAGTCGAGTTTTTGTATATAAATAAATGCCATGTAAAAAAACCAGATCCGTTAAGATCATTTTCATTATTAAATTAAGGAACGTAATCTTTTCTTTTAGATACAACACAAATTCACGGTTTTTCAACCAAAAAACACCCTCCTATATATGTTAATAAACTCTTTGTATTTTCCATTTTTTGGTAAGTTAAACATTTTAAAAGTTAAGTCTGCTTGACTTTTTGGAAAACTGGATTTCTCAAAATAATGAAAATTAAATAATAAGATAATTCAATAGGAGGAAAAAGACCCTATACATTTCTAACTCAGCCTCAGATGACCATAAAGGATTTTCTTCATAACTCTGACACTGATATTTTTTAAGTCTAGTCTTCATTTAGCAAATGTTTATGGGCCTATTCACATATTAAACAACCAAATATTCATATTCCATTGCAATAAGTTTGTTTTCTCTTACAATAACAGAGTATCTTAGTATCTATATTTATCTATAATATAATTTTATCAAATGCCACTTAGTTTCTATCTCAATCCAATATCTACAGCTATCCTGCAAAAAGTATCTGTGACACTTAAGGATATACCATCCTTGCTCCATTACCGCACTCTCTTCTTTTACCTTTTTAATAAAAAAAAGAGAGAAGCCTTCAAAAAAAATAACCACCATTATCTTATGGAAAACTTTGTCTTTGGTTAAGTTTGTGCAGATGAAAAATGAAGATATTGCACCGCAATAGCTCGAATACGGAAAGATATTTGAGGAATTTCAACTTTTCTATTGAAAGAAAAAAAAACAAAGACAAAGACACAAACTTTCATTAACCACGGTTAGAGTTTTAACTGCGCTGACTTGCCAAATGTTCATTAAGTCAAGAAAACTTTAAAGTTTCTTCGCAATGATTTTAATGTTAGCCGCATATCGCCAGCTTGAGCTGATGACTCTTCAACGTTTTACCTATCGTCGTCGTAGTCGTTATTGTTGGTGGTGTCTTCTCCTCCTGGTGATACTGCTGCAGCAACTGCTTCCATCGTCTTGGCCCTTTCTTATTTGTTGGTATAAGTAGGTCTAAGTATATGTATCTTTCTATAACCAAAAATGCAGTTAGAATTTACAATTAGAAGATATTCAACGAAAATTCGCACAAAATTAGTTTTGTGACAACTTTTCTTCGTTTTATCCGGCAAAAAAAAATTGAAGACAAAAAATTCATCTTCAAGACATCCGGCATCGTCACCTAAAATTCACTAAAATTCAGTGTTATGCTTAATTTAAAACAATCTTCAGGCCCCTCCTCCTCTCTTTCTCAGTAAAAAAATTACAAGGAGCGCAAAGGATGGATGGCTCCTGCACATTGCACATACCTACATATTTCTGATGCAGCAGAAATGGTGTGATAAGACCAAAAGTTACTTAAAAATTAATAAAGCCCCTCCAGTCTGCATCGCCAAATGTCAAATAACGAAGAATATTGACGTTTCTGACGATGAACATTGAACAACTTGCTCTTCCCACCCCGCGTCCCCTAGCGTCATTTGCCAACACCGCCTTTCCGATGGATGGTAAAAGAAATTCCAGATTTCAGCAGAGACCAAGACCGAGGCAGAGAGCGAGAGAGACCTGCAATGCTATCGGTTGAATCATTAACATTGGTCGGTCATGGTTTATTGATGTTGTAGTGGTCCCTTGAGGGGTTCGGTGTTCTGCTCTGTTCTATTCGGATATCGGACTTGGAGCGCTTTGATTGTTCATTAAAGAAGACGATGCACAAGGAGTAGAGCACAGCAGCTCTAGCAGTAAAAGAAAACACGCCAGTAACCATCAGGTCGATAGTTGAGTTGTTCTTGTTCGAATTCTACTTAAGGACCTTTTTGGTTGTTTGTGTATTCTTGTATAGTTGTTTTTGTACATCAGAAGGAAAAAGTTTGTCCTTTGGCTTGAGCATTTGGTACATTGTCAGAATCTTAAGTGTGGACAGTTTGTGATTTTTTTTCTTGTTTCGAAAGGTAAGAAATAAGGATACCTACTCTGCACATCTTGTGGTATTGTTTGTTGAAAGAAGTTTTATACTTTAGTAAAAATAGAGAAGCAAAAAACGACAAGTTGAACATGAACAAGAAGAAAAAGAATAAGAAGTTTTGGATTGTGTGACACTTCCTAGATTTCATTATAAAACATGAAGAAGAGAGGTGCATTTCGATCGAAGGTAAACCAGGGTAAAGACACGACATGAGATAGTTCCGTATGGCGAGTGGGTGGTATTTTCACATATTGCAGTAAAAAACTAAACTAAACTAAAGGTACATGGTCTATAGTAACGAATTTGAAGATGAAACTTTTTAAAGTGGTCGGTCAAGTAGTTTTTGGTTTGGTCAAAGGTCCAAGAGAATAAAAGAAGAAAAACTCGTTTTAGGAGAACTATACTCGTAGTATAAAAAATAGATAGACGGACGACCATCAACTATACATGATTAGAAGAATTGTTTCCTCTTGCAGCTGTGAAGGACAATTATTTTGATTGGCTTGTTTTCTTGAAAGTTTTTTTTTTTTTTTTTGTTTCTGTTTAGTTACTTGCGTTAACAATTCATTTGAGAAATTGAAATTGTTGTTGAAAGTTTACTAAGTGTGATAGGAGGTAATTGGGGGCGGAAAGAAAAGTTCTCTTGAGAAATGTTTAATTTCAACGAGAAGGGGTTCAACGGACAGTAGGCTTATTTGTTTACTGACGTCTGATATACCTCCAGTTTATTGGTACTCCATATCTTTTCAATTACAATGAACAATTGAAGTGTGTTGTAAATCAACGTAAGATTCGAAGTTCACATAACTCTGGTGCATGAATAAGGCTAAATACCATTTAAGCTTTGGCATAGTCCCCAAACATTTACAAAAATAAAATTAATTACTGCTCTTGAACATTACAAAAAAAATAAAACGAAAAATACCATTCAATCACTTTTCTAAGTATGACTGCGGAAAAAAACCTAAACCTATTAACTTAAGTAAACACATTTAAATACTAAGCTTATTATATCTCCTTTATTTTTGTATACGTTTTTCTTTCCGAAGTAATTTTATATTCTGGACATCCGATATTTAGTCCCAAATCATCTTCGTGAATCTTAATTGCTATTCCGAAGTCCCCAAGGATCATCGTTTGATATCTAAATAAAAATAAACTTATCAACAGGAAGTAAAATATCCTAAAGAAAAAAACAACATTGAAATACAAAAACAAAACAAAACAAAATAAAAGAAAAGAAAAAACAAACGTGAATCAAATTTTAATGATGTTAATCCGTTAATGATGCCATTTTGTTTCCTTAGATTGCAATGAAATACATTTAAATATACATATATTGAAATACATACAATTTATGTAAAGAAATTATCCATGTTAAAAAAAGTCAACAAAGTTTTGTATAGTTTGTTTGTTTATTTTGTTTTTAGAAACATGTTTGATTTGTAACATTTAATTCATGAGTATAGGATTAGAACAAATTATTGACTTAAGACAACAAAAAAACATCAAACGCTGTTAAATAAGAATTGCTCAGTCAGTTCACTGAGTCCTCATGTTGGGCGCCATTTATATTATTTTGAAATTAGCGGGAAAAACAACCGAAAATTTACCTCCATTCATATGAAGCTCATTTTCAACAGGATTCTGTAAATGTAAATATGTACCTATAGAAATGTTCGTTTTACAATATAAAACACTTGTTTCTGTCTATTTTGAAATTCGCACTCTCCCAAATTACCCTATCTAATAGCACATGTAATATTGTTTTCTCCCAAAATAAAAAAGCATTTCCACCAATTAGTTCACATCCAAAAAAAAAAACACATTCTTTCCTTAAGGCGGACATGCAATTTTGATGTTTTACACCTGCCAGAAGTTTGTGTTAACTCACATCCTCTTTTTAATTGTTACATTTTATTCCCTTTCACCACCATCGCATTCCACGTCGTTCACTATTTCACCAGCGAAAATATATCTGTAGTGAGAGTTGGTGGTTTTGCAACCAATTTCCATTCCATCCTATTTGGGGGATTCAAGACTATAAAGAAAATTCTCATTCCAAACCATCTCCCCCTTTACATCTCCGGATTTACGGAAGAAAGAAAATATAAAGGAAACAAAATTTCATCATCGCAACTTTTTATAACATTATTGCATGTCGGAGTTCATTATGAGGGTTTTCACTTGTATTTTTTGTTTAAACTTATTTTTTGTGTACTTCGCGTCCATTGTTAAATGCTTTTCCATTATCCTGACGTATGGAATCTATAGAATTGTGTCGACAAATGCACCCAAAAGGACGAGAAGATGCATCGGAGTAGGGGTGGAATATAATTTTATTTTTTTTTTAAGTTTTTGCATACTTTTTCTTGTTTTCTCTACTTTCTATGTAGTGAATGGCGCCCAACGCAAGGACTTCGAAAAAATGAGTGTTGATAGTTGAACATGTTTTTTTCTGTTGTTGTTGTATTTTTCTGTTTTCTGTTCTTGTGCCCTTGTTCCTACAGGAACTGGAATATATTTTAATTAGCTGAAAGTTTTGTTTGTCTATGTCTATAACTAGTACAACCACACACAGGACTGCAACTAACTGATTGTTATTACGGGCTGTGGAAAAAATATAGGGTTAAACTTGTCTAAAAGTCGGATCACATTTGATAGGCACTTTGCCGAAAGGCTTGTTATAATAGTTTTCTTTTTTTTTTTTGTTGTATTTGCTTTGATTTTTCCTTGTTCCTATCTCATTATTCTATGTGTTTCTGGAACTCTATATAACTGTATCCGTTCTTCTTTTAACTTTCGTTGTTGTTTCTTAGTTTTTTTTTTACTTTGGTTTGGTTTGTTCTTTGGTGTTTTTTGTTTAAGTTAATCCAATTAAAGTTTTGCAGACATGCGATCCCATAATGAGGTTGGTTGGGCTTTAGCTTCGGCTTGAGCTGTTTGCAGTTTTGAATTCTTCATACGAGTTTTATAAAGTAAAAAATATGCATAGCTAGATACTCGTACCTATAACAGGAAAAATAAAAATGTTCGAAAACATTCTTGGTGCTTTTTCTATTATTTTTATCATCGTTTTATCTTATATAAGAATAATTACTTTTCAGAGTTAACTTAAGTTGAAAAAAAGTATGTAATAGTAAGACTTCTTTTGAAATATTATTTATCTTGTTCGAAAGCGATTAAAAACTTCCAGTTTTAATACTTTTAAGATTTCAGATGTCTTATTTAATTATTTAAATTTCCTTGAAAAAATAATGGGTAGTAAACACAATTTGGTTTTTATTTAAGGAATATAGCTATCCTAAATTTTAAGTTTGAGCTTACAGTAAGGAAAAAATGTTTGCTAGCGAAATGGTTTGTTCCAGGTTTTATTTTGTTATGGAAAATTTCATACAGTTCGTGGAGGTCTAGGGAAGGTTTAAAAGGCGAGAAAAAATCGAATAATTTCCGGGGAAACCCTAAAAACAGCCCTTTTCTATTTCCCATACAAACGTTTTCTAGAGTCAATTTGAACTTTATTGCTATTCAATAAAGTTCATATTAAATTATAATCACTCACTGTTGTCTAAGCAATTTAGGTGTGTTCCTAACGAGTCGGCTTCGCGAAACTTAATAATAGCTAACTTCAGTTGTAACTGTATCAGATTATTTTTTAAGTTTGATAAATCTTAAGTTTTGTCACAAATTAAGTTTCTGAAAACAACCATAATATTTGACATTAGATTTGACAACCAACTAATATGTCAATCATTCTGTCGCACTTCAGAACACGGAGATTTATGGCTTAAAGGTAAACTCTAAAAAAATAAATAAATAAATCAGAACACGGAAAAAAGTATTACGATTGACGATATTGTGTTACGATCATGGTTACGATATTCTATGAGTGTATCCTTCTATCTTTGTGAGTGACGATTACTGCTTCGTGCGCGAGAACTTTCTTTACTTTTGTGATCCTTTGTGATAGTGACATTCCAAGTAGTGTGCTCTTTTTTTGTTGATATTTTGTGATAGTGACACTTTACTGTTAAGTTAAGTTAAGTGAGCGAGAAATTTTCTTACTTTGATAAATTACGTTACGATGCCGAGCGCTGAGGAGAAGACGACCTGACTTTGGTCGTCGCAGTCAATCAAATGTGCGAAGAGCTACCTCACGTGCTAACCGCACTGATGACCAGAGAGAAACAGATCAAGAAAATAGTCGTATTGCTATGTCAGAATTGCGTTATTTAGTGAGTGACAATGAAGTGGATAGGCTTAGAATGCAACAAGTTCGTGCACATCAAACAGAACAACAGCGAGCACGACATAATGAAATTGAGCGAATCCGCATGACGCAGTGCTCCTGTGATTATTAAATGAGCTGCATTCCACTATGATCCGGCAATTGATTATTGTGCCGACAAATCGGTAACAATTGGGGAAATGAAAATAATTTGTATAAATATTGTAAGGCGTTAAAATACACTGGTGAATCTACTGGATTATGTTGTGCTGGAGGCAAAGTACAATTGTCACAATTGGTCCCACCACCAGATCCTTTACGCTCTTTAGTTTCTGGGATTGGAAATGATTCTAAGCACTTCTTGGCCAACATTCAGAAATATAAGAACTCTTTCCAGATGACATCATTTGGCGCTACACATATTATACAGAACAATTTCATGCCCACTTTCAAGGTATTATACCAGAATATTTTTTTATAATATTCAAGTTTGTTCTAAAATATATATACAGCGTGTAACGGAGGGGGTATCAACCCTGAAGGAGGTGAATGTGCTCATGAAACTCAACAACTTTCCCCAAAGAACATAGGTCGAAATATGAAAATTTATGAAAATTTGGCCCTCCCATAGTAAATCAATCAGCTGGTAGTCAGTTTTGTAAGGGAGGGCCAATTTTTTTTTTTCATATTTCGACCTATGTGCTATGGGGAAAGTTGTTGAGTTTCATGAGCACATTCACCTCCTTTAGGGTTGATACCACCCTTCCGTTACACGCTGTATATATGAAATAATTAATGGAAAAAATTTTAAATATTACAGATACAAGGACAAATTTATTTATTTTATCGACTTTACAGAGTTACAATATTTCCCGTTGATGTGAGTCTCAAAAGCTTTGGACAATATTGGCGAGTATGGCACAATCCAACGATTGTCTACATCAACATTTTGTGCTCTTACCTTCACAATTACCGATTGCCCATTGTCCGAAACTGATCGCCGACGCACGATACAATGGGTATCCATCATTTCCCGTTATGGTTTCAGCAAGTCTCTTGGGTATCGCTTGGAACACTTGCCGTCGACCATACAGGGTGAATTGTAGTTGAAAAGTCCGCAAGGTCAATGTATCATGTGTTTAGTAACTACTGCATGCAATTTAGGGTCAGCTGTTTCATCTGGAATTTCAGCTGAAATTATGGAATCAATCTCATCTGGCCTTATTTTGTCCACTAACCAGAGTAAAATGTTTAGTTTAGGTCTTTTATTTATCTATTGAGGCAGTACGAAGTCTGCCGAGTCAGCTAGTATCCAATAAAGTTGCTTAAAGTCGGGTTATAAATTGCAAAAAACTTACATTTACACATATTATAGAATCAAATTCTTATGCTTTTTAGTAACTTCTACTAAATAATTTCTATTGAATATTTTCAGACACTAACAAATAATCAAAAACACAAAACAACGATTTATTTTAATTTTTCTTCAAAACACGACTGATTGACTTTAAATGATACCTTTTTGGAAAGTTTAAAAGTAAGAACCAGTGTTTAATCATACAATTTTTCAAAGGCTGATATAATAGATAATTTTGATCAAACTATGATTGTATGTATTAATTTTTTTAAAATGGTGCACAATTTTAATGTGCAAAAAAAATTCTCATTACTGAACATAAATTGAATGTAAAAATAAAAAATCAGTTATGGAAGGCTTAGGGCAAATTTCAAAACCATGGCCGTTACTCGAAAGCCGTTAAGATTCGGAATTAACAAGTTACCAAATTTGGTGTATTTCAAAAAAGATACATATTTACTAAGAACAAGGACATTAGAACAATATTTTCCAAAATCACAAAATAAAATTCGATTTAGAATTAAATCTGCTTATGCGAAATGCTTTTTTCATCACGATTTGTCTACCAAACATTTCGTCTAAGAGAAACTCTAATTAGTTTCCATAAAATTTTATATTTTTTATTAGAAAAAGTTCCTTTTTTTAACAAAATCATTAATTAATCTTAATTTTTCACTTTCTGTGAAAATTCGACAGAAACCGACGATTCTTTTAACGAGAAAATATAAAACCAAAAAACTGATTATTCTTTATGCAATCCCTATTTTTTGTATTATTTAAATATTGAAAGTTAATATACTATTCAAACAGATTTGACAGTTAAAAATGTTGACATGTGCGTACGCTTCAAAGTTCCTAGAATTTAACTTCCAACTTTTTAGAGAATTATCTGCATTTGAACATAAGACAATATGTGTCCCTAAACTAGTTTTAAAAAAATTCATAACAACATTTTGTGTAAAATACAAAAGTTTTAAGTCAATGTCTTTCTTTGTTCTCACGACACTTGAGTCGAAAACCATTTTTTATCAGTTTTAAGTTGATTTTATAGGTTTAAGAATTTTGTAAAAAGAAGTCGTCATAGGTAGATTTTTCAAAAAAAAATATCTAAAAGTTAACAAATACATTTGATTTCTATATCTCTTTTAGTTTCCGAGACATTTAAACCAGTTTTTACTAATTTTAAATAGCGCTTTTTGATAGTTTCCTTTAAGAAAATTTTAATTATATTTCTGTAATAAAATTAACTTAGTTTAACAGCTTTTGTTTAGAATTAAATAATTTTCAAGTTAATACCTTAATTTATTTTCGAGATATTTGAGTCGAAAATCAGTTCTTTCTAATTTTTTGTTATGTAATAATAATATCTTTTAATTTTTGCCAAGATTCTGGGGTCAAAAATCAATTGTTACCAACTTTTAGTACTACTAACTTTAGGTTTTTTTTTTAAATAAAACTATCAGCTCGATTTTCTTAATTCAAATTTTTCCAGATGTTAAAAACGGTATTTTTCCATGCACACAATTGTTTTGTTAGTAGTTAGTATTTTATACCAACTTGTTAACGTTTCACAAAGTATTTTAAAAATTTTAATTGAAGTCGTCAGTCTCATGCACAAGCATCTCTCAAAAAAAACTTTGATTTACATTATAGAAACCGTAAAACGTCTGGAAATGTCAACATTTTCAATTCTACAAATCAGGATTATTACAAAAACTTCCTATGGAAAGTTAAAAAGTTTAAATTTTCAAAAACGATCATGACTTGAGCTGAAAATTTGAATGCATTTGGAAAAACTAATCATACATACATACAAAAACAAAAATTGCAAACTATTTTATGATGTATAAATTATTGTAGTAATAAAGGGTGTCCCAAAATTAACGCAAGATTTGAATTAAATAGAAAACGCCGTTTTTAGTCTTTTGATAGTTATATTTTTATTGACTCGTAAAGTACATAGGATAGGGTTATGTATGGAATAACACATCGGACAAATGGCCTCCACGGCTTTGCATGCACATGCGCACTCTTTTGTTGAAACTTTCCATGACCATTCTGCATAAATGTGGCTGAATTTCGTTTATGCAGCGTTGAATCTCCTTCTTTAATGCACGGGTGGTTGTGGGCTTGTTGACATAGACTTGTGATTTCAAATAACCCCATAAAAAGAAGTCTAATGGTGTTAAATCACACGATCTAGGAGGCCAATTTTGATCACCGAAACGAGAGAGTACACGACCTGGAAATGTCTCATGCAGTAATTGAATTGTTTCACGGGCTGTATGACATGTGGCACCGTCTTGTTGAAACCACATATTGGACACATCAATATCATCCAATTTTGGCAGAAAGAACTGTGTAATCATGTCGCGATATCGAGCACCAGTAACAGTCACTGCTTGACCAGCATCATTTTCAAAAAAATATGGCCCAATTATGCCTCCAGCCCAAAATCCACACCATACAGTCACGCGTTGTGGATGCATTTGTTTTTCGACAATCACATGTGGGTTCTCCGAACCCCAAATGCGGCAATTTTGGCGATTGACAAAGCCATCAAGATGAAAATGTGCTTCATCGCTTAGGATGATTTTGCTCGAAAAATCAGGGTCCATTTGTTGATGTTCAATAATCCATTCAACGAACTCTCTTCTCTGTCCATGGTCATTAGGCTTCAATTGTTGTGTTAATTGAATTTTGTAAGCATGAAGACACAGATCTTTGGTGAGTATACGCTGTAGAGAGGTTCTTGAAATTTGCAATTCTTGTCCACGACCTCGAATTGAGGTTCCTGGATTGTCAGCAACACTCTCACGCACTGCTTCGACATTCACATTTGAACGGCTTGTTTTTAGACGACCAGTGTGTTTGGCGTCTCCAACGGATCCAGTCTCCATGAATTTTTCAATTAATCTCTTCACAGTTGACGAAGTTAAAACACTATTCCGACCATATTTTGTATGAAATTTTCGAACTGCAGCCGCCAAGCTTTCACTATTTTTGAAATATTCTTTAATAATGAAGACACGTTGTTCTCTCATGTAACGCTCCATTTTTAATAACCCTATACTGTTAGCTGTCAAATTGCTTTTTCAGGGTTGCCAACACTTCACTGCACAAATGGCGGCAAATTCAAATCTTGCGTTAATTTTGGGACACCCTTTAGAACAACACTTTTTATTCCTAAGCTTTGGAATATAATTTATTACTGTATAGAAAATATTGAAGAAAAATTCTATTGTAAGATTTTTCAAAAATTGAAAAACGCTTTAAAAATACGTACTTCTGAACGAGTTTCTCATCATTTTTTAAAAATAAGTTAATTTGGTGCAATTTTCTAAGTGCACCGATGTTGAGTTATCATCGTTTGTTTTTTAAAAAGTAGAACCGTTTTCGAAGAGGTAATTTTTTAATGACAGCAAAGTAGCGTTTTTTTTTAAGTTTAAAATTCCCGTATTGTATTCAATTTTAAAGCTCTAGTAAAACTTTGGTTAAAAATGCCTAGATATTCAATTCTAACTTTTTGGTTGTATTTTATCTTTTTAAATCCACTTGTATAATTGTCTATGTTTAACCACTCGTGATTAATATTTGATTTCATATATTTGTGCAAATTTTTGTTTTCCTAATCATAGAAATAGAATACAAATACAATAATACTGAATTTTTCTCTCTTTTTCTCTTTGCAGAATGAAAACTTCTGATGGCAACACTTAGCCAAAACTATGACACAAATTTTGATGTGAATCCATATTATGTGCCGATCAACAATAAAGTAAGATTTATTTTCATATAAATATTTATTTATAATAAATTCTTATTAATTGTCCATATAATAGCTCTATATGTATACCGATGTGTAGCATATACCTATAACGTATTATTGTATATCATTAATTAAGCTTCTTATAATTTCTCTCTTAATAATTTGATTCTAATTCATTCACTTAGTTATTCAGCTTCTCTCCATATATCTACTGTACACATATGCATAGGTATATAACATATTATAACTTATATCTTCTACTTGTAGTATTAATAATAACAAAATCCTTCAAATCCAATTACACACTCCAAGGATATGAAGGACTATATCTATATGTGCATACATAAGATTTTGTATTCACATAAACAAACTTTATTTTATGTAGATATACACATATGGATGTGTGTTGTATATATCTAGTATATAAATTGTGTGACATGTAAATCTCATTAAATTCTATTCAATCGAAGTATGTATGCACATATGTATATGCAAAATATATCCAAACATATAAACACACATATCGACATCGACATCGACATCAGAATTATGCAAAATCCTTTCCGCATGTCATTTTCTCGTCGTTCGTCCTGGATATGTGAGTTGAGTATATAGTCTCTGAGTAAGTGAAATGTTGATAAAGTTAAGCCTTCGATGAATAACATCAATTAGCCATCATCTACTTTCTTATCATCATTATTATGAAGTTATAAGGCAACAAGAAAATGACAAGAAGCCCAAAACGTATTCCTCAATGACGAATTGAATACGAATACGACACAAACAAAAAGGAGTTCTTAAAAAATCATAATTAATTTAAAATTAAAGGCCTTCCTGTCAAATAGAGACAAATCTCAAATTTCAGATCCTTTTTTTTTTATGACACACCAATCGAGTAAAGGAGTGCGAAGATAAAAAACAAAAGCCCAGATATAAACATTAAAAAAAAGAAAATCACATCAAGGATTCTGCGGATGCCCTCTTTGTGTCGTTAAAACTAAACTGAAAAGAAAAGAAGGATTACGTTTACTTCCTGAATTCCCTTCATTTTTTAAAATTGTATGGATCTTTCTTCTCCCATTGACATTGTAATTTTTGACCCAATTAGAGACCAAAAAAGAACCCATTGACCATCGGACTCAAACTCAATGGACCGGTCCGTTTGGCTAGATGGCAGTTTAGTTGACGGTATGGCACCAAGGGTATAATGGCAGATCAATGAAATCTCGCCACCATCTATGATGATGGATTCTCTCAAAAGAAATCCGTTTAATTGGAAACCAATATCGATTGAGTATGTATATGGAAACAGAGATGTGAAGAGTTTGACATTGCATCCTTTAGGTCTATCTCACCACCACCTTTTCTCTGGAACTTCACTGTATACAAAGAGAGACACAACCAACCGTATCCAGTGACGGATTTAGGCTTGCTGTCGCCCTAGGCCCCATTCGATGCGCCGTCCTTATTGATAAATTTTATTTCATAAATTATGATCCAATATTTTTTTTTTTTCAAAATAACTTTATTTTAAAAGATAAATAAGTTATAATCCTTAGATAGACAAATAATACTTTTTTTATATGAATCAATTCAAACATTTTTTCTCCTGGCTTTCGGCCGCGCAAAAACGTCGGTTATATCGTCATAATTAATTTCTTGGACTAGTTGTGCTTCAATAGATAGTAATGCAAGAGCATTAAGTCTATCTTGGCCCATGCTTGCACGTAGATATGTTTTTAATCTTTTTAGAGTGGAAAACGATATTTCTCCTGAACAATTTGTAGCCGGAATACTCAAAAAAATTCGGAGAGCAATGTCCACATATGAATTAACATCTTGAAGACTTACCCGTGAGTCATCTGGCTCAATTTTTCTGTTTTTTTTTTTTGCGATGGGTATCATAACGATAATAATCCTGAACTACAGACATTGCTTAAGCTTTTTTTTTATATTCAGAAAATTGTCTGTCTCTCATGTCTTGAAGAAATAAAGCCAGAGAACTATAGATCTGTACAACGGATGACTAATCAGCTTGAGAATCTTGAAGCTTCTTACAAGCAGCATTAAAACGACCTTAAATTACATTCCAGGCAATGACTAGGGTTGCTGTTCCTAAATGTTGTAGTTTTCGCTGCAGTCCCGTAGCTTCAGATCGCGTAGACGGTCATCTCTGCTTTCGGCAATAAATTCCAGTGCATCAATTATTGCAGACCACTCTTTTTCTAATGCGTAACATCCATCATGTCGAGGAGACTAACGAGTTTGAGAAAGACTCTTATTTCTTAAATTTGTACGCTGCAAGATTTCCCAACGATGAGTAGATATAGTAAAGAAATTGTATAGTTCTTGTAAAGTAGAAAAGAAGTCAACAACTAATGTTACCGATTCAACTGGCACAAGACCCTACCAAATTTAAAGAATGGGCGCAACAAGGAACATAATCGTTGCATCCTCAATATCTTTAGCTTTATGGCCCAAATTTGGTAGAAATTCTAGAAACTTTTCAACAATTTCACCGTTATCACGTACATATGTATCTCATAATTAAAGTGAGTTGATCGACATGTGCTATATCAGGCGTAGAATCTACAATTATACCAAAATACTCAGCAGATTGCACTTCACTAGAAATTTGTTGTAGTACTTTATTTTAAATCAACAGTATAATTTCTTCATAGATTATTTAACAATTTTAAATGTTCAGATAAAAATGGATCAAACTCAGCAAGGAGCTCTACTGTTCCTAAAAATTCCCATTATGAGGATCTCCTATTCGTTCTGAATTTCCTCGAAATGGCAGGCCTCTTATTGCTAGTGATTTAATAATTGCAATTACTCGGTATACAATTTTTTTCCAATACATTATTTCTTCATCAAGTTGTTTTATTAGAACCGTGAACTACTGCTCGAGCTTTAAAATGACTAATGTTAGTTTTGTGACAGTCAGAATTTTCATGAGCTTCGATGCGTGCTTTTGAGTTTTTCCAGTCAGTAAAAGTATTCATTTCACTACTTCTACCAAATAATAAGCATGGAATACAAAATACAGAGCCTTTAGTTTCTGAATAAATCAACCACTCACGAAGGCGTTGAATCTCTCCATTTTTTAAAGTACGTTGAAATAAACTTTTGGAACAATACCTCATTTTATCACCATAAACATTTCTAGAATTTTTAAAGTCTGCATTATCATCTCGTGGTACACCATTTATATAGGTAGATATAAAATCCCGTGTTTCTTCATTCAAGTTCCATAAAAAGGGATCAGTATTAAATTTAAAAATATCAGCTGTTGACTGGATTTCTTCAGTATATTGTGATGAAGAAAAATTTTACGGTGCCTCGTTCGTACCTTGTGATAGGGAAGAGTGTACTTTTTCGCTATCTTGTTCTGAAGTCTCTTCTGATTCCAGCTGCAAATACAAAATCAATGCCAATAAGAAAATTATTACCAATCAAAACAAGATAAATGTACTTACAACCGATGAACATGATGCCTGTTGGTCATTGTTAGAAGATTCAGTTAGGTTTGTCATAAAACTAGATATTTTTGGATTTTTTGAAGTAAATTATCTAACTTCGTAGAATCTTTTTCTTTTATTTAACAATATTCAGCACCGCTTAATTTTTTTGGATAGTCACTCACATTTAATTTAAAAAATAAAATCAAAAACAAAGAGATGAGGTGAGATTTTTTCTATTCTTACAGTTCTCTTTTGTTTGTTCAAATGTTAAGCATTTTATAAATTTAGCCGCCCTTCAAATTATGCCGCCCTAGGCCTGGGCCTCACGGGCCTAGGCGTAAATCCATCACTGACCGTATCTAACATGAATATTCAAAGTGAAAGGCGATACACTTTCGGTTCAGCGAAAGCAAGGCGATCAATCAAAACTGTTTTTTTCTGTTTGGATTTTGGGTCTTGTTTCGAGTGATGGAATTGCGCGGGCAAGGCCCGGTCTTTTGCGCGCTGGGGATAAATCGAAATTGAATTACTCTGCACTGTTCTTGTGTTATGAAGGACTAAGTAGAATTTCACAAAGTATTGAGATTTTACAACACCTAAGCGAATACACAATAGATGATTCCAAATTTTGGTTTGCGTTGAAATTTAAAGGCTCTTCTTGGGTATAAAATGTGTTATTTTTAGCACACTTCTGGGAACTTAGCAAATTTTGTTGAAGGAAGTTCAGTTCGTCGTATTTAATTTGGCAACCCTATTTAAAAACCTGGAGTATTTGACCACGACTTACATAGTTCAAATGGTTTAAACTTGGATACGGTGACAAGTCTTCTATCATGAGAAATATATGCCATTTCAACTTTTATTCTGGGGAAATTCACAAATTGAAAGAAAATTGCATGGGTATTTCTGATGCACGAACTAACCATTGCAGGGCTTTGAAAAGAAATTAAAGCAGTTTTTCTTCAAATTATATGGTGTGTGGCATATTAGCAAGGCGGAAGTATACGTCGTTGATACACAAAAAAGTGTGAAAATCTATTCGCGATCCAGGACCAGTTTATAGGTTGTATACACATTGTAGCCGAAGAACTGCTGATGCATCACTTACCTGACCTAATTCCAGGTTGGACGAGATGTATTTTGCCAAGGGTAGGTATCCTTAAATACTGACTGTTCCTTCTGATTCTTTTGTAAATGTACATCTGCTTGGGAAAAAAAAACACACGTTCACTTTGAATTTAGAAAAGAGTTCAAGCATTATCCCCTTGAGATGTGATGTTTTAATGACCTAAGAACTTTGTTCCAAACTTAATTTTATTCAAAGCAATAAAAAGTTTTGACATTTAAAATCTGTGCCGTCGGTTATCTTAACTAAAATAAAGCACTAATTTACTAAATTACTAACAAATTTGTTCTGTGAAATTGATTGATTTTACCACTTTTTCATTTTTGTTTTTTTGTTTGTATATTTTCAGCAATCGCCGATGTATGACAAATCAAAGAAAACCTGGAGTCAACGGCTCAAAATCAGCAAAACCGAAAAGGCCACCGCGCAAATGGTGGTATCCCAATTACCACCACCAACACCCCAACAAATGCAACAGCATCATGCATTACATGAATTTGCCGGCGGTTTAGACTTTCACCCGAGTGCTTTGTCACGTTCCATGAAATATGCCGAACCATGGATATACGGCACCGTTCGGGGAATTCCCGCCCGTCCAATGCACTTTCATCCCGGACAGGCAATGTACGCTCCAATGCCCTCCGAAATCGCTGTCGTTATCTGTTCTTGCCCGGAATATCTTAGCGGGACGAAGCGGGATGTGAAGAAAGCAAGTATATGCAAAAAATGTAAGGGCTCCCGTCTGCCACTGGCTCCAATTGGGGGAACAGTTCGCATTCGACCAACCAGTACGCCGATGCAGCAGAAGCATCGACCTACAAATGCATCAACGATGCGAGTGGTCTCCTCTAAGTCTAGACCGTCCATTCTGGATCCTCAGAAAGACCCCTATGATCTAATGCGACGAACGAGGTTGCTATCACCTGAACCTAAATCCTCGCCACAGCAGCAGGACAAAAATTATCGCTCCAGTCGCGGCAGAAGTTCCAGTCCTAATCGAAGTCGTAGTCGAACTCCCCGCTCACAGCTGGAGGAAGTAGCTAAATCTTCGCCAAAATCTTCTCAA
Source organism: Eupeodes latifasciatus (assembly GCA_920104205.1). Lineage (NCBI taxonomy): Eukaryota > Metazoa > Arthropoda > Insecta > Diptera > Syrphidae > Eupeodes > Eupeodes latifasciatus. The sequence continues at coordinate 127,004,397 of OV049926.1, read as the reverse complement.
TCATCCAGCAAAACTACCGATCGCTGGATTGTCGAAGACAGCAGCCATTCCAATTCCCGACGATCCATACTCCGCTGCAATGTAAATCCCTACGACCTGATCTCAAATAAATCCTCCGCATCGTCCTCGTCATCTTCGGTGCAGCATCTGAGCGAATTCTCACCACATGACGCCGACGAAGATGACGATGTCGTTCCTGATATGTTCAGAGGCATCCCAAGCAAGTCTACGTCGTCAGCGTCAGCGTCATCGTCGTCAATTAATCACAAGACAGCTATTAGTCGCAAAACAACCGGACCTCCAAGCATATCATCTCCATTACCATCTCCTTCAGTGACATCGTCATCCAGCAACGCCGGGTCCCCATCATCGGGATCATCCAGCAAGACAACAATGAGTTATGTCAATGTTAAGGCGATTGCTGGACAACGGATAAGTTTCGGGGAACACTCACCAGCGCCGTCATTAATCAACCAAAACGGTGAGAGTTTTTTGTATGAAAATGTGGTGTCACCAAATAACAACAGCAACAATGAAACCACCAGTAATAGTCCTAAATTTCCGAAACAGAAGCAGCAACAAAACAGTTCCAAAAAGGATGACAATACCACCACTCCGCAACCGAAACGTCCACCACGCAGAAAGAACGATGTGAACTCGTCACAGCAAATGTTTGATAATCCTATCGGAGGTGGAGTCGGAGGCGGTGGTGATAATGGTGATGACTGTGACGAGGATGACGGTAGTTGTAGTGCTAGTGGTATTGCTGCAACATCAACCAATCTTCAAAACCGTCATCAAATAATGTCCTCGCAAATTTCCACAGATTTACAAGGAACAGGAAGTGGAAGTGGAGCTGGAGCAGCAGTAGCAGCAGCTAGTCAAAGACCCTCCATCAAATCCATTCTTAAAAGGCCACTATCGTCGCCAACATCCGGTGTACTTCTAGCTGTCAACACTCCATCCAAATCCCCGTTGAATGGTGATACTGATACAGGAAGTCTTGTTGGTACTCCTGCCATCACAACCAACACCACCGACTCATGTAGACTCGACCAGCACCAGCACCAGCAACAGCAGTTTCAGTACCAAATCCAACATCAGCAGCAGCAGCACAAACAACATCATCATCATCAAATTAAACGTAACTCAACCAGGACACATGAAAGCTCACTGAAGAGTCCTTCAAATGGAAGAGGCGTTGAAGGTGGTTGTAGTGGTAGTGGTAATGGTGGAAGCGAAAACATCGGTGGCAGTGTAGGTTTGTTGGACACAATGTTAGCCAAATCGAATGGAGGGCAAAAAACCCCCGTAGAAACAAAGACCGGATCACAGTTTTATATTCCCATGCCACAGGCTCGTAAAAAAGTCCAATTTATGGTCGAGGATAAAATAATCCAAGTTGACAATGCGAACTACCATCATCAGCATCACGGTAATGACGATGAGGATGACGAGGATGACTATCATTCTGCTCAAGGAGATGAAACTGACAAAACTGAAATCTCCAAGCAAATAGGTAAAACCCTTCTAGCAGCTAACTACCGTAACTGTAGTAATACGCCGGGCAATGGCACTGGCACTGGCACTTCTATTCCTCATCCTACTAGTGGAACTGGAACTGGAACCAAAGCCACTGTCAGAGTAATGCCAGGCACAGGGCCAGGAGCAGGTGGCAGTGGTAATGGAGGTGGACAAAACATCTCGAAAAGTGATACCACGAGAAAACTACCCCTGTCATCGAAACCTACACTTGTCGTAACCGATGTGGACAAAGACCAAAATAACGGTCACCGGGAAAAGGAGAAGGTGAAAGAATCTTCTGTTGATGCGAAACGTAGAATCATTGCAATCACTAATGGCAGCCGGGAAGATTATGTTGGAAAAGAAAATCCTATCAATGGCACCAACAACAGCAAGAATAGTGCTCCTGTTGCTATGGCTAATAGATTCAACCAAGACCAACTTCATCGCCAGCATAAGAGACAAAATAACCAACAACAGCAACAACGACACCAACAACAACAACAACAACAACGACTGCAACAGAAACAGGATGCAGTATTAAACTTATTACAGCTCGAGTCGAACTTACTGTCGCAGAGTGAATTATTAAATTCTGGCAAGAATAGTTTTTACCAGAATTTCCAGCAAAACCAAAACCAGGATCAGAACCGGGATGAGCCGCATTATGAAGATGTTGCCAACGACGAAGAAAGCGACGACGATGATGGTGTCAGTGGCAACAACGACGACTATGGTGGTCCAGAGCAAACAATATCCTTGTCTTCGTCGTTGTCGTTATCATCGTCATCACAAGGCGACGAAGACCAATGCGGTCGATTTAATGGCACTGGTGACAGGACAAAGGGTGAGTCTCAAGGATAACGAAATAAAAGAAGCTCACACATAGAGACAAAAAATCGAGAAAGGAGAAGAGTTTATGATTGTGGATAGTGTCCTTGTGTCCTTTTGTTTCGTCATTAAGTTTATTTTATAGGTTTCCCATAGTGAAAAGCAAGGATTGTAGAAGGGATGAGGGGGTTAAGAGAGGCTGGTGAATTATCGTTGATCATAGATGATGCTTAATTTAGAGAGGATTTTTGTTTTCCAGTTTTATTACCCGAACGGAAAAAAAGTGAAAGCGAGGAATAAAATAAATTAAATAAGTCCTTATAACGTCCTTGACGTCCTTTTTTTCGCCGTCATCACCCTTACTGGATTAGACAATTTTTGATGAACTCAAACAATTTAAGATGGTGATAAGGAATATATATTTTCTTATTTTTTTTTGCGTGTTTTCTCACCCAGGAAAATAAAAAGTATTTATTTAAGAATTTACCTGGAACAAGTTTCAAAAATGCGATTAGGTACCTTCATACATTTTATACCTCATTTGTAGAAAAAAGAAAAACTCCTCAGAAGTGTATTAACTTTTTTTATGGGAAAAGATATAAAAAAGAAATCTTAAAGCAAAAAGGTATAAATTTTTTGTAAATAAACAAGAAGAATAAGAAAAAGAAAGATTTTATTGCGATTGGTAAAGGAATCTACAGTTCTTTCCTTAGAAAATAAGGGTTTAGTCCATGTTTTAGGGGATTTAATTAATGATTTTGATACATTTAAAAAGTTTTCTATTTTGGGTCCGATTGGTCTTACGTACGAGTATGTAAGGGAAGGGAAAGAAAAACTGAAGATATTACCTCCATTTTGAGATAAAATGCAGAATTTCAAGTGTCTGCAAAACATAGAAGTTATAGGGTTGTCAGCTTGAAATGAAAATATATACGAGAACTTTGGTAAACATTATTATTTTAATAAAAACTCTAAATTTAATTGAGTACAATCTTTAAGACTAACCTGAGTCATAGGCCGAATGCCACAAACAAGTTAAGCCCCATCCTTACCACACCTAAGATCACTGGAACACTGATCTTCAAAAAGTTAGTTGTTTTGTAACAAAAATCACCCTCTGATATTTTCGGACTCAAATTAATTACTAAAACTGCTTTTTTATATCACTGCTATCAGAATTATTTTTGCTTCATCTAAAAGCCCTGCTAGCTTTTTAGTATTGGACAATACATTCGGTATTTGGCTTAATAAATATTTAATAATTATATACGAGTATATATATTTTAGCTTGGTCTTCTTTTACATTTAATGTTTCTCAGAAGCAATCACATTTGCTATGTCATAATCACTTATTTGATACATTCAGGCCACTTATGTGTATTCTAGTCGTGTTAACCCTGACTTCTTGGTAATGTTTTTGTTGGTTATTTACAGTATCTTAGAAAACTTTTCAAAATAGGCCTCGAACATGTACAATTTTCATGCTTGTAGCTTTTTCTGTTTCAACGAGGTGGAGTAGATGTTAGTGGTTCAAGCATCGAAAAAAAAGTTTTGCGTTGACAAGTCTATTAGACTGATCTGAACATATAGAATATACGTTAAATAAGTTATTGAAATTGAAGTTCGTTTGAATCTCAACTTAACTTCACTTCCTTCGAATTAATGCATTTACATTGAAATAAGGCAGTTAAAGTAGGGTTCCCAAACCTTACATTCCCTGCACTCGAAACTATTAATACAAATGGCGCAGGAGTCCGTTGAGAACTAGGGCCTAGTGACTTATAACTTGCAACCATTCCTGTGTGCGAGTAATGTTGTCCGAAATGGAGGGGACCTACAGTTTAAAGCCGTATCCGAAAGGCTAATTTGAGAAAGAACTTTTCATGACAAGAATTACTCTTGGAGGATTTGTCAGTTTCTCGCAAGAGGCAGTACCCGTAAAAAACTTTAGATGGCACAGGCAGGGATTAAACCCAGCATGACATTTCAATGTAATAACCATCATGACACGGCTATATATTACCGCTGATTTTAGTTATTTGTGATTAAATTAAGAAATACCCGTTTTCAACATTATTTTTATGTTATTATTTTTTTAATACATTGCAAGAAATTGATTTTATAATCTTTAAGACTACTAATTCGTAATTAGGACACACATTGCTTTTATACCATTTTTTTTTAACAACCCTTCGAGCATAAAGGCTTAAGCGTTCTTTAAATGTATGGCAGGTGGATTTTTTGAATAAGGTTAGGTTAGGTTTAAGTGGCTGCGGATTCAGAATCCACACACTTTGTAATACATATGGTTACAAAATCTGCATGTTTATCAAAGCAAAACTCTGGATCTGTATTTATCAGTTTTTGAACAGGATGAACAATATAGTCGGATACGAAAATATGTTACGAATGGCGGCCAACATATCACCAACTTGATAATTTCTCTCAAAAATTTCACAAATATAAAGATGAGTTACATTGTGAAAATGGACTCTTATTTAACGATCATCGATTGGTAATCCCGTCTGAACTACAAGGAAAAATATGTAAGGTGGTTCATGAGGCACATTTAGGTATCGAAAAAACACTTTCATCGGCAAGAATGAAGTATTTTTGCTTTACATTGTCGCAAATGTGCTGTTGAAAATGGTTGATGTCCACAGTTATAACAGTGACGAGAAGTCGCATTGATAGAGTCCGATGATGTTGGTTGTTCACTTGAAACATGGTGAACTTGTTGTTGTTGATTTGTTTCCAAAAGTTTTTTGTTGGTGTAGGCAGCTTCAAATACCTTGCAGGTGTCCACCACAGTTTTCAGTGATTCATTTCTTCCATCAAGAAGCTTAAGTTGTAACTTCTTATCTGCAATGCCAATTATGATTCGGTCTCTAAGCATCCGTTCTTCATATGAAGCACCGCAATGACATTTGAATTCACAGTATTGAATTTGTTTGCGTAGTTCTGTTTCGAATTCAGCAAACGGTTGTTTTTCCCGTTGGACGATGGTGTTATATTTGAAGGATTCCATGGTAACATTTTTTAACGGGACTCAATAATTATCGAACGCTTGTAAAACATCATTTAATGCAACTATGCCAGGAAGTGTTCCATCGTTGGGAAATAAGGTATTATATATTTCCATAGCACGAGGACCGATCAACCAGAGAAAATTAGCTATTTTCGTTGGCTCCCCTTCGTCCATCTTACCATTTGCCATCATGAACATAAGGAATGTTCTCTTCCACATAGGCCATTCTTTAACAAGGTTGGAGCAGTCCAGTTCAATTGGAAGTCTATTATTTGCCATTGTCTTCTGACACCATGTAAAAGTTGTACTTTTATAAATTAAAAACTTATTCTTTGCAGGTTGTTTAATTTTTATTCACGTTCTTCTTGTTCGGTAGTCAGACAAAAACTGCATGTACAAAAACTTACAAATGTCATTTTAGCTTAATAGCATATTGATGGGGTTACCAGCATTAAATTATTTGTACATTTATAACATAAATTATTTGGGTCTATGAAATAACTCCCACGAAATAAGGCCCAACTTTTAAAAACGAAATAAGTCCCACCAAAAATTGCTTAAAAAAATGAAATAACTCCCACGAAATAAGTCCCACTTTTGAAAACGAAATAAGTCCCACCAAAATGAAATGATTTAAAAATTTACTTGAAATGAAATACCTCCCACTCAAAATGAAATAACTCCCCCTTGAATAATATATTTCTTAAATGAATTAAGTCCCACTTTCATAAACGAAATGGATAAAGTACAGATCAATATTGTTCTTATTATTAAGATGGAAACCGTTTCGGAAGGACCATCAGATTAAAATTATCGACCTTTATAAATGGCTTGAATATCCAGTGCATGGTAGACGGTATTATAGTTTTAACGTGGCACTGGGATTAGTTGTATTTTGTAATGGTGATATTAGAAAACATGGAACACGACTTCCAATTTCCTACTAAAAATATAATAAAACACACATACGTAATTACGTCAACAATTTTTTTTTTTAATATTGTTTTTCCAGTAGTTAAGTTCGGTACCTATTTGTACACATTTCTTTAAAGTTTTTTTATTTTAGTAAGTATAAAGTAATTAATAACAAAAAAAGGAGAGCCATGAGAGATAAGGACAAAAAATGGTGGTTGTCCCTTTTACGAAATGTCCAATATATAACTTTTTGCATAAGAAAAAAATGAGAAATAAAGCCGGAATGGCCTTTTATTCAAAAAAGCTGTTGATATTGGCGCCTGCCTGGCGACTTTACATACGATAAGCGGAGCAATGGAGTTGCGTGATCGGGTGTGACCCCGAAAAAGGGAGTTAAAATCCTGAGAACCCGCGAAGCGGGCCACCCACAGGTGCTTTTATTGAAAGAAGTTGTTGATATAGGCGCCTACCTGGCGACTTTACACACCCTATATATAATTGTTTCTCAAAAAAAATATAAAGAAGCTTGCTGTTATTCCTCTTCCCTGCAATTATTTCGTATGTCACACTCATGTTCACTATTGAAATTTACAAACTTAACTAATCAATATAATGATAAGGTCTTGCAAACTAGCACACTTAACAACAAATTTGAAACAATACCATTTATTTCATAAAGAGCAAGAAATAACGGAACTTTTAGAAAGCATATTCTACAATACAATACAATTTTTTTTAAAAAGCAACAAAAAGAACATTATGAAATTCAATGAGAAACAACGTGAAGAGCAACAAATAACGGCAAAAATTATTAAGCATTCACTTAAAATGCAAAATTATGAAAATGAAATAAGTCCCAATAAAACGAAATAAATCCCACCAAAATATAAATTTACGGGTATGAAATAACACCCACTTTACAAAACGAATTTATTCCCACTCAAAACAAAATAAGTCCCACTTAAAATAATAACGCGTAACGAAATAAGTAACACCAATTGACGAAATAAGTCCCGCTTTTAAAAACGAAATAACTCCCACTTTCAAAATAGCAATTATTGGTGGGACTTATTTCGTTTTTAAAAGTGGGACTTATTTCGTGGGAGTTATTTCATAGACCCAAATTATTTGTACATTTATTACACACTTAGGCCAAAAGAAAAGTCCCGTTGTGATACCACATAGGTTAGGTTAGGTTAGGTTAAAGTGGCTGTTGGTTGGGACGTCCAACAAACTTAGACCAAAGTATGGTCCGTTGTGATACCACATGGATCAGTTAATCAGCTTAACTCGTTGAACCAGTTGGAGCTTCGAATGAAGCGTAGGAGACAAGTGATGTCTGAATTCTTTAGATCACTGGTATCGTTAAAGTAGTAGTCTCCAAGGTGGATTCTACGTCTTTCTGATAAGGCAGGGCATGTGCACAGAAGATGAGAGATTGTCTCTTCTTCTTCTTCGTCCATGCAACTCCTACAAAAATCATTTGCAGGGGCTCCGAGTCGAATAGCATGCCTTCCTATTAAGCAGTGCCCAGTCAGGACACCTATAACGTAGCTAATGTGCAATCTACTCAGAGAGATTAAATGTTTTGAGCGCCTGGCACTAAGAATAGGCCAAATACCACATGAATCTAGAGAATTACTTCTTACTAGTCGAATCATTTTGAGCTTTTTATAAAGCGAAAAAGATATTTTATATAATTTTTAGCTAGTTCACTGCGATTATCAAAAGAGTATTCTCATAGATGAAGTTTGCGTCTTAGTGAAAGAGCAGGGCAGGTGCAGAGAAGGTGAGAGATTGTTTCCTCTTCTTCCTCGTCCATACAGCTCCTGCAGAAGTCATTTGAGGCTACACCAAGTCGTATTGCGTGTCTGCCTATAAGACAGTGTCCCGTAAGGACACTTATTAGGGAGCTAATGTGAAGTCTGCTTTGAGATAACAAGTCTTTAGAGCGCTTTATTTCCAGTGAAGGCCATGTGAGTTTTGTGGCTGCGCATGTTGGTAAATTGTACCACCTAGAGTTTGCTATCTCGAAAGCTGTTTCTTTTAGCAGAAGTTTACATGTAGCTATCGGTATACCTATCTTCTCCCTTTCAGGTAAAATAGGTATGACGGTTCCATTTTTAGCGAGTTCATTGGCTCTACAATGAATAATATACTGACAAATTTTAAACGGAATATTAAATTAAGGGATTGTAGATTTACAAAATCATTACGAATTTTATTGAAACAAAAATTACTTCATGAGTTTGCATAGCCTCGAAAAGCCTAATATAAGTTTTTTTCAATTACAAAAGGTTTTAATTCAAAAACCCTACGTGATAGATGTATTTGTATTGATACAATTCAATTTGAGCAAAAGTGAGCATTCGAAAATAAAATCCCTATTAATCATATAAACTTTAAAAAACTTTGTTGGATTTAGTACATTTTCCTTATGTATGTTTTTTCCTCCTATGTCCTATACAGTTCCGTATGTATGATTAGTGTTTTGTTATGACACAAACACATCCTCGTGCATACTTTCATATCTCAACTTGACCACTCCATAAGCCTTAATTTTATAAATGAAATAATGCAAATAGTTAAAAAGTTCACTTCAAAATGGAACTTAAAAAATACGACCATTTATAAATATTTTCATTATAATACAATTATTCTTCAAATTTCATTGATTGCCACATCTGTAGAACACTTTTTATTACTTGTAAAAAATATTTATCTTAATCAAAATTTTCTACATTATCTATTGCCAATTTCAATACATCACGTATGCAAGCTCATAGGTACATAAAATCTATCACTCTTTCATCTTAATTCAAGCAAAAAGCTTTTTCAACATATCCAACCTGTATTCAATTCTTACTTCAATTTCAACACGCAAAACTCTTTCTTTCCAAACTGCTTTGTCCCCCTCAAATATATACATATCTTGCTCTTGCAAAATCTATCTGTCATCATCAACTATTGACAGTTCTAGAGGCATCTATCTACCTTTTCCTATACAAACATAAAGTTGGTAGGTATACAATTCTATTGGTTTTGATGAAAATCCCCAATTTCATTATAATCTGAAATCCCGAACCCAATCTCGACACGAGTCGAGTCGACACTTCACGCACCCAAATGATGCATTCCTGGCGGTGTAGTGCCTGGATATTGAACAAAACAAGATAACCTCTGCCGCACAACAAACATCACCAAAAGCTACATAGGTACCTATATACGCCATCTCATCCAAAACAAAAGACTGTCCTGACTCTTGAAGTTCCTCTCATTCTCTCTCTCTCTCTCTATTGTTTTATCTGAATAATACATGATGCTCCTGTCGGTCGGTCGTCGCGTCTTCTTTCCCCTCTGTGAAATAGTCATCGTTGGCGGCGTGTATGTCGCTGTCGTCACGTTCGATTTCATCCCCCTGGAGTCCTTTCTAATATATGTATGTAGTGTAGGGCAGGTATATACGACTTCGAGTAGGTTTTAGGAGGCGCACTCTGAATGACAAACCAGTGTGCCTGTGCCATCGTCAACCGATGCAATCAGTCAAAGTCACTGCATATCTTCGACCTGGGATCTAGGGCTCTCCAGTCTAGAAGACCAATAATAAGAAGAAGAACAATGTGATGGTAATGGTAGTATCTTTTCATATTGAAACTGATTCTTCTTGGTGAGGTTTCGTCGATAGATTTCTATACTTCAACTCAAGACCTGAGTGTGTACAAACGAAAATATATCTATCGACTACGAAGACGACACGATGACGAACGACGACAACGAGGACGTGCAGTTATATTAGCAATCGAAGATATAGTTTTCGGTTATGGGAGAAGGGAGATTTTCCCTCAAAAAGATAGATACCCACCTATTTGGATAGAGTTTGAGTAAAGTCCGGGCCAAAAGTTATGAAACCCCTTTCAACAACAGAGAACACAGAAGCCACACGACCATGGGCTACCATCACCACACGAAATCCATACAATCTTATTACTCCCTGTACTGATCTCGCAGAAACACTATACGACCGGTAATGTGGTTTAAGAAAAAGAATACGAGAGGATATCTAGGATGTGGAATTGAATCAGACACTCCCTCGAGAAATGCATTATTCAAAACTTTTCTTATTATTTTCTTGCCCTGATGCCATAGCAGAAAACAGGAGCTACTTTTTACCTGCATTGCATAGATAGGTATATCGTAAAGGAAAAAGTCCTGAAGCCAACAGAATTAGAACCATCGACGAAGTTGTCGTCGTCTTCGTAGGTCGGCACCGCGGCGGCGGCGGTTGTTTCTACTACCACCGACCGACCGCCCTCGCTATAGTTTCTGTCTTCTGTCTAAATCGTCTCAACAACTTTTTTGCTAGTGATGGGACAGGGTCTATAGTTCAACTGATGATGGTCGCGAGTTGCAACAAATGCACAAGGTAAAACTACAGTCCCTACGACTTAAGACACGACGACGACGATAGATTCCCTTGCATGTTGCATTTGTTTTTGAACGCCAAAGTTTAAGTGGGATTTTTTTGTTCAATCCCGTCTTACCCCCGGTTACCTTTTCAAACAAGGTATAGGTTAGGTATAAGGTAGATATAAGAGAATCAAATCGGTTATTATTATGATGTTCTTGGTTATTGGGCAGTAAAACTATTTTCTCTTCATAGCTGAACTTTACAGAAAGAAGAAGGTAAGGTCAGGTGAAAAGGGTAAGGGATGCGGATGGTTTGATGCATATAGTTTGAAATTTGGTAAATAAAATGAGCAAGGAATAATATCTAATGTTTAAACAGGTTTGTTTTGAAAAAAGAAAGAAAAACAAACTTTGAGGAAAACTTTGCAAAATGATGAGGTACTTAGCTGCTTTTGTGCAAAGACTGCGAGAACCACGAAAAAGGAGGTTTTCTGGAGTCAAAGACTTTTGCATGCGCATTTTTTAAATTTCCAAGAAACTTAAATAAGAATTTTGCCCAAGTAGACATCTTATGTGAAAAAGGAGTCTAAGTTCTTCTTTTTGGAAGTTATTGAAATCAATTTTTTAAGATTTTGTCCAAGTGTTTTTAGTTGCGCACTACAAATTCGTAAAGGGTCGCTTTTCCAAGCCCTAAAGTGAAGATTTAATTTGATTTTTGAAACAAAAACTATTGTTTATTCACTCTACAAGCTCATACACTAAAATAGTGGTACCCGTTGCATGATGTTTAGTGCGTTGGAATGTCATGCCAGAGGTCTTTGGTTTTTTTTACGGGTATTGCCTCTTGCGAGGAATTGACAAATTCTCCAAGAGTAATTCTTGTCAAGAAAAGTACTTTCTCAAATGAGCCGTTCGGATTCGGCTTTAAACTGTAGGTCCTCTCCATCCCTGACAATAGTCTAGCACTCAGGAATGGTTGAGAGTTGTAAGTCACTGACCCCCCCCCCCCTGGGAGTTATTTTTTTGAATTTTTGTATAAATTCCCTTCAATTCAAAACTAATCGTATTGAGTTAATGGATATGACCCCCATTATACTTTGAATTATTTGTTTTTTTTTTTATATGAAAACAAAATTTTATTTTACTTCCTAAGACTTTGTTACTTAAAGTACCACTTTTAACAGAGCACTGGACCAAGCACATAATGTGAATTGGAAATTTAGCCCTATACCAAAAACTTAGTACAAATTTATCAAATTTTGACCAATGGACGATCCAGGGGGGTCATATGAGCCATAAAGCTTACACAGTTAAGTTGTATAAGTAAAGATTTCATCTAAAGATTTGTTAGTAATTTAACGACATTCACCAAAAAGTGGTTTGCTCTCAAAAAACTAAAATGTTTGTAGCTTTAGTAATTGTTAAAATTATTTTCATAGAATTTGTTTATAAGAAAAAGAGCAAATATTCAGTTTTTTAAAAAGAAACCTTGAATAAGAGATCGTCAATTTTATATTAAGTTGCCTTTAAATTCCTGAAACTAGCCTTCAATTCCATCTTATTTTTTTGATGCACATAAATAGTAAACATTGAAGTGATTTTTACTTTCGACACATACATAGGAACTATATGGCAAGTATTGCATTCGTAAAAAATGTCGAATCAAACATGAAATTACGATGCGATGGTAGAAAAGTCAAAGTCCCCCGATTTCGTTCGTCTGCCCTGGCCCCTACACCCTAAACTATTGTGCCGATTAAAATTAAGGTTTTCTAGCATTTCGTAGTATAAATCTCCCACTTCTATACTGTTATATTTGGAGAGTTTTTTGGTATAGAGATTTTCCATTTCTTCAAACAAAATCTCCAAATACCTTATTTTGTGTGTACTAACTGCTTCCAGTACTAGAAAGGCGCCGATTTTTCTTCTAAGGATATTTATTATCCTTTTAAATCGGTTTATATCAAGGTCCTGAGTTGCTGCAGCCATCTTTTCTAAAACCATGTTGATTTTGTTTTATTCAAAAGAACTTTTAAAGATTTTCGTTGGAGTTTTTGTTTTGGTCGCCAGGTTGACCTAGCTGTGCCTCGACTCAGAACTCTTTGATCAACGTAAGTTATTTTTATTCTTACAGCGGCAATTTTTGGATATCACTGAATTAATTTTAATTACATTCACAGCATCCTTTTTTCACAAACGTTGTTTAGCCACGTTTACGCTTGTCAGTATGTATTTAGTTCTGACAGCACTGTTTTAATTAATGATTATTTTGTTTCTTAGTCTCTTACCACTGCACTGGTGGGGGAAAACTTAAGAAAAATCAAAAATCATTTTGTATTGCTTAGAATTTTCTAGGTCTTTTTTTTATGTTGGCTGAGCTCAATTTCTGTGCTCAAAATACCAACCTTGCTTAGTTTTTAACCAAGGCTTATTGTTTTAGTTTGAATTTCTTTACCTTATTGGTTATTGAAAATACAAACTATTTTTTCTTGTTAATTCAATCGATAACTAGTAATTAGGCTCGAAGGACCAAAGAAAATAATTTTGGAAAGAAATAAAAACACGTCTTAATTCGTCTGTGTTTTTATTTCGACTCAATTTTTCTAAAACTATATACAACTATTTATACCTACTTAAATCTAAGGAACATGAGATAAGATACTGATAAAAATAGAATACACATTTCCACCCCATGCTATCTTTGGGTATTTGTGTGTACACATGTGTTCCTATCGTATCAGTATCCTATCTTATGACGCTACGCACTATCACAATATTATTTTTTATCTGTCTTGTGAAAATGCGCAGCTGCACCCATGCAAGGATCATGTTCATTTATGAACAATAAGCACTAAATAGGTGCATAACAAAAATGTTTTAAAAACAAAATTTAAAAAGAGGCTGGGATGCGACCCACACTGATAACTTCCCATCCCGTCTTACCAAATTTTGCGTACTATTTTTTGTAGATTTTATTTTTGTATGAAAAAACGAACTGTTGGATTTTTATAAAAAAATTACTGAATATCAAAAACAATATTTTCTGTGAAATAAAATAAGTTTGAAACCAATATTGTAATTATTGTATTTGAGTCGAAAGTAAATTTTTACCAAGTTTTAGTATTTGTTTTTTTTAGGTTTTTATTTTTTGTAAAAAAACTGTCAATTTGATTTTTCTCAAAATTTTTGCTAATGTTGAAAACAATATTTCTTATAATTAAAAATTAGTTAGAAGCCATTATCTCAAATTTTTGAACAGATGTTTAAGTCGAAAATCAATTGTTACCAACTTTTGTTAATTTTTTTTTTACGTTTTTAATTTTTTGTACAAAAACTGTGTATTCGATTTTTTTTTTCAAAATTTTACTGAAAGTTGACAACAATATTTTTTGAAAGATTAAAGCAGTTTAAAGCCAATATCTCAAAGTTTTGAAAAGATATTTGAGTCGGAAATCAATTTTTACCAACTTTTATTAATTTTTTTTTTGTTTTTATTTTTTGTAAAAAAAACTGTCAATTCGATTTTTTTTCAAAATTTTATTGAATGTTGAAAATAATATTTCTTATAAATAAAATAAGTTTGAAGCCTTAGTTCCAAGTTTTTGAAAAGATATTTAAGTCGAAATTCAATTTTTCCCAACTTTGAGTAATGTTTTTTTTTTAGGTTTTTATTTTTTATATAAAAAAAATGTCAATTAGATTTTTCTCAAAATTTTATCAGATGTCAAAAACATTATTCTTCGTTGCACAAAATGGTTTTGAAGATGAAATCATATTTCGGTCGTAAAATTTTCGAGGTGACACATTTTTTTTCAGTTTTTTAGATTTATAAAAAAACCGTTAATTGGATTTTTTTCCAAAAATATACTTCTTTTGTATCACGTTACAATATATAATATAAAATTTAATTCAAGTCTCTAGCGTTATTGGTTCATGAGATATTTAGGGTTAACCAAAATGTTCACCTTTTTTTTAAACTGCTATGTTAAAAAAAAACACCCACGCAATTTTCTTGAGAGCCCTTTCTGCATCTTTCTGCCTTATTATCTGCACGTACACACGCACGCACAGACATCTTTCTAAAAATCTTTTATTTCGACTCTAGGGACCTTGAAAAACTTATTTTGCAGGTACATTTTGAAATCTTAAAATATAGGAAATATTTTTAAACAGACTTTTTTTGAAGAAATTAGCAAGTTCTAGTGACCCAGTCGTGCATTATATTTCTTTCAAAAATGATTTTCTGTTGGAAAAAACTTTTAAGATTCTAAAAATTAAAGAAATCTACTTTTTGAAGTGAATTTTCTTTAGATGTTCTAGAACTGAGAGTTAAACACGAATTTGAAGAATATAAATGTCCCAAAAACAGCAAAAGTGACATTTTTGTTAAACTAATGGCTAATTGAAAAACACAATGCACGTTTCATATCTATTGTTATAAAAGCTTTGAATGTCTTGAGAAGTGAAGTGAAAAGAGATTCTGAAACGTCTAATTTGTGAATGTCACGCAAAAGTTTCTTCCCAACTTATTTGTTTACCTTAATTTGTTTTTATTTTATATTCAGAGAAATGTAAATGCACCTATTTCCTTAAATTCAAAAACCAAACATTTTTCTCTCTACAATTTTTAAGTTTTGTTGACTACTTTAAGATCAAAATGTTTTCTAACATCAGCTTCAATCTACGAAACTGGTTTGAAAAAACTACGTTAAAAAAAGCCAGAAATTTCTTAATATCAGATTCTTTATTATTTTCTGGATTTTTGAATTTTTGTACCGTTTTTCGTATTAACAGAAGTGGCAACAAAAGAGAATATATTATTTTTGGAAAAAAGCTACGTTTCAAAAAATTTGTTTACATTTCTGCGTGAAAGCAACAAAAACATTGTACCCTGTGTTTTAGCTTTTTAACATGGAATATTTATAAATAAAATAAATAAATTAGGTGGCGCAACAGTCCATGAAGAACCAGGGCCTAGTGACTTACAACTCTCAACCATTCCTGTGTGCGAGTAATGTTGTCAGAGATGGAAGGGACCTACAGTTTATATGCCGAATCCGAACGGCTAATTTGAGAAAGCACTTTTCATGACAAGAATTACTCTTGGAGGATTTGTCAATTCCTCGCAAGAAGCAGTACCCGTGAAAAAAGTTAAGTGGCACAGGCAGGGATTGAACCCAAGACTCCTTGCATGACAGTCCAACGCACTAACCATCACGCTACGGGTACTACATATTTATAAAACCTGTTGGAATCTTGGAATGCTTTCATATGTAGGGAGTTCTAAAATAATTTAATAACAAAAGTTGTCACTTTAGCCTTTGTATTGTATACATTTAAGGTTAATTTTGTTAGCCTTCTTTTCAGAACGTTAAAAAACATTTTTAAGCGGTGAGTAAAAACTCGCCTGATTAAAATTCTATAGAAATAAAAGCATACAAAGTTCTTATTTACAATGCGTATAGTTTAAGAATGTACATTAAAGTATTTCTGAAACAATTTTGAGAATTTAATAATTTAATAAATTGTTTATTAAATAAATAAATAAATTAGGTGGCGCAACAGTCCATGAAGAACCAGGGCCTAGTGACTTACGACTCTCAACCATTCCTGTGTGCGAGTAATGCTATCAGAGATGGAAGGGACCTACAGTTTATATGCCGAATCCGAACGGCTAATTTGAGAAAGCACTTTTCATGACAAGAGTTACTCTTGGAGGATTTGTCAATTCCTCGCAAGAGGCAGTACCCGTGAAAAAAGTTAGGTGACACAGGCAGGGATTGAACCCAAGACCCCTTGCATGACAGTCCAACGCACTAACCATCACGCTACGGGTACTACAAAATTGTTTATTAATGTTTTATAATTTTAGTCTGATCTTTCTGTTGAAAAAAATAGGGTTGAAATGTTGTATCTATTAACCTTTAACCAGTGAATGATAAGTTTTGCGTTCATCTAATTAGGAATTAATTGGAAAACTATACGTACATATATATGTACGTGTATAAATTTAACAACATGTCAACGTTTCTATTTTTTCCCAATTAAATAGATTCCTTTTTTGGTTAGTTGATGGCATACACCAAAGCATTATGTTTTCTACCACACATACATAGTTTTAGAATTGAAACTCAAAAACAGTACATAATTGGTGTTTCATGGAAAAATAACTAAAAGAGTATTTAGAAGGATAGAGGATATGTTATGCAAAAGATTTTATAATTATAAGAAAATATAATTATGACAAAAACATTTTTTTATTTAGTTTGGTTCATGATATAAACCAGAACGGGACAATGTTGGGTTTCTATATAAAAAGCGTTTCTATGATGTGTTTCCTCTACATACTACTTTTTTTTAAATGAAGTTGTTAAAGTAACTGTTTTCATTATGTTTTTACCAACCTAGGTACTATACCAGGTTTTCTTTATTTAAACCAAAATTAATCCAATTAAGTTGATCATATTTACTACATGTGTAGTTATAAACTTTGCTCTCATCAAATGATGAAAATGTTGTGGACCTTAAAATTTTGTATTATGCAATCTTAAAAATAATAAACTTTAAGTTAAGGTACATATGTAGGTACTGGAGTCGGGAGTCTGAAACTGGTACGTTACCTACTCTCGATAATTAGACTAAAATCCAAATACCTTTTCTGATATTTATATAACCATACAACAATAAGTCTAACAAGTATAAACTTCTCTCTCTCTCTCTCTGCGCCCTAAGGTACGAGTACCAACCTATAGGTACCTATCATCATCATGATTATCATCATCATTATCATCATCATGAGGACAAGATGAAGGTATAAAGGTTGTGGATGGTGCTTAGTCGTTGGGGTTGATCCAAACTTCATCTGTTAAATTTTTGATCAAAATGCAAAATATTATATAAATTCAAAACAAAAACATCAGCTAAAAATACAACAACAAAACAGCACAAAAACTGTACAAAAATTGCATGAATAAAATAATAAAACACGAGTCCAGCTACATCCGAAGAACCTCGAACCCCAAGACCCGCAAACACAATGATGTCCTGGCTCCTTCGTTTGCTTCACTTTTGTTTCTTTCTTTTTGGTTTATTATTTGTTATAAATGTGGTAACAGTATATAGCCATGGTTGCTGATGGTTGGGAGCTTAGGGCGAGTGTTTTATATCTCAAAAACATAATTCTACCAACACAATAGGTTTTTCATATAACCCTTGGATCGGTTGGGGCTGTGGATTGTATGGATAGCTTAGCCCTCCCAGTCTCGAATATCCTTCTACGAGTAGGTACAATAAGTTGGTTCGGGCTCCGGGTCGGGCTTGGCTCCTGTTTTTTATTACATTCTTCTCGTTTTTACATGATTATATTTGAGTTGGAAGTAAAAAGTTCCTTTTCAACAAACAACGCAGTATAACCGAACACAAAAAATGAAAAAGAATAAAAAAAGGACGATGGAGATGGTAAACAAAAAATCTGAGTAAAGCTTCTATAATGGATTATTACCATCTCAGGATGACCCGTTGTTTTGTATATTATTCCCTATCATCCATCTCGGGGACACATTGATGACAGCGCTTGAATATTCAGCGCGTATAAGAGCTACTTCTCGTCTCGAGAAGAGTATATTCACGCTTTATCCTTAGCATACCTAACCTACTAGCCGTCGGTTGGTCGTTGCCGAAGGTATGGTGAGGTGCAGGCGGAGCAGGCGACTTAACGTAGAGTAAGTCCCTTATACTATATGGCGATGATGTTGGGTGGGTGGTGTTGCAATATTTCCATTTATAATATGCAAGCAGTAGTGTGCCAGGACACACTTCGGTTTTGGAGTCTTCACACACTCTACATACTCTGTTTTCACTCTGTCATCCATGGTGTGGTGTCATTCTCGAATTCTCAACACTCTTGTTGCTGACACTTCTATACTAAACCATATACACAAACGTGAAGGCAAGAGTCTGCGATGATGCGGCAGCAGCAGCCATCCAGCCATCCAGCCAGCGCAAGATGACACAACAAACTTCCGTTATATCATATTTTATTCACATTTATTTATACTATCAACATACATATGTATATGAATGTGGGTGTATGTTTTTATGGCTGTCATCCCTTAAATAACTCTCATATTTTTCTAAAGGACGCTGACGGGACGGCGTCACTTTTCTACTAAATCAACAACAAAAATATAATACTCGTATAAATGCGAAATAGACAAATTTGTGACGCAGATTTTTGGGTTTGCATGCCAAAAATTGCATAATATGTGCTGCAGGCACAAACCCAACACCGAAAAAGAACTTCATTTTAAAAAAGAATATTTTATCAAACAAAAATTTTTAGCACGATATGAGTACAGCTTAGGGAAAATAGTTTTTATGATTCATTTTGAAATTTAATTTGTGTTTAGTTTTTGTTTATAAATAATTCATTGAAAAATAAAGATGTATTGTATGTTGTTTTTGTAAGGATGAGATGCATATTTAATATTTGAACAGGATTTTAAACCGAATGTTATACAATTTCTAGTCTAAAGAGATTATTTTTATACGATAATCAAAATTAGATAAGCCTGATTGAATTCAGTGGAGTTTCGTTCATTTACAAACAAAAATTTAGTTTTCAATTTTTGTGTTATATAAAAATACATTTTTAGGAAATGAAGCATTTATTATTATGTATGTTTCATTTTACTATATTTTATTTTATTTCATTTTAATTTAATTTTATTTTATTTTATTATATTATATTTTATTATACTTTATTTTATTATTATATTTAAGAGATTCAACTTGTTAAGCTTCAACCTTAAAGTTTTTTAAGTTTTTTTTATAATCCAAATTTGCTAAAAAAGGTTTTCATTTGTAAATATTGTAAATTGGTCATAATTAATTATTTAGGTTGGTCCGCGATATTTTGTGTACTTTAGAAATTTACTTAGGACATGATTTTGGAATTTGTCAGTTTTTAACTTGAATGAACACAGCTCTTTACAAATGCGTGGATATATGCATTAAAATTTGAAATATTTTTTTTTTTCAAAATATTCGTAAACATGTAGGTACCTACATATATTATTTTCGGCTTTTCTCTCTCTTAACAGTTTCCAAACATTTCATATACAGTTGCTCCCAAAATTGAGTGTACAACTCAATTGAGAATTAGTTATTTGTTACTTTTCATATTTAAGATGCAATGTTTTTGGAAAATTCTTTTTAAATTCTATTTTTTATTATTTTTTTTTCTTACAAATAAATGAAAAAAACATTACTTAAACAATAAAAAAAAAATAAAAAATAAATTAGGTGGCGCAACAGTCCATGAAGCACCAGTGACTTACAACTCTCAACCATTCCCGTGTGCGAGTAATGTTGTCAGAGATGGAAGGGACCTACAGTTTATATGCTGAATCCGAACGGCTAATTTGAGAAAGCACTTTCATGACAATAATTACTCTTGGAGGATTTGTCAATTCCTCGCAAGAGGCAGTACCCGTAAAAAAGTTAGGTGGCACAGGCAGGGATTGAACCTAAGACCCCTTGCATTACAGTCCAACGCACTAACCATCACGCTACGGGTACTACTTACACAATAAACAAAAGCAAAAAAAGGAAAAGAAACCGACAATTAATTTTAAAACTACATTTAAACAATAAATCTTTACGTCAAGTTGGTGAAATCGTCGCGTCGGCCGAACACATTCAACGGTCCAAAAAATACTTAACAAATATCGGTATGAAGGTACGATCCTAAACAAACCTGGAAGAGGACAACAAAAACCTTTCCTCAGCAAGACGAACGAGTAATTTTAAGAAAATTCAAAGTAAACCCCAAAACGAGTGTACCAAACTTGGCGGCCGAAATGGCGACACTTATTGAAAGACCAGTTTCAATGATTTTAACGTCAGAGTTGCTCGGCAAAAACCTCTTATTTTCAAAATTAATAAGCGAAAACGTCTTGAGTTCGCTAAAAAG
Organism: Eupeodes latifasciatus; assembly: GCA_920104205.1. Classification (NCBI taxonomy): domain Eukaryota; kingdom Metazoa; phylum Arthropoda; class Insecta; order Diptera; family Syrphidae; genus Eupeodes; species Eupeodes latifasciatus. The sequence goes on along the minus strand of OV049926.1, from coordinate 126,983,719 downwards.
CACCTCAACAAACCCCAAAGATTCTGGAACGATGTTTTGTTTTTGGACGAGACCAAAATTAACCTATTTGGGTCTGAAGGAAAGCAAATTGTTTGGAGAAAGCCCAATATTCAGTTCAAGACAGAGAATTTGCATGCTACTGTTAAGCATGGGGGAGGAAATGTTATGTTATGGGGGTCAATGGCGGCAAATGAGACTGGGAACTATGAATTTATTGACACAATCATGGACAAGTGGAAATTTTTGGACGTTCTTAAAAGAAATATGCATCAACCTTTCACTTTCAACAAGATAACGATCCAAAGCACACATCGTTTGTTATGAAGGAATGGTTGCTGTATAATTACAGAAACTAGCTCAAGACCCCACCTCAGATACCGGACCTCAACCCCATCAAGCATTTGTAGGAAGAAATAAAGGGAAGGTTGCAGAATTGTAACTTAACCAAAAAAAGTCAATTGAAAGCAAAGATCACGAAAATTTGGGAAAATATACCGCCGTCTTTTACTAAAAATATTGTTGAATCGATGCATGCCGCAGCGACTACAAGCTGTGATTATGGCTAAAGGTGGTCCTACAAAAATTTAAAATTTAAATTTGACCACTCATTAACAATTTTGTATGCTTTGAATTCCAAGTGTACGGTTAATTTTGTGCCATGCATTTGATGATTTTTTAGTTTTTTTATTGTTATTATTTTTTGTTAATTGTTTTTGTTATTTTTCCTCTTGTTTATTTAACATAAAATATTAAAAACAACATTTTAATAATTCAAAACAGCAAAACAGTTTTTTTTGCTGGTGTACGCTCAGTTTTGAGAATAACTGTATGTACTTAAGATTGGAAATTGAATTAAAATTATTAGATATTTCAAGAAAATAAAACAAAATTACTACCGACCAACTCTGAAAACCTTTAAAACGAAACTTTAATTACTTTTTTTCACAATATAAACTTTTCCATTTTTAATCTCCAAACATGCATTTCTAACAACTATTTTTTCAGGGAGCGTAGCCGCTCTATATGTTTTCTATGTAAATTAATTGATTGACATTTAAGAATTTTTTTTTTATTTGCTGAGAAAAACTAATTGAAATATTTGAATGCCTTAGAAAGTAGAATAAAATTTGTAAAAAAATACGGTTTAAGGTTAAAGGCACGTTTTTCAGTATCATAACCATATGTAAAAATATGTGCCTGGAAAGGAAGAGGAGAAGACAAGGTGAGGTACTCAATCTCCATATGGATTTAGTCAGTACTAACCTTCTTCTGAAAAAAAAAAAAAAAAAAAAAGTACGTATACGCCCAAGTGCACTTTCCATTGTTTTCGGTTAAAACTCAAGGTAAATCTTTCAATGACGTATCCATATATTTAATTTCAACCATGTACGATTATGTTCCTTTAGTCAGGAGGAGAAGGCATACGGAGTCATTTACTCTTCATATGGATCTGGGCGGTACTAATTTTTTTTTGTGACTTCTTTTCTCCACTTTACTGCTTTAAAGTGTCCTTAGTAACATTTATGTGTGCACCTTCGCTTGCAGAATGAACCTTCAAATCTATAAATAATGGGGGACAAACTGTAACACCTTGCTATCAGCATTACCCCTACCTGTGATATTAGATCGACAAACGCATTTAAATATCAGTTCTTGGGACTAAAACCAAGTTTTTCCATTTTAAATTATGAAATTTACACATATCCTTGGAAATCACATTTTTATTTAAGACAATATGCTTTACATTTTCTATTCAAAAAATGTCTTTTTACCGATTACCACCTTCCTCTTAACCACTTATAGAAGTTATCCAACATAGTCTGCAGTATAATTTACCTTTTGTCAATAACAAATGTCATCCATTAATTTTTATATAAATTAAACATTAGCTTAATACACATACAATTTATGTACATGTATTTTTGTATTCTTAGCTTGATGAAATACTTATGAGTTTCAACTTCAAAGACAACGTGTTACCATCAGCATTTGGCATTTTACAAAATAAAAAAAACATTCAAGCCGTCGAATATCTAATGAGGAAAACTTTGTAAATTCAAAAACCAAAAAATAATAATAAAGAAACTGTGTGACATTCGCTATTATAGAGTCACAGTACCATGCACATGACATAGCTCTTACTGTAACTACTATGTACACTCTACAACACTCAACAACAAACGCAATGAACGCTTTAAGGAATCAACCTTATAATAGGGGAGAATGAGATGAGATTAAACCTCTGATAATGTTTTCGTGACTGACAGTGCAAGTGTTAGGAAATTAGGGAAGGATGTAAGAGGAGAAACTGATGCACATTGGTCTTAAAGTTTTGAATATCAAAATGCGTAAAGCATTCCATATTCTCGATGTACGGTTGAAAAAAGAATCTCTATACTTAACGGTACGTCCGAAATAGAGCTCAAGCGTAAACTAATGAGCATTCCTGGAAGTGCGAGAATTACGGCAGAATTATTTGAGGGGAGAAACGCAACTGCCTAATTTAAAACAACGAAAGGCATGGAATATTGCGGTGGTGTTTGAGTGCTGTAAAGATTTCGGTTATATATATATTCTTTATAATTTTCGAAGCTCTTAAGACTAAACCTTGTTTTTAGAACACCTGCCCAAAAATGAACGTTATATTCAACTTTGGACGAATGAAGGCTTCGTTATGTCGAATATCTGATAATTTCATAAGAGGTGATCTGTGATAAAAATATTGACTGCTAAAACTTAATTAGTACGGCATCGGGAGTGGGTTACTCTTTAACGACAGAAACAAGCATTGTAGTACCCGTGGCATGATGGTTAGTACGTTGGACTGTCATGCGAGAGGTCTTGGGTTCAATCCCTATCTGTGCCACCTAAAGTTTATTTCACGGGTACTGCCTCTTGCGAGGAATTGACAAATTCTCCAAGAGTAATTCTTGTCATGAAAAGTGCTTTCTCAAATTAGCCGTTCGGATTCGGCATATAAACTGTAGGTCCCCTCCATCCCTGCAATTACTCGCACACAGGAATGGTTGAGAGTTGTAAGTCGCTAGGCCCTGGTTCTCTACGGACTAATTTATTTATTTATTTTTTATTCAATTTTGGACGAATGCAGGCTTCGTTATGTCGAATATCTGATAATTTCATAAGAGGTGATCTGTGATAAAAATATTGACTGCTAAAACTTAATTAGTACGGCATCGGGAGTGGGTTACTCTTTAACGACAGAAACAAGCATTGAGTTTTCGAAGTATTAAATTCTTCACGGTTAATAATTCCTCATTTAATGAGCTTCTGAAACTCTGCCTTTGAAGTTCCACAATGCAGGATAAGGATTTGTATCTAGAAGCGAATACGAATAGCTGAGGGCACTGTCATCAGCGAAACAGTTTAACGAATTAGAAATGCCAGGCAAATATCGTTTATGAATACAAGAAAGAGTGCCGGAGACAAAACGGAGCCCTGGGGAACACCAGAATTTATATCATGAATCTCAGAGTCTTATTCTGACATTTGTCTTTAAAATCATGATGTTCTTCAAAGTCCTTTATAGTTTCAAAGTTCTTATAGTTGAAATTTTGTCTAAAAGAGAATAGAGAAAAGGAATTTCGCCACATCATATATAGTTTTTTTGTATTAAAGGAAGTGACGATCTCGATTTTACAAAAAATTGACTAAGGGAGACAACAGATGTTGAATGAAAGAAAGTTTTGATAGATAGAAGAAATTAACTAGAACAGGTCTAAAAGGATTTGTTACATAGTCTAGGTTATCGATCCAACAGTCTAAATCTTCATTCAGCAGGTATAAAACAGTAAAATATTGATATTCTATATGATCTTGAATTGTCTTAACAAAAGAGACCGAAATGTCAACCTACACATGGACACTGAAGAAATTTGAGAAGTGCCCTACTCCACTTACCCCAGTCTACCCTATTATTCCCTGGTTAACACACTTCTATCACTTTCATACAAGCAAGCAACGGCAAAGAGACCTATTGGAAATTAGTATGCAGATTGTTATCTCACACCTAAACACAAAAATGTTATGCTGCGGTTTAGTTTGCACAAGAGGGGAGAGAGAGACCTTGCCAAGAATAGGCATCAGAAGGGGGTGCATTAATGGATGTAGCTGTAGCTGAAGCATAGAGCCAAACCCCACCGCCATCGTCATCGGCTTCATCACCATGTAAGGCACATTAAATTGCATAGCCTTCTCGAATGAAAGTAAAACTTATCCACATCAAACTAACTCACTTGGGATGGTTGAAATGGTGAAGTCAAAAGTTGCCTACCCCCCCCCCCTCCTGACCCCTCCCTCTCTTCCTTGTTCTTATTGTTTGCTCTGTTGTTGTTGTTGTCATCATCGTTGCTGTCGTTCGTCTAGATCTCCTGCGAAAAATGAATTTAATTAAATAATGCAATGCACGATGTTGCAGATATATGCAGATGTAGAATGTCGAGCGGCGAACAACGAACGACAAGTTACGGGCAACGCGACGGGCGTTCGTTCATCCACACGTTCCCACTCAACATTGGTCGGATGTAAACAGCGAGCGCATATAATATCGCATGCGAAACAACAATATCGCATAACAAGATGGCTTTTTGTCTGTTGCGCGATATGTGGACGGACGCAGACTTGGAAAGTAGTGTTTTGGATCGGAACTGTGGACTTTGGAGTTTCCTGCGAAACATCGTTCAGTCGTTGTATCGCTAACGCATATGCAGAGCAGCATGCATACTTAGTTTGTTTTTGTAACTTTTTTTTTTGTAACTGCTTTGTTTGAATTTCGTCTTCTGTCAGACAAGACAAGCTATGTCAAGTGAAGCCAACCAACTTAACGTCTGACATCAGTATTGAAATCACTTCATTCAGGTTTATATAAGTTTCTGACTCTGCTCTGAGGTTGACCTGGGGATTCGACGCGTATTCCGTCTCTATGAAATTTCCCTTTCGACTTTCGATTTTATTTTTCATTCTTCTTCTGGTATCAAAAATGTGTTGTGTGATTTTTGTTTGTATTCATTATTTCTTCAGGCAAAATGAAGAATTCCAGATACGTTCCGTCCAGGAAGAAAGGGGGAAAAGAGTTAAGAGCAGCAGTAGTCTGATCAACGAACACGATAGGCGAATGTTTAACTCCTTTTAGCCTGACACTTGACACTTTTCCATGAGCCTCCAGTCTTCAGTCACAAGCCACATTCTAACTATAGCTACAAGGCTATAACAAGCTGTCTGTCTTTTGGTTTTTTGTTAAGCTATTATTAGCTACTTAAGTTATACTTGTTTTTTCTTTTTTTTAAATACATTCATTCATAATATGGTAATTAAAAGTAGGGATACAATAGAAATAGAAATGAAAAATAAAAGCAAAACGGTCTTGAGGGTCGATGGACGAAATAAAGTGTGTTTGTTGGTGTTGATTTAACATGGGAAAGTGTTTCCTTTCTGTTCGATTTCCGGTGTAATGGGAAATTTACACGACATAAATATTCATTAAATGGAATTCCATTTCTATTGCATGGGGAACTGTAGTACCGGCATCCAACACGGAAAACGGGAAAAGTAATACAAATTCAAATAGGAATAGAAATATACGAGACGAGTACCTACCATAGAAGTATTGCGTTATAGTTTTGTAAATTGTTTCAATTGCTTGTTATAACGGCGGTGAAATATGTTAATGACTTTGGTTTTAACATCATCATCACCGCACCATCATCAGACAGAAGAAGGGTGTGTTTTTTGAAGAGTGTAAAAGTATATTGCATCGCAAACAGGTGTTTTATATTTTTCCTTGCAATTAAATGGATTTTTGTTGAACTAATTGTTATTCTAGGAGAATTGTTTGATGGTATCTTGGTATTTAAATAAAACTTTATATAACAGAAGATATTAACATTGTAATTAAGATAAGGATAAAGAAGCTTCAAGAAGGTTGTACTGATTTACTTTTCCTGGTCATTATTAAGTTTTATCACCTGAAATGAGCAGGGTAGAAATTTATAGAAAATGTGTTTCCTTTTAAGTCATGGACAACCAACATTAAAGTTTCACTTATTTAAGAGTTACCCTAGAAAACTACTTTTTGTCACATCTACATATGTGATGAGAGCTGAATTAAATTAAAAGTTACTAAAGCCGGGCAGGTAGGAGCTGAAAAAAGAAAAGTCTGTTCTTTTAAGATTCTCAGCAAACAATTTTTACAGGTCTTATAAGAACTTGCATATGAATAACCTATGTCAGTTTAGTTTCAAAAAAGGGTTGACAAACTACAGTTTTTTTGTTTTTGTTTGTTTCGGGTTGTAGCTCATGCAATTCTTAGAACGACGTATTCGTTTTGACAGAAACTTGGCTTAATTCAAGCTTTTCTGATAGTTTGAAGCTTACAAAAACGATCGTCATATTGGTAATGCAAAGGATTTAGGTGGAGGTGTTCCCATAGCGGTAAAAAATACACATTTTTCTTCTTCTGTATCTTTTCCATTTGAAGTACCAATTGAAATGGTCTGTGTAAGGATAATGGTACAGACTAAGACCATTTTTATTTTAACCGTTTACATTCCTCCAAAAAGTTTGGAGTCTGTTTATAGCGAACTTCCCTTGGTATTAGACTTTCTTATCAATTTGTCCTGCTCTGACACCAATATTTTACTTTTAAGTGATCTTAATTTACCACACATTGAATGGATTCCATCTGAAGACGAATATTGCCTTGAAGCCTCTCTTTCTTCTTCACAACTGGAACTATCTTTTCTCGATAAAATCCTTCTTACTGACTTACAGCAAACAAGCTGTATTTAAAACTCGAAAAATGGAATTCTCGATTTAGTATTGCTGTATTTAAAACTCGAAAAATCGAATTCTCGATTTAGTATATTCTTCTGACGCTATTAGTACTCTTGTTCTAGAATCTAAATATCACCCCCCTTTGGACATTTTTCTTGACTTAAGTAATCACCTTACTGAACACAGTAATTCCTTTGATTGCTTATATAATTTTGATTTCAGAAGAGCTAATTTCCAGTTGTTGTCTGAAGATTTAACCATTTCTGAAATCGCTGATACCTTAGCATTTTCAAATATTGACGAAGCAGTTTCAAATTTTTATAAGATCCTGAAATATTGTTTGGAAAAAAATGTACCTTTAAAGAAATCAAGAAATACAAACTTTAGCCACCCTTGGTACACGAAAGAATTGCGTTTACTGCGTAACAAAAGAAATAAGGCATGGAAAACTTATCTCAAAACTCTGTCTCCAATCAACTTCTCTTTTTATATTGAACTTTTTAACGAATTTAAGTCTTCTATTTTTGTATACGCTATTTATGCTACTAATATGGGCACCTCTTCGAAAGAGAATCCTAAAAAACTTTGGAAACTTGTAAACTTAAAGAAAAATCAGATGGCTTTGCAGTTAACTTCACTTAAAAGAACCTTTCATTAAATAAAACTGTTGATATCTGCAACGCTTTTTCCGTGAGTAATTTGTCAATAGCCATGAAGTACAGGGTGGGCCGTTAATAAGTGCACTTTTTGTCTCGCTCTAACTCCCGAACGAAATAACTGAGACGCGCGTTGATGGTATCTCCTTGCAGCTCGAGATCTAAATTTTTAGTCGCAATGAGTCCGTTCACGGGAGAGCAGCGCGCTTTCTGCGTTCGCGCCTTTTATGAAAAAAATCGCTCATACGTGACTGTTCGTCGGCTTTTTCGGGTAAAGTTTGGATTACGCAACATCACCGAGTGTCCAAGTACGAATGTAATCAAAAAATGGATCGTATCATTCGAGGCAACGGGATCAACGAAAAAACTTCGACCTACAGGACGCCCACGTTCCAGGCGGACTGCAGAAACAATTGAACGCGTACAAGCTTCTGTGCGCGAGGATCCAAGAAGCTCTACACGGAAACGCGCTGCGGCCCTGGGAGTACCCAGAACGACTTTACGTCGCATTTTACGGGATGATTTGAAGTTATACCCTTACAAAATTCAGATTGTCCAAGATTTGAAAGAATCCGATTTTGTTTCACGGTTCAATTTCGCAACAGAAATGTTACGGAGATTCCCTCACTTCAATAACATTATCTTCTCAGACGAAGCTCATTTTCATGTCAACGGATTTGTTAATCGACAAAATTGTCGATACTGGGGAACAGAAAATCCACGCTTAAAACATGGACGACTGTTACACTCTCCGAAAGTGACCGTTTGGGCCGGAATAGCCAAGTGGGGGATCATAGGGCCGTATTTTTATGAAGATCGATACGGGCGTAATGTTACTGTTAATTCAGAGCGTTATGTTTCGATGCTTAGAGATTTGTTAGCTCCAAAACTGCAAGAATCGAGTGGTTACACTATTCACACCTGGTTCCAGCAAGATGGCGCTACCTGCCATACAAGTAACGACTCTCTGGAGGTCGTTAGAGAAATGTTTCCTCGAAGGTTGATATCGAGGAGGGGTGATATTGCTTGGCCACCCAGGAGCCCTGACTTAACGCCACCGGATTTCTTTTTATGGGGCTACCTCAAGAGTAAGGTGTACTCTAATAATCCTTCAACGACGGCTGAATTAAAAGCGAACATTGAAGAAGAAATCCGCTTAATCACTCCGCAACTTTTGACAAAAGTGTTCCAAAATCTCAGAGTCAGATTGGAAGAGTGCTGTAGGCGAAATGGACAATATTTGGATGATTTAATTTTTAAAAAATAAAAATTCATTTCGTTTTGTATAATTTAAAATAAATATTTCATTTAAAAGCGCTACAGTTGTATTAATATAATTTTTTTTAAGTGCACTTATTTACGGCCCACCCTGTAGTTGATGAAGTGTATTTTCATAATCTTCACTTCTTTTCGCAAACTAGCTGTAATCACATCCAAGTGGTACAGAGTACGGTCCTTGATCTTTTATCCGCGTTGAATGATGACTGCTCAGCCGGTTCCGATGGTATTCCCCCGATAGTATTAAAAAAGTGTAGTAATCCTTTAGTTTAACCTCTTACGTTCTTATTCAAACTTTCTCTATAAACAGGCAAACTTCCCAGTATATGGAAGAAGTCATTTCTAACACCAATTTTCAAGAAAGGTAACAGGGCGGATATAACAAACTACAGGCCCATTGCAAAGCTCTCTTGCATTCCTAAATTGTTTGAACAAGTTGTTTCTGAAAGCGTAGCATTTTTTAGTAAGAATCTCATTTGCGAACAGCAACATGGTTTATGAAAAAAAGATCAACCGTTACAAATCTCCTCACATTCTCAAACATATGTTCAAACGCTTTAGAACAAGGTTATGAAGTTGAATGTGTATACACTGACTTTTCTAAAGCTTTTGACCAACTTAGCCACGGAATTATTTTATTTAAACTTAAGGCTCTTGGTTTTCCACCATTTTTCTTAGCTTGGATCAAATCATACCTTTAAAACAGATCCTATGAGATAAAATTTAGAAATTGTCTTTCTGAACCTTTTGTTGCTCAATCTGGTGTTCCCCAGGGAAGCCATCTTGGCCCTTTTCTGTTTATCCTGTCTATTAACGATGTATCGTCATGTCTACGCTCAAGTGAAGTACTCGTTTTTGCTGGCGACATGAAGATTTTTAAAATAATAAAGTCCACCCATGATCGTATTCTTTTACAAGCCGACATTGATAGTTTCACATTATGGTGTGGGAAAAATAGCCTTTCACTCAACCCTTTAAAATGCCAGACGATAACTTTTACTAAAAAACGAATCGGTAGTGTATTTGATTATTGTATATCACAGCAAAAACTCTGTCGCGTCTCAACATTTAAAGGTTTAGGTGTTCATTTCTGTTCAAACTTAGAATTTACACATCACATTAATTTTATTGTTAATAAAGCAAGTTCTATGCTTGGTTTTATAAAACGCTAGGCAAAGGAGTTCAATGATCCCTATGTTACTCTTTTTTTGTACAATTGTCATGTTTGTCCTCATCTTGAATATGCTTCGCAGGCATGGACTCCCTATTACGAATTCATAAAAAACGTATTGAATCAATTCAACATAATTTCATTCGTTTTGCCCTAAAGGGTCTTCCTTGGGATGATCCTTATGATCTGCCTCCCTATGAACATCGTATTCTGCTTCTTCAAATGCAATCTCTCCACCAAAGGCATATTAATAATGACTTAATATTTCTTCATCAACTCATTAATGGTGAAATTGATGCACCTTGTGTACATTTGAATTACCGAGGCTGAACTCATCACCTGCGTACAATTGATTGTATACATAATGACTTCCATAGAACTAACTATGGGAAGAATGAAACTTTAAGTCGAATGAGCATTTTATATAACTTAAACTGTTCATCGATAGATTTAAATTTAAATAAGGTGGGATTAAAATCATTGTTTAGAACCAGTGCTCCACTATCGTAAACGTCTTTATTTTATTTTTTGTACTGTAATAATTCCTGTTAAATGTTAATAATTATTATGTTTTGTATTTTTTGCGTGTGTTAGGCTTTAATTGTATTATTTTCTTACTAACAACTAACGCATGCACTTATGATGAGCCTCTGATCGTAGTGTGACGCTTACTATAAGCTAACTATTTTCTGAAGATTCTGAAGTGTACCAAAAAAGAAAATGATATTGGTTTGATAAAAGCTTCAATAGTTTCCGGTTTGTTGAAAATAACATCAGTTCTTCATAGTAGATCAAAAAGTCCAAAGGTTTCAAATCGCTGGTTCGATGTGGTCATTTTTTTTTTTGTATTATGCGCGCACTCAAAGAGATATGAATACCCTTATAATGATTAAACACAGTGTGAGCAATTAGGAAGGGAGGATAGGATTAGAAAGGAGATATTGATGCACATTGGTTTTGAATGTCTGCACATTGCAATGAGTGGGAAATATTGAGTCTGGTAAAGCATTCCACATTTGAGTACTGCGATCTCTGTACTTTACAGTAGGTCCGAAATTGAGCTCAAAGGCAATCTGATGAGCATTCCTAGAAGAACGGGTATTAGGGTTGAATTCTTTGAGGGGAGGAATACAACTGGCTATTTTATTAGAGCATTTTTTATGAAAGTAGCGATAAAATAATGACAGGCATGAAACCTTACGAGTTACGACGGTGCTCGAGAGATACAAAAGTTTCAGTTAGGCATAGGCCATCTATTAGTTTAAGGGTTCTCTTTTGAATTCTGTCCAAGAGAATCAAGTAGGTAATAAAAGCACCTGCCCAGATATGGGAATTGTACTCGAGTTTCAGTTGAGTATAGGCTTAAAAGATTATAGTCAGATCAGAAGGAGTAAAAAACTTCTTGCATCTTCGGAGAAAACCTAAACACTTTGCAGCATTTTTGACGATGTCAAATATGTGCTCACTCCACAACAAGTGATTTGTAATGCACATACCTAACACTGAAAGCTGTCCAGTCTCTTTGATGCAAGTACCACTCATGGATAGTGGAATTGGGGGAAGGTTACGCTTTTGCGATAGTAGACAGCATTGAGTTTTCGAAGCATTAAATTCTACACGGTTTTTGATTCCCCATTGGACAATGCTGTCAAGATCAGAATTTAATGAGCTTATCATACGCTGTCGTTGGTAGTCCACATCCGAAGAACAAGGATGCGAGGGTACTGTCATCAGCGAAACAATTTATTGGGCTAGAAGTTTCAGACAAAAGATAATTTATAAAAATAAGGAAGAGCGTCGGAGACAAAACGGAGCCCTGGGGCACACCAGCGTTTGTTTTGTGGATAACAGATTTAAACCCGTCCAATAGTACATGATTTGAACGGTCCTAAAGATAATTCCTAACCCAACAAAGAAGAGATTCATCAATACCAAAAGCACGCATTTTCGATAAGAGAGCTTGATGCCAAACTCTATCAAATTTGGGATCAAACGGTTTAAGAAATTGGTACTCAAAAGATCGACTGTTAAATAACGAATGACTAACAGTCCACCATTCTGCATTAATCAGAAAATGTGAACATCCATGTCTTCAATTTCAGTAAGCCATTTAACTAGGCTCTCTAACAGTCACTGTTGACCGAAGCTTTGTTTGCAGCCCTATTTTCGAAGGAGATATAGTCAACTTAAAAATGCACATCAAACTGTTACTTTCTGCGGATGCATTGGCTTTTGAGAATAATATGCGGATTTTTTAAGCCTCAGTTATATTAATTATATTTGTTAATGTAGCCGGCGAAATAAAAATAAACCTCCCCCAGAAAAAATGATTTTTTCAACTAAAGTTCTTGTTAAATTTAAGCTCCTTTAACTGAATTGATTCACACACCCTCGGCTACAGAAGCCACTTTCTCATCTGTACGGTGACGACGGAGGTCGTGTATGCTGTTCACTAGCTTACCACTCTCACGAACTTTTGGTACAAGCTCGTGTATATAGCAAGCGCGGTAGGTGCTTCAATTTGGCCAAAGTTTCCTTTCAAAAGTCATTGTTTGGATGACCACCACTCACATTGGAAAAACAGTTTTCAATATTTCCAACGTTAATCAAGCGCTAAGTGACTCATTTTGTTCTGCGGAGGAGAAGATACTGACTTTTTGTCAAGATTTCATGCGGGAAACTTTTGTATGTGTCCAAATAAACTATAATTTAAAAATAAACCTCTGATGCATGGTCTACCCTCTACAACATATTTGTTTTTATGTTCTTATGAGCTTATGATTATTCTTTACACTTTTAAAGCTTAGAAAGGTGTAAGAGCCTTATCAAAAGTGGGAATGATTTAAGACAAAATCTTTGTCCATATTCAATGAGAAGAAAAAACAGTAAAGTACATTTTGAAATTCAATAAGTCATTTGACTGCAGTCATTACAGTAACTTTCTAAAGGGTGTCCCAAAATTAACGCAAGATTTGAATTAAATAGAAAACGCCGTTTTTAGTCTTTTGATAGTTATATTTGTATTGACTCGTAAAGTACATAGGATAGGGTTATGTATGGAATAACACATCGGACAAATGGCCTCCACGGCTTTGCATGCACATGCGCACTCTTTTGTTGAAATTTTCCATGACCATTCTGCATAAATGTGGCTGAATTTCGTTGATGCAGCGTTGAATCTCCTCCTTTAATGCACGGGTGGTTGTGGGCTTGTTGACATAGACTTGTGATTTCAAATAACCCCATAAAAAGAAGTCTAATGGTGTTAAATCACACGATCTAGGAGGCCAATTTTGATCACCGAAACGAGAGAGTACACGACCTGGAAATGTCTCATGCAGTAATTGAATTGTTTCACGGGCTGTATGACATGTGGCACCGTCTTGTTGAAACCACATATTGGACACATCAATATCATCCAATTTTGGAAGAAAGAACTGTGTAATTATATCGCGATATCGAGCACCAGTAACAGTCACTGCTTGACCAGCATCATTTTCAAAAAAATATGCCCAATTATGCCTCCAGCCCAAAATCCACACCATACAGTCACGCGTTGTGGATGCATTTGTTTTTCGACAATCACATGTGGGTTCTCCGAACCCCAAATGCGGCAATTTTGGCGATTGACAAAGCCATCAAGATGAAAATGTGCTTCATCGCTTCGGATGATTTTGCTCGAAAAATCAGGGTCCATTTGTTGATGTTCAATAATCCATTCAACGAACTCTCTTCTCTGTCCATGGTCATTAGGCTTCAATTGTTGTGTTAATTGAATTTTGTAAGCATGAAGACACAGATCTTTGGTGAGTATACGCTGTAGAGAGGTTCTTGAAATTTGCAATTCTTGTCCACGACGTCGAATTAAGGTTCCTGGATTGTCAGCAACACTCTCACGCACTGCTTCGACATTCACATTTGAACGGCTTGTTTTTGGACGACCAGTGTGTTTGGCGTCTCCAACGGATCCAGTCTCCATGAATTTTTCAATTAATCTCTTCACAGTTGACGAAGTTAAAACACTATTCCGACCATATTTTGTATGAAATTTTCGAACTGCAGCCCCGCCAAGCTTTCACTATTTTTGAAATATTCTTTAATAATGAAGACACGTTGTTCTATCGTGTAACGCTCCATTTTTAATAACCCTATACTGTTAGCTGTCAAATTGCTTTTTTCAGGGTTGCCAACACTTCACTGCACAAATGGCGGCAAATTCAAATCTTGCGTTAATTTTTGGACACCCTTTATATATTCACTTAAGATAAAAGACTGCACCAAAACCTTTACTGACTTTTGCGCCTTTCTTCGACTTAAAGTAAATTTTAATATTTTTGACGAAAAGTCAGCTAAGTACAATGTACATACATACAAATTCAAGCAAAAGCTTTATAGTGGAGTCTTTTTTTTCCTTATATTCACACTCCAAATTTGTCGTTTTTTAAGAATTTCTTATTTAGAAAAACCAATGACTTAAATTCTTCCCTACATCACTAATATTAATTAATTTGCTCCTTTGAATCTTTTGCAGAGCCTTCCAATTACTGTATTCTTATGATATTGTTTACCTATAACTATAAACTGTTTTTCAATCATTTAAATTAATATAATATAATAATAATATAAAGAATTCGATATGCATACCCAACAACGTTAACGAAGAATTGACAGAAAAACAAACCATTTTTGCCTAACCAGCTTCTAAATACATAAACTAACTCCCACTTAAATTCAGACCACGACCACATCAACAAAGTTCAAGGCTATGATATCAATAAACGAACATTTCTCTCCCAATTAAATCATTATCATCTCTCTATCTGTATCTTCGATAACTTTTTAACCCAAGGGATATAACATTTCAATTTCAAGGGCAAAAAAATTGAATTCATTAAATGAGACAAAACTCGTATATAAATGAGGGTGAGAGAGAGAGATAGAGAGAAAGAAATATAGAATGAGAATATTTTCATAATAATATCATTAAAATTTTTGAAATTGATATAAATTCAATTAACCTTTTATGACCTTGGACGTTTGTAATGCAAATTTAAACAGAATTTGACCTTTTAAATTTTGCTATCCTCTATAACAGCACCAGGTAAATTATACAAAGAGTATGAGTATAAGTAAATAAAAACCCCTATTAGTAGAATGACTCACAATTTTTTGAGATAAATAAAAAAATACAATAAAATAACATTATTCCTTTATTTTTTTTAAAAAAAAAAAGGCCTTCAAAAATGTTAGAAGACTAATTCGTTTTATATCCAGAAAATTAGAACTACACCGAAAATGTCAACTCAGAAGGGAAGAAAAAAGAAAGCACTCGTACCCACCCCAACAGTTTATGCAGTGATAATATTTCACGTTCTATAGCTCTTCTGCCACCATGAAGTCAGAGTCACAAATCAACCTCACCCCCCCCCCCTTCCTCCTCCACTTATTTTTATTTTAGAAACCAGCAGGTGTTCCTATAGGAAGTCTCAGAGTCGCAAAAGCTATGGTTTTTCGTTCAGCCAAACCACCACTACAAATATACCCAACCCACTTTAACTCCACATTCATCCTGCCAAGGGCCGTTTTGCCCATCGCAGATGCAAATAGTAGAGGTACACAGGAACAGGACCTTGACAAACTGCTGGCACTCTTAACTTGCCTCAAAATATGGTTGGCATGGGAGACATGGGGTGGTTTAAGGGGGTGGATAGGTAAAGTACAGTACATCGAAGTTCCAGCGACTATATACGGCTAGCGCGACAATGAGCGATGTCGCCGTCGAGGTTAAGTTAAGAGGTCGGTCGCTTCTCTTCAAAATGTCCCTGCATCTAAATTGAATTTTTGATTACTTTCTGTTAGGTGATGGTATGTATGTGTGTCTATGGGCTATGGGCTATCGTCGTCGTCGTTGTCGTCGTCGTCGTCGTTGGGGGTGTTACTGCCCCGAATTTTGTATATACAAGTATGTATATATCAGAGCCATCCGCAGTTCATTTTACTAAAAATTCGCTACAGGAAGGTAGCTCCTGCTCGTTCACTTGGTTGATGGAAACCCTCCTCACTCCTTCTGCTGCGCGTCCTTTTGATCTGTCCGTTGCTATCAGCAAATAGCAACAAATTCACCAGTCGTCGTCGACTTGTAGCCATCGCAATCGCTCGTCGCTCCACGTCGTCGACGACGACGACATGCAAACAAATTGAATTGTCCTCATTTTCAAATTATGCCATGTTGACTGCCTTTTTAAGTGTTAAACTTGTGACACTAAATTTGGAGTTAAAAAAAAAGAGCATTTAAGGACGAAAAGAAAGGAAGTTACTGGCTTGCTAGCTGGGTATGGCTAGAAGGCTGCCTGACTGAATGGATGGTATGTTGCAGGGGGTAGAAATAAAAATTGTGACTTTATATCGTGGGGAGGGGGAACATTGCCTTATTTGGCCCGGCAGCGATTGGTGGACGGTGGGGCAGGGAGAATGCATACATAGAATATAAATTAATATATTTTGTATATAGCAAAGATGTGGATGGAGGTCCTTATTGTGTCTTGTGTGACCGAAGCCAAAAGCAACAATGAACAATGAAATTGCGTAAAACAAGTCCAACTTATAAACAGTGGGGTAGAATAGCACTGGAAATAGGCTAATTTTCCAAACAAAATATATATAAAGTAAGCAAAAATCTTAAAGAATGATAGTTTTTATCATAAAATGTTAAAAGATGTATTTAACGCTAAATTCTAACTTAAAGTTCGATACAACCTGCTAGGAGCCTTAGGGCAAATAATTTACATTTATATTGTACTGCTTGTTATATACTGTAACAAATAGGTATGCTCAAATGGCGGTGGGTTTATTTCACCCAATATCATAACGCCCAAATCCTAAAATGTCATAAAGCTCAAAATTGGTCACAAGGCCAAAAAAGTTGAAAAAAAATTACAAGAAACCCAAAGCCAATGTCGTAGCACCCAAATACATTTTAAATAAAAGAACGGCCAAATTGTTAGTTGTCATTTTGTCCAAAAGAATTTTTAATTTGGGTTTTATGAAATAGGGGTTGGGCTTTTTGAGAAACGTCGAACAAAATCTCACTAAGAAATCGTCACAAAGCCCAAATATAATATCATACTCGTATTACCCAAAACAACTTTCAATGTCGTAACACTCAAATTTAGAAATGTCATAACGCCCAAACTATTTTGGGTGGTAGGGCTCTGAGACGCATGTAAACAGTAATGACGTGTGTATGGGGAGGCAACTCCCTGTTTGGGCTCACTATGGGATTTAGGGTAAGTTCGAAGTTGGGTGTGTGCAAAGTTTCAAAGATTCTGGATTTAAAGAAACTTTGCCTATACACACAACCTTGCACCTACCCCAAGTTTTATAGTGAGCCCAAACAGGGGCCCATCATATTTCACTGTTTATGCGCCATAATATTGGGTGCTCACACTGTGAACAAGCAAACCATTTCGTTTTATTTCACTTTGAAAATTGGCTATACGAGTATTTCGTTTTCTAAAACTAAAATAAAACCAAACATATTTGTTACGCTTTCTTGACGTTCCTAGTTTTTAGGCGATCTAACATTTGTTTCGTTTAAAGTTTGCGATTGGACGATAAAATTTAAAACTCAAAATTTCGTAGTGCCGAAAATAAACAAAAATGTTGTGAGAATGCCCAAATGTTTAAATACATGACAGCTTTTGTGCGATATGTCAATTAATAATAGATAGATAGATAAAAATTTTATTTCCAAGAAATATATACATAGTTAATTTAGTTTTCTTAACTTTAAAATTTAAATTTAATGACAATAACTTATAAAGTTGCCTGTCAGGTAAAGAGTTTTAATAAATTTGTATAATTAGTTTTAGCTTAGCGATTTTTTATGAATACTCATTTATAATTAAACTTCGATAACGTAGTGCATTTCTAAGAAAGTTGTAGAGATTGGAATAATTATGTCCATTGAGGATATTAAGAAAATGATCACGATTAAGATGCTCACTGCCTGTCAATTAATAATTTGGGCGTTAAAATGTTTTATAAATTGATTTGGGCAATATGCCATTGATTTTGGGCTTTGTGTTTGTTGCATTTTCTTCTGAAAAAGTTTTTAGACGATAAAGCCAGTTGTGAGTGATAAGACATTTTTTGTAACTTGGCGTTATTTTATTGGAATTTCATAAACCCCAAAAAAGTTTTAACGCCCAAAAGTTCGGTACTATTGCCCAAATAGTAAAACAACAATTTTAACTTGGGCGATATGGTTTTGGGTGAAAAGACCCACAATTTTTTGACAACATTTCCTTGAAAAATCGGACACATACAAAACTGAGACTTGTCTTAAGTGAAAGTGACTTAAATCAATGAGCTCTACTTGTAAAAGTAGCAACTTTACAATTAAAGCTCTATTATAACTGTTATAATTTTTCATGTCGGTGTACACAGCTCAAAGCAACTCCTGGTGAAAGAAGTAGACCGTACTTTGCTAAGTTCGGTGGATGAACAAGTCAGAAGGTGAAAAGAACACTTTTCCTCGGTTTTAAACAGAACAAACTAATCCCCGAATCCGCACCGCACCGCAACTCCCAGTAAAGATGAGATCGTTACCGCAATTAAAGCACTCAAAAACAATAAATCGGTAAGACTTGATGGAATTCCCGCAGACCTTTTACAAACAGCGCCAAGCACCCGAACTGCTTCATCCGCTCATAAAAGAAACCTGCACCACCAAAAGCTTCCCCGATGAGTGGAAAAAGGGAATGATCGTAAAGCTCCCAAAAAAGGAGATCTTAGAAAGTGCGAAAACTGGAGAGAAGTTTGCGTTTTACCTGCCGTTGCCAAATTGGTAGCAAAAATCATACTGGAACGCATCAGAGAACGCTTTAAAGCCACACTAGATGCCGAACAAGCAGGATTCCGCGCTGGATCCTCCTGTATAGATCATATCAATACCCTGCGGATCATTATTGAGTTGTGCTACAACAGCTGTTCATCGACTTCGAGAGCCTTTGATAGCGTCAACAGGGAGTACATCTGGTTAGTTTTGCGGAGGAGAGGCATTCCAGAAAAACGTATCGCTATTATGAAAGCAGCATATGATGAATTCAAGTGTCACGTTCTGCACGATTGTAGGTTGTCAGAATATTTTGAAATCCGTAGCGGAGTCAGACAAGGCTGTATTCTACACCAATATTGTTTTTGTTAGTGATAAGCGATGTACTGCGCGCAGCTTTGTCAGGTAGCGGAAGGATCCAATGTACTTTTACATCCTATTTAAAGCACTTGGATTACGCGGACGATGCTTTGCTTTGCTCTCTCATAGGATCATGGATCTCCATCAAATGACAACAAGTGTGGAGAGAGAAGCAGAAGTCGTGGTGCTGCAAATTAATTAATTCCGGCAAAACAAAAATGATCAGCCCGGAACCCGACCATCCTCCCAAATAAATATTTCCTCGCAACTTTTGGAAAAAGTGGAGAGCTTTCAATACCTTGAAAGTATCGTCTCCATCGAAGGCGGAACCGAATAAGACGTCTCGTCATCTGTCGCATCAGCAAAGCAATTCGGAATACCGGAATTCGGTATGCTGTCGAAAATTTGGAGGAATAACTCTATCAGCTTAAGAACAAAGCTACGACTGTTTCGCACAAATGTCGAATCTGTTCTTCTTTATGGGTGCAGCACCTGGAAGGTTACTTCAGCCATTACAAGAAAGTTGTAAAACTTTAAGATTTTCTGTCCAAACCGAATATCCAATGAGGTCCTTCATAGAAGGACAGGTCAGGAACCTATAGACTCTATTATACGAAGGTGTAAATGGCAATGGATTGGACATACGCATCGAAAAGGTAACGACTGCATTGCAGGCCAAGGAATGCAGTGGAATCCGCTCACACAAGAAGGAAGAAGAGCTGAAGTACCTAGAAGCACAAGGAAGAAGTGCAGGGCAGTCAAGGAGGAATCAGCGTCACTAAGCAAGAGTTGGAGGGAGCTGAAACATATCTCCGGAAAGCGCACACGATGGCGCGTAGACGAAGTAAAGGCCCTATGCCCCTTAAGGGGTTCAAAACGGACTTAACAGGTCTGAGGGCCTAAGGAAGGAAGAAAGATGTCTCGCATTTTGTAATAGTCAAAATTCCAAGACCGTTTTTAATCGCTGTTATACATTATGACGTGATCTACAAAAAATTTAACATTTTATTATTGAAACCTGTTCCACTGTATTACATTTCGGGAGATGGCGATAGCGTTTCGCCGTGCTCTTGGTAATGGCGGTGGTACATGATTCCTCAACAATAAATTGGCGCAAAAATTACATTTTTTTTATTTGAGAATAAATGTCAAAAGAAGGAATGGCTATACATTATATATACACGTTTAAATGTATGTATGTAAATATGATGCTATAATAGTATAGAGGTAGCAATTGTTAGTCCTTTTTATATTTCTCTTTTTGTTCGCCATATAAGAAGCGAACAATGTTGAAATTTGTTTCTTTTTTATTTATACTCTGTTTTTATTCAAAAGGGAGTTGGGGTAATTTGTACCAATTTGCAATCATTTTGCGAAGTTAATTTAACCTTTTGGGACAAGAGAAAAATATGTTGCTCGTTAAGTAAAAGAAAAACGAATATCAACGTAACTCAATTTCAATGAAATAATAAAGAAAAGGAAAAGTTGCTGTTTTTCATTATATTAATGGGTAATGTGTTTTTTTTCTTTTTATTTTGGATGATGTTCATTGAGTAAGGTAATGAATTTTGTTTATACAGACGAGTGTCAAAAACACGCCTGAAATATTATGAGTCAACGTTTTGAATAACATGGGTTATGTATGTTGATTCAATACTTCGTTTCTCCGGCAACATATGTATGTCGTTCATACAAAAATTAGTACAATTCGATACAAAAAAGGATTGTTTTTTTTTTTGGCAAAGCCATCCGTAGTACAGTAGAAATTTATATGAACAACAAATCCAAAAATAAAAGGTAAAGTGAAATCATGCTGCAGATAAAGATTTTACTTTAATTCGATTATATATAAATCAATTTTTTTGAGTTTTTCATTCTAAGCTGTTGGGACGTTTGATACCTACTTGAGGTTCGATCGATGTGTTCGTAGAAAACGTGTCCAATATACAAAACACTATGACGCTATTTTAAAACTCAAGATGAACTCTGAAATTTTGACAGAATTCGAACTTACGTTTCCTTTTTTTAATAAGCTGACGACTCAACTTTTATTTAATCTTGTTTATAAATGCACTACTCCAGGACTAAGAAAGTCCTAGAAAGTTTTTTGTCGACTCCGATTTAACTGTAGTACGACTACCTGTCAGGATAAAACCTATAAAGTATCTTTGCAAGTCTTCAAAAAAACAAATAAATAAGAAAATTCACATCTTTCTTCACATTCTGGCTTTCAAGTTTGCTTAACATAAAATCATGCAGGACGCTATGAAGAAGGCAAACACCAAGTGGAATAACATCACCCCGTGTCAGGTCACAAAAAACATCTGGCCTACATTAGATTTAAAGCGATCAAGGTTCTTGCTATCTCTAAGCAGATCACATATAAGCTCGATAATAGGTGTCATAACCCGAGTCGAAATTTTGGCCCTATTCTGATCCTAAAAAGGATCTTTTCTCCTCATTTGCTCCTACATACAGCAAAATAAACCTCATATCATCCTAAACGATTTTTCATCGTCCTCGTTTCGTCCTTCATGAATCTTTAGAATTCTTTCCGTTTTTCTACGCATATTTTGTGAACCTCATTTCGTCCTAAATGAAGGTTTATCAACATAGAAAATAGATATCGTTCTCTTTTCATACTTAATAGGCCTACCTGGTCGTATACCTGCTTTTTTTTGTTGTCACTGTTGTTGTCACAACAGATGATGACAATGACAACAATGATGGTGGAAATGACAAGGATGGAGATGGTGATAGTGAAAATGGTAACGATGGAGCTAGTCGACGACACCAACGAACGAGGACAGCACTGACGACGACTCCGACGACGTAGAGGACGACAACGATGACGAAGAAGACGATTTCGACGAAGAATTATTCCTTTTAAATTAATCACTAATGTTAATAAAAAGTGTTTTGTTTAATGTATAAAAAAAAGGATAAAATTGAAATATAAATTATTTTATTTTAAAAAGATTCCTAATAAATAAAATGAGAAAGAGTGAGAGAGAAAGGGAAAAGCAAGTAGGAAAGAGAGAGAGAAAAAATAAAATAAGAAAGAGAGAGAGAGTATAATAAAGCAGTATCAGAGAAAGAGAAAGAAAAAGAGAGAGTAAATGAACAAAGAAAAAAGCTATGGTCAAGATGAAAAAGGTTCATTTGAGGCTTTTTGCTGTCATCCTCATTTGATCCTAAACATCGTATTTTGTCCGATAATTGCTACTTATAGGTTCAAATGAGGAGCAACATTTTAGCAGAAAGTGATCCTCTTTTCAATCTCTTTGAACCTCAGAGAACCTGAATTTTGGGGACGAAAATAGGGCCAAAATTTCGACTCGGGAACCGAACACTGTATAATAGGAAAGAATGCCACGCGGCTAGGCGTATTCTCAAATGACTTTTGCAGAAGCTGTATGAATGAGGAAGAAGATGAAACAGTTCTTAACCTTCTCTGTACATGACCTGCTGCAGCTCAAAAATGCAAGAATTACCTTGGGGAATTTTTCTATAACGATCTAAGAGATCTAAATCATATTAGCATAATCAGCTCTTCACGTTTCATAAGGGACTCAAACTGGTTGCATTGAGCTTAGAAGAAAGCCTCAAGATTCATGTGGTATCACAATGGGCCATTAAACTGGTGAGTCCTATTCCATCACGCACAGCCACTATAGCCTAACCTAATGGTTCTGGCTGTGGGTGCTAGACAAACAGACATACGGACGGAAATAGGGGGCCCACTTTTTTCGACTCTCTTCCATCTTAATGTCATGTTTGATTAAAATCTCAAACCAGAGGCCGTCTATATTTATGTCCTTAATTTTAGTGAAATAAAAGAGATTATTGTGATTTTTCAACATCCACCCTTGACCCAAATATTATGAAAAATGTTTCAATGATACCACCACTTCACATTCCGCACCAGTATTCCGAAGTCCAGATAAAGTAATTTTGCTTTTTAACATTTTTTCACCAAAATGATTTTTTAATTCAAGCTGCTGTTAGCCATAAACTTAGAAACTATAACGGAGAGCATATACAAACTTGATGCATTGTATAAATATTATTATGTCCAACATCTCTGACTTTATAGTCAGAAATATTTTGCGCTAAAATGATTCTCAAGCCAGTTGGTAGCTGACAGAAATGTCGGTATCGTATTAAAAAAAGGCTCATTTCTTAACAATAAGCTTAGTTACCGTGCAAATCAATTATAAGTCGAGATGCACCTACTTCCAATGCCTCTAGAGAAACTCCATGTTGTTCATTTTTGACAATTCACCCAACAATGGATTTCAGGACATAAATATTTTCTCCAATATTACCATATTCCTTGGTGATTTATCAAATTCAGTCTATTTCAAATACAAACGTTTGAACATGACCTTTCAAAATATTTGAATACGACCTTAAAAAATTTCCTTGATACGAATATCTTCTTCCCTTTGTTTGTTTTATTAAAATTCTTAGTAGATAATAAGTAACCCTCATTGAAAACTAGTAAACAACTCGAAAATTCCATTATCTATAACTCCTCAGGACTAGAAACAAATTTTGAGAAAAAAAAAAGAACATCCCCAGCAACAATTTACTTCGATATATATACATACATATATACCTAACCTATCTACTCCAGAGCCTTCAACTTGAGCCTCAGGAAATATGCGGTATTTTCGCTGTTTGTTATTATGCATTTTAATTCCGGCATCCTATGTATACACTCATTCCTCGGACTTAATTATAGACTCAAGTGGACTCCATTTCGTTATCACCTTTTGGCGTACTTAGCTATTCCTTTTTTGTATCTATGTAAACATGAAGATACTTTCCTCCTTACACCTGCTTGTACCTACTCATCATGGATCTTTATTTCCTTGTGTTTTGGTCTTACTTCTTTATGTTGAAGAAAAAAAAGAGAGAGAGAGATATTGAAAGAAAAGAAGAAAAACTGAATCTTCATCCAGGTGAGGTGATTCCTCATCAGCAAAAGGAACAAGGGACAACGCGAATTCCGTCCGCTTGTTCTGTCTGTTGCTTGCGTGACTTAGATTGCACGAAATGGATAACGTACACACATCTACACATACACTTAGGACGTCTTTAACAGCACACAGAAACAGAAGGATCAGGAGAAGGAGCAAATTTAGAACTCACATTGCGGACGAAGCGAAGTGAATTAATAAAAAGTGTGTAAATATTGGTTCTACGTTATGGCAGGTGCTAGATTACCTGTCTTTTTTCTAGACAAACCACGGAACGCGGAACGACATGACGAAGACGACGACTATGACGAAGGGTACAACTACGACGAGGAGGACGAAGAGATTTTACCTTTAAAACGATTTCCTTCATCCTTATACTCGATCTAATGATAGCCAGCCAAGAGGATAGAAGAGTGTTTAGTTTTTTTGTATGTTTTGTAATTTTTTAACAGTATTTAGGGTTGTTCGGGTGGAAAGTCGTGACCAGAATTTAATTTTCCATTTCCATTTGCTATCCAGATACAGGGATTCTATGCTTCCAAAGTAAAGTACCTACCTGTGTGTTGTGTACCTTCAGGGAACTCGCTTAGTCGTCACTGTCATCATTTGGGTTGTGTGTAAAAGTATAAAGCTATACCGTCCGATTGCCGCCCCGACCCTTTTGCATGTTTCCGTGAGCTACCTGTACTAATGCATAGAGAGTCCTCTTCGTCTATCCTGGGATGTAGTGTAGCGCTTTTATATGGATGCTCTGTGTAGCATGCGCTCCTCCGTCCCTTCTGGATGAATTGTTAAGGTTTATGTTTCAAGTCATTTGGGGGCATTCAGGTGTGTCGCGTGGTGGGAATAAATCTGGCCAAAGGTGCTGATTGCGTTGGCGGTATGCTGTGGGAGTCCCACAAAATAGGTGGTATGTCCTCTGTGATGGGAGGAATGTTCTTTGGAAAATTTATTAACTTACGGTCACACATTCTAACCGCACGACTTCACCTCAAATGTGTTATATTTGCGGAGCTGCTTTTTTCCCTAAGGAGAAACATCTTGTAACAAAAGAGGACCCATCATGACGACCGACAATGAACGACGAACAACCAACGGTGAGATTCAAGAACATCGCCTGGTGAATTGTGTACAGAGAAGTGGTTGCAATTATACCTGAAAGCAAGGACCATTCATATTGTGTACAGTATACACCGCCCGCCACCGCACCACACCGAACTCGAGTGATATACGAGGCGATTAATTGGTTACAATTTATGATTAAGCCACATAGCTACAGCTACAACTACATGTACAGCTAGAACCACATCCGCATCGCATCCACAATCCAACCAACCGCACCATCATCATGCATGTACTCTATACATATACATATGTACCTATGTACCTATGGTTATACCAGAGGCGAGTTGAGAATTAGTACCAAAATTGGTACGCCATTAGCGTACAACAATAAGGAAAATTAGGAATAATTATTCCATTATTCGATGGTTGCCAAAGACGACGACGACTGCGGCGGCGGCGACGGACGCAACGACGACTCGAATCGGCTCGGCTCGACTCAAATCAGACAGACGAGCGACGACGATTTGATTAGTTTTGTGTGTAATTGTTATTGTTGTTATTTTATACATATACATATATTCCCCAGCAACTAAATTGATCATTAAGTTGAAATTCTGAGGCAGATATATGTACAAGGATGTGTATTCCTTGGGGAATAATAGTTGAATAGGTAAACAGAGTTTGCTGATGGTTAATTGTTAAGTGATTTGATATGTTTTGAATTCAGAACCCTTAGAGAGTTGAATAGAGGTAAAGTAAGGTTATATGCTTAAGTATATATTTGCAAAACTAGATCATATGTGATAAAGACTTTAGCTCAATATAATGTGAGGAAGGTATTTTATAAGACATTACTTATATAGGTTTATTTTGTACGTCAGAGCTTAAGTACGTCAATGATAGCAATAAGATGTAGAGTATAAGTGTTGGTATAGGTCCCTAGGTACTTTAAGCGTACCACGCTATCAGTAATTTAAGCGTACTACGCTAAATTGAATAGAGCGATTACTCACCGCCAAATTTAGAAATGAAGGTTTGCGTGTTCAAAGCACCAGTCCCTTTATTGAATTTTAATATTCCTCATATACTAATTATAGTCTAACTGTTATAATACTTTTCTATCTTACTTCTACACATTCAATTTCACATTCAAACGTAATTCTATTTTCCTATTGGCTACAATATTTAAATAAGGATCTTATTACTATTGAGTGACAATCAATGCAATCTAGTAGACTTGAGTTTACTTACAAACTAGAACTTGCAAGTAGCACCGAAAACACTCCCAGCATTGATTTATTTTGGTAGCCTCGTCTATAGTTGAATAATTCAATTTTTAAGCAAACTTATTGAGTACATTTATAGTTTTATTATTTTTTTATTATACAGTCTAAATTATTTCTAAAGAAAGGTATAAAGACTAAACCACTAAATGATTATCAGTGCCTATGTACCTAGCTTCACAGATGTTGTTTTTACTCTTTGCCTAAAAAAAGTGCGTATACGCCCGATGTACCATTTTGTAATCTAGAATAAACTACGGTGCATAGTTTTTGGTATAAGTTTATGGTATCAATCGTTATAAGCTTTTTTACGTGGTACAAGCAGAGATTGAACCTAAGACCTCTGGCATGACTGTCCTATGCACGAACCATCACGTGTCCGTACGTTCGGGAAGCTTTTTGTGTTGTCCACATCAAATAAAAAAATTTTGCTAAATAAATTTTAATAACACAAAAAGATGCAGAAAGGACTCTCAAAAAATTTGATTGGTGTTTTTTTACCATAGCAATTTTGAAAAAAGTGAACATTTTGATAAAAAAAAATCATACTACAGTTTTTGAAAAATCAAAAGAACAGAAAAAAATGACTGTGACCTCGAATATTTTACAAAGAAAAATGATTTAATTTCCAAAATAATTATATGCAACGAAAAATATAGTTTTTCCACGTCTTGCTTAAAATTTGTTTAGGTTTTAGTTTTTTGTTAAAAAAGTTGTCGGTTGAATTATTCCAAGAAATTTAAAATTAGTAACAATATTTTGCATATAGTTTGATTTCACAATCTGTTTTTGTTAACGAGATTTTTAGTCGAAAACTATTTCTTACAAATTTAGTAACATTTGCGTACTATTTTTTGTAGATTTTAATTTTGTATAAAAAAAACTGACTGTTGAAATCTTATACACAATTTACTGAATTTCAAATCTAATAGCCAATATTTTAAATTTTTAAAGAGATATTTGAGCCGAAAGTAAATTTTTATCAAGAAGCATTGTTTTTTTTAGGTTTTTATTTTTTGTAAAAAACTGTCAATTCGATTTTTCTCAAAATTTCACCAGATTTTGAAAATGTTATTCTTCGTTGCATCAAATTCTTTTGGAGATAAAATATTTTTTTTGTTAGTAAAATTTTCGAGGTGACAATAATTTTTTTTTTCATTTTTTGATTTATAAAAAAACTGTTAATTATTGTATTTTTTCCAAAAATATACTTGTTTGGTATGACGTAAATTATAATAAAATTTAATTCAAGTCGCTGGTGTTATTGGTTCGTGAGATATATTGAGTTAACCAAAATTTTCACCTTTTTTTCAAATTGATATGGTAAAAAAACCAACCACTCAATTTTTATGAGAGCCCTTTCTGCATGTTTTTGCATTATTATCTGTATAACAAAATTTATTTGAAGTCGATGTCTCTACTGGTTCTTGAGCTATGGAAGACGAAAAATTGTAAAAATTTTCAATTCGGCAAATCGGACCGATTATAACAACTTTCTATGGGAAGTTAAAAAATAGTACTCAAGATTGGTAAAAAAATTGATCTTTGAGTCTTAATACTCGTATCTCGCGAATAAAGGAAGGTATTGAATTCAACTTTTTTAACAATAAACAGAAAACCCACAGATACAACAAAAAACTGATAAGAATTGGGTTTCGACTCAAGCATTAGGAGAAGAAAATAATGACCAGTTGGGAAGTTATCAGTGTGGGTCACATCCCAGCCTTTTTTTAATTTTTTAGAATCAGTTCCAAAGCACACTCACTATATGTACAGTTCGATAAAAACTTTCAGATTTGTATGCATTCCAGATTTTTTTGGATAAGACATTCCTCAAAGACGAATCATACCAATTTTATACACATTGATCAAAAACTAATGAAGGAATTGGTGGAGCTCAACGACTAAAACTAAGTCTCTCATTCTGTCTTTCTCAACATTGCAGCGCTTTTCATGCGGAATTTTTAGCAATAAAAAGCAATCTTACTATCGGTAAAAGAAAAATTGATTTCAACATCTCATATCTGGACTTTCTCAAATAGTCAGACTGCTATTAGCTTTATGGACTATGCCTGTCGATCGTCTCTATGAGAGATGGCAGAACTTTACGCCTTCTTTGCTGGGTGCCAGGTCATAGAGACATTCCAAGATTGTAAAGCAGATAGACCCGCCAAAAATGAACTGGACGGTAAACCAATAGCTACATGTAAGCTTTTGCTAAAAAAAAAAAGCTATAAAGAGTACCAACATCAGGTGGAATAACATAACCATCTCTGTCAGGCTACAAAGTACATTTGGCTTACCCTAGATTTTAAGCGTTCTAGGTGCTGCTTCTAAAAATATCACATATAAAGGGTGTCCCAAAATTAACGCAGGATTTGAATTTGCTGCCATTTGTGCAGTGAAGTGTTGGCAACCCTGAAAAAAAGCAATTTGACAGCTAACAGTATAGGGTTATTAAAAATGGAGCGTTACACGATAGAACAACGTGTCTTCATTATTAAAGAATATTTCAAAAATAGTGAAAGCTTGGCGGCTGCAGTTCGAAAATTTCATACAAAATATGGTCGGAATAGTGTTTTAACTTCGTCAACTGTGAAGAGATTAATTGAAAAATTCATGGAGACTGGATCCGTTGGAGACGCCAAACACACTGGTCGTCCAAAAACAAGCCGTTCAAATGTGAATGTCGAAGCAGTGCTTGAGAGTGTTGCTGACAATCCAGGAACCTCAATTCGACGTCGTGGACAAGAATTGCAAATTTGAAGAACCTCTCTACAGCGTATACTCACCAAAGATCTGTGTCTTCATGCTTACAAAATTCAATTAACACAACAATTGAAGCCTAATGACCATGGACAGAGAAGAGAGTTCGTTGAATGGATTATTGAACATCAACAAATGGACCCTGATTTTTCGAGCAAAATCATCCTAAGCGATGAAGCACATTTTCATCTTGATGGCTTTGTCAATCGCCAAAAATGCCGCATTTGGGGTTCGGAGAACCCACATGTGATTGTCGAAAAACAAATGCATCCACAACGCGTGACTGTATGGTGTGGATTTTGGGCTGGAGGCATAATTGGGCATATTTTTTTGAAAATGATGCTGGTCAAGCAGTGACTGTTACTGGTGCTCGATATCGCGACATGATTACACAGTTCTTTCTGCCAAAATTGGATGATATTGATGTGTCCAATATGTGGTTTCAACAAGACGGTGCCACATGTCATACAGCCCGTGAAACAATTCAATTACTGCATGAGACATTTCCAGGTCGTGTACTCTCTCGTTTCGGTGATCAAAATTGGCCTCCTAGATCGTGTGATTTAACACCATTAGACTTCTTTTTATGGGGTTATTTTAAATCACAAGTCTATGTCAACAAGCCCACAACTACCCGTGCATTAAAGGAGGAGATTCAACGCTGCATCAACGAAATTCAGCCACATTTATGCAGAATGGTCATGGAAAATTTCAACAAAAGAGTGCGCATGTGCATGCAAAGCCGTGGAGGCCATTTGTCCGATGTGTTATTCCATACATAACCCTATCCTATGCACTTTACGAGTCAATAAAAATATAACTATCAAAAGACTAGAAACGGCGTTTTCTATTTAATTCAAATCTTGCGTTAATTTTGGGACAACCTTTATAAGCTCGTAAAATTTGGGATCATAACCGGACACTGTCTATTAGGAAAACACGCCTCGCGGTTAGGCGTGTTCTCAAATGACTTTTGCAAAAGCTGGGGAGAAAACAATTTTTCACCTCGGTAGGAACCATCTAGGAGAATTCTTTCATAAGGATTTAAATGATCTCAAACACACTAATATCATCTCAGTCTTTTGCGTTTTGTCAGGAACTCTAATTTGGTTTTAATGAGCTTAGAAGAAAGCATCAAGTTTAATGTGGTATCACAATGAGCCAAAAGCTAGTCTAAGCGTGTCCTACTTCAATCAGGACCTAACTTTACCTAACCTAAAGTTAATTTAAAATAACTTACTATAAAACCGACCACTCTCAAACTATTTCCATACAAATAATTTAAAAAAACATGTGTAAGTTTATTTCATACATTATGTAGATATAACGTGCCAAGAAAAAAAAAATCACAAAATAAGTACAGGATTTATATGTACCTACCTGTATTCATATTACATGTCCTATGTTAGTCCTTTATCCATTAAAGCATAAATTATTGCCACAACATGAAGCCATCGGAATAATTAACAAAACAACATTAAACAAGCCATCCTTCTTTGATAATGTTTGACATGCAAGACTCGAATACAAAATTTATTCGAGTACCACCAGCACCAGCACCAACCCATCTCAACTGGCAACTCCCTTAACAATAATTTTTATCCAACGAACGCGCTCCAAGCCAGCAATTATACAAAAGCTGTGATTTTCAATTATTCCAAAGTGTTGTTGGTAGAATGTAGTTGTAACATTTTGTCTAACTTAACAATATTTAACACTCTCTGAACTCTGAAGTCTCAACATAGGAAAGTAGGAATTTTCAAAACGAAAACAAAAAAAACACCAAAGGTGACGGCTAAGGCAGGTGCTTTCTGTAAATTGCATTCCGTCACGTTACACGGTAGCTCTCGCACATAAAGCTTAAATGTTGGCAAAGAAAAAAAAAAACATTCAATCTAATCTCGAACAGGCTTCCTTCCGGCAGCTTTGAGTGGCTTTGCCTTTTGACTTAAGCTGCGAGTTGTGAGGACTTTTATCCATCAGTTCTAATTACCAAGAACTACTAACTCACAAGCATATGTAGGTGTGCAGGGATGGGGATCGATCCATAGTGAACTTTTGATATTTTTTTTTTTCGAAAACGGTGATTAAATTAATTTTTTGATTTGTCTCACGCGGTAAAAAGTGTGTATGTTCAAAAACGTTCTCCGGGTGGATTTTTTTAATTTAAATGGAGAGTGAAGAAAATAAAACTGCGAGGACTTCACAAAGGACTTTGTAGAATAAACTGAAAGCGGCAGCAGGAGGGTTCAAAACTATAATGTGTAGTGTATATTTCTTAATCAAATAGAGAATCTTTATTAGGGAAATGCACGCTTAACATGCTCTTACACTTAATGCATGCTGCTGCGCTGCTGAGCTGCTGCCAGGCCATGCCAGAGTGCAATTGAGTAGCAGAAGCAAATGAACGCAACAAAGGCATCCTTCCTTGTATACAACTCTTATATGTACTTGCTCAGAGGAAATTTATTTAAGTGCTCCCACAAGGAATCGACGACGACGACTTCGAATTCGCCTTGCAATGTGACTTACTCACGCTAACTTTGTGAGGGCATTCTTAAACAAAGTGTTTCGTTCCCTTCTGGTTTTCTTGTTTTTTTTTTTTTTTTTTTTTTGATCAGTAGGTACAGTCTTATAAACGTATGTTTACTCATTCCTCCTGGTCCCAGTGCTCCAGCTATTGCTCTTAATATCAAACGCTTGCAAATCTACTGGGACGGACGACTATGACTATGACTATACGACAATAAGGACGAGGACGAGGTTAAGAGCGACGACCATGGTTATTATTAAAATTGTACGTGAAATGGTTTTAAAAATTATTCCAATCTCAAACAGCATGAAAGTGCGAAATGCTTTGCAAGACGACAGACGGGAATGAGAGGAGTTACAAGATTGTAATCGAATCTGTTCAACACACAAAAACACTATTGGAAGAGGTGTTGGCTGAAACACTATAAAGCTGTTTTATTAATTCCTTTGTACAAGTACCTCTGGAGTCTGACTCTGGAGTGGTTGGTGAATGTCATCTTCGTCGTTGGTACCTACACAAAATTTATAAAATTTGTGGTGGTTTGAGAATAAATTTTGAGGAACTATTCCCTTATGATAGCGAGGGAAATTTAATTTCATCTGATAGTTGAATTTTGTTCAAGAAAAAAACAACTGCAATCTCATTTAATATAATTTGAAAGTAAATGCGTCTTAAAAATAAGGCTTAGTGGAACAAAAACTATAAGAAGTTTAACAAACTAGCAAGTAGCTTTTAAGTACTTGTGTAAGGTGTGAAAGCTGAAAATGGGAGTGTTTAGTGTATACGGGATGCGTTTTACTTTTCATGTCGATCGATTGCCACTTTTATGTGAACTAATTCTTTGCCGTAGAAAGTTGTCCAAAAAAAAATTATTAAAAAGATAAAACGAAAACACAAAAGCAAGTTGAAATTATTGTTATTTTAAATATGAAAAAGAGGCTGGGATGCGACCCACATTGATTACTTCCCATCCCGTCTGTCGATTTGTCTTGCTTAAAAGTTTGTAGGTTTTCGTGTTGGGTTAAAAAAGTTGTTATTTGAATTATTCTTAAAAATTTTAAAATTACCAACAATATTTTTCATATACCTAAAGAAATATTTTAGTTTGAAAATCTAGTTTTGTTAAATAGATTTTTAGTCGAAAACAAATTTTTACCAATTTCAGTAGCATTTCTTAAATTTTTACAAATTCGATGAATGAAATTAATTTGAGAGATATCAAGAACCGAACATCAATTTTTACCAATTTTGCGTACTATTTTTTGCGGATTTTATTTTTTTATGAAAAAAATGACTGCTGGATTTCTATAAAAAATTTACTAAATGTCTAAAACAATATTTTCTGTGACATAAAAATAGTTTGAAGCCAATATTTTTGAATTTTTAAAAAAATATTTGAGTCAAAAGTAAATATTTACAAAGTTTTAGTATCGTTTCTTTTTAAATTTTTATTTTTTCTAAAAAAATTCTGCATTCGATTTTCATAAAAAAAAATTAATTTAAGGCCTAAATCAATCAAAAAAATCAATCGAAAATCAATTTTTACCAACTTTTATTAATTTTTTTGTTAAGGTTTTTATTTTTTGCAAAAAAAACTGTCAATTCGATTTTTTTCAAAATTTTGCCAGATGTTGAAAACGTTATTTTTCTTTGCACAAAATTGTGTTGGTGATAAAATCATTTTGTACTCGTACAAATTGCGAGGTGACAATTTTTTTTCCAGTTTTTTTGATTTATAAAAAAACCGTTAATTGGATTTTTTTCAAAAAATATACTTGTTTGGTATCACGTCACAACATATTATATAAAATTTAATTCTCTAGCGTTTTTGGTTCGTAAGATATTTAGGGTTAACCAAAATTTTCACTTTTTTTTAAAATGCTATGGTAAAAAAAACCACCCACGCAATTTTCTTGAGAGCCCTTTCTGCATCTTTCTGCATTATTATCTGTATAACAAAATTTATTTAAAGTCGATATCTCTACTGGTTCTTGAGCTATGGACGACAAAAAATACGTCGCGAACGTACGGACGTACGGACGTATGAACGTACGTATACACGCACGCACAGACATCTTTCTAAAAATCTTTTATTTCAACTCTAGGGACCTTGAAACGTCGAGAAATGTCAAAATTTTCAATTTGACACATCGGACCCATTACAATAACTTCCTATGGGAAGTTAATATCCCTGGTTTTTAAAAAGAAGTAAAACGCATACAATAATAATTATACATGAAGATAAGAGTTTTTCATTATATTTTAAAAATGATTTCATGCATGTAGCCGCCTCAGCTGACTCAAATAAATTCCAGCCTAGAGGACCTATTCAACCACTTTTATGAGCGATTGGGCTGTATGTTATTTTAATTTTAACAATTTTAGTAGCATTTTTTGAAAAAATTTTCTTATATAAAAAAAATACTGATGAAATCATTTTGAAGACAATACCTTCATTTGTTCACGAGATATCGAGAATCAATATCGAGAATATCAATTTTTACCAACTTTGCGTACTATTTTTTGTACATTTTAATTTTATTTTTAAAAATGAGTATTTACTGAATGTCAAAAACTATATTTTCTATAAAATGAAATTAGTTTGTCTTAAATTTTTGAAAAGATATTTTAGTCAAAAATCAATTTTTAACTAACTTTAGTAATGTTTTTTTTTTAGGTTTTTATTTTTTGTAAAAAAAGCTGTCAATTCGATTTTTCTCAAAATTTTACCAGATTTCAAAAACGTTATTCTTAATACAATTGTTTTGAAAATAAAATAATTTTTTGTTCCTAAAATATTGGAGGTGAAAATTATTTTTGTTCAGTTTTTTTTTTTTTTTAATTTACGAGTATAAAAAACCGTTAATTGAATAAACACGCACGCACAGACATCTCCCTAAAAATCTTTTATTTAGATTCTAGGGACCTTGAAACGTCGAAAAATGTAAAAATGTTCAATTTGACAAATCGGTACGATTACAATAACTTCTTATGGGAAATTAAAATATCGAGTACACTTGTCAAAAAGACCAACTCCGAAAAAAGTATTGCCAGATTGAAAAGCACACGTCTAAAAAAATACTCTTTATTTATTTTAAACAAAAAATAATGGGCATATTTGTATGGATACTGGTTTATTACAAAGGTCTCAATGAATGCTACAATAGTTGGTATAGACAAAATTCTGGATCGCTTTGAGGGAAAAAGTTTGATTGGTTCGAAATTTATAAGTGATAAATAAAACAGAGACTTGTTGTGTGATGTTGCCGCGTTGGTGAGACAACGGGTTGGTCAAAGTGTCGAAAAATGGATGACATTCAGGTGTCTGTAGCAAACGATCTAAATCAGTCAATTCCACTGCGTTCTTAGAATTGAGTATCGCTCACGCTTGCACCCAAACAAAAACGAACTGACCCAAAAACAAAAGCCGTTGGACCATTTGAAGCCACCTACGTTCTTCGATTGAGCTAGGGAGAAGGCGCGCCAAGAAGATAAATTTCATTGCAAAATAATTTTGAGTGACGAAGCTCATTTTTGGCTTTTGGAAAATTCACATTTGTTTGATAAGTTTCCACTTCATCCACAAAAAGAACTGTTGGGTGCGATTTGCATGTTATTTGGCAATATCTTACGTCAACAATAACGACTGCGAATGGCCAACATTATTGCATCATTATTAACAATTCAAAAACCACACATCCATTTTAATTAAGAGTAAGTTTGATGAACGTGTTATCTAGAGAAATGGCCGAGTAGCCACCTTGTTCGTGCTATTTAACGCCTCTAGATTATTTTGTCTAACGACGCGACGTTGAAACTTAGGAGAGCTCAGAGACACATTGAACGGGAAATAGCTGCCCTTATGAACAAGCCATCGAAAATTAAGTGCATATGAAAAAATTCAAGTTCCATGCTTAAATGTTTTGATTTTACTTTAAGCCTATAGTAAAAATTTGTATTACCCGTAGCGTGATGGTTAGTGCGTTGGACTGTCATGCAAGGTGTCTTGGGTTCAATCCCTGCCTGTGCCACCTAACTTTTTTCACGGATACTGCCTCTTGCGAGGTATTGACAAATTCTCCAAGAGTAATTCTTGTCATGAAAAGTGCTTTCTCAAACTAGCCGTTCGGATTCGGCATATAAACTGTAGGTCCCTTCCATCTCTGACAACATTACTCGCACACAGGGATGGTTGAGAGTTGTAAGTCACTAGGCCCTGGTTCTCCATGGACTGTTGCGCCACCTAATTTATTTATTTATTCTATAGTAAAATTTAATATCTCAAATAGTTTAATTATTATTTAAAAAAAAACGTCCGTATGGGAAAACCCCGTATGAGAAGCATCGATATCAAGTTTTGTTCCAAAAATGTATAGACTATATCAAGTCTACAGGAAAAAAAAATTCTAAAGTTAAAAAAGTAAGTATGGTTTGACTATAGGTTTCGATATTCTATTAGGCTATCAGACTGACAGTGTTGTGGAACAAGAAAAATACGAATCGAAAGATTTTTTAAATGTTGATGTACATATGTGAAGTAAATGGTACAAAAAACAAAATACACTTCAAAAAGTTTATAAATGTCTTGATTCCTTATGATTTTTTGAATAATCAAAACGTCAGTCGACAGTGGTGAGTTAAAAAAAAGTGGAAATAAGAGATCAAATTACTTCCATACAAAATGACAGAATATAGGAAGGTACTCATATCAACAACAAAAAATTATAAAATTAAAAACTCACCAAATTAATTTCAATTAAATCACTACCAGGAAGCAAAAGACTAACCTAAAATGAAATATTAAGAAAAATTAAAATAAATTAGACATCTGATGCTCTAGCAATACAAATTTCTTCCATAAAAACAATAGAAATATTACAAATTGAAATAATAATTTTCCTCCAAAAATATATACCTACATAATAGTTTTTAATTCTTTACTTACTTTTTTGAATTAACAATATTTTTTAAATTTTGCCGCCAAAAATATGCTGCAAATTCTAATTGATTCTACACACTACTCTACCGAGACCGACCGACAATACCGACCGACGACGCTCTTATGATTAAAACGGTAAACAATTTGTTCTACAAAAATAAAAATCATACAAAAAACACAAAATCACTTTCAACCGATTATTTTTTTTAATTAAAACACAT
This sequence comes from Eupeodes latifasciatus, assembly GCA_920104205.1. NCBI lineage: Eukaryota > Metazoa > Arthropoda > Insecta > Diptera > Syrphidae > Eupeodes > Eupeodes latifasciatus. Next base: position 126,946,837 of record OV049926.1, on the reverse strand, counting down.
TTAAATTTACAATTATCACTTCAATAACGTTTTATATTAACTTTTAAACTCACAAAACAAATATTTATAATAATAAAACATTTTTTCTTCGATCGAATCGCGGAACAAATTAACGCAACGAGTGAATGAAAATTAAACTAGAACTGTTGATAAGCTTGTTCAATCTTGCAGTCTTGCACACAAAAAGAACAAATCCACTCGATTCTTCTTCCCATCTCTGTTTGTCTGAGACTGAGAGAATACTCTTTCTCTTGTGTCTTGTCTTGTTGATAAAAGAGAGAAATATCAATTGGCTGGCGCCATTAATTGTTAAACATTTCTTACTGCTCCATTTACTGTAGTTTATGGATTATGGATATAAATTCATATGGCTTATGACTACTTTAATGGAAAGATCACACTGGTTGAGGATAGTTCATGTTCAGCAAACCAAGTAAGTTGCATGCAACTTAAAAGTTCCTTGCTAAGTGCCTTGTTTACGTACGTTCAGGATACATTTCGTCGGCCATATCTCAAGAACAAGTACACATATGAAGGTGTGCAGAAAGGAGTTTCAAAAATTTAGTGGAAATTGGTTGACTTTGAATTGGCCACTAACTGATTGACTTGCAATTTTGAATAAATCTTGGAAAACACATTCTGCTTGGAAGAACATAACGTTTTTATTATTTTGTAAAGTTTATTAGTTATTAATGACTATTATCAATTTAAAGCAACTTTATTTTTGTGTAGCATTTCTGTAAAAAAAATTTTTTAGAAACCCATTTTTGGTAGTAAGTTGGTTTCAGAATTATAAGCACAATATCCGTCGGGTTATCAAATTCACAGCAGAAATGTAATTAATCCAAAAAAAACTAGGAAACATTTGTTAAAAACCGCTTTATGTAAGCAGTTGAAACCTATTTATGTGGAAAACGGTATTCACCCGGAGCATTTTCCTACAAGTAAACTTGTTAAGGTGAAAAACTGGAATCAAATTTGATAATTTTCCTTAAAGAAAATGATATTTCGTCGTATTCTTCAATGAAATTCATTCATCGTCGTTATTGAAGTAGTAAGGTCCGATCCGGACCAAAGAGCACACCAAACAGTGACTTTTTGTGGATGTAATGGCCTCTTTTCAAATTCTTGACAATTCTCAGAACCCCAAATAGGACAATTTTGTTTATTAACCTACCCACCGAGTGAGAAATGTGCTTCGTCGCTTAATCGCTGAAGACATTTTTACTCGAAAAATCGCCGTCCGCCACCTGATGTTCAAGCACCCATTCGACGTATCTACCACGTTGTGAATGGTTAGCTGGCTTCAGTTGTTGTGTGAGCTAGACGTTATATGGATGTAGGTGTAGATTCAAATGCAAAATACACCATAATGTGCCGTAAGACAGTCCTTATTCCTGAGAACGAGGATTAATCGACACATTCGATCCTTCGGCAACACTTTCACTGACTGAAGCGATATTTTCGATTGGTTCGAGGGAAAAGATGATGCACAGGCCTTACAATATCTGTAACCAATCCTTCAAATTTCTTCACAATTTTACCAATTGATTGCTTAGTTGGACGATTATGTAAACCATAATCTCTTATTAAAGCACGATATGTGGCTGTGGCACTGTGTAGTAGGTTTTAACAATTTGTATGCGTTCTGCGATAGTTAAATTTTCGTAAATGTCAGACTTTCAACTGCAAAAGAAAAAAATTGGTTTAACAACTTAGTTCGACGGATGTCAAATTCCAGCCCTATACTTTTAAAACTGCACTTGCTCATTTATCCAAAAAGTCTGTTAAAAAATTTCTTGCATTTCAACATTTAAAAAGACACTGGGATGCGACCCACGATGATAACTTTCCATCCCGTTTGTCGATTTGTTTTTCTTAAAACTTTACAAAATGTTCATAGCAATATTTTGTGGAGATATATAATTTGAAGTCAATACCTTTCTTTGTTTTCCTAATACTTGTCGAAAAACATTTCCTATCAGTTTTTTCTTGTTTTTGTATTTTTTTTTAAGTTGGCAGTTGAATTTTTCGAAAAAAAAACTACCTTAAAGTTACCACCAATATTTTGGATATGGTGGTTTGATTTTAAAATCTATTTTTGTTAACGAAATTTTAAGTCGAAAACCAATTCTTACCAATGGTAGGAGCATTTCTTAGAATATCAATTTTTTACCAATGGGTACTACTTGTAGATTTTGATTTTTGTAAAACAACTGACTGTTGGATTTTTATATTAATTTGACTGAATGTCAAAAACAATATTTTTATAAGATGAAATGAGTTTGAAGGCAATATTTTAAGTTTCTGAAAACATATTTTGATCGAAAATCAATTTTTAGCAAGTTTTAGTTTTTTTTTAGATTTTTAATTTTTTCGATTTTTTTGAAAGTCTATCAGATGTCAAAAACGTTATTCTTCGTTGTATAAAATGATTATGGAGATAAAATAATTTTCGGTTCGTAAAATATTCGAGGTGACAATTTTTTTTTCAATTTTTTTTTAAAAAAAACTGTTAATATCCTTTGTGAATTTAAAAAAGGTACCTGCAAAAAAAGTTTATTTTCAAAAATTTAAATAGCATTTGATTTCTGAAAAATAAAACTTAAAGAAAAGAATGTTTTAAATTTATTTCTTATAAAGGGTCTTTCAATTGGCGCGGGAAGATTTTGGCACCCCGTGGCGGCCATTTTATTTTGGCGACATCTGTCAAATCTTTTGTATATTATTCAGTTATATATGCCAATCATCATGGCAAGTTACACGATTGAACAGAACGTTCAAATGATAAAACTTTATTATTAAAATAAGTGTTCGTTAACGTAAACGTTGCGCGCATTGCGCATAATTTACGGTAGACGTGGTGGCCCTTTACAGTCGACTCTTCAACGTTTGGTGGCCAAATTTGAGACGACCCGTTCAGTTAACAATCAGCCAACATACGTACGTTCAAGTAACGCAAGACAAGATAGGCTGAGAACATCGCCGCGGTCCCTCAAAGTGTACAGCAGAACCTGAGGCAGTCTATTCCTCGCCGTGCACAAGAACTCGACCTTTCGCAGACTTGAGCTTGACTGGCGAATTTTGTGTCGGGACTTGAGCCAGTAGCTCAAAGTTCATGACCAGACCATAGACAACGCCGCCGTTTGTTCGCTGATTGGGCTTTGAACCGTTTGGAAGAGGACCCCAATTTTGGCCGAAAAATCATCTTTAGTGACGAGGCGCATTTTTGGAAGAATTTGGGACGACACCAACCCACGCGAGGTTCACCAGGTGATAATGCAACCTAAAAAAGGTACCGTTTGGTGTGGATTTTGGACCAGCGCGCGGCGGCCGGCGTAATTGGTGCGTTCTTTTTTCAAAGCGACGTCAACAGCGAGCGCTACATAACGATGATAAATTGATAACTAATTTCTTATGGCCCAAATTGAACCATATGGACCTAGACGACATGTGGTTCCAGCAGGACGGCTCTACGTGCCACACAGCAAACGCCACGATTGACATTTTGCATTAACGATTTGAGGGTAAGATTATCTCTCGCAGGGGTGATGTGAATTGGCCACCAAGGTCATGCGATTTCACCCCTTAGACTTTTTCCTGTGGGGTTTCTTGAAGTCGCATCTCTATGCAAATAAACCACAATCGACCAATACCCTAAAGGTCAACAACCTTCGCTCAAATTCAGCCGGACCTATGCGGAAGTGTCATTAAAAATTGGAACATTTGGATCAAAAATATTTTTAGTATGCAGTTATTAAGAGTTTATTAATATACAATGTACCTACATATCAATTTCGTAAAAAAATACCGACCCGTTTTCGAGACTTCGAATTTCGAAAAAAAAATTTTAATATTTTTTTTTTTTAAATAAAAATAAAAACAATGACATTTTTGATCATCAACTATTATTGAGACAATATAAACGATTATGCGGAAAAATTATTGAATTCAGGTGATGAATTCTTGAGTAAACTTAAAAACAAAATAACGGTTCTATGTGGGGTACCCTTTTGGAGCAAATACAAAAAATTTTGTTCATTATTGAAAGAAACCAAATAAAGAAAAAACAATTCAGAGAAAACTAAAAAAAAACTATCGGTTCGTTTTTGAGAAAATTCGAATTTTGAACTTTTGACCAAATAATTTTTGTTGGGACTACTGTTGTTCTACGTCTTACAAAAAATTGAAAAAAAAACGCCTAACGCGAATAGGCTCAAAACCTTAATTTCCAAATTTGAAGTCAATCGACCCAATGGTTTGGGCTATAAAGGTGAGGACAGACATAACCGGGGGACAAACTTTTTTTGACTTCTCTACCATAGTAATGACATCTCTTACACCTTTGAAGTTTACCATAATGTTATTTTTTTGTACGACGTTCAAAATTTTGAAGAAGCCTTTAATTGATTCTATGACAATTTCAAAATGTTACTCAAAAATTACTTTACTCCTTTTTGCAGTTGCGATGCAAAATCTTTTTCAGCTTCTCGGTTTCTATAGCTTTTCGGACTTTTATCTGCCTAACTGTAGCAATAAGTTGATTCCAATTGAAATATCAAACGTAGTTGTAGGCATCAACCCAAAGGACTTATCCATAGTTTATACAAACTAACCCTCGTTTGTACAAAACAAAAAAAAATTCAAATCCAAAACCTTACGTTTTACAAAACACTGCTTGAGTAAAAACAATCCAACTGCTCCAACTCTCTGCTGCTTGGCTCTTTGTTGCTTGGACAGAAAAATGGGCATAAAACTGTTTTACTAGTGGCACGTGATTTTCCAAGTGTTATTTTTCCTCCATGTTGAATGTATTTATGTGTCTAGCATGTAGCTTTTTGTTTTCAAACAACAGCGAAGAAATTCAAAAACCAATGAAACATCCCAGAAGCCATATAGGTAAGGTACCTAACTCTACCTTCAATATACCACCCCGCCTGCTCCTCCATCTTGGCTTGGATATTAGAAAACAAAAAGTAGCAGGAGCAGGAGCACCAAGAACACTTTCATTTTTGTTGTTCTTATAGAAATCTAAAATGTGCTCTTAGTGGACCCGTTTTCAGTGTTTTCTTCAGTATTTCACATCAGAACTTCCATCTCAGCGAAGTCCTTGAAGTTGTAAATTCCTGATGTAGTTTTAGCAATTTGTGTCAAATAGTTCCGCTGTATTGCTTCTTCAGAATTTTACTTTTATTTTTATTTTATTTTATTTTATTTTATTTTGTTTGTTGCTGTTGCCTTTCGTCCTTGCAAATGGACATGAAAGAGTGGCAGAAGGCATGTACTGTAGGTAGGTAGGTATAGGGATGTACCCTTACCGTATCGTACGTACCTACAGGCTACAGGAAACTATCCGCCCTGTCTGGTTGCTAACTCGTGCATTGATAATGCGAATTTATGCCTTCGATTTGCTTAAAATGCTGGAATATTAGTTTGTTTATTATTTCATGGTCTTACTTATTTTTTTTCGCTTCCACCATGTTGCGGGGCTTATACCTTTTTTGTGCCCGCACCCTTCTTATGGAGTGTTGGAAAGAGGGAAGGTTTGTTTCCTGTCTGTCTGGACTTGGAGTGTTTTTTTTTTTCATTTTTGTATATCCTTTCAATGCATAGGGAAAATATAAAACGTTGCCATTTCACTGTGTGCCACTCGAGACTCGAGTTATATCTTGAGAAAAGGGTCAACATTTATTCAGCTCCATTTCAGAATTTCACTTCTGTTTGTTATTGTCGTTTTTTGAAAATTTCCCATTTAGCTAGCAGAGTGACAAAGTGACTTTTTTTTTAAAGTAAGAACCAACATTTACGAGTCGAGTTGGTCTTTCAGTAGTGGAAAAATAAAGCTTAACACTGAAATAGCACACTCCTGCAGAATGGACATAATATTAGCTTGACAATTTGCATCTAGACATATCACTCTCTAATGAGTGGCAAAAAGGTACATTTACTGTAGGTACCTAGGATATGTGTACTGTGTGGATAGATGTATGCGGTTGGTAAGGCTTATATGAGTTATGTTGGGAATTTTCACTTTAAATTTTTCATTCAAATAGCATGGAAATTTCTTGAAAGTAGATAGGTACTTAAATACTTGCAGACATAAAAAAACATAGTAACACATACCTATTTCTATGTAATTGGAAATTCTTGAGATTTTATTGAAGCATCGAAAAAAAATTGTTCGTAGTGTAAATGAGAAAAGTTAATGATATTTCGAAATTATAGTCTTATGTGCGGGTTTGCAACTTGTCACCCTATAAGAAACTTGTATTAAAAATTTAAATTCAAACACTTATACCGTAAAGGTACTCGTGCTTTTATGAACGCCCATCAGTTTACCCTTGAGCCCAACTTCGGTCTTACTATGAAGTACAGAGATTTTTTTTTAGCCGTATTACACGAATGTGGAATGCCTTTTTCACGCTCTATCCTTCTATGTTATTGTCAATATTCATCGACAAATCTTTTCCTTACTCTTTTTCTATGCTCACACTATATCTTTGGCATATCAAAGGTATAAGAAACCCTGATATTGTCTTCAATAACATACTTACATAACAAGAAACTTGAGTGGGACTGTCTTACGAAATCTAACGCCGAATATAAAGGGCTTTAAAATAAGAGTTTTCATTATCTTTTGACCTCTTACAAGTAAAACTAAGAAATGGAATCATTTGAATTCACAACGAAAATGGTGTAAATTTTGAAGTTCAAAAAACTTAAACATTTTCGCATTGCTATGAACTTACATTTAATGTCGGAAATTTAAAATTTAAGAACTGAGAATATTGTTACTGTAAATCCTAGGGTTGATGTAAATCCAAGTTGGTCCATCCCTTCTCAATCTTTGAAATTACACACACCACAAACAACATTACAACATTTTTCTCATAACGACTAAACGCTTTTAAAGTTCAGTCAGTACAAGAATTCCTGTAGTACCCGTGACGTGATAGTTAGTGTAGGCCTGTTATGTTAGAGGACTTGGGTTCAATCGCTGCCTATGCCACCTAAAAGTTGTTTTTTTCACGGGTACTGCCCCTTGAGAGGAATTGAAAAATCCTTCAGGAGTAATTATTCTTGTCATGAAAAGTACTTTCTTAAATTACGCTTTCGAATTTGGCATAAAACTGTAGGTTCCCTCCATCCCTGACATGGCTCACACACAGGAATGGTTGAGAGTTATAAGTTACTAGGCAATAGTTCTCTACGGACTGTTGCTAGATTTTTGTTTTAATGGGGTTTTCAATAAGGACGGGTAGATGTTGTCAATGTCAATCGTGGCGTTTGCTGTGTTGCACGTAGCGTCGCCCTGCTGGAACCACATGTCGTCTAGGTCTATATGGTTCAATTTCGGCCATAACAAATTAGTTATCATCGTTATGTAGCGCTCGCTGTTGACGGTGACTGCCTCACTAACGTCGTCGTTTTCAAAAAAGTACGCACCAATTACGCCGCCGCACCGGCCCATAATCCATACCAAACGGTAACTTTTTGAGGATGCATTACAATTGGTAAACCTCACGTGGGTTGGTGCCATCCCATATACGGCAATTTTTCTTGTTAACACAGCCATTCATCCAAAAATGAGCCTCGTCACTAAAGATGATTTTTCGGCCAAAATTGGGGTCCTCTTCCAAACGATTCGAAGCCCAGTCAATGAACAAACGGTGGCGTTGTCTATGTTCATAAACTTTGAGCTCCTGGCTCTTGGATCTTGTGAAGGCCTAAGTCCCGACGCAAAATTCGCCAAGTTGAAGTCTGCTAAAGGCCGAGTTCTTGTGCACGGAGAGGAATAGACTGCCTCGGGTTCTGCTGTACACTTTCACGGACCGCGGCGATGTTCTCGGCTGAACCGGTCGTCTCAAATTTGGCCACCAAACGTTGAAGAGTCGACTGTAAAGGGCCACCACATCTACCGTAAAATGGGCGCAACGCGCTCAACGTTCGCGTTAACCAACACTCATTTTGATAATAAAGTTTTATCATTTGAACGTGCTGTTCAATCGTGTAACTTGTCATGATTTGGCAAAAGCAACTAAATAATAAACAAAAGATTTGACAGAAAACAAAATGGTAGCCACGGGGCCGGGCCCCAAAATATACCCGCACCAATTGAAAAACCCTTTATAAGTAAAACAATTCAAGCCGGTAGATTTAAATTCATCTGGCTTGTTATCGAAAAATCATCTTCAATGATAAGGCCTCTAATAATTGTTGAATTGAAGAAATGTGCGAATTGTTTATGAACCATTTTATGAAAAGCATATGGTGCTGCAAAAATAGCATTTGCGGCCTTTTAGCTGATATCGTTTTACATTGTTAATGGTAAACTTTTAGCTTTGCATTGAAATAATTACCCTGATCAGCAAGGTTCTCTTATTGGTAATAAAATTTCATTTTTCCAATGGGTTTTGATGGCTATAATTCAAATTCGACTTCACAATTAATGTATCGTCTAAGGTTTTTGAGATATTACTATTCTGAACTCGAAAAAAAAACACGTATAAGAACTATAAAAATAATGTTGAAAACGGGTACTTTTAAACAAGGCAGACATTTAAAATCAAAGTTGGGCTTCGAAAACATATTTTTAAAACTATGAAAGTATTAAATTCAAGATTTTCTCAAAACTTGAGAATTTCCAGAAACTAAGCTAGGTACTAAAATGATTTAAACTTTATATAGAAGACAAAGAATTGTACTTTGCAAAATCATCATATAAATCATTTTTTAAATTTTTTAAAAACCTAATGTGATAGGAAAATTTGAAGGCAAAATTCGAATTCAGGACATTTTAATCGCTTAAAGAAGTATTCTTTTGTATGTACCTCAGAAAGAAAACGTTATTTTGACGACCAGTGTTACCCACTTATTTCTCTTAAAAACATTGTGTTTTTTTAGATATCAAAATTAAACGTGTTATTGGAAAACCCTGTAATTTTATTTAATTTTTAAAACAAAAACTGACTGCTAGTATGATCTTGATTATAGATCATACTTGAACTGCCAATAAGGCACTGTTGTCAAAACGACACTAAAATATGTGAACAATTTTGAATTTTGAACCATCACTTTAGAGAACAAAAATTTACTGAAAATTCATGTCAAAACTGTAACAAGAAAATTTCCTTTCTTCAAAAATCTCAACAAATTTGTGTTTGGAATTTATTTCGTTTTCAGGACTGTCTTTACCCAGTTGGACTTAAATATTTACATAATTGTACTTGAGTCTACTTTATAACTTTAATTGAAATTTTTGAAAAAAAAAATTAAGTAATTTATTTTACATGGAGCTTATAACATAGTTAAGTTATACAATTAATAATTGTTGGAGAATGTTTTGTAAATTAGGCAAACATTTAATCTTTTGTTTCAAATCTTAAGAAAGTGTAATCGGTGCAATTATTACAATTAAAAGTTCATAACACAGACATAATTATGGGGCATTCTCTATTATCATGCGAGTGTCTTTTAATTGCGTTCAAGCACCTTATTTAGAGTAAAACGAAATTCCCCAAAAATTACTGCTTCACTAGAATAACACAATTAAATTTAAGAGAAAACATAATTATATACTTGCTCTTATGAGAAAACACACATTTTATTGTTAAATGTAAAAAAAATTAAAATAGTCAAAAGCCTCAAACTAAATAAGCCAACATTCAAGATCTTACACTTTCCATCTATACATTAGAATCTAAGACACCAAAAGTCGCCTTCATTGAAGAATAATAGAATATCCTTTAAATTACACTCGCATAAACTTTACTACATACAATAAAAAACCTCTCCATTAATCCAAGCAATAAATCAAACGAATAATGTTTACCAATTCATCTTGATGGAACTTTAAATTTCAACTTCCCTATATAACTTAATAGATTCCCAATGGATGAATAAGGATACTTCTCTATTTCCTTCATGATCTCGCCCACTGACGACGTTGACGTCGACGAAGAAGACTCGACTCCTCTCTTGTATCAGCATCATCTATTAAATTTACATAAATCGAAAAGAAGATGAAAGTCCTCTTGAGCATCTTCATAACACATACATATATACACTCATATATTCTACTTTTCAGTGAATCTTTTAAAATGTTTCTTTTTTTTAAACAACCATTTTTTTTTCCTCACTCTTATCCTTTCAGATTTGTTTTCAAACAATCTCAAGACAGCCACAAAAACAACAACAATAGCAGCAGACGATGAAGAAGCAACATCAGTGACAACCCCAATCCCAACCCCAACCCCATCAACAACATCACAACCGGCACTATCACGAAATGCCATTCGACGCACTCATAGTGAACGTCATCCATGCAACGTTCACATCGGCACTTCCTCCACAAATGTTATTCTTAACTTCAAGGATACAATGGCATTACGAGTGAAAGCCACCCGCAAGGACTCCCGAGATATCTTCTCGAGTACATCGCAGCAACAGAGTGTCGGATTGTTGTTCCGACCTAAAGAACCACCACCGCCTCCACCAACTGGAGCTGCCATATCAGCGCATCATCAGCAACAACAAAAACGTCTAAGTAACACTCATACGAAGGTTACTCCCAAGGATACTCCTGGCGGCGGCAGTGGTGGTGGTAGCAAAAAAACCACAGCTATCCAGATAACCACCACCAATGCCACAAAAGACATTGAAAGCAGCAAAAAATCCAACGCCCACGATAACGTGAACGTGAACATGAACGATGACGCTGAAGACGTCTACAACAAAGACCACGACCAAAACGAAGACGAAAACGGCGACCAAGATGGAGAAGACGACGTTAACGACGATGACAACAACATACAGCACCGAGGAGTCCCTTCAAGAAATCGCAAACTATCAGTTAGCAGCAGCGGATTAGAGGAACAAAAACCACCGCCATCCATGGGACATGATGCTTCCAACCAACGGAGGAGATCCTCCGCCACCGGTTCTGTCATCGATACCACCACCTCCACGACCAAGACCACCAGCAGCAGCAGCAGCAGCAGCAAGACTTCCTGCCAGGACCGAACAACAACGAATATTTATGAGACATTCGATAGCCTTAGCTCTAGCCCAGCCGTTGTTGTTGCCACCGTCAACTCCAACGCCGCCGCCGCTGAGACACACATACTACCAACGATGACGACGCCTTCAACCCCAGTAGCAGCTCCATCTCCAGCACCAGCTTCTCCTAAATACATATTTGGAAACACAAGTCAACCGAACCGGACCGTAGTTCGAGTGGCTCCCTTCAATAAGACCACATCCGAGATACATCGTCTGAAAATCACCCACACCGATGACGACGATGATGGCAAAGCATTTGGCGCGCGAAATCCCACTAACAGCACAAATGGCCAAAAGAAGACCTCCATCCTTATCAACGGCGATGATTGCTATTCAACCGTAAACGTCACCAATGACACCCCATTGTATCAGTCGTCTGTGGTGGTGGCCGATGGCAGCAGTATCGATCCTATGCTAAAAGTGACATCGAATACGGTTACGATAAACGTTGTCAGTAGCAGCCCGAGGACACCCCAAGAAGAACTCATCTACAAGAACAATAAAATCAACACACTCCTAAGCAGCAGGACTGGTGGTGCTTCCACAAAGGCGATTATTCCGATTGGAAGCAGTTGTGGCGGTGTCATTAGCAGCAGTGTAATTTCCAGTCCGTCTGATTCGGTAAAAACGTCAAACAAACGAGGCCGAACCCTAATCACGTTTGACTATGATAAGTCTCCGGTCCCGGTGAATAGTAGTCCCAAAGAAGTCCCAATGGTATGTGCATCTTCGCCCGAAGGAGAGGTAGTCGACGATGTGTTCTCTCACGAGGAGGAACTGGTAAAGATCTTGCGGAACCCCGTCGAAGCGGTTCGAAGGAATTTGGTACCTCATGTGTGTGGAAAAGGCGAAGTCACCCCAGATCAACCCAAAGGAGACACAGAGAGTGCCAAATCGCCGTCGAAACGTCAGCGAAAACGTCACAAGAGCAACGAACTCACAGTTCCCAGTCCGTCGATGGGCAGAAGCAGCGAAAGGAATTCGTTTGTGGGAAAGTTACTGGAAGATCCTACCCTTAGCCACCTTGCTGATGGCCTCGAGAGTGATGTTGTTGTGAAACTCATCGAAAACTCACTGAAGCGCTTAAAGGACTCCCGCAGCAGCATCGACACGAGCGGTACCAAAGATAACGAGGACATGAATCGCTTGATCAACCTGTCCTTGCAACGCATCAAAGAGGACCGGCAGAAGCTCGAGTCTCAGATGCACGAAACTGACGAGCAACAGGAGATCCAGTCGAATCGAGGAAGCATCAGTTCTGGAAATAGTTTCTCCTCGGCAAACTACGAGATGTTCGACTTCAGTGATAACAACGAGTCAGACTGTTACCAAAGCTGTTCGAGTGAGATCGCCGATACCGATACTCCGCTCACAACACGAAGCAAGTTCTATCAAATGCTGGTCGATGCCACTCTTGCCGAAATTGAGATCTCGACAAACACCGACGACGATCATCACTACGAATCGATTCGTGGAAACAATGGGGATCCCATCTACGAGGAGATCAATGATATTCCACCACCACTGCCACTCTCACCACCGCCTCTGAATGACCCCGAACTGGAGAAGAAGGCTGCCCGATCGATGTTCGAAGGGGCCTCGAAGTACGATATTCTGTCGTATTTGGTCGATGCCAAAGAGCGGGGATTGGTACGAGAGGAGTCCTTCGAGTACAACATCAACAACACGTCCAATCCGATCATAATCGAGGAGGAGAACGATACTCTGAGCGATCTCAAGCAGACTTCAGACATGAGCAGTCGAATCAGCCACCTCTCGGTGACCAGTGACTCGAGTGAAGACACCAACAGCCTGACAGGATCGATGGTCAACGATCGCCTGTCAGTGCTAAGTGCCCTTCGAAAGGGCGCTCATTCTGAGATCGAACGAAACGACTCGGGAGTTGGCTCTGAGACGAGTAAATCCTCCCGCAGCAAGTACCAAAACAATCCTCAAACCAATTCCGTGCTCAGCAAAATCAGTCCGATCCATTTGTGTGAGGACTGTGACGGACCCGTCGAGACCCAGGTCACTGATTCGGGGGTAATGTTCGCACCTCTGGTGTGCCGGAAATGCGGCAAAAAACGAGCCGAACGCAAAGAAATCATTACCGAAATCGTGGAGACCGAGGAAAAGTACGGCCGAGATTTGACAATCATTTTGGAGGAATTCTGTCAGCCAATGCTGGTAGCTGGATTGCTTACCCAAGAGCAACTCTCTGCAATCTTCTTGAATACCGAAGAACTGCTCGAGAATAATCAGACTCTTGCCGAACGAATGCGTGATGCATTGGACATTGCTCTCGAACAGGGTGACGATGATTTATTAACGGTGAATATTGGCAAAGTATTTTTGGACTTTACGCCAATGTTGCATGCCTTCGAGAGGTATTGTGTTCGACAGGCAGGAGCTAGCCTTTTATTGGCCAATTTGGAGAAGGAAAAAGAGCTCTTGAGGATATTCCTTAAAGTGTCACAAATGGAAAATACCGTTTTGAGACGAATGAATCTCAACTCGTTTTTGATGGTGAGTAAGACGAAAACTTTGACTTTGTTGTCAACATTGTTTATAAACTTTCTTAAGCATTCCTATGCAACATTTTTTTTATTGTATGTGCTGAGCTGTGAAGTGCAAATCCAAAACAAATTGTTGTCAACATTGTTTATAAACTTTTATAGTAATTTATACGCAACATGTTTGCTTTTTTATAAATGTTGAGTTTTAAAGTGTAAATCCTGTGGATATGTTTTCCTGAAAATACTTAAAAGTATTATAATAATTATAAATGATGTTGATAGTAACGCAGAATGACCAAAACCTTGTTTAAAGGACAAAATCAACCGCAACAAAAGTCACAAAAGTTTCTGTAAACTTATTGCATTTTTCCGACACCAAAAAGTTTACAGCAACAAATTTTTAAGCAGATTTCTTGGTTTATATTTCATTTTTGTATTTCTTCTTCCACAGGTTCCTGTCCAACGAGTGACCAAATACCCACTTTTACTGGCTCGACTTTACAAAGTGACCCCACCACACCTTGAAGGCCGCGATTTGCTCAAACAGGCTCAGGAAAACATCGAGTTACATTTGAATCACATCAACCAGGAGGCCAAAGATGTTCCCACCCGACTATGGCGTCGAATCTCCTCCTCCAGTCCGAATCGACGAGCATCCTGTGAGATTGATATGATCAATATCAAGCTGCGAAAGCTGGCCATTGACATCCTCGAATGGAATCATGACGAAGTGAGATTTGCCATGGAGGGGAAGTTGATGTACACTCAGCCGACCGATAGTAATTGGAAGAAGGGCCGGACAATTAAGCTGAATCCAGTGAATGCTTTGCTAGTGACAAACGGAAAGGTAAGTTCTGATAGGGTTTCACATTCGTATAAAACAATTACAGTTTATTTTATCCCTAGCCAAGTGTCAACTACAAAGCCGAGAAGGCCATGTCGGGGCAGCTTAATTTCCCTAAACACACCGGCATACGAGAGGCATCCTTGCTCGTGGTCAAAGAGAAATGTGGACGATATACACTGATACGAGAACCACTCTATCTGGACAGATGTGTGGTGTGTTCCGAAGCCGATTGGGATGATTATTTCGAGCTGCAAGAAATTTCATCCAAGGATACTTTTATTTTTAAAGTAAGTTTTTAGAGAATTGAAGTTTAAATTAAAACTGAAACTAATGCCATGTATGTCATTTTTTTAAAGGCTGAAGATGCAGTTCGCACAAAACAATGGTACACGCAAATTCAGTATCATGCGCAAGGTATGGGAGCTTGGCGAAAGAGACGTAATGCCTTAGCTAACATCATGATAAATGGAATGCTGTCAAGAACCTAAGAAATAAAATTATTTTTTCTTCTTATTAAATATGCAATATTTTAAAAAGAATTTTAATTTAAACAAAAAAATAAATATAGAAATGTCCTTTTTTAATTCTAACAAATTTTTAAATAATATAAATATGTAGTTATTTTTGTCTTTCTTTTGTTTTTTTTTTTTAAATATATTTTAAACATAATAATAATAAAATCTTATAAATTGAGAGATGTATTTAGGAATTATGATGAATGTGTTATAATTGTACGTAAAAGTACCTTTTGAATAATAAAAACAAAACTTAACAATAATATAATTGATATATAATTAGGAACAAATTTATTTCATTTTAGAGTGGTATTAATGTTTAAACAAAATGTTATTAAGTTATATACGATACAAATAATAATAATCATTGGTTTCAAGAATAAGTTTTATTTTTAAATTTTGTTTTTTTTTTCTTCTTCTTCTTTTGTTTAATGGAAAGTAAAATGTAAAAATAAAGTAATATAATTAAATAGTAAACATAAATTCAACGAAAGTAAATTTAAATGTTTATGTTATTTAATCAAAAATAAAATGGAATACGATAAATACATAAATAGTCTTTCATTTCAATTTCTTTGTATTTTAAGAATTAGGAGTAGAATGAAGAATTTCCTCAACAAATAAACTGTGAAAATTTAATTTAAATCGTTAGAATTTGTTTCCAAGAAAATTTAGAGAGAGAAAAGACCGTTTGCACGAAGCCTTGAACATATAATATTATAGGAATTGAAATTCTTAAAACTATTTTAATATAAACTGTGAGTGTCATTTCTGAGAAATCAATTCTATACAAGTTTGAGGTAATATAAAGATGTAGTTAAAATATTTCATATAAATTTTTACAAAAGAACCATGAACTTGTTTTGAAGAATGACATTTTCAATTTAATTGTCACAAACATCACACTGTAAAAATTAAGTGTGCAATGTTTTCCAATAAGAGATTTTATTTTCCTATGAAAAAACGAGTATATTTTAAAGAAACCAATGCATACTTATTTCATTGTACAGAGAAGCTTGAAAGTTGTACTACCATTACAAATGAAAAACAATATCGAACAGATGGACACAATGGCTACGATTGCAACACCATTTCCTTTTCATTAAATTTTCCATCACCACTTTTCACATTTACACCTCCTCGAAAACTTAAAACGGCTTAAAGTGAGAACTCGTTAGTTTATTTTTGAAAATGAGGAATTTTATATGCTAATTTTTATTGTTTGTGCTACTTCTGTTTTAATTTTGTACTAAAAGCTTTTTGTAAAATTTAAATATCGTTAAATCAAAAATTTCATCGTGGCTGCTACACAGGATGTCAATTTATAGCTTTTAAAAAGCTAAGAGTCTGAGAATTTTGAGCGAGTTATAAATTCTGTAGATGTAGATGATAATTAAGTTTGTTGGTTATTGACGGGAGTCGAGTTTTAGGTGAAACAAACTTATTTTATTGCTTTCACTGTATTTTAATTTTGTGTACTGACATTTTTTATAGCTAGAGTTAGAGAGATTTCGGATAAAATTTGTCTTGCATTTAAACAAAGCACGTTTCTATATAAAATAAATTCTTCTTCTCAAAGTTATAAAGCTTTTTTGAAATAATTTGTTTTAAGTTAAATTGTTATACAATTAGCATTTATAAATTTCTCTGTAATTGTTTTGAAAGCTAAATGATTTTGTTGTAGCAGCGCAAAATATAACTTGAGATTTTGTGCATCTTACAGTTTTGATAAAATAAATAACAAAATAATATTTTTACTTGCGCCAATTATGGCAAGTTTTTCATTCTTAAAAAAAATCGAAATCGAGATTTTCATCAAACATGACATTAAGATGGTTGAGAAGTCAAAAAAAGTGAGTCCCCGATTCCTTCCGTCTGTCTGTCTGTCTGTCCGGGCCCCAACAGCCCAAAGCGTTCCAAATTTGGAAATTAAGGTTTTGAGCCGATTCGTGTTACGCGTTTTTTTATTTATTTTTTAAGACTAGAAATAATAGTAGTCCCCATCCCCATACAAATTTTTTGGTCAAATTTCGAATCTTCTTAAAAACGAACCAATAGATTTTTATTAGATTTTCTCTATTTTTTTTTTCTTCTTAACTTGGCTTCTTTTAATACAAAAATATATTTTTGTCATGCTCTAGAAGAGTAGTCCTTATAGAACCGTAATTTTGTTTTTAAATTTTCTCAGAATGTCAGCTGTCAATTTTTTTTCTGCACAAGCTCTTAACGGTCTTAATAACATTTGATGATAAAAAATATAAACATTTTTGTTTGTAATTTTTAAGAAAATATTATTATTTTTTTTTTTAAATTCGATATCTTGAAAACGGGTCAACATTTTGTTACGAAAATCAAACATAAAATGTATATTAATATATTCCTAATAACTGCATACTAAAAAACATTTTTAAACAAAAATTGAAAAAAATTATATATGTATAAAATATTCATTTAAACGATTTTCAAAAAAAATTCTGAAAAATTAAGTTATTTTTGAGAAATCAAATTGCATTTAAATGTTTGAAGACAAACTTATTTTGCAGCTGTATGTTTTATGTTTAAATCTTAAATTGACACAAACCCCATATTTAAAGTATTAAATCAATTTTCTTGCATTAATATAGACTTAGCTTCAAGGGACCTTCAAAGAAAATAGCCCAAAGTCATTTAATCAAAATATCTCTGTTGTCAATTATGATCATCTTTTCGAGAAACAACACGGTCAGGAATTTTTTCTTACAAAGTTTTTATTATTGATTGTGTCTTTTTGACAATTTTATCCATAATTTTGTAATATCTGCGATAAGAAATCATAAACCATAGCTAGGTAGCGCAATTCATTCAACGTAACAGTTGTAACAGTCTCATTTTCGAGTAAGTAAGGTACAATCACACCACCCTCTAGCCCAATAACAGAACCACTTGGCACTTTGCCACTTTGGAGATGGACAGGCTTTACAATTTTGCATACAAGACGTTGATCCAACCTATTCTTGAATATTCACCTTAGGTCCAACATCCTTTGTTTTGCACTTCAATACCTTAATTGGGAAAATCATTTTGATCTTACCCATATCGTGACCGCCTCTATCTGTTAAACTTCGGGTCATTACAGGAACGTAGGGAAATTGCTGACATACTTTTCATACATCGGCTTCTTTCTGGTGAAATCGATTAAACTAGATTTCTTTCAACACTAACCCCTCTACCTGAGAAACCTTCAACTTTCCCTATTAAAAAATACACCGCACCTTCTATAGGGCTTAACGAACCTCTGACACGTATGCTTTGGTTGGTCAATTCGAATCGAAATTTATTTGATTTTAACATCAGCGTCTATTTACATAGACCAACCCCAACTTAAAATTATAAGTTAAGATTAAAGTTTGCTTTTAAATTATACTTAAGGCTTGAATTAAGAGGAAAAATGAATAAATTTGAATTTATTAACATAACCTCAGAGTTAAAGAAGACAACACAACGGGCTTTCACTTGTCCAAAAAGTTTAAATTCTTTACCAAGATTAACAATTGCTGGCCGAGAAAGTCCTTCACGCCAACACAAAAGGGCTTTAGGTTTACAAACGGTGACTATTTTTACCATTTTGTTGTAAATTTATTTTAAAAGTTGTAATGTGTTTTTGAGGCATGTTTCCTTCTATATTTGTCAAAAGATGACAACTTCAAAAGTGATAAAGTGACAGCTGTCAAGTAATTAATTTAATTTTGATTTATTTGTTGAAGACTTCTCTGTTTCACAACATCAAAGACAAAATTATTTTATTAACTTCCCATAGAAAGTTATTGTAATCGGTCCGAATTGTCGAATTGAAATTTTTGACATTTCTCGACGTTTCAAGGTTCCTAGAGTCGAAACAAATGGTTTTTAGAGATATGTCTGTCCGTGCGTGTGAACGTACGTTCGCGACGTTTTTTTGGTCGTCCATAGCTCAAGAACCAATAGAGATATCGACTTCAAATAAATGTTGTTATACAGATAATAATGCAGAAAGATGCAGAAACGGCTCTCAAGAAAATTGAGTGCGTGGTTTTTTTACCATAGCAATTTAAAAAAAGGTGCAAATTTTGGTTAACCCTAAATATCTCACGAACCAATAACGCTAGAGACTTATATTAAATTTTATATTACGTATTGTACCGTGATACCAAACAAATATATTTTTGGAAAAAATCCAACTAACGGTTTTTTTTTATAAATCAAAAAAACTGAAACAAAAATATTTGTCACCTCGAAAATTTTATGAACAAAAAATGATTTACTCTCCAAAACAATTTTGTGCAGCGAACAATAACATTTTTAACATCTGGTAAAATTTTGAGAAAAATCGAATTGACAGATTTTTTTTTCTAAAAAATAAAAACCAAAAAAAATCATTACTTAAAGTTTGTAAAAATTGATTTTCAGCTTTAAATTAATTATATCTTATAAGAAATATTGTTTTCAACATTCGATAAAATGTTGAGAAAAAAACGAATTGACAATTTTTTAACAAAAAATAGAAACCTAAAACAAGCATTACTAAAAGTTGGTAAACATAGATTTTCGACTCAAATATCTTTTCAAAAATTAAAAATTTTGGCTTCAAACTTATTTTATCTCACAAAAAATATTGTCTTCAACATTTAGTACATTTTTTATAAAAATGCAACATTCCTTTTTTCATAAAAAAATAAAATCTTCAAAAAATATTACGCAAATTTGGTAAAAATTGATGTTCAGTTCTCGATATCTCATGAACTATTTCATTATATGCAAAATATTGTTAATAGTTTTTAAATTTTAAAGAATAATTCAACTGAAAACTTTTTTAACAAAACACAAAAATCTACAAACTTTTAAACAAGACAAATCGACAGACGGGATGGGAAGTTATCAGTGTGGGTCGCATTTATTGAAAGAGAAGGTATTATTATTTCATCTATGATGCTACTCCCTACATTCCTTACATTTTGTGAATTTTTATAGAATTTGAATTAATGCTTTTTATGGTCGTTTTAAATAATTAAACTTGACATCAAAATTAAATATACCAACAAAACAAAACAATTTCTTCCTTATTCCCATTGGTATCATTTTAAAAATATCAAACAAAGCAATAATGAATTTCTAAAATTTCCCAAGCCGCGTGGCGACATTAATAACAAATTAATTTCACCCATGAGAATAATTGAAACACACTTTGGTTTGGTTTGGTTTGGTGTACCACGTTGACGTCCGTCGTCACTCTTAGCAAAAGCAAATGGCAGGTCATGTGAGAACTAATCTTCAATCTAATCCAAGTCAAATCATCCGAAATTGCAATTTCAATTTACCGAAATTGCTAAAGATTAGATATGTATTGTAAATATGTATGTATCTACTCTGTACCCTACTAGAAACCCTTATATATATATATATATAGATACTAAAATCCACCCCCGTAATCTCAACGCCGCCGCCTGCCACCTCGCGCCAACATTTTATTGCTAGCAACAAACACGCCTGAAATTTCATTAAAAATTTAAAGAAAACGAAAGAACGCCAGCAAACCGGAAGCTTCAAAATAAAATAAAAGTCGAAAAGCAAAGAAAAGGCAAATCCGGTGCTGCCATTCTGAAAAAAGGAAGAACGATGTGAAGGAAAGATAGTGAGTGATGCAAAGAATGAAGAAAAATAAAAAGATTTTGTGTGAGATTCTTTTCTTTTATTTTTAATACTTTCAACGTTTTTTTGTTTGTAATTAAATTCAATTTCGCTCTTGGTTAAAACAAGAAGAAGAAGAAGAAGAAGAAGAAAAAGAAAAGGATCTGATGCCACACATATTTTCTATTGGAAATACACATACATACATAGATGGATGCAAAATAGGACGTGATGTCCATATCCTTTACCACCATCTCCACCATAACACCGCATCACCATCGAGAATGTTGCAATCAAATCGAATGGAATTGGGAATTCTTGTATTTCATTGCTTTTCCTTTTACACTTTTGAGCTTTATCGCGCTTGATCTTCGACGTTTTTGTTGATGGACTTAGTTGTCACTTTTTTTTTCATCAAGGACAAGTCGATGATTCGCTTAAAACCAGCTAGAACCTAGCTACCCTTAACTCAACTCCTCCAGTTCTTCGTAGCTTTAGAAAGGAGACAAAAAAATTAAGTTATTTCCAGACGATTAAATTTGACTTTTTCACACTTGAACAGATGATTGCATCTGGTACATGAATTCTTTTGCCAATTCGTTCTAAGATTTAATTTTTGTTTTGCAAGGACTCCATTTTGGATACAATGTTCGTTTCAATAAGTTTCCGCGAATCCTTGAGAGAAATAACACGAAGCAGCGTGAAGCACGTGATGGACAGGACTTCAGGAAAAAAAAAATAGAAATAAAAATAGAAATAGAAATAGAAACTGTGTAACTCTAAAGTCCGAGAGATAAGGTTTTAAATTTGATCTATTTAAACTTATGTATGTGAAGATATGATACTTTAGCAAAAATTAAGAAATTAAATTAACATATTTCAGATAAATTGTTGTGAACGTTGGACATGAAATATCAAAATTCACATCAATATTGTTAACAACCTAATGGGGGCCTAGAACCTCCAAAATAGTTGCTCATGGTCATTTTAAACATTTTATAGAATTGTATGGAAATAACTTAAAATTTTTAAAGCTCAAATAATTTTTGACATAGTAAAAATGTTTCCCCGAAAACGTAACGTAAAACGTCATAGGCAGGGATCGAACCTAAGACCTCTGGCATGTTCTATAGGGTTTTTATATTAGGAGCCCCGACTCCCGAGGCAGTCTATTCCTCACCGTGTACAAGAACTCGGCTTTTCGCAAACTGCAACTTGGATGGCGAATTTTGCATCGGGACTTGGGTTGGGCCTACACCCGTACAAGATCCAACTGACCCAGGAGTTCGAAGTTCATGACCATAGACAACGCCATTTGTTCGTTTACTGGGCTTCGAATCGTTAAGAAGAGGACCCCAATTTTGGCCGAAAATCATCTTTAGTGACGAGGCTCATTTTTGGTTGAACGGCTGTGTTAACAAGCAAAATTTCCGTATATGGGACGACACCAACCCACGCGAGGTTCACTAGGTGATAATGCATTCTCAAAAAGTTACCGTTTGGTGTGGATTTTGGGCCTGCGCTGCGGCGTAATTGGTGCGTACTTTTTTGAAAACGACGACGTTAGTGAGGCGGTCACCGTCAACAAAAACTATAAATTTTGATCATAAAACGAAATGTGAAGTTTTTAAACTCCAAAATAAAGATGCAAAGCGACTTCAAGGACTATTAAACTGTCCCAATGGTTGACTGATTTTAATGATAAAAATCTTTAACAAAAAGCTCTTTAAAAAAAAAAATATCAAACTATTCCCCGGTTTTTTAGTTTTACATTAAAAAAAACTCTCTTTTGGTATATTGATAGTCTTCTTCATCATGGCGAAAAGGATAAGAATCAACATGACATCAGAATTCAGAAAAGATGCAACTCCCTCCCTCTCGCTCTTTTCCATATAAACGCACTATCAATATATATACATATGTATGTAGGTTTCTATATCTGGTATATTTAAAATAAAATGCAATTTCTTGAAGAAGGACCAAAGCATTCAATCAGTTTCTCGACTGATTAAAGATTGTATTCATTCAAGCAATTGATTGGGAAGAAGGTTGAAGTTTTTGCCTTGCCTCAGCCAACATCATAGAAAAGATGCAAAAATATTTTATGTTGAAGAAAAATATCTATAAATACTTATATAATAATTTTTGGTTGGAGAAAATCTGCAATTTTGAATAGGATCATAATGATAAATTTTGTTTTATGTTTTTTTTCTTGAAAACCATCCGGATATAAGGATTATGATGACAATTTAATATTCTAAGGGACGGATTTGCACTGGAATAAATATAACATAAAGGAAATTTTATAGAAGGTAATGATGACGCACACATACTTTACATACATAACGGAATCAGAAAATGAAATGAGTTGTATTACATAAAAAGTGCAGTGATATAACGTTCATAAATTAAATTTTTTCATATTTCATCTGCAGGTTATACATGTGAAGGTGAGGTTTTTTTGATAAAAATCGACAAAATAAAATTACTTTTAATTTGAATTACTTAAGAAAATTGTGTTTAAAATGAAAAAAGTCAGTAAATTAATATGTTCTTTTTTAAAAATGTTTAGAAGTATTTTTATTGAAGAACCCTTTATCTATATATATAAAAATGAATTGCTGTTCGTTAGTCTCACTAAAACTCGAGAACGGCTGAACGGATTTATCTTATCTTAGTCTTGAAATGTTCGTGGAGGTCTAGGGAAGGTATAAAAGGCGAGAAAAAATCGAATAATTTCCGAGAAACCCCTAAAAACAGCCCTTTTATATTTCCCATACAAACGTTTTCTAGAGTCAATTTGAATCACTCACTGTTGTCTAAGCAATTTAGGTGTGTTCCTAACGTCAAAGAGTCATTTTTGCAATTTATTACCGCTGCATAAAGTTCAAATTCAATCATATCTATGAAAATGGTCTTCGCGTGCGCTTTGGAGGATCTAATGTCGTGTTCCGAAAATAAACAAAAGTGAATCGCGAACGCGACAAAAAATGTAATAAACTATTCGTAGAACTGATTTCCAAATAATTTGGTCGGCTTCGCGAAACTTAATTTTAGCTAACTTCAGTTGTAACTGTATCAGATTATTTTTATACGCTCATAATATCTTCATTGCCGCATCAAATTCACACATTGTTTGCGATTATCATATCGACATGTTTCCCCTCGAATCCAAAAGGTTTGTGGGTTAAGTATAAAGATGACATGTCTGAGGATGTTTTGCATCTTGTGCGCCGTGAAACTTTGAATCCTACACTACAAATAACTGAAGAAATTTACAATTAGACATTGATCATGATAGAATATTTGTGTTTATTGATAGCAAATAAAGTATTGTCGTGTTTGGGAATGACAGCACCCAATCGTCATATGCACGATGCATTAAACCACGAGTTGCTAAGGGAACAACAGTTTGACATTGAAGCATTGGCCGAAACAGTTCGTACAAATGTTCCACAATTAAATCAATCAACAACAAAAAATTGCGTACGACACTTTGATAGAAGCTGTGAACAGTGGATCTGATGGAATTTATTTCCTTGATGCTCCCGGAGAAACCGGAAAAACGTTCTTAATTGCATTGCTTTTGGCGAGGATCAGATCGAGAAATGATGTTGCTCTAGCGTTGGCTTCATCTGGAATAGCTGCGACTCTGCTAGAAGGCGGACGATCTGCGCATTCTGCCTTGAAATTACCATTAACCCTTTCGGTACGAGAGTGGGACAGAACAAAGAATATTTTTGCAACATGATGAAACTGCAAATGTGTTTGCGAAGCAGTTGTTAGATATTGGAAATAATAAAGTTGCAATGGACACCTTGACCGGATTTATCACATTACCCACAGATTTCTATCACATCACAGATTCAAAAGAGGAGCTTATTCAGCGTGTTTTCCCAGATATAGCGCAAAAGTTCAATAACTATAATTGGCTGGGTGAACGAGCAATATTGGCAGCGAAAAAAAGAGATGTCGAGGATCTCAATGCGACCATTCAGAATTTTCTTCCAGGACAGTTGGTTTCCTTCAAATCAGTCGGCACCGTTATGAACCAAGATGACGTAGTCAACTATCCCACGGAGTTTTTAAATTCACTGGAATTGCCTGGATTACCACCTCATAAATTGCAGTTAAAAGTAGGATCAGTTGTCATCATGCTGCGTAACATTAATCAACCTTGACTATGCAATGGAACAAGATTGGCTGTGAAAAAGCTGATGAATAACGTCATTGAGGAACAATCATAAAAGGAAAATACAAAGGAGAGGATGTCTTGATCCCGCGAATACCGATGATTCCAACGGATTTACCATTCGATTTTAAACGCTTACAATTTCCACTACGTCTGGCCTTTGCGATGACAAAAAATAAATCGCAAGGACAGTCTTTAGAAGTTTGCGGAATCAACTCGGAGTTTCCTTGTTTCGCGCATGGAAAATTATACGTCGCGTGTTCACGCGTCGGAAAACTGTCTTCTTTGCTTATTTACGCACCACAAAACAAAACAAAAAATATAGTTTATGAGAAAGCTTTAAATTGATTAACAAATTGTATCATAACAGTGTATGTTTGTTAATAAAAATTCAAACCTTATAAATAGCCAGTATTTCAGCAAAACTTTGTGTTTTTTTTAAGTAAGCAACATGATGTGTCGAAAATAATAATAAAACTTCATGCTTCATTAAAAAAATGATTTTTTATTCAATACGTTTTGTTTGTTTTGGAATTAATTTATACAAAAGTTTAGGTCTTTTATTTATCGATTGAGGCAGTACGAAGTCTGCCGGCTCAGCTAGTTATAAAATATAATTTAATTAAAATCGATTGCTTAGTTTATTCACATCATATTTGAAACCAACCAATATTTTTAATTGAAATAGTTGCTTAATTTAAAAACAAAATACCCAAAGGACTTTTAGTTATGTTTGCAAATCTTAATGTTATAATTTATTAAAAAAATAATTTTAACAAAAGTCAATATCTCAGCAGGTTCCTCGGAAACGGAGGACGAAAAAAGGTTTCACAAACATTATGAAATTGTGAACGCACGAACTAAATTGTAAATTAGGATTTTAGGGTATTTGCAACGTTGAG
The DNA here is from genome assembly GCA_920104205.1 of Eupeodes latifasciatus. Lineage (NCBI taxonomy): Eukaryota > Metazoa > Arthropoda > Insecta > Diptera > Syrphidae > Eupeodes > Eupeodes latifasciatus. The sequence goes on along the minus strand of OV049926.1, from coordinate 126,921,161 downwards.
ACTGTCCAAACGTTGAATGTCCAAATTCTCAATTTAAAATTTTTAATTTAAACTGTTAAAAAAAGCTCTCCCTTTGCTTTAACCATTTTCATTCTGAGGCAAATGAATCGTAGAGTAATGAAACAAAAGAGCTGATGTACAAACCTAAACTAAAATAATATCGAAGTCAAAGGCGTTGGTCAAAATTAATTTGAGCTTGGGTCAAAGGTGACCGTAAAAAAGTGTATGATATCTTAAGGTAGCAGAAGTAAGCTTTAATTTAAATTTTTAATTTTTTATCTAGACGTTTGAAACAATATATATGTATAAAGGGTGATTTTTTAGCTATTATCTTTTTGGAAACACTGTTTGAAACAGCTGACGCACGTTTTGTGTTTTGTTTCACTGTCAAACATCTTCAGTTTGGACTATAATTTAACCATGAATTGTCTTACTAACGAACAACGCCTGAAATTATTGAATTTTATTATCAAAATGCGTGCTCTGTTAAGAAAGTTCATCGCGCGCTTCTTCCATTTTATGGTCAGTTTAATCGACCCACTGAAGCGGCTATTCGGGCTATTGTGACTAAATTTCGCACCAAATTTACATTGTTGGACATTAAACCACCAACACGCTTACGTAGAGTGCGAACTGAAGAAAATATCGCAGCTGTATAGGTCAGTGTTATTCTTCAAAGATGATGCGAATATTAACGTGAATGGTGAGCGCTACCATGAGATGATATCCAACTTTTTTTGCCCAAAATGCAAGAGCTTGACTTGCATGACATGTGGTTTCAACAAGACGGTGCCACATGATACACAGCACGCGCAACAATGGACTTATTGAGAGGCGAGTTCGGTGAACATTTTATTTCACGTTCGGGACCGGTCAATTGGTCGCCTAGAACATGCGGTTTAACGCCTTTAGACTATTTTTTGTGGGGCTATGTTAAAACTCATGTCTATACAGACAAGCTCGCTTCAATTGACGAATTGGAAGACAACATTGAAGCTTTTATTCGTGAGTTACTGGCCGAAATGTTGGAAAGAGTATGCCAAAGATGGATCATTTGAGGCGCAGTCAAGGTCAACATTTGCATGAAATAATCTTCAAACATTAAATTATTGGGACCGTACTATCGATTCAAATAAAGATTTCATGCATTGTTCGAAATTGTATGTGTTTTTTTTAAAAACTTTCCTATAGCTTTTAAAAAATCACGCTTTAGCTTGTTTTACAAAAAAACCATTGATGGCTTATAGCTTCTGAACTAGATTATTAAAACAAAATTTGTTTTGAACGTTTGACGCTACAATTATGTTAAGCTGGTAACGGACTTTAAAATGACTTCCAATTAAAAGTTGATAATATTTCTTTATTGAAGCTTAGTGTTCTTGCTTATCACATCATTAAGTTATAAAAACAAAGGTGTGCTTTTCATGTGCAAAGACGAGTAATGCTAATCGCATCAGACGGAAAAAAACACAACTCTTTTTTACCTACGCAGACCTTGAGTAATTTTAATGTGATAACGAGTAAAGCACGAGTGACTTATCTGTCATTTCGTTTAAGCTTAAAACATGAGTTTTTCATTCAACAGCTTTCCTTTTAATAGAACACATTACATCGAAAAGATATCGCTCCTATAGGAACCAAACATGAAAAGTGTATTTTTCTCGGAAATAAAGCTTATTTTAAAAACTCCTCCTCACACAATAAAAGCTGATATTTAACACCCTTTTCGAGAGCTCACTGATATTGGAATTTTCATACGAAAAAGTCGAACATAAACAATCCTTTTCGGCTTATAAAATTTCTCAGAATTGTGTGATGTATTCTCATCCTCCGGAGTGTGTGCAATCTAATTACATTAATGTTGTTTGGCTTATTTTAGGGTATATTTATATGTATGTGTATATGTATATGTATAATTTAGGTGTTTGGTACAGTTACAGGATGCAAATACATACATATATCTCGACAAATGTTATTCTACTACACCTACGCTTGAGTAGAATCATTGTTCAAATATTTCCCTTACCTTTCTTCTTCCTTTCTCATATCTTTGTCTGGATCTGTATAGACATGAGTTTTATATGAGAGACCGTTTTTTTGTTTTACCATCATCATCATTATCATCATCACCACCACCACCACCACCACTAGAGGGCGTGCAGTGAACTTCCGCCAAAGTACAACAATAAATACTAATAACAAACAATTTAAAATGTAAACACAAACGAAAGTTGGCAGTAAAATTCAAACTTGAACACCGATTCCATTACCACCTCATTAATTCCTCGCCGCCTTCATATTATTTCTACTACCCTACCTACCTTATTTGAAATGGAAGGTATATAGTACCTAGACCTAGCCAAAGGTAACTAAACAGCGAGTTCATTCAATAAAAGGTACGATATGTAGGTAGGTACGAGTATATGCAACAAAATAAGTCTACGTCTACGATCAGGATTCAGGATGCCTTCAGAGAGGTTATAGTCTCTTGTATGCGAGTATGTACACTCACATCCTTGTCTCTTCCTACATCAAGCATCATCTTCATATTGAAACTCAGTTCCGGGAACGAGTAGCTATTCTTCAGTTTTTCCGGTTTTCGTAGCTTGCTGTGGCTGTTTGGAAAACTCATAACCTAAAGTTAAATTTTTACGAAAATTCATATAGACAACAAGTTAGTGTTGTAGAAGAAATACGAGTATGCAAGAAGGGTATGAGGGCGATATGCTGCAACTTCAGTGATGCGATGCTATATACTCTACTCATGGCTGCAAGTAGTGTGCTCTGTGAATATTTTTCAATTTGCAACACATTGTTGTTTACTGTTTCAACATAAAAAAAGATCATAAGTCTATTGCTGAAAAAGGCAGTCGTCGGTCGTCATCGTCGTCGTCGTTGTCATCGTAGTCTTCTCGCTTAACCAACATAGTTATGTCATCATCGTTGTAGTTGTCGTTGTCATAGCAGTAAAGCGTGGCAAGTACCATAATCGACACAAGGACTTCAGGTCGAGTCTAGAGAGGTTCATACACCTATATATGTAACTCTATACCTCCTGCCGTGCGTTGTCGTCATCGTCGTCGTCGTCGTCGTCGTCATCATCATCGTCGCCTAGTCAAATACGATAGAGGTTATATATTCCACATGTTTGTCGTCTACCAACCGAGCTGGAATAAAGTGACACACATACTCGTATGCATCCTCTTCCTTTATTCTTTAACAACTTCAACTGAAGCTTCAATTCCATTTCCAGCTCATGCAGAACAGTACAGAGAGCACAGAACCATCATTGGTAAAAGTTGTCGAAAGTAGTAATCATAAAATGGTTGCATTTCATTTCCTTTTCACATTCGCATCCATGTCCTTTCATCAAATTGGGACTTAAAAACTCTCCTCAAGTTATTACGTTCTTTTGTGAGTGTCGTATAGGTTGCTGATGGCCCAGCCCATCAGAATATCTCACACCCACCCCACTTCCATTCCTACTCACTGGTTTTGGAATTTCCCATACATCTTATACTTCAACATTCAAATGGCATTAATGTGAGTATGTTTGTGTTTGTTTTCCTTTTTGTATGAATGTGTGTGTATGAGTGTTGAATGTGTTTTTTGGAAGTTAAAAGGATATTATCCTAACTGAAATTAACATTCAATTTGGTTCTCGTTGTGAAAGCGAATTATTATTCTTGGTATTTCAAATGGAAGACGTACGTCCGTTTAGCTTGTCGTGAGGCTTTTCTATAGGGAAAGAAATATAACCTTATACAAATACAAAACATACATGTAAAAGACCTGTTAAGCCTTAGAAGAGGCAAATTAATTGACAGACATTATGGAGAAAGGTATTATAGGAAACAGGGAAGCAGGAAGCATTTCCAGTGCCTGATAGTGATGATACTTTATAATAAAAAGTTTGATGAAGTATAGTTATGTGACAAATGAAGATATTGCTGTCTAGAAAGTTAGGATTCCAAAAAAATTGGTGCTTATAGACCTTTTCACTAATTGACTTCTTTATATTCTTAACTTGGGACCAAAGGGTACCCAAAAATCATTATCTAAAGGCAACTTTGCGAGAAATTTGTATTTAAACCTGAAAGGACTGCAGTCCTATAGGCCACATATATAGGGTGTCCCAAAATTAACGCAAGATTTGAATTAAATAGAAAACGCCGTTTTTAGTCTTTTGATAGTTATACTTTTATTGACTCGTAAAGTACATAGGATAGGGTTATGTATGGAATAACACATCGGACAAATGGCCTCCACGGCTTTGCATGCACCTGCGCACTCTTTTGTTGAAATTTGCCATGACCAATCTGCATAAATGTGGCTGAATTTCGTTGATGCAGCGTTGAATCTCCTCCTTTAATGCACGGGTGGGCTTGTTGACATAGACTTGTGATTTCAAATAACCCCATAAAAAGAAGTCTAATGGTGTTAAATCACACGATCTAGGAGGCCAATATTGATCACCGAAACGAGAGAGTACACGACCTGGAAATGTCTCATGCAGTAATTGAATTGTTTCACGGGCTGTATGACATGTGGCACCGTCTTGTTGAAACCACAATAATCCATTCAACGAACTCTTTTCTCTGTCCATGGTCATAAGGCTTCAATTGTTGTGTTAATTGAATTTTGTAAGCATGAAGACACAGATCTTTGGTGAGTATACGCTGTAGAGAGGTTCTTGAAATTTGCAATTCTTGTCCACAACGTCGAATTGAGGTTCCTGGATTGTCAGCAACACTCTCACGCACTGCTTCGACATTCACATTTGAACGGCTTGTTTTTGGACGACCAGTGTGTTTGGCGTCTCCAACGGATCCAGTCTCCATGAATTTTTCAATTAATCTCTTCACAGTTGACGAAGTTAAAACACTATTCCGACCATATTTTGTATGAAATTTTCGAACTGCAGCCCCGCCAAGCTTTCACTATTTTTGAAATATTCTTTAATAATGAAGACACGTTGTTCTATCGTGTAACGCTCCATTTTTAATAACCCTATACTGTTAGCTGCCAAATTGCTTTTTTTCAGGGTTGCCAACACTTCACTGCACAAATGGCGGCAAATTCAAATCTTGCGTTAATTTTGGGACACCCCTTATAAGGAATAGGAGGTTTATCTAGAGCCTAAGCAACCGATAAGGTGATTCTTTGTGACAGTTATATAATAAACAAAAGTTTTAGCAATGATAATGAAATTCATCATATGAAAGTCTTAAAGCTTATTGAAGTTTTCAATCTTTGCAGGTACTCTCCTTCCAACCAAGTCAATCTGAATAGACTTATCTCGAAAGCAATACATTCTTGCATCTCTCCACTATCATTTTGCAGTACTTCCTTTAGGAGGCGCCACAGTCCGTTGAGAACTATGGCCTAGTGACTTACAACTCTCAACCGTATTACTGGTGCTGTTATTAATTTTCTTGATAAAAACTACATAAAGGGTTTTTGTTTTTCAATAAGGGCGGGTAGATGTTGAAATTTTAAAGGTGCATGTATGCCATTAAGTGTGGAATATGACATCATTTAAATGCCCGCCTCGGCTTCTTACGGTGGCACACATACGAGTGGTCAAATTTTCAATGACTCTTCCGCATAGATCCGGCTGAATTTGAGCGATGGCCTGTGTTATGTTCACCTTTAGGGAATCGTCGACTGCGACTTCAAGAAACCCCACATGAGAAAGTCTAGCGGGGTCAAATCGCATGACCTTGGTGGCCAATTCACATCACCGCCGCAGCAAAAGATAACCTTACCCTCAAATCGTTCATGGTCAATCGTGGCGTTTGCTGTGTCGCACGTAGCGCCGCACCGTCCTGCTGGAACCACATATCGTCTAGGTCCATATGGTTCAATTTGGGCCATACAAAATTAGTTATTATCGTTATGTAGCGCTCGCTGTTAACGGTGACCGCCTCACTAACGTCGTTTTCAAAAAAGTACGGACCAATTACGCCACTGCACCTGCCCAAAATCCACACCAAACGTTAACTTTTTGAGGATGCATTACCAATTGGTAAACCTCGCGTGGGTTGGTGTCATCCCATATACGGCAATTTTCTTGTTAACACAGCCATTCATCCAAAAATGAGCCTCGTCACTAAAGATGATTTTTCGGCCATAATTGGGGTCCTCTTTCCCATTTCTTTGCTACGGTTATACTCATCTGGTGACCTAAGAGCCTTACTTGGCATGCTCGCATACACACGGCTAGTTGACGTCTGATTGGGGAGTGGTTCTTGCTCCTAGGTAGCCAGTCGCACCAAAGGAAAACTTTCTTCATGCTAAGGTTTACGAAAACTTCATGACTGCGGACGGACATATTCTTTTACCTTACCAATTTACGAGGCGACAGGTGTTGGAGTCGCTCAAGGTCTCTGTCTCCCTCCCTACCTGCTTTCGCAGACGCCTCGACAGCTCATGTACCTTTGTGAAATTCTATTGAACTGTCCCTCAACTTGCTCCTAGATTGCTCTACACAACTCTTAATTTAGCACCATAATTTTATTCAATATTTTAAAATTTTGTAGGTTTTTATGAACATTCTAATCTCATAGATGAACGTAAGTGCATGTAAATGTAGTATGGTAGATTTTTGCAAAATTTCGTAGTTCAATTTTTGTTTTAGGTAGACTTAGCATAATGTGTAGTTTTTTAAATTAGTTAATTAAGAAAGTAGTTTAGGTTAAATAGCAAAATAAATCAATGTATATAGTAAATAATATTTAAAGATAACCTGTCAAAAATTACAGTGGTATTTTGGCCTGTGGAAAAGAGAAAATCAACTGTTTTATTGATCGGAGAATTACCGCTTACGGGGATCCTGTGCACAGATTCCAATGGGTTCCAATAGAGAGAAGATTACAAGTGGCTAAATTCCAGCTCACCGCCAAACCACAACTATCACAATCACTTTTCTTTTAGACTATTTTAACTTTTTTTTTGTATTGGAAATTTTAATTAAAAAATATACTAATAAAAAAATTATATTTTTTGTATAAAACTCAATTATTTAGCTTACTTTTTCCTTGTTGTACTTATTATGCACTCACTCTCTATTCTTATTCTTTTTTTTTTTTATTCTAACCTTTATGCTTTTTCTTTAATTTTTTTTTCTACTTCAATTTTGATTAATTTTTTTTTTTTTTTTGGTTTTTTGAATTCCCTTTTATAATTTTTGTCTAACTGACAGCTAATCCACCTTCGGGTTATATAAATTCGACGCCTTGCGCGAGACCAGGTGGGATTGCAACCCCCTCCTTTCCACCGCAAAACGCCGTCGTAGCTCGATCGGGGCTTCAGCCAGCCGATTGGTTTCGCGACTTTCACTTAACTGAGCTGTAGAATGGATCTTAGCTTTCTTGTTCGGGTGTCTATGCCTTCGATTCAGTGATTCGTTCAGAGAAGGAAGCAGTTACTGAGCTAGAAGCTGAGAGGAAAACGGCAAGTGCTCCAGTTATCGGATTTAAAGCGAAGAGCTTGGACTTGGCCTTGAACTTGAAATTGATTTTCTTGTTCGCTTTCTCTTCTAACGGGTGATTTTTTAAGAGCTTGAGAACTTTTTTTGAAAAAAAAACGCATAAAATTTGCAAAATCTCATCGATTCTTTATTTCTTTACGTTAGATTGGTCCATGACATTTACTTTTTGAAGATAATTTCATTTAAATGTTGACCGCGGCTGCGTCTTAGGTGGTCCATTCGGAAAGTCCAATTTTGGGTAACATTTCGGCCGGAATAGCCCGAATTTCTTCGGATATGTTGTCTTCCAAAGCTGGAATAGTTGCTGGCTTATTTGTGTAGACTTTAGACTTGACGTAGCCCCACAAAAAATAGTCTAAAGGCAAAATTTGTCGATAAACACATTTCGAACCGAACACTGATTTTGGTAATAAAATTCAATGATTTGCAAGCGTTGCTCGTTAGTAAGTCTATTCATGATGAAATGTCAAAGCATACTGAGCATCTTTCTCTTTGACACCATGTCTGAAATACCGCGTGATCTGTTAAATACTAATGCATGAAAATCCTAACCTCAAAAAAATCACCCATTACTATTCGTTTTTGCACTTGACCAAAAAATGACCACGAGACAGGTGCCCGTGGTGCAAATGTCAAAAGGCCGATAATTCGGTGTTCTGCACAGAGGCGTCCTAATAATTAAACATAATTCGTGTTTTAGCCCTTTTTGGTTATTTTTTTAAGAGATCATTTATTATAAATATGTTTGGTTTTAACCTAAAGATGTGATTTATAATTTACCTCGTGAGGTTCACAGTCTCGATTTGGTTGTGATATGATGGTTGTAAAAGATTTAAGGAACTCCACAATTCTATTAGAACTTATTCTAAATTGAACTTGTTTAGAAAATATCACCAATTTTTTTGTAGCACGATATAATAACTGAGGAGGAGATCCTACTCGCTTGGTGGCCAAAATAAAAAGACCTATACTCAGAATTTTTGGCGGGAAGCTACCTGATTCAATGCGGTTGGTACCCCCTGTTTCCTGAGTGAACTCAGCAACTTAAGCGCGCTAGTTTGAACTTCGAATTCCATAGGTGATTTCCAGAAAACAGGGTGCAACAAAATATTTCTTCTTTTTTTTGCAGTTTAGGAAGATAGTATAGATTCGTAACAGAAGGCCTAAGTCCCGCCCCAAAATTCGCCAAGTTGAAGTCTGCTAAAGGCCGAGTTCTTGTGCACGGAGAGGAATAGACTGCCTCGGGTTCTGCTGTACACTTTCACGGACCGCGGAGATGTTCTCGGCTGAACCGGTCGTCTCAAATTTGGCCACCAAACGTTGAAGAGTCGACTGTGAAGTGCCACCACGTCTACCGTAAAATAGGCGCAATGCGCGCAACGGTCAGTGTTGTGTTCAATCGTGTAACTTGGCATGATGATTTGGCATAAACAACTGAATAATAAACAAAAGATTTGACAGATGCCACCAAAACAAAAAGGCCTCCACGGGTCGCCAAAATCTACCGCCAATAGAAAAACTCTTTAGTTTGATTTAATAAAAGAAGTGCATAACAGCGTAGCTAAATTTAATATCAAAAACAACAACAACCTATTAGTGAACAAGACTTGTAGATTTTATTTTTTTTTTATGAAAAAAGGGACTGTTGGATTTTTATAAAAAAAATTACTGAATATCGAAAACAATATTTTCTGTGAAATAAAATAAGTTTGAAGCCAATATTTTTAATTTTTTAAAAGCTTTTTGAGTCGAAAGTAAATTTTTACCAAGTTTAAGTATTGTTTTTTTTTTAGATTTTTATTTTTTGTAAAAAAAAAACTGTTTTTCCTAATGTTGAAAACAATATTTCTTATAAGTTAAAACTAGTTAGAAGCCATTATCTCAAATTTTTAAAAAGACACTTGAGTCGAAAATCAATTTTTAACAAAATTTGTTAAATTTTGTTTTCGGTTTTTACTTTTTTGTTAAAAAACTGTCAATTCGATTTTTTTTTTAAATTTAACTCAATGGTGACAACAATAATTTTTTAAAGATAAAAGTAGTTTAAAGCCAATATCTCAAAGTTTTGAAAAGATATTTGAGTCGAAAATCAATTTTTACCAACTTTTATTAATTTTTTTTTTAGTCTTTTATTTTTTGTAAAAAAACTGTCAATTCGATTTTTCTCAACATTTTTCAGAATGTTCAAAACAATATTTCTTATAAGATAAAATAAGTTTGAAGCCTTAATCTCCAGTTTTTGAAAAGATATTTGAGTCGAAATTCAATTTTTACCAAGTTTGAGTTATGTTTTTTAGGTTTTTATTTTTTATAAAAAAAACTGTCAATTAGATTTTTTTCAAAATTTTATCAGATGTCAAAAACATTATTATTCGTTGCACAAAATTGTTTTAGAGATGAAATCATATTTAAGTCGTAAATTTTTCGAGGTGACACATTTTTTTCAGTTTTTTTGATATAAAAACCAAAATTTTTACCTTTTTTTTTAAGCTGCTATGGTAAAAAAAACCACCCACGCAATTTTCTTGAGAGTCCTTTCTGCATCTTTCTGCCTTATTATCTGTATAACAAAATTTATTTGAAGTGTCTTTTGGTTCTTGAGCTATGGACGACGAAAAAAACGTCGCGAACGTACGGACGTACGAACGTACATACGTACACACGCACGCACAGACATCTTTCTAAAAATCTTTTATTTCGACTCTAGGGACCTTGAAACGTCGATAAATATCAAAATTTTCAATTTGACAAATCGGACCCATTACAATAACTTAATATGGTAAGTTAAGACGAATTTTCGCTGGCAAGAATTAAGTCAGTTAACAAAATGTAGCTAGCACATTATGGAACTCTGGAAAGCTAAATTTAAGAGAAAAACGGACCACGTTATTTCACGTAGAGGTGTTAAGAAATGGCCTAAAAGATATTGTGATTTAACTTCTTCAGCTTTTTTTATTTAGAGCAACATAAAAGTTAAGGTCTAACTGTTTCAAGCCCCTGAAGATATGGGCAGTAGCGGACATTGCATTCCCATTTATAATAAAACTAGCCGACCCGTGCTCGCGTTGCTTCGCAAGTTGTAACCACGAACATTTTTTGAATATTAGTATTAGCATATGAAAAAATTTCTCAATGGGACTGAGCATATTTTCTACAACAATATTAATTTTAGTTTATAATCAAAAAACACTTCCTTACCGAAATTAACACTTTAGAAAAAAAACTTAAGTAAAATATTACGTAGTAAGGGCCAAGCCGCACGTGAAAACAAACAAAATACAAAACCATTTCAATTTTTTAGTTGAAAACAGAACGAAATTTTTATCTATTTTCTTCTTTTATTTCTTTATTCATACCTTGAAACGTTTACATCTATAGGTATGCGTGTGTAAATATCCATACACCCATTTTTGTATTCATCTGCTCGTGTTCAGTGCAGTGCAACTGACTTAACCTACCTACATTTGTGTGTTCTTTTTATCGACTTCATTGTAAGTACCTTCTTTGAGTGATTTGTAAAGAAAATTTTAACTTAATTTCAGTTTTATTGTTCGAGGAAGTGATACAAAATTGGTAATTCAAGCTATTATAATAGAATTTTTTTTTATTTTTAAATTGGAAGAATTATAATCTATTTACTTCCTCGAACCAGAAAAATAAAAAAGGTCTATTTGTTCTTTAGATAAATCGGCATTTCATGTGCACGGCACTGTTTATTTATTTTTATTAAATGTCCATAGTAACTTAAAAAAAAGAGCCCACACTGCTCAGCGATGTCAGGTGTGATAATAGAATTAGAGAAACAAAAAGAGGCTGGGATGCGACCCACACTGATAACTTCCCATCCCGTCTGTCGATTTGTCTTGCTTAAAAGTTTGTCTATATGTATTAATTTTTACCAAATTTGCGTACTATTTTTTGTAGATTTTATTTTTTTATGAAAAAACGGACTGTTGAATTTTTATAAAAAAATTGCTGAATATCGGAAACAATATTTTCTGTGAAATAAAATAAGTTTGAAGCCAATATTTGTAATTTTTGAAAAGCTGTTTGAGTCGAAAGTAAATTTTTACCAAGTTTTAGTATTGTTTTTTTTTAGGTTTTTATTTTTTGTAAAAAAAACTGTCAATTCGATTTTTCTCAAAATTTTAAATATTTCTTATAAGTTAAAATTAGTCAGAAGCCGTTATCTCAAATTTTTGAAAAGATATTTGAGTCGAAAATCAATTTTTACCAACTTTTATTAATTTTTGTTTAGGTTTTTATTTTTTGTAAAAAAAACTGTCAGTTAGATTTTTCTCAAAATTTTATCAGATGTCAAAAACATTATTCTTCATTGCACAAAATTGTTTTGGAGATGAAATCATATTTTAGTCGTAAAATTTTCGAGGTGACAAAATTTTTTTTTCATTTTTTTTGATTTATAAAAAAAACCGTTAATTGGATTTTTTTCCAAAAATATAATTGTTTTGTACCACGTTACAATATATAATATAAAATTTAATTCAAGTCTCTAGCTTCTTTGGTTCATGAGATATTTAGGTTTAACCAAAATGTTCACCTTTTTTTTAAACTGCTATGGTAAAAAAACCACCCACGCAATTTTCTTGAGAGCCCTTTCTGCATCTTTCTGCCTTATTATCTGTGTAACAAAATTTATTTGAAGTCGATATCTCTTCTGGTTCTTGAGCTATGGACGACGAAAAAACGTCGCGAACGTACGGACGTACGGACATACGGACGTACGTACACACGCACGCAAAGACATCCTTTCTAAAAACCTTTTATTTCGACTCTAGGGACCTTGAAACGTCGAGAAATGTCAAAATTTTCAATTTGTCAAATCGGACCCATTACAATAACTTCCTATGGGAAGTTAAAAAATAATGTGTGTGTGTAGGTTAGTTGATGAACTATACAATACAGAAAAACTGAATATGTACATAGGTAGGTAGGTAAGAGAAAAAACGTAACTATTAAATGGAACACATATTAAAAGAGAAAGAGCATGGGAAGAAAAGAAAATCAAAAATGTTGGAATGATAATGAAATGAAACAAAGCAGCGACCTCGCGATTGTGATGGAATCTAATTTATTGGATAAAATAAATTTAAAAAGTTTATAATTTTATAATTTGTTTTTATTTATTTCTCAGGTTGTATGTTTAGCTTAGAAGTGATTTTAGGCTTAAAATTTGCGCAACAATATTGACTTTATGAAGCAATTCTAATCTTTGTCGATTATTGTATAGGTTTTAAGATATGAGTGGTTGTATAAGTCAACTTATGAAAACAAATGGACAAAAAATGTAAAATTCATAATATTTAAGTTTGACAAATAATTAATGAAAAAAAATTAAAGCCATAAACACTCTCATAACAATATAGAAAATAATAAAATATATTTTAAATAAATCGGTTGACTACTTTCTGAGATCATGCGTTACGAACTTTAAAATGGTTTCGCTTTTATATAATAGTATAGATATAGATAAACATCAATTAAGAAATGCATCCTTCATTTTGAATATCTGCACATTGTAATTGAGTAAATTGGTAACGCATTACACATCCGTGTAGTGCGACTCAAAAAAGAATCTTTGTACTCCACAGTACGTCCCAAATTGGGCTCAAATGTAAACTGATGGTCATTCCTGAAAGTACGGGTATTATGGTTGAATTTTTTGATGAGAAGAATTTCACTAGAGCATTGTTTGTAAGCATAGCGATAAAATAATAATAGACAAGAAACCTTACGACGGTTATTAAAGTTTCAGTTAGACGACGATCACCTTTCGTTTTTAAAGCTCTCTTTTGAATTACTTCCAAGAGACTCAATTGGTTTATTGGAGCCAGATATGGAAAAGGTACTCGACATTTTGACGAGCATAGACTTTATAAATTATAGCGAGATCAAAAGGGGTAAAAACTTCTAAGCAGTGTTTTTGGCGACTTCAAATATGTGCTCATTCCACAAGAGCTGGTTTGTTATGCACATACCTAGAACTACTCAAAAGATGGTTTGGGGCCGTTCATAAAATACTTTTGCACACAAAGCGTGGGGAGGGCTCTTGCTGAGTGTGACAAGGTGTGACAAGGGGGGACGGGGGTCTATGGTAACGTGACGTTCGCCATTCTTTAAAACATTTTGAATTAGTATTTTTATTTTGCCTATTTTTCTTTTTAAATTTTCATCATGATAGAAAGTCATTTGTTTCGTATTTAATAAATATATAGAATTTCAAACGTATATAGTTTTATTACAATAAATTGTAACTTGATATGTTTACTTTTGTTTATTTTTCGACATGAGCGCTGGCTCTGTGGCGCGGGTTTAGCCTTTTGACTTGGCTCCAGCGGCGTTGCGATCCGTCACAATTGGTTTCTTTGTTTATCCAATACTTAAAAGAGTAACGTTTCCTCGCACCCTGCGCTTTCGACTCAGTAACAAATGAAAATTCTGTTTCTCATGAGTTTATTATTATATTATTCTTTCATTCTTCATTTAGTAGTGAACTAATTCGGACGCTTTTTTCATATTTCTCAATTTAATACTCGTACTTTTTATTAAAATTCGTTTTATTTTTTATTCACATTCTCAAAATTTGTGTAGTATCATTTGAAATTTATCATATTAAGGAGGGAGGGGGGCTTCGTTTTTGTGACGAAATATTTCTAGGGGGGGTCACAGAAAGCGTGTTACAGCGTGACAATGGGGGGAGGGGTCAGAAAAAGCTGATTTTAGCGTGACGTATTTTATGAACGGCCCCTTTGTGATGCACATACCTAGAAGTTAAAGCTGTTAAGTCTCCTCAATGGAACTACCACAAATGAATAGTGGCATTTCTGAAAGGCCCACATTCAAAGGACAAGGACGTAAACTAGATAATCATCAAATGAATATGATAAGTTGAGTTAACTGACATCATCAGTGAAACAATTATGTGGGTTAGAAGTTTCAGACAAAAAAGCATTTATAAAAAACAGAAGCACACCGTTTATTTTGTGGATATCAGATTTGAAAACGTTTATTACTGCTTGAATTGAAAGTTCCGAAAAGTAATTTCTAACCCAAGTAAGAAGAGATTCATCAATAACAAATGGAAGCAATTTCGATAAGAGAACTCGATGCCAAACTCTATCAAATGCCCTTGAAATATCAAATGCAATAATCTTACTTTCTCCAAAACTATGTAAATATTTCTACGAAAAGCATAATGCGGGTTATTAAGAAGCTTTTGGCTTTCAAGATATTTCTTAAGCTGAAAACTGATCAGCGTTTTCATTACCATGGAAAGAAAGGACGTAAGTGCAATTAGACTATAGTAATAGGGGGAGGAAGTTTCGCTTTTTTTAGGAACAGAATTGACAAATGCTGTTTTCCATCTACTCGGAAAGAGACTTTTACAGTAGGACATGGAAAAGCTTAAGTAGTGGTTTTGTCAGCGTTAAAGAACACCTCTTCAGAAAAATAGTGAGAATACTATCCGAGCCACAGGATTTGAGGATTTGCGAAAAGAAGATTCGTCAAACAGAAGATTCGTCAAACAGAAATTTCATCAATTAAAGTATTGTTGAATTGGTTCCAGTCTAGATACCTCACCAAAACAACGCTGGTTAAGTTATGTGTTCAAAACGAATATAGTTTTATTTGAAAATTGTACTATATTGGCTGTTTTTAAACCTACATTTAGAATTTTTGTTCACAACTCATGTTTCAGTTCAAATGAAAAGGGCTTGTTTAAGCGCAAGCTATCCTGTTTTATGGTGCGCAGGTATGGGGAGTATAGAAGTATGAGCTAGTTGAAAGCCTATTACGATTTTTGAATTCAATAAAATTACGTAAAATATTTTAATTTAACTAATCTAAAAGTCCTAACAATTTTTCTTGACTAAACTAAAAGTTTCTAAAATTAAAAAAAAATATTCATTTGTCTATTTTGATTTAACTAATCTAAAAGTCCTTAATCTATTACAATTTGTTACTTATCGTCATTTGAAATGAAAATTTCAAAAAAAAAAATATAAATAATTATGTTTTAATATGTCAAATTACTTAATTACAATATATAAACAAGAATGCTATCAGGCAGACGACAGTCCAATTCATGTCTTTCACATTTATTCAATAATTATAACAATTTATGTATACATATATCAAAAAGGTAATCACAGAATAGAGAATATCTATCTATTTATCTATCTATCTACTGGCTGTTTTCATATTTCAGTGATTAAGTTAAAATATTTATGTTTTCAAATGGTTTAAAACGTATTCATGGGGTTAAATGTATCGCTGTAAGTTCCTACGACTTTCTTTCAAATCTCTCACTTAATAATCTTTTTTAAATAATAACAATTTGGATTCATATTTTGAAAAACCAATCACTTAGAATTTACGAGTATTCTAACTTAAAATAGATCTTTGCGGGTTTTATTGACAAACATATCTGAAGTGAAGTAAGCAAAACGTTTTTCTCGTTTAATGTTACTTCGCTAATTTCAAGTAAAGTATACATATATGAATGCATTAATTTAAGGGAATTCCAGTATCTACGTTAAAATATACATCTATAATATAAAAATGAATCGCAAAATATGTTGGTAAGCGCATAACTCACCAAAACGCCTGGACCAATTTGGCCAATTCTTTTTTTTAAATGTTCGTTAAAGTTCAAGGATGGTTTTTACGGCGCGAAAAATAGAATAATTGCTGGAAAAAAACATAAAAATAGCCCTTTCCTTTTTCCCTATGTGTGATGATATTTTGTATCAAATACGGAATAGAATGGGAAATCCAAATATACAAATCAGTGAAGAAATTTACAATGAAGCATTGATTCCAATTGAGGACATGTGCTTGATGATGTCAAACAAACTATTAATTCAATTAGGCCTGACCGCGCCCAATCGTCCAATGCATGATGCTTTTAACCAAGAGTTGCATCTAGAAAATCTGTATGATCTAAACACTTTGAAAGAATTAATTCAAACAAATCTTCCACTGTTGAATGAACAACAGAAGTGTATTTGATACTCTTATGAAAGTAACAAATGATGAAACTGGAGGCATTCACTTCTTAGATGCACCTGGTGGTATAGGAAAAACTTTTTTAATTTCATTAATATTAGCAACAATTCGCTCAAAAAATAAAATTGCACTTGCACTCGCTTCGTCGGGAATCGCAGCAACTTTGCTTGAAGGTGGTCGAACAGCCCATTCAGCACTAAAGTTGCTATTAAACATGCAAAGTCATGAAACTCCAACCTGCAACATTTCGAAGAACTCTGCAATGGCAAAGGTTTTGCAGCAATGTAAATTGATTGTTTGGGATGAATGTACGATGGCACATCTTTGGAGGCTTTATACAGAACCTTAAAAGATCTACGAAGCAATAATAACAGATTTGGTGGTGCAATGATTTTATTAGAAGGAGATTTTCGTCAAACATTGCCAGTGATTCCACGATTAACGCCAGCTGATGAAATCAATGTATTGTGGAAACATGTCAAAGTACTTCATTTAGGCAAGAATATGCGTGTCGAGTTGCAATATGACCAATCTGGAAACATATTCTCTAAACAACTCATTGATATTGATAATGGGAAATTTCCTATAGACATTTTGACTGGCTGCATTAACTTTCCTTAAAGTTTTTGTCAGTTAACGCAATCAAAAGATGAACTTATTCAGAAAGTGTTTCCAGATGTTTCTCAAAAAATTACAGAAACCATGATTGGTTGGGCGAACGAGCTATATTGGCTGGAAAAACATAGACGTAAATGAATTAAATTTCAAAGTTCAAGAACAAATTACAGGCGAATCGAGGATATATAAATCAGTTGATTCGGCTACTTACCAAGATGATGTAGTCAACTATCCACCGGATATTTTAAACTCGCTGGATTTGCCAGGATTGCCACCTCACAATCTTCAATTAAAGGTTGGATGAATAGTTATAATGTTGCGAAATATCAACCAACCACGTCTTTGCAACGATACACGGTTAGCGATAACTAAATTACTAAACAACGTGATAGAAGCAACTATACTCAAAGGAAAGTATTAAGGAGAAGATGTTCTCATACCGCGCATCTCAATGATTCCGACTGATGTAACATTTGAGTTTAAACGACTACAGTTTCCAGTGCGGCTTGCTTTTGCTATGACCGTAAGCAAGTCAAAGGGGCAATCATTAAGTGTTTGTGGTATTAATCTAGAAAACCCATGTTTCTCACATGGTCAATTTTATATTGTCTGTTCCCGTGTTAGAAAACCATCAGATTTGTTTGTCTATGCGCCAAGTAATCAAACAAAAAACATCGTATATCACAAAGCACTAAAATGATAATAAAACTGATTTCTGTTAATAATTATAATTCACATGATTAACAATAAAGCGATTACTTACTTTCTTTTAAATCCTTATACTTGTTTCATTTAATTATTTTTTACTCACAACGTCCTACCAGGGTGACGATTCTGTTCAGGAGAATTTTTAGCCACACAAAAATCCCACATTACAAATCTTTATGACAGGACGAAGTCTGTCGGGTCCGCTAGTAGATAATAAAATGAATTAACAAGATTAAATTTGAATAAAAACCTATTTATTTCAAAGTGAAGACAAAATCCGAGCTAACCTTTCTCCAAAAAAAAAAACATACAAAAGGATAACAAGACTTATTTCGGTCATGATATGATTTAATATCACTCAACCTCATTTCGAATTATCATCATCCTTGTGTCAATACAAAGTGCATCCTTTCAATTGACTTTTATATAAAGATGAAAGCAAAAACACAGAAATATACCATGTATTCCGTCCTTCATAGCCATCAGCATCATCATCATCATCATCATAATGTATACTTAGGTAGTCGTCTTCACCATCGACATATCGTCGTATAGTCGTCCTTGTGCATAAATAGGCTCACATTAGTCAACAACTGAGTGAACAATAAATTCTTGATTTGGCAAACCAACCAGCAGAAGTGCACACGTCATAGGGTTCTCTATTTTGTATCACTAACATCAAACAACAACAATAAACCTTGCATATTATTCTCTGCTAGAGTTTAAGTATATGTAAAAAACAAATAAAAAAGGGATGCAGCATCATCCAAGTCGTATATATGTAGATCTACCCTAGCTAGCTCTGTACAGAGAAGACAAAAAAAGACAGTCAGGTGAAATGGGGGCACTCCAACAAAAGACCATCAAAAAAAGGCAAAAACTGAAATCCTAGGTCACACGGGAGGGAGGTGGAAGGGATCGCATCATAAAAACCGGAGCACGTAGGGCAAACACGAGCATATAAATACACTTCATTACGATATCCTGAAACCTCGCTGTGCTCCCTTGAGGGAAAACACCCCCCCAAGCAAAGCAGTAGCAGTAGCAGTATAGCAGCAGCAGCCGCCTGCCCAAAGCGAGAAAGTGCATCATATCCTCGCTGAAGGAATGACTATACACAGCAGCAGCGGCTGCAACTGAACCACAGCGCACACCAAACCATCATAGCACGTTCCTCATCATGAGGCAACTTAGCGCCAGTTTGGCAAAGAGTGCATATTTTTACGACGACAATGAAGGGTAGCTAGTGCAAATCCATGCAAAGTCCATACACATTGTAAATATAAGGGAGGTTTTTTTTCTTTTAACTTTCTGTTTAAGGAAGAACCTCCACAACATTGAACATTATTATTTTACACCTTCCCACCCTCTATGGACTGCCACATCTTTAAATGTAGGTTAGGTCACGTTCGCTTCCACCAAGTTCGACTTCATTACGCAAGGACTACATCAATACTGATTTTCCTATCTATGTGACCCAAAGACTCAAGTTGTTTGCATTATTCCAATTGAAATTCCTCCACAGAGCCCCAAACTACCAAACTGAATTCCATAGAAAGACTTCCACCTTTTGCTGAGTAAAGAGATACCAAGAAGAATATCCAGGACATGCGCTAGCCTGGAAGTCGACAGGCATATTGAGTGACTTTTATGCGACTCTAGCGCCACGTTTACCAACAACGGAAAATCATAGAACTATTTTCTAACTTCTTTTTTCTCTATTTTGGTTTGGTGTTCAAAAAGCTCTTAAGGATATGTTTCTGCACGTAAAATTGTATTGTGTATAAAGTTCTGGCATTGGTTTTTCAATCTGCAATATATTGAAGAATTCACAAACCATAAGGAATTGAATGCGATGCGGGCTTCGTCAGACGTTATTAGTAGGACAATAATGTGTGGCAAGGACGAATGTTGGCATAATAGTACCCAACCCCATACTATACACTAACATAGATATGTATGTATGTAGCTCTTATATGACTTTATATATGAATTTAAGAGGCATGGTTGTTGGTTGTCTTTTGTCTGGGAATATATAGGTATAACGATGATAACAAGAGGTCGTTGATGGTGCACAACAAAAAATCCTTCTTCTTATTGGTATTTTGGAATCGATTTTTATTTTTGTATAGGTTCATTTAACTTTTAAGATGTTTCTTGAAATATTCCATTCAATATGGTTCAAAATTATTCTATTTTTCATGAAGTCTTTCTAATAGGATTTTGATTATGGTTGTATATTCTTTTGTATCTTGCCTTGAACTGTATATATAAGTGTAGATAAAGGTACATTCATTATTATAACTTATTAATTCAATAAACATACACTTGATGTTTTCTATTTCTCCATCAAATCTTTTTAAAATGATTTGAAACTAGCGGACCCGTCAGACTTCGTCCTGTCATAAAGATTTGTAATGTGGGATTTTTTTATGGCTAAAAATTCTCCTGAACAGAATCGTCAACCTGGTGATAGGGCGTTGTGAGTAAAAAATAGTTAAATGAAACATGAAACATAAGGATTTAAAAGTAAGTAATCGATTTATTGTTAATCATTTGAATTATAATTATTAACAGAAATCAGTTTTATTATCATTTTAGTGCTTTGTGATATACGATGTTCTTCTTTTGATTACTTGGCGCATAGACAAACAAATCTGATGGTTTTCCAACACAGAAACAGGCAATAGATTACACTGGTTGACAAAATTACGTTTTTTTTCTGTTGCCCAAACAAAAGAATACTTTTTGAAAGGATTAAGATGTCCTAAATTCGAATCTAACCTTTAAATTTTTCAATCACATCAGGTTTTTAAAATATGCCCGTTTTAAGCCTAACTTCAAACTCAAAATATCTCTTAACAATAATTGTATGATGATTTTGAAAAGTACAAACCTTTCTCTTTTGGATACAATTCAAAGGATTTTAGTATCTTACTTAGTTTCTGGAAATTCGCATTAGTTATGAGTCTTTATTTGAATCTATATGAAGTCTCGAAAAAAACTTGAATTTGATACTTTAATAGTTTTGTAAATTACGTTTTGGACTAAATTTTTAGTGCTGATTTCGAATCTAAACTCATATTTTAACTATTTGCTCAAGTTTTAAAAATACCCGTTTTCAACATAATTTTTACATTTTTTAATATATTTCAAAAACTTGCAATAATTGAATTATTTAGACAACAGATTCGTTACAAGAACTAAACTTACTTTCAAACCGTTTTGCCTTTTTCTGTTGAAAACTATTTTAGCAAAAGTGGTTAAGCGTTTCTTTTAGTTTTTTGTAAGACATGTGATATCTAACAAATTTTGAAGTTTTTTTCGAATATTATATGAAATAATATAAATATTTCAATTGAATATTGAATAAAGGGATTTTAGATTTGGAAAACATTCACGGATTTTATTGAAAAAAAGCTACTTAATAAATTTAGACAGCCTCAAAAAGCCGAATATACGTATTTTTTCGCATTTTAAAAAGTTATATCTGAAAAACCTGATGTGATACATTAATTTTAAAGTCGGATTTAAATTAAGGCCTCCAAAACCCTTTGGAAAAGTGCAATTTCAATGCCAGTAGAAAAACTTTGTCGACCAGTGTTAATAGCACAAACACTTAATGATTGCCCCTGGGACTTGTTTATGGTCATAGCAAAAGCAAGCCGCACTGGAAACTGTAGTCGTTTAAACTCAAATGGCACATCAGTCGGAATCATTGAGATGCGCGGTATGAGAACATCTTCTCCTTTATACTTTCCTTTGAGTATAGTTGCTTCTATCACGTTGTTTGGTAATTTTTTTTATCGCTAACCGTGTACCGTTGCAAAGACGTGGTTGGTTGATATTTCGCAACATTATAACTATTGATCCAACCTTTAATCCTTTCGGGACGGGAGTGGTACGTTTACATATAAATATTCCTTGTTCTGTCCCACTCTCGTACCGAAAGGGTTAATTGAAGATTGTGAGGTGGCAATCCTGGCAAATCCAGCGAGTTTAAAAATTCCAGTGGATGGTTGTCTACATCATCTTGGTAAGTAGCCGAATCAACTGATTTATATATCCTCGATTCGCCTGTAATTTGTTCTTGAACTTTGAAATTTAATTCATTTACGTCTATGTTTTTCCAGCCAATATAGCTCGTTCGCCCAACCAATCATGGTTTCTGTATTTTTTTGAGAAACATCTGGAAACACTTTCTGAATAAGTTCATCTTTTGATTGCGTTAACTGACAAAAACTTTAAGGAAAGTTAATGCAGCCAGTCAAAATGTCTATAGGAAATTTGCCATTACCAATGTCAATGAGTTGTTTAGAGAATATGTTTCCAGATAGATTGGTCATTTTGCAACTCGACACGCATATTCTTGCTTAAATGAAGTACTTTCACATGTTTCCACAATACACTGATTTCATCAGCTGGCGTTGATCGTGGAATCACTGGCAATGTTTGACGAAAATCTCCTTCTAATAAAATCATTGCACCACCAAATCTGTTATTATTGCTTCGTAGATCTTTTAAGGTTCTGTATAAAGCCTCCAAAGATGTGCCATCGTACATTTATCCCAAACAATCAATTTACATTGCTGCAAAACCTTTGCCATTGCAGAGTTCTTCGAAATGTTGCAGGTTGGAGTTTCATGACTTTGCATGTTTAATAGCAACTTTAGTGCTGAATGGGCTGTTCGACCACCTTCAAGCAAAGTTGCTGCGATTCCCGACGAAGCGAGTGCAAGTGCAATTTTATTTTGTGAGCGAATTGTTGCTAATATTAATGAAATCAAAAAAGTTTTTCCTGTACCACCAGGTGCACGTAAGAAGTAAATCCCTCCAGTTTCATCATTTGTTACTTTCATAAGAGTATCAAATACACTTCTGTTGTTCATTCAACAGTGGAAGATTTGTTTGAATTCATTCTTTCAAAGTGTTGAGATCATACAGTTTTTCTAGATGCAACTCTTGGTTAAAAGCATCATGCATTGGACGATTGGGCGCGGTCAGGCCTAATTGAATTAATAGTTTGTTTGACATCATCAAGCACATGTCCTCAATTGGAATCAATGCTTCATTGTAAATTTCTTCACTGATTTGTATATTTGGATTTCCCATTCTATTACAAATTTGATACAAAATATCATCACACATAGGGAAAAAGGAAAGGGCTATTTTTATGTTTTTTTCCGGCAATTATTCTATTTTTCGCGCCGTAAAAACCATCATTGAACTTCAACGAACATTTAAAAAAAAGAATTGGCCAAATTGGTCCAGGCGTTGTTGAGTTATGCGCTTACCAACACATTTTGCGATTCATTATAGATTCACAACCTGGTATTTTACTTGTTCTTGTTTGTTCTTAAAATACATAAACTCAAAAGGTTCTACTTCCATCTTTTTATTTTTATTTTTAACTTGCGGTTTAGGTTTTTGAAAGGATATTGCGATGCATTCAAAAGTCTTGATTTCCCATTGATATCCTTAAAAATAAAATATATATCAATATTTTTTTTAAATTAATAAAATACATTTACATATATCCATTTATTTTTGTACATACCAAAGTTTTTTTTAGTTTTCATCAAAGTCATTGTGACTCCATTTGAATTTTTGAATGAAAAAACACTCTCTTTCAAATTAAAATTGAGAGTAGATTGATTCTGGACAAAGCCAGAAATGCTGGAAATTATACCAGGCAGGTATTGAAAAAAAGCAAAATAGGTACGGATTGGACTAGATAATTTAATTTGAATACATATTCCATTTGATTTTCAAAATTTTACTAAAACATCAAAAAGGATTTGATTTTAAAAATAAGAAATAAAAAATAAAGGAAAAAAAATCTGAAATTGCGTCTTAAAATGTCAGAATTCTTTTCCTTGTTGTTTTTCCTAAAAATGAAGTTATTTTATCTTTTTACGAAATGTTAGCAACAATATTTTGTGCAAGATGAATGCATAAGTTAACTTTGAAGTCAATCATTTTTTTTGAGTCGAAAAACAAAACTTTAAAAAGTTACAATTTAAGTTTTATAAAAAGTCAAGGAACTTATTTTTCGGAGCATAAACTTATTTCACAAGTTTTTTTTTTCAGTTTTGTTGATTTACAACAAACTATATATTCTATTCTATCTGTGAAAGTTTCAGCATGTGACAAACATTTTTGAAACAAAATTTGTTCTAAATGGCTTATTTGACAATTTTGATAATAATAGGCGGTTCGTTGTTTCTCTAACTTAAGCCGGAAATAACAGAATTTCTGATTAGAACGCCAAGTGGAATGCGTAAACGATTTTCCAGCTTACCATCTCCTCTTCTTAAAGGTTGACCTCTTGTTTTTCATTATTTTACTGAAGGATTTTGTTATAAGTTTTAACATCAAGATGAGCAGAAAGGGTTACAAATATATTCAGTTAGTGATTTAAAAAAAAAAAAGTGAATTTTGGTTGGCATAAAATATCTCTTAATTTTAGTATTGCTAAAATTTTTAAAAAATAAGCTAACACTTTTGCGAAACAAATTATGACTCTAGAATAGTTTAAAAACGGGTTATCCATTTTGCGATTTCAAAATTATAACGCTGGAATTCGGCATTTGTCAAACTAAGTTGTTAAACCAATTCTATTTTTTCAGTTGAAAGTCTGACATTTACGAAAATAGATCGCTTAACTATCGCAGAACGCATACAAAATGTTAAAACCTACTACAAAAATGGTGATTCTGCCATAGCTACATATCGTACTTTAAGAGGAGATTGTGGTTGACATAATCGTCCAACTACACAAGCAATTGCTAAATTTGTGAAGAAATTTGAAGAGACTGAATTGGTTACAGATATTGTAAGGCATTTTCATCCTCGTTTCGCTCGTACCACTGAAAATATCGCTGCTGTAAGTAAAAGTGTTTTCGAAGACGTGATGTGATGTGTCGATTCTTCGTCGTTCTCAGGAATTAGGACTGTTTTACGGCACATTATGGCGTATTTTGTATTTGGATCTACACCTACATCCATATAAAGTCCAGCTCACACAACAACTGAAGCCTGCTGACCATTCACAACGTCAAAAATACGTCAAACGGGTGCTTTAACAACAGGCGGTGGGTGGCGATTTTTCGAACAAAATTTTCTTCAGCGACGAAGCACATTTCTCAATCGGTGGTTATGTTAATAAACAAAATTGTCGTATTTAGGGTTCTGAGATTCCTCAAGTAATTGAAGAGAAGCCATTACATATAAAAAAAAGTCACTGTTTGGTAAGGTCTTTGGTCCGGAGGTGTGATTGGACCTTACTTCTTCGAAAACGACGATGGAACGGCTGTAACAGTCAATTGGGAGCTATATGTCACATGATAAACGACTTTTTTTTTGCCTGCTATTATTATTATAAGAATATGACTTGGAGAATATGTGGTTTTAACGAGACGATGCCACATGCCACACAACTCGAGCAAATATGGCTTTATTGCAAGAGACATTTTATGGCTGCGTAATTTCTCGTCGTGGGGATACCAACTGGCCACCAAGATCATGCGGTTTGATACCGCCGGACATTTTTTTGTAGAACTACATGAAACAGCGTGTCTATGCAGATAAACTTTTAACTCTTGAGCACTTAAAAACCAACATTAGTCAAGTTAAGGCTGAGGTACCGACCAATATTTGTCAAAAAGTGATCGAAAATTACCTTAAAAGAATCGATGCTTGAAACAATTCGCGTGGTGCTTAATTAAAAGATGTAGTATTTCACACATAATTTTAACGTTCAAACTTTATTTACTTTTACTTTTGAAACCGCAAAATGGAAAACCCTGTATTGTTCACTTACAATTTATGTAATCTCAAACATTTCCTGAGCACTTTCTTTTATCTATCTCTGTAAGGTTTCGCATGTGACAAATATTTTTTAGTCAAAAATTGTTTAAACTGGTATGGCTGGACAAATTTGATAAAAATGGGTGCTAACATCATTGGAGCTACAGAAATAAAAATAATTATAAAAATCAATTTTTGTGGTCTTTAAATTTCCTAAACTTACGCTGCAGATTTTATCAGACTTTTTACACAATGTTTAGAACGCCAAGATAATGGTTTAAACGAGTCTCCGAAGTTGACCCCTTATTTCGACTTATTATTATATATGTATGTATGTTTTAAGTTATAACATCAAGATGTAATTTTAAAAATATTCAGTTAGAGATTTTTATATATGGCAATTTGAAAAAGAAGTGAATTTTGGTTGGTATCAATTATTATCTCCCATTTTTAGAATTGTTTCAATTAAAAAAAAAATCAGATAACAGTTGTGCTTTAACCAACAGACTAGACAACAAAATTTATTTTGTGCTTTCAATACTTTCAGAAGCGAAACACATTATGGCTCTACAATAATTTAATAAAGGGTTTTTCAATTGTCGTGGGTAGATTTTGGCGCCTTGTGGCGGCCATTTTGTTTTGGTGATATCTGTCAAATCTTTTGTTTATTGTTCAGTTGTTTATGCCAAATTATCATGGCAAGTGACACTATTGAACAGCACGTTCAAATAATAAAACTTTATTATCAAAATGAGTGTTCGTTAACGCAAACGTTGGGTGCAGTGCGGCCATTTTACGGTAGACGTGGTGGCCCTTCACAGTCAACTCTTCAATGCTTGGTGGCCAAATTTGCGACGACCGGTTCAGTAGCCAATCAGCTAATACCCGTACGTTCAAGGAACGCAAGATCGGCCGAGAACATCGTCACGGTCCGTAAAAGTATACAGCAGAACCCGAGGCAGTCTATTCCTCGCCGTGCTCAAGAACTCGGCCTTTCGCAGACTTCAACTTGGCGAATTTTGCGTCGGGACTTGGGCCTACATCCGTACAAGATCCTACTTACCCAGGAGCTCAAAGTTCATGGCCATAGATAACGCCGTTTGTTCGCTGACTGGGCTTGGAATGGTTTAAAAGAGGACCCCAATTTTGGCCCAAAAATCATCTTTAGTGATGAATGGCTGTGTTAACAAGCAAAATTGCCGTATATGGGACGACACCAACCCACGCGAGGTTCACCAGGTGGTAATGAATCCTCAAAAAGTTACCGACGTTAGTGAGGCGGTCACCGTCAACAGCGAGCGCTACATAACGATGCGATGATAACTAATTTTGTATGGCCCAAATTGGACCATATGGACCTAGACGACATGTTGTTCCAGCAGGCGGCGCTACACATCAAACGCCACGATTGAGATTTTGCATGAACAATTTCAGGGTAAGGTTATCTCTTGCAAAGGTGATGTGAATTGGCCACCAAGGTCATTCGATTTGACCCCGTTAGACTTTTTCCTGTGGGATTTCTTGAAGCCGCAGGTCTATGCATATAGACCACCATCGACCGATTCCCTAAAGGTGAACATAACACAGGCCATCGTTTAAATTCAGCTGGATTTATGCGGAAGAGTCATTGAAAATTCGACCACTCGAATCCGTGCCACCGTAAGAAGCCGAGGCGGGCATTTGAATGATGTCATATTCCATACTTAATGATGTATGCGCCTTTCAAATAAAAAAATAATTTTGTTAATACCTCACACACAGCATGTTTTATTCCATTTCAACATCTACCAGCCCTTATTGAAAAATCTTTTACTTCGAAAAATGCCATTTTAAAGAACGGTTAATATACAAAAAACTATTTTACTTTTTTTCACGAAAAATAACGTATGTTTTTGTTAGACATGTGGTTTTCAATCAGGCAACACTTTATTCGGAGTGAGTCTTTTTGACAGCTGTGACTTGATTTACACACCTCTAGACAACTTTTGCTAATGATGTAGATTTATTACCAAAATAATGGTTACGTTCTCGCGACGCGCATCAATATATTGAAGAAAACTTTTGGTCGTGGGCCCTAACCATAGCCTCCAAGATCTTGGGATTTAACACCGCTGGACTATTTTTGGGGTTTTACGATATGATGGCTTGTCTGCACAGATAAACCTGAGACGATCGACACCTTGGAAGAGAATATTCGGCTACTTATTGCTTAATACATATTTTTTCTCCATAAGGCAACAAGTGGTAAAAATTAGTCCCCACGGATGCAATTAATTTCAACCAGCCTCGGTGGCCAATTGCCTGAAAAATTTTTAAAACATATTGGCAAACACTTATCTTAAACAATTTCTTGCTCTATATTGTAAAAAAGTTGTTTTTTCGACTTGAATATATTGAAAGCGAACAATGATTTTGATTTGAGGTTAATTCTATTTTATGTGAGATAAGACTTGTAAAAAAATCCTTTGAAAGGTTTTTCTAAGATTCGAATTTTTCGAAAAGGAAACAACTTGAACCTTAATAAATTGAATATTTTTTGAAAGTTCCTTAACTGAAATGTTTCTTATTACAAACCCATGGCAGGTGCAAGTTTTGAAGAACATCAATTTCAATTTATCAGCGCAGGCTGTAACCAACATAATAAAGTCTCATTATTTGCGATCAATAGATTTCAGGAACCTCTAGCTGTCTTTAATGGAGTACTTAACAATTAAACATTTGTTTTCCTATCGTCAACATCATTGGTCTATCTATAGCGCATTTTACATTTGATCGTTTGTCGCATTTAACATGCCAAATAAATTAATTTACATTAAAATATTTCTAGGAAATTACTAAAAGCTATATAGTGCTACCAATTTTGTACACTATTTAATTTAATTTCTGAGAAATATCACTGCCATTCTAATACTCCTTATTTGAATATGCTAAAAAATAATAAATATAATACAATTTAAACGCCGCAAAAAATAAAAAATAAAATAAGTTTTAAATAAATTAACTCAATTACTTTGTGTTAGTTATAAAAATCACTATGTTTAAAATTA
This sequence comes from Eupeodes latifasciatus, assembly GCA_920104205.1. Classification (NCBI taxonomy): domain Eukaryota; kingdom Metazoa; phylum Arthropoda; class Insecta; order Diptera; family Syrphidae; genus Eupeodes; species Eupeodes latifasciatus. The sequence continues at coordinate 126,892,457 of OV049926.1, read as the reverse complement.
GCTTTCAATCAATAACTAAAAAATTGTATTAAATTTTATTTTTCTTTCCGTTCATTAAACATGAATATAGATTCAGTATAAAATATTTAGTTGGTTTTAATTCAAATTTTATGTCAATAAATTCTGTATTGAAAATAATATATATTTATTTAGTTGTGTAGTAATTTTGTTATTTTTTAATATTTAATCCACGTAAATTCAACATTGATGTAGAGTAAAGGATAAACTTTATGTACATATACACATTTATTTTATAGTTGTTTAAGCTACACTAATGATGATAAAAGCCACAAATTAGTTCGATTTTCACGATTGAACGAATAAACGAGTAAATCCAAAAGTGAATGTGTGGTAGCCTAATTAAAAAGCCAAATATTTTATTTGCTCATGGAAGTACAGAAAATGATAAAAAGGTTCTTGTATTAGTTCTCTTAAGTTTTCACAGAAGAATTTTTGGTATCAATACCATATGTATGTAAATATTATTTAAAGTTGGGATTATTTGCATGTTATGGATTTTAGGCTTTCTGAAAAATACACAAGGAAACGAACAAAAATAAATAGACATGTTCTTATACTTCCTAAATCTGGTATTTTTTGCACTACAAAAAGATTAAAAGGCGTCGCGTATGGCAATCATAAGGCTGCAACTAAAACGTCTTGCACACACATTTTTGCAATGAGACGATTTGTTTTTGATTTTTTGGTGTATCATTTATGTGGTTATCATTTTGACCCAAAAATTTCTAAAAAATCTGCCAGGCGTTTTTTTGTATAATTTGGACTCACAAATGAGGTTATTACTATCCTTAACAAGTTTAAAGTTTAAACACAGTGCGAGCTTAGGAAAATAGGGAATGATTTAAGAGGAGATACCGGTAGACATAGGTCTTAAAGTTTTGAATACCAAAATGAGAGAGAAAAACAAAATTGGGTTAAGCATTACCCATTTTTGATGTGCGGTTAAAGAAAGAATCTCTATACTCCGGGCGGACCTGGGCCTCAACCAACATGCGTCTCCAGCCAGCTCCCTAGCTAGCTGTCTCCAGTTTTGCACGCCAAGTTGGTTGAGGTCTTCACCCACATGCGTGCGCCACCTGAGTCGCGGTCCTCCTCTACTGCGCCGCGAGCGCCGTCCCTCGGGATTGGATTCGCAGACCTTCCGGGCTGGAGCGTTGATGTCCATTCGATCTACATGACCTAGTTATCTAAGCCGTTGGACTTTAATTCTGTTAACTAGGTCAGTGTCGCTGTTCAGCCCATACAGTTCGTTGTTATATCTTCTCCTCCATTCTCCATCTATACGTACGGGACCAAAAATCACCCGAAGAATTTTTCTCTCGAAGCATCCTAAAGACGTTCTCATCTTTCTTTGACAGTGTCCAGGCCTCAGCGCCATAAATGAGAGCCGGGATGATGAGTTTCTTATAGATGGTGATTTTAGATGCTTGAGAGAGGACTTTACTAATCAATTGCCTTCTAAATCCAAAGAAGCAGTGATTTGCAAGAGTTATTCTTCGTTTGATTTCAGCGCTGGTGTATGTCGTTGTCTGTGTTTATATCAGTGCTTAGGTAGACAAAGTCCTCAACTACCTTAAAGTTATAGCTGTCCATGGTGACGTTTTGTCCAAGAATTCGTTGTTCAATGTCCTTTTTTGATGACAGCATATTATGTATGTACTTGGTCTTGCCCTCTTTGACCACTAAACCCATCATTTTTTGACATCAAATGCATCGGTGAGATCTTTTCTGACCTTGATAGAGCACATCAAGGTTAAATTTATAAAAATGAAACTGTAGTGCAAGCCGTGTTGACAACTTCCTTTTAAAGCCCTTAAACATTTTTAAATGAGATTTATTTGCAGTAAGCCAAATTGTCATTTAAAGAATTTAAAGATATTCGAGAGGTTTAGTACTGATCTTCACTGAATTTTAATTGTTTAAAAAAAAAATATGAATTGTGTTCCTCCATTATTTTAATGTTAATAAATAATTTTAAATTCAATATTTTTTTCTTTGTATTAAAAATGTGTGAGTTGAATTGGATATTTCCTAAAATGAAAAAAAAAATAATACACTAAGATTTTTTTGTTTAATTAAATGACATTTGAATTTATGAAGAAAAACTTATTTTTCAAGTACATTTTTAAACCTTAATGTTTGAGGTAATTTAATTCTTTTTTGTAAAATACTAGAGATGATAAATATTTTCGTTCTGGTTATTGTATGTAAAAAAAAGGTATATTTATTTTTTGAATAAATATTTCTGTATTACGTGACAATGTGAGTAACATTGTTTTATTTATTTATAAAATTATTGGTTATTAGTACTATTGAAGTTATTTGAATTTAACCAAATCTGTCATTTTTTAAATTGCTATCAAAACAAAACTATCAATTTTAAAAATTGGACCAATTACAATAACTAAAAAGAGGAAGTTAACAAATACAAGATTTAAGCCCGTTTTTAAAAAAAAAATCAAAAATGGTAAAAGTTGGCAACTACGGTTTGCCTTAACTGTGAAGAGAGTGTTTTAAAAATCCGGTGGTTTTAAAACAACCCATTCCAATGTCAATAACAAAAAGTAATTATTTCAAGGTTTTAGAGAGATGTCTGTATGTGTCTGTGCCGGTATTTTCAAGATATCTTTTTTCGTCGGCCATATCTTAAGAACTGGAAGAGATATTAACTTCAAATACATTTTGTTTATTACATAATTACTTCAAAAAATAAAGGAAGAACTTTTGAAACAAATTGTGTTATTGATTTTTATGTGATTTTCGTAAAAAAAATGTTGACCCATTTGCGAGATATCAAGTTTTAAAAAATCAAATTTAATATTATTTTTAAAATCCAAACTAAATTAAAAATGTTTGGCCATCAAATATTATAAAGACAATACAAGAGCTTGCGCAGAAAAAAATTATTGATATCGATTCATAAGTTCCTGATAAAATTTATAAACACAACACAACAGATCGGTTCCAGTTTTTGACTTTTCTATTATCGTAAAGTTTGATTAATGTTAAATTAAATTATTTATATGTAGAATACTATATAAAACTACTTTGCTTAAATTCACTCAACTTCAAATATTGTTTTTAGTTTAATCAAATCAAAGCTTATATACTTTTCATTGTATGTATGTAATTAAATAATAATATTTAGTCAGTCAATAAAAATCTTTTGTTCAGTAAACATCGAAGTATAAGTTGTTTTACTTCTAACAGGTTATGAGCCCAGGCGTTCTGAATTGGAAAATTCTAGAAAATTAATTGGAAAACTTGTATCTCTTTGTTTTAAATACATTTATTTTCGTTTAGTATGGCTGGATCGATGTTAAGCATTGAAAAGCTGGATGCAACCAATTACGCTAGCTGGAATATTCAAATGAGAAGCATTTTAATTTTTCAAGAATTATGGCCGTATGTTTCTGGACAAAAGTTGGAGCCTGAAGATGAAGTTGAATCTGCAAAATGGATGAGTCAGGACGAAAAGGCTCTTTCTTTGATTTTTGTGAGCATGAAATCGACCGAACTGATTCATGTGAAAAATTGCAAGACTTCAAGGGAGGCGTGGATTCGTTTGTGCGAAATTTTTCAACCCTCAGGACAAATAAAAATCAAGCAAAATAAGCCTTTTCAAGAAACTTTTAATGTGCAAGATGACTGGAACCATGTCGATGTCCGATTATCTGAAGGAGTTTTACAGCATTTCGGAAAGGCTAAGGGAAATCCAAGTCGATATTCCAGAGGACCTTTTGGCAATCATATTGCTTTGTAGTTTGCCTGACCGTTTTGATAATTTTGTTGTTGCGATGGAAAGCAGAGATGAGATGCCATCGCTTTCGGTGCTCAAGGCAAAATTATTCCAAGAAGATTCAAGAAAGCTTGAAAAGGAATCAGAAAATTGTGATAACCACGTTTTAGCAGCACAAAATAAAAGCAATTTCAAATCATCAAAAGATAAGAAAGGTGTTAAATGTTTTTCATGCGGAAAAATTGGCCATTTTGCATCAAAATGCCCTGAAAAGCAAGATGAACGACACAAGCAGAAATCGGCTTCTTCGTTTGGGCTTTTCAATGTTAAAGAGTCGAGGATTGTCAATTTTGGAGAATGGTGCCTTGACAGTGGTGCAACATCGCATATGTGTTCTGAAAAAAATATGTTTTCAGAGTTGAAGCAAGATATTACCCAGAAGATCTATTTTGCCGACGACAAATTCCTTATTGCAAGTGGCATAGGAAATGTTCATCTGGAACTCGAGACCGGTAGTATAGATTTACTATATGTAATCTATGTTCCAGAACTGAAAGGTAATTTCATATCTGTTACAAAAATTACTCGCAACCATCATACATGTGAGTTCGTTGGTACAAATGCTTTGATCAAGAACTCTAAAGGTAACGTAGTGATGAAAGCCATTCAGATTGGTGATGTTTATGTGGTGAAACCGAAAAATTTTGTATATGCGATGAAGTCAACACAGGATTTTTTAATCAAGTGGCACAGTCGTTTTGGCCATCTCAACATTTCAAGTCTAAAAGAGATGTATTGATGGTGATGGGAATTGACAAAATTAGTGCCAGCAATGATTTCGAATGCATTATCTGTGCTAAGGGGACGATAAAAACAAAACCGTTTCCAAAACAGGCAACAACAAGGAGTGTGAATATTTTGGATGTTATTCACAGTGACATACATATGTGGACCGATCCAAGAAACTTCATCTGGAGGAGCTAGATACTTCGTCACTTTCATCGATGACAAAAGTAGAATGATTTTCGTTTATTTTATGAGGAGTCGTGACGAAATTTTTGATGTCTTCAGAAAATTCAAGCAGATGGTAGAGTGCCAAACCTCGAAGAAGATCAAAGTCTTACGAAGTGACAATGGAAGTGAGTATCTAAGTGCCAAATTTTCATCCTTTTTAGAAGCCCATGGTATCCAGCGACAATTGACAGTCCAATACTCGCCACAGCAAAATGGAGTCGCTGAGAGGGCGAACCGTACCCTTGTTGAAATGGCCAGATGTTTAATTCTTAACTCAAAGCTTCCAGAAAATCTTTGGGGAGAAGCAATTAACACAGCTGCATACCTCAGGAACAGGTCCATTTCAAAAAGTGTACAAGATGTTACACCGTTTGAGAGCTGGTACGGAAGAAAACCCAACGTTTCGCATTTGAGAGTTTTTTGTTCTAAGGCTGTTGTTTCAAACAAAAGACCAGGTAAATCTAAATTTCAAGCAAAGGGCGTAGAAATGATCATGGTAAGTTATTCTGAAGAGTCTAAGGCTTATAGGTTGTTTGATTCAAAGACAAGAAAGGTGGTTATGAAGACACTAACGTTTCAGTTGAAGATAAAACCAAAGATGACTTCATTATTTTCAATTTTTAAGAGGAATCCTTCGCTGCCAAACCTAATTCGAGAATAAGCCAAGCATCAGAATCAGAGAACATCCCAACGTCCCTCAAGAATCAACAAACCCCGAATCAAACCCTAGAATTGGTCCAGGCCTTCCAAAACTGATCAGAACTGGAAGACCCAGGCGACCAAGGAAAGAGAACAATGTGATCGAAACTTTAAACTCAATCCAAGAAGAAATTCCCACCAACGTCGCAGAAGCATTCAAGAGTCAAAACGTGGATAAACGGAAATCTGCAATGAAGATTTGGTTGACCTTCCTAAGAACTGTAAGGCCATAGGCAATAGATGGATATTAAACACTAAGAAGAAATCAGACGGTACAATCGAAAGGTATAAATGTAGACTAGTCGCTAAAGGTTGTTCACAGAAATACCAAGTAGATTATTTTGAAACTTATTCACCTGTTATAAGACATTCTAGCATTCGTTTGATCCTTGCACTCGCTGTTGAGTATAAGCTTTTGCTTCACCACGTGGATGTTACCACTGCATACCTTCATGGTGTTTTGGAGAAGGAGGTTTATATGAAACAACCAGAAGGTTTCGAAGATGCCAAAGATTCAAACAAGGTCTGTAAGTTGAAGAAATCCATCTATGGTCTCAAACAATCTGGAAGAGAATGGAACAAAAGGCTGAATGAAGTACTTCTCAGGATTGGATTCCAAAGATGTGTTTCTGACAGTTGCATTTATGTGAAAACAAGAGAAGATGAAATCAAGATCATAGGTGTGTATGTAGATGACATCATTTTGGCATGCAGTTCCAATAAATCCATGGAATCAATTAAAGGACAAATTGATTCAGAGTTTGATATCGTTGACAAAGGACCTTTGAAATATTATCTTGGTATAGAAATTGAAAGAGAAGGGGACAGAGGCTCGATTAGTATTTCTCAAGAAAAATATATCAAGGATTTTTTAAGAGATTTGGATATGGAAACTACTCGGAAATGCTATACACCGTTAGACCCTGGAATGAAACTGAAAAAGAGTACAGAAGTGAGCACCGAAAAAGTTGACCAAACACTATCAGTCACTCATTGGAACTCTGATGTACTTGTCCACCGCTACCAGACCTGACATAACCCACTCGGTGAGTAAATTAGCTCAATTTAACTCAAACCCAAATAGAGACCATTTAAGTGCCCTTAAACACCTTATTCGATATATTTCAACCACATTAACATACAAATTAAACTTTAAGAAGACTTCTAAGAATCTTATAGCTTATGTTGACGCTGGGAGAAGCAATATCTTGGCAATCGAAAAAACAAACGTCAATAGCATTGAGCAGCACTGAAGCAGAATATATTGCGATTTCACAATGCAGTAGAGAAGCGCTCTACCTTAGAAGTTTAATGTCAGAACTTGGATTTGACGAACTAATCCAAGATTCAACAACAATTTTCAACGACAACTTGGGAGCGCAACAACTTGTCAAAAATCCAATTCATCATCCGAGGACAAAACACATTGACATTGCGTATCACTTCGTAAGAGGTCTGTTTGGAGATGGAGTAATTGATATTCAGTACAAGAACACCGAAGACATGACAGCAGACATCTTAACGAAGAATTTAGGGAAAACAAAACATTTGAAATTTGCAAATATGTTAGGTATCACTTTTGTTAAGATAAGTATTGATTTGAGGGGAGGTGTTAAATTAAATTATTTATAGAATACTATATAAAACTACTTTGCTTAAATTCACTCAACTTCAAATATTGTTTTTAGTTTTAATCATATCAAAGCTTATATACTTTTCATTGTATGTATGTAATTAAATAATAATATTTAGTCAGTCAATAAAAATCTTTTGTTCAGTAAACATCGAAGTATAAGTTGTTTTACTTCTAACAATTAAAATCTCGAGTTCGGAAATTTTAACGAATGCAAGACTTGCCATATATGTACATATGTATGTAGTTTCTGCATGTCACAAGTAAAAAAGTGAACAATTTTTCTGACTTCAAAATTATTTCATTATATGCAAAATATTATTATTAACATAGGGCAATTTTTTAGAAAAATCAAATCGGTATTTTTTCATAAGAAATAAAAACTTTCTAAAAATGTTACTTAAATTAGTGAAAATTGGTGTTCGACTAAAAATCTCGACAACTTATTTTATCATATCGGAAGTATTGTTAAATTTAAATTATTTTTTTTAGAAAAATTCAACTACATACTTTTTTTTACAAAAAAAAAAACTAAAAACTTTTGTACAGTTGATGTAAAGCAAAAATCAATACAAAGGAATTAAACATAAAATGTATTATTATTTTTATTCAAGTTTGTAACAAATGAGTTTTTAGTTAATAACATGTTAAACTTATAAATGAGGAAGGTAGGGCGTAAAGTTTAAAATTTTCTAAGAATAATATTTATTATTTTGAATTATTAATACTTTCAATTTCATTGTTTGAATTTATTATATTACATTTGAATTTAAAACTGTAACCTTCTGAAGGGTATGGTAGAATCTGGCGGTATCATTGGAATACGTGGCAACAGGACCTCTTTTCCTTTAAACTTTCCAGTTAAAATGGTTGCTTCGATAATATTTCCGGCGATATTTTTGATAACCAAACGTGTATTCAATTCAATTGGAAAATCTACACCGTCATTTTCAATAACAACTTAAAACTTATAAGGAATTGTTTTTTGACTGAATTATCTTGACAACAACTCCTACTCTCACCTCCCCGTGGTGAACATCGGGTGCCTAGTACCTCAACTGGAGATTGGGTTCCAACCCCAGTGGAAAGTTGTTGGGGGCAGCAAACGAGAGAGGGGGGGAGAGGTGCGTCCACTAAGGCACCTCTCCTTATCCAGACGGCAGCGGAGGAATTCCCGAGATGGAATCAACGGTGGCGTCTACAGTTCCAGTAAGGTTGAACTACTTAGTGAACACCTTATAGGGCTTCTACGACTTATTCGGAGCCCAGGCCTATAAGGAGCGGTTTATCCGGCTCCCCGTCCTTGGAGTTATACTAAGGATCTGGCCCTCCAGGTTGGGGGTTGTGCCGTCAGGGTGACTTCCTGACCACGTAAAAATCTTATAGTTGCGAAGCACCAACAAGCCTCGGATACGGACGGATTTACTGCTGACAACCAACGCAAACGAATTAAGGACAACGAACTTCGGATATGCACGTGGAATGTTAGGTCCCTTAACAGACCACGTGCAGCCGAAGAATTAGCGGAGGCCCTAGACTGCTATAAAGCAGACATCACCGCCATCCAGGAAATACGATGGGATGGGCCGGGCAAAAAGAGGATGAAAAACTGCGATATCTACTATGGTGACTGCTACCGAGAAAACCAACAGCGCTTATTTGGATGCGGCTTCGTCATTGGAGCCAGACTTAGGCAACAAGTCTTAAGCTATAGGTGCATCAACTAGCGCCTCATGACCATCCGCATCAAGGCTAAATTCGGCAACATTAGCCTGATATGCGCGCACGCCCCCACAGATGAGAAGGATGACAACACCAAAGATATGTTCTTCGAGCTCTTAGACAAAACATACGAGCAGTGTCCTAGCTACGATATTAAAATTGTCCTGGGCGATTTTAATGCCAAGCTAGGAAGGGAAGACATCTTTGGTGGAATAATCGGGAAAAACAGCCTGCACGACAACACTTCCGACAACGGATTCAGGCTCATAGATTTTGCTGCGGGGCGAAACGTCATGGTAGCCAGTACGCGTTTTCCACACCTCAACATCCACAAAGGAACTTGGAGATCTCCAGATCAATCTACCGTCAACCAGATTGACCATATTGCGATCGACGCCAGACACGCTTCCAGCATCATAGGTTAGGTTAGGTTGGAGTGGCTGTCCAGATGTCATCGACTCACTTAGACCGCAAGGGTCCATTGTGATACCACTAATGAGGTTACTCATGGGGGAGTAATGAAAATTAAACAAACCATTTTGTGCTTTTAATAAAGTTAGAGAGACACTTTGTGTCAATCGTTGCCAGTTCACTGGTATTGTCGAAGAAGGGATTGCCAAGAAAGTTATTCCTTCTAATGGAGAGTGCTGGACATGTACATAGAAGGTGTTGGACTGTTTCCTCTTCCTCCTCGTCCATGCAGCTTCTACAAAAGTCATTTGTGTAGACCCCTAGCCTCAGAGCATGTCTTCCTATGAGGCAGTGTCCTGTTATTACTCCAATTGTAGAGCTTATATTTTGTCTGCTCAGGGATATCAAGCCTTTTGACCGATTTAAATCTATGCTTGGCCATATTTGCTTTGTTGCTAGGCAGGTGGTACTCTGTGACCATCTAGCATTTGTTGCTTCTAGAGCATATTGTTTGAGAAGATATTTGCATGTAGCAAGTGGTGTTCCTATGTTATGTTTTTGTCTAACATTTGGCAGAAGTGTTCCGTTTTTGGCGAGCTCATCGGCTTTACAATTTCCCGGAATGTCTCTGTGGCCCGGCACCCAAATGAGGTGAATATTAAACTGTTCTGTCATCTCATTCAGAGATGATCGACAATCGTGGACTACTTGTGAGTTTGTGGAGACAGACGCGAGAGATTTAAGAGCAGCCTGGCTGTCCGAGAAGATTCGTATATCCTTGCAAGATATAACGTTTTCTCTGAGCCAGGATAGTGCCTCTTTAATCGCCATTACTTCTGCCTGGAATACACTACATTGATTGGGAAGTCTATATGATAGACTTAGATTCAGTTGTTCCGAATAGATACCACTTCCAACTCCGTAATCGGTCTTTGAACCGTCTGTATAGAAGTGTATCGCATTGTCTTCCAGGGGTCTCTCTTCTTCCCAGGAGGATCTTGAAGGGATGGACACATGGAAGTTTTTACCGAATACCATTTTAGGGATGGTATAGTCTAAGCGATCTGGGATAGATCTGAAATTGTCTAGAATGATAGTATGTCCAGTATTGTTACTGTTCCATTGAGAGGTGGCTCTAAGCCTCACACATGAGTTGGCTGCCACCATTTTGGAGAAGATGTCAAGAGGTGTTAGGTTTAAAAGCACATCCAGGGCTGCAGTTGGTGTTGAGCGAAGTGCTCCTGTGATGCACATACCTGCTGACCGCTGGACCTTGATGAACTTATTTAGATTTACCATCTTGTCCAGTGCAGTCCACCATACGACAACTCCATAAGTGAGTATCGGTCTAATTACCGAAGTGTATAGCCAGTGGGTTATTTTTGGGGAGAAGCCCCATTTTGATCCTATGGCCTTTTTACAAGTAAAAAGCGCTACAGTAGCCTTTTTTACTCTTTCATCAATATTTGCCTTCCAATTTAGTTTTTTGTCTAAAATGAGGCCTAAATATTTAGCTTGGTCGGAAAACCTTAATGGTATTCCTTTAATCTTGGGTGGGCTGAGCTGAGGAATTTTGTACCTTCTTGAAAAGAGTACTAGTTCTGTTTTATGTGGATTGACGTCCAGGCCACATTGCTTAGCCCATTTTGTTAGCCTATTCAAGGCATTTTGTAGGAGTTCCGCGAGAACTTGGGAGTGTTTTCCAGATACAGATATTGCAACGTCGTCAGCATAGGCAATCACCCTGAAACCCTCTGCTTCTAATGATGTTAGAAGGTCGTTTACTACCATGTTCCATAAGAGAGGCGAAAGGACCCCTCCTTGGGGGGTACCTTGATGCACCGATCTGGTGGTAGTAAAGCTTCTCATGCTTGAAGTTATTGTCCTGCTTTTGAGCATGAGACTAATAAAATCTATGAGTGGTTTCTTTAATTGCAGCTTTTCCATTGCTGTCGTGATCGCCTGGTAACTGACGTTGTTGAAAGCTCCTTCAATATCTAGGAAAGCTACTAGGTTATATTCTTTGTATTCGAGGGAGTATTCAATACTGCGAACCAGCGAATGAAGTGCTGTTTCTACTGATTTTCCCTTAGAGTAAGCATGTTGAGCTGTGGAAATGAGACATGGTCTTAGGTTATGTCTGATGTAAATTTCAATCAATCTTTCCAAGGTTTTAAGAAGGAAGGATGATAGGCTGATTGGTCGTAGATCTTTAGGGTTAACGTGGGAGGGTTTCCCTGCTTTAGGAATAAAGACTACTTTTGCCATTCTCCAGGCTTTGGGAATATATCTCAGCCTTAAACAGCTTGTCAGAATGATTTCCAATGGTGGAATGATCATGTCTGAGCATTTTTGTAGTTCGGCCGGGATGATTCCGTCTGGTCCTGGAGATTTATATGGATCAAAGCTATCTATGGCCCATTGCAGTTTTTCCCGCGTTATTAGATCAACTAAATCGCTTGTAGAAGCTTGAGACTCTGATGTTAAGTCGTTAAGTATGTTAGAGCTACCTGGAAAGTGGGTGTCTAATAGCAGATTAAGAGATTCTTCATCTGTGGTAGTCCATGTGCCTGCATCTGTCTTTAAAGCACTGGGTATTGTTGGACTTTTTGAGAGAATTTTTCTGAGTCTTGAGGCTTCTGAAGTATTTTCTATTTTGCCACAGAAGTTTCTCCAAGAAGACCTCTTACTCTTCCTTAATTCTTTTTTATATTGCTTTAGAGCTTGTTTGTATAAGTCCCAGTCAGAAGGAGATCTAGTGTATTTAGATCTATTGAAGAGTTTGCGACAACTCTTTCTGAATGGTTCTAGTTCTTTACGCCACCAATGAGGTTTCTTTTTTCCCTTTAAAATGGTTACAGGGCATGAAATTCTCATTGATTCATTGAAGGCTTCAGTGAGATGATTCACAGAAAGATCTAGTTCATCTTTACTGGAGGAGCTTTTAAGAAGGTTGTAATCAAGTAATTGTGTTAGTACCTCCCTATATCGTTCCCAGTTTGTATTACGGTAATTTCGAAAACCCTTAGATATGTTTGCCACATCTCTGAGCTCAAACTGAATGTATTTGTGGTCAGAGAAGGAATTCTCTTTTGAGACATGCCAGTTTGAAATCAGATTGTGGATCGAGTCAGAGGTAAGTGTAATATCAAGTACCTCTTTCCTATTCTTGGTTACAAAAGTGGGTTCATTACCAATATTACTTATGAGTAGGTTAGTGCTTAGTAAGTAGTCAAATAAGGACTCACCTCTCTCATTTATGTCCGAGCTACCCCATACCGTGTGATGAGCGTTAGCGTCCGAACCAATTAGGAGACCAACTTTTTTCGACTGCGCGTCCGCAATTGCCTTCCTCAAGGTGTCACCTGGAATTGGGCTGTCGTGGCCAAGATAGGAGGATATGAGCCAGTAGGTGGCTTTATCCGTTGTTAAGACAGCGGTGGTTGTGTCCTTGTCGCTGTAATTGGGGAGTAAAAATACATTTAAGTCATTTTTTACTAACATACATGACCTTGGTTCACCTTTCTCCGATGCATGCAGTAGCTTATAACCAGGAGTCCGGAGGCCTCTGATGATGGAGTTTGAGACCCACGGCTCCTGTATCAAGACGATGTCATCCTTGTTCGCATGCAGTCGGAGTATGAGGTTATTTGCGGCCATGATGGCGTGATGGAGATTAATCTGTACTAATCGCAGCATTGCTACTATTAGTCAGATTAACCTCCACCACTGTATTATCGGCGTTTTCATCGTCTGAGGAGGAATGAAGTAGGTCTTCCTCACTCAGAGTGATGCCTAAGGTGGCGTCTTCAGTCTCCATGTCGGAGTTACTGTCGACTGTAAGTTTTGCCTCCACGTCGGATGGCTTGTTTGGGGCTGTGGAGGTCGATAGTTCCACTTTTAGTATTTCATCGACCTCCATTATTGGTGGTAGTGAAGCGTTTCCTTCCGCTGAAGGGGCTTCTGTGGGGGCGTGTTAAGCGAATCTTCGTCTTTCTTGTAGATACGGATCACGATTTCATCGAAACCATACCTAATCACGCCTTTGGTCGAGGCCAGTGGAGCCAGTGATTCCCTATTGATCAACACGAGAGCTGATCTATAGTGACCCACCGTCTCCTTCTCAACCTTTGGGACTTTCCAGTCGTGCGTAGGCAGGTTCGGATTACTTGCTTTGATCAATTTCATGATCATATCCGGGCAGTTGTGTAGAGCCGGGACCATTATGCGTGCTCTTGGCCGGCAAGGAATATCCTCCCTTGTAACAACCTCGAGCTTGGCACCCGGCCAGACTTCTGGCAAGCCATTGACAGCAGCCCTGTACAGATCGAAAGATCTCTGATCACCACAGGCGATGAGTTTGATACGATTTTGGTACCATCCTGCATCGGCTGTGTCTGGGAGAGGTCCCGGATTCTCCTCGATGACAGATAAAAATCTGAAACCGAGGTGAGCCTTGACGCTTGCCCATTGATCATGAGAGATGTTACCATCCACATGACCCCTGTCAATGACCGCTGCTATGATCTTACCTTTTAGCGCGTCGCTAAAGGAAAGATCCTTATTGAAGGCTGTTGTGCTGTTTGAATGCACTTTCTGCCTTTTTGGTTCGGGCTTGTCGCCCTCGAAAGACCTATTGCGCTTTGATGTTGAGTCGCTGCAGGTCTGTTTGGTGATATTGCTAAGAAAGCCACTAGCCCACTCGAGTTTTCGCGTTTGCTCCGGGGTTCTTTCCGCCGCCGGTATGACACCGACTGCGGCTAGAATCCTCTCAGCATTGCGTTGGTCTCGTTTGGCTAGTGACTTCCTGGACTTCTTGCTGGCCGACCCAGAGCTATGTCCGTGTGACACAGTTGTGGGTCCACCATCCGAATTCGTCGCTGCCGATACCAATCGGGGTGTGCCCTCACCTTTTGAGACAATTCCACATGTCGCAGATTTTGTCTCTCCGGATGGGGTGTCCCTTCTTGGGGTCGCTTGCGACGTCCTAGCAGGAGCGGGGAGGGGGTGGGGTGTGGAATTACCGCCCTTGGGACAGCCGAGCGTCACAGCTGTTCCACTGACGGGTACTTCCTTCAAGTATAGGTTGCGGCTAGTAGAGGGAGAAGAACTCCCGCTACTAGTGGCAACCACAGGGTTGCCAACACGTTCACACCTCTGAGTAGGCTCGACAGCCTTTCCAGTGGATGTGACCTCATTGGCAGCCATGGCGCGATTTTTGTTATTGTTCTTTAGAATTTTTCTGTTTGTTGTTTTGTTTTGTTTCATTTTTGTTCCCACGAGTAGGGCGGAAAGACGGTCAGCCCCGGCAGAGCCGCTTACCGGGGTAAGGCAGAAATATGACGGACCTTGCCACAGCATCCGAAAGAGCTCGTTAATGGCTGGTTTATCCCCCAGCCTTTCATTCTTCGGCACGGTTTTCGTACAAGTACGCTCACACCACCACTGAAATTAGGAACCTCTAAACTATGATTGAATTGGGTTTCCGAACGTTGCACTATTGAGGAGTTACAACAATTCAGCTACCCAACTCAACCTTAGCTAATCACCATCCTGCCAAAAACGCACAGGACTTCTGTAGTGATCATTGCCCGCCTGGCACCCACTTGGAGGGTTTGAATGAGGATTTTGCCAAGCTTCCAGCATCATGGATGTCCGAACTTTCCGAGGAGCTAACATCGACTCGGACCACTACCTTGTTGTAGCCAAGGTAGCACTTCGGGTTACCAGGCCCAAGGCAAAACAGGGAGATGTTGGGAGAAGGTACAACGTCGAACGGCTACAATCGCAAGAGACCGAGTTACAAGTAACCTCTCTCGAAGTTCTGTGCCGCCAACACAATGTATAGAAAACCAGTGGCAACATTGCCAAGACGCACTCAGAGAAGCCGCCTCGGACGTGCTGGGTTTCAAGCGACCACCAACAAGGAACCCCTGGTTTGATGAGGAATGTCGGCAGGCAAATGCAGCCAAACAACAGGCACGCAAGGCGGCGCTGCATAAAAGGACGAGAGCTGCTCATGAGCTCTATGAGCAGAAGAGGCGAGAGGAACACCGACTTCTCAGAAGGAAAAAGAGAGAGCATGAGAAGCGTGCGGTCGAAGATGTTGAGAGGTTTAAAAGCAGAAACGAAGTTCGAAAGTTTTATGAACAGGTGAAACGAAATTCACAAGTACATAAACCTAGAACCGAAGGCTGCAAAGACGAAACATCATAGTGGAACCGCAGTCAATGCTGAGGATATGAAAGGACCACTTCTGCAGACTGTATAACGGCGACGACGAACCGAATTCCGCTGTCAGGCAGGATGATCCATTCAACATAGACGACGAAAGCCAACAATCCCGTCCTCCCGACTTAGACGAAGTAAAGATTGCTATGTATATCTAAGCTGAAGTCTAACAAAGCCGCTGGAGCGGATGGCTTTAATGCCGAGCTCTTTAAAGCAGCTGGAGATAAGTTGGTTAGGAGCATGCACCAACTTATCTGTAAGATATGGTCGGAAGAAAGCATGCCCGATGAATGGAACCTCAGTATTGTTTGCCCGATCCTGAAAAAAGGAGACCCTCTAAAATGCACCAATTATAGAGGAATCAGTCTACTTAACATCGCTTATAAAATCTTCTCTGCCGTAATATGTGAACGTCTAAAGCCCATCGTCAACAACCTGATAGGTCCTTATCAGTGTGGTTTTAGACCAGGAAAGTCCACAGTCGATCAAATATTCACATTACGGCAGATCCTGGAAAAAACCCAAGAACACCAAATCGACACCCACCATCTTTTCATCGATTTCAAGGCCGCATATGACAGTATCTACAGGGACGAACTGTATAGAGCCATGTCTAGTTTTGGCATCCCTGCCAAACTCGTCCGTTTGTGCAGGATGACCATGGAGAATTCACGCTGCTCCATAAAGGTTGGAAACAACTTAACTGAACCTTTCGATGTCAAAAAAGGTTTTAGACAAGGTGATGCGCTGTCATGTGATTTTTTTAACATCGTACTTGAAACAATAGTGCAAAGCTCACACGTCAACACCAGAGGCACTATCTTTCAAAAGTCTGTCCAATTACTAGCATATGCTGATGACATTGACATAATCGGAAGAACTCAGCGTGATGTCAATGGGGCTTTTGTGAGTATTGAGGCAGAGGCGGCAAAAATGGGTTTAACGGTTAATGAGGGCAAAACAAAGTACATGCTGTCATCAAGAAAGGACCTACAACACCGACGTCTTGGTCAAAACGTCACCATCGACAGACGTAACTTTGAGGTAGTCAAGGACTTCGTCTACCTAGGCTCCGCTGTAAACGCAGAAAACAACACCAGCGCTGAGATCAAACGAAGAATAACTCTTGCTAACCGCTGTTTCTTTGGGTTAAGAAAGCAATTGAGTGGAAAAATTCTCTCTCGAAGGACCAAAGTGTCGCTATATAAGCCCCTTATCATCCCCGTCCTGCTATACGGTGCAGAAGCATGGACTTTGACAAAAGCGGATGAAAGCACCTTGGGTCGTTTCGAGAGAAAGATTCTTCGTGTGATCTACGGTCCCGTATGCATCGAAGGGGAGTGGAGGAGAAGATGGAACGACGAGCTGTACGGGCTGTACAGCGACGTAGACTTAGCAAGAAGGGTAAAAGTCCAACGACTAAGATGGCTAGGTCACGTAGAGCGCATGGAAACCAATGCTCCAGCCCGGAAAGTCTTCGAATCCACACCCACAGGACAGCGCAGTAGAGGAAGACCGCGAATCAGGTGGCGCGCACAAGTGGAAGGTGACCTCACCCAACTCGGAGCGCGAAACTGGAGACATCTAGCTAGGGACCGAGCTAGATGAAGAAGTTTGTTGGGTGAGGCCCTAGTTCACACAGGACTGTAGCGCCACCTTAAGTAAGTAAGTAAGTATCTTGACAACAAAGGAAGTTATTAACTTCAAACTTACACAAAACGTTGTTAGTAGTATTTTGTAGTTTTGTAATTTTTATTTAAATTATCAGTTTATGGGTACTATTCCCGCCTCTTTATTTCAGTTAATATATTCACAAATCATTTAATTTTTTTTTTAATAAAGGGATATACTTCTAAAAAATTAATTTAACTGTGAGATAACATCTCATCATAATCATTTATTTTTCTCAAAATGTCCAATAAGTCTTTAAAGCACTTATTATGTATTCATATTCCTTTTTAACATGTGCTACTGTTGACAAAGTTACAGTTGTGGGTGATAATGCCCTTAAAAGGTTTTTCTCATAAATCATATATTCATGACCCTAACCCTACAAAATTCTATTGTATCTTCAGGCCAAATAAATTGTGGTATCAAAATGGTGTATCACTCCAGGTATAGCGCTAATTGAATAACACCAAACTAGATTGCTTCTAGCCGTAAATGCTACGCTTATATGTTATATCAGCTCCAGCAATATTAAACAATTCCAAACAACTAAACAAAAAAAATAAACGCTAGGTACCTTATATTATTTTAAAATTGCTCTGCAAAAATCCTTACGACACCGTTTGAATTTCAAAAAAGCTTCTATTTTTCCGCAGCGAGTTTTAAAAAAAGGACAAAAACAAAGTTATCCAATTTATTTGTGTGACGGAACTTAATAAAATATTCGAAATCCATTTCTCTTTCCATTCTCTATGATGTCGACGCCAACGACACGAACGGCGACAGACGTCAACGACGACGATGGCAACTATATCCAGGATTTTTAGGAGGAAGGGATAAAGTATGTGGCTTGACAAACCATAATTCAATCCAAATGCAATTAGTTCAGTTTTGCACTTTTTGAATACTAAACAGCAGAAGTGCCTAAAATGGTTTGAAGTTTTCTTTTCATTTCCAGGTCCTTGCTTGCAACCATGTGGAATATTGGCCTAGTACCTACTCAAAAGCAGCCTCGTGTGGCTTAAAATACAAAGAAAGTAAGGAAAACCTCCGCCGCACACAGTGAGCAGCGAGCTGCTAGCGGACCGGTCGGTCAGTAGATATGTATATTTTTTAATCACATTTTGAAATTCTGGCGTTTGTAATTTTGTTTTCGTTGTTGATGTCATTTGTGGCAAAGTTTCTGACTTTGTTTTTTAAACGTGCGTAAACTTTATTCGTATTTTGTACCTTTCTACCTACGTTTAGCTATCGCTTAGCTTTACGGATTTAAATGACTCTGATTAGAATCGCTTCCGAGTAGCAGCGTGATGCTATCTTAGTACTTTGTCCTGGGAAATTAACCCCAATGCAGTCATTGTATAGAATGTAGATAAATTGACAGAAAATTGTTATATTTTATGTAGCATACAGGCTGGCATGTCAAAAGGCTTATGCTAAATGTTCCTGCTGCTCTTTATACATAGTTCCTTCATCCTACATCGTGTATTTTATGCCCAAACCAAGCCCACCAGGCCCACGACAATCACCTTCACCACCCACCTTGTTTATTTTACTTCTCGTTCTATTGTTTCGCTTACGATTTCATGTGAAGATAATTGGGAAAACTGCAAGCGAATGTAATTAAACTAATTGGGGCTGTCAGTTTGGCGACAATAGATAGGTATAGGTATAAGGGTACGTGTGCATGGAGATTTGACAGCTACCCGGAGGCGGGATATTAAGCCTCTTTTGTTTTTATTTTCTACATATGTTTTATCAGAATAATATATAAATTTACTTACATACGTACCGTACATATATGTATGAGCTTCATATATGTTTGTACGTGCATACATATGTGTAAATATATATTTTTTGTCATGTAATTCTAACTAACTACACGAATGTTTTTCAAAAAGTAGCAATTAGGGGGTAATTACACTAAACTTTGTTTGTTTTTCATAAAGTTTTGGTTTTTTGTTTGGGCGGAGATAATGTACATATGTATGATAAATATTTTCCGACAGGCTTTTTTTCGTCTTGAACTTTTAAACTTTTTATTTCGACAAAGCTAATGAGAAAAATAAATAATGCAGTGAAGTAAATTGGGGGTTGGATTGAAATTTATTCTTTTTTGGTGAAAAAAAAAAAAAAAACAAAATATAGTGAAATAAGTCATTATATTTACAGGTAGTTATCTTATTGTATATGCAAATAGGGTTCATTTAAAGTCATTTTTAGAATTTTACTCAAAGTAGGGAAATATTTTAAAGGATAATTGAATGAAATGCATACAATGTCTAGATAGCACGAAAAGGTTTTTGTATTTTATGATAATAATTTAGCTATAGGAGGCATTTTTTGTTCTGTAATTGTGGCTTAACTACCTTTGCCTGTAGTAATATATTAGACTGCTATAACTGGAATCGAATCGGAGCTGCAAAAGTTGTCAAGAAATAGCATACGCCTTCTTTTATAAAACAAAACACAAATCTACAGCTGATACAATTAGAACACGGAGTTCGTTTTCATTTCTATGACTGATAATATACTTTTGCACCGTATTTGAATTGGTATTGAAATGTGTTTATTGTTTGACCCCCACCTTTGGTCTAAATGTCAAGTACAGATATTCGTTCTTGAGCCTCACTACACGAATGTGGAATACTTTAGTACACTTTGTATTTCCATTCAATGTGCACCGACACTTCCTTTCAAACCATCTTTTACTTTCTTTGGCACTTTTTATGAAAAAAGTGACTTTTGGATTTTTATAAAAATTGTACTGTATGTTGAAAACAGTTTTTTTTAATAAGATTAATTTTTACCAACTTTTAGTAATGGTTTTTATTTTTTTTTAACTATACTTCGATTTTTAATCAATATTTTAACTAATGTCAAAAACGTTGCATAAAACTATTTTGGAGGTAGAAACATTTTTTGTTCGTAAAATTACAAAGATTCTTGAATAGTTTTTTTGATTTAAAAAAAAAACCGTTAATTGATTTTTTTTTCAAAATTGTACTCGTTTGGTATAACGTCACATTATATACAATTAAATTTGATTAATGTCACTAGCGTCATTGGTTCATGAGATATCTTAGGTCAACCAAAATGTTCACATTTTTTAACTTAATATAATAAAAAAAAACACCCACTCAATTTGTATGAAAGTTCTTTCTGCATCTGTCTATATATCTATATAAAAATCTGTATAAAAAATGTATTTCAAGATGATATCTCTACTAATTCTTGAGATATGGACAGCAACCAAATCTATTATTCAGATTCTAGGGTCCTTGAAACGTCGAGAAATGCCAACATTTTCAATTCAAAAATCGGACCGCTTACAATAGCTTAGTATGGCAAGTAAATAATAAAAAAGATTTTACTTGGATGTAAATTGAAATTAAGAACAAAAATAATTAAGGACACACATTTCTCAGAAATCCCATGTCAGCTTCAAAAAATCGTTCAAGGTTTTGTCTCTTTTAAAAGTTTTGTATATCTATTTTAGGTAAACTAGTCCAGTTTAATATTATTTAAAGTGTATTTAGTACATCAAAGTACGATATTTAGTACGGTTATATAACCTCTATTTTTCCACGAACACCCTTTTTTAAGGTCTCGAATTGATAGTGGAGTATTTGTATATAAAATATCTTTAAATTGCCCCCAAGGAAAAATGTCTGAAGTTAATTCACAAGTTCTAGGGGACTAATTGGGATCAAATCTTTGAGAAACAACACGATTCGTGATTTTATTTTTAGTAATGGCTTAGTGTTTAATTGTCAAATTTCAAAAGGTGACTGCTTCGAAAGTGACAACTTCTCAAAATGAAACCTCTTATTGGAAAATCATTCAGTTTTGTTTTTTTTTTAAGTTAATTTTTATTGAGTGGGTGTTTCATTATAGTTTGGTGATTTAGCTATAATAAAAATATCCCAAAATCGAAACAACGCATTTTACACTGCTGCCATAAGCTGATGGCGAAGAAACTTTTTTTTGTGTATAGATGTAATGTCAAACTTCGCGATGAATATAATTAGTTCACTCTGGCGTATGCGCAACTTTATTACTTATATCACTAACCTAGTAAGGAAATTGACTAAAAAAACAAAAAAAAACAAAACAAATAAAAGGATTATTTATGAATGTGACCAATATTAATAACTTCCCATTGGTGACCCTTTGAAATAATAAGGTTCTGTAATTAATGAAATAATTATCAAATAAAAAAATTCAAAATAATGCAATTAACGATAATTTAAGCTCAAGAGGTTTTTTCTGTAAAGAAATTCTAGATGTTAAACGAATGCAGCTTTATTTTTGGTAGGATTTTTTTTTTGAATAAATTAAAATTTGGATTTTAGTAAAACTTTTATCAAATGTTAACAACAAAATTTTGTATTAGCTCAAAATAATTTAAAGTCAATAACTTTTTTCTTTTTTTTTTTTGGTCACAGTCTTATCTCGACACTTATTTATTAAATTGAGAAAGTTTCCCTGGTTAAGGATAGACAATAGACAAATGCTGGTAGGCGAGTTTTTTTGGTTGCGGGTTTAAGATGGGTTTTATCAGTACCTTCTCCAAAATTATAGTGAGACATATTTTGGAACCGAAATATTCATATATTTTATCGGATGTGGATTTAAGTGATGTGACCAACCTTATAAGTCAGAGACACAACACCGCAATGTTTTCCTTGCGACAGATGGGAACTATATAACAAGTATTGCATTCTTAAAAATTCGAACTCGAGATTTCAATCAAACATGACATTACCCGGATTGCTTGTTTTGTCCTCGCCCCTACAGCCCAAACCATTGGTTCAATTAAGTTTAAACTTGGAAATTAAGGTTTTAAGCCGATCCGCGTTAGGGTTTTTTTTCATTTTTTTTAAAGAAGACAAAAAACAAACAACTAATTTGTTGGTCAAAAATCGAAAATTTAAATTTTCTCAAAAACGAACGGATAGTTTTTTATTAAATTTCTTCCGAAATTTTTGTTCTTAGCTTAGCTGATTTCAATAAAAAAATATTTTTGTATTGATCCAAAAGGGTACCCCTGTAGAACCGTTATTTTGTTTTAAAGTTTTCTCAAGAACTATAGTTGATAGATAATCAAAAATGTCAATATTTTTGGTTTGATTTTTTTTAATATTAATTTTTTTTTTCAAAATTCGATATCTCGAAGAGAGGTCATCATTTTTTTTACAAAAAACCAATGTAAAACGTTTATATGTATAAGCTCTTAGTAACTGCATACTAAGAATATCTTTAAACTTTAATTGAAAAATTGTGTAGGTACATACAAAATTAATTAAAAAAAACGCTCTAACGATTTTCAATTAAAAATGTTGCAAATTTATGTTTTTTAATAAATGAAATGTCATTTAAATTTTTGAAAACAAACTTTTTTTACAAGTACATTTTTTAATTTTAAAATATAGGAAATCTTTGTAAAAAGACTCTTTGGACACGTGAGCAAGATCGTACGACCCAGTCGTGCATTTTTTAATTTGTTGTCAAGATGTTGGAGTCAAAATTAATGTTTACCAAGCCTTTGTAGTATTTTTATAAGCTTATATTATTGGTACAAAAATGTCAATAGAATTTCTTTCGCAAAATTTTGAAGCTGACACATATTTTGTATTGTTTTGTTGATTTTCAAAATGTCAGTTATTTATTTTTTTTATTAATACCAATTCTTAGTGACGTCATCATGTGTGTAGTAAAATGTAATTAAAATCGACAGTAATGTTGGTTTTTGAGATATTTTGGGGTCAACCAAATACCCTAACGTTTTTTAAAAGTCTTTCTGATCACTTTCTAATGTTCTTACCTATAGAACCACATTTCTTTTGTTTAGATTCTAGTGACCTTGAAATTTCAAGAAATAAAAGAAGTTCCAAAAAGAATAATTTAATGAGTCAACTTCCTTCAATCCTGGAAATTCCTTAAATTAATTCTCGATGTTCCGTTCCTTGCCTTGTTTTTATGTAATTAGTTCTTATAATAAAAATTGAAAATTGTGTTGTTATAAAAAGAAGTGTTCTGAAGCATGATGGTAATAATTTTGTTTAAATTTTCTTATTTTTAAATAAACGTTTTTTCCATGATCTCGTTTAACCAAAAAAAGAAAACCGGAATGCGGACACTAAAAATCTACCCAAAACATAAAATTCCCTTTTAATTGAACTTATGACAGAATTACATATTCATTGAAAACCCATTCATGCGGTGGGCAAGAGAGGGAACTATAACTTGTCTATATAATACTTTATAAAAACAAAAGTAGCAACAAAGTTCCAAAGCAATTCCTGTGAAATTCCCAACTGACAAATAAACAATACCTACCGTTGCCGTGATGCCCCTTTTGTACACCATAGTTGCTCCAACTCAAGTTTGTATATATGTATGACAAACTCTTTTGCTGACCATTTGAGTTGCTTTTTCTATAGGTAAAGTAGAGAGAGCGGGGGACTCGTTATATGTACCTATTTTGCATTTTCCATCCACACAAAACCAGGCAAACTTTGTTGGAAAAGGGACGTGAGTTTGTCGTTGTGGCTGTGTGTGCGCTTTAATGTCGTCTCATAAAATATTTTGGCAGCATTGTGGTTTTTGACGAATGGGTTCTTGCCCCCAATTCAACAGACCAAATTGCATTGTATTCACCTTCATATTTATACATATACTTTTACTTGTATTGAAAATCCCAGAAACCCATAGTGTCGTCCACTAGAGACGAGGCACACATTTTGTACACCCTACCTACGTTTCGTAAATAGAGGCTGAATTATAGGGGGAGGAGCAGGGCAGTGTACTGCACAGAGTATATTATGGAGGTATATTTGGTCTACTTCTCATGAAAAATGTATTTAAAATGCAAAGGCAGTCCGATTCGGCCACAATAAAATATCCTGAAATACGCGTTATCACTTGAAAACAGGCACAACCATTCGTGCATGATATAAAAGTATGTTTGTATATGTTAACTCAATAAAAATGATAGCATGTCATCCTTTGTCAAAAATACCGAGTCAAGTTTGTGGAAAAACGAACGAATTTATTTTTGAACTACTAGACACTTAAGTCACACAAAGATGGATAGATATAGAGGCGGCTCTTCCCGGAAATGTCAAATAACACCTTTTGTAGGTAAGGTCTGTATACCTATATATACGTACAATTGTGACATTTTATGTGCTCCTGGAGGTAGGATAATGTGTCAAAATGTATGATATTTCTTATCGTTCATACGTACTTATATGGAATGTAAGAGAGGCTACAGAGAGGCGATAATATAAGTGCGGAACTGAACCTTAAGTTTTAGTTATATCCGACATCTGTCCTGTTGTCAAGATAAACGGATATAAAAGAAGTGGGTAGATAGGTAGGTATACGAGTAAGATGGTAATAATTCAAAGAATTTTATTTATTAAATATATTTATGTGGGTTCTCTACCTTCATAAAATACTTTTTACTCATACAATTCTGAGAGAGAGTTAACATTGGGTAAAACTTTGGTTTTATGTAAGAAGTAAATTCTAAGTTTGATGGATAAAAAAAGTGGTAAATTCAAATTTAAGTGCACTAGACGGAAGACTTGCACGTACGCCTTAGACACAGAGAACAATATGTCTATAGAGGACCATGGAGCCAACAGTATGCACACATGAATTCGATATATGATGAGTCCTTCAGATATAGGACATTATTAAAATATATCTTTAGTTTGCCAACCTACACCCTGTTTTGCAACTTTCGAGAAAAAACAAATAAAGGTAAAGGAAGAACAATTCTAGATACCCTGAAATCAACAAAAGTTCATCAGCTTGAGGCTTAAAGAAACTGATTACAATCGACCGAGAGGACACACCATCTTTGACGATGATGGTCTGGTCCAGCGTTGCAAAAGCTTAATTCACTTTTAGCTTAACTCATGCCTTTAATTCACAGTTCACCAACTGACTTATGAATTAGGCAACATTTAATTCACAAGTTACCAACTGACTTATGAATTAAATAAATTCAATTCACAAATCACCAACTGACTTATGAATTAAAAAGAATTAAATCGGAAGCCACCAACTGACTTATGAATTAAAAAGAATTAAATTGCAAGCCACCAACTGACTTATATGCATATTTTATTTTATAAGTACCTTGGGTTTCTTTAAGATAATACAAAGAAAATGTATGTATGTCATCACTGATATTTCTGAAATATCGATGCATGGTTAAAGCAATATTCACATGAGCACGACCAACGACCAACGAATGAACGAATATTCGTCGATTTTGACATTTCTTTCACATGAGAGTTTTTAATTCGTCGCGAATGAAGTTTGACAGCCGAACACCATTCACAAACGAAACCAAAACAAGAATAATTTTTTAGGTTAAGTAGATACGCGCGATTATTTTATTCGTTGCGAGTGTGGATAATGTGGAACGCGAATAAAGTTTGACAGTTCGTATCAACTACAATTTTTTCGCGACGAATAAATTTGTTTTCTTAAATTTATTAATATATGATATTGAAAAGTAAAAGTATGCATAAATCAAATAGAAACTATATTGCTATCGTTTTGTTAAGAATTTGTGTGGAAATATGTCTTCAAACGTATATAAACTCACATTTTGTAATTCATTCGTCGTTCGTTGGTCGCGCTCATGTGAATACTACTTAAAGATTAAGTTAAAAACACTTGATTTCCAAGAAGTTAATACTAAATATTAAAGTATATTTTGTTGTTAAAAAAATAATATTGATTTTATTTGAAAGATTTCATTTGATAGCAAAGTTATATTCCTACAGCAGTTAAAACAAAAAAGAAGTCAAATTCTCTTTCTGTTTTAATCAGCTTCGAACCCAAATATCTAAAAAACGCCACCAACTATGTTGGTAATATTTGACAAACATAAAGTGCTAAATCTCACCTTTTATTTGATACCACTTTCATTATTAAACGTACTGATTGCACGCTCCATACAAAAATAGGCAACCTTCTCTTTTAATTCATAAATCAGTAGGTAGATGACTTGTGAATTAATTCTTTTTAATTCATAAGTCAGTTGGTGGCTTGCGATTTAATTCTTTTTAATTCATAAGTCAGTTGGTGATTTGAGAATTAAATTTTTTTAATTCATAAGTCAGTTGGTAACTGCTGAATTAATTTTTTTTTAACTCAAAAGTTGGTTGGTGACTTCTGAATTAAATTTTTTTTAATTCATAAGTCACTAACTTGCTTATGACTTAATGATTTTTCAATTCACAAACTCGCAACCCTGGTCTGGTCAAAGTCGCTCGCAAAGAAGTCCGCCCAGCGATGATGTCGGCGCACGGCCAGCTCAATAGCGACCACGAACTGTGACGTTCTCAGGAATTAAGTAGATTTTCTTGAAATCAAAAAACTCTATATATCGATTTCAAACCTTCATACGTTTACTGCAGTTTAAACAAAATGAAACACTTGATTGAACTCAAATATCTCTCGGACCAATAAAAATAAAAAAATAAAATAAAATAAAATCTGCTATCTGTAAATCAATAAATGTAAAACAAAATATTTGTGGCCTTGAAAATTTTCCAAAATAATTTAATCCTTTCGGGACGCGAGTCGTACGTTTACATATAAATATTCTTTGTTATGTACCACTCGCGTACCGAAAGGGTGTATATAACGTTTCTGGTGAAATTTTTAGAACAATCTAAGTGAGAATTTTTTACAAAAATTAAAATCATGAAAGAAGCGATAAAAAAAGTGTACTATTAATTTTATATTACTTAAAACATTGATTTTAACTTTATAATTAACAGTTTTTTTTATATGAAACAAAAATTTTTGAAATAAAAAGACTGGGTCGCACGAACCAGCTCATATATCCAAAAAGTATGTTGAAAAATATTTCCTGTATTTTAAGATTTAAAAATGTACCTGCAAAAAATATTTGTTTTCAAAATTTTAAACGCTATTTGATTTCTCAAAACGTAATTTTTTTATTTGAAAATCATTAGATCGTTTTTTTTTTTAAATTAATTTTATATACATACATATGTAATATACTAGCTGACCCGACAAACGCTGTTTTGTCATATAAATAATTTCTAGAGTATATTTTGCTAAAAATAAATAACTTATTGTAAGTGTGTAAGGATGTGTTATATAAGTGGGAGGCTTATGGAGCACTGTTAACGGTGACAAAATATAAAAATAACAAATCACCAAACAATTTTTTTGTTAAAATTAATTCTTTAAAATTATATACATATCGCTACTTATGACAATACTAAAAAAAAACAATGTCAATCCTTTAATGCAACAGAGTGTACAATATTTTTTGTGATCCCATCTTTCGTCAATACAAACAAACTGGATGATTTGCCCACTCGAGAGCACGCCACGTATAATTGTCCTTGTGAAAAACATGAAGTGTTAAAATGTAAGCCGCAGACAGACATCGTTTGGCCTTGAGACTTATTGATAGTCATTGCAAATGCTAATCTAATTGAAAATTGTAGGCGTTTGAATTGAATTGGCACATCTGTGGGATTCGCGGTAATAATTGTTCACCTCGGAATTTTTCATTTAGAAATAAGATTGCGATAACATTTTTCATTAATTTTTTAATAACTAATCGTGTGCCGTTGCACAACCATGGTGGGTTCAAATTACGAAACAAAATTACCGGAAGTCCAACCTTCAGTTGTAAATTATGCGGTGGCATGCCTGGTAAATCTAATGAGTTCAAAAACTCAGTTGGATAATTTACAGCTTCGGTAGCATCACAAACTGTATAGAATTGTATGACACCAAGTCTCCTGGTAACAATTGTTGTATCTTGAGATTTAATTCGTTGACATCCACATTTTTTGCTGCTAAAATTGCTCTTTCTGCCGGCCACTCATGATTTATATACATCGGGAAATATCTGGTCATTGAGAGCATCTTGGGGGAGAGTACGATAACTTTGGCGACAAAGTTTAATGACGGATTTGTATAGAACAGCTAAAAACAAGCATTTTTTACTATGGGAGGGGGGTCTATTCCCCCCGTTTAGGCGGTAGGGGCAATTTAAAAAAATATGTACATTAAATGGAAAACAAATAATTAAAAAATAACGGTAATACTTACAATTAAGTATTATACCTTTTTTTAAAGCCAACATTTTGTCTATTAGCTTGTTTTTAAATCAAGTCAAAACTATGCATAGTTTTTGAAAAACATTGTTTTAAACTAAAAATGTATGCAAACAAAATTTAAAAAAAAGGTTTAAAGTGTAGTTTTTCAAAACTTTCAAATTATCTACTGTTTTTTTTTTTAGAATTCATTGCTCTTATTTGTTTTTTTATCACCGTTATTTTTTAATTATTTTTTTCCATTTTAAATAATAGTTTTTTTAAATTTCCCCTACCGCCTAAACGGGGGGAGATAGACCCCCCGTCCCATAGTAAAAAATGCTTGTATTAAGCCCCTCTACCAAAAACCGTTATTACATATTGGCGCCAAAGTTATCGTACTCGTGCCGCATCTTGTGAATCAATAATCGTGAAGAAATCGACCGGTAATTTTATTCATCCAGTTTCATCTGTAGTAACTTTTCCGTCGCCTATATGAAACAGTTGTTTTGAGAATGTTTCAGCCGATGAATCTTGAAGCATTTGAATACGCATATTTACTTTCAGTTGTACTTTTCCAACATTACGCCACGGTGGCCATGATTTTAAGCACGCGTTGATCTCATCAGCGTACGTTGAACGCGGAATAACGGGAAGTGTTTGTCTGAAATCACCTGAAAGGAGTAACAGAGTGCCGCCAAATAGTCTGTCGTTGTTTTTTATATCTTTCAATGTCCTGTTCAACGCCTCAAGCGGATGTTAGTGTGCCATAGTGCATTCATCCCAAATGATAATTTTACACTGTTTCTGCACTGTGGCCATGGATGATTGTTTTTTTATATATCACACCGCGTCTGGATTATTTTGAATATTTAGTGGCAGTTTAAATACTGAATGAGCTGTTCTGACATCAAATAACGTTGCCGCAATGCCAGAAGATGCAACAGCCAATGCGATACCATTATTTGATCGTATATTAGTAAGAATTAGTGAAATAAGAAATGTTTTGAAATTTTCACCTGGTGCATCCAACTGGATCCACCTTGTCCTGCCGAAACTGCGAGCATGATGTGGTCATAAATGGTTCTTTGTTCTTCATTCATTAGTGGACATTTCGAGCAACAATCGCTGCCACTTCTACAATATTGTATTGTAGTTCACGATTCAATTCAGTGTCTATTAAATAAGATGCATTTCGATTTGGTGAATGCATACCGAAATGACTGAGTGGTAAGTTGGCAATGATAATGCAAAGATCCTCAATAGCAACCAATGCTTCATTGTACATAGCGTCACTGAATAATACCGTAAGATCGTTGCACCGTGTACGATGTTGATGCAATTAAACCATAGCACTTAGGAATATAAAAAATAGATAAAAGCCTATTCTCAGACCTACCGAATATACATATATGCAAAATTTCATTGAAATTGGTTAAGCCGTTTCGGAGGAGTATGGCAACTAACACTGTGACAGGAGAATTTTATATATTAGAGATATGTATAACATTTTTAATTTAAGTTTAAAAATATTTTACCGTGCAGTTATTTAGATCTTTTAAATATACATACGTTTTCGTTTTAATTTCGTTAACAATGATAACCCATTTTCAAGAAATCGAATTTCGAAACAAATTTTTTTTTAAATATTTTTGATCATCAAATAATAATAAGGCAGTATAAGAGCTTGTGCAGAATTTCTTCTGAAATCATTGAAATCGGTTGATTAGTTCTTGAGAAAACATAAAAACAAAATAACGGTTCTATGGGGGGTACCCTTCTGGAGGAATACAAACATATTTGTTTTGTATTGAAGGAAGCCAAATTAAAAACAAAAATTTTTAAAAAATCTATCGGTTGTTCATGAGAATGTCGAATTTTATACCAACAAATTTGTATGGTTATTTAAGCCTTTCAAACAAATTTAAAAAGAGGCTGGGATGCGACCCACACTGATAACTTCCCATCCCGTCTGTCGATTTGTCTAGCCTAACAGGTTTATAGGTTTTCGTGTTTTGTTAAAAAAGTTGACAGTTGAATTATTCTTAAAAATTTAAAAATAAACAAATACAAATAGGATAAATGAAAATAATTTGAAATCAATATCTTCTATTGTTCACGAAATATCGAGGACCGCACATCAATTTTTACCAAATTTGCGTACTATTTTTTGTAGATTTTATTTTTTATGAAAAAAAACGGACTGTTGGATTTTTATAAAAAATTACTAAATGTCGAAAACAATATTTTCTGTGAGATTAAAATAGTTTGAAACCAATATTTTTAATTTTTGAAAAGATATTTGAGTAGTTACGTCTGAGCCTCCACCTGTACCCCAAATACCGTTACCCCGGACACTCCCCTTTGCCTAACGGTTTTGCTTTAACGGTTTCCCACGCCATTTTTGCTTACATTGCAAAACATATCCAAAACGGATACACCCCTTTTTCCCTCTACAAAACACACGCGCGCATCCCGTTACAATTAAAACAATAAAATCGTGGGAAAGTTCACTCTACATATTTTGCAAGATCAGCATTAAGTATTTTAACATAGCTTTGATGGAAAAGTAATAATTAGTTCTAAGTCAGTCGTAATTCTCCTCTTGACACTAGAAGTGCAGCCTCGCTAAAGACAGCGGCTTCTCTTGTCAAATAATAATTGATAAGATAATCATGTAAATAAAGAAATTAAATAAATAAAGAGAAAAAATCAAAATAAGAAAAAAAAAACAGTTAAGTTTTTTTTTTAAACAAATCGCGAGGTTCACGACAAAACTGGCGCAGTCGGTCGTTCGATTAAGAACAAAAGAACAAAATTTAACATTTCGGTCGTTCGAATAAGAGCACAAGAAACAAATGTTCGTCCAAGAACAAAACAGAAATTAGAATTTCGATTAAAAACACCATAGTGGTTCGTTTAAGAACATACGTGAAAAATAAAAATTAGATTTTCAATTAAAAAACACCATAGTGGTTCGCTTAAGAACATATGTGAAAAAATTGAGAAAAAAAAAATTTTTCGAGCAAGAAATAAAAGTTCGTGTAAGAACAACATATAACCAAAAGTTTTGACTTGGAAATCGGTTCATCTTAGAACACAAAATAAAAAGAAATAATAAAGTGCCTTCGTGTAAGAACAGTGCGCTCAAATATAATTTTCGATAAAGCAACAATACGCTAAGTGCAATAAAATTTTATAAAATACCTGAAAAAAAAATAATAATAAAATTAAACAATAATATCAAGTGAATGGACAAAGAAGAAGAAGATCTCGTACAACTTTTTAAAAACCTATCAACAAAATATACGCGGAGCCCAAAAATGACAGAACCAGCAGCAGCAACAGCAGGAGCGGCAGCAAACGCAGGCGTAAGTCGTCTTACTTTAAATTTAGACCCTATAAAATATTTAAATTCTTTACCTTCATATAATGGTAACTTTGACAACTTGAATAATTTTATTGAACTCCTAGATAGGATTCAACCTTCACTTAATAAGTTTGAAAACAATAGTCAGTTAATATTTTTAGATATTATTAAGAGTAAATTAATTGGAAAAGCTCGAGAGGCTATTGAAATAAATAATTCCACAAATAGTTGGGAAGAAATAAAGAAAGTTTTATTTCAATACTTCGGTGACAGAAAATCTGTAGAAGAACTTTACGATAACCTCAGAGGACTCCAATTTTACGATAATTGCCAAAACTTTTACGATAGAATAAAAACTGCACTTAGGAGACTAAACAACAAAACCAACCTAGACAAATCTATTATTTCATCAATAGAAACAAAAAAGAATTGTGACATGGCACTCAGGCTTTTTATCAGCAAGATACCTGAACCAATGAAGGGTATCTTGGTCTGTAGACAGCCAAAAAGCTTAGAGGAAGCCATGGACATTCTTCATGAATCAGGCTATGCCTACACAAGGGTTAACAATAATTCTAACAATATCTATAACCCAAATACAAATAATAACAATTCCACACAATATAGAGACAATTCTAGACAATATAGGAACTCAAGACAGACACAAGACTCTTCAAACAACAACAATAACAATCAAAATTCAGGTCAATGGAGAAATTCTGGACAAACACGAAATTTTTCGAATAAATATAATCAATCTAATAATAATAACTCAGGTCAATACAAGACTAATCAAAGCAACAATTATAACTCAGGCCAATACAGGACTAATCAGTATAACAATTACAACTCAGGGCAGTACAGGACAAATCAAAACAACAATACTAACTCAAATATTTACAGAAATAATAACACAAATATGAGCAATAATTCTAACAATAATAATACAAATAATGTTGAACCTATGGACACTCTTTCCGCTTCCTACCAGAGGCAAGTTAATTTGCAAGGTTCGGATTTTCAGGAAAACAGCCTACAGGCCGATTACCCTATATAGTTGTAAAATCAAAAACTAGGGATCTAAGAATTCTTATAGATCCAGGCTCAGAAACGAGCATAATAAACCCAGAAATTTGTCACCCCAAATGGGCAACAAATCTCAGAACTCCAATCAAAGTAAAGACAACAAGTACTCCAATATATATCAACAAAAAAGTCAAAATTCCTTTATTTAAAGAATTCGGTAAAGATAAAACAGCTGAATTTTTAGAATTTAAATTTCATGAATTTTTCGATGGATTGATTGGAAATAATATCCTCCTTCCGTTAGAAACAATTCTTGACTTTAAAAAGAAAAAATTGTTAATAGGTGAAACAGAAATACCAATTTATTTTAATGAAAGTGAAGAATATGAAAAACAAATTCCCCAATTGGAAATGTACCACACTGAAACGAGTAGTGACCCCATTTCTGAACAAATAAGAATCCAACATCTCAATAGCATAGAAAAAGCAGAAATAATGAAACTTATTTCTCAATACTCAAGTATTTTCTACCAAGAAGGAACTGACCTATCTTTTACGAATGCGATTAAGCATAGTATTAAGACAGTCAATGATATTCCAATTTACACTAAAAGCTATAGATACCCTGAAGTCCATAAGACAGAAGTATCTAAGCAAATAAATGATATGCTTCAACAAGGGATCATACGTCCAAGTAATTCTCCATATTCGGCACCTATCTGGGTCGTTCCGAAAAAGGAAGACGCATCTGGTAAAAAGAAATGGAGAATAGTTATAGATTATCGAAGATTGAACGAAGTTTCAATCGACGATAAATTTCCAATTCCAAATATGGACGACATACTTGGTAAATTGGGAAACTCCTTGTACTTTACAACGCTTGACTTGGCAAAAGGTTTTCACCAGATTGAAATAGCGGATGAAGATATACGAAAAACGGCTTTCTCAACTGATAATGGTCATTACGAATTTGTTCGAATGCCTTTCGGTTTGAAAAACGCCCCTGCCACCTTCCAAAGGCTGATGAATTCAGTCCTATCAGAATTTATCGGAAAAATTTGCCTAGTCTATCTCGATGACATCATTGTCTTTTCTACATCTCTAGAAGAACACATAGCATCACTACGAAAAATATTTAAGCGTTTACGTGAAGTCAATTTAAAAGTACAATTGGATAAAACCGAGTTTTTAAAAAAAGAAACTGAATTTCTGGGTCATGTCGTCACTACAGAGGGCATTAAGGCCAACCCCAATAAAATTTCAGCAATCAAAAACTATAAACTTCCTACAACAACGAAGCAAATAAAGGCATTTTTAGGAATAACCGGTTATTACCGGAAGTTTATAAAAGACTACGGTAAAGTAGCAAAACCAATGACTGTATTTCTGAAAAAAGGAGCAAAAATTGATATAAATAATCCAGAATATATAGAAAGTTTCGAGGAACTAAAATCCTTGATCATATCAGACCCAATCTTAAAACATCCAAATTTTGATAAATTGTTCACACTAACTACAGATGCATCTAATTATGCAATCGGTGCCGTTCTATCACAAGAAAACCACCCTGTATGTTTTGCTAGTCGAACCCTCAATAACCATGAAATCAATTACTCCACGATCGAAAAAGAGTTACTGGCCATAGTTTGGGCCACACAATATTTCAGACCCTACCTTTATGGCAGGAAATTTGTTGTAAGAACCGACCATCGACCTCTAGTTTGGCTTAGTTCGCTAAAAGAACCAAATACCAAACTGCAAAGATGGAAAGTTAAACTCGAAGAGTATAATTTTGATATTCAATATGTTAAAGGAAAAGATAATCAGGTCGCTGACGGATTATCAAGGATAGAGGTTTACCACAACGAAAATGTGATAAATCCTTCCGATGAGATCCCAGAAGATCTTGATGCCCAATCATTAGTAGCTACCATCCACAGCGCAGATGAGGACAGTAGCAATCACATTCCTATAGTTGAAACTCCCGTTAATCTGTATAAAACACAGATTATTTTGATTAAATCAAACAACATAAGCAATCATAAAATTTATTTCCCATTTAAAAATAAAAAGAGAATAGTAATCGAATTAAAAGAATACAAAGAAAACCTTATTTTAGATATTTTAAAAAAACATATCCCTCCCAAAGGAATTCTAGGAATCTTCTCCAAAAATGACCATATGTATGCTCAATTCCAAGACACATACATAAAATATTTCAGCAAAAACAAGCTACTTAAAGTGATCAAATGTAGCAAATTTCTGGGAGACCTCGAAGATATCGAAAAAGAGTTGATTGTTATTTCAAAATCACACAAATCACTCAATCATAGAGGTATAAACGAAACTTATGCGGAAATTAAGGACGTTTATTACTGTCCAAATCTCAAGGAAAAAATCCAAAGATTCATTAACAATTGTGAAATCTGCAATAAATCTAAGTATGAAAGAAACCCATACAAAGTTCCACTTAAAATAACCGAAACACCTTCTAAACCTAATCAAATTTTACATATAGATATCTGGTACGCAAATATTAATTTAATGTACGTGACAATGATTGATAAATTTACGAAACATGTTACAGTACAAGAAATTAAACACAGAACATGGACGTCACTTTTAAATACAATTAAATATAGATTTGCAAATCACGGTATCCCTGAAAAAATAGTCGCAGACAACGAGACAGGTTTCTCATCAATAGCAATTAAAGAATTTCTGAAAGAATACAAGGTCGAACTACACTTAACTACCCCTTATCACAAAACAGGCAATTCGGATATCGAAAGATTCCACCAGACTCTGAACGAGCATATAAGGACGTTTAACGCCGATGACGAAAACAAAGATACTTTGCGAAACAAGGTATTAAAAGCTGTATCAATCTACAATAAGACAATTCATTCAACTACGAAACAAAGACCTATTGATTTTATAAATGGAACCATTACAAACCAAGATTACCCAAAAATTATAGAAATGGTTAATACAAATAAGGAAAGATATATAAATAAGATCAATAAAGACAGGACGGACGTTGACCTAAACAAAATAAACCATCGCTACCTTAAAAGTAGAACTGATAACAAACTCAAAATTAAACATACGAAAGATAACCCCGAAGTAATAGACGAAAACCACGTTATAGACAGTAGAGGACGATCATTCTATAAAACACAACTTAAACGAAACTATAAGTTTGAAAAAAAATTCTTAAGACATTTTCATTTCAGATTTTATTCATGATCTTTTTAATAATATCAACAAGCGGACAAAAAATAGATGTTCAAAATTTAAATGATGGAAATGGATTCGTAACCATTAGAGGCGAAGAAGTTAAAATCATACAAAACTATTTCAAAATATTACACATTATAAATCTGACACTATGGACAGACAGCTTTAAATTAATAGAACACAACGTTTATAAACTAACAAATATAGACGAAAATCCAACTATTCTACATGGACTTAAACAATTAGAAAACGAAATCAGTAGTTTAACACAGAAAGAGAGACAAAAACGATCACCATTTAACTTTGTAGGGAAAACCCTTAAATATTTAGCTGGAACGATGGATTATGAGGACGAAGAGGAAATTAAATCAAGGCTTAGTATTGACGAACAGAACAACAAGAATCTTGTTAACGGACTAAATGACCAAGTTAAAATTAATACAAAATTCTACGAAAATATAAACAATATTACTCAACATATAAACAAACAACAGAAAGATATAAAAGATCAATTCTCATCATTAAGTAATGAAATAGATAAGGAAAATTTCAGGATAACAAGTATGCAACATGCATATCAAATTCAGTATGACATGCAACTATTGAGCAACCAAGTAAGGAAAGTTAAGGAAAGTATTTTGCTAAGTAAAATAGGTCTACTAGGTAAAGATATTCTGTCACTTAAGGAAATTCAAAGTTTTAATGTAACACTTGAAAAATTAAAAGACATTAAAAGTTCTACGATATTTCATGAAAACCAAATAATTTTTATAATAATGATACCGAACTATAGTAAGACAAAGTTCCATAGAATTTTTATTGAACCTATTCCAAATTTTAGAAATCTCGAGCTCTCTCCTAAATACAAATCTTTAATTACTGATGGTAAAAATAATTATGTAAATAATGATAAAATTTTAAGACAAGACAATTTAATAACTATAACCGATGAATGTATACAAAATATTTTCAAAAAGAATATGTCATGTAATTTCTTAGAAAATAATAACACTGAAATAAAACAATTGAACAATAATATGTTAATCCTTAAAAATATGCCAAAAACTATAGTCAATCACAATTGTAATGATTTCAAAATAGAAGTCAAAGGAAACTATCTAATCAACTTTGAAAACTGTATAATAAATATAAACAATATAAAATATGAAAACTATATGTACTATGATAACTTCATCATACCAAATTTAAGTAATGTAAAAATTAAAAATATTGAAGTAAACTTTTCCACGACAGAAATTCACGCGAAACATGTTGAAAATCGTAAATTAATTGAAGAATTAAAATTAAACCATACAAAAAATAC
Source organism: Eupeodes latifasciatus (assembly GCA_920104205.1). NCBI lineage: Eukaryota > Metazoa > Arthropoda > Insecta > Diptera > Syrphidae > Eupeodes > Eupeodes latifasciatus. The sequence goes on along the minus strand of OV049926.1, from coordinate 126,855,248 downwards.
GGGTATCAATTATAGTTTCAATCTAATACTTTTTAGTCTTTTCATCGTGTTTTTTATAATTTTTCGAAAAACGGTAACAAATGATAAAACAAACGTCATAATCGATATAAAGAAATCGGATTCTTCGGAGCAGAATTCTAAGGGGGGAGGAGTTACGTCTGAGCCTCCACCTGTACCCCAAATACCGTTACCCCGGACACTCCCCTTTGCCTAACGGTTTTGCTTTAACGGTTTCCCACGCCATTTTTGCTTACATTGCAAAACATATCCAAAACGGATACACCCCTTTTTCCCTCTACAAAACACACGCGCGCATCCCGTTACAATTAAAACAATAAAATCGTGGGAAAGTTCACTCTACATATTTTGCAAGATCAGCATTAAGTATTTTAACATAGCTTTGATGGAAAAGTAATAATTAGTTCTAAGTCAGTCGTAATTCTCCTCTTGACACTAGAAGTGCAGCCTCGCTAAAGACAGCGGCTTCTCTTGTCAAATAATAATTGATAAGATAATCATGTAAATAAAGAAATTAAATAAATAAAGAGAAAAAATCAAAATAAGAAAAAAAAAACAGTTAAGTTTTTTTTTTAAACAAATCGCGAGGTTCACGACAAAACTGAGTCGAAAGTAAATTTTTACCATTTTTTAGTAATGTTTTGTTTAGGTTTTTATTTTTTGTAAAAAAAAACTGTGAATTCAATTTTTTTCAAAATGTTACCGAATGTTAAAAATAATATTTCTTATAAAATAACATTAGTCTGAAGCCATAATCTCAATTTTTTGAAAAGATATTTGAGTCGAAAATTACCTAAGCCTTTTTACCAATTTTAGTAACGTTTTATTTAGGTTCTTGTTTTTTGTAAGAAAACTCTCAATTTAATTTTTCTCAATATTTCACTGAATGTTAAAATAATATTTTTTAAGATAAAATTAGTTTGAGGCCAATATCTCAAAGTTTTGAAAAGATATTTGAGCCGAAAATCAATTTTTGTCAACTTTTTATAATTTTTTTTAGGTTTTTATTTTTTGTAAGAAAACTGTTAATTCGATTTTTTTCAAAATTTTACCAAATGTTGAAAACAATAATTATTATAAAATAAATTTAATTTTGAGCCAATATCAAAAAATTGTTTTGGAGATAAAATCATTTTTTGTTTGTAAATTTTTCGAGGTGACAAATATTTTGTTTTCAGTTTTTTTTTTTTGATTTATAAAAAACCGTTAATTGGATTTTTGTCCAAAAATATATTTGTTTCGTATCACGCTACAATATGTATATAGGGTCCGCCATCTAACGTTTTTTTTCTCAACTAGTGCTTATTTCGTGAATGGTAACACTTAAGCTCATGTCTGATTTTACAGATAATTAGTTTAATCCTTCCGCTGAGCGAATATGGTTGTGTATACGTTTGAACAATGCCGGGAACAACGCTAAGAGAAGATGCCGAATTTGTCAAAAAATCATCTTTTCAAATGAAGCTCATTTTGTTCTTGGCGGGTATGGAAGCAAGCAAAATTGTCGCATTTGGGGCACAGAAAACCCGAACGCACACATTGAAAAGCCGATACACCCAAACCGAGTCACTGTTTGGTGCGGATTTTGGTCCAGAGGCATAATTGGGTCATTTTTCTTCAAAAATGAGCAAGGAGTCATCGGGCCATGTTGAACGAATTTTTTTCCAAAACAAATTGAAGAGGAGGATATTTGCAACATTTGGTTTCAACAGGACAGCGCTACGTACCACACAGCCGAAGCTTCGATGTGTTGCGCCCTATTTCAAAAAAAAAAAAAGTTATTTGGCGGACCCTATATATAATATCAAATTTAATTCAAGTCTCTAGCGTTATTGGTTCGTGCGATATTTTGGGTTAACCAAAATTTTCACCTTTTTTTTAAATTGCTATGGTAAAAAAACCGCCAACGCAATTTTTTTGAGAGTCCTTTCTGCATTATTATCTGTATAACAAAATATATTTGAAGTCGATATCTCTACTGGTTCTTAAGCTATGGGCGACGAAAAAAACGTCGCGAACGTACGGACGTACGAACGTACAAACGTGCGTACACACGCACGCTCAGACATCTCTCTAAAAATCTTTTTTTTCGACTCTAGGGACCTTGAAACGACGAGAAATGTCAAAATTTTCAATTCCAGAAATCGGACCGATTACAATAACTTCCTATGGGAAGTTAAAAATTCACTTACGCAAATTGGCTCTAAACCTTAATTTCCCAATTTGAAGTCAATCTACCCAATGGTTTGGGCTGTAGGGGAAAGGATAGACAGACAGACGGACGGATAGTATTATATAATAATAACTTTCCATATGTTGATTTGACAAATCAAATAAATGACAGTCAGTTTGACAGATGTACCATCATTTCAAACATGGCCGCAATTACCTGCTAAAGTTCATTAGTCTCTATATTCAAGTTTAAAATAATGTCAGCAATTAAATAACTTGCCACGATTATTTCACTGAAGGTGGAATTGATTTAAATGCCATTAATTATTCACGAACTTTACTGTATGCAAAAAATTGAAAAAAATCATAGTCGGTCAATAGAAATTTATTTGTATAATTATTGAAGAATATCGATTTCGATTGTCATACAAAATCCACCTCATCGTGACAAGCTCTAAAATCAAAATTTCAGAGCTACAATCCCAAACCTCGAAATTGCATTGAGAATGTATTTGGTTTTGATGGTAACAAATTGCACTTGAGAGCGCTCATTTTCAAAAATGAAAATTATAAAAAATAGACTCCGAACCACGATGGGACAAAACCGTCGATCGAAGCTTTCTCTCCTAAGCATTGAAAGCGATTTACTCCTAGAACTGGATTTCAACGAAATCACCAACGATTTTTCGGCGAAAAAAGCTCGAAAGGTTCCGTTCGTTAACCCTAAAATTTAATTTCAGATAATTCTTTTTTCCGTTTATATTTATATGTATGTGTTTGTTCAATACTAAAGGAATCTACTTGGTTTCACAATAAATTATTTATTGAAAAACTCGAGTGAAAAAAATAGTTTACTTTGTGTATTTTGAAAATAATTTGGGGTGAGGGGGCCACCGCTCCTTTATTGCCCGAGGCCTCTGGACCTCTAAATCCGGCCCTGCTAATACCTAAAGCAAAATTACGGTGAAGTTCTCAAACGACTCAAATCCTTAATTGTATTCCTGAACCCTAAGCTCACTAGAAGTTAGCCACCCCCTATTGACCAGATGTTTTTTTTTTTCTTAAACACAGATCAGTTCCTCTTACAAACCACTTAAAAGCTATTATTTAAACTAAAAGTCCTTCTAGTTTATATAAATAAGTAGGTACCTCATAACTCCAACGGATGCCATAAGAAACCATAAAATTCAAATCAAAATCATTTTTATTATTATACTTTTATTCTTCCACAAACACCGGTAATGTTTTGCAAGACATCAGATTACAAAAATATGATAATGACGTAAACAAGGTAAACGATTCCCCGGGGATGCATTGAATATAATTTTAAATTTTTATTACTTAAGCTATAAAGCTGTAAAAAGATAAAAATGAAAATACATAAATTCATGGGAAATTTATATACATATAAGTATATATATTTTTTAAAGAAAAATAAAGAAACCTACCTATTAATACGAGCATAAAGCATATGACGTTGAATTTAAGAATTATCTAAAATATTTTTCTTCATTTAATATGATATGCCTGGAATTAGTGCTTCATACTCGTATATACTCGTATGTGCTGTGAACTCGTTCATCAAAGGATTGGGGTATATCCCTATCACAATGTCATTTCTTGAAAATGTGTTGAATACAAACAAATAGCCAAACATACATAAAATATTATTATCTTCAACACTATACTGTGTCTAAGCAAAAGTCAGACAGACAACAATCACTAAAAATATATAATGTATTTATCTTATGAAAGGTTAAGTCATGTCTTGTGTGCGAACAGGACACTGACAGTAGCTAACTCTACTAGGTACACACAGTCCATTATACGTTTAGAACTGTAAGGACTTCGTTGACGACGATGATGGCCGTCGAGGATGATAACAATGGAGACGGAAGTATAAGAACTGTGTGGTAATGTGTGTCGTCTTCAAAGTCCCAAACCACTTTAAATGGGCAGACAGGCACACAGACAGAAAGACAGACACAAGGACCACAACGCAGAAGACAGTGCAATGACGTACGACGACAGGTCTCTCTCAGTATGTCCTTTTGTCATCTTTCTTATATGCAAAGTTCTGTTCCAAATTCAAGACCACACTTGGCTTTGAATTTATTGTCGCACATATATTCCCTATTCCACTACCCACAAATAAACATTAAACCAAAAAAAAGAGAAGTTCTTCCGATAAGGAATAAAAGGACCTTCACATGAATTGCATTTGCCAGAAAACACATATTCACATTTTGTCTTCGTTGACGTCGACGTCGACGTTGCCGACCATACCGAAGGAAGAGAACACATAAAACTGAGAACTCTTAGAGACAAGAACAGGATATACCCCTACCTTTACCCACCATCTTTAAAAGGTAGAGGTCCATTATACTTCTCCCAAGAGTCCCGTGGTCCACCCTTTTGATATAAAGTTGAATATTGTTTCTGGGTATTCAAATGAGCGCCTAGAAGTTTGCAATTAGGCGTCGTCGCTCTTCGCTCACCTATTTTGCTATATGCACTGCACAACACATTTCTGGTTGAAGTGGCATGGAAACTGGTGCCTCCTTTTATATCCTCTGCACAATCTCATGGGGCCAACAAAGAGCATCAGGCAAGAAGCCAGAACCATATAGAACGAACGATGATGATGTTGGAGGCTGTTACGTCTAAAAGGTCACATTAATTTTATTATCCTTACTGTGGATGTAAGAGTGTGTGTTATGCATGTATTTAAATGTTGTTATTTGGGTATCAAGCAAAAGCAGAGCATTGACTTAGTTTTGGAATTCGGTTTGGAGGGAGTTCTTTCGGTCATGAAGAGCAACAATTTAAGGGTGAAAGATCAAATAAACAGTTCGTTGGGTGAAGCCATAACAGAACTATAAAGGGAGTTCGGTGCAGTGAACAAAAACACACACAAACCCAATGACTTCCGAAAAAAAAAAACGAAAAACCCAAAAGATGTATTTTATTTTATCTTTATGCAGGTTCGGAAGAAAGTGTTAGGATGAGGGCTTCATGAAATGGATGCATGTACCTTAAGTCGCCTATCCTCTGTCTTAAATGTAGTAAATAAAATTTGGTTAAAATGAAAAGGAATTTTGCAGACCACGAGGTGTTAAAAATAGATAAAATTGTCAAAAATGCACCTTGATGATAAGTTCTTTTGTGTTACTTTTCGACACTCTGTCAGTGCTCCGTAAATTTAAGCTGTTTTCAATCAAATTTGAGGCTTATTATTATGTATGTTTGTTTTAGTAACATATAAGTCACGTTTATTCCTCGGTTTGAAGTTAAAGATTTTTTAAGACAAAGCTAACCACCCGCAATTTTTCATTTCTATTATAACTAATTAAATCATACATTTTTAGTCTAAAACTGTTACGGGAGTGACAATTTAATGTTATGTAAACATTTGACTATAAAGTTTATCTTTAAAAGTATTTTATGTGAAAGCGGAATTGGACCATTTTAATTTTGAAATCTTTCCTTTAATCGATCTAATATTCCTTTCAATAAGAAAGGAAAGGTCACATTTTTTAAACCTTCGACACTTAAGGCAATCGAAATTATTGCAAGAAAATATGAATTAAGTCAAAAAATTAGATATAGTAGAAAATTGTTACGTTAGTGACAACGATCCTGGATGATAGGAACATTTTTAAATTATTACGTACTACACAACTTTAAATTATGAATTACTAGCTGACCCGGCGAACTCTGTTCCGCATTAAAGGGCAATAAATAAGCACATTTTTCTAATTTTATATTTTTCTTTTTATTAGAAAATACAAAAAAATATCAAGTACCTACTTTGACGTTTGGATTTTTGTAGGTGCATTCAGGACCAAATTGCCAAGATTTCTACATTTAAGAATGAACGTATACAGTCTCAGGGTGTTTTTAAAGTTCAATGTTACAACCGCCCCATGTTACTTTCGTACCCACTCTCCCCTACCTACATTAATCATTCATTATTGTATTGTATCTGTATTTTAGTACATAGGTTGCTCTTTACTTAAGTACCTTGTTATACACGACATTTTTTGTTTTATTATCAGATGCGAAAACAAACAATGCAGATGGTCTTCCGACCCGTGAACATGCCATGGGAAAAACATGGATGTTCTAGGTTCAAATCAAAAAGTTTTAAGGATTGGACTTGCGATTTGTTGATGGTCATGACAAATCCAAGACGGATCGGAAATTCAAGTCTTTTAAATTCAAACGGCATGTCGGTTGGGATCATCGGGATCCTCGGAATAAATTTTCCTTTCAGTCGCGTAAATTACATTGTTCACCAATTTTCTAACCACCAAACGCATACCGTTGCACAGTTTTGGTTGGTTTATGTTTCAAAGCATGATTAATACGGAGCCAACCTTTAGGCGTAAATTGTGCGGTGATAATCCAGGTACATCCAAGGGGTTTAAAAATTCAATTGGATAGTTGGTGGCTTCATCTTCATTTGTGACGCAATCAATAGATTTGAAGGAATGCATTGTTCCAATGATATTATTTTGAATTATGTAGTTCAGGTCATCTACATCTTTATTCTTAGCCGCTAAAATTGCTCGCTCACTCAACCACTCATTATTTTTGTAGTTATAAATAATGTTTGGAAATACATTGTAAATAAGTTCGTCTTTTGATGAGACAAAATTACAGAAATTATTTGGAAATGATATCAATCCGCTCGATTCATCGACAGGTACATGACCATTACCGATTGTCAGCAATTGCTCAGAGAAATCTTCAGCAGATGTGTCATTAAGCAATGCAACTCTCATGTTTGTTGCCAGCTGCAGTTTCTTCACATAGCGCTATATATTCGACGATTTGAGGCAAGCGTTTATTTCGTCGACAGCCGTAGATCTTGGAATTACTAGCAGTGTTTGGCGGAAACCGCCATACAGTAAAAGCATTGCTCCTCCAAAACATCTCGAGTCATTGCGTAAATCTTTTAATGTTCGGTTTAGTGCTTCTCTTAAGTGCATTCGTCGCAGATGATGATTTTCGATGCCGATATAACTTTAGCCATTGCCAAAGTGTTTTGCAATATTACACGTTGGTTCGGCATCCTTCTAACAATGTGGTTGCTATTTCAGAAGAAACAACTGCAACCGCTATGTTGGATCTCGCACGAACAGTGGCTAAAACTACTGACATGAGGAATGTCTTACCAGTTCCACCAGGGGCATCTAGGAAATATAAACCACCATTTTCATCATCGACTGCCTTCATTAAAGTATCATAAACTTCCTTTTGTTGGGAATTCAACAGGGGGAACATTCGTTTCAACTACTAAATCTAATTCCTGGTGATCATATTCACGTTCCCGTTCCAATTCTCGATTAAATGCGTCATTCATTTCACGATTTGGCGCTGGCATTCCTTACCTAATTAATAAACTACCGCACATGAGGTAACACATATCTTCAATCAAGAGTAAAGCACGATTATGTATCTCCGTATTTATCTCAATATCATGATTTCTGGAACTGACTCGAATTTGATGTAAAATATCTTCTGACATATTATCCTTGTATTTGTGCCACAGGTTACATGGGTTTGATGGAGCATGTCGAAATGATGATAGCGAATAATGTGCGTATCTGACTTGGAGATGCAGAGATAATGGCTTCAGCGATTGTCGTATCCCAATGGGTATCGTTTTCTAATGAGTTCTGTTCTTCACATCCAGAACGGAATATATTACACCATTAACATTCCGTAGTAGTAAGTAAGTAACTAAGTAATGTTGTTTATTTCACTTTATCCATACATTAAATTGTTTCTTATATTTTTATGATTTGATTCAGTTCTTATAGAATTGGTAATAATTTAACAAATGTGTTATTATTTCTTTAAACAAAAAGGTTCAACAATGACTTTTGTCTTCTGTCGCAATCAATACATTTTTTTCTAAAAACTTCCCTAGATTTATAATTATTTTTAAGGCAAAAATATAATTAAGATACGTTTCAAATTTTAGTTGTTAAATTAATTTATGAGTTGTTGGCGCATTCCGTAGTGTATCAAATGACGTTGGTTCACGCATATTTACCAGCAACAACCGCAAATAGAAACATTCATCATTCTTGGAACTGTTTACATATACGACCAAAAGCATCAGTAGAACGCACATCCGGATACCCAACCAGGAACGTTTTAACGTTACTGACATTTTATGTTAAGTCACACGGGAACGCTGTCGAACGGGATAAACAGTATCCTATGTTCGTGTTCGTCTTCTGGCTCTAAGCTACCTACCCACCAATTTTCAGCCATATCGGTACAGCCGTTCTTCAGTTATAAATAGTATAACTAACACGACTTTCTTTTATATATTAATATAGATTATGCTGAAAAAAAATGACCTCTTTATTTTCAAAACAAAAAACTAAGGTACGCACCTGATTCTAACCCTAACTATTATCCAATGTACATGCTATATACATAATGTACTTTGGTATAATATGATTTCAAATGAATATAATATACAGATTCAAGAGCTCTTGTTAGATACATAGTTTATTGTTGGACATAAAATGGTGCACCAACCTGAAATGACCCTTCCCATTATACTGAATACCCATTCTCTGTCAACAATCCCTTTAAGGGAATTATGTGCTACAATTATGTATTTAAAATTTCATACATATGGTAATAAGTTTTACGAAGGACAATTAATATCAAGATAACCCAGTTCGAAAAGATATGGAGAATGTATTATTCATACAAAGACTATTTGTTTATTTTAAGATTAAAGGCGTCAGAACAGTGAACAAATTATTTAATTTTTGTGGAATATACATAAGGAAAAAAAAAAGTATGATAAAAGTCTATAGTTGTATCAAAAGTGTTTGTCATGATACTGAATATTGGTAAATAACACTACATTTTAATCCGACCACATACTAACTGTAATTTACCCAGAATCTTCTTAGAATCTCAAAATGTACGTATTTTTTAAATCTTTTGCCCAGAAATAAATCTTACAAAAAATGGCATTTGATAATAATATGATAAAATATCGCTGATAAAAATCACATAAAACATTTTACGTCCATTTTCAAGTGATTGAATAGTTAAAAGTTGGCATAGTTTTGTATGATGGAGTTTCGATGTTCCACCCAAATTTTTGAATAGTGAATCTTGTAAACTTTTTTTGGACCATTTCAATTTTCTTACATTGAACGTTATAAAAAGGGTTCCAGATTACACAACAGTATTTCAAGATTGGTCTCACACATGAGGTAAAAAGCGATTTGAGAGTAAAAGGGTCTTTAAAGTCTATGCTATTGCGTTTGATAAAACCGAGCATGGAATTTGCTTAGGTTACACTAAATTCAATGTGCTTAACAAAGTTAAGTTTAGGGTCAAAAACTACACAAAAATCTTTCTTCTCCCTTACTCTTTCTAGAACTTGATTCTCAATTTTGTATTCAAAGATAATTTCAGATTTACCTTGGGGCACACTAGATGAAACCAAAATTGAACTCGACCCTTAAGATAAGATTCCAACCATTTCAAAATGTGATGTTGAAATATTCAGAAATGAAGATATTTGAAGAGACAATTCTTTATTCTTATTGTTGTTGCTGCTTTCCAACATGATGATTGAATATTTTGGGATGGGCTGGGATGCTTATTTTAAATGTAACGAATTTAAGTTTAGATCTATCAGTATCTTTTTTAACCAACGCATAACATTTGAAATGGTTTAGTGAAATATTAGTTTTCTGAGAAATGTGATTTATTATATCAGGCTAAGTGTCTCTACTAAATTTTGATAAGTGAATCCACGTATAGTCAGGGAGAGCACAGAGAGCAGCCGAAGAGTCAGTATCAGTACCAATTATTATTTTTTTAATGTTAGTTGAGTTAGAATTTTTTTTTAGATTGAACTTCGGTCCATTCAGAAGTATTTTTGAATACACCAGGTTGTTCTGATATGATGGAATTATGTTCGGATGTTGAAGCAGATGATTTTGTAACACTTTGAGCTATTGCAGGCTCTTCAGGTATTAAGGGGGAGAAGGTGGAATATTTTTTGTATTTGGTTCAATATTATAAGTGGTTAAAGGAGTTGAGTCATTGTCTCTTTCCGCAGATTTAGGATTTTTTTTGCGGCTTTACGCGGTGGTGAATTATTTGAGAACACTGATTTAAGAGCACTTACATATGTTTGTGGAGATTATTAACTAAATCGAAATGGTTGTTTTATTCTGTGTGATTTCTTTTATACTTTATTACTATAGGTTTTCTATTTAAACCTAAAAAATCGTTTTCATTATGCCAGGTAGATGGCCATTTTGTGTTTTAAATCGTAACGTAGTGTGAACTGTAGTTGAACGAAAAGAGGTAGGATAACTTATACGGGCCATTGACGATAGTACAACTCAGCTATCACATAAGCCGATTCCATGTAGAAATATGATTATAATTTATTACTATTACTTTAATATTGAGCTTAACTTTTATTTAAATAACGTATAATAAATTCCATATAAAACTGAATTAATTAACTTCCCATAGGAAGTTATTGTAATCAAGTCTATTTATGGAATTAAAATGTTGATATTTCTTGACGTTTCGAGGTCCCTAGAACCTAATTCAAAGAATTTTAGACAGATTTATATGCAACAAAGAATGACGTTTTTAAAGTGTGGTAAAATTTTGATAAATATTAATTGAAAGTTTTTTTATAAAAAAAAAAAAAAACATTAATAAAAGTTTATAAAAATTGATTTTCGGTTTAAATATCTTTTTAAAAATTAAAGATATTATTTGGTTTCGTGATACATATTTAAAATACTTTTTATTTAAATAATGTTGCAACTGATTAAATCCAAGCGAAAATAAAATTTAAATTTTTCATTTATAAGGTATGTCTACACCATAACAATAGAACATTTTAGAACACATCCTTCGTGTCAATGCTGAAAATTCAAGAAATTGGTGTATTGTTTTTTAGTAATGAATAACTCATAATAAAATAAATTGTGCATGCCTTACTATAGGTTTCTTTTTGGAGTGGTTAATTCTTAAGATGATAGTAGCACAATTATAGTTCAAATTGCTAGATTTAAGCAACGTGGTGGCCATTTTGTTTTGGTGATATCTGTCAAATATTTTGTTTATTATTCAGTTGCTTAATGCGTATGCCAAATTATCATGGCAAGTGATTATTATCAAAATGAGTGTTCGTTAACGCAAACGTTGCGCGCATATCGCCCATTTTAAGGTAGACGTGGTGGCCCTTTACAGTCGACTCTTCAATGTTTGGTGGCCAAATTTGAGACGACCGGTTTAGTTAACAATCAGCACAACACACGTACGTACAAGGAACACAAGATCGGCTGAGAACATCGCCGCGGTCTGTAAATGTGTACAACAGAACCCGAGGCAGTCTATTCCTCGCCGTGCACAAGAATTCGGCCTTTCGCAGACTTCAAATTGGCGAATTTTGAGCCTATACCCGTACAAGATCCAAATGACCCAGGAGCTCGAAGTTCATGACCATAGACAACGCCGTTTTGTTTGGAAAAGAACCCCAATTTTGGACGAAAAATAATATTTAGTGACGAGGCGAATTTTTGGATGAATGGCTGTGTTAACAAGCAAATTTGCCGTATATAGGACAACACCAACCCATGCGAGGTGAATATGCATCCTCAAAAAGTTACTGTTTAGTGTGGATTTTGGCCGGCGGCGGCGGCGCATTTGGTTCGTATTTTTTTGAAAACGGCGGCGTTAGTGAGGCGGTCACCGTCAACAGCGAGCGCTACATAACGATGACAAATAATTTCTTATTACCCAAATGGAACTATATGGACCTAGACGACATTTGGTTCCAGCAAGACGGCGGCGGCGCTACGTGCCCCACAGCAAACGCCACGATATCTACCCGCCCTTATTGAAAAGTCCAATATTATAAAATCTGCAATGGATGAAAAGCTACGATTGGGAAAAAAATCAACTGTCAAAACACAGACCCGTTATGTTTTTGTGGCTTTGAAAAAAAAAAACTAGCGCACCGTGTACTAGTTGTTGATGGATTTCACATAGATATTTAAGGACCTAATGTCAAAATTACAAATACAACAATGTAAACAAATGGGTGTTGGAGGGTAATACGTGCGACGGATTCCGGTCTTTATATTATAGAGTGTCTTTAGTTAATATACATGCATGTGTTTTGATAATGTCAATGGAAAGAAAATAAATGTCAATTGGGACCAGGAGAGAAACGTCAAACGAAATGACGTCTTGTCTGTCATTTATGCGTTGGGGGCAACAAGAAAAACTTTGTTTGCATTTATGTATTTCTTTAAAGAAGTGACAAATATTAAAACGTTGTACTGTGTAATAATAATCAAAAGTTATTATTTATTATAGTAAATACCTTCAGTGTGTTGTTCTGTGGATTTCTTTAATCGTCTTTGTTTGTGTTAAGTAATAAATGCCTTCAACGTGCTGTGTTATTGGATGTTCCAAAAGAGCAGAACGGGATCATACTTTTAGTTTTTTTCGCTTCCCGGCCGTCCACAAAAAACCAACCGAGATTGAAATCTCTAAAGCAAGGAGAACAGCATGGCTAAATGCCATTAAAAGAAAAGATTTAAAAGAGAGCTCACTAAATTACACAAGAATATGTTCTCAACATTTTATTACAATTAAGATCGTATTTAACTTTCAGTGATGTTAATATGTATATTAAAAATAAAACAAATTTTTTGAAGGTCGTCCAGCTAAGCTTAAAGACAAGCTACACCCAGATTGGATACCTTCTTTAAACATGGGATATCCGCAATTCTCGAAACCCGGAGTGGGACGATACCAAAGGTTAAAAATCGAACGAAATTGAAAGATGATGTTATCCCTGAGGTAGAACCAATAGTTACACCAACAGTTGCTGCTGAAGTAGAAGTGGAACTTAGTGAGCTGGAACAATTGAAACTAGAATTAAAAGCTAAAGATGACACAATCAAGGCATGTGAGGATAAAGCGAAAAAATTAGCAGATCAACTAAAGGAAGTAAGGTTATTTATATCACTTAAGTGCATAATCTTGCAACATTAAATATAATTTTCAGAGCACTGAAATGTATGAGCAGAAGTTGCAACTTAACGAAAAGGGAATGAAAGCAATGGCTGGACAGCTAAAAGTTAGGAACATGAATATCACTGATTTTGAAAACAATGATTCCAAGGTTCTATACTTTACCGGTATCGCAAACTTTACAACATTAAGTCATTTATTTGACTTTTTAAAGGACTATATATCATCGAGTCCTATGAAGCAAATTAATATTTTTGATGCCTTTATGATAACCTTGATGAAGTTGCGACTAGACCTACCATTTACTTATCTGTCTTTTAAGTACGAGGTTACAATCAAGACGTTGTCAAGAATTTTCCATGAAAATGTAATTGTGTTCCAAGCAAAACTATCTGCATTTGTTCATTGGCCTGAAAAAAATGCTTTGAAACGTAATAGACCTCCGTATTTCAAAAAAGTCCTTGGAAATAATTTTACCGCAATCATTGACTGTTTCGAGGTTTTTACTGAAACCCCAGGTAAATTTAAGCAAACTTTTAAACTAACATAATATAATTCACTTAAAACCAAAGTAATTTTAATATTTAAATTTCTTCATTTTCATTATTATAAAATAATTTTATTTTTTTTGTAATGAATTTTTAAACATAGGCGATTCACTTGCTAAATCCGAAGTTTTTTCGTCTTACAAGCATCATAGTACCATGAAGTACTTAATTGCTATATCCCCAGCTGGTGCAATAATTTTTGTGTCCAAAGGATATGGTGGTAGATGCAGCGATAAAACCGTGGTTGAGAGTTGTGGTTTCACCAGCAACATTGAACAAGGTGATATAATACTCTCTGATCGAGGAATGCTGGTGAATCGTGTAATTGTGGAAAAAGGAGCAAAACTTTTAATGCCCGCATTCCGAAACGGTAGAGACCAAATGGATGCTGATGACCTTGAGAGGACAAGAAACCTTGCCAAGATAAGGGTTCATGTTGAAAGAGTGATTGGTCTTCTCCGACAAAAGTACCTGATTTTAACAAATCGTCAGCCAATAACAGCGACATCAAAAATAAACGGCGATGAAATGTACTTTGACTACATTGTCAAAATATGCTGTGCTTTGACTAATTTAAGTCCATCCATAATTAATATAACATAAACAAATAATTTGATAAGTAATTTTTTTGTATTAAATATAAATTCAAAAACTTGAACACAAAAAAGTATTAACGCAAACAAATTCATATTCATTTAAATAAATAATAATGTAATTAATTAAAAAGGCAACAAAACAAAATAAGATAGAAAAAAAAACTTCATATGAAATAAACATAAACTTATCAACTAAAAATTCACAGCTTTTTTCTATCACATAAATATAGGTACGTATATATGTATGTATATGTATAAAACTAGAGGTAGGTATATTTATCACATTTTTAGAAAATTTGTCCTGTTGGAATAATAGCGTGCTAAAAGTTCACGCAGTACAATATTTGTAAAATATAAGTCTGTTTTTAAGACTTCACTCTCAAAAAACAATTTGTCAAAAGGAACTTTAATTATCACCTTAAAAAAAGGGGAATATATACAAAAAATGCAGCAATCAGATTTCAAAATTGCACATTGCATTTGTATTTGCCAGTAATATTGGTGCTGTTTTGAAATCCTCCATTCACCGTTCTCTTTAATGATGGGGCAGCTAGATGAGGATAAAAAAGTTGCTACATCACCATCTTTGAGGCAGAAGGGACACTTGACTTCAACAGGCATTTCTCCACAGCAGTCGCATTTCCAAATACCATCGGGGGAACAAGCATAGTAGGATTTTTCCTTGTCAATTATGATCCGAGATGTTTTAATCGTCAGTTGAGTATGCTGTTCTTTTTCCACAAACAAAATAAATTTCACAGCTTCAGATTCGTGGCGACAACCATATTTAACGGCTGCTGAATGAATCTCGTCTTGAAAATAGCATTTTTTAAATTTGTCCTAGCAGCCTGCTTAAATACGGATGCCGTTATTCGTCCAATTCGCAGTTTGTGCCAATAGTGACATTTGGACTGCTGTTTGGTAATGGAAGCAGCGAAGTTGACTTGTTCCGTTGTTAGTCTGAAAACAAGCATCCCTGAAATTTTTTCAATTTCCTTTTTGTCTAACCCCTCATATTCTATTTTGAAAACGTTGGCCGTGTACATTGGGATCAATTCTCGTTCTTCTACACTCAGACACAAGTCTTGCTCCGGAACTAGCGCTTCAAAACTGCTCATTGCTGAAACCTCACATCCCTTGTCCCTCAAAGATTTCAAAAACTCTACCACCTGGGCACATGAAGCAGATTGAACTTGTCTTTTGCCCTTCTGTGCAGACTGACTACTTTTGTTCCATTTAATCTTTTCACATAGCACCTGGAATTTGAGCTTACATGAAGGAACTTTCCAATAAGCTTTCATATCTGTGACCGATATCTGGAATCAATTCAATAATAACAAAACAATTTACATTTGCTAGAAAAGTTTATTTGTTTTTCAATATGTTTGTTATGAGATTGTGTAGTGTTGTGTTGTTCAATATTTAATTTTCTTTAAATACAAATTTTAAATTTAATTACGAGATTATCCTCTTCGAATTTTCTTGCTATAGACTCCAGAGCAAACAAAGTTCAGCACTCACCAAGCCCGGCAACACAAGTGCAATGTGCAGTTTTGATGAAGCCATCTTTGTCCACTGCAATCCAAACACGCAGCGCTGGAAGGTTCAGTGACTGGGTATGAAGCACCTAAACAGTTTCAGTTAGTAGGAGGCATATATAACACAGTACAAAACAAAAACCTTTGACAGAATGAAGCACAATTCACTGTGTTGGCATCCTTCCATGGATTGAACCCATCCACTTCGGTAAAGCTTGCCAGCACTAAGGGCCTTATTGGACTCGAGTTTGCCTCCTGTTACCGTGTTCCTTCCTTGTAGAAGATAATTAATAATCTTTACGTAGTTTACGTTTTTCGGCAGACACTGCTCCGTGCACCTGAGGAGGTAAGGATCTTTGGCCGCAATCGCGGCGATCTTACTTACATACTCCTTCCTTCTTCGTTCATCCAATCCTTTGGCGTAGTTTGAAATCTCCATTTTCTGAAAAAAAAAAACTAAACTGTATTAAATATTATTTATTAAAAACTTACTTTGAAATTGCAGCCAAAACAACTTAAGCGCGCCTTTTGTTTGCCCTCCACTTTCGATTTATGACGTTTCAAATTTGGCACCTGTCAAAAGGTATATAGAGCCCCATATACTAAAAGTCAATTTAATTTTCAAAAAATTAATGTAGTCTTGTTTTTTTACCAAAATTTACATACATACATATTGTATATATTTTTACATAAATTTAACCTCAAGTGGATTTTTTATACTCTTATTATATAAAGAAACAGTGCGAGCACTATGAAAGAGAGAGATTTTTTTGGTGCACACTGATTTTGAATTCCTCCACATTCAATTCAATAATTCAATTCGATTGAACAATTTCAGAATATAATTGTCACAATACATTGTTGCTATGGTGAAATTTTAAAATTATTTCTATAAAATATCTAAATAAAAGTATCAAATTGGCTGTGTTTGAATAACATTCTTACTTTTCTTGTGTTTTTTCGAATTACGTGTAAGCTTTGTCGGTCAAAAGAATGTGTTTTTGTACCTAAAAAGGGTAACTGAAAAAAATGTCCATTCGTTTTTTGTAAGCGTCTGGTAGCTCTATTCAGAAACGACATATTTGTAGGAAAATGACTATCACATTTTTTTTTTGTGACAGCTTTTTAGGTATCAATTTGACTATCACCTTACACAGATCAAATTCGATTATTTTGACTGTCAACAATCAATAATCACCTTAGCCGATTCCACCCCAGACAAAGAGTTAAATTTACTTAAAAATGACGAACATTTTTAGTTTGACCTTTTTTGTGGAACCATCAATTTTCTAGAAAAATATGTAGGTACTCATAATTTTTCTGCCCCAATGATTTTAAATTTCTGACGAAAAATATAAGAAATACAAAATGTAAAACTGCAATGATAACCACATACAAAATTAATTTGAGGGCTAAATTGTTTAAGATAATTGAATTCAAAAAAAGGAAAGCCTCGGTTTTTTTAGAGTAATGACAAAATACTTTTACTACGAGGCGTTGAAGTTAAAATTTTTGTGTATATCTCCCATATTGTCTTTGGCCTTAAATAGCACTTGTGAAACTTTGATAACATCCTCCGGTTAAGTAAGGAGTCAAACAACAACAAAAATGTACGTAAAATATATAATGTGGTCACTTAATGTAAGGAAATTATGTCCATTAGTATCTACTATTCAGACTTTATATAACGAACAATGCAAACTTATACACACAAAATTAGTCAATACCTTCATATAGGCCAGGTATATCCTGTACCTTTATTTAATAGCACCATGCTGCGTCTGTATTTATAGTATACACACATTCGTCTATTTGAAAGAATTTTCAAACTGAATGTGTGCATCTCTGTGTCTCTTCCTTTTTTTAGGTAACTTTTTTGTTGTAAGAATAAATAAATTTATTTACTCCAACTATAAAGCTGAGAGTGAATTTTCGTCCTTAAATTCTCTTATTGAATTCCATTGAATTTGAATTTGAAATATTCGCCCACACCAGCACAAAGAGCTTTACAGAAATAAAAACATGTTCCAGCCAAAAAAAAAAAAAACAAAAAATATATATTTAAAATATATAAAGGATATTTTATGAAGAAGAGATGCAACAAAAAAAATGTGGGATAAATGAAACTGATAGCCTTGTGTGCAAAGTGAAAGCAGGATATGATACAATATACACATTGAAGCAAAATATGCAATGGAATTTCACTTGGGGCTACAATAGTGATATGAAAGGGATTCCCAGGACTATATGTAGCATTAGCTATGTAGATATAACATACTACACACTCACACACTACACATTCCGCAGGACGTGAATACTTACGCTATGCATTTTGTCTATATCTATAACAAGTATATGCAAAGGGAAAGGGATGTTGTTTTTTATAGAAAAGGTATGTAGTATACTTCTGTGTGGCATAAACTATCTCGTCTTGCCACAGAGGAACCATATCGTACTATCAATTTCCGCATTAGACGTCTGTTATGGTGTAATACACGAACGACTCAAGGATATCCTTGCTGATGCAGCACTGGAAGTTTTACTCTCTCAATCCGCCCACTATATCCTATATGCTCTATGAAATGCACTCGCCTCCTGTAATAGTCTTGTAACTTGCATTTATAGATATATGAAGGTGTGTAAATATATTTACATAGGTACATATGAGTGCATGTGTGCAAGTCCACGTCCTTCTATCCGACGCGACGACGATGCCAACGCCAACGCATGTACAAAAGATATTTTCGCAGTATAATTCAAATTCTGTCGCACACTTAGTAATTCTTATGAAGATAAATCTGAATAGGAAGTGTTTCGCTTTCGAGATGGTTCAAACGAAGCAAGGACCAAGATCCAAGACTTCTTTTTCTTAAGAAAGAAAAGAGAAGAAGAAGAACCTGAGCTGCGCTGAGATTGTTATTTTAAGTGGATGTCAGATGAAAAGTTTATAAAATATAAGAAAAATGTGTAGGTAACCATTATATCCGCGCGTCGCGTCGCACCTCCACCTTCAAAGGTATACGATGGTATGTTTTATAAGAAAAAGACTGAATTAGAAGTTATGAGGCGGAATCCTTTGTGATGTATGTAAATCAGCAGGATTTTTCATCCATAGATTATATTTTTGATGTGATTCATATCGTATCCTGTGAGGACATTCATAAACGTACACACACTCATGTCGGATGCTATCAATAGGATTTTGAGATTTTAGTTTTGGTTTAGTTTTCTTTTGCGGATTTTTTTTAAGGAAACATCTTGGGTTTAATTAAGATTTTATGTCATAATGAAAGAGATGAATTTCATTTTTTTTAAGTGTGTGAATAAAAGGATAAAGTACCTACATCAAAGGGAAAAAGTATATGCGTTTGAAATATATACTCACAAATGTTTGTATTTTACGCATTAAGTTCCGTTACTGACTTTTTGAATAAATCAAGATAAATTGAATTAAATTAATGACTTTTTACTTTGCTTTTGTTTCTTTGATGAAATTTCTTTTATCTGATCATAAAATAACATAAATACATTTCAATGGAAACAAGGAAAAGGGATATGGGATTACCTTATTATGATACGCACTTCGAATAAAATATATTTACATGTTAAACGAAAAATACAAGGTGATGAATAAAAAGATTGCCATTTCATACAAAGCCTATGAATTTTTCCTGGAAATCCTTACCCGTGAGGGGTGTGTATATTTTGTTCTCGTTGGTGCTTTAAGAAAACGAAAGACTTATTTGGACTCTCTTGTTTTCAAAATTCAAGTAAAAAACATGGGATATTTGAGAAAACAAATTTTGAAATCCACTGTTTTGAATTTTATAAACAAAATATTGTATAAAAAAAAGGTCAAACAAAACTTTGCTCAATAAGGTTCATCAGTCACTTATAGAGGAGAGTCTGAGAAACAAACCGCAATTTTAAATTCCAGTTGGAACTTTTGGAAAAAAAAATTCTTAACTCATTGTTCGCAGTTAAAAACTGTATTTTTAACTTCCAATAAGAAGTTATTTTAATCGTACCGATTTGTCGAATTGAAAATATTGATAATTATCAACGTTTTAAGGTTCATAGAATCTTCGTACGTGCGTCGGTCGCGGTCGGCCCGTCGGGATACTATTTTTCATCGTCCATATTCCAAGAACCAGTAAAGATATCGACTTAAAATAAATATTGTTTTACAGATAATAGCACAGAAGGATGCAGAAAGGACTTTCAAACAAATTGAGTGGTTGATTTTTGTACTATAGCAATTAACAAAAAATATAAGAGGCTGGGATGCGACCCACACTGATAACTTCCCATCCCGTCTGTCTGTAGGTTTTCAGATTTTCGTGTCAGTTGAATTATTTCAAAAGATTTAAAAATTACCAACAATATTTTGCATTTGATGAAATAGTTTGATTTCGAAATTTATTTTTGTAAACGAGATTTTTAGTCGAAAAGCAATTTTTACCAATTTTAGTAGCATTTCTTAAAAGTTTTTATTTCTTACAAACAAATACAAATTAAACTAATTTAACAAAGTCAATATCTTTTATTGTTCATGATCATGAGATATCGAGAACCGAACATCAATTTTGCGTACTATTTTGTGTAGATTTTAATTTTTTATGAAAAAACTGACTGTTGGATTTTTATAAAAAATTTACTGAATGTCGACAACAATATTTTCTGTAAGATAAAATTAGTTTGAAGCCACTATTTTTAATTTTTAAAAAGATATTTGAGTCGAAAGTAAATTTGTAGGTACTAAGTTTTAGTATTGTTTTTTTTAGGTTTTTATTTTTTTTGTAAAAAAAAACTGTCGACTCGATTTTTCTTAAAACTTTACTGAAAATAGTATTTTTTATAAGACAAAATTAGTATAAAGCCATAATCTCAAATTTTTTTAAAAGATATTTGAGCCGAAAATCAATTTTTACCAACTTTTTTCATTTTTTTAGCTTTTTTATTTTTTGTAAAAAACTGTCAATTTGATTTTTCTCAAAATGTAATGCAATGTTTAGTAATGGATTTTTAGGTTTTTATTTTTTATGAAAAAAAAAGTCAATTCGATTTTTTTCAAAATTTTACCAGATGTCAAAAACGTTATTCTTTATTGCACAAAATTATTTTGGAGATAAAATATTTTCGTAAAATATTCTAGGTGACAAATATATTTTTTAGTTTTTTTTTTTTTGATTTATAAAAAAAACGTTCGTTGGATTTTTTTCCAAAAATATACTAGTTTGGTATCACGTCATAATATATAATATAAAATTTAATTCAACTCGCTAGAGTTATTGTTTCGTGAGATATTTTGGGTAAACCAAAATGTTCACCTTTTTTTGTAACAAAATTTATTTGAAGTCGATATCTCTACTGGTTCTTGAGCTATAAACGACGAAAAACGTCGCGAACGTACGAACGTATACATACGCACGCACAGACATCTCACTAAAAATCTTCTATTTCGACTCTTGGGAGTCGAGAAATGAAATGAAAGGCAATGGACTTGTGATGGTCATTTTCTAGAAACAGCTAAAGAGGTCAAATATTTGGGAGTTAAACTAAATCCGGCTTTAAATTTCAACAAACACCTAACCGAAAAAGCCAATAGCTCTCAAAGCTTGCTTAACCTATCATGGAAAAAAGTGTTTTCCAACAAAAAAATAATTTTATCTGCAAAATATAAGATATTCAATGCAGTAGTTAAATCAACTCTTTGCTATGGGTCATGACTCTTTGCTCGTAGGGGTCATGACCCCCCCTTGGATATAATTTGTTTGTTTTTTCGTAGGAAAAATTCAGCCTTTTACAAAAACGCAGCACAAATTCATCAACTTTTGCCCAACTGACGATCCAGGGGGGGTCATGTGAGCCATAAGGCTTATACAGTTAAGTTGAATAAGTAAAAATTTCATCTCAAAATTTGTTAGTAATTTAACGACATTCACCAAAAAGTGGTTTGCTGCCAAAAACAACTAAAATTTTTGTTTTCACTCAATTTAGAATTTGAAAAAACTTAATAATGCTTTAAATTATTTTCATGAAAATTGTTTCGTAGAAAAAGAGCAAATATTCAGGTTCTTAAGAAGAAACCTTGAATAAAAGATCATCAATTTTATATCAAGTTGCCTTCAATTTTCTTATTAAAGTTTTTTGACACACATAAATAGTGAACATTGAAGTGATTTTTACTTGCGACATATAGAAACTATATGGTAAGTTTTGCATTAGTAAACAATTTCGAACTGGAGCTTTTAATCAAATATGACATTACGACGGTAGAAAAGTCGAAAAAAGTGGGTACCCCGATACCGTCCGTCTGTCTAACTTTCCTGGCTCCTACAGTCCAAACAATTGTGTTGATTGAAATTAAGGTTTTTAGCCGATTAGCGTAAGGCGTTTTTTTTTCATTTTATTAATACGAAAAATAACAGCAGTCCCAATACAAATTTGTTGGTTAAAACATGTGATTTTTCTAAAACTTTCTCTAAATTTTGTGTTCCTAATTTGGCTTCTTTCTACAAGAAAAACATATTTTGGTATTGCTCCAGAAGGGTACGCCTCAAAAACCTTTATTTTGTTTTTAAGTTTTCTCAAGAACTAGTGGACCGATTTCAATAATCTTCTCTTTCTGTGCAAACTCTTTTTGATGATCAAATTGATGATGATTTTTTATGATAAAAAATGTATTTTTTTGTGGTTTAAAAAAAAATATTAATTTTGTTTACAAAACTCGATATCTCAGAAAGGGGTCAACATTTTTTGACGAAATTTAAATGTAAAATGTACATATATTTATAAGCTCTTTATTTAGTGCTTACCAAACATATTTTTAAGACAAAATTTAAAATTTAAAATGATTTTCGAAAAAAAATAAGTTAATCTAGATTTTTTGAAAAATAAAATGGCATTTAAATTTTTGAGAAAAACTTATTTTGCAGGTACATTTTTAAATCTTAAAATATAGGAAATATTTTTAAACAGTTTTGGAAGAAATTAGCAAGTTCTAGCGACCCAGTCGTGCATTTTATTTATTTCAAAATTGGTTTTCTGTTGAATACAAAACATCTTAAAACATCTTAAAAAATTAAATAAATCTACTTTTGAAGTGAATTTGCTTTGGATGCTCTAGAACTAATATTTAAACACGAATTTCAAAAATATAAATGTCCCAAAAACAGCAAAAGTGACACTTTTGTTAAACTAATGGTTAATTGAAAAACATAATAAACGGGTCATATCTATTGATATACAAGCTTTGAATCTCTTGAGATTTGAAGTGAAAAGAGATTCTGAAACGTGTAATTTGTTTACGTTTCTTCCCAACTTATTTGTTTACCTTAATTTGTTTTAATATTATTTTTTAGAGAAATTATGTACTTAAAAGCACCTATTTCCTTAAATTCAAGAACAAAACATTTTTCTCTCTTAAATTTTTAAGTTTTGTTGACTTCTTTAAGAGCAAAATACGAGTAAGCAGACTGATAGCGATAGTAATAATAGACTCCCGAAAATTGAGTTCGAAAAAACTTCGTCAAAAAAGCCCGACATTTCTTCATATCAGATCCTCCCTCATTTTCTGGATTTTTAAATTTTTTAGCGTTCTTAGGATAAATCCATTTCTATTTATACAAGAAAAGTATATTTTATTTTTGGAAAAAAGCTATGTACGTTTCAAAACAATTTCTTACATTTCTGCGTGAAATGCAGCAAAAACCCTCTAAACTATTGTGTTTTAGCTCTTAAATATGGCATATTTAGAAAACTTTTGGAATCCAGGAATGCTTTCATATGTAGGGAGTCATACAAATTAAATAGTTAGACCATACTTTGCTGTACAACAGTGTTCTAAAATAATTTTATAACTAAACTTGTCATTTTAGCAATTATTAAATTTTGTTAGCCCCCTTTCCAAAACATTAAAGAACATTTTTAAGCGGTGATTAAAAACTTATCTAAGTGTGTGACCCCCCCTGATGAAAAGTCTGGATCCGCCCTTGATTCGAGATGCCTTCATCGTTAAGGCTCGGAATTCTGAAAGTAGAATTTTATACAGTCAGCTTAATTTCAATCTAAACAAGAAAAACTACTTTCACGACTCAAATAGCTATGATGAAATATCCGTGATATTCAAAGCAAGGTGTGAGCTCATTGCCTTAAATGGTAACCCTTATAATGGAAGCTTTAATCAATTCTGTACGCTTTGCAACCTAAAATCGAAAGAAGATTGCTTTCATATCATAAGTATATGCCCAATATTCAAAGCGCAAAGGCAAATTTCCTTTGGAAAACAATCACTAACCATGCAGGAAACTATCCAACTTCTAAACGAGTGTGACTGGAAAACCCTAAGCAATTTCTTAAAAACAGTTTACAAGTACAGGATGTTATTAATATCAGAATACGTTTGATACTTTAGTTCTTTTTTTTTTTGTTGATTATTGAAAATTTAATTAAATTTTAAAATAAACATTTATAAACTTGCCAACCAGGCTGACGGCTTAGCCATAGCTCTTAAATTCATGATTTGTATTCTATTTGTTATATTGAAATGTAAATAAATGAATAACTTACTTACTATAACTTACTAACTTACTCATACCAATTTAGTATGATTAAAAAAAAATAATGATTTTTTAATAAATGACTAAAACTGAAAACAAAATTTTTCACCACGAATATTTTTCGAAGAAAACATTTTATTACTTTCAAAATATTTGATAAAACGAAGAATATAGTTCTTAACATGTGGTTAATTTTTTAGAAAAAATCAAATTGACAGTTTTCTTAATAAAAATTAAATCCTACAAAAATACATACCACTGAAAACTGGTAAAAATTGATTTTGGAACCAAATATCTCGGGAATAAATAATTTTGCTGCCTTCACAGTTTCTTTATTTTATACAAAATATTATTATCAATAAAGGAGCTTATAAAAAGGTTGATGCTTCAAATGCATTTGATAAACAATTAGTACATCTCGACCTGTGACGTCAGTGGTCTATGGTAGTGGAGTGCGTAGTGCACACGACTTCTAAGACTGAGCAAATCTGATATGCGTGGGTTCGAATCCTATGTTGTGCATAAAAAGTTTTTCAAATAAAATTGGATTAAAGCTCAGCACCACAAAAAAGTAGACTGATGAGTGCAAAAGTGGCAAAGCACGAAATAGCTATATCTCCAGCCAAAAACAATGAGTGGTAGCACCTTTAAGTTGTTGTTGTTGTTCAAAAAAAAACATTCAATGAAATTAAAAGGAATGGTCAAGTCTAACAAGCTGACATTCTAGTACGAATAGTACAATAAAAATAATAACATTATTATCAATATTTTGTCATGGTTTTAATAGAATCCAAAATGCAGTTTTTGTATAACAAATAAAAACCTTTCAAAAATACAGTTAAAATTTGGTTAAAGTATCTTTAGTACAAAAACAAATTGTTAACTTCAAACTTTCTTCATCTTATACAAAACTTTGTTATTAATGTTTTGTAAAGCTATTTTTACCAATTAAGAAAAAAATATTCAAAAGTACTAAAACTTAAATTTTCAGTTCAATATCTTGAGAATAAAAAAAGAAGATACTGACTTCCAAGTTTTTTTTATGCCATAGAATTATTGATTTGAATATTTTGTAATATTTAATATTTAACCATAACCATTCCTAGAAAACAGCTTACACTTAAATGTTTGATTGCATATGTATGTATTGCAAATTTGTAGGGGGTACCAATGGGAAATTGTCAGTGTGGGTCGCATCCCAACCTATTTTTTAAAAAAACTTCATAAGTAAATAATATTTAATAAACTTAATTATGATATAGTGTGTAATTATTATGATGTGATTTACTATATGGCAAGTTTTGTATTCGTACAAAATTTCGAACTCGAGATTTTATTCAAGCATGGCATTACGATGGTAGAGAAGTTGAAAAAAGTGGGTCCCCTGATTCCGTCCGTCTGTCTGTCTGTGTGTCCTGGCTCCTACAGCCCAAAGCATTGGTTTGATTGAATTAAAATTTGGAAATTAAGCCAAATCACGTTAGGCGTTTTTTTCATTTTTCAAGACAATTTATTTTTCAAACAATTTTTTTAGTCAAAAATCTAAAATTAGAATTTTCTCAAAAACAAACGGATAGATTTTTTTATTTTCTTTTTCTTTAATTTGGCTTCTTTCAATACAAAAAAAAATATTTTTGTATTGCTTCAGAAGAACCGCTATTTTGTATTTAATTTTTTTCAAGAACTAATCAACCGATTTCAATTTTTTTCTGCACAAGCTCTTATACTGTCTCAATAATATTTGATGATCAACAATTTTCTTTGTTTTTGTTTTTGATTTCTTTCTCGAAGTTGGATATCTTGAAAATGGGTCATCATTTTCTTACGAAATTGAAATGTGAAAAGTATGTATATTAATAAGTGCTAAATAACTGCATACCAAAAATATTTTTAAACTAAAATTGAAAAACTTTGTATATAAAAATTGTTTCAAAAAAATCGCTCTAACGATTTTCAAATAAAAAAGTTTTTTTTTGAGAAATCAAATTTTTGAAAATAAACTTTTTTGCAGTACATTTTTAAATCTTAAAATACAGGAAATATTTTTGAACAGACTCTTTGGATACATGATCTAGTTCGTACGAAGCAGTCATGCATTACTATGCCGTTATGTGTGGCAATCTTTTTTTTGTAAATGTTGCTTTCTTCTTGTTAAAAAAGTCAATAATATGCACCTAGGCGTGTACATTATTTATTTATTTTCCATATTTTTTGAATAACTTTTTTCCAAAAATGTACTAATAAAAACCGTTCAATGATTTCTTGATCACAGCAAAATAGCCTTTCTAACGATATACATATGTACATATTATACATATATTATAGTTATTGCATAATAAAGACATGGAACCAATTGCCATCTTGCGGCCTTCACGGGAAGACTTGTTAACAGTGTTAACTCCATATCTTTGATAGTTTTTAAGATTACGAATATTGAAAGTAAATGTAAGGAATAGCTGCACATATACGATAAGTTTATTAAATAATTATTATAATTATTGCTTATAACTAAAAAACAATTTTATTTCCAAGTAAGTGCAGAATCTTATTTTTATACTAACCATTAAATTTTAGTAAACTTTTATAAATGATTGTCTAAATAACGGGAGTTTGGAAAAAGTAACTTTAAAATTCAATGTTAAATTTTTGAAGAACATTTTGGAAAAATCATTTTTTTATAAAATATTTGAAAGTACAATATAAAAACATAATTATAAAATTTAACTTTGCAGTTTTAAGTGTCCGTTTTAAGAAATGTTAACTCTATAAAATAACAATTTGTTGTATTCAAATAAGTACAGTGCATAAAGTTTCCTAATGTTGTCAACATAAAGAAATTCGCTTAGCGGACGTTAATTCAAAAAATTTCGGAATTATTTTCAAATAAACTGGGAATACAAATAAAAGGAAAACAATGGGATTTTTTACCCCCTCAGAAGATTGAAAACAACTGGATACTAAAAATATAAAAAATACCAAGGTTGTTTTACGTGATAAGAAAAATACTCCGAAACAAAACATAGAATTGCGATGCTTTTCGAAATTGAAACTGTTTTTAGTACTAAATAGGGAAATTATGTATTTCAGTTATTATGGGGATGTATTTACCTTTGTATGGATACAAAGTTATGGGGATGTTTTTTTACTTTTTACATTTACATTTGTCTAAAATATTTAAGGTAACATTTTTAAACCGATTCGTGGTTCAGTACATTGCTAAATGTTAATGAAATATCGTAAATATTTTAAATGACTCAAATCATAGAGTGAAACTTATTGTGAATCAAAATGAAATCTGAGTTCAAATACAGGAAAAACTTATTTTAATGAACAGCGAAATGTTTTCAGATTCTGTGAATAAATTTGTTTATTACTTTGAGAAAATGTGCCAATTTGTTGAATTGATTTTTGGTTAAGAGCTTCCTTAACACTTCCTAAAAAGTCATGGGAGCAAAACATGTTAGAAATGTATTTGTTCCCAAAATGATTTGAACCCCATCTGCAGATAGAACGATTTTGTATACAATTTAATATTAATAAAGTGCGTTCGTCAATTATTTCCTAAGTTAAATGGACCGAAACTTAATGTTTTCCCAGAGAACTTTCTGGGAGGGTTCTTTATTGATTATGCGTGCTACTTGGCTAGACCAGTGGAGTCTTTACGGTATATTTCGTAAAACTTATTTTTATACTTCCTCCCGAATTTTCCTTCGTTGAAAATAGGAAGTCTTCTCCGTAAGACATTTCTCTCGAACTCCGATTACAGGTTAAGGTTTGACTGAGCCATCAAGTCTCAGAAGTACATATATATACTGGAGTACATAGTCATTTTCAGCCAATGGAGGATCCATGGGGGGTCGTAGGGGTCATACAACCCCGCCCCCCCTCTGGGAGGCAATTTTTTTTATTTTCGTAGGAATTCCCTTGAATTCAAAACTAATCGTATTGCGTTAATGGATACGACTATTTTTTATGTATGAATACAAAATTTGTATTTTACTGCCTTAAACTTTGTTGCTAAAATTACTACTTTTAACTGAGGTCTGGAACATAATATTTATAAATCGGAAATTCAGCCCTATCACAAACGCAGCAGAAATTCATCACCTTTGGACCAATGGACCATTAAGGGGGGGGGTCATATGAGGCATAAATCTTATACTGTTAAGTTGTATAAGTAATAATTTCATCTAAAGATTTGTTAGTAATTTAAAGACATTCACCAAAACGTGGTTTGCTGTCAAAAACAACTAACATTTTTGTTTTCACGCAATTTAGAACTTTGAAAAACTTTGGTAATGCCTTAAACTATTTTAATAAAATTTGTTTCTAGGAAAAAGATCAAATATTCGGGTTCTTAAGAAGAAACCTTGAATAAGGGATCGTCAATTTATAAAAGCCTTCAATTCCATCTTATTTGTTTTTTTTTACGCACATTTAGTGAACATTGAAGTGATTTTTACTTGCGACATTATATGAACAATATGGCAAATATTGCATTCGTACAAAATTTCGAACTCGAGCTTTAAATCAAACATGACATAACGATGGTAGATAAGTAGAAAAAAGTGTGTGTCCCGATTCCATCCGTCTGTCTGTCAGTCTATCCTGGCCCCTACAGCCCAAACCATTGTGTCGATTGAGTTCAAACTGGGAAATTAAGGTTTTAAGCCGTTTAGCGTAAGGCGTTTCTTATTTTTTTTAATACGAAAAATAACAGCAGTCCGCACACAATTTTTTTGGCTAAATTTTGAAATTTCGATTTTTTTCAAAAATGAACCGATACATTTTTTTAAAACTTTTACAATTTTTGTTTTTAATTTGGCTTCTTTCTAAAAAAAAACATATTTTGGTATTTCCCCAGAAGGGTACCCCTCATAAAACTGTTATTTTGTTCTTAATTTTGCAAGCTCTTGTCGATGAGCAAATGATCAAATTGATGATGATGATGATTTTTGATTATCAAAAATGTCATTATTTTTTTTTTTTAAACTATTAATTTTTTTATACAAAACTCGATATCTCAGAAAGATGTCACCATGTAAAATGTATATTTATAAGCGCTAAATAACTACGTACCATAAATATTATTTTTGAGAAAAAAAATTGCATTCAAATTTTTGAGAAAAACTTATTTTTCGGGTACATTTCTAAATCTTGAAATATAGGAAATATTTTTAAATAGACTTTCAATTCTAGCGACCCAGTCGTGCATTTTACTCGTATTTCTTTGAAAATTGATTTTATGTTGAATAAAAAAACTTTTAAGATTTTACAAAATTAAAGAAATCTACTTTTTGAAGTGAATTTGCTTTGGATGCTCTAAAACTGAGATTTTAACACGAATTTCAAGAATATAAATGTCCCAAACACAGCAACTTTTGTTAAACTAGTGGCTAATTGAAAAACATAATAAACGTTCCATATCTATTAAGGCTTTGAATCTTTTGAGAACTGAAAAGAAAAGTAAAAGTAAGTGCCACACAAAAGTTTGTTCCCAACTTATTTGTTTACCTTCATTTGTTTTTATTTAATTTTTAGAGAAATTATGTACTTAAATGCACTTATGTACATATTACCTTAAATTCAAGAAGTATACATTTTTCTCTCTACAATTTTTAAGTTTTGTTGACTCCTTTACAATCAAAAATCCAGAAAATTCTTCATATCAGATTCTTTCTCATTTTCTGAGTTTTTGAAAATTTTGTACCGTTCTTCGCATTATTAGAAATGGAAACAGGAAAGGAATATATCATTTTTATAAGAAAGCTACGTTTCGAAACAGTTTCTTACATTTCTGCGTAAAATGCACCAAAAACCCTCTAAACTATTATGATTCAGCTCTTAAATATGGCATATTTAAAAAATTGTTGGTTGCTTTCATATGTAGGGAGTCGTCCAAATTAAAAAGTTAGACCCTACCTCTCTGGACAACAGTCCTCTTAAATAATTTAATAACTAAAGTTGTCACTTTAGCCTTTGAAATTTGTAGTAGATGTAAGGTTAAGATACACATTATTGTTATTTAAATTTTGTCAGCTCCCTTAACAGAACATTAAAGAAGAATTTTAGGCGGTAAGTAAAAACTGGTCTATATGTTAAGTGTGTGACCTCCCCCCTGATTAAAAGTCTGGATCCGCCCTTGTCTTCAGCATCAGTTTTGGAATTTATGAAGCGTTTTTTGAATTTAAAGAGCCTTTGTAAACTATAGTAGATTCTGTTTCCTTCAAGCAGGAGTGACGGCCGACGCGACGTATTTCTATTTATATTTCAAATTATTTCTCTCAATTATTATCGGCCGCTACAATTGACCCTAAGTAGGTGAAAGATAACACCACTTTAAAGTCTTGTTAACCTAACTTGACTGATGTTGGGTCCCACAGACAAATACAAAATGAACTATATTTATCCATCTTGCAGCCCCAGATTTTTTCCGCTCGCTTAATTTGGATTAATGACTTCTGTACAGGTTGTTGGCTTCTACCAAAGATGTCAATTTCATCTGCGTAATCTATAGTGAGGATTGGTTGACGATTATCCCTTTGGTAGATGTTTCGGATTGCTTTCTGTAGTTGCCTTAACAATCTTAAAAATCAGTCCTATCTCATGAATGTCGGACAAAGTACTACGTATATTAATCCCAGATACTGCTTTTATCTAATTTTCTAGACTGCAACTAGTCCAGTAAAATAACCGCTAAAAGCCGCTTTTTCTTGATTATAATCCGTTTCTTTCGGTCCATTTTAAAAAACAGAACTATGTATCAAACATGCAAATTGCCAAAATGTTTGTCTAAATCATTTTTTCATATAGGCTCAACCGTTTCGGAGGTAGAGGGAAGAAAGTGTCCACCGCTCAGCAATTTTTCAAAATTACATTAATAGTGAAAAAAGAAGTTATTGAGAAAAAATACTTTTTCTTAAAATGTGTAAACTTCACTAATTATCTAATTTTAGCAATGCGTGCGAGACAGAGGTCATTTGCCTGGTTAAAGTCATTTCGAGTTGAAGTTGAAGTTGAAAGAAGTTGTTTTTTAAATGAAGAGGCTAGGCGACTAGCGCAATGCAAGAATTCATCGGATTTTTGAAAAGCGATGAAAAGACTGAATGGAAATGAAATGACACCATAGGCTGCGTTCAATCTCAGACAGATAGGGTATCCGGATACCTTTTTGTTAGTGTTTTACGTGTAAGATAACAGCTGATCAAAAACAGCTTACTTACTTACTTAAGGTGGCGCTACAGTCCTGTGTGAACTAGGGCCTCACCCAACAAACTTCTCCATCTAGCTCGGTCCCTAGCTAGATGTCTCCAGTTTCGCGCTCCGAGTTGGGTGAGGTCACCTTCCACTTGTGCGCGCCACCTGATTCGCGGTCTTCCTCTACTGCGCTGTCCTGTGGGTGTGGATTCGAAGACTTTCCGGGCCGGAGCATTGGTTTCCATGCGCTCTACGTGACCTAGCCATCTTAGTCTTTGGACTTTTACCCTTCTTGCTAAGTCTACGTCGCTGTACAGCCCGTACAGCTCGTCGTTCCATCTTCTCCTCCACTCCCCTTCGATGCATACGGGACCGTAGATCACACGAAGAATCTTTCTCTCGAAACGACCCAAGGTGCTTTCATCCGCTTTTGTCAAAGTCCATGCTTCTGCACCGTATAGCAGGACGGGGATGATAAGGGTCTTATATAGCGACACTTTGGTCCTTCGAGAGAGAATTTTTCCACTCAATTGCTTTCTTAACCCAAAGAAACAGCGGTTAGCAAGAGTTATTCTTCGTTTGATCTCAGCGCTGGTGTTGTTTTCTGCGTTTACAGCGGAGCCTAGGTAGACGAAGTCCTTGACTACCTCAAAGTTACGTCTGTCGATGGTGACGTTTTGACCAAGACGTCGGTGTTGTAGGTCCTTTCTTGATGACAGCATGTACTTTGTTTTGCCCTCATTAACCGTTAAACCCATTTTTGCCGCCTCTGCCTCAATACTCACAAAAGCCCCATTGACATCACGCTGAGTTCTTCCGATTATGTCAATGTCATCAGCATATGCTAGTAATTGGACAGACTTTTGAAAGATAGTGCCTCTGGTGTTGACGTGTGAGCTTTGCACTATTCTTTCAAGTACGATGTTAAAAAAATCACATGACAGCGCATCACCTTGTCTAAAACCTTTTTTGACATCGAAAGGTTCAGTTAAGTTGTTTCCAACCTTTATGGAGCAGCGTGAATTCTCCATGGTCATCCTGCACAAACGGACGAGTTTGGCAGGGATGCCAAAACTAGACATGGCTCTATACAGTTCGTCCCTGTAGATACTGTCATATGCGGCCTTGAAATCGATGAAAAGATGGTGGGTGTCGATTTGGTGTTCTTGGGTTTTTTCCAGGATCTGCCGTAATGTGAATGATCAAAAACAGCTGAGATATCAAAAAAGGAATCCAAAGGTATCCAAGAATTTCTGGAGTATGTACATACATAGGTATCTGACAGAACTGCTGATTCAACACATGGTTGAATTTCAATAAACTTGAAAACTGATTTCAGCTTTTTGTATTTGTTGGTAAACAAAAAGATACAAAATGTTAGTTGAAGTTGTATTTGAGGATGTTCTTTACATAATAGACGATGAAGAAGCTATTTGCTATTTGATCGAAATTATTCCAAACTATATCTATGTAGGTATTGTCACTTCATAATAGTCCTCGTTCCTTTTAGGATAGTTTTCTGTTAAACGTAAATCGTTTAAAACTTCAGATTTCGCAAGTAAATTATTAATCGTATAGAATTCCAATTGAGCTAAGAGGAAATTTAACATAGATTACAGATTAATGTTATCTCTTATTTATTAAATTGTTACCCACCTATAAATTCATCATCGTCCGACGAATCAGTTGAATTATATCCATTAAATGTTTTATCTTACAACAATTTTGACTTCGAAGCTTAAATGTTTCTCTGCTTTTTGTGAACAGCTGAAAGTTGTTTTAGTTTTTTACAGCTATCTCAATACAGCTATCCAACTCGTTCAACAAGGTATCTAAAAATCCAACAAGGTATCCAAGATACCCTATCCAACACAAGATTGAACGCAACCATAGAGACTTATCACCTGACGTTCTTTTGTCGCGTTTTAAAGGGCTTTTGAATCCCTTAACCGTCAATGCAACAGTATGCTATGCAGTGCCATGCATTGAAAATAGTACATTGGATGCGATAATAACTACTGCAGAAGTTTTAAGTACTTTACAAAATTTACAGGATGGCAAAGCGGCTGGTTCCGGTTGAATTTTACAAGTACGGCACCAATGAGCTGATAAATAAGATTACTTCGGAGTTTAACCATATTTTGGATAGTGGATAGTAGGTAAGGGGGCACTGTGGTCTGGGAATTCGGCGTAAGAAAGAGATAGCACTATGTTTGAGTGAGAGATGTGATTAAGAATACTTACAATGTGTTTGTTGTTGTTGTGGCGCGTGGATAGATGATAAGAAATGTTTAGGAGCGCGTGGTAAGGAGGTCGGCAACCTTTGAATGTTGTGTATGGCTTATCAGTAAAAAAAAGAAAAAACCTAATGTCCGCTGGAAACATATGTTTTCGGACGCGCAGATGTTCTATATTTTGTCTGTGGCGCGTGGATAGATGATAAGAAATGTTTAAATGTACCGCATGATGTATAAGATTTAAATTTTCGAATGGGAAGAAGATGATCAGAACATTTGAATTATTGTAAAGAGGTGATAAGAATACATTTTAAAAATAATTGGGTTAACGTTTTCGGTTATAGTTTGAATATGTATATAATATATATATATGTGTTTGTCATTATTGCAGCGCTTAAATAGATGATAAGAAATGTTTAAATGTACCATGATGTGTAGTAATGAGAGAGTCGGTTAGAAGATAAATTGAATTTTAAAAGATTAAAGGGAAGTTGAGAATTTAAAAAAAAGTAGATGATAAGAAATGTTTTAATGTACCGCATGATGTATAATTTATGATTCATTGTAATTTGTGGTTTGTATTTTGTTTAATGGGTTTATATGCCTACATACATATGTGAGAAAAAAATTTATATTCTAGCAATGATTGCGGTAATCATTAAAAAAAAAGCTAGAACGTTTGGCTTAAGTGTTTATTTTTAGAACAGCTCTGATATAGAGAACATTAATTGGGGGGAAGTAGAAAAAACAATATGTTTTGGTGTGAAAGATTAAGGGAAAGAGAAACATTTTGTATCTGTGAATCTGGATGGTTGGAGATAAAATTTTCGGATGTAATATTCTATAATGACACATTAAAATTGATGCTACAGCCAGAATATGGAAGCGAATGCGTTTTGTTTCATATTAGAAATGGTGAGACCGTATCGCCTATTCTGAATTTTAAGTTGCAGTTTCAATCTATGCAACATGTACGGTTTAAACTTTTAGGTGAGAATATTACTTTTCATAAAAAAAAAAGTAAAATGAAATGAATAAAACATAAAATTATATTATAGGAGGGGAGTTAACACTGAGCGGAACGATCACACCTCATTCGAATGCTGTAAAGAGAAAAGAGGGTGAATATCCATCGCTTTGTCCATTTGGTGAGGCTGAATTACTTAATGAACCTCAAAAACTTAAAAAGAAAAAAGACAGTCATCGCAGAGAAATAGAGACAGTTGAACGAGTTCATGACACATCATTTCAATCGAATGTATTTTAATATTTATACAAGATGAGATAAGAATAAAAGATGCGAGAGAGAGATGAATATAGATAGAATAAAAATTATATAAAATTTAAAATTTGAGTGTAATGTTTATTAGTTTATGACAAACCTTTGGATAGCAAGCATCTTTTTTAAAAATGTTGTTTTACTCATCAGTCTTATGTCTGCTTTTAATTTGTCCTTCATTAATTGCTACTTTGCCATTACCTGTGGATATAAATTTGCAACAAGCAAACATAACTGACAATCTCTCTTTTTCATTGAGTTTACCTAATAATGATACTGTGCAGATAGGTTTATCGTTTCGTTTGTTAACCTTTACAAATGGTACAAATTTGCTTAATACCACAACAACAACAACCGATACAACATCATTTCAAAATGATGCATCAGTGACTTCAACAACAGCAAGAACGGTAAATACAATTTTGGAGGAGAAAAAAATAGTAACCGTAGAGGAAGCAATCGAGAGTTTTAGGCAAGACTTAATTAAAAAAGAAACTGAAATATCAGGAATTATACAAAGTAAGGATGTTTTTTATAGACATTTCAAGCTTGAGTTTGATGAAGATAAGGCACTTACTGTTCGATGTTCGTATGATAGCAATTATAATTTGCGCACTCTAAGCATTAAATGTTATGAGTATCATGAATATGAAACTGAGAGAGTATTAAGTAATGGAGAAGTTGAGGTCTTTATGAAGGAGGATCTCGCATACAAATCTGATGTCGAATTACTGAATTTCAAATCATTAAAACAATCATACCATATGAATATCTCTTAAGAAAAAAAATGTATAAGTGTATATATCAGTAAAGATTTTTATTAAAAAAAAAAATTACAAAAAGATGTGTCTTATTTATTAATTTTAGGTATAGGAATCCAAGAGTTGTGATCGGGTGAAAAACCGAGCCATTTAACAAATAATCGATCTTTTTTCCTTTGAAGCACTTCCTCGACTAGATATGTATCTGGGAACTTAGTTTTCTGTAGTTCAAGCTCATAAAACCCTCCCTTAATGGGATGTCCTTGGTGATCTTCCAATAGGTACGTTATTGGATTTGAGCGTTGCACTTTGGCTATCTTAAAGATTTCTGTGGTCCAATTCGGTGTGTATCCTTTATCGAAAACATGTTTGTATTTACTAATTCTGACAAAATCCCCGGTTTTAAACTTTGGAGTAATATGTATTTTGATGTGATTATAGATCTTGGAGAGTAATATTTTTTCATTTGCAGCATTGACTTCAGATGGTTTCATATTTATCGTACGATGTTTGGAATTATTGTACGTTTTTGTTAGTTGTTCTATAATATCAATCCAACGATATGAACCATTGAAACTAAATTCTTTCCACATCCAAGTTTTCAAGGTACGATTAAATCGTTCAACAATGGAAGCTTTGAGAACACTAAATGTAGAGTAATGATTGATTTGAAACTTTTTCATAAGTTTTTGAAACGATGCATTGAAAAATTCTTTTCCATCATCTGTTTGTAAATTTTTTGGTTGACGACCTTTATTAAATATATCTTCCATAGCCTGAGTGACACTCGTTCCTGTTTTATTTTTAATAGGAGCCGTCCAAGCAAATTTAGAAAATGTATCAATAACTGTGAGAAGATATCGATAATTTTCGTTTTCGGGTGAATACACAACCATCTCGACTAGGTCGGCTTGCCATAAATCATCTAGACCCTTAATAATTACTCGTCTTTTTGGGAAATTCCTTCGAGCAGGCTTATGTAGTTCTTCAACAACGTTTCTCTGACTCATCTTTTTATTGAATGATAAAAACAAAGTATTTGTTCATGCATTTTATTAATTAAAAATATTTCTATATAATAACTACAAGTTTAATACTATTCATACTATTTCAATCTTTTATACAAGACATCAGTTTTTTTTATTTTTAACAGTCTATTTTCAAGCATGTAACATGCGCATGTATCTGGACCATTTTTGCATAAGTTTGA
Source organism: Eupeodes latifasciatus (assembly GCA_920104205.1). NCBI lineage: Eukaryota > Metazoa > Arthropoda > Insecta > Diptera > Syrphidae > Eupeodes > Eupeodes latifasciatus. Next base: position 126,818,067 of record OV049926.1, on the reverse strand, counting down.
AGACCATGGGCAGTTATCGAAATGACATCCATGTTTTGATGTTGTAGTAGATACATTCATAAATCTTTTCAAAAAGATTACACAATTCAAAAGCTCTTCATGATGTTCTTCCACTATATTATGATGATTTGTTTTCAGAAACTGTAGAATTTCATCAAAAATTAATAAAAGATCTATGTTAGACATAATGATTGAGTTCTCCACACTGAGGAGATAGATTAAAGACTAAAGTTATATAATGACTGGTTTTAAGTTTTAATAATTAATAGAATTGTCTTCAATTTCATTTTCAGATTTTTTTTTCTTATTATCAATTGTGTCAAACAGTAGTTTCTCAAATTTTTCAACTACTCCATATTGGATGTATTCTTTAAGTTGTTGGTATGTTTCATCAACATATTTTTTGGTAGCAGCGTCTTCCTGTTCTTGTGGTTCTTGAACATTTTTTAACCGTTTAAAGTGTATGTTGTAATCTCCGCTTTCTGTTTTGAGGAATCCCTCTCCAGCTGGTCCAGGCAAACCACGCTCTCCCTGTACACCTGGTGGTCCCTGCTCTCCTTGTTTTCCTCTTGGTCCTCTGGGTGGGGTTCTATTTGAGAAACGACCAAATTTATCAACACTCATCTTTTTTTATTATTATTCGATAATATTGGCTTCTTTAAGTTCTTCAATGATTGAAATAATTTCGTTATAGTGATTGTTGTGTCCAGCTTGTTGTGAACCAATAAGAAGTCTCAATCGATCTACTAGTTCATTGGGATTATCCCAAAATATATAGTCTTTTTTCAAATTTGATAATTACATTATTCCATTTCCTGAAGGTATTTGTAGTATTGAAGATGATAGCGATGGAGTATTAGAAGTATTTGTTCTTAATCCGAATAATTTACTTATAATTTGTTTATACTTATAACTTCTATTGCCGTGTACTTGTCTCTGTGAATTATGATCAATTCTATGAGCATTAGTGTCATGTAATATAGTCCTATAGTTTTTTAAATCTTCATTGGTGTAAACTTGTTTATCAGGGTTTTTCTTAAATATAAGCTCATATAACCCATTTGTTCCTTCGAAGGTTTTATTTTTAATTTCTATATCTTTTCCGATAAGGTTTAACTCACTATTACCGATGTACATTTTTCCATCTTTTGAATGTACACCATACGTTTTATCAAGGGTGTTGGAATTATTTAGAAATAAATCTATATATTTTTTAGGGGTGTCATGAAATTGTTCTTGTGACAAGCGTTCTGCAAAGCTACTATGACTTGACTTGTTCTTTGTTCTTTTTGGAGTAGTATTACTATCGACGGAAAAAATTGGTGAATCATCATCATCATCATCAATAGAAGTTTTGGGGGTGGTGAATTCTTCATGAAAATGTTTCTTCTTATCATAATCATTTTCTTGTGATTGAGGATGTTCAAAATTGAGTTTTATTTTCTTTAAAGGACCATTTATAAGGTTATGTTGATCTTTTTTGATATTTGATTTTTTTACTAATTCGTTTAGTGGTTTCGTAAGAGGTTTAAGAGTTTCTTCAATTTGAGTTTCGTAAGCTTCCCTACCGATCTTAAGAGCTTTGTATTTCTTTCGTAGAGCATCTGTAGTTTTAATTAATTCCTTTGTTAGTTTTACATCTATATTCATCATAATGTAAATATTTATTTCTTCCTACAGAGGCAAGTGATTAATAAGTTTCGAAGTTGTTGAAAGAATCGTTCAAAAGGTTTTAAACTGAATTTGATATTGAGATTACTGATCTTAACTGAAGAATACTGGGTCTCAATCTGGGTGGAACTGCTTTTTACTGCTACTATCTGCTCGCTGTACTGCTCTGTACTGTTCTCATAGAACATTTCTATACATATGGTATTAAATCAAAAGTGTTATTTGTTTTATAACTTAAGAAAACAGTCAAAGCCTTTTCTATAACGACCTTCATTCAAAGGACTATCCTTGTCAATTACCACAAATCCGTAATTTGTCTTCCAACATTCTGCACAAACTATTCGGAATGTATTAAATGTCATATCTGAATTAACATGATCATTATATATATGTTTTAGATTCATATCGTCCTGTTTGAAGATGATTAGTAAATTCGCATTGTCTCGAATTAAGTGTTTGGTTATTCTTGTATAAGTTTGGCATAAGTAAAAACTATCAATATGATGATGCCGTCCCATACTGAAGTAAACTCGAACTGTGTCTTGTTTTTCACAGGCAATATCGTCAAAAATAAATATAGAATTTGGTTTAGCCTCTTCGGGTGAAATAACATCACTGTTATTGGCAAAAGTGAAGAAACCCATATTTTTAATAGGTTTTATGGCTTTTCGTAAAAACTCATACTTTGGCTGATGTAAGGATTTAGAATATATATAGATATTTTCAAATTTTAATCCATTTGGATGTTGTAACAAACTCATCATGACATTTGTTTTTCCGCAATTTGAGGGACCAGTAATTAACCCTCTTATACTATGAGGGAATAGTTTACCATGTTTTTTTCTTTCAATATTGTTAGACAGTTCCGTATTTATTACTGGTAACTGGCATTGTTGTTTAACGAAACGCATAGTTATTAAAACTAAATGATTTCCTATAAATGACAAGTTTATATTTTAAAAGTGTCATATGACACCCAACCATTCTTACGCTAAGATAATCATTTTAAAATGATTGATTATTCCAAAAAATCTATCAGTCGACGAAACATTGTGAAAGGAAAAGGTTTATTAAATACTTTAATAAACAAACTACCTCTTGAACTACATTTACCTGGTTATCAATACTGTGGACCTGGAACAAAACTCCGACAACGTCTAGCTCGAGGGGATACGGGAATTAATTTGCTTGATCAAGCGTGCAAGGAACACGATATATCTTATTCTAAATTTAAAAATACATCTGATCGACACATTGCCGATAGGATTTTAACTGAAAAAGCCTGGCAACGAGTTCAATCCGGAGACGCTAGTATAGGTGAAAAGGGCAAACGCACTATTGGTTACCAATCTTTTGAAGGCAAAAACAAAATTCGGTATGGGTTGTTCTAAGAATAAAGACAAAAAGCCTAAGAAAAAAGCGAAAAATAAAAAAGAAAACGACAATAAGTCAAATTTAGATAAAAATGCTAAGCAACTCTCATTTAGAAAAATAATAACAGTTATTGGAAATAATATTAAACGTAAAAGACCCTTCAATCTGGAAAAGGCAATCCAAATAGCCATATCATCTGCTAAGAAAACAGTAAGAAAAAACAGTAATAACATTAAGACACCCAGAGTTATTTCTGTACCGAAAATTGGTGGTGTAATTCCATTTCTTGTACCGTTGTTTGCTGGACTTTCAGCTCTTGGAGCTTTAACGGGAGGTGCTGCAGGTGTAGCAAAAGCTGTCAACGATATTAGCATTGCTAAAAAAGATTTAGAGGAGAAAAAGCGTCATAATCAACAAATGGAATCCATTGCAGTAGGGCAGGGCTTATACCTTAAACCTTATAGAAAAGGGTTTGGACTTTATTTAAATCCACAGCCAAAAAACTTCTAAGTTCGCTGCCCAATCGTGCATTAAATGAAATAGATTTGAGAAATTTTGCAAGGAAATTCATTCCGAATTTTCGAGGAGTTTTCATGAGAGATAATTTACCAAAAACTAAACCTTTGAAAAACGAGTGTGGAATTGTAAATCTAGACTCATCAATTGGCCCTGGAACACACTGGGTAGCGTATTATAAAAAAGGCAACCAAATTGAATATTTTGATAGTTTTGGAAATCTTCAACCTCCTATTGAAATTATTAATTATTTGGGTGAAAAAATTAATTATAATTATACAAAATACCAAGATTATGACTCTTTTAACTGTGGTCATTTATGTTTAAGATTTTTATATGAATGTTATTTTCAATAAATAAAGAGTTTTATATACAATGGCTTTCATTATGTTTTTCATCATCATGGCAATGACACTTACACTAAGCGGGAGAACTTCCCTTCTATCAGCTGAATATTTTCCACCGCTAAACTTGGACAAAGACTATGTTTGTGGATTGATTGATTTTCACACGTACAACTCTATACCGAATGTTGATGCGAATAATAATTTGTTTCATGTGGGCGAATATGAAATTGAAATCCCTATAGGATCGTATGAAATTGATGCTATTGCAGAATATATATCCAAAGAATTATTATTGCGAAATTCCTCCATTATTATTGAAATAGAAGCAAATAATAACACAATGGAATGTCAAATCCAATGCAACGAGAACATATATTTCAATAAGAACAGAACCATAGGAAAATTATTGGGTTTCAGTAAACGTGTTCTCGAAGGTAAGAAAACTCATTTGTCCGATTTACCTGTTGACATAAACAAGGTAAATGTAATACGAGTCGAGTGTAATATCATTACTGGCTCTTATTTTAATAATATTCCTATGCATACAATACATGAATTCTCGCCAGAAACAGGGTCAGGGTATAAAATCATTGAAGTTCCAAAAAATGTCATCTATCTACCTGTGAATGTCAAACGAATAAGTACTATAACATTAAAACTAGTGGACCAGAACGGGGACTTAATAAATTTTAGAGGAGAAAGAATAACTGTTCGATTACATTTAACCCCAATATTAGAATAATGATAATCTACAATAATTATTTAACAGATATCAAAGGTAACCATTTAACTAGTTCTTCCCGAACATCATCACTGTCAACACCTAAGTTATCACCTGAAAATAAAGCCTATCTTCTGTCACTGGGATTCAAATTAAAATAAATTTACAATATGAACGATATATTAAATATTACTCAAGGACCCATCTTTGATAATAGCATATCTAAGTTTGAGTACCATTGTTACTCACCATTTCTTCAGTCCTTCAATCCGAAGTGATGAAATACTTATTCCCATACAACAACAAGACTTATGTAAATTACCTAGTGAAAGCTATATTTATATAGAAGGGAGTCTAACAAAAGCAGATGGAACTGTTTCAGCAGGAAAATTAACTAATAATGTAATGGCTTTTCTTTTTGAAGAAATACAATATGAACTGAATGGGGTAAACATTGACAACAATAAAAATGTGGGAATAACATCGACCTTAAAAAATTATATTTCTTTAAACGAAAATGAAAGTAAGAGCTTGGAAAATGGATCATGGACTGGGGGTAGCAGTTTTTCTCTTGCATTGGGTACTTTTAATTTTTGTATAAAATTAAAATATCTGTTAGGATTTGCTGAAGATTATAAAAAGATCATGACAAATGCAAGACATGAATTGATTTTAATTCGTACTCGATCTAATGAGAATGCTTATTTTTCTAAAGACAACGAAGAATTAAAACTTTCGATTTTTAAACTGCAGTGGAGAGTACCACACATTACCTTATCTGATTCGAATAAACTTACATTATTGAAACAAATACAATCAAATTCAATTCAAATTCATTTTCGAAATTGGGAAATGTACGAATATCCAACACTACCAACCACCACTGATCATGTATGGACAGTTAAAACTTCAAGTCAGCTTGAGAAACCAAGATATATTATCATTGCTCTACAAACTGATAGAAAAAATCAACGAAATAAAGATGCTAGTATATTTGATCATTGTGATGTGAGCAATGTAAAAGTACATTTAAATTCCGAATCTTCCCTCGAGAAGATTTAAATGTAAAATATAAACTGGATCGATATGCTATTCTCTATGAAATGTATAGTAAATTTCAACAATCGTATTATCAACAACAATCAAATCCACTTTTATCGCGACAAGAGTTTAAAGATATCGCCCCAATTCTGGTTATTGATTGTTCTCATCAAAATGAGTCAATCAAAACGGGTCCTGTGGATGTAAAAATTGAACTTAAAACATTAACTTCGATTCCTGCTTCAACAACTATGTATTGTTTAATACTTCATGATCGCATAATCGAGTACAATCCAGTGACTGGAGAAGTTAACAAACTTATTTAAATTGGTGTCATAATCTATATTTTTTCAGTAGAAAAAGTGCATTTGCTTAGAACAGATCTAAACATGGATACCTGTTTTGTAGACTTTCAAGGTTTTAGAGGAATGAACAATGAGTTTATCTTAAAGGAAATGGCTGTGCTTTTTAATGGGTATCACCAACATTTCATACTTACTCCACCATTTCACTCTAACTTTCTTCCGTCACCCCTCAAAAGACAAGCTAATTGGTTGCGTGAGTATCATCATGGTTTTACCTGGGATGGAGGAGATACAGATTTTTGCAAAGTTAAGTCATATCTTCGAAAAAAAATTAAAAATGTTGTTTACGTCAAGGGTAAAGAAAAGAAACATTGGCTACAAAAACTTATTAATAACGAAAATGTTGAAGTCATTAACCTTGAAGATCTTAACTATAAGTGTCCTAATTTAAAAGAACTAAAAAGAATTCATCCAGATATAACTTTGAAATGTTGGTATCATGGAAAAATATGTGCACTCCAGAATGTTTATCTTTTGAGCAGATACATTAAAGAAGCTAAAAATTGTAATTAATATTTTCAAATAAAACAAAAAAAACATTCCTTAAAATTTTAAATTATTTTTTTATTTTAATATTTGCATAAAGTGCGACTTTTTATTACTATAATGATTATTATGATGATGATGACGATGGTGGGTTGGGTTGGGTTTTTTTCTTTTATATCCGTACGGCAGAGAACTGTGATCGTCGAAAAATTGACGTTTTTCAGCTCTTGGTTTATACATATGTCTTGACTTCTTCTACAGTAACTACCTGATGTTCTATGGTACGCCGTATATTGTTAGACTTTATGACAATACTTACATCAGAATCTTTTTGTATAGAAGAATTTAAAACCGATTCTTTTATTGAATCGAAATTAATTTTTTGGGAAGATTCATAATTGAGGAAGATACCCTTCACTTTACAGACAGTGTGTTCTTTTTTTATCCTTTGTGCTGTATACTTTGTAAGAATAATTTTTTGGTCCATCACTTACAAATTCGGTAATGTAACTTCCTTGACCATAGCAATCCAGTTCGTTTGTCATATTACCGATAAAGCCTCCAGTAGGTGGATCGAATTCTCCTTGACGACAAACATAAATAACGGAATCAGTGTCGTAGTACAAAACTCTTTCCTGAAGTTTTTCTAAGTAGCTATATAATTTCAGGCGAGCTTGAGTTGTGGTATATGCGGCAATAGAAACATTAACAGTTGATAGAGTTTCAGCTGCTTCTTCTTTCATTTCGAAGCTTAAGAGGTTATAAGTATAAACAAATTATAAGTAAATTATTCGGATTAAGAACAAATACTTCTAATACTCCATCGCCATCATCTTCAATACTACAAATACCTTCAGGAAATGGAATAATGCAATTATCAAATTTGAAAAAAGACTATATATTTTGGGATAATCCCAATGAACTAGTAGATCGATTGAGACTTCTTATTGGTTCACAACAAGCTGGACACAACAATCACTATAACGAAATTATTTCAATCATTGAAGAACTTAAAGAAGCCAATATTATCGAATAATAATAAAAAAAGATGAGTGTTGATAAATTTGGTCGTTTCTCAAATAGAACCCCACCCAGAGGACCAAGAGGAAAACAAGGAGAGCAGGGACCACCAGGTGTACAGGGAGAGCGTGGTTTGCCTGGACCAGCTGGAGAGGGATTCCTCAAAACAGAAAGCGGAGATTACAACATACACTTTAAACGGTTAAAAAATGTTCAAGAACCACAAGAACAGGAAGACGCTGCTACCAAAAAATATGTTGATGAAACATACCAACAACTTAAAGAATACATCCAATATGGAGTAGTTGAAAAATTTGAGAAACTACTGTTTGACACAATTGATAATAAGAAAAAAAAATCTGAAAATGAAATTGAAGACAATTCTATTAATTATTAAAACTTAAAACCAGTCATTATATAACTTTAGTCTTTAATCTATCTCCTCAGTGTGGAGAACTCAATCATTATGTCTAACATAGATCTTTTATTAATTTTTGATGAAATTCTACAGTTTCTGAAAACAAATCATCATAATATAGTGGAAGAACATCATGAAGAGCTTTTGAATTGTGTAATCTTTTTGAAAAGATTTATGAATGTATCTACTACAACATCAAAACATGGATGTCATTTCGATAACTGCCCATGGTCTTCAAACTTATGCAAAAATGGTCCAGATACATGCGCATGTTACATGCTTGAAAATAGACTGTTAAAAATAAAAAAAACTGATGTCTTGTATAAAAGATTGAAATAGTATGAATAGTATTAAACTTGTAGTTATTATATAGAAATATTTTTAATTAATAAAATGCATGAACAAATACTTTGTTTTTATCATTCAATAAAAAGATGAGTCAGAGAAACGTTGTTGAAGAACTACATAAGCCTGCTCGAAGGAATTTCCCAAAAAGACGAGTAATTATTAAGGGTCTAGATGATTTATGGCAAGCCGACCTAGTCGAGATGGTTGTGTATTCACCCGAAAACGAAAATTATCGATATCTTCTCACAGTTATTGATACATTTTCTAAATTTGCTTGGACGGCTCCTATTAAAAATAAAACAGGAACGAGTGTCACTCAGGTTATGGAAGATATATTTAATAAAGGTCGTCACCCAAAAAATTTACAAACAGATGATGGAAAAGAATTTTTCAATGCATCGTTTCAAAAACTTATGAAAAAGTTTCAAATCAATCATTACTCTACATTTAGTGTTCTCAAAGCTTCCATTGTTGAACGATTTAATCGTACCTTGAAAACTTGGATGTGGAAAGAATTTAGTTTCAATGGTTCATATCGTTGGATTGATATTATAGAACAACTAACAAAAACGTACAATAATTCCAAACATCGTACGATAAATATGAAACCATCTGAAGTCAATGCTGCAAATGAAAAAATATTACTCTCCAAGATCTATAATCACATCAAAATACATATTACTCCAAAGTTTAAAACCGGGGATTTTGTCAGAATTAGTAAATACAAACATGTTTTCGATAAAGGATACACACCGAATTGGACCACAGAAATCTTTAAGATAGCCAAAGTGCAACGCTCAAATCCAATAACGTACCTATTGGAAGATCACCAAGGACATCCCATTAAGGGAGGGTTTTATGAGCTTGAACTACAGAAAACTAAGTTCCCAGATACATATCTAGTCGAGGAAGTGCTTCAAAGGAAAAAAGATCGATTATTTGTTAAATGGCTCGGTTTTTCACCCGATCACAACTCTTGGATTCCTATACCTAAAATTAATAAATAAGACACATCTTTTTGTAATTTTTTTTTTTAATAAAAATCTTTATTGATATATACACTTATACATTTTTTTTCTTAAGAGATATTCATATGGTATGATTGTTTTAATGATTTGAAATTCAGTAATTCGACATCAGATTTGTATGCGAGATCCTCCTTCATAAAGACCTCAACTTCTCCATTACTTAATACTCTCTCAGTTTCATATTCATGATACTCATAACATTTAATGCTTAGAGTGCGCAAATTATAATTGCTATCATACGAACATCGAACAGTAAGTGCCTTATCTTCATCAAACTCAAGCTTGAAATGTCTACAAAAAACATCCTTACTTTGTATAATTCCTGATATTTCAGTTTCTTTTTTAATTAAGTCTTGCCTAAAACTCTCGATTGCTTCCTCTACGGTTACTATTTTTTTCTCCTCCAAAATTGTATTTACCGTTCTTGCTGTTGTTGAAGTCACTGATGCATCATTTTGAAATGATGTTGTATCGGTTGTTGTTGTTGTGGTATTAAGCAAATTTGTACCATTTGTAAAGGTTAACAAACGAAACGATAAACCTATCTGCACAGTATCATTATTAGGTAAACTCAATGAAAAAGAGAGATTGTCAGTTATGTTTGCTTGTTGCAAATTTATATCCACAGGTAATGGCAAAGTAGCAATTAATGAAGGACAAATTAAAAGCAGACATAAGACTGATGAGTAAAACAACATTTTTAAAAAAGATGCTTGCTATCCAAAGGTTTGTCATAAACTAATAAACATTACACTCAAATTTTAAATTTTATATAATTTTTATTCTATCTATATTCATCTCTCTCTCGCATCTTTTATTCTTATCTCATCTTGTATAAATATTAAAATACATTCGATTGAAATGATGTGTCATGAACTCGTTCAACTGTCTCTATTTCTCTGCGATGACTGTCTTTTTTCTTTTTAAGTTTTTGAGGTTCATTAAGTAATTCAGCCTCACCAAATGGACAAAGCGATGGATATTCACCCTCTTTTCTCTTTACAGCATTCGAATGAGGTGTGATCGTTCCGCTCAGTGTTAACTCCCCTCCTATAATATAATTTTATGTTTTATTCATTTCATTTTACTTTTTTTTTTATGAAAAGTAATATTCTCACCTAAAAGTTTAAACCGTACATGTTGCATAGATTGAAACTGCAACTTAAAATTCAGAATAGGCGATACGGTCTCACCATTTCTAATATGAAACAAAACGCATTCGCTTCCATATTCTGGCTGTAGCATCAATTTTAATGTGTCATTATAGAATATTACATCCGAAAATTTTATCTCCAACCATCCAGATTCACAGATACAAAATGTTTCTCTTTCCCTTAATCTTTCACACCAAAACATATTGTTTTTTCTACTTCCCCCCAATTAATGTTCTCTATATCAGAGCTGTTCTAAAAATAAACACTTAAGCCAAACGTTCTAGCTTTTTTTTTTAATGATTACCGCAATCATTGCTAGAATATAAATTTTTTTCTCACATATGTATGTAGGCATATAAACCCATTAAACAAAATACAAACCACAAATTACAATGAATCATAAATTATACATCATGCGGTACATTAAAACATTTCTTATCATCTACTTTTTTTTAAATTCTCAACTTCCCTTTAATCTTTTAAAATTCAATTTATCTTCTAACCGACTCTCTCATTACTACACATCATGGTACATTTAAACATTTCTTATCATCTATTTAAGCGCTGCAATAATGACAAACACATATATATATATTATATACATATTCAAACTATAACCGAAAACGTTAACCCAATTATTTTTAAAATGTATTCTTATCACCTCTTTACAATAATTCAAATGTTCTGATCATCTTCTTCCCATTCGAAAATTTAAATCTTATACATCATGCGGTACATTTAAACATTTCTTATCATCTATCCACGCGCCACAGACAAAATATAGAACATCTGCGCGTCCGAAAACATATGTTTCCAGCGGACATTAGGTTTTTTCTTTTTTTTACTGATAAGCCATACACAACATTCAAAGGTTGCCGACCTCCTTACCACGCGCTCCTAAACATTTCTTATCATCTATCCACGCGCCACAACAACAACAACAACAAACACATTGTAAGTATTCTTAATCACATCTCTCACTCAAACATAGTGCTATCTCTTTCTTACGCCGAATTCCCAGACCACAGTGCCCCCTTACCTACTGTGGATCTATACCAGAAAGGTTTAAGGAGTCCTTAATCTTTCCTATCCACAAAAAAGGAAGTACTCAAAACCCAGACAATTATCGTGGAATAGATGTTTTTTGAACGCTTCATACAAAATTTTTACGGCAATTTCGCATAGACGACTTAACTTGTGGATTACACATAATGGTTTATTTAAGGAGTTTCAAGCCGGTTTCTACACGGTCGACCAAATTTTTGATCTTAAGAGGATTGCCGAGAACTTCTTACGAAGCAAAAAGAAACTTTACTGTTTCTTCGCAGCGTTTGATGCGGTGAACAGAAATGCGCTCTTATACAAACTTTATGGACTAGGGATGTCCAGGAAATTCAGTGAAGTCCTCAAAAATATATACGATGATACTAAAGCCGCGGTTTGGAATATGGAGAGGAAATCTCTGAATGGTTTCAGTTTCAGACTGAAATAGGCGTCCGGCAGGGGTGTATGTTGAGTCCTCTTTTATTTGCGCCCTTTGTTCATGAATTTACTGACAATATTGGTGGAGGAGTGGAATTCGCCGGAACAACGATCAAAGCACTATTCTATGCCGATGACATTGTGCTGTTTTCTAATTCACCCCAATCACTGCAACTAATGATAAACCAGTTGCATAGGTACTGTGTAACGTGGAATCTTAAGGTCAATTTAAGTAAATCTAAAATAATGATATTCCAGAACGGAGGTGGAAGAAATTGCTCAAATGAAAGATGGAGCTACGATTCGAACTTGATTGAGGTGGTGAGAGAATTCAATTACCTAGGAGTGTGCTTTACAAAAAATCTTAGTATGGAAAGACATCTTAGTGAAAAACTTATGAAACCAAAAAGTTGAATCGGAAATTCCTGGGCAAAGTGTTTCTCAAACAAGAACATAGCACATAGTAGTAAATTTCGTGTGTTTGAAGCAGTGTCTAGATCTATTATGCCTTACGCAGCACAAGTTTGGGGGTACAAACAGTACGAAAGTGTGGAAAAACTGCTAAGATTTTTTATTAAAAGAAGGAGAGATGAACTCCTACAACACACCAAATTTTGCTGGAAACTGGACTATCGCCGCTTTTTATTCAAAACTTAAAACTAAATATAGACTACATCATCAAAGTTCTGCAAATGCACAA